>OY720685.1:26982964-29699348 GCA_963170755.1 Amphimallon solstitiale
GTTCCTAGATAGAATTTCTTTCATTAACTGAAAATTTCATGAATTAAATGAACATGTGTTATTAAAATATTTGAAACAGTTGCTTGTTTGTAATCCCAAATCTTCATGTGGAAAGTTTTGGCGTAGCTTCATTAATGTCATCAACAACTGATCTGTTCAGGACAATTTCCCAACATGCCATTTCAGGTAATTATTTATCCAGCGTTTCAAATATAGTGCTAGTAGGAAGTCCTGTATACAAAAGTACTAACTTGTCTTTTCCTTGGATATGATTATATGAAAACTGAACAGATAATTGTTTTATGACGACATATTCTTCATTTATTAGTCTCACCCATTATTTATATGTACATACCTAAGAATAGCAATTCTAATAACACATTGTTGATAGAAATTAGATAAAACTTTTTAATATGGCGAAATAGGTTTGTTTGGGAGCACTTACTCCATCTATTTATACAACCAACATTGCTTCTTAAATTATATATGGCAGGCATAGGTAACAATACGCATATTAAACTTATAAGTATGTATATTTAAATTCAATATACTAAAAAATCATCTTTAGTTTATTAAATTTAAATTGTTTTTTATCACATTATCATCTATCTAAATATTTATTTATGCACAATATTATCTAATTAATATTAAAGAACATGTTAAATACATTGTATTTAAATAAATATTTAATCGCAATACCTAACTGTTAAATGTGTTAAATATATCCAATTATTAGTATTTGCTCTTTATACTACACCAATTATTTATAATTATTAATTCAAGATTTTTTTAAATTCAAATTACGTAATGAATTGTACATATGAGATCCAAATACGCTATACCCTTCCTCTATGCACGCCCGAAGGCGACTGTCTCTAGTTGAGTAGCTCCACTTGAACAAAAATCGTCGATTTAGTGACATCTACATGCGCTTATGTTAAGTACTCAACGCTCGGAGTTTGTCGGCTTTTTATGCGCAGTCGCACTTGCTGGTATCTGAAACTCTTATCTCGCATATATATATATATATATAAAACAACTCTTCTTAGCTTTGTGACGTTTCGGCTGCTCTTTTCAGCCTTCTTCAGACCTGTTTATTAGGAAAGACGTATGTGTTACAATTTTGTGGATTTACAAATCGTTTAACAAGATTTACTTATCAATATTATGACAGAAAAGAACATTTTTAAGACTTAATAATTGACACTTAATTAAAAAATAATATAAAAAAAAAAAAACTTACTCTCGCTAATGTTGTGCTAGTTTTGCTAATACCATACATTGTGTGAATGGACTGCTTTTTAGATACATGTTAAAAAATCACAATTTTAAAATCAACACAGAAACACAGAAAGAAAAAACAAACGAGCGAAACTCTAAAAACTATTTCTATTGATTACAGCATGCTGTGTTTCTGTGTTGATTTTAAAATTGTGATGTGAAGAAGGCTGAAAAGAGCAGCCGAAACGTCACAAAGCTAAGAAGAGTTGTTTTTTATTAAAAGTTTTTTACAAACCCTTATTCCATTTCCCTAGAAATGGTAAACTAATATATTTATTGAGTACATAGTGAAATACAGCGTCAGTTAAAAACTGAATTTCGTCAAATTTATATATATATATATATTATGCTATTTTATTATTATAAATTATTGAGCATATGTATTAATATAATCTCTATGTGGGTGTGGGTTCAATTTTACTTAATAGGTATCCTCCGAGTGATAGTGTGGATTCATCCTATGCATTATTTTGCCCTATTAGACTTATTTCCAAAGATTCTAATTGTTTAAAAAAATAAACTTCAGTTTTTTTTAATTCAAAATTTATAGGTTATTTATTTTGATAATGAATGTCAAGTATGTATTGGAACAACTTGTAAATACAAAAATCACTGTTCATATTTTACATTGAAAAAAACATTATTGTCTTGAAGCTTCGAGGCTTTTAATTGTTACATATTGGTATCATTATTGAAATATACTTCTAATTTCTTAATACGTTAAAGTATTATTACTTATTGTTGTATTTTTCATTAATTCGACAAGTTATTCATATCAATAATCATATTTACTTAACTTACTTAAGGTCAGTAAGATATACTGTTAAAGTATTAAGAAATTCTATTCTACATAAATACATACATTATTTGTTAAAGTAAAATTTAAAAAAAAAATAACATGGCTTCGAAAGCAAATAACGGTCAACAATTTTCTAAAGGGAATTAAATTTTAATTTTAAATTTTATTGAAGAGAAGATATTTCTGTTTCGTCGCATTTTTCACGAGTGTAAAGGCATACTTACACTCGTGAAATATCTATCAATATGAAGTACTTCTTTCTTATAAGCTTATATTTTATCGGTAAAGTATCTATACATGTATATTTTTATATTTTTTACCTTGTAGCTTGGTTTGAAAATTAGTTCGAAATCCTGATGAATATTTATGGATGTGATTTCTGAATATTCTGTTCTTCAGTTGACACAGGAAAGTAAATTCCTACTCCCAATCTGAAGATGTTCGATAGGTCCGCTGAAGTTTTCACAAGTAGAACTGTACTTATTATTCCACACGACGTGAACAATTTTATTTTCACTTTCGAATTACGGCACTAATATTTCTGGACTATTATTTACCAAGGTACATACATCTGTTTATTTATTTATGATAAAATTTAGAATTTTCTTCTACATCAAAAATGATGCCTCCACCATAAATTTCTGGCATCCCTCTACCTTCCTTTGTTTTTTTTTAATTCTCCAAGGCATACTTGTATATCATTCCCATTATATTACAATATGAAAATAATTCTATTTTAATTACATTTATATAAATTCAAATCACACATACCCTATAATACGAACACATAATCATCATATTCCCAAATTGTTCCATTATTCCTGATATTTAACGATATTAAGTAACAGCATTTAAATCATTGTCATATCCATAAATTAAACAATTCATAAAACGTATTTAAACTTTAATAAATATGAAACGTATGTTAATAAATAAGAAATCTATGTTATTGACCATTCTATATTGATATTAATACAGAATACTATCATGTACAAGGTAGAATATCATATCTGTTGGTTCATATCATGACTAAATTATTTTATTAATAATAAAATGTTTTTTAAATTATATTTAGGGAAATTATATTTGCAACTTCATACGTCACTGACTGACCTTAATTTTTCTGTGGTTTTAGATCTCTATCTATCAAGAGGACACCTATTCGTATAGACGTTGAACTACTTATAATCAGCTTATACCCCTCCTACAGAGATGTCATAATAAACATATACGTCATTCTGTATCATCGCAGTTATTAACTACCCATACTAGAGGACTCTTACTTACATTAAAATTTAAGTAATTAATTTGATGTAAACATATTTATTACTTTGCTTTTATTTTTAGAAACTCCGTACCACATCATAAAGATGAACATTGAAATCCAGAACATTAATATATATAACAAGGTTTTATATGGATAATGCACAGGCAAAGAAAACAAATACTCATTCCAAATAAGCATTAATGACATCAACATAACCTAACTATAGGAAGTATTCAGTTTAACATGTAAAACTTAATTTAAGACTTTCTCTTTTATATTATTTTCTTTTAGAAATCCAGCGCCCTAATACAAAGGTGAATACTGAAACCCAGAATACACAAAGACTAGCAATAAGATTCCAATCAAACCATGCATTCACACGAATCAATACATAAACTGTATGCTTATTAAAGGAAGTACTCTTGTGAATGTGCAAACTTAAGGCTAATATTCAGTTTGTTTTAGTTACCACAATGTTCTTGAGATAAATGACTGATTTATTCATGACAATATATATATATATATATATATATATATATATATATATATATATATAATACAAAGGTGAATACTGAAACCCAGAATACACAAAGACTAGCAATAAGATTCCAATCAAACCATGCATTCACACGAATCAATACATAAACTGTATGCTTATTAAAGGAAGTACTCTTGTGAATGTGCAAACTTAAGGCTAATATTCAGTTTGTTTTAGTTACCACAATGTTCTTGAGATAAATGACTGATTTATTCATGACAATATATATATATATATATATATATATATATATATATATATTGAACTGGTGTTGATTATGTGACAACACCAGTCAAATACCCACAAACACATACAGTCACCCCTTAAAACCCTTTGAATACAGGCAACCATATGTACATCGGCGATGCATTATGTTTGGACCCTTGTATAAGAGTACAGGTAAAAATTCCTAAAAATTAATGCAGATTTTGTTAACGAATCTAGTAAATTCTGAGAACCCCATCAAATTTTAAATATTTGAAAGAAATTCACCCCCAAATTTAGAAAACTAAACCAATGACTACTCTTTTCAGGAACCCCAACTGAAACCCCCGTATTAATCACTAAATATTAGAATTAAATACCTGATTAGTTTAAAATACACATTAGTCTTATTTTCATACTTATATTTAGCAAATTTCCACAATACAACAATAATTAGTCAAGTGTTATATAGGCAAAGTAATAAAAATATAAAATGAATCTGACAGCCATTACAAATGGACAATTTTAAATTACTAATTTCAACATTTATTATCACACTATGAGCATATAAATGAGTACCATTTTATAGTGTGGTTTCTCAAGAGTAAAATGTCACAAAAGGTTACAGGTTCAAAGTTAAAGCAAGGTTGATAGTATCGAAAGCATCATCCCAAACTTTGGCAAAAGTATAGCACATACATGACAAATTGTTATCTAAAAATGCATAGCTTAAAACTAAAATAAACTAATGGTGAACATAAAAAACATTTAAACCATAAACTAGTTTACAAGTTACAAACATGGTAACAAACAATAAAACTCTTAGATGCGCACATTTAAGTTAAGCATCATTTTAATTTTCAAATTTCGATACGCCATATTGTCAGAAGCATAATTAATTTCAAATATTTCTTATAAATAATTAAAGTAATTATAGATTAACTCTAGCAGTTACAAAGTCTATCGAGACGCATTTACGTTGGAATATTTTTCAATGTCGTATGTACAAGTTGAGTACAGATATTTAAATAAGCATTTTGAATAATTTGACAGTTGTCAACATAGGTAAAAGAAAAGATTTATAATATTAATTACAAGCTATTTAGATAATTCAAAAAGGTGGTAAAAGATTAAGAAAAGGTCATAGTTTCATGTTATAACAGTAATTCGTAAATAAATTAAAAGACCATTTAGTTATTACACTTCAAAAACTAACCACACTAATTTTTTGTATAAAGAAAGATTTTAAAAAGGATTAAAAGATGAAAAAATATTGTATGTATTTATAAGTTTAATTTGTAAAGGTAAAGTTCTACTAAAAAGGCATTTTAAGCCAAAATTCTGATATTTAAATGTATTTTATTAGCGTCAATGACGTCATCGAAAAAATGACAGTCGAAATGCTAAATTTGCCCTTTAATTTTTAAAAAATGTGTTTTTCTAAGAGAAAACGAATTAAAGTAATTTTATTGTACCGATTGAAAGACGATTTAATTTAACTAAGATAAAACATGATTCCACTAATATTCAAAAATAAACTTGCCCGTAAAAAGACTTTGTAAAATAGTACCGTATAAATTTCCATGGTTACGACGTCCACAACAGAAGATTAATATAAAAAGGCACATCCGACGAGAAGCAGGGATTCATTTTTTTGTGATCATTCATTGAGTTCATAGTTCATTGTTAGTTTGAAATCGATTCATCCATTCATTATTGATTGTTATTTTGAGATCATTCATTGTTAAATAGATTCAGATTCATTGTTATTTGAATCGATTCATTCATTTTTTGTGATTCACTAATGATCACTCATTCAATCAGTCGAGTATTCGATACAACCAATTAAGCCATAAAGTGTCTGCTGAATCAATTTCCACGTGCGAGTTAGAAGGTCACCCATCGAAGGCGTTCGAGCTAGACATCAGTCGGGTGAGACGGATCAATCTCAAGCTGCAACAACCAGAAACATTGGAGATATTACTGACCAGCCTTAAACCGTACCGAACTAGGTCAAGGACACACCGTACGCCGACTTACCAGATAACTGGGACGCTCAACGCAGAACTAGGACACGAGTTGCCTTGATAGAAAATCACACCCCTTTGGACGAAGTGCCTGTCCTTAAACAATACAAGGAATTAGTACACAGAAGGTACCAAGTCTGTTATTAGTATATGCACCTTTTTCTTGACACAAAATTGGGTCAAATCTAAATCTATGTCACATTTGTGTAACGTCTTTTAATTCGATCATTTCTATAAATTAATTAAATTCAAATCTCGAAACATAGCTTATGTAAACACTTGGAAAATCAATTTAAAATTTCAAACAATATAATGCTTATTTAAAATATCAGAATATACTTACAGTTAAATTTTATCCTATCTCATTGTTATGCAATCCATTTTAATAGTTTGTACATAAGGGTCAAACTCGTATACTTTGCCTTGATTTCAATATATCAAATTTGTAGAACTTCTGCCTAAATAACTGCTGTTCTTGTACACAACAAAAGTGTATTGTTTAATATCAAAATTTTATGGACATTGTTGTATTGTCGTAGAAATCCATTGATGTTGTAAATAAATTCAGATCTGTTGTTTTCATGTATCAAGTGTTTGTTTTCTTCACTGTTAAAACCCATTCTTCAATCATAAGAGGTACACATATTCTGTTTTGGAGCTTCACCATTAGAGCTGTTTCTCCAAGTTGAACTTATAGGTTAGATTCTCCAAGATCGTCACCCGACAACTGGAAAGTATGGTATCCCGGACTAAGGTAAATCAAATCTCGAACCTCATTAACGCCCTGTAGATAACACAATTAGAGTCACTTAGATATCACCCACTTAGATAATCACATAACTTTTAAATTTCTTTTTGATCACTTCACTATACACACGTACACAATAGTTATAGCGATTTCGCGCGTAATTCAGTGTTTGTTCCACCTCTTGGATAAAGTCTATCCCGATCTTGCGCAGTCATACGTTGAATGCCGCGAAATTTTTGAATTATTAATAACGTTGTATTTATCTATTGGGATAATTTTTGAGATACTAAATGATACATAAACTAAATAGATAATTTCTCTCCGTTTTCATAGAATGCAACCCCCTTTTGCTAGCCGGCTAAATTAAAATTGAAAAGTTAAGGGTTCAGTATATTATTGTGTTTAGCAGTTTTTTTTGTTAGGATAAAGTAAATTAAGCGCTCTAAGTCTCATTAGCTCTCCGTTCATTATTATAACTTGGGGCTTTGGTAATTACACCCTAGTACCCCTATTACATTTTGGCCACGCAAATTAGGGCCGAATAAGTATACCTACCCCTATTACAATATATATATCAAATATGATTTTTCTGCTTAAGCACTGAGTAATTAAGGTAAATTTTTAATTAGAAAAATTTACCGCCCAGGGCGAGATTCGAACTCACTTTTCCCGATCTCATGTCAGGTGCTCTACCAAATGAACCACCTGGGGGCGTTGTGAGTGCGAGTCTACTTGCACGTCTTGAATCTCATCAAGTCACAGATGTTGAAATTTTTCTAATTATAAATTTACCTTAATTACTCAGTGCTTAAGCAGAAAAATCATATTTGACATTTTCTACGCTGAGGAAAACGAATTTTAAAGTTATTTAAAATTTACATATATATATATATATATCTATATATATATATACTGGGGTGTCTCTAAAAGGTGCGGAAAAAACGCTACCACACATTTCTGAGGGCAAAATATGACGATCTAACCCAATTTACCTCAGTCCAAAAGTGGATGCTTTCGGAGATACAGAGTGTCAAAAGTTCAATTTGGTTTTAGTTTTTTATAAATAATTTCTGTAATAATTGGTATATTGTCACAATATTTGGGTAGGGGGGGTTTCGTGGGGTAAAAAATTTAAATCTGCTCTCATTTTCATTGCAAAATGTAGAGGGTGCCACCTGCGGCATATTGTATCCATTTAAAACGTAATAAATTTTTTGAGACACACTGTATTTAACTTTAAAATAAAAATTCTTATTCTCCAATGTTTTTTACCTAGAAAAGGTATACCTGGTAGGAGTTGATTGGAGCAGCCGTTTATGAGTAATCTGGATATAAAAAATTCATTCCGTATATGGACACATATGCTTCTGTAATTTGGGTGTTATTCTTGTGGCAATTCAATGCAATGGTGCATCCACTTTTGGACTGAGGTAAGTTGGGTTAGATCGCCCTCAGAAATGTGTGGTAGCGTTTTTTCCGCACCTTTTAGAGACACCCTGTATATATATATATATATGTATTTAAATTTGAAGTATGGTATATCCATCCTTCTTGGTTTTCTTGGCCGTGTGTATTGTATGTGATAATGATATCTTGGGGTAGCGGGCTTAATAATAATTATTAAATAAAACACATATTTTGTTTTTTTTGTTTACGTTTCGGCATATATTTATATTGCGTCAAGTATATCGATATCCGACAAATATTTTTTTTAATTATGTAAATTTTTTTAAAAAAAGTCAACGTTTTTATATTAGATAGTACACATTATGCTGATTAACAGACGTGCAAAAATACACACATATGGTTTAAAAGTCGAGTGTGTGTTATGCATGTTCGCTTTATGTAAACACTTTCATTAGGGATAAAAAAAAGTACTTACACAGCTACTGCTTCAGATATCCGATTACAAAATAATAAATGAAATAGTTTATCTTTTAATATCCATTCAATATGTTTTGTTGTTGGTTTGTAATGCACAATTACAGCAAATGTTCAAAATTCTCACTATTCTCTTGAAAGCATACTCTGGCGCCTCGTATAAGTGACTCACGCACACTTTCAAACAAATTTCGTTCACGTATAGGATCCGTTTCCACAATAATACGTTCGCGTAATTCGTCAATATTGTTGATTTCTGGGATGCATTTGATCTCCCGCAGCGTTCTCCAGACGGTATAATTGGACACATTAAACTGTCTAGCAAGTTGTCGTGTAGGTACTAAGTGTTGGGTCGTTTTCTATAGCTTCTATGATATCTTCTTCTGCGTCTAATACTCTATTGCTGCTGCCACGTCCTTCGCGTCGTTGTGGTTCAATTCGTCCAATATCTCTTAATCGCTGAACTAATTGTACAAAGGAAGCTCTCGCGAGAAATTGTCTGCTTGAAAATTGTTTCGCATATCGTCGCCGAGCTCTTGCAGCATTTTGTTCGCACTCACCATACATGAACACCATATCTACTAATTCATTATTATTGTACACCATACTGTTGAAAGGAGACACACAAAATAATAATTAAATAATACAATATACGCCAGGTACAACTTCAGTGGTTCATACAAATACGAGCACTAGATTAACAGCTGTTAAATATCGTAATATGATACACTGTAAGCACACTCGTCTTGTTTGCAACAGGTCAGCATTTCTCGTTTAAATAAGCAAAGCTTACGTAGAAGGTACACACATACATACTTACACTATGTGCACAGATCATCTTAACAACATTTTCCAATGTTTTCTTCTTTTTTTTTCGCGCTTATTTGAACACTTTTTCTACGCGAATTTTTGGTAGTACATTCTACATTTTGGGAAATTTATACTCCCCAAATTAGGAAACCGAGTATTCAAGCACCCTATATATATGAACATATACTGATAGATATACTGATTTTAAAAACGTGTGTTGATATCAATTTTGTACTCAATGTTATATATATTGTAAGATAAAACACTAAATATAAAAATAAATATCTACTTTTATTACTTGCCCGTACCATTTGTAACTTTCTTTTTGTTAGATTTGTTATGTTCTAAGTTGAAGAGTGTTATCAGTAATATTTATTACAAATTTGGATAAGTGACGAGTTAATTTGTGTTGCTGTAACATACTTTGAAACATGATAATTGTAAAGTACGAAATTAATGTAAATTAAAGTTGGGTTTAAGAAGATATTTTAAATAATGAAGAATTATTAAGAGAGCTTGCTTCCTAAAATATACACATTATATAACCATTGTTTTAATATTAAGAAATAATTACACAGAATAAAAGAACGAAGAGTTTGATTTTTTATTTTTACTATTCATTAAATGAAATGGTAGATTCAAGATGTAGTTTTATTTAATTATACTCACAGAATACTTTATTTTTAACAAAAAGTCCTTAATTTACAGTCAGATAACTTGGTAAATTTTAATGTCAATATAACCTCAAAGTAAACTTTAGAAATCGTAAATTTTATTTGCCCATCACAATACTAACATTGACGTACTACAACTATTACATCATGGATTTTGATGACGAAGGTGGATTGTTTAGTGCTTTCTACCATATGGGGTTGAACATGTGAAGTAAGTCATTTGTTTCAGTACTGAATATTATAAATTTTAATCATTTATGAGAGTTATCAGTTGTATGAAGAATGATGTGTTTGAGTATTACCAATAATACTATTAGCACACTAAACAAACCAGACCGGCAACTACTTGATAGAAAAATATCCAAGATCTTCTATCCTTGTCACACATGAATGAACGAGTACGAAGATGGCGCTAGCGGCATATTGGCGCGGAATTTGAAATGTGTATTTAATACGTTATTAATGTAATAGAAAAATACACAAAACTGTTGGACAAATCACACATACCCTTAACTTGTACGTTTAAAAAATACGAATACTTAGATTTTACTATTCACAGAAACCTCTGTTTATTACTTACACAATATAATACATTAAATAACTCTAACGCTATATATTCCTATGAGTTTCAAGATGCTCTTAAATAATAGCAGTATGCTTTTTGCAGTTTGTGGTACATATTATTACTAGGAGTTACACGAGTATTTGCTTTCAAGTTATATAGAGGACTGTTAATCGTTAATCTTTGATTTAAGACTATGCTTATATAAAATTATAACTGGTAAAGTGACACAGGTGTTATAATTGCTACCCTGAGAGGTCTAATAACTTTTAAGAGCATTGGATAACTCAACATTAACCTCAAACAATTTATTTCTGTGAACATACTTAAATTTAGCATCATAAAGCATCAATGATACGGTACCTTCAACTGAAAACTTTCCAGATGGATCCTCAATACAAACGGCTTTATGTTTAGCCAAATGCGATTTGGAGCTGAATCCCAGGCAGCAATATGTGCAGGCAAATATGTCTGTAACGATGTCTTTCATAGTGATAACAGAATCCTCTCTGATAATCTTATTCAGGCTGTTTATGTATTCTTCACCAAAATACACCAGTAATTCATCACGAGCTTGGATTTGACGAATGCTTTGATAATATATATTATCTTCACATTGAAAGACACGCAGGTTTCCTTCAGAAGTCTTCATAGTAGGATTAACATACTGCATCCAATTCAAATGCTTTGATTTATTTTTGTCCATAACAAATTTCTCCCCTTTCATTTCCCAGGGACATTCTGTTGTGGTGAGTCCAGTGAAAGGACCAAATTTTACACCTGCAGGAATAATTTTCAAAGCATATATTCCAGTTTGTCCAAATAAATCTTGAATTTCTAAAATTTCATTTGGGATATCTTTTTGTGCCCCTTTATCTGCACTATTCAATGTATTCTTGTTTAAAATATTCACCAGCATTCCACATTCAATGCAGTAGTCTATATAGTATGCTTCACAATGTTCACAGTCTGTTGGTCAAATACACACAGATTAAAAATCATATGATTTACTGCCACTAGGTGATCTTTTAAATAAGATATGAATTCATGAAACATATATTTAATAGTGCCCGCTCTCAAAATAGTCAAGTAATATACTACATTTGGATGTGATTTAATTGACAGTTGAAATAACATGAATCACGTTTGAAGATAAAATATTACTGCTTGGTCTATATAATGGAATGACAAGCCTATTATACAAGATTCTGTTTATCAATAATCAATATAAATACTAAATGCACTTTTCTGTGTTAAGCTCGCGCATTTTTTTTATAATGCTGCAAATGTTTTATCATTACTAGTGGTCGACAGTTAGGGGTACATTAATTATGTCCTCAATTTTACAATATTTTAGGAACTCCCCTCAAGATTTTACTCAATTTAAAATCTTGAACAATAAAGACTTTAAGTCGAGAGTTTTACTGATTAATAATCAGTAAAACTCGTTAACTTAAAATCTTAAATAGTTATTAAAATATTGAAAAATTTATAATATAATTTTAATCAATGTACCTACCCCTGACCGATCCCTAATCATAAACTACAAACAACCCAGTCAGAAATTTCTAATGCAGTTGTTGCTATTAGACGCACAGTATAGAGCTGTATAGACACAGTAGTTTCTCTCGCCGTCGGCACCTTTGATGTTTGTGTCCCAAAATAGTACTGCGCATTCACGCACGCGCAACCAGAGGCGTAGTAAATTTTTCTGTTCAGGAATAAGCCAGTGACGCAAAACCAAATCGTTTATGAGATAATTATGTTAATCTATTTTTAAAATTATGAAAAAGCTATATAAATAATACAAAAAACGATGATAAAACACTGCTTTTTATTAAGTACATATTACACACGCATTTAAAATGTAATACATTATACGTACAACACAAAAAAAGGCTCCTCTAACCTAAGGCCTAAAGATTACTTAAATTTCTTGACACAATCCATCAATGGTATTGTAAAATTGTTATTTTATTTGAATTGCCACTAACTTTGAAATTTCTATTGCAAAATTTCAAAGTATAAAAAATTCTTACACGAATAAATAGCTTTATCAAAAATTCAGTAGGAAAATTTTCGCAGGGAGGTTTATATGATATCTCCTCCAACTTCTGTTTTAATTTAAAGCTAACATTTGGTTCGAAGGAAAATGAAGAAAAAAATTCACAGAAGGCTTTTTTCTAATGCGGTATTTATAGGTATACTGAAATTAGGGTCGGGCGTTGCCAAATTAGTAAAGCTGTTTCACAAAGTTAGGACATGCCTTAAAATAAGTGTAAAATTTGAATTCATTCATTTCTTGTGTTTTAAACGTATAATTGTTGGAAAACTATGCTTTTCAAAACATTTGTGTCCCAAATAACCTATAAAATAAGTGAAGGCATTTTGTTCAGTTATATTTTCCCATTGTCGGTAAGCAATCTTCGAAAATTAAATTTTGCGTTTGTGGTGGTGAATTTGTCATGAAGTTTGAGTAATTATTCACAACTACAATACACAATATGCACATTTTAACAGTTGAGGACATTTTAATGCGCCTGGGGATCTTACCGCATTAGTTCTTTCGGAAACCTGAAAAAGCTTAATTTAGAATTGTTCGAACTATTCTTGCACCGAGGTGCGCAACAATAATGGGGCATTTTTGTTCCAAGTATTCGCGAAACGAAACACTACAATTATTGATAAAACGTTATGCTGCGTGCACACTAATTATAAAAAACAATTTGTTTGTCAAAAATGTTGGAAGTACGTCAGCATACATTAAATGATATGGAAATGTTTCAAGGAAATGCACAATAATCAAACAAAAAATTTTGACACACATTTTAAACACAAATTCTAAATTAATAATGTGTTAATAAATTTATTTGACGTTAATTATAAATGCCAAAAGAATGTATAATTTAGTTTTACAAATGCCTTGTTTAATCTGTGTACAACTACCCACTAATTTGTAAAATTAGAATTGTTTGTCAAACATTTTGTATAATTGGTGTACAGCATAACTTATATTAACGGCCATTCACAAAACGCATGCCCAGCAGTCGCATCAAATAATCCCGCCGACTCAACAGCTGATGGCTGACTACTGCGCATTCAGAAATTTTCACGCACGCGTCGGTTCAAGGTCGTCGGTAGGAGGACAATTATTTCCCTCGAGAGAAACTACTGTTTCTATTACATAGCTAGGTATATACTGTGTTAAGCTTCATTTCTAATCACTTCGCCCGGTGACACGAAGGTCAGCACGCGTGCTAGGAGCATAGTAGTAATATGCAACCATTTCTAATGTCACGTTACCAAAGTGTGTCCAAGCGCGCCCGTGCTGCTCACGGCACGATAGCTTGCAAGGTCCAAGCTTTCGTGTTGCGTGCCGCTAGTGGATCATGCGTATTAACGCTTGTCTACATTCCCTAAACATAACCTTTTTAAAGTCACTACTCACTGTCACTAAACAAAAGTTTTACTTTTCCATGTTGTTGCTGTTGGATCAGTCTGTCAGCTGTGAAATTTTGTTTATTTGTCGGTTTTATTCTGGTGATTCTGCTACACAGTTGTTACGTTAAATAATAATGCCAGAAAACGAGGATAATTGTGTGTTGTTGGGAAGTATAGCATGTTTATTGCAAATAAAAAAAATATATTTGCCAATTATAAAAAAAAGAAAACCGAAAAGATACGGCATTCACCCGATCTTTCAGCTAAGAAAAAGTCAGGGGTTTTACAAGAATTTAATTGATGAAATGCGCTTACATGATCCCTACATGTTTTACAATTTTACTCGTATGTCCCCAGCATCGTTCGACAAATTATTGTCCTTGGTGGGCCCACATATTCAAAAAAAATCTTTACGAGAACCCATTTCACCAGGGTGCAGGTAATTATTTCATCAGATTACTTTACAGAGTAATATATGATATCTTCAACTTGCAGATTAGCCATAACTCTCAGATTTTTGGCAACTGGAGATTCATACCCAAGTTTATCATATTCATTTCGAGTTGGAATCACCACTGTTTGTAACGTTGTGCGAGAAACTTGCAAGATATTGTGGGATGTTTTGGCTCCAGTGGTACTGCCTGTTCCTTCAGAGGAAATTCTGTTGAAAAATGCAGAAAATTTTGCTAAAAAATGGTCACTTCCCAATTGTGTTGGTGCAATTGATGGGAAGCATGTCAATATTCAAGCACCAAAGAATTCAGGCTCGTCATACTTCAATTATAAAAAAAATCACAGCATAATACTGTTCGGCGTGTGTGATGCAAATTATTTTTTCAACTATGTGGATATTGGAGCCTATGGTTCCCAGAGTGATAGTGGTGTTTTAAATCAATCACATTTTGGACAAAAACTTCTGAATGATGAGCTTAATTTGCCAAGTGCAAGATCAATGCCATATGCTCCTGATAATGTAGAAATCCCATTTTATTTTGTGGGAGATGAAGCATTCCCGCTACGTACCAATTTAATGCGTCCATACAGCAAAAGCAGGACAGGTATCATGCCTGAATGTGAACGAATTTTCAATTATCGTCTGTCTAGGGCAAGGAGGGTAATTGAGAATGTTTTTGGCATATTAGTTGCAAGATTTCGAATATTCCATCGAACTATTAATGCTTCTCCATCAACAGGTGATGATATAATAAAAGCTTCCGTGTGTTTACACAATTATATCAGGAAGGAAAACAACGAAATGTATTTTCGCAGTGGAGATGTTGATCGAGAAGTTGATGGTGTTTTTATACCAGGGTCATGGAGAAATGAAATTCCACAGGATGGAGCAGCTCTGAATAATTTACAATTAAGACTAGGTGCAAGAAATGCCGCACACACTGCTCTATTAATGAGAGACTATCTGAAAGAATATGTATGTAGTTCAGGGGCCTGTCTTGCTCCATGGCAGTGGGAGATAATCAATAAAGCTAATGATTGAAATTTCAGATGTATTTTGATAAAAAATATTAAAACAATAAAGAATTTTGGTATGAGTTTATACTTTTATATTATAAAATTGAAACAAAAGAAATACAAGTCTTATCCAACTATTTGAACTAAAAAAGAAAACAATACTACTACTAAACATTTAAATATAAAATCTTCTATAAAATATGGAAAACTTTGATCTATTACACTAGTTGCAAAATTCATTATTCCTTCCTCAAGCGTTTCTTAAAATGAATAATCTCTAAATTAATATTTTCCATGAGTTCATCGGCATCTTTTTTATCCATGTCTTTCAACTCACAGCCAAGGTATTTAGCAAACTGTTCATATTTGTCATTGGATCTGCAACTTATATTATTTATTGCTGTTGACACATCTTTTAAAAGGGAGTCAACATTATTGACATTTTCACTTCGTCGTTTTTTGCCTAGCCTACCATTTTCTTCTGAATGCGGAAGCTGGCTTGAACTAAGGGAGCTTCTAGCAGGGGATTCTACTACTTCACTATATGAGGTAAAATGGTAATTATGTTCCACATTTACTACTTCAGGTTCTACAGGTTCGAGTGAATTATCAAGTTCACTTATGTCTTCAGTTATTATTTCTTGTGATGATACATCTTCGGTAGAGAAACTATAATTACTTGATGTGGTTCTAGGAGTTTCGTGCTTGTACATGAATTTGAAGAAACTCATCAAACCCCATGTTGGTCTGGCATTTGCTGGAGCTCCACTTCGACGGAATTTTTCTTCAATCGCCAACTCTCTACGGTATTTTTCTTTTAATGCTTTGAATCTCGACTTCACAATTGTTACTAAAATTATTTATAACATTGGTTTATACTTTGTGCTTACGAAAATACTTTTCTTACCGTCCACATCCAGCGATTTAGCTACCGACTGCCAGCAGTTTTCTTTTTGTAGTACGGATTTGTACCCAGGACACGTCTTATCATATAGCGGTTGGTAATTTGAGATGCATTGAAGCAAAAACTCGTCCTTTATTGCCCTTGCCATTGTATGTACGTATTTATGAAAAATAAGGAACAACAAATGATGTAAACAATAACAGCTGTTCTTTGCTTGTTGTAGTGCGCATGCGCTTAAGGTGGACGCGGGCTGCCATTAGAAATGAATGGTATTGGTGTGTGACACAGTGTGTCAGCACGTACCACACTTGCCCAATTACCTGCTTACACGCGAAGTGATTAGAAATGTAGCCTTAGAAGTTTCATGGCCCTGAAACAGTACCAACCGTAATATCAGAAGCAACAAGAGTTTTCATAACATTTTATTAACCAATTGGTGATGTAACATCATCAGCAATATTACCATGGAAGTAGTTGCAAATAGACATTTATATACATATAATAAACCAAATTATATTCAAAAAAGTAATATTCATAAATATGACCATGATAAAAATTTTAATCTAATTTCATACAACATAACCTGTTATTACAATAAACAGCTATTAATATGCATTTACTTACATAGTAGTCCATTATCGAATTCAATTTTAATATTATCAGCACTGAACCCTCCTTCTACTTTAACTTCGTCATTATCTTCTTCAGTGACTTCAAATGACGCCATTTCTGTTTTAATATTGTCCGTACATGCGGATTCTTCGTATCGTTTTATTTGGTCATACCGAATGGGGCCTTGGAATTCAGTATTATCTACAGTAATAACAGTTTCAGAGATACACACTTTATCCT
This sequence comes from Amphimallon solstitiale, assembly GCA_963170755.1. NCBI lineage: Eukaryota > Metazoa > Arthropoda > Insecta > Coleoptera > Scarabaeidae > Amphimallon > Amphimallon solstitiale. Next base: position 27,000,423 of record OY720685.1, read on the forward strand.
CTACAAAACTGTCTGCTTGGCACTGTTCGTCCTTTACACTAAATATATTTGTCGAAAGCATTGCGTCATGCATATTAACTTGATCAACATGATCGGCCATTATTAATATTTATAAATGGAGAAATGTGAGTAAAGCAAAAGTATCCAATATGTATTCGTATAAATTGGCAATGGAGGATTATTCGAAGGCACTTAGATCTTTTATGTATTATCTATTACCCTTGTTTATGAATACTAGTATTAATAAACAAGGCTATTACCGTACAAGACACTTCCCACAATGCAAATAACAAACATGAAACAACTGCAAACAACTACGATTACAAGGTTGCCAGATGGAAAAAATAAATATCACCAGATTTAGATATAAAACGTTGCCAAATTTGAAAAAGGAATGTTACTGTATCTAAAATATAAAAAAATATTAAATTGGTCAGCCATTTTATGGGCCTTTGATTTTAGAGATGAGTGGTACATATCCAGTAGCAGTTATTAATCACTGTTGTTCTGCAGTAGCAGTGATCACAACTAATGTACCCAAGCAGAAAAATCACAATTTTAGAAAAGAACGAAAATATATATTTGCTAATGTAGGACAAGTGTGCATATAACTTGTTTGGTTAGTAATGAAAATGTTTTAAAAATGATTACATAGAATATAACTTGACTAAGCTTAGAATTCAAATTCACTTCCAAAACTGAACTGAATGTTTGAAAATGAGGAACCTAAATAATCACAATTTATTGTATTTTTTTTTAAATAATTGTACTTACCAAATAAAGCTAATGAACTAAAGACGCTTAATAATGTCTATAATTTACTGTCTATAAATAATACAATTTAAAGAAAGTTCTATAACAATACACAAAAATAAACAAGTAAACAAACACAAACACTCCCAAATCTGCTACGCAGAATGTCGGTTAGATGGGTCAGAGACAATTACATTGCGACCTTAGTGGAACAAAAAAAAAAATTGGCGGGAAAGGGAGAGTGGGACGCCCTTGGTTCTACAGTTCTAGAACGGTTCCAGAACTGCCAATTACAAACCCAAACACGACGTTTTTTGTTCCAGGGTGCCTATTCTCAACTCATTCGTATATAATAGCATGCGGGTTACTTGCGAAGGGTATATTTTCGAAGACCTTGCCTCGTTTCGTATTCTCAACTAGTCTTCGTAAATATCATTTCAGAATGAACGGCAACGATGTGTTCGAATCGTTGGGTCGACTAAATAGCGCGGGAAACAGGTAGAATGGTGGTACAAACAAAACTTATTTCAAATTTGTGCTGCTGATGTTTTATTATGTAGCAATAAAATGGTAGTTATGAGCAGAAGATATAAACGAAACAGATTTGGTTATCCACTATTGGAACTGGTCAGTTGTGCACATTATCTTCCAACAGCTAAAAATTATTATTTTGTATTTCACATAAATTTGTTTTGTGGGTTTAATACTATTCTTCTATTGTTTACTTGGTAAGTTATTTTAAAATTTAAATGAAATGCGGAATTAATATTTTATATATATATATATATGATTAGATATAATGTTTTAGAAATAAATGGCTTCAACATGTTTTAGAAATAAATGGCTTCAACTTCCACTACCATACAAAAGAAGAGTATGCACCCCTCAAAAAATCAAAAAAGTATGATGATTGAGTACTTAAAAAAAAATCCACAACTTATTAGTGGAAAATTTACAGTTAATTTTACATATAAAGATGCAGAAAATTCATGGATTGATTTGGCAAATATACTAAATAGTATGCCTGGGTCTCAAAAAACATCGAAAAATTGGAGAAAGGTTGGTAAAAGAAAAATATTGAATTATTTAAAATAAAATGTACTATTTTATAGACTTGGCAAGATTTGCGCAGCCGAACAAAGGGTAAATTAAGTACAAATAATAAAAGTCTCCAAGGCACCGGAGGTGGTCCTGCTACAAGTACACTCCTTGATCCAATTGAAGAAGACATACTAGACATGATAAAGATTGTATCGGTTGAAGGGCATTCAGAAGTGCTAGAGTCCACTGTTATATTTGATATGGAAGATAATAGTAAGTAATTTTATTAAATTATATAGATAGATAACTATATTTTTTTATATAGTGAATGTGAAGGATGAAACTATAAATGGCTTGTGCAGTCCAAGTACATCTTCTTCTGTAATGGAGCCGATTCTTCATGGTTTAAAAACGCCAACATCAACATTAAATGATGTGGATGACAGGAAGAAAAATAATACATTGTTTCAAAATTCAAGTAAGTAAATTCATGAAATTATTAAATTATGTAAGTATACAGCTATTTTGTTCTTCTATAGATAAAGTGAATAATATAACTATAAATGACTTGTTAAGTCGATGTACTTCTTTGGCAATGGAGGAAACAGATGACAGGAAGGAAAATGATACATCACCTCGAAAAATTTTGCACCGCAAACCTACACGCTTGAAACACACAAGTATACTAGCAGACAAGCATGGCATATATTTAGATAAAAAGCTATTATTAAAAGAAAAATATTATGACCAAAAAATAGCATTGATGCGTGCATCTGTAGATGTTAAGGCCAGAAAAGCAGAGGCATTGGAAAGAATAGCAGACGCATTAGAAAATTTGTAGTTAATTTATTCAGTTCTGTAAAATATGTTTATTTTTCTAATAAGTATTGTGAATAAATATGATTGATTAAAAAATTAATTTCTAAACACATTATTGATTATCCTTGTTCTGTATCTTCTTCCTGCGGCTAGTTCAGGATTTATTCTTTGAGCAGCTTCGTTATTGGCATCAACTTGGTTGAAGTTTTCTATATTATTATCTAAAAATATTCAATTTTATATTACTATTATAATTAGCAGTGCACTATATTTCATAATTCCTTTAAAATTATATAAACCAAGTGAAAATATTTACAATAAATACAGAAATACTTGCCAAACTCATTCTCTATGCCTCTTACTTCTTCCTCATCAATACCATAATGGATGCATAAATTATGCAACACAACACATGCATTAATAATTTTGCATGCAGTGTCTGGGGAATAATGTAACACCCTATGTTTCAATAAGCATCGGAATCGCATTTTCAAGACACCATTGCAGCGTTCAATTGTGCTTCTTATCCTCCTATGGGCTATATTATATCTCCATTCTGGTGAATTCACAACAGGATTGTCTTCCAATGGTGTCATTAGCCATGTGCGAAGTGGATATCCAGAATCCCCTACAATATCAAAATTAAAAAATGTTGTTTCTGAAGTCTAAATTTACTGTCTATTACCTAACAAATAATAATCAGTGTGTCCATTACCATGAAGCTGTTGAAGAATTCTTTGTAAATTGCTATTATTCCATATAAAGGCATCATTAGTGCTTCCCGGAAATCTTGCATTGACATTTATTATCCTTAAGTCTGAATCGCATACCTTGAATAAATTTGAGTAAGATTCTGTTATTATACTAAATAATAAAGAACACCTACCAATTGTACATTTATAGAATGGTATCCCTTTCTATTCACATAAATATGTTCAGGGTAATTCGGGTCCTCTATATTTGGAGGGAATATTGCCACATGAGTGCAATCAATACACCCAATTATGCCTGGGACATTATATTTGTTAAAAAATCTAAAATACTTTTATTGTAGACAAAATAAATTAAATTGGTATAGATTATTACTTTCTCCTGACCATATTTAATTCTTCTCGATTTTGCGGAAATTTTACCCAATGATTAAAAATATGTGGGTGATTTAATACATTGATCACTTCCTTTATGCATCTGCTTACAGATGGCTGGGACACATTTAAATACATGTTTAAACCAATATCTTTTTGGTAGCTACCACTAGCAAAATAACGCACTGCTGTCAATATCTGGAATATAAAAATTAGTGTTTTACAATAGTATGTACAATTGCTTACAATAGCTTTCTTACTTTTACGGGTATATCTAAATCCGTTGCCTTAATTTTGGGTCGCATTAAAGGCTGCATTATTTCGATCAAAAAATTACATAAATCTTTTGATAGGCGAAAAATATTTTTAAAAGTTCGACCATTTAATTCAATAAATGGATTTGCCACTCGAATGTTTACATTTTCGCGGTCATTTTCCTCTATTTCAGCCTCTTCTACATCATTTAACATATCGAGGAACAATAATTCATCCATTTTCTATAAAAAATGCTATCGTGAAACACGGTTATTATTAGATAGGTTTTGTTGGTTATAAGTTATACGGGCTATTTTAAATGTTCGTTTTAACTTTCGATAGGGTACAAAGCGCTCGTGTTCAAAACGATTGATATTTTCGAATACGGGTTCCTTTCGAAGGGTGGAGAATACGGTTTTTAAAAACGTATTCGAATGACGTCATAAAACGAACGTGAAAAGCGAAGGCTTGAGAATAGCGCCCGTCCCGAGGTTCAAATTCGATCGGTTTGCGCAGCTACGTCATGCTAGTAACAAATGCGGTCGAGCGCGTATAGTTATACAGTGATTTGTATTTTAAATGGTGCAATTAATTTCAAAAAACGCATAAACAAGCATTAAATAAATCGTCTAATTAACGCTCCACAATTACAATGCCAGCGTACTTAATATTGCTTCGTTAGTAAGCCTGTACAAATACTTATAAGAAATGTACCAAATCGAATACATACTTACCTACTGATTAGATCAAAACATTCAGTAACTGCTTTCACCCTAAATAAAAACACTGAAGAAGGTGTCGAAGAGAGAAATATTTGGAATCAGAAAATGAAGCTTGCTTTTTCGGAAGTTTGTTACGGAATGTTGCTCAATTAATTCCAGATGAAAATGTTCCTAAGACGAACTTCAAATACCCTACTCTTTCATTGTCGACAGCAATACTAATCTGTAGAAATTCCATGTGAATATCAAGACCTTTTGACTCAATTTGAACTGTTCAATTTTAAAGATACTGTGCACTCAGAAGGTTTGAAATATATTGCTGGATACGTGGCATGTCGTTTTAGAAATAAATATAGTTTAAGAACTCACTGTGATATGGCCAGTAAAGATAACATGATTGGATTCAACATATGACAAGGGGTTCCCGTTTGCATTCGAACAGTTCATTAATAAACGCGGCAACAATTTTAAATTTAATGCAATGCATGGCGCTTTATTATGAAAAGAAAAAATCATTTTTAATATTATAACCGACAGGACATGCGAAATGTTGAAAGACCAAAAATTAATTTTCCAAATTTGCCAGAAGAGATTAAATCGTAAGGGCCGGTTTTTCCAACACCGGTTAAAGTATCCGGTTAACTAATCATTGATTACGCTTAATCGTTGATTATCTCTAACCGGCGTTTTTCAACGCCAAGAAATACGCCGGTTATCTGATCAGTGATTAAGAGTTTATTTTAGAAGGTTGGTAACAAAAATGCTTGTACATTTGATCTAAATTAGCATATTTGTTATAATAATATTGGCGCTATTTCCTATATTTGAATTTGTTCTTTGTGCTTTTTGCCTTTATTTTTTTAAAGATTATATTCTTTATATGTAATTAGAAATTTCATTTTAGTAAATAAGGTTTAAGTACTTATTTTGTGAATATTGCATGAGAATTTCTCTGTACATAGCACATATTTAAAATTTCTATTATTCAATAAATAACAAATGCCACAAACTTGAAACTGAAATAAATTTATTGATTACTTATTGCTATTGAAAAATACAAAAATTTTGTAAAAAAGAAAAAACTAATACAATATACGTACATATATGAAATTAACAGTTACCAAAATTATGTAAAATCATAAAAATAGGAAGTTTGCTGAAAAAGAAAAGTCTACATCTAGGGTCTTAAGCTGGATTATCAGTCACACTATAATGATATAAAATATTGTACTTTGCATTGCCATATCTTAGATGATTTAACTTTCACCAAATTCCTGTGGGGTGAATAAAGCCAGATATTTTTACTGAAAGATCATACATCAGCTGTTTATTAAGAACAATGCATTCTAACTAATATTATGTCCATTAATCAAAAAAGGTTTATTGAGAAAATCTTGTTTCCAAATTGGTTTACACGATTTCAACATAATAAATATTATGTTCTGGAGGAATCGGTGTGAACTTGACAGTGCCTGTAATAATTATTAGTGCAGAAATTAACGGCACGTCAACTTTACAGGCATGTACATTATTCATCCAAACCCAGTTCAGCTAAAAGAATTTAAAGTGTCTGCATATAATCTCAACGTAAACCTGCCAGCTTCTCTAGAATTAGTTCCATATTTTCAATTTCATTTGTAATTTTCAGTATAGTTTAATATGTTAATGACATATCTAAAGTGAGTCTAAAATATGTTTGACTAAAATGATGTTTTCACAAGGTGCTATTAAATGCAATTACAAAAAGGGAATGAGCAAATGCAAGCATAAATTGCCACAGGATCTTGGAATCCACACGAATTAAGGTAAAGTCCCAGAATTGTAGTAGAATAGAAAAACTTCCAAAGCTGTATCATCCTCATCAGAGGAAGGAATGTATTCGTAGTTATTAATTAATTAAATTTCTGTAGTAAGCTAAAAGTTACACATATTTAATATTATGCTATTTTTATACTGTTCATTACATTTATAGAAGAAACAATACAATTACTAAATCACTGACGTAGATAATTATTAATTAATTCCAAAAAATACTTTTATACAATAAAACAAATGCATATGAAAACAACAGCTGTCAATAATAACAGAAATAATGACAGAAATTCAAATCTTCTAGGTTATGCGCATGTGTATATAGGCCTAATCACTGTTTAATATTTTATCAGGTATTTCTTTCGCCGGTTAAAATTTGGTCGATTAACGACGTTCTTAATCAACGATTAGAGTTAACCGGCGTTGGAAAAACGCAAATTTGTCCTAACCGATGTTTTAATCAATGATTACGCTAACCGGCGTTTTAATCGGAGTTGGAAAAACCGGCCCTAATAAAAATGTATAAATTTATAGAAAAATATTTAGGGAATTTTTGAGAGACAACTAGGGATTTTTGACTATGGCAGTGTGGCATCATTGGTTGGTAGCGGCGTTGGAAACTATACTGACTATACGATACGACCATTGTTTTGTATAATTCTGAGTTTGTGGTTTATTCATCATTCTCAAATTAATAGTTGTTGACAATGGGTGATCATGTTGACCAAGTTAATGTAAGTGATACTGTGCTTTCGGCAAGTACATTCAGAGTAAAGGAAGAACAGCGCCAAGAAGACAGTTTTGTAGACGATAAAATGTGTATCTCTGAAACTACCATTACTATAGACAATGCTGAAATACAAGGCTCCACTTGGCATAGGAAAGTAAAGCAATGTGAAGAGCCCACATGTTTAAATAATATTAAGACAGAACTGGCATCATTTCAAGTGGCAGAAGTACGAAATGACAATGTTAAAATTGAAGGAGGGTTAAGTGCTGATGATGTTAAAATTGAATTTGATAATGGACTACTGTGTAAGTAACTCTATATAAGGCTAAACTTAAACACGATGCCCACACAAATAATAAAGATTTCAAACAGTATCAAAAAATATATGTTTTATTATCACTGTGAGAGTAGAAAATATGAAATTTTTGCTTACAAGTCATATTTCAAGGTTAAAGATCACTTGCTCGTTCCACTAGAAAATCTTTATTTATTAGTAAATCATTGATATTATTGCTGATGATTGGTTTTACATCAGCAATTATAGTTAATGGAATGTTATGTAAATTCTTGGTGCTTCTGACATTATTATTGGTACTGTTTCATGTGCAAGAAACTTCTAATAGAAGCAATTCTATTAGAAGCTTCGAAGCTTCTGATTGTCTTGTTTGTAAGGAGTGATGAAACATTTGCGGTATAAATATAAAATACACAGAAAAAAGTTAAGCGCATTTAGTATTTATTCTGTTTATAGAAAAACAATTCCATTACACCTACATATTTTTACTTTCAAACCTGTTTTATGTCTCAAATACTAAGATTTTACTTATTTCAATTGCTAGTTAAATCTTTGTCATCTTTACATACTATATTACTTGATTATTTTGAGAGCTAACAGTATTAAATAATGGTTCATGATTCAGTATTTATGTTATTTATTAAGTGATATGATTCTTAATCTGTGTATGTCTTTTCCCAACAGACTGTGAACATTGTGAAGCATATTACATAGACTATTGCATTGAATGTGGAATGCTTGTGCATATTTTAAACAAATATGCTTTGAATAATGCAGATAGTGGAGAAGATATACCAAATGATATTTTAGAAATTCAAGAATGTCTTGGGCAAACTGGAGTATATGCTTTGAGAATTATTCCTGCAGGTGTAAGATTTGGTCCTTTCACTGGGCTCAATGCAACAGAATGTCCCTGGGAAATGAATGGCGAGAAATTTGTTTTAGACAAAAATAAATGGAAGTGTTTGAATTGGATGCAGTACGTTAATCCTACCAGGAATACTTGTGACAGAAACCTGATTGTCTTTAAATCTAAGGAGGATATATATTATCAGAGCACTCGTCAAATTCGAGCTGGTGAAGAATTACTGGTGTATTTTGGTGAGGCATACGAAAACAACCCGAATAAAATTGTCAGGTTCGATTTTGTTACGATTACAAAAGACATCATTAAGGACGTATTTGCCTGCACATTTTGCTGCTTTGGATTCAGCTCAAAATCACATTTGGCTAAACATAAAATTCTTTGCGATAAGGATCCAGCAGAAACGTTTTCAGTTGAAGGTATTGTGAATATCTCGTTTATAATTCCATACACACGTGATATTAAATCAAAGATTAATGATTAACACCCTTATACAAACGATGAGAATAAATACTTACACACCTAGCTGCTTTTATTTGGCAAAATTGGACGGAAATATATAAATTAATAGTTTATTTCTGGTTACACTCAAACACATAGAATTCTTCCTACAACTATCATAAATTATTAACAGTTATAATATATAATGCAGAAACTGATTCACAAATTAATTTTTACATCATACACTTTTCCTACAAATTCCAATCGATCCTGTATCTCATTGTCCAAAACATCAATAATTAATAAGAGAAATGTTCGGTTAGGAAAGGAGGTTACCCAACAGCTGTTACAAATCCTTTCTTTTTCATAGTTATATATTGACCACCATAAGTTGTTCAATTTTTCTTTACATAAAAATCATTTTGTGCTTCAGTAATATAATGATATTTTATGACTTTTGCCTTCCACACGCACTGCATCAATGTCAGTTTTGCATGTAATTTAATGGGTGTGTTTTTCATGCAATTCTAGAACTCAAGCAGTGCCCGTTTTGCCAAATCCACTTGGACTCCAAGGAATATTTTGCATATCACATGAGCTTCTGCTGCAAGAGGAACGCCAGGTATAATGATTGTCTCATATATAATATGCATGATAAGTGTGAGGCAAAAATAACTTCTTCTTACCAAAACAATTTATTATTTGTTTGTTGATTATATATAAGAATTCAAATAGACATTTTAAACTGAAGTATGAGAATTAGTTGTGAAAATTTTAAATATCTTACGTATTCCAGTTTGATTCATAAACATTGTTACAAGAAAGCTATTAGGGAAAGTTGATACAGAGAAGAAATATAGCACACTGACGTATATGGGGAATTTTACATATAAAATTTCAAAAATCCTGTCTAAGAATAACTATAACATAGCGTTCACAACTAACAAATCTTTAAGTTCAATTACTAAAAACAATAAACCAAAAACAGACAAAAATAACAAGTCAGGAGTTTTTAAACTAGTTTGCAGTTCTTGCCGTAAATTTTACATAGGCCAGGCAGGTAAATCTTTTTCTAAAAGAATTAAGAAACACAAACGAAGCTATATTAATAATAGAGATGATTCACATTATGCTATCCATTTGAGAGAGGAAACTCATAGCTTAAACCATCATTTTGAAATTTTACACACAGTCAATAAATCTCAGAAATTAAATTTGTTAGAAACTATGGAAATTTTGAAATTTTATGTTTCAAAATTTCCATAGTTTCTACACAACTTTTACTTAATAATTAAATAGAGCTTGATAATTTTCCGCTAGTAAATTTATCCCCCAACTAAACCTTCACTGGCTTTCCCGTAGTGACGTCGTATTACCAGGTAAATGTAAATACTCGGGGGCGGGGCATAAATTACACATTATTAAATTGTTTTCTAAATATTTCTCAATGACTATTTCTTTCGCATTTTACATTTAGTAACACAATTAGTTTAGTTTGTAATATAACCTCAAAAATCAGCATTTTGCGGTTCGAAAGTCATTTCTCACAGATCCGTTTTCTCACCAGTCCATAACAGACACAAAATCTATCAAATTGGCCGAATTTAAACCTACCGTCTATTCCCAATACATGATATCCATCCCTATGGTGAACGTCGCAATTGAATCAGCCTGTATTCCTTTTTCAGAAATGCAATAATAATTAAAAATACCTATTCTTAGTTTTTGTCTAAATCAAATAAGGAAACACATATATTTACGGATTTACAAACATTATGTTTAATAATAGTTTATATAACAGGGTTTCTCTTCTTTTTTCCCTTTTTCTCTTTTGTTTCTTTGCCTTTTTGCAAATTAGGATAAGGTCTTTTAGAAGAAACGATTAAAAATAGACATATTTTCTTAAATTGTGGATAATCCCTAAATTCTTTTTCTAAGCTAGCGTTTTCGTTTTATAACACTTCAAATAAAAAGGAATATCTGATTTTCCTGAACTACAACAAAAACGCCACAAAAAAAATTGAGATGTGGCCACCACTCGACTTTCTTATACGTATGAGCGTTTGAAACTATACAATTTTAAGAATTCTTTTATACAAAAATTATTCAAAATCCTATTCTAAGTACTTTCATTCTCTTAATTAATCGCTCTAAAATACATACTTTGCAAGATATTCGAAAAAAAGTGCTACTCGCTAAGAGTAAAAGTGCTACTTCTGGTTTTGAAACTATGAATTTTGAAATTTCATGTATACAAAAACTATTGCAAATCCAACTGTAAATACTTTTGTACTTTTAATAAATATATATAGAATGCATAATTTACGACATATGTGCAAAAAATCGCTATTCGGTAAGAGTAAAAGTGGTACTTCCGGTCCGATCAAAAGATATTTCAACTTATCATCTAAATACTTTTATACTCGTAATGTACCTACCTAGAAAGCATGACTTGCGAGATATTCGCAAAAAACTGATTTTCGAAAGAGTAAAAGACCTACTTCCGGTAGGAATTTCAAAGACAATTTTTCTCAAATTTAATTTTGAGTACATTTAAATTATTTTTAGCAACACTTTTACTTTCTTATACGTAGTCCCCTGATACCAAAAAAGTGGTTTTTAAAAAATCTCTCTCTCTCTCTCTCTCTCTCTCTCTCTCTCTCTCTCTCTCTCTCTCTCTCTCTCTCTCTCTCTCTCTCTCTCTCTCTCTCTCTCTCTCTCTCTCTCTCTCTCTCTCTCTCTCTCTCTCTCTCTCTCTCTCTCTCTCTCTCTCTCTCTCTCTCTCTCTCTCTCTCTCTCTCTCTCTCTCTCTCTCTATCTCTATCTCTCTCTCTCTCTCTCTCTCTCTCTCTCTCTCTCTCTCTCTCTCTCGCAAAAAGTAAAAGAATATAATATAATGCAGAACCTATTATTATACCTAAACATAAATAAGAAAATATATTGACCTAGTATTATAAACGGAAAAAAATGTATTTAAATCAGAAAGTACAAAAAATAAAACAAAAAAACTTCAACTTAACAAATGTTGCCATTATTTTTAATACACATGTTTACTTGTCGATTAGTAGAGAGCACAGTTACTTCAATTTCGGAGGCAGCAATTGTTGTAATCGGCTGTTTGTGATAAACTATGTCTTTTATTCTGCCCCATAAATAAAAATCAAGACTATCTCACAAAGCGAATAAAAACTCAATAATGTCTTCTTTCCCGATAATTTAGAGCAGGGGTCTCCAAACTTTCCAGCCTTAGGGCCATACTGATTACTCCAGTAAGCTCCGAGGGCCAAAACCATATTATCATTGTTGCCGGTGGTAAAAAGTGAAATAGTCCACTGATGAAAAAAAGTCCGAAAAAGTACGCAACGTTTAAAAAAGGCTGCAAAACGGCAACACTGCATATTATTAATTTTCCTGTCATTATCTGTAATTTCTAGATTAGTCGTAGAGTACGAGCCATGAGGAGTAACGTGACGACATCTGGTGGACACAAGCGGTAATAGGGAGTACCTTCTATCGCTAACAGATGGCGCTAATAGCACGTACAGAATAATCTCGTTGGTTCGAGAAAGTTCTGGTGTCTTCCACTCACTTCTAGATGGCAGTAATTGGAATATATAAGAAGGCTAGTGGCGCAACCACAAGTCAGTTCCTATGACACTGTTGTGAAATAAAATAGTGCGTACCTCCTTAAAACGTGTTTGTGCGTGTTTAAGTTTAAGACATCTTTGTAACAGTATTTTGATTTGAATTGTTGCTTTTGTGTGTGATTTAGTAGTATGGAAAAGAAGCGAAAAATTGATAGTGAATGCAGAAAATTCAAAGATCAGTGGAACATTCAGTATTTCGTAATTGAGTCCAGTAAGAAGGCGCTATGTTTGATTTGCAATGAAAGCATAGCCGTTCTCAAAGAATATAACATTAAACGTCATTATGAAACAAAACATTTTCAAAATTACTCAAAATATACAGGAAGTTTGCGGACAGAAAAATTCGAAGCTATGAAGCGCGGATTGAAATCGCAGCAATCTTCATTTACAAAACTCAAAATTGAACAAGAGGCTGCAACGCGTGCCAGCTTTCGTGTGGCTCTTGAAATTGCAAAACGTGGAAAACCATTCACCGATGGAGAAATGATCAAAGAATGCATAATTGCAGTAGCCGAAGAAGTGTGCCCTGAAAAGGTAAATTTATTAAAAAGTGTCAGTATGTCAGCAGACACTGTGGCTCGAAGGGTAGAAAACATCGCTGAAAATATATCCTCTCAACTGTTCGACAAAAATGGACATGTTGAGTGGTTTTCTTTGGCCTTGGATGAGTCAACGGATGTGTAAGATACTGCTCAGGTGTTGATTTATATTCGAGGAGTAGATAAAAGCTATGAAGTGCATGAAGAACTTCTTGATATGAATAGTATTCATGGCACAACTACTGGTACAGATATTTTTAAAGGAGTTGAAATGGCCATTAATCAAAAGAACCTTCGATGGAAAAACTTGAAATGTATTACAACTGATGGAGGCAAAAACATGAGTGGGAAAGATAAAGGAGTGGTCGCTCTTGTGTCAAAGGCTGTAGAAAATGACGGTGGTTTAAAACCATTAGTCTTACATTGTATCATTCATCAACAGTCTTTGTGCGGAAAATGTTTGGATATGTCTGAAGTTCTGAAACCAGTCATATCAACTGTTAATTTTATCAGATCTTTTGGGCTGAATCACCGACAATTCCGACAATTTATTGAAGAGATTGGAGAAAATGACTTACCTTATCATTTACCTTATCATACTGCCGTACGTTGGCTTAGTTGTGGGAAAGTCCTTCAGCGCTTTTTTGAACTTCGAGCAGTGATCGAAATTTTTTTGAATGAAAAGCATCGCCCTCTTACTGAATTACAAAACAACGCATGGCTGTGGAAGTTAGCATTCTATGTTGATTTGACAAAACATGTGAACGAACTGAATTTGAGATTGCAAGGAGAAAACCAGCATCTTCCTGATTTATACACTAATATCAAATCATTCCGGAAGAAATTGATACTGTTTCAATCACAACTACGAAGTAAATGTTTTTCACATTTTAAAACATGTGAAATATTCAGCCACACTACTGAGACTGAGTTTCCTATCGATTTTGCAATCGAAACTTTGAGTGCTTTGAAAATAAATTTTGATACTCGTTTCTCGGACTTTGATGCCATTGCGAATCAAATTAAGATTTTTCAGAATCCTTTTGATACTGACATTGAAACCCTAGCCCCGGAACTTCAAATGGAAATAATTGATCTACAGTGCAGTGATATAATTAAGAACAAATATCAAAACTCATCTTTGTTGGAATTTTATAAGAGTCTTCCACTGACACAATTTGATAATTTGCATAAATTTGCTCGTGGGCTGTTTTCTGTTTTTGGTGCTACTTATTTGTGTGAGAAGACCTTCTCCAAAATGAAGTACACAAAAAATGTTTACAGATCTAAATTAACTGATGAGCATCTTAAATCTCTTTTAATAATTGGTACAAGTAAAATTAGTCCACAACTACAAACTATTGTCAGTGGAAAATCTCAATTACACAAATTTCATTAGTATTTCATATGTCATTATGCTTGTTATAAGTTATGTTTTTATTTAAAATGTATAAAATGTTAGTTGGATTCATTTCAATAATTTGTTAGTTATTATATACTGAAGTAAAATTTTCTGCATATTATACATGTCTTTACTCATTACAATTCTGTGTTTCTTTATCCAACTTATCACAAAAACAATAACAATAAGTCTACAACAATGTTATGAGTAGTTAGCCCATGACCATATCAATGTAGATGTCATATTAATAATTATTCAACATAAAATTAGAATACTTCAGTAAACTAAATTTAATTTGCTATAAAAAATATGTTCTCTAAAAGGAGTTTTCAAGTATGCTAGCTCTTCGCGGGCCGGAAAAAATCTGTCCGCGGGCCGGATGTGGCCCTCGGGCCGTAGTTTGGAGACCCCTGATTTAGAGGATATTGCCGGGAAGCAAGAATTCATTTTCAAAGCATTGAAAATACATTCTGATCACGTTATAAGCTTCAACGTTAGAATATGACATTTTACAAACTCAATAATTATGTGCTGGTGTCCAAAAAGGCTTAATTAGCTAAATAGATACAAAAAGTTTAACTACAAGTGACACTAATATTTTTACATTTTAATTTTCATGGCCCAGTTTGGAAAGCTCATAATAATGTAATTTAGTATCACGGTGCATGCGATGCTGTATGATGAAAATTTAGAAAAAAATCGAACTACACTGTTCAGGATTATTCTGATGAAAATTCAAGTGAAAACGAACTATACACTGTCGGGATACTCTCTTGAAATTAAAATTAAATTATTACTCCCAATAAATAAAGAAATTTATATTTAAATTTTTTTATTTTTCTGGATTGTCTTCGTATGACTATACCTTCGTCAATAAAGGAGGTAGCAACTTCCGGTTTTCATCACTCTCTTTAGTTTTTTATGTGCTTCAATATTACGATATTAAAAATATACACCGTTCCATTTAAAATTTTAAAGAAAAAACAAGTAATATATATAAATTGAGAACAGCGCCCTATGTTACTTTTTTTGACAACCACGTAATTTCGTACTACATATCCTTGAATTCCTTGTAAAATTCTCTATCTAATGAGCTCAGAAACATTCAAATCCGTTGGGGCAAACCGAAATTATACCTACTTTTTTACGCAGTAATGCCCCCCTCTACCCTCCCCTCCGTATGCGACTTAGATCAAAAAGTTTTATATGAAAATTGTATAAAAACGTCTGAAACTTAAAACTATTAAAAATAAAACTATTAAAAATATTTTTGTTGAATTTCCCGTGATCTATTTTACTATCAAGATTTTTTCCGCCAGGTTGTACGATAAACGGTTGCCGAGATATGGCCGGTGGCCGAGCTTAAACAGACATCCGTATATGATTATGTGATTGTTATGTTACACTTGTACAGCGAGCTTGCTTGTCTACACATGTACTGCTAGATTCATCCCAATATAACGTATCATTTTTAAAAAATACTTTAAAAGACATATTGAATTAACAGCCACCTAAGAAGCACTAGTGCGAAGATTTATTAAAGAAATATTCAGATCTCTTACATAATAAAGACTGGGTTTGAATAAAAATGCACACTTACAACGTTTACCGAAACAAATAGTTTATTTAACTTTTTTCTTAATATTTTGGTAGAAGAATAAATTTCATCTGATATAGTTTCATACTAGTTTCATTTTAATCTATTCTAAATACATCATTTCCGCTATTATTGATTTTCAGATTTAACATTTATTTTCAACCTTTGAAGATATTTTAAAAAATTGATAATTGCCGAAATTTTCAATTATACATATCTTCGTAACAATAGAAGATAGAACTAAAATAAATTTTGTTGATAGTAACTTATACGTAGAATTTAATAATTTTAATTAAAAATTCATGGCACACTTAATTATCAATATATAACATAAATTGCAATCATAGTTGGCAGTGACCATCAAAATGCTTATTTTTTCCTTATTTCATGGTATGGTATTCTTTTAAAAATTTTATTATAGCGAGAGTAATTCAATTACTCTTAATTTTTGAGGAAATAATGAGCAAGCAAGCTTTGAAAAACTATTTTAATATGTAGCTCACATTAAAATAGTTTTTTAAGGGTTTCTTGCTGATTATTTTTTTCAAAAATTAACAGTAATTGAATTACTCTCGCTATAATAAAAAGTTTAAAAGATTACCATACCATGGAATCAACTAGCCAACTATGATTGCCATTTAAAAAAAACTCAAGTTTATGTTATTATCTGAAAATACTATCAAGTTTCTTAATAACTATGCTAATTTAACCGATCTGGTATCTTCAATATTAAGAAAATTAACCTTGGAGGGATATAGCAAAGGGGCACCTGTATACCAAATCTGACATATATTTATTTGAAATGTAAATCATACCCACTGATGATATCTCAATTCCAATCTATTTTCCTTTACAAATGTCAGCGCCCGCTCTCTTCATATTGATGGTGCCAAGTTCACCCAATGTCTGGCCTTGCATATACATATTGACGGAGCCAATTTCAGCCAATGTCTCTCGCCTTTCGTTTTGTGTATGTAAATACTTATCTTACTAACGAATAAGCGAACAAAATGATATACAAAGATACAAGTACGTTCGACGAAGTTGCCTTCGTGGGCTATTGCCACGTCGTGGAGGAATATTAATGCTGCGAGTGTACAGAGGCACATACGGCTGGCGCTATTAGCATAAAGTATATGTGTATAAAACGGTAGCGCCACGTAGTGATATCTCTCCAGAACTACATTGTGTAACTGTAGGTGTGTAACACTGAAAATGGCCTCCAAACAAAAATCTCCCAAACGCCTCTTAACGACATATGAAGGCGTTTGATGCACTTATACACATGGATACGTACTGGGCTCCACTTTTTCCGCACTGGCCTCCGTTTCGGAGCCCAATTCGATGCTTACGTTTGTATATTGGAGGCGAGTTTGACGTTGTACAAATATATATATATATAATGAAGTATCCAGTCGTCGGTATTAGGATAAAAAATAAAAACAACTTAATTACACTGCTGACGTTTCGTTCATTTAATCAACAAACTTTTTCAAAGCTTCGTAATCTTTTTACATACATAAAATAAGAAAAGTAAATGATTTTTCGTTATTACATATTAACATGTACATTGCATTCGATATCTTATTCACTAAAACTATGCTATTATACTCATAGTATATGATCTTAACTACGAGCCCGTGATCATGTACATATAGTATATACTATGCTATTATACTCATAGTATATGATCTTAACTACGAGCCCGTGATCATGTACATATAGTATATATGTACATATTGCTGTGACTCTTACAAATTGATATACAAATGAAATAAATTTAATTTATTCAATTAATGTGTAATTGAGAGTCGAGCACGCATCCTAGTGCTAGGCCTTATGCTAGACTAAGATACAATGAATTTTCTGCTGAAAAGTAGGTTAAGCAAAACTTTACATACAACTAGCTCAGTTTAAAATAAACAATTCTCTCAGGGGCAGAAAATATGAGTTGATTCTCCAGTCGATTCTCATGCTCTTTAATTATCTCCAGGTCAGGTAAAGAAAATAAAATGCAAAATAAATCTTAACATCTAATTTATTAAAATAAATTTAAACAAATTCAAAATTTAAATTATACAATATATATATATATATATATATATATATATATATATATATATATATTACATACAAAGAATTAATATATCAAACATCATTCAAATCTATACATCATAATTAATAAAAAACATTATAAGAAATAAAGTAAATGAAGTCATAATGTCATGAAAAACTTATGTCTTAAAAATGTGAACGTGATTATTATGAATTATATTCGTCATAGATACATGTAAACAATCAACATCTTTAAATAAAATAAAATAAATTACACATGATGAATTGTACTGGAATATAAATAACCAAAGATTTACGCGATTTATTATTTGCGAACAATATATATATATATTAAGGAAATGGCTTTGCCCTAATTAGTCCTGTCCGGCGCCTTTTCTCGCTCCCAACACAGTACCATCAGATAGCAAATTCACACAGATGGGTATCCCAAAGTTCCACCCTACGAGTATGTCTTTTCAACTCGTCGGACACAACCCGAACATACACCACAATGTGCTCACTCCTTAAGATATATATATATAAATAAATTTTATATAAATAAAATGAAATAAAATAATGCCTTTGCGCATTCAATTAATTAACTCGGCCCTGATTAGTTCTGCCTGGTGCCTTTTCTCGCTCCCAAACGCAGTACCACCAAGACCAATTCGTGTCTTTCAAATTCACCAGGACTCCATGCTATGAATTAAATAACGACTTAATTCATTTCACACATTCCTGATGTATTATTCAACACGTTAACATTGAACACACAAATACGACAAAAATATACTTGATATACATATAAGAAGAAATAATATATATATTAAAAATAAACTTTACCTTCTTGTGAAATTCCAATACAAAACACCACTACAAACAAAGAATTTGGTACACCACTATACACACATTTATAACAAATATTATCTAATCACCTTAACTCTTCGTACATAATCTCAAACTCATCCATGACAAAAATCCAAAGAGAACTTATTCACTTATATATATATCCTATATACACATAAAACAAAATTATTAATTTCAAATCCCTTTGTATGATAAATAAAGTTGAAAAGAAAAGTAAATTATATAAAAATAAAATGATTATGCCATCTAAAGTGATCATTACAATCACTAGAATGTTTTGTCATAATGTATGGCATAGTATCCCTACATGCAAAACAAAACACTCTAGAAAAAGAAAATAGAAATGAAATTAAATAAACTCAAAATCCGAATTCATAAATTAAATTATCTCATACATAAATATTTATTCAAAAATAACTACAAATCTCAATGTAAAACACGTTGCATGTTATTACAGAAAATATCACAAGTGTTGAATCTTGTTAAAAATTTTATAAGTGTCGAAAAATCTCAAAAGTATTCTAAGTTTAGAATCAAGAATAATCTTTATGAAAGGGGAGGGAGTGGTTTATCACCTACTTCCAGGGTTTCTAAGGCAGCGGTTTTCACCAGCTGTCCCGGAAATTTTATTCGTCCGCTCTTTTATGCCTAATTTTCTTTATAAAAACGTACGGTAATTCTCGGCATATACGATTCCACTTCCAAAACTGCATATCGATGGTGCTGCTCTTATCGGTCACTCGATGTACTTTACATAGCTGCAGTGCTGCACCACTCAGGAAAGCAGCGTATTAACGATCTTTGAAAAGGTAAGCAAATATGTAAATATAAACTTGTCTACACGTTCATGACTCATCTATGCATCTGGCGAATAATATTGTTTTTCGCCGGCCATACGGTCGCAGTATTCTTCATGCGAGAAACACTTTCTCGTTATTGAAAACGTAACATTTAATGCGTAATTTAATATTATGACTTTATAAAAATTTTACTAAGATTCTTTTATTGTTTTACTTAAATAAAAATAAAATTTTGGCAAATTATTAACATAGTGAATATTTATGTACACATCTTGATAAAAATAAATGAAATAAAAGTTAATTTAAATAAAATCTTGAAGTGATCTTGATTATATTTATTTATAATTTACAACCCAACTCAAGATCACTGCAATATGTACATGATCACGGGCTCGTAGTTAAGATCATATACTATGAGTATAATAGCATAGTTTTAGTGAATAAGATATCGAATGCAATATACATGTTAATATGTAATAACGAAATATCATTTACTTTTCTTATTTTATGTGTGTAAAAAGATTACGAAGCTTTGAAAAAGTTTGTTGATTAAATGAACGAAACGTCAGCAGTGTAATTAAGTTGTTTTTATTTTTTATCCTAATACCGACGACTGGATACTTTATTAATTAAGTTGAGGATACGACAGTTGTTTTTATATATATATATATATATATATATAATATTTAAAAATAAACGTTTTTTTCTTGGCCTTAATGCATATATATAAATAAAATATTTTTTCTTGGTTTGTTAGGCCATTGTTAATGAATAAAATTTAAGGGAACTAAAACAACATTCTCATCGACGTTTCGGTTTTATTATAACATCAAAACCTTTTTCCAGATAACTGCAATATGACAAAAACTGTACATTTTCATAATATTAACAATGTGTATAAGAAAACATTTCCAAGAAATTACTTTAATACAAGGAACAATTATTAAAAACAATGTCTAAAAAACATGTCTAAAAAATACATATGTTTACTATAAACAATAAACGCATATAACAATCAGAAATACTTACATTAAAAATAAAAGTAATTGCCTATATACAATTTTTTAAGGGAAAAAACCCATTTCCCTAAGTCATGTTCTAACTACATTTTTGATAATTGTAAAAATTAATTTATCTGATCGGCTAGTTTTATGAACTTATGTGATTTCACCAAGTGTAATACTTATGGTTTATAACATCGAACTAATGTATATCTGTGATAAAAGGTCTTAAAATATTTTAACGTACAAAATTTTATACAGTTTTTTTGGGCTAGCATGTGTTTTGAAATTGTTTCTTTAAGTATTAAACTAAAACTGCGATACACATTAAGAGAGAACGAGAAAATGGAAACACATACATACAGGAGAGAAGAACCGCTTTAATCTTATCATATAATAGTGTTGTAAATTTTAGACAAATTTTTTATGTCCGATCTATCATTAATTGTTTTGTCATCTCCCCTTATATGCAGCATCTCCAAAAAACATCTCGGTTTATATTTGTTCTCCACCTCTAAAATTTTAACATTTTTAAAATCAAACGTGTGCTTTAATGAATCACAATGTTTTTTTAAGGCTGTACTGTTTTTTTGGAATTTATGGCCATCAATACGATCACACAGATGCTGCTGTGTTTGACCTACATATATTGCATCACAGTCCCTACAGTTTAATTTGTAAACAACATGGGTTTTTTTTAATAACGGAATACGATCTTTTAAATTTGAATGAAGACATTTTAAATTTTTGTTATATTTGTGTACTACTTGGATATTATGAGGTCTCACAATGTTTCTTATTTTTTCTGATAAACCTCTTACATAGGGAAGAGGTAAATAATTAATGTTTTGGTCTTGACATTCATTTGATTTTTTTGATGTATATTTAGTTGAATTATAAAATTTCAAACAAAGACTGTTCAAATTTTATAATTCAACTAAATATACATCAAAAAAATCAAATGAATGTCAAGACCAAAACATTAATTATTTACCTCTTCCCTATGTAAGAGGTTTATCAGAAAAAATAAGAAACATTGTGAGACCTCATAATATCCAAGTAGTACACAAATATAACAAAAATTTAAAATGTCTTCATTCAAATTTAAAAGATCGTATTCCGTTATTAAAAAAAACCCATGTTGTTTACAAATTAAACTGTAGGGACTGTGATGCAATATATGTAGGTCAAACACAGCAGCATCTGTGTGATCGTATTGATGGCCATAAATTCCAAAAAAACAGTACAGCCTTAAAAAAACATTGTGATTCATTAAAGCACACGTTTGATTTTAAAAATGTTAAAATTTTAGAGGTGGAGAACAAATATAAACCGAGATGTTTTTTGGAGATGCTGCATATAAGGGGAGATGACAAAACAATTAATGATAGATCGGACATAAAAAATTTGTCTAAAATTTACAACACTATTATATGATAAGATTAAAGCGGTTCTTCTCTCCTGTATGTATGTGTTTCCATTTTCTCGTTCTCTCTTAATGTGTATCGCAGTTTTAGTTTAATACTTAAAGAAACAATTTCAAAACACATGCTAGCCCAAAAAAACTGTATAAAATTTTGTACGTTAAAATATTTTAAGACCTTTTATCACAGATATACATTAGTTCGATGTTATAAACCATAAGTATTACACTTGGTGAAATCACATAAGTTCATAAAACTAGCCGATCAGATAAATTAATTTTTACAATTATCAAAAATGTAGTTAGAACATGACTTAGGGAAATGGGTTTTTTCCCTTAAAAAAATTGTATATAGGCAATTACTTTTATTTTTAATGTAAGTATTTCTGATTGTTATATGCGTTTATTGTTTATAGTAAACATATGTATTTTTTAGACATGTTTTTTAGACATTGTTTTTAATAATTGTTCCTTGTATTAAAGTAATTTCTTGGAAATGTTTTCTTATACACATTGTTAATATTATGAAAATGTACAGTTTTTGTCATATTGCAGTTATCTGGAAAAAGGTTTTGATGTTATAATAAAACCGAAACGTCGATGAGAATGTTGTTTTAGTTCCCTTAAATTTTATTCATTAACAATGGCCTAACAAACCAAGAAAAAATATTTTATTTATATATATATATATATATATATAATATGAAATAGTTACTACTTTAATAATAGTAGAATTTTGGGCTGGATATTTGATTTAAAACACAATCGTTGGCTAAATAACGTTTCGGAAATATATTTATTCCTTCATCAGATAATTGCCACACTAGGACATAAAATATATGGGTTTGACAAACATTTTTGTCAAACCCATATATTTTATGTCCTAGTGTGGCAATTATCTGATGAAGGAATAAATATATTTCCGAAACGTTATTTAGCCAACGATTGTGTTTTAAATCAAATATCCAGCCCAAAATTCTACTATTATTAAAGTAGTAACTATTTCATATTATATTATATTAGCTAATTATCAGTAATTATATCTTTAATCTGACTATATATATATATATATATACAGGGTGGGGCACCTCATTTCCGTCGGTTTATATACGAAAAGCGGTAATATGTTTTATTTTTATTAAAGGTTGTGTAGGTTCATTAGGGGCACGTTTTAAAATTATTTTGAAATATACAGAGTGATCCAAAAAAATTTGGCACACCAAAGTTATGAAAATTTAAATGGAACACCCTGTATATTATGGGATATTTTGATGCTATAAGCTAAATTAAGGCCACTTCATGTTATATTCCCTATACCTAACTCAACCTCTTTTCGAGATATTTCACTATTTTTGAAAATGTAGATCAAAATTTCAGAGACATTGCTGTCTTCCATATTTGAGCGAATTATTTTAAATTGTATTTAATGTATACTCAAAGCATTAGACTCTAAGATTAGCTAAAGCTGATATCTAAAAATTATACAGGGTGTTCAAAAACTACATTTCTGTTTTGGCTAACATTAAAGGCAAATAACTTTCTTATTTTAAATGGAACAACCTGTATTTATTGCCATTTTTAGATTCTAATTTTAATTGTTTTTAAAACTGTATTAGGGTTTCCTATACCTATCTCTTATAGTTTTTTGGTAATTTAGGATTTTTAATTTCAAACACTAATTTCTTGCAATTTTTTGCAAAAGTAGGCTTTGCCGCTGTTATTAATACTTCAAACAGATAAATTATTTGATAGTGACAGTACATATTAGTTAAGACATCAACGCTCTTCGACGTCGTTTAAATAATTTTAATTATTTAAAATGAGAACCTACTCTGAAAACGAAAAGGTGGATATGATTTTAGTAATCGGAGAGTGTGGCGAAAATTGCTTGCTAGCATCAAGAGTTTATGCTCAAAAATATCCTAACAGGCGTCAGCCTGACAGGCGGTCATTAGAAAATTTATTGCAAGTTTTCCGAAGAACAGGAAGTGTGCGTTATCAGAAACCAGAACGGCAAAGACCAATTACGGGAAATGAAGAAAATGATTTTGTTGTTATAGGATCTCTGGCAGAAAATCCGCATACAAGTCAACGAAAAATATGTGAAACCACTGAAATAAGCAGGCGGAGCTTCGGAAGAATTATAAAAAGGCACAACTTCTTCCCGTATCGTATTCAATTACACCAAGCACTTTTGGAATTAGATTACGATAGACGACTCGTTTTTTGTTTATGGGTTTTAGAAAAGTTTAGTGAAGATGAAAATTTCTTCGATTTTGTACTTTTTTCGGATGAGTCATCATTCCACAATAACGGGATTAGTTAATAAACATAATTTTCATTACTACAGTGACGAAAATCCCCATTTTTTTAGAACTATTGACAGGCAACACAGGTGGTGTGTCAATGTATGGGGTGGAATAATTGGAACTCAAGTGGTAGGTCCGTTCTTTTTTGATGGTCACTTAAACGGCGCCATGTTTCTTTGATTTTTAAGAGACAATTTGCCTGTACTTTTGGAAAATATACCACTTAAAATTCGTCAAAGGATGTGGTTTCAACTAGACGGTGCGCCAGCGCATTTTCAAGTAAATGTAAGAAATGAATTGGATAGGCAATATCCCAATAGGTGGATAGGACGCGGCGGTCCACTCAATTGGCCAGCAAATTCTCCAGACCTAACGACTTCTGTTTTTTTTTTATGGGAATATTTCAAAAATATTGTCTATGATACACCACCAACTACACCAGACGATATGAGAGACAGAATAAGAATAGCGTCGGTCCACAGAATTGGCCAGCAAGATCCCCAGACTTAACGAGTCCCGATTTTTTCTTATGGGGATATGTCAAAAATATCATTTATGATACACCACCAACCACACCCGACGATATGAGAGAACGAATAAGAATAGCGTTTCGTTCTATAACACCAAATATTTTAACAAGAGTTAAACAGTCCTTTCAAGAGAGAATTCGATTATGCATTGAAACAGATGGACATCATTTCGAGCACTTGTTAAAACATTAGTTTTCTTTTACAATTTAAGTTTTTTGTTTGTTTAATAAAGTATGTATTTTTTATTTACCTAGTTATGAGGCCTTTTAATTAATGTGAAACAAAACCAATCATCCCGATAGGTTAATAAATATTAGCATTTTGAAAAATAGTTTGCAAGAAATTAGTGTTTGAAATTGAAAATTCTAAATTACCAAAAAACTATAAGAGATAGGTATAGGAAACCCTAATACAGTTTTAAAAACAATTAAAATTAGAATCTAAATATGGCAATAAATACAGGGTGTTCCATTTAAAATAAGAAAGTTATTTTCCTTTAATGTTAGTCAAAACACAAATGTAGTTTTTAAACACCCTGTATAATTTTTAAATATCAACTTTAGCTTATCTTAGAGTCTAATGCTTTGAGTGTACATTAAATACAATTTAAAATAATTCGCCCAAATATGGAAGACAGCAATGTCTCTGAAATTTTGATCTACATTTTCAAAAATAGTGAAATATCTCGAAAAGAGGTTGAGTTAGGTATAGGGAATATAACGGTAAGTGGCCTTAATTTAGCCTATAGCATCAAAATATCCCATAATATACAGGCTGTTCCATTTAAATTTTCATAACTTTGGTGTGCCAAATTTTTTTGGATCACTCTGTATATTTCAAAATTATTTTAAAACGTGCCCCTAATGAACCTACACAACCTTTAATAAAAATAAAAATAAAACATATTACCGCTTTTTGTATATAAACCGACGGAAATGAGGTGCCCCACCCTGTATATATATATATTGATTTGAGAAAATATCTTGCTATTTTTATCCTTTGATGATCTAAAACTTTGCAACGAGAATGTCTTGAAAATGACCTATTCGCACATAGTACACTTAACAGATTGGCGCTTGTCCATCAAGAACATTCCTGTCTATTCGTATTTATCTATTTGAAATTTTTTAATCAAATTTTTACTGCAATAATCGTTAATAATGCCTAGTGGTTCACTGGAAGCAAATATTTGCACATAGTGCCTCCAGTGCCCCCAACACCATTAACAATCTTCCCACAATTACAAAAAAATCAATGCAATTTTAACAAGACAATATTTATTTTGTTAAAATTAATGATGTTCAACGCGATGCTAAATGTAAATATTCTCACATAGTACTTTTAGAGTACGTCTTACATCACCAATTATTCAAAATTGTATATTCATTTCAAAAACTTACTTATGTTCATCATACAAATGATCAAATTCTTTTTTATTCATGTCTTCCATTTTGAAAAATCTTGTGGTATAGTATAAAAATGAAACTATCAAATGCAGAAAATTAATTAGCAATAACAAAACTAAAATTAAACTTGAATTCAAAATAAAACTTAATACATTCAAAACTAATATAAATTTTTATCGTAGTGTATTAAACCCCTACTCCCATTAACTATTTGCGAACGATATCAAAAATGTATGCGTCTTATTAATTCAAAAGATAAGATTCATCTCCCTCCTTCTTCGGTTTCACCGGCTTATATAAATTAAAACAAACGATAGCTACGCATTTACAGCGCCACGTCTATTGAACTAACATTTACTTTGGTATCGTCTGATTCATTTTTTATCTCCTTTAAGTTTTTCGAGTCACATAAACACATAATTCGCACCTTGACAGTTAATGTTTATAAAATACTCAAAAATTGTTCACTGAGATTTTACACACACTTTCCATTATTCGTCATCGGTGGGTATGTTCTTGACTATTCTTAATACCATCCTTCATTGTACCTGTATATGAACGTGTTGCCTCTCTTATCCCTGCTTACATATTTTCTCTTCCCACTAACTAAAGTTATTCTCTACTTCTTCTTATAGATGCCTTCCTTGGATATAATTGGAAACCTGTTGTATACTACTGGAATCCTCTTCACCAAAGCCTTATTACAAGGAGTACTCACTTCCATAGCACGGCTTGCAAGTTCTATCCAGTCTTTTTCTATTTCTAGTATGTCGATTTGTAAATAACCGCGAACAATATTAATGTTATTTCTTCTTTGCAGGTTCTAAAATAACCATACATCATTTACACTGCTATCTTTGAAGCCTTTGTGTTTATGCATACAAGATTTTAAAAATGTATTTTACTTATACATTTGGTATATACATAAAACGTATCAATATATTGTCTCATATAGAGAATAGCTTTCTATATATCCTTTTAATAGTTTTAGATATAAGTATCAGGTATTTATTACACTTTTAAATATAATCATAAAACCCTCTCATAAATTAAGATTATTGTACAAGTTTAAAATCTATTTTTATCCATTTAAATTGACATTTTACTCTCGGGCATGCCGAATATGGCATTGCTCATACAATTTTATGGCATTTAAATGGTTCACCCTTTTAATTGTTCCGTCTTTCAACATCACTCTCTCTCTATTATTCACTTTTAGTAAATTTTTATTTTTGAACAGTGGTCAATTTCTTAGAATGTTTAGTGATATTTTAACACTTTGCGAGAAGTTTGGCTCTCTTTTCTTATATTCAAACCATACATTGTGCTCGTCATTTCTATAAAATATATATGTATGTGTTTATTTTTATTCCATAATTCTTAATATATTTAAGCTTAAATTTTATATCTACATTTTTCATAATGACATTGCCCCTTAAAGGTTATGCAACCCATTATTCACCTACTAAACTTTTGACTTTGTACTTATCCTTTCAGAAACTATGTTTTAAACTAAATATTAATGTTCTTATTCTAAAACTTAACTATTTAATAATTTTCATAATTCTTAAACTATAAAGATCACGGCATAAAGTATAAGAAAGTAGTGTGTTGCCCACACATCATTTTTTAATTTTATTTTGTTCTATTCCATTATTTCAAAATTATTAATATCACTTGTTGTAAAGTTAATGTTTAAAGTGTTCTTTTAAAGTTTATTTCAATAAAAATTTAGAAATTATTTCTTTTGGGTACTACTAGATGACGCCACACAAGGATCAATATTTTGAGGTTACAAGAATCAAATTCCTCAATGTAAATCGACGTTATGTGACTGCCTTATATCGCGCAGCCATATTGATAGAGTTTGCCTTGGTGTCACTAAAGTAAATACCTTGGGAAAATAACACGAAAGAACAATAATTCTACATTCATAAGCCATCTGTTGGAATCAATTAAGGTTATTTTTTGTGTTGCCAGTCTCTCCATATACACCGTCTATTTCTAATCTCCCTTATCTGTGGTATTAAATACTTGACAAAGCCACTGTGTCAGCGAAACATGTACTTTTATTAATACAATTTCTGGAAATTGAAACACGTTGTTTTATTTCAGGTGTTTCTGTGCATTTTATTAGAGTGAAAATGCGACTGGTTGACTTTGATGCTTGACGAATGTACAGGAAGTTTCCAAATAAGTGCGAAAGTTTTCAGAGGGTGATTCCTTGGCAAAAATTAAAGGGGATCTTTCATGTAAACAAAAGCTCTTAGGTTTGTCCTTGAAAAGTTACACGCTTCCAAAAATGAAATAAAAAATTGCTTTTTTCTCTTAAAACTGCTGGAGAGTTAAAGAAATGACATTTTGTGGGCGTGATCTACCAATAAAAAGGGTATTTATGAAAACTTTTTAATTTTGTTGTGGTCTTTTAGAGGGGTGAAACATGCAATCTCTGTTCCTTTTTTTTACCAGACCTTTTTAACAAAATAAAATTTCTTGATTTAAAGATATCCGTTGAAAAGAATGATTGAGTGCTATACTTTGTTAACCTTTGTGTCTTTTCCGTAAAAGCAATAGTTTCTTAATAAAAAAATAAAATACAATATCGTGCATGGACGTATCTTCTGTGCACGAAATCGAAAAAATCTAGTAGGTGGATGTCAAGTCGCTTTGATTTTTATGTGACAGTTTACAGTTCAATTCGCTTAGATTTTTATGTGACAGTTTACAGTTCAATTCGCTTAGATTTTTATGCAGTAGTTGAAAGTTCAATTGTGCCTTTTAACTCTTCAATATGAATAATTACACTAACGCTGAAATGGCCGATTTACATTTTATGTATGGTCGTGCAAATGGAAATTCTTTGGAAGCTAGACGGCTCTATGCAGAGATGTATCCTCAGCGCGTGATACCTCATCACATAATTTTTGCACGTCTTCAACCAACGTCTCTGTGAAATAGGGACATTTCAAAAACGAAACTGATTGTGGTCGGCCACGAGTAATAAGAACGTTGGTACTGGCAGAAGAGGTTCGCAATATGATTGAAGATCGTCCGGAATTAAGTACAAGGCACATTGCTAACACACTAAATGCTTGCAATAAACTAATCTGGAAAATTTTAAAGGATCACCAATTGTATCCTTACCATATTCAACCAGTCCAGGCACTTTTGCCGCGAGATTTTCCCCATCGAGTACGCTTTTGTCAATGGAGTCTTCTTAAAGCAGGGTATACTCTTTTGTTTAGATGTTTTGAATAAAGCGCATTAGCCATTTGGTGGTGAAATTAACTCCGCCCTTAAATTGATGTTCAACGTGCGATGAGAAATATTCATTTTTATGTTTTCAGATGGCGCATTCTGCCGACGACAGCATTGGAAGGACGCAAGAGATGCCTCCGTGAAATCTATAAATGTGATCAGTGCAAGTACAGGACGAAGTACCAAGCAGATCTCAAGGAGCACACCAGCAACCGCCATTATATAGTTAAAGTGTATAAATGTGGTATTTGTAACAGACGTTTCAAGACTGAAGGATTCCGCAGGATGCACGTGGCAAATACGCACGCTTATGTTGGAGGAAAGGACGGCCCAGAACATTCTATGATTAATTATAGGAATGCACATATAAAAGTAAAACAGTCGAGCTCACGAGATCAAAAGAAAGTATTTAAATGTTCACTGTGTGTATTTCGAACAAAATACAAACAATATCTAAGAAAACATATGAAAACGAAACATTTGAAGAAAGTTTATTATAAATGTGATACATGTGAATTCGCAACAAATAACATAAGTAATTTAAAAGTGCATATAAAAACTAAACATTTGGAGGTATTTAGTTATAAATGTGACTCTTGTGAATATGAAACCAACATCAAAAGTAATTTGAAAGTGCATATAAAAACTAAACATTTGGAGGAATTTAATTATAAATGTGATCAATGTGAATATAGAACAAACAACAAAAATAATTTAAAAGTGCATATAAAAACTAAACATTTGAAAGAATTTGATTTGAAATGTAACTCATGCGAATATAGAACAAGCCATAAAAGCAATTTAAGAGTACACATACAATGTAAACATTTGAAGGAAAATCGTTTTAAATGTGACTCGTGCGAATATAGAACAAGCATTAAACATAATTTAGAAAGACATATAAAAAGTAAACATATGAAGAAATATTGTTTTAAATGTGACTCGTGCGAATATAGAACAAACAACAAAAATAATTTAGAATATCATATAAAAAGTAATCATTTGAAGGAATATTGTTTTAAATGTGACTCATGTCAATATGGAACAAACTACAAAATTACTTTTGAAAGACATATAAAAAGTAAACATTTGAAGGAATATTGTTTTAAATGTGACTCATGTCAATATGGAACAAACTACAAAATTACTTTTGAAAGACATATAAAAAGTAAACATTTGAAGGAATATTGTTTTAAATGTGAGGCATGCGACTTTGGAACAACCCAGAAAAGTCATTTAGAATATCATGTGAAGACAATACATTTGAAAGAATTTGATTTTAAATGTGACTCGTGCGAATATAGAACAAACAACAAAAATAATTTAGAATATCATATAAGAAGTAAACATTTGAAGGAATATCGTTTTAAATGTGACTCGTGCGAATATGGAGCAAACATTAAAAGTCATTTAAAAGGACACATAAGAAATAAGCATTTGAAGTAATTTGATTTTAAATGTGACATGCGAATATGGAACAAACATCAAAAGTAGTTTAAAAGTAGGGTATTTAGGAGAGTACTGGAAACTCTTTCCTCCCGAGGTCACGACTGCAAAATCGCTGGTTTTTACCCCCTCCACTTTTGTAGTTCCGAACGCGGCCACCGTGAATTTGTAGATGGCGCTGTGGTCGGCGCGCAAATTTAAATTTAAATTAATATACAGGGTGTCAAAATTATAAAAATAAATATATATACAGCATGGTATTCGGTGACGTATGAATCATACAGGGTGTTTCAAAAGTAAGGATTTAGAAAAGTAAGATGGCGAATCCAAGATGGCTGCCAAAATTTTAAAATAAATACAGGGTGTTTCAAAAATTAGAAAAGTAAGATGGCGAATCCAAGATGGCTGCCAAAATTTTAAAATAAATGCAGGGTGTTTCAAAAATTAGAAAGTAAGATGGCGAATCCAAGATGGCCACCAACAGAAGCTAGGCGTGGTTGGGGTGCGCTAATTTAATGAATACATGTTTTAAAATCATATGACGTCAAGTGCAATCATGACAACTATGTGCAACTTATCTTGTTTTCGCGCGAATGACCTTCTTACATCATTGTAGAGAGGCACGGGTTGGGTGAAGTTTTGCAACGTTTCAAAGACCAAAATGCGGGTTTACAGTAATTACACAATATATCACCTAATATATTTCTTATAAAAACGCGCTTTTTTAAATTTTTTATCAGGTTTGCTTTCACACACAAATATATTTTTGGAGTTTAAAAATCCTAATATAATTCCTATATAATGAAAAACTACAGATGCGCACCACATGATTTGAGAGACATTACCTATGTTACATAACGAAACGTGCCTCTTTTATTTTTTGTATGATGCTTAATGTTTATTGCGATGTCAAAAACAAATACGTACTTTTTTGAGTTTAAAAAAAGACTCGTAATATTATACAATTCTTATATATTAAAAACTACAGAAGAGCACCACGTGATTTGAAAGACATTACCTATAATGTCTCATAAACAAACACATGTTTTAATTTTTTTTAATGATGTTTATTGATTTGACAAAAACAACTACTTTTACTTTTTATACGTACTATAAGGAAGTACATACCGTGGGTTTTTTTTATCACTGAACATAGCACACGATAACACCTATGTTCAGTTTTAAAATAAACGCGTCAACGCATGGAACATTATGCAACCAACATTGCGTTATGTAACAAACTAACATCGGTCAATTATTTGTTTGGACAAACGTCAAAATCAATGTCATAAGCATATTAGAAGTAAACACAAAATTTAATTCTTTAAGGACTACTTTTCTATCTGAATATCGAAAGTGGCAACAGTCTTAGAAAAGTGGATGTGGTGATGATGATGTAAGTATCATTTAGTAAAGTACTAAAATATATTGACCATATTTTATAGATTGCAGAACCAACTTTATGGTATTTTGAAGATATGATGTTTATTATAAATCATACAGTAGCACGTAAGTCGACTGATGTTATTAGCGAAAACTGCAAAGGTGAAGAAATAATTGTGGAAGTAGATCAAGATATCGACTATTCACAAGATAACACAGATATTGTAAGTTGTCTATTGGTATTTTAATATTTAGTCTTCTTAGTTGGACTACAGTTCTGGTTTATTTATAAGCAATGCAAATGAGGACGTTCAACCTGCTCCAAGTACCTCAAGTAATTATATTGAGGAAGCCGCTATAAACACAGGTGATTTTGGCACAGAAAACAAGAAAAGGAAATGTGAAGCTATTAAGGACAGTACTCCATCCCGCAAGAAATGAAAAGATGATGAATATTTGAAACATGCAAATGATGCTTTAGTAAAACTTACTTCTGCTTTGGAGAATGAGCCAACTCAACAGCCTGAAAACAGCGAAGAGGTATTTGGTAAATTAGTAGCCGCCAAAATTAAAGAAATTAATTGTCATCGAATAAAAAATGAAGTTCAATTTAAAATTTTAAATATATATACATATTTAAATAAATAAATATTTTTTTGTATTAGACTTTATTTTTAATATTAATTAATCATAACTGGAATAAACATAAATCAATGCTACATATTATGCTCAGCCACTGCGTGTTCCTGCCAATCCACACTCCCATTGTTGGTACAGAAATAGTTCCGGAATTCATCTCTAATATTTCTGGCTTCAATACTTGACTTATTACCACCTTGTTTTACAACTGTTGGTAAATGTTTGGTATTGCTAATGTTAACATCTGTAACATACCTTTCACTTTCTGTTACCAAGAAGTTATGAAGTACCACACATGCTAGTTATTATTTCTACTTTTTCATCATCTAAATTTATTGGTTCTAATAAAACTCCAAATCTATTAGATAAAATTCCAAATGTGCTCTTGATAATCGGTAATTAAGTATTTTATTGTCATGACTTAAAAATCTTGGCGGATATGGCTTCATAACTCCTTCTGTTAATGGAAAGGCTTCATCTGCTACGATTACATAAGGCACCTTTTTTCTTCGACCAGGCAAATTACATGGGGGTGGAAAATTCAATTTGTTTTCTGCTAGGCAAGATGCGAGTAAGCTTTCACGAAAAACACCTCCATCACTCACTTTTCCATTAGTACCTACATTTATATTTAGCATCTGCCATGGCCAGCAAAACTATGCTGTGTTGCCCTTTATAATTATAATAATAGGATCCTTCACATAATGGTGGTCTAAATGTAATATGTTTCCCATCAAGTGCCCCTACACAATTGGGAAATTGCCACATTTCAAAAAAATTCAGTAGCAATTTTCTGCCAAGTTTCAGGATCTCTGGGTACCTATAAATATCAAAAAGAAAATGTATATGAGAATTAATCACCATACTGTTAAATAATGCTCTCTTAACTTCCGGTAAATTGTTTCACACACTTCTGGAACAAACCTGGAAATAATGCTTTCATGAACTCGTGTTGAATACATTTGAGACCGGAAACTTTCACCAGTTGCTAAAAACCGCAAAGTAATTTGCAACCTGAAAAATCATAAGTATATTGTATTTGATTTTTTTAAATATTAAGAATATCTCACTTGCTATGGGCTGATATACTGTCTCGCATAAATGTATCTTGCTTTGTAATATCAGCTCTAATGTAATCTAATAATTTATGAAACAGAGCATCATTCATCCGTAAATAATTCCTATATAAGTCAGGGTCCTCAATGCGTAATTCATTATTAATTAATGACAAAACATCCCGGCCGCCTTAAAAGCCAAGGTTTAGTCCATATCTTTCTTTTTTGTGCGCGTTTTTTATTTTTTATATTAAGAATGTTTGTTATTATAACAAGAACTGCAGCTCGTAATAAATTCTTTCTTTTATTCGTGTCCATTTGGAATTTTTCCAGAAAAATACACACAAATGAAATTTTAGGGTTACAAAATTTCGGATACCCGCCAAACTAGTAATACATTCGACGCATGCCCGGACCTTTAAAATTTTGCATCGTTGCAAGTGGGCAAAATAAATTCTGCACAGAAAATTGTACAGAAAGCTGTGCAGAATCTTGTACAGAAAATTGTACCGTGTCAAGTAAGGATGTGAGGAGTTTTAATTTTCTTTCTGTGGGTATTTATTATACAGCCATCAGAATCAAATTTCCTACTAATCGCCTGAATTGTTCCGATAGATGGTATGGGCTTCTCAGGATATTTGACAGAAAACAGATCCCGCACTTTCCTTAAACTGTTTCCAGCTTTATACCAGTTTAAAATTTCTATTTCATCATCTTTTGTATACATTTTTTAAATTAGGCGAATACAAATGTGAAATATTGAAATATTCAAAATGTCATTTCTGTTATGACATTGATTTTTACGTTTATCGAAACAAATAATTGACCGATGTTAGTGTGTTATAGTTACATAACCCAATGTTGGTTGCATAATGTTCCATGCGTTGACGCGTTTATTTTAAAACTGAACATAGGTGATATCGTGTGCTATGTTCAGTGATAAAAAAAACCCACGGTATGTATTGTGATGAAAATGTTCCACATCGAAATGTTTGCCAATGTTCACGTTTTGAACTTCTGATATCGGAAAAGTTTGTTTTTAAAAAATGTCTCTCCCTCTCTTTTAGATTAGATTTTCAGCAATATTGGTAAACCGGAAGTAGTGGTTTACTTCAGTGCTAAAATTGAATTTTATCAATATTTCAAATATGTAGGTACTAAGTTTAAACAAATTTGCATATAAGGAATTCAAATGTACTCAAAAGAGAACTTGAGAAAAAATTTATGAAATAAGTTCGAAATTCTTACCGGAAGTAGCTCTTTTACTTTGATCGAAAACCAGTTTTTTGCAAATATTTCGCAAGTTATATTTTCTAGGCATATGCATACATTATGAGTACAAAAGTATTTAGAGCTTGATTTTCAATACTTATTGTATTGTCTGCATAGCACTTTTTTGCAAACAATTCGCAAATTATGCTTTCTACGTATAGAGAACTATTAAGGGGGGGGGTTTTACTTGATCGGCGTATGCCACAAAATGGTCAATTTCAACGCAAAAAATCGCAAAAATCAAGGCACTTGAAAAAGTTGCCGCTACATGAACGAAATAACGAATATTTGTTCTAGCGACTGACGATTAAAATTTACAATTATATTAAAAAATAGTTAAAATACAGCACTTTGAATTTTTTTCGTTTTGTAGCGATATAAAGCTTACTGTGTTTAAAAAGTACTTTTTTGAATCGTCAGTACCTAGATATTTTTATTCTAAACACGACAATGTATTTACTTTACTTTCAAAATAACCCTGGTCTACAAAAAATTACTTTGAAACCAATGAGAATGATCACATATTCTGCACTCATAAATGGCAAATAGGCAACACACAATTCAAACTTTTTTTTTGTTTAAGACCAGCGATATCGAAGATATACCTGGTCAACTGTATTAAGCCGAACGTCAAATAAACAGAGAGTATATTCAACCTTTTTTTATTACTTATTACCTTAGGTAAACGAATGCTTCATTCATATATCGGCGATAATTAATATTTGCGAGACTGTATTAGATATTAATTCTTCGTCTGAAATAAATATATATTGTTATTATTATTATGAATTGTTTTTTAATAAAATGTAAATATATATATTTTATAATAAGCAGATGTTTTGGATTGTTGAATATTATATTCTTCCCAATCGGCATTGATGGAGTTGATTACCAAAATTAAATTATAAAACATTTTGTCCCAGGTAAGATTCGAACTAAATTTTATCACCACATAAAGTTGTATTCATTTTTTCATACATAAGTTTCAGTATACATTAAACATATTTGTAAAAGAAAATACGTGCGGTTGGTATATACAAGCAAATTTTAATATATTTCAGATATTTGTCGGTGTTCATTGATGTGTCTACTTTATTAGACTCTTTTTCTGTTCCTTAATATTCTCGCTTTCAAAATGTATTTTATTTTTCAAGGACAAGGTTTCGGTTTTATGGAATTTCAGAAATGCAGTTTTCTTCGGCAATAAATATACATTATTATTATTAATTATGAAGTTGCACGACTTATTGTTATTTTTAACCTTACATGTTGAAGCTTTTTAATAATATGAACAATGTTTGTAGAAAACTAAAATCTGACAACAACAACTTTATGTCATTGTAAGATACGAACTTAGAGATTTTCCGGACTCTTCAAACTAAGATGCATTGGTTTTAGGCAGCAAGTTACACAAATTTCAGTTTTCTAGATGGTAAAAGCATTTATTTAAATATCTGAGTTTGTTGTGCCTTCATGTTTTTGTTTTATTTATACTTTGTATTTTGACCACATGACAGTTTTAATTTTTTTTTGTATATGTAAATAAGTAAAAGAGCATGGGCCAAACGAGCGCATAAGTCTAATTTCAGCAGTTTATCAGGAGTGACAGCAATTGTTGGATGGCGAGCGAAAAAAATGTTGTATGTAGGCGTAAAAATCAAATTTTGTTTAATTTGTGCAAAATTTGGTGAATCTAAAGATCACGTATGCTACAAAAATTGGTCTTCGTCGTCAACAGCCATGGAGTCGACAATTATTCCGGAAGGTTTTCGACATTCTGGTGAAATGCACGGTGTAATTTATGGTAGATTAATAGGGGATGGTGATAGCAGCGTTCTTAGAAAATTACGTGAGACGGCTCCCTACGGTCCCCAAAAAATTATTGAAAAAATTGAGTGCCGAAATCATATATTATGTAATTATATAAATAAAATTAGCGACTGTTTGAAAAAACCTAAATTCAATTCGGACATAGGAAAATTAATAACAAAAAATTTGCTTAGATTCCGAGCGGCCTTGACAAAAACAATTGAACATTACAAAAGTTCGAACTTAACAATAACAAACCAGATAGTGAAACTGCAACGTGATATTATAAATGGATCAAGAAATATTTTTGGTGAACACTCGGATTGTGCTTCTTACTTTTGTCAAGGATCT
The DNA here is from genome assembly GCA_963170755.1 of Amphimallon solstitiale. Taxonomy (NCBI): domain Eukaryota; kingdom Metazoa; phylum Arthropoda; class Insecta; order Coleoptera; family Scarabaeidae; genus Amphimallon; species Amphimallon solstitiale. Next base: position 27,038,030 of record OY720685.1, read on the forward strand.
AAAGAAGGTGAGATCCAATATGTTTGCAAAATTTCAGAATTTTAATATGTATGATAACTTTATTAACGCTTTAAATCTGCTCAGGCTAATAGTAGATCTTTAATAGGAAACGTAGATGCTAACATTGTAGAATCTTTTAATTCAGTCATTGCAAAATTTGTAGGAGGTAAAAGATTGTATTATATTCAACGTAATTCTTACAATGCACGTTGCAAAGCGGCAGCAGTTTCATTTAATTGTAAGGGCAAATATCACTCAAAGCTTCAGACCAAATATGGATGTATACGACAGTGTCTGAAAAAAAACGGTATGAGAAGAAAATTCTTTTATAGGAAACAAAAAACATTCAGGAACTACAGACGATCGCGACTATGGGCCGGAGGTAAATGCATATTTTATTGAAGATATAGATAATCAAAAGTACGAAGAAAAAAAAGATACATTTTTGAAGAATTAACAGCAACAATTTTGGCAAGATAATGAAATTGAGGAAAACCACATTTACGGCCAATACTGTGAAGCCTTTATTATACCAGGAATTTATAGGAACGAATGCGACACTGCACGGTAATGAAAAAGAAGAGCAAGCTGTAAAAGCTTTTGAATGTTTGGCAGATCTAAAAATCGAGTCTTGTGGTCTTTTTATTCGTCCTGTATATAGATTTTTAGCGGCATCTTCGAACGGAATAATTTCTAATCAAAACGCGCATTTGAAAGTACGGAAAAAAAATAATTACATTTTTAGAAATTTGGAACAGCGAATTACATTTAAAATCTAGGCACCAACATGTACCAAATATAGGGACAGCTAAACATAGCTCAGAAAGATGTATGTTACTTCATAATCTGGATTCCGAAGAATAGGTAATTGGTATAAGACAATACACAGAGATGAAGAATTCTGGCCAGAAATGGTAATTAAGTTAGAGTAATTTTATTTTCTCGCTTTATTACATGAAATTATTGATCCTCGTATTTTGAGAAATCGAGAAATTAGAGACGTCAAATTGGAGAATACCTACCTACTAATTGTGACACGTTTAGACAAAACGCTACTTGGCCATTCTTGTTTATTTTCTACACAGTCTATACTTTTGTAAACATTTTTTTTTGTAAAAACATGAATTAGGCCTACTGGGAATACCATGAGAAAAAAAACGCGCTTTGCACTCTACTTCTAAGGTGGTGCGGAAAGGAGTGCGTTTGACGTTTTGTCTGCCATATACCGTTATTTAAAAAATTTATCGAATCTTTACTGAAAAAAAATTAAAGAATGTAAGGTATAAATAAAAAAAAATGATAATATCAATAACAATCGATTGTAAGTTGTGGTATTAACATTGACTTCTTATAAATGATTAGTTCGGAGTCAGCAAAGTTCGTATCTTACCCACGGTGAAATTTTTATAATTTGATTTCGCTAACTAACAATACCAGTGTCGGCTGTGAAGAATATAATTTTCAATAATTTAAAACATGTGCTACTTAGAGAATATAAATTTTTACATTTTGTAAGAAACACCGGCACTGTTTTTTTTTATCAGATTTTAGTTTTCTCTAAAACATTACTCATATTATTACAAAGCCTCAACATGTAAAGTAAATAGGTACAAATCATGGTGAGAAATAATAAGAAGTACAACTTAAATAATTGATAATCATAAATAATAATAATAAAGTTATATATTTATTGCAGAATAAAACTTAATATCTAATTAATTTCGGCAAATATCATTAAAATAATTACAAATTATATAAAACAGAAGTCTTAATAAAACGAAATAAATACAAGCCAGGAGAATATTCAGAAAGAGCAAAAACAAATTTCGAAGAAAGTAGCCGCATCAATATTTTCATGCAATAAATGTAAGAGGCAAATATCCCAAATTTATTTGCTTTCCAGTTGACCAGACATATCCCTTCATATTGCTGGCCGGTACCTGCATCTTAAAAGATACAGGCATTTTAAAGGCGGTAAATATATTCAATATATTTTAGGCAATCCGACATACGCCGTTCGGGAATTTTTCTTAAGGAAAGCCCACCCTTAAGAGAATAGAAGTACTTAGAATAGGATTTTGAATAATTTTTGTATAAAAGAATCTCAAGATTTGAACTTGAAGTAACACATTTACTCACAGGCTCTTTTTTAGGTGATAGAAGTAGTTAAAACTTAATTTAGAACAACTTTTGTATAATTTAAAACGCATATAGATATAAGAAAGTCGTGTGGTAGTCATGCTTCATTTGTTCGAGTTTAAAGAACGATCACAATGTATATATTAAGAAATACATGAAAAATATAAGTGTAGAAATATAATACATTTTGTAATTCTAATTAACTAAAATTTAAAGTGTTTACAATTTGTTTTGTGTATTTTAACCTTTGCCCACGTACTCTAGAAGTAATATTATTATAGCGTAAATATAAATACGTTTTCTGAGTCTAGTTGGTAATACGATGAGGCGGAAGTGGAACTCGAAATCTCAAAGAATCCGACAAAGCTGTCGCTTCACTATGTTGTAGTTCTCTGATTATACCTTGCTCATAACAAGATTAATGTTTTCTTATGGGCTACCAGATTGATGTTTTTTAAGTTTGGTTTCATTACAGTTTAAGCCTTTAACCCTTACCCGGACACACAACAATGAACTTTCGTGCATATCTCCCGGGCTACTTCAAATAAAGAATTGAGATTCTAGGTAATCTTCAATTACGCAATTTCCTACATACGTATCGCAAAATAAAATTTTCTAACCTCTGTAAAACTGTATAAAAAAATAATATCGAATTTTACAACGCAGATGGGTACACGTGTCCGTTGGACGCATAGGGCAATATCCGTTATTGTACTCTGCGCATGTCATAAGTAAACGCATTGTGCAGGCAACAAAGGTTGATACTGTTACTATAGGGTTTGTGTTCTACTTATACTTGTTGTATTTGTTGTATTTTGTGAAACATTTACATTGAAAAAGCAAGTAAAATGTCGAAACGGCCGCTTACTGAAAAGGAATTGCAAGAAATTGTTGATAATTTATCAGACTTTGAGAATGACGATAATGGTGATGATTAGGCTTCGGATAGTTATGCACTAAACTTAAAAATGTGCATACAAATATGCACCAAAAACTTTCAGAATATGCAATACTTGCAATACAATTATCCTAAGCCTAAGGATAATTGTATTGCAAGTACCTATTGCATATTCTGAAAGTTTTTGGTGCATATTTGTATGCACATTTTTAAGTTTTTTAGTGCATAACTATCCGAAGCCTAGTGATGATACATCTAATAACCTCAATTATGACTCAGAGTCTGGTTCAGACTCTGACCATACATCTCTTGCAAGTGAGAATGAAATGTACGACGAACAAGAGCTCGATGAAAATGATAATGCAGCGGCAGCTAACGTAACGGTGGGTCAAGTTTTCGTAGCTAAAGATGGTACACAATGGTCATCTGTTCCTAACCCTACAAGCCGTACTCTTTCACGAAATATAATAACATCACCTTTATAAGAGGTTTGTTTACCACCAGGAAAAGTTATAGAAGAACCAGTGGATTCTTTCATGCTCTACATAAATGATGACATTGTAAGTGATATAATAAAATGTACAAATGAGGACGCACTTCGGATATTTCCAAATAATTGGAAAGCCACCGATTGCAGTGAAATGTACGCGTTCTTTGGCTTATTGATGACAGCTGGACATTTGAAAATGAACTTTACAAGTTACGATATTTTATAGAATGCAGTGTATGGACCTCCGATATTTCGTGCTACAATGAGTATCAAACGATTCAAGCAGCTTTTACGATTTATTAGGCTCGATGATAAATCAACGCGGTGTGCACGACGCACACCGAGAGAAATTTGTTGTAGTTTTAAATATATTTATATTGTGTTTAAACATAAAATATTGTTATATATAGGACAAAAATGTGTTTTCTTTAATTTAAAAATAATTTTATATTCAAACATTAAGAATAAAATATATTTAGTTGAGATATGTTGTGTATTGAAATCAGACAAAAGGAGTACCGTCAACCGGGGTCACTCGGAACTAAGGGTGCGAGTCGGAACAAGACGGCAATTTCTGAAACAAACTAGTGTTGCCATCTAGCAACAAATTTTAAATGATACGAACGAAATCTTCTTTACCAATGTTCAACATAACCTATAGTGACTTGACAGACTTGTTGCTTTTGTTTTCATACCTGTTCTGGCAGTGTAAAGTCAAGGTAAGTTTTACTTTTTTCTTCATTGGTCAACTTAATTATGTTGCCATAACAACATAAACAGCATTTCAGAGCTGTTTATTTTTTTACGTATTCTCACATGTGTTATTTAACGACTAGTAGAGTTGAAAAAAAAGATACAAATTTTCCGGCAAAATAAATGGCAGTTTTATTTTTTCAGGAGTTTTGTGGGGCGGGTCGAAACAGTTGCCGCAATGGTGCGAACCTACCGAAGAAAGGTTGGGGGTAGGCCTTACAACACTTTCAACGAAGAAGATATGGAAAGAGCTGTTCGAGACGTAAAAGAAAAACGTTTGAGCTACAGACAAGCTTCAGACCGCTATAATATCAAGGTAGCTACTCTCCACAGACACGTAAAATGCCCAAATTTATTAAAACCCGGTGGCCAAACAGCTTTAAGCGAGCAGGAAGAAACATATTTTGTGGAATGTGTTCAAATCATGTCTGATTGGGGTTTTCCGCTACAAAAAAAAGACTTATGTCTTTTAGTGAAAACGTTTTTGGACAAAAAAAACCAAAGAAGGTTAAAATTCCGTGGCAATAAGCCCACTAATGAGTGGGTGACAAAATTTTTAGAACGTCATCGTGAGTTGCGCCAACGACTATGTTCTAATATAAAACGAGCCAGGGCAGGTGTTACGAGAGAAGTAATTAATGAATACTTTCAAAATTTAGCAACCACTTTGAAAAATGTTTCGCCGTCTAATCTTGTGAACTATGACGAGACGAATTTCAGCGACGACCCGGGAAAAGCCAAAGTTTTAGTAAGAAGAACATGTAAATATCCTGATCGAGTTATGGATTTTTCAAAATCAGCCACATCCGTAATGTTTGCGGTGGCAGCCGATGGAACTTCTCTGCCACCCTATGTGGTGTATAAATCAGAGCACTTGTGGGAAGAATGGACTCGAAATGGGCCGCCTGGATGCAGATTCAACAGGTCGAAATCGGGATGGTTTGATCAAGAACTATTTGAAAATTGGTTCTTGACAATATGCTTGCCGTATTTTCGAAAGTTACAAGGGCCTAAAGTTTTGCTGGGAGATAATTTGGCGAGCCACCTGTCTTGTCGAGTTGTTAAAGACTGTGAACAAAACAATATTAGATTTGTAATGCTCCCTCCTAATAGCACACATCTTACACAGCCGCTCGACGTAAGTTGCTTCCGATCAATTAAAGGGCAATGGAGAATAACTCTAACATCCTGGAAAATGAGAAATAAGGGAGTTTTGCCAAAACAACTATTTCCCAGTCTTCTCAACGATTGTCTTGTAAAATTAGAGACCAGAAATGGAGAAAATATTAAAAGCGGGTTTAAGGCCTGCGGCTTGTTTCCGCTCGACAAAGAAAAAATTTTGTCAAAACTTCCCGCAGAAGATGGCGACGGAAATTATTCTTCCATTCTAACTGAGTCCTTGATTGACATTTTAAAAGCGTGCCGAGGAAACAAAGTTCCAAGGATTAACAGACGAAAAAAAATCAATGTGAAACCAGGAGAAAGTGTAAGCCAAGCACATTTTTCCGGAAACTCTAAACCAAGGGAAACACTCATCGATGACGCAGATAGTTCTGACGAAGATGCAGCAGAAAATGTTGATCAAACAAATGAAAACAACGAAGTTGAAGAGAACGAAGAAAAAGAAGAAGAAGAAGAAGTTGCATTTGAAGCACTACAGAAAGACTTTTGTTGTTGTCAGCTTTCCTTTTCTTAACAAAAATAAGGAACAAGCGTTCGTGTGCCAAATTATTAAAATCAAATCAAGATTGGAAATTACTGTTAATTGTTTAAGGGAAAACAGAAAAATAAAAAATGCTTTTATTGATGCTCCTGAACCGGAAATCCGGGATGTTGAGTTTCAGCAAATAAAAAAAGTGTTGCTCAAACCGACAAAACTAAGAAGAGGTGGCCTTTTGTTTGATAATGATCCTTTTTTGTGATTTCATATACTTGTAACCTTTTTTATTTATTGTAGTAGGCGTTGCAAAACTACAAACGTTTCACTATTTTTATATGCTTAAGAATGTTTTTTCAGTTGTTTTTTTTATAAATTGTTTGAAATAAATGCTATTATTTTACTGTGTATATTTTTTCAAGCCTTTTTGCAAATAAAAAACCTTTTTTATCGCTTGGAATTTTTTTAAAAACAGTTTTACTGTCCTGACTCGCCTCTATATGCGTGTAAATCGCAATATACATCCAAATAAATGGGTGTTTCGACTCGCCCCGAACTGCGCTTTTATAAAAAAAAAGTTAACAACAAAATTAAAAAACAAAAACGTGGTTACATGTAGAAATGTTCAGACGCACCTTAGCCAAAATTTGGTTAAAATAACTTTATTACTTTCTTCGGAATTTACCAAAATATGTCAAAAACCGTACCGAGTGACCCCGGTTGACGGTAACTTGAAATAACAATCATTTTTTGTTAAGTTTATAAAGACACATATTAACTTTAAAATAAATTGTTGCTCAAAATCAATAAAATAAATTCTTATTCCAAAAATATATATGTTTATTTTTAACAAAAAGTATAGTCATGTTGAGTAGAATTTAAGCAAAAGTAACCATTTATTGTACTTGTTCTCAACATTGAATTGCTTTGTTTAAGTATATGTATTACTTAGCTTAAAAACAAAAATTGCTCACTTTCAACAGTATGTATAAGTAGATTAAGTATCTTTTTAAATGAAAATAAATATAATATATAAATAATAGCAATTATTGTACTTGTTCTGAACATACGAAATTGCTTTGGTTAAGTAAATGTATTACTTACCTTAAATAAATGAATTACTCCCTTTTATAAATATCTATAATTATATTAAGAGATATTCGTAACTTTGACGCTCATAAATCTGATGGACCTTATTTTTGGCAGTGGCTCCGTGTCCGAGTTCGGACAGTTAATTATTCTTACTAAATGTCCGAGTATAAAATCCTACGAAAATGTGTTTCTTGAGGTTATGTCTGTTTGAGTTTTAACCTCGGTTTTTACTTAGCGCTGCCTGCGGGTGGTTCAGTTAACCCATGGTACAAATATATAAGGTATGCTACAACTTTGACTCAAATTCGTCTATTTCTGCGCTGGATGCAATTTCGTCATATGTGTTGCGTCATCCATCACATGTTTGTAGTTTTGAGTTTGTGCTTTGTTTATATTTAGATTTCGAAGAGTTATATCCGATTATATCGTATTTTGTGTCATTATAATTATTATTTTATATGTTTAGTGTAGTTATTAAGATTTGTGAATATTTTCATTAAGCCAAAGACTTTTAATTTGATTTATTTAGAACGTAAGAAGAGGTTATAACATAGAAGGTAATGAGTTTATTAAATATTGTATTATAAAGCAATACATTTGCCTCTACCTTTAGCTCATCTAATATGGTAAGCTGCTGTGTCTTGAGCTGCAAAAGCAGGTCAGAAAACACTCGAGGAAGGAATATTAAATATTTTCGTTTTCCTAAAGATCGAAACTTATCTCAGCAGTGGATACAAGCCTGTGGTAGAAGGATAAAAAACACAAGAAATCGTAGGTTTTGTATTTGGACGTATTTGTGTACCTTTTAATGATGTTATTATTTACAGATTATATATGTTCACTTCATTTTGCAAGAGACGCATATGAGAAGTGGTATTTAGATAATCGACAGATGAGAGAGAAATATATAAAATCGTACCAAATACTTCATAAAACAGCTGTTCCCACATTGTATATATATACACATAGTGAAGCTGCTGTAAATTACTCGACTTTACAACCATCAACATCAAGGTAACAGATATGAAATAACGCATGAGTGTACTTACTTTTAAATTATTTAGTATACAGAGTAGGATGTTGCAGAGGAAGAATGTTAATCTGTAATACGTACCTTCATATAATCACTACTTATACTGTATTTAAAAAAATACAAATAAATTTGTTTGTATGAAGCAATGAACCTAATAATAACCTATGTATTATATGCCAATGTAAAAAGTATTACCTATTTAATGAATTATTACAGTTATTCCATCAATCCATCGGAAGAAATCGACCTGTTACCTCCAACTGTAGAAGATACAGAAGTAACATTCTCTATGCCAAAAGAAGATTCCTCAACAAGGTAAGGAAAAATTTAACTCGTTAGTGGAGTTGTCAAAGCATAGTTATTATGAAAAGAGTTGTATTCAAATAAGCTGTCAAATTAAAAGCTCAAAATGTTTTAAATAGTCTTGTAATGTTGAAGTGGTGTGCAATGTAAAAATACTTAAAGAAATTGCTGTTTCATACTTTTAACAAATAAATAAGGTTAGCAATACTACCTTACCATGTTTAATAAACAAAGCATTCTAATTTTAATAATTTGTTCTAGTTGTTCTATTGTTCCCGAGGAAAGAAGAAACCAAACATGCGAAACAGAAAAATATTGTGAAGTAGCATTTACAAAACCTGGAGCTTTTTCATTTAAGTAAATATATATAAATATATATCATTAATGATGTAATTTATAATAATAATATTTATTCAATGTAATAAAATCATTACATGAAAAGTCAAAATATACAGACAAACAAATTAAAATTGTATATCAATAAAATTATTATTCAAATATTCATTGATTGAATAAAAACTTTTTGTCAGTAAAAATTTTGATATTTTACTTAAAAAAGTATAGCATTCATTGTCTGTAATATAATCTGTAAGGGAGAATGATCATTGTTACATATGATATTAAGGAATTACAGAAAGAAAATTATCGATTTTAATCATTACCTTCACATTAATACCTATTTTCATATGCCCGAACAGTACACAAATCAGTCTTACTTATTTAATTATTCTATATACTTCTTATTTGATACATATTACTATATACCTATGTTCCATTTTTACTGAAATGCTTGGCCATAAGCGGTTATGTAAGTAATAATGTTGTAGACTTTATTGATTAAGATTATGGTGTATAATAAATAATTTGAATATGCTAAAAACAGTAATTCTGTAATATATATTTTAATATGCATTTTTTTAAAAATGAAACAAATCAAGTTTGTGAAAGATAGTATAACGAATGATTTATGTATTGAGCATTTCTAATTTTGATTTTATAATGCAGACCATCTACTTCAACCGAAAACCCTGAAGACACACTATCACATTGGAAGGAACAATATTTTCTATCGCAAGGGAAAATACAGACCTTACAGGAAAAGGTGGCCTACCTCACTGAAGAAATATGTCACCTCAATAGAATTTTAGAGAAATATTTTACACCGGGGCAAATACGACTAATAAAATCAAAGACAAAAATGAAGGCAAAATGGACTGCTGAAGATATTTCCTCGGCAATTTCGCTTCGAAGCGTAAGTCCTAAAGCCTACAGATATTTAAGAACTACCAGAGAATATCCACTGCCAGGCTTATCAACCTTAAGGAAGTGGGCGACAAGTTTGGAATTGAAACCAGGTATTCTGGAAGAGGTTTTACTAATTATGAAATATAAGGCAAATGAGTATACCGAGCGCGACAGATTGTGTGTACTTTCTTTTGACGAGATGTACGTCTCTAATGAAATATGTTTCGATCGCAAAAGGGAACAGGCTGTAGGACCGCACAAAACAGTGCAAACCGTTATGGTACGTGGCTTGTTTTCGGCATGGAAGCAAGTAATATACTATGATTACGACTGTGGTATGTCGGTAGAAGTCCTCCGAAATATTATATGTAAATTAGAAGTAATACAGTACACTGTTGTAGCTGTTGTTTCGGATCTAGGACCTGGAAACAGAAAATTATGGAAAAATATGAAGGTTGGTGTAGCTGTCGATGAAAGTGAATCCTTCACTCATCCATCTGATGAAGGGAAAAAGATTTTTGTATTTGCTGATGTGCCACATTTAATCAAATTGATTAGAAATAATCTTTTTGATCATGGGTTCACCATAAATAATACAAAGATCACGAAGGAGCCCTTTCAGAAATTGGTTGACCTACAGGAAGGTGACTTGAAACTTGCCCATAAGCTTACACAGGTTCACATCGATGTAATTGGCAACCAAAGGCAGAAAGTAAAATATGCTGTGCAATGTCTCTCACGTACAGTGGCGCTAGCGATAAGGTGGTGTGGTGAACATAATTTAATGCCAGATATTGCATGCACTGAAATTAGTGACATAATTAATATCATTAACGATTGGTTTGATTTGTTCAATACTCAAACCAAATTTGATATTGCTGCCAATGCATATGGTGTTGATATTGAAAACCAACTGGATAAAATAGAAAAAATGACTAAATTAATACAAAATATAAGAGTCGGTACAAGAAAAAGTTTAATGTTTTTTCAAAAAGCGATACTACAAAATAACAGCTCTCTAAAAAACTTATATCAATATTTAAGGTCAAACTTTAATATTGAGTACATAATTACTAGACGTCTGAATCAAGATATAATAGAAAATTTTTTTTCATATATGCGAGCTATGGGATCCACCAATGACCACCCTAGTGCATTACAATTCAAATATCGATTGAGATGGTACATTCTTGGGAAGCATTCATCTGTTGTGTTTTCAGAAAATGTCAACACACAGGAAGATACGTCTGTAGTAGAGTTACTAACTACAGACGCAACACTTAACTTAACTACAGTTTTGGAACCTTTTGTGCAAGAAACTGGAGATTTTGAAGAAAATGTTGTCAGGGTGTCTGAGGATGACATAAATGAGGAATTTATGGACTTGCTGACGGAATTCGAAAGAATCCATTCCGCAACCTCTGCTACCGGGGATATTGCGAAGCAAGGCTTATACTATATAGCGGGATATATAGCACATAAGTTCAGAAGCAAATACTCGTTACATGATGATACTCAGATTGAATCCCCAGAAAGCAACTGGATTGGATTAGTCTCCAGGCGGTGTCTACGTCAGCCGAATGCTATTATGAAGAAAATGGCAGAAGACGCTGATCAAATGTTTAATGAATTCCATAAGAAATCGATTAACAAAAATACCAACATAATAAAGCGTTTGGTACAAAATATTAAGACTAGTTTGCCACAAGAAGTTGTGGAATCATATATTAGAGTAAGAACTTACATACGTATAAAAGAGATAAATAAAAATAATTATCAACAAAAAAGAAAATTACAAAAAAAAACAATAAAATTTACCAATAAAAAAAAGTAACCATATCTGTTGTTTTATTTATTACCTGTCAATTAACAATTAATAAACGAAAATCCAATATTAAACCAATAGTTTTCTTACTATAATACTTTCAACTTTTGCAATATTCATTGGTATCAGTAATTTAAAGCAATATACTACATAAAATGCACAATTTCAAGTCATAAATTTATTTTGTGATAAATTACTTTGTCAGTAAAGTAATTACAAATTGTATTATCAAACGACTAAAACATGTTTCGTAAACCAAAGTGCTACATAATATCCAGTGGGAGATTTTTCAATAATACAATCTTATTATTTTGCTTTATGAGTTTTTAAACAGGTAATTTGTAAAGAAATTTAATTTAGTTACACATTCGTAAACAACTGTGCTATATATTATGTCTATTTTATTATTCTTTATATAGCTATCTATATACTATTACATCTGTGGTTATTCAAGAGTAATCTTTCTTTTCTTAATATCAGTGGTATGACGAAATTGCATCCAATTGACGTCATAAGGAAGCTGCGCTAGAACATACCTTATATATTTGTACCATGAGTTAACCAATAAAATGGAGGTAGGTAAAAAATTTAACAGCTACAGTGATTGCATGAAAGCCCTCAGTGCTTATGAAAAAGAAAACTTTGTAAAATTTTACAAACGTGATAGTAAAATTCTAAAAAGAGACCGAAAGGACAAGAACTGCATTTACGAATATCTGAAATTCACTTGTAAGCAAGGAGGAAAGTTGTTTAGGAGCAATTCTAATGGCAAAAGACCAAATACTAGGTAAACCAGCGAATATAGTACATATTATTTAATTTTTTAACATTACTAACTTTATTGCAGATCTCATCGCACTACTAACTGCGGTGCATATATAACAATTAATTTCCAGAGTAAGACGAAAAAGCTAAAAATCACCCAGTTAAATAACGAACACAATCACACTCTTTCAAAAGTAAGTTGTAGGTATAGTCAGTTATCATAGTTAGTATAATTTCTTTGTGATATTTTATGTTATTGTAATATACTCGTAATTTTAAAGGAATTGTATCAGTACTATGCACCAGTACGAAAATTAGAAGGGGAAGTATTAGAGGAAACCAAAAATATGATTAAAATGAGAGCAAATAAAAAATTGATTCAATCTCATGTTATGACAACCAGTAATAAAAAAATTACTTTAAAAGATCTTCACAATATTCAAACCAGAATTAAACCTGATGCAGCTGCGGCATCCGATCTTTCAAGTTGCATCGACCTGCTGAAGAATACATATAGTAAGCAAATTGAAAAACAATCTTTAAGTCATATACATAATGGATAATATTATTATTTTTCAGATTGTGAATCATTTGTATTGGAGGAGGACGGGGAATTTAGAGGACTACAATTTCAATCGAAAAAGATGAAAATGCTCGCGGCAGCTTATCCTGAGTTTATGTGTATTGATGCCACCTATAAACTACTGGACATCAGAGCTCCAGTGTATATTTTCTTAGTGGAAGATTCGAATGGAGGTAGTGACATTATATGCATTACTTTGTTAATGTATGAAGACTCGAACAGCCTAAAGTGGATGTGTGAAACATTCAAATCTAATAACCAGCAATGGTCAAACATAAAAACAATAATGACCGATAAAGACATAAAAGAAAGATTTGTTCTGAAAGAATGTTTTCCAGAAGCGACACTGCTTATATGCAAGTTCCATGTCTTAAAAACGTTTCAAAGGCAAATTACCTCAAAACTTGGAATAACATCTATGGAAAGAAATCTTTCATTAAGTTATGTTCAAAAATTATTATATAGTAAAAATTTAGACGAATATAATAAAATTTTCGAAGAAATGAAAGATCAAGTTCCTAGGTCTGTTGTCGACTACTTGGAAAAAAATTGGACTTCTATTAAAGAAGAATGGGTACCAGCTCTAAGTGAAGCTGAATGCTCATTTTCTAATACAACTAATAACAGGTTAGAATGTATAAATCAGAAACTGAAATCAGTTATTCCACGTTATGCCTCTTTGGGAGTATTCATCGACCATTTTTTTTGTATTCTTAATAGTCTTCGTGAAAAACACAATTTTGAAATGTTTACTATGTTACAAAAAGGAACAACCTTAAAGCCGTTTGAAAATAATTTAAAAGAATATAAGGAACTATTAACACCCTATGCATACAATTTTATCAAAACACAGCATTATAAATCTAAGAAAGTAGTTATCAAAAAAGATGCCGCTGGCCTAGTGAGTGTGTGTGACTCCCTAAGTCGCACTTACACAACAACAAACAATCGTTGTGACTGTAAATTCATAAAACAAATGAAATTGCCTTGCTGCCATATACTAGCATTTAGAAGTTTTGAAAACACACAGTTATTCGAAAGATAACTTTGTGGAGAAAGGTGGACTAAAGAATATTATGTTGCACACCATAATCTATTCCAAGATAAAGTAGAAAATCCCATGGATAATAATTCCAATAATCTCTGTCAAGTGTTACAACTTTTCAAAGAAAAGCGACTTTGAGTCAGAATCAAAAGTATAATTTGGCGCTAAATACAATACAAGAGTTAGCACAAGTAGCATCGGAAGAAGGAACTCTGGAATTTGAAAATAAATTAAAAATTCTCAAAGATTTAACAAATTATTGGAAATTGGGTAAGAAGATTATTCTTGTCGAAAACGTAGTGTATGATAATTCTTTAAATATGGATCAGTCTGAAAATGTTATTGCTTCGATATCTTCCTATAAGGAAATCAATTTGCTCCCTCAAGACATTGTCGTTGAAGAAGAAATAAGTGAAACAAATCAAGAAGATAATAATAATTTAAATACAAATGAAACTCTTAATTTAGTCTTCGAAAATGACGAAAACATTGTGTTACCTCAAAACGTCGACACCGAAGGAGAAACAAAAAAACTTACAACAGAGCATCCAGAAACAAATCTTACAAATATTGATTTAAATGACTTAGAAATTGTAAGCAATTCAGATGATAGAGAAAGAGTAGGTAGCAAACAAAAATGCCTCTTCAAATAAAAAGAGGAAGGGGGCGTCCAAAAGGACATTTATGAACAGCCATTGGTCTTCCAAAAAGAAAGTTTAAAACTAAGTGAACTTAGAAACTTACTTAAGATTAGTATTTAGGTACTCATTAGCAATACCAAAATGTAATTATGAGTACATATTTATATTGTAACGAAATGTGTTTACATTAAATAAAAGAATAGACCTCTCGGCGCGATAAAAACGAAATTGTCACACGCACAAAAAAAAAGACCATAAATCTCTCTCGATGTGGTAAACATCGTAAAGCGGTGAGTCATACACTTACGCATGGTACTGTATCGGAAGCGGAGACAGATGTCTATGGAATATTCTTCAAAACATCGAGAGAAGTATGGAACTTACAGGAACAGAGTTTACGTTTCTCGTACATGTGGAGAAAAAGTCCCGCTTTTTCTCCACATGTAATCGCGGGGTAATTGCGGGATCGAGTGCGAAGAGATAAATAGTGGTAGCCAAATAAATAAATGTAGTAGTGCCGTCTTATATAAATAGTGTGATATAAATAAATACGGACAGAGATATAAATAATATTAGTTATGTAAATAAATACCTGTGATAATTTATTAGTAGTAGTTTAAGTGTGTTACGTTAGTTTTTATATTTTTATATTGTTAAATAATTTTAAGTTACATAAATATACAGACTGTTTTAAATAAATAATTGCACGAGTTGTTTATTGCGAACCCGAAAACATTACAATATTGTGTTGTTTATTCTGTTTTTCTATAGTACTTATTTTCAAAATAAAAAAATTAAGGCTCGCAAGTGTTGCTTATCAATTAATTCGGCTACCGGATTATACATTCAGTATAACTACCTTTTTCAGTATCCCACATCGGATGTTTAGGATCAACGTTCATATGTGTCCAACCTCGGACATATAGCAACTGAAATTAAATGTCCGTGGCATTTAGTAAGAATAATTACATGTCCGAGCTCGGACACGGAGCCACTGCCTTTATTTTTTTACATTTTTGACGCGGTCGTTGAAATTACGGAGTAGGCGTTATTCACAATATTAGTATAGTGTTCATCACTTTTAGGTTCTCTTTAATGAAAAATATTTATGGTTATTATTAATAAAGGCAATATTGAAAATCGGCTTGTTTTATGAGCGCCAAGGTTATACATATACCTTAAGTAAATTAAGTAAAACTGACAATTATTCTTGTTCATCAACTGGCATTGCACTGCAGAATTTGACAGAATGCTATGTGAAAATAAGTATTGAAATGTATTTAAAGACGGTATAACAAACATTTAACATAAGATACATCATGAGGCAATTCGTTTGTCGAGATGATATGAATGTTAGAATAAATATGTATGGTATACTAATGAATCTATGGAGATTACTACGGGATATTTTCATTAATACTTGATCAGAACGTAAATCTAATTTATTTCAACTACCAAATAAATACATTATTTAAATTAACATTGATGCTTGAGTGAAGTAATTAGCAAAGTAGGTTTTAGAAAGACGGTCTCATCCCTTTCAGCATATGCGTTGCCCAGTCACAATTCCTCCTGGGTATTCCTTAAATTTATCTGTAAATGAATAAAAACTATAACGTTAATATTAAATTCAGTAGGTACTAGAAGTTACAACCTTTCAGCAAATTTGAAGCAGAACTTTCATGTATGGTATCTATCTCGTCAGCACTATCAAAACTATTATTGGATGATAGTTACTGTTGATGCTAAAGAACTGGTATACTTACTAGAAGGCTGGAAGAAATTTTATTATCAGAAGTAATTATTTTTAGTTAACTATTGGTGATTATAGTAATAGAGCTGACTATAAAAATGAAACAGTATAAGAAAAATTAATTTAAGGATTTGAACGCATTATAATGTCTAATAAAACCGTGAGCAATTAATAGAGAAGCCAGTCAAAATACAATTGAACCTAGTTGTAACGTTCTTTTTGTCTTAAGGCTGCGTTTGATAACGTTTTGGCGGGAGAGAAATGTACCGGAAAAATACCATTTTTATTTCCATTTTTTCAGGCGTATGATATCAAAACATGTAAATTTTATGCATTAAGCATGAAGATAAAGGTTATACGAAGTGAACGGTCGTATTTTTTTTAAAATTAAGTTAATATATAAGCCGTAAATAAAATGGGAAGTTAGTGGTTTTGCAAGTACTAGAAAAAATGGCTACATTTAAAAATTACACAGTAAATTTATATGTAATATAGGAAGTACACTCGGTATTTATATTTGGAAGGTAAAAATAGTAACAGTAGCTAAATATATGTGTAATTTTTTAAGTGATCCATGAAATAAAATTTGTTTACATTTTTGGTGGGTCTTTACATACATTACAGATATCTGTTACATTTACGTCGCCTAACAGTGTAGCACATATAATATAGATGGCGTTATTATCTTGCAATTATTTAGAGGTTAGTTGTGTGTTATGCGATACTTTAAATATTCATTATAATTTAAAATTATAATTAACAACAATTTTTGCGGTTACTAATTATAAAATTTAGTATGTTACGAGTTATTTGAAAGTACGTAATAGACAATCAACAGGTGGCATCACTGGTTGGCACCACAAAACCAAAAAGTAACTACATAGTTTATTTTGCGAGTTTAATGAAATTGCAATATTTTAAAATATGGAGTTTTCTGTTATCCTTAATTGAAAGATGCCTATGCTTTTACTAATGAGATGAATTATGTAAATCAATTAAACTGGGACTGTTTACGCCGACAAAAGCCTAATAGCTGTTTTATATTTACGAAGTTCGCGTCGGCTAAGAACGTTTTACATTTTTCTTCAAAATTTGTTAAGGTTGTTGCTAATTACTTAAAATGTAAATATAGGTACATTTTATTTGTTAGCAGTTTTCAGAACTTTGAAATCGTTTATTTTTTAAATAGAAACTGCACACCATGTCTATAGTATTTTTGACATATTCATCAAATTTTATAGTTCAAACTATATAGCAAATTAGTAAATAAAAAAATTCCAATGCGCAACGTTTCAAAAATATCGATATTAGAATCGAATAATGTATCAAAAATTCAAAATCGATTTTAAACAAATATTGAATGAAGAATATCGATATACCTTGATATCGACATTTTTATCATGTTTATATTAAAAGTTCTTTGCTGTGGCTTTTCAAGCCATTTAGTAACAAATAATAAAATCTTTAACTCAAAATATATATTTACTCAAAAAATAAAAAAAATCCAATAAAAAGACAAACAAAATATAAATTTGTATCTATAACGTATAAGATAATCCAAAACTCAAATATATAATTCTAGTGGTATAAAACACATACATAAATACAAATAAAAAATAAACATCTTAAAACATATCTTCTTTACAATTTTGAGGAAATAGTAATTGTGATAAAGATAACACCCCATGAAGGCGATTCGGCGAACTATACGAGATGTCAAGTCTATGAAATGCAATATTCCGCTGCCGCTTCCCGATTATTATTTCTACGAAACAGCAAACATCCCAGTAGGCATTTTTCAAATTTCCAACTTCTTTCTTAAAAATATATTCTATTGTATTCTGTATAATATGAACAGTTTCTTTTGTATATTAATGTGAAATAAATGTGTGAAATTTCAAAGATTAAAATGGCATTTTTGATTAAACGATATTATCGAATAAAAAAATCGATAACAGTCAATATTATTAAATAAAAAAATATCGATTTCAATCACGATTATCGAAAAGAAACAATCGATACTTTTTTACAAAACAATATATCGTGCGCATCCCTAGTTCAAATCACATATGCCTGCCCACTCTTTCTTCCGGAGGTCAGTTCCCCGGTTTTCTAGTTTCGATTAATAACAATAATCTTTATAATAGCCTCATTATTTATAATATATTAACATTAAAATAATACCTTTACCTTACTTAGTTTTGAAGATTTTTATTACAATTACTATTCTTTTCATTTTTGGTGTTTGTAGAGTTAAATCTTTGTACATATTTAAAACTGTTTTTATCATCTTTATTGTAAAAATACTTGAAGCTGTTTGGGTGGCGATTTTTGACGGTTTGGTTAGAAAGTGCCTTATCTAATATATTCGTGACGTACTTAAACGTACAGATAGTGTATAATAACACAGTAAACTATAATAAGAGAATGTTCACAGCTTCACAAATTATGGCTAGGTTATGTTATAAAATATAAAGATATCGCATACTTATAATTCCTTGTTAAATTAACTTACATAGGAACCAATACATTATGTTAAAAATGGTACCGTTTTGGCGCGATATTTGAATTGAAAAGTTATAATATAAAGTAACAACGTACCTATGACCAAATTTGCCTTAAAATATGTATATAGAATTTCTCTTATTCGAACTTAGTAATCTCACAAAAAAAATCCATTCTGAAAACTGTCCAGGAGCCAAATTACAAAATAGAAATAAAATAAAAACATGATAAAAACTGATCAACTGTCAAACTGGCAGGCACTTGGGATTTGCAAATACTAACTTTACATGTATTTTTAGCAGGTGAAACATATTTATTAGAAATGTTGAACTAATAGGTACGTTATGAAGACAATAATAATATTACTATATTTCAGTTTTGCATATTATTATTATTAGACATGATCAACAAAGATGCAGGCTACGTACTAAATGTATCAAGTTACAGAAAATATTTTATTTTCATAACACAAATTATTTATTGTGTAGTTTTATATAATAATAATTTTTTGCACTGTCGTACAGTATTTTTGACAGATTCATCAAATTCAAAGTTTTAAATGCCTGATCACTTGTTCCTTAGGTCTTAAGCCGTCTGATCAACTCATGCTCGTGTTGTACATAAAAGTACGGATTTTATTTAATAACACAATAAACTATAATAAACCGAAGTAAAAATGTAAGAGACTAGGTTATGGCTTGACTATAAACATAAAATTACGTTTTGTCAAACTTATTTTCCCATGTTAAACTTGCCTACGCAAGAACCAATGAAATACCTTAAAAATATACGCCATTTTGGCGCGATATTTGAATCACTCCTTCTTATTCTGAGACAAGGTTATAACTATAATACAAAAAAATATTGAGGTGTGTCCACCACACGACTTTCTTACACGTATGAGAGTTTCAAATTATAGAATTTTACGAATTTTTTTATATAATAATTATTCAAAATCCTATTATAAATACTACTATTCTCTTAATAAATCTCTATAGGATGAATACTTTGCGAGATATTCGAAAGAAAGTACTACTCGTTAAGAATAAAAGTGTTACTCCCGGTGCGAATTTTAAAATTTCATTTATACAAAAAATATTCCAAATCCAACTCTAAATACTTTTGTACTCTTGATAAATATATATAGAATGCTCAATTTACGACATTTAGCAAAAAATTGCTATTCGATAAGAGTAAAAGTGTTAGTTCCGGTCCGAATTTTGAATTTTTTTATACAAAAAGTATTGAGAATTAAGTTCTAAATACTTTTATACTCGTAACGTACCTATCTAAAAAGCATGACTTGCGAAATATTCGCAAAAAACTGATTTTCGATAAGAGTAAAAGACCTACTAGAAAAACTTTTTTACTAAAAGTGTTCTCAATTTTAATTTTAAGTACATAGGAATTCTTTATAAATTGTTTAAACTTAGTAGTTGACGAAATATTGGCAAAATTCGATTTTTTCACTGAAGTAAACTACTACTTCCGATCTGCCGATTTGACTGAAAATTTAGTCAGTTCTCAAGAGGGAGATTATACTAGTAAATGCAAAATTGGGAATTGATAGCTATAGCGGTTTGACCGCTATCCTGGTCACACACAGACACACAACGCACACACACAGACATTTTTTAAAAACCACTTTTTCGGTATCGGGGGACTTCAAAACGTGGCATCTGCAAAAATCTTGAGGTCCAAAATTTTCATCATCACAATACTTCCTTATACTACGTATAAGAAAGTAAGAAGGTTGTGTATTGAGAACGATTAATTTTTAAAGGAAACAAATATTATTAATTTCAGTACTTTTAATACGCCTATAAAAAAATATGAATTACTTTTAATAATTTATTTTAGTCTGTAAAACAAATAGATGCAAAGAGGCTTGCGGTAAAATTCAGAGATTTTACATGCATAGGTATTTAAGTAAACTTGCTTTTATATCCATAAAGGAATGAATGAATTACCTGTTCATTCAAATGCCTTGTATACTATATCACTCACACTATATGATTTATATGTCTTTTATATTTTAAAACCCCTGTTTTCTTTCCTTGCCTGTAAAGCCTACAGTGAATCAGTTTGGCGTCATGCACTAAACAAAAAAAAAACATACCAATAAAAGGATTTATATTCATGCCTTCTTCCTTCGCCAAAGCCGAATGTTTTTATATATACATATGTATATTCATTATGTGTATAAATGCTTTTTTGTAGAGTGGAACGTAAATAAAATATTTTTTAATACTATTAGTACCTATATACACATTTTATTAATGACTCTGCGCAGTATATGATCAGAATTATTATTATTATTACCTATATAAGAATTAAATTAAATTTATTTACTTTATTTTACAGCGTCATCTGTTTACTGAAAAGCCAAAACTAGGAATTTATTATGTTGGTTAACGGTTTAAATCTCAACTACCTTGAAAATTACCCCCACCACATGTGGGCACTTTGACGACTAGCGCCCCACTGGTGGTGACATCCAAAATGTTGATTTTAGGCGCAACCTTTTTCTTATGGACTTGGACTATCTTCTTATACATAATCAATGTTCTAGGGAAAGACTATGATTTAAAAAGCTTTAAAATCCAAATACATTGGATGTTATGATGCTTACACTTATTATGATATAGAACAGCGGTTCTTAACCTTTTTAAGCCGCGACCCAAATTTGAGAAATATGTTCATGTCGCGACCCAAAAAAAAGTCAAAATTTTTTCATTGCTTTATTTTAGATCGTATTTTTAAAAAATCTTCAATCCTACGATGATGATTTTTTTTAACTTACAAATTTTTTATTTTTTTTTTTAATAATAAAGATAAACAAAAGTACTTTTCGATCCAACGAAAATTTAATTAATAATCAAGTGTTTTTAATAATTTTTATTGATCAAATTAAAATATATTTATAACTTTTTGAAAATAATTGACATTTTAACTTATTCCTAAAAAAAAAGAAATATCAATACATATGTTAAGTCTTTTAAATTTTAAATGCAAGTCATACAGTTTTAATGAGAACCTTGTGCTTGAATACATTTTGAAAGATCTTCAAACCTCGGTTGAATGCTTGTCAAGGAGCACCTTATATCTATTTCAGGATTTAACTTGTTCCGGTAATTGTTTTTGATTACACACAGAGCCGAAAAACCAGCCTCACACATATATGTTGTTGAAAAGGGCAATAATACTTTTAGGGCTTCTTTAACAATTATTGGCTTTTCGGTTTTTAACTTTAACCAGAAAGCACATAAAGATTCAGTGTTTTTGTAGAAATTGTATCGAAGTGCTTGGTCACTTTGTATTTCTATTAATTGTTCTTGAAATTGATTAATATTAACAAATTCCTCATGCAAATCACTTACATCAAAATTAAATGGCATTCGAACCCAATTATATTTGAAAACATCGTCTGCAGGGAAATATCGATCAAAGTCTGCTATTAGTTTTTCTAAATGATTAATAATAATTTTCTGTATTTCAAAATCTGTGATATCAATATTATTGTCTTCAACAAGTAAATTAAGAGTCGGGAATGAAGCAAGTTTCTTTACTTCAACCTTATTTCTCCATAATTTGAGTTTATTTTCAAAACATGTAATTTCTTCAGTTAATTCAATAATAGTATGATTACGTCCTTGCATAGACGTATTTAGATTATTTATTTCAAATAAAATATCTGACAAATAAGCAACTTGAGTAATCCACTTCAACTCGGAGAATTTAGATGCTAATGGGTGTTTCTTTTCTCTCAAAAATAATTCGACTTCTGTCCGTAATGATAATACTCTTTGAACAACTTTGCCCCGGGACAGCCGCATCTAACTTCAGAATAATATAATAAATGTTCGTATTCTGCACCAAATTCGAAACACAGTTCGCGGAAAATTCTACAATTAAGAGCTCTTGATTTGATAAAATTGACTACCGCAACAATTTCATCCAAAACGATACATAATTCGGGTGATAATTTTTTTGAAGCAAGATTTTGTCTATGTAACAAACAATGAATCGATATAATTTGTGGATTCATTTGTTTTGCTCTTGTCGAAAATCCCTTTTGAGATGCTGTCATGGCAGCTGCACCGTCGGTGCAAATACTGAAACACTGATTCCAATTTAATCCTTCTTCTTTAAAAAACGAATCGATCATAAGAAAAATATCTTCACCTCTGGTTGTTGTTGACATTGGTTTGCAAAATAAAATGTCCTCCTGTATATCTATTAAACTTGGATACCGCACGTAAACCATGAGTTGAGCATCTTTACTTACATCTGTCGTTTCATCCAGTTGAATACTAAATAAACCAGCAATTTTTATAGCAGAAATAAGTTGATTCTTAATATCAAATGACATATCATTAATTCGTAAACGAATTGTATCATTTGATAATGGTATCTTTTGTAATTTCTTTGAACTTTCATCTCCGCACATGATACGTGCCATGTCAATGGCAGCAGGTTTTATAAGTTTTTCAGTAATATTATGGGGTTTCTTTTGTCTTGCAATATGCCAAGCCATATGAAAAGAAGCAAGTGTAGCTTGTTTGGCAAAATTTATAAAACCACTACTACTTGGTGCATCCAAACGCTCTCTTTTTAAATGGGCTTCTTTTCTTTCGAAAAAAGTACGATCTTTTCCCTCAAAGGAAAAATTTTTATGTTTTGCATCAAAATGTTTTTTAAGTTTGTTCGGTTTCATCGATTCATTACTTAATATTTCACTGCACAACACGCATTGCGGCTTGTTCACTCCTCGATCATTAATGCAAGTAAAACGTAATTCTAAAAATGCTTCCTTGTATTCACGTTTTGCCATTATTAGGGTGATTACAATTTTACAATACGCACTGCAGCTTGATCACTCCACTATTAATAATAAGACAAAATTTGTTTCTTAAATGCTTGTATTCACGTTTCACTGTTATTACACGTTTCACTTTTATTCACAACAAAATACACAACAGAAACGAGTTTTTGACACAGAGCTTACTGAGTGTGCGCGCACGCTAAGCAATGGCGTGCGTATTACCAACACCTCCTAGAAGAGAAAGCCTCAGGACAGGAATTGGACGTCACTTCCGGAAGGCCATTCGCGAAGAGCGGTAAAACCGAAACATTGTATTAGGGAAGAACTGGTATTAGGGAATAACTTGTATTAGGGAATAACTTGTATTAGGGAATAACTCTTCTAGGAGATGTTGGTATTACTTATTATTTGGTGTATTACTAACTTTTTTGGTTCGACTCAGCGCGACCCAAGAAATATGCTTCGCGACCCAATTTTGGGTCGCGCCCCATAGGTTAAGAACCGCTGATATAGAACACATGCAAGAATAGAGATGCATAGGTATATACAGGGTGAGTCATCTAATAGGGTAAGGCCGATTATGCCTTTATGAGTAAAGATATTTCGAAGCGGTTCTTTCCTTGTGATAGCTGTTCATTAGGAGCACATTTATAAAATAATATACAGGGTGTTCCATTTGAAAAAATTGGATTTTTTGCAAAAACTAACAAAAGCATATCAAAAAACGACAATAACTCTGTAATAGTCACTTTTACTGTATTAACGTCTTACATGTTTCTGACACAAAATTTAATAAACAATTCAAAAATGTACTGATATACAGGCTGTTCTATTTAAAAAAAATAACTTTTATACAAAAACGTGTCATCTAATTTTAATCCAGTTTCCTGCATATGCAGTTAGTAACTGTAAAAAAATAGAACATGCTTCTATTAGGACCTCTTATTGTAAACAATATTGCAAAAAATTTTGTCCATCTAATACTTCGTTTTCGAGAAATATAATTTTATACAAACATTGAATTTTTCAGAAAAATGGGAATAAGTCAAAAACTTTACACTTTAGGCCTATACTATCTTATAACTTTTTGACTAAAAATAATACGGGGAATTCAAAAATGCAATAATATATAGGCTGTTCCATTTAAAAAAACTATAACTATGGTTAGCCACCACGTTACGGAACACTCTGTATAATACAACATATTTTTAAAATGTGCCCCTAATGAACAGCTACCACAAGAAAAAAACCGTTTCGAAATATCTTTATTCGTAAAGGCACAATCGGCCTTACCCGCGTAGTTGACTCACCCTGTATATAGATAAGTACATAATAATGATCAATTATTAAATTTTTGATACTTTATATTAATAATAATAAAACAATGAAATTCGATTATCCATATAGAGATTATTTAATATTTGTGACTTTTTTATAGTATAAGGAAGTATTGTTATGACGAAAATTTTCGACCTCGAGTCCCCTGATACCGTAAAAGGGGTTTTTAAAAATGTCTGTGTGTCTCCTGTCTCTCTGTGTCTGTGTGTGACGGTCTATAGCGGTCAAACCGCTATAGATATCAATTCCAAATTTTGTATTTACGTGTTAGTTTTTCAGTAAAATCGGTAGACCGGAAGTAGTAGTTTACTTCAGTGAAGAAATTGAATTTTGCCAATATTTCTTCACTTACTAAGTTTAAACAAATTTATAAAGAATTCAAATGTACTCAAAATTAAATTGGATTTTATTAAAAAAGTTTTTCGAAATTCCTACCGGAAATATGCCTTTTACTCTTATCGAAAATAAGTTTTTTGCGAATATTTCGCTAGTTATGCTTTTTAGACAGGTACGTTACGAGAATAAAAGTAATTAAAAAATTTCAAAATTCGGACCGGAAGTAACACTTTTCTAGTTATCGAATAACGAGTTTTTGCAAATATGTCGTTAATGATGCATTTCATATATATTTGTCAAGAGTACAAAAGTATTTAGAGCTGGATTTGCAATGTATTTGGCATACATGACATTTTAAAATTCGGACGAGAAGTAACACTTCACTCTTAGCGAGTAGCACTTTTTTTATAATATGTATCTTGCAAAGTATGCATTCTATAGAAATTTATTAAGGCAATAGAAGTACTTAGAATAGGATTTTGAATAATTTTTGATTAAAAAAAATCTGAAAATTCTATAATTTGATACGCTAATACGTATAAGAAAGTAGTGTGGTGGCCACACCTCATTTTTTATTCCTAATGTTTTGTTGAGTCGCTATGACTTCAGGTAGATCTCTAATCGGTATATTTCTTGTGTAACGCGAGGCTACTTGTTCTAGAAGTATACAGTTATGCATTATAGGCGTAACTAGACCTTGACCATAGGGGGGGTCACTGCAAAGATATGCCATGATCGTCCATTTTTCAAACCCATTTTCTTTCGCATTTGTCAGTACTGGTAGTAGTTCTTTTCCTTTCCATCAGAGTGTGTAAAAATAATACATTTGTCAAGACTTTTAAAAAAGTACTTAATGACCCAATTTTTCTTTTCTTTTTTATGATGGGGGCGGGGGGTTCTAACCCTCAAACCCCTCCTCCCCTGGTTACGCTTCTGCAGTTGTGAAAGTTTGGAAGTCGCCGACGCTAAATCTAGTTTGCAAAGCATTTGCAAATATGTTTTGATGGATTGTTGCAAACAGTGAAAGGAGTGCTATACCTGTTTCAAGGAGAAAAACAGTATATTTTAACTAGTCGGTTAAATCAAGACGTAATTGAAAATGTTTTCTCGGTTGTTCTACAAAAAGGTGGTTATAATCGTAATCCAACTGCAAGGGGATGTCGCCATTAACTCACTGATGAAACCACCCCTCAAGTGCAAATTATGAACCTGACACTGACGAAATGATGGAAATAATGTCTCTGCCCGACTATGATGAAGTCCACTGTGAATTCTCTTCTTTTTCTTCTTCTTCTTCCTCCTCTTCTTCTTTTTCTTCATCGTCACCAGTTAAGGAAATGTCAACGTTAACTGGGCCGACTACTGAAGCATATCTACAAGAATGCGCTATTGTTTATTTTGCGGCCTATTTAATTAGAAAGTGTTTGGAAGAATTTAATTGTTTGTCGTGTAAACTATTTTCAACAACAAACTTACACTTGAACGACGCTACAAAATTACTTATTTTGCACAAAACTTACGGTAACATAAGCATAAAATCTGAACATGGTCTTACAGCACGAGCACCAGAATTTATTGACATTATCGATAGATGTTTGTCACTATTTGAAAGATATTTTACTGCCATTTATTATCAAAAGAAATTAAAAACCAGATTACTGAAAAAGATTTATAAAAACTACCAAAGTACTGGGCATAACAAATTAATTTAAATTAAAGTATATATAACAAGATCACTGTATCAACGATATAATCAAATAATAAAAAAGGATAGAATGTTATATACTTCAGCAGCTCGCGTTAACTGCCAGAAAATCTTCGACGCCGTAGTACTTTCTCTCCATCAACAGCCCTTTGACCCTTTTCTTGAACTCGTCAGGTGGTAGGTCTTAAAGTTTTTCCTTCAAGTGGTATTGTATAGGTACGAAGTGCTGGTATACTTGCGTGTGCGAGTATTTAGTAATCCAAATAATTCTTAATTACTCACTCTGTGACATATTCCGGAAATTCGAAAAATTCTTAACGATACACGCACATGTCGTTTTAGTTTCACTTTTGGGTGTGTGAAGTTAGACCTCTTTTTTCGGAATTCGGAATTGTGACGGTTGTTCCAGGTTGCTCTAAGTTGGTTCTCAATTGTTCCAAAGTATTTCAAAAATAAATCATAATCGGCCGAGAAAATGGGAAAAACAAAACAATTTTTTGCCAGGGCCCCTTTTTTCGAAAATCAAAATTCTGACGGTCGTTCCAGGTTTGTTTTAAATTGTTCCAAAGTATTTAAAAAAAATCTTAATTGGCTGGAGTTAAGAGGAAAAGCGATTTTCTTATAGCCCCTCTTTTTCAGAAAATTAAAATTCTGTTTCAGGTTGTTCTAGATTTGTTCGAAACACTGTTCTAATACATCAAGACCGTATCTCATATATCAAAAGATATTGCCAAAAAACTATATCCAAAAGTGAGAAGTTGGCCCCCCTTTTTTCGAAAATCGAAATTCTGACGGTTGTTCTAGGTTATCCTAGGTTTGTTTTAGATTGTTCCAAAGTATTTCAAATAAAAAATCATAATAGGCTGAGTTAATAGGAAAAAATGAGGTGTGGCCACCACACGACTTTCTTATACGTATGAGCGTTTCAAATTATAGAGTTTTAAATTTTCTTTTATACAAAAATTGATTAAAAACCCTTTATAAGTACCTCTATTCTCTTAATAAATCTCTATAGAATGCATACTTTGCCAGATATTCGAAAGGAAGCGCTACTCGCAAAGAGTAAATGTGTTACTTCCGGTCCGAATTTTGAAATTTCGTTTATACAAAAAATATTTCAAAACCAACTCTAAATACTTTCGTACTGTTGACAAATATTTATAGAATGCATAATTTACTACATATTAGCAAAAAATAGCTATTCCATAAGAGTAAAACTGATACTTCCAGTCCGTATTTTGAATTTTTTTTATACAAAAGATATTTAAAATTAAGTTTTAAATACTTTTATATTTGTAGCGTACCTGTCTCAAAAGCATGACTTGCGAAATATTTGCAAAAAACTGATTTTTGATAAGAGTACCTAAAAGACCTACTTACGGTATCAATTTCGAAAAACTTTCTGACAGTCGTTTCAGGTTGTTCTAGGTTTGTTCTAAATTGTCCCAACGTATTTCAAAGAAAAAGTCGAAATTGGCCAAGATAATAGGAAAAAACGATTTTGCAAGGGGCGGAATGACTTGCACTTTCTGCACATTACAGTGTTCAAGGAAGTTTTTGTATGATGCAGTTCAATAACAATACTTTATTGTGATTTATAATAAACATCTAATATAAGCAGGGTTTATTAAATATATATTTTCTCAAGTAATATAATGTTCTATTATTACAAAATGATATTGTTACCAAATACTGATAAACTATTACAAACAAAAAATCAAAACTGGCTGAGGTAATAGGAAAAGTCGATATTTTTTCAGTCCCCTTTTCTTAAAAATCGAAATTCTGGCGGTTCGAAAATAAAGTCATAATCCACCGATATAAATAAAATTAAAATCAAACAAAATGCTGTTATTTTATTTTGTGAATAAGCCTAGACACTTTTTCTTTTCATGTTTTTTTTTTCTGTGAAGAAAAACCACGTATGTCGGAGTACGGTACAAAAATACAACTATATGGGGTAGACTCTGTCGCTCCTTTCGTTTTCTGCACGTCCGCTTCGTAATGGATTTGTCTAAACGTCCTAACAAGCTGCACTATTTAGAAGAAAATGCGCTCTCTCTACGCACAATTCGCACGAGTGTCATCTCGTATGTAATAGTGCGAACTATTTCTGTGCAGAAATTTGCCACACTCGATGGCATTTCAACATGAGATAAATTTAATTTGCGTATTAGCACTATTAGTGGCCTCTTTTGGCGTATTTTTAAACTAAATATAGAGTTGCCGTTTGCTAGGTAAGGACGGTTTGTCTGGAAGTATTGTCTGTGGCTAAGACCATATAATAAGTTATGTATGTTATTTAGACTTGTTAGTTATTGTCAAAATATTATTATATAGGGTAGTTGCTCCAGTAATGGACACTGCACTAGTAATGGACACCCTCGATGGAAAATGACCAATAATTTTTAAAATAAACGCCAAAAAATTTTGTTTTTGTAGTCCAGTTATTCATGTTACATATACTACACATCTCTATTGCAGTTTTATGTACCTAACTTCAGCCTTGTATGAGTAGGGGAAATTTTTTAAAATGGCCGTCCTGTAAACAGGTGTTTGAAGTCATCCGAAGGTTCGTGCACCGTGGTATTAAATATTGCAAAAAGTCAAGTTCAGACAGTAGTACATACTTTTGTGACGTTTTGTACTTCAATACAGTAAGTCAAATATATATGTATATAATTAATACGATGAAATCGCAATAATGGGGGACTTGTTAGAGGGGTGACCATTACTCAATCAAGAATTTCAACATTGTATCAGTAACGGACACCCCCGTGTCCATTACTGAAGTAATGAAATTTAGTAATGGACACCCACCCAATTTCATAGAAAACTTTTAAGATAAATTGATTATAGATTTTTGATTTATAGAGCAATAGCAAAAACAAAAAAGTACGCCAATTCTACAAAGAAGCAGACTAAAAGATATTTCTTTTCATATTCTGATGAGAATATGCAAAAAGCCGTCCAAGCGGTGAAGGAAAGCAGCCTTAGTAAAAAACAGGCTGCACAGCAGTTTGGTGTTCCCCGAACTACATTAATCAGGAAATTGTCAGGTGTTGTTCCTCTTCAGAGAAAAATGGGTCCTCAATCGGAATTATCTGCGATAGAAGAAAATATGTTAGTTGCATGGATTCTTGCCATGGCGAAGAAAGGATTTCCAGTGCACAAACAGAATCTCCTTCTGTCAGTCAAAAAATTTCTAGAAGACAATGGTAGAGAAATTCGATATTTAAAGACATCTAAAACCCCAGGACGATCATGGTTTGAAGGTTTTCTAAAACGACGAACGCATGCCGAATCAGTAAGCAAGGCTCGAGCAGCAGTTACGCAAGATCGTATTTATGGTTGGTTTGACGAAATATCAGATCATTTTAAAGAAAACAATCTGGAATCAATTCTTCTAGACCCCAGTCGCATATTCAATGGCGACGAATCAGAATTTGTTTTGTGCCCAAAAAATGGAAAAGTTTTAGGACCAGTCAAAATGACAGAAGATTTTTATGAACGAGTTAATTCTGAAAAAGAACAGATTACAGTCATGACCACATTTTCAGCTAATGGAACTGTAGTACCACCAATGCTAATTTTTCCATATAAAAAGATGGCAAAAGCAATAGTTGCATCTGTTCCAGAAAATTGGGCGCTTGGCAGGACAGATTCTGGATGGATTAATTCAGAAGTGTTCTATGAATATCTATCAAATCACTTTATACCGTTTGTGAAATCATCAAATATTGTTCGGCCGGCTGTACTTTTTGTTGATGGACATCGTTCACACCTAACTCAACAAGCAAGCCTACTTTGTAACGACAACGGTATCATTTTAATATCTCTATTGCCAAATACCACTCACATTATGCAACCGGCAGATGTAGCTGTTTTCAAGCCTCTTAAATCGGGATGGAAATCTGCCGTCCGGACCTGGAAATTTCAAAATTTTCCCAAAGAAGTAAATAGGTACACATTTGGGACAATTTTAAAAGGAGTGTTTGATCAATTTGCTACAGTGACCACGATCCAAAACGGGTTTAGGAAAAGTGGTTTATTTCCGTTTGACAAACATAATGTGGATTATACAAAATGTATTCCAAACCGAACAATAACTATCAAAACTTCTGAAAAAGTTCCAAACAGCGCGGCACTAAAAATCCTCGAAGGAAAAATTGAAAAAGAAGAGCTGGATCAATTCCAGCAAACATATAGAACTGGTTGTAAATGGACTGGAAATATAGAATCACTCACCTTGTATAAAGTGTGGTGTGATATAAAAAATGATAACAGTGCTACTTCGACCCAAGATATGAGATCAGTTAGCAAAGAGTCAAACCTTGAAAATTTGTCTCTTGCAGAAGGAAATACGAGTTTTTCAATGTCAATAGCTGACTCTGAGGAACCTTGTAATACAAGAGACGTTTCATCAGTTCAAGTAAAACCCGCCACAAGTGCACAGTGGGAAAGCTCTGCAGACGCCAGCCAGAACTATTACGAGAGCAAGGAGGAAGAAGGTTATAAAATACCAACACCATTTAAAAAATGTTTGATATTTCTTAATTATAACTCTTCTGAAATGAAAACGCCAAAGCGCAAGAGAAAAATATTTCCTGCAGTTGTGTCCAGCGGGAAGTACCGAGAGTTTTATGAACATGAACAAAATAAGAAGTTACTCCCTAAGATGACGAAGAAAAAGGAATCTAGACCAGTCATTGAAAGTTCTGATTCAGATGTAAGTGTTAGATACGATGATGAGAATCTAGATATTAGTGACCTCGAAGATTTAGATCTGACAGTGGGAAAATATGTAATTTTTAAATATGACGACAACCATTACCCTGGTGAGTGTAGAATATCAGTGCTTCGATGTTTAATTGAAATGCATTCTGTTAGACATGTAGACATACCTCTCTAATACTTTATTATTCTAAAAAATATCGTACCTTTGCAGGAGTTATCTTTAAAAGCGACGTTCAAGGGGCAGAAATTCGATCAATGGTTACCGCTGGGCTGGTGGATTCATGGAAGTGGCCAGTCAAAGATAATATTTTATATTATTTTAGGGAGGACATCGTTTGTAACATTGCAGAACCTATAGAAAAGAATAAGAGGGGACACTACAGCGTACCTGAAATGACAAAATTTGAAAAAATGTGAAAATTTGTTGGTGTCCATTACTCACTCAAAGTGTGTCCATTATTGATGGTAGTATGTCCACCACAGGCACATTTGACAATATTTTATAAATTATTACAAAGAATATTTTTCTATACTATGTTATCAGCTTAAATATATACTAAAATAAAGCACATCAAATTCCCTACATTCCAGCGTATTTCATATTCGTCCCAATAAAATACCATAGTTTTTGAGAATTTTTGAAATCGAGATTTCCTCTTTGGTGTCCATTACTGGAGCAACTACCCTATACATAAGTAAAAACAATATGTAGGTATACGTATAAACTCTATTGAGACTTCTATAGGATTAAAAATAAAACTTCGCTGTTTTTCAAGTTTGTTAAACCTCAGTTTAATTTCTTTAATTACAATATTTTATTGTAAACGTAAATATACTCTGCGAAACTAATCACCCAATATGTCGGCATTGTGGTATTATTCAACATAAATTTTGCTAACCTATTAAATATAAATTTATTGTCAATTTAAATAAAAGAATATTTTTACACGCAATACAGTTTCTAGTAAAAATAAGTAAAATGATCTAAACAAAATTTTTTGCTAGACCATTTTTCTCGGTGCAGAAATGATAAATTGGCACCAATCCGTGACATCTTCGAAAGAATAAATAAAAGCTTGAGTAAACATTACCTCCCGGGAGCCAATATTACCGTCGATGAACAACTTGTCCCATTTCGTGGGCGATGCCCATTCAAGCAGTACATGCCAGCCAAACCCGACAGATACGGCATGAAAATATGGTGGACATGCGATTCGTCAACACACTATCCTCTAAAAGGAATTCCTTATACAGGTAAGAAAATATATTTTTTCATTATTAGCTCTATTTGCACGTCATGTTTTATAGGCAAAGAAAACAACAAAGTAACGAAGGATTAGCTTCTCATGTCGTTGTGTCACTTACTGAACCATACTTTCGTTCTAATAGAAATGTAACTTTTGATAATTATTTCACAGATTTAAATTTATCGAATATATTGTTAGTCAATGGACTGACATCTGTTGGAACAGTGAGAAAAAATAAGCAATTTATACCGAAAGAGTTTCAACCAAGTAAATACAGACGAGAATATAGTTCAGTTTTTGGTTTCACTAAAAACGCCGCCTTGGTCTCTTATGTACCAAAAGCTCGAAAAGCAGTCATCCTACTCTCTACAATGCATAGTTCTGCCACAGTTGATGAAGACAATAAAAGAAAACCAGAAATTATACTAACGTATTGTAACGTTTTCGGGTTTCAATAAACAACTCGTGCAATTATTTATTTAAAACAGTCTGTATATTTATATACTTAAAATTATTTAACAATATAAAAATATAAAACTAAAGTATCACACTTAAACTACTACAATTTAATTATCACAGGTATTTATTTATTTCCATTACTAATATCTCTGTCCGTATTTATGTAACAGTTCTATTTATATAAGACGGCACTACTATATTTATTTATTTGGCTACCACTATTTATTTCTTCGCTGTTCAATCCCGCAACTAATTCCGCAATGAATGAATCCCGTAATGAATCCAGCCGCCTTATATACACATACGAAATGTTCTCGAAATGTACCAGTAAGTTCGGCAATATACTGGAGGACATCTAGACTCTTCGTTGCTTACGTCGTACATCTGTGAGATGACTCACTGCATTTACGATATTTACCGGTCGTGCCGAGATGATTTATGGTCTCTTTTTGTGCGTGTGACAATTTCGTTTTTATCGCGCCGAGAGGTCTGCTTCTTTTATTTAATGTAAACTCATTTCGAATGTCTGCTGATTTCGTTACAGTATAATGAAACTAAATGCGGTGTATATCATTAGACCAACTTGTTCATGAATATACATGTAAAAGACGAACTTCGTGGCTATTTGCTTTTTTTATGAACATATTGGATGTGGTGGGAGTTGCAGCTTATGTGGTATAGTGCAATCTACATCCTGACTGGAATAGTGGTAAACATGAGCAAAGACGTCTTTTCCTTACTTTCATAGCAGAATCACATCAAACCACATATGCAACAAAGAGATATTCATAGATTACCAAAAGGAGTTCGACAAGCTATAAATGTATTTCAGCCACCAAATAATAATCGTGAAAATCAAGTGTCTGTTGCTCCTGCTAAAAAGAAACGTTGCAGCATATGTCCAACACATAAGTCCAGAAATCAAAAGCAAACATGTGATATCTGTTCAAAGAATGTGTGCAACGAACACAGCAATGTACGAAGAATTTGTAAAAACTGTATAAATACATAATTTTTTTCATTGTTAATTTGTTTAAAAGTTTGCTAAATTTCACAGAATATATATTCTTTTCCCACACAGACCAATTGTTTCATATTATCCCTGTCTAAATGACAATGAATATATTAATTTTAGTAATGTGTCCGATAGACACGCCCGCCCATTTATGCAAGTAAAATTAGCCGCCCGGATAAGGGTTAAATGGGGGTGGGGGGAGGCAGGAAATACTTTGGAACAATTTAGAACAATCTGGCAAAACCTTTAGAAATTGCGTTTTCAAAAAAGGGGAGATACGTGAAAATATAGCTTTTCTTAATTTTCTCGGTCAACTTTGATTCTTTTTTGGAAATACTTTGGAAGGATTTAGAACAACCGTCAGATTTCCAAGTTTTCAAAAAAAGTGGGCTAACTTGATACACCCGAATACTTACCTAATCAATTATTTATAGGAACTGTAACCGGACACGGTCCTGGGAATTTTATGTCCAGGTCAAAAAAAATTTTAGAAAACGCATTACAAGCTTTTCGTAAGTATTTTCATGGTTCTACTTAGAAATATTTTATGGCCCGAACCGACCAAAAATTATTGCAGATTAATGCAATATATTACACTAGGCTTTTCAAGTATAGGTAAGCATATATGAATAGAATTGATGTGTTCTCGGTAATCCGATAATGAAGCATATATGTGCATAGATGTAGTATTTAAGTATTAAAGGCCATATTTTTTAGTAAATAATATAAAATGCATATAAAAATGTGAATCAGATCTATAAGACTGACTACTCTGATTGGTGTTATCCCAAAATTCAAGAAACACTATTAATATCGTTTAATTTTTTTACATATTTGAAAAGCAAATAATTTTTGTTCTGTGCGTGCCATAAGAATTATGTCTAAATATATTTACTATTTTTAACGATTAAAATAGCCATATAGTATTCTTTCTGTAAATAGGAGACAATTGCGAGTCTGACTTTAATTCGTCTTCTGATGCAGAAATACATTCAGAAGTAATATTTAATGTGGATCCTCTAAATTCTGTGGTAAGTGGTTAACGTATGAAACCCTTATATACCCTTTATACAAAATCGTGTTTTAAAATAATATATAGGCTAGTATATAAGCTTAACTCAAAAAATGAATAAACGTTTCTCTTTCTAGGAAATGCATTTGAAAAATAGTAATAACACAGTTGAAAAATGGTTAGAAACTGCGACGTTTGACACAAATTCCATTATTCAATCGTCAAGTACCGGTAATTCTATAACATATTATATTTTAAAAATATTACTTGCACTTGTTTAATGAGCAGTCATGTTTTATCACTACTTAATTATGTTCTAGAAATTTCTGAACAGTGCCAACAATTACAGTCTGATAGTTTATCAGACTACACTGGCTGTAAACAAAATATTTGCGAAGTTGTGGATAACGAGGGCTTTGCTGAGCATTCTTTTAATTCGAATGTCATCCAAACTACAAGTATAGGGGAAAGTGGGGTAATTGAGAACGGCGGGTAATTGGGAACAGTTATATATTAGATACTTCGTCCCATACTACATCTTCCCGCACACGTTTAACAAATACTTCAAGCGTCATTCACTATGCCCGTAAAATTGGGAGCGATAAGCCATGCGCGTGCTGTCACGATGAGACACACAATATATTTGTTACTTTTGTTACAATTTTTGTCGTGTGTAGTAATCGATTTTAACATCACCATTTTGAGTTCAAAGAAGTGATATTTCATTGCCATCTTGCATGTAATATCTGCGTATGGACTCCATGTAGTTTCAAGTTCAAAGGTACCTATTATTGCGAGTAACGGTTATTTTGTTTTCAATTGCCTACTTCGGGTAATTAGGAACGGCGTCAGAAGGGTAATTGGGCACGTTCCTAATTACCCCGATTAGTATGTTGATCCAGTTAAAATGCTGTTCTAGCCTTAGAAATTGTTTTATAATTCAGTTTATAACTGTCCTACTGCTGGGCACGCGAGCTTCCTGTCATAGTGAGAGGGGTTTTAGATAAAATAAGTATTAGAGAAATTGTTTTAGATTCCTCGAAATTATACAAGAAAAACCACACCGAGATATAAAATGGCATATCTACGCGTGCAATAGAAGATGTCAGAAGTAAAAGGCTCACCTTGGATAAAGCTGCCACCAAATACTCAGTGCCAAAAACCACATTATTTAAGCAACTAAGGCAAGAAGTATTTAAGGAACCAAAAAAAGGCCGGTACGCTATATTTAATAAAGATCAAGAAGACCAGTTAGAAAGATACATACTGGATTGCTGCAAGTCTTTTTATGGCATAACACCAAAATCACTGCGAAGAATTGCTTTTAGGTTTGCTGAAGCGAATAATGTAAATCACAACTTCAACATGAAATCATAGCTAGCAGGCAAAGACTGGTAGTATTCCTTTATGCCTAGATATCCTTCCATCAGCCTACGTACTCTAGAAGCTACTGCACTTAACAGAATAACAGCTTTTAATGCTACAGAAGTCAAACTGTTTCTTGACCAACTAGAAATCCTCCGAACAAACTACAATGTTCCTGGTAATCGTATTTTTAATATCTATGAAACAGGCATTAGCACCGTTCAAAAAAATTTCAAGATTTGGGTTCCAAAAGGCTTAAAACAGATAGCAAAAGCGACAAGTGGATAACGTGGTGTCACAACAACGGTTGTTTATGCTGTCAGCGCCAATGGTACGTATGTACCCCCCATGTTTATCTTTAAAAGACAGAGAATAAGCGAATTGTTACTTAAAGACTGTAATAGCGATGTGATTGCCACGGTTTCTGATTCCGGTTGGATAATGAGTCCATATTGATTGATTGTTAGCGTCACTTCATTTCTTTTGTGAAACCTACTAAAGAAGATCCAGTCTTGAAAATACTAGATAATCACGAAAGTCATATTAGCCTAGGAGCATACGAGCTTCTCCGAGAACACAATCTGCATGTTCTTTCCTTGCCACGTCATGTATCTCACAAAATGCAGCTAATGGACCTGACAATTTTCTATTCACTGAAGATGGCATACAATCGAGAATGTGAGCTCTACATGGTTAACAATCCTGGCAAACGAATAACCCAATACGAGATTGGACAACTTTTTACGAATGCGTACAACAAAACAGTCAATATAAGCAAGGCTGACGACAATGGATTCAGAGCGGCTGGAATTCATCCTATTGATACAGACAAATTAAAAGATTGTTTCGAAAACATTCGAGACTGCTGCGACAAATTCGACGTAAGTCAAGAAAATATTACTTCAGTTCCTGAAACTGCAGCTGAGCAAAGTTTGAGTGAGCCCATTGACACTGTCAGTCAGAGTCAAGATGCCGCCTCAGTTCCTGAAAATGAAATTGATATTGTAACCGTTATTACTGCTCCTCAATCCAGTCATGTGCCTTTTGCTGAGATTATCAATGTGCCTGTGATTCCTAAAATAACAACGACTTCCAAGCGACAATATAAGAAACATTCACAGATCTTGTCCAGCACGCCTATAAAAAGTCTATTAGAAGAGAAACAGAAAAGACAAATTGAGAGGAAAATTAAAAAGGAGAAAACAATGAAAAACCGGAGAAGAACATTAAATCTATAAAAAAGAAGCCACAGGTTAAGGGTAAAGGAGTCATAAATTTGAAGAAGACCTTAGAAGAAAATGAAAACGAAAAGGGGTACTATTGTATAATCTGCAGCGAAAAATATGAATCTCCACCTAGTGAAGATTGGATCTTGTCCGTCATTTGTAACAACTGGGCACATGATAAATGTACCACCGGCCAGGCCAGTAGTAGTTACGTGTGTGATTTATGTCAAACAAAGTAACTGTTTAGGTATTCGTAAAGATTTAATTGGGTCGTTCCTAATTACCCCATATCATTCCTATTTTCCCCACGGCCTGATCTCAATTACCCCACACGGTAGCGGGTAAATAGGAATGACAGTGTTTTTTCTGTTCTTTGATATTTTTATTAAATGGTTCATTTTGAAGAATTTGTTAATATTATTCGGTAGGTAGATTAACAACGTTACTGTTGCAATAAAAATTGATCATATTTCTGACTTTCTTTTATTGTTTTAGAGATTTTTTAGTTAGGTGTTCCCAATTACCCCACTTTCCCCTATTATAAACAAAGTCAATGAAGAAAGCGATTTAAGTTCTATAAAACTGATCGCAACAAATGATTTATTTGCTACAGATAATTTTACATTAACTAGCAACATGAACAGTCACAGTCATCATATAAATTTACAACCATTACAACCAGTAGCACATTGTAGCCAAATATATTTGAATCCGAGGAGTATCAATCAGGAAGACGTAGATTTAATCACTCTGCAACCATTACAACCAAACAAATCTGATTTCATAAGAAACTATAAAAGTATTATTAGCAGATATGAAAATTTAACTAAAAGGGCAAGGCACCTCACTGAAATTGACGTTACGCCAAAAAATGGTAGTATACATTTAATTACTATTCAAGTAGTTTTATTACACATTAAAAGTAAACTCTTACATGTTTTTAATGTAACAGTTTTAGCAAACGGCGATGATGATGAATCCATGAACAACGAAAGTGATCGCCAGATTCAAAAACAACTGTGGAAAACATACCAAATGCTGCTCCTCTCCGTAATAAAATAACAAAAGAGTATAAAAAAACTTATTGCACTTTTTGTGAATCTTTTATAATTTCAAAACATTTCTCGAGACATCTACAACAACGACATAAAGGCAAAGGCATGGTAAAATTATTATTGGAGACGGAAGGTATGTAAGGTATTACAAGAATATGTGGTAAAATTGTGTACGCTTTAATTTTTAAATGATGTCAAAGAAAAGAAAGGCATAATCACGACTATCAGGAACAAGGGAAATTTGAAACTTAAGATGAGAAATGGAACAATCATTTCTAAAAAACGCGTCCAACCATTTCCTGATCCAGTAAATGATTCCAATTACATGATTTGTGCAAAATGTAAAACATTCATTAAAAGCACTTGCATAGTAAGGCACAACCGTAAGTGTGTTGTCACAAACAGCGATGGTCATACAGCCCATTCAAAAGTCGAATCGTTTATTTTATCTTTAGAGACAGACTATCAGGAACATATAAAAAAGAATCCCTTAAGAAAACAGCTGATCGAAAAGCTAAGGTAGATAAGTTGTTTTTTACATGTTTTCTATTTTACTTATTGCATTTCTTCTAATTCAATCTACGGTTTTTAATAATATGTAAGAATATCAATCTGAGAATTTCATTTAACAGAAGGTATCTATGTATTTAAAGTTTAATGAAATATACTGTAAAACAGTGTCTTACTGAATGCTTATCTATAACTAAAAATATGCGTTTTTGGCATAGTCTTAAGATATATTACAATTTAACATAGACATTTTAAATCAACCTGAGAAATATTTCAAGTTACCTTTTTTTCTGAAAATTCAGTTTCCTAATAATATGACGCGCCATTGCAATTATTAATCATTATTACTCTTAAACTTTTAATAAGTAGTATTATCCACCGAAATTAATCTAATATAATATAACTGATCGATATGACAACATGAAATTGTTCTAAATATATATCTTAAATAATAGCAAGCATGGTAAATGTTACAGATATCCTAAAACCAAACCATATCGACTATCTTGTGCAAGCCGTAAAAAATGCTTGCAAATATTCAGAAAGTGAGAGATCATACGGAGCTGCATCGTACGCTTTACATCAAGGCAAAACACTTAAGGATTTAATTGATATTGCAGTATATCTGATATGCAAAAAAGATAAAATAATTAATAACGAGTCTTTGGATAATGCTAGAAGTATATTAGATGAATTAAAGCTGTTACGGAAAATGATACCAACAAAATTGGGGACGTTTAGTTGGAAGTCTTGCACTCAAGGACCTCAACACGAATAAATCGAGAAATCATACAAAAAAACTACTTCCACTTACAGAAGACGTTATGAAATTAAGAAAATATTGCATTGAAAAAACTACAAACGTATACCGATAGAACCACCGGCCATCTGCCTATAGGGAATTGTATGCAG
This sequence comes from Amphimallon solstitiale, assembly GCA_963170755.1. NCBI lineage: Eukaryota > Metazoa > Arthropoda > Insecta > Coleoptera > Scarabaeidae > Amphimallon > Amphimallon solstitiale. Next base: position 27,078,499 of record OY720685.1, read on the forward strand.
TACACATTTATATGTACATATACCTATGTATCTAGTCCTACCGTTTATCAGAAGCGTTGTCTATGCCGACGCTAGGGATCGACAGTCAACCGCGTCAGTCGTGTCTTGACTGCGGTGGAGTATACTCATAGTTGGTCGAACTTGCAAAAATACGCAAATTCTTGCTGTCTGCATCTTTAGGGTTTAGAATTATTTAGAGCTCAGTATTTTTTTCTGTTTTTTTACCGATATTCATTTACGTATTTACTATGCCGTTAGTTTATAGTAAAGAAGAAAAAATAAATATTATTAAATGGTATTACTCATCTCAAGGAGGTACGCAAGAAGTGATTGGTCGTTTTGTTTTTTCGTTTCCTGATCGTCCAGTTCCCTGCCGTCGGACGATACTAGATATCATACATCGTTTTGAAAAGTCGGGCTGCATTAATGGATGTTCGAAATGCTATCAGAGTAATTTCCATCCTATTTCGGAGGAAAGAATAGAGAAGGAAGTCAGTGTATGCGCCTTTGTAGAATCAAGTGAGCCCTGCTCTAGCCGCCAAATTTCTGAACAATTAGGTATTCCAAAAACCACAGTTAGGCGTATATTACACAAAAAGAAATATAAGTGTTATAAGGTTAGAAAAAATCAAGAAATATTCCCAGATGACCAGTTTAGACGTCTCGAATTTTGTGAGGCTAGTAGAGAAAAATGTGATAATGATGATAATTTTACACGAAATATTTTGTTCACTGACGAATCAACATTTTCCCTTCACAAACGCCATAATCCATCTGCCGTTCGCTACTGGTCTCAGAAAAACAAACATTTGAGCAGGGATGTCAACACTCAATATCCACAGAAACTAAATGTCTGGGCAGGAATCTTAGGGGATCACATCATAGGGCCATTTTTCCTAAACGGAACATTAAATGCGCAGTCATATTTACAATTACTGCAAAATCATATTGTTCCTGCAGTGCGTGACCTTGCTGTAAACTTTAATGATATTTGGTTTCAGCTCATAATGCCAGAATAGTACAAGAATGTCTTTCATTGCATTTTCCACATACCATTAGCACTAGAGGTAATATTTCTTGGCCGCCTAGATCCCCTGACTTAACGCCATGTGATTTTTTCCTTTGGGGATATTTGAATGAAACCATTTATGTACACCAGAATGAAAGACCCCGCACATTAGATGATTTACGAATGCGAATTACACAACTCTGTAATAGTATTTCACCTGTAACTCTCTCTAATGTACGTAGAGAATTTTACAACAGACTGGGCTACTGTGAGGCAAACAATGGAGGCTTGTTTGAAAGAGATATTTATTAGCCTCTAGAATTCTATTTTATTTTCTCTAGAATTTTTTTTGTTTGACATCAATTATTACTTTTTGAACGTTTTTTAATTTCTCCATGTTGCTTCCTTTTTAGAATTATTTTTCTTATTTTCTCTTGGTTTAGTAATTTGCAATTTAATTTTATTTAACTAGGTACATTCAGAATCACTAGTTACTACTTCTTTGGAATCTCAAACCTTCGTTTTCATTACAAATCTACTACTAATATTTCTACAACACGAAACATTATGCCGATGATTGATTCTTACAAATATCTACGAAATGAAATGGCAATATCTGTGTCATATTTAAAGATTAAATATGCTTTATCGACGGATGTGTATTTATTTCTTTTTACGCCACAAATTATTATTGCCGGTACGTAGATATATACGTAGGCGTATATAAATGTGTACTGCATACAATTCCCTATAGGCAGATGGCCGGTGGTTCTATCTGTATGTACTAAAAACGGAAACGAATATTGTGCAGTACACAATTCTTGTTGAAGCAACATTTATGTTACTTCTTTTACATAACAGGAGGCGAGTTGGAGATATTCAATATATTGAAATTGCTGATAGAAAACTAGATACAACAGAATATACAGATGAAGTTTTTGTAGCACTAAGTCCAACAGAACAAATGTTAACAAAACAGTACAAAAAAATTCATACCATAGGGAAAGGTTCGAAAGATTTATTAGTACTAGTTCCACGTGATGTTCAATACATTAGTAAAACAAAGAGTGAAGTATATAAGTTTATCCAACAAATACTTTTTTTCCTAATTGCAATGACAACGGTGATTGGATAAACGGTTGCTACGTTCAAAGAAAGTATTCAAAAGAGTGTGATGCAAAGTTACCTCGATTGCTAAGGAGCTCCAGATTACGCAAGCATATTGCCACCATGATGCAGTTAATGGATCTGAGGGAAAATGAAATTGGGCAAGTAGCATCCTTCATGGGCCACACTGAAAAGACCCACCGGGAATTCTACAGACTACCGAAAGATCTATTAATGATTACGAAAGTTTCAAAAATTCTCCTGAAACTAGAAAAGGGAGAACTACTGAATTGTAAGGACAAACGTATGGATGAGATTGATATACAAATTGATGAGCCAGAATGTTCACGTTCTTCTTCTGAAGAAGATGAACAATTGAAACAGCCTAAAGGTCTGGTTATATCTACTTTTTGGAGTGGTATGTTCTATTCTATTCTTATTTAATTTTGTTTTCTTTCTTAACCATGAAATGCGACCGGGGATTGCAGTCTGGACTCTGGTCGCACGAAAATCGTGTACAACAATTGTCCAGACAGCGATCAACTCAGCCACGATCGTCTATAAACGCATATCCATCCATTAGTATTCGCGTGGCTTAAAATCTGCGTAGGTATATGACTTTGTGCTTTAATGTTTATCAGAAAATGCTAATTTGGAAAATAATAAATTATAACTAACTTATGTTTTCTCACATTTTAAACATGAATGAAAAGTATGTATAATTTATTCGAACTCTTGCTCTGTATGTACAGTGATACCAAATAGAGGTTCTGAAAGCCACTTTTAACAAATTATCTTGTCATGTCATATTTGTTTCATTTATCGCTAAAAATATTATAAAAGCAAGGCGTGTTTCCCTTGTTTTCATATTCACTTATCTTCAATATTTACTATGAAACTTGGGAGGCTGTCTTTGTTTCAAATTATTACTAACAGTATATTATATTTTGTACATAGAAACATCTAAGGTTTCTCAAAGGAATGATATCGAATCTTCAGAATTACCAAAAGACCGAAAACTACATAAGAGATATGTAACATATTCAGGGAGTGAGGAAGAAGTATCTGAAAATATATTATAATAGGGGGGGGTATTGTATACATATTGCCGTGATATCTCGCAAGTTTATAAAATAAGAATAGCTTTAAGAATTAGTTTAAGTTTTGAAATAAAATAAAAATGACAAAAAAAACGTACTTAGATATGAAAGAGTTTAAATATGCAACAAATTACATGAATGTATATAAAGTTGCATACACATGGTCAATATACAAGCAAATAATTTAAAAGTTATTATTATTCAAGTGAATAGTGAGAAAATGTAAAATAAAATTTATTAAATAAATATGAAATAAAAGACAAAATAAATATAAGCAATATATTTCTTTTGTAGAAAGGATACACAAGATGTATGGTTTACATATCATGAAAAAGATAAAATACGATATGCAAAAAACATAAATATGACTTGTTACGTTGTAAATTTACTTTGTCTATAGTTCGCAAAAGATTGTGTACCTATTGTCTAAATACGTGGAATTTTGTATAAAGTTCATGACCTTTTGAGCGAACCCTGTATATTATCTATTTCACCGGTCGCTAAGACTGCCTGCAGTATGCCTCCGTGGGTACTAAACCTACTATTGAGCCCTCACCGCTCTAAATCACATACCGCGAACATGACAGATACAATTTGTGTAAGATCGGGCATTTACACTCTATTTTTGTGAAAGCCTCTTTATCTGAATAACTATCTTTAATTATCTTAGCTCTAGCTTAATCTAACCTACCTGTAGTTTCATATTTTACGCATTTGCAATTATTTCTACGCCTTGCTTAAGTATAAAAAAATATCTTCTTATATATATTACGACCGATCCCTACCTAATGCATTTATTGTAGCTTGTAAACGTTTTGAAACGATAATCAAGATATTGTGCTAACTGTGTCATATATTTTGCGTTTTGCCAAACACAGAATCTCGAGCAGGTCCCGAGTATTATTGTTATTTTCCTTTTCCTTCGCAGTCGTCTCTCTAAAAAAAAAAAGGTAAGGAGAATTAATTAAAGAAATGCTGGATTGTAGGGCATACTATTAACTGTTGCCGATCCCCCTTGCTGCTCTATCTTCGATATTCTGGTATTAGGGACTTCTGTTAATTCGTTCCTCCTCAGGACCATTGTGGGGGTTAGGATCGTAATTTCGCTGTAACATAAGTTTTTGATCGGTTTTCCACCGTCTTTTGCAGCGTTTTGATATATATAAGCTTTAGTATTTCGTTATTTACCTGCAGAAATTCTGTCCTTTCGCCTAATAAAAATAGAAATTACAGGTGGAAGAATGTTTGTTGATGTCTGTCAAATCTATCGTCCATACTGCTTAGGTTGTCTGCACACGCAGTATTGCCAACGTCCGGCATAAAGTTCCCTCTCGTGCGGTCGACTTTAAATCTCCTATTTTACAATTGTTGAGTATTTCGCTCATGTTCTTCCGTCAAAATTATGTGTGGGGTCGCGATTAATTGTGTTTAAGTCTCGATGTCGTTTCCCATTATTATCAATTTAGTTGCGTGCTTGTGTTGTTTATTTGGAAATTCCCGCCTTTAGTTTGAGTCCTTTTTCCAGTACGGCGCTTTGAGCGTGCGCGATCTTGGATTGTAACGTATCTACCGTATAGGTCACGGTTAGGTCACTTTAGAAGTCGAACTTGTTACAAGTGCATGGGCACGATATGCTTATTGTCTTTTGGTGAATTTTATCACTTTGTCTAAAAGTTAGACTAACGCTTAGGCGGCTTTAATGAAATAAGTGTGAGTTATCGATACCTTTATTAGGTGATTTATCGTGAATTAATTTTTATCGCAATACCGTTATCTAATTTACGAATGCCACGAGGTGGATTTTGAATCGTTTTCGTGCTATGTGTGACTTCTGAGTCCTTACCGTGGGATCTCCATATTATTTCTTCATAATTGGGGTAAGTTTTCAGAGCTCTGTGTTAAATTTTCGGGATTTTATCTTTGGGTTTTTCTTAATTTTAATAGGATTCTTTTGTCGGGCACTAAAGCCCTCAAAGGCTGCTAGGATGCCTCTGACGACCATTTAAGCCCTCCGAAGTCTTATTTTTGGGGTTATCGCCCACAACAGGGGTTTCATCCAACATCCATTCCACCTGTTGAGTGGAATCATTCCAACAAGGGAGACGTCGCCATCTTGAACAACTGCAGCGTCCTTCCCGTCAGCCATCTTGCCAAATAAGGTTGTAATTTTCACCTTATATATTTTCGACCGATTTTCGACGACTTAACGTTTGTGTGCAAGACTTATTTCGCCTAGTTTTGAACCAAGAATTTTGAGTGGCTTACGCACCTCTTAGTCAACTGCGAGGTCACAAAATAATCTTGATTAATTTACCGTTATAATTTTATTAATTTTTGTAATAATCAGATTGATCTGAAATTTTGAATTTGTCACTACCGTAATTATTGTAGCCTTATTTTGAGGCAATTATTTAATTTAAACTTAATCTAGAAAATTCATAAATTTTATCTCATTATTTTCTTTTGGGTAGATGTTAGACGATCAGTAATATACCTAGTGATTACTCTTCCGTTACAATGACTGTAGGTTACTTGAAGTATTGCAATTTTGGAATTTATAATTTGTTTATAATTTAGTACGTTTAAATTTCGCTGAAACCTTGTAAGATTTTGCCTTTAACTCTTGTCTTATCAATTATTAACCTTCAAATTCATTTAACGTAGTTCATGTAAGCAAACCTGACGTTTTGTTTTGTTTTATAGGTTAGCGAATTTTACACACTTTAGGCTAAGACCTTATTTTAATACATTAATCTTTCTTGCGCTTAATAAATTTTATAAATATTATTTCACCTTTGTATTGACATTGCCAAATGGCATGTAATTGATAACTTTTGTACACCTAATTGTGAGGTGAAAGAAACGTTTCGGCAACCGACCAACTCCCGCTGATGCGCAGAGTTTATGTATAATCCTTAAGGTTTTTTTTATTACTTATACTCTTACTAATTTTTTGCAAATGTCGCCTACGTTTATTTTATTATTTACCATCTGTCTAACTTAACTACGATGTAACTTTCATTCTACGCATTGCTTAACTTCAGATTTCACAAATTAATTTTTTTGTTTATAATATACTAATAATCGAATCACACGTCAAATTCAATTAAATTTTGTTATATTACGAATACCTTATCTTTTATTTCTTTTACCTCTGCATATTTATTTATTATTGTGACAAGTACGCACATGAGTGTGGGTGCTTCATATATACAGGGTGTTCAATAGGTAACCCGCTGGAGGGACACAGCCAGTGGTAGTTCGTAGGAGGCGCAGGTAGGTTATCTGTAGATAGCATAGTGTCCTGGTGCCCGGACAATCATCGCAAGCGTCGTTGCCGACCGACGCTCTACTATAGGTGTTCTCTTTTCCTGAACCGTCACGCCGTCTGCGACAGAGTTAGCTCGGCCCTGCGTTATCCTGTTTAACAACCCCCTATTGCGACTCCCCGTTTCATATCTTAATCGGCCGTTATCTTATTGCGACGTAGATCCGGTAGCAAAAATTTGGCGCCCAACGTTTCGGCCGATTTTTGACCATCTTCCGGAATTTTTTTTAAATTTTCAAATTTATCGCCTTGTCCTTGGTGGACCACGTTTCGGAAAAATTTTGACCATCTTCCGGAACATTTTCTTGAATTTTGCAAATTATCTCCCTGTCTTTAACAGCCAACGTTTCGATAATCTTTTTGGGGCCTTTCTTTCAGTAATAAGGAGAATTTGGTGCCCTAGCGTCTGGATTTTTCTTTTGGTGATAGGGAAAAATTTGGCACCAACGTTTCGACCAACTTTCCGCCATCTTCAATTTTTCTTTATTATTATTTTTGTGTGTGTCAACCAAGTTTCGGCCTATTTTCCGCCATTTTCAGAATTTCAGACAACTTTTCTTCCCCCTCCCGTACGAATTGACACCCCAGCGTTTCCGCCATCTTTTCTCCACCTTCCGGAACAAAATTCTTTTTTCCTTCGCTACCCAACGCTCCAACGAAGTTTCCGCTACCTTCACAACAATTTCATGCGTTCGTTGTGGGCCTAACGTACAACAGTTCGCACCTACGTTTCGACTAAGTTTTCGCCGCCCTCAAATTTTCTTTTCCTTTTGTGTGTCATCTATCAACTCATAAGTTGACACCGAACGTTTCAACCTGGTTTTTACCATCTTCAGGGAAGTTTCTCGTCCTTTCTAATTTTCCTTGGTTTTGGTTGCTTTGACGTGACAACGTGTCGTTGCCTAACGGTTTGGACAAGTTTTCTCCATCTTCCGGAATATTTTCCTTACCTTTAAGTATTTCAGCCACTAACATTTCTAACATTTCGTCGTACCGCACAGTGGTGCTATACTTTGGAGAAGCTACTCGTTTTGTATTAGCGTTTCGGTCCTGACCATTTTCAGGAATAAATTTCGAATTTTCTCGATTTAAGCCCGTTTCACGTTTTAGGTGGGCAAGTGGACGTTAAGTTTCCCTTACCGCTCAGTTTTTTTGTATTTCCGTCTACTCCCTCACCTAATCTAACTTCGACTGTTTATATTTCGTTTTCTTCCTTTTTTTTGGGAAAGGTTATCACCTCACGTTACAATTTTATCTTAGGTTCTGAACTACCTTGTCTTTCAGAATATATTTGCGTGTCTTAGGACTCGAGTCTTTGCTTGCTGATCCCGGTACCGCCGTTTCTTTATATATATTTCTTTCTTTTCGACTTTCGGCTGAACTAACTTTCGCTATGGCTCCTAAATTTGAGATCAATCGTCTTTTGAAGGAAGACCTTGAATATTTACTGACTGTTATGGGTGCTGTGGTGCCATCCACTTTGGACGGAATGCGACGAATGTATCGACGTCTGCTAGGGTATGCTAGGTCTTATCCGTCGGATACAAAGCTCACGTATCCATTTACCTATGCAGAAGATTCCGCGGCCATTAAGGGTAAGCTTACGGTTATCGAAGGGCTCATCGATCAGTTCGTGGGGAATCGTGAGTCTTCCGAATTTCAAAAAATTTCTACCGCCCTTGCTTTCGTATTGCGCCGAATTCAGAACTCCGTCCCAAAATCTTCAGAGGAAGTGGAAGAATGCCATGCGTTTCGGAGTCGCGTTGCTGATCTGGAAGGTCGCATCCGCGATAAGGCTCGCACCCTTGAACGCGCCTCAACCTTCAGTTTATTGCAGTCACCCACTGCCGGTAACCCTGGTCCTCAAGGGAGTGAGGAGGAGTTTAGCGAAGAGGAGGATCCTATTCGATCTCCGGTTAACACTTTTCCTGGTCCAGTTCACTCGACTTTCACTACTTTTTCGCCTAAACCCGTCCCCGTTGCCTCTTGGGGTATTACGTTTACAGGGCATAAGAACTTTTCGGTCAGTGCTTTTCTGGAGCGTGTAGCTGAGCTGAAAATCGCTCGTAATTCCTCAGACCAGTTATTATTCAATTCCGCTATAGACTTATTTAAGGATCGTGCTTTGGTGTGGTATCGGGCTAATCGTCATCTTTACTCTAATTGGTCAGAGTTAGCTGCTGGTCTACGGGAAGAATTTCAAGCCGTAGATTATGACGACCGTCTTATGGACGAAATTAAGCAACGGACTCAAGGTCCTAACGAACCTATTGGACTATACGTATCGGTCATGAAAAATCTCTTTTCTCGTCTTTCTGTTTCAGTCCCTGAAAAAACTCAATTACGAATTCTGCAACGTAATATTCTGCCTTTCTATCAAACGCAATTGGGTTTAACTGAAGTCAATTCTATCGCGGAACTCCTTAAATATGGGAAAGTTCTCGAAGCCCGCAAGGCCTCTGCTGAAGCTTATGTACCGCCTCCCGTACGTGCTAAAACACTCGAGCCCGATTTGGCTTATGTCAATGCCGAACCAGTCCCGAGTTATTCTCGAAGTCGTGAGACACCCGTTACTCCCGTCTCTAATCGCCCTCGTGTTCATGTGGCACCCGTTTCAGCAAATCCTGTCACATGTTGGAATTGTCGTCAGACAGGACATCGTTACTCCCAATGCGCTTTACCTCGCAAACGCTTTTGCTATCGTTGTGGTCGTCCAGAGACCATTGTATCTTCTTGTCCGCAGTGTTCGGGAAACGCCCGACGTGCGCACTAAGTGGCCGTCCCGTGCGTACAGTATACACAGCGGCCTATCGACAAATTAGAGCCCGGTTAGATTTTATACTCGAACAAGCCATAGGGGATGAACGCCCCTATCTTAAAGTCCAAATCTTTGGTAAAGAGTTTCTCGGTCTTTTGGACACAGGTTCATCACGCACTATTTTAGGTGAAGCAGGTTGGTCCGTGTTAAAGGGTTTTGTTCCGCTTAAATCCTCTATGTCCTTTTGCACTGTTGCCAACGGTTCACGATGCCGAATATCAGGTGAAGTTGCCCTGCCTATTAATGTTAGGAATCGTTCTAAGGTCTTTGACGTTTTGGTGGTACCTGAACTACCGCATCAACTTATCTTGGGCGCAGACTTCTGGCGAGATATGGGTATCGTCATAAACATGCGCAGTGGCGATTGGGTATTTTCAGACGCACCCGACGTGTCTTCTGTCGATGTCGAACCACCGGTGTTATCTGATGAGCGTCAACGTCAGCTCGAGGCTATCATCAATCAGAATTTTCCTAACGTCGATAAGGAGGTGTTAGGTTGTGCCAAAGGTGTAGAGCACACTATTATCACTAGTAGCCCTCCGATTAAGCAACGCTATTATCCGATATCTCCGGCGGTGCAGAAAGTAGTCGACGCTGAATTAGAGAAGATGTTGGCTCTCGGTGTCGTTGAGAGGTCTCAGAGTGGTTGGTCTTCACCCATTCTTCTCGTGCCTAAGAAGGACAAGACTTTTCGATTTTGTGTCGATTATCGGAAGCTCAATCAGGTCACTGAGAGAGATGCCTATCCCCTTCCCTACGTATCAAATACCTTAGATAAATTACGAGACGCCAGATATCTTACGTCTCTCGATATAAAAAGTGCGTATTGGCAAATTCCTGTTGCCGAGTCTTCCCGTCAGTATACCGCCTTCACCGTGCCGAATCGAGGTTTGTTTCAATTTTGTCGTCTCCCGTATGGTCTCCACAACGCACCTGCCTCCTGGCAGCGTTTTATTGATAGAGTTCTGGGTCCTGAATTGGAACCTTACGTTTTCGTTTATCTAGATGATATCATAATTGTCACTCCTACCTTTGAAAAACACCTGTCTATCTTAGAGCAAGTTTTATCTCGCCTGCGTGACGCTGGCTTAACGCTCAATAGAGACAAATGTCAGTTTTGTCGCGACGAATTGAAGTACCTGGGTTATGTGGTTAATCGTCGTGGGTTGATGGTCGACCCTGACAAAGTCAAGGCTATCATCGGAATTGCCACACCCAAAAATGTTTCTGAAGTCAGACGCTTAGTAGGTATGGCTTCATGGTACCGACGTTTCGTCCCTAATTTCTCTACTGTTATCTCCCCGCTTACTGATTTGCTACGGAAAAATCGTCCCTTCGTTTGGACGTTAGCTTGTGAAGAAGCTTGGACATCTTTGCGTGAACGCTTGGTTTCCTCCCCGATTTTGACATGTCCCGATTTCCAATACGAATTCATCATCCAAACTGACGCTAGCGACTATGGCCTTGGAGCCGTATTGACTCAAGACATAGACGGACAGGAGAAAGTAATTAGTTATCTAAGCCGTTCTTTAACACCTGCCGAACGTAAATTCTCTACGGTTGAGAAAGAATGCCTTGCCGTCCTCTGGGCTATAGAAAAGCTTCGCCCATATATCGAGTGCTCACACTTTACGGTGATAACAGATCATTACTCCCTCTGCTGGCTGAACTCTCTAAATTCTCCGTCGGGTAGATTGGCTCGATGGGCCGTACGTCTTCAGCAGTACGACTTTACTATCATCCACCGTAAAGGAAAATTTAATGTCGTTCCGGACACTCTCTCCCGTTCAGTCCCCAAATTGGATATCGTTCAAGTCAATCCTAAAAGCCAAGACAAATGTTACGTTCGTATCTTAGAACAAATTAAGAGACATCCCGAGAAGTACCCTCAATTTCAACTTATCGGTGGGATACTTCGACGTTACGTACCGCCTAATAGCACTTTTCCCTCTGAGGATTCCGATTCATGGAAAATCTATGTTCCTAAGGAACAACGACAAGAGGTCTTGTTAGAATGTCATAACGAGCCCACAAGTGGTCATCTGGGCATTGCGAAGACTCTCGCTCGCATATTGCAACACTACTATTGGCCTAAGATGTTAGGAGATGTGATTCGTCACATCAGAGCCTGTCCTAATTGCAATAGGGCGAAACCTCTTCAAAGAGCTCCTGTTGGTCGTATGGGTGGACATTCTAAAGTTACTAAACCATGGGAAGTACTCAGTGTCGACATTGTTGGTCCTCTTCCGAGGTCCAAGCGCGGTTTTAATTACATTTTAGTGGTCTCTGATATCTTCAGTAAGTTTGTTCTGACTTTCCCGTTACGTAAAGCTTCCTCCAAGTCTATTATCCGACATCTTGAAGAAGATGTGTTTCTGATTTTTGGCGTACCTCGTTCCGTAATTTCCGATAATGGCGTGCAGTTTCGTTCTAACGACTACCGTTCAATGTTAAAAGAATATAAAGTACGTCCGTGCTATACTGCAAATTACCATCCTCAAGCGAATCCCGTGGAACGTGTGAATAGGGTTATCAAAACCATGTTGATCTCGTATGTCTCTGACAATCATCGCGAATGGGACGTCTACCTTCCCAAAGTCACTTGCGCCTTGCGCACTGCCAGACACGAAGTCACCGGACATACGCCCTATTTCATTAACTTCGGTCGTGAGATGAATCTCACTGGAGAAAGAATTTCCGATGCCCCTATCTCTGACGGAACTCCACTTGTCGAAGTCCGCGACCCGGAAAAACTTATAGAACGTTCCGAAGGATTTTCTAAACTGTATCGCGACATCAAATCCCGCTTGCAGAAAGCATACGAGCGTGCTAAAGCGCGCTACGATACTCGTCATAGACGAGATGAATTCTTGGTAAACCAGTTGGTCTGGCGTAAAAATTTCGTTCTTTCAGATGCCGCCAAATTCTATACCGCCAAATTGGCTGACAAATATGTCGGGCCCTTTCAAATCAGTAAACGTATCTCCACTGACATTTATGAACTCAAAACTTGCGAAGGTAAATTGCTGCCCGGGGCGTGGCATGCAAATTTACTGAAACCTCAACCGAGTGATGACTAAGATCTATCTTCTCACGTGTCTAACTGCCTAAAAATTATCGCTATCTCGATTTTGTCTTCTCGTTACCTGTACCTACCGTTACCTTCACGGCCTGTAGTGAGGGCTGAAAGAATTCTCCTACCGTGATCCTGCGTGAAGTAAAAGGCTTCTAAAGGGACTCGGACACCTATTGTTCATTACCATCTGAACAACCGGAACAATCACTTTCCTTCCCTCTCGTGTGTCGATTGTTCCCTAACACCCCGGAGCAATCAATTTCCTTCTCTCTCGTGTGTCGATTGTTCCCTAACACCCCGGAGCAATGAATTTCCTTCCCTCTCGTGTTGTCGGGTTTTCCGTGTGGGATCTTGTCTCCTCCCGCGGCTGAGTGCACGACCTTTTCCGCGCGGTTGCTGTTCCATCTTGGAAGATTTATTTCATAACCCGCAATTACTAACTAAATAGCTTTGATACATTAAGGAGCTATCGCTTCAGGCCAAACATTTTCCTTATATCGACTTCTGTTAGTGTGATTACCGGCCCCATTGCACAGCTCGTATCTGTGACTCCGACTATGCATTTATCTTCCCGTGCCTTTATCGCTTCCGTATGTTTCGGATCTCCCGTGTCTTTGCATGTATGGAGTGGCAGCCTTGCTAGGGGAGCCCACACTATATTTCGTTTACCCTACCTGACTTGATTTACCTTTAAGCTAACTTATGTTGGTTATGCTTAACTACCGGATTTGACGTTTAGTTGCGAAGGTATAAAGAAGAACGGTCTTTATTTGATAGTTCTCGCCTTAAAGGTCGTGTCCTGGCGACCTTCTTGCTTTTCTTACGTTCAAAATGTTACTACCAGGAATCGGAAATGACTTCAGCCTTTATGGTTTATCGTTGCCTTCAGCATTTTAGTCGGGACAACGCCGGTCCAGACTTTAAACTTTTGCTCTCTAATTTCTATTTTTGTTTGGCGATCTTTTCTCGTTTTGTTGTTACCGGATGTTATGGATGTCGAAACAGCATATCCGTACCTCTGAGCAGTTGCACCATTCTGAGCTCTACCCTACCTTTATTTACCTCTTCCCTATTCCGCTTTGTATCCCGTATCTGTAGTAATAAACCCGTTTTTAGTTGACCTTTTATTTTTGTCTGTTTTGAGATACCGAGGGCCTCTCCCAAGGGTCTCTTTTACCGTCGCGTGTCTGCAGAGTGTCGTCTCGGGGGTTGCCTTGCCCGCATCTTGGCCTATTGGTAGTGCCCACTCCCCATTCCTGTGCCTTCGACCGTCGTAAGGATCACCGCCGGCCGGGCACACCGATATCTAACCCGTCTACACCCTCTTCCCCCCGTGATGCTACCAATAGTGCTGGGCTGTCGGTTGGACAGGTCTCGGGGCGCGTCTGTGCAGAATCTCGACACCCTTGCTTTTTATTTTTTTCGTTACTTTCCCCGTACCGGCCGAATGCCGAAGGGCCACGTGGTGGTTATGGCCAAGCTGTCTGGTGTTGCTGTGACTGAGTGTGGATGTGTGCGTTTGTTAGTAGACAACGTCCGTTTTAGCGATCTCGCTTACCCTTTTCACTACCTCTATTCCGTCAGTCTATGTTCTCGGTGCAAGAAATTGCTCTGCGATCAATTTCTTTTCGCTGGAAAGGGGGGAATTTGTTACGTTGTAAATTTACTTTGTCTATAGTTCGCAAAAGATTGTGTACCTATTGTCTAAATACGTGGAATTTTGTATAAAGTTCATGACCTTTTGAGCGAACCCTGTATATTATCTATTTCACCGGTCGCTAAGACTGCCTGCAGTATGCCTCCGTGGGTACTAAACCTACTATTGAGCCCTCACCGCTCTAAATCACATACCGCGAACATGACAGATACAATTTGTGTAAGATCGGGCATTTACACTCTATTTTTGTGAAAGCCTCTTTATCTGAATAACTATCTTTAATTATCTTAGCTCTAGCTTAATCTAACCTACCTGTAGTTTCATATTTTACGCATTTGCAATTATTTCTACGCCTTGCTTAAGTATAAAAAAATATCTTCTTATATATATTACGACCGATCCCTACCTAATGCATTTATTGTAGCTTGTAAACGTTTTGAAACGATAATCAAGATATTGTGCTAACTGTGTCATATATTTTGCGTTTTGCCAAACACAGAATCTCGAGCAGGTCCCGAGTATTATTGTTATTTTCCTTTTCCTTCGCAGTCGTCTCTCTAAAAAAAAAAAGGTAAGGAGAATTAATTAAAGAAATGCTGGATTGTAGGGCATACTATTAACTGTTGCCGATCCCCCTTGCTGCTCTATCTTCGATATTCTGGTATTAGGGACTTCTGTTAATTCGTTCCTCCTCAGGACCATTGTGGGGGTTAGGATCGTAATTTCGCTGTAACATAAGTTTTTGATCGGTTTTTCCACCGTCTTTTGCAGCGTTTTGATATATATAAGCTTTAGTATTTCGTTATTTACCTGCAGAAATTCTGTCCTTTCGCCTAATAAAAATAGAAATTACAGGTGGAAGAATGTTTGTTGATGTCTGTCAAATCTATCGTCCATACTGCTTAGGTTGTCTGCACACGCAGTATTGCCAACGTCCGGCATAAAGTTCCCTCTCGTGCGGTCGACTTTAAATCTCCTATTTTACAATTGTTGAGTATTTCGCTCATGTTCTTCCGTCAAAATTATGTGTGGGGTCGCGATTAATTGTGTTTAAGTCTCGATGTCGTTTCCCATTATTATCAATTTAGTTGCGTGCTTGTGTTGTTTATTTGGAAATTCCCGCCTTTAGTTTGAGTCCTTTTTCCAGTACGGCGCTTTGAGCGTGCGCGATCTTGGATTGTAACGTATCTACCGTATAGGTCACGGTTAGGTCACTTTAGAAGTCGAACTTGTTACAAGTGCATGGGCACGATATGCTTATTGTCTTTTGGTGAATTTTATCACTTTGTCTAAAAGTTAGACTAACGCTTAGGCGGCTTTAATGAAATAAGTGTGAGTTATCGATACCTTTATTAGGTGATTTATCGTGAATTAATTTTTATCGCAATACCGTTATCTAATTTACGAATGCCACGAGGTGGATTTTGAATCGTTTTCGTGCTATGTGTGACTTCTGAGTCCTTACCGTGGGATCTCCATATTATTTCTTCATAATTGGGGTAAGTTTTCAGAGCTCTGTGTTAAATTTTCGGGATTTTATCTTTGGGTTTTTCTTAATTTTAATAGGATTCTTTTGTCGGGCACTAAAGCCCTCAAAGGCTGCTAGGATGCCTCTGACGACCATTTAAGCCCTCCGAAGTCTTATTTTTGGGGTTATCGCCCACAACAGGGGTTTCATCCAACATCCATTCCACCTGTTGAGTGGAATCATTCCAACAAGGGAGACGTCGCCATCTTGAACAACTGCAGCGTCCTTCCCGTCAGCCATCTTGCCAAATAAGGTTGTAATTTTCACCTTATATATTTTCGACCGATTTTCGACGACTTAACGTTTGTGTGCAAGACTTATTTCGCCTAGTTTTGAACCAAGAATTTTGAGTGGCTTATTACCTTACGCACCTCTTAGTCAACTGCGAGGTCACAAAATAATCTTGATTAATTTACCGTTATAATTTTATTAATTTTTGTAATAATCAGATTGATCTGAAATTTTGAATTTGTCACTACCGTAATTATTGTAGCCTTATTTTGAGGCAATTATTTAATTTAAACTTAATCTAGAAAATTCATAAATTTTATCTCATTATTTTCTTTTGGGTAGATGTTAGACGATCAGTAATATACCTAGTGATTACTCTTCCGTTACAATGACTGTAGGTTACTTGAAGTATTGCAATTTTGGAATTTATAATTTGTTTATAATTTAGTACGTTTAAATTTCGCTGAAACCTTGTAAGATTTTGCCTTTAACTCTTGTCTTATCAATTATTAACCTTCAAATTCATTTAACGTAGTTCATGTAAGCAAACCTGACGTTTTGTTTTGTTTTATAGGTTAGCGAATTTTACACACTTTAGGCTAAGACCTTATTTTAATACATTAATCTTTCTTGCGCTTAATAAATTTTATAAATATTATTTCACCTTTGTATTGACATTGCCAAATGGCATGTAATTGATAACTTTTGTACACCTAATTGTGAGGTGAAAGAAACGTTTCGGCAACCGACCAACTCCCGCTGATGCGCAGAGTTTATGTATAATCCTTAAGGTTTTTTTTATTACTTATACTCTTACTAATTTTTTGCAAATGTCGCCTACGTTTATTTTATTATTTACCATCTGTCTAACTTAACTACGATGTAACTTTCATTCTACGCATTGCTTAACTTCAGATTTCACAAATTAATTTTTTTGTTTATAATATACTAATAATCGAATCACACGTCAAATTCAATTAAATTTTGTTATATTACGAATACCTTATCTTTTATTTCTTTTACCTCTGCATATTTATTTATTATTGTGACAAGTACGCACATGAGTGTGGGTGCTTCATATATACAGGGTGTTCAATAGGTAACCCGCTGGAGGGACACAGCCAGTGGTAGTTCGTAGGAGGCGCAGGTAGGTTATCTGTAGATAGCATAGTGTCCTGGTGCCCGGACAATCGTCGCAAGCGTCGTTGCCGACCGACGCTCTACTATAGGTGTTCTCTTTTCCTGAACCGTCACGCCGTCTGCGACAGAGTTAGCTCGGCCCTGCGTTATCCTGTTTAACAACCCCCTATTGCGACTCCCCGTTTCATATCTTAATCGGCCGTTATCTTATTGCGACGTAGATCCGGTAGCAAAAATTTGGCGCCCAACGTTTCGGCCGATTTTTGACCATCTTCCGGAATTTTTTTTAAATTTTCAAATTTATCGCCTTGTCCTTGGTGGACCACGTTTCGGAAAAATTTTGACCATCTTCCGGAACATTTTCTTGAATTTTGCAAATTATCTCCCTGTCTTTAACAGCCAACGTTTCGATAATCTTTTTGGGGCCTTTCTTTCAGTAATAAGGAGAATTTGGTGCCCTAGCGTCTGGATTTTTCTTTTGGTGATAGGGAAAAATTTGGCACCAACGTTTCGACCAACTTTCCGCCATCTTCAATTTTTCTTTATTATTATTTTTGTGTGTGTCAACCAAGTTTCGGCCTATTTTCCGCCATTTTCAGAATTTCAGACAACTTTTCTTCCCCCTCCCGTACGAATTGACACCCCAGCGTTTCCGCCATCTTTTCTCCACCTTCCGGAACAAAATTCTTTTTTCCTTCGCTACCCAACGCTCCAACGAAGTTTCCGCTACCTTCACAACAATTTCATGCGTTCGTTGTGGGCCTAACGTACAACAGTTCGCACCTACGTTTCGACTAAGTTTTCGCCGCCCTCAAATTTTCTTTTCCTTTTGTGTGTCATCTATCAACTCATAAGTTGACACCGAACGTTTCAACCTGGTTTTTACCATCTTCAGGGAAGTTTCTCGTCCTTTCTAATTTTCCTTGGTTTTGGTTGCTTTGACGTGACAACGTGTCGTTGCCTAACGGTTTGGACAAGTTTTCTCCATCTTCCGGAATATTTTCCTTACCTTTAAGTATTTCAGCCACTAACATTTCTAACATTTCGTCGTACCGCACAGTGGTGCTATACTTTGGAGAAGCTACTCGTTTTGTATTAGCGTTTCGGTCCTGACCATTTTCAGGAATAAATTTCGAATTTTCTCGATTTAAGCCCGTTTCACGTTTTAGGTGGGCAAGTGGACGTTAAGTTTCCCTTACCGCTCAGTTTTTTTGTATTTCCGTCTACTCCCTCACCTAATCTAACTTCGACTGTTTATATTTCGTTTTCTTCCTTTTTTTTGGGAAAGGTTATCACCTCACGTTACAATTTTATCTTAGGTTCTGAACTACCTTGTCTTTCAGAATATATTTGCGTGTCTTAGGACTCGAGTCTTTGCTTGCTGATCCCGGTACCGCCGTTTCTTTATATATATTTCTTTCTTTTCGACTTTCGGCTGAACTAACTTTCGCTATGGCTCCTAAATTTGAGATCAATCGTCTTTTGAAGGAAGACCTTGAATATTTACTGACTGTTATGGGTGCTGTGGTGCCATCCACTTTGGACGGAATGCGACGAATGTATCGACGTCTGCTAGGGTATGCTAGGTCTTATCCGTCGGATACAAAGCTCACGTATCCATTTACCTATGCAGAAGATTCCGCGGCCATTAAGGGTAAGCTTACGGTTATCGAAGGGCTCATCGATCAGTTCGTGGGGAATCGTGAGTCTTCCGAATTTCAAAAAATTTCTACCGCCCTTGCTTTCGTATTGCGCCGAATTCAGAACTCCGTCCCAAAATCTTCAGAGGAAGTGGAAGAATGCCATGCGTTTCGGAGTCGCGTTGCTGATCTGGAAGGTCGCATCCGCGATAAGGCTCGCACCCTTGAACGCGCCTCAACCTTCAGTTTATTGCAGTCACCCACTGCCGGTAACCCTGGTCCTCAAGGGAGTGAGGAGGAGTTTAGCGAAGAGGAGGATCCTATTCGATCTCCGGTTAACACTTTTCCTGGTCCAGTTCACTCGACTTTCACTACTTTTTCGCCTAAACCCGTCCCCGTTGCCTCTTGGGGTATTACGTTTACAGGGCATAAGAACTTTTCGGTCAGTGCTTTTCTGGAGCGTGTAGCTGAGCTGAAAATCGCTCGTAATTCCTCAGACCAGTTATTATTCAATTCCGCTATAGACTTATTTAAGGATCGTGCTTTGGTGTGGTATCGGGCTAATCGTCATCTTTACTCTAATTGGTCAGAGTTAGCTGCTGGTCTACGGGAAGAATTTCAAGCCGTAGATTATGACGACCGTCTTATGGACGAAATTAAGCAACGGACTCAAGGTCCTAACGAACCTATTGGACTATACGTATCGGTCATGAAAAATCTCTTTTCTCGTCTTTCTGTTTCAGTCCCTGAAAAAACTCAATTACGAATTCTGCAACGTAATATTCTGCCTTTCTATCAAACGCAATTGGGTTTAACTGAAGTCAATTCTATCGCGGAACTCCTTAAATATGGGAAAGTTCTCGAAGCCCGCAAGGCCTCTGCTGAAGCTTATGTACCGC
Organism: Amphimallon solstitiale; assembly: GCA_963170755.1. Classification (NCBI taxonomy): domain Eukaryota; kingdom Metazoa; phylum Arthropoda; class Insecta; order Coleoptera; family Scarabaeidae; genus Amphimallon; species Amphimallon solstitiale. Next base: position 27,098,032 of record OY720685.1, read on the forward strand.
CTCCCGTACGTGCTAAAACACTCGAGCCCGATTTGGCTTATGTCAATGCCGAACCAGTCCCGAGTTATTCTCGAAGTCGTGAGACACCCGTTACTCCCGTCTCTAATCGCCCTCGTGTTCATGTGGCACCCGTTTCAGCAAATCCTGTCACATGTTGGAATTGTCGTCAGACAGGACATCGTTACTCCCAATGCGCTTTACCTCGCAAACGCTTTTGCTATCGTTGTGGTCGTCCAGAGACCATTGTATCTTCTTGTCCGCAGTGTTCGGGAAACGCCCGACGTGCGCACTAAGTGGCCGTCCCGTGCGTACAGTATACACAGCGGCCTATCGACAAATTAGAGCCCGGTTAGATTTTATACTCGAACAAGCCATAGGGGATGAACGCCCCTATCTTAAAGTCCAAATCTTTGGTAAAGAGTTTCTCGGTCTTTTGGACACAGGTTCATCACGCACTATTTTAGGTGAAGCAGGTTGGTCCGTGTTAAAGGGTTTTGTTCCGCTTAAATCCTCTATGTCCTTTTGCACTGTTGCCAACGGTTCACGATGCCGAATATCAGGTGAAGTTGCCCTGCCTATTAATGTTAGGAATCGTTCTAAGGTCTTTGACGTTTTGGTGGTACCTGAACTACCGCATCAACTTATCTTGGGCGCAGACTTCTGGCGAGATATGGGTATCGTCATAAACATGCGCAGTGGCGATTGGGTATTTTCAGACGCACCCGACGTGTCTTCTGTCGATGTCGAACCACCGGTGTTATCTGATGAGCGTCAACGTCAGCTCGAGGCTATCATCAATCAGAATTTTCCTAACGTCGATAAGGAGGTGTTAGGTTGTGCCAAAGGTGTAGAGCACACTATTATCACTAGTAGCCCTCCGATTAAGCAACGCTATTATCCGATATCTCCGGCGGTGCAGAAAGTAGTCGACGCTGAATTAGAGAAGATGTTGGCTCTCGGTGTCGTTGAGAGGTCTCAGAGTGGTTGGTCTTCACCCATTCTTCTCGTGCCTAAGAAGGACAAGACTTTTCGATTTTGTGTCGATTATCGGAAGCTCAATCAGGTCACTGAGAGAGATGCCTATCCCCTTCCCTACGTATCAAATACCTTAGATAAATTACGAGACGCCAGATATCTTACGTCTCTCGATATAAAAAGTGCGTATTGGCAAATTCCTGTTGCCGAGTCTTCCCGTCAGTATACCGCCTTCACCGTGCCGAATCGAGGTTTGTTTCAATTTTGTCGTCTCCCGTATGGTCTCCACAACGCACCTGCCTCCTGGCAGCGTTTTATTGATAGAGTTCTGGGTCCTGAATTGGAACCTTACGTTTTCGTTTATCTAGATGATATCATAATTGTCACTCCTACCTTTGAAAAACACCTGTCTATCTTAGAGCAAGTTTTATCTCGCCTGCGTGACGCTGGCTTAACGCTCAATAGAGACAAATGTCAGTTTTGTCGCGACGAATTGAAGTACCTGGGTTATGTGGTTAATCGTCGTGGGTTGATGGTCGACCCTGACAAAGTCAAGGCTATCATCGGAATTGCCACACCCAAAAATGTTTCTGAAGTCAGACGCTTAGTAGGTATGGCTTCATGGTACCGACGTTTCGTCCCTAATTTCTCTACTGTTATCTCCCCGCTTACTGATTTGCTACGGAAAAATCGTCCCTTCGTTTGGACGTTAGCTTGTGAAGAAGCTTGGACATCTTTGCGTGAACGCTTGGTTTCCTCCCCGATTTTGACATGTCCCGATTTCCAATACGAATTCATCATCCAAACTGACGCTAGCGACTATGGCCTTGGAGCCGTATTGACTCAAGACATAGACGGACAGGAGAAAGTAATTAGTTATCTAAGCCGTTCTTTAACACCTGCCGAACGTAAATTCTCTACGGTTGAGAAAGAATGCCTTGCCGTCCTCTGGGCTATAGAAAAGCTTCGCCCATATATCGAGTGCTCACACTTTACGGTGATAACAGATCATTACTCCCTCTGCTGGCTGAACTCTCTAAATTCTCCGTCGGGTAGATTGGCTCGATGGGCCGTACGTCTTCAGCAGTACGACTTTACTATCATCCACCGTAAAGGAAAATTTAATGTCGTTCCGGACACTCTCTCCCGTTCAGTCTCCAAATTGGATATCGTTCAAGTCAATCCTAAAAGCCAAGACAAATGTTACGTTCGTATCTTAGAACAAATTAAGAGACATCCCGAGAAGTACCCTCAATTTCAACTTATCGGTGGGATACTTCGACGTTACGTACCGCCTAATAGCACTTTTCCCTCTGAGGATTCCGATTCATGGAAAATCTATGTTCCTAAGGAACAACGACAAGAGGTCTTGTTAGAATGTCATAACGAGCCCACAAGTGGTCATCTGGGCATTGCGAAGACTCTCGCTCGCATATTGCAACACTACTATTGGCCTAAGATGTTAGGAGATGTGATTCGTCACATCAGAGCCTGTCCTAATTGCAATAGGGCGAAACCTCTTCAAAGAGCTCCTGTTGGTCGTATGGGTGGACATTCTAAAGTTACTAAACCATGGGAAGTACTCAGTGTCGACATTGTTGGTCCTCTTCCGAGGTCCAAGCGCGGTTTTAATTACATTTTAGTGGTCTCTGATATCTTCAGTAAGTTTGTTCTGACTTTCCCGTTACGTAAAGCTTCCTCCAAGTCTATTATCCGACATCTTGAAGAAGATGTGTTTCTGATTTTTGGCGTACCTCGTTCCGTAATTTCCGATAATGGCGTGCAGTTTCGTTCTAACGACTACCGTTCAATGTTAAAAGAATATAAAGTACGTCCGTGCTATACTGCAAATTACCATCCTCAAGCGAATCCCGTGGAACGTGTGAATAGGGTTATCAAAACCATGTTGATCTCGTATGTCTCTGACAATCATCGCGAATGGGACGTCTACCTTCCCAAAGTCACTTGCGCCTTGCGCACTGCCAGACACGAAGTCACCGGACATACGCCCTATTTCATTAACTTCGGTCGTGAGATGAATCTCACTGGAGAAAGAATTTCCGATGCCCCTATCTCTGACGGAACTCCACTTGTCGAAGTCCGCGACCCGGAAAAACTTATAGAACGTTCCGAAGGATTTTCTAAACTGTATCGCGACATCAAATCCCGCTTGCAGAAAGCATACGAGCGTGCTAAAGCGCGCTACGATACTCGTCATAGACGAGATGAATTCTTGGTAAACCAGTTGGTCTGGCGTAAAAATTTCGTTCTTTCAGATGCCGCCAAATTCTATACCGCCAAATTGGCTGACAAATATGTCGGGCCCTTTCAAATCAGTAAACGTATCTCCACTGACATTTATGAACTCAAAACTTGCGAAGGTAAATTGCTGCCCGGGGCGTGGCATGCAAATTTACTGAAACCTCAACCGAGTGATGACTAAGATCTATCTTCTCACGTGTCTAACTGCCTAAAAATTATCGCTATCTCGATTTTGTCTTCTCGTTACCTGTACCTACCGTTACCTTCACGGCCTGTAGTGAGGGCTGAAAGAATTCTCCTACCGTGATCCTGCGTGAAGTAAAAGGCTTCTAAAGGGACTCGGACACCTATTGTTCATTACCATCTGAACAACCGGAACAATCACTTTCCTTCCCTCTCGTGTGTCGATTGTTCCCTAACACCCCGGAGCAATCAATTTCCTTCTCTCTCGTGTGTCGATTGTTCCCTAACACCCCGGAGCAATGAATTTCCTTCCCTCTCGTGTTGTCGGGTTTTCCGTGTGGGATCTTGTCTCCTCCCGCGGCTGAGTGCACGACCTTTTCCGCGCGGTTGCTGTTCCATCTTGGAAGATTTATTTCATAACCCGCAATTACTAACTAAATAGCTTTGATACATTAAGGAGCTATCGCTTCAGGGCAAACATTTTCCTTATATCGACTTCTGTTAGTGTGATTACCGGCCCCATTGCACAGCTCGTATCTGTGACTCCGACTATGCATTTATCTTCCCGTGCCTTTATCGCTTCCGTATGTTTCGGATCTCCCGTGTCTTTGCATGTATGGAGTGGCAGCCTTGCTAGGGGAGTCCACACTATATTTCGTTTACCCTACCTGACTTGATTTACCTTTAAGCTAACTTATGTTGGTTATGCTTAACTACCGGATTTGACGTTTAGTTGCGAAGGTATAAAGAAGAACGGTCTTTATTTGATAGTTCTCAGCCTTCTAAAGGTCGTGTCCTGGCGACCTTCTTGCTTTTCTTACGTTCAAAATGTTACTACCAGGAATCGGAAATGACTTCAGCCTTTATGGTTTATCGTTGCCTTCAGCATTTTAGTCGGGACAACGCCGGTCCAGACTTTAAACTTTTGCTCTCTAATTTCTATTTTTGTTTGGCGATCTTTTCTCGTTTTGTTGTTACCGGATGTTATGGATGTCGAAACAGCATATCCGTACCTCTGAGCAGTTGCACCATTCTGAGCTCTACCCTACCTTTATTTACCTCTTCCCTATTCCGCTTTGTATCCCGTATCTGTAGTAATAAACCCGTTTTTAGTTGACCTTTTATTTTTGTCTGTTTTGAGATACCGAGGGCCTCTCCCAAGGGTCTCTTTTACCGTCGCGTGTCTGCAGAGTGTCGTCTCGGGGGTTGCCTTGCCCGCATCTTGGCCTATTGGTAGTGCCCACTCCCCATTCCTGTGCCTTCGACCGTCGTAAGGATCACCGCCGGCCGGGCACACCGATATCTAACCCGTCTACACCCTCTTCCCCCCGTGATGCTACCAATAGTGCTGGGCTGTCGGTTGGACAGGTCTCGGGGCGCGTCTGTGCAGAATCTCGACACCCTTGCTTTTTATTTTTTTCGTTACTTTCCCCGTACCGGCCGAATGCCGAAGGGCCACGTGGTGGTTATGGCCAAGCTGTCTGGTGTTGCTGTGACTGAGTGTGGATGTGTGCGTTTGTTAGTAGACAACGTCCGTTTTAGCGATCTCGCTTACCCTTTTCACTACCTCTATTCCGTCAGTCTATGTTCTCGGTGCAAGAAATTGCTCTGCGATCAATTTCTTTTCGCTGGAAAGGGGGGAATTTGTTACGTTGTAAATTTACTTTGTCTATAGTTCGCAAAAGATTGTGTACCTATTGTCTAAATACGTGGAATTTTGTATAAAGTTCATGACCTTTTGAGCGAACCCTGTATATTATCTATTTCACCGGTCGCTAAGACTGCCTGCAGTATGCCTCCGTGGGTACTAAACCTACTATTGAGCCCTCACCGCTCTAAATCACATACCGCGAACATGACAGATACAATTTGTGTAAGATCGGGCATTTACACTCTATTTTTGTGAAAGCCTCTTTATCTGAATAACTATCTTTAATTATCTTAGCTCTAGCTTAATCTAACCTACCTGTAGTTTCATATTTTACGCATTTGCAATTATTTCTACGCCTTGCTTAAGTATAAAAAAATATCTTCTTATATATATTACGACCGATCCCTACCTAATGCATTTATTGTAGCTTGTAAACGTTTTGAAACGATAATCAAGATATTGTGCTAACTGTGTCATATATTTTGCGTTTTGCCAAACACAGAATCTCGAGCAGGTCCCGAGTATTATTGTTATTTTCCTTTTCCTTCGCAGTCGTCTCTCTAAAAAAAAAAAGGTAAGGAGAATTAATTAAAGAAATGCTGGATTGTAGGGCATACTATTAACTGTTGCCGATCCCCCTTGCTGCTCTATCTTCGATATTCTGGTATTAGGGACTTCTGTTAATTCGTTCCTCCTCAGGACCATTGTGGGGGTTAGGATCGTAATTTCGCTGTAACATAAGTTTTTGATCGGTTTTTCCACCGTCTTTTGCAGCGTTTTGATATATATAAGCTTTAGTATTTCGTTATTTACCTGCAGAAATTCTGTCCTTTCGCCTAATAAAAATAGAAATTACAGGTGGAAGAATGTTTGTTGATGTCTGTCAAATCTATCGTCCATACTGCTTAGGTTGTCTGCACACGCAGTATTGCCAACGTCCGGCATAAAGTTCCCTCTCGTGCGGTCGACTTTAAATCTCCTATTTTACAATTGTTGAGTATTTCGCTCATGTTCTTCCGTCAAAATTATGTGTGGGGTCGCGATTAATTGTGTTTAAGTCTCGATGTCGTTTCCCATTATTATCAATTTAGTTGCGTGCTTGTGTTGTTTATTTGGAAATTCCCGCCTTTAGTTTGAGTCCTTTTTCTAGTACGGCGCTTTGAGCGTGCGCGATCTTGGATTGTAACGTATCTACCGTATAGGTCACGGTTAGGTCACTTTAGAAGTCGAACTTGTTACAAGTGCATGGGCACGATATGCTTATTGTCTTTTGGTGAATTTTATCACTTTGTCTAAAAGTTAGACTAACGCTTAGGCGGCTTTAATGAAATAAGTGTGAGTTATCGATACCTTTATTAGGTGATTTATCGTGAATTAATTTTTATCGCAATACCGTTATCTAATTTACGAATGCCACGAGGTGGATTTTGAATCGTTTTCGTGCTATGTGTGACTTCTGAGTCCTTACCGTGGGATCTCCATATTATTTCTTCATAATTGGGGTAAGTTTTCAGAGCTCTGTGTTAAATTTTCGGGATTTTATCTTTGGGTTTTTCTTAATTTTAATAGGATTCTTTTGTCGGGCACTAAAGCCCTCAAAGGCTGCTAGGATGCCTCTGACGACCATTTAAGCCCTCCGAAGTCTTATTTTTGGGGTTATCGCCCACAACAGGGGTTTCATCCAACATCCATTCCACCTGTTGAGTGGAATCATTCCAACAAGGGAGACGTCGCCATCTTGAACAACTGCAGCGTCCTTCCCGTCAGCCATCTTGCCAAATAAGGTTGTAATTTTCACCTTATATATTTTCGACCGATTTTCGACGACTTAACGTTTGTGTGCAAGACTTATTTCGCCTAGTTTTGAACCAAGAATTTTGAGTGGCTTATTACCTTACGCACCTCTTAGTCAACTGCGAGGTCACAAAATAATCTTGATTAATTTACCGTTATAATTTTATTAATTTTTGTAATAATCAGATTGATCTGAAATTTTGAATTTGTCACTACCGTAATTATTGTAGCCTTATTTTGAGGCAATTATTTAATTTAAACTTAATCTAGAAAATTCATAAATTTTATCTCATTATTTTCTTTTGGGTAGATGTTAGACGATCAGTAATATACCTAGTGATTACTCTTCCGTTACAATGACTGTAGGTTACTTGAAGTATTGCAATTTTGGAATTTATAATTTGTTTATAATTTAGTACGTTTAAATTTCGCTGAAACCTTGTAAGATTTTGCCTTTAACTCTTGTCTTATCAATTATTAACCTTCAAATTCATTTAACGTAGTTCATGTAAGCAAACCTGACGTTTTGTTTTGTTTTATAGGTTAGCGAATTTTACACACTTTAGGCTAAGACCTTATTTTAATACATTAATCTTTCTTGCGCTTAATAAATTTTATAAATATTATTTCACCTTTGTATTGACATTGCCAAATGGCATGTAATTGATAACTTTTGTACACCTAATTGTGAGGTGAAAGAAACGTTTCGGCAACCGACCAACTCCCGCTGATGCGCAGAGTTTATGTATAATCCTTAAGGTTTTTTTTATTACTTATACTCTTACTAATTTTTTGCAAATGTCGCCTACGTTTATTTTATTATTTACCATCTGTCTAACTTAACTACGATGTAACTTTCATTCTACGCATTGCTTAACTTCAGATTTCACAAATTAATTTTTTTGTTTATAATATACTAATAATCGAATCACACGTCAAATTCAATTAAATTTTGTTATATTACGAATACCTTATCTTTTATTTCTTTTACCTCTGCATATTTATTTATTATTGTGACAAGTACGCACATGAGTGTGGGTGCTTCATATATACAGGGTGTTCAATAGGTAACCCGCTGGAGGGACACAGCCAGTGGTAGTTCGTAGGAGGCGCAGGTAGGTTATCTGTAGATAGCATAGTGTCCTGGTGCCCGGACAATCGTCGCAAGCGTCGTTGCCGACCGACGCTCTACTATAGGTGTTCTCTTTTCCTGAACCGTCACGCCGTCTGCGACAGAGTTAGCTCGGCCCTGCGTTATCCTGTTTAACAACCCCCTATTGCGACTCCCCGTTTCATATCTTAATCGGCCGTTATCTTATTGCGACGTAGATCCGGTAGCAGACTGAATAAATTATTATGATTTACATGCATAAAGTAATAAAACTTTATGAAAGAGTTTAAAAACTAAATTATATTAAAAGATAAAAATTACCTTAGCTTATAACTAGAGACTAAGAAAGGATATAAAAATATATGTAAAACGTAAACCCGATCAGCAATAACATTTGATATAAAAGGTAGCTGATAAAATAAATAAAAAGTGTATGTGTTTATGATTTGTTTGTAACACAATGCTTTAGAGACTGGAAACAGACGTGTACAGTTTCATGACCTACAAAAGATAACAAAATATAAAACTTGTGTAAAGTTTATTGCAGATAGACATATTACCCATGGACAGATGCGATGGAGAAACAAACGTATCTTTCAGGTGCAGGCAGTGTTGGAAGAAAAATATGCATTCTTTTTAACGTGTTTCCGATCTTACCAAGTCACAATCCAGCTACAAGAAAAGTGAAGAACATTAATAAATGGGAAGAAAAAATATGTATTGAACAATGAACAAGGCAATAGGTTCATTGATGAATACAAAGAAGGATGGTATTAACAACAAGAATAAACCTACCGTCGGAAAGGCAGTACGAGGCTGTGAAAAAGATTCTTGGATGGTAAAACAATTTGTGTTGACGTTTGGTAAATAAAGGACTGTCAGAACAATATGTGTGTGTGTGTGTATCAAGACGGCAAAATGTGGGCAGCGATTTCACTGGAACGTGTATTACAATGCCAACCTAAAATATGGACTAGAGGGCGCAATAGTCAACGTAGAGTTTTTTTGCCGGTATAAATTCGAAAACAAGATCCGACAAGAAAGACTTCTTATTACGACTTCGAAAGAATAAGACGCTTTAAAAATTGTTACATTGTAGAATAGTAGTTTTCATTATTTCTTTATCACGTTTATTCATGATAATTTTCTTTTATTAATATATTTAAATTCATTTGAAACGTTCAATATGGACATTCAAAATGAACATTTTGATGAAATGTTTAAAGATAGCAAGTAAGTTTTTTTTTTTTTGAAAAGGAGTTATCTAAATTGTTAAACAGATATTGGTTTTTACGTGCAAATGATTAATCAATGTAATGTTGAACAATATAGATAAGCAAATATTATCCTGTAAGGTTTTCTTTTAATTCATAAAGTTGAAATTACAACAAAAATAAGACTAATGGTGTTGGGCAGTTGAAGAGATGCTACGTGCGAATGAGCATTTTCTTCATGGCTTTGTCTAGGCATCATTAATCTTTTTCAAGTTATGTTAATAATTAATTAAAAGTTTTACAAGGAAAAGATTAAAAGCTAGATACAACACGTGCAAATGGTTGTCTGAAGCAATTAATTGAAGCCAATATAAAAATAATTACATTGATAAATATCACTATCAATGTACATACAATAAAAGTTTACATTTATTTATTTACAGGATAAATATTTATTTTTTTTGTTTAGCATCATGAATAAATAAATAAAAGATTTACATACATTACAACCGACATTTGGTATAAATGATATGAGCATTTTCAATTATGTATTTGTTTAGAGCATTAAGGTGTATAAAAATATTTGAATTTACAAATTACTAAATAAAAAGGTGTATGATCATGTTATATAGACATTCCGTTTTCTTCTTTAAACAAAACTATTACCTCGTCCCTATTATAAGTAAGAGAAAGGCCACCAGTGAAGGAGAAGGAACCACATACATTGCCAGAACCCACAATAGTTATTAGGTACATGCTTCAACAATATAAATTAAATACAAAACCAATTATAAGTTTTTGGTGTAAAAAGAATAAATTTTAGAGCACAGCATATACAAATGACTATACCCACAAATATATGCTATCACAGCAATATGTGCCCCTATTTACTTTGACAAGAAAATGCTATGGTGTGAGAGTACGTATTTATTTCGCTAATTGATTTGTTTATTTATAAGAAAAAATAAATGATAATAAATTAAATGGCTAATATCTTTATATAAGTTCTAAATCGTTGTACAAAGTTAATTCTACCGGCTAGCTAGGGGGGGTTATATTTTCCAAGTACTGAAATAATTATGTTCTAGATTCATAGGTAAATAAATGTGTATCACAGGATCGCCCTAAGTTGAAAAGTACAATTAAATTAATATTTCAAAATTCGCGGTATTCAGCGTATAACTCCATAAGTTTCGTTTTAGAATTTATTCAGGAGGGAGTAAGACGCTCTTACGTTTAGCGCGAAAATGCTAAAAACACTCGTGTGTGTAACTTGTTACTGTGATAGAAAAATTAAATAGTGATATAGTTATTTCAGTGGTGGATTTTCTAAATGACTCTAATAATCTATCTCGGGTCGTTAAGAAGATTCGAAATTACCTTGGTCCTAAGATACAGCGTTCCTCCAATGGTGCGAAGATCTCGAAGATTATAACCTGAAAAGATTATTTTGTGGTACAGCTCTATTGCCGTTGCACAAAATAAAATATGTGTACTTCTTTCTTTGACGGTGAAACAGGATTTATCAATGGTGGAAACAAACACATCATTTACAGAACAAACAGATTTTGATTTATTAAAAATGGTAATAAATATGAAACAGAATACAATAATTGATCTTGTAGAAATATTTGATGAATCAAAAAAAAACACAATAAGTAATAATATGAACTTGGATTTATCCAACACACTTTGTATTTTATACAAACAACATTTCTATAGGCAACGGTTTTACTATTAAAAAAAAGCATCAAATGGCAATGTAGGCGAATTTAAACCTTATTTGTGTGAATTTAATTCAAAGTGAACGTATCAATGGATTAGAATGATATTTATTGTAAGTATATCCTGATATTTTATTTAAGTAAAGATTATTTTAATTGTAAATGTAAAATGACCCAACAAGTTTTCGTTATGTATACTTTAAGAGTTGACTTTTATTTATGGTTGAGAATCAGATGGTATTGAAAGATGTTACATATTGCTGTGGTATTTTTCCTTAAATAAATAAATAGATAAATAAAGAAATCAAAAAGAAAAAAAAATTAACAAAAATAAAACACCAGCACATTTATTTAAGATAAATAAAAATTTACATATTATATATAAATTATAATTTAATAGTTCAACAAACAAATACAGAATAATCCACTAATTAATATAAATAAATATATTTCAAATTATCACGTAATAGTGAGCACTCAAATTGATAACTATGCAGTAGAATACACATCAATGCAATATGGGTTGCATACCCATAAAAATAAAAACACCGACAATTAAAATAATAAAATAGTATTGAACATTACATAAAATAACGTAAAAATAAAGAAAAAAGGACCAACCTCGGTCAGAGCACATAAAGGATACAACTTGAATAATAATTTAATTTCCGTTACAGGCAGGAAAATCCTGACATAAAATTTAAATATAACAAGGAAGAGCCTGATTACAAAATCGCAGTGCACATAGCACTGCAAATACTAACAAGAAGGCAGCAAATCCAGACGAAGAAGAAGTTGAATGCTAAAAACAGAGAAAGGATTATGTTAAGGGACGGCTCTATCATAAGGGTAAATCACGTAGAAGCAATAAAACTGCACGAAGAAGGAAACACTAGGTTCCATAGGGGTGAAACGCAGTGAATAGAAGCCTGCGTTCAACATATTGCACTAATAATAAACGCTACGGCAAGAACAAAGGTCTCTATACATAAATAAATATATTCCATTCATTTCTGTTTCACTAAAAAAAAAAAAAAAAAAAAACATCATGTAGGATGTGCAATTTTCACTGGTAAAAAGATATTATTGTATGCACATCTAAATATGCGAGTGGTATACAATTTCCCATATATATACATATATAAATGCTTCAAGAGGTTCCAAGCTAAAATAAATAAAATATTAGTCAGTAAATAATGTAGATTAGGAAAAACTTACATCAACAGAATTTTGATTAAAGGTTAACGGATTTAGAAAACTCTCCGAACACGAAGAGATGGTTCAATGACCTCGAGGAAGAAGGGCCGAAACACGAAAAGGATAAGGAGCATCCAAACCAAATTAAGGGAATAAAGACGATATGTAACGTGTATCCCATACTACCTATTCCTAAAAACAAAAAAGGGAATGTTAGAATTAAATTAATTAACGACAAGAGAATATATATCAAAAACAACAAAGAAAGCAATGAATATATATATAAATACAACGCAAATTGGAGGTAACGTGGATACAATAAAAGAATACCTACCAATAGATAAAATCAATCAATGTCCATGGAATATGCAAGTATAAAATATGTAAATAATAAACAACGGTAACATGGCGGAAGAAAGGTCACATGACCACGTGACATCGATAGTTACCATAACAAACACGGAGGGCGCAGTGGATGAAAATTTAAACTGAACGAAAATAATTTAAAACAAAATAAGGCGTTTGTCAAATGTTAAACGGTATATAAGGGCATGCATCAGCTAAAACGAGGAGTCCATCCGAAGATCTTCAAGGCTCAAGAAGAAAAGAAAAGTTGAACAGTGCTCCAAGTGAAATAAATAAAATAAAAATCTAAAAGGCATAAACGCCTTTAAGATCCAGACGTCGCAAGAACAAAACGCGTGATACGTATTCTCAGACGATAAGTGCGCGCCATATACAATAAAAGCGCGAAACATTATTATTCGACTATACAAAGCCCGCCATAATAAGAAAATTTCCAGTAGGATGGAAGGCCCGGATTATCAAGGAGAATTCGAAAAAATATACGATCAAGAAAAGTAAGTACAAGCACTATTAAATAAAGTTCATCTTGCAATCCTATAAATAAATAAATAAAGGAATCTTCATGTGTGTGATGTAAAAATTATCGGATAGCAACATATTTTAGAATATTATTTAAATATTTAATAAATTCTTCTTTGAGTAAGCCTTGGGTTGACGTGCGAATCTCAACTTAAGGCGATTCAACGGAGTATCAACAATTTTACCCAGATAGCAATAAATTTTTGAATATTATTTAAATGTTTAATAAATTCTTCTTTGAGTAAGCCTTGGGTTGACGTGCGAATCTCAACTTAAGGCGATTCAACGGAGTATCAACAATTTTACCCAGATAGCAATAAATTTTTGAATGTTATTTAAGTATTTAATAAATTCTTCTTTGAGTAAGCCTTGGGTTGACGTGCGAATCTCAACTTAGGGCGACTCAACGAGGCGTTAACGCTTTCATTTGAACAACAATAATTTGAAATATTATGGGAAACATCAAATAGTTCTTCATTGTTTAAATCTCGATTTTGACGTGAGAATCTCAGGTCGAGATGATTCAATGGGGATACATCGGCAAAAGGGTAAAGAAAGTGAATTTAGAAAATTTCTTTGATTTGTAAGCATACATGAAGAATTCGTGCAGTTTTTTTTTTACAATTTTCATAAGGAACAAAGGATTTGCAAGGTGCTTGTACTATGAATAAAAAGGCAACACATAACAAAAAAATAAAGTATTGTATTGTATGATAATAAAAAAATTACTAGCAATGTTTTTGTAAATTTATATTGTAAATAAAATAAGTTGTGCTGACGTTCAATATTTACTTATTTATACCCATCCCAAAGGAGAACATAAGGAAGGTAAACATCACTATCACAGCTAGAACTCACAATAAGCAAAAGGCTGCGACACATTAACCGTTATAAAAACAAAGAAATTCACATTTAGACCCTGAGATTATTAAAGTATATCAATTTATTAATTTAACTATTGGTTATTAATCAAAGTAGAGGAGGTCACAGCATTGTTTTGGCGCCCAACGTGGGGCTTATCGTTGGCCAAGATTTGATTTGGCACTCAACGATAAAAGGTTGTGTGAATTTACTTTCCTTATAAAGTCATAAGCACACAATATTTTCCTATTGGGACAGGGTGAATAAGAATAAGAATAAAAACATAAAAAATAAAAATGGCTGATGAAAGCAATAAGAATAAAGGCGAAAAACCTGAAAAGGTTGAAGATAAGGAAACAAGACCACAGTTTACCAGATACAGAGATAATTCTCGCAGCAATCGTTCAACTTCTAGTTCAGAATCAGAAAAACACGAGTTGGAAGGTGATCAATTGGAAGAACCGATCGTTGGAAGTACATCTCTCAAGAGAACAACCGAAAAATCATCGGAAGATAAAATTGAAAATTTGCTTCAAGTTCTATTAAATAAAATGGAAGAAAACAATGAGAAATTAAATAAAAATCTGAAAGAAGAAATGAAATCAAACAATAAAAATTTGAAAGAAGAAATCAAAGCAAATAATGAAAATCTAAATAAAATCAATCAAAAGATTGACAAGGGATTCCAAGATCTTAGATTGGAGACGTTACAGTTAAACGCTAATCTAGAAAAGAAATTAACACAATCCGTATCACTCCTAACGAACGAAATAAACAATAATGCAGGAAAATGTGAGAATGGATACAAGTTTCTAATAAACGAGATAAACGAAAGAGCAGATAAGACGAAAGTACGATTTGAAAAGGTAGAAGGAAAGGTAGAATCTTTAGAAAACAAAATAATAGACATCAAGATCACAAACAACGAAGAAATAAGACAGCTCTCAAATGAAGTTGAAAATTGTAAAACGAAATATGGAGCATGTACAGACACGATGTTAAGGTTGCAAAATAGGACAATAACATTTGAAACTACCCTCCAAGTATTAGAGGACAAAGTAAGGCACGGGGTTAACATACCTAGCGCACCTTTGCCTCATATAACAGGTAGTGCAGAAAATATACCCAAGTTCACAGGAAACCATAAGGATAATCCCATGGCATTTTTAAGAACAATTAAAACTTACATGAGAGGAATAACAGATGAAATATCTAAACTACATTTTATAAGAGGTTGTCTTAAGGACTACAGTCTGCTATGGTATGATACGATTATAGATGAGTTGACAACGTATCGAGAATTTGAAATACGATTCATTAGGCAATATTGGGGACAAAATGCACAACGAAAAATACGACATGACTTGGTATTTGGGAAATACAGACCAGGTTCTTCAAGGGAAAACTATGTGATAAGGAAATACTCCTTCATAAAATATATACTCCCAGTCATAGAAGAAAGTGACGTCGTATCGCAACTAGCTGCGCATTTCGATAATAATATTGTACAGGCCGTAGCATTACAAGGCATTGAAACCATTGAGGGATTACTAGACTTAGTAAAAAGATTAGATGATGTCGACGAAAAAGGAAACACCTCCAATAGAGGAAACTACAACGCGAACACAAACAACTATCCCAGAAACAGATACAACAACAATAACAATGAAGGGAACAGATTCTATAGACAGAACAATGAAGGGAATCAATTTCATAGAAACAGACCAGATTACCAAGGGAACAACTTCTACAAAAGCAGACAAGATAATCAAGGGTATAGAAATCCATCATACAATGAGAAAAGGGAAACTCAACCGAGAAGGAACCCAAATCAAACTAATAAAAGGGAAGAAAGAATTCCAGAGAGAGAGAGAAGGACCAATAACATCCAATTGGAATGGGACAACAAAGAGTTAGATCCCAAGAAAAATGATGAATCTAGAGGTGCAATACCTAAAGATTCAAGGTATAAAATCAGCGAAAGAGAATGGGAGAACAAATCACAAGCAGGAGCAACTACAACAAATTTTTAGAGAAGCCAGTCAAAAGGAACAGAAAAACACAAAACATATATAAATACGAAGATATAATGAAGATAACCACTGAACTACCACACATATCGATCAAAATTGGGGAGGAAAAAATAGAAGCATTACTCGATAGTGGATCACAATTATCACTACTCGACTACAGCGTCATAAATGAAAAATTAGAGAAGCAAGGACGATATATTCCTATAAAGAAGATTAACTTGATCACAGCAAATAAAAAACCTTTGATAACTATTGATAAAGTTTTCTGCATTAATGTTAAAATCAATGATTTAAACCTACTAACAGAATTTGTAGTAGTACATAATTTAAATTGCAATTGCATATTGGGAATGGACTTTTTAAGTCAATATAGCACAAAACTGGATATGAAGGACAAGACTTTTCACATAAGAAATATGATAATTCCATGGAGCGAAGAAGCACCAGAAAAGGAAATTTTAATTAATAATTTATATGTAGAAGAAATAGAAAAGGAACTCACGCAATAAATGATTGACAATTCATATGACAATAAATGTGCGCATCTCGTGAAGCATCCAAAGAATAAGGACTCCACATCAAAAAGGGATGGTACAAGTATAAATTGCAATGAAAAGTATAAAAATCATGTGAGCAATCTATTAAATAAGCACAAGAGACTATTTGACGACAGTCCTGGCTTAGCAAGAAATTACGAGCATAAGCTCGAAGTAAACGAAAAGAAACCTTTCTATGTGAAAACATATCCAATTCCCAATAAATACAAGGAGCAAGTGAAATTAGAAATCAAAGAAATGCTGAAGAATAACATAATAGAAAAAGCAGAATCGAACTTTATCAGTCCAATTGTCGTTGTAGTAAAGAAGAGTACGGAAGATTCAAAGGAAACAAAACTAAGATTATGCTTGGACGCGAGAAATATCAATTCCCTCACTACCCCTAATTTTGAAGCTCCCCAGAGCATAGAAACGCTATTAGCAAAGTGCACAGAGGCCCAGTGGTTTACAAAAATAGATTTAAAAAGTTCCTTTTGGCTGGTACCATTACACAAAGATTCAAGAAAGTATTGTTCGTTTATATTCAACTCAACAGTGTACTCGTTCAAAGTCGTCCCGTTTGGAATATCCACAGCTACAGCAGCTTTAGTAAGAGCTATGCAAAAGATATTGGACCCACACGAAGAATACGTCTCACATTATGTCGATGACATATTAATTTTCAACAAGGACATTGATAGTCACAAAATATCAGTGGAAAAGGTCATGAAAACATTAGCCGACAACAATCTAAAGATCAACTTAGAAAAATGTGAATTTTTCAAAAATAGCGTAACGTATTTAGGATATGTCATTAATGGAAAAACAATAACCATAGAAAAGGAAAAATTAAAGGCAATAAGGGAATATCCAAAACCAAAGAACATAAGAATGTTAAGAGGTTTCTTAGGTATGATAAATTACTATAAGCATTTTATACCAAACATATCTGAGCAGACGTGCATGCTATTCAAGATGATAAAGAAAGGAGTTAAATTCAAATGGACTCCGGAAAGGATAAAAGCATTTGAAGACATAAAGAAAAATTTCTGTGAAGCTTTGACGGTCAATCTACCAGATTTCAACAAAGAATTCATAGTAAGATGTGATGCATCCAGCAATGCAATAGCAGCAGAGCTATTACAAGTTAAAGATGGGATAGAAACACCTATATGTTTCATATCAAGAATATTAAAAGACTACGAGAGGAACTATTCGATCTCAGAACGAGAACTCCTATCAGTGGTACATGGATTGTCAAAACTTAAATACTATTTACATGGAAATACCTTCCTTGTTGAAACAGATCATTTGTCTTTGATCTTCCTAATGAAGACACGCTTTAACAATTCAAGGATATATAGATGGTCGCTACAATTATCAGAATTCACGTTTAGAATAAAACACAGAAAGGGATCCGACAATGTTGTAGCAGACGCTTTAAGCAGAGCACAAGGAGGTAGCAAGCAAAGACAAGCTTATCAAATAAATAATTATAATATAGAAAACGCTCCAGAGTTGTACAGCAGAGAGAGCATTTTAGATAGTCAAAACAAAGAAGAGATAAGGGAAATAAGAGAAAAGACACAAAGGATACAAAACTACAAAGGATTCAATATAATGAACAATGTCATATACAAAAGGATAGGAAACAAAAACCTAATTGTACTAGATAAAGATTTAGCAATAAAAATAATTCGAGATATTCATATGAAACTAGGCCACCCTGGAAATAGGAGAACATTCCTTGTTTTCAGGGAGGAATTCCATACATTGAAAGATAAAAATTTGACAGCGATAGAAAATAAGAAATGTAAACAATGTCTGTTGGGTAAATATAAAAATCGCATAAATCAAAATGTTATACACAGTGTAAGGGTAGAGAATAAACTGGATTTGGTGGCAGCAGATTTTCTTGGTAACCTAATACCGGGGGAAAGAGGCCACTGCAACATCTTTGTCATGGTGGACATCTTCACCAAGTATGTCAGATTGTACTCGACAAAGAAATACAATACGCAAACTGCCATAAATTGTATTAATCGGTTCATTAACGAACATGGGAGGATAAAGAAACTGTTAGTTGACAACGCGTCTTACTTCAACAATGAAAGATTCAAACAAGAATTAAATGAAACAGGTATAGAGGTAATATTCACAAGTATCAGACATCCACAGGCGAATCCCAGTGAAAGATACATACAGGAAGTAACCAGACACTTAAGGATGTTAACTCACGAGAGACACAACGCATGGGTACAACATATAGAAGAAGTAGAAAACAATATGAATTTCACACCAAGCGTAACAACGAATGTGAGCCCATATACACTAATGTACGGCAAACATCCACCGAGGCCATGGTGCCGAGATACACCAATAATAGAAAACATCGAAGAACTCACAAACCAAGCAAGGGTTCAACAAAGAAATATAGCAGAAAGATACACTAGAAAAGAAAATGAAAGATAAAAATAAACAAGACGTATCAGGTAGGGGACCTAGTGGTAGTAAAAAGTTATCGTCTAGGAAGAAGACGCCTAAACAAATGCGCTAAACTGGACCTTCCGTACGTAGGGCCGCACAGAATAAACAGGGTATTAAGTGACGTAACTTACGAATTGAAGGAAGTAAATAATGAGGACGTGAAAGGAAAATATCACATTTCAATGTTATACGATTACGACGAGGAATAAAACTTCACAAGATGAAAAAGATGAACTCATAAGAAAATAAGAAGGGACAGTTTCCAAAACTATATTATTTAAGCTATATAAATAGATATTAAGAAAATAAAAAGGGATAGTTCCCAGGATTATAGTACTTAAGTTAGAATAAATAGATATTAAGAAACAAAAAGGGATAGTTCCCACATAAAAAGATAGTAAATTTAGATGTAAGAATATTAGATAAGTAAAAGGTTAAAAATACCATTAAGTAAAGAAAAATGCAATACGCGCATTACATTCATAGTTAACTATGGCATATCGACAATTTTCTTAACTTGGGATATGCTGTGGTATTTTTCCTTAAATAAATAAATAGATAAATAAAGAAATCAAAAAGAAAAAAAAATTAACAAAAATAAAACACCAGCACATTTATTTAAGATAAATAAAAATTTACATATTATATATAAATTATAATTTAATAGTTCAACAAACAAATACAGAATAATCCACTAATTAATATAAATAAATATATTTCAAATTATCACGTAATAGTGAGCACTCAAATTGATAACTATGCAGTAGAATACACATCAATGCAATATGGGTTGCATACCCATAAAAATAAAAACACCGACAATTAAAATAATAAAATAGTATTGAACATTACATAAAATAACGTAAAAATAAAGAAAAAAGGACCAACCTCGGTCAGAGCACATAAAGGATACAACTTGAATAATAATTTAATTTCCGTTACAGGCAGGAAAATCCTGACATAAAATTTAAATATAACAAGGAAGAGCCTGATTACAAAATCGCAGTGCACATAGCACTGCAAATACTAACAAGAAGGCAGCAAATCCAGACGAAGAAGAAGTTGAATGCTAAAAACAGAGAAAGGATTATGTTAAGGGACGGCTCTATCATAAGGGTAAATCACGTAGAAGCAATAAAACTGCACGAAGAAGGAAACACTAGGTTCCATAGGGGTGAAACGCAGTGAATAGAAGCCTGCGTTCAACATATTGCACTAATAATAAACGCTACGGCAAGAACAAAGGTCTCTATACATAAATAAATATATTCCATTCATTTCTGTTTCACTAAAAAAAAAAAAAAAAAACATCATGTAGGATGTGCAATTTTCACTGGTAAAAAGATATTATTGTATGCACATCTAAATATGCGAGTGGTATACAATTTCCCATATATATACATATATAAATGCTTCAAGAGGTTCCAAGCTAAAATAAATAAAATATTAGTCAGTAAATAATGTAGATTAGGAAAAACTTACATCAACAGAATTTTGATTAAAGGTTAACGGATTTAGAAAACTCTCCGAACACGAAGAGATGGTTCAATGACCTCGAGGAAGAAGGGCCGAAACACGAAAAGGATAAGGAGCATCCAAACCAAATTAAGGGAATAAAGACGATATGTAACGTGTATCCCATACTACCTATTCCTAAAAACAAAAAAGGGAATGTTAGAATTAAATTAATTAACGACAAGAGAACATATATCAAAAACAACAAAGAAAGCAATGAATATATATATAAATACAACGCAAATTGGAGGTAACGTGGATACAATAAAAGAATACCTACCAATAGATAAAATCAATCAATGTCCATGGAATATGCAAGTATAAAATATGTAAATAATAAACAACGGTAACATGGCGGAAGAAAGGTCACATGACCACGTGACATCGATAGTTACCATAACAAACACGGAGGGCGCAGTGGATGAAAATTTAAACTGAACGAAAATAATTTAAAACAAAATAAGGCGTTTGTCAAATGTTAAACGGTATATAAGGGCATGCATCAGCTAAAACGAGGAGTCCATCCGAAGATCTTCAAGGCTCAAGAAGAAAAGAAAAGTTGAACAGTGCTCCAAGTGAAATAAATAAAATAAAAATCTAAAAGGCATAAACGCCTTTAAGATCCAGACGTCGCAAGAACAAAACGCGTGATACGTATTCTCAGACGATAAGTGCGCGCCATATACAATAAAAGCGCGAAACATTATTATTCGACTATACAAAGCCCGCCATAATAAGAAAATTTCCAGTAGGATGGAAGGCCCGGATTATCAAGGAGAATTCGAAAAAATATACGATCAAGAAAAGTAAGTACAAGCACTATTAAATAAAGTTCATCTTGCAATCCTATAAATAAATAAATAAAGGAATCTTCATGTGTGTGATGTAAAAATTATCGGATAGCAACAAATTTTAGAATATTATTTAAATATTTAATAAATTCTTCTTTGAGTAAGCCTTGGGTTGACGTGCGAATCTCAACTTAAGGCGATTCAACGGAGTATCAACAATTTTACCCAGATAGCAATAAATTTTTGAATATTATTTAAATGTTTAATAAATTCTTCTTTGAGTAAGCCTTGGGTTGACGTGCGAATCTCAACTTAAGGCGATTCAACGGAGTATCAACAATTTTACCCAGATAGCAATAAATTTTTGAATGTTATTTAAGTATTTAATAAATTCTTCTTTGAGTAAGCCTTGGGTTGACGTGCGAATCTCAACTTAGGGCGACTCAACGAGGCGTTAACGCTTTCATTTGAACAACAATAATTTGAAATATTATGGGAAACATCAAATAGTTCTTCATTGTTTAAATCTCGATTTTGACGTGAGAATCTCAGGTCGAGATGATTCAATGGGGATACATCGGTAAAAGGGTAAAGAAAGTGAATTTAGAAAATTTCTTTGATTTGTAAGCATACATGAAGAATTCGTGCAGTTTTTTTTTTACAATTTTCATAAGGAACAAAGGATTTGCAAGGTGCTTGTACTATGAATAAAAAGGCAACACATAACAAAAAAATAAAGTATTGTATTGTATGATAATAAAAAAATTACTAGCAATGTTTTTGTAAATTTATATTGTAAATAAAATAAGTTGTGCTGACGTTCAATATTTACTTATTTATACCCATCCCAAAGGAGAACATAAGGAAGGTAAACATCACTATCACAGCTAGAACTCACAATAAGCAAAAGGCTGCGACACATTAACCGTTATAAAAACAAAGAAATTCACATTTAGACCCTGAGATTATTAAAGTATATCAATTTATTAATTTAACTATTGGTTATTAATCAAAGTAGAGGAGGTCACAGCAATATGTTTGACCTAGTTTTGGCACTGAATGTGCATTCAACATTAAATAAACTTAGTACCTTTATATGTTACTAATTCCTTGTTTGTTGGAGAACAGGTGTTCCGGGCAGTTTGAGGTGGACTTCCAGGGGTGTCGCGACTATTGTCCTGTTTCTGATAGCTGTTACGGGCAGGTGGACTGCGAAGTTTACCTTCCGTTCTCCCTCTAGTTTTGGAATGTCCTTCTACGGTGTGGATTAACAGATGACAGGTGAGTGGGTATCTGGGTTATTCCTGACCTCTTTTGGTGTGTTGATACGGGTAGTAACCTCTCCAATATTTATTCTTTCTTTACAGCTTCCAAATTAATTAGTTCGACCTTGAATTACTGCTAGGCGCGAACGTTTCCAATTGGATGTCCTTCTTGTGTCACTTGGAAGGTCACACAACGTGACTTTTAACTCGCACGTGAAAAATTACTTTTTGGAGGATTGATCGATGAATCATGGATTTGAATGGCCTCCGAATTAAAAATGAATGCCGCTTTACGTCGTATGTGCCGTTTTATATACATTGTGTGTTGTCAGAGTTGTTTCCATGGCAACATATACGGTAATTATGTACAAAGTCTTATTATGGACAAATTTATTTTGGATTATCAGTGGAATAATGTTTTTTAATAGTTAAATTTTCTCGTCATTCAATCGGTGCAATAACATTATTTTAATTAGTTTTCTTTTCGAAAAACACATTTTTTAAAGTTTAAAGGGCCAATTTAGCATTTCGACTGTCATATGTTCGATGACGTCATGGACGCTAATAAAATTAATTAAAATATCAAAATTTTGGATTAAAATGCCTTTTTGGTAGAACCTATCCTTCACAAATTATACTTTTAAATATATTTAATAACTTTTCACCTTTCAATCCTTTCAAATCTCTTTATTTATATAAAAAATTAGTGTGGTTAGTTTTTGAATTGATATATCTAAATGGTCTTTTAATTTATTTATGAATAATTGCTATTACATGAAACTATATTCTTTTATGAACAGTTCAACACCTTTTTTATATCAACTACTTTGCTTGTAATTAGTATTTTTAAGCTTTTATGTTACCTATGTTGACAACTGTCAAATTATCCAATATACTTATTTAAATATTTGGACTCAACTTGCAAATATGACGCTGAGAAATGTTTCAACGTAAATAAGTCTTGATAAACTTTGTATCTGTTTGGTTTTATTTAAAATTAATTTTAATTATGTATATGAAATATCTGAAATTAATTATGATTCGTTCAATATGGCGAATTATTATACAAATACAAAATGATGCTTAGATTGATTTTGTGCATCTAATAAATTTATAGTTTATTACAATAATTGTAAATTGACAAATTGTTTATGACGTAAATGTTTTTGATGCTCAACATGAGTTTATTTTGGTTTTTAGCTATGCACTTTTAATTAGAAATTAGTCATGTATGTGCTATAATTTTAATATTGCTCGGAATGATGCTCTCGTGGCTATCAACCTTGCTTTAAATTATGACCTGTAACTTTTTGTGACTATTTGATCTTAAGAATTCAAACTTTAAAGTGGTAGTAATTTACATTGCCATAGTGTGTTTGGTAAATGTTAAAACTTGAAATTAAAATTGACCATTTGTAATGGTTGTCAAATTCATTTTAAATTATTAATTTGCCTAAATAAAATTATACTTATCATTGTTGTATTGTAAAAATATGCTTATTGTAACTATAAAAATTATACTAATTTGTTTAATAAATTAATTAAGTATTTAATTCTAGTATTATGTATCTATACAGGGGGTATCAGTTGGGGTTCCTGAAAAGAGTAATCATGGGTTTGTTTTTTCTATTTGGGGAAGTAATTTGCTTTCTAGCATTCAATATTTAATTGGGGTATCAAAATATACTAATTTTGTTAGCAATATTTGAATTAGTATTCAGGGACTTTTACCTATACTCTTATACAAGGGTCGTGTGCTAAGCATCACTGATGTATGCATGGTTGCATATAGTAAAGGGGGTTAATGGGTGAATTTATGTTTGTGTATGTATTTGACTGGTGTTGTCTCAATATACCCAATAAAAAATATACGCCCGACAGAGAAAAAGAAATGGTCGTCACAAGAGAATGATATATTAAAAGTACATTTTAAAAAATATTTGGACAACAACTCCTTATACCCATCCGCAACTGAGCTAACTTCATTTTCGAAGAAGTATTTAACATGTAATAGAAGTGCAGCCCAAATAAAAGTAAAATTCAGTATTTAAAAAGGAATGCTCACAATGTGTAACATTTTTTGTTATATTTCTAAATTACATCTTTTATAAATAAAGAAAAATGTTTGTATTTTATATTGACTTATTATTTCAACCTATACTTCATCAAATTATCGTGCAGTATTTACAACAAAAAAACAGAACATGGGGCCTATAGACGTGAATGTATAGGATATCTTATTGCTTCCCGCGAAGCAACACGGACCTACAAAAAGAGCCCCAACGATAAAAATCTTACCTTCCTAGCAAATTATCATTTTAATATTCGTTGTGACACCATATATACTAAAATGATAATTTGTTAGGAAGGTAAGATTTTTATCGTTGAGGTTCTTTTTGTAGGTGCATGTTGCTTAGCCTGGGAAGCAATAAGGTGTCCTATATATCCACGTCTATAGGCGCTCATGTTCTGTTTTTTGTTGTAAATACTCTACGATTATTTGAAGACGTTCTGTATAGGTTGAAATAATAAGTCAAAATAAAATAGATATTATTTTATTTATTAATTAATGTGATTTAGAAATAGAACAATAAAATGTTGCACATTGTGCGCATTCCTTTATAAAGATTCACATTTGCTTTTGATTTGGGCTACACTTTATTAGATGTTAAATATTTCTTTGAAAATGAAGTTAGCTCAGGTGCGGATGGGTATGAGGAGTCCAAATATTTTTTTAATGTATTTTTAGTACGTGGCGAATTAGATGATATCTTTCAAGTCGTGTGGTATTTCTTCTGTAGGTTAACTGAAATTCTTGATAGTATTGAATACATTGTATTTAGTAATACCAATATCATCTATTATATAAATGTACGATACTAGCAAAATCAAAGGACCAAAGTTTTTTGCTTCTGTTGTAAAATTTAGAAAATGCCGATTTATACGTTTTATAGAAAAAGCTATATTGATATACAGTGAGGACGCGCGGGTTGGAATAAATTCATTTAAAATTTTTGGTTTTGTTTTATGGAAAAACGCTCGGATAGGTCGATTTTTATTTTTAGCTGCGGTTTTTTTGATGGTAAATTGATGTACAAAGGCTGGTCCAAAAATAAGTTACGACCATCAATTTTTTTTTCAAATGGCAATATATATTTTTAAATGCAATGTAACAGTAATTCTTGGAGAGTAAGTGCTCTCACACTATTAAATCACGCAAGTATACATATACGAACAAAATTTTTCGTATATGAATAAATGTATGAATGCACATCTACCCTAAGCCGGTATTGCGGACAAACAACGTGCAGACAGCTGTTTCGACCTTACATTGGTCTCATCAGTGCACGAACGTATTTGATCACAATCCCTCAAAAGCTTAGAAAATCTGATATTGTCAACTTACGTACCAAACGCCATGATATACTTGCGTGATTTAATAGTGTGAGAGCGCTTACTCTCCAAGACTTACTGTTACATTGTATTGTAATAGGTACGCCACCTATGGCGTGTTCATTGAATGCACGCATATCTACAGTTGCCCTATTAGTAGTTGTACTACGGAGGGCAACATTACCTTGCGATGTCGCACTCGGGTAAACAGATGTCGCTGATAATCTCTCATGGCATTTGGTACGTAAGTTGACAATATCAGGTTTTCTAAGCTTTTGAGGGATTGTGATCAAACACGTTCGTGCACTGATGAGACCAATGTAAGGTCGAAGCAGCTGTTTGCACGTTGTTTGTTCGCAATACCGGCTTAGGGTAGATGTGCATTCATACATTTATTCATATACGAAAAATTTTTTTCGTATATGTATACTTGCGTGATATATTTTTTATTTAATTTGTTAATTCTGCATCGAATTCTAAGTATGTTTCATGTACCATGTCCTCTATACCCAAACTCAACAGTTATCCTCCGGATTTTATGGATTTAATTTTTTTTCTTTGGTTTACTACTCTGGGACCTATGATGTCATCGACTTCTTTTTCAAATGGAAACTCCTTATTTTTTTGCTAGAAATAAAAAGTATATTTTTTTCTGAATTCAGCAATACCGCATATGTGATATTTACAATTAGTAGTTTTAGAGGTACGGAGGATCATAGGTATTAAAATGACAACAATAATTAAACTTGAAAATCAAAAGAGCAAATAGTAATAATTTATTATTATTAATTTTACATTAATAAATGTTCAAATTGCCACCCATTTGTTTCTTGGCAATGATAAAGTCGGAGTTGAAATCCTTCCAAAACATTATCTCTCATTTCCTGGTCTACATTTCTGCACTCTGACATGTCAATTGTCATTATTAGCACGCTTAATACTCTAAAACTACTAATTTTAAATACCACATATGGGGTATTGCTGAATTCAGAAAAAAGTATACTTTTTATTTCTAAAAAAAAGGAGGTTCAATTTGAAAAAGAAGTCGATGACATCATAGGTCCCAGAGTAGTAAACTAAAGGAAAAAAAATGACATCCATAAAATCCGGAGGCACAAAATAAAATTGACCTGTACGAGCTTTTCTCCCAAACAGCGATAATAAACAAAATATGAATATTATTCCATACTTTATTTACACACTGTATAATCATGTAAAGAAATTTAATGGAGTAACTCCGCTTAAAATGCAACTGCACACACGTGTTTCAAACAACTTGGTTCTAGTAGTGCAGTGTAGCCAAGGAATAGGATAGGATAATCTTGGAGATGAAAAGCAACAATCAGAGACAATCACAGGAGACAGCCTACCAATTATGGCTTCAGCCAGAATGTCCTCGATACTGAGGATGAATCTAAACGTCGCCGCGAGGTAGACATTGTCCACTTGCATGCCATCTGAACCGACAGGGTATAAAATAAAGAAAAAGATAATGCGAATCTTAGGATAATCATGTAAAGAAAGTTATTGGGGTAACTCCGCTGAAAATGCAACTGCATTCCCTCTACTATTAAAGATTACAGTGAAAGACAATCTGCTTGCGATTCACATGCCCTTTCAATGTGATTTTGTTGTTTTACGCATAGACGCATCTTCATGAAACTAAGACATTTGTACAAATGTTAGTTCATGTGACAATATCGTTTATTTCACTGACTTGTGCAGCACATAATATTCTACGAAATATTAACTCCGAATCAATTATGAAATTGCCTCTACTGGTCATTGTCTTCAGATTGTTTTCGTTAAATATTTAATTTCTAATTTCTCTATTTTAGAATGTTAATGCACAACCGTTACACTTAGAGACACCTAAAGATAATGACGCTAATTTACGCCATACACAATACTACATATACATAATATCTTGTCTAGTTACCACCTCATAAAGTCCTAATGGAGGCGCGCCTCAATTCTGTGCGTTAGAAAAATATTCATAATTAAAAAACTATTGGTCCAAGGTCGAGTTTTTTCCCAAAATCATTTCCCTTATTTTGTCTACAATTGCTTCGTGGCATGTATAAAAAAATTTCTACAAATAAAAATATTTGTCTCTTAGTGAAAATGTGAATACCTTCGTAGCGAAATAACAGGTAAACTGATATTTAAACCATTATCAATATACAATATTTCGATAGGGAAATAATATCTCTAGAAGCGCTTATTTATGTGCTTCAATTAAAAAAAATCAAGTCGATAACTTAATTAAATTGGCAGATATGACAATGTAAATGTTAAAAAACCACGATTTTTAGAAATTGTCAATTTCTGATGTTTTTCCGAAATAAAAAATGTCTGCACCACGGAAAAATGTCGTCAATAGCTATTTTGCATGTAGATTCTTTTGTTATAAATGCTATATACAGTCTCACCTGGTTGTACGCCGAGAAAAACGACACATTTTTGGTCGATTTTGCTACACTAATGTAAAAACTCGCTGTCTGAGGTGCCAGATAGTAGCGTTAAATCTTCACAAATATATTATAGTGCATGGTGCCACTACGCAGCATTATAATATTATTGTGCGTGGTGCCACGACGCAGCATTATACATTTGCTATTCGCGCGCCCTCTGCAGATTATATAGTTCAACTAAAATTGAGATTTTATATATAAATAGTCGAAATGGCACCATTCCCAAATTTTGTAGGACGAATCCCACGACTTATTAACGCTCAAATACGCGATAAAACGTTCTGGCACCTTCAAGTGGAGCCACAACGTATATATAGGTGCCACTTCGCCCATATATATCTGAATTTGGTGCCTGTACGTACAAGTACATATATATACCGGGTGGTGCAATAGTGTGTCGGCGGAGCTTAGTGTGAAAACTAATAACGCTGCAGCAATGAGACTTTACGTACGTATGTAGTATGCGACTGTGCATTTTCTAATTTCATTTACAAATATACAGGGTGTTCCAAATTTTCGCAACCACATTCAACTTTTTTATTTTAAGTACATTGCTATACTTTCTAGATATTATAATGATAGCCATTCAAATTATCTTTGCAATGATATATGGATATGTGTACTTCAGACTGTTCGTTTTGATTTTATTGACTATTCAATTCACCTGTCATTGTTCAAATATGAACCAATAAAATAGCAAATATTTACTTTCGTATCATAGCAACAGGAAATTTCAGCGATTATATCTTCCTAGAAGGTATTCAAGTGGATATTTTAAACAAGTGAAAGTTTTTATTAATGTAACTCATTTACTAACAATATTGAAGGTACAATTAGAAAAACTAACATTACTGCAGTGCTGCAGCAGACATTCTGGAACAGAGCTATCACTGGGAGTACCTTTCTCTTGTAGCTTAATACCGTCACTATTACTGACAGATGTCGAAGTTGTACATGACACATTTGTTCATTGAATAGTCTCTCGAATACGATTCGTAGTCAAAGTTGAGTCGACTATTTTTGTGGTGCTTTACACCCATGTCTTTCATAATTGCGAATACTACTCGTGCTCCGCACTCGTAGTATTTAAATGCAATCATGAAAGACATTCGTGTAACCACCACAAAAATAATCGACATAACTTTGACTACTCATGGTATTATAAGTGATAATATTGTTAAAATCTTGACTGTTGCAGCATCTAACATTTTAAGCTGTAGTCTGTAAATGGGTAGAATGCCTCACGTAACTCTTGTGTCTTTAATTTATGGACTAACACGTTATTTGTTTTGAGGTTGAACAAAGTGAATAAATATACAGGGTGTTAAATATGTCGTGTGTAAGTTATCGATCTTTATTGGTTATTTTCTCGTTTTTTTTAAATCTAACCTATAATATTTTTATAAGTCAGCATATTCCTTGTAAAATCGCCTTTAAAATGGTACCAATAACATAGTACTTATTTCTAGTATTTTCAAAGTTATAACCCTTTAATGGGATATACTCATGTTTATAACATGCAAAATGCGGGGCATCTAATAGTTGGTTGGCCATGAAAATAAAACAAAGTAATTTTAACAAACACCTGTTTTTTAAATGCTTTATCATTAGTTTTAGAAATACATTTTGAAAATTTTCGATAATAAAACAATCTTAATTTAAAATGTGTTCAAATATATTTCCATTCTGCTCTACACATGCTCTCAACCGTCTCTGTATCGACAGACTTACATTCTCAGCTAAGTTATTCTCACTTAATTGAAGAAAAGCGTTTCTTATTCGTTGCTGCATGTTCTCTGCCGTTGTAGGAGGTGTTGCGTAAACAATGTTTTTTACAGTTGGCCACAGAAAGAAATCACAAGGTGTGAGATCTGGTGATCGTTGTGGCCAGCTTATCAAACTTCCTCTCCCAATCCACCTATTGGTGAATACCCTATCTAAATGTGCTCTTGCAGCAGCACCATAATGTGCTGGTGCACCATCATGTTGGTACCACAATCTCCTGATGACGTTATCTGGGAGGCCTTCTAATAGCAATGGTAAATTATTTTGTAGGAAATTTGTGTAGATTGCACAATTTAAAGTATTATCAAAAAAGAATGGACCAATAATAGTGTTTCCTATGATGCCTCCCCATGTGTTAACACTCCATTTTTGTTGATATAAAATGGGCTGAACAAAATGTGGGTTTGTAGTGTCATAATAATGGGTATTTTTTCTGTTTGTGGTTCCACAATTAGCAAATGTTGCTTCATCTGTGAAAAGCACATAATCTAGAAAAGTTATATCGTGTCGTGATTGTAAAAGTAGCCATTCACAGTACACTAGTCTCCTTTCAAAGTCCGTTTGTTATAAGCCTTGATGATTTTGAATTTTGTAAGGGTGAAACTTATGTTTTTTTAACATCCTTTTTACAGCAATGACTTCTATCCCGTGTTGTTTCGAAATTATCCTTGTAGATACGTGCGGATTTTCCACAATGGACTGGACGACTATCACTTCATTATCTTCTGTAATCATAGTTTTACTTCTTTCATGTTCGACGTAATTCACTGAACCCGTTCGAAGAAACCTTTTAACAAATTTTCAAACGTTTTACTATCCGGTGCTCTTCGGTCGGGATATTCCATCGCATATGTTCTTGATGCTAAAAATGGATTTCTGTTGCTAGCGCCAAGAGCAAATACCATGTCTATGAGCTCCTCTTTCGAAAAATTCATTTTAAAGCAAAAACAACAATAAACTATTATGTTATCTAAATGAGAAATAATGTCAATAAAGCGATATAACTGATAACAAGGTAAATACAACACGTAACAACTACTAACAAACAAACGGAAATTAATAATTCACTAGCCGAACTTAATTTATAACAACAAAACGCAATTACAGAAAAGAGAAAATACAGAAAACGACTTTTTATGGACTTTTGAAGTAGAGGTTTGATGTTTGGTTGTACAGCCATTTTTTTTTTAAACCAAGGCCAACCAACTATTAGATGCCCCACATATTGCATATTATAAACATGAGTATATCCCATTAAAGGGTTATAACTTTGAAAATACTAGAAATAAGTAGTATGTTATTGGTAGCATTTTAAAGGCGATTTTACAAGGAATATGCTGACTTATAAAAATATTATAGGTTAGATTTTAAAAAAACGAGAAAATAACCAATAAGGATCGATAACTTAGACACGACATATTTAACACCCTGTATATTTATTCACTTTGTTCAACCTCAAAACAAATAACGTGTTAGTCCATAAATTAGTAACACAAGAGTTACGTGAGGCATTCTACCCATTTACAGACTACAGCTTAAAATGTTAGATGCTGCAACTGTCAAGATTTTAACAATATTATCAATAAAATCAAAACGAACAGTCTGAAGTGCACATATCCATATATCATTGCAAAGATAATTTGAATGGCTATCATTATAATATCTAGAAAGTATAGCAATGTATTTAAAATAAAAAAGTTGAATGTGGTTGCGAAAATTTGGAACAGCCTGTATATTTGTAAATAAAATTAGAAAATGCACAGTCGCATATTACATACGTACGTAAAGTCTCATTGCTGCAGCGTTATTAGTTTTCACACTAAGCTCCGCCGACACACTATTGCACCACCCGGTATATACATATATATATATTATTCATATATATATATGTATATATTGCTATAGGGGGGCGGGGGGATTTATAGCTAATGAGATATTGAATGTGTATTTTTAATTAATTATGCAAGACTGATAAAAATAATAAAATGATAAAAAAAATTTACTTAATACGAAATTAAATGGCTAATGTCCTAAATAATTATTTAATTGTTGTTCCAAATATAAATCTGCCTGCTAGATAAAGGGGGATGCATTCTTTAAGTACTGAGATAATTATATATAGGATTCTTGTGTAAATGAGTGTCTGAAAATCGCCCTAAGTGAAAGGCACAAATTCATTTATATTTCAAAAACTTCGCGGTATTCAGCGTGTAACTGCGCAAGTTAGAATTAAGATTTATCCAAGTAGGGGTAGATGCTCTGTATTAGCGCGAAATCGCAAGAACTCTCGTGTATGTGTGATTGTTACGGTGATAAAACGAAAATTAAAAAGTGATGTAGTAATCTCAGTGGGGTGATCTCTAAGTGACTCTAACACCCCTATTCTGTAACTTGATCGTTATGCGAACGATTATCGTAAAGAAAGTTGTCGTTATCCCGTCCGTAACGATTTTCGTTGGAAAGCGTATTCAGTAAGTAATATCGTTATGCGTTCGGTCGATGTCGGTCATATAACGAAGATATTAATGTTTTCACGAGGGACTGTACACATGTTACCATCTTCATATTGCCAATTTATCAGCTGTTTAAGCGGTATCAATAAAAAAGATTGCCGGGATTGTAGGTTATATACGTAAAATTATTCATAGCCACGTACTATTTTTAACAGATGTTGTACGGTAAAATGTTCTTTGCAGGGATTGTAAAAATATACCTCTTGTAAATTCTGCACAAAGCACGAAAACGAATGTCTTTGTATAGTATATTGGATATCGTAAAATAAATTTTGATATTTAAAGTTTATGGATGAGTTTATGACACGGTACGTTATTTTCAAATTCACTTGCTAAAGAAGTTTTGTGCGTTAAACAAGTGCTTTTCAACTGCAATTAAAATGGATAAGAGGAAAAGAAGTGGTAAAATTACTGCCCAACAGCAGACTATTTATTTAGATTTTGTGAAAAGTAATCGGTCTTTAAGAACAAATAAAAATGTGCCAGAAGATCCAAATGCTATTGAAAATGCTTGGGATGAGTTAACAGGAATTTTAAATGCATGTGGAGATGGCCCACAAAAAACAAAAGACCAGTGGAAGAAGGTTTGTATTCATTATATTTGTAAATTATTATAAATTTGTTATCACTAAACTGTTAGCACTTTATAAAATATCTCATGCTTTTCTGATACTGTTCTTTGAAATATTATTTAAATGACAAACTTCTTTATAAAAAAAAAGTAATGTTATTGAATGAAATTGATTAATAAATGTAATATTTTTTACAAATTGAAAGATATTTTATTAATATGCTAAACAAATAAATGGTTAGATACCTATAGGTATCTTTTATGTATCTTATTTTTTGTAGACATTTACAGACTGGAAATCCAGTACAAAAAAAGGCAAGGCTGGAGCATGTACAGCAACAACAAACTGGTGGAGGTCCACCATCTAACCTGTTAACAGCATTAGAAGAAGAGTTAATAAATGTGTTGGGAAAAGTTGTCGTTGTAGGTGCTCCAGGCCTACCAGAAGCTGGAATAAAGGGGTCAGATAGTCCACAGTCACCAGTTAATGGGAAAAGTCTAATAAACAGTAACATTAGTAAAAGTCCTACTCCATCTACTTCCACTTGTTTGGAAGAAACACCAAGAGGCATAAAATCTCCAAGGTATTTAAAATTTATTAATTACTATCTATCCATAAGAAATAGTTCACAAATTTCTTCAAACTGT
Organism: Amphimallon solstitiale; assembly: GCA_963170755.1. Lineage (NCBI taxonomy): Eukaryota > Metazoa > Arthropoda > Insecta > Coleoptera > Scarabaeidae > Amphimallon > Amphimallon solstitiale. The sequence continues at coordinate 27,131,900 of OY720685.1, forward strand.
ATTAATTTATTGATAAAGTTAAATTTACGTAATCCAACTGTAATTGTAACTTTACTGATATTGTTATATTTGTTATAGGAAGAACATGTTAAAGACATCTTTAAATAGTGCCCTTGCCGAATACAAGGCATCGCAAGAAAAGCAGTTGGATGTATTAAATAAATTGGCTGACAATTTAAGAGATTTCACAAATGCACAGCAGAATTTTACTACAGCAAAAATTGAAGAAAACTATATAAGTAGGAAATTCTTGAAATACAAAATGAAAAAAATGAAAATAAAATACTCAGAAAAAATGTCTGAAACTATGTCTGATCTAGAAAGCGATACAGATTGAAAAGAGTACTGATCGAATTTTATTTTCAATATTTTTCTACTGTATAACTATGAGGTGGTAATACATAAATAAAAATATTTCCACTGCAATTTTCTTTTTAATTTTATACCCGTATATCACATTACTTAAATTTTAATGCAAAATTTGGTGAATTCATTATTTAGATGAAATTGAAACAAATTTAACGATGCAACTATGTAATTTTCCCTTAATTTATCTAAAGTTATTTTGAATATACTGATCCCTAACTCGTCTTCCTTCATGAAGCCAATTATCATCTCCATGATATGGAATGTTATCTATATCAATATTTTCATTTCCATGGTTAGGCTCAGGTATATTACCCTCAACGGCCATGTTGTGTAGAACAGCACACGAATAAATAATTCTGCCAGATGTTACAGGATTATAGTGAAGCGTTCGGTGACGTAAGAGACACCGAAACCTCATTTTTAATAATCCTATGCATCTCTCCACAGAGTTCCTGGTGGTGATATGGTTTCTGGTATATCGTCCTTCAGGTGAATCAGGTGCTGCCCCAACTATTGGGGTTAAAAGCCATGGTTGCAGTGGGTAACCAGAATCACCCAACAACCAAGAAGATCTACGACCTATAATATTTAAATAGTACAATTCATATATTACATGATTATATTTCTTTATAATTACCTGCTTCATATTCTTGTCGTAGGTGCTGATAAATAGATGATGTTGCCCATACAGCTGCATCGTGAACCGATTCCGGGTACCTTGTATTAATTCCTGTAATTTTTAAGTTAGCATTGCATATAACTTGAACGTTAATACTATGATATCCTTTGCGATTGATATATGCCAGGCCTGGAAAATCTGGATCATCTGCAGGGGGAGCCACGATTGCAACATGTGTACAATCAATACAGCCAATGACTCCCCTAAAATTAAATTTTTCATAAAATTCTAATTGTGTTCTATTTGTTTCATCCTCTGTCGTCGGAAATTTAACCCAGACATTTAACATACGGTCAGTTATTGCAGTAGCAACTGCTTTTATACATCGGCACACAGATGATTGGCTTAAGCCAAACAAATAATTTGACCCAACACATTTTTGATATGAGCCATGGGAAAAAAAGAACAGAGCTGTTAATATTTTTAAAACATTTGGTACAGCAGATATTCTTTGTGGATTATTTAAGTGAGGTGACAGTATATTAACTAAATTGTCCGCCAATTGTTTATTTAATCTAAACAAATTAATAAAATTATTTTCTGGTAATTGGAAGGGATTACTTGTATGTCTTAAATACCTATTTTCTATACGTACATTGTTCCTAAAATACATATTACTTTAACACAAAAAAAACAAAAAACCTTTAAATTTACCTATTTTCAAATTCATCAATATTATCAGCCAATACCAATAATAACACATGTTGATCCATACTTATTTCTTCTAATTAAAATTAAAATCAAAGTAACATTAATTTTATTACAATATTTTAATTCACAAACAAATTTTTAGCACTGCCTAACGACAGCTGTTTACTAGTCGTAATGAAATACAACTTCATAACGACTTTACAACGATTCCATAACGATCGAACAAGTAGTGAATACGAATTTTCGACTGTATCGATTTTTGGGTGAAATGCGTTCGATAATGCGTAACGATCAAGTTACAGAATAGGGGTGTAATTCTCTACCTCAGGGCGTTAAAGGATTCGAAATTTCATTACCTTAGTCCACGATACAGCCACTCTTCCGCTCTCAGGCGAGGATCTTGTAGAATCTAACCTGCAAAGGCTATTTTGTGGCACCGCTTTATCGCTAATGCACAAAATACATATGTGTACCTCTTAAATGTTAATGTGAAGCAGGATTTATCAATGGTGGAAACAAACACTTTATTATCATTAACAAACAGATCTTGGTTTATTAAAAAAATTGTTAATGAATACGCAACAAGATACAACAATGATCGTATAGACAAATTAACAGAAAACAATAAATGAGAATAAAATCGTGAATCGATCTAATGTAATTTGTAGTTTATATAAACAAGATTTTCATAGGAAATGTTCTACTAGTGCAAGATATAAATGTCACATGACAATGTATACGAATTTAAACCTTATGTGCATGAAGTTAAATGTGGATGCTACGGAATAATGAATTAGAATGAAAAAATTGTAAGTATGTCCTGATATTTTATTTAAATAAGTTTATTCTAATTTAAAAATGTAAATTTGACCCAAAAGTTTATGTTAGATATTACTTGAAGAGTTGATTTTTATTTACGTTTGTGAATTAATAGGATTGAAAGATGTTACAAAAGCTTGACCTAATTTCGGCACAAAATGTGCGTAGTGTTAAATAGACTTTGTACCTTATATGTCACTAATTCCTATTCTGTTTAAGACCAGGTATTTCGGGTGGTTGAAGGTGTATTCCCAGGTGTCACGGCTTTCCTGGTTCGGTTATACTGCACGGCAATAGACTGCGAAACCCTTTCTCTGATGCCCCTCTTTGGATTGATTTCACAGGTATCAGGTGCGTGGATGTTTAATTTATTCTTGACTTCTTTGGTTGTAGATGTGTGGTAGTAATCTCTCCTATGTTATTTTTCTTCTACAGCTACGGTTTATTCCGTTCGACCTTGGATTCTGCTTTGGCGCGAACGTCTTCAAATGGGCGACCTTCTTGCGTCACTTGAAAGGTCACACAACGTGACTTTTAAACTCGCACGTGGAAACGAATGTATGACTGGATCAATTCAAACAATGAATTGATAATGATGGATCTCGCTTCAAACTCTCAATTAATAACAATGGATCTGATTCAAACGATGAATCAATAACACTGGATGTCACTTCAAACAATGAAACAATAAAGAATGGCTCTGATTCATTCAATGAATGAATAATAATGGATGTGATTCAAACAATGAATCAAAAGAATGTTCTCTGCTTCTCGTCGGATGTGCCTTTTTATAAGAATCTTCTGTTGTGGGCGTAGTAACCATAGCAATATATACGGTAATTTTTTACAAAGTCTTATTACGGACAAGTTTATTTTGGAATATTAGTGGAATCATGTTTTATATTAGTTAAATTAATTCGTCTTTCAATCGGTACAATAAAATTACTTTAATTCGTTTTCTCTTAGAAAAACACATTTTTTTAAAATTTAAAGGGCAAATTTAGCATTTCGACTGTCATATGTTCGATGACGTCATGGACGCTAATAAAATAAATTAAAATATCAGAATTTTGGATAAAAATGCCTTTTTAGTAGAATCTTTCCTTCACAAATTAAACTTTTAAATACATTTAATATTTTTTCACCTTTCAATCCTTTTAAAAATCTTTATTTATACAAAAAATTAGTGTGGTTAGTTTTTGAAGTGTAATAACTAAATGGTCTTTTAATTTATTTATGTATTATTGTTATAACATGAAACTATGACCTTTCTTAATCTTTTACCAGCTTTTTAAATTATCTATATAGCTTGTAATTAATATTTTTAAACTTTTCTTTTACCTATGTTGACAACTGTCAAATTATTCAAAATGCTTATTTAAATATCTGGACTCAACTTACAAATATGACAGAAATATTTCCACATAAATACGTCTTGATAGACTTTGTATCTGTTAGGTTTTATTTATAATTGCTTTAATTATGTATATGAAATATTTGAAATTAATTATGATTAGAACAATATGGCGCATCAAAATTCGAAAATTAAAATGATGCTTAGCTTAAATGCGCGCATCTAACAGATTTATATTTAGTGACAATGATTATACATTGACTACTTGTTTATGGTTTAAATGTTGTTTATGTTCAACATTAGTTTATTTTGGTTTATAGCAATGCATTTTTAGTTAGAAATTAGTCACGTATGTGCTCTACTTTTACCAATGTTTGGGATGATGCTTCGAAGCTATCAACCTTGCTTTAACTTTAAAACCTGCACTTTTTGTGACATATTAATCTTGAGAATTCACACTATAAAATGGCAATCATTTAACTGCTCATAGCGTGATGATAAGTGTTGAAACTTGAAATTAAAATTGGCCATTTGTAATGGCTGTCAAATTCATTTTATATATTTACTTTGCCTATATAACATTTTACTAATCATTGTTGTATTGTGAAAATATGCTAATTATAACTATAAAAATAAGACTAATTTGTTGATTAAGCTAATTAAGTATTTAATTCTAGTATTTAGTATGGGGGCTTCAGTTGGGGTTCCTGAGAAGAGTAGTCATTGGTTTGGTTTTCTAATTTGGGGGTTGATTTGCTTTCTAATATTTAAAATTTGATGGGGTTCTCAGAATATACTAGTTTTGTTAGCAAAATCTGCATTATTTTTCAGGGATTTTTACCTATACTCTTATACAAGGGTCTAACCTTAAGCATCGCCGATGTATTTATGGTAGCATGTATTCAAGGGGTTTTAAGGGGTGACTGTATGTGTTTGTGGGTATTTGACTGGTGTTGTCTCATATTCAACACTAGTTCAATATACAGGGTGTTCCTAAATATCATGTACATAAGGAAGGGGGTAACTATTTGGTTTATTTTGTGCCAAAAATTTCATATAAACACAGGTCTGCAAACGCTTCGTTACCAATATGCAGCGTGTTGAAATTTCAAGAATTTTTCACTTTTTACTGCTACGAAAACCGGGTCATCCTATTTTTTAACAGGTAGTAGCACCTTAACTCTTAAAATTAATAAACTCAAGTGATTATCTGAATAAAGCCAGAGCCTACTAGACCATTTTAAAAAATTTAATTTTCTCTGGCGAATTACAGAAAATTGTTTTCTATTTTTTTTCTCGATAACGGTCAGAGATAAGAAAAAAATATAAGAGATCAAAAAGTTTCTAAACAACACAGAAAATTTATTGCGTATTTTAGAATCTAGCAGTGGCGCATCGCAAAAAAGTTCAGGGTGAGAAAAGAGGGCATGACTCCGAAAAAATTATTACCCTGTAGATTTACATAATCATTTGGCATGGCTAATGATGCAGGCCTTATAGCGTAACCTACCTTCCAAATTTGAACAAAATATCTCAAAAACTGCAGGAGCTATGCAGTAAAAAGTGAAAAATTCTTGAAATTTCAACACCCTGCATATTGGTAACGAAGCGTTTGCAGACCTATGTTTATATGAAATTTTAGGCACAAAATAAAACAAATAGTTACCCCCTTCCTTATGTACATGATATTTAGGAACACCCTGTATATAATATGTAAACAATCTTTGCTGTTTTTGTGTGAAATGATAATTAGGGTATTGGGAATCCAGCAATCAAAACAAGTTTTATAAAATCATGGAAATCTACCTCTTTTAATCAATATTTCGCACAATCGGTTCCACAATGGCATGATAACATCGTAAGAAGTATGCATAAAAAAATCTATTTATAAATGACTTACAGATATGATTTCTCTCTATGGAGAAGATAATGCATATATGAAATGTAGGTTATAATTGTTAGGAAACAACATTACAATGTGTACAAAATGCCACGAGCATTACGTTTTTAATATGAGAGGATTAAACAAGCTGTATTGTGTCAACAAGACAATGTCATTAAAATATTTGCTTATAGCGCAAGTCATACAATGAGTAAAATCAATACCAACACAAGAAAAATCAAAACATCCGAAATGTAAAAATACTAGGGAGTAACTAAACAAAGCATCGTCACAACTGGATGCCCATCCCCCTTTTACTATCCATTATGAACATCATTATATGACACAATAAGTCTGTCCAATCTTACTTAATTGTTAATAAAAAGACAAAGAAAAACAAAAGAGAAGGTAAAAAGTACAATTTGTAAAAGTTAAGTAGTTAAAACCCCCAGCTAGCCTCTAACATCAAGACTTAACAAATATGAGTATATTATGCTTAAGTACTGAAGATGATGAATTTCAAGTCTGATCTTCAGTACTTAAGCATAATATACTCATATTTGTTAAGTCTTGATGTTAGAGGCTAGCAAAACATACTAAGTCTCACAACAGATAAATATTAAAACTAAATTAAATATATACTATTTCAAAAATGTTTCTGCCTTTTATAGCTGTATTTTGTTATACACAATCCAAACCATTTTGCATGTTAATATCAACCACAATCCTGATACACTTCCGAACCAGCTTTATCGGACTAACTGAAAGAAAAAACACAATTCTATCTTAGATCAATGCATATATTATCAATAATTTTATCTTATATGGTATATGTTTGAACATCTTTTTTCGATCACATAGATTCCCCAGTGAGAATATAAATATTATCTCAATCGCCCTATAATACAACCCACAGATAAATCAACGAATTACCCCACGATAAGTGTTAAATCACACGACAGATTTTATGATAATACTACACCAAACACAATAGTGAGGCTTATAAAAACATAAACAAGCTACATTCTAAATCTTTATTTTTAAAATCGTAACGTTAGAGTATTTTTCACTATTTCCTGTTTTTGATTATGAACCCACTAATTTCCGAACGCAAATAAAAGAGAATCTCAAGTAACAGTGCCACTTTCATGTCGCTTAAAAATAACATATTTTTAGATAAGATGATGAACATAATATGGTAAACCCGGATTATTATGTAGGTATAAATATTTGTTTCATACATATTTATTACTCACAAATTTTATACACCAGTCATTTTATTTAGACAGGCCTATGTTTCTACAATTCACATTACATAGAACTATTTTGACATTAATACAAATACTTTTAATTATTTATATTTACCGAGGTGACGTTTATAAATCATCAATGCCTTCAAGGCCTCTAAGGCTCTCAATCACCAGATCCATCCGCCGAACTTCTTCGTCAGATAATTGACCTCTCGCCAAGATCGGCGTCATACCCCTTTGTGTTGGCCGCACTCGCTGAACAATAAATTTCGTCATATCCAAAGGTTGCAGCGGTCTTGGCCTATTGCTTTGCGCCAGGGGAGGTGCCCGCGCCGATGTCTCACAATTATCCTAAGGGATATCCTCAGGGCTATCGCTGGATCAGCAATGAATTGCAGAAATATCATCAGACACCATTAAGCTTGTTACTTTATGGGGGAGAAACCCATAATATAAATAAATTAAAATTCAGGGTGCATGAGGAGTGTGTGTTAGAACAGTACATTCACTTACCTTAAAAAAAAATAATTATTAATCGCTTATGATTAATATTATTGTTTCGAATTCTAGTTGTTACCCTTGAAGTAGACGGTTGATGTTTTTGATATTTGTGACCCACCCTATATATCTAGCTCAGAGCTTGAGACTACTACTAAAAGATGTTAATGCCCGTTTGCGCCACCCATTTTATTATTATAGAGGCTAGGTCACTGTTGTTGCTGTGTAGCAAAATAAAAATGGGAAATTTTGCACTACAATAATATATAGGCCTATCTTCAAGAAAAACACACAAGTTATTAAAACAATAACAATTTATTAACTAAAATAACAATGGTAAATGTGAAATATAAAATTCGGTATCGTAGAGATGTTGTTATAAAATTGAAATATCTATGTCACAAAAATATTATAGCAAAGATATGATTATAATAATTATTAACTTTTGTTGTCGTAAAAAAAAAAGAATTACTAAAGTTATTTGATCGGAGATTAATAATTGTCGTTATTTACAAAACAAAGAAACACGGAACTCTAGAGATGGTACGTTCAAAGAAAACAATAGGTTTTAACTTAACTAATAATCTAATTGATTACGGTTGGTGCACCAATTAACTTAGCAAAATTCATAAACTAAATATTATTAACACTACTTGATTAAATAATCGAATAAAATAAGTTGATAGAGTGTACAGGAAACAAACATATAAACAATAAATATTGAACACAAGATCTGATATACGTAGATAAACACAAAAAAGACTTGTACGTGCTTTGTCGTACTTGACTAAATTTTACATTAATATATATAAAGAAATTAGACAGTTTTAACTAATTTCACGGCACAACAAAAGATAGAACATGTAAGTACCTGGTAGGTGGAATTGTCTTATTTGCAGAGTTCCGACGGATGATGGTCGTGCTGGTTGTATTGGTCCCCGTATGCCGTGTTCGGTCCGTATATGCTAACGCTAGCCGGGCTTGGGATGGTAGATGGCGATGAACAAATATCTTTAGATCCGGATTACCTTCCGTTAATTGGGAGGCTCTTAATGCTCCACAATTATTTAATGATAGAAAGAGGCAGATCGCATAACAGCTTATCCATAAACGTCTGGATATTTAGACCTCAATCTATTATAGATATGTATTGTTCCCGCAGCCTAACGAACTCTAAGACAAAGGGGACTGGTATTTGTAACTTTCACCACCACTTACTATGTTGTTTTTAATTTCACGTTATATTCATGAATGATCCACTAGTAATCCTCAATTTGAACGCGCTCTTCCCTCTTTAAAGACTCGGGAGGTGGGAGAAGGGCAAGAAAGAATATTCGAGAAAGTCGTAGCGTCAGTTGGACGGATGGTTATTCCCCTTAATTTGATGACGCTAGTAGAATAAACAAAGTACGCAGTTTCATGCAACAGGAGACTGTGGGAACTGTTTAGATAAGAAAACTAAAATATAAATATTGCGTCTATGAAATTGAACAAAGCGTTGCTTATAAACTTAATATTTCGAATCGAATATTCTAGATGGAATATATACGACGCAGATATCAATGTTGAAAATTTTAAGACGTGATTTAATTTAGAATATCTTTTGAATTAATACTGATTTGAAAACATGTAACACGTAATATACAGGGATAAATGAATAAAATGTTCGCCGCTGCTTTTTAAACGTAACAAGCTTACGCAGACCGTCCCTTTATCTTCACACGCAATTGCATCCACATCAACAGCGTCTTCATTTCCTGAAGATTCGATATTTCTCTCTACTGCAACTTCTACTGCTGGGATATCTGAAGTCCAAAAAACGAGAAAAAGGAAGCAAATGTCATTAGTAAGTTATGTTTCTCGGTCAATATCCTTGCCTAGACAACAGAAAATTAATAATTGGTATTAAATATAATTGCCAAAGATTTGCAAACCATTTTCTGTTGTAGAAGATATCGGTTTCAAAGAACTGCTTCTCGAACTTGAACCATGTTATAAAATCCCTAGTCGTTTTACATTAACAAATTCACTGTTACCATCAACATACGAGACGGTCGCCAAAAAACTTAAAAATATTTTAGAAACTGCAGACTTTGTAGCCACAACTACGCACGCTTGGACGTCTGTAGCAAATGAAAGTTATATAGGTGTTACAACTCATTTCATTACCAGCAAATGGAATTTCCATTCATTTGTGTTAGAATGCTTTTGTTGCGAGGCCAATCATACGTCGCTAAATTTATCTAATGAGTTGCAGCGTATTATAGCAGAATTAACTCATAAAATATATGCTTATACAACCGATAGTGCAGCCAATATGATTAGTGCCATAAAAATTTCTGGATGAGCTCATATTCCTTGTTTTGCTCACACGCTTAATTTAATCCATGTCAACAAGATTTGGAAATATTGAATTTAAGGATATTTTTGCAAAAGCCTCCTTTTTAGATCCAAGGTTCAAAACTAAAGCTTTTAATTCTAACAAGGCACTTAAGCGTTTTAAAGAGGAAATTCAACAGGAAGTCATTACTTTAATTAACAAAGGAACAGAGGCCGAAACATCCACTTCTGCTGTCATAGATACCGAAATTGGTACTTTTGAAAGTGCTGATTTAGAAACTATTGACGAATCAGAAACATGTCTAATTTGGAAAGAGTTTGACAAGTCAATGAAATCTACAGAATTAGTTAATAGTCCAACAGCTGCAGCAATTACAGAAATAAAAACTTATATATCAGACGTATTTTTGACCCGGAAAGAAAATCCACTAGAATGGTGGAAACAAAGAGAATTGCTATATCCAAGATTATCCAAATTAGCAAAAAAATATCTATCTGTAGTAGCCACCTCGGTCCCGTGTGAAAGATTATTTTCCAAAGCAGGCAATTTAATTTCTGAAAAACGTAGTCGTTTAAAAGGAAAAAGTGTGCAACGTATAATGTTCTTACATTGTAATCAAGAATTATTTTAAATACATGAGTATTTGTTTATTTTTTTGTAACCTTATTTCAAATTACTCTGTATGCAGTTAAAATAAATCAATATTATACAACCTATACAATACATATGTTGATTTCTTCTTATTAATCTAATTTAATTTATGTAATAAAATCTGGCCTTCTAATGTAACTACTCGTCCTATCGTAAATGAAATGGCTCCTTAAAAATACTTTAGGCTTTGGCATTTTACTTTTAATTTTGAGTTGAAATGTTTTGTGTGATACATACTTTTAACGAATTTTATTTATTTAACGTAATATATATTAACATTTTGTTTGTACCATATATTAACTATACATATTCCCGCACCGCACGTTTGAACGAGTACTCGGTAACGACTAAAGTAACGGATATTGAATTCGAAAGTAACGAATAGTTAGATACAAATATTGAAAAGTAACTGAAATCAACATCACTAATAATAACGACACAAAAATTATTCAACTCAACATACAAGAATAATAATGAATTGGATTATGCTATTCTTATATTTTAGAATTACTGTCATCTACATCTGAGCGAGGTACACCAACAACACAGTAAAGTTTACATGAATTAGGTAATTGTATTTTATTGTATTACTTACTATGTTACATATTAAAACATTTGAATTGCTCATAATAAAAAGGTATCTATTTAACCTCTTAGAAGGTACATATACTAATCTAATATGCGTACATATTACAGAAAACCCGTAGCCAATTCAGCTTTTTCTTAGTCATTTTCGTGTTCAGCACATTGAATTCATTAAGAAATGACTATTTTCAGCTTGGAAGCATGCACTTTTCGAAAATTTGTTGCCCAGTGTAATATATGTAGCTCAAAATGGTTAGCTTCATAAAAAAAAGGCCAGTAAAAGAGGAGAATTTATGAATTTTGATCTATTTTTGTCAATATCTCCTGTTCTAAAAAACATACAAATTTGGTTTTTTTACCGAAATGTAGAGGATTTAGTTCTTTATTCGCTTATGTAAAAAGAAACATATCATTGTATTTAACTTTTTTGAAAAAAAGCCTATTACATTTCAGTTAACGCCATCTACCGGTGACAGCAAAAGTCCAAGATACAAAAGCACAAGTTCAGTTTGTAGAGCAAATAAGGCTCTTTTAAATGAGACCAAACTTATTCAAATCGGTAAGGCCAACCGGGAGTAATCCTAGTTTATTTAAAAAAACATTTGAACTGCCCCCACTACTTTATTTCACTAGATAGTAAAAAATGTGCAAGACTAAAAGTGTTAAAGAATGTGCAGGGAATAAAATTTAAAAATTTTCAATACCCCTTAATTAGTAAAAATATGAAGAAATTCTAATTTTTAACATTGATCCTGACTGTTACGCCCCCTTGCGGACATTTTACAAACTCCAAAATAATTTCCAGCATTTTCTCTTGGGCACTTTTACTTGAAATTTTTTTACCCGGGAGCAATATGACTACTGGTTTCTGAGATATAGCCGGCGGCCATTCTTAGTTGGCCACCCGGTACATAAAGTGGATATGTATTTAAGTTAACCTACCGATGTAGAGCTTTTATTTTTTTTTATTTAGTGTAAAAGTTTACTTATGTAGAATTCTGTTATATTTTTATGCAATTTAAAAGCTAGTTTCAACTTAGATATCTATCTTTTTACTATGTATACATACACACATATAAGAAATAAATGTTCGGATTATCCGTGCTTTTCAATTTTCCGTGCCTCGTCCGGTCCCGTGGGGCACGGATAATAGGGGTTCTACTGTAACCCTAAATTTGAAATATATTTAAAAAGAAGTGATTTTATTACATTCTGTTTGTTTTACTTTTTGATTTGTGTACATGTTATATAAATAGCATTTTTTAATAATTAATTGATTCTATTACTGTTTTTTAAGTGTTTAGGTACTTCAATTTATCTAGGTTTACATTCTTTAATCATTTACAATATGGTTAAGAAATGTGTTGCTAATGGTTGTGGAAGTATTATAGGTGATCCAGGAATATCCCTTTTTCGATTTACACTTGATGAATCTCAGTAATAATACTAAATAGGTATATTTTATAATTTATTTTAGTTATGTAATGTATTTTTTAAATGTTTTGAATGGATGAATAGGGTTGGTTTTAATGAAAACCACAAATATGGAAATTTCTCATCAAAAAAATGTCATGATTATTTGAGATTATGTAATAAGCATTTTGAAGATGATTGTTTCTACACTACTTGGAAGAATAAACTTACCAACATTATACAAACATCGTATGTTAATATATTTTAATTGATATTAAGTGTGTACATATTGAAATACTATTTCAGAATATAAAATTCAAGAAATAAGAAGTACTGCAAGACATCAGGTGAGTCTGCTTTTTTGCGAGCCTTCTCTAGACAATCGAGGAGATATGTCCAGTGTCATTTCTATTGGTGAAGTATCTTCCACAAGTTTTGATGTGTCTCACGATGAGATTTTTACAGGTATCATTTTCTATTAAATTTAACACTTCATCATATTTAATTAGTACAAAGATGTAGTACATATGAATTTACACAATATAGTGTGAATGTGTCATTGGGATATGCAGTTCCACAGTAAATATTGTGAAAAAGTTAGAATTAAACACTAAATATTGTCGCAAGCCTGAAATGTAATTAATAGATCACTGAGATATATATCCCAATTACACATACTAAGTTATTATATTAGCATTACTGTGATTTAGTGGTGTTTATTGAATTTTGTTAAAAACACTTACTGATACATTTCAATAAGTGATTTTCTTCAAGTTCAGTAAAACATGCTAAATCAAGAAAGAGTATGAAAGGTATTTTATGTATGTATGTGTATATGTATGTATATATAGCTATTTGTGTGTTAAACTGTACTTAACATTATTTACTTTAAGATGCAGCAACACAAACTTCACAAGCTCTATCAGCTGCATCACCAAGGAAGCAGGCATTAAGGAAACAGATCAGGACCTTATCGAAAGCACAAGGAAGATATGAAAAAATATTAAAGGAACAGGAAGATGTAAGTATGGATATTAAGAAGAACTTAGGTAAGTATTTTACTGGTGTGTGACTGTATTGATAAAGTTTTGATAGGCCATTTAGCAAATTAAACCAAAATTACAATATAAAATAAAATAGACTTTAAATTAAAAAAAACAAAATTCGCATCACGCATTTTATTATTAATGAACAGATTTTAATCAAGTAAAAAACGGAAATAAGGTTATATGTATTTAAAACTTAAGATTATTTGTAAACCAGGTCCACATAATCTCGTAATATCCTTATTTTTGGATAAAATCCAAAAATTATAAAATTTCATTATTTTTTTGTACATGACTGTACCGATTTCTCAAAAATCGACGCTGAAATCGACATACGCATCAAAAATTCAAAAATGAGCATTCAGAAATTATATGTAATAAAGATATTTTTTTTAATTGTTATAAATATAAAAAAACTACGGAACATTGTGCAATATCACGTTTAGATATGCTAAATAATTATAATTAATTAAATTATAATGCTCGACCGCTTTGGGTTCGAGATTACAAGATAAAACATCTGAATAAACTATATACAAGTATAAAAAGGCCACCGAAGACGCCAGATCATTATTAAAAAAATATCAATCAAACCGACAAGTTCAAATAAATCCAGTGCGACGAACTACAACGCCCCGCCTAGATATCCAAGCGAAGGATCCTGTCTAGACGCCGATCCAAGATCAACATCGGTGAAGCAACCAACCGCCCTGGTTTATCGATATAAAATCACGAACATTTTTTCCACGTGCTAGAAAAGAGAAAGAAATATCAACAAAGAACATAACCAAAGAAAACTTAAAGATGGCCAGGAAAGAATAATAATACAAGCCAAAGAAAAATAAATCAGCCTTACGTACATCTACCACACCGAGACCAGCTGTTGTTGTGACTCCAAGAATTAAATACTGCACACCACATCCCTGGAACGAGTCCCACACAAGCTGTACCTGTTTCATCTATCCTGAGGTCCATTAACACCTAAGACAGGAAGATCCCTGGGAGTAACCTGCCGAAATTTCCGTCCACATCGCTCAAGGAAGCCGCCATAAAGCTAAAGGACATTGTATTATGTTTAAATGAAGGTACCGTAATATGTTTCACCAGTATTAACAACACTCAAAAGGGTTAAACTTTCCGATAACAATATTTGCGTAGATTATCATGTTATCCGTAGTTTTTACGAAAATTAAAATCAATATCAGTATTTTTAAATTAGTAATAGTAATTAAAAGTCAATTATATAGAATTCACATATCAATAAATTGTTTTGCGTAAAATTAACTAAATACAAAAGTCAATTATTGAAACGTACAGTCAGTCACATATAACGAAAATACACCTAACCTAAATTGGTAAACAAAGGGGTTTTACATTGCTCAAATTTAAGTTGAAAGATATAAATAACTCACCCGCAAAATAGATTTGTTGGTCTCTAGTCAGCACTTATGTCATTAGATCTAAACAGTTTGCTTTTATAGTATTTTTTTTTTACCATAATCAAGTCTAAATTCATTTCATGCATATTTGCACTCGCAACAGATGTGTTTTCATTCTGTAGAAATCAGTACAATCAATGTGGATCTGTGTACCATTATCTCTCTGTGTTATAAAATATTTCTTATTCATTTTCACGCTGTCTCAAAATAAATATACTCCATCTACAACATAATTATTTAATTCAAAACAAATTGTAACATTGTTTAAATTTGAATATAGGAATTTTAATACATACCTGTGTCTGTGTTTATTATTGAAGTACTAAACGTCCATCAATCTCGTAAGGTTTGGTCCACCATATTCACAACGTGGAAGCGCATTTTCTTATTCCCACAGGTATTCTTCAAGACAGCAAGCCGCCCATTTCCAGGAACAGGAATATAAGTAAGGTACAGGTAATGTGAGTGGTTCCGTTAGTGTATTTTTGTTTCTTATATGAACCCCCTCAACGGCCCTGAGATCATATTATAACGAACCGTTCACTAGTTTTATTCTGTGTTATAGACATGCATATTCATTAGATAATGCCGGAAGCAACTCCTCCCCCTGTTAGAGCTAAATCATTCCATGCGTTCAGGGAATTACGGCGCCGCTAGCGCTGAGCTGTGCTAGGTCGAGCGGTGTCCTGAACGCACGGATTATCGGATGGTTCACTTAAATCAGGGGTTTTGCCGCCTAATCTACCTATGTACGCCATTATCCGATGGCGCCACGGTGTTAGAAACAAGAGACCTATAAATAAATTTGTATCATGACTTAAACCAAATAACTAAGATGTCGCAACTATATTACTATTGCGCTGTCACTTTATGCCGTGTAGAAACGTTAACCAAGAAATTTTGTGTGTGTTGCTAAACATTATTTTTCTTATTACTACTTAGTTAGTGGTGTTATAATCGTACCGTAAGTTCTGTAAAGAGTAATATGATAATTTTATTAAGTTGACATAATGCCTTTTTAGACTAAAAGGATGGATAGATGCTGGTGCATTGTGTGTGGGGCGTACAAGCAAGAAGCAAGAGCGATGCATATTTTCCGAGAATGCGAACACTAACTAACTAACGGCACTAATAGTTGACATATAACCCGAAGGTGAGCTGGAGATTTTTTGTTTGTAGTTCTGATTCCAAATGCAACAAGGACCACCTGGTTGTAGCCAGGACTTTGTTGGGGAATAATTGTAGTTGAGGTGTCAGGCGATTTTTGACAAAATGATTAGTGTACATTATAAAGGACCTCTAATTGAACAACTTTTTCTTATAAAATTATAAATGCAAATGTAGGGAAATGGAGATAAAAAATAAATTAAGTACTCACCGAGTCAACCTTGCAGGTTACATCCCATGTGAGATATCCCATATAGAGCATTGAAATAATGAAAATCACAATAAATAACGTCTATTTAAGCTCACAACACAACAATTACCTATGATTTCCACGTTTTTAGATTGAATGTTAGCAAAATTGTAAATATGAGATCACATGATATCAGCTGTTTTTGTTGACATTTGATGGTGCTTTTAAAATCGCAGAAAAGTCATAAGAAAACATACAAATTGACCTAAATTGTGTGTGATTATGTGAAATAAACATCAATTATCGTGGTTTTCATCATTTCAATGATCTATATCGGATACCTTACATGAGATGTAACCTGCAAAATTTACTCGGTCAGTATCTAATTTATTTTTTATCTCCATTTCTCTATGTTTGCATTGATAATTTTATAAGAAAAAGTTGTTCAATTGGAGGTCCTCTATAAGATACAGTAGTCGCCCGACACCTCAACTGCAGTTTAACCCTATGGGTGTATAAGAAAGCCTTAAAAGTACACGAAAAACTTACTACTTGTTTTTAAGTTTCTATATTGTTTTTTCACAAGCAATCAATCGATGTTTAGCAGTGTTAATAGAAACTTCAGATTTATTGGTACAGAAGCATTTATGGTTTTTCCTAATGATTTTCCTGTGCAGTTTCCTATAATGAAAACGTGCCTTTATACTATCGTTGATATTTGTTAGTATACAGTTGTAATTATTATATTTTATTATTCAGGAACGAAACTTGACAACAGCAAATGGGCATGAAACCTGTGCTAGATGCCAGTACAACATGTAATAAGAAACTTTGCAGCCTACATTTTGACACAACATGCTATGCACACCCTCATTCAGTACGCCTCAACAGAAATGCAGTGCCGACACTCCATCCCATGAGGCCACCCACGGAGCTTAAGGCAGCCATATCATTGGAAGTCTCATTTGTTTTACGACAACAATAAATTAATCATTAGTTATTGCAGGTTTAATTTTTTTGTTTTCTTCTATAGCCATGTAATTTTTAAGCCCTAATTGTCACTCTTTTAATTATATATTGATGAAAAGACGTCTACTAAATTTGTTAGGTATCCTTATGTATCCATATTTTTATTTATGTTGCCTTATTTTATTTCATCATTTATGTAATACAAGATTTTGTAAATGGTGGTAGTAAACATGGGCTTAAGTCATTGTGTATCTATCGGGTTTAATTACATACTTTGTAGTATTTTGAGTAGGTACTTGTATTTTTCAACAGCAATTCTATCCTATTGTTAAAACTATTTTTGTAGTAATATATGTTGAACACTTGTGAAATACAGAAATAGTAATACAATAAAACACCTTCTTCACAAAAAATAGTTTAATAACTAGATGTCACATTTCGTGTGCACTGCACACATCATCAGTAGTAACTGTTATTACTGACGATGTATGTAGTGCGCACGAAATGTGACATCTAGTTCTTAAACTATTTTTTGTGAAGAAGGTGTTTTATTGTATTACTAAAAGTATGTTTGTTAGTCGAATATTCTACTTTTGGTAGATTATGCTATTGTTCGTTACTTTATTTTTGTACTGGTAATTTAACTAAAACATACGTGTTAGATGTTACTTATTAATAATCATAAGTGTACTTTGTACCTTTTCTACGTAACGATATTAAAGTGTTTAAGTAATTCTTTTCTTTAAAACGTTATTGTGTGGTTACAGCATTGTAATTGAATATCGTACTGTATACTGTTTTCCTTAGCAATGATTCCTCATTACTACGGGAACTAGTAAATAGTATGCAATTTGATTACAGTGTTGTGATCATGTACCGCGAGATAAAAAAATATATTGATAAAGATTTGTCATGGAATGTAAAACGTCTGTCTTAAGTTATACCATTAAGTGTCATACTGTCAATATTTGTCATTATATTTTCTCTTATAATGACAGTATGACACTTAATGATATAACTTAAGACAGACGTTTTACGTTCCATGACAAATCTTTATCAATATAATTTTTTATCTCGCGATATTAAACCCTTTATTTTGAATTTCCCGCTACCAAATACATTTGAATCGCCCGCTATTTGCTTAATGATATTGAAAACTGTAATTTTTTGATGTCAACGCCATCTATAATTGGCGTACAACAATACAAAACGCCGATAAAGATTTTGGCTTGGCTGCGCCATTTGTTCTAATCTGTGCCTGAACGCGACTGCCGAGCAGTGTTGCCAGATGCGTCGGAATGATTTTCGGTAGATCAGCTCGTGACTTTTCGGTAGATTCCGTCAAAATTCGGTAGATTTAAAATTTTATTCCATTTCCACAAAAAGTTTTGAGGGGCCAAAAATATTTACAAACAAAACTAACCTATATTATAACGTTTATTAAACAAAACGAATAAACACACTAGGTACAAAGTATAATACTAGACATAGCTTATCTACTCTTTACTTTTATATAAATTAATGGAAGTCATACTTTGTACCAGTTTTTTCTCTACAACAAAACCATAACAATTATTATCACCGATATAACTTTTAGTATACAGTAATGCCGATATCGTATCAGTGTCTAATTTGTTCCTCTGTTTAGTTTTCATAAAATTTATTTGAGAGAACTTTCTCTCGACATTTGCGGATGAGTGAGGAAAAATAAAAACAAAATTTGTTAAAGTCTGAAACATCAAAGTTCCATCACCGCTCTCAATTTTATTAACTTTATCCCAAAATAAGAAAACATCATCCGGAAATGTTGCAATCTCCGAGACGCCATTCGTTATCCAAAATTTGTAACTTACTTTCATCAATTAGATTCGGAAGAGAAATAGCTACATTTGATATAGATGCAATTGATCCAGACTTTACTTCAAGGGGATCTAGAAAATTAAATTTTTGCGAAGGATTGTTTTTTAAGAAAAATCTTCGGATTATTTGTGCACAGCTCTCAATGTAAAAATCTAAGCAACGTAATCTAAAGAAATGTAATTGCTCCTGACTTAAATTTGTTTCTGAAATAGTTTTCAAGACAGTCCCCCCGAAGTAGACTTCTTCAAGTGGCAAATAGTTTCTTGGATTATTATATTCTACCTTTTCAAGAGGTGTAGCTAATAAATATGAGCGTTTAATAAAACAATCAAAAATGGTTCTCACGATGTTACAAATATTACGATACAATAAATGAAGTTTTGGTTTTTCAGCTTACATCTCGCGGTTCAAATTATTGAAAATGGGCAATATAAAATCTAAAAATTGTAAAAACAATTTGGTAGTCGGATCATTTAATCTATTTAATATATTTTCAGCAGCCAACATCTCTCTGTTGTTTACCGCGTCCGTGAAAAATAATTGTAAAGCCCCAAATTGTTCTAAAATTCTAGATACCACAAAGCCTAAAGACAACCAACTCGTTTGAGAGGGTTGCAAAATCTTAAGTAATTTAACGTCACAGAACAGTTGGAATTCTTTAAATTCAGTTATCCTTTTTGGACTAGATCCAAAATAATTATAAATGTCCCGAGTCAAGTCTTCTATGAATCGCGGTAATTTCAAACATGCATAGGAAGCACACAAATGAAACGAGTGGCATATACACTTCATTACAAAAAAATGGGAAATGTCTCTTTTTAGAAGACTCATAATAGAATGGTGCTCCCCCATCATAACGTTCGCACCATCCGCCGCAAATCCTACTAAATTATTTTTTAATGATATGCCAAATTTTTCGAAAAGATTCACAATGTGTCTATATAATGTATTAGCATCTGCAGCGGAAAGTGGTATCAAACTAAAAAAATCATCTTTGATGCCCTTATTTGTTAAATGTTTTACGACTAAACATGGATGTTTTGTGGTACTTCTATCAGTTGACTCGTCCACTATTAATGAAAATTTGTTTCGGCGAAGGTGTGCACATAAGTCTTCAAAACTGTTTAGTCCTAATACATTTCTTACGATAGATGTGGTCTTTGTTCTCCCACAAGTCATCCCTTTGGCGATTTTGGAGTCTTCACAAATGGTGGCCAATAATTTTGGTAAATGATCCATTGCGGCAAAGAGAATGTTGTGTTCGGCGATAAATGCACTTAATCGTATTTCCCCTAAGAAAAAAAAAACACAAAAATCTATTTCGTCTATCATTGTATTAAACTTACCTTCTTTAATTTTATTCTCTAATAGAATTTGAGAGAATCCCAGCGACGAAGTTGCGGTGTGATGAAGTTTTGAGGTGCAACAGAACATCGTCGCGCAATATCAACGCGAACATAATGCCGTCCCATCCTCCCATAATCAGCCAGGCCCGTCCAGACATGCGAACATGTGGCGCAACGTGAACGCGCAACATTTCTTTGATGCGACGGCAGAAAACCGACAACTGATGGGACGCCGTTATGTTGCGCTGTTGCGTGGTTGCGTCCACACTTGAGACGCGACGGAGTTCGGTACGATGTTTTGTTGCATGTGTGTAGCCGCCTTTACAGGATTTACATCTAGCGTAGTCTCTACCTTTGCCACTTTTGGTTGGCCAACCTTTGAAATTGGGCAATTCTTCCCAATTTACCTTATAATGATGACCATATTTTTTTCCTTTAATGCGCCAGTGCTACTGCCTTCACGACCGCTATCACTATCACTCATTTTTTAATTTTTTTTTAAATAACTTTAACATGCACAGTGGTCACAACTGAATATGACGCAAAAAATACCCCGACTTCTATTTATAACCTGGGATGACGTATTTTTTCGGGGATTCACTAATTTTTGTGATTGAAATTAAAAAAAAGTCCCTCGCTTTATTACAGCATACAGATGTAGTTAGTTCCGCTATTGTTAATAAGAGGGCACCGCTTAATAAAACCACTTGCTGTGCATCCCGCCTTTGCTTTTTGTTCACAGAGGAGACAAATCTTATGAAACGATTATTACAGCAACCTATTTAATTACTCAAGAAAAGGAATCAATGTTTGAAATAATGTAAACAAAATTTTTTGTTTTTTTTTTCATTTTCTATTCATGATTGTAACTTTTCGGTAGAATACTAGTTCAAATCGGTAAATCGGTAGATTGAATCGAAATTCGGTAGATCTACCGAAAATTCGGTAGATCTGGCAACTATGCTGCCGAGTGCCGGCGCTGGAGCTAGCGGTCGCCATCTTGTCTAGCGAAAATAAATTTCACTCGACGACCTAGCGGCGCTAGAAAGAAGTGGGGATAAGCGGTGAATATTCAAATATGAATTTAAAAATTCAAACCCGCGGATTAATGAAAACATTAATTTATTAATTGTAAATTTGGCTCGATGACTTAGCGGCGGTAAAAGAAAGCGGTTAAAATTCAAATTTGAATCTTGTGAATAATACGATCAATAGAAACTTGAATTATGTTGTGCAATAGATCTTAAATAGTGCCTAATAAGTCTTTTTGATATGTTTATATATTGAAATGTATTTTGAAATACATATAACTAACAAGTAATGTCAAACAGCCATTCCTTCTAATGAACAGCATCCTTCTAATTTGGCACTAAATTTAATCGGGGGTAATACCATAAGAGTTTGTGTTTATCCGGACAAACTTTCATTTTGAACGAAAGCTTTGTTGCTTGGTAACTGACGAGAACAAATAACATGGTAAAACCGCGACACCGAAGGTGAAATTTATTTGAACGATACTGTCAGAATTGAATTTTCGCTGCCATGGAAAATCTACATGCAGTTTATCCGCTAGCAAACATGCAGTTTATCCGATGGCAAACTAACACAGCGTGTATTAAAATGTCATGTTTTTGACAGATGAATTAAATTGTCAAAAATATTAATAGCTGCCACTGAAACTAAGAAGCTATACTTATATAATAATGCTGGTTTATGGGCCTTATCGTCTTATTATATTTTCATGTTCTACAATACATTAGTACTGCCTTCTGTACTTTTTTCCTATGTATAAGTATAGATAGCTACGCAGTCTATTAGGTAATGTAACTTAAGACTTTTACACAAGATCTGCTATCAGATTTCAATACGTTAAATGTTGAAATAATATTGCTTTGTCAACTACAACAATAATATAAACATACAATGTTATCAGTTTATGTCATATTTATTTATCAGTTGTATACTCTGCGATTATACATTATTACAAAGTAACATTCAGAAAATCAATTAATTAAAATTGAAATGAACAACTATTCACAGTGCCGATAAATATCTCAGCAAAAACTGCCAATATAATAGTGTTAACCGTTACATCATCTTCAACAAAAACATCAAAATAATCCAACACCAGATTTCAATAAGTTAAATATTGGAAAAATATTGTTTTTACAACTACAGTAATAAAATAAATCCACAAAGTTATTTCTTTGTAATAAATTTATTTATCAGTAATAATTATGTAATTATACTCTTCTGCAACATACCATTCAGAAAATTCATCAACTAATTAAAATTGAAAAGAATACTGTTCACGGTGCCGATAAATATTCTAACCAAAACTGCTAATATAGTATTTATAATAGATACATCATCTTCATCGAAAACTTCCACATAATCCAAATAATAATCCACTGTAAAATGTAGTATTAAACTTTTTGACTAAAAATTATACCGGGAATTCAAAAATGCAATATGTAGGATGTTCCATTTAAAAAACTATAACTATGGTTAGCCACCAAGTTATGGAACACTCTGTATAATACAATATTTTTAAAATGTGCCCCTAATGAACAGCTACCACAAGAAAAAAACCGCTTCGAAATATCTTTACTCGTAAAGACACAATCGGCCTTACCCGCGTAGTTGACTCACCCTGTATATTCATATTTTAAAGCCTACGAAAATAAATCTGGGGATGCATTTGGAAATTTGTATATGCCTGCTGAAAATTTCGTGGAGTTTATTGTCCAATTAGAGATGCTTTTTTGTAAGTATTTCAATATATAGGTATTGCATAAGAAAAAATGTGGGCCATAATTTGAAAGAAGAATTTTTGAAAGTTCCCTTTATTCAACCATGCCTAGATTTTCCATTAGAATATTAGAATATTTACTTAATTTATTTACCAGGGTCAGAATATATTATACATTGAAATTTGCAAATAAGGATTTAAAATCACAGAAGGTAAATAAAGTTTCCTCAAAATTAAATATCTTACAACATTTGTAAACCCTAAAGAATTACATGAAACTAAACCACAGAAAATCGTCAAGGCAAATTGTTCGCGAATTAGATATAGAATAGAATTTTTATTTAATTTCATGGTTGGAATACGTATATTTTCCTTTCCATATTATGTCCCACTTTTAAATTGAATTGTTATTTAGTTTAAAATTCTATATAAGAGAATATAAATTATTTTCCATTTTTGTTACTAAGTTTTGTAATTTTAGAATGCTTATTTTGTTTTTGTTTTGAATTTTTATTTAATTTCTTTGGTTGGAATATGTATATTTTCCTTTTCATATTATGTCCCATTTTTAAATTGAATTGTTGTTTAGTTTAAAATTCTATATTAGAGAATATAATTTATTTTCCATTTTTTATTATTAAGTTTTGGAATTTTAGAATGCTTATTTTATTTTTGGTAGGACAAACGACGTTTTTTTAGTAATTCTGTTGCTGGGAATGCTTCGGAATGCGATAATACATCGACATATATTATACAATTTCCGATATATTTTATATTCACATAATTAATCTTTCTTTTTTCAGGTTATTTTTCTTATATTTATATTTTATTTGTTCATGTTTTTAATTATTAAATTATATTATTATCGATAAATAATTATTTCTACTAATATCGTGTTTTATTACTTGTAACTTTGTATATGTGTACATTAACCCATGAACTAATAAAATAATATTCGTTTATTATGATAATTTTTTTTCTGTGCTTATGTTTCTTTCTTAAAAAAAGGACCTTGAAAGTGAGATGAGCATTTGTTTATTTGCCACCTTACAAAGTGGTAATAAGTAAAGCAAACTTTAAAAAATACAATAAATAACTACATTTTCAGTAAACACATTACACACACACATTATTCTCTTGAATTTTGTTGATAAATGGCAAGTTTATTTCCACTTGGAATGAATAGCATTTTCAGAATTGGTAATAATATTATTATTTTTTCTATTATTACTGGGCGCCGCCAGAATCAGAACTAGATTCAGTGCTTTGCGGGCTAAGTAAAGAATAACTTGTACTTATGTCAGTTACATTGGATTTCTCAATCCTACAGCCGCAATTTGACCTGTAAGTAACGTCCAAATTCTCTAATGCCATATAACATTTAGCCGGCAATGGTACATCAGTTGAAACACTACTTGTTGGCTTATTAATATTACCTGACAATTTTAGTATTCGCTCTGTCCGGCTAGATATAATTAACAATTTTTTCGTATTTTTAGCTTATGCTGCCTATAGTAAAGCAATGCAAGTTCGCCCTTTAGACGTTTTAGCTTTGTTACATTCGTCCTTTTGGACGGATTGTTCAGAACATATTCGCCCAAAGGAAAAATGCATTTTTCATTATCAACACCTTGTATTCCACCAAATACGTTAATCCTTTTGCCAGCATCATCTTACAGTAGGTACTTATTTTTTGGCCAATATCTGTCCATCTTGTTGATATTGTAGTACATCTGCAACCGATATTGGACAAGTTGATGTCCTTTCACAAATAAATTATGACTTCGAACATGTATTCCGGTTATGATACTTATTCTTTGCTAGCATATTACACATGCAATGGTATGCCGATTCTGAGTTGTCTAGTAACTTAATATTATTAATATTATCCATATACGTGCTGCACCTTGCCACACATGTAGATGTTGTCGCTCACTTGGTCACATTATTTTAAAGAAACTCATTCCTTAATTTATTCTTAATCCAGTTGTTAGTTTGCTGGTTACTTATAAGTTGCTACTAGCAATTGCCCTTTCTTTTACACATGTTTCTTTTTGAGGTTAAAATACAAGCGTCACAAATAGCGCTTGGAAAATCATAAATAATTATAAATGCTGATGCATTGCTTATCGTTATTAATAAATACGATGCCTTGAGATTATAATTTAAGGGAATTTAACAACCGAACACTCCCTAGTGTCTTATGAGGCTCACTTTTTAAAAGAAAGCTAAAATTTCTCTGCCTCACATTTATATGCTTGTCAATTTACAAAAACAACCGCAGTTTTAAACCACGGTTACCACACATGCCACTTGACACAACGGCACCAATAATTATCACTGAATCATATAACAAGTATTCCTAACTGTTACAGTCCGAACATTATGTTGTTAGGGCTAGGTATGATGAAACTAAGATGGTCTAGGACCATGCAGAATATGCTTCAGAATTAAATTATATCAAATTATTTGCTTTTGTATGTATTTCTTATAATCACATTTGAAATCAAATTCTTACAAATGTTTTGATTTGATATGATTTTCTAAATTGCTTTTGTCATTTGTTTTATATTCACATGAATCACATTTAAAATCAAATTGTTTCAAATGTTTTGATTTTATATGTTTTTTTAAATCACCTTTGTAGTTCGTTTTATATTCGCACGAATCACATTTAAAATCAAATTCTTTCATATGTTTTGATTTATTATGATTTTCTAAATGATCTTTGCGGCAAGTTTTAAATTCGCACAAGTCACATTTAAAATCAAATTTTTTCGAATGTTTAGTTTTGACATGATTTTCTAAATTGCTTTTGTCATTTGTTTTATATTCACATGTATCACATTTCAAATCAAATTCTTTCAAATGTTTTGATTTTATATGTTTTTTTAAACGACTTTTGTTGTTTGTTCTAAATTCGCATGAGTCACATCTAAAATTGAACTGTTTCAAATGTTGTGATTTGATATGTAATTTGAAATGAGTTTTTGCGTTTGTTCTAAATTCGCATAAATCACATTTCAAATCAAATTCTTTCAAATGTTTTGATTTGATATGATTTTCTAATTTAGATTTGAGGTTTGTTTTAAATTCGCATAAATCACATTTTAGGTCAAATTTTTTCAAATGTATTGTTTTCACATGATATTGCAAAGTATTTTTGTCGTTTGTTTTAAATTCGCACGAATCACATTTAAATTCAAATTCTTTCAAATGTTTTGATTTGATATGTCTTTTCAAAACAGTTTTTCCGTTTGTTTTAAATTCGCACGAATCACATTTCAAATCAAATTGATTCATATGTTTTGATTTTATATGTTGTTTTAAAACATATTTGTGGTTTGTTTTATATTCGCACGAATCACATTTATAATCAAATTCTTTCAAATGCTTTGATTTAATATGAATTTCTAAATAATTTTTTTTGTTTGTTTTATATTCGCACCAGTCACATTTAAAATGAAATTCTTTCAAATGTATGGATTTGATATGATTTTCTAAATTAGATTTGAGGTTTGTTTTAAATTCGCACGAATCACATTTCAAATCAAATTCTTTCAAATGTTTTGATTTGATATGATTTTCTAAATTACATTTGATGTTTGCTTTAAATTCGCACGAGTCACATTTAGAATCACGTTGATTCATATGTTGTGATTTGATATGATTTTCTAAATAACATTTGAAGTTTGTTTTAAATTCGCACGAGTCACATTTAAAATCAAATTGATTCATATGTTTTGATTTGATATGATTTTCTAAATGACATTTGAAGTTTGTTTTAAATTCGCACGAGTCACATTTAAAATCAAATTGATTCATATGTTTCGATTTGATATGATTTTCTAAATAATCTTTACGGCATGTTTTAAATTCGCACAATTCACATTTAAAATCAAATTCTTTCAAATGCTTTGATTTGATATGTCTTTTTAAATCAGTTTTTCTGTTTGTTCTATATTCACACCAGTCACATTTACGATTAAATTCTGTCAAATGTTTCAGTTTCATATGTCTTATCAAAGATTGTTTGTGTTTTGTTCGGCGCCTACATTGACCGCGGACGTTTGATTGTTCTACTTTGATATATATATTCTCATAATTACATCTGGAATGTACTGGGTCTTCCTTTATACCAACAGAGATGTGTGTATTTTCTACGTGCAACCTCAAATATTCTTTTGCCTCGAATCGTCTCCAACAAATCCCACATTTAAACCTTTTAACTTTGTAATGTAGTTTATTGGTATGCTTCTGGAGATCTGCTTTATACTTTGTCTGGTAGTTGCACAGCTCACACTTATACGATGGGCTGCGACGTGTCTTGCTTCCGTTCAACGTTGCCATTTGATTGCTGAGCGTCTGTGCACTGCGTTTCCTGGAAAGATCATAAGTCATGAAATGATTGGAGAGTAAGCACTAAAAATCAAAGAAAGTGTTTTAACATAAGCAAACAGATATTGTGTGACCAAGATAGTTTTAGTTGGTATTAGCAAGTTTTGAACTATTAAAATTGTATCCAAAAATTGAACACTATGTCAATTTACAAAGCTCGGCTGCTGGGGGTCGAGAATGCTCGTTTCGAATGCTTGGGTCAGCTCCACATACGACTTTCCAAATTGGCAATTAATAGACAAATGCTTTCATCAATTTGTGTTTTCTTTTCGCCTTTTTGGTAACTTACTGTTGTATGAATTAATGGAAGAATGAAACAGTTTGAATGAATACAGAATAAACTTGAAGTCTTTAAGGTTATTATGAATACACGCAAACAAGTACAGTGTACTCTCTCTTAGCGAACACCTCTTATACGGCACTGAAAGAAATGGTATGATTTACATATCAAAGTTTTCCAATTAAGTGGACTGCGTATTAACCGGACACGGACACACGATAATAGCAATTTTCACGGTCCTGCTTCCTCTTAAGCGGACAAATGAAAGTAGTGCCGAAATAGAGATGGGTAGTTCGTGAACGACCGATTCAATAAGAACGACTCTTCTCATCCAACTAAATGATCTAGTTCGCAATTTCTAAGCGAACTACTTTTCACAAAAAGCTGTAAAACCATCTGTTCGGAACGCCAAACAATTTAGATAAAAATAATAGTATTAGCCACTAAAATTGAAGTGGCCTGTTTGTTTTTTGTATTTACTTCCAGCCAGATGTTTTGTGCGAACCGTGAGAATCAGATGTACGAAAACAAATATATATCAGTACATAACTAGCAGCCGATCAAGCCACACGTGTAAAGTGCATAACTAACAGGCGAACGAGCCATACGTATATAAATAAATGCCTTTATACATGTAAAACAACGTGTTTTATTTATATATATGAGAAAACAAGCAAGTTTTCTCATACGTAACAATACACATATAAAACAAACGTGTTTTATTCATATATATAAGAAGCGAGCAAGTTTCTCTCGAACATAAAAGGCCTTAATCAAAAGGGTTTAAGTGTTACATAGCAATTAAAAAAGACACAGACTTACAACCTGTGTTTACACAAGCAGTGAAAAACGCCAGCAACAAAAAGGCAGTAATCTACTGTCAACAATTCCTAGACCATCTTTTCGGTCACAGAAATTTAGTGAGCATTTTTTTAAATTAATTCCTTATATACCTGTATGGAAAATATTACCTAAATTAAAGATGTATTTTAAAAATAATAATTTTTATTTATATGACAAATACATATTGCTGTGGTTGCAACAATGCTAATGAATGATAAAAATTATAATAGCCTATTTATAAGCTTATTCCTAACAGCATAAATTTTTGATTTATGTTTTAATGAGTTCTTGCAGTGATTCGCTTCTTATGTACACCTCTTATTTAGTTTTGTTTGGGATAAGGTCAAAAATTAACAAAATGTCTAAATTTCGTGTAAAAATTATATTTATATTTTTGTAAAAATGCCAATCGTTAATAACATTGCCACACTGTATCTATATATTTTTGTTTTACAAAGAAAGAGAAAAGGAAAACATTTATACTCATTTTTAGAGTTATAATGCTTGTGTAATACTTATACATCTATAATGATAGTTGAAAGAATAATTATCTTGTTCCTTTAAATAAAAAAAATTATTCTTGATAATAAATAATTTGTTTATTAATACGAAGCCGACTCTATTTCACCAAAACATACAATTTCACATGGTGCCTTGGTAATCTAGAACCTTGCAACGTGAATGCTAGCTGTAAGCATTTTCACATTGTACCTCTAGCAGCTTAGCACCTGCCCGTCAAAAACATGCCCGCTTATTCGTATTTATTTTATTTGAATTACTGAATTAAATGACTATATAATAATTAATGATGCCCAACGATATACTAAAGGCAAATATTTTCACATAGTACCTTCAGCATGTCTAACACCATTAACTATCCTTTTATTATTTTGACAAACGAATTATTATTATAAAACAAGATAATATTCATCTAATTAATTATGCCCAGCGATTTACTAAAGGCAAATATTTTCACATAGTACCTTCAATATGTTTAGCACCATTAACTATCCCTAAATTGAATTATTTATCTCATAACTTACTTCATTTCATCGTATATTTTGTCAAATTCTATCTTATTGATATCCTCCATCTTAAAAATTAGTAATAAGAAAAGAGAAATTAATTAAATAAAATTATTTAATAGAAAACTAAATTAAAATTGATCTTAATACAGATTATTTAATTGTGAGTTGATAAGTAGTGCATATCGACCCTACTCTCACTTTCGCTATCAAATTTATTAATCCTTTACAAAAATTAATGTCTTTACTGCACGAAATATAAACTTAGAACCTACAGGTTTATGCTTGTTTCTTGCCTTATATATTCAAACAGTTGCCTATCGACTTTTTTTAGCGCCTCTTTTCTTCAATTAATTTTTAGGTTGGCATCTTTTCAAAACGTAAAATTTTCTTGCTTGTTTTCTTTAAGTTGTCACTCTCGAACCAATACACTTAAATCGTTTTGACAGCTACATACCAATAGCGATATCCCAAATTGTTTGTTATTAAAATTTTACAAGTTTGTTGCACACCTTCTTGGGTAAGTATATTTTATTCTTTTCTTGTTCAGTATAATCCTTCATTGTATTTGTATATGTATGCATTACCCTTTTCATCATTTGTTACATATTTCCTTTTAGCATGTTTCAGTTTTATCATTATTTTTCTTTTAAAAATCCTTCTATCCGGCAGTAAAGCAAACACATTACACACCATAGGAATTCTTCTGGCTAACTTGGACTGCAAAGTAAATCGGCCTCCTTCACCATTTTCCCGTTCTCAAACCACGCTCTCTCTGGTAACATGTCATTTAGTTAAGTGCTATAACAACATTAACATTGTATTTTTTTCTTTTGCAGGTTTTTAAACCACACATGACCATTTCCATTGTCTTTGAAGCCCTTGAGTTATACATACAAGAACTAACAAGTGTATTTTTAATTCATACTACTATTATTTACACAAAATGTTCTTATTTACGATCTGACATTTCCCATTGGAAACGTTTTTGATTTATATCCTTTATTTTTATATAAAGTGTACGTATCTAATATATTTAGTTTTATTATTACTATTTTTTCTTATGAATTGGCAGCATTCTTCATGTTCAAATTCATATTTTCTTTGTTCAATTTCTTTCTTTCAAGACTGCAGCATTTTTCTCGAGCACGTCTTGTTTTTTGTTTACATTCATATGGCATTTATGTGTCTTTTAGACAGCATAAGGCCTATTGATTTATTTTGTGTTTGTTTTATACTTAATGTGTATACTTATTTTAACAAAAATATACTAGCAGTCATGTTTATTTTGATACAAGAGTTTGTCTTTAAATATAGGCAACCCATTATACTTATATTTATATGTTTCGAACTTATACCCTAAATTTAAATAAACGATTTTTGAAATACAATTAGTGTTCTTTTTCAATAACTAAACTAATTCTTAATATTATTATTTTTGATAATGTGAAGATCACAGCAATATGTGTATAAAATAAAATAAAAAGAAAATTTGATTTTGTATCAATGTTATTTTCCGAAGTACTCATTTTCTGAATAAAATAAATGTTCTGTGCATTTCTAAAAACATTATTATTAAGATAAAGTGATAATAATTTATTATTTCAACAAAACACATTTCATATTAGCGCAAGATATATATATATATATATAACGTCAATGGATGAACTTAAGAAGTGAATGATAAATTATGATTAAGAGACTTTTTTTAAATTTATTCGGCACCAAACTTCACATGAACGCTCTCTAGACCATGCTAGAGTTTTCCTGAAAATTTCGTCAAAATCGGTTCAGCGGTTTCGGAGTCTATGTGGAACATACAAACAAACATACATACAATTTTACATACAGCACGTGTCAATTTTCATTAGCCATAGGCGATTAATCCATACAGTATGTGGCAACATAGTATACCACATAGTATATCAAAACACACAGCATGCTCGTAAGTAAATACAAGTTAGCGTGGTTAGCAGTAACTCTTCGACCACCGGGTTGGGTGTTTGTAATGCGTTCTGAAATAATATTTACGAGTTACAAGGATTTGTTTTTCTTTTTCCTTTTAGTAAATGCAGAGAATTATTAAGCTGCGTTCACGCTGCATGACACAAACAAAAGCGTAATTCTAATAAAATTAAAAATAAGGTAAATAAAAAAGGATTCTGAAAATAATAATAAATTACTAGATCAGGAGATCGCGGCGGCCATTTGATGTTTCCCGTTCCAATAATAAGACGGCATTGCAGACTAGATCGCAACGTGTTCGCAGCTAACATTCAATGTAAAATCTGGTCGGGAGAAGTGGGAAGATCGGATAAAGTCGTTGTGATGTCGATTGTTCCCGGGATTGGTGACGGACGCTGTGGGGTGACACGTTGCCACATATTACTTGTATATGTATAAATCACATGTAAACATTGAATCCCTATACCTAATGAAAATTGACACATACGGTATATAGATTATATTATTTGTTACAAGGCCGTATACGTATAATTAATGTGGGCACCTAATACTTTTTGAGAGAATAGACGAATATTTCCAATACAAATTTCCTTTACAAAAATGAAAAAAATTAAAGTATAGGGGAATTAAAGGGAACTTTAAGATTTACTAATTATAAAAAACCATTTTGTATTATCAACCTTTACATATGCAGTAATATATATATGGCTGAGAACCGCTCTACTCTTTGATGTATCGTCTCATTTAACCTCTCTTGTAATAAATACTATATTTTAATTTTTTATAATATGGTGATTATCGGTTGTTAGTTTAGAAATATTATTGTAATACTAAAATGAGTTGCCTCACTCTTACTCGAGTCTACCTATTTAGATTGCTCATAAATTTACGGATTTACAGTTAATATTTCAAGCGGTGAAGAATACTGTCTTACAATATTCTTTGTAAGACAGTATTCTTCTTCTATACTGCTAATCTTTAGTTCAACAAAGATTTCGTTCCTAAAGTACAGACATAAGTAAAAGTAGTTCTTCGCGAACTATTCCTACGAACTAGTTCTTCCATGTCAATTAGTTCGCATGAACTAGTTCATCGCTTCGAACTATTATGCCCATCATTATTCCAAAATGATGCCGGTAGTTCCCCGTATTATGTCTCCTCCCTTCAACGTATACTTTAGTCGTTGCGTACCCTGTAATGTAGTGTGCAAGTACGTTGTTTTATTTTACTACTGGTGCGTGGAGTTCTATATAAAAGCTATTGTTAGTCAGTTAAGAATTACTGAAAAATATCAAAAACGTGTTCTTACGCTTCAAGAGAAAACTAATGTTATAGACGTCTACAACAAAGAGAAGCTTAGTGTTCGTGCTTTAGGTTTAAAACTTAAATAGGAAAAACACAGGCAGCAAATATTATAAAGAATAAGGAAGAATCACTGAATAGGTTTTATTCTGGTGACAATATTCATCAATAAAAAAAAAAAAACTTATAAAAGGCTACAATATTGATAAATTAACCTATGAATGGTTTGTAAAAGCCAGGAACAAAATATTCCAGTATCTGGGTCAAAAGCAATGGAAATAGCTCAGCAAGTGGAATATAAAACTTTAATGCCTCATCTAGTTGGTTAGAACGCTTTAAAGACAGGCACAACATTACTTTTAAAACAATATCAGGAGAAAGTGAAGTGGTGATGTTGATGAAGTTAACAATTTTCAAGCAATAATTCCGGCAAGGATTGGCGATTATAAACCTAAAGACGTTTATAATGCCGACGAGACGGGTCTCTTTTCGTCCTCTGCCCAAGAAAACTTTCGCATTTAAAGGGTGCCATCGATTTTTAACATATTGTTGCGTTTTCGGGTTCGCAATAAACAACTCGTGCAATTTATTTATTTAAAACGGTCTGTATATTCACACACGTAAAATTAATTACAATATAAAAATATAAAACTAATCAAAATATAAAAATGTAAAATAAATGTAATGCACTTAAACTACTACGATTTAAATTAACACACGTATTTATTTACTACTACTATTTATATGACACGGTAATATTAATGTCTTTATTGCACTATAAAAACTGCACCGCTCACTATTTATGTTTATTCTTCTACTACCATTCAAGGAACTATTTATTTATGTTTATTTATTTCTCTGCCTCTTTGGTCTGTTCCGCGCGACGACTACTTAAGGAATTCTCTTATTCCGGAATGAATCATCCATCGGTTCAACTGCTTTTATATACGCATGCGAAACATTCGCGAAAACTCCATCTTTCTTTCGATGTTTGTAGAACATTCGACAGACATTCTGTCTCTTCGCAGTACATATAAATGGATGATTTATTGCTTTACGACTTGTTTACCAGTCGCGCCGAAAATTTGCCTTTCTTTCTTTTTTTGTAGACTGGTTTCGTTACATTGCCCCTTCTTAAAAAGCGCGTTTCGTCCCGAAACACGCTATTTCATGTTCTTGTCGTTGGCGGATGACGGAATCTACATTGGGACCCATGGGTGCACTCAGTTGTCTTGTGGAAATGCCAATCCACCGTCTTAGGTTGTATAACGGGCTGATTGGGCCGATAGCTGCATACGACTATCTTCCAGCATGTTTCTTACGATTCTCCATTCCAAACGGTTTAATCCGCAGCCCAGTTTCGGAATTGCCAGCCTCTTTATGTTTTGTTCGAGTGCACGTCCTCGTAAATCAACAAGGGATTCCCGCAATGCACGATAGGTCGGCTTTTCGTTAGAGACTTCTTTTGTGAACAGGTAAAAAATAGATCGTCCGTCACGCTTTAGTACTTCGTACGGTCCCTCCCAATGTTGTTGGAGCTTCGGGGACAGGCCTCGGCGACGTTGAGGATTATATAACCAAACAAGGTCCCCGTCTCGATAACCACCTCTCTCGGCTTGCACGTCGTAACGATTCTTCGTCCTGTCGCTGGCATCCTGAGTGTGATGGCGTACTCGCTCGTGGTCATCCTCCAACCTTCGCCTCGGCCCGCTGACGTAGTCTTCTCCATTTGCGTTCTCCACAACACGCTTGAGTAGGCCATCCCCCACCTTCAGAGAGTCCCATTGAGCCCAGTAGGATTAGTCCTTGTGAACGAGGAGCTACTTATAACAAAGCCGGTCCGCGACCAGTACCTTTCCAAACCATCAATAAGCCAAGGTCTTCATCAGCTTCTTGATCGATCCGCAAATTGTCAGGTTGCCACTGATCGTCAACCACGGTAGTTCTGAATGTGTTGGCCGATTTTTCTTCTAGTCGGTTGCTATGCCTGGAGTCTTCTGGACGGGGTCTCCTTGCAACAGCATCAGCGTTTTGGTGTTGCAGAGATGCAATTCGCGTTATTGATTTTGAGGCTCTACGATACTGGGTCGACGATTGCCTCTTCTCATCGACCCGTTTCAGTTTTCGCTGCTCCGCTATGGTTTTCTTGGGCTTCTTCCCGCATTTACTATGCACATGACCCATTTCCAATTCCAGCATCGGAGCGTTCTTCTCTTAGGTTGCACCTTATTCACTAATCGTCGGACTACCTGTTCCAGGTGTGTATGCCCATACTTCATCTCAAGACGCTTGATTGATTTAAGGTAGTCTTGACACTATTCCGGACGTAAGGTCTGCAGAATGTTACTGGCCTCTCCTATTAATGACACAATCAGGGCAGTAGCTTTCTCCGGGGACGTCCACCTATTTGCTCCTGCAGCGGCTTCGAATTGTTTCCGGTACGTCATCCATGACGTCTTTCCATCGAAGGTGGGAGGTTTTACCTTTGCCTTTGCTGTTCGGGAGATCTCCAGGCTTCCGCTTGAGGTGTCATGGGGACCGCAGTCGTTCATCGCTGGCAACTGAAGCTGAACCCCAAAATCGTCCCCCATTCCGAACACGCGCTCCTCAATTTTCTGTTCTACGGCTTCGATGACCCCAGAAAATTCCTGTCTCCCATTCGATGAATTCTTTTGAATGTCTTCCTTAAAAGTAGTCTCGAGTTGTTTTGAATTATTTGCCATTTCATCTTTTAGAGTCTTGAATTGTTTTGAATAATTTGCAATTTCATCTTTTAGAGTCTCCATTATTAAGCTTAGATCAGCTTGTACTAGAAACAAATATTTCTCGGGATCCTTACCTTCATTTATTAAAAGGTCACGAAGCCGATCCTGGAGAATTGTTTTTTTTCCAGACGTATCTGCATCCCTTTCTTCCAATTCTGTCCTTAACTCGGAGACCTTTAATTCTTCCAAACGTTTGGTAGCCATTTATTTATTTATTTATTTGCACTTATTTTGTTTACCCCACACCTGACACCAATTGTTGCGTTTTCGGGTTCGCAATAAACAACCGTGCAATTCATTTATTTAAAACAGTCTGTATATTCACACACGTAAAATTAATTACAATATAAAAATATAAAACTAATCAAAATATAAAATAAATGTAATGCACTTAAAACTACTACGATTTAAATTAACACACGTATTTATTTACTACTACTATTTATATAACACGGTAATATTGATGTCTTTATTGCACTATAAAAACTGCACCGCTCACTCTTTGTGTTTATTCTTCGACTACCACTCAAGGAACTATTTATTTATGTTTATTTATTTCTCTGCCTCTTTGGTCTGTTCCGCGCGACGACTACTTAAGGAATTCTCTTATTCCGGAACGAATCATCCATCGGTTCAACTGCTTTTATATACGCATGCGAAACATCTGGAAACATTCGCGAAAACTCCATCTTTCTCTCGATGTTTGTAGAACATTCGACAGACATTCTGTCTCTTCGCAGTACATATAAATAGATGATTTATTGCTTTACGACTTGTTTACCAGTCGCGCCGAATATTTGCCTTTCTTTCTTTTTTTGTAGACTGGTTTCGTTACAATATGTAAGGGTGCTTCGATGTATACGGTTACTTGAATAAGACCTCAATTAATATATATGTAGTAGTTAAGCAGAATATTAGTATTAAGATAGGATAGGCAGGCATTGTTCTTTTTTTGATTCTCTTGATTTTAAGATTTTGGTGGAAGAACCATGCCTTAAGATTTCAACAGCATATTTTCGTTTCTTATAATGTTACTTCTATGTATATATCTTGTGTTGAAATAAAGGATTATTATTAAAGGAAAAAAGTGTGCTGGTGAAAAATGGCTAAGGAGCGGTTAACCATTTTACACTGTGTGAATATGGCCGGACAATCAGAAAAACTACTTGTGATCGGTAAATCTGCTATGCCTCGCGCACTTCGGAAAATTAATTTGAACACTTTGCACGTGGTTTGGCGGTTTAATAAAAAGACATGGATGACATGTGAAATCATAACAGAGTTTTTGCAAGAATTCATTAAGAAATTCTCTCGATAATGCTGCATCTCATCCACCAAATTTGACACTAAAAAAATATCAAAATAATTGTTCTTCCTCCTAACATAACCGCAGTTTGTCAACCATTAAATCAAGGAATTATCAAACATTTTAAAACCTGGTACAGATCAATAATGTTAAAACACATTTTAGCAGAAATGGACACAGTTAATTCTCTAGAAGACCTAACCAAGTCGATTTACAAGACGTTATTATTTTATAAGAAGAGCGTGGAATTAAGTTCTGTTGCATTTAAAAAGACACGGCCAACATTTAATTCATGTGTCCCTGTATATCGCATGTTAAATATTTTCAAATCAGTATTAATTCAATTTACCTATATTTCCAATCCTAAATAAATTACGTTTTAATATTTTCAACATTAAAATCTGCGTCGCATATTCCGTTAAAACATTCGATTTAAAATATTTAGTTTATGAAGGACTCTGTTCAAACTTAAGATTGGCGACGTATGCATTTTTTGTCCGTCTAAAAGCTGTATTACACTTACCAAGTTCTTGACCAAGAACTTGGTCAAGTTAAAATTGACGACAAGTCGTGTATTACACTTGTCAAGTCGACTTGATCAATTTCTTGGCCAAGAACTTGGTGGCTTAGAACATGTTCTATTTTTCTTCTCAACTTGATCAAGTTTTTAGTGATTTCTAGTAATATTCATGTTATAAAGTTTTTTGCTAACTGTGTAAAGTGTAAACACAAATTCCATTTTAGAATATTGTTAAAAATGACATGTTAATTTGATACTTCTTGAAAGAATTGTATGCGTAGATTATTTATTTTCTTTTGTATCTCTTGTGCAGTTATTTTTACATTCAATATCAAACACAAATCTTCGGCAACTTTATTAATTTTTTTATTTCGTACTTTTGCATTATTGGTACTGCTAATTCACCTAAAAACTTGATCAAGAAATTGGTAAGTGTAAAACAGCCAAGATCAACAATAACTTGATCAAGAACTTGCCGACAATTTCTTGGTCAAGAACTTGATAAGTGTAATACAGCCTTAATGTTATCTAAATAGTTCTCACAGTTATTCAAGAACAGCAGCAAAAATAGGCGGAATGTTCTTGTCTTCCCCCACACACCTCCGAGTCTTTAAAAGGGTAAAACACGTCTAAATTCGATTATTACATTACGATTCGTTAGATTATTACATTCAACAGTATTACGATGCCTCACAGTAAGTGGTAGTTAAACAATCAAAAATACCGGTCCCCTTTGTCGAAGTCCGTTAGGCACGGTGACATTATATCTATACTAGATCGAGGTCTAAATATCCAGAAGTATAAGGATACGATGTTATGCGATTTGCCTCTTTCTAAAGTAAAATAATTGTGGAGCATTTAGTGTCTTCCAATTCACGGAGAATAATCTGGATTTAAGAGATAATTGTTCACCGACACGGACCAAACCGGCAATTGGGATCCATCCGTCGGAACTCCTTGTGAACTACCACAAACTTTACTTTCCAGGTATTTACCATCATCAACCTTTTGTAGTGCCGCGAAATAAATTAACTACCAAGATGTCAGTAATCTTTTTTTTTATATAATATATAAAATATTACCGGGTACAAACCACGTACACCAAGAGTCTTTGTGTTTATCTATATAGGTATATGTTCATTAAATCTTTTGCGTAATAATAGTCATTATTTTCTTTGTTTTGTAACAAATTTACAATTATTAGTCTCAAATAAATTTTGTGTAAATTGAATAATTTTCAACAACAACAAAAGTTAGTCCTATTTGTTTATTATTTAATAATCATTCATATTTGTGCTCCAATACTTTGTGAAGTCAATATTTCGATTTTATTATTTATCGTTTTTATGTACTAAATTTTCAAATTTCTCTTGTTTTATTTAATAAGTTTTTATTGTTTTAATTAATTTTGTGTTTCTTTTGAGGTAGGCCTTTAATATCAGTTTAGTCCAAAATTTCTCATTTTTATTGTGCAATACTGTAACAACAGTGACCCTGCCTTGATTATTATAAAACGGGTGGCGCAAACGGGCATTAGTTAACATCTGCTAGTAATCTCACGCTCTTACTAAATAATCTGAGCTAGGTATACAGAGTGGATCACAATATAATACCGATAGTCTACTTCGAGGGCAACATCTGAAAATATTATTAATCATAAGCGATTAATATTATTATATATACAGGGTTAGTTAAAAGTATGGAGACGGCGATTTATTGTCGTTAATATTCATTTTAGAGAATTATGTTCAATATAAAAGCTTGTTAGGATATTTTGATCTACATTTGAGAATATTTGATTTTTTTTTTCTTCAATTGTTTTTTAGTGACGCCTGTCCGCGCAGTTTTTTTAAATGGGAACTAGTGAATTTTACTCTACCATTCGATAGAGAATTTTTTTCTCTTTACAAAATATTTTTGTTTTTTTTAAATTCATTTTAATAACTTTTACAAGAAAAATTAAACAAATTAATAACAAAGTAAATTAAAGTAAATGTTCAAATTGTCGTCCATTAGTAATTTGACAATGACCCAATCGATTTACAAAACCCCGAACAGAGTTCTGTAAAAAATCTCGGGGAATTTCTTGTATCGTTCTGGTAACTCGGATTTGTAAATCTGCGACGTTATCGGGCTTATCTTCGTAAACTTTGTTTTTTACGTATCCCCAAAGAAAAAAGTCTAAAGGACTTAAATCTGGCGAACGGGCTGGCCATTCAATGGTTCCTCGTCTTCCAATCCATCTGTGGGGAAAAACGTTGTCCAGATATTGACGAACATTTACACCATAATGTGGTGGGACGCCATCTTGCTGGAACCAGATACTGTCATTGGGCAGGTGTACATTGTTTTCATGTGGATAGAGCGTAGCACAAGCAGGTATTATTTCATTTTGCAATAACTGCAAATACAGACCCGAAGTTAAATTGCCATTGATGAAAAAGAAACCGATAATATGACCGCCAAGAATGCCAACCCAAACATTAACCTTTTGGGGGTACTGCGTATGGTGCTCCAAAAACCAAAAGGGATTTTCCGATGACCAGTATCTGCAGTTATGTCTGTTTACTTCACCGGTAAGGCAAAAAGTAGCTTCGTCAGAGAAAAGAATATTGTTGACAAAATTTTCATTATTATTGCAAATATTTAACATTTCTTCAGAAAATTGTAATCTCTTATCAAAATCATCTTCCGTTAACTCGTGTACAAGGTGTACCTTATAAGGTTTATACTTTTCACTTTTTAAAAATGACACGATCGATGACTGCGAAATATTGAAATTGGCCGCTAATTGATTGGTTGATAAATGAGGATCTTCAGATACAGCCAATAAAATATCCAGTTTGTTATCATCGCTTTTTGCTGTTCTAGGTCTACCACTCATTGGCAAATCTTTAACGCTACCAGTTTGTTCAAAGCGTCTTAAAGTTTTACCAACAACGGATTTAGAAATTGGATTTCTATTTGGATGAGTATCATTAAATAAATTACAAACGTCTTGTAAACTTCTGCGTCTATCTCCATAACCCAACATCATAAGTATTTCAATTCGTTCATGTTCACTTAAACTCGCCATTGTTAATATTAACAGCAACAAATTGCACAAATGAATTATTTCTGTCAAAGATTTGACGTACACAATAACCACTGATAAAATTATGTCGCTCAAGTTTGTTTATCGCATCGCTTCTGTCTATCTGCGATGTACCGAACATCTGTGAAACACTTGAACCGGCCTTTTCTTATAAAAAAGTTATTAAAATGAATTTTAAAAAAACAAAAATATTATTGTAAAGAGAAAAAAATTCTCTATCGAATGATAGAGTAAAATTTACTAGTTCCCATTTAAAAAAACTGCGCGGACAGGCGTAACTAAAAAACAATTGAAGAAAAAAAAATCAAATATTCTCAAATGTAGATCAAAATATCCTAACAAACTTTTATATTGAACATAATTCTCTAAAATGAATATTAACGACAATAAATCGCCGTCTCCATACTTTTAACTAACCCTGTATATATATAAAGATTAAAAATCTTGGCATTAGCGGCCTGTTTCTTATCCCTTGTCAAATATTAAAATTTAACAAATAAAAACACATAATTAAAAACGTTTCGGCAATTTTATTACTGTCTTCCTCAGTTAAACAATTTTTTTAAATAACATATTTCATTCAGTCTCCTCTGCTTACCATTCCTACTGTTGTATGAAAATGGAAGAGCTAGGAGACAGTTATGAAGATTTTGTTTTTGACAGATATTTGGCAGAAAGAAACGTATTGCATAAATATTGGCCAGACTCAAATTTGCTATTATGTACATTCCATGTACTAAAAGCATGTTGGCGTTGGCTAATAATGGCAAAAAACTCTGTACCAAAGGAAAAAAAGACTGAAATACTATGTCATGTATAAAAATATTTTATATTCTAAAACCAATACAGACCTTGAAAATTCAAAACAGCACCTTTTAAACGACTGTGACCATGAAAATTTTAAAAAATATGTTGAGAATATGCTAAGCAGAATACAGGAGTGTGCACTTTTCTATTGGCAAGACCTTCCATTGAAAGGCACGGATACAAATAACTATACAGAAGTTATGTTCCGGTTATTGAAAGATATTCCACTCGAACGCACAAAAGCCTTCAACGTAACTCAATTAGCAGATTTTATTGTCACTAGCTTTGAGTCATATTATATACAAAGGATTCTAGATTTAATTTTTGGTCGAGAGTCAAAAGTCGTTACCTCTAGGTATCTAAAAAACTATGATACGA
Organism: Amphimallon solstitiale; assembly: GCA_963170755.1. NCBI lineage: Eukaryota > Metazoa > Arthropoda > Insecta > Coleoptera > Scarabaeidae > Amphimallon > Amphimallon solstitiale. Next base: position 27,173,844 of record OY720685.1, read on the forward strand.
ACTGTAAAATTATGTCAGTACATATTGAGAAGATGGAGTTTAACGTCCAGATTGAAAAAAAGTAATAAAATAATTTACAAAGTGGATATGGTATGTTGTAAATGTACGTGTCCTGTAGGATTTAATGGCAAATATTGCAAGCATCAAGCTTCAGTGGTTAGAAATTATAATACTTTAACGGTTATAAATAACCTCTCCACAAACGCTAAACTAAAGTTGTACAAAATTGCAACCGGGAAAAATGCACCCGAAAGAATATTTCTTCCGCTACAAGACACTAAAATAACAGAACCTATTTTGGAGCGCGCTTTACCATCATCAACTAGTACGTCATACGAAAATGAAATATCTTCTAAAAATGAAATACTGCAGCTTAATAAAGAAGTGTATTTGCCTTTGGAAAGTGAAATTGGAGAATTAAAAGCTAGGTGGTTAACATATTCAAATGATATTGTCACTAAACTTGAACAAGATCCCCAACAATTTTATCCTGCTATAAAATCATACTTGTATAATGTACATAAATATGCACACACCACCAATTCATTAGTCAGTGGAATGTATACTGCATTCAAATATAAAGCCATTTCTTCAAAAAATAAGTCTTCCGCCACTGCAACTCGTCGCAAAGGAAAACAAATTCCTATTCAGCCAACATCAGTAGCAAGGAGAAAAATAGGTGGAAAAAATACTTTTACCTGGAAGATCTCTTGGCAGCAGTGGGAAAAAAAGGCAGTACACTCATTAAAAATTTGCATAGAAAAAAACGTGGGGCTTGGAGGTAATAAGTCCAGAAAATAATGAAAATCATTTATTGTAGTAGTAATGTTAATAAATCAGTCAGTATTTCCTTTATATAGATCAATGTTTTCAACGATCACAAAACGTTTATAATTTGTAGTTAGTGATGTTAATAAATGAGTATTTTTTTTATGAACATCAATGTTTTTCTTTATTTTTCTATCACAAAACGATTTTGTTAAGCTCACTTACCTAATGGCATATCTAAACATGGCGTATGTAGGAGACGTGTTAACAATTTTTGTTCTAATACGTCTCTTACATACGAATTGTGCTTCGGCATGACTCGATCGTAATGGCATGGTGTTTTGCGTCCGCTACATACGAATATGCGTCCCGGTCACATAAAAGCGACCGGCACTTTTTCCTATTGTATACATCATGTCACTTAATAATGAGAAGAGTCAAATATTATTTAAATTGTCATTAGTGTCATTACTTACAAATTCATAATGCCTCACTTAAATATTGCACAAAAAAGTAGTATAGTGACCCTTTTGGAAGACGGTTGGTCAGAGAGAAGGGTAGCCGAACGATTTCAAGTGGCGAAAAGCACTGTTCATTATATAAATGCCAGATCGAATCAGAGACGTTCATTAGAAAGAAAGGTGGGGACTTGTCAGCAAAAAGTTTCAACAGAGGAAGAGGACAATGATCTGATAAACTGTTTGATAAATAATCCTTTTGAAACTGCTGTGGAAGCACGACGTGCGACAAATTTTCCAGGGTCTATCAGAACGGCACGGCGTCGTATAAAAACTACATCTAACATTAGAAGTCGTGTTGCAGTGCAAAAGCCTTTTTTAACGCAAGGTAATAGCGAAGAGAGAATCGGGTTTGCGTTACAATATTATATGCACGACGCAAATTTTTGGCAGAACGTAGTTTTCACGGATGAGAAAGTCTTTCAATCATATTACAACGGTCACGTTAGAGTATACATATAGACCACCAAACACTCGTTTTGAGGAACTATACATCCATAATGTTAGAAAAAGTGGCCGTTTTTCTGTTAATGTTTGGGGGTGGATGAGTGCCAACGGTCTTGGTGTCTGCACACATGTTCAAAACAGGTTCAATGCATTAACATATATAGACATTCTAGAGAACATCATGCTACACATCAGTGCTACATCAGTGAACGGCAGTTTCCTGAAAATAACTTTGTGTTCCAGCAGGATAATTGTCGAGTTCATACCGCCCAAACAGTAACAGAATGGCTGCAACGACACAACGAAGAAGACTAAACTATGTTATCGAGAACAACGGTGGAGTTTCAAAATATTAATTTTAATAAAGATTTGTAATTATTTTCGTAGTAACATTATTGATTTTACATTAAAGTTGTTGTAATAATATTTGTCGCTTTGACGTTTTATTATTATATTACTTAATTTTTGCTGTCATTGCTGACAACATATATCAGTGGCGGCTCGGGGTGGTTCACATAGGGAGTGCATAATTTCAAAATTAAAAAGTATAATACAAGAACGCTTACCCAATCTTTATAAGTTTCACCGACATACTGTTCCAGACAGGTACTGTTCACTGTACAGTTTGTTTTGAGGGAATAGTAAATATAACACTACAGTTTGATTATATCTGACGATAAACGAAGTCCATTTTGCGTGTCTTTGACTTGCAGAACAGTTTTATCACTTTTTCATTAAAATTGGGAAATCATTTATAAATCCTTTTTCACAAGATAACATAGTAAGGGCATTTAATCTGTCTTCTTTCATTGTATTTCTCAGGAAAGTTTTTATTCTCTTCAGCCGTGAAAACTGGCGTTCCGCTTCAGACGTTGTCATTGGGATTGTAATGACAATTTTTAAAAGCTTAACACCCAAAACCCCTGTATCTAAAATTTCACATCCATACGTCAATTTTCAAAAAATTCTTCCGCCATTTTGTTTTTTTGACATTTTGACTTTGGAATTGTGATCGGCGGACCCTCAAAAGCCCCGTATCTAAAATTTCACATCCATACGTCAATTTTCAAAAACTCGTCCGCCATTTTGTCTATTTTTGACATTTTGACTTTGGAATCGTGATCGGCGATCTAAGACACCTCCGTATCTAAAATTTCACATTTATACGTCAATTTTCAAAAAATCTTCCGCCATTTTGTTTTTTTTTGACATTTTGAGTATAGATTCGTGATCAGTGACCTAAGACACCCCCGTATCTAAAATTTCACATTCATACGTCAATTTTCAAAAAATCTTCCGCCATTTTGTTTTTTTTGACATTTTGATTTTGGATTTGTGATCGGCGACCTAAGACACCCCCGTATCTAAAATTTCACATTTATACGTCAATTTTCAAAAAAATCTTCCGCCATTTTGTTTTTTTTTGACATTTTAATTATGGATTCGTGATCGGTGACGTAAGACACCACCGTAACTAAAATTTCACATTCATACGTCAATTTTCAAAAAAATCTTCCGCCATTTTGTTTTTTTTTGACATTTTGATTTTGGATTTGTGATCGGTGAACTAAGACACCCCCGTATCTAAAATTTCACATTCACACGTCAATTTTCAAAAAAATCTTCCGCCATTTTGTTTTTTTGACATTTTGATTTTGGATTTGTGATCGGCGACCTAAGACACCCCCGTATCTAAAATTTCACATTCATACGTCAATTTTCAAAAAATCTTCCGCCGTTTTGTTTTTCTTGACATTTTGATTATGGATTCGTGGTCGGTGACCAAGACACCCCCGTATCTAAAATTTCACATTCATACGTCAATTTTCAAAAAATCTTCCGCCATTTTGTTTTTTTTGACATTTTGATTTTGGATTTGTGATCAGCGACCTAAAACTCCCCCGTATCTAAAATTTCACATTTATACGTCAATTTTCAAAAAATCCTTCGGCCTTTTGTTTTTTTTTTGACATTTCGACTTTGGATACGTGATCAATGACACAAAAAATCCCAAGTGCCGAATTTTTCTTTAATCAGAAGAGAGAACTTAATTTCAGCTAGCTCCGCCCACTCTGCATGTATGCGTAATCGTTTAAATAAAATTATTACATAAGGGCACATCAATGTTAAAACAATCCTTTTCCCCATTAAAGAAACGGGGCATACGCGTTCTGGAATTATCGTATTTTAATTCAAATCATTATTAAAATATTAATCGACCCCTGTACATAGATAAAAATATTAAATGAAGCGGGACCGTTACGTATTATGTGGAGATGCAGAACCAACAGCGGTGAGCAGACTGGGGATCTGCTCACAGGCTATGTATTATACGATATGGAAGCAGAACAAAATACAGTTCTCCCCACCTTCAATGTAATGTTTAATGGCTTAACGGAGCAACGGTAGGGCTTTGCATATGGGTATGTTTCTCTCGGTGGAAGGGGAAAACATTCGAATAGTTTACATCCGTGCGCTGTTAGTCGTCATTATATCTGTGACGACGATCGGTGCATGTAGGTTGTTCGAGGGCCGCACACGCAACGTTCCTGTTCAATAACTATGAATACGTAATAAATAAATACTTTCACAGTTAGTCGCCGCTTGGTTTGTTTTGTTTCAAAATTCCAGGGGGTGCAATTGCTCACTTGCTCTCATTAAAGAGCCGCCACTGACATATATAACATTTTAAAAGCCTGATTTACCAAAATTTATGAAAATAACACAAAATGTCAAATCAGTGGTCGCTTTTATGTAACCGCGACCGTACATACACATTTCCACAAATATCTTTTAAAGGGACAACTCTTTTAAGAGGACAAATTTAAGGCGACTGGAGGTGTGCTTAAGAGAAAGTACATTGTAATTACTTATGATTACTTGTTCATTACAAAACATAATTGATGTAAGGTGCTACGTTAATGAAATGATATAAAAAGGAATGATACCTGACACTTCTTGCAGAGCAGTAAGCAAAATGGTGTTCCAAATATTCATTTCGACCAAAGTGGATTTTGCAAAATGGGCACTGCGTAAGATCTGAAATCACAAAAAATACAGTGAAATACAATCACAGTTTGTTGGTTTTTGTCTGATAAAGTGACTGTGTTGGTGAAACAATTGTAACATTTTAATTTATTCTTATCATGAACCTTCAATAATTCTACTCATCAACTGAATAAACTGTATTCGTTGGCACAACTAATTTCAACAGAAAAACTTCATTACATGAATAATTAAACAAGAAAATGAATATCTCTTTGAAAATTTGCCTAAAGATTTGATTTTTTTCATACCTTGAATTGAAAAGTTGCTACCTGCATTTCGTAGGCAAATTGTTTTATGTTTGTCCAAACATGATTTCGAGCTGTATCCAAGGCAGCAAAATGTACAGGCAAATATATCCTTAATGAGGTGTTCCATAGTAGGAATAAAATCCATTTCAACATTTCCATTCAAGCTGTCTGTGAAGTCTTCACCAAAATACACCATTAATTCTTCACCCGGTCGAATTTGACGAGTGCTTCGATAATATAGATAATCTTCACATTGTACGACAATTAGATTTCTTTCAAAAGCATTTCTGGCAGGGTTAATGAACTGCATCCAATTTAAGAAATGCGATTTATCGTTGTCATATACAAATTTTCCTCCTTTTACTCTCCAAGCACGCTTTGTTCTATAAAGTCCAGTGAAAGGACCAAATTTTACACCTTCAGGAATAACTTTTAAGGCCAAAATTGCACACTGGCCAAACATATGTTCGATTTCTAAAATATCACTTGGTAACTCATCTTGTGTTCTGTTCTCTGAATTATCCGGAGCATTTCTGTTCAAAATATGTACTAGCATTCCACACTCAATGCAATAGTCTTCATAATAAGCCTGACAATTTTCACAATCTGTTGATAAAGTTTAAACAGATTAAAAAGCAAGTAAGATAATGTTTGCATAAGTCAAGAAGAAACGAGAGTTTATTGGTCATTTAACCAGGCTAAAATTTCCTATTTTATATAAACATGTTTTCATTCCAAGGTTAATTCTCGACAAGCTTTTCTTGGCCATAAATTTTCAAAAAATTAAAAATTTAAATTAAAAACCATTTTTAGCATTTCGACACTTTAATCAGTAATCTTTCATAATTAGTGTCAAAATTAGACGAACATATTTTATTGATATTCCACAGAAGCTTATTTTGTTTGATTTTTATTGAACATAGCCATAAATTGTTTTAATATGTATATATATTATACTATTGTTTTCCTAGCTAAGCTCTGTCGGTAGAATTATAATCTAGTATGAAAAATAAATAATAATCTCAGGATTGAATTCTTTTGTAAAAGTTATTTTAATATTTATTTCAAAATAATATTTTAAAAACACAATATAATGTATGTCTATTGACTAAATAAGTTAAGTAATGATGGACAAAACTCTTTTTAACACATAAACAATAACTTCAATTTCAAAATTAGATTCTCCTTCTTAATGAAATTATTAATTCAATAATATAAATATGACTATTCATATGATGTTAATATAAAATAGAATCATTTTTTACAATAAATGAAAGATCAATTCTATTATTCTCTTTATCTTATAAAGATTTAATTCAATGTTTGATATTAACGATTATGAAATGATTTTCTTTTAAGTGTTTATAATTTTACTTTACACGATTTTCTGTTTCCGTCTAAGACTGGTCCTCTTCATAAAATACATCTATCCAGGATTACAGGTACAGTTTCTTAAGGTCCGAATAATATGTCATATAAGGTCTAAATTAAATTCATTCAATAGGTTTTTCTCGTATTTGTATACACGTTATGGCTTCTTCTATTTCGATAAAACGTTTCTTATATGTATTTTTCAGTTTATAACTCCAATTCCATTTATTTTTATAAGAAACGTCAAGGTAATTCCAGTTCAGTAATCACTTCGGTCCAAGATATGAGTTCCACAAGTTTACGACTTATCAAACATGTAGATGATGATAATTAACTTATTAAAATCAGGTATTTATTACTTTTATACCAAATTTTCTATATAAATTCTTCTTTACTCAAAAAATCTCGTTTAATTACATAATTCTTTACCATTCATGTCAAAATTCACAAACCATCTACATATTTGTTTTTCAGTAACCAGGATATTTTTACTTAGTTTCCATATACGTATTTGATTTTTCATAATAATAACATTTTCTTGTATAGTAATTTAAGTTGCCTATCTTATGTCTTGACAATATTAGTTATATTGTAAATTTTTAAAATCTTTCAATAAGAATGAGATTACAATAAATTTAGTTCCTATCTAACATTTTATACATATCATTACTAATAAAATTCTTCTATTCTATATACGAATGATCTTTTATTTGTATAACATAAATTAATTTTCTTGAGAAGTTAATTTTGATTTTATACTCATAAATGTTGACAATTTAAATCATTATAATATATATATAATCATATACCTTTTTACCCAATTAGGGTGTCGGAGTTTACAGGCCTATACTCACATATGGATGTGAATCCGGGGTACTATGCGCAAGACAGAAGAGCATGTTGCAGGCGGCAGAGATGAGATATCTTAGAAGAGCCAAGGGTATGACAAGAAGAGACATTAGATTAGAAATGAAAGAATTAGGCAGAGATGGAAATCATTTCGGTGTTTGATTTTATTGAACAAAGGCAATTAAGTTGGTGGGGACACCTACAAAGAATGGAGAAGTGTTTCAGTCAAGGCAGTATGGGAATCAAGAAGTCCAGGTAGAGGAATTAGAGGCAGGCCGAGACAAACGTGGGACAATGTATGTAATTAGAAAAATGTTGACGAAAAGAGGCAAAACATGGAGTGGAGGGAAAAAGATAGCCCAGGATAGAAAGAAATGGCGTCAATTTGTGTATAAGTAATATTTTAATATGTATACAATAAAAGTATACAGTCGCCATATCTCTCACCTATTTCAATCAGTTTATATAATTTTTATAAGTTCTGATAATTTTTATAAAGACTATTAATTATGTGATGAAAGATTAAAAAATGGTTTTTAATTTATACTTTTAATTTTTTTATAATTTATAGTTGATAAGATGATATCACACATTAAAAGTTATGATAGGGATCGGCGCAGTCAATTTTGCATTAACAGAATAAGTTATAATATTCTATACTGTGCCCAACTTCATATGTACATATAGAGGAAACGCGTTACATTCAATTGTACGTCCTACTAGGTCCATGACGTCTCCTCTTCTTTATGTTGCCAGATATATTTTTATTTCTGTCAGTGATATTTGATATAACCAAAGAAAATATTTATTCACAATGCAATAACGTAATATATTTTGTAATTGAAATGCTCTAAGACTTCAGCCTTTCTCAACTTATTTATTATATTGATTTAGATTGTCGAAAAACCGTAAATGTTTCATAACGTATCCATAATAAAATTAAAAACAATCAATACTTACGCTATTCTCATTAATCAGATGATTATTGCAAAGTTTGTAAAAAGCTTCGACTGTTTACAGAAACGTTTCGGCATTATATTCAAAGGACGCAAATAGATAATAAACAGGATGTACACTTCTAAGAAGAACTGTTTTTATACAATTTATATCAATGCAAAAATAAACACGCAAATTTGACAGGCAAAATATACACAACACACATCTTTTTGACAGATATGATTTATCTGACAACACCGAATTGAACTATTCATTAGTCTATTGAAAATATTAAGACAGAAATTTCAATTGAAACGGAAATTATGTGTTTATTTGCCTTGAATACATACATTATGATTAATGTATACATTTTCTATCTAAACTAATGAAATAAAAGCCCTCAAACACAATTTAACAAAATAACTTTTTTAGTTTCACTAATACAGTTATGAAAACATGTAAATGTCATCAATGACGTGCAATTGAATATAACACGTCTTCTCTATATATGTGTATTTTAATTTAAAAATAAAAATGTTTATTACTTGGCTTAATGGGCCCGAAACACTTTTTAAAAAGATATTGCACTTTCAATAAAATGGAAAAGTCTTAAGAACCTGCAGAGTATGATTACAATAAGAAGTAATTAAGAGTTATTTTGCAGTTGTGGTAAACTTAATTATGCTTTTACTTACAGAAAAGTCCATTATCTACTTCAATTTTTATCTCAAGGGCACTGATTCCATCTTCAATTTTAACATGGTCATTTATTACGTTATATTGTCCTTCAGATGATGGCAATTCTGTTTTAATATTGTGTAAAATAGTGGATGCCTCGTATTCTATCTTGTCATGCCACTTCATGTGGTCTTGCAATTCAAAATTGTTTGCAATAATAACAGTTTCCGAGACGTGGACTTTATCATCTACAAAATCGTCCATTTCCTGTGTACTGGATGTATTTAACGAAAACAATGTTGTATTCACATTAGAATTTTCAGTTTGATCAGCCATCACAACTACTAATTAAATATGTAAACCTATGGTGTATACTCGTTGGTATATACTATATACAACATACAAACCGACGATGTTTGATTTATGTGTGGAGCATAGAAATCACAATATACAATATTGAAAATAAAGATGGTGGAGCAACGACAAATACCTAAGTTTTCTTCGACTGCTTTCATGTAGGTTATGTGCTGTGTTGCTTTTTGTAAGTTGTCTGAAAACATCTACCTACTTGGATCTATTATAATATTCTTTTAGATTTAAAACACTAATAAAGCAAAGGATTCTTTATATATTGCCTAAAAGTAACCCACAATTATTTTACGTACAATCCGTCCAAATGCAATTGATAAATGATATACCACGGGCTGTTATTTATTTCTTACGGCCAGGTCCAGCATAGACAGCGTTGCCGCGGTTGAGTCGCCGGAGTTGCCAACATTTTCATTCAAAAGTTGCCAAATGTTGCCAAAATTATAAAACTAGTAATATTTGTACATAATTCCATAATTTAAACTATTTTGTGTGGTAATATCGTTTAACGATCAATAATTAAAGCTATTAAACATTAATTGACTCTTTTTCCAGTACCCATACCAAAATAATTACATTATTGGCTATATGGAATTGATTTTTGGGAGTTCTAGAACCATTAGAAATACAAAATAAGATAATCCATAATAATGTATGTACATATATAGGGTATTTACTAATTTATTCAAGAATAACTTACAAGATTTTTTTTGCCTATATGTATTAAAATGTATCACATAAATATTTTATATATATTTAATAGGTAAATCATCAATAAAAGATAACGGAGAAAGTTGGGACTACTACTACTACTACTTCTGTTTTTCCATTTTCCAAATTGTAAATTGTGACACTCTCCTTCATTGTCTTTAATAAATGTCTTAGTTGCTAGATAATGATGAATTTTTGATTTATTGAAATTAATTGTAGTGAATATTCTCTCCACTGCAGCACTGCTATGTGGGAGAGACAATAGTTCGAATGCAAATTTTGATAAATTCGGATATCTGTCTGTTCCTACAATGGAAAAAACACTATCGCTCCCTATACTAATTGAATAAACAACGATCACTTCGGTGTACACATACTTCCATTATATTATAGCATTTACCGATTGTATGTGTATACGCATTTAAAGCGTTAGACTCACTAAATCGGGAATTCCCCAGCTTTCCCTGGCAGTAAAATGTTTATACATTCTTTTGACCTTGACCATTTAGCGCTCTATGTGTAATTCTACCAGTAATACATACAAATATACGTAGCACGAGAATTCTTTTTTAAATTAAGTCTTCCTATTATTATTTTTAATTATGACAAATTTCGTAGAAATATTTATATGGAATTAATTTTTGTATATGTAAAATGTTGCCATTTTTTTGGATTTCTTACAAAGTTGTTGCCATGTTGCCAGAGTTAGTTGGAAGTTGCCCAAAATGGCAACAAGTTGCCAGCAACGGCAACCCTGAGCATAGATAAAGTAAGTGGTATAGATAGGTCACTATTAAGAAATGATTGAAACCGTTATTTGCGCCATCTCTTGATTTGTATCCCCCAACTAAACTAGGTATTTACAAAACGCGGTAAATTTTAAATTATTAATAGTATTTATTTAAGAATAATCATTCATATATTTATTTTTATTTGGAATACATACTAAATAAAATTATATTAAAATTTTCGTTTGTTAATAATTAACCTACTAACATTAGTTTCCTTTTGTACACTAACATTTAATGGGTTAATTTTTAACAAATTCAAACAAAAATTTTGTATATATCTTTATTTATTATATATTCCAAAGAAAAATAAACATGACTCTTCTTTATACAGCTCTATTAATTTTATTCATTTGCTAACAAATAGCAATATATTTATTGCTTATTGCATCGGTATTATGTATCAACGTGTTAAAGTAAATATAAATTTTCGTTATGTAATATACCTTGAAAAATAAAACAGAACCCAATGCTTTTGTCAAAAATATATTTTGTGTATTTGTACAAATATTAATAATACAATATATTGCTATCTTAAAAAAGTTAATTATTATTACATACATGATTTCAACATATTTGAAAGTAGGATATTTTGAATACATTATCTGCGGCGTTTCTGATATATGTTCTGGGCTTGAATAAAAATGGCATCTTTCGGCCGTTTAACTCTCAAATCTTTCCATTGGAGAACCCTGTTGACTCCATTTACCCAATTATATATTGTAAATGTCAAGAATTGTAATAGAATCCTTTCAATAACGTCATTTGTGTGGGGACATTGCGTAAAATTAAAATTTACTTTATCTTTTAAAATATTTAAAATAATGTTGCTGATCAGGGGACCAATACAAAACCACCATCAGTAAAAAATTGGTTGGTAACTTTAAACAGTATCGATACTGTTTAAAGTTACCAACCAATTTTTTACTGATGGTGGTTTTGTATTGGTCCCCTGATCAGCAACAAAATACATACTTGATAATAATTTCTTTGCACATTTCCAAAATTTTAAATGATTCGTGGTACTTCGAAGTGCACAATGAAGAGGTTTACCACTCTTTGGGATATGGCTTGTACCATTGACACTATCAAATAAGTCGTCCATGAATTTAATAAAATGCACAGTCTCCATTGCTCTTTCGTTCAGTAGCCGTCCATCAACGCCAGTTGTGCCTACAAAATTCGTTATATATTTTATGAAGCTTTTATGAATAATAAATATTACCTGATCTTATAAATAATGCCATGACGGACGCCACAGTATAACTAAAAGTTTGTGAGGCACAGCAAACTTTCATCTTGCGAATCCTCTCTGGAATAATATGGTCATCTTTTAATTTCGGCATCGCTCGGAATTCACCAGACGCATTATCAATATAATACGCATCTACAATATCCTTCCACTTTGCAGTAAATTTTTTATTTTGTTTTATGAATACTACATCTTTTGTCAATAAATTGTTACGTATCCCTTTGAGCAAATGCGGAGGATCATATATGTGGAAATATGTCTTATTATTAATCACATATTTATTGTCGCCATGTAATTCATTACCCATTCGATTAGCATCTTCTTTTGATCTAGCAACTAAATAATAGATTGCCGCAACGTTAGTTGTTCCCTGATCGCATACTGTCGCAACTACATCTAAACCACATTCCACACATTTGCTTAAAATTTCTTTTATGCAGCGTACCAGATCAAATTTGCCTGTTGCATTATGTGAGAAATAATAACAAATTGTTTGCTTCCAATTTTTTACAATGCCCCTCAACATAAAAACCAATGCAGTGTCTGCTATTTTGTTGGAAACATTTCCTGCACCAAGTTGTTCGAAACCAATAATTTGTTTATTCGCTCTATTAAAATAAAGATGTGGTTGGATACTCATCTCATCCCATATTAATGTGCAACATTTATGAGAAGCGGGTATTCGACTAATTGTTGTTTTTATTGTCTCAAATATTGCATCACATAATCCTGGCTGCACAGGAACTTTCAACAATAAACTTTTCATGGTTTTTACACTGGGCAAAGCAAATAGCTGCGATAGTAGTTTATATGCCTTTCTACTTTGTTTATATAGAATGATTCCTAATATTTTATCACTTATGGTATGTCGTCGCCCTTTTGTTTTCCTCAATGAATTTCTATGTTGGCTATTGATAAATTGAACAATTGTTGTATTATATGGAGCAATCACATGTTCAATTAATTCTTCACCTCCAAGATTTTCTAAACGGGTTAGTCGTTTTTTTAAAGCCAAATTTTTTTGTTTCTGTTTAGAAAGTAATCTTCTAAAATTTGAAGCTTTCCTATACAATATTTTCGCCTTGGGTGATAATTCCATTTTCTTATGTACCCCAACCTCACGAAGAAGCACTTTAGATGTTGTTGGTGTGTCTGAAAATTATTTTGTTTTATGTTAACACCCATTAAATTTCATGCAAATTGAAATATGGTTTCCAATATTTGATATAATCACTTTTAACATCATATTATAAAAAACATTAGGGATATTTTTTGAAAATTATATTACAAAATAGTAATTAAATATTGAACTTCTAATCTACTTATAGAAGATAACACTTAATATCTATCTACTGAAAGTATTCGGTTTACCTATAAATTTTCTCATCTCCCCTGAGGTAGAGGGTAAACAACTTGATTCAGCAGAAGTAGATTGTTCTGATAACATTGGAGCCAGTGTATGTTCTGTAAATAAAAATACATTATTTCATTACATTAAATATATTCCGTTATTAAACAATAATATCATTCTAATGAAGTAAAAAGCAAGATATAAATTAAAATTCTAGCAAAATAATTTTCCTCACCTGTTAATGTTATTGTTTGGTTTATACTAGTGCGACTAGTGCTTGGTAGTTCACTTGTAATACCTTCCATAGGAATTGGTGGTGAGTGTTGTACTGTTAAAATATAAATGCTATACTTGCAGTTCATAATTCATACATATTTATATTTATACCTGGTCCACATATCAATGAGGGTAATGATAATATTGGTACTGCTGTTTTTATTAAAAACATATTGGAAGATATGTCCTCTTTTCTAAAATGTTTGTGACATACTCTATAATTACTAAAAACTTTTTCAGGTTTTAAAACTATTAATTTAGAGTTTCCACAGGCCTTCAACCATTCCTCATATCTCCTTAAATCAACGTTTGGATTAGGGAAGCGATGCCTAGAAGACTCTCTATCCTTACAGCCACTTACTGCACAATTACGAAGCTTCATTTTATTGGAGCTAAATTGATAAAACATACAATTCACTATATGTATTATTGCCTACAATAATTATCTTACCTATCACCACTTATTCACTATTTACACAATTCAAAATTGTTCAATATTAACACTAAAAGATATCTATACACAACTATTATACACTATTTACACACTTAATAATTAACCAAGTCTTAAAATAAAATATTATATATACACAACAAGTATCATAAATTTAAATACAAAGAGTTAGAATAAATATGAACCAGAATTTATAAAAAAGATAAAATGGAACATAACCTATCACTCTAGCTTGCAATACATAAGCACGCGTCCGCTAAAAATGGCTACAAGAAATGTAAGCGTACGTTTAACTGTACAGAGCCATCTTTTGAATTGTATCCCCCAACTAAATTTATGACGTCACAAGGATACAGCAAATCCTATACTAGTGCCCACCCCCTGAGGTCCAGACAGATTTTTAAATCGTGACTCAGCCCGCTAGATGCCTCTTCGGTAGACATATACGGTCGATCGGTAAAATAGTTAGCGTATACCGGGTGTCAACGAGATCATGTATCAGCCCGCCATTTATTTATTAGTTAAAATAAAACTTTGAAATTCGGACCGTATATATGAGTGATTGGTGGGCATCCTAAGGTACACTCAGTTTTTCTATAGCACTTCCGGTCAAACCGGAAGTGGCGTTAATTTTGAATTTTTAAATACAACATTTATTATTTCTGTTCATATTCTGTTTCTTCTGAAAATTTGCCATCTAGTGCAGGTTAACTTTTGACATTTCTGTCAAAGATGGCGGTATCTGTTAAATTTATCCATTAAAGTGAAACTGCTTCGCAACAATTGTCGAAATGTAACAACCATCAAAGTTAGCTTTGAAAACAATTAAGAAACGTATTTTTCACATTTACATGCATTGGCGAAGGAAACATGTATTTCACGTTGAAATTACTAAAGAAAATAAGATTTTTCTTTTTTTTCATTTTCAAATGACAGGTACTCGTTTTTTTAAATAGTAACACCTATTTATTATTACAGTGCCATATTGGCATAATTTTTAGCTTTCAAGTGATATAAAATATGCTGTGGTTTAGTGGTAGACAGGTAGTACAAAATATAAAATGTTTGAAAAGTAGTCTCTAGTAGTGCTCTGTTGCTTTGGAATTAGACTACTTTTAAAACATTTTATATTTTGTACTACCTGTCTATCACTAAACCACAGCATATTTTATATCACTTGAAAGCTAAAAATTATGCCAATATGGCACTGTAATAAAAAATAGGTGTTACTATTTAAAAAAAAACGAGTACCTGTCATTTGGAAATGAAAAAAAAGAAAAATCTTATTTTCTTTAGTAATTTCAACGTGAAATACATGTTTCCTTCGCCAATGCGTGTAAATGTGAAAAATACGTTTCTTAATTGTTTTCAAAGCAAACTTTGATGGTTGCTACATTTCGACAATTGTTGTGAAGCAGTTTCACTTTAATGGATAAATTTAACAGATACCGCTATCTTTGACAGAAATGTCAAAAGTTAACCTGCACTAGATGGAAAATTTTCAGAAGAAACAGAATATGAACAGAAATAATAAATGTTGTATTTAAAAATTCAAAATTAACGTCACTTCCGGTTTGACCGGAAGTGCTATAGAAAAACTGAGTGTACCTGAAGAAGCCCACCAATCACTCATATATACGGTCCGAATTTCAAAGTTTTATTCTAACTAATAAATAAATGGCGGGCTGATACATGATCTCGTTGACACCCGGTATACTTACCAAGTTGTTTTGCATTCTTGTCCATTTGCTTGGTATAGCTTGTACAAGTCATGTTTCTGGGGGGTTATTCTCATGAGGATAGCTATATCGCTACGAGGTATTCTGCAGTCATAGCGATACCGCCATGATTCTTTTTGACGTCATAACTTAGCGATATCTCTCTATATTTAGCGAGACTAAAAATATGGTCGCTATAATTTATCGATATCGCTATGATATGCTTATAAGTTCATTACTGTTATTGTTTTACCGACTTGCTTTTTTTTTGTTGACATTTGATATATAATAAAAGTAATTTCAAATTTTCTGTTTATTTGTCCGACAATGGCAGCTTTCTATGGGCCATATCTAGCCAACCACTTGTTGGAAAGAGAAATTCGCAGGCTAAGGTTACAAAGACAAGAATTAAGGGACACTTTGAACCCCTTTTCAATAACAGACGAAGAGTCCATTAGAAATTTCCGTTTGACAAAAGCAGTAGCAAGAGATCTGATTAATAATATCGATATCATATTTAATCAAAGGCATGTTGCTACAGTTCTCGACAAATAAAATGGGACACATCTTATTACGATTTTAGCTTAATTTTATTGGTGTGAGTGTCTTTTACTAAAACAATTAATGTTATGAAATGCCTTGCATATATTATAAATGTCAAATATTTTCAACAATATCTGTAATCTTGACTTACAATAATTAAAAAATATGTCCCATTTTATTTGTCGAGAACTGTGCATCCATTCCAACATATTTAGCTGTAAGATTTTTATTAGAATCTAAAATAATAAACAAAACATTGCAGTTGTATATTTTTTATTCAGTAATATATATATATATATATATATATATATAACTTTGCACAGGTTCTATTAGGGAATGTGCACATAGTGTGTATTATGGTATCTGTGTAATTTTTAGATAAAATAACAAATCTTATAATCAAAATTCAATTATTCTGTAACAAAAAAAAATACTGTAATAAGTAATTAATTATTTAATTTGTCCAAATATTCAAAAATTATGAGTCATCCTAAAACGCTTCGCCATTCGTCGAAAATTACGTGACGTAGAAGTATAGTAAACAGTTCCCTGGCAGAATGGTTTGTAGGGAATATCAGTGACATTCAAACACATTTTTATAGTGAGTCTTATCAAGTCGTTTGAACAGTATTCATTTGTTTTAAAACAATTCACTGCTTTGTATATTCGTAAAAAATGGTTGATACTGGATTTATTAAAGCACAATCAGATAATTTGCCTAGAGTTGATGTATCAATGCTAACAAACTTTTTTCATAATAACCTGTGCTTTATGTCTTTGAAATTAGAGGTGTTAAAACGCAAAGGTAAACGATTGATTAATTTTTAATATACCTCCTATAGGGCTCTATTAATGTGTATTTTGTTTCTTTAGTGCATCAAGAGAACAATATGGGGATGCAGCTGTAGGTTATGTTCAACTTAAAAGGGAACAATCATTATGCATTTTAAAATGTAAAGTATGCCCTGAGCAT
Organism: Amphimallon solstitiale; assembly: GCA_963170755.1. NCBI lineage: Eukaryota > Metazoa > Arthropoda > Insecta > Coleoptera > Scarabaeidae > Amphimallon > Amphimallon solstitiale. The sequence goes on from OY720685.1 coordinate 27,191,139, forward strand.
AAAGTTCATGCAAAACAATACAATGTGGAAGTAGTTATTAATGAAGAAACAGAGTTTATTGAAAGGGCAGAATGTTTGGACTGTGCTGCATCAGAAGGTTTGTAAAGTTCTGTTATGTATTTTACATAATTTCTAATCACATAATGTGATTTGTGTTTAGGTGGATGTAAACATGCTGTAGCATTTCTAATGTGGACCCATCGCAGAAGTGAGGAACCATCTTGTACATCAGTAGAGAGTTACTGGAAAAAATCAACTCTTTCGAAAGTAGCAAGTTCCATAAGATATTTAAAAGCAGTTGAATTTGGTACATCTAGAAAAAGCAAAAGCTCAAATAAAAGCGGAAAATCTTTTTTTGATGATGTGGTGCAAGAGCTTAAACGAAAGAAAGTTAATGCTCAAATAATAAAACATACCGAAGAGCATGAGATATTACAGTCACAGATTGGTTCTATTCATACTGCTGTGATGTCATTTTCAAGAAGTGGTGAAACTGACTTTAAACATTTTAAGCATTTCTTAAAAAATTTATGCAATGCAGAAGTTTGTTCCAAAATTGAACAATTGACGAGAAGTCAATATAAAAGTGAGCTCTGGCATGAGATGCGATATGGTCGGGTGACAGCTTCTAAAGCATATGATGTTCTACATTGCAAAACAGATGGTTCATTAGTTGAATTGATACTTGGTGCTTATAAAGTGCCTGATACTAAAGCAATACGGAGGGGGAAATATTTAGAACCCAAAGTAATTTCTAAATTACAACAACAGCTGAGTATGCCTCTAAGGAACTGTGGCTTAATTATTTGCGAAAAGTATCCATTTGTAAGTGCCACACCGGATGCTGTAGGAAAAGATTTTGTTGTGGAGATAAAATGTCCATTTTCAGAAAAGACGATGAAAAATTATCTGAGTACTGATAATAAAATAACCCCACGATACAAAGCACAGATACAACTACAAATGTATGCAAGTAAGAAAGCTAAGGGATTATTTTGTGTAGCAGATCCATCATTTGAAGACAATAGAAAAATAAATGTATCAGAAATCACATTTGATGAAGTATATGTAGCTGACATGCTTGCTAAAATTGAATTATTTTGGAGAGAATATATTTTTTCAAAAGTGTTTAGTAGTGTAAATATATAGAATGTACCTACAATTATTATTATTATAAAATGTTCAAAATAATTATTGGTTTTTATTGGTGTCATACATGCAGTATGACATTTCATATTTTTACTTATTAAATTATAGAATTAATATATACTTTAAAAAATTACATTTACTATCAAAAAATAAAGAATTACACTGACTGGCAAAATCATATATTAAAATTTCATATAATCCTTATGTACGGAATAAGGTAATGCATATTTTGTCAAGATTAGCTTTTATTCTACATCTAATAACATATATATATATATATATATAACATCAAAACTTAGAAATAGGTATGGCTATACTAAATACATTTTAATATAATATGTACAACACTTAAGAATAAATTATTTCTTAATAATTGGTCCTTGTAAATTTATTAATGCTGCTGCAATAGTAATTGCATCATCTATTGCAGGAACAAATTTATTATTAATACAAGAATGTGGTTTCAACAATTTAAATGCTCTTATTCTTCGAATAGTGCGTTCAATATGGATTCTCAAACTTGCTATCCGTTTGGTTTCAAGTACTTCCTTCTTGGATAATTTCTTTTGTCCTTGAACACTAGGAGGGCTGATTAATTTACAACTCGTTCTGGCAAGAAAGTTTTCGATATGTTTAAACCCTCTATCAGCCATGATGGATGCTCCAGGTGGAAGAATATGCAAATAACCACATTCTTCTACTAACATTGTATCAGATATTCTGCCAGAGAATCCTTCCGATATATAATTAATAATACCATCTGGAGTGGAAGATATTAAATATTTTATCGTATTGCATTTTTTATATTCTGACCATGAAAGTGCCTGTTTTACAGGATCAGAAGGTTTTTCAATTTCAATTTCTAAAGCATCTATGATAGCCTGCACGTGACTATATCGATGTCTAAAGCTTATAGGCAAATTTTTAAGAATGTTATCTGGGCTAGGCCAAAATATAAAATGTCTCATATACTGTGCTATGATAGGTACATATTTAGAGAATATTTTGCTTGCATTTGAAGTACTCATTCCAAAATCATCAGCAAGTTCTATAAAGGTGTTATTTAGCCGAATCTTCTTAAGAATGAGTAGAATATTTTCTTCACTTATGCCAGTTGCCTTACTTAGCATACCAATAATAAAATAGCAACTTCTTGTCAAACCTATGTAATGCCTGGGGTTATTTTTTATGATTTGAATTGTTCTAAGAGCTGATGTACTTTTCAAAATCTTGTTTTGATAACTTGAAGTTGTATCACTTGAGTCACTTGGTGTAGATGATTCTGGCTCATACTCATAACTATCCGTATCTGTAGTTGTATAGCAATCTTCTTGTTTCGAAAGAGATGAGTGCTGTTCAATCAATTTTTGAAGTGGAGATGTAGTCTGGTCTATCGTTTTAACTTTAAATGGTGAAGTAGCTGTATGTACATGCAAGGGCTGAACTTGTACATATTTGCTTCGATAATGAGGCTGAATGTTTACTTGTACAGAAACATCTGTACTTGTAAAACCTGAGGTATTACATCTAATAGTTTCAGTTTCCATATCAGTGATAGATTTCTTTTTTAAAGTGAAATCTTGATGTAATATGGATTCTGTAAACTCTTCATCACACTGACCTTGAACAATGGTTGTCTTATCATTCAACTCTTTTAAAATTTCTCTCTTTTGTCGCTTCAAAAATGCTTGTCGTGGGGGTGGTGGTGAGGCTGCTCTCTTACGATCTTCTTGACAGGAAAACTTACTTGGTATAACATTTTTCTTCATGATCTTTTTTACTTTTCTATCCATAAGGTTAAATTCCATCCAATTTACCATGTCATTAGGTAACTACAAAATAATAACACATTTAAAAATAGGTTTACTTTATAAACTAAAATGTATTTTGTTGTAGCTATAGTAAATCAAAATTCTTAATTAATTCTACTACTTACATCAAAATGATCCTCACAACAATAAATTGCCGTTTTGGTAGAGACATCCTTAAAACTTCTTCTTGCAGCTTGAAGCCATAAATGATGTACTTTTGGGTCGCGAGGCACATGTATAAATATTTTATTTGGCGTTTTAATCGACGTGTTTGTACAACATGGTACAATGCACCAGTAATATGTACTTTTACCTTCCATCATACAAATTAATAATAATTTTCAACTTATTTATCGATTGTTGTCACAGAGTAGTACCGTAGTAACAACCATGATTGTCCGACTCCCCTTTCCCGCCAATTTTTTTTTTTAGTTCTACTAAGGTCGCAAAGTCTCTGCTATTCAATAATTCAAATTACCCGGGCAAAATTAAAGACACGCTTTGTCGCTGTCGCTGACCGACATTTTGCGTAGCAGATTCGGAAGTGTTTGTGTTGTGTTTTTTTGTTTATTTTTGTGTATTGTTATTGAACTTTCTTTAAATTGTATTATTTATAGACAATAAATTATAGACATTATTAACCATCTATAGATACTTAATTAGTTTTATTTGGTAAGTGCAACAATTATTTAAAAAAGAAATTTAGGGGAGTAATAAATTGTGATTATTTAGGTTCCTCATTTTCAAACATTCAGTTCAGTTTTGGAAGTGAATTTAATTTGAACTCTAAGCTTTAGGTAAGTTATATTCTATGTAATCATTTTTAAAACATTTACATTAATTACCAAACAAATTAGTTACGATGAATTATGCAGCATATTATATTTAAATAATACAGATTAGTAAAAGAATCATAAATTTATAATTTAATTGAATTTCGTTTGTATTTGTTTTTATTCTATTATTTTTTTAAATAGGTATTTTCATGTTTTTAGAGTATTTGTCCGAGTTGCACAACATAGTAATAATGGTTTTTGTTTGTTGTGTTTCTGGGTGTAGAAACACTAATAAGGAAGAAATAATGTATTTGTTTCCTAAAGATATTGAGGTATGTTGTTATTTAATAACTATGTTTCTGTTCTCTATATTATTGTGATTAAATGTTCTATTAGATTGCGAAGAAATGGATGGACGTTATTGGTCGACAAGATTTGCTACAGAGAGATTTTGAACGTGTTCGAAGTTCCTATAGAGTATGTGGTTCCCATTTTGATAATACTTGTACATTTTTGGAATATCATAACCGAACAAATTTAAAATATGATGCATTTCCAACATTACATTTACCAGGTAAATGATAATCGATATTATATTAATATGCAACATACATAATGAATACTCTAAATTTTATAACTATTTTCTTTACATGAAAAATATTTATTTTTAACTATCTTTATATGGTGGGTAATTTGTATAAAGTTCTAAATATTGAATTATTGTCGTCACATGTGACCCATGGTAAATCAGTGAAAGAAGTTATGTTAAATATGCATTGGAACAAACTATACAAAGTTATATTGTTTATATACCTAAAGTAACACATTTCACATTAGATATTTTAAAAAATGTTGTTTTGCAGATTATGATATATCAGTTGTAGAAGCACCTCTAATTCCTGAAGAAGATGTTAGTTCTACACATGCAGGTACTCGTTTTTTTTTACTTGATAGTTGTTCATTACACACACATATAATTTTAGGTTCTGAAATGCTTGAAATACCACCAGGAAAAAGGAGGAAAATATCACCGAAATTGCATATTACACGTGCAGGTTATTACTAACTACTGTTTTTCATTTTGTCATATTTAAAGTTTGACATTTTTTAGGCATCAAAACAAGGGGAAGCTTGTTGGGATATATGGGTGTGAAACACAGAAGACAGTTAACACCACAATCGTTAAAGGCTTATAAATTAGCGAAGGAGTTTCAAAATATTGCCAGAAAATTGGACGTTAAGCTCGTTGACAATGAAAAACGTTTACAAGAAGCACTTAAGTTTGCAGAATCTGAAAAATTTTTACGTGCTAATGTAAACGAAGTTTCCCTCAAATTTATAATATCTCAAATAAAAATGCAACCTAAGAAAAGTAGAGGAAGAAGGTTTAGTATTGATGATAAAATATTGTCTTTGTCTCTTCTGAAACAGAGTCCTAAAGGATACAAGCTCCTTAGAAAAATTTTTGCTTTACCGTCCAGGAAAACTCTTGTAGAGTTATTGTATAAACTTCCGTTTTCTTCTGGACTTAATCAATCGATTATAGACAGTTTAAAAACCAGTGTTGCTAAAATGGATGTGCAAGATAGGTACTGCTGCTTATTGTTCGATGAGATTATGTTAGAAGCTGGTTTATATTATAATAAAAAAGATGATTTCATTGAAGGTTTTGAAAATGCTGGTGTAGAAAGAAAAAAAAAGTTAGCTGATCATGCTATGGTATTTATGGCAAGAGGTGTAAGAAGCAAATGGAAGCAGCCAATTGCTTTTTATTTTGTCGAGTCATCAATGAATGCTGTAGATATGGCAAGAAATTTAAAAACCATCATTATTGCCCTTAATGATATTGGCTTGCACGTTCTGGCAACAATATGTGACCAACACTCAACAAATGCAAAAGCTATTAGATATTTGAAAGAGAATTATGAGAGGGAATCCTGTTTAGAGGGAAAAGAAAGTAGGTTACTTGGATTTAGTATAGGCGGTAAAGAGGTCATACCTTTGTATGATCCTCCGCATTTACTAAAGGGTATTCGGAATAATATGCTAAATTCCAATGTGCAATTTAAATGGAAGTCGCAAGAACAAGTAGCTAAGTGGGATGATGTAATAAAACTATATGAGCTTGACACAGGAGATTATGATACCAAAATGTGCAACAGGTTAACTGAAGCCCATGTATATCCTACTAAAATCAAGAAAATGAAGGTGAAGATAGCAGCACAGGTATTTTCGCAACGATTTTCATCTGTCATGAGAGGATTAGCAAAATTTGGTAAGCTTTTCAACACAAAATATTTCTTAGTTGATTTCCAAATAATGTTTTTATAAATCCATTTTTACTCCAATTATTTTAAGCATATTTATATTGTGATTTTCATTATACAAAATTTCACGTTACAAGAAACAACTCACCATAAACATTATCAACACAAATCTATTTGTTTGTTTTTTACTAGGTGGTGATTGTCTTCCGAAAAGTGCAGCTGACACAGCAGATTTTTTGCTTTTTGCTGACAAGCTATTTGACAGTGTCAATGGCTCGGCAGTTTGTGCGCAAGAAGGAAAAACCTTGCGATGTGCGGTTTCTGCATCTTCACCTCATATGGACTTCTGGAAAGAAGCTATACACGTGTTGAAATCTATAAAATTTTGTAGTAAAGAAGGAAGGAAATTTGTACCACCAACAATCATAAACTGGATAACAACATTGCAGGGTTTTATTTATATATGGAATATGTTAAAGGATGTAGGGTTTGACTATCTCTGTCCAAGAAATTTCAACCAAGACCCATTGGAAAACTTCTTCGGTTGTATGAGAAGTCACGGAGTAAGAAATACAAATCCCACTTGTACTAGTTTCACTTACTCTTATAAAAGTCTGTTGATTAATAATTTTATGGCTGTGCATTCTCCATCGTCCAATTGTGAAATAGATGATTGCGAGGGTGCTTTAAACACATTGAAAGGGTTTATTACGAGCATTGAGATTATTGAGAATGTACCAAATGAAGATTCTGGAATTGCTGAAGTTGTTGAAGAGGTTTCTCCTTTCACATTTACAAACTATGATAAAATTGTAATCAGCAGCCACAGCTACATAGCTGGTTATATGGCAAAGACCATATTGAAAACAGTTAAGTCCTGTCAGATATGTAAAGGAGAATTAATATCAGACTATGATCAAGAAGAACACAATTTAATAAATGCAAGAGCATATTCTCCACGAGCTCTTCTACGTCCACATACAAATTTCATAAAATTATTTGGGAAATGCAATGATATTATACAAGAAAAACAATTATTTTCATGAAGCATGGCAAAGAAACAGTTTGAAGAAGTAAAGTAGAAATTATGATTGATGATGGGCAAACATAGAAAACATGTGTCTGAACTTAAGCCACATATTATATAGATGACAGTCAATGTTACTGTCTAGATAAATTTCAAAGTCCTTAAGTTATAATACTTGCATTAAGTTCAGACATATGTTTTCTATTTTAAGTCCATCTTCGTCCTAGAAACTTTATGATATCACGGTATATAATATATATATATATAGGAGATATAAAAAATATACCTACAAAATTGTAAAAATTACATTTGCTAATTAGTTACACCAAACATTTTTATACATTCCTTAATTTAGAAAATTTTATAATTGTTTGCTTCACATAAAATTGAAAACATACTTTGATGTAGTAAGGTTGTCCTTACATTGCAAGCGTAGCTTTTTCTTAAATTTAGAAGCTAGTGCCCATATAAGGAGAAAGAATAATAATGTTAAGACTAAATTTTATATTCGGTGTATATTATTTTAGAAATAATAATTTTAAGTGTAGGTACTTGACTCTAATAGTTGACTAAGAAAATGAATTAAGATTTGCTGTTCCTTTTCATTTTAAGTAATTACTGTTAACCAAGAAACTGAACATGCTGTATAATTGTTTTTTCTTTGATACACTTTCAAAAAATCTTTTTTATTTCAGCATTCTCACATATTTTTTACAAATAATGAAATTTTTTTTTCTGCCACTCACTGATTCACTTTATATGTTTGATAATAACAAAGTAAAATTTTCAAATGGAACCCAAATAAAATACTGAATGTAATTTTATAAATTAAAGGAATATGCTGATTTACTTTTTCTATTAGGAATTATTATGTTTGGTATTATACTATTGAATATTTCATTGTTATGTGCACGTTGATGCAAGAATTATTTCTTTTATCAACTTACTTTGTATATGAAATGTTATTTTGTTAACAGTATAATAATCTAATAATAAAGTCTATCTATATTTTCATACTTTTTACTTATTCTATTTTTATTTAATATAAATCATATTTAGACATGAATGATGTTTTATTTTACTACCTATTAAATAGTAAAGTACTTTTCTGATGTTACTTACTTGTATTTGTATAAATAAATACTTTTAGTTTCATTTACTTTAACCAACTATATTTATATTTGGTTAAAGTAACGTAAAATTATATTCGGGTAAAGTAAGTAAAATGAAACTAATTATAAATATATCATATAAATCTAAATTTAAAACCCGCCAAAATACTTCAACGATACTGCGACCTTAGTGGTAACTAAAAATTTAATCGTGAGATATTTGGGGAGTTGCCTATCTCAAAGAGTATGTAATCTGTGGTAGTAACCAAACACTAACACATGACTAACACAATAAGCGGCGTGTTTACTATACTTCTACGTCATAGGCGTCAGACATATTGAAATTAGCGTTTTCCCGCGACTGATATTAATTTAAGTTTTAATATTATATATTTCAAATTATAGATTATTTTAATCAAAAAAAATGCCATAGTATAATATTATAACATCGTATCTTTTCAAAAAAAAATATTAAAAAAAATATGAATATACCCTGTTACCAAAGACATGCTGACAATAGTTTATTAACAGCTCTTGGCCACAGAAGACCAGAAAGGACATAGACGCGTCTTCGTTTTAGTGCGCAGAATCCATTTGGATATGTGATGGAATTTACGGAATGTTGTTTACATTTATGAAAGATTGTAGGTTATAAGTATTTAATGTTATTTTTCTTGTGAAGTTCTTAATGTTTTTAATAAACGAATGTGTATAGTCACAGCCGTCTCTACTTACAAGCCATGAAGTTGGAGATTTGGCAACTGCCCGTGTGGTTCTCATTCTATGTAATTTTCACGAGACCATGTGCGTATGATATGCATGTCACGTTTATTAGCTAAAGTTTACGTGAGTTTGAATCAAAAACATTTGAGAACAAGTATTTACAAAGTTAAAATCAATCTCGGGAAGTACCTATGGGTAAACAATTCATATTTTCGTAAATGTGGCCGATAACAGTATTAAAGAAAACCTCAAAGTGTCTTCTTCTTCTTATAATTGTTTCTTCTGTCTTGGTGTTTGAATCTAGATGTAGATTCTTTTCATGCACCATACACAAGTTGGCACCCTGTGGCGGGAATTTAAAACTTAAAAGGAAGGAGGTGCACAAACACAGAATATAGACTCTTCTCGTGCCGGGGCTCCGGCGACACATTACACATCCCGAAATGGAGCCTCGGAACAGAACATACCTACACAAAGAGGGAATAGACATTGGGAACAGTTAGATAGGAATTTTATTTTTTTCTAGATAGGTATATAGACACAAATACACTTTAAAAGAATTAAGACGTAGTATTGTATAAATATTATATGGGGGGTATATTTTTAAGTTTATGAGATCTTCTATGAGACGATTAATCTGGAGATGCTTGAGTGGACAATTGAAGAAAAGATGATTAATATCACCCACCATACCGCACTCACATCTGGGATCCTCCACGATATTGATACGGTGTAGGTGTTGGGGGGTAAGAAGATGACCAAATCTTACTCTACACATTGTGGTAATGAAAGCTCTAGATTTAAAAAGCATTTGTACGAACCATGGGACTCTGGGAATGGAATCTTGTGTCCGAGCATATAATCTACCTTTTATGTGAGAGGAGGAGCTCCAGTAATCCTTCCATTTATTTAACAGATCCGTTCTAAGATGGGGGATGAAATCCTTGAAACAATTTTTTATATTATATTCAGGTTTGTTTCTTCCTAATTTGGCTAACTCATCCGCTTTCTCGTTATATCTGATGCCCACATGACTGGGTATCCAACAGAGCGCAATATTTACACCATTTTTCCCAGCATTCCATAGGCACTCCCTAACGCGCCATACCATAGTGTTATTTCTGTTATTCAGACCATTCTCAATAGCTAAAATAGCATTCTTACAATCAGAGAATATCACATTGTCTCTATTCTTAGTTGAAATAATATATAAAACACATATATAAATAGCAACCAACTCTGCAGTTAGAATAGACGAGAAGCGATTAAGGGAAGCTGAATAAGTAAAATTTGTCGTAGGGGAATATATGCCGACAGAGGTTGAGGCAGGCTGTTGATGGACTGATCCATCAGTAAAATAGCGATTGTGAGAGGACCATTTTCGTGAGGCATATTCCTCAAATTGTTGATCGATATTCTTCCCGGGTATAGATGTTTTATCGGTGGTACATGTTTGAAAAGATGTAGTCTTTGGTTTGAAAAATTGGAATGAGTAATCTAATCTATATATATCATGGAGTTTGTTGGAATCCAAAAGGTTTTTAAACATACTAATTTCCGATAGGCACGATATCACGATAGGGATTCGGCGTTGTCTGTTCGTATTATGGGCCAATGATTCAATAGCTTTAATAACTTGAGTATTTTCACAGTTGAATATTTTCAATAAATATTTCTTTGTGAGGAACATGAATCTGAGTATCAGTGGGGGTTCAACCGCTTCTATTTGTAAAGCATTGGTGGGGGTGGAGCAAAGTGCGCCTAAGATTATCCTTAAACACTTATATTGAATTCTATCTAGGCAATAAAGGTGTGTTTTTGCACAGGAGGCATATAGACTGGAGGCGTACTCTAGTTTGGATCTAATTAAAGAGCGATATAATATTAGTAATGTTTTAGGATCAGATCCCCATTTTTTACTACACAGGGATTTAATAACATTAACAGCTTTATTACATGTATTGACTACATGTGACACATGTACCTTCCAGTTCAGTTTAGAGTCCAGCCATAAACCGAGATAACAGAAACTTTGGACAATTGGGATGTTTTCGTTTGCCAGAGAAACCGAAGGAAAGGCATACTCCACTCTTCTCCTTGAAAACCAAACAGATTTAGTTTTTGTGGCTGACAGTGCCAATCCTCTGTCCGATAACCATTCATTGACCCCATTTAAACCAGTTTGTACTTTTTCGAAAACTGAAGTAATATCTTTACCTGTCGCATAAATAACTATATCGTCAGCATATTGAAGGCATTTTACATGAGGAGAAATAAATTTCTCGAGGCCTGCCGTGTAGATATTATATAAAATTGGGCTTAGGATACTACCTTGTGGGAGGCCGTTATAGGAAATTCTAGAAATATCAGATGTTTTTATTGATAAGATCTTTTCTGTGATAAGTTGAGAAATACAAAAAACTATGCTATCAGGCAAACATATTTGTTTTAACTTGTCCACTAAAACTTGTATAACAACATTATCATATGCATTAGACACATCCAAGAAAACGGCAAAGAGGACCTCTTGTTTGGAGAATGCTGACAAGATATCGGATGTTAAGATACATAAACTATCAGTGGTTGATTTGGATTTCCTAAAACCAAACTGGCAGGAGTCTAAGATGTAATGTCGTTCACACCACCAATCCATACGGTATAGAATTAATCTTTCAAATAGTTTCCTTATGCATGGAAGTAAAGCAATAGGGCGAAAGTTTTTATAATCAAACGGATCTCTATCAGGTTTCAAAAAAGGGCATATCAAAATACGCTTCCAGTCGGAGGGAATCCGTTGTCCACATAACATGTTATTAAACATACAGAGCAAATAGTTTTGTGCTTCTATAGGAAGATGTTTAATCATAGTATTTGAGATCCTATCAACACCCGGAGCTGTATCCTTCGCTTGGGCGATGGCTGTTTGCAATTCGAGAAGTGTAAAAGGCTGAGTCATAGTACGTGTGCTATTATTATGGATATTAAAATCTGCTGGTTTATTAAGAACAAAACATGGCGCAAGCGAGGAAAGAAAGTGCTCTTGACATGTTATATCGTTTGGTATAGGGTGTTTCGCGGAAGGAGAGATTGCCCTAGAATAAATTCTAATCGATTTCCAAACTTCATTCATATTTGTATTACGGTCAAGTGAATCGCAGTAAGCTCTAAACCGTGAACGTTTCTTTTTATTTAATATTCTTTTTGACATTGCAATATATCTTTTTGCAATTATAAAGGACTCCATGGAGCCAGTTGTTTTAAATTTTTTAATTAGTTGGCTCCTCAGTCTGACTACTCTGGAGCATTCTGAATCCCACCATGGGCATGGATCATATTTATGCCTGAGATTACTTTTAGGAATAGATTTGTCTGCAGCACTTATGATATATGAGACAAATTCCTGGTATGAGGAGGCACCTTTGGCAGTGATATTTTCAGAGATTGACTCCGTAAATGTGTCCCATTTGGCATACTGATATTTATATTTCTTATGATAAAATGTGCTGGAAGATTGCACTAAATTTGGGTACAGAATGTTAACTATCACAGGAAAATGGTCACTTCCCAGGACATCATCATGTGTATAGGAATAGCTTACGGGCGCTATGTCATCTGAACAGAAAGCTAAATCAAGTACACTGGGGCCAGAACTTGGGGGAAGTAGAAAGGTGGAGGCACCATCATTTAAGTTAATTATGTTCATGTCTTCAGAAAACTGATAAAGGGTTCTGCCCCTTTGATTGGTTATCGAGCTACCCCAAGAATGGTGATGAGCATTAAAATCCCCCACTACAACAAATGGGGGCTCTACAGCACACAGAATATCTGTCCAATTACGTAAGGTAAATCTTGTATCTGGAGGGATATAACCAGCAACAATAGTTATTTTACTTGTTTTGGTTATAATAAACTGACATTTTTCAGGTAAGTTACAGTCAGGTATAAAACTGGAAAATATGATACCCTTCCTGACTAAAATAGAAGTGCCACCACTCTTATTATCTCTACAATTATGGCTTGAATTGTATCCAGGGGTAGTAATAAAGGAACCTTCACTTAAACGAGTTTCATTTAAAACTATAAAACTCGGATTCAGCTTAGAAGTTTTTAAAAATGCAAATAAATTCGCTTTGTTTTTAGAAAAGCTATTAATATTCCAGACAAAGATTTTTAATGAATCATTGCTTGAACTTCCTGTGTTGTTGTTATCCATGAAAGTTTATCGTGATGAGAAGGAGGTATAAATTCCTTTAAGAAGTTGAATAAAGCATCCTTATTAGAGAGGAAAGCGTTTTTCAGGGAATTAATTAGCTCAGTGTTTGCAGAAATATCCGCTATGGGTGTAGCTGAAGACGAGGAAGAGGGGATAACCTTTCTCACGCCTCCATCCAGAATGGTTTTATCAGAGGAATATTCTCTAACCCTACCATTCCTATTCATATACATTTCGCTGTCATACGGGTTCTTTCTTTTAATAGGCAATTGAGCTTGTGATTTATTTATAGATTTGCTAAAGGTAAAATTATTTTTTTGTTGTACAATTTTGGAAAACGTGTTTGTATTGGTCGGTAGATATGAATTGATATTTATTGGGGGTGACTTTCTATTCAGATCAGGAAAGTTAACTTCGTCAAATTGGATAATTTGTGATTGTTTATCAGTATCATAACCAAAGTCTCTTTTACATATCGAAATTGCCTCAAAGAATGAATAGTTATATTTTGCCATGAACAGCCTAATTTGTCCCTGATAAATAAATTCGGGACAAACTCTGTCTCTATATTTTGTTCCTTCTTCCGTGGTGGAGTGGTTTTGGCGGCAGAAAATACAAGCAGGAGACTGGGCCATATCACACTCAGTTAAAGCATGCTCTTTGGCACAGGCGGGACATCTCTTTTTTGATTTGCATTGTGTAGAAACGTGACCATATCGGCAGCAGTTTCTGCACTGAATTACCGACGGTATATACATCTCTGGAACGCGAACATTATAAAAAAGTGTACAAAAATTTGGTATATTCCTCCCACGAAATGTAACTATAATAGATGCAGAATTAACCCAATTAATTTTATTATCAACTTTTTCTTGTCTGCGTAAACGTTTAACAGCTAATATTTCCCTGTTGTCACAAGTTTTAAGGTTTTTTAAAATGGTTTCAACATCTAAAGAGGGGTCAATTTGTCTCAAAACACCTTTACATGATACAAGATGATTAGGAATATATGTCTTAAAATTATTTTTCGCAGCAAAATTTGATGTTAAAAATTCATTTGCATGTTTTAAGTAAGTGAATTCAATGCCTAATTTATTTTTGCCTCTCTTTTCAATTTTTTTAATACCCTGTATATTGTTATTATGGAACAGCCTGCCGATCTGCATATCCCTTAACTGCCCCACATTTTTATCAACTGATTCAATATATACCACAAAGGGGGGTAAATCTTTTACGTGAAATTTACTCACTGTAAAGTTAGAGTTAATTTGTGTGGCTTTTAATTTGAGGTCTGTTAATAATTTTGATGTTAAGTTTAAAACATCTTTGCTAAGAGGAACAGCGTTTCGAAGATCTGTCTCGCACGTGGTGTTATCTTTAATATAAAAACCTTGTTCTACCGTTTTTTGTAGTTCGGGAAGAATCGAAATTGGAATGTCTATTTGTGACAATAACGTTAAATCCGATATGGATTTGATACGGGATTCTAAACATTGAATTAACGGGATTGTGTCTTCAAAGTATAATTTCTCTTGAGGGCCTGATATATCCATCAATTCAGTATTTTTTTGGGGGGATAAAAATCCCCCCTGATCGTTAGACATTAATAATTTAAAATTAATAATATGTACGTAATTTCGTTATTTTAAAGAACTATACAGAAATAGGATAGGAAACTGCCACAGGTGTTTCACTTACCACAGGGTACCAAAAAATCAAGTAGACCGCGCGGCACTGACTATACACCAAAAACACAACCGATGCGTCTCGTGTCTACTCTCAGACTCCCCTCAAAGTGTCAACACGTTCTTTATAATCATTTGTTTGCTGTTTATAAGTGTGATTAACAAATACATTTGGAGAAGGTAAGAACAATATACATTTACTAGTTTTGTTCATTTTTTTACAACTGTGTGATGTTTTAGATGCCATGATTGTGCTGTTTCTCATTGTGTAAATCGAACTACAACATACACTTGAACAGGAAGATCTACAAACAACCTTTTCATTTTCAAAGGAAAATTACTTACGTAAAAAGTGGTTACGAGCAATTAATAGAGAAAATTTCGTCACCACAGGGAATTCAGTGGTTTGCTGTAAACATTTTGATGAAGGTGAAATTCAACGGTTTGAGTCATATAAAGACAAGGAAGGTGAAAGTGTAAAAATGGTTTCAAGTATCGTTATTAATAAATAGTGTATAGGTACAGTTTACGTTAATAATACCGAATTAGCATCAAATAATCTTATGTGGGTGTTTCCTGAAACCCGTAAGTTGACTCGTTGGTCTCAATTACAAAATTTGTTAGCAAGATATATCTAGGTAGTTTATGCAGTGATTTATGTATAAACGCTGAATATTTCAAGCATACATAGTGGTTATGCTGTTTATTCAATTAAAATTAAGTGTGTGAATAGTACAAATTTGGCAGTGAAAAGTAATGGTGCTTTGTTTGGTGATGCTTATTGTGGTTATCTGCAAAGAGGCGGACTTTGTGCCGCAACTGATGCAGTAGGTTATTTGTATTTTCACTTATGTGCAATATTTGCTTTTATAACAAAAAATATAAAAATTGAAAAACAATTCTTGAGCAAAAATAATCATCAAAAGATATTAACCTCATTAGCAAGTAAAGTGAATAAAGTCTGATAACTTTTATATTGATTTTAATGTTGTATGTGAATGTGGAACACCAATGAGCCATATAGTGTTAAATAATTATAGCAGAAATAAAAATAGTGTACCTATGTCAACAAAAGAGTGGTCAAACGAGAAAGTTATCACTTTGAACAATTAACGAATGTTATTAAAAATTTTGAAATATTAATATTGTTTTTTATTCGTTTCCCTTTTATACATCCTTTCTTCGTCACATTGTACCTACCTACCCAAATTTAAAGAAAGAATTACCTACCAAAAAACCTATTTTAGATTAGGTACGCAGTTAATCTATCTAACTTTCAGCGCCTGCTCAAGTGCCACGAGTAGACAAGGGTTGCGCATCGAAAGCAAAACATCGATGGTGCATCGATGTTTGATATTAAATACAATCTATCGATGTCTTCGATATATCGTACAAAAAACATCGATGTCTTCGATACATCGGAAAAAAATTTCATATTATTTAGAAATCCCAAAAAATATGCATTTACCATTCAGCTAACTAAATTCTATACAGTCAGTGGTAATTTATATATTTTTAATTAATTGCAAAGTAGGTACCTAGGTAGTCAGTAGTAACTTTATAGTTGTTAGTTTTTCTACACCTATCAAATTTTTTCACCAAGATTTTTGCATGCTTTAGCAACTTTTAGGTGAATTAGTAGTACCAATAGTGCAAAAGTACGAAATAAAAAAAATAATAAATTTACCGAAGATTTGTGTTTGATATTGAATGTTAAAATTAGCTGCACAAGAGCTGCAAAAGAAAATAAATAATTTAGGCACACAATTCTTTCAAGAAGTATCAAATTAACGTCATTCTTAACAATATTCTAAAATGGAATGTTTTCACTTTACACAGTTGGCAAAACACTTTATAACATGAATTTTGCTAGAAATCACTAAAAAGTTGATTGAGTTGAGAAGAAAAATAGAACATGTTCTAATTCAACAAGTTCTTTGTCAACAAATTGATCATTGCTTAAGTTCACTTGACAAGTGTAATACACGACTTGTCGTCAATTTTAACTTGATCTGGTTCTTGGTCAAAAAATTGATAAGTGTAATAGAGCCTTAAGCGTGGTACATATCAATAACACAGGCCTGCATTTTTCAACACTTTGAAAGTTGATTTAAAAATTTTAACTGTTTTCTAGTAATTGGGTAGCGCTGATTTCAAATCTGCTTTAAGTTTTTTTGTATCACGTAAGGTTATTTTTCAAACCAGTAAAATCCAAAAATATAGAAAATACACGATTTATTTAATTTATAAGCTAGTTTTATAATATATTTAGAAAAATACAAAAATATACACATAGAAACTATTAGAAATAGTTATTTATTCTTTATGCTTTTTAAAAAAACGTTTTCGTTTTTGAGAAAAGCTTCGTTTGGTTGTTTTTCTGTCATATTCAGCTAAAGGAAGATCTCTTCTCAATGTCCAACAGTAATCGGCCATCATTTTTTTGTCCCAGCGCCCTTGGTATCTTTTTTCCATCTCTTTAATATCCTGGTGAAATCTTTCTCCTTGCTCTTCACTCACGTCCCCAAGATTTTCTGGGAAATAGTCCAAATGTGAATGTAAAAAGTGAATTTTTATGCTCATATTGCAACCAAGAATCCTGAATTTTTCCAGCATATTTTCAACGATCTCAACATAGTTTGTGTCTTTATAATTCCCTAGAAATTTATATACAACTTCGTTAAAAGCATGCCATGCATGTTTTTCCTTATCTTCCATTACATTTTCAAATTCTTGATCTTTCATCAAGCTCCTAATCTGTGGGCCTACGAAGATTCCCTCCTTTAATTTTGCCTCTGACAGAGTCGGAAATGTTTTACACAAATATTTAAAACAATTTCCTTCTTTGTTTAATGCCTTAACAAATTGTTTCATAAGTCCAAGTTTTATGTGAAGTGGTGGAAGTAACACTTTTTGAGGGTCAATAAGACTTTCGTGAATTACATTTTTGGTTCCAGGTGTTAAAGTCACTCTTTGTGGCCAGTATCTTTTTATCCAATGCTGTTCTCGATTTCTGCTATCCCACTCGCACAGGAAACATGGAAATTTAGTATATCCAGACTGCTGACCCAAGAGAAGGCCTAAAATTTTTAGATCTCCACACACTTCCCAGTTGTGATTTTCATATTGTATTCTTAAAAGTAATTCCTGTAAATTTTCATAGTTTTCCTTTAAATGAACCGAATGGCCGACCGGAACAGAAGCAAAAACATTGCCATTATGTAGAAGAACAGCTTTAAGGCTCCTTTTTGAGGAGTCGATGAAAAGTCTCCAGTCAGAAGGTGTGTACTCAGGAGCTCCGAGGAAAGTAACTAGATCAGCAATTGCTTGGCAGTACACGAGTGGTCCGTTTTGTGCAAAATATTTTACAAATTCAGCCTCACGATTTCTATACCAAGAGAAGGTAGTTTCTGGGGCAAGCAAATTTTTTTGTTTCAACCTAGACCCCAGTACTTCAGAAAGATCTTTTGAAAGTCCCAAATCTCTTACTAAATCATTTAGTTCGGCTTGTGAAAATAGCTGAGGTTGGTTTTGACCTGAGGTTGATGGTTCATAATCACAATCCATCTGTACGGAGCCGGAAGTTGAAGAGGTTTCAGTATCTTCTTCTAGTACTTTGGGGGGTATAGGTATCGGTACATCATCACTGTGAGGAACTGGTCTGATAGCTGATTTAATATTGTTTGGGTACAAAATATGTTTCAAAGTTTTTCTATTATGCCCCTTAATATCACAAAAACAGAAGTAGCAATCGTCAAGATGATTTTGCGGTTCTCTCCAAACCATCGGTATTCCAAAAGGAAGGCTTTGTCTATTTCCTTTGGTCCAATGTCTTAAACCTTCTTCACATACCTTGCAAACAACGTGCGGTGCCCAATCTTTATCTTGATCTCCTAATTTGATTTTGAAATAAGCATAATATGCAGTTTTCACAAATTTACCAATTCGTCTCTTAAACTTTTTCAAGACGAAATATCCACAAATATAACAAAAATCATCTGGTTTGTTTTTACAACACCGGCTAGACATATTTTTAAGCAATGTTTATTTATCAAATACCACGCACAACACTAAATACAAATAAATTTTACTTATTTACTGATCAACACTCCGAGCTATAATGAAGTAAATGACATTAAAGTATACATTTTGTTTGGAGTGATAAACTTAAAAGCCTTTTTCGCAGTACTAATACAGTGAAAGCATTATAAATAGGATTTAGTCGGTAAACATTCCCGGAAATCCTGTGCACAATGAATACATGTAATAAAAGATTTACACATTACTACATTCATTTTAAAATGTATTAAAACGCCTATTATAATACTTTTTTTATATACATATATATATATTTTTTTAAATGTGGGTGATAGAGACCAACTGTATTTAAATTAGTTATTGCTATATAAAAACTGAGCTTAACAAACAAAAATCACGTCATCACAAATTTTATGCAGGCCTGTGTAATTATTATAAATAAGAAAAGTAATTACTTGGTAACTTTATTACAAATAACTACTAAAATAGAATAATGGTAATAAATAAGTATGTATAATCTTATAAGCTACACTTGAAATTACAAATCCCATATAAGCTTATCAAGGGATTGTAAAAATAACAATTGTGATAGACGTTTTCCTTTGAGGCGATTTCTTTGTTGAGATAGGATTTGTCCAGCCTTAGAAAATAATCGTTCTGAAGGAACTGATGTTGCAACTGTTGTGAGGTACTTCAGGGCTACACCGTATAATTTCGGATAGAGGAGCTTCAAAGATTTCCATTCTTCCAGAGGATTCTTCGACAGATTTAACAATGGGCTCTCCAAGTATGCTGCTACTTCATCAGTGGAACGCGAGTTAGAGATACTATGAGCTTTCATCAAATTGTAATGCTTGGTCCAAAAAAAAGACTCGCTGGTACTGGTTCCTGGGACATCTAGTTAACAAAATACAAAATAAGCTCTTAAATAATTGAATGTGAAGACAATTAACTTACCAATTTCGGATTCAGGAGGATGTGCTTGTTCTACATCTTGCACAGATAAATCCCTTAATTGTTTAATGGCTCTGGAACAGGCCAGTGCATCTGTGAAATGAATCTTCTTGAACCTTGGGTCAAGTATAGTGCTTAACGCTAGAAAATATACGCTTTCCCTGTGTCCAAATCTTTTTTTAGCTTCATTCATTATTGAAGTTCGAAGTGCTGTAGCAATGGGAGTTTCTGATTTTGTTACTCACAGTATCAAGTAAACAGTGCACCATTGGTATTATTGAACTAGTAGTTAAGTACTTTTCACCACAAACTTCTCTTGTGGCTGCTTCGACTGGTTTCAAAATTTCAGCAATTTCTCTTAATTCAAAAATATCTAATGCTGATAACATGTTTGGAGCCTGCGGATGTTTAATTAGAATTTCGTTAACAGCTTTATAATTTACTAAAAATCTCTCAATCATAAAATATCTTGAGTTCCATCTTGTTGACACTTCCTGTATTAATTTTAAATGTGTAATCTTTCTTAACTCGTCAGAAGCAACAACACTGTGTTTGAACCACGTAACAATACTTTTTACTCGTGTGATTAACTCAATAAGTCCATTAGTCTGTTCCATAGCCTTGTCTATCATTAAATTGAGAGTGTGAGCAAAACATGGTAAGTGTTTTCCTTTCTCAAATGCCAATTCTATAGCTTTTACTATGTTTGCGCCATTGTCAGTCACAACACAAGTAACATTCTCCTTTGCAATATTCCAATCATTGCATACTGTCAAGATTTGATCAGCCAGATATTCTGAAGTGTGTCTTTCGGACAATTCTACAACTCCGACAATAATGGCAGAGAGTTCGTAATTATTTAAAAAATGTACTGACCCCCAAAAAACTTCTTGTTTGGTGGGTGTCAGTCCATATATCTGTAGTTAATGTTACGTGTTTTAAATTTGACAATTTTTCTTTGATACACCTTTGCATTATATCGTATTTTGTTTCAATAAATTTTGTAATACTCGATTTGTTTGGAATTTTATAGAGTGGCGCAATTGTTTTTAAAAGCTGCTGGAATCCCTCGTTTTCTACTATAGAAATAGGCTGGCAGTCTTTGCAAATCATGAATACGATACAGTTCGTAATTTTTGAGGATATCGCACCTCTTTCAGAATATGCGTGTATTTCCGAAAAAGATTCAGAAATTAATCTTTGTTTGATAGACTCACTTGCCTTTTTTTTCCGGAGGAGGTGTTTCGGACAATCCACTTTCGACAAAGGTAGTACATTCTACACCTGGACTTGAAGATTGTACACATCTTGATGATGAAGCTACATACTTCGATGTTGATTGTGTTGAAGCACTAACTTTTACAGCATGTGGATTAAGACTTTTTACGTGACCAGTTAAATTGCTGGTATTTCCCGACGTTTTAAGTTTTTTCTTGCACAATCTACAAGTCGCTGTACCATCTGAATGTTTTTCGAAAAACTTCCACACATACCTTTTTCCTATTGAAGACATTAATTATAAAGTAGGAGTAAAAAAAAAAGACGCGTATACTTAAACTGAACAGTATCGTAATATGTATCAAAAATAAAAATAAACCAGGTTCTGCATGCTGGCCCTATTTATACTTTTACGCTGTAAATCCCAGAAATGTTAACTGGTGAACTACTTACCCCTTTCAGTCATCTCTTCCTTAGCCAATGATGTGCCGTTTCGAGTCCGTAAATCCCATAATTCTAAAGTTTTGCGATCAGAAAAAATAGTAAATTTCTCGTATGAGTTATTAGGGACTCCACTCCCCAAACTGATGACTTTTAAGTCGCCAATGAGTTTTAGAAGAAATATTATAACATTATAGAAAAGATATTTGTCATTTCATAAAACTAGTTATGTTACGAATATAAAATATTTATTTCAGTGGGCCAAAATGGTTCCTTCAAATTTTCTGTGTAAAATATGTAGGTAATAACTTGTGTATTCTTCAGTTCATTTTTTATATAGATATTATTATTATTATAACCAATATTATAAATAAACGTTATAGATAGAAATATGTTTAAACTATAACCTTGTACAGTATTCGTTAAAGTAATTTTGTACGTTTTACGGTTTTTTTTTTATAATTAAAATAAATTTCATTATTAGATACACTATGTGTTTATGCATTACAACTATAGTAATATGTAGTGCAGTTGGACTCAAATAAATTGGTAAATTTTAAAAAAATTTAGTAAATGTATCAAAAAGGTATTTTCAGTTGAAAAATTAATACTACTTAAAGCCGTATGACAATTTAAGAATGGATCTCCTTGGTCTGTGAAACTGAATCTATTAAACAACCCTCTAACACCAAGTACTTGGTTTTATTATTAATTTGAGATAATTTAAGTACATGAGAATCTAGATATCTGTTTCTTTGCTGTTACGTTTCCTCGTTTCAAATTTACAAATTTTGATCCCACCGGCAATATAGGTTTCTATAGATCATTGAACATCGATGTTTTGGACCAACATCGATTTACATCGATTTACATGGAACTACTAACATCGATGTCAAAACATCGCAACATCGAATTACAGACATCGATGTTTCGAAAACATTGGTGTTCGATGCGTATCCCTAGAGTAGACCCACTTGAAGGCAACTAGGCGGTGTTGCCAAATTTAACTTCATGGCTTGTAAGTAAAGACGGCTGTGGTATAGTCAATAAGTATAGTGAAATAATTGTATTTTTTGTGTTACAAGTTAGTTTAGGATAATAACAAAAAATCATGAAGAGACAAAGGTCCGCATCGCGTTACTGTGCAGCTGCTTTGGGTACTAATAATTCAAATAAAAACAAAGACTGTAGTTTTTTCGGTTTCCCTAAAGATTTAAACCGGTATGTTTATTATTAACACCATTTGTATGAGTATCTGCTTAGATTATTTATTCGTTTGCGTATTTTCTATACAATTGTGAGCTGTCATTTTTGTAATTCCACCTTAGAAACGGCATTATTATCAATACTAATATGCAGAAACCATTAAAATCGTGTCAATAAATTAACATTTTTTATTATCTTATCACATATTAGAATGGGTGATTGTTTGAATTAGACGTTTGAATTTAAGTAAAAATGGCGCCCACGGGCGGTCACAAGTGCGGACGATGTGAAAAAAACTAGAAAAAGACCACAAGGCGATCTACTGCGAAGGCCCATGCAAGCTGTGGTACCACATAGAGTGTGCAAAAGTTAGTGATGAACAGTATCAAATGATAGTCAAACTAAATAAAATAGTTATCTGGTTATGTCCGACATGTAAAGGATTGATACCTGCGCTGAAGTTAGTCACAAACATGGAAAAGTACGTCGCAAACGTCAAGGATGTAATCAATACCAACGAAAATTGAAACCAAAATAACCATACTAGAAAAAAACCAGGAAATTGCAAATAAAACATTAGCAGAAATTAATACCAAATCACTTAGGACAGAAGACTCACTTGATAAACTGAACGTAAACATTGAAGAACTGAAAAACTCCAGACTTGACAAACACATGGAACATCCCATAGGACTTGCAGCAGCTTCTTATGCAGAACTATGCGAAAGCACATCGAAAGGCACAAAGCAGGCAAGATTACACAACCTACCAGCAATCCTAATAAAACCAAAGAACACAACCCATAAAAGTATTATGACAAAACAAGATGTACAAAAGAAAATCAACCCGAGTGAAGCCAAGGCAATTATTACTCAAATAAAATATATTAGTAGGGGAGGAATGGTAATCAAAGCTAACAACATTACAGCAACACACAATCTCTTAGAATTAATCAAAAGCAAGCTACTAAACAGCTACGAGGTTTCATTATCAAAAATGTTGCCACCACGAGTCCTAATAAAAGGAGTCCACAAAAAATACAGTAATGAGGAACTACATGACGAACTGAAATATTGCAACAACATAATAAATGAAACGGACCAATTAAATATAGTTTATTCAAGGGAGTCAAAAAAAACAGGTAAATGGATACTACATATAGAAACATCAGGTACAACTTACCACAAATTAGTCGATAGAGAAATTAAACTTGGATGGTACACCTGCAACATTGTGGAGGACAGCAACGTAATGAGGTGCTACAAGTGTTGCGGATTCAACCACTCAACGAAAGATTGCAAAAGACAACAGATATGTAAATCATGTGCAGGAGATCATCATCATGAGGACTGCACTAATACCTCAGTGAAATGTGTAAACTGCTCCCATGCAAACAGGTACATACAACAGACTACAACAAAAGGGGCCTATAAACCGAAATTATATACATGTGACCACGCGGCCGATGACGCTTCTTGCCCAATATATATGAACAAAATATCAGTGTACAGGGAGAAAATTGATTTCAAACTTCAACTACCCAATGATAATGAGTCTAAATAAAATAAACATTACCTATATGTATATATAAATATCAGAAGTCTGCGTACCAAACTGGAAGACATCGAAATACTTGCAAAAAGGCCAGATACGCACATCATCATACTAAATGAAAGTTGGCTCTACAACAGTGAAACAGAATTCTTCAACATACCCAGCTACACTAGTTTCCACCAATGTAGGGATAATAAAAGAGGAGGCGGAGTTGCAATTTACATTAGAAACGACATACAGTATGTACAGACAGAAATATCTCATGTGACAGTCAATGCACTAAGACTAAAATTAACGAATACAAAACCAAAACTCACAATTATCACATTGTATAGACCCCCAGTAAATAATATAGAGGATTTTTCTATGTTTTTTGATGATATGCTGCATACTGACTCAGAAACATTGGTTGTGAGCGATATGAACATAAACCTACTGAATACAAACGAGCATGCAACCAATTATAATCAAGAAATCATTACAAGCAATGGATACAGAATCCTAAACAACGTAAATGAAACTGGCATCACAAGAAAAAACCACAATAATCAAGGAAGCATAATTGATCATGTAATAACTAACTTCACCCAAATGGATGCCAACATTGAGCTAGAGGACGTTGACATATCCGATCATAAATTGTTAAAAATATCCTTAAGCAGAGTCCAAGTTGTGAAGCAACCGATGACAAAGAGAGGATATACCAAGATCGACTACTACAGATACAGATATAAATTAAGCGAACGAATGACAAGTACACCTATCCACAGCTTTGAACAGTTGATCGATATCTTAATGAAAACGATAGAGGAATCGAGCAGAGAAATCACAATAAGAAGCAGAAACAATCATTGGATTACCCCCGACATCCTTAAACAGCTGAACCAGCGAAACAAGGCATACAAATTATGGAAAAATGACCAGAATGACATACAGAGGAAGAATAACTATCTAGAGATAAAAAGAACTACTGCCAAAAGAATATCAAAAGCAAAAAAGGAGCACTTTGAAAAAAGACTGCAAAAGGCAGGAACTAACCCTAGAAAACTATGGGACACCCTAAATGAAACCATAAGAAATATAAATAGGGTACATAAAACAACAGTTATACCTAAAATCAAACATAATGGAAATACATTCTAAATACTACTAAATACACACTTTATAAATATTGGCCTAGAGATGGAAAAGGAGCTAAAGGGGAAGATGGTGCCGAAATATAATGCAGCTGTACTACCATCAACTTACCAAACAAACATCAAGTCATGCTTCCTAACACCCACATCAAATGAGGAAATTACAAGAATCATAAGTAACCTAAAAAATACTAGTCCCAAGATCGCATCACAGCTGAAGACCTCAAATGTGTAAGCAGCATCATATCTGCTACAATTAGTGACCTGATAAATCGACATCTACAGAGCGCCACGTTTCCAACAGTCCTCAAAAACGCACAAATCACACCAATTCTCAAGAAAGGGGATAACACAGACCCAAACAACTATCGCCCCATCAGCGTCATAAGCACATTGGCTAAGATATTTGAAAAAGTGATTCATAAGAGACTCACAACATTTATAAAAGATACAGTTGGATTCGACAAGCGACAGTTTGGATTCCAAGAAGAAAGCAACACAACAGCAGCCATAACTGAAGTCCTTGAACAAATCTACTTGAACCTGGATGTCAACAACTATATGGTAGCGATACTAATAGACCTGAAAAAGGCATATGAAACTACTAGAAACACTTGAGAGACTGGGCGTACGAGGAATCTCGTATGACTTAATCAAATCATATCTAGATGACAGGACAGCAATAACAAAAATTGGAAATACTAACAGCCCCCCACAGCAAATTAAAATAGGAATACCACAAGGTACACTGCTAGGTCCCCTACTCTACGTTTCTACCATAAAAGACGCCAAACTAAGTGCACACTATGTAATCTTTGCGGACGACACAATTCTATTATACAACGGAAAAAGTAAATTTGATATAGAAGAGGTCATTAACAAGGACATGCAAAAATATTCAACTTGGCTGCATAGCAGCCTACTATCTATAAATACAACAAAAACAGAATACCTAATATTCTCACAAAAGATCAGAAAGAAACTTAATCTGAGCATCAAAATAAATGGTCATGAACTGAAACAAGTTAGCAGTGCCAAATACTTAGGGGTAATTATCGATGACCAACTAAAATGGGATGAGCATATTAATAAAAATATAATAAGGAGGATATCAGCAATAACAGGAGCGATCAGAAGATGCCCACACACCAACATAAACACTGCCAAACTACTATATCATGCTCACATAAACAGCATACTACACTACGGAATCACAGCTTGGGAGAATGCAGCGCGACAACATCTTGACAGAGTCCAGAGAACACAAAACAGAGCAATTAAGACCATCTTCAAAATGCCACAACTGACCCCGACAACGCAACTCTACAGCAACGCAACCAAAATTTTATCGATCGGACAGATCAGGACAATGGAAACAGCGAAGTTTTACCACAAAGCCATCCATAACAAGATTAAATCAAACATCATCTTCCATAGAAACGAAGCAATCCACAGTCATATCACAAGAAACGCGACCAACTTCCACACTCCTTCAATTAATACAAACGCCGGCAAAAAATCCTCCACGTTCCAGATTTCCAAAATATACAACGACATTCCCGTGGCAATAAGAGACTTATCGAACACCAAAGTATTCTCTAAGAAACTTAAGAATCACATCCTTATGAAGAAAGACTGAACCCACTAAAGCGTGCAATAATTTAACCACCTGGTGCCTACGTTCTTTTTATATAAGTAGGCATAGGTATTCTATATATTTTATGTCATCTGTGTATCTGGTTAGGTGACTGGTGTAACACTTACACACAATTACTTAGATTAATTGTTCTGTGTACCTCATCTAATAATAAATAAATAAATAAATATAAATCGCGATTTAACATCCCAAAAGGGAGCCAATGCTAAATTAAATATTTTGAAGCATTTGTGAAGAATATATATGGTTATTATCCGTTTTTGTCTTTTATTTTTATATCTAGTAAAAAAACATGTTGTATCTATAATAAAGTTTGTTCCATTATTCGTGTTTCATTTTTATTTGTCTATTTGTATAGTACCTAATATTAAAAAGAATAAATAAATGTTTACTCTTATTGGCTGATATCTATTGATAAAAATGCATATTCATTTTAAAATATACCAAAAAGCAAACATAAATATTGCATGAACATAAACAGAAAAGAATTCCAATTATTCTATGCCTGCATAAGTTTTGCCGAATATTTAAACGCACCTCATCTAAGAAATCAGGTAAAATATTTTGCAGGAAATATAAGTAATCAACACCATTTAAACGAGCAGGTAATTCCACAGGTCCAAGCAGATAATCGTCAACTACTCCAATCCAGACGTTTATGCTAAACCTATGCTGATGCTTAAATTCTTGAACAACGTGGGGATTGTCACCAACGTACGAATAATAGTGTGCATTATGTACATTAAAAATTCCATTTTTTGAGAATGAAGCTTCGTCACCAAACAAAATGTACCTGAAAAATCTTCATCTTGATTTATCTGATTTTGTATCCATCTAGCGAATTCTACACGAGCAGGAAAATCTCCTTCTAGCAGTGCTTGCACCTTTGTAAAATGAAAAGGATATAAATTTTCTTTGTGTAAGATATTTCCACATTTATAGGTTTGGCGGAGGCAACTCTTGCGTCCCTTCAATGTTGTTGCCGTTTCCTTGGCCGGTGACATTGATAGAATGCTCTTTCTGAAAATAAATAAATATTTTTAATCTTTATACTTTATTGTCCAACGGTTTCCCATTTACAGGACAAAAAAAATACCAGTTAATATAAATGACCAAAAAGCAGTATTTGAAGACATAAAAATAAATTACATTATTTACAAAAAATGTCACTGAAGTGAAGATCTGCAGCTCTACACATAACTGTGAGGGGGGAGTGCATAAGAAAATTTCTTCTCGGGAAAGGTAAGGAAAATGGTGTAGCCAAACGGGCGGCTGGTCTGGGAACACGGAATATTAAGAACTTAACATCTTTTATTTTATTTTATATTATTGTTTCTTGCCTTATATATGAATGTCTTTCTTTATTTTTATGTGTTATTATATTTTTGTAATGTACATTTTATTTTTTAACTTTTAATTATATTGTCACTTAATGTATTTTTTACTTACAAATATTGTGAGCATACTTATGCGGAGCGACCTTCGGGTGTATACACTCTCAGCGGCCGAGTTTATTGTCTGCCGGCCCGAGTACACGACCGTATACCTCCTATGCATGCGTACCGTATGCAATGTCTGGCATCTGCACATACATAGGGGTCCATAGCTCCTCGAGCTATTCACATGTATATATGCTGTATATCTTATGTTCGATGCAGAGCGATTCTCAAAATAGGAAGTTTCCTTAACACGGAACATCAAACCAGAAAGGAGACCCGCACAATTGACCGAACCACGAACAAGCTTCCACACAAATCGGGCACCATGCTCTTCACGACGACCACTCAAGGACTGGACACCATGTCTCTCAAAAAGCGCACCACTCAGGATAGATTCCATCAATTTTAAAAGACAGGAACTTTAAAAATCGGCGCTGCACCCTCTCAATACTCAGCCTCAAGTAAATATAGTGACGAGACCACACATTAGAGGCACACTCCAGCTTACTAGCTACAAAACTGAAGTAGAGAACTTTCAAAAGTGTTATATTTGAGAAATATTTCGAGATACGCATTAAAAATCCTAAGGTTATCGAGGCGGTGAGACAAGTGCTCGTGATGTGAGGTATGAAACTCAAAGTAGACTCAAAGAAAACACCAATATCAGTAATACGTTCAACCCTGTTCTTACGGGTAAACATCAATTTGAGGGAGAGAAGTTAGTTTCACTACCAAATGGATGATACGCTTTAATGGGGTAGATACGGTTACCACCAGAAGTAAGGGTTCACGTTAATACTATTTTCACCATTTTCTTTGATATAAATATAATAAATATTTGTCTCTTAAGTAATGATATTTAGCATTGTCTTCTAACATAGGGTATGACGTGACATTTTCAAAATAATTTTTTTATCTGTTTTCACTAAGATTAATGTAAAATTTAAAATTAAAAAAGTAATAATAATAATAAGCACGGGCATGTTCGCGGCTATACCGTGAAGGGCAGCAGAATTACAAAGGATACGACGTCACGTATTCCAGATAAATACTTCTCGTAACGTACCTGCCTAAAAACCACGACTTGCAAAATATTTGCAAAACACTGATTTTCGATAAGAGTAAAAAAACCTACTTCCAGTCGGAATTTCGAAAAACTTTTTTAATAAAATTGTTCTCAATTTTAATTTTGAGTACATATGAATTCTTTATAAATTTGTTTAAACTTAGTAGTTGACAAAATACTGGCAAAATTCGTAGTTGACGCACACACGTGTTAATAGCAAAATTGTTTGTTGATGCCATGTAATTGTTGATAATATTATGTATTTAACAATAAGAAAGAAATTACAGAGCTATGAAGAAGTTTATTAATTGAATAAACGAAACGTTGCACATGTAATTGTCAGTTTTATTTTGTTATAATTATCCTAAGACCGACGACAGCGTACTATTAATAGAAAATTTTGAAGGATACGACTGTTCTTTTATATATGTATATATATATTGAACTGGTCTTGTATCTTAGCCAAGACCAGTCAAATATATAAAATATAATTATTTAGGTTTTCGTTCATGTTTTAAAAAATTCACTTTTGGACGAACCCTCGTACATTGTGGTTAAAATAATTATTATTGAATTGGGCAAATAATTAAGGTCAAATGCGTATACACTGTACGCAGACTCGCACCACACATAGCAAAAATATAAAACATTTGTATCCTACTCATTGGTTTACTTGTAAAAATGTTTACTTTGGGTCGACAAATATGGCCATTGCAAAAGTATGATTTATAATAAAAATCGACTAAAATTGTTAAATTTGCAAATTAATAGGGATACTTCAATATCAATACTTGATGTATCATAGGTTTTTGTAAGCAAATGGAAATGTAAAGACCGTGGAAAAAATCAATAGCATATTTTTGAAAAACATATCAGTCAAACGCGAATGTCATTTAAAAAAGTCAAATATCTCCCTAATTCAGTAAAGAAACAAACTTTTGCATACACACATATTGAACCCAAAGCCCTTAGCATGTTCAAGTGCTGTATAAACAGGGCATGAGCATTATTAAGATTTTGCCACATATGTGAATATAGGATGTCAAAAGTCACCCTTAAATAATTTTAATTTTCTTAAATGGATTTTTGTCTGGTAAAAAGAAACGGAATTGAAATAAAAAACTATGTACTTAGCAGTAAGAAAGCATTGTAAACGCGGGTCGAATCAGAGATACACATACTAATTATTGTTAGAAAAATCAACATTTTAAAAATTGATATTTTTATGAGCATGACTGTACAAGAATATCAAAGAAACAACGATAAATGTATAAATTCGCGGAGGTTTGTCAAAAACTAAAATTCTACATTTATATATACTGTAAATATTTTTGAAACACTTCATGTACATAAAAATAGCGAAAAAATAAGGGTCTGCACGTTTGAAATGAAAAATAAATTGTCCCTTTGATTGAATCAAGTCAGTTGGCACGGTAACCACAATACCAACATTAGATTCATATAAAAGGGAGTACTCACATGAGAAAAGGGATTCTTCTAAAATAACCAACCAGTAAGGTTGTGTGAAAACAGTTCCTTCAAGATAACCAAACAGTAAGGTTGTTCTAAATATTCGCGAGCACCCCACATCTGTGTAACAACGTGCGGTAGGCTCATACAAAGTGCGAGTCAGCGTCACTTCGAACTTAAGTCCATCCTGTATGTGTAAATATTGGAGAAACCAAGGAATAACGGGCTGGAAATAAACAAATATTCAACAAGGATCTTAACCTCAACTATCAGGGGGTTAACGAAACAACAATCCAAATATATTAAGAAGAATACCTGTATCCAGCCATCCACTATGAGTCTACTCATCTGAACGAGGAGCCGTCAAGACGACCAACCAGGACAACATATCACGAGAATCAACCCGGAGGATCTAGGCACACCTTCATCTACGAGCACCTGTGGATCTTCATCCAAGAACGACAGCAGTACCTGCATCCTGCCTTTCTCATCTCGCACCTCCAAGTTAAACAAATAAAAACTGTATGTAAAGTGATATTGATATAAGTTCACGTTCATTAGAAGGAACCAAGATAAACTTGTTAATGACTGATAATCAAGTCAGACTTAATTGTAATCCGAGTTTTTTTACCAAGACTAAACGTTCATTTCTAACGTAGCCCGTTTTAAATAGTACATAATAGCCGGATATTTAAATATTTAACCTATAATTCAATTACCGTTCATGCATTTTAATTAGACTACATACTAAGTGTAATACGTACGTGTCACATTAGTTTTTTCTTTGACGAAGAGTCAGGATATCATATAGAATCCTAACGTCAAATCCATTTATTAACCATTAAATTGGTATACAAAGTAAATATTGTTATGTGTGTGCCTGAAATTACCAGCGTAGAGTTATTTGTTCATGTTATTTCAAACAGGATTATGCCTAATGACATCCTTGACAGAGATGTTTGAACTGTAAACAAAAATAAGTTTATATTCATTTCAACATAATAAAGAGCACAATTAAGATATACCTGTGTAGTCATTTAACCTAGTTACATTATCCATCAACCTTGACCGAACAGCTGTTTTAAAAGGAAGGTTTGGTCGTACATGTGTTATAGTAGTAGATTCTCCGAGAACGTCCCGTGGAACCCCCTTTGGACGAAGATATAGTATAGAAGTAAGTCGTGTACCTTTCCTCAGGTTAACCGATGCCAAATAACGACCCATTTAGTGAGATTTAAATTTATTAAACTAACAAATTTAGAACGTCAAAACTGTACGTAGAGGTGATTGTTATGTGGATAGTTCACATAACCTAACCGACATTATATGAGCGCGTACATTTTTTTTGAATTTCTCTGCATCCACGTGTGTGTGACCCAGGTACACCAACTGTGGAAATAAATTTGAACTGTTACAAATTCAGTCGCTTAGTAACTAATCCATAGTCTCTATACAGGGAGCAGCCAATTAATAATAAAACATTAAATTTATTTTTATTAATACGTAACTTTCAAATAGATAAAACAAAATCCGAGTCTCATGCTAAAATTAATACAAACCGATGCACACCTTATAGGTAGGCAACCAACATAGCTAGCTGGAGGCGTATTAAGAATAATAATATTCAATTTATAAAATAATTACAAGAACTTCGAAACGGTACTTATCGTATCATATGCAAGTGCTTTTAAAGGAGCATACGCATCTAATACCCCCATAGCAATATATATATATGTATATATATTGATGTAGGTAGAGTTGCCTATTTTAAATTATTAAGGTTGCAATATGATGTAATTAGAGTTGCCTATTTTAAATTATTAAGGATGAGTTTTATCCAAGATTTGGATTTTCTTTGATTATGACAGAGATAGTTAAATTTGCAAATATTAATAAGCTGGTTGTAATCTTGAAAGAATTTTGTTTATTGAGTTAAAGGGAAATTTTATAGTTACATGGTGAAATAGTATTTATTACTATAGGAGTTGTTGTTTATCTTCCATGTATATGTACCAAAAATCTGTAAAGAAAGATTTTATATTAGTAATGTAGTTTGAAATGTAATTTAGCATTGTGAAAAACTTGTTCAAGTGATATTAATGATGAGGATAGGATAAAAGATTTTTAGAATATGAAAACAAATCGACAAAGAATTGATTAAAAAATTACCGCCTTAAATTGTATTTCGGAAGTGTCAGTTAATTGTCAATGTGACAGATAATGATTACTATAATGAAGCAAAGTTTAAAATGGTAAATAACGCATAAAAAACTTTATTAAATTTGTGAAATATTTTATTTTGATGGAAATATTGAATTATGTAAGGTATTTAAAAATTGTAACATATCTATAATTTGTATTGATCTTGATTTTAATGTGGAATTAATTTATTGGTTCAAAAAGAATTGGGTATGATCACTAAGGTAATTATAAATAAATAAAGGAGAGAATTTTCGATTTTTGCGAGAGCTAGTCGCATTTTTCGAAAATAAAGATTAACACAGTAAAAAGTGCATAAATCGAAGTGATTTGAAGTCGATATATTAGAATATTTGATATTCTAACTGTACAGAACATAATCAGTGTATAAAATATAAGAAATTGGAAATAATTGTGTAGAATCGTGATAAAAAAAGGAGTAAAGAAAATTGTACTTACCGAAACAAATTCATGAGCCGGAGAAATTAAATATTCATCCACAAATTTGAGGGAACACTTGAAGAATACATCCTTTCGGAAAACCAGGAGCATTTGTCTCATACATCCTTCCAGAGTACCCGGAGCACTTGACACATAATTTCTTTAGGACCACCAGGATCATTTGTCACACATATACTTCCGAAGTATCAGAAACACACAACGTTTAGCATCCTGTCGGAAAATCAGGAACACTTTCCATATAATTTCTGTCGGACCACCAAGAACATTGAACCACCAGGAACACTAGTTGTATACATCCAGTAGAAGACACCGAAGTTTGAGAGCCTAGTACGAGTTCATCGGAAACTATCCAGTCCAATTCCAGTTCATCTGTGAAGAGGGGCATTCAAGAACATCAATAGAACCGAGTCCAGTGTATCTACAAAGGAACCGGATTATTAACTAGAAGATTTTAAAATTTCAAGGGATATTAAATTGGAAAAGGTCGTATAAAGTTTTATAGTACGTTAAGAATTATTGGTAGACAATGAAGAAACAAATTTGATATATTATTTAATTCTGAGTTAAAATCAAGTAACTATAAAATTACAATATTTGTTTATTCAAAGTCATATAATTACCTATTTTAAAACAATTTATTTCATAACAGTAAACCAGTAAATATTATAAACAAACTAACAATTTCTGGCATTTTTAAATACTTACATTGTTGAAATCGTCGACATTTTAAGAAGCTCATCCTTAATAGCCATAAATATAAATTTGAACAAGTTTTATGAGAACTTTATAATGATTTATGACATATAATCCGTATCGTCACTTGAATATGTATATGTGTTTAAAAGAAACGAATATATTGTTAGATTATAATTAGTGTTTCTTTCCATCATCGTCGAGGTTATGTAAATAATTGAAAGGACACATTCCTAAAAGAAATAAAAGAGAACATAATAAATTTGGTAATAGATTGATTAGACTGAGATATACTTGCTTAATGAGAATTTCATGATGTTTTATAGTTGTCAGGTTTATTTCATGAAATCTTAGAAGTTTTAAATTATTATACGTAAAGTTAACGAAAACAGGTTGATTTAGTAAGAAATAGAATACAGTTGGAATCATGATACCAACTTACAAAATATAAGAATACTAATATAAGCAAAGTTAACTACTGAAGTATCCAGGACCGGATTAAGAGCATCAAGTAGGTATTAAATACAGATAATTTAAATATTGAGTCTCATGCTCGATTTGTTTAAAAATATATACAGTAGATATTATAAAAGTGTACTGAACTAGCACGAGGCATCTTAATATAATTATAATAGTACTAAATGATAAAATTCTTTCCCTGAGATAAAATTATAGAACATATTATTTTTACATTACAACATTTCATTATTGATTTGCTAATTGTGGAGTAACTTACAATTGCTAGTATATTCACTTTAGCACAATATATATATATATATATATATGTATATATATATATACAAGGTTTTACAACCGAACAATATTCCCGCAATTATAAGATTTTTTATATTTCCGAAGAAGACAAAAATAATATGTCGAAACGTAAAATAAACACAAATTTTATTCTACGAAAATAATTTTTCAATTGTAATGCCGAAAATTCCCACAAAGAAAAATATCACAGTTTATATTCTACACGGCAAGGAAAAATAACCGCATAATATATATATATATATATATAATCAATAGTATGTATTCTTGGGTATGTGGTTTTTAGGTTAAAATTAAAAAAACGTGATTACTGCTGACGTTTCGATGTTTATTCACATCTTTTTCAAAACTTATGCATATTAAAATACTGCAAAAAAATTAGTAATTAAAGAAGACAATAATATGTAAATCCGCCAATTAATAAGCACTTATTAATTCAAAAAAACAAACAAGAATGAAATAAACTAAAATAAAGCGACTCACATTAAACGGTTACAGCACGTCACAAATTAAAAATAACTGGCTTAACATTAGCCAGTTATTTTTAATTTGTGACGTGCTGTAACCGTTTAATGTGAGTCGCTTTATTTTAGTTTATTTCATTCTTGTTTGTTTTTTTGAATTAATAAGTGCTTATTAATTGGCGGATTTACATATTATTGTCTTCTTTAATTACTAATTTTTTTGCAGTATTTTAATATGCATAAGTTTTGAAAAAGATGTGAATAAACATCGAAACGTCAGCAGTAATCACGTTTTTTTAATTTTAACCTAAAAACCACATACCCAAGAATACATACTATTGATTATTATTAAAAGTGGTTAAGAAAAATAAACACACAATATATATATATATATATATATATATGATAAATATTGTTTTCTCGTCCGTACTATTAAATATTGGGTAGTGGATTCTCAGGATAATCGGACCGTTTCTGTTTAGAAATTAAAAACTCATTTATTCAAACTCTATATATTTCGCCACTGCTTTGTGGCTTCTTCAGGAGTGCTACAAAGAATTATTTTTGTTTTAACAATTAAGGTGGAACACTGTGTCAAATGATAAAAGTTTACTTACAATTTGAGTAATATGAAGAGGAAATACACTTTTTACATAGCCGTAAAAGTTGTAAAAACATCAGACAGTGAAACAACACGTTAAAAAAGACATCGACTAATAATAACTAAAAACACTTTACACATTTTTTTAACAACTAAACTATCAAAGTATTACAACACAAAATACATTCTTAATTGTTTACAGTTGTATGTTACGAAGTGTGTGTCAGTCGTGTAAGCGATGTGTGTACTGCGGATATAGAGACCTTGCTATTTTTCTTATAAACATTTATCTTTTTTTAATATCAATGTATTTACTCCAGCAGGTAGAAATGTGTTCGTTGTTAAAATCGTTCTTATTTTTATACTTATCTGTGTTATTTCGTATGAATACAAATTTGTGACTGTACAGGGTCTTACCTCAAAGTAGAAACTAAAATTGCCTAGTATGAATGAGCATCATTTCAACAAATTAGAATATATCACACTTAAACTATTGGTGTCTGTTTTGTAATTAATTGAACAACTCTCCCTGTTAATATGTATCATCTCAAGAACCAGTCTGTTTTTTTTATTCCGTTCCTTGTCCAGTACCTTAACCCCATCATAATCAAATCCATGACCCAAATCCACACAATGCACTGCCAAAGCACATGAGCGTTTTTTTATTTTACTGTCACTCTTGTGTTGTGTGAGTCTCTGTTTTAACAATTGTGACGTCTGCCCTATGTATACTCCTTCGCAATCCCGGCATGCAACTTTATAAATGACACTATCCTGACTCAGTATTGGTGTTTTATCTTTAGTTTTTGTAAATATCTGCCTTATTGTTAGGGGACTATATTTTGCTATCTTTATGTGAGTGTACATCCTAAACTGCTGAACTATTTGCTCCGTTAAGTTACTAATATAAGGCAATTTTTTGAATTGTGGCAGTTCATTGTCAATGACGTGATCAATTGGTCCATCAAAGGTATTGGAATTGAAAATCAGTTTGTCAACAACATGCCTGGGATAACCATTGTTGGTGAATATAGCGACTAATTTTTTTAAGTTTTTATTTATGAAAGTAGTATGACTAATGTGCGTACCCCGGTTTTTCATAGCTATAATAGTATTGTATTTCTGCGACAATGGTTGGTTAGAATAATAATTAATGAACCTGCCTGAGGCCGTAGGTTTTTGATACCAATCCAGTATAATGTGATTGTTATCATCTCTAATTACGAGAGTGTCCAAAAATGGAACAGAACGATTGGTTTCGGTTTCAATAGTGAATTGTAAGTGTTCATTAAAGGAATTGAATGTTTGCAAGGTTTGGTCTATCTTATCAAGAGGTACAGAACAAATCACATCGTCTACAAACTTGTAAATGAATGGTAACTGAAAAGGAAGAGTGCCAATGACTTCATCAAATAAGTAATCTAACGTAATAGTGGCTAAAATTGGACTTAAGGGAGAGCCCATCGGAACTCCAAAATTCTGTTTGTAATGTCTATTATCAAACGTAAAATGGCAATTATCAAACACAAAATCAATCAGTTGTATGAAATTATCTTTATTTATACTGCAATGGGGTTCTATAAAATTCCAATGAAGTTCTAAGATTTCCTTAATCAGAGTTAACGGTATGTTGGTGAATAAGGATGTTACATCCAACGATATCAACACAAAATCATCCGGTATGACCATCCCCTGCATGTCATTAACAAATGTAAAAGTGTCTCTAATATTGTAGAGGGTTCTATCCGCCATGCCCCTGGATAATATGTTTGACAGTAATTTGGACAATCCATAAGTCACCGAACCAATAGAACTGACAATGGGTCTCAGCGGTATGCCAGGTTTATGTAACTTTGGTAAACAGTACAGTTTAGATGATATAGCATTATAGACCATTAGATTTTTTGCAGTGACATCCGAAATTTGCTGCATGTCTTTTAACTTTTTTATTAATTGGTTGTGGAGATTCTGAGTTCGCTTAGTTGGGTCAGCTGTTAATGGAGTGTAAGAAGATTGATCACCCAACAATTCCAATGTTTTGTTTAAGTATTCAGTTTTATCTAGGGCCCTAGATAAAACTGAATACTTAAACAAAACATTGGAATTGTTGGGTGATCAATCTTCTTACACTCCATTAACAGCTGACCCAACTAAGCGAACTCAGAATCTCCACAACCAATTAATAAAAAAGTTAAAAGACATGCAGCAAATTTCGGATGTCACTGCAAAAAATCTAATGGTCTATAATGCTATATCATCTAAACTGTACTGTTTACCAAAGTTACATAAACCTGGCATACCGCTGAGACCCATTGTCAGTTCTATTGGTTCGGTGACTTATGGATTGTCCAAATTACTGTCAAACATATTATCCAGGGGCATGGCGGATAGAACCCTCTACAATATTAGAGACACTTTTACATTTGTTAATGACATGCAGGGGATGGTCATACCGGATGATTTTGTGTTGATATCGTTGGATGTAACATCCTTATTCACCAACATACCGTTAACTCTGATTAAGGAAATCTTAGAACTTCATTGGAATTTTATAGAACCCCATTGCAGTATAAATAAAGATAATTTCATACAACTGATTGATTTTGTGTTTGATAATTGCCATTTTACGTTTGATAATAGACATTACAAACAGAATTTTGGAGTTCCGATGGGCTCTCCCTTAAGTCCAATTTTAGCCACTATTACGTTAGATTACTTATTTGATGAAGTCATTGGCACTCTTCCTTTTCAGTTACCATTCATTTACAAGTTTGTAGACGATGTGATTTGTTCTGTACCTCTTGATAAGATAGACCAAACCTTGCAAACATTCAATTCCTTTAATGAACACTTACAATTCACTATTGAAACCGAAACCAATCGTTCTGTTCCATTTTTGGACACTCTCGTAATTAGAGATGATAACAATCACATTATACTGGATTGGTATCAAAAACCTACGGCCTCAGGCAGGTTCATTAATTATTATTCTAACCAACCATTGTCGCAGAAATACAATACTATTATAGCTATGAAAAACCGGGTTACGCACATTAGTCATACTACTTTCATAAATAAAAACTTAAAAAAATTAGTCGCTATATTCACCAACAATGGTTATCCCAGGCATGTTGTTGACAAACTGATTTTCAATTCCAATACCTTTGATGGACCAATTGATCACGTCATTGACAATGAACTGCCACAATTCAAAAAATTGCCTTATATTAGTAACTTAACGGAGCAAATAGTTCAGCAGTTTAGGATGTACACTCACATAAAGATAGCAAAATATAGTCCCCTAACAATAAGGCAGATATTTACAAAAGCTAAAGATAAAACACCAATACTGAGTCAGGATAGTGTCATTTATAAAGTTGCATGCCGGGATTGCGAAGGAGTATACATAGGGCAGACGTCACAATTGTTAAAACAGAGACTCACACAACACAAGAGTGACAGTAAAATAAAAAAACGCTCATGTGCTTTGGCAGTGCATTGTGTGGATTTGGGTCATGGATTTGATTATGATGGGGTTAAGGTACTGGACAAGGAACGGAATAAAAAAAAACAGACTGGTTCTTGAGATGATACATATTAACAGGGAGAGTTGTTCAATTAATTACAAAACAGACACCAATAGTTTAAGTGTGATATATTCTAATTTGTTGAAATGATGCTCATTCATACTAGGCAATTTTAGTTTTTACTTTGAGGTAAGACCCTGTACAGTCACAAATTTGTATTCATACGAAATAACACAGATAAGTATAAAAATAAGAACGATTTTAACAACGAACACATTTCTACCTGCTGGAGTAAATACATTGATATTAAAAAAAGATAAATGTTTATAAGAAAAATAGCAAGGTCTCTATATCCGCAGTACACACATCGCTTACACGACTGACACACACTTCGTAACATACAACTGTAAACAATTAAGAATGTATTTTGTGTTGTAATACTTTGATAGTTTAGTTGTTAAAAAAATGTGTAAAGTGTTTTTAGTTATTATTAGTCGATGTCGTTTTTAACGTGTTGTTTCACTGTCTGATGTTTTTACAACTTCTACGGCTATGTAAAAAGTGTATTTCCTCTTCATATTACTCAAATTGTAAGTAAACTTTTATCATTTGACACAGTGTTCCACCTTAATTGTTAAAACAAAAATAATTCTTTGTAGCACTCCTGAAGAAGCCACAAAGCAGTGGCGAAATATATAGAGTTTGAATAAATGAGTTTTTAATTTCTAAACAGAAACGGTCCGATTATCCTGAGAATCCACTACCCAATATATATATATATATAAATAAAATTGACTTTTATTTTACCATAAATGATTGAATAATGGTAACAAATCAATAAATGGTCGCAAATGCCAAGAAATTTACAGATTGATATATATATATATATATATATATATACATCTCACTATCTTTATAGCGTCCGTTCATAAAACGACCATAGAGCGTCCGCTACCTAACCAACACCATAGCGAGAACACTAGTAGTGCATTATGTGGATATACTTTGAACATCTCGGCGTATATTTGATTCTGCATTGTAGTAACGTGAGCTTCCATCCACACCACTATTAATAGAGCGTCCTTTCATTCTACAGATGTTAGAGCGTCCGAAAGAAAATATACGATAACCATTCTCTCGATCTTAGAGCGTCCTTTTGTATATTGAGTTTCATTTAATAGATAATAGAGCGCCCGGTAATGTTGCCAGACATCACCCGCTATTAAACTAACGTGCATATACGTGTTTGTTTACTTTGTGTATAAATAGATGTGTTACAAGAAACCGATTTTCTATAAGAATTGGTTGATCGTTTAGTAGCTTTAAAATATAAATAGAAAAAGAAAGAACTTGAAATTTAAAATTGCTGCATTTCTCATGCGTTTTTGGATTGAATTTGTTAACTGTATACAAGGGGTGACACAAAATGGACAATTTAATAAAGTAGAGTATTTTTAAATGTAAAAGAAAATAATTTGACTTCAGCTAACTAAAATTAAACCTGTAAGCAAGTCTAAAAACTGTATCTGCAACCGCTTTCGGACTATAACTGAAGATTCAAAAATATCAAATATCAAAAATATTGTTGCATCTTCTTTTATTATTGTAACCATTAAGATTGAAGATTCATTTTCTACATACTTTAAAGAATAACTAACTAATACTATTGCATTTTATCTCTCTCAAAACATAACGCAAACTAGTACGTGTCAGAGTAAAAAGTAAGAAGTAAGTTCGATAATTATTTACTTTTGAAAAATTCTAGAAGCAGGTACATTTTTATTTTCAAGTCTACGTTTTTCCATGTTGTATATGGAAATAAATACATTAATTTTTTTTCTTTATGTTATTGAATTTTTCTTATTGATACATTCTGAACTGTACACGATATTTTGATTCTTTATTTAGTTCTTGATTTGATAGCTTATATAAAGATATAATTAAGAATACTAAGAATAAATATACTAAAAATTACAATTACATTATTTTTATTGGAAGAAATAGCAATATGACAATAGTTGCCATGACAGCTCTTATTTCTTTCTCACCACTCGTCTAGATTAAGTAACACATACAATTAATAGGTGCTGCTTTTAGTATTTTTTTAGCTAATAAAGTGAATATAATAAATCTGTATTTGATGTTATTTTTGTGAATATGTTTTTATGTAAGCAGTCAAAATAGTTATACTATCATACAGCTTACCGTTATCACTAAAAATATGCCAATGACATTATTTAAGCACATGAAGTGCACCAGGCTAAGTTATCGCAACAAAATACATTCGAAACTATTTGAGATACATGACTGATTTCTTTCACGTAAGTTAAGATTACTATTAAAAAGTAGTATTCCAAATTTCATTTATCAAAGTGCAGTTGTTCCAAAATACGGGCATCCAAGCATCACTACTTTGAGCACTCACTGACTGACTTACTCATTGATTATAAGTCTCGTTTCTTTCCACTAAGTAAAATCTTAGAAATGCCGTCCATAGTGTCGAAGGTGCTTAATTTTCTTGAGGTTGGTAACAAAAAAATGGAACCAAGTCATATTTAAATGTCAAATATAAGCCCTTAACGTAAGAAACATGTGCAACAGAAGGTGTACAAAGAATAAAAAACACACATGCTAACATTTAATTTACTAATTAACAATATAAATTGTTAAGCAGAATTGGATGATAAGTTTTCCGATGCTAGTATTGAAATTTACTTCCCATGTTGAACAGTACAACTGTTATAAAAGTTTATCATAACACTACAAGGTTCGTGTGCAGTAATGGATATTCCAGGCAGATTTTGGGAACACACTACGTTTTGTCTGAATTCCTGTTGCTTCGCATTGACTGACACGTACGGTAATATTCGCTATATTATTTTCTTTACACCAACTTAAAAGTGCTGGTATTGTTTTTGATAAATATGTTGAGACTTTGTTGTCAAAAGATTTTGTAAATTGTCTTCTGCTATTTTGCGAATCTCTGAGGGCGTGCAAATATTTATTTCCTCCTTTTGGTTGATAAATTGAAATAATTTATTGCATAAATCAGTCTAAATTTTAAACAAAATTACGTATAATACCGCCGATATTCAAATATTTAAAATGTTCTATTTAAAAATCAGAGAAACCAACTCCAAAAAAAACAAGATTTCTAAAATATTCGATCAAAACATGTCTCTCATTTTAAGCTTTTTTGAACTTTTAATAACGCGTGCGCAGAAATCATGTCTTATGAAGCTTGTATTTTAATATACTATTATCCTTATTATACCTACTACGCGGCAATGATGCGGCACGCAGCCTAAGGAATAGAGGCGGTGCCTGGGCAAAGCTTTCGTTAAAGATGTTAACTTTATCGAACACTGAAAACTTGCCAAATTTGATCTGGAGTTTTATCAGTTTACACAGAATTTTCTGTGGTTATCAGGACAATGCGAGGCAAAACAAATTGCAGGCAGGCAATTTGGTGCAGTTTCTATATTTGATATATTTTTTAAAGATAATATAACCCACATGTCTGCGCAAACTCGACCTGTTTTTTTTTAGATGTATGTTGGTGGGATCACATTTAAAGGAATTCAGAGCCACTTCAAAAAATGCAAAATTAGAGTTGGATATTTTACTTTCAAAACATAGTAATAATGATATCACTATTTCTGTGCACAATATTACATTATTTATTTTAGTCCAGTTCTGCAACGAACCACTGACTACCGATCCTTACTTATAGCTGTGCAGGTTATATAGATTTAAACAGTAGGTCTATTTGTTTTTATCTCTATGTTTTATTGTAAAAAGCAATTTTTTAAAGAACTACCATTAAATAATCCATTATTAATTACATCCAACTTATATTTTAACACTTTTAGTTTTAACCTTTATTTTGAAGGACTCTCTTGTTTTTTTGGTTAAATTTTCTGTTTTATATAAAAAAAAACGTACAACCTCTTTCTTTTGGATTGTTGCGACTAACCGTTGAGCATCATTCCGTTTATGCTCAATGGTTACCGCAAACGTGGAAACCGATAGTATCGAATATAGCAAAAGCGACATCCCGCAAAAGAACTCAAGCGCAGACAACAGGCGCCGACGACAATCATCGAAGAACTGACACAAACTCTCCCACCACTACCACTCAAGCGCGCACTCTGATTGGCAGTTCACACGGCGAGCCAACTTATTTATATAAATATACGCACCAACAACCAGCCGCATTCTCCGATTGCAACTCGAACACGATCGTCCAGAAGATGAGTGACATCTCATCGAAACGTCGACCAAGTAGTCCTTCTTGGAATTATAGACCGAAGACTACGCGGTTCCAAACCCGGAAAAACCACAACGTCATACACGACCGCGGAAACATCCGAACAAATTTATATATATATATTGTTACAATACAAATATAGACTGTGTAACAATATTAAATTTATGAACTTGGTCATCAAAATTAACTTAATTATTGAAATTAATGATAATGATGTTTTGGAATAATTTTATTTGAATCTTGTTTATAATTACGGGATAAAGATAATAATGTTCTTTATCTGAGTAGTATTTCTTGAGGTTGTAGTCATCCTGTATGTTGAGGGATTGAGTAGTTTCATTTTTCATTGAAGTTACCAAAATCTAGAGAGAAGAGATTTAAAATGTGTTAGTATATTGTAGGATAAGTTATTATTTGTGTAAGAACATATTCAATTGACGTTAATGATGTAAAAGGTAATAAAAAAAATAATATTGAATAATGAATAGCTAAATTGGAATAAAATCACATTTCAAAATTCATATCACCGGATGTGACATTTAAAATGTCATTTTGACAACCGGTTAGTAAATTGATAGGAACCAGTTTATAAAATGTTTAAAGTACATAAGATGCTATTTAAA
The DNA here is from genome assembly GCA_963170755.1 of Amphimallon solstitiale. Lineage (NCBI taxonomy): Eukaryota > Metazoa > Arthropoda > Insecta > Coleoptera > Scarabaeidae > Amphimallon > Amphimallon solstitiale. The sequence continues at coordinate 27,235,691 of OY720685.1, forward strand.
AGCCGGAAAGAATTAAATTAGTAAAATTATTAATATTAGAAGATATTCAAAACATATAAAAAGATTTAAATTCTATGTTGTTTAGAAGGTATTTGCAGAAGAAATTGATTGGTGGATTTAAAAAAGATAGAGGGTTGTCTAGGGGATGAATAATAAAACAGCAGATTCGAGATAATTTTGAAGAAAAACGGGCGCGTTTTAGCGTAGTATAATATTAAAACGCAAATATTATTAATATAATAGAGCAGAATAAAGTAAAAGTGTTCAAATTTAATATCTTGATACAGAGTTCATCGAGAAAAATAATTAAAAGTGATATAAAAATTTTAGGAAAGGAGAAGTTAATTTAAAGAATATAATTTAAAATTACTCACTTTAAAAGCAGTCACGAGAGCCATTTCTTTGGAGTTAAATACTAATAGCAGTTCCGAGAACCAATTTCTTGAAGCAGTCCCGAGAGCCATTTCTTTGAAGATAAATAATAATAGCAGTTCCGAGAACTAATTTCTTCAAGCAGTCTATCGTAGAAGTTCAGAAGTACAAGGCGCAGCATTGACCGTAGAGATTTTGAAGTCCGTAGTTGGAGTTGCACAACTTTTTCATCGTCGAAGAGAGATATTATCAAAATCCTGAAGTATCGAGGTATATTCAACATTGCAGAATCAGTTTTTAGTGACAATAGGCCCAAAACAACATTGAAGAAGGTTATTAAGATTACAATGATCATCTAGAACATAAGGATAACATCTTACGAAGATACTGATAACCATTTGAAATTAGAAGCATATATTATGGACATAGTGTATCCAGGTCGTATAAATATTACGTATATTTTGGAAAATATTTATATTATTCAATTAATAGAGTAATACTTTTGTTTAAAATAAAATTAGAATGTTATTAAGTATACAAATCTAAAAGTATTATCAAATGGAATTTAAATCTTTTCTAGTTAGATAAATTGAAACTCGTACAACCTCAATTAATTATTTATTCGTACGCTTCATTTGTAATTTATTTGAAAAGAACCATTGTTGGTGTCTTAAAATATTCATTGGAAAAAGTAGTTCTAAATTATTAATATATAAAGAAATATTTACCTTATAAAGTATATTAAAATAAAAGGATTATTATTATTATTCCACAACTTCAAATTGCATTAAAAACGTCAGTTGGATGGGTTTACAGTCTTGTTTGTAAATAAGATATTTGTTGATGTTCCTTTAAATTCAACCTCTATAATTTTTTATTCACGATATTTATTAAACTTGTGAATATTTATATCGCTTGTAGTTTTATTGCTCTAAAGTATTCATCAGATATAAACATTGGCTTGACAAGAGATATATACCTAATCTGTAATGGTAAATAGAAAAACATATTTAATTTTATTTGTTATATGCAAATAAATGTTACTTACCAGTTCTATAATATAGTAAAGAAAGGTTAATTACTTATTTTAGATAGTAATTTAATTCAAAGCGGACCACTGACACGACATGAGATGAGTTCTAAAAGAATGAATTGAAGTTTTATCACAAGCGTAGTTAAACCAACTGTAAAATATAAAAACTAGTATTAAAATACTATGAACTGAAAGAGTTTAGATTACTGATGGGTATACTACCAGTTATACGATTTTTAGAAGTCTAATGTATTTCTTATAAATAGATATCTGGGCTAGTCCGGTGCATATTTATAAAAGGAGTAATAGAAAATATTAGTACAATCATTAAGGGTTGTATTTTATTAATTATTGGCTGGCCCAACATGGGGCATTTATAATATGATTAATGGAAAACATTACTTGATAAGTATTTTATTAATATATATATATATATGGCTGTGCGATGGAATCTCCCATATCTAGTGTAATTGCACAACTAGTAATGGAACAAATAGAACAAGAAATAATATCAGATCTTGATTTCGTGCCAGTATTTTACAAGAGATATGTGGATGATTGCATCGCTTGCATACCCAGGGATAAAGCTGAATACACATTAAATAAATTCAATTCAATACACCCAAGGTTACAATTTGAACTAGAAAAAGAAACAAATAATACAATTAATTTTTTAGATTTGACATTAATACATGCCAATAGTAGCATACACACAAAATTATATCACAAACCGACTTCTTCGGATAGATACCTTAACTAAAATTCTTGCCAACTAACATCTTTCAAAAAAAATACAATAGCAAATTTAATTAATAGAGCAATAACTTTAACCACCCCAAAATATAGACCGGAAATTTTAACAAAAATAAAATCATCACTAATGAAAAACAATTACCCACTTACACAAATAAACAAAATTCTCAAACAACAGCTACACAAACATTATAATCATGATACACCTACAGATAAAAATAAAAACACTATTTATACATTTGCACCACTACCATACATCAAGAACCTCTCACAAAGGATAAATAAAATAATGTTGCCATAAAATATAAAAGTGGCACATAAAAATTATAATAATCTTAACAACTTATACACCCCGCTAAAAACAAAAATACCCACCCCAAAGAAAACCCATGTAATATACAAAATTCCATGCAACAACTGTAAAAGAGTATACATTGGCCAAACCACACAATATTTAAAAGACAGAATAAACGGACATAAATTTTCAAATAATAGTACCGCACTTAAAAAACATATTCAAACAACAAATCACACGTTCAATTATACAAATACTACAATTTTAGAAACCAAAACAAATAATAAGGCCCGAAGTATACTAGAAAGCATCCACATTCAAAAACATAAAACGTCTATTAATGATAGGACTGATATTAACAATTTATCAAATATTTATTTCTCAATTTTAGAATAAACAATGGGACAGCACTGGCTTATAACACGATGTTTCCTCGAGCATAAATAAAATACAAGCAAAAATTAATCACGAAAAACACATAAATTTAAAAATGCAAGTTTATAGAGATACACATACATACTAAGCACAGCTACTGATACACAAGCAATTGTTAAGAACATTTTGAATAGTAAATGATAGTAGTTAATGAACATGAAAAATAAATATATTTTGTTACACTCAAAAAAACCGAAATGAAGAAGAGAAATCATAAAAAGAAAAACTATTTTAAAAAAAACCAACAAATAGATATAAGTTTTATTCAAAGATACAATGTAAGTCTAATTATTTTATATTTTAATTACTCAATTTATATGACTGTCCTTTTTTTATATATTATAGTACTTTTGATAAAGACGTTATACATGACGTCGAAACGTTAAGAACAAAAAAGAAAATGAGTTTTCTTACACCTATATGCAGTTAAATTCTACAATTGTTTAATGAAAGAGGCCGCTACAGCCAAGAATTGATATAATAATTATATATATATATATACGTCCTGCACCTTGACACACATGTGGATGTTGTCGCTCACTTGGTTACATTATTTTAAAGAAACTCGTTCCTTAATTTATCCTTAATCTAGTTGTTAGTTTGATGGTTACTTATAAGTTGCTACTAGCAATTGCATTTATTTTAAAAAGATTCACTTTAAAAGGATTTCCTTTAAAGCCTAAAAGTCAAATGTACAATTAATTAGCACGTTTCTTTTTGAGGTAAAAATACAAGCGCCACAAACAGCGCTTGGAAAATCATAAATAATTATGAATGCTGATGCATTGCTTATCGTTATTAATAAATACGATGCCTTGAGATTATAACTTAAGGGAATTTAGCAACCGAACTCACCCTAGTGTCTTATGAGGCTGACTTTTTAAAAGAAAGCTAAAATTTCTCTGCCTCACATTTATATCCTTGTCAATTTACAAAAACAACCGTATGAATAATAGATGTTTTATACTTCACCTCACCACCACACATGCTACTTGTCACACCGGCACCAATCATTATCACTGAATCATACAACAGGTATTCCTAACTGTTACAGTCCGAACATTATGTTGTTAGGGCTCGTATGATGAAACTAAGACGGTCTACGACCATGCAGAATATGCTTCATAATTAAATTATACCAAATGATTTGCTTTTGTTTGTCTTTCTTTTAATCACTTTTAAAATGAAATTCTTACAAATGTTTTGATTTGATATGATTTTCTGATTTACTTTTGTTGTTTGTTTTAAATTGACGAGTCACATTTAAAATCAAATTGTTTCAAATGTTTTGATTTTATATGCTTTTTTAAATTACTTTTGTAGTTCGTTTTATATTCGCACGAATCACATTTTAAATCTAATTCTTTCAAATGTTTTGATTTTATATGTTTTTTCAAATCACTTTTGTAGTTCGTTCTAAATTCGCAGGAGTCACATTTTAAATCAAATTCTTTTAAATGTTTTGATTTTATATGTTTTTTCAAATAATTTTTATTGTTCGTTCTAATTTCGCACGAGTCACATCTAAAATTAAACTGTTTCAAATGTTTTGATTTTATATGTTTTTTTAAATCATTTTTGTAGTTTGTTCTAAATTCGCATGAGTTACATCTAAAATGAAACTGTTTCAAATGTCTTGATTTGATATGTAATTTCAATTCAGTTTTTCTGTTTGTTCTATATTCGCATAAATCACATTTCAAATCAAACTCTTTCAAATGTTTTGCTTTGATATGATTTTCTAATTGAGATTTGAGGTTTGTTTTAAATTTGCACGAGTCACATTTAAAATCAAATTGTTTCAAATGTATTGATTTGATATGATTTTCTAAACCATATTTGCGGTTTGTTTTAAATTCGCACAAGTCACATTTAAATTCAAATTGATTCATATGTTTTGATTTGATATGCTCTTCTAAATAATCTTTACGGTATGTTTTAAATTGGCACGAGTCACATATAAAATCAAATTCTTTCAAATGTTTAGATTTTTTTATGTTTTTTTAAAACAAATTTGCTGTTTGTTTTATATTCGCACGAATCACATTTATAATCAAATTCTTTCAAATGTTTTGATTTGATATGTCTTTTCAAATCAATTTTTCCGTTTGTTTTAAATTCGCACGAGTCACATTTCAAATCAAATTCTTTCAAATGTATTGATTTGATATGATTTTCTAAATTAGATTTGAGGTTTGTTTTATATTCGCACGAATCACATTTATAATCAAATTCTTTTAAATGTTTTGATTTGATATGTCTTTTCAAATCAGTTTTTCCGTTTGTTTTAAATTCGCACGAGTCACATTTCAAATCAAATTCTTTCAAATGTATTGATTTGATATGATTTTCTAAATTAGATTTGAGGTTTGTTTTAAATTCGCAAGAATTACATTTCCAATCAAATTCTTTCAAATGTTTTGATTTGATATGATTATCCAAATTACATTTGATGTTTGTTTTAAATTCGCACGAGTCACATTTAAAATCAAATTGATTCATATGTTTTGATTTGATATGATTTTCTAAATAATCTTTACGGTATGTTTTAAATTCGCACGAGTCACATTTCAAATCAAATTCTTTCAAATGTATTGATTTGATATGATTTCCTAAATTAAATTTGAGGTTTGTTTTATATTCGCACGAATCACATTTATAATCAAATTCTTTCCAATGTTTTGATTTTATATGTTTTTTCAAATCACTTTTGTAGTTCGTTCTAAATTCGCAGGAGTCACATTTATAATTAAATTCATTGAAATGTTTTGTTTTTATATGTCTTTCTAAACTGTCTTTGCCATTTGTTTTATATTCACATGAATCACACTTATAATCAACCTCTTTCAAATGTTTTGATTTTATATGTTTTTTTAAAACAATTTTGCGGTTTGTTTTATATTCGCACGAATCACATTTATAATCAAATTCTTTCAAATGTTTTGATTTAATATGTATTTTCAAATCAGTTTTTCCGTTTGTTTTAAATTCGCACGAGTCACATTTCAAATCAAATTCTTTCAAATGTATTGATTTGATATGAATTTCTAAATTAGATTTGAGGTTTGTTTTATATTCGCACGAATCACATCTATAATCAAATTCTTTCAAATGTTTTGATTTGATATGTCTTTTCAAATCAATTTTTCCGTTTGTTTTAAATTCGCACGAGTCACATTTCAAATCAAATTCTTTCAAATGTTTTGATTTGATATGATTATCCAAATTACATTTGATGTTTGTTTTAAATTCGCACGAGTCACATTTAAAATCAAATTGATTCATATGTTTTGATTTGACGTGATTTTCTAAATTAGATTTAAAGTTTGTTTTAAATTCGCACGAGTCACATTTATAATTAAATTCATTTAAATGTTTAGTGTTTATATGTCTTTCTAAATTGCTTTTGTCATTTGTTTTATATTCACATGAATCACATTTATAATCTAATTCTTTCAAGTGTTTAGTTTTCATATGTCTTTTTAAATTATTTTTAATGTTTGTTCTATATTCACACCAGTCACATTTACGATTAAATTCTTTCAAATGTTTCAGTTTCATATATCTTATCAAAGATTGTTTGTGTTTTGTTCGGAGCCTACATTGACCGTGAAAGTTTGATTGTTCTACTTTGATATATGTATTCTCATAATTACATCTGGAATGTTCTGGGTCTGCCTTTATAGCATCAGAGATGTGTGTATTTTCTACGTGCAACCTCAGATATTCTTTTGCCTCGAATCGTCTGCAACAAATCCCACATTTAAACCTTTTAACTTTGAAATGTAGCTTGTTGGTATGCCTCTTGAGATCTGCTTTATACTTTGTCCGGTAGTTGCACAGCTCGCACTTATACGATGGGCTACTGCGACGTGTCTTGCTTCCGTTCAACGTTGTCATCTGATTGCTTAGCGTCTGTGCACTGCGTTTCCTGGAAAGATCATAAGCCATTAAATGATTGCTCAGTAAGCGCTAAAAATCAACGAAAGTGATCGTAACATAAGCAAACAGATATTATGCGACCAAGATTGTTTTAAACTGCTCATTTTCTTGGCCAAGAATTAGTTGGTAGGTACCTCCAAGAATGGCGATACGAAATGTTTTGAGTTGGTGTCTGATTTAGAACAACACTCTGAAAATGAGTTTCTAAGAAGAATCTTAGATTTCTTATGTTTAAAAGTACGCTTGTAGATACTTATGTATGCACTTCAATGTTAAATAAACCAAGTGTATAAATACATATTACCTCTGTTTCCGTTTTTCTGTGTAAATATGTACGTATATAGAGAACTAACAGTAAATTTGGAAAGTATGTATATGATACATATACATATACCTTGTCTCAGAATAACAAGAATCCGTTTTAAATGTATATAAAATGTTAATGGTACAAATTCCCAAAATTGGAATAACGGAAATGCTAATAAACATCTCCAGAACACTAAGAAAGGTATTGGGTTCACTAGCTAAGCGATACGCCTCTAGTGGCCAAAGAACGAAACACACTAGAATGAGTCATACCGGGGATAAAGTTTGTTTACTTCCATTTACTTTGTATGTTTATATGCACGTAGTTGACCGGTTTTTTGTGTTTTAAATTTATTATTCGATTTTTAACGCATTAGGATTTACAAGCAACGGTGAGTGGTAATTGTTAAGTGATCTCAACTGTTGGTAAAGCATTATATGCCGTTCCTTTGTAGTTTTTAATACCTAACCTAGCCAACATAATCAGAAAAGATGACTACTCCTGGTTTAAAAAGCAACGTAAATTGCTGTGTTCCTGGCTGCAAATCTGTAAGAAAAACTGCTCCCCATTTGTCGTACCATATTTTCCCGAAACGTGGAGACAAAATATCAGTGTTGGACAACAACAAAGAATTGCAACATGTAGAACGTCTTCAACTATGGATTGTGAAATTAAAGATGGGGAAAAGACCAACATAATCAATGACAGTGTGCTCCTTACATTTTAATGAAGATGATTACGTGCAGTCTGGTATTTATTACCACAATATTTTAAGGATTGTGAATTGATAATATTACATATAGGAGCCTGGAATATAAGAAAGAAGTTGAAGCCAACAGCTGTGCCCTCAAAAAATCTGCCAGTCAGTCTTCTAAATAAAAAAACGGAGCAACAAAACGGAACAACAAAAAAGCGACGAAGCATTGAGAAACCAGCGTTTGACCATGAGAAACTTGAAACAAGGTACACAATTATTTAGTTACTATTTTAAAAAAAAACCTAATAGTGACCAAAATATTTTTAAAAAATCATCCCACGTGATATACAATCTTGTTCTGTGTCCCATGACAGTTCTACTGAAGACGCGGTGAATGCTCTACTACTTTTGAGCCAAGAAGTTGTAGAAGAAATTCCTGCGGGAAGTACGTCAAAAACTTTTTGTGACAAAGGTCAGTTGATTTTGAGGATTTTAACACATCAAATGATGTCAGTGTGCAAGTAAACACCAGTTCCTTGTCTACTGTTAGTGATTTTGTGCATACAGACAAAAATTTGAGTAGCTTGACTGGAATACATTTGTTTGCCTTTCTGACTGCAATTGTGATGGTGTTGACTGACGTATTGAAAGATACAAGGCTGCATAAGTTGTCAATTAAGAACCGTTTATTTTTAACTTTAATGAAGCTGAAATTAGATTTGCCTTATGCGGTATTGGCAGTTTTATTTGGAGTTTCACCTCAAACATGCAAAATGACATTCCATACTATTGTAGCAACATTGTCCCCAATAATGATGAAGTCCACCATACTATTTCCCTCTGCAGATGAAATTCGACGGAATATACCTTTGTGTTTCAAGGATTTTAAGAAAACCAGGATTGTGTTAGATTGCACAGAAATTCCAATACAGTCTCACAGAAAACTGTGCTGTCGAGTTAAGACATATTCTCACTATAAAGGCACCACAACCATCAAATTTATGACAGGTAATAATAATCAATAATTACGTATAAAATATACAATGTGTTTTTCAGGTGTAAGTCCAGCTGGACTTATAACATTTGTTAGCGCTCCCTATGGGGGCAGGGTGTCTGACAAAGCAATCTTTCAGCAAAGTGGTCTGTTGGATAAGTTGGATATGTACAGAGATGAAATTATGGTTGATAAAGGGTTTTTAATTGAAGACTTGTGTTGGGAATATGGCATCAATATTATCCGACCACCTTTTCTGAGGAAAAACCAGCAGCTTACTGCCCAAGAATCTTTAAGAAATTGTAAAATTGCTTCAGCTAGGGTTCATATAGAGAGAACAAACCAATGCATAAAGGTTTTTAAGATTTTAACAAACCGCTTGCCAGTACATTTAATTCCACTACTAGATGATATTTTGATTATTGTATGTGGAATAGTAAATTTATCAAATCCCATCCTTAGTAATAATAAATTTTTTGAATAATATTCTCTTGTTTTCTCTAGTAGATATTTATTATGTTGTACTATCACATAAACATATTGTATGTAACATTTTTCTAAAGTAATTGAATTTTAATGTATATAAAAAGTCTTTTACAAATTGGTGATCAACGGGCACATTTATTGTCACAAATGTTGCATCTGCACTGCAATAAATAATGAAATCTGTTGATGCCAAATTTAATATTGCCATGCCTAGCTGTACTTGTCCATAGTACAGATGTTTTTTTTAAGCTGGTATTCATTGTTGACCACTGTAACATATTTTATAGTTTTAATAGCCTCTTCGATTGTATTTGCAATTCCTAAAAAAATATACCATTAATCATAGCTTAATTCATGCAGCAAATCATAATTACCTGCAGCAATACACTTTATTTCCAATAGTTTTGAGGGAATGTTATTTTTACTTACAGTGCATCATAGGCAAATGCGAAATACTAGCTCTGTTGTAATCCAGTATAACACTGCGTCCACTTGTTTACCGTTCTAATACACAGGCATCTCTATCTGTTTCGTTTACTCTACAGGTATCGCGATAATACAGACGCACGCGGTCTTATGGTATATCTATAAAATAAAAACCCAAATACGAACCTCTGAAAATTGCTATACTGCGAATAAGCACAATAGAGATCTTTACTAGGGTTCTTCACACCGAAAAACTAACTAATATCAATTAGAAACGGGTAAATAACGAAAACACCAGAAATTATTACGGAACACAATAGATAGATTAGCATGGGTTAAAAGAAACAACTATCCCCGTTATGACTCATCTGACATGTTGATTGCCTAAACATAAGGCGACACTTGAGTTCCCAATAAACATTACTTCAATAACAATATATTATAAATATGTATTTTAGGGTCGGCAAAGTCAACTGTATATCCGATAATAAAAGAATATAAAGAGACAGGCAAATTAAGGCCGGCTAAAGAACGAGTAGGCAGGCATTTAAAACTTATATACATAAATTTGATGAATCTGTAAAAAATACTGTATGACAGAAGATGCACAGTATCTTTTTTAAAAACGAACTTCCAACCCTTGATAAAATTATGACAAATATAACTACGGATGAGTTCATACCAAAAATGAGCCCAGCAACTCTACACAGACTCTTGAAACTCATTAATTTGAAGTAGGTGCTAATGAAACACTGATCATATTACTACAGTCTAAAGCAAAAAAAAGTAGACAAAAATACAGATTTCTGTCATAGACTTTCTCAAAATGATTAGTGTAATAGCGTCTTCAAAGTTACTTGTCAATATTTGGTTATCTTTCAAAATTGACAACCTTAAACTTGATATTAAGCTTATTATAAAGATGCTTTCCATAAATGAAGATATTAAATGTTATTACACATTTGAGTAACGGTTTCAAAAAGAAATAATATAAATAAAAGCACAGCTTTTAGAATTATTAAAATACGGGGAGATCGGCATAGAATTTGTAGAATTTCTGGTTCTGACCGCAGAAAAATATCAACAGCCGAGCAAGACCGCCATATCACAAATGTGCTTATTGAAATTCCATTTACTACAGTAGTGAATGCAGCTAATGTAAATAACTTTCTGGGTTTTGTTTTTACTGTCCAACGAAGAATTAGTGAAGCTAATTTGCGGTCTGTAAAACTACCGAAAAACAATTTGAATGTGACCCACAAAGAAACTCGTGTAAGATATCCACTTGAACATCTATCCCATCCATACATCGAATAGAGTGAAAACATGTTTCAGAGAAAATAATATCAATGCGTTAGATTTTCTGCCAAGAAGTTCTGATTTAAATATTATCGAAAATATGTGGCAGTTAATGATCAAAAAAATTAAATTAAAGATCTCAAAATAGACAAGAACTGGTAGAAATAGTTCACACAGCATGAGAGAATCAAAGTCAAAATAATTGTACCAACCTTTATAACTCTATTCCAAATAGATTGTAAGAAGTCTTAAACAAAAACGGCTCTATAACCAGATATTAATAGATGTTTTCTTTATGATGTCTTTTAATTAGTATTTTGATTCGTATTAACCAGGTAGAAGATGTTTTGATAATTATTTGATATTACATAGAATAATGACTTGACACTAATGACAAGTAAATAAAGCCAGGTTTACAAAGTACGATATCTCTTGTCTACTTTTTTTTGCTTTCGACTGTACATGTAATAATAATAATAATAATAGACTATATTATTATTATTATTATTTATATTATTTATTTATACATGTGCATATATATATATATATATATATATTCCTGGACCGCTGGGTAATTTTTTAAAAGATATTAAAAATTACCTAATTAACAATTAAACTAATTTTAAATTAATTTGAAATTAGTATGACCTCTAAATCGTCCAAGAAATTTAATTATATATATATGCACATGAATATGTGAATAAGGTCAAGAAAAATTTAGAATTATTTATATATATATATATATATCAGTATTGTTTTATTTTAACATGTTTATAAATTGTGATTCGTCTTCACAAACATTTTACTTTGAATGTTGAAAATAATTAATGCTGTAAGCCGTTACTTTGTGATAATCCATATTAAAATAATAAAAACACATATACTTTGATAATGGCCATGTTGGTGGAAACCGCGGTCACACCATTTTTTCAAATATAGTGATACAACAAATTATATGTGTTTTTATTGTTTGAATGTTGAAATTCAAAATAGATTTTAATATAAGTAAATTTGTGTGTAAATGTATCAACAATGGATTCAATTCAAACATGATAGTGCTCGCTTTAAAATGAACATAGTTCGTTACTAAACATAATTGATGTATGGTGATACGTTAATAAAATAATATGAAAATGAATGATACCTGAAACTTTTTGTAGAGCAGTAAGCAAAATGATGTTCCAAATATTCATTTTGACCAAAGTGGATTTTGCAAAATGGGCACTGTGTAAGATCTGAAATCACAAAAAAAAAACACTGAAACACCACCTTCAGTAATTCTACTCATCAACTTAATAAACTGTATTCGTTGGCACAACTAATTCTAACAGAAAAACTATAATTAGAAGAATAATTAATATGAATAAATAAATGAATATGAAAATTAATATCTCTTTAAAAATTTGACTAAAGATTTGAGTTTTTCTGACCTTTAATTGAAAAGTCACCACCTACATCCCCTGGGCAAATTGTTTTATGTTTGGCCAAACATGATTTTGAGCTGTATCCAAGGCAGCAAAATGTACAGGCAAATATATCCTTAATGAAGTGTTCCATAGTAGGAACAAAATCCATTTCAACATTTCCATTCAAGCTGTCTGTGAAGTCTTCACCAAAATACACCAGTAATTCTTCACCCGGTCGAATTTGACGAGTGCTTCGATAATATAGATAATCTTCACATTGTACGACAATTAGATTTCTTTCAAAAGCATTTCTGGCAGGGTTAATGTACTGCATCCAATTTAAGAAATGCGACTTATCGTTGTCATATACAAATTTTCCTCCTTTTACTCTCCAAGCACGCTCTGTTCTACAGAGTCCAGTGAAAGGACCAAATTTTACACCTTCAGGAATAACTTTTAAGGCCAATATTGCACACTGGCCGAACATATGTTCAATTTCTAAAATATCATTTGGTAACTCATCTTGTGTTCTGTTCTCTGAATTATCCGGAGCATTTCTGTTCAAAATATATACAAGCATTCCACACTCAATGCAATAGTCTTCATAATAAGCCTGACAATTTTCACAATCTGTTGATAAAGTTTAAACAGATTAAGAAGCAAGTAATATAATGTTTGCATAAGTCAAGAAGAAACGAGAGTTTATTGGTCATTTAACCAAGCTAAAATTTCCTATTTTATATAAACATGTTTTCATTCCAAGGTTCATTCCCGGTAAACTTTCCTTGGCCATACATTTTTAAAAAAATTAAAATATAAATTAAAAACCATTTTTAGCATTTCGAAACCTTAATTAGTAATCTTTCATAATTAGTCTCAAAATTACAAGAACATATTTTATTGATATTCCACAGAAGCTTATTTTGTTTGATTTTTATTAACATGGCCATAAATTATTTTAATATGTATATATATATATATATATATATAAAATATATTACAATTCTTTGCCAAATATACAAATGTATTGAAAAATTCAAAAGATTCTTGGTAGTAGTGGCATACAATGAAGTAAAAGTAATAACAATATGACAACTGGTTGTCAATTAGAAAACAATGACAAATATAAAATGCAAATCACAATGTATAATTGAAAATGTAATCAAATAAGCAATAGGACAGTCGGGATTACTTATATAGTCACATCAAAAGGCTTGGGATTTACCACAAACTGTTCAGTCAATGCAATTATACAAATAACAACGACGCAACTATGTAATGAAAAATTAAGAGTAGAACTGTTGATATTATAACAATATAGAATGTAAAATCAGTCATGTATAAATGTAAATGAAAGCAAATAAGCATAGGACAATCACCATTACCCATGTAATCCTATCAAATTGGATTAGGTTCACCTAAACATGTACAATCTGATTGAAATACATAGACAATCAACGATGCAACTATGTATGTGTTAAGATGTATTTGTAGCTACAGACATATATGTTTCTACCTAGTTTGGTTTCGTCAGTGCAGCATAACAAAGAAGGTGTATGTTAAAGCATTAATATGTGTTGAATAAAAATTATATAGTATTACCTTAAAATGTCAATCCAAAATGTCCAAGTGTAAAACAACTGTGCACTTACTTAATACTGTGTAATGCCTTATTTCAACCAGGCAGTTAATAAAATATATTACAATTCTTTGCCAAATATACAAATGTATTGAAAAATTCAAAAGATTCTTGGTAGTAGTGGCATACAATGAAGTAAAAGTAATAACAATATGACAACTGGTTGTCAATTAGAAAACAATGACAAATATAAAATGCAAATCACAATGTATAATTGAAAATGTAATCAAACTGTAATCATACTGTATATATATATACAGTAGAACCCCGGTTATCCGTGTCATACGCATGATGACGCAATATCGATATCGCCAGCAGTATACTAGGGGAATCATTCGCTTTTCATCTGCTTTATGTACATAAATGCAAGTTAACCTACCTATGTAGAGTTTATTTTTTCTTATTTAGTGTAAAAGTTTACTTATGTAGAATTCTGGTTTTTATTCTGTTATCTTTTTAGTATGTATGCATACATACATATAAGAAATAAATGTTCGGATTATCCGTGCTTTTCAATTTTCCGTGCCTCGTCCGGTCCTGTGGAGCACGGATAATCGGGGTTCTACTGTATATACAAGGTGTGTATAAATTGGCGGACCCACTACACGCGGCGATGTTCTTCGTTAAATTCGGAGTCCAAAATCCTAATACGAAAATGTTGTACCATGCTCCATATCTTTGCACGAAGTTCCTAAAGTTCGGACTTTCAGTCTTGAAATAAGCATTATTAGTTGATATTTGTTGACAGGAAGAGCTACAATTTAGAAGAAAGAAGAATTGTTGTTGTTATCCTTTCGTTAAAGTTTTCGTTTTGATTTTAAAGTTTGTTTTTAATATTTGTTTATTAACTTATTTTGACGAAAAACACATCTGACAACGTTGTAAAATAATAAGTAGGCAACCTAATGTTGTTCTAGTCAAATACATTACTACTGTCAAATTTTGACACTTTGTAATCTACCTATTTCATTCGACTTGCTTATTTTTCGTGTTTATTTGTATAGTTTTAATCAGTTTTCGGGTTTTCGTGTTTACTAGTTGTTCTGTTTGTTTATTATGAATTTTACGTTCAACGAATATGCCGCTATGTACATGATATACAGTTTCTGTCGTGGAAATGCTAGCATGGCAGGGCAGGAATATCGAGTGCGTTTTCCAAATCGGAGGCATCCATGTAAAAATGTATTTCGAAGGCTGGACCAACGACTTCGTGAAACAGGTTCGTTTATTCCAAGAAATGCGAACGCAGGTCGACCAAGGCAACGGCGTACCGTGCAACTAAAAGAGCAAGTTCTAGCCACAATACAGGAAGATCCCTCTGCGAGTACCCGTCAATTAGCTTCTACACTAAATATTCCCAGTAATAAGACTGTTCATTTGGTTCTACGAGAAAACTTGCTTCATCCATACCATGTTTCTAAAGTTCAGTCTCTTTACGGAAATGATAACTTATTTCGAATCAATTATTGCAATACAATCTTAAATAGAATTCAGGAAGAAGGTGACTTTTTAAGACGTATTCTTTGGAGTGATGAGTGCATGTTTACCAGAGATGGTGTGTTTAATACTCATAATTTTCATCATTGGGCAGATGAAAATCCACATGAATTTCGCGAATACGGTCACCAAAGAAGGTTTTCTGTTAACGTTTGGCTGGGTATAATAAACCACAGGGTAGTTCGACCAATTTACTTACCAAATCGCCTAGATGCCGGTAAATCAGAATATTTAAATGTTTTAGAACAAGTTATTGATGAGATACCGCTGAACGTACGCCGTAATATGATTTACATGCATGATGGAGCTCCTGCGCACTTTGCTCGTAATATAAGAGACTGGTTGACTGAACACTTCCCAGACAGATGGATTGGTCGTGGCGGTCCCCTTTTGTGGCCTGCGAGATCCCCCGATCTCAATCCATTAGATTTTTTTGTTTGGGGTTTCATTAAAGGTAAAATTTACGCTACACCTCCACAGGACGCTGACGAATTGAAGCCGCAGTATTAGAAATCACACCAGAAAGACTTGAGCGAATAGTACAAACAATACCACAAAGATTGCAGCTATGTCTACAAACTGATGGATTTCAATTCGAACAATTATGTAGGTAATAATTACATTGATTTCTATCAAGAAGATGTACAAAAATTAGTCAATACCATCAAAAAAATTTTAAGCTTTGTAATATTTTCGTAATAAATATGTAATCTAAGAAACCAATTTTATTTCATTTGTTTCTTTTTTAAATTTAAAATGTAAGGTTCACATGACGACGTGTAAAAATGTTCCGAAGATTATAACTAGCACATGCGTGTTCAATGTTGCCAAATGTATGTTTCTTTCAAATTCATTCTGAAGACAAAGGAAGCCTGATACATCGTTTTAGGATTAGGACTTTTAACTCAAAATTTGACCAAGAATGTCGCCACGTGTAGTGGGTCCGCCAATTTATACACACCTTGTATATATATATATATATATATATATATGGTATCGCAGGTTTTCGCGGGTGTAATGTGTAATCGCGTTGTTTCGGGTTTCTTCCCGCGTGGAAGTTCTGGCGTCCTGAGAAGGACCGGTGCAACGTTTCGATAAAATCTCATTTATCATCTTCAGGCGTATGTTACTCTCTAACGATCTTCGTTTTTCGAACCAACCACCCTGTATATATATATATATATATATATTGGAAGTTGTGATGTTAGACACTGTTTTCAGGGTGTATTGGTATGTAAATTTACTGATCCAGGAAGGTCAGAATGTGTGGGCTGGGTTAATTAAAACATTCTATTTGTGGCTGGTAACGTTTCGGAATAATTTATTCCATCATCAGACTCTACAATAAGTTGAAAAAATTTTTTTAAATAAATAATTAGGGACAATCTTAAATAAACAAAAGTCATGAACACCCAAAACTTTAGAGTCGATTTCTGTAAATATATCTTTCAGACAGTTGGGTTGTTGGATGACAGATGGCGTCTTGGCACCGTTTGTAAATAATTGTTCTAACTTAAATAATTAAACCCATGGTTTCAGTATTATTTTATGACAACCCTCCACCTTACCCACCCCCTCCCCCTTCTTTGTTCTTCCAGTTTGTCCTATCGTTGCTGGTTCCTACTTCTTGCGTAACATCCTTATATTGCCTTGTTTGCGGTGGTCTTTTGGTCTTGTAACAAAATAATTTTTGGTTTTCTTTGCTGCTGTTTATTTCCAAATTAATATATCAGAATTACAGATGTAATTTAGAATTATCATATTAACAGTTTTATTTAAAGAAATTTTGATAATTCGCTATTAAACTGTGACCTCTGACCTGCCCTTGACATCGCGAAGAGGTGACCTGTAAATACTCACTTACGGTCAGATAGGTCATGCATTTTAATTGTTGTTGTGATCTTCGTGTTGGTGCTTTTTAAAATACAACTAGTAATGTCCGTCAAAAACTTTGGTTTTAATTTTACTGAGCAATTGATTTGAAATTGTTAAATGTAATTTTAATATGTGACACCTTAATGGCCTATATAATATATTAAAAATTTTTAATTTAGTGTACCACCAACACGAGTTCTCTATGTTTATGATTGGATCTGTTAAGATAATTTTCGGTGTCCATAGTGGCAAGTAAGTGAGTTCTCTTGTTTTGGGTGTTCATGACTTTTGTTTATTTAAGATTGTCCCTAATTATTTATTTAAAAAAATTTTTTCAACTTATTGTAGAGTCTGATGATGGAATAAATTATTCCGAAACGTTACCAGCCACAAATAGAATGTTTTAATTAACCCAGCCCACACATTCTGACCTTCCTGGATCAGTAAATTTACATACCAATACACCCTGAAAACAGTGTCTAACATCACAACTTCCAATACATTAAAATGGGCTTTTACACTGACATTGGTACATCTTATGGACAAATGGTCGCAACAGTTCTTAAAAACTGGGTCAACAATAACAGACAGCTAGCAGCTTCCCGTAATAGGGTTACCTTTCTGCGGCGTTGTAGATGCAGCCACATCTTTCCAAAACACATTATCAACAACATAAGGACATTGGATTACAACACAACTGGCCACAGCAGCAACATGTTGAGAAGAGCCGAAAACATCATTACAGGTCTGAGGTCACAGATATTAGATTTCGAAATAGATAATACATATTCGCATATACAATTTTTAATAATTAATAGAAATTATAACATGCAAATTGCTAGACAAAAATTGCCGCGTAAAGTTTTCAATGATTTCAACAATTTTCAAAAAAGGAATTATAGTAAAATATATAACAACTTTAAAGCCAAGCAGCAGCATAAATTTACTAATCTTAGAAATCTTAGCCTCGCAACTAGGCATTATATTATTTCTCCCTCCACCGTTAATACTGAGATGGTTTGCCCTTTTGAGCCGGCGGTGGGTGACGGGGCGTCCGGGTTGGGGGTTGGTGCTCGGCAGCCTGACTTACATTCATTAGACTCAGTTAACGTTGTTGGTGATGAGGTCACAAACGACTTCCTCGTTAATCTAACTACGATTGACATTCCTGTTGCTGTCAAAGAGCTATTGGCCCTTGGTCCCGGTTTCTCGTTGCCTACAAGTCCGGATAACATTAAATTAGAAAGGGTTTTGGCAGAATGTGAAGACATTCTTTCCTTAATAGATGTAACTGACAGAGATTATTATAGGTCTGAGATCGCTTATCGTGTGACACACTATATTAGCAATCATACTCACAACACACTACATAACAGCATAGAAAAACAATGCAGAGAATTCTTAAAACAACATACTGACATCATAGTCACCCAATCTGATAAAAGTAATGTCACAGTGGTCATGTATAAAGCTGATTATGACTACAAAATGTTAGAACTCCTTAGTGATACTCATACATATGCCAAACTCAATAGGGATCCCACATACTCTGATGAACGCAGAACTTGTCAAATTATAAATAAACTAAAAGTTAATAACTACATTGATGACATATTACACAAACAACTCATCAAAAAGAACTCTGCCCCGTCTAGGATATATGGGATCCCCAAAATTCATAAGTCTAACATACCCTTAAGACCTATAGTTTCTAGTGTTGACAGCCACTCGAGACATTTGGCTAAATATATGGCGAATATTATTAGTATGTCGTTCAAACCGTATAACAGCTTCAAACTTATTGATACATTTGATTTTGCCACAAAAGTCAATAACACCCCCGTCCAGGCTGACCATATATTAGTTTCTTTTGATGTTGTCAGCTTGTTTACCAACATACCGACAGAACTAGCCATCGACGTGGTTAGAGATAATTGGGCTCTAGTGGGGGACAACACTGACATTCCTTGTGGTGAATTTTTGTCCTTGTTACATTGGCTGTTTAGCAGTGTCCACTTTACTTACAACGGTCAGCATTATGCACAGAAATTCGGGACACCTATGGGGTCTGCGTTGTCTCCCAGTATAGCAGATATAATAATGAACACTATCCTCAAATATGTTATTGCACATGCCAAAGTTAACATTAAATTCATCTATCATTACGTTGATGACATTATCGCTCTAGTTCCCCAAGACAGTGTTGATGATCTTCTTACAACTTTCAACAATTATAACAACCACCTTCAATTCACAGTAGAACAAGAGACTAATGGCACCTTGCCCTTTTTAGATGCACTAGTCACTCGCCAGGATGATAAGATTAAGCTTAGGTGGTATAGAAAACCTTCTAATTCGAACAGACTGTTGAATTTCCACTCTAATTGTCCTACAAAATATAAGATCAATTTAATAAAATGCTTAAAACATAGAATAATTAACATCACTCATACGGATTGGCAGCACTCGGACCTACTACGACTGAAAGACATTCTTCTAAAAAACAGCTATCCTAACGCCATTTTAAACAAGATCTTGTTTTCAACTGGCACTACCCTGCCAATGCACGCTATTCCGCTAAGTCCGGTACAAACCAATAATACCATAAATAACTTGGGTAACACAGATCCTGTTATCTATAAGAAAATGACATATATACCAGGTCTTACCAACTTTATAAAGGAACTGTTTGAGGATAGAGTAACTATAGCGTTTACAACGGCTAACTCAGTCTCTAAATTCTTCACACCTTTAAAAGACACAATGGATACAAAATACAGAAGCAATGTAGTTTACTGCTTGAAGTGTAGGGATTGTCCGCAATGTTACATAGGACAAACTAAACAAAGAGTCAATGAGCGGAACATACAACATCGCAGTGATGCCATTCGTAAACCTAAGTCATGTAAACTTGGTGAACATATGAGTAACACTAAACATACTATTAACTTTGACCAAACTCACATTTTATATAATGAAGCTAACCTGCACAAGAGATTATTTCTTGAGACCTTTTGTATCAATGTCATAGAACCAAATATGAATTCTAAATCTGACTCTGCCAATTTCAGTGTGATATACAATAATATTCTAAGGTTTATAAGACCTAAAATCTTGTGTAATGTTGGTCGGCAGTAACATGTATGTGTTGAGTTACAAAACTTTAGAGTCGATTTCTGTAAATATATCTTTCAGACAGTTGGGTTGTTGGATGACAGATGGCGTCTTGGCACCGTTTGTAAATAATTGTTCTAACTTAAATAATTAAACCCATGGTTTCAGTATTATTTTATGACAACCCTCCACCTTACCCACCCCCTCCCCCTTCTTTGTTCTTCCAGTTTGTCCTATCGTTGCTGGTTCCTACTTCTTGCGTAACATCCTTATATTGCCTTGTTTGCGGTGGTCTTTTGGTCTTGTAACAAAATAATTTTTGGTTTTCTTTGCTGCTGTTTATTTCCAAATTAATATATCAGAATTACAGATGTAATTTAGAATTATCATATTAACAGTTTTATTTAAAGAAATTTTGATAATTCGCTATTAAACTGTGACCTCTGACCTGCCCTTGACATCGCGAAGAGGTGACCTGTAAATACTCACTTACGGTCAGATAGGTCATGCATTTTAATTGTTGTTGTGATCTTCGTGTTGGTGCTTTTTAAAATACAACTAGTAATGTCCGTCAAAAACTTTGGTTTTAATTTTACTGAGCAATTGATTTGAAATTGTTAAATGTAATTTTAATATGTGACACCTTAATGGCCTATATAATATATTAAAAATTTTTAATTTAGTGTACCACCAACACGAGTTCTCTATGTTTATGATTGGATCTGTTAAGATAATTTTCGGTGTCCATAGTGGCAAGTAAGTGAGTTCTCTTGTTTTGGGTGTTCATGACTTTTGTTTATTTAAGATTGTCCCTAATTATTTATTTAAAAAAATTTTTTCAACTTATTGTAGAGTCTGATGATGGAATAAATTATTCCGAAACGTTACCAGCCACAAATAGAATGTTTTAATTAACCCAGCCCACACATTCTGACCTTCCTGGATCAGTAAATTTACATACCTATATATATATATATATGTGTAAATTTGAATTTTAATTATTTTTAAAATTCTGTTTTTCTCAGCGGAGAAATACCTAAATTGATTTTTCTGCTTCGCGCTGAGTAAATTAATTAGGAAATTTTATCACAAAAATTTGCCCACGATGAGATTTGAACTCATGACCTTCTTAATGCCGTCAAGATGCGCTAACCAACTGCGCCACGAGGGCTTGAGTTCATATCTACTTAAACGTCTTGATATCATCAAGTGACAGATTGAAATAATACAACTTTATCCGGCAGTTCGGAAATGAATGTGTAAATTTGAATTTTAATTATTTTTAAAATTCTGTTTTTCTCAGCGGAGAAATACCTAAATTGATTTTTCTGCTTCGCGCTGAGTAAATTAATTAGGAAATTTTATCACAAATTGTATTATTTCAATCTGTCACTTGATGATATCAAGACGTTTAAGTAGATATGAACTCAAGCCCTCGTGGCGCAGTTGGTTAGCGCATCTTGACGGCATTAAGAAGGTCATGAGTTCAAATCTCATCGTGGGCAAATTTTTGTGATAAAATTTCCTAATTAATTTACTCAGCGCGAAGCAGAAAAATCAATTTAGGTATTTCTCCGCTGAGAAAAACAGAATTTTAAAAATAATTAAAATTCAAATTTACACATTCATTTCCGAACTGCCGGATAAAGTTGTATTATTTCAATTTGTCACTTGATGATATCAAGACGTTTAAGTAGATATGAACTCAAGCCCTCGTGGCGCAGTTGGTTAGCGCATCTTGACGGCATTAAGAAGGTCATGAGTTCAAATCTCATCGTGGGCAAATTTTTGTGATAAAATTTCCTAATTAATTTACTCAGCGCGAAGCAGAAAAATCAATTTAGGTATTTCTCCGCTGAGAAAAACAGAATTTTAAAAATAATTAAAATTCAAATTTACACATTCATTTCCGAACTGCCGGATAAAGTTGTATTATTTCAATCTGTCACTTGATGATATCAAGACGTTTAAGTAGATATGAACTCAAGCCCTCGTGGCGCAGTTGGTTAGCGCATCTTGACGGCATTAAGAAGGTCATGAGTTCAAATCTCATCGTGGGCAAATTTTTGTGATAAAATTTCCTAATTAATTTACTCAGCGCGAAGCAGAAAAATCAATTTAGGTATTTCTCCGCTGAGAAAAACAGAATTTTAAAAATAATTAAAATTCAAATTTACACATTCATTTCCGAACTGCCGGATAAAGTTGTATTATTTCAATCTGTCACTTGATGATATCAAGACGTTTAAGTAGATATGAACTCAAGCCCTCGTGGCGCAGTTGGTTAGCGCATCTTGACGGCATTAAGAAGGTCATGAGTTCAAATCTCATCGTGGGCAAATTTTTGTGATAAAATTTCCTAATTAATTTACTCAGCGCGAAGCAGAAAAATCAATTTAGGTATTTCTCCGCTGAGAAAAACAGAATTTTAAAAATAATTAAAATTCAAATTTACACATTCATTTCCGAACTGCCGGATAAAGTTGTATTATTTCAATCTGTCACTTGATGATATCAAGACGTTTAAGTAGATATGAACTCAAGCCCTCGTGGCGCAGTTGGTTAGCGCATCTTGACGGCATTAAGAAGGTCATGAGTTCAAATCTCATCGTGGGCAAATTTTTGTGATAAAATTTCCTAATTAATTTACTCAGCGCGAAGCAGAAAAATCAATTTAGGTATTTCTCCGCTGAGAAAAACAGAATTTTAAAAATAATTAAAATTCAAATTTACACATTCATTTCCGAACTGCCGGATAAAGTTGTATTATTTCAATCTGTCACTTGATGATATCAAGACGTTTAAGTAGATATGAACTCAAGCCCTCGTGGCGCAGTTGGTTAGCGCATCTTGACGGCATTAAGAAGGTCATGAGTTCAAATCTCATCGTGGGCAAATTTTTGTGATAAAATTTCCTAATTAATTTACTCAGCGCGAAGCAGAAAAATCAATTTAGGTATTTCTCCGCTGAGAAAAACAGAATTTTAAAAATAATTAAAATTCAAATTTACACATTCATTTCCGAACTGCCGGATAAAGTTGTATTATTTCAATCTGTCACTTGATGATATCAAGACGTTTAAGTAGATATGAACTCAAGCCCTCGTGGCGCAGTTGGTTAGCGCATCTTGACGGCATTAAGAAGGTCATGAGTTCAAATCTCATCGTGGGCAAATTTTTGTGATAAAATTTCCTAATTAATTTACTCAGCGCGAAGCAGAAAAATCAATTTAGGTATTTCTCCGCTGAGAAAAACAGAATTTTAAAAATAATTAAAATTCAAATTTACACATTCATTTCCGAACTGCCGGATAAAGTTGTATTATTTCAATCTGTCACTTGATGATATCAAGACGTTTAAGTAGATATGAACTCAAGCCCTCGTGGCGCAGTTGGTTAGCGCATCTTGACGGCATTAAGAAGGTCATGAGTTCAAATCTCATCGTGGGCAAATTTTTGTGATAAAATTTCCTAATTAATTTACTCAGCGCGAAGCAGAAAAATCAATTTAGATATATATATATATATATATATAATTAATATTTATATGTGTTTAACGTATATGCTAAACACATATAATTCGTTTCTTTGCCGTATATATCTAAATATGTGAGAAGTTTCTTGAATTTAGCGGCGTATTAATTAATTGATTTAAGATAATTACTTTAATGATTTTAAGGAAAAGAAATATGGTTCCTTCGTTAAATGAGAATAATTGGAAATTATCTCTCAAGCTTACAAACATCGTCACCGAAACTATATATACAAATTTCGGTAAATAGGAAAATGAACACCAGAGCCGTGCTGATGAATGTTCACGTTGTAGTGGTTAATGAAACTGATGCATATGTGTTAGTCCACGGAGTGGTGTGTTTCTTTTCCTTAAAATCATTAAAGTAATTATCTTAAATCAATTAATTAATACGCCGCTAAATTCAAGAAACTTCTCACATATTTATATATATATGTATATATATATATAATATGAAATAATTACTACTTTAATAAACGTAGAATTTTGGGCTGGATAGTTGATTCAAAACACAATTGTTGGCTAAATAACGTTTCGGAAATATATTTATTCCTTCATCAGATCTACAAAATACTTAAATTAGGGACAACTGTTAAGTTAACTATAAATTATCTTACAATTGCCACACTAGGACATAAAATATATGGGAAGGTATATAAAATTTTGTTTTTTAAATAAGACACATATAAATTTAACAGTGTGATATATCTGAGGTTTGAAACCTGATGTGCGCTTTGTAATAAAAAAGATTTTTTTTTGTTTACAATTTTGTATATGTCATCTTGACGTTTATACTTATAGTCACTCTCATATTATGTTAAATTTTTAATGTTCGTCAAACCCATATATTTTATGTCCTAGTGTGGCAATTGTAAGATAATTTATAGTTAACTTAACAGTTGTCCCTAATTTAAGTATTTTGTAGATCTGATGAAGGAATAAATATATTTCCGAAACGTTATTTAGCCAACAATTGTGTTTTGAATCAACTATCCAGCCCAAAATTCTACTTTTATTAAAGTAGTAATTATTTCATATTATATTATAGCTAATTATCAGTAATTATATCTTTAATCTAACTATATATATATATAGATACAGGGTGGTTGGTTTTTCATTGTCCAGCCTATATCAGCTTTATTATCAAAAATTCAAAAAAATGTTAGAGGAAAATGTTTTTTATCTCGAAATGGTCTATCATTTTGCATCATTAGCAATCTTTCATAGCCTACTGATTTTTAGCAGCGATAATCAACTTTAATTTCTTAAATGGAACACCCTGTATATTTTCTATAAAAATGAATCCTCATTAAATTCTGTTTATTATGATACGTCACAAGTTGGCATATGTGTAGTAATTGTCTACGGAAACGAAATAATAAGAAAAAGTACGGAAAACTAAAATTTGCTATTTCTATTATAAATAAAAAAAATTAAATACTAAATAGTAAGTAATGTGTCTTATAATAATTGTTGAAATTGTCCACCATTACATTCTAAACATTTGTCGCCTCGAGTAATTATGTTCCTCCTGGCGTTTTGCAGCATTGCAGGTGTAATTAGCAAGCAAGCTGTGGTAATTTTATTCTTCAGTTCCTGACGATTTTGAGAAGGAGTATTATAAACTTGGTTTTTCAAAAAACCCCATACAAAAAAATCAAGAATTGATAAATCAGGCGATCTGACAGGCCACAAAATTGGTCCTCGGTTGACGATCCAGTTTTGACCAAATTCATTTTGTAGATAATTTGTTACTGCAGCTCCATTATGAGGTGGGGCGCCGTCATGTTGGAACCATAAGTTTCGTCTTAAAGCTAATGGGAGATTGTCTATGTAGTCTTGAAATTCATTTTGTAAAAATAATAAATATTGGTTCTGAGTCAATGTTCCATCTTAAAAATAAGGCGCCAAAATTTCATTGCCGACTATCCCTACCCATACATTAATTGAAAATCGCACTTCCGCACGAGCTTCAACAATTACGCGAGGGTTTACATCGTCCCAGTAATGTGTATTCTTTTTATTAAAAATTCCATTTCTGTGAAAATTAAATTCGCCTGTCCAAATGATATTATTTAAATAATGTCTTCCCACATTCACGAGCCATTCACAAAATATTATTCTGTTGTTGGGATCATTAGCATGTAATGTTTGGACTAAATTTAATTTAAAAGGCTTTAGTTTGTGCAATTTTAAAACATTCATAATTTCGTGTCTTGGATATTCAAATCAAACGCTGCTTCTCTTGTAGAAGTTCTTGGATTTGCTCTAAAGTAAGCTAAAATAACAACTTCATTACCGTGGTTGTTTCCTCGTCCATTTTGAATATTATTTATACGCCTTGAAAAGGTTCCAGTTAACCGCAGAGAATTTTCTAAATTTTGAAAAGTATTTACGTGAGGTTGTCTTCTGTCAGGATATAAATTTTGATACAAGATAGCAGCCTGACGTTTATTGTTGTTTGATCTGTGAAAACAGCACAGCATATCAACTTTTTCACTGTTTGTGAAGCCCATGTTCATTTTTCTTATACAAAGCACTAACGGTTTCTTAGTTAAATAAGAACCGCAATACCTTTGTCTCTATTAAACACTTCTAACTGACCTATGTCAAATATTTACAGGTATAAACAACAGAATATCACAGTCGACTACTACAATTTCAAAATAACAAAACACTTATACTTTGTTATATCACTATATTAATCCAAATGTGTGACCGCGGTTTCGACCAACATGGCCATTAACGAACACTGTACTACAAATGACACACAAAATGTATGCTAAAAATTTGGTGTTAGGCGGTAATTATAAAGTAGGGGGGATAGAAGGAATAATATACAATACATCGTAATAACTATTAGTTAATTATAGGGAAAACCAGAAAATAGAAATTTGACTACAGTAAAATGGTAAAATGAAATAACCTAAGTACAACAGGTAAACAGAGGTGTTATATCAAATCAGTCTGATCGTTAAGCAATATAATATCTGAATTGCGGGAGGATTTGAATATTTCTAGGGCCTCTAGAAGGTTTAATTTCTTACCCTTCTCGGCAAAATGTAAGATTTTTACGAAACGAACTATAATTTCGTTTTTCCCATTATTAGGCATAATTTAAAGGCAGCTACCTACTTGTTATACATCTTTATAAAGAGAAATGTATTTAGAATCATATTCCGCAAAAATATACAGGGTGTTCCATTTAAAAAATTAAAGTTGATTATCGCTGCTAAAAATTAGTAGGCTATGAAAGATTACTAATGATGCAGTATGATAGACCATTTCGAGATAAAAAAGATGTTCCTTTAACATTTTTTTGAATGTTTGATAATAAAGCTGATATAGGCTGGACAATGAAAAACCAACCGCCCTGTATATAAATATATAATTTAATTTAGTTTCTTAGTAACTGTCGGCATTTTTCAAAATGAAACACTTATTCCATTATAAAATGTTTTATTTTATTTAACGTTTCGACTCTATCTTTGGAGTCTTTTTCAAAAAATATATAATGGTTTTATCTAGAATAACAATATTGTCAATTATTTAAAATTAGCGGTAAAAAAAACAAAAAAACTTACATTTCAAAGTGGACATCACTAATGTTTAGGTTGTTATAAACCTTTTTTTTTAAAAAACATTTTAAAAAAACAGCACATTCTATTTTCAAATTTCAAAGTTCCATGTTACTTATACAAATGGTAATTGTTATTTTAATTTTTATATTTATAAAACGTATACTGTGTATTACCTCACTCTTATGTATATATTTTTAAATGTGTCGATCTAGCAATGTATTTTTCACATTTTCATGAGGTATATGTATGTCTTTTTTTGTGGGTCAGTTTTTCGTTGTTATTTTTATGTTTTATTTTAGAGTAATGATATACTTCATTACTCTAAAATAATATCGATGACAAATTATCTGTCTGTTCTGTCATTAATTGAATTTTTATATTTCCTAATATATATACTTTCTAAACATATTCTCGCTTTGTTTTTTGTTTCTGTTGTTAGTATTTTTGTGTTATCATAATTGAATGTTATGTTATGTTTAGTTTGTATAGTGTGTTTTTTTAATACTCTACTATTGTTTGCAAATTTATGTCCATTTACTCTATCTTTAAGATGTTGGATACTTTGTCCTATATACACGCCTTCGCAGTCATTACATGGAATTTCATATACAGTATGGTTTTTTTTTAATTTCGGTGTTTTGTCTGTTAGTTTTGTGTATATGGGGTTAAAGGTGTTGTAATTTGTATGTGCGATTCTTATTTCAAATGGTAGTAGAGTATTTTTTAATTTTTCAGATAGATTATTAATGTATAGTATTGGTACCGCGCGATCATTTAAATTCTAAATTAGAGCAGGCTGTGAAATTTAAATTACAGTCCAAATCAATTGATTTTCCGCTGTATTCATAAGTAATTCCGATATCGTCAATAGAAAGTTCGGTTGTCAACATGACATTTCTAATCTCCAAATGAAAGTTCTATTACTCAAAACAAAGTCCGCTATCATCAAAAGAAAGTTCGGTTTACCTAAATACATAAGAAAATGGATTTGTTGTGCAGTTTTCATCCACCCAGTCACATACATTAGTATTAGTTCTTTTTCTTCAATCGTTAATATTTGTGGACGATGTCTTTTTGGCTTTTTATTCATTCTGTCTTCTTTTTTGTATACCTTATGTAACAATTTTTCGTGTATTTACATAACATCAAACGTTGTACTTAAATTTTTCAAAGTTTCGCCTCTGTTAAACGCTTCTATTATTAAACCTCTTCTTTCGTTACTGATTTTATGGCAAACCATACCTTTTAAATGTACTATACCCTGTCTCAGAATAAGAAGGAGTGATTCAAATATCCCGCCAAAACATGGAACACATAGCTTAAAATTTAGTAGACAATTTGATATGACATCATGACAATTGAGGTTAGAAGAACTGTATTAATTCTAACTAAGGATTTAGCTGTTTGTGTTTCATTTACTACTTTCGTTAAAATAGATGGATGTGCCGCTTTTCCTTCTACCAATCGAAGCAGCTATACGAGTGCACGGCAATTGGAAACAGGAGAGTAAAGTTATATTAAGTTATAATCAACGACACAAGTATGTACATACATCTATAATTTGATGAATACAAATCTCTTAACATTCAAATCTGTTCATTCTAGTTTTGAAAAAAAAATTAGAAGAATCTGTGGATAAAGATATAGGCCCAATTTACAAATGAAAGCATATACTTTGTTCTGAGCGTTTTGAGGAGGATTGCCGTTATAAATATATAATTACTGCACATTTTAGTGAATGTGCTATATCAACATGAAAATTGTGAATCAAGTCTATTTATTATTAAATATTTGTATCAGAGAGCAAGAATGAATCAAACCTTTTATCTTTTATCAAAATGTCCTTAAGAACTTGCAGAAAAGGTTTTGTTTATTAGTTTCTATTTTAAATATCAATAAAGAACTTACAGATAAATCATTCGTATTACTGCGACAAACCTTGAAGAGGTAACTTCAACCAACTAGTCTTGGAAATTTGAATCTTACATACGACAGTAATAAATAGAAAAATTTACATCGGCTGAAGTTGTTTACACGAACTGCAAAAATAAGTACATATACCTACACATTACTAATTATTATTCCCTATTAAAATTTATTTATTATGAAAATATATAAAGTATAACAAATATTTATTTCTAGTATATATTGGAAATTAACAATAATTTAGTGTTCACATCATGTTAAAAAGATTAAAAATTTACATGGTCGGCACAATTTTTCCAAATACTTATTGTAACATTTGTAATTGCTTCTGTCAAACGTTCTCATATAAGTGATATTCTGAAAGGGGATTTTTTTTAAGCAACTTCATCTTATGTATCAATTCAGATCCTATATGAAGTATTCTTAATTGCCTATCTTTATCGGTATGGCTATTTAATCCTACAGGTTTTCAACAAAGCTTGTCGTGCACTCATTATACTTGTGGCAATCCAAACTTTTTCCCATATTCTCCACCAGATATTTTCACCTTTTTCTATTAGTACAGGATTCTTTACATTTGATAAATATTTCTGAAAGATAACGTGTACCTATATGAACATGTGGTAATATAATTAGTATTTAATTAACACTTACTTGAAATTAATGAGTCAATTCTAGAATATGTGTGAGTTGTCCACTTCATTTATGGTATGAACTCATCTATAGTTATTTTTGCAATGATATTATACCTTGTCTCAGAATAAGAAGGAGTGATTCAAATATCGCGCCAAAATGGCGTATAATTTTAAGGTATTTCATTGGTTCTTGCGTAGGCAAGTTTAACATGGGAAAATAAGTTTGACAAAACGTCATTTTATGTTTATAGTCAAGCCATAACCTAGTCTCTTACATTTTTACTTCGGTTTATTATAGTTTATTGTGTTATTAAATAAAATCCGTACTTTTATGTACAACACGAGCATGAGTTGATCAGACGGCTTAAGACCTAAGGAACAAGTGATCAGGCATTTAAAACATTGAATTTGATGAATCTGTCAAAAATACTGTACGACAGTGCAAGAATCAAACGTCCAACAATTAATATCATTGCAAAAATAACTATAGATGAGTTCATACCATAAATGAACTGAACAACTCACATATATTCTAGAATTGACGCATTAATTTCAAGTAAGTGTTAATTAAATACTAATTATATTACCACATGTTCATATACATGTTATATTTCAGATATTTCAAACGTAAAGAAACCTGTCCTAATAGAAAAAGGTGAAAATATCTGGTGGAGAATATTTGGGAAAAAGTTTGGATTGCCACAAGTATAATGAGTGCACGACAAGCTTTGTTGAAAACCTGTAGGATTAAAAAGCCATACCGATAAAGATAGGCAATTAAGAGTACTTCATATACGTTCTGAATTGATACATAAGGTGAAGTTACTTCAAAAACATCCCCTTTCAGAATATCAGTTATTCGAGAACTTTTGACAGAAGCAATTACAAATGTTATAATAAGTATTTGGAAAAATTGTGCCGACCATGTAAATTTTTAATCTTGTGAACACTAAATTATTGTTAATTTCCAATATATAATAGAAATAAAAATGTGTTATACTTTATATATTTTCAAAATACATCAATTTTAATAGAGAAGAATAATTAGTAATGTGTAGGTATATGTAATTATCTTTGCAGTTCGTGTAAACAACTTCAACCGATGTAAATTTTTCAATTTAATACTGTTCTATGTAAGCTTCACATTTCCAAGTGTAGTTGCTTGAATTTACCTCTTCAAGGTTTGTAGCAGTAATACGAATGATTTATCTGTACAAGTTCTTTATTGATATTTACAATAGAAACTAATAAGCATAAACTTTTTCTGCAAGTTATTAAGGACGTTTTGATAAAAGGTAAAAGGTTTGATTCATTCTTGCTTGCTGATACAAATATTTAATAATAAATATACTTGATTCACAATTTTCATGTTGATATAGCACATTCACTAAAATGTGCAGTAATTATATATTTATAATGGCAATCCTTCTCAAAACGCTCAGAGCAAAGTCTACTCTTTTCATTTGTAAATTGGGTCTATATCTTTATCCATAGATTCTTCTAATGATTTTCTTTGAAAAACTAGAATGAACAGATTTGAATGTTAAGAGATTTATATTCATCAAATTATAGATGTATGCACCTACTTGTGTTTATAATTTTACTCTCACTTATGTTTATAACTTTACTCTCCTCTTTCCAATTGCCGTGCACTCGTATTGCAGCTTTGACTGGTAGAATGAAAAGCGGCACATCCATCTATTTTGATGAAAGTAGTAAATGAAACACAAAACAGCTAAATCTTTAGTTAGTATTAATATAGTTCATCTAACCTCAATTGTCATGATGTCACATCAAATTGTCTACTAAATTTTAAGCTATGTGTTCCATGTTTTGGCGGGATATTTGAATCACTCCTTCTTATTCTGAGACAAGGTATAATTGTTGAATGTTTGATTTTTCCACTGACGTACAGTATTTTTGACATATTCATCAAATTCAAAGTTTCAAATGCATGATCACTTGTTCCTTAGGTCTTAAATTGTCTGATCAACGCATACTCATGTTGTACATAAAAGTATGGATTTTATTTAATAACACAATAAAGTATAATAAACCAAAGTAAAAATGTAAGATTTTAGGTTATGGCTTGGCTATAAACATAAAATGACGTTTTGTCAAACTTATTTTCCCATGTTAAACTTGCCTACGTAAGTACCAATGAAATACTTTAAAAACATACGCCATTTTGGCGCGATATTTGAATCACTCCTTCTTATTCTGAGACAAGGTATAGTATCAGCAAAATGAAACGAGGTGAGAGCGACAGAACTTTCTTTTGATGATAGCGGACTTTGTTTTGAATAATAGAACTTTCATTTGGAGATTAGAAATGTCATGTTGACAACCGAACTTTCTATTGACGATATCGGAATTACTTATGAATACAGCGGAAAATCAACTGATTTGGACTGTAAGTTGGTATATAAGTACTAATTTACAATTTGAATTGTCAAAGTGACGTTTCAAAATGATAATTAATCAATAATTGACATTCTGGACAACCTAATAAAAAAATCCCGCCTGCTATAATTTAGAAGTTAAATGATCGCGTGGTACATATTTATAGCTAGGTATTCGGTTCATTTTTGGTGTTTCTATTTTTGGAGTTGTAAAATGAATGTACTTAGTTGGTTTTTTATAATTTCATTAATGAATCGCTCTGGATAATGGTTTTTTTGTAACATGATTTTTAAATCTTTAATAATTTCTGGTCTATAGATGTGACTTGTTCAAGTTATAGCTCTTTTCACTGCATTCGTATAACTTGAACAAGTCACATCTATAGACCAGAAATTTAAAAATCATGTGTGAAGTGAAAAAGATAGCCCAGGATAGAAAGAATTGGCGTCAATTTGTGTATAAGTAATATTTTAATATGTATACAATAAAAGTATACAAACGCCATATCTCTCACCTTTTTCAATCAGTTTATATAATTTTTATAAGTTCTGATAATTTTTATAAAGACTATTAATTATGTGATGAAAGGTTAAAAATGGTTTTTAATTTTTTTATAATTTATGTTCGATAAAATGATATCACACATTACAAGTTGTGATAGGGATCGGCAGTCAATTTTGCATTAACAAAGTAAGTTATAATATTACTACTACTGTGCCGAACTTCAAATTACATTATTTATTAAATCCAGTCCTGCAATGTAAATCTGACTGCCAATCCATAGTATCAGTATATAGTATATACATATATGTGTATATTTTAATTTAAAAATAAAAATGTTTATTACTTGGCTTAATGGGGCCGAAACACTTTTTAGAAAAATAATTGCACTTTCAATAAAATGGAAAAGTCTAAACCTGCAGAGCATGATTACAATAAGAAGTAATTAAGAGTTATTTTGCTGTGGTAAACATAATTATGCTTTTACTTACAGAGATGTCCATTATCTACTTCAATCTTTATATCATTGGCACTGATTCCATCTTCAATTTTAACATGGTCATTTATTACGTTATATTGTCCTTCAGATGATGGCAATTCTGTCTTAATATTGCCTAAAATAGTGGATGCCTCGTATTCTACCTTGCCATGCCACTTCATGTGGTCTTGCAATTCAAAATTGTTTGCAATAATAACAGTTTCCGAGACGTGGACTTTATCATCTACAAAATCGTCCATTTCCTGTGTACTGGATGTATGTAACGAAAGCAATGTTGTATTCACGTTAGAATTTTCAGCTTGATCAGCCATCACAACTACTAATTAAATATGTAAACCTATGGTGTATACTCGCTGGTATATACTATATACAACATACAAACCGACGATGTTTGATTTATGTGTGGAGCATAGAGGTCACAATATACAATATTGAAAATAAAGATGGTGGAGCAACGACAAATACCTAAGTTTTCTTCGACTGCTTTCATGTAGGTTAGTTCTGTGTTGCTTTTTGTAAGTTGTCTGATAACATCTACTTGTATCTATTATAATATTCTTTTAGATTTAAAACACTAATAAAGCAAAGGATTCTGTATATATTGCCTAAAAGTAAACCACAATTATCTAGACACAATACGCCCAAATGCAACGATAGAAAAGGAACAAAGGAATACTCATGGTACAAATATATAAGGTATGTTCTAGCGCAGCTTCCTTATGACGTCAATTGGATGCAATTTCGTCATACCACTGATATTAAGAAAAGAAAGATTACTCTTGAATAACCACAGATGTAATAGTATATAGATAGCTATATAAAGAATAATGAAATAGACATAATATATAGCACAGTTGTTTACGAATGTGTAACTAAATTAAATTTCTTTACAAATTACCTGTTTAAAAACTCATAAAGCAAAATAATAAGATTGTATTATTGAAAAATCTCCCACTGGATATTATGTAGCACTTTGGTTTACGAAACCTGTTTTAGTCGTTTGATAATACAATTTGTAATTACTTTACTGACAAAGTAATTTATCACAAAATAAATTTATGACTTGAAATTGTGCATTTTATGTAGTATATTGCTTTAAATTACTGATACCAATGAATATTGCAAAAGTTGAAAGTATTATAGTAAGAAAACTATTGGTTTAATATTGGATTTTCGTTTATTAATTGTTAATTGACAGGTAATAAATAAAACAACAGATATGGTTACTTTTTTTTATTGGTAAATTTTATTGTTTTTTTTTGTAATTTTCTTTTTTGTTGATAATTATTTTTATTTATCTCTTTTATACGTATGTAAGTTCTTACTCTAATATATGATTCCACAACTTCTTGTGGCAAACTAGTCTTAATATTTTGTACCAAACGCTTTATTATGTTGGTATTTTTGTTAATCGATTTCTTATGGAATTCATTAAACATTTGTTCAGCGTCTTCTGCCATTTTCTTCATAATAGCATTCGGCTGACGTAGACACCGCCTGGAGACTAATCCAATCCAGTTGCTTTCTGGGGATTCAATCTGAGTATCATCATGTAACGAGTATTTGCTTCTGAACTTATGTGCTATATATCCCGCTATATAGTATAAGCCTTGCTTCGCAATATCCCCGGTAGCAGAGGTTGCGGAATGGATTCTTTCGAATTCCGTCAGCAAGTCCATAAATTCCTCATTTATGTCATCCTCAGACACCCTGACAACATTTTCTTCAAAATCTCCAGTTTCTTGCACAAAAGGTTCCAAAACTGTAGTTAAGTTAAGTGTTGCGTCTGTAGTTAGTAACTCTACTACAGACGTATCTTCTTGTGTGTTGACATTTTCTGAAAACACAACAGATGAATGCTTCCCAAGAATGTACCATCTCAATCGATATTTGAATTGTAATGCACTAGGGTGGTCATTGGTGGATCCCATAGCTCGCATATATGAAAAAAAATTTTCTATTATATCTTGATTCAGACGTCTAGTAATTATGTACTCAATATTAAAGTTTGACCTTAAATATTGATATAAGTTTTTTAGAGAGCTGTTATTTTGTAGTATCGCTTTTTGAAAAAACATTAAACTTTTTCTTGTACCGACTCTTATATTTTGTATTAATTTAGTCATTTTTTCTATTTTATCCAGTTGGTTTTCAATATCAACACCATATGCATTGGCAGCAATATCAAATTTGGTTTGAGTATTGAACAAATCAAACCAATCGTTAATGATATTAATTATGTCACTAATTTCAGTGCATGCAATATCTGGCATTAAATTATGTTCACCACACCACCTTATCGCTAGCGCCACTGTACGTGAGAGACATTGCACAGCATATTTTACTTTCTGCCTTTGGTTGCCAATTACATCGATGTGAACCTGTGTAAGCTTATGGGCAAGTTTCAAGTCACCTTCCTGTAGGTCAACCAATTTCTGAAAGGGCTCCTTCGTGATCTTTGTATTATTTATGGTGAACCCATGATCAAAAAGATTATTTCTAATCAATTTGATTAAATGTGGCACATCAGCAAATACAAAAATCTTTTTCCCTTCATCAGATGGATGAGTGAAGGATTCACTTTCATCGACAGCTACACCAACCTTCATATTTTTCCATAATTTTCTGTTTCCAGGTCCTAGATCCGAAACAACAGCTACAACAGTGTACTGTATTACTTCTAATTTACATATAATATTTCGGAGGACTTCTACCGACATACCACAGTCGTAATCATAGTATATTACTTGCTTCCATGCCGAAAACAAGCCACGTACCATAACGGTTTGCACTGTTTTGTGCGGTCCTACAGCCTGTTCCCTTTTGCGATCGAAACATATTTCATTAGAGACGTACATCTCGTCAAAAGAAAGTACACACAATCTGTCGCGCTCGGTATACTCATTTGCCTTATATTTCATAATTAGTAAAACCTCTTCCAGAATACCTGGTTTCAATTCCAAACTTGTCGCCCACTTCCTTAAGGTTGATAAGCCTGGCAGTGGATATTCTCTGGTAGTTCTTAAATATCTGTAGGCTTTAGGACTTACGCTTCGAAGCGAAATTGCCGAGGAAATATCTTCAGCAGTCCATTTTGCCTTCATTTTTGTCTTTGATTTTATTAGTCGTATTTGCCCCGGTGTAAAATATTTCTCTAAAATTCTATTGAGGTGACATATTTCTTCAGTGAGGTAGGCCACCTTTTCCTGTAAGGTCTGTATTTTCCCTTGCGATAGAAAATATTGTTCCTTCCAATGTGATAGTGTGTCTTCAGGGTTTTCGGTTGAAGTAGATGGTCTGCATTATAAAATCAAAATTAGAAATGCTCAATACATAAATCATTCGTTATACTATCTTTCACAAACTTGATTTGTTTCATTTTTAAAAAAATGCATATTAAAATATATATTACAGAATTACTGTTTTTAGCATATTCAAATTATTTATTATACACCATAATCTTAATCAATAAAGTCTACAACATTATTACTTACATAACAGCTTATGGCCAAGCATTTCAGTAAAAATGGAACATAGGTATATAGTAATATGTATCAAATAAGAAGTATATAGAATAATTAAATAAGTAAGACTGATTTGTGTACTGTTCGGGCATATGAAAATAGGTATTAATGTGAAGGTAATGATTAAAATCGATAATTTTCTTTCTGTAATTCCTTAATATCATATGTAACAATGATCATTCTCCCTTACAGATTATATTACAGACAATGAATGCTATACTTTTTTAAGTAAAATATCAAAATTTTTACTGACAAAAAGTTTTTATTCAATCAATGAATATTTGAATAATAATTTTATTGATATACAATTTTAATTTGTTTGTCTGTATATTTTGACTTTTCATGTAATGATTTTATTACATTGAATAAATATTATTATTATTATTATTATTATTATTATTATTATAAATTACATCATTAATGATATATATATATATATATATATATATTTACTTAAATGAAAAAGCTCCAGGTTTTGTAAATGCTACTTCACAATATTTTTCTGTTTCGCATGTTTGGTTTCTTCTTTCCTCGGGAACAATAGAACAACTAGAACAAATTATTAAAATTAGAATGCTTTGTTTATTAAACATGGTAAGGTAGTATTGCTAACCTTATTTATTTGTTAAAAGTATGAAACAGCAATTTCTTTAAGTATTTTTACATTGCACACCACTTCAACATTACAAGACTATTTAAAACATTTTGAGCTTTTAATTTGACAGCTTATTTGAATACAACTCTTTTCATAATAACTATGCTTTGACAACTCCACTAACGAGTTAAATTTTTCC
This sequence comes from Amphimallon solstitiale, assembly GCA_963170755.1. Lineage (NCBI taxonomy): Eukaryota > Metazoa > Arthropoda > Insecta > Coleoptera > Scarabaeidae > Amphimallon > Amphimallon solstitiale. The sequence goes on from OY720685.1 coordinate 27,273,656, forward strand.
TTACCTTGTTGAGGAATCTTCTTTTGGCATAGAGAATGTTACTTCTGTATCTTCTACAGTTGGAGGTAACAGGTCGATTTCTTCCGATGGATTGATGGAATAACTGTAATAATTCATTAAATAGGTAATACTTTTTACATTGGCATATAATACATAGGTTATTATTAGGTTCATTGCTTCATACAAACAAATTTATTTGTATTTTTTTAAATACAGTATAAGTAGTGATTATATGAAGGTACGTATTACAGATTAACATTCTTCCTCTGCAACATCCTACTCTGTATACTAAATAATTTAAAAGTAAGTACACTCATGCGTTATTTCATATCTGTTACCTTGATGTTGATGGTTGTAAAGTCGAGTAATTTACAGCAGCTTCACTATGTGTATGTATATACAATGTGGGAACAGCTGTTTTATGAAGTATTTGGTACGATTTTATATATTTCTCTCTCATCTGTCGATTATCTAGATACCACTTCTCATATGCGTCTCTTGCAAAATGAAGTGAACATATATAATCTGTAAATAATAACATCATTAAAAGGTACACAAATACGTCCAAATACAAAACCTACGATTTCTTGTGTTTTTTATCCTTCTACCACAGGCTTGTATCCACTGCTGAGATAAGTTTCGATCTTTAGGAAAACGAAAATATTTAATATTCCTTCCTCGAGTGTTTTCTGACCTGCTTTTGCAGCTCAAGACACAGCAGCTTACCATATTAGATGAGCTAAAGGTAGAGGCAAATGTATTGCTTTATAATACAATATTTAATAAACTCATTACCTTCTATGTTATAACCTCTTCTTAAGTTCTAAATAAATCAAATTAAAAGTCTTTGGCTTAATGAAAATATTCACAAATCTTAATAACTACACTAAACATATAAAATAATAATTATAATGACACAAAATACGATATAATCGGATATAACTCTTCGAAATCTAAATATAAACAAAGCACAAACTCAAAACTACAAACATGTGATGGATGACGCAACACATATGACGAAATTGCATCCAGCGCAGAAATAGACGAATTTGAGTCAAAGTTGTAGCATACCTTATATATTTGTACCATGGGAATACTATACCACAATCACGGATTATCGGATGGTTCACTTAAATGAGGGGTTTTGCCGCTTAATCTACCTAATGCAGGCGCACCTAGAGGGCGCCACGGTATTAGAAACAAGAGACCTAGAAGTAAATTTGAAGCATGACTTTAACCGAATAATTGAGATGTCGCTACTACTGTGTTGTTTTATGCAAGCGCGTACAGGCCGTTAACCAACAAATTTTGTATGTGTTGCTAAACATTATTTTTCTTATTACTACTTAGTGGTGTTATAATCGTACCGTAAGTTCTGTAAAGAGTAATATGATAATTTTATTAAGTTGACATAATGCATTTTTAGACTTAAAATATGGATAGAAGCTGGTGCATTGCATCAATTGTATGTGCTGCGTACAAGCAAGAGCGATGCATATTTTCCGAGAATGCGAACAAGTAACTAATGGCACTAATAGTTGACATATAACCCGAAGGTGAGCTGGAGATTTTTTGTTTGTAGTTCTGATTCTAAGTGCAACAAGGACCACCTGGTTGTTGCAAGGATTTTGTTGGTTTCCGATTACACCAATTAAAGTTTGCAATTATTAGGAGTATAATATAAGTGAGAATAATTGTAGTTGAGATGTCAGGCGATTTTTGACAAAATGATTAGTATACATTATAGAGGACCTCTAATTGAACAACTTTTTCTTACAAAATTATCAATGCAAATGTAGGGAAATGGAGATAAAAAATAAATTAGGTACTCACCGAGTTAATCTTGCAGGTTACAGCCCATGTGAGATATCCCATATAGAGCATTGATATAATGAAAATCGCAATAAATGATGTTTATTTAAGCTCACAACACAACAATTACCTTTGATTTCCACGTTCTTTGATTGAATTTTAGCAAAATTGTAAATACGAGATCACATGATATCAGCTGTTTTCGTTGACATTTGATGGTGCTTTTAAAATCGCAGAAGTCATAAGAAAACATACAAATTGACCTAAATTGTGTGTGATTATGTGAAATAAACATCAATTATAGTGATTTTCATGATTTCAATGATCTATATGGGATACCTTACATGAGATGTAACCAGCAAAATTGACTTGGTCAGTACCTAATTTATTTTTTATCTCAATTTCTCTATGTTTGCATTGATAATTTTATAAGAAAAAGGTGTTCAATTAGAGGTTCTCTATAAGGTACACTAGTCGCCCGACACCTCAACTGCAGTTTAACCCTATGGGTGTATAAGAAAGCCTTTAAACTACACGAAAAACTTACTACTTGTTTTTAAGTTTCTATATTATGTTTTTTCACAAGCAATCAATCCATGTTTAGCAGTGTTAATAGAAACTTCAGATTTCTTGGTACAGAAGCATTTATGGTTTTTCTTAATGATTTTCCTGTGCAGTTTCCTATAATGAAAATGTGCCTTTATACTATCGTTGATATTTGTTAGTATACAGTTGTAATTATTATATTTTATTATTCAGGAGCGAAACTTGGCAACAGCAAATGGGCATGAAACCTGTGCTAGATGCCAGTACAACATGTAATAAGAAACTTTGCAGCCTACATTTTGACACAACATACTATGCACACCCTCATTCAGTACACCTCAACAGAAATGCAGTGCCGACACTCCATCCCATGAGGCCACCCATGGAGCTTAAGGCAGCCATATCATTGGAAGTCTCATTTGTTTTACGACAACAATAAATTAACCAATTTGGTGTTAGTTATTGCAGGTTTAATTTTTTTGTTTTGTTCTATAGCCATGTAATTAACATTATTTAGTTTTTAAGCCCTAATTGTCACTCTTTTAATTATATATTGATGAAAAGACGTCTACTAAATTTGTTAGGTATCTTATGTATCCATATTTTTATTTATGTCACCTTATTTTATGTTCATCATTTATGTAATACAAGATTTTGTAAATGGTGGTAGTAAACATGGGCTTAAGTCATTGTGTATCTATCGGGTTTAATTACCTACTTTGTAGTATTTTGAGTAGGTACTTGTACTTTTCAACAGCAATTCTATCTTATTGTTAAAACTATCTTTGTAGTAATATATATTGGACACTTGTGAAATATAGAAATAGTAATGCAATAAAACACCTTTTTCACAAAATATAGTTTAATAACTAGATGTCACATTTCGTGTGCACTGCACACATCGTCAGTAGTAACTGTTATTACTGACGATGTGTGCAGTGCACACAAAATGTGACATCTAGTTATTAAACTATTTTTTGTGAAAAAGGTGTTTTATTCTATTAATAAAAATATATTTGTTAGTCAAATATTCTACTTTTGGTAGATTATGCTATTGTTCGTTAATTTATTTTTGTACTGGTAATGGCACATGTTGGATGTTAGTTATAATTTTTCAATAGTAATCATAAATGTATACCTTTTCTACTTTGTAGTATTTTGAGTAGGTACTTGTGCTTTTTCAACAGAAATTCTATCTTAATGTTAAAAATATCTTTGTTAGTCGAATATTCTACTTTTGGTAGATTATGCTATTCTTCGTTACTTTATTTTTGTACTGGTAATTTAACTAAAATATACGTGTTAGATGTTAGTTATTAATATTCATAAATGTAGTTTGTACCTTTTCTACGTAGCAATATTAAAGTGTAATTATTTAAGTAATTCTTTTCTTTAAAACGTTATTGTGTGGTTACAGCATTGTCATTGAATATCGTACTGTATACTGTTTTCCTTAGAAATGATTCCTCATTACTACGAGAACTAGTAAATAGTATGCAATTTAATTACAGTGTTATAATCATGTATCGCGAGATCAAAAATTATATTGATGAAGGTTTGTCATGTAATGTAAAACGTCTGTCTTAAGTTATATCATTGTCATATTGTCCATATTTGTCATTATATGTTCTCTTATAATGACAAATATTAATGACAGTATGACACTTAATGATATAACTTAAGACAGATTTTTACATTCCATGGCAAACCTTTATCAATATATTTTTGATCTCGCGGTATTAAACCCTAATTTTTAATAAACTTAATTTTGAATTTCCCGCTACCAAATACATTTTGAATCGCCCGCTATTTGCTTAGTGTTATTGAAAACTGTAATTTTTTGATGCCAGCGCCTTCTATATCGGCCTTCACGCAATACAAACCGCGGATAAAAATTTTGGCTTGACTGCGCCATCTGATTCTAATCTGTGACCACAATAAACCTTTGTATCGCTTAGAGATGAGCGATATATCCAGTAGCAGTTATTAATCACTGTTATTCTACAGTAGCAGTGATCACAACTAATATCGCTTTAGAAATATCAGTGATTGAAATAACGTTGGATATCGACCGTACAATTCAACGACGAGAGCGTGTACGTGCAGACTGATATTCGGCTCTGATCGGACGATTCGGCACACTTCGGTAGCAGTGAATTATAACCGGGATCACCGTCAATAACAATCACGTTTAAAAATATCTAATACAAAGTGATCATTTTGAACCGTCCTGAGTTTACCATACTGATTTTAATTTGGGAACACAGTGTAATAGCACAGATAAGTATAACAGATAGCTCTTCCAATAGGATTACGAGAAAACAAGCGTGTTGCATAGTTAACGGCGCAAAATTTTATAAATCAGCTAAATTTGGAGTCTTGCGGATACTACGGGGTGCGGGCGGACCTAAATAGGTATAGATATCTGTAGGTTTAAAATAACCAAATCGTATGACAGTTGAAATCTACTATTACAACATGAAAACAACTCGGACATCTAGTATCTAAAAGACCAAATATTAATCTTTATATACACGCATTACACAATATATGTTATTCATATAAGCCCATAACATGAATGTGTGAATACATACAAAAAAATTATTCAGACCACAGATGTGAAAATGAATGGCACAATTGAGAGTATTGTGTAAAAAAAATCCTGGAAATAATTTTGTCAATAATTTTTTCTTTGCCAAATCTCCTCTATTATATAAAATGTCTGGGAATTTTAAATAATGTTGGAGGATTTTTAAGTTTATCTTTTTTATTAAAGCAGATACATTATGTTCTTTTATTTGACAATTAGGGAGTTTTTTTTATCCAAAAAAAAGCTGCCGAAATTCCTTCGTTTTCCTATACCTAGCTGATATGGTTTCATATTTACTTAAGTCATTTATCTATAATAATTTTTAGTTCCGGAGTTGTGGTTTTGTTTTACGTGTTGGCCGTCGTTACGAATGCTATTAATCGCCATCACTTTCTAATAATATTGGTTTATAATTTAACAGTTATTTTGTTTCCAAATAAATAAAAATATTTAACGAAAAAAATAAGAGACAATGAACATCCTTTATTTATCCTACAAATCAGTTTAAAAAATTAGAAACACTTTTGTATTTAGTGATAAAAGGGCCAAGGTTTTGCTAAAGCAATCTAATAATATCGGTACATAAAAAGAGATCCATTGATGAGTATCTCATAAATAGGCCGCGGACACGAGCGAGCCATGACTCATCGCCCATGGGCGCACTATTGAGATGTTGTATTTTTAAAGAGGTTTTAATGTTATTTATATAATTGGATAACAAGTGGCTGGTGATCTATAAAATACAAAATACCTTATTATTTGTTCATTTTCTCTTCTGTAAGACTTGTTCTCTTTGAATTAAGTACATCCATGTAAATAGAAAACGTCCTTTCTACATCGCAACTGGTTATATGTGCGTACTGGAAATATTCTTTTATTTCAGCATATTTAGCATACACAATTGCCGCAATGTTATTAAATCTGGATTTCTATTAAAAACTGCGTCTAACTTTTGCCGAAGACCACATCCGAAGTCACTTGGAATACTTGTGAAATTATTAATAGCCACATCTAATGTGGTTAATCTATTTTTACTTTCTTATACGTAGTATAAAGAAGTATTGTGATGACCAAAATTTTTGACTTCGAGATTTTTGCAGATGTCCACGTTTTGAAGTCCCCTGATACCAAAAAAGTGGTTTTTAAAAAATGTCTGTGTGTCTGTAACCGCTGTAGATATCTATTCCAAATTTTGTATTTACGTATACAGCATGTGTCAATTTTCATTAGCCATAGATGATTAATCTATACAGTACGTGGCAACATAGTACCCCTTCTTTCCTTTCCAATGCCAGCACGACCGATGCATGCTCGTAAATACAAGTTAGCGTGGTTAGCAGTAACTATTCGACCACCGGCTTGGGTGTTTGTAATGCGTTCAGAAATAATATTTACGAGTTGCAAGGATTTGTTTTTCTTTTTCCTTTCAGTAAATGCAGAGAATTATTAAGCTGCGTTCACGCAGCATGACACAAACAAAAGCGTAATTCTAATAAAATTAAAAATAAGGTAAATAAAAAAGGATTCTGAAAATAATAATAAACTACTAGATCAGGAGATCGCGGCGGCCATTTGATGTTTCCTGTTCCAGTAATAAGACGGCTTTTATTGCAGACTAGATCGCAACCTGTTCGCAGCTAAACATTGAATGTAAAATCTGGTGGAGAGAAGTAGGAAGATCGGAGAAAATCGTTGTGATGTCGATTGTTGCCGGGATTGGTGACGGACAGTAGGGGTGCCACGTTGCCACGTATTACTTGTATACGTATAAATCGCACGTAAACATTGAATCCCTATACCTATTGAAAATTGACACATACGGTATAATCTCCCTCTTGAGATCTGATTAGTTTTTCAGTAAAATCGGTAGACCGGAAGTACTAGTTTACTTCAGTGAAGAAATCGAATTTTGCAAATATTTCGTCAATTACTAAGTTTAAACAATTTATAAAGAATTCAGATGTATTCAAAATTAAATTTGAGACAAATTGTCTTAAAAAAGTTTTTTGAAATTCCGACCGGAAGTAGGTCTTTTACTCTTATCGAAAATCAGTTTTTTGCGAATATCTCGCAAGTCATGCTTTCTAGACAGGTACGTTACGGGTATAAACGTATTTAGAACATAATTTTCAATACCTTTAGTGTAAAAAAAATTTCAAAATTCGGACCGGAAGTAATATGTTTACTTTTATCGAATAGCGATTTTTGCAAATTATGCATTCTATATATATTTGTCAACGGATACATTTGCTTTAAATTAATTGAAAAGTATAATTGTGAGACTTGTGAAAGAAGCGTACTATCCCAAAGCACATTAAAATCAAAAAGTCAATTATTTATTCTAAATAAAGAATATGAAAACAGCAAAGACCTTTCATTAGGATTGAGAAAACCAAATGATCAAATAACAGCCTTTGTGAAAAGGTTATTAAAATCGCTTCATAAAATATTCAACAAAAATAAAGATTTAAATCATATTAGCACAAAAATTAAGCTGAGAGTACTGGAAAAAAATGATTTAAACATTATTTCTAACAGACACGAACATCAAACGTTCTTTTTAGACATGTTACTAATAACAAAACCTTATAAAGAATGTAAATGCCACAAATATCCGACATCTAAATCTTGATCTGAAAAGTTGAATATTTTTCGAAATATATAGACCCTATTTATAAAAAATATAGGTATTTTTATTACCAAACCCTTCCATATTTACTTTAAATAAAAATTTTGTTTTATTTTATTAATGCTTTCATTTTTTCCCTATATTTTGTTTAACAAACGTATTCAAAATTATGTTCATTAGAAATCAATTGTTCTCAGTTCACTGGGTTATTTTACAATCTTAAAACCTCAAACAACAAAGAAACTGTTGTAGTCTATCTCTGGTTATGCACCATAAATATAATTCTTTTATAGTCACTACGTCTCCATACATATTATGCGGTAGGATATGCGTAATTGTGTGCGTATTATATACAACACATACCCTATATATACATATATATATTGAGGTGGTCTTGAGCCTCCTCAATACCACTCAATAATTATTTAAGTTTGTTATTAGGGACGAACCCTTGTACATATTGAAATGTTGTAGTTCTTTTGAGTTACGTAAATAAAGGAGAGATATTACTTGGCACACAGATTCAATCCCATCTAATCGTTTAACAAACAATTATATCGTGATCATAAAGTTTAGTTGAAGAAATAAGGTTAAAGAATTTAGCATAAAAACATGACCATAGTAGTGCGAACAAATTTCAAATACAACAGAAACGCACTATACAATCTTGTACTTATTTAGCATACATTATTTTCAATCTTGCGTTATCATTTTACATTTAGTTTTGACAAAGCATCATGTCTAGCACAAACAACACATGCATTTAGAACATACAAATATGGCCGATATAAAAATGCAAATTAGGACTAAATCAAAACATAATCATAATTTGTACATACTAGGAGTGACACTCCAAAGCTCGTTGAATGTATATCTCATGATTTTAAAAGCACAAATAGAATTAGTGACCTAGAAATTTTCAATAGCATCATTTAATGTAAAGCAGGGACGTTCATCTTTCGAACGCCCATTATCAAGTCAATTGCAATTTAACTCTGTGAGGAAACCAATTTTAATGTGAAAACACAAATTAATTACAGCCTTTTCTATATTTAGAACAGATTTTAATTAGGGCATGAATATCAATAGGACTGCAATTTAGGTACAAACAACATTTAGAGTATCACTAAGAGACCTAGATCACATGTCATATTAAAGCTAGAATTTCGTGGCTATATTTAGTAATTGCCTGATATCTGATGGTAAATACAGTAACAACAAATATCACAGCACAGTTATTATTAGCAATTCTCATGAATTACGCCCTTACAAACGCATAATTACCAAAAGCATCTTTTCAAATTTAGGCCGAATAGCTCCATTAAGAAATGTCAAACATAAATATTTTAAATGCAGAAAAACGCACGAAATATAAGTATGCATGGCAAATTAATAATATAAGTTGTGTGCATAAATAGATGCCCTATTTGAATAAAGCTATTAACAATTTATTACTGTCAAAACTAAAATGTTATTTGAAATCCAAATAATTAAGTGAGCACTTGATACAATTAAACGCATTTAGAAATGTTAGTATAATTCCTTGAATGGCAAGATATAACTGACTTGATAAAGTTTTGATAAGCTTTTAAGCAATTTAAACCAAAATGACTATATAAAATAAATTTAACTTAAATTTAGAAATTTAATATTCACAGCAGGCATTATCTTATGAACGAACGGATTTTAATCAAGTAAAAAACGGAAATAAATTTATATGTATTTAGATTTTAAGATTATTTGTAAACCAGGTCCACAAAATCTATTAATATCCTTATTTTTGGATAAAATCCAAAATATTAGAAAATATCATTATTTTCTTGTACATGACTGTACTGATTTTTCAAAAACCGACGCTAAAGCTGTCAGACGCATTAAAAATACAAATATGAGCATTCAAAAATTTTACGCACTAGAAATATTTTTTTATTAATCATAAATATAAAAATAAACTTTTAAACAATATCCAAATCACGTTTAGATACATAAAATAATAACAATTAATAAAATTATATGAAGCAACTGCTTTGGGTTCAAGGCTTTAAACAATAGACTACGGTAACATATAAAATAGGTAGACATTGCTGAAAGGCAGATCAGATAAAATTAGATAAGCATCCACTAAGGATGAAACATCAGAGTTCATAAAAACAAACAACATCCGTGATTAAACGAACTTGAATCAAACCGACAAGTCGAGATAAATCCCAGTGCGGCGAAACTCTACGCCAACCAGATAGGCGTTCCGTCGATCATCGAACCTGCATCAATAAAATACCACGAGCATAAAGTCCATGGCCTAGAAAAGAGAAAGAAAAAAAATATCAACAACGAACATAACCAAGAATAAAGAAAAAACCCCGAGCCGGACCCGAGAATAAATGTCAATAGATTAAACGCAAGAAAATTAACTCACCTGTACGCACATCTGCAACACCGAGACCTGCGGCTGCCGAGACTTGAAGTATAAGATACTGCAACCTACCGAAGCGGATTCTGCTACCTGTATTCCGCCTACGAACGAGCTGCCCACCGGCGTTACCTGTCCATCGGTCCAGAATACGGAAAGATTCCAGGGAGTAACCAGCCGAGATTCCCATACCTGTCGCTCAAGGAATCCACCATAGAGCTAAAGGACATTTAACATAATTAGATGAAGGTATCGTGATATGTTTACAAGCACTAATAAACCAAAAGAAAGGTTCAGTTGTCAAATAACAATATTTGCGTCAAATCATTTTGTAATTCGTGTTTTACGACGATTAAAATCAATGTCAGTATGTTAAAAGTGGTATAATAGTCATTAGTAATCAAATAGTTAGAACTCACATATCAATAATTTGTCTTTCGTTAAAATTAACAAACATTTAAGTCAATAATCAACATACAGTCAGTCACATCCAAGGAAATAAAAACCTAACCTATATTGGTAAACAAGTAGCTCTATACTTTGCTAAGATTTAGATTAAACAATATGAATAGCTAACCTTTAAAATAGATTTGTTGTCGCCAATCTGAACTAATTTTCCTAGTATTGAACAGATTGTTTTCATAGTTTCTTTTCACCATAATTAAACTCATATACAGTTCATTTATATTTGCATACTCACATATACGTTCACCCGCTTTGGGAAATTTTGCACGATTGAGTGGATCTGTGTATTATATCTCTCCAGGTCATAAATTGTAATGTATAAGGTATATTGTTGTTTTTTGATGAACATACTCATAAGTTAAATTTATATGTAACAATTGGAAGTAATTATATAAAGAATTAGAAGTTATACCTACCTTTGTGTTTATTATTTGTATTTTGAATTGACATCCATCGTGAATTTGGGGAGACACATCATTCATTTTATATAGGTACCAGTAGCAGCCCACAACGTGCACACACAGGAGTCCTGGGATCTCGTAAGAATAACAGGTATTGCGTAAGTCACTCTGAGTAGTAGGTATTCCGCAGAACCCCTACAACGGCCCGGAGATAAAATTTAACATAGCGCGCACTGCCGTCATTGCATATTCACATAATTCATTGTAGAATGCCGGAAACAGCCCCTTCCCCTATTAGAAATAGAACATTGGTCAAAATATAAGCAATAGGAAGTCAGTTTCAAGCGCGAAATCTAGTACAGTTCAAAATTTTTATCGCAGAGTTAGTCACCTTTTCATTGAAGTATTTAAGTAAACCCACATATACAGTTGTAATAATTTAGATTAAACTTTCACTAGCGTACTATTAGCGTTCAAAATTTAATTTGGCGAACTTTGCTTTCTTAATTTTTAATCTCTTTTATTTTTTTAATTTACTTAGTCTCATTGCTCTTTAAGAACTTTAAATGCTAAGGGTCATATAACGCTCACACACCCCCCCTATAGCAATATATATATGTTGGCATGTGGGAATACATATATAGTAATCTAATAATACAATTTTTTAATCTAAAAATATATTTTTAAAGTGGTTTTTTGTTGTCTTCAATAATTACGATAAAAGTCAAAAAAGCACATAATTAATTACAGGATATAATAAAAAGAAAAAAAATTAAATGTAAAATTTAAAATGTTAAAAATAAAACGACATCTATATTTTATTAGTACAACATACATAGATTTGTTTACACTGCAGCGCCAAGACCTTCCTGCTATTTAGCGGACGGATTCCATAGTAATAAAATTCCAGCTCCATTTCGAGCGAAATGCCGCTTCCAATTGTCCCATAAGGATGAGCTATCTCTATACTTATCTGTGGTAATAGGCAAGCCTTTTTTATTTATTCTTGTGGTTAGGTTTACTATTTAAAAATGTCCTGTGATAAATGTCAATGAAATAGGGTTAGTTTTAAATAGAATTATATGAAGGAATTTTTGTAGAAATATAGTAATTGCACTTTATTTTTTTATCATAAACAATAATAAATACGTTACAATTTTATTACTGTAAAACATAATTCCATAATTATTTCACAAAATGAATACATTTTACAAAAGTTGTTCGAAATGTCCACCATTATTCTCAATGCATAGATTGACACGTCTTCTCATATTATTGAACACATTCTGGAGCTTTTCTGGTGTGATATTTTGTAATTCTATTCTAATTGCCTCTTCAAGTTCATTGAGATTATGCAATCTGTTCAGAAACACTTTATTTTTTAGATGGCCAAAGAGAAAAAAGTCCAGTGGGGTTGTCAGGAGAATTGGCTGGCCATCGATTTTGACTAATCAATCGGTCACCACAGTATTTTTGCAAATAAAAAATAGTTTGTTGTGCAGTATGTGCAGTTGCCCCATCTTGGTGGAAGTACCCCAAGTTTAATTCATCTTCGTGAAGGGTCCCAATATTTGTTCTCGTTATCGTATTGCATTAATTGTATCATGAAAAAAAATTGCTCCAATAATTCGTCTTTTCGACTTTGCAACCCAAACACCAACTTTGATAGGATGGAGACTATTTTACAAAGAACATGTGGATTCTCTGTTGACCAGGTACGCTAATTTTGAGAGTTGATATACCCCGACAAATGGATCCAAGCTTCATTTGACAAGAAAGTGCGATTCAAGTGTTCTTCATGTAATATTTCATTAAACCAGTTGCAATAATTCAATCTCTGCTCAAAGTGATTGCCCCATCAATGTTCTGGTACAGAAACTTTATATGGGTGCATATGTAAGTTTGTTTTCAGTGCCTTGTGAGTACTTCCGTAGGAAATACCTACAATTTAAATACATAATGCTGTATAACAAATTACGTTTAAGTTAATTAGATCTCTTTACCAGTTTGAGCACACAGCTTTCGTACAGATTTTGTGTGACTAACACCCATTCACTGCCTAATGTCTGCGACAACATTCTAAAAGTTTTTTTTTCTTCAGTTAAAACTGTTGGTACTTTTTCAGGTTTACATTTACAAACACTCTCGTTTCCTTAAACATTTCAATCACCCTATTGCGATGGAAAGTGAATGTGTCCAAGTTTATTTCCAGATTTCCATCTTTCCTTACAAATTTCTGAAAACACGATCCCAAAAAATGTTCCACTGCGAAAATGCGACATTACGATAAACCTATCTTGTTGTATCGTAAAAGGCATGGTATACGAGGTATATTATCTTGAAATAGACAGAAAAGCGACAATAAAACAATAAAAATACGAAGGTATAAGACAGTTCAATACATTGCGGTTTTGACATTTGACATGTAAATGTAGTATGGGCAATTCACGAAAGTAAATATTTCCTAGTTTTTGATAATACTGGGACTTTTTTATGGCCAACCCAGGACAGTTCAAAATGATCTCTTGTATATCTTAACCGTGATCACCGTTAATATCAGTAGCGGTGAAAAATATCTACTTGATATAAATCACTTAGATATTTTTAAGCGTTAGTGTTATTGACGGTGATCGCTGTTAGTCTATCAAGTCACAGATAAATATCTTCTTTCTCTGTGATCAAGTAGATATTTTAAAGCGTGATTGATATTAACGGTGATCGCAGTTAAGATATTAGTCGCGCTTAAAATATCTATATGCTATTAACATTTTAATATATCGGCTCTTCTTAAAATATTGTCCGGCATTTATAGGAAGGTTGATATGAAATAAACTAAGAAATAGTTAAATATTTAATATTGAGTGAAACATGTCAAAATAAATGCAATAAATACTAAATTATTTGCTCATGCTTTCAATACATTTTCTAATATTTTAGTCTTTGTAAAAATGTATTACTTAACCAGTTCGTAATTGTATAAGCATAATTTAAATATCTTCCAATAAAAAATTATATTAAAAACATTTTTACTTTAAAACTATTTTACTATTTTCAGAATTAAATAAGTTTCAATAAAACCAACTACAATAAGATATTGTAGTTGGTTTTATTGAAATAATCTAGCCAAACTCAATATATTGGTTTTAAAACAATATAAAGTGCATTTCGTATCAGTGTTTCTATTCGGCTGTAGCTAATAAGAAATGTTTCGAATATTGACTATCAGGAATACGATTGGGCTTACTAGCACCATGAATAATAATTCGGCAGTTGATTGCTAGCAAGTTTAAAATACCGCTGTCAGTTAGCGATTAATTTGATGCAATTTGAATTAACCTACCTGAGTTGTATATTATTATTGACATTCAGTTTTCGTAAAATGTTAAGACATTGATTATTATTATTACTACATGTATTTAATTTAATATGTCAATGGCAAAACATTAGGGGTCCTATATAGTGGATCTGTGAATAATGGAAAAATAGCAGATTTTTGATGCAAGATATTTTTGTTGATTTTAAATTTGGAGAAAACCTTTCAATGTAAACTTATGAAGAATTTAGTAATCTACCCCGCTGAGTAATCAAATTTAGAAAAAAAATTATTGGATTAAAGAAAATTAATTAACATGTCAAAATATTAAAAACAAGTTTTCTCAAAAATCCTTCGGAGGAGATTTGTTTGCTTTGGTTGACGTTATAAATTGAATAAAAAGCTACCCCGCTCTGCACTTATTTTTCGTTCAACTTGTTTAATATTTAAATGAAATGTTTTTAGTATGTCTAGGTTGGCAACGATGAGCAGCGAAGTACAAAGCAACGCGCCCATTGAGGTTGTTGACATGTAACCGTTTTAGCTGAAATAAATAGTTTACTTGCACAAGGAGAGTTTTATTTAAAAGAACCCTAAATATAATACACAACTATTCTTTACTTTGTTTTAAATGAATATAAAATAAATTAAAATTAGGCAACCCACATTACAATGAATTGTTATTCTAGTAAAAATCTTTCCCGCGGTTACAAATGTTGCTTAAGGCTCGATTACATTGAGCGAGTTTACTAGCCACTAGCCGGCAAATTTACTAGCTGCTAGTAAACTCGCCCAATGTAAACATGTTCACTAGCACTAGCAGATTGTAAACTATCTGCGAGTAAAGTTGAAAACCGGGCTACTTTACTCGCTACTCGCTGGCGTGTGGGCTTGTTAGATAGTAACCTAGCCGTGTGTCATCGTTACTAGCGAACTAGCTGCGAATATGCGGGTGTTCCTGGTTGCATAAGAACGTATTAATAATACACGTGATTTTAATTCGCTAGCTTGCTGGCTAGTGAGCGTGAGAACACTTTTGTGCACACAAAATACATTGGCGCCAAAACATGTAATAGTTCCTGTTTAGGTCACTGCCAGCGTTGTAGTATAACAACGTTTTGAATGTGACTTACTAGATGTCGCACAAATAAAATTAGTTTTGAACAGGTTATGTCAAATTATTGCAATTTGTTGTGATTGTTCGTACGGTTTTACTTGCTAAATTTAATTTTTCTAAATTCTCGTGTGAATTTATCAACTTTAAAGTATTAGAATAATTGAAGGAATAAATGCAGTTGAGGTAACGGGCGAGTTTTGGCAAAATAACTAGTGTACCCTATAAAGGACCTCTAATTGAACAACTTTTGCTTATAAAATTATGGGTGCAAACGTACAGAAATGGAGATAAAAAATAAATTAGGTACTCACCGAGTGAATTTTGCAGGTTACATCACATGTAAGATATCCCATATAGATCATTGAAATAATGAAAATTACAATAAATGATGTTTATTTCACATTATCACACACAATTTAGTTCAATTTGTATGTTTTCTTATTACTTTTATTCAATTTTAAAAGCACCATCGAATGTCAACAAAACAGCTGATATACACGTGATCTCATCCACCGGAAGCCGCCCATTCTAAGTTAGATGCGGTCTAACGGACTCAAACGAATGGTTTCTATAGAATTATTTACTGAGTAGAGGCCCATCTAAATTGTCGTCTATATTTCAAAATTACAGGCAAATTAGTTTAAAATACGTTAATTATTGACAGATTTGTAGTTTATTTTATTTCCTTTTAATACTTATTTGTAAATTACATGCGAATCCGTAACAAAATATGTAATAATATATAAATTATTTATAGATTTGTAGTTTATTTTATTGGCTTTTAATATTTATTTGTAAATTACATGCGAATCCGTAACAAAATATGTAATAAAATATAAATTATTTATAGATTTGTAGTTTATTTTATTGGCTTTTAATATTTATTTGTAAATTACATGCGAATCCGTAACAAAATATGTAATAAAATATAAATTATTTATAGATTTGTAGTTTATTTTATTGGCTTTTAATATTTATTTGTAAATTACATGCGAATCAGTAACAAAATATATAATAAAATGTAAATTATTTATAGATTTGTAGTTTATTACATATACCATGTTTTTTAAAATTATATAAAATCTATTAAAGAAGTAGGTATGTTGTGAAATAGAAAGTGGTGGGAAAGGAATATAGTCAAAAAATAGCTGTATAATATGAAAGTAACCAATATGCCCCCCGCCCCTGCACCACGCCACACAACAAAACAAAATACGATAAATGAATGGAAATTGCAATGAAAAACTTAACCATAAATACTTCGAATGTAATAACGTACTTGTTTATTTGCACTTATTATCATGGTCACGGATTATCGGATGGTTCACTTAAATGAGGGGTTTTGCCGCTTAATCTACCTAATGCAGGCGCACCTAGAGGGCGCCACGGTATTAGAAACAAGAGACCTAGAAGTAAATTTGAATCATGACTTTAACCGAATAATTGAGATGTCGCTACTACTGTGCTGTTTTATGCAAGCGCGTACAGGCCGTTAACCAACAAATTTTGTGTGTGTTACTAAACATTATTTTTCTTATTACTACTTAGTGGTGTTATAATCGTACCGTAAGTTCTGTAAAGAGTAATATGATAATTTTATTAAGTTGACATAATGCATTTTTAGACTTAAAATATGGATAGAAGCTGGTGCATTGCATCAATTGTATGTGCTGCGTACAAGCAAGAGCGATGCATATTTTCCGAGAATGCGAACAAGTAACTAATGGCACTAATAGTTGACATATAACCCGAAGGTGAGCTGGAGATTTTTTGTTTGTAGTTCTGATTCTAAGTGCAATAAGGACCACCTGGTTGTAGCAAGGATTTTGTTGGTTTCCGATTACACCAATTAAAGTTTGCAATTATTAGGAGTATAATATAAGTGAGAATAATTGTAGTTGAGATGTCAGGCGATTTTTGACAAAATGATTAGTATACATTATAGAGGACCTCTAATTGAACAACTTTTTCTTACAAAATTATCAATGCAAATGTAGGGAAATGGAGATAAAAAATAAATTAGGTACTCACCGAGTTAATCTTGCAGGTTACAGCCCATGTGAGATATCCCATATAGAGCATTGATATAATGAAAATCGCAATAAATGATGTTTATTTAAGCTCACAACACAACAATTACCTTTGATTTCCACGTTCTTTGATTGAATTTTAGCAAAATTGTAAATACGAGATCACATGATATCAGCTGTTTTCGTTGACATTTGATGGTGCTTTTAAAATCGCAGAAGTCATAAGAAAACATACAAATTGACCTAAATTGTGTGTGATTATGTGAAATAAACATCAATTATAGTGATTTTCATGATTTCAATGATCTATATGGGATACCTTACATGAGATGTAACCTGCAAAATTGACTTGGTCAGTCCCTAATTTATTTTTTATCTCCATTTCTCTATGTTTGCATTGATAATTTTATAAGAAAAAGGTGTTCAATTAGAGGTTCTCTATAAGGTACACTAGTCGCCCGACACCTCAACTGCAGTTTAACCCTATGGGTGTATAAGAAAGCCTTTAAACTACACGAAAAACTTACTACTTGTTTTTAAGTTTCTATATTATGTTTTTTCACAAGCAATCAATCCATGTTTAGCAGTGTTAATAGAAACTTCAGATTTCTTGGTACAGAAGCATTTATGGTTTTTCTTAATGATTTTCCTGTGCAGTTTCCTATAATGAAAATGTGCCTTTATACTATCGTTGATATTTGTTAGTATACAGTTGTAATTATTATATTTTATTATTCAGGAGCGAAACTTGGCAACAGCAAATGGGCATGAAACCTGTGCTAGATGCCAGTACAACATGTAATAAGAAACTTTGCAGCCTACATTTTGACACAACATACTATGCACACCCTCATTCAGTACACCTCAACAGAAATGCAGTGCCGACACTCCATCCCATGAGGCCACCCATGGAGCTTAAGGCAGCCATATCATTGGAAGTCTCATTTGTTTTACGACAACAATAAATTAACCAATTTGGTGTTAGTTATTGCAGGTTTAATTTTTTTGTTTTGTTCTATAGCCATGTAATTAACATTATTTAGTTTTTAAGCCCTAATTGTCACTCTTTTAATTATATATTGATGAAAAGACGTCTACTAAATTTGTTAGGTATCTTATGTATCCATATTTTTATTTATGTCACCTTATTTTATGTTCATCATTTATGTAATACAAGATTTTGTAAATGGTGGTAGTAAACATGGGCTTAAGTCATTGTGTATCTATCGGGTTTAATTACCTACTTTGTAGTATTTTGAGTAGGTACTTGTACTTTTCAACAGCAATTCTATCTTATTGTTAAAACTATCTTTGTAGTAATATATATTGGACACTTGTGAAATATAGAAATAGTAATGCAATAAAACACCTTTTTCACAAAATATAGTTTAATAACTAGATGTCACATTTCGTGTGCACTGCACACATCGTCAGTAGTAACTGTTATTACTGACGATGTGTGCAGTGCACACAAAATGTGACATCTAGTTATTAAACTATTTTTTGTGAAAAAGGTGTTTTATTCTATTAATAAAAATATATTTGTTAGTCAAATATTCTACTTTTGGTAGATTATGCTATTGTTCGTTAATTTATTTTTGTACTGGTAATTTAACTAAAACACATGTTGGATGTTAGTTATAATTTTTCAATAGTAATCATAAATGTATACCTTTTCTACTTTGTAGTATTTTGAGTAGGTACTTGTGCTTTTTCAACAGAAATTCTATCTTAATGTTAAAAATATCTTTGTTAGTCGAATATTCTACTTTTGGTAGATTATGCTATTCTTCGTTACTTTATTTTTGTACTGGTAATTTAACTAAAACATACGTGTTAGATGTTAGTTATTAATATTCATAAATGTAGTTTGTACCTTTTCTACGTAGCAATATTAAAGTGTAATTATTTAAGTAATTCTTTTCTTTAAAACGTTATTGTGTGGTTACAGCATTGTCATTGAATATCGTACTGTATACTGTTTTCCTTAGAAATGATTCCTCATTACTACGAGAACTAGTAAATAGTATGCAATTTAATTACAGTGTTATAATCATGTATCGCGAGATCAAAAATTATATTGATGAAGGTTTGTCATGTAATGTAAAACGTCTGTCTTAAGTTATATCATTGTCATATTGTCCATATTTGTCATTATATGTTCTCTTATAATGACAAATATTAATGACAGTATGACACTTAATGATATAACTTAAGACAGATTTTTACATTCCATGGCAAACCTTTATCAATATATTTTTGATCTCGCGGTATTAAACCCTAATTTTTAATAAACTTAATTTTGAATTTCCCGCTACCAAATACATTTTGAATCGCCCGCTATTTGCTTAGTGTTATTGAAAACTGTAATTTTTTGATGCCAGCGCCTTCTATATCGGCCTTCACGCAATACAAACCGCGGATAAAAATTTTGGCTTGACTGCGCCATCTGATTCTAATCTGTGATCATGGTTCATCTCCAAAGAGTGGCTTTATTTATGTATTTTGTAAGAAATATGAAATTATAGTATAATGTGCGTACTATATAGGTATATTCGCCTTGAAATTTTTTAGTACATAGAGGGCGCGTTAAGTATACGGTTCGCCCAATCTTGTTTGACCACATTGGTCAACATGAATTTTAACGGATACTTACCAGAGAAATAGAGTAGGGGAGAACGCGCTTCGACGAGTGCGCATCCAGTTTTAAGCAAACGCTATAGTGGTCGCCATTTTGCAGGAAGGCATTTC
This sequence comes from Amphimallon solstitiale, assembly GCA_963170755.1. NCBI lineage: Eukaryota > Metazoa > Arthropoda > Insecta > Coleoptera > Scarabaeidae > Amphimallon > Amphimallon solstitiale. Next base: position 27,293,720 of record OY720685.1, read on the forward strand.
TTTTCACACGTAAGTTTGTTTACATTTTTCTAAGTCAATGAACTTTACATGCGAATTGTTGAGCTAGGTATAAATATAACCTTCAAAATGGCGGAATTCAATTTAACTTAGTTGGCGCATCTTTAAGCGCGTTCTCCCCTACTCTATTTCTCTGATACTTACTGACCAATCAGCTGATTGGTGTTTATTTGTGACATTTTACATATTCTGTCAGTTATGTTGGTATCGTTATAACTGTTGAGAACATTCTTATTATTTCCTATTTATATTTGAAGTGATTTGAAAATAATGTGTGATGTATACAGTGCCCGCGGAAAAGTCTGCACCATATGGAAAAAAAATTACTCTTTTACTTTTTAAAATTATTTTTTTGTAGTTTGTTTTTGCATAATTAGAAACCAAAAACTAACCTAAAATATTTTACATATCGCATTTGCTTCAATGCGTAAATGTCATTTAAAAATTACCAACGTCCAAACGTGCCAGTATTTGTCAAAATATAAGAAGATGCCATAAGAAAAAGTTGTTTGTACTTTCGCGGATATCCTAAATCCAAAGTTTCGTACAAAAATTTTAATTTTAATTTTTTTTTCATAATTTTGTAAAAAAACGCCTGTATATTTTTTAAGTGTATTTTTCTCTCGAATTCTGATAAAAACCTATGTTACCATGTAATAAACAGAAAAAAAACAATTTGTATTTCAGGATAAGGTATATTTTTTTTAAATAAAAGATTTCGTTAAGAAAAGTTGAGGACATTCTTGGACTATTTTCATATTTTCGTATATTAAAAATGTTTATTTTTCAAACATAATGGTCAAAAAACCTAGAAAATAACACTAGTTGTAAGATTAGAACATGTTATGTACCTAGCCTTGTTTGTTTTAAGCAGAATTTCCTTTAGTATCTCTAAAGCAGGAAATAACAAGCTTATTCTTAAACTTCGATAAATTCACAAGTAGGCCTAGAAAATAATTGCAAATTCTAGACATAAACAACTAAATAAATGTCAGTTTTGTGTATTTCTCTAACAGATTTGTTTTAAAATGTTATCCATGGAAGAAAAAATAGAAATCATTTTAATTCACGGAGAAAATAGAACCAACAGGGATACGGCAAATATTTTTAATCAAAGACACCCTAACAAATTCGTTTCGCACTCTACTGTTGGTCGTATTGTAGATAAGTTCAAGTCATCCGGTTCAGTTCTAAATGATTTTAAGAAGCCACATGTAAACTGGCAAGTTCAGCAGCATGAAGAACATGTATTATTAGATGTAGTAGAGCATAAAACTACATCAATTGCTGCTATTTCCAACAGAACTAGGACAAAAGAGACTACAGTGAGAAAAATTTTAAAGAAACATAAGTACCTACCGTCCATTTACGCCAAAATATGTCCATATACTAAAAGAACGAGATTTTAACGCAAGATTTGATTTTTGTATGTGGTTTCAAGGAGAGCTCGAAGAAAACCGTCGTTTCCCCAAAGAAATCATGTTCTCGGACGAAGCAACGTTCTCTTCCAATGGAACGGTGAGTTCGCAGAACTGCAGATGGTGGGCTGATGAAAACCTTAACTTTATCATCGAATGCAGGGACCAATATTCTTTTAAAACAAATGTTTGGTGTGGTATTTTTTATGGTAGATTGATTGGACCCTATTTTTTCCACGAAAATTTAAATTCGCAAAGGTACTTGAACTTTCTCATGACCGAAATAACCGATTTAATTGATGATATGGTATTGGAAGAAAGATCTGTCCTATGGTTTCAGCAAGACGGCGCATCTATACATAGTACACTGGCGGTGAGGAGTTATTTAAATCAATTATTTGGAGACAAATGAATTGGCAGATATTCAGCGTATCCATGGCCAGCGAGATCCCCTGACCTAACTCCGTTAGATTTTTCCTTGTGGGGGTATCTAAAAGAGAAAGTGTACCGCAAACGACCATTTCGAAACATTGAACATCTAGAAAACACAATACGTGACGTTTGCCTAGAAATTCCGGCCACATATTTTGTAAACATTACAAGAGAGTTCTCTAGAAGGATCATCAAATGTATTGCAAGAGAAGGGAGACATACAGAAATGTAGTATTGTTAAAATTTTTTTATTCATTTAGTTTAACTGTATAGTAACGGTATTTTTGTAAAATTGGAATTGTTGATTTTGAAATTAACTTTGTTAGTTGAAATAAAATTACTTTTTTTTCTCATTTTTAAAATGTTATTTTCTATCTTTTTTGACCATTATGTTTTTTAATTTATTTGTAATGGTACATACGAAAATATGAAAATAGTCCAAGAATGTCCTCCACTTTTCTTAACGAAATCATTTATTTAAAAAAAATATACCTTATTCTGAAATACAAATTGTTTTTTTTTTGTTTATTACATGGTAACATAGGTTTTTTATCAGAATTCGAGAGAAAAATACACTTAAAAAATATACAGGCGTTTTTTTGCAAAATTATGAAAAAAAAATTAAAATTAAAATGTTTGTACGAAACTTTGGATTTAGGATGTCCGCGAAAGTACAAACAACTTTTTCTTATGGCATCTTCTTATATTTTGACAAATACTGGCACGTTTGGACGTTGGCAATTTTTAAATGACATTTACGCATTGAAGCAAATGCGATATGTTAAATATTTTAGGTTAGTTTTTGGTTTCTAATTATGCAAAAACAAACTACAAAAAAATAATTTTAAAAATTAAAAGAGTAAATTTTTTTCCATATGGTGCAGACTTTTCCGCGGGCACTGTATAATTTTTTATATTTATATCAAATAAAACAATAAAAGCACATAACATATTTATATATATTTAAGAAAAAAAACAAAATAAATATAGAATTTCCAAATTTTCAAATAAAACCCCTTAACATATTTATATAGTTAAGAATAAAACAAAATAAATATAGAATTTCTGAATTTTCAACATAACATTCACTAGTATGGCCTTCCACATGCTCTGACTAGGCTACTATTTGTTTGCTAATTTTTCGAGGCTAGCTGCAACTCTATTAAAAATACTGTTTCTTTCCTTTTGGATATTAACAAATTCAGCCATTGTTTCTTTAACTCCAGATAATTTTTTGTTTATGTCTTTAAAGTGAGTTTCAAACCACTCTCTTTCTTCTCTTTTCCTTTTTTTTTGATTCAGTTCTTGTTCATCATTAGATATTACCTCTTCCGAAATGCCAAATGCAGCTGTAGTGACTGGGTTATATGCAGGATCTCTTGTAAAAATATTATCAACTTTATCAAAAAATTCCCATATCACTGCTCCATTACCACTCCTATTTCTGTATTGTTTAATTTTTTTATACATAGCCTGGAGGCCACACCATTTTCTTTCGCATGTTTCCCACCCGACATTATATCCATGGCTTAATAAAATTTGACATATATCACTGAACACTTTTCTTTTTTTTGTGAGGCAATAGCAATATATCCTTTAGTTTAAATAGTTCCTTTAGTAAAAGTAACGCAGCTGATCGTGGGCATAAATATCGATCAGAATCTGAAATATTCAATTTTATTGCATATAAAACTAAAATATGTTTTCTTTATTCTCTTCACTGCCTCTATCAGGAAATGAACAGGAAGTAATAAAATTGTTTATCTCACTTGCATTTGATTTTTGACCATACATTATTTCATTGGTATGTAATTTATAATATTTCTCTATTAATTTGTTCTTAAAATCCCCATCTAAATAAAATTAATTTATACAGAAACTATTCTACACAGGTGTATTTATTGTGGTAGCTTTATCCAATTCATAATCTGTTAAAAAACAAATAAAACGCATTCCATTCTGATGTTCTAATGTAACTTTTTTGGTATTTGAAGTAGATGCTTCCATAATTAATGTTAACGATTGTATGATGAAGCAAACTAGAATGTTTTAGAAGAGACAAGAGGTTATGTTTTTTAAATTGTAAACAAATCGAAGTTGGTATTACAGGTAAACAACACACTTAACGATTTCGCCCAACTCAGGCAGCCAGCGGGCGCGATTTATAACATGACCGGTTTTCCCAAACAGCTGATCGGGAATTTGACTGGTCTGCCCTCATACTTAACGAAATGAACTAGTCCGACCGTATACTTAACGCGGCAAGAGTTGAAGCGTGAAGTTATAGTTCAAATACTATAATTATAGTACAGTTGGTAACACTGGTTCCTACATATCTATTTTTGAGAAGATTTTCACACTGACTATTAATGTATGTTTTCAGCTACGATGGTGGGTACAACTTTAACTAAACTACAGTCATGGTACAAATATATAAGGTATGCTACAACTTTGACTCAAATTCGCCTATTTCTGCGCTGGATGCAATTTCGTCATATGTGTTGCGTCATCCATCACATGTTTGTAGTTTTGAGTTTGTGCTTTGTTTATATTTAGATTTCGAAGAGTTATATCCGATTATATCGTATTTTGTGTCATTATAATTATTATTTTATATGTTTAGTGTAGTTATTAAGATTTGTGAATATTTTCATTAAGCCAAAGACTTTTAATTTGATTTATTTAGAACTTAAGAAGAGGTTATAACATAGAAGGTAATGAGTTTATTAAATATTGTATTATAAAGCAATACATTTGCCTCTACCTTTAGCTCATCTAATATGGTAAGCTGCTGTGTCTTGAGCTGCAAAAGCAGGTCAGAAAACACTCGAGGAAGGAATATTAAATATTTTCGTTTTCCTAAAGATCGAAACTTATCTCAGCAGTGGATACAAGCCTGTGGTAGAAGGATAAAAAACACAAGAAATCGTAGGTTTTGTATTTGGACGTATTTGTGTACCTTTTAATGATGTTATTATTTACAGATTATATATGTTCACTTCATTTTGCAAGAGACGCATATGAGAAGTGGTATTTAGATAATCGACAGATGAGAGAGAAATATATAAAATCGTACCAAATACTTCATAAAACAGCTGTTCCCACATTGTATATACATACACATAGTGAAGCTGCTGTAAATTACTCGACTTTACAACCATCAACATCAAGGTAACAGATATGAAATAACGCATGAGTGTACTTACTTTTAAATTATTTAGTATACAGAGTAGGATGTTGCAGAGGAAGAATGTTAATCTGTAATACGTACCTTCATATAATCACTACTTATACTGTATTTAAAAAAATACAAATAAATTTGTTTGTATGAAGCAATGAACCTAATAATAACCTATGTATTATATGCCAATGTAAAAAGTATTACCTATTTAATGAATTATTACAGTTATTCCATCAATCCATCGGAAGAAATCGACCTGTTACCTCCAACTGTAGAAGATACAGAAGTAACATTCTCTATGCCAAAAGAAGATTCCTCAACAAGGTAAGGAAAAATTTAACTCGTTAGTGGAGTTGTCAAAGCATAGTTATTATGAAAAGAGTTGTATTCAAATAAGCTGTCAAATTAAAAGCTCAAAATGTTTTAAATAGTCTTGTAATGTTGAAGTGGTGTGCAATGTAAAAATACTTAAAGAAATTGCTGTTTCATACTTTTAACAAATAAATAAGGTTAGCAATACTACCTTACCATGTTTAATAAACAAAGCATTCTAATTTTAATAATTTGTTCTAGTTGCTCTATTGTTCCCGAGGAAAGAAGAAACCAAACATGCGAAACAGAAAAATATTGTGAAGTAGCATTTACAAAACCTGGAGCTTTTTCATTTAAGTAAATATATATATATATATATATATATCATTAATGATGTAATTTATAATAATAATAATAATAATAATAATAATAATAATATTTATCGCCAACCGTCAGTAAAGTGATGCGTTACCATAGCGTTTTGCGGAGGTAAAGAAACACTTTATCGTACTGTACAATAAAGTACTTTATCTGCCGCTAATATCTGTCAGCGTAGCATGACTGATGACTTTTAAAAATAAATCGTTTGTCACTGTCATAAACTGTCAAAAGTTATTATATCTTTATTTCTTAAATTAACAATTTTAACGGTTGGCGATAAAATTTTGTATGCACCACGTCAGTAAAGTACCTTTACCGAACTCGTCTGTTACTCGCCGCGCTCGCTTCACTCGCTTGGCTCGTAAACCAGACTCGTTCGGTAAAGTATCACTTTACTGACTTGTTACATAAATAACTATTATCGCCAACCGTCAGTAAAGTGATGCGTTACCATAGCGTTTTGCGGAGGTAAAGAAACACTTTATCGTACTGTACAATAAAGTACTTTACCTGCCGCTAATATCTGTCAGCGTAGCATGACTGATGACTTTTAAAAATAAATCGTTTGTCACTGTCATAAACTGTCAAAAGTTATTATATCTTTATTTCTTAAATTAACAATTTTAACGGTTGGCGATAAAATTTTGTATGCACCACGTCAGTAAAGTACCTTTACCGAACTCGTCTGTTACTCGCCGCGCTCGCTTCACTCGCTTGGCTCGTAAACCAGACTCGTTCGGTAAAGTATCACTTTACTGACTTGTTACATAAATAACTATTATTCAATGTAATAAAATCATTACATGAAAAGTCAAAATATACAGACAAACAAATTAAAATTGTATATCAATAAAATTATTATTCAAATATTCATTGATTGAATAAAAACTTTTTGTCAGTAAAAATTTTGATATTTTACTTAAAAAAGTATAGCATTCATTGTCTGTAATATAATCTGTAAGGGAGAATGATCATTGTTACATATGATATTAAGGAATTACAGAAAGAAAATTATCGATTTTAATCATTACCTTCACATTAATACCTATTTTCATATGCCCGAACAGTACACAAATCAGTCTTACTTATTTAATTATTCTATATACTTCTTATTTGATACATATTACTATATACCTATGTTCCATTTTTACTGAAATGCTTGGCCATAAGCTGTTATGTAAGTAATAATGTTGTAGAGTTTATTGATTAAGATTATGGTGTATAATAAATAATTTGAATATGCTAAAAACAGTAATTCTGTAATATATATTTTAATATGCATTTTTTTAAAAATGAAACAAATCAAGTTTGTGAAAGATAGTATAACGAATGATTTATGTATTGAGCATTTCTAATTTTGATTTTATAATGCAGACCATCTACTTCAACCGAAAACCCTGAAGACACACTATCACATTGGAAGGAACAATATTTTCTATCGCAAGGGAAAATACAGACCTTACAGGAAAAGGTGGCCTACCTCACTGAAGAAATATGTCACCTCAATAGAATTTTAGAGAAATATTTTACACCGGGGCAAATACGACTAATAAAATCAAAGACAAAAATGAAGGCAAAATGGACTGCTGAAGATATTTCCTCGGCAATTTCGCTTCGAAGCGTAAGTCCTAAAGCCTACAGATATTTAAGAACTACCAGAGAATATCCACTGCCAGGCTTATCAACCTTAAGGAAGTGGGCGACAAGTTTGGAATTGAAACCAGGTATTCTGGAAGAGGTTTTACTAATTATGAAATATAAGGCAAATGAGTATACCGAGCGCGACAGATTGTGTGTACTTTCTTTTGACGAGATGTACGTCTCTAATGAAATATGTTTCGATCGCAAAAGGGAACAGGCTGTAGGACCGCACAAAACAGTGCAAACCGTTATGGTACGTGGCTTGTTTTCGGCATGGAAGCAAGTAATATACTATGATTACGACTGTGGTATGTCGGTAGAAGTCCTCCGAAATATTATATGTAAATTAGAAGTAATACAGTACACTGTTGTAGCTGTTGTTTCGGATCTAGGACCTGGAAACAGAAAATTATGGAAAAATATGAAGGTTGGTGTAGCTGTCGATGAAAGTGAATCCTTCACTCATCCATCTGATGAAGGGAAAAAGATTTTCGTATTTGCTGATGTGCCACATTTAATCAAATTGATTAGAAATAATCTTTTTGATCATGGGTTCACCATAAATAATACAAAGATCACGAAGGAGCCCTTTCAGAAATTGGTTGACCTACAGGAAGGTGACTTGAAACTTGCCCATAAGCTTACACAGGTTCACATCGATGTAATTGGCAACCAAAGGCAGAAAGTAAAATATGCTGTGCAATGTCTCTCACGTACAGTGGCGCTAGCGATAAGGTGGTGTGGTGAACATAATTTAATGCCAGATATTGCATGCACTGAAATTAGTGACATAATTAATATCATTAACGATTGGTTTGATTTGTTCAATACTCAAACCAAATTTGATATTGCTGCCAATGCATATGGTGTTGATATTGAAAACCAACTGGATAAAATAGAAAAAATGACTAAATTAATACAAAATATAAGAGTCGGTACAAGAAAAAGTTTAATGTTTTTTCAAAAAGCGATACTACAAAATAACAGCTCTCTAAAAAACTTATATCAATATTTAAGGTCAAACTTTAATATTGAGTACATAATTACTAGACGTCTGAATCAAGATATAATAGAAAATTTTTTTTCATATATGCGAGCTATGGGATCCACCAATGACCACCCTAGTGCATTACAATTCAAATATCGATTGAGATGGTACATTCTTGGGAAGCATTCATCTGTTGTGTTTTCAGAAAATGTCAACACACAGGAAGATACGTCTGTAGTAGAGTTACTAACTACAAACGCAACACTTAACTTAACTACAGTTTTGGAACCTTTTGTGCAAGAAACTGGAGATTTTGAAGAAAATGTTGTCAGGGTGTCTGAGGATGACATAAATGAGGAATTTATGGACTTGCTGACGGAATTCGAAAGAATCCATTCCGCAACCTCTGCTACCGGGGATATTGCGAAGCAAGGCTTATACTATATAGCGGGATATATAGCACATAAGTTCAGAAGCAAATACTCGTTACATGATGATACTCAGATTGAATCCCCAGAAAGCAACTGGATTGGATTAGTCTCCAGGCGGTGTCTACGTCAGCCGAATGCTATTATGAAGAAAATGGCAGAAGACGCTGAACAAATGTTTAATGAATTCCATAAGAAATCGATTAACAAAAATACCAACATAATAAAGCGTTTGGTACAAAATATTAAGACTAGTTTGCCACAAGAAGTTGTGGAATCATATATTAGAGTAAGAACTTACATACGTATAAAAGAGATAAATAAAAATAATTATCAACAAAAAAGAAAATTACAAAAAAAACCAATAAAATTTACCAATAAAAAAAAGTAACCATATCTGTTGTTTTATTTATTACCTGTCAATTAACAATTAATAAACGAAAATCCAATATTAAACCAATAGTTTTCTTACTATAATACTTTCAACTTTTGCAATATTCATTGGTATCAGTAATTTAAAGCAATATACTACATAAAATGCACAATTTCAAGTCATAAATTTATTTTGTGATAAATTACTTTGTCAGTAAAGTAATTACAAATTGTATTATCAAACGACTAAAACAGGTTTCGTAAACCAAAGTGCTACATAATATCCAGTGGGAGATTTTTCAATAATACAATCTTATTATTTTGCTTTATGAGTTTTTAAACAGGTAATTTGTAAAGAAATTTAATTTAGTTACACATTCGTAAACAACTGTGCTACATATATATTATGTCTATTTTATTATTCTTTATATAGCTATCTATATACTATTACATCTGTGGTTATTCAAGAGTAATCTTTCTTTTCTTAATATCAGTGGTATGACGAAATTGCATCCAATTGACGTCATAAGGAAGCTGCGCTAGAACATACCTTATATATTTGTACCATGACTACAGTGAATGCCTTCGAAATGAAATGGACAGGTAGCGGCTGAATCCACATATCTCACTACACTTTATCATATAATTGTGTTATAATTCAAAACAATCAATTCGTATATACGTATAAAATATATATGCGTTACTATTTCATTTTCATATATGTTTCATTTAATTACAACTTTTGCTCGTATATGACTTTAAAGTATACATATTTATTGATTTATTTTAACTATAGTTTAGTCGCTCTCGCAACCGACATGCGCCACTAAATTAAAACGGCATCAAATTTGAGATGTTGCAAAATTTTACCTGTTAACACAGACTAAACAATCCAGACCGGCAACTTAATCCTAGATTTTATCCAGAATACTCATCCTTGTTTAGCAAACGTAAATTTCAATACTCTACCATCTTTGTCAGATTCACTGAACTTGGAGATGAGATGGCGCTAGCGTCAATTGAAATGTTTATTATGCTGTGGATATATGTCATTCAAAACTACGTTTCAAATTTGACATTTTTTTGCAATCCTTTTTCGTACATCGTATTAATTATATGTTGATACAAATATGGTGTCCAAGTGTTTAGCGTGCGGGTTTGGACAGTATGAAGTTAACAAAATGCACAGGTTTAAGATAAGATTGGCATTTCCTTTGTTTAAAAAGCGCATTTTTGACATGCTCTTTGCCTTGCAGGTTTGATACTTCTTGATTTGTGTATTAGTATTATTATTACTATTTTGTTGTTGATTTTATTTTTGGCAATCTGTATAATATCAATTTTATATGCTATAGACTTGTAATATTAATTTTCTACATCTGCATATTTTTCTGTTATATATTTCATTTGCTGTTAGTTTAAGGCACAAATTTAAAATCAGCATTTTAGTAATGAACTATTGCTGAATTTGTTCCTTTTGGTATATATTAGTTTTGTCTTTATTTGCCATATTACACAAGATTTGTATTATTATTGTCTTCTCATTATTGGTTGTGTAATTTAATTTTATTATGGTTTATTGTGTAAGTATATGTATCAATAAAAACTATTATTACTATATCCTTATGTTTTCCTTGACAGTTTTCACTTATTAGATTATTATATTTCTCTTAATCTTATATAGAGTAGTAGTTTATTGTGTCTAAATGGACACCGTAAGAGGGATGTTATAATACATGTAAGTAAAAGATTAATATTTATATTTCGTATCACATTTAATATGTATCACCACAAAATTACACATAAGATGCTCAAACTATGGCTATAATTGTTACAGTAAGTAATATTTATTACCATAGTTTTAGTAACTTTTGTGTATGTTTTTGTTACATAAATAACGTATTTAATAAGCGTATTCTAAAAACAATCCCATTTCAAATTTGGCGCCAATATGCTGCTAGCGCCATCTTCGTACCAAGTTGACTAATGTGTGACAAGGATAGAAGATCTTGGATATTTTTTTTTCAAGTAGTTGCCGGTCTGGGTTGTTTAGTCTGTGCCTATTAAGTAATAATATTTTTGACGTTTGTTATAATTGCTTTCATTCAGCAGGCGGATCGGGAACCGATCCCGCTCCAACCGTTCACTTCACAACAGTTGAGTATTCGCTGGACAGGACCGCTCACCTTTATGTCATCGTCTGTCATCTGGTACTTTTCATTGCTGCCATATGTAAAAATTATAGAGATTAAACCGAATAAACAATAATAATAAATTGTTTTTCTGCATTAAGGTTTGACGTAGTTTTTAGTGGAAGGACTGGTTTTTCCAACCCCGAATAAAATACTGAGTGAACTCCAATATTATAATACATTTAATACTGCACAATAACTTTAATTTGCTGTATCTTACTTTTCTAGTAACTTTCTTCAGAAGTATATTAGGTTGGTCTTGGAATAAATCAATGGCGCATGCGTACAGAATACGCTCACTAAGTGAGCATAGAATTTTTCCGCTCACAAAAATGGCGACCGCTCCTGAACATGTTCACAGTGAGCGCTCGTCTACTTGACATGATCACTGAACAGTTGCGCAACTGTTGTGTCTGCTGAATGAAAGCATTGTTATCTAAAGCCTAGTACACAATAGCAATACGTAAGACGCAAGACGTAAAACGTAAAGTCGTAAAGATATTCATAGTATGATTTCTAATGTAGTTTTACAGAATAGTCCGTAGTGAATAACGTAAGCCGTAAGTTCTTACGGAAATTCCGTAAGGATGGAATTTTACGTAAAACCCGTAATGATCAACCAATAGAAATCCTTTGCTTGAGACATCCCTACCACACATTTCGCATGTGAATATATGAAAACAAAACAAAACATGACCTATCTACTTCTGTTCAGTTTGTATGTGGTTTGTATATGATACCACGTCGTGATACTGAGTTTAGTATTTGATAATAAGTAAAAGGTCACCTCAAATAATGGATCATCAGGAGTATTGCAGCAATTATGAAGTAATTAATGAGTTTGGCGCATCAGAAAATACTGTTGAAGAGCTAACCCAAAATGAGGGTGATGAATTATTAATTGATTTGGTGAAATAATATCCGCATTTGTATAATAAAAAAGACGAAAGTTTCAAAGATCAAATAATGAAAAATAACTAACCTTAAATCGTTCATGGTTATAGCCTTTTCGACAAGAGATGGGCACCAAACTGCAACCCTACTCGGTTTTTGTATGGACGAGGTGGTGCCACCATGTCGACATGCTGTGCGGGAAGTTGTCATCGGCTTTGTTTGCACTTAGAAGGATAGGTCAGGTGGCTACCTACGAAGCGGCGCGTGTCACCTACTTTAGTCATTTCCACAGCGTGGCTACCTACGGGATTTTACTTTGGGGTGGATCCGTCTCGGCTAGTAAAGTATTCCTGAAACAAAAGAGAGCGATAAGAATATTAAGTAAAATTGGCGATCAGCAAACAAGTTGCAGGGGACTTTTTGGGCAGCATGGAATACTTACCCTTCCATGCGTATACATACTTACCTGTGTAAAGCATGTGATGGAGAATCGTGGTGTTTATAGTGAGCACAGTGATTTCCACACATACAACACCAGAAACAAAAACAATTTGTCATTGCCACATCATCGAGTAAAATGCGCACAAGGAAGCACGAACTATGCAGCCATTAAAATTTATAATAAAGTGCACCATAAGATCAACGGTTTGCAATTCTCAAAGGCAAAAAGAGTGCTGCGCAAACTGCTGATGGAGAGAGAATTCTACTCCGTTCAGGAATATTTGGATGCGGATCTTTAACACGATGGAGCACACGCTCTCCATTAAATCACTTTTTAACTTTTTTTGTCACTGTTTTTTGTTGACTTTTTTTACAATTATTGTGGAGTGTGTAATTATGACAATGTCGATGTTCTTTTTGGAATTGTATGGCAGTAAATATATTATTATTATTATTATTATTAATTATGTAAAATGTCAACAAAGTCGATTTTCTATTAGGGAATCCAAATCACGTGATCTAATATGGCGTCTGTGGGCAAACAATGAATGAACCTTAGTTTGGTATGCCATCATTATTAGTTTTAATATGGTTTTACTTTTCGTGTGTACTGAGTTTATAAACATGATAATGCAGAGTGATTACCTGAAGAAGTTCTTAACTGAAAATCCAGAAGTTGGAGTAACATTTTGTTGAAATCATCATAGAAAATAATTATTCGTGTGAGAATGTATTGTTTGGCAGCTATTAGATGAACATTAAATTACTTGATAATTTGGATCCATTGACTTGAAATTAGACACTTTAATAAATAGTATTCCACCTGTGCCAAGTACGAATATTATTTTATATTTGGTTCTATTACATATTTATTACACGAAGGATCAAATGACAGTGTTCAAGAGTATCACCGCTTACATTTATTAACAACTTATTTATTTTATGTGGCGAAGTACGTGTTTTTGATTAGGTGAAACATTCATAAGAAGTTAGTTTAAAACCAATGGGTGTGTACTGCATTATTATGAAATGTGAATCAATACTTTCGGCTCACTCTACATACATGGCTGGTAACAGCCGAACATTGCAGTTATGTTGGTGCATTATTATTTCTAGTATACGAAGAAAAACAAAGCCACTCATGCACTGATTAAGGATTAATTATTTAAATTTGTCTTTAAATTTACAATACCTGACAAAATAATCAGAGGATTGTTTAATAAGATTTATTTATTAAAATAGTTTAACTTAATTATTATAGAAGCAATAGTTAATAAATAGTAATAAGGAAATAAGTTTAATCATATAGAAATATTATGTGTTGTAAGATTATAAAAGTTTATTATAAATATTTAGCGTACAATGTATAAACAGTTTAGGACTTAAAAGAATGTAAACAGATTTCAAATATATTAATAAATAAATTTAACTTATTATTAAAGTTTTGTGTTTTGTCTGTAACAAAATGCCTATTTAAATTCTAAAATAATGGCCACATTGTACAGGAATAAATTAAGATTATATAGTGCCATAAATAATTATAAATACAAAATCATTTATAACTTACATATGTTAATTAGAGCATTAAATACAATCAAAATTTTATCTACACTGTTTAATTTTTGCATATTATTACACTTTTTTTTAACATGATGGTGGAATGAGATATTTCATGGTGCTAACGAGTTCTTCCTTTAGTAAAGGCTGGAATAACTAAAATTCACTTGCACAATTCCTAGTGCTTCCTTTATTAAAAATGCTCTTTCTCCTAGAACAACATATCCTGGGTTAAGATTGTTGCAAAAATTACTTCTTCCATTCAATTTTCAGATGTATGTCACCCCGAGCTTCACAAATATGGCATTTAGTTATCTGAGGATTGCTATTAAAATTTCTATCGTGTTTATAATTAGAACAGTACTGCTGCTGAGCTAAATTATTATCTGGTTTTCCAATGAAAACTTCAAAGCAGGCAATAATTACAGCTGTTTTTTTCATGAAACACTTCTTTCAAACACACTGCAATACAGAACGTTCTGGTCACATAATTATAAGTTTTAGCCTTTGATACACAACACCATACTTAGATAACTAGATAATGACCTTAGTAAGTTAATTTAATAAGATAATTGTTTAATAAGAGCACTTATAGTCAAATTTTAATTATACAAATGTTTGTTTGCCCACAACGGCCATCTTGAATTTTATTCGACAGGTCGTTGGATTGCCCTATTGGTTAACCGTAAACCGTAAAATTAGATTGTGTAAAACAATATTCTTACGTATTGTATTTACGTTTTATGTCTTACGTCTTCCGTTTTACGTATTACTATTGTGTACTAGGCTTAAACATTTTAAATTTGTCAAAGATGCTTGCCTCCTAAACAGTATAGCCAAATGTTATATAAAATATAGGTGTAGTAAAATAATATTTAATAGCTTTATTTATAATATTTAATTTGTAACTGGCTTTTATGTAATTGAATTTTACTATGGGAAGCTATAATCCTGAAAAATTGTTTTAGTTCAATTTTATTGTTTTGAAATTATTCCGGCTGATCGAAATTTGTAGTGGTATTGAATCGTTGTCTTTAGTCTGTAATTTGGACGTGCCGGTTGCATAACGACTCGACTATTACAATATTTGATACATATGCTTAGTTATAACTTACTGTTTTACTTTCTTATACGTAGTATAAGGAAGTATTGTGATGATGAAAATTTTCGACCTCGAGATTTTTGCAGATGTCCACGTTTTGAGGTCCCCTGATACCAAAAAAGTGGTTTTTAAAAAATGTCTGTGTGTCTGTGTGTGACCACGATAGCGGTCAAACCGCTGCAGATATCCATTCCAAATTTTGTATTTACGAATATAATCTCCCTCTTGAGAACTGATTAGATTTTGAGCAAAATCGGCAGACCGGAAGTAGTAGTTTACTTCAGTGAAAAAATCGAATTTTGCAAATATTTCGTCAATTACTAAGTTTAAACAAATTTATAAAGAATTCAAATGTACTCAAAATTAAATTTGAGAAAAATTGTTTTAATAAAGTTTTTCGAAATTCCTACCGGAAGTAGGTCTTTTACTCTTATCGAAAATCAGTTTTTTGCGAATATCTCGCAAGTCATGCTTTCTAGGCAAGTACATTAAGAGTATAAAAGTATTTAGAACATACTTTTAAATATCTTTTGTATAAAAAAAATTTCAAAATTCAGACCGGAAGTACCACTTTTACTCTTATCGAATAGCGATTTTTTGCAAATATGTCGTAAATTATGCATTCTATATATATTTATGAAGAGTACAAAAGTATTTAGAGTTGGATTTGGAATATTTTTTGTATAAATGAAATTTCAAAATTCGGACCGGAAGTAACACTTTCATACGTATAAGAAAGTCGTGTGGTGGCCACACCTAATTTTTTTGATAGTTATTCAATTTAAACGTACATTACGTCATTATCTTTTATACCACCAAATAATTTTATATTAACAATTGCAGGGACTATAATATAAAATACACGTTCAGTAATTTTTACATTAAACCTAAACAATGATTTTTAAATTAAATCGAAAATTAACAAATAGTAGTTGATAGTGTTTATTTTCTCTGACTAAATACACTGTATTAGGTATATTGTTATCATAAGTTACATTAGTTATACATTATTATATATTAATGCTCATGATTAATCAGTTATTTTTATGGATGTAGGTAATACAAAATATAATTGAGATATTAAACTATATAAACATATATAGTACTGTTACTTATCATATATGCTTCTTTATGTGTTTGCTATTTTATTGTGACAATTACTTTTTTATAAGACAGTATATTGGAAAATAACTAATTCAGATCATGTATGTCATTTGTATATTTTAAGCTTGTTTTATATCTGTATTGAGCTCAATATTGATAGTTGCAAGACGTGTTTTATGTTTCATTAAATTCTTATAAAGGCCGTTTGACACTTACGTAAATTTCATACAAAATTAGGAATTAAATTTACATCATAATTTACATGTAAATTTAACACAGTATCATACAGAAACTTTTGATAACAAATTTAATTACAAATTTACATGTGAATTCACTAGAAATGCCTGTTTGCCACACATCAACTTTTTGCATAAAATTTGCTAACAAATTTATAATTAAACATGCGCACTAGATACTAAATATTATGATTTGAGGCACAAGGTTATGGTTATGTTGGTTTGTTTGCTTTTTAAATCAATATTGGACACTATTGGATTTGTTATGGACGCAGTAGACGACAGTTTATTACTTCTAACTACTACTATAATAATCGCAACAACCGTAGTTGTAACGGCCCGTGGTAAAAAACGTAAAAAAGTCATGAGCTCGATCGTGGTTAAATCGAAAAAGAAAAGGCATCTTAAGTCTGATAAATTACCAGTTGAAAATAGAAGATTCGAATGCATACAAAAATTTTCTTAGACTTACAAGTGTACAATTTAACGATTTACTTAATTTAATTGAAAAAAATATTACAAAACAAAAAACCTTTATGAGGGAAATAAATAAAGTGCGTGGGATCGTGCATGTCAATTTTTATCGTCTTTGGTTTTCACCGCATATAAACAAGGATGCTTTTGATATTCATTAATTAATGCTCGTACTTGATCGTTTGACCAATATGTCTTTTTTATATACTGTTGATCAAGAATCAAAATACCGACAATAAGTACAATAATCAGCAATAACTAACTTCTACCAAACGTGATATCGCAGTGTATTGCAGTGATATTCAATTTACCTGCCCATATCGATGCGCGCGCAGATTTACTAGAAACACCCACCCAGAAAATAGAACATGTTCTAAATAATTTACATGTGAATTAACAACCAAATCTACAAGCTAAAATTTATGTATGCCACGATATGAATTTATTACAAAATTTGCGTGTGAATTAAGTTGTGAATTTTATTTAAAATTTACGTAAGTGTCAAACGGCCTTAAGAGTCAACTAATTTTAATATTTACAAAATATATGTAATTTGTGATTTTCTCTAGAATAAATGCACTTACATGGCACATTAAAGACCAATTATTAGTAAGAGCAGATACATTTTACAATTTCATTATGTATTTTCAAATTACAGATAATAAATAAATACCAATCATAAATATTATTTATACGTAAATATAATTGATAAACTAATTATCTAATATTCCATCTACTAACAAAAACAACATTTCTATTAATAATTTCAATTTTATTAGTAATTTTCATAACAATAATCATTTAATACTATTTCCAACATCCTATTTTAAGTGACATTCTAGATCGTATTAATTCTATTGACTGATTCAACGAAGCATAACCGATGCAACACGAGCCTTATGTTCATTGTGTACAGTACTTGAATTTTACGCATTATGTATCTCTTATGTAAATCTTACGTCTTATGGGTTTCTTATGTCTTATGTTTCTTATGTCCATTGTGAACAAGGACATAAGACATAAGCTGTACGTAACATAAACGTAACGCGTAAAGTTAAACGTATGAGAAACCAATGCAGCTATCCACAGTGGCCGTAGTGCCCGTAGTGCTTATGTCACCTTATGTCATGTTTACGTATTCCTTACGTGTGAACGTAAGAAATACAAAAAGTTGAAATAAATTCAACTTTAGTCCTTGTTCACAATGGACATAAGACATAAGCTGTACGTAACATAAACATAACGCGTAAAGTTAAACGTATGAGAAACCAATGCAGCTATCCACAGTGGCCGTAGTGCTTATGTCACCTTATGTCATGTTTACGTATTCCTTACGTGTGAACGTAAGAAATACATAAAGTTGAAATAAATTCAACTTTATGTTTTTCTTATGTATTTCTTACGTATAATTTTAGTAAAATAAGCTTTCTGAAGTTTCACAACTAAACCGATTGGTAAGGATATTATAAAAAACGCGGGAAGCCTGTATAATCCCATGCTTTCGAATCCTGTCAATTTGAATTGCGACGATTTTGTTCTGATAACGTGAAAAATACAAAGACTTTATCGATTTTAAATAATATAATTTAATATATGTATCTACTACAAATTACTGCAATAAGTTGTAATTACTCCATATGAGTAAATATTTGTTGGTGCCATTTACATATTGAGTAAAAAAAGTAAATGTGATGTAGATGATGGAAAAGGGGCAAGTAGATATAGAACTTCTTTTATTTCAGTTGGTCAGAGCCAGAGCTGAAGCGTATTTATATCTAACAAGGCACATCGGAGCTACAAAGATGTGATATACAAAGATGTCTGGAAAGGAATAGCCGAAACACCAGACATCACAAGTATTTTAAACATTAGTTATAGCACTGGTTTACAAAGGTGTATTGAATATTATCAATGAGTGATATATGTGAAAGAGCATGGAACCATTGATGGAACGTTACACATGAGAAATTGTTAATTCCAAAGTGCTGATTGAAATATGTGTGGAAAATGACTGGAATTGTGCTATGTCGAATACCTCCACATACTACTTGTGAAGCATCTCAAGGCATACAGCAATACAAAAAATAACCTACACTAAGTATTTTTACTTTAGTACTGAAACCACCACCAAAGCCAAGCACCATGCTGCAGCATATAAAGCTTTGCTGTCTTTATAACCTTTCCTAAATGTAACATTGAACCAAATATTTTTGAAGTGAGATTATAACATTCATTGAATTAAAGTGCATTGTCTAATGCATGAATGCGATTAAAAAGCTAATCAGCATATAACATGGAAATGGTTAAGGATTACCATGTTAATAATTTCATAATCTGAGGACATTAATAGTACATTATAATGTAAAAAAAAATAATTAAAAACAAGTTACAAGCCTAAGATAGAGCATTTAATATTTGTGTATGTGTGAAAAAAAATTGTATGTATAAATAAAACACGATGATAAAATAAAAAACAAAGGGTTTTATTTCAAATTAAGAAACCTGTATTTGTAAAATACAGATACAATGATTCTTAAAGACTTTATAATGTAATTTAATTAGATAAGCTTTTAATTTGTGTGGTTAAATGAAGTTCATTTGATATATTTGAGAATACATATTATAAATTAAATAGGTTTTACAGACTGGATTTACTCTTCTTGCTTTTACCGGCTAAACGCACTTGTTTTCCTTTCACATTTATTTTTGTTACTTTTCGTTTATAACAATAAAGGTAATATGCAGATTATTTTCCATTCTAACAAAAATTTCAGTATTGTCAGAATTTTTAGAAATTACTAACCTTAAAACGTCAAAATAAATAAACAAAATACCACTATAGCGCATGCGCAAATCCTTACGTTTATGTATTCTTTATGTTCATTGTGAACAGTGACTCAATTTTACGCGTTATGTATCTCTTGTGTAAATCTTATGTCTTATGTTTATGTTATGTCTTATGTTTCTTATGTCCATTGTGAACAAGGACTTATGTTTTTCTTATGTATTTCTTACGTATAATTTTAGTAAAATAAGCTTTTTGAGGTTTCACAACTTAAACCGATTGGTAACGATATTATAATAAACGCGGGAAGCCTGTATAATCCCATACCACATACCATCCCATACTTTCGAATCCTGTCAATTTGAATTGCGACGATTTTGTTCTGATAACGTGAAAAATACAAAGGCTTTATCGATTTTAAATAATATAATTTAATATATGTATCTACTACAAATTATTGCAATAAGTTGTAATTACTCCATATGAGTAAATATTTGTTGGTGCCCTTTACAGAGCTGAAGCATATTTATATCTAACAAGGCACATCGGAGCTAAGAAGATGTGATATACCAAGATGTCTGGAAAGGAATAGCCGAAACACCAGACATCACAAGTATCTTAAACATTAGTTATAGCACTGGTTTACAAAGGCGTATTGAATATTATCAATGAGTGATATATGCGAAAGAGCATGGAACGTTACACATGAGAAATTGTTAATTCCAAAGTGCTGTTTGAAATATGTGTGGAAAATGACTGGGATTGTGCTATGTCGAATACTACTTGTGAAGCATCTCAAGGCATGCAGCAATACAAAAAATAACCTACACTAAGTATTTTTACTTTAGTACTGAAACCACCACCAAAGCCGAGCACCATGGTGCAGCATATAATGCTTTTTCTGTCTTTATAACCTTTCCTAAATGTAACTGAACCAAATATTCTTGAAGTGTAATTATAACATTCATTGAATTAAAGTTCATTGTCTAATGCATGAATGCGATTAAAAAGCTAATCAGCATATAACATGGAAATGGTTAAGGATTACGATGTTAATAATTTCATTATCTGAGGATGTAATAGTACATTATAATGTAAAAAAAAATGAATTAAAAACAAGTTACAAGCCTAAGATAGAGCATTTAATATTTGTGTATGTGTGAAAAAAAAATTGTATGTATAAATAAAACACCATGGTAAAATAAAAAACAAAGGGTTTTATTTCAAATTAAGAAACCTGTATTTGTAAAATACAGATACAATGATTCTTAGAGACTTTATAATGTAATTTAAATAGATAAGCTTTTAATTTGTGTGGTTAAATGAAGTTCATTTGATATATTTGAGAATACATATTATAAATTAAATAGGTTTTACAGACTGGATTTACTCTTCTTGTCTTTACCGGATAACCCCACTTATTTTCCTTTGACATTTATTTTTGTTACTTTTCGTTAATAACAATAAGGGTAATATGCAGATTATTATCCATTCTAACAGAAATTTCAGTATTGCCAGAATTTTTAGAAATTACTAACCTTAAAACGTCAAAATAAATAAACAAAATACCACTATAGCGCATGCGCAAATCCTTACGTTTATGTATTCTTATGTTCATTGTGAACAGTAGTTGAATTTTACGCATTATGTATCTCTTATGTAAATCTTACGTCTTATGGGTTTCTTATGTCTTATGTTTCTTATGTCCATTGTGAACAAGGACTAGATGTGATTGCTTTTTGTCGCTCGTTTTTGCTCGGTTTTGCTCGTTTTATAGTTTATTTACATGCGCCATATTGTTTGTTTTGATTGTCGTTTTACCAATTTTGTTAAAATTCAATCAAAAAAACGTCCAAATCGAAGGTAATTGTTGTGTTGTGAGCCTAAATAAACATCATTTATTGTAATTTTCATTATTTCAATGATCTATATGGGATATTTACATGTGATGTAACCTGCAAAATTCACTCGGTGAGTACCTAATTTATTTTTTATCTCCATTTCTGTACGTTTGCACCCATAATTTTATAAGTAAAAGTTGTTCAATTAGAGGTCCTTTATAGGGTACACTAGTTATTTTGCCAAAACTCGCCCGTTACCTCAACTGCAGTTTACCCTAATTTTTTATTTTGTGTAGAATTTTTTTTCCTAGAATTTTATTATTTTTTTGTAATATTCAATTTGTGAAGAATGAATTGCTGTGTGCCTGGGTGCAGGCGAAAAGAAAAGAAAAAGCATGCTTTTCCATTAAGTGATGAAGTAAGTTATATTTAAAAATTATTAATAAAACAATTAAATATGTCAAATTTTTAATTTAGTTATTTGAAAAGTGGTGTCATGCTATTAAGCGACAGGATTTATTGCACATAACCCGAAAACAAAGATATAACCATCGAATATGTGATGAACATTTTAGTGAAAGCGCCAAATTTACAACATTTCATAATAGAACAAATCTTAAAAAACTGCAATCCCAACGTTGTTTTTGCCAGAATATACTAAAATAGGACAGGGCAGTGTAATTAAACGAAAAGGTAAATTGAATTATTCTTTCATGTATGATACTTAAAACTCGAATATATTTTCAGGATCACCTTTGCAACATGAAACATCAAAATTAACAAAATTACAGGATACAACAACACAAGTGAATGGTGAGTAAAGGTATAAACTTCTATGTAAAATCTCCTAATAAATATTTATAGAGCCTGTTCTTTTGGTTGATAATTTAGATGAAGATGGTTCATCATTGTTATACTGTAATGGTAAACTAAATGCATATTTGATTGTCTTAAATAAACAGCCTTTTGTTTTTGTAGAAGAATTTCATAGCCCTAGTCATATTCCTCCAGAAATTACTTTAGAAAGTGATATCTTATTTGAATCAAAGATCAAAAAGAAAAATACGCAACCTATACAATCCAGTCAGGATGCCACTAAAGAAATAGTACCAGAATCTCTTGGTTAGTAGATACTAAAAGTTGTTTACAAACAACTGCAATATTGAAATGTGAATTGTAGGTTTAGATAATAGCCCAATTAACAAGGAGAGAAGCATCATACATCATATTGTTTCTTCAAAAGGTATGACATTTAAGCAGTGTTTATATTTCTATACAAATGCAATATATGTGTTTCATTCCTTTCAAACGTAAAGGTCCTTATAATTAATCCTTTTTAATTTCGATTTTTAGTGTTTCACCATAAGAAGCAGTTGTTGAAAGAGGTTGGTGTTGGCAGAGTTTCTGCTTTGTCCCCAAAAGCCCGAAAATTATATAAAATTGCCAGTGATTTAAAGAGTACAACTCGAAGACTTTTTAATGCTAATATTAGTAACAAAGAGCGAATTAAGAAAGCCAGCACTTATATTGAGTCAGGAGAAATTTTTATTAACAAATTAAATAGTAATGCATTAAACTTCATTCTATGCCAACTCAGAAATGCAAAAAAGTCTAAACATGGCAGACGTTACACTTTAAATGAAAAATTGCACGCGTTAACATTACTTAAACATGGCCCAAAACTATATCGACTGCTCCAAAAAACATTCAGTTTACCTTCAAGAAAAACATTGATGCAACTATTGAATAAGGTACCATTCAAAAGTGGTATAAACAGTTATTTAATGAAATCATTAAAGACAGTAGTAAATAAGATGAAACCATCTGACAAGGTTTGCTCCATAATATGGGATGAGATGTCGATACAACCATTTCTCTCTTACAATAGGAAAGAAGACCACATTTCTGGTTTTGCGGACACTGAAAGTGCTTGTATTAAAATATGTGATCATGCAATGGTTTTCATGATTAGAGGAGTCTACAGAAACTGGAAACAGCCTGTTGCGTTTTACTTCACTGAAAGTGGAATGTCAGCAGTAAACATTTCCAAACATTTAAAAATTCTCATTTCTAGTCTTCAAAGTTTAGGACTACAAATAATTGCCACAGTATGTGATCAATTAATGAATAATACTGCTGCAATAAAAGCATTAAAGGAAGAAACCAAGCAGTGGTGCTTGAGGAATGAACAAGAAGATAAATATCTTGGTTTTCTAGTAAATAAGGTGGAAATCGTACCTTTGTTTGATGTTCCTCATTTGCTCAAAGGAATACGTAATAATTTATTAAAATCTAATGTTCATTTTAACTGGAAAAAAGGAGCCCAAATTGGTAGTTGGAGAGATATCATAGCATTGTACGAGTTGGATGTTGGAGATCACAACATAAAATTTCTACATAGATTAACAGATGCTCATATCTATGATAATAAACTTAAAAAAATGAAGGTAAAAATTGCTGCCCAGGTATTTTCGAGAGCTGTTTATGGTATTATGGTTGCTTTAGTTAAATATAGTAGGTTTATGCTTCAAAACTTTGTATATTATTTAAATTTCGTCTATTATTTTATTAGGAGGTCAATGTCTACCAGCTACTGCAGAAGGTGCAGCTGATTTTATTCTATTCATGGACCAATTATTTGATAGCACAAATGGGTCTTCTGCTATACATCCAGACGGAAAACCATCACGATGTATGCTAACTGAAACATCTACTCATATAGATTTCTGGAGGGAAGCTATAAAAGTTCTTCAAACAATAAAATTTGTCAGTGCACAAGGAAGGACATATACTCCACCAACAGTCCACAACTGGGTGACTACGCTCCGAGGATTAGAACACATTTGGAGGAAATCACAAGAAGAGGGTTTTACAGATCTTTGTCCTAGGAATCTAAATCAGGATCCTCTAGAAAATTTTTTCGGATGTATTCGTTCCCATGGAATAAGAAATATAAATCCAACGCCAGAGTCATTTGTGTCCTCATACAAAAGTTTAATTATAAATAACTTTACATCTACACATTCACCTTCGGCAAATTGTGAGATGGATAGCTCTAAGAGAATTAATAGTTGGGGAGAATGCTGCCGTTATTGACGAATTGCAGAAGCCCATTAAAATGGATCTGGAGGTGACTTTCACCAATCCTGATCCTATTTCAAGGAGCACGCAGTCACACGTTGCTGGATTTATTGCCAAGAGAATACTCAAGCAAACCAATAACTGCGCATCTTGCAGACGTAATCTTTGTTCTGATATTTCTCTTCCCCCAAACGAAATTATTAAAATAAAGCAGTTTAGAAATTTATTAGAACCTAATTCTAGATTTTTTAGGATCTTTCAGAAATGTAACGATGTTTTACATGTATATTTGCCTTATTTATGCAGACAAAACAATATAAAACAAAAATTGATTAGGGTGATTAGGCAGTATGTAATAAATATATTTCAATGTAGTAGTCATAATTTATACAACATATTTGTGAAAACTATTACAGGCTTTTTCATAAACACGTGGGTTAAAAACATTAACCGAATATTAAAAGGATTAGATTCACGCAATATTAATGATCCAATTAAAACAATCGCGTTAGAAAAATATAAAAAATTAAAATTAAAAAATAAAAAAATACAGAAAATGAAACAAACACATTGATGTTATATTATTGTACTGTCAGAATTTCAGCATATTATGTTTAATAAACTCTGAAACCATACCTTCATTTTTTTACCATTATACCTTTTCGCAATTGAGTAATGGCTAAATGAATTTAGATGAAAATAGTAGCTTGAATTCCTTTAACAAGATATGTACAGAATTTATTAGTTGGTTGCATGATATAATAATTGTATACGTGTACTGCTTATAATAGAGCAATATGCACGTATACAAATTTATTATATCGTACAACTAAACAAGTATATTAGAATAAAATTATTTTAAATTCCCGCCACATTTCCCGCTAAATAATTACCGCTTCCAACGACCTAAACATGAACCACAAACTAGTGAATTTTATTTTTAAAAGCTTTCTTATCTATTTTCTTTTGTGTGTCAACAGCACTATCTCACTCGCTGACTCGCCCGCTTTTAAACTCGCCAACTAGCAGCTAGTAAACTCGCTCAATGTAATCGAGCCTTTATATCAGAAACCCATCCAAATAATTTCTCGGGTAAGACAGTGCCATTTAAAATTTATAAGGCTGGGTCAATAAAGAGCCTTGTTTATAAATACTATAGTTATACAACCTAGAGAAAACTGTAAATATTTCTTATGTAGTAAAGTGTCGTCCTCTGATATCTTTCAAATGGATTAATACGAATGAATGAAAGTGCTCAGCCAATGAAATACTCTCAACGCCACTCCCACAATTTAATCCGGAAGTTTATAAAAAATGTAAATATATTTTGATATTTTCTATTAAATTTTACATAAGAGTTTATTTTGTTTGATTTGCTTTTCACATCGTTTGCCCTTGAATTACATATCAACATAAGCTATATAGCTTAACTGTGATAAAGTACATTTAAGTAAATGTTTTATTGAAGAATCGTAGTATTACTATTTTTCTCCCTTATTATACTCACAATTACCCTTTTATAACATAATAAAAAAAACAGACATACAAAAGACTTTAAAAAAACGTATTCATGTTTTTTAAAGAAATAAATCTAAACAAGAAAACGGTATTAAAAAGTCAGCATTTTTATTAAATACCTACATGAAATGTCGGTCTGTTTCAGGTTCAGAGTTTGGGTTATTCTAATTTGTTTCTATGTGTTCAACAGGTATGTCTAAAACAGTCTTCTATATATTCGGTATGACTAGATATATTATGTAAAAGAAGAAAAAGTAGGTAATTAAAAGCTATCCGAACCACAACATTTATTAAGTTGCTTTGCATGGTTTCATCAACTTGACTGGTTTATGTGAGGCTTTCAAACCAGTAATGTAGTACGTTTTACAAAGAAAATGCATTATAAACACCACATTATTTTAAGGTTTTGGTATCTTCAGAATTTAGAAATTTAAATGGTTCACAGCCAATCATTTATCACTTAACCAGGATAAATGTGAGACAATTTATTTTACTAGTAAACATAGATCAAACATATATTCTACGAATTGAAAATTCCTTGATATTAGACTAGACACAAGATTAATATGGAAGCCGCAGATAGTTGAATTAGTCAAACACTTATGTTCTGGTACTTATGCAATTAGACGTATCAGATTTATAACTGATAGTCTACTGGAATAACGACATACTATGGACTATCAAATCACATATCAACAATGTTTAACCAATATGGGGTAAGTAGGCCTATGTAGAAAAGGTGTTCATCCTGCAGAAGAAGGCTGTTCGAGCAATTGTCTGTGTTTCACAAACTATTCGCTGCAAACCTCTCTTCAGAGAACTTATGATAAGTCCATTAGCCTAGACACATATTCTGCAACAACTAAAGAGGGCTTTGAAAAAGCTGTCACACCTCATGACTAGGGGTGAGATTACAGAAGTCTCCACCCCTCAAAACCATTTGCTGCACATCCCGCATTACATAGGACAAACGCCACTTCAGTACAACACGTCATTGGTAATTATTTAACAAAATCAAAGTTATGTGTAGACATCTTTCTACTTTCGTATCTAAAGAGAAAATAAAGGACATTCTCCTTCAAGAAGCATTCTACAATGTCAATGACATAAATTAGCCCTGTGTTGACGTTATCATTACATTTTTGCTTGATGTGCTATTGTGTAAACTGTATGTATATCTTATTATTGATATAATAAATTTGTTATTATAATAGAAACACTATCCTTCTTACTGTAGAAGTGTTATAATTAATCCTGCTTTTACACCCACAATACTTCATCTCATCAGGGAAGTTGCAGCAACTTTCATTATAATTTACATTCTTGGTAATTATCAATATAGTGAGTACTGCCTGCCTACACGTGGTCTGTATATGGACGTTTCTTCAATTTGTATTTACCTGCAATTTTAAAAATTGATTTCAATGATAGTAATTCCTAATAATTGAAGTTACTTTGGGGTTATCAAACAAAACTAGTTTAAAATATATAACACTTTCGGCTGTTACTTTGTGAAGATTCATGATACTGGATATAAGTAAAATAAAACACTCAATTAAATTTGAATAACTTCATTTTATTTTAATCACTATGTGACTGCAGTTTCGACATTACATGTCATTATTAAACTAGCTTACTTATATTTCTACTATTTAATTTTTCTTTCACCCACGTTTAATTGCAATTGTTTGAAATCTTCATGGATTATATTGTGTTATATATGTAGAATTTTAGCCTTCATACTGGTCGAAGTAAGGTATATCACTTCATAAAAATTAATTAGATAAACACTTAAATGTACTCGGCTTTGACATTACTTATTTTATTATGGTTCTAGTTATTTTTATTTTATCTAGGCCTGAATCGTAACAACAACTGCCACGATACAAGTCTGAATGAATAATCATCAATTATTGTTGAGGATAGTACATACCCAACAAGTTATACAAACAAACTAATTCATAACCAAGCAAAGATTTTATTAAAGGTTAGTACTTTGAACCTTTTTCAGCTTGTACTGCAATATCCATTGTCAATTATAAGATAAAATATATAGGAAAAATGACATTTCTTCGTTACATCGTCTTGCAATATGTATTTTAGAATAACATTTAACATCCACAATCACATCATCACTTATTTTTGGAATTTGAAAAATTAGTGTCAGTAGACGTATCATATCCCTTAATTCAAAATATTTTAAGATATTTAAATCTAAAGCAAAACGCCTACAAAATTGTAACAAACACGATTGGTGTAATTGGATAATTGCGTCACTTCCTTTAAGCTCCCATTGGCTTCTCTTTACTACTACTGAGAAGACTGCTTTTACTACAACAAATTTAGCGGGAGAAATTAATGAATGGGCACATCCTACTGCCCAACCCCTCTGTTGGCTACCTACCCGAACTAACCTTCAGTTGTATAACTATTGTATTAATAAACAAGGGTAAAGAGTAACCGTATCATAGATAAATGAATACCGGATGAAAATTAACACATTCAATTTGTTTGTAAGACAAGAATACTCTCTTTTTAATTTATTTTCACCCATCACAATAGAAGGTACAATATATTTTTAATCAAACAGAAATTCAAATTCAAACATTATTTCTCATTATATTGAACAATTGTAATGATAAATAGATCTAGAAAGACATAATAAAAAAGGAAATCTTATAGAAAAACAATTTCAAACATGATGAAGTTACTTTATTATAAATAAATGATAGATATACAAATGCATACATGTGTATAACTAATAATAATATATAACAAATTATGTACATAATCAAGTATTCTTAATTTTTATGAAGAACTTCTTGTGTTTAATATATTGTTCTCGCACAAGTAATTTCAGTGAGTCTGTTGAATTCACAGTGAGTGTTTTACCTTTCACTATTTTGTTAATGTTTTTTGTGTAGGTAAATAAATGAAATTGAATAAGTAATTTTATAAAAGTCTTTCCGGTATCATGCATCACACATTTGAAATTACTTATAGAGGAGACAAATTATATTCAATTGCACGTCATTGATAACATGTACATGTTGTCATAACTGTATTAGTGAAATTTAAAGTTATTTTGTTAAATTATATTTGAGAGCTTTTATTTCATTAATTTAGATAGAAAATGTATACATTGATCGTAATATATGCATTCATGGCAAATAAACACATAATTTTCGTTTCAATATTAAATTTCTGCCTTACATATTTTTAATAGACTAATACAAGTTCAAATTGGTGTTGGCAGATAAATCATATCTGTCAAAAAGGCGTGTGTTGTGTATTTTTTGCCTTTGTGTATATTTTGCCTGTCAAATTTGCGTGTTAGTTTTGCTTTGATATAAATTGTATAAAAACAGTTCTTCTTAGAAGTACATTGTGTTTATTATCTATTTGCGTCCTTTGAATATAATGCCAAAATGTTTCTGTAAACAGTCGAAGCTTTTTACAAACTTTTCTATAATCATCTGATTAATGAGAATAGCAGAAGTATTGGTTATTTTAAATTTTATTATGGATACGTTATGAAACATTTATGGTTTTTCGACAATCTAACTCTATATAATAAATTAGTTGATAAAGGCTGAAGTCTTAGAGCATTTCAATTACAAAATATATTACGTTATAGTTATTGTATTGTGAATACATATTTTCTTTGGTTATATCAAATATCACTGACAAATAAAAATAGATCCGGCAACATAAACAAGACGAGACGTCATAGATCTAGTATGATGTACAATTGAATGTAACATGTTTCCTTTATATATCAACATTTGATTTTATTTCATACAGCAACACAATAGAATAAAATCATACCTTCAATGGTATATGGCAAATATAGAGATCGAACACTATGTTTCTTCAAATTTGCACTATTATGTCTATCTTGCTGAGCAAGATGTATATCACAAGCTCTATAGTTCTTTCGGACTTCAGTAAGTGTTTGCAATTCTGTATATGGCAAATGTAGAGATGGAACACTACGTTTCTTCAAATTTGCACCATGGCGTCTATCTTGCTCAACAAAATGTATATCACATATTCTACAGTTCTTTCAGACTTCAGTAGGTGCTTGCAATTCTAGTTTTGGATTCTTTTATAGCTTGCTGCATCCATAAATTGAATAACTAAAATATATTATACCATTTTAAGTAAAAAAGTTATTTTACAATCCTATTAATTTAATAACTTACACATTTGCATCCTTTGGAAATATACGCATTTTCATGCTTTTATTGTTGTTAACTTGTTGACATGACGGTAAATAATAAAAAACCATTGTTATTTAGGTACCTTATAAGCTGCCAAACAGTGAAATTATAACTTTATGATAAAAGCAATGAAAAACAGCATATAACAAGTATTGATTAAAGTAAAACAATGAACGATGAACACAAACATATAACCATATATATATATATATATACAGGGTGTCCAGAAACTCTCCTGACAAACGAAGACCGGAGATTCCTCAGATAATTTTAAGACAATTTAACCCAATTCACTCTAGTCCGAAAATGCTTCCTAAGGGAGCTAGAGCTCTTTGAAGATGGCGCCTTGTAATTAGTTTTTTTTTAATATCTCCCGAACGCTTCTATTTAGAAAAACAAAAACTGGTATGCTTATTTATCCTCCAGAGATGAATCGATTCCATTAATTGCGAATTTCTAGTACCGGTCATAGGCATCTGTTTTGAGTAGGTAAACTGTTATTTTAACGCATAACTTTTTTGTCTTTAACTTTTAAGCATTTGTGACACTAGATTATTAAATTTTTAGGTATTCTAGTACTAAAAGGTACTCTTACTTTAAGTCGGTAGGATACACCATTTTCTAGAAAAATCGATTTGAAAATTTTTCGTTTTTTCGTCATTTCAACTTCGCGAACTGACAACAATTTGACAATTAAAAACGTAGGTTTTATTTCTGTTGGCAGTTCAGAGCGAACTAGTGCAAAAAATAATAAATTGAATTTTAATGACGAAAAAACGAAAAATTTTCAAATCGATTTTTCTAGAAAACGGTGTATCCTACCGACTCAAAGTAAGAGTACCTTTTAGTACTAGAATACCTGAAAATTTAATAATCTAGTGTCATAAATGCTTAAAAGTTAAAAACAAAAAAGTTATGCGTTAAAATAACCGTTTACCTACCCAAAACGGACGCCTATGACCTTAGGAAGCATTTTCGGACTAGGGTGAATTGGGTTAAATTGTCTTAAAATTATCTGAGGAATCTCCGGTCTTCGTTTGTCAGGAGAGTTTCTGGACACCCTGTATATATATATATATATATATATATATATAATACTACTATATTGCGTGTGTTGTATCTTGATAATGTGTAATTTTTAAACATCTATTTTATATTTGTCTACGTACATTATTCAATATAATGTCGCGTAATCAACAATGTAAAAAACTAATTAAATTCCTGATGTGTTCCTTTATTTAATTGTGTGTCGAGATGTACACTGAAACATGAATGTTATAGAAAAAGTTGTGGAATTAATCAGCATTACATTTTTGTGATTGAGTATAATTTTTATTGTTAACTTTTTTTTAAAATTTAGAATGATTAAGCTATTCATGAAAATAAAAACGTGATGAAGCCTAATTTACGCCCATATGGTAGCAAAGAATATAAACAAACAATTACTCTAATACACTTGAATTTCTGTAGTGTATCTAATAGCACATTCATAATCAATACATTTTTCTTGATGTCTATGTCTCATAGACTGAGATGAGTAGAAATGAGACTTGCAAATAATTTATATTATTGCTTGTAAAAAAGGTATGTTGATGTTGTATTTGATTCAATAATTACATCAAAGCTCAATTTCTACTTACGAAAAAAAAAAATTTTCTTTTATTTATGTTCGGAAATTTATTTTGTTTATACTTTCTTGGAATTAAAACAACAAAAAATTATTATAAAATATAAATATTTGTATGAATTAATAGATACATACAAATTTATAAAATGATAAAAAAGATTTAGAGAATGTAACAATATCATAAAAACAGGAATACTGTTTGATGCCGTGCCTACCTTGCCGTTCATAACACTGCAGTATTTACTTCCACAATGTTGGGAAAAGTTCAGAAGAACTCATGACACATTGTCTTGGCAAATTCCAAAATGAATATTATCTTTATACTGTACCATCTACAAGTTGTTTTAAACTACAACATATTTTATTGTAAATTTAAATATAAAATTCATTTTATATGTGTTTGATTATAATTTAGTGATACATATTTAGCAAGGTACAAATTAAAAAAAAAACACTTCACTATCTTATAAATAATGTGTTCATCCTTCAAGTTATTTTCACAATCAGTCATGCATCATAGCATAAATTCCAATAACCGGCCCAATCCCTTCTCAAAATACCCAATTTCGGCATATTATTGTCTCATATCATATGGGATCTGTGGATTCCGTGGTGGACATATCAAAATTCTTCAACTTTCTATGAACACATGTATGATCTATTAGACATATACCAAAGAAATTAGGTCATGGCAAAAAGATGGGTGTGCAACTCTATAAGGTTTAATAAAAGCCTATTTATTACATATGAACAATTCAAATATTTTAATATGTAACATAGTAATACAATTACCTAATTCAAGTACAATTTACTGTGTTATTTGCGTACATTTCTCCGATGTAGATGACAGTAATTATAGAATACCACATTATCTAATTCTTTATTATTCTTGCATGTTGAGTTGAATAATTTTAGTGCTGTTATTATATCACAAATTATTGTACCTATAGAGGTGTTTTTCTTTCTATCTTCAAAGAAACACAATTGCAATGCAATTGAACTGACTGCGAGTTTTAGTTAATTAGTTTACTTACTATAACATAACCACAATTCGTACAATTTTTGACAAATATATTTCTGCGGTATGATCGTTTGTTTGTCTATGATTTGCCCATGATGCCACGACGATATTTCTTCATTCATTAAGGGAAATTAAATTATTTTTCCACATTTAACAAGGCACAATTATTAATTATAAAGAGGTTTGTCGATTTTAAAACTATTTATGCTTGTTTGAAGATGTACAAACTTTAATCAAATATTTATAGTAATAAATCTATGTGATAACAAACAGACCTAAATTTGAAAAATTATTTGTAACGCATGCGTAGTTTGGACAATGCGACTCTTAAACGCACACTTAAACGGCATATCACCATATGTTTTATTTCACAATGTTGGAGCGAAGTTTTCCTTGTCTACACGCGAGATAGTAGTATTATATATATATGCATATAACCTACACAAGCTATAGTAGGCAAATGCAAATGGCGAGGAAAAAGTAAAATGCAAAACAACTTGGTAAGTATATACGCGAATTGTTTTACCGATCGACCGTATATGTCCAACGAAGAGACATATCGCGGGCATAGTCAAGAATTAATAAACTGAACCCAGCCGTAAGCGATAACAACCCGGAACCGTATTTCACTTAAACATTGCGAGTTAACACTTTTCTTTTTATTCAGTCGGCAACTTGGAAGCATTTTCATTCATTTCTTGGACCGCCAGTGTTTAACCAGCAAAATCGTCTGGGTAAGTACATATTCTATTAATTATTTCCCTTTCTGTATCTCTTAGACAATAATGTCCTTAATAAAAGTTGTTCAGTTATAGCTCATTTGTAAGGGACAATATTGGTTTCAAAACAAAAAAATCGCCTGAATCCGTTAACTGCAATTATTCTAATTAACAAGCTATGCACAACACGCTCAAATAACAAATTAGAAACTAGAGAAACTCTTAACATTAACAAATTTGAAAAGTGAAACAGCCGATCAGTCAGGAAATCCTTGCTCAAATTACAATAAACGTTAGTAATGGCTGATCATGTTGACCAAGTTCGTATGAATGACACAATGTTTACGGCAAATACATTTAGTGTGAAGGAAGAACAGCGCCAAGAATACAGTTTTGTAGAGGATAAAGTGTACATCTCTGAAACTGCTATTACTACACACAATGCTGAATTACAAGGCCCAATATTCTATGGCAAAATAAAGCAGTGTGACGAGTCCACATGGTTGTCCAAAATTATATCGGACAAACCAGAAGAAACGTTCAAATACGATATAAAGAACACATGGCTCATGTCAAATTACACAATGTAGAAAAATCTGCATTAGCTCTACATCATATTGATACAGGTCACAACTTCAGGCTAGAAAATGTTAGTTTAGTTAAACAAAGCAACAATAGAAACTTAGATATGTGGGAAGCCATATACATGAAAAAACATAAAAATTTTCTCCTGAATAATGATATTTCTCCCCTTAATAACAAACTGTTATCTTGTATACCGACATCGGTTAACATTTAAGACACTCTTGAAATATTTATTAAACTTTTGATTAATATCTTATTTAGAATTGTTAATCCATAATCCTGTCACTATTAAATTAACCCGTTGTCTTTCTCAGAAATATTTTGTATTTAATATTGTTAATATTCCTTGTAATTTGCTTTAATCGTTTTTCAAGTACCGTTAAATTTGTTCTGTATAACATGTAATTTTATTATAAAATGTCTGGTAGATTAGGTTTAAATAATTATAGTAGTGGAGATTGGAGAGTTCTGGCGCCTCCTCCCCCCACCACAGTTGAGCGGCTTCTGAAGAGCTTTTAACAGCTTCAGAAGCTGTTCAAAGCTCTTCAGAAGCTGCTCAAAGCTCTTCAGAAGCTGTTCAAAGCTCTTCAGAAGCTGTTCAAAACTCTTCAGAAGCCGTTCAACAGTGGTGGGGGGAGGAGGCGCCAGAACTCTCCAATCTCCACTACTAATTATGTATTAAACTTTTCATTAATATCGTATTTAGAATTGTAATCCGTAATCCTGTCACCGTTAGTTTTAACCGTTGTTCTTTCTCATTAATATTTTGTCATTTCCCATTGAACTAATTCTCAGAATTTTACACTGTTATATTCGTTGTAATTTTGCATTAATCGTTTTTTCACCCTACCTTTAAAATTTGTCTGGATAACATGTATTTTTCTTATTATAAAATGTCTCGTAGGTAATATGTTTAAATAGTTACTACTGACGATGTGTGCAGTGCACACAAAATGTGACATATAGTTAATTAAACTAATTTTTGTGAAAAAAGGTGTTTTATTTTATTATTATTTTTATATTTCACAAGTACTCAACATATATTACTAAGACATATTTTGCATACAACTTTGACAATGAATTATGTATTATAAATTTTATTCCAACAATCAAAATTAAAAACAGCAGTAAATAGGGTTTCATTATTATCTATTGTATATAAATATTAAATAATCATAAACAAAATTTAAAATATATGAAAGATATTTTAAATTCAGTAAAGACGTATAAATATAACCTTGGCGCACAAATAATATAAAATAAAATGTGTCTGTTAAAGCTTCTTGCTTGTAAATGCGCTTGTATGTACAAAATACAACAAAGGCGCATCAATTCTATTTCATGTTTTTTGTCTACATGTATATTTTTTATTTGAAAGACTATTCTTCTGTATGTCCGACAAAGTCAGGTATATAAAAAGTATGTCGTCGCCTTATTTGAAATAGAAATTAAATAGCAACCTAGATTTTGTTACATTCAACTATTTTCCGTGAGAGAGCGCCCCGAATATTGTAACAAAACTTATAGTAGCGCCCTCCATCTTGGTGCCTTGTTTCCAAACTAACGCCGAACGCCTTCCAAAATATGTTGCCAATAATTATCATTACAACGGCTATCTGCAATCTCCCTTATCTGTGGTTTTAATGAATATTGAACACAATGTAAGCACTATTTCACCAAAGCAAACATTTTCACATACTACTCTGATAATCTAGTGTCTTGCTACTTAAATATTTCGAAAAAAGTTTACACTAATTGTTAGGAGCACACATTTTCACATACTACTCCAACAGCTTAGTGTTCACACATCAAAATATTCACGTATATATGTGTTCGTTTATTTAATTTATTGTCTTGTGATTATATAAATCTTTAATGGCGCTTAACAATCCGATTAAGGCATACATTTTCACGTAGTACCTTAATGGTTAATTCCACACCATTAAAAACATTTTTAATTAATAATGAAAAGCAAAAATGTTTAACAAAGTGAACACTCATTTAATTATACAGAGAGATCGTAAAAGGTTGACCGTGCCGCTTCATAGTCATGGTGTATCTGCCGCATGTATCATATTCTGAATTGTACATGAATTGTATTTCGTCGGTGCGACATCTACTATCTTACGTATGAACTACTTTCAAGAATTTTTGTCAAGTTTACTTGTTTTAATAACTCAAAAAATACATTCGATAATTAATTTATTAAAAATAATTTAATACAAAGTTCGATATTGCATATAACATTACATATTTAGAAATATTATATCTTCAAAGTAAGATCCTTCATTTTGTAGACACACATGTATACGTCTTTCGAGAAATGGAACCATTTTGGAACATTTCTTCGGTTACAGCTACGAAAGTAAGCCTCAGCAATAAACTTATCTTGTTCTTCCGTAAATGGCATTGTTGATTTCAAGGCAACTTTAAAATTAAATAAAAATGATAATGATATTCGTATACACACAAAAAAAAACTTACAGTAACAACGAAATTTATATACCATTTACGATCTCTCTGTATTAAAATTAAGATAAAACTTCTATGTTTATGATTTTAATAAACAATATTGTCTCAAGTTACTTAGTTTGATCACATAATTCTTCAAATTCTTTTTTGTATATGTCCGCCATTTTCATTTAAAATTTCTAAATTAATACAAATAATATTTCCAAATTCTATTTATTAATAAGATATTCCTATGTTTAAAAAAATCAGTAGTTCATTCAGCCCTACTGTATATATGACTATATAGATATACTTCAATCTTCCTTATGAAGAATTTTGAAAAGATGTCGCCGGAGCTTCGTTTTAAATTTTACTCTCTCTCTCTCTCCTCGGTCTTGTTCCCGCATTATATATCTTTGAACAAATGAAGATCGGTACTTTAGCGCCATCTGAAAAAGGTTCAAAGTACTAACCTTTAATAAAATCTTTGCTTGGTTGGGAATTAGTTTGTTTATCCACAACTATTAAGTAATATATGTATTAAATACGCGATTTCTATCAAGTAATGCCATGCATTACTAAATACTGTTGAATAATAATGACACTTCGATGGAATAATATTTATTACTCCACCGTTGTGTCAAATTTGACATTTCATAAATATACTTATATTATATATGAATTTAAGCAACTGTAATGTAACGATTAATAATTATTATAAAAATTAATTTTTTGTGTATTAGAAACGTCACTATTAATAAATAATGTTGTTCCTTTATCTCTTTATCTTTTGTATTTTTGAACAAACATATATAGTTGTGAATATGCGGTATACATAAATCGCATTTTTTGTTTGCCGTGTCAAAATGTCAACTTCTGACAGTGTTTGTAGAAAGAAATATTGTTCTTTATCTTTCGTATTTTTTGAACAACATTCAAGTTGTGGATAAAGTATAGTATTTAACTCGCGTATAATGGCTATTACCCACTCAGATGTTACAACACTCGCCTGACGGCTCGTGTTGCAATTTCATCTTCGTGGGTAATAGCCATCATTACACGCTTGTTGAATAATATACTATTATATAACTTGTTGGGTATGTACTATCCTCAACAATAATTGCTGATTATTCATCCAGGCTTGCACCATAGCAGTTGTTACGATTCAGGCCTGGATAAAATAAAAATAACTAGAACAATAATAAAATAAGTAATGTCAAAGCTGAGTACATTTAAGTGTGTATCTAATTACCTTTTACGAAGTGAAAGATTATAATTATTTTATACCTTACATTAATGAGTATGAAGGCTAAAATTCTACATATATAACACAATAAAATCCATAAAGATTTCAAACAATTGCAATTACACGTGGGTAAATGAAAAATTAAGTAGTAGAAATACAAGTAAACAAGTTTTATTTGATAACCCCAGCGTAACTTTAATTATTAGGAATTACTATTATTAAAAGCAATTTTTAAAATGGCAGGTAAATACAACTTGAAGAAACGTCCACATACAGACCACGTGTAGGCGTACTTACTATATTGATAATTATCTAATTATCAAGAATGTAAATGTATAATGAAAGATGCTGCGACTTCCCTGATGAGATGAGGTATTGTGGGTGTAAAAGCAGGATCAATTATAACACTCTTGCAATAAGAAGGATGGTGTTTCTATTATAATAATAAATTTATTGTATCAATAAGGAGATTTACATACTATTTACACAATAAATGAAGCAAAAATGTGATGATAACGTCAACACAGGTAATCAAAGGACCAATTTATGTCATTGACATTGTAAAATGCTTCTTGAAGGAGAATGTCTTTTATTTTCTCATTAGATAAGAAGGTAGAAAAATGTCTCCACATAATTTTGACTTTGTTACATAATTACCAGTGACGATGTTGTACTGAAATGGCTTTCGTTCTAGGAAATGTGGGATGTGCAGCAAATGGTTATGAGGGGTGGAGACTTCTGTAATCTCACCCCTACTCATCTGGTGTGACAGCTTTTTCAAAGCCCTCCCTAGTTGCGGCAGAATATGTGTCAAGGCTAATAAAATTATCATAAGCACTCTGAAGAGAGATTTGCAGTGGATAGTTTGTGAAACACAGACAATTGCTCAACAGCCTTCTTCTGCAGAATAAACACCTCGTCTGCATAGGCCTACTTACTCCATATTGGTTAAACATTGTTGATATGTGCTTTGATAGTCCATAGTATGTCATTATTCCAATAGACTATCAGTTATAAATCTGATACGTCTAATTGCATAAGCAGCAGAAGATAAGTGTTTGACTAAATCATGTATGTGCAGCTTCCATGTTAATCTTGTGTCTAGTGTATTATCAAGGAATTTTCTATTCGCAGAATGTATGTTTGATCTATGTTTACTAGTAAAGTAAATCGTCTCACATTTATCCTGGTTAAGTGATAAACGATTGGCAGTGAACCATTTAAATGTCTAAATTCTGAAGATACTAAAATCAGAAAATGTGATGTTTATAGTGCATTTTCTTTGCAAAACCTACTACATTACTAGTTTATTGCCACACATAAACCAGTCAAGTTGACAAAACCATGCAAAGCAACTTAATAAATGTTGTGGTTCGGATAGCTTTTAATTACTTTTTCTTGTTTTACATAACATATTTAGTCATACAAATTACATAGAAGACTGTTTTAGACATAGCTGTTGAACACGTAGAAGAAAATGAGAGTAACCCAAACTCTGAACCCAAAATAGACTGACATTTCATGTAGGTATTTAATAAAAATTCTTTAAATGATATTGTAAATGCTGTTTGGTATTGGTTCCAAATTCACAAGAGTCACATTTGTAATCAAATTCCTTCAGATGTTTGGTTTTTGTATGTTTTTCTAAATACGCTCATTTAGTGCGCGTCATCAAATTATGTTTGCATCCACTTTAACAGACCTATCTATTGTGACGTATTTACCATATGATCGTTGTTTGCATCCACTTCACTGACGTATCTTATCACCGTGCTTAACAATTTGGCGTTGTGACGTATTTACTAAACGAGCGTATTACATTTGCAGTTTGATCCAAATTCACAAGTCACATGTGTAATTAAATTCCTTCAGATGTTTGGTTTTCATATGTCTTTCTAAATGACTTTTGAGGTTTGTTCCAAATTCACAAGAGTCACATTTATAATCAAATTCCTTCAGATGTTTACTTTTTATATGTCTTTTTAAATGACTTTTGAGGTTTGTTCCAAATTCACAAGAGTCGCATTTATAATCAAATTGCTTCAGATGTTTAGTTTTTATATGTCTTTCTACATTACTTTTGAGGTTTGTTCCAAATTCACAAGAGTCACATTTATAATCAAATTCCTTCAGATGTTTACTTTTTATATGTCTTTTTAAATGACTTTTGAGGTTTGTTCCAAATTCACAAGAGTCGCATTTATAATCAAATTGCTTCAGATGTTTAGTTTTTATATGTCTTTCTACATTACTTTTCATGTTTGTTCCATATTCACAAGAGTCACATTTATAATTAAATTGCTTCAAATGTTTACTTTTTATATGTCTTTCTAAATGACTTTTGATGTTTGTTCCAAATTCACAAGAGTCACATTTATAATCAAATTCCTTCAGATGTTTAGCTTTTATATGTCTTTCTAAATGACCTTTGCGGTATGTTTCAAATTCACAAGAATCACATTTATAATCAAATTGCTTCAAATGCTTAGTTTTTATATGTCTTTTTAAATAACGTTTTTCGCTTGTTCCAAATTCACAAGAGTCGCATTTATAATCAAATTGCTTCAAATGGTTACTTTTTATATGTCTTTCTAAATGACATTTGTTATTTGTTCCAAATTCACAAGAGTCGCATCTATAATCAAATTGCTTCAAATGGCTAGTTTTTATATGTGTTTCTAAATGACTTTTGATGTTTGTTCCATATTCACAACAGTCACATTTATAATCTAATTGCTTCAAATGCTTAGATTTTATATGTCTTTCTAAATAACGTTTTTCGGTTGTTCTAAATTCACAAGAGTCACATTTATAATCAAACTGTTTCAAATGGTTATTTTTTATATGTCTTTCTAAATGACTTTTTTGGTTTGTTCCAAATTCACAAGAGTCACATTTATAATCAAATTGCTTCAAATGGTTAGTTTTTATATGTCTTTCTAAATGACATTTGTTATTTGTTCCAAATTCACAAGAGTCACATTTATAATCAAATTGCTTCAAATGCTTAGTTTTTATATGTCTTTCTAAATAACATTTTTGGTTTGTTCTAAATTCACAAGAGTCACATTTATAATCAAACTGTTTCAAATGGTTATTTTTTATATGCCTTTCTAAATGACTTTTCTGGTTTGTTCCAAATTCACAAGAGTCACATTTATAATCAAATTGCTTCAAATGGTTAGTTTTTATATGTCTTTTTAAATGACATTTGTTATTTGTTCCAAATTCACAAGAGTCGCATCTATAATCAAATTGCTTCAAATGGTTAGTTTTTATATGTGTTTCTAAATTACATTTGATGTTTGTTCCATATTCACAAGAGTCACATTTATAATCTAATTGCTTCAAATGCTTAGTTTTTATATGTCTTTCTAAATAACGTTTTTCGGTTGTTCCAAATTCACAAGAGTCGCATTTATAATCAAATTGCTTCAAATGTTTACTTTTTATATAGGTATGTGTTCTTAAATTTTGTTTGTGTTTTGCTCGGTATACACACAAGGAACATGTAAGTACTTTCTTCTGATCGCGTGAGCTGGATTGTTCTACTTCTATATTTGTTATGCTATAATCAGTCTTAGAATGTTCTTGGTCGCCCTTTCCTACATAACAAACGTGCGTGTTTTTCACGTGCAGCCTGAGGAATCCTTTAGTCTTGAAACGTCTGCTACATATCCCACATTTATAAATTTTAAATTTGTAGTGTTGGTTGTTGGTGTGCTCCTTGAGATTTGCTTGGTACTTCGTCCTGTACTCGCACTGCTCACATTTATAGATTTGATGGAGGCACCTCTTGCGTTCATTCAATGCTATTGTTGCTTGTTTGGTCGGTGGTGTCGGTAAAACGCCCTTTCTGAAAATAAATAAATAAATATTTCTAATCTCATGCGAAACAATAATTTAAGGGCTGCATTAATTTGGCTAATGCGGTTTAATGAGGCAGATAAAGTCCCCGCCAGAAGTAAGGGTTCACATTAATACAAAAGTTATTCTTACCGGTCTTTGATATCAATACTTTACTTGAACCCTTACCACTGTACACTATGTCGAGTGTGGCTCCACATCATACTTTTTTCAATGT
This sequence comes from Amphimallon solstitiale, assembly GCA_963170755.1. Taxonomy (NCBI): domain Eukaryota; kingdom Metazoa; phylum Arthropoda; class Insecta; order Coleoptera; family Scarabaeidae; genus Amphimallon; species Amphimallon solstitiale. The sequence goes on from OY720685.1 coordinate 27,336,072, forward strand.
CAACATTATAAAAACAATTACTAAAATAGATTCATATGTTAAAATCTGTTTTTTTTCTAAATATTTTGTAATACAGACAGACTGAAATTGTCATGGTAATATGTAAAAAAAAAAAATTTAAGATGTAAGTGCAAAGTGTTATGTAATAATAATAACAAATTTCATTCTTGTGGCTACATAACTGGCACAGAACATGTAATAGAAATGTAAATATAGCAAAACTTTCTTTAAGATTCTGAAATCTGGCCCACCCATCATTTTCAGTCATGGTGTTGCTCATATCCATTAATTTGGTTACTACTACAACAAACCCAAACTGAAATGTAAACATTTTGCTACTCTCTCGCCACAAGGAGGGGCAACTATGACAAGTTATTGAATATTTCTTCACTATCAATTTTAGTTATGTAATTAAACTGCACCTATTGGATAAATAAAGACGCTATACTTATAATTAAAATGCTGTAATTATTACCAATAATGCATCTTGCTATCATCATAAAGTTGAAATGTGCCAACAAGAAAGTGATTTGGTACAGACAGTCAACACCAAAGCGTGTCACTGGAAGACTCAAAATTAGTAAATTGTAATAGTGCCCAAGTGGAAAAAAGTACACCAAACATGTACAAAAATACGAAAATTGAATGAGTTCAGGGAATATTACATTTTTAACCAGTGTTGTTCGGAAATATTCTATATTTCTTTTAATGAAAGTATGTATATGTAATGTATTGTAACGAAACGAGTTTACATTAAAAAAAATAACAGAAGCAGACCTCTGGGCGACGTATAAAAACGCTCTTGTTTACCAACCGTAAATCATCTTACATATCCACTGCGAAGCGTCGGTCTCTCGAATACTTCCCGGCATGTGGAGAAACACCCAGACTGTGCCCGTATATTCTCGAACTTTTATCTACGGATATAAAAGCAGTTGAACCGATGGATGAGTCGTTCCGGATTAAGAGATTTGTTCAATAGTCTCGTGCGAAGATAAATAAATATAAATAAATAATTCCTTCAATGGTAGTCGCACAGTAAACATAAGTATAAGGAATGCATTCATTCATTCAGTAGTATTCGGACAATACAAAATAAATATAGTGGTGCGGTGTTATATAAATAGAAGTGATATAAATACGGTAGTGTTACATAAATATACGGACATAAATATTGGTAATAGAAATAAATACATGTGTTAATCTATTTGTAATAATTTTAAGTGCGATACATTAGTTTTATATTTTTATATTGTAATTAATTTTACGTGTGTGAATATACAGACTGTTTTAAATAAATAAATTGCACGAGCGAACCCGAAAACGCAACAGTATGAATATCAGTTTATTGTAATATTTGATTATACTGTACAACAAACCATTCTTTTTGGGTTCATTATTGTACTACTAGATGGCGTTACATCAGGGACGATATTTTGAGGTTAGCAGAAACAATTTCAACAATGTAAATCGATGTTACGTCACGGCCTTAGTATCCGCCATGTAAAAGAAATAATAATAGTTAATTAGATAGCTAAGGTGAAACTAAAACTAAAAATTAACACCCCACTTTCAAATAAACATATGCGGGCCTCCAAAAACAAAGAACAAAAATGTAACCATTAACACTCTTTTCATACTTTGTCCAGCATGTTTTACCAATTACTATGCTGTGTGCAATCTGCCCATTCATTCACAACTGTGACCGGAAAGTATACTTGCAGAATGTTTTCCATATATCATCAAGGTGGCATATTATTCAAATTCAAAATTTTTGTCAACTTCATCAATAACAAAACCTTCCATATTTATATTTACACAATCCTACATAAAAAAAAAAACATTCACGGTGGCTCATTTAGGTAAAAGCATGTAATAAAGTTATTCTCCATTTTCATACTCATTTCACAGATTACGTCACCTGCATTTTAGTAAGCAGCTGGGTTGGGGGGGGGGGGAACTGTTGAAACTAGGAACAAGATTTATTCAGCTATTCGTACATAAAACATTTGTAGATGTTCGATTTAAGAAAATGCGACATGTCAAAAGCAAAAAACACAGCAACTTAATGTCATATTACATTATAATTTAACCATTATTTTAGGAGCACAATGGCTTCAAAATTTAACTTTAAGAGAATGTTTAGAATGTTTTCCATATAGCATTCAAGGTGGCAGATTATTCAAATTCAAAATTTTAATGTCAACTTCATCAATAACAAAACCTTACCATATTACATGAAAAAAAATGAGGTGTGGCCACCACACGACTTTCTTATACGTATGAGCGTTTCAAACTATACAATTTTAAGAATTTTTTTATACAAAACTTATTCAAAATCCTATTCTAGGTACTTTCATTCGCTTAATAAATCGCTATAGAATGCATACTTTGCAAGATATTATCAAAAAAGTGCTCCTCGCTAAGAGTAAAAGTGCTACTTCCGGTCCGAATTTTTAAATTTCATATATACAAAAAATATTGCAAATCCAGCTCTAAATACTTTTGTACTCTTGATAAATATATATAGAATGCATAACTTACGACAAATTTGCAAAAAATCGCTATTCGATAAGAGTAAAAGTGGTACTTCCGGTCAGAATTTTGAAATTTTTTTTATACAAAAGATATTGAAAATTATGTTTTAAATACTTTTATACCCGTAACGTACTTGTCTAAAAAGCATGACTTGCGAAATATTCGCAAAAAACTGTTTTGCGATAAGAGTAAAAGACCTACTTCCGGTAGGAATTTCGAAAAACTTTTTAAATAAAATTATTCTCAATTTTAATTTTAAGTATATATGAATTCTTTATAAATTTCTTTAAACTTAGTAGTTGACGAAATATTCGCAAAATTCGATTTTTTCGCTGAAGTAAACTGCTACTTCCGGTCTACCGATTTTACTGAAAAACTAATCAGATCTCAAGAGGGAGATTATACACGTAAATACAAAATTTGGAATTGATATCTACAGCGGTTTGGCCGCTATCGTGGTCACACACACACAGACAGACAGAGACAGACACACAGAAATTTTTTAAAAACCACTTTTTCGGTATCAGGGGACTTCAAAACGTGGACATCTGCAAAAATCTCGAGGTCGAAAATTTTCATCATCACAATACTTCCTTATACGATGTATAAGAAAGTAAAAAATGAGGTGTGGCCACCACACGACTTTCTTATACGTATGAGCGTTTCAAACTATACAATCTTAAGAATTTTTTTATACAAAACTTATTCAAAATCCTATTCTAAGTACTTTCATTCTCTTAATAAATCGCTATAGAATGCATACTTTGCAAGATATTCGAAAAAAAGTGCTACTCGCTAAGAGTAAAAGTGCTACTTCCGGTCCGAATTTTGAAATTTCATGTATACAAAAAATATTGCAAATATAACTCTAAATACTTTTGTACTCTTAATAAATATATATAGAATGCATAATTTACGACATATTTGCCAAAAATCGCTATTCGGTAAGAGTAAAAGTGTTACTTCCGGTCCGAATTTTGAAATCTTTTTTATACAAAAGATATTGAAAACTATGTTTTAAATACTTTTATATACGTAACGTACCTGTCTAAAAAACTTGACTTGCGAAATATTCGCAAAAAACCTATTTTCGATAAGAGTAAAAGACCTACTTCCGGTAGGAATTTCGAAAAACTTTTCATATAAAATTGTTCTCAATTTTAATTTTAAGTACATATGAATTCTTTATAAATTTGTATAAACTTAGTATTTGACGAAATATTGGCAAAATTCGATTTTTTCACTGAAGTAAACTGCTACTTCCGGTCTACCGATTTTACTGAAAAACTAATCAGATCTCAAGAGGGAGATTATATACGTAAATACAAAATTTGGAATTGATATCTACAGCGGTTTGACCGCTATCGTGGTCACACACAGACACACACACAGACAGACAGACAGACACACAGACATTTTTTAAAAACCACTTTTTTGGTATCAGGGGACCTCAAAACGTGGACATCTGCAAAAATCTCGAGGTCGAAAATTTTCATCATCACAATACTTCCTTATACTACGTATAAGAAAGTAAAATGTAACAAATAATAATTAAAGAGCTTCACTAACAGAATAACTGAGGTACGTACTTAAATTATTCGGTAAAAGCATATAATAAAGTTATTCTCTATTTTCAAACTCATTTCATTGATTTCGTCACCTACATTTATAGTAGGAAATTAGGTCGAGGACAAACTGTTGAAACTAGGGACAAGATTTATTCAGTTATTCGTACATAAAACATTTGTAGATGTTAGATATAAGGAAAGTGTCATGTCATAAAGCAAAAAACACAGCAACTCGGTTCGCTATTTCCTAAGAAAACAAGTTTACTTCTTTATTAATAATAATGATTAAATTTAATATAATTTCACCATAATTCTCGGAGCACAACGGCTTCAAAATTAAACTTATATCATTGAATCATATTTAAAACCTGTGAACTGACATTAGATACAGTAGTCTTTAAAATATGTTAATTTTAACTATTACAGAAATTCAAATGAGACAACAAATCCTGTGCATTTATAGCTTGAACCCATATAATACTACAGAGATATAACTAATAATAATAATGAAGGAGCTTCAACACCAGAATAACTGAGGTATTTAAATTATTCACTCTCCTACTTATTTTAGTTCAAACTGTAAAATAGTAAACTGCTTGGTAAGAAAAGCGTCGTTTCTGTCACACTCTTCTCATGTATAATCATATAAGGAGCAATCATACCTGGCATTCCTCTCGTAGCAGAAGGCCATATGGTCTGCCAAATATTCCTTCAGACCCAAGTGGATTTTGCAAACCTGGCACTGTGTGAGTTCTGGAATTGCGTGAAAAACACACCCATTAGAATTACAATAAAAAAATCAATATAGACAAATCCACAAACATTAAAATGCAATATTTACAATACCTTCAATTGAGAAGATTCCAGTTCTACCCTCAACACAAATGGTTTTATGTTTGGCTAAATGCGATTTCGAGCTGAATCCAAGGCAGCAAAATGTGCAGGCAAATATGTCCTTAGTGGTTTGCTTCGTAGTAGTATCAAAATTCAGTCTGTCAATTTTATTCAGGTTGCTTCCGTATTCCTCACCAAAGTACACCAATAATTCTTCACCGGCTTGGATTGAACGAGTGCTTTGATAATATATATTATCTTCACAATGAAGAACTCTCAAGTTTCGTTCAGAATTATTCCAAGTACAATTAACATACTGCATCCAATTCGAATGCTTCGATTTACTTTTGTCCAAAACAAATTCCTCACCTTTCATTTCCCAGGGACATTCTGTTGTGGTGAGTCCAGTGAAAGGACCAAATTTTACACCTTCAGGGATAATTCTTAAGGCATATATTCCGATTTGTCCCAAGCAATCTTGTATTTCTAGAATATCATTTGGGATATCTTTTTGTGCTCCCTTATCTGCATTATTTAAAGCATGTTTGTTTAAAATATGGACTAGCATTCTACATTCAATGCAATAGTCTATGTAATATGCTTCACAATCTTCACAGTCTGTTGGCCAAATATATACAGATTAAGAATCATAGTATTTACTACTACCTGGTGATATTTTAAATAAATACATAGTATTTACTATTACCTGGTGATTTTTTAAATAAATACAGAGCGATGAAGCATATATTTATACTGCTCTCAAAATAACCAAGTAATATGCTACATAAGGAGATTGAATTGGCAATTGTTCTAAGTTGAACCTCAGTATCTGAGACAAAAACAGATATGAAAATCTAACTATTACAGCTTGGTGTTTGTAATGGAATGAGATGCTGTTTTTCGATAAGCAGTATAAATACTAAATGCACTTCAACTTTTCTGTGTTAGGGTCGTGTATTTTATATTTATGCTGCAGATGTTTCACCATTCCTTACAAACAACACTATCAGAAACTTCTAATACAGTTGCTTCTATTAGAAGTTGCCTTACAATATTTACTTACAAAGTAGTCCATTATCCAGACCAATTTTAATATCATCAGCACTGATCCCTCCTCCTATTTTAATGTTGTCATTTTGTTCTTCAGTTGCTTCAAACGATGGCAATTCTATTTTAATATTGTCCGAACATGTGGACTCGTCATACTGCTTTATTTTGCCATAGCATATGGGGCCATGTAATTCAGCATAGTCTGTAGTAATAGCAGTTTCAGAGATGTACACTTTATCCTCTATAATACTGTCTTCTTGGCACTGTTCCTCCTTCACACTAATTGTATTTGCCGAAAAGATAGCGTCATACATATCAACTTGGTCAACATGATCGGCCATTTTTTGTGTTTTGAGGAGTGTCTCGCCACTTCCGATGGCTGCCGTCATGTCAAAGAAAATATTTGCGCGCTAATTTTAAAATCTATTAGGCAATAAGATACCGCGCGATCATTTAAATTCTAAATTAGAGCAGGCTGTGAAATTTAAATTAAGTTGGTATATAAGTACTAATTTACAATTTGAATTGTCAAAGTAACGTTTCAAAATGTTAATTAATCAATAATTGACATTCTGGACAACCTAATAAAAAAAATCCCGCTTGCTATAATTTAGAATTTAAATGATCGCGTGGTATATTGCATGAAAAAGTAATTCGTGTTTTGAATATAATTAAATACTAACGGAAGCAGAAGTATCATTTCGTTTAGGATAAAAAAACAGGTTCTATAATGAAAATAAATTATAAGCAAGTAATAAACTAGTGAGCGGACGTCCCAGGTTTAAATTACGACGGAGTTACAACGGAGCAAAGAAATAATGTAAACAACACGCAGTTACTTAATATAATAAATTTTACAAACTCGTCACCCTTCCACCTACGCCGATGAAGAAAGAAATTTAGGAGGATCACAGGAGGATTTAGTGGACTTTTTTTTGTTGTTGTTTTCGCGTCAAAACAGATGTTGCAGTTCACCATATGAGTAAGTTCAAGTGTAGCTAACCATGTTTTAGACACGGGACATCATTTTTCAAATGTTAAATAAATAAATTTAATAATAGTTAGAGAACTTGTTTTGTTCAACAGAAATAAATGTAATTGTGTGCATGCAAATTCTGACTTTATTTTATGTTTAAATTATTCGACTGGACGGCGAAACTTGTCTAACAATGACTACTCATATACAAGAGCTACCTATATCGTGTTATTGAACTAAGAAGATACGGAATGTTATTTTTGCAAATTTCGCCCGCTTTGAGAAGGTTATTGACATGCACCGCTCATCATGTATATTACAAATTAATATGTTTATTAAACGGTGGATGACGACACATATCTTCACAGGCACATGTGCTTAATTGAATGTAATCTTTACACATTTTAAAACAAATATGCTGTATATGCGGGATCTATGACAGTATGACTAACACATTCCACGCAATGTGTTTATTTACTTCTGCTTGTCTCAATTAAAGCTATACATACATAATTAGATGTGCATGTTTTTGCATTGGTGCATTTATAATTAGCGTGTACGTAGTGTCAGGAATATGAGGGGTACAGATGGCTGATTGTTTGTATTATAGTGCGCCCATGGGCGATGAGTCATCAACCGTTCGTGTCCGCGCCCTAATTATGATCAAGCCACTAATAGGGATACAATAATAAAGAATTATTTTATCATAAACCTGTAAACAGAAATATTTTGTATGATGTAGTTGGTAGTATTGTACAACTAGGGAGTTGAATATAAGATGGCGACTTGACAACTATATATTTTGTTTTAATGTAATATAATGGTGATTTATATTCATTTATATTAACACAATGATCTAATAATATAGAACTACTAGATGGACTGTAGAGAGAGAGGAATTGACCTCTACATACAAAGGAGACAGATATACAAAACCGTTAGTTGTGGGCAAAACATCGCGATATCGCATTGTTTTGTATATAAACTTTCTCAATTTTGTTGATTTATACATATTTATTTGTCTTTTTGGTAATTTGGATTATGTATTTTATTAATAGATTTCTTCTAGTATTGATTTTATTTCATACACCACTGACTTTATTTTTATTTAAAGAAATACGAGTATAAAGACAACTGTGGATTCATGATGATTCAATCAACTATTTTTATTTATAAAATTGTGATTGTAATTAGACACATTTTAAGAATTTCATTTTTATTTGATATAGGTGGGTAATGTATATAAATTGAGAATCATCAAGCATATTGGCAAATGTTAACTTCAGCTTATAATTTAACAGTGTTCTCATGGATTTAGTGTAATATATATTTGGTTAGAAGTGCTATTATCAGTAACAAAATTAGAAATAAATATTTTAAATTGCTGAATATTATATATACCAGCTTGGAGTCACATATTTAAGACACAATGGTAATGTCATGTGCAGCATATGGTTGTACTAATAGGGCAGAAAAGGGAATGAACGTATCATTTCACAGGTTAACTATTCTTAATAAAATACATAATTTGTAGATTTGATATAAAAAATTTTAGTTTTCAATCTGATCAAGTACTATGCAAGCAGTGGATAATTTGTACTAAACGAAAGGATTTTAAGCCATCAAAATATTCAAGATTGTGTTCAGAGCATTTTGTTCCTGAAGATTTTGTTATAAGTTATGGAAGAAAATATTTGCCCCAAAATGCAATTCAAAGTATTTTCAATTTTCCTGCTCACTTGAGAAAAATTCCCTGTAATAGCAGATCTCAACGATTAAAAATTACTGATGCACCAAGCAAAGAACTGTTAAAGTAAGATTTCTATTTGTAGTTATTATTCTACCTAGATATTTTTAATGTTCTATTTACCTTATAGTTCAGAATCCCCAAATGTAACTAATGTTCAAGTATTTGAATTAGTCACAGAAAAAACATCTCACGAAATAATACAAGTTGTTATTCTAGCTTTATGTATTTTTTGAATTGATTCGGTCTTTACTTGATGAAAATCCAACATTTGTTGTTTATTTAGTAATTATGTATTTTTAATATTTCTTTCTCCATTTTTCTTCGATCACATATTTACCATTTACGTATTTGTCAATCCATATTAAATATATGTACATATATTTTAATAAAAAATTAAGCATTAATTGTCTTTTATTTTAAATATATCAGAAGTTGTAAGGGACACCTAAGAAGCTGTCAGTTTCTATATTTATTTTTTCAGAACGTAATATCACAGGTAATATTTTGTAAAATTCTAGTGGTCAATTCAAAATTTCCAACTGATATGTGTAGTGATTTTTAAAATATTTTTCTAATACTACTGTTTTAAATAAAAACTGAATGATCATCAAACATGCTAAAATAGGTATTATTAGAAGAACAAAATCATATAGTTATCTCATAGTCATTAAAAGTCATTTATTTAATTTTCTTTCCTTAATGAAGAATGGCAACTAGCATAGATACCTTTAAAATGTTATTAAACAGAATATATTTAATACCATATTAATAATATATATTTAATTATTTATCTTTTTGATTATTAAAGTTGCAATACCTTTACTTTCCTCTTAATGTAGCATATTTTTAACAAAATAATACTTTTAAACATTATAAGCCATTACAAGCTATAGCAACATATTTGAATTTTGCCCACATAAAACGGTCAATTTTGTTCATTCTTGTCAAACTTTCGACGCTCATATATTTTCCTTCTTTCTCCTATGGTGTGGGTTACTTCCTAATTGTTCCTAATCAGCAAGACATAGCGTACACTGCATCTATAATAGTAGGCGCTTTCCTTTTGACATAAATCTCAGATAATATCACCTCAGTTTAGCTGAAATTATATTTTGACGCGTTCCTTTTGTAATCAGCTGACTAAGACGAAGTGAGGTTGATCAGAACCTTCCTCACTTCAAGTGAGCAGAGACACTCACATCACTTTAGCTCAGCTCAGATCTCTAGTAAAAGGAAAGCGCCTAGTACATAGTACCACAGTATAGTACCAATACAGTAAAACGTCTCCCTTAAAAATCCCGTTTCGGTCCCCTCCATAAAATACATGCGCATAGTTCACCACTCTGTAGCACAGTATACTTCTCTGGTTCGGTAACGAGTGTTTGTTTATATTTATATAACCCTAAATTTGAAATATATTTAAAAAGAAGTGATTTTATTACATTCTGTTTGTTTTACTTTTTGATTTGTGTACATGTTATATAAATAGCATTTTTTAATAATTAATTAATTCTATTACTGCTTTTTAAGTGTTGCTAATGGGTGTGGAAGTATTATAGGTGATCCAGGAATATCCTTTTTTCGATTTTCACTTGATGAATCTCAGTAATAATACTAAATAGGTATATTTTATAATTTATTTTAGTTATGTAATGTATTTTTTAGATGTTTTGAATGGATGAATAGGGTTGGTTTTAATGAAAACCACAAATATGGAAATTTCTCATCGAAAAAATGTCATGATTATTTGAGATTATGTAATAAGCATTTTGAAGATTATTGTTTCTGCACTACTTGGAAGAATACACTAAGGAAGGGTGTCATACCAACATTATTCAAACATCGTATGTTAATATATTTTAATTGATATTAAGTGTGTACGTATTGAAATACTATTTCAGAATATAAAATTCAAGAAATAAGAAGTACTGCAAGACATCAGGAGAGTCTGTCTGTCTTTTTGCGAGCCTTCTCTAGACAATCAAGGAGATATGTCCAGTGTCGTTTGTATTGGTAAAGTACCTTCCACAAGTTTTGATGTATCTCAAGATGAAATTTTTACAGGTATCATTTTCTATTAAATTTAACACTTCATCATAGTTAATTAGTACAAAGATGTAGTACATATGAATTTACACAATATAGTGTGAATGTGTCATTGGGATATGCAGTTCCACAGTAAATATTGTGAAAAGGTTAGAATTAAACACTAAATATTGTCGCAAGCCTGAAATGTAATTAACATATTACTGAGATATATATCCCAATTACACATACTAAGTTATTATATTAGCATTACTGTGATTTAGTGGCATTTATTGAATTTTGTTAAATACACTTACTGATACATTTCAATAAGTGATTTTCTTCAAGTTCAGTAAAAGATGCTAAATCAAGAAAGAGTAGGAAAGGTATTTTATGTATGTATGTGTATGTATATATATATATATATATCTATTTGTGTGTTAAGCTGTACATAACATTATTTACTTTAAGATGCAGCAACATAAACTTCACAAGCTTTATCAGCTGCATCACCAAGGAAGGAGGCATTAAGGAAACAGATCAGGACCTTATCGAAAGCACAAGGAAGATATGAAAAAATATTAAAGGAACAGGAAGATGTAAGTATGGATATTAAGAAGAACTTAGGTAAGTATTTTAATGGTGAGTTTGCTAATTTTCTTGAATTTCAAATTTATGTGGCTGGAAAGTCTTCCAGAGGTATTCGATACACCAATGAATTAAAATAGTTTGCTTTAACATTATATTTACATAGTTCCAATGCCTATAAATATCTATCAAATATAATTCGACTACCATCAGTATCAACTCTAAGGTCTATTACGCATAATTGGGAAATAAGCAGCGGATTTAATGTATTCTTATTTTCAGCTATAAAATTGAAAGTGAATACGTTAGATGAAAAGAATCGAGAATGTATCCTTTGCATAGATGAACTGTCTTTGAAATCACATTTGTTTTATAATGTCAGCATTGGTGAAATTGTTGGGTTCCATGATGTTTTTAATAGTCGTTCAACAGATATTGCCAATCATGCTGTTGTTATTATGTTCATGTTTTTAATTATTAAATTATATTATTATCAATAAATAATTATTTCTACTAATATCGTGTTTTATTACCTGTAACCTTGCATATGTGTACATTAACCCATGAACTAATAAAATAATATTCGTTTATTATGATAGATTTTTTCCTGTGCTTATGTTTCTTGCTTAAAAAAAAGGAACTTGAAAGTGAGATAGAGCATTTGTTTATTTGCCACCTTACAAAGTAGTAATAAGTAAAGCAAACTTTAAAACATACAATAAATAACTACATTTTCAGTAAACACATTACACACACACATTATTCTCTTGAATTTTGTTGATTTTCCACTTGGAATGATGGTTGATTTGAAAATTCTAGACAACACAACAGAAAACACCGTTGATGTCTTTCACATTATATTTGTATGGCACAGATTTTTTAAATCATTGTTTAATGACCTCGCTTACAGTTAACCAATTTTATCAATAGAATCACTAAAAGTAGTATAATTGTATTATTTTATATTTTTATAGGAGTGTTATGTAATTTTTAGAATGTGAAATATTAAAAACTAGCTACCATATATATTTTTTGTTATCTAATATAGTGTTCAGAATATCTAATATGTATTATTCATATAACTAATCGAATTATTTATTATTTCATTATGATTGTATATTTATAACTTTTTCGCCGACCCTTGTATATTCACTTCCCCTTTGCGCGTAGTTCACTGCGCAGTCGTCCTAAAAAAATAAAACTCGAACACGAACATCAAAGGGACCGCGGTAGAGTCGCGGTACTGTATAGTTACTATACTGTGATAGTACATAGTACACAATGTATTAGATCATTGTATTAACAAGCCAGCAGTGTTGCCAACCATACGATAAGTAGTGTTGGAATACGATATACGATATTATCGTATCCTTAATATCGATAATTCTGCTTTCACTGTTTGTTTTTTCTTCAAATTTCAAGAAAAACTTTATAGTTGAAAAATACATCATTTATTTTAAATTTAAGTTTTCAAGTGTAAAAGAGGTTGTTGCACCAACCGAATAAACCAAAATTGCCAGAAGCCGCATGGAAAGTGGAAACTGTCACTACTGTCAGAAACTCTGCAATAGGTGGACCTAACTAGCCTAAACTCCTAAACACGTTACTCGTTACTCTTGACTTCTTGAGTACTTGAGTCTTGCCAGAAGAAGAAGAAGCAGAAGAAAACGAGGTGTAGAGGAATTACACAGAAGGTAGATAAACTATTAAAATACGTTAGAACAAGCTATTTATTTACAGTGTAAATGCATTTTTAGTTTACCATGTCGGATTCGGACTGTGATACAGAATTAAAGGAAGGAGAGGACCCACTGGCTACTCCTCCTAAAAAAGAGAAAGTAATGAGGGGAATTCAAAGATTTCGAGATGCATGGCTCAGCTTGGATCCCTATAAATATTGGCTTGAGCGTGTTAGTGATAATGCGAAGAAAGCGAAATGTAAATCGTGCAACTGCTTCCTGGTGGCTGATATTACAGTGCTAAAGCTGCATAATAAAAGCAAGAAACATAGGGAAAGTTTTGAAAAACCTAAAGGTTCTAAGACAATTCAAAATTACTTTGGCAGTTCGAACAGTGATATGGACGATGATGTAAAAAATGCAGAAATAATTCTATCTGCATTTCTGGCAGAGCATAACGTACCATTACGTACAATTGACCACTTAGAAGGTGCGCTAAAAAAAGCATTCAAGGACTCAAAAATAGCACAAAAAATTCAACTAAAGAGGACTAAAGCAACAGCTATTATCAAAAACGTTATTGGTGACACAGAAAAAAATAACTTGGCTTCCAAACTTCGAGAGAAAAAATTCAGCATTTTAATGGATGAATCGACTGATATTTCAACAGAAAAAACAATGGCGATTGTGGTTCGATTCTTCGATGAAGAGGTGGGACGAATTTGCAGCAAATTTTGGGAGCTTATACAAGTAGTCACGCCTGATTCACCCGAAGCAAATTCAGAAAATTTATACAAGAAAGTTATTTCTACATTTGAAAACATGACTGTTCCATTGAAAAATATTATTGGCTACGCTTCTGACGGGGCTAACGTGATGGTTGGTTCAAAAAATTCAATAGCTACTCGATTCAATCAACAATGTCCAGGCATTATTGTGATGAAGTGCATCTGCCATTCGCTTCACCTATGCGCGAGCGAAGCTTGCAAAGAACTACCTCGAAGCTGCGAAGATTTTGCTAGAAATATCTATTCCTTTTTTAAATTCAGTGCAAAGAGGCAGAATGAATTTGTCCAGTTCCAAAAATTTGTCGAAGTTGATGAACATAAATTGCTACATCCGTCAGCCACACGATGGTTATCTTTAGAGGGCGTCGTCAATAGAATTTTAGAACAATGGCCAGCGTTAACGTTGTATTTTAATGAAAAATGGTTAGACCAAAAACTGATTGCGACTGAACAAATTTATAAATGTCTCAATGATCCATTTATGAAGCTGTATTTTTTATTTTTAAAATGGGTATTACCTAAATTCAATCGAATGAATCAGTATTTTCAGTCTGAAAAAGTACTTTTAACAGACATGCACAGAACATTGTCAGATATGTTTCAAGATATTTTAAATTGTTTTCTGGACCGGGCTTATGTTTTTTCTAAGGATTTTGACGAAATTAACCCAGAGGACAGAACAAGATTTAAACAAAAGAATTCATTATATTTTGGTGTAGACGTTATGGAGCAGTTGAAAGATCCTAAATTTAGAAAACATCTAGAATTACTTGACCAGTTTTACGATAGGTGTTTATCATTTTTAAGTCAAGCTTGTGTTCAAATTAAAAAAAGAATCAATTTCAATGATCCAGTTCTGCAAAACTGTTCTGTTTTGAAACCACGACGAGCTTGCTCACAAAACGAAAGAGATCTCACTCCCTCTTTGTGTAAATTGCTAACTTTAGTTCCAAGGATTGTTTCCCGTGAGGACTATCAGAAGATAGATGATGAATGGCGGCAGTTGCCGTACTACCCTCTTGAAGAAAAAATGTTAAATGAGGAAACTGATATTTTCTGGCATTTTGTAAGAAATATACAAAATGAAGGAGATGAATTCTTATTTAAGAATTTGGGTGATTTTGCGTTGAATATACTCTCACTGCCTCACAGTAATGCACAGTGTGAGAGAGTATTTAGTCAAATTAATTTGATAAAAACTAAATCAAGGAACAGACTGATAACAAACACCGTCAATGGTTTATTGCTAGGAAAACAAATGGTGAAGTATTTTGGAAGCTGTATAAAATTTGATGTGACGAGGGAAATGCGACAGAAAATGACCAAAAATTATTTGTACAAATACAAATCTACTGAAAAGACTGGGCAAGGGCAACACAGAACTAAGCAAGTGCAAGAAGAAGAAGAAGAAAGTATTGATATAGTTTTTGAAGACTGTGAATAGCAATTAGTTTTTTTTTAAATTATTTTAAAGAATTTATTTTTTGTTTGTTGAAAAAGTGTTTTTGTTTTTAATGTTCAAGTTTTATAAATACATTTTTTTTAATTTAATAGCATTTTTTGACAAATTAAGCTTGAACCCTTGAAGATGATCATAAATAATTATTATTCTGCACATGCGCAATACTTTTGAAAGTAATTAAAATGCATAAAAAAATTGTTTTTATTACACAGCATGCACCTGTTTATCGACTATTTAACAAAAATCATGGATACAAATGATACGATATTTCTTGTACAAATACGATATTTTTTAACGGATTCTACGATAATCAGAATAAAAAAGGTTGGCAACACTGCAAGCCAGTGAGGCTTGCAGTTCAGGTGTGGGGTAAAGCCACGGTATAGCCTAGGGTTAGGTCGGATGTGACTAGGCGGCTCTTGTGGTACTGCCGGAGATAGTTTTACGGTTTTTTGGGTAGCGTCGGTAAAGTCGTAGAAGCTACCAAGATGGAAGGAATAAGCGATACAAATGCAGAGTTGGGACAGAGTGCATCAGCAAATACAGAGAGTAGTCAGATAACTGTCCGGGAAATAGTGCAGATAGTTGTGGCTGCTTTGCGCGAGCAGGCCACAATAGATTGTCTAATTCGGAAATAGCTGCAATGATACCGGAATTTGAAGGTGGTGTCGAGGAGGATGTATCAACATGGTTCCAGAGAATAGAGATGATTAAGCAATCACATAATGTGGGTGACAAGGTAATAATGCCAATCCTTCTCAGCAAGTTTAAGGGTGTTGCATTATCATGGTTTTATTCCAAACCAGAATATGTGTCTTTTACATATGCAGAACTTAAAGATAAAGTTACTGCAATGTTTGGTTGTAGAGAAAATCGCATAGTATTAATGCGTAAATTTGATAATAGAACATGGAAAAGGAATTAACCTTTCTTCAATTATTACCAGGACAAAGTAATGTTAAGTAATAAACTAGATATGTGTGAAAGCGATTTAATTTCCTATATGATTGATGGTTTAAACAATGGAATTTTGCAAGCACAGGCAAGAATGGCACGGTTTACATCTCTGTCGGATCTATTGGATGTAATGAAAACTTGTCAAGCAATGAGCGACATTGTGCTAGGTCAAGCACAATTTCCCGTTCAAATGTTGTTCCTGAACCCAGTGCTTCAAAGAAGATTGTGAAGTGTTTTAATTGTAGGGAGGAAGGTCATTATGCATCTGCGTGCCAGCAGGCTAAGAAGAAGCTATGTTTTGGATGCAATGAGGAGGGACATTTCAAGAGTGATTGCCCGAAGAAGAGAACAAACCAGCATGAACCTGATAGTACAACTTTATTGGTGGAGCAAGAACCGAAAATTCCGCCTGCCTACCAGGTGCCTATTAGTTTTAATTTTGGTAATGGGGAATTCAAATTATTTGCTAGTCTCAATAGTGGTAGTGGGATATCATTAATTAAAGACAAATATGTTCCTGGCAATCATATGAGACCATATTTGTGTCCGATTGGTTTTACTGGTATTAACAGTTCAAAGCTGAATGTTTTGGGTCTGTATACACATGATGTTAAAATTAACGATATTTCTGTACCTATTACTTTTCATGTTGTTAGTAATAATTCACTGAGTTATGACTGTCTACTAGGCAGAGATTTTATTTCTAGTTCATTAATTAATGTTAAGTTTAATGGCAATAGTGTTATTGTTGAGAATGTAATTAGTTCTGAGATTGTAAATGAATTATTGTTTATCGATCTGCATGATAATGATGTTTGTGGTTCAAAACTAAATATTGGTAATACTAGTTTTAAAGAGATGAGAAGGGAGAAGTTACTAGAAGCTGAGAGAGAAATGGCAAGACAAAAAGAACAATCCAAGTTAGAACGTGAACGTAGACATATAGAAAAACAGGCGAAGAGAAAACTGGAAGAGGAAACCGCTTCGTCTAAAAGAATTCATACAGAAGAAACGCACGTGGTGACAGTTTCCGATAATACCGACGAGGATGTGGAAAAGGACGAAGAGGAGTTCGAGGAAGAAGTGAAGAGTGAAAGGAGCGAAGCAAGCGATGCTAGATCTTCCAGCAATGAATCGCCCCCATCGAACAGGAGTAATCCATCTAACCAATCGAATCATTCCAATCCATCTCTCAGCAGTCGATCACCTGATATAACACCAGTTTCCGAAAGAGAACGCAAGGAAAGAGACCACCAAAGAGATAAAGAGCGGTACTATAGGGAGAAAACAAATTATGAAAACTATAAAGAAACCTTTGCTGAATACATCAATGAGAGAAACTACAGGGAAAGAAAGGAAGAATCGTCCAAATCAAGACATGCCGACTTCCGTAAGTATCAAGAGAAAAAAGAAAAACATCGCAGAGAAAAGCACGACGAGGAAAGACGGGAAAAGTTGATTGGTGACAAGACGTTGCAGGATTTGCGCGAACGCTTGTTGAGTAAGAGAGGTAATAAAACAGAAGAAGAGTTTCAAAAATTGGAGAAAAGTGAGGCTCATAAGAAGAAAAGAATGAAGGACTACGAAAATTTAGAAAGTGCATTGCAAGGTGAAGCTGGAATGTATGTGAAGGAAATTATCAACATCAGTACTGATGAAAGGCGTTACAGGAAAGATCCGCGGGAGGAGGACAAGCTTACTGAAGAAGAGAGAGCAGAACAAGAGATCAGAAGAGATTTGATTAATGAAAGAAAAATCGCAGCCGAGAAGATAGGGAAATCCCAGGAATATAACACTCAGTATTATAACAAGGGGCGTGTAGATAGCCATAAGTATCTTGTTGGTGATTATGTCGTTTTGGCTAATACTGTCACTACGCCAGGTATTAACAGAAAACTTTTACCAAAATTTAAGGGACCATATGTTATTTCTAAGTGTTTGGGTAATGACTGATATGTTGTAAAGGATGTCGATGGATTTCAATTAGCACATACACCATTTGAGGGTATTTACGAGTCATCACGTATTAAACCGTGGACCAGTACTAATCCATCCACATCCATTAGTGTTTAACATTTTTGAATTTAGCGCGGCCTGATCGGGTGATTAGTGTTGTCAGGATAGGCCGAGATGTAAACAGAAATATTTTGTATGATGTAGTTGGTAGTAGTGTACAACTGGAGAGTTGAATAAAAGATGGCGACTTGACAACTATATATTTTGTTTTAATGTAATATAATGGTGATTTATATTCATTTATATTAACAAGCCAGTGAGGCTTGCAAACCAAAACATATTTAACGTTTTCAGTAGATATGTACACTCTAACACATAATGTATTAATATCAGTGTGTCTTTGAGTTATGAATTTATGAATGATTATGATGCCTGGGCGTTCAAGTTAAAGTCCGCCATAAATGCGCTCGGCTCAACGTTAACATATTTGAAAAGTGAAACGGTCGATCAATCAGGGAATCTTTGCAACATTCACCATTCATGATATATAATATCTATGTAATAATAGTATTTACATTTTGAATAAATTTATTTTCATTACAAAATATGTTTCTTTTTATCCTAAACAAAATGATACATCTGTTTCCATTAGTATTTAATTTATATTCAAAACACGAATTATTTTTTCGGGCAATAGATTTTAAAATTAGCGCGCAAATATTTTCTTTGACCTGACGGCAGCCATCGGAAGTGGCCAGTCTCTCCTCCTCCTCCTCAAATTCCAACAAACGTACAGTAGTAACAAGGATTGTATAAGAACATAGGATTGCTCGATCCCGCAATATTTTCGCCGCGTAGTGGGGAGCCATGACGTCACAAACGGACCTGGTTGAACGCGTTCACTACTGTAAAGCACCTTATAAAATGTGTTTAGCTACTACAACAATTAATTATCGAGTTATATTAGTGCTATTATTATGGTATATAATGTTTCATTAGATAATAACATATCCGTCAGTGTACTGTTATAAATATAATACACGTTTTTATTGCCATAAGGTTATACTTTGGGTTATAATTTAAAAAAAAACATTTCCAACTTCAAATAAACACATTTATTAGGTACATAAACATAAATAAAGAAAGCCGATGAGCATGTATTCTCTATACAAAGCAAAAAATATATATTCTTCAATTAAAAGAGTCAGTATATAGCAATGTTTTATTACGCAGTAATTAAATAAAAACGAATCAAGTAGTGGTTTTTCGCATTTTTTTAGCTAGTGTTCGTTGAGTGTCTGACGGTGTACTAGTAGAAAGCTTACGTTTACTCGATTTTTTAGCATTGTCAAGGGTTCTTTTTGTATTTAAATATGTAATTCATACGGATAACAGTTCTTAATTTACAAAATAATTTTATAATAACAAAGCAAAAATTTTGTTTAGAAGAATAGAAATTTGATTTTCTGTTAAGAGTTTTCTCAGTATTTTTACCGTTTCCTGTTTTTCTGCAGGTTTATCTTGCTTGTTCTTTCTTCTATAGTATAAAAGTTGTTTTCTCTGCAAATTCAATTTGCGTTTCATAATTTCCATCTCTGTAGATAATTTAGTGTGACTTTCACGAAGCTCCGCATATTGTTTAGATAATATATTTTCTGCAGGGACAGTTAACGGCTTATCGGTTTTAAATTCTGCTGTTGAAGACGCTGTTGACAGCTCACTTGCCGCTAAACATGAAGCTATCGATTGTTCGCAATCAATCTATTTACTTCTTCTTTCCTTTCATTTTCTTTTTAAATATGCTTCCCCTCTTGTCGCAACATTCTTTATATCTTTGGACATTTGTGGAAGATTTGCATTAGGCACAGCAGTGTATTTAAGCTGTTTTCGTACAGGTAACCCTAGCAATAATTACTATGTATTAGAATAATTTATCTCATAACGTATAAATACATTTATTACCTAATAATTCGTTGCGCATATCACGTTCATAATCGTTTGCATTAAAGTGGATTGAGCAAATTTGGCTAGTATTTGGATTCCACTTATCTGCTCGTTTGCAGCGCCTTATCCATTCTTTACGGACAGTATCGGATACGAAGTTTGTCGCCTTTGGAAAGTTGTGATAAACGATTTTTCTATTGGTAATTTTCGTAGAAATACGACTGTTATTACAGCCAACTACCGCACAACTACGTCCCGGCATTTCGCTAATTTACAAAGGCTAACGGCGAAAACTAAATTAAAACACTTTACTTTAAGGTGCGACTGGTCCGTTTGTGACGTCACAGGAGGCGGAGTCACGGCTCGATGCGAACAACCAGAGAAATAGAGTAGGGGAGAACGCGCTTCGACGAGTGCGCATCCAGTTTTAAGCAAACGCTATTGTGGTCGCCATTTTGCAGGAAGGCATTTCTTTTCACACGTAAGTTTGTTTACATTTTTCTAAGTCAATGAACTTTACATGCGAATTGTTGAGCTAGGTATATGTGAGCAACCTTCAAAATGGCGGAATTCAATTTAACTTAGTTGGCGCATCTTTAAGCGCGTTCTCCCCTACTCTATTTCTCTGCGAACAACACTGCCGGTATAGGGATCTGGCTATCCTATGTTCTTATACAATCCTTGCAGTAGTAAGTAGAGGTGGGCAAAACGGTCCATTTCATTGACCCGGCTCACTCGATTCAGCTCCTCATTGTGAGCCGGGTCCCGGAACCGGCTCATTTGAACCGTGTGGATCCGTAATAGCATGGCCGCGCGCACGCCAATTATACAAAATGTTTGACAAACAATTTATTTGAAGCTATAACACAGGGTTACGTTCGAAAACGTCGAACCTGGATTCAAAATTCCTCTTAGGTAGTGGGGGTCGAAAAAATCAAGACGTGATTAATTATGTATGTTGTGCGACGCTCGTGTGCTAGAGTTTTCGAACGCACGTTTTGTTCATTGCCGCCAACTGTGTTTGAATTCGTACTGTCGGTTGTCAGTTGTCAGCAACAAAACAAATATCCATAAACCCTGTAGAGGTACCCGTAAAACTTACAATTAGTTTTAAAAGAAGTTGTAATATGGAAAATAGAAGTCATATTATTGCTACTATATTGACTTCAAGTCAATCATATTTGGAAAATATGCTAGATAATTCCGAAAGTAGTTCAGATGAAGATAATATAAATTATGGACTGATTACAAAATTACAATGCAAGATTTACCCTCGTTGAAAAAAAACTCCTAGATGTGTAGGATATTATGAAACAATCATTCCGCGTTATTTGCCCCAACATTTTCAAATGAATTTTCGATTAACGCCAGCTGCTTTTGAAGCATTATGTGCACAATTAATACCCATTATGCAAGAAGGATATACAACAGGAAGACCCTTATATAAACCTGAGAAAAAATTTTTAGCAACAATTTGGTTACTTGCAACACCTGATTCCTATCGGTATGTAATAAATAGTTTATGTAATACCTACAGCTTTCTGACAAATTACTTTTAGTTCTGTGGGTACTCAATTTGATATGGGTAAAAGTTCATTAAACGATTCATTTAAGTTGGTGATTCGAGCAATTAAACAATTAGCACCTGCTGTCATTAAATGGCCAGGAGAAGTAGAAAAAATAGAAAGAATTACTACCACGTTTTCAGCATTTGGAAATATAAATAATGTAATTGGTGCCATAGATGGCACATTTGTCCCAATAAAAGCTCCAAAAGATAATCCCCAGGTATATATAACGAGAAAATGTTCATATGCTGTCTCATTGCAAGCGATAGCAGTACCATCATTGCAATTTACAGATTGCTTTACTGGTTACCCAGGATCTGTTAGCGATGCTCGCATTTTTCGAAATTCTTATATATATGGCCAAGTGCAGGATAATCCAGGTAAATACTATGCCATCATAAGGTGCAATAAATAGTAATTTTCCATTCATAGGTAATTTTTTTAATAACACATTTATAATTGGTGATAAAGCTTATCCATTATTGAATTGGTGCATTCCCCCATATATCGAAAGGCAACCTTTGACACCAGCACAACGTCATTTCAATAAAGCTCATGCTAAAACGCGACAAGTAGTAGAACGCAGTTTTGCCCTTCTCTTTGGTAGATTCCGAAGATTGCAATATTTAAATATGAACCGTTTGGATTTAATATCAACTACCATACTAGCATGTTGTGTATTACATAATATTTGTTTGAACCATGAAGATATTTTCCTAGAAAATTATATTGAAGATGGATTACCGTATTTTCAACATTTGCAGCATGATCCACAACATATACCTGAAGCAAATCCAAATGAACCAAGACATGTGCGTGATATTATAGCAAATGAAATATTCGAAAGACAAGGCAATAGAAGAATGTAATTCAGTTTTTATATTTTATTTACTTACAAACATACAAAACATAGAATAAAATATCAATTCTTATAAAAAAGTAAAATATATATCATAAAAAACAAAATAAAAGATACAACATCTAACTATAGCTTTATTTCTTTTAGAATTTATCAATTAGTTTGTTCATCATAGGTTCATATACCTCCATGGATTGTTTTGTAAGTTGCTGACGTTCGCTATGACGCCTTTCTCTAGCAACTTCTTTGTCATGCTCCTTCTTCTCTATTATTGAGGCTAGCAAAGAAACTTCTTTTTCTAACCGTGTTTTTTTTTGGGAGTTTCACTTTCGCTACCACTATTCTCTGATTCACGTGGTGGCTCTAAAATGGATGATGCAAGTGCAATGGGCTGAACATTGTGATTCTTGCCAAACATGTCTTCGAACTCATCGAAGTAATCAAATGCAACAGGGCTCTCTCCTGTTCCACGGCCAGACATATTGTCCTTCTTTTTCATATATCTTGATTTTAAATATTTAAATTTATTCTCTACTTGTACCTTTGAGTAATTGAAACCTTTATCTTTCATCTTGTCACTTATTAATTTCCATACATGTTCATTCTTCATTGTTGTACTCTTAAAGTTATTTATATTTTCTTTATAAAATGTAATTAAGTACTTGATTGCAGTTCCTTCCCACCTAGGACACAGAACTGTGGAGGAAGATTGGGTTGCCTGAGAACTACTAGATTCTCCCTCTTCAAGTTTTCCAATATTGAAAAAGTCGAACAATTCTTCTGTGGGGTCTATGTACATTAATATATTATCTAAAATGGGGAAAGTGTGTAACGCTAATTTACATAGACTTAATAATAGATTACTAACCTTTTATGTCCATAAGTAACCAAGCCCCAGAGTCATTTTGAACAATATCGCCATTGGTATTACGGACCAATATATGACGGTCTTCATTCAAATCCATTTCTTCTAAGTTAAATAACTATGACAAAAAAATAGACAAAAATGATAACAATAATATAAACAACGTTCCGGCGTGTGACAAACCATAAACCATAGATTAGGGAGATTGCCATAAACGCATGCGCGACGTTTTTCAAACCACTTTTAACTTGGGTAATTTGGGCGTTTATAGTGTGTTACCCAATGCGTTTTCGAACGATCATTTTCTCTCGAAGGGGAAGTGGTGGGGAGATACTCTGCATGAACTTTGTATTAGAGATGACCTTAGCAGTGATTTTTTAATCGCTGTGATCACAGTAACAGTGATTTTAAAATATCAGTGAAAATTAAAGGTGATTGTGATCACGACTTACATCCATATCTAAATATAGGCAATATGCATGCATATTAAAAAAATATATAGTAATAATTCCTATATGCATATGAAATTAAAAACCACCCCCTCAACCCTACTTGTAAGGACTGTACTCTCTTCGGCTGCACACACACCAATTATACAAAATATATCTAAAACTATACATTCATTTTGCCTTTATAATTAATATTAATTAAATTTATTAACATCATATTAATTAAGAATTTGCCAGAAATGTGTTTAAAATGTTTGTCAAACATTTTGATTGGTGTTCATCTCCTTTAAACATTCCCATATATTTTAATGGACGCCGCCGTACTTCAAACATTTTGTTTGACAATTAAATTATTTTGTATAATTGGTGTGCACCCGCCTTATAAATTTTAAATGACAATGTCTTACCCGAGAAATTTTTTGGATGGGTTTGAGATATAAGCAATATGTGTGCATGTTAAAAAAATGCTAAAAATTCCTATACGTATATCAAAATTAAATAACCTGTCATAAGTCAAAATAAAAATTTATATTTAAGTTATTGCTAAATTCAATACACGTAACTGCGATACGAAAGTATAAGCAAAGTATAAATAATATACTTATGTAGATTGTTGTATAAGGTGCTTCATACCAACTGTAGTACTTGCATATTTCTGAAATGCATTATTCAATAGATAGTCTTAATGTTTTGCCATTGACATATTAAATTAAATAGTAATAATCAATGTCTTAACATTTTGCGACAACTGAATGTCAGTAATAATATACAACTCAGGTTGGTTAATTCAAATTGCACCAAATTAATTGCTAACTGACAAAGCGATATTTTAAACTTGATTGATATTTGATGTTATACGTAATAGGTTGTTTTAAAACCAATATATTGAGTTTGGCTTAGATTATTTCAATAAAACCAACTACAATAAGACATTAAACTTATTTAATTCTGAAAATAGTAAAATAGTTTTAGAGTAAAAATGTTTTTAAAATATTTTTTATTGGAAAATATTTAAATTATGCTTATACAATTAAGAACTGGTTAAGTAATAAATTTTTACAAAAACTGAAATATTAAAAAATATATTGAAAGCATGAGCAAATAAGATAGTATTTATTGCATTTATTTTGACATGTTTCACTCAATATTTAATATTTAACTATTTCTTAGTTTATTTCATAATATCAACCTTCCTATAAATGCCGGACAATATTTTAAGAACAGCCGATATAATAAAATGTTGCAAATATTTTAAGCGCGACTAATCTTAACTGCTATCACCGTCAATAACAATAACGCTTAAAAATATCTACGTGATTTATATCAAGTAGATATTTTTCACCGCTACTGATATTAACGGTGATCACGGTTAAGATATATTAGATATTTTTAAACGTGATTGTTATTGACGGTGATCGCAGTTATAATTCACTGCTACCGAAGTGTGCCGAATCGTTACGATCAGAGCCGAATATCAGTCTATACGTACACGCTCTCGTCGTTGAATTGTACGGCCGATATCCAAACGTTATTTCAATCACTGATATTTCTAAAGCGATATTAACTGTGATCACTGCTACTGTAGAATAACAGTGATTAATAACTGCTACTGGATATATCGCTCATCTCTACTTTGTATGTTTTCGAACGGCGTTTTAGGTAAATTAGCCGTTAGAGTGTTGTTGCCGAACGTAACCCACAATAAAGAAATAAGAAGTTTCAGTTCCAAGCACTCTTGAATTGTGTAGTATTTGCCCATTTGATTTTTTATTTTGAGTTCTTATGAATTAATGCGACAAAGATAACCGAAATAGATAGTATAATCATTTAGTATATTGTTGAAACAAAGAAAGTGTATATTAGTATACGTGGTATGTATAGTGTCGATCATTTCTATGCTAATTAACTAAGAGTTTTGAGGTTATGTTACTTTTATCAGTATCTTTTTGCTAATTTTGATATCCTTAATTTTTTAGTAGTGAAGATGGTGATGTGTTTTGTTCCCCATTGTAAGCATTACAGTGAAATGAAAACCTGTAAGTTTTTCTGTTTTCGGAAAAATTGGAGTATATGGGTGCAACCGATTTTTGACAAAATGACTAGTGTACTTTATAGAGGACATCTAATTGAACAACTTTTACTTATAAATTAATCGGCGTAAACGTACAGGAACGGAGATAATTAATAATTAAGGTGCTCATCGAGTGAATTTTCCATGTCATATTTTTAGTGGTATCTGTTATACACACTTTTGAAATTATGAAAATCGTAATAAATAATGTTTATTTCACTTTACCACACAACAATTACATTTAATTTTTATGTTTTTTAATCGCTTTTCTGCGATTTTAAAATTCTAATATAACCTTCCCCTTCCCCCGACCCGCACGCGCGAAAAATTCGAATTAAAACATAACATTATATAAACAAATATGCAAAAATTGTAATACAAATTAAGCAGTTGATATGTTTAGTATACCATTAAACCAATTATAAGCTTGCAATACTCTGTTTTTACTCGATAAAATTATAATACAGCTTTAAATTATTTCTTATGACAGATTACATACACTTTTCTAATGTTTGGAAAGGTTTTGTGAGCCCCGCCTCCTTGTGACGTCAGACTTAGGTAGTCCATTTCTTTGACTTTGTACCGATTTGTTCTAGCGCAGCCTCTACGCGCATATATGGCGTTGATCATCTGTTAGTTATTTACATACACAAGGATATTTGTAAACAACTAAACATTTGTATTTTTACGAATTTTGTTTGTGTTATATTTATAGTTAATAAAAAAAAATCATTATGGTGAACTATTGTTGTGTATTAAACTGTAAAAACAATAGTAGAGATCAGCATTCTCTAAAGTATTTTGGAATCCCAAATGATATTAAAAGGTACGTACATGAAAGTAATATATATGTAAGATAATGTGTCCTAAATAGATTCGTTTCTCTTAATTTAATCTGTAGACGTACTCAGTGGCTACATTCGATCGGACAGTTGGACTGGATAAATAAAGGCCAAAAATTTTTTGACAGCAAAAGAGTTTGTTTGCAGTGAACACTTTTCGGAAGATATGTTTGCTGGGTTGTCTTTTACCAGACTGAAGAAAGATGCAGAACCAACAATATTTAAAGAAGGCTGTGGTATTTTAGGTATGAATAGTGTTAATCAACAAATAATGACCTAGTACAATGTTTTTTTTTCATGCAGGAATCAATGTTGGTGCATCATCATCTTCTTCATTAGCTTGTCCCACGGAAGAGTTTGAAAATATATCTGGCAATATTGATAGTACAAACACTAAATGTACTAGAGCTGTAGACTTAATATGTAAGTTATTTATTATTTTTTTTATATTTTAAGAAACATTCTACATAATTTTATGTATGTATTTGCAGGTGTAGAGACCAGCACACACACATGTCTATCTTCTTCAACAAGAAAAAAGAAATTGAAGACAGAAATACGTTCTTTAAAAAGAAAATACAATCGACTTTCAGAACAAACAATGAAATCTGAAAAATATATTTCAGAAGAAGATGTAATACAGTTTTGCAAGGAACACTTTCATGAAACAGCAGCAAACTTTTTTATAATGCAAGTAAAATTAATTTCCAAAACACGTAAAGGAAGCAGATATTCAGAAGCTTTTAAACAGTTTGCATTAACTATCTACTTCTTGGGACCATCAGTGTACAGATTTTTGAAAGATGTATTTCATCTTCCAAGTAAAAGTACCCTATGTCGAATGACATCGAAATGGGATATTTCATCTGGAATAAATAGTTCAATTATTGAACTTATAAGAAATAAAGTCAAAAACATAGACGATACAGCAAAGGACTGCATTTTGTGTGTTGATGAAATGTCAATAAAAACTCACCTGTTTTATTGCAGATCAAAAGACAAGATATTTGGATTTCACCAAAGTAATAATCAGAAGCATTTTGTACCAGCTAACAGCGTGTTGGCATTAATGGCTAGAGGCATTCGGAATAAATGGAAACAGCCTGTTGCATATTTTTTTATAGCAAATAGCTGTCAAGTAGATGTTTTGCATGAGATAATATTTACAATAATTAGAAAATTATTTGAAATAGGATTGAGGGTTCGTGCTTTGGTTACAGACCAAGATTCAAATTTTATGAAATTTGCAAAAAGTGTCGGTGTTTCAGAAGAGAAAACATATTTTGAAGTTGACTTTTCAAAAATTTATTATATATTTGACACACCACATTTAATGAAGTCTACCAGAAATAATTTTTTGAAATATAATATATGTATCGAAAATGGAATCACTGATCGAAAATACGTTGAACAGTTATATCAACTGGACCAGAATAGATCTTTTAAATTAGCTCCAAAGCTTACCCAAGCTTACATTAATCCAACGTCTTTCCAGAAAATGAAAGTGTCTCTAGCTGTCCAACTCCTTAGTCGTTCTGTTGCAACAGCTTTGGAAACTTTAATGAGCATTGGAGTGATGCCTCAAGCAGCATTTGCGACAGCAATCTTCATTGCTGATATAAACAAATTGTTTGATATTTTAAATTCGTCTTCATTCAATGCAAACACAAATAATAGACCTTTTGATGGCAATCAAAACCAAATAAACTTTTTGGAAGATATGATAAAGAAGTTTCAAATGATGAAAGTTTTAGATAATACAGTCAATATAACAAAAAGAATGAAATTTTTAAGAGGCTGGCAAATTACTATATCCAGTATTTTATTGCTTTGGCAAGATCTAAAAGCGAATTTCAAATTTCTTTTTACGAGAAGATTGAATCAAGATTGCTTGGAAAATATGTTTGGTAGCATCAGACAACAAGGAAGAAATAGTTTAAATCCAACCCCTATTCAATTTCAAAGTGCCTTTAAGAAATTATTCTGTTTGAATTATTTTAAACATGTCGAAGGAAGCAATTGCATTCAGGATATGGATAAATTATTAACACTATTTAATCGTTCAGAGACAGAAATTTTAGACACCTCCGTACCGACTGTAAATCCAACAATTAATGTATATAGTTAGTATATCGGCTAATGAATATGATGGTTAACAGATACCAGAAAAAAATGCTCTATCTTGGGTAGCTGGTTACCTCTTAAAACAATGCCTAAACATAGCTGTAGTAATTGCGAGGAATATTCTACCTATAATAAAACATTAAATCCAGAAACATTGCTATGCTATTTTAGGGCATATGAAAATAAAGAAAAGGAGATTTATGGAAATTTAAAAATGCCTCCAAAATCTGTTTATGCCTTTGTTTTTGAATTAAATCATAAATTTTGTGTAATTTTTCCTCAGATGTCTCCAATGGATTAATGTGGTTTAAGAATAAGAGAAGAGTTAATTAAAATTAAATTTGATTCACCATGTCCAGAATTTCCGTTAAATTATTTGATAAATTTATTTATAAGATTTCGTATGTTTTATACATTAAAATTCTGTAATAGAGAATTTAAAACGCAGAATGTTAAAAACAGACAACAAATTATAAATATACAACACTTGTAAATTTGTAGAAAGGGATACAATATTGAAAAGTGTATAATATGTACAGGGTTATTGACTATATTTGGACCAATAGATAACTTTGTTATTTGAAGGATTAGAAAAACGTTTAAATTAGGAAAGTTGTAGGATTTCACTCAAGGCGCTAGAATTTGATATCAGAAAAAACAAACGAACGTCGTAAAGCCGTCAAAAACGGCTAACTTAGTTTTTTTTTAATGGAATACCCTATATAATGTTACATAATCTGATTCTAAATACAATTTCGAGTATATTCCATTTATATAACATATACCTACATTCAACTGTTTTCGCGCTATCGCTGATTGAAAATCGTACTACTAATATGTTTTCTACACCCTTCGTATATGAATTTACGTAAGTCATTACGGGGTTTCTATGGAAACATAGTAGTAGTACGATTTTCAATCAGCGATAGCGCGAAAACAGTTGAATGTAGGTATATGTTATATAAATGGAATATACTCGAAATTTTATTTAGAATCAGATTATGTAACATTATATAGGGTATTCCATTAAAAAAAAACTAAGTTAGCCATTTTTGACGGCTTTACGACGTTCGTTTGTTTTTTCTGATATCAAATTCTAGCGCCTTGAGTGAAATCCTACAACTTTCCTAATTTAAACGTTTTTCTAATCCTTCAAATAACAAAGTTATCTATTGGTCCAAATATAGTCAATAACCCTGTACATATTATACACTTTTCAATATTGTATCCCTTTCTACAAATTTACAAGTGTTGTATATTTATAATTTGTTGTCTGTTTTTAACATTCTGCGTTTTAAATTCTCTGTTTCAGAATTTTAATGTATAAAACATACGAAATCTTATAAATAAATTTATCAAATAATTTAACGGAAATTCTGGACATGGTGAATCAAATTTAATTTTAATTAACTCTTCTCTTATTCTTAAACCACAATAATCCATTGGAGACATTTGAGGAAAAATTAAACAAAATTTATGATTTAATTCAAAAACAAAGGCATAAAGAGATTTTGGAGGCATTTTTAAATTTCCATAAATCTCCTTTTCTTTATTTTCATATGCCCTAAAATAGCATAGCAATGTTTCTGGATTTAATGTTTTATTATAGGTAGAATATTCCTCGCAATTACTACAGCTATGTTTATTTAGGCATTGTTTTAAGAGGTAACCAGCTACCCAAGATAGAGCATTTTTTTCTACATGCTTTTACCAAATCAGCCTCCATAAATGTTTTTTTTTTTCATGTAAGATTAAAGGTTTTGTTATTGATGAAGTTGACATTAAAATTTTGAATTTGAATAATCTGCTACCGTGAATGCTATATGGAAGACATTCCACAAGTATACTTTCAGGTCACAGTTGTGAATGAATGGGCAGATTGCATACAGCATAATAATTGGTAAAACATGCTGGATAAATTATGAAAGGAGTAGGTGTTAAATTGTTACGTTTGTGTTCTTTGTTTTTGGGGGCCTGTATGTGTTTATTTGAAATTGGAGTGTTAATTTGTAATTTTAGTTTCACCTTACCTATCTAATTAACTATTATTATTTCTTTTACATTGCCAACTGGATGCCAAGGCCGTGACGTAACGAGTTGTGTAATAGACATTTGATATATGTGATTTAATGATAAAATAATTGTCATGTACCCGGGTACCTCGATCATAAACACAAGAGTTAATCAGAATACAAGTAAGGACAGCTTTATATTTGAGGCGTCATAATAAAAGAACCGAAACCGGATATCCGGATACTCGATCTAAGTTAAACAAGTATCCGGATACCCGGATCCGGATTTCGAGTTATAATGAGTAACCAGGATACTCGAATATCCGGATAGTAAGAGCTCTAGTAGTAACTATTTAAATCTATTACCTACGAGACATTTTATAATAAGAAAAAATGAGGTGTGGCCACCACACGACTTTCTTATACGTATGAGCGTTTCAAACTATACAATTTTAAGAATTTTTTTATACAAAACTTATTCAAAATCCTATTCTAAGTACTTTCATTCTCTTAATAAATCACTATAGAATGCATACTTTGCAAGACATTCGAAGAAAAGTGCTACTCGCTAAGAATAAAAGTGCTACTTCCGGTCCGAATTTTGAAATTTCATGTATACAAGAAATATTGCAAATCCAGTTCTAAATACTTTTGTACTCTTAATAAATATCTATAGAATGCATAATTTACGACATATTTGCAAGAAATCGTTATTCGGTAAGAGTAAAAGTGATACTTCCGGTCCGAATTTTGAAATTTTTTTTATATAAAAGATATTGGAAATTAAGTTCTAAATACATTTATATTCGTAGCGTACCGGTCTAAAAGGCATGAATTGCAAAATATTGGCAAAAAACTGATTTTCGATAAGAGTAAAAGACTTACTTCCGGTAGTAATTTCGAAAAACTTTTTAAATAAAATGGTTCTCAATTTTAATTTTAAGTACATATGAATTCTTTATAAATTTGTTTAAACTTAGTAGTTGACGAAATATTTGCAAAATTCGATTTTTTCACTGAAGTAAACTGCTACTTCCGGTCTACCGATTTTACTGAAAAACTAATCAGATCTCAAGAGGCAGATTATACACGTAAATACAAAATTTGGAATTGATATCTACAGCGGTTTGACCGCTATCGTGGTCACACACACACACACACAGAGAGAGAGAGAGACAGACAGACATTTTTTTAAAACCACTGTTTTGGTATTAGGGGACTTCAAAACGTGGACATCTGCAAAAATCTCGAGGTCGAAAATTTTCATCATCACAATACTTCCTTATACTACGTATAAGAAAGTAAAATACATGTTATACAGACAAATTTTAAAGGTAGGGTGAAAAAACGATTAATGTTTTGTTTCGTGTTTTCACCCTACCTTTAAAATTTGTCTGTAAAACATGTATTTTTCTTATTATAAAATGTCTCGTAGGTAATATGTTTAAAAAGTTACTACTGACAATGTGTGCAGTGCACACGAAATGTGACATATAGTTATTAAAACTAATTTTTGTGAAAAAGATGTTTTATTTTATTATTTTTATATTTCACAAGTGCTCAACATATATTACTATGTTTGATGTACTTTTTTCCACTTTGGCACTTTTACAATTTGCTAAATCTCTTTCCAGTTGGCACATTTCAATTTTACGATGACAGAAAGGTGCAATATTGGTTATAATTACAGCATTTTAATGATAATTATAGCGTTCTTATTTATCTAATAGGTACAGTCTAATTACATAACCAAAATTAATAGTGTAGAAATATTCACAATAAATACACTTCCTTACTAATATACTTGTTAAAATTGTACTAAATCAGCCGTCAAGTATCTTAGAGCTCACATGTTGAGACTTATTGTTAATACTGGTGACCAAATAAAGTGTACCAATGCTGCTTCACTTCAGCCCGGAAGTTTTTCAATTGAATTTAAAAAATATCCCTGTAATGGTAAGAACTACATGTTTTTCCATTGAAGACACTAGATATAGTTCCTGTTTTTACACTCCGTAGCTTCCAGAATATATTAGTATAGTTCATTCGGAAATATAAGAAAATAGCTTTTTGAGATGTAAATACTTTAAGTAGGCACCCTACTGTGAGGGTCAAGAGAAAGCAGAACAGTATTAATTTTTATTTGATTGGGCTAACAATAAAAAATGATTTTAATTTAATCAGATAGGAAGAGTAATACATTGTTTTATTACTTGGATATCAAAATGGAAATAATTTATATAGATATACACGTGTGTCACAATAGCTATCATATATGTATAATTCAATAAAAAAGAAGGGAAATATCAGAAATACAAACTGTCCAAGAAAAAACGCAGGAGTCGGCTATAATGAATGAGGCAACTAATTTAACAAAATATTTCCAATTTATTAATTATATAATATTTACAAAGTAGAGATTGTTACACATTACATATGGATATGCATTAATCTCCTCCAGAATCTTCAACACTTGTTTCATCACCATCACTTAAATGAATTATAAATTCCTGATCCATACATGTGGTTTGGTAATATTCATTTTCTATAGTAACTGTATGTCGAATACAATTTTTCCAGTCTTCCTGAGTGATATTCCCTGCAGCTTCCCGAATAGGGTTTAACGAACATTCGCTAAATTTGGGATTGATGTTGTTACGACGAACATTTTTCTTCAGTTGACTCCAGATTAATTCTATAGGATTAAATATGCAATAGTACGGCGGTAATCGCAAAACTGTGGGCGGTAATCGCAAAACTGTGTGTCCCGCGCTTGCAGCTATGTTATCCACCTGATATTGTTTCGTAAACGTCCTTGTACTGAGAACTTCCAACAATTGTACTTTCGTATAACTGCCCTCGTAATATAAATTGTTTGATTCAAAAAATCGTGCTATTTCTGCCTTGTTGCTGCTACAGCCCGGTATTTTACTGATCTGTCGTGAATGATGTGGAGCGTTGTCCATTACAATAACACTATGCGAAGGCAAGGCAGCAAATAATTTCTTTTCAAACCAGTCTTCGAATAATTGTGGCGTCATATCTTCGTGGTAGTCAAGATGAGATGATTTGATATTTTTTGCTGATAGCAACGTTTCATCAATCCAACCATTACCCGAACCACAATGTAAAATTATTATTCTCTTTCCTCTTGATGAAGGAACATTTAAACTACACATATCAGATTATCAGTCCAGCCTTTTATTACGGTGTTGTGAGTATCATACCACGTTTCGTCTAGGTAACAAATAAAACGACCATCTCCTCTAAATTTTCTTATGCTTCGTAAATAGTCGTAAGGGAGCTTCCGATTCCATGATGAGACGCCGTTTATCAATTCTGTGATATTTAAAACCATTGCGTTTTAACGTTTGCCATAATGTTGTAATGGAGCACTGAATTTCCGGATTGTCCTGAACAAGCCTCTCCCTTGAACTTGACAAGGTAGGAACTTGGTTTTGTCTATACATATTATAAATTGTCTCACGAATACTTTCGACTTCCCAATTTGGAATTTTCCTTGAGGATCCTTCATATCAATTCTACATTTTCTTGTTCGAACACCATCTTTAACAATTTTGTAAATTGTTCCACAAGGTACTTCTGTTAACGTTGATGTTCTTTTTATAATATCTGACTCGGGTGTAGATTCGTCATTTTCCGATTTTAAATTATTGTAAACATTCAGAACTATTTGCTTAGCCTGAATTCCTAAACAAACTCTTACTTTTCGTCAAAATTTATATTTTCTGTCGATAAATCAATATCGTCATCATGTTCTTCATACTCTTCTGTATCGCACCAAGGTCTCCACATCTTGAACAGTTTTTGAAACACAAAATAGAATACCTTCGCCAACAAAATATTCTTCGCAACTGGACACATATATTGCACACCTTATACATATACATACCATATATAAGGATGGATGTTTTCGTGTCTTACGGTAATGACACGTAAGTAATATTATTCAGGTTAATATATTTCTTGATTTTCACAAAAGGAAATTACATATACCGCATGTGTAAAATCATATTGGGGATAGGATATATGTATATTAGGCACACCGGCAACAACGCCCAATCGTGGCCGTAGTCATGGTACAAGGAAACAAGGCATGCTTTTGAGCATCTCTGGATGACGCGCATTTATCGAAAAAAATGTCACTTGACAACTCTGACAGAAGTCACTGACTGAACTCACTGACAGAAGTAACTGACAGAAAGCATTTTCCAAGACTCCCTTTAACAACTAAAATGGTATCTGGAGATCGTGTCGAACAGCGTCGTTCTGTGTTTGTGAGAGGAGGGGTCAATGGTAACACACCAGAAGAAAAACTGCAAATTATAAAATGGTACTTCTGCAAAGGATTGCATAAATTTATTTCCGCAAATATTTGCAGACAGACCCGTACCCTGTGAGCAAAGCTTATTACATATTTTGAATAGCTTTGAAAAATGTCTTTGTTTAAATAATTGCACAAAGTGTAATCCTAGAGAGGTAAATCCACTAAAAGCTGAGGAACGAGAAGAGCGGGATATCATGATTTGTAGCGCTCTCGACGTAGAGGATACGCTATGTACCAGAAGTGTTGCTGAGGAATTGGGTGTGAGTAATAAAACCGTCGCGAACATATGGAAGCGAAATAAATTAAAATGTTTCAAATACTCGAAAACGCAAGAAATATTTCTCGATGACAATTTTAGAAGAATGGAGTTTTGTGAAATAGTAATGGAAAGTACAAATGAAAATGAGAATTTCATGGCATATACATATTGTATTCACAGATGAATGGTCATTTCCATTAAATGGAAAGCACTATCCTTCTGTTGTTCGATATTGTGCTCGGGAAAATCAGCACAGATATTTTGTTAAACACACCCAATATCCCCAGAAAGTGAATGTCTGGGCAGGTATTTTGAGTGACCATTTGCTTGATCCATTTTACTTTCTTATACGTAGTATAAGGAAGTATTGTGATGATGAAAATTTTCGACCTCGAGATTTTTGCAGATGTCCACGTTTTGAAGTCCCCTGATACCGAAAAAGTGGTTTTTAAAAAATGTCTGTGTGTCTGTGTGTGTGTGTGTGTCTGTGTGTGTGTGTGTGACCACGATAGCGGTCAAACCGCTGTACATATCAATTCCAAATTTTGTATTTACGTGTATAATCTCCCTCTTGAGATCTGATTAGTTTTTCAGTAAAATCGGTAGACCGGAAGTAGCAGTTTACTTCAGCGAAAAAATCAAATTTTGCCAATATTTCGTCAACTACTAAGTTTAAACAAATTTATAAAGAATTCACATATACTTAAAATTAAAATTGAGAATAATTTTATCTAAAAAGTTTTCCGAAATTCCTACCGGAAGTAGGTCTTTTACTCTTATCGAAAATCAGTTTTTTGCGAATATTTCGCAAGTCATGCTTTTTAGACAAGTACGTTACTGGTATAAAAGTATTTAAAACATAATTTTCAATATCTTTTGTACAAAAAAAATTTCAAAATTCAGACCGGAAGTACCACTTTTACTCTTATCGAATAGCGATTTTTTGCAAATATGTCGTAAGTTATGCATTCTATATAAATTTATCAAGAGTACAAAAGTATTTAAAACTGGATTTGCAATATTTTTTGTATATATGAAATTTCAAAATTCGGACCGGAAGTAGCACTTTTACTCTTAGCGAGGAGCACTTTTTTGATTAATATCTTGCAAAGTATGTATTCTATAGAGATTTATTAAGAGAATAGAAGTACTTAGAATAGGATTTTGAATAATTTTTGTAAAAAAAATTCTTAAAATTCTATTATTTGAAACGCTCATACGTATAAGAAAGTCGTGTGGTGGCCACACCTCATTTTTTTATTGATGGTACGTTAAATGCGGACAAATACCTCGATATGCTACAGAATCAGATACTTCCCGCTATTGATAACACCGGAATAGATCGGGATATTATTTGGTTCCAACAGGACGGTTGTCCTGCACATAATGCGGTCAGAGTAAAGCATTTTTTTAATGAATACTTTTCCTAATCGTCTCATTAGTGGAACAGGAAACATTCGTTGGCCTCCGCGATCTCCTGATCTATCGCCAAATGATTTCTTTTTGTGGGGATACACCGAAAATAAAATATACAGTACACAAGCTGGCAGGCTAGAAAACTTCGATATTTTGAGAAGCCTAATCATAGAGGCTTTTGAATCCGTAACTGTCGATGTGATTCGTAATGTGCGAGAAAATTTTTATAATAGGCTCGGACAATGCCTTGCTGCTGAAGGAGGCATTTTTGAACCTATGCAATAACATTTTATTTTTTAGTATTGTTTAGAGTATATTTTTTATTTTCATTAGAATTCCGTTCTCAATAAATTTATATAATAATTTACTAAGAATTAAAGTTTAATTAGAATTGCGTTTTTATTTTCTTACTGTTTTGTTTTGTATTTCTGTTAAAAAGGACTTTATTGAAATAGTGTCCTGTGAATTCACAACTTTATTGAGCTGGTAGTACTAGAGGTCGAATGCGTGTCATCCAGAGATGCGCAAAAGCATACCTTGTTTCCTTGTACCATGACCACGGCCACGATTGGACGTTGTTGCCGGTGTGCCTAGTATACATATATCCTATCCCCAATATGATTTTACACATGCGGTATATATATGTGTTAGTACATTATTCATGATAATCCTTCAATAAGTCTTCGAACCGTTAAACTGATTATTATTTAATTGTAAGTATCTATAAATAACAATAGCCCCTAACATTTTCTGTTACGGTCCTTTTATTTAATAGACGACCGACCGCCTGCTTCCTAATCCGTGTGTAAACAGATCGCAATAAAGTACTTATTGAAACCCTTAGGCGTTTTTTATATTTCCAAAAGAACTATAAATATGTAGCACGCATTAAATGAAACGATTGAATATGTGTAGTAATAGAATAATTAGAGTAGAAAAGAATATGGAATAGACAAAATATACGTCAAATCAATCAAATGTCAATAACAGTAATAAATTAAGTGTTAACTGGGCTCTGTATAATCAAATCATATTGCCTATTTATACAATGTGATTTTAAAGATTATTACCAAATAGGTTACTATGGAGTTTTTCGGTTAACAGAATCAGCAAAATCTCATTATGTTACGGTCGATTTTTGTTTTTTTTCTCGGTCGTCAAAATATTTGTTAATGAATGTTATGGATATATTTTATTGTCGAGTGTGGCTAAAGACTTAAACTTCTTTTTCTTCCTCTCAGGTAAGAGCACTCTCAGGAGGCTTATCAAGTATTTAATGGGAGGTGCTGTCATTTTCGATCGTCGTTTTAGTGAATAACTTGCCATAGTTGCCCTTTTTATGGCGAAGGAGTAACAAAATGTTTACATTTTAGTGTGGTTTTCTTGTAGAAGTCTTGGTTACTTCTTAATGGTTAATGGATATGAGCAATATCATGATTGAAATTGATGGTTGTTGACTACGATACTTGGCAAATACAGAAGCTTTACGAGTGGGCTTCGAAATATTAATATATTTATAAGCCAGACTGCAGAATCTTAATGAATGTTTTGCTATATTTACATCTCTATTATATTCACATGTTCTGTGCCTGTTATGTGGCCACAAGAATTAATGAATTTTATTATTATTATTACTAGGGAGCGGAATCGAGCGAGTCATGACTC
Source organism: Amphimallon solstitiale (assembly GCA_963170755.1). NCBI lineage: Eukaryota > Metazoa > Arthropoda > Insecta > Coleoptera > Scarabaeidae > Amphimallon > Amphimallon solstitiale. The sequence continues at coordinate 27,374,665 of OY720685.1, forward strand.
ATCGCCCATGGGCGCGCTATTGAAATGTTCTATTTTTAAAGAGGTTTTAATTTTATTTATATAATTGAATAACAAGTGGCTGGTGATTATAAAATACAAAATACCCTACTATTTGTTCATTTTCTCTTCTGTAAGACTTGTTCTCTTTGAATTAAGTACATCCTTATAGATAGAAAACGTCTTTTCTACATCGCAACTGGTTATATTTACGTAATGGAAATATTCTTTTATTTCAGCGTATTTAGCATACACAATTGCCGCAATGTTATTAAACCTGGATTTCTATTAAAAACTGCGTCTAAGTCACTTGGAATTATTAATAGCCACATCTAATGTGGTTAATTCATTTTTACTTTCTTATACGTAGTATAAGGAAGTAATGTGAAATTTTCGACTTCGAGATTTTTGCAGATGTCCACGTTTTGAAGTCCCCTGATACCGAAAAAGATGTTTTTAAAAAATGTCTGTGTGTCTCTATGTGACCACGATAACCGCTGTAGATATCAATTCCAAATTTTGTATTTACGTGTCTAATCTCCCTCTTGAGATCTGAGTAGTTTTTCAGTAAAATCGGTAGACCGGAAGTAGCAGTTTACTTCAGTGAAAAAATTAAATTTTGCCAATATTTCGTCAACTACTAAATTTAAACAAATTTATAAAGAATTCATATGTACTTGAAATTAAAATTGAGAACAATTTTATTTAAAAAGTTTTTCGAAGCTGCTACCGGAAGTAGGTCTTTTACTCCTATCGAAAATCAGTTTTTTGCGAATATTTCGCATGTCATGCTTTTTAGACAGGTACATTATGAGTATAAAAGTATTTAGAACGTACTTTTAAATATCTTTTGTATAAAAAAAATGTCAAAATTCGGACCGGAAGTAACACTTTTACTCTTACCGAATAACGATTTTTTGGAAATATGTCGTAAATTATGCATTGTATATATATTTATGAAGAGTACAAAAGTATTTAGAGTTGGATATGGAATATTTTTTGTATAAATGAAATTTCAAAATTCGAACCGGAAGTAATACTTTCATACGTATAAGAAAGTCGTGTGGTGGCCACACCTCATTTTTTTTAAAAAGTAGTATGTTCCTTATAAATGAGATATAACTAAACAACTTTTATTAAGGACATGATCGTCTAAAAGGTACAGAAAAGGAAATAATAGAATATGTACAGTTCTCTCAACAAAAAGGTTTCCAATCTACACGAGCCGATCGCATTTAGGACGGAGTTTAACTTGAACGCATCATTCATAAATTGATAACTCAAACGACATCACGAAATACACATGTAAGGCACATTACAAACGCACACAATAACCCGCTTGTTAAATTCCTACCAAATACAAAAAGAACAAACAATCTGTGTGCTCCAATACCAAAAAAGTAAATGTAAAAAAATTAGGATCTACAATTTTGTGTGTATAAATTTCTCTTTAAATGCTGGGTTGGAATAAAACACTCATCGAATTATAGTGGTATAAAAAGTACAAAAGTTGTTTTATTTCTTTGTAGTAGGGAATCTCACAAAGTAAAGGCTTCCAGTATTAATTTTTATACAGGGTGCCCCACCGAAAACGAAACAGATTGAATATCTCGAAGGAGAAAACTTTTTTGAAAAAACGCAAAAACAGGTCGATTTTTGATCCAAGGGGGACACCCTTCCATCATATCTTCAACTGTGATACGTCATTCCCCTCCCCTCCATCACTCTAACCATTGCAATTTAAATAGGGAATGTAGTATATACGATACATCATTGAAAAGGTAATTGTACGGAGAATTCAGCAAAGTGATTGTTGGTTGCGCTATTTTTGATTTTAGCGCCCTCTAGCGGGAAAAAGCGGTTACGTATTCCACAATGTGACACATCATTTCAAAGCTAATTTTATTAGCAACTAAATACGTAATATTTTTGACATTTATTTGTCATTCTCAAGTACAGACTGTCAGCGTCTTTTGTAAACTAATAAGTTCGTAGTTTCTAATATTAGAGCTCTGCAAGGTTTTTCGATTATTTAATTTTTTTTCAATTGTGCATTAAATTGCTAATAAAATTTGTTTGATAACAAATAATATCCCTAGCATCAAAATCACTATATGCACACTTGTCCTACATTAGCAAATATATATTTTTATTCTTTTCTAAAATTGCGATTTTGCTGCTAGGAATTTTTTCGGAAGTAACAGTCCGTCTCTTCAGCGCGTTTAAAAATCACAGTCTGACGTAGGCTCCGGAGCATCTCACGCGAGTGCACCGTTTGTATTAGAAATCGAGTGGATAAAAAGTGGCGCGGGGCGAGAGCGGTATACGGCAGCGAGCGGGCACTACATTGTGATGCCGGATGACATCCAGTATGTAATATCACAGAATAACAGAAGTGACAAAAGCCTCACTTGCATAATTCCGATATTTGTGTGAAACTGTACGAAAGAAGGAATCCGGCGTACATAGATTTTGTATTTTTACTTGTAAAAATGTTCAGCAACAAAGTATATTCTACAATTTCTTTTTGTTTCCTAAAGAAGAAAAACGGGAAGTTTTAGCTATTGAGTAACAGATAATTTGTAATAATTCATCTTTGTAGTAAACACTTTGAATGAAACTTTTTATATAGTGAAGGAACGTCCTTCGAAAATAAGAATTTTAGAGAACATCGCTATCTCTCACAGCCATGACCATAATGAAAAGAAACCAATTCAAACCTCACTGGTTAAGAAACTAACTAAAGGTAAATGTTTATTATAAAATATTATCTTATAAGAACTAAGTATTATTTAAAATGTTAAAAGCATACTAATTTCAAAATGTGTTTTAGAATGTGTGGAAACTATGAATGTTCCTAGCACAAGTGATATTGGATCCCAAAATTTAGCAGAAAGTGAACCACCTATAGGTATGATGTTATGCTGTAAAATTTACTTTTGTTTTTAGTTCTCGTAAGATTATGTGTCTTTGTTTAAGTGCGTAGAATTTGTTGAGCTGTTTGGTGTTGCTGTGACTGAGTGTGGCTATGTGCGTTCGTGTAGAAGACAACGTCCGTTTTAGAACTCTCGCTTACCCTTTTCACTATCTTTATTCCGTCAGCCTATGTTCTCGGTGCAAGAAATTGCTCTGCGATCAATTTCTTTTCGCTGTAAAGGGGGGAATTTGTTATGCTGTAAAATTTACTTTTGTTTTTAGTTCTCGTAAGATTATGTGTCTTTGTTTAAGTGCGTAGAATTTGTTGAGCTCGAGACTTTTTGAGCGAACCTTGTACCTCGTTTGGTTTACCGGTTGGCAAAGATCGTTTGATGTATATCTGTGTGTGTGCTAAACCTTCTATTGTGCTTTCAGAGCCTTGACTCCCGAACCGTGGAATTGATAGATATGTAATATGTATTATCGAGCAAATACACTCTTTATGTGAAGGAAACTCTGTATCTTGTGAACTAATTCTAATTATCTTATCTCTAGCTTATTTTACCCTACCTGTAGATGCGAATTATCTGCATTTGCAGTTACTTTTTACGCCTTGTTTCAGTTTTAACAAGATCTGCTTATTTATTACTTCCGAACTCTGCGAAGTGCATTTATTTGTGTTCCTAAATTCATCGACACATCAGTCAGCCTCGTTGTATTTACTGTCGCCTGCGTTTATGTGTATCCCTAGACATAGACCCTCTTGTGAGTCTGACTAATATTCTGCCTTCGTGTTTATGTCACTGAAAACGCAAGGAGTATTAAATGGGGAAGTGCTTGGAATATGGGGCATACTATTAATTGTTTTGCAGTTCGCTTGCTGCTCCATCATTGTTATTCTAAGTATTAGAGACTTCTGATTATTTCTTCCTTGGAATCCGCAGTAGGGGTTAAGTTTCGTTGATACGCTGAAATACATGTTTGATCGGTTTTCTTAACCGTCTGTTTATAGCGTGATTTAAAAGCTGGGAAAATTTCAAAAGTTACCTGCAGAATCCGTTTTCTTCCGTAATAAATTGTATCTACATTTGGAGGTTTGTTTTGTTTTCTTTCTGTCAAACGTTTGGTTACGTCGCCTAGATGGATGTGCGTTTCACGGATTGCCAACGTCTAGCATGAAGTTCCCTCTCGTACTGCCGACTTTATAATTTCTACGTACAATTGTAGGAGTGTTTCGGTTATTTTCTTTTCGTCTAAGCTATGTGTAGGGTTTGTGTTTAATTATATATAAGTCACGATGTTGACTCCCTTTATTGTCCATTTAGTTTTGTGCCTATTATGTTTATTTGAAACTCCCGCCTTAATTTAAAATCATTGGACCTGCGTGCTCTTTGGTTGTAACGTATCTACCGGAAAGGTCACGTTGAAGTCACTTACTTACGAAGTCGAGCTTGTTGAAAGTACATCAGTACGATATGCTTATTTTCATTTGGTGAATTTTATCACTTTGTCTAAAAGATAGACTGACGCTTAGGCGGCTCTGACGAAATAAGCTTTTGTATCGATACCTTAATTAGGTGTTTTATCGTAAATTTTATCGCAATACCGCTACCTGATTTACGAATGCCACGTGTTGGATTTTGATTTTCTTTTCGTGCTATGTGTGACTTCTGAGTCTTTAACGTGCATCTCCAATTAAAATTGGGGATGTTAGTACAGGGCTAAGCATCCAGACATTAAACGCTGGTTTGGCCGCTGTAGATGCCGTTCCGATTTATGTAAGAGTTGTGCCTACCCTTTTCGCTTGGATTTTGGGTGGATTTACAATATACCATTGGAGGATCTCCACCATCTTGTCTCCGGTTGGCGTGCCTCCGCCATTTTGAGATTACAGCTAAGTGCAACCATGTGCCTAATTTTTCAATGAATATTTCGAACGTTTTGATGTAAATTTAGAACCAGAGAACTGGTCATATTACCGTATTAATTTTCTTATGTTTTGAAAAGAGACTTTTCGGTGCTTAAGAGATACCTGACGTGCCACTTATTACATGTGTGGTCACAATAATTACACATTAATTTTGTTTAATTGTAAATTTGCTTTGATATATACCGAGTGACCCTAAGTAGTAGTTTTGGAGGGCTCTCGTAGATGTAATTAAATTTTATCGTGCTTAATTGCTAGAGAATTTTGTCGTTATTATACTAACTTTTCTTGCAGACTTTTGTCTAATTTTCTGAGCTAGTTAAATTCATTCCTGCAAGAGTATATTTTGTTCGGGAAGCTCAGTGTATTTTTGTATATTATAATATTTCCTTTCTAATTTTATCTTTAATTATTTGACATTTGTTAATAAGTAACCTTCATTTAAATTAATTATGATCATGTAATCAAACCTTGTGTTTGGTATTTAACGAATTTTCACTTTATTAGTCTAAGTCTTAAGTACTAGATGATATCAATTTACTTGCGTACATATTAAATCACATTTTGTGTTAACATTGCCGTTGTGGCGTTTTCATGATATTTCTTGTAATTATTTTATGTGAGGTAATGAAACGTTTCTGCTACCAACCATCTACTGCTGAAACGTAGAGATTATGAATTAGTATTAAGACTTGTTTTTTTTTTTATTTTATTTCATTAATATTACCTAACGCTTTGTTTACATATTATCAAACTGTCTAGTTTTCATTTCCTTTTTTTTTAAAGCAATTTCATTCAACGGTTGCTAATCTTTTTTTTATTTAAACTGTTCAGACAGCTTGGTGTCACTTTGTAATTTTATATACTTAACTTCTTCTTTTCTTTAAAAAAAAAAAAAACATAAACATCATACCAAATTTAATTAAATCTTGCTACATTTCGTAATATCTTTTCTTTTATTTCACCTCTACATATCTCAAATAATTTTGTGACAAGCACATACGTTAGGTAGGGTGCATCATAATATACAGGGTGATCAATAGGAAACCCGCTGGAGGGACACAGCCAGTGGTAGCTCATAGGAGGCGCAGGTAGGTTATCGTAAGGTAACATAGTGTCCTGGTGCCCGGACAACGTCGCTAGCGTCGTTGCCGACCGACGCTCTACTTTTGGTGTAAGTTTATCTGAACCGTCACGCCGTCTGCGACAGAGTTAGCTCGGCCCTGCGTTTTCCAGTTTCAAACATCGCCTATTGTGATTCTCCGTTATCTTTAACTAAAATTTAGTCTGCTATCTTAGTGCGACGTAGTTCCGGCGTAACAAATTTGGCGCCCTAACGTTTTGGGGCCTTTCTTTCTGGTAATAGGCGAACAAGTTTTAGTGCCCTAACGTCTGGGCTTTCTTTTTGGTAATAAGGGAACAAATTTTGGTACCAACGTTTCGGCCAACTTTCCGCCATCTTCAGTTTTTTTTATTCTTGTGTCAACCAAGTTTCGCCCAATTTTCCGCCATTTTCCGCCATTTTCGGAATTTCTTTTTCTGTCTCCTAACATTTAGATAAGTTTTCTCCCCTTCCGTAATAAATTGACACACCAACGTTTTAGGGTCCTTCTTCCCGAGTCAATAGTAACAAATTTAGCACACTAAAGCGTTAGGTCTTTCTTTTGGAGATTATTATAACAAATTGTTGGCCAACGTTTCTGCCATCTTCTCGCCATATTCCGAAATAAAATTTTCCTTTGTTACCAAACGTTCCAACGAAGTTTACGTTACCTTCCGGAACAAACTTGACAATCAACGTTTCGACCAAGTTTTTACCATCTTCAGGGAAATTTCTCGCCTTTCCAACTTTCCTTGTTTTTGGTTGCTTTAACGTGACAACGTGGCGTTGTTCAACGTTTCGGACAAGTTTTCTCCATCTTCCGGAATATCTTCCTTATCTTTAAGTATTTCTGCCACTAACATTTCGTCGTACCGCACAGTGGTGCTATACTTTGGAGAAGCTACTTGTTTCGAATCAACGTTTCAGTCCCGACCATCTTCAGGAACAAATTTTGAACTTTCTCGATTTAAGCCCGTTTCTCGATTTAGGTGAGTAGGTGGACGTTAAGCCTCCCTTACCGTTCAGTTTTTTTTGTATTTCCGTCTACTCCCTCACCTAATTTAATTTTGACTGCCTATATTTCTTTTCTTCCTTTTTTTGGGGGAAAATTTAAACGTGAGGTTTACCTTAGGATTTAGATTACCTTGTCATCCAGAATTTATTTGTGTGTCTTAGGACTTGAAACTTTGCTTGCCGATCCCAGTACCGCCATTTCTTTTTATATTTCCTTCTTTTCGACTTTCCACTGAATTAACTTTCGCCATGGCTCCTAAATTACAGACCAATCGACTTTCGAAGGAAGACCTTGAGTATTTGCTGACTGTTTTGGGTGCCGAGGTGCCTTCTACGTTGGACGAAATGCGACGAATGTATCGACGTCTGCTAGGGTATGCTAGGTCTTATCCGTCGGATACTAAGCTTACGTATCCATTTACATATGCGGAAGACTCCGCGGCCATTAAGGATAAGTTCACGGTTATCGAAGGGCTCATCGATCAGTTCGTGGGGAATCGTGAGTCTTCCGAATTTCAAAAAATTTCTACCGCCCTTGCTTTTGTAATGAGCCGAATTCAGAACTCCGTCCCACAATCTCCAAAGGAGGTGGAAGAATACCATGCGTTTAGGAGTCGCGTTGCTAGACTGGACGGTCACCTCCGCGATAAGGCTCGCACCCTTGAACGCGCTTCCACATTCAGTATGTTACAGTCACCCACTGCCGGTAACTCTGGTCCTCAGGGGAGTGAAGAGGAGTCTAGTGAGGAGGATGATCTTATTCGATCTCCGGTTAACGCTTTCACTGGTCCAGTTCACTCGACTTTCGCTAGTTTTTCTCCTAAACCCGTCCCTGTTGCCTCCTGGAATATTACATTTTCAGGGCAGAAGAACTTCTCGGTTAGTGCTTTTCTGGAGCGTGTGGCTGAGCTTAAAATCGCTCGTAATTCCTCGGACCAGTTGCTGTTCAATTCAGCGATAGATTTATTTAAGGATCGTGCTTTGGTGTGGTATCGGGCTAATCGCCATCTTTATTCTAACTGGTCAGAGTTAGCTGCTGGTCTACGGGAAGAGTTTCAAGCCGTAGATTACGACGACCGCCTTATGGAAGAAATTAAGCAACGGACTCAAGGTCCTAATGAAACTATCGGATTATACGTATCAGTCATGAAAAATCTCTTTTCTCGTCTTTCTGATTCAGTTCCTGAAAAAACTCAATTACGAATTTTGCAACGTAATATCCTACCTTTCTATCAGACGCAATTGGGTTTGACGGAAGTCAATTCCATCGCAGAACTCCTTAAATATGGTAAAGTTCTCGAAGCCCGCAAGGCCTCAGCTGAAGCTTATGTACCGCCTCCCTTGCGTGGTAAAACACTCGAACCGGATTTGGCTTATATCAATACAGACCCAGTCCCAAGTTGTTCTCGAAGTCGTGTGACACCCGTTACTCCCGTCTCTAATCGTTCTCGTGTCCGTGTGGCACCTGTTTCAGCAAATCCTGTCACATGTTGGAATTGTCGTCAGACAGGTCATCGTTACTCCCAATGTGCTTTACCTCGTAAACGCTTTTGTTATCGTTGTGGTCGTCCAGAGACCATAGTATCTTCTTGTCCGCAGTGTTCGGGAAACGCCCGACGTGCGCACTAAGTGGCCGTCCCGTGCGTACAGTATACACAGCGGCCTATCGACAAATTAGAGCTCGGTTGGATTTCATTCTCGCGCAAGCCATAGGAGATGAACGCCCCTATCTTAAAGTACAAATCTTCGGTAAAGAGTTTCTCGGTCTTTTGGACTCAGGTTCATCACGCACTATATTAGGTGAAGCGGGTTGGTCCGTTTTAAAGGGTTTTGTTCCGCTTAAATCCTCCATGCCCTTTTGCACTTTTGCCAACGGATCACGATGCAGGAAATCAGGGGAAGTTGCCTTGCCTATTAATGTTAGGAATCGTTCTAAGGTCTTTGACGTATTGGTGGTACCTGAACTACCGCATCAACTTATTCTGGGCGCAGACTTCTGGCGAGACATGGGAATCGTCCTAAACATGCGCTGTGGCGATTGGGTATTTTCAGACGCACCCAACGTGGCTTCTGTCGATGTCGAATCACAGGTGTTATCTGATGAGCGTCAACGTCAGCTCGAGGCTATCATCAACCAAAACTTTCCTAACGTCGACAAGGAGGTGTTAGGTTGTGCCAAAGGTGTAGAGCACACTATTATCACTAGTAGCCCTCCGATTAAGCAACGCTACTATCCGATATCTCCGGCGGTGCAAAAAGTAGTCGACGCCGAATTAGAAAAGATGTTGGCTCTCGGGGTTGTTGAGAGGTCTCAGAGTGGTTGGTCTTCACCCATTCTACTCGTGCCTAAGAAGGATAAGACTTTTCGATTTTGCGTCGATTATCGTAAGCTCAATCAGGTCACTGAGAGAGATGCCTATCCCCTTCCCTATGTGTCGAATACCTTAGATAAATTACGAGACGCTAAATATCTTACGTCTCTCGATATAAAAAGTGCGTATTGGCAAATTCCTGTTGCCGAGTCTTCCCGTCAGTATACAGCTTTCACCGTGCCGAATCGGGGATTGTACCAATTTTTTCGTCTCCCGTATGGTCTCCACAACGCACCTGCCTCCTGGCAGTGTTTTATTGATAGAGTTTTGGGTCCTGAATTAGAACCCTACGTTTTCGTGTATCTGGATGATATCATAATTGTCACTCCTACCTTTGAAAAACATTTGACTATTTTAGAGCAAGTTTTATCTCGCCTGCGTGACGCTGGCTTAACGCTTAATAGAGACAAATGTCAGTTTTGTCGCGACGAATTGAAGTACCTGGGATATGTGGTCAATAGTCGTGGGTTGATGGTCGACCCTGACAAAGTTAAGGCTATCATCGGAATTGCCACTCCCAAAAATGTTTCTGAAGTCAGACGCTTAGTAGGTATGGCTTCATGGTATCGACGTTTCGTCCCTAATTTCTCAACTGTTATCTCCCCGCTTACCGATTTGTTAAGGAAAAATCGTCCCTTCGTTTGGCCGTTAGCTTGTGAAGAAGCCTGGACATCTTTGCGCGAACGCTTGGTTTCCTCTCCGATTTTGACATGTCCTGATTTCCAACATGAATTCATCATACAAACTGATGCTAGTGACTATGGTCTTGGAGCCGTGTTGACTCAAGACATAGACGGACAGGAGAAAGTAATCAGTTACCTTAGCCGTTCTTTAACACCTGCCGAACGTAAATTCTCTACGGTTGAGAAGGAGTGCCTTGCCGTCCTCTGGGCTATAGAAAAGCTTCGCCCATATATCGAATGCTCACACTTTACGGTGATAACGGATCATTACTCCCTCTGCTGGCTGAACTCCCTTAATTCTCCGTCGGGTAGATTGGCTCGATGGGCCGTACGTCTTCAGCAGTATGACTTTACTATCATCCACCGTAAAGGTAAATTCAATGTCGTCCCGGACACTCTCTCCCGTTCAGTCCCCAAGTTGGATATCGTTCAAGTCAATCCTAAAAGCCAAGACAAATGTTACGTTCGTATCTTGGAACAACTTAAGAGACATCCCGAGAAGTACCCTCAATTTCAACTTATCGGTGGGATACTTCGACGTTACGTACCGCCTAATAGTACTTTTCCCTCTGAGGATACCGATTCATGGAAAATCTATGTTCCTAAGGAACAACGACAAGAGGTCTTATTAGAATGTCATAACGAGCCCACGAGTGGTCATCTGGGCATTGCGAAGACTCTCGCTCGCATATTGCAACACTACTATTGGCCCAAAATGTTAGAGGATGTGATTCGTCACATCACAGCCTGTCCTAATTGCAATAAGGTGAAACCTCTTCAAAGAGCTCCTGTTGGTCGTATGGGTGGACATTCTAAAGTTACTAAACCATGGGAAGTACTCAGTATCGACATTGTTGGTCCTCTTCCGAGGTCCAAGCGAGGCTTTAACTACATTTTGGTGGTCTCTGACATCTTCAGTAAGTTTGTTCTGACTTTCCCGTTACGTAAAGCTTCTTCCAAGACTATTATCCGACATCTCGAAGAAGATGTGTTTCTGATTTTTGGCGTACCTCGTTCTGTAATCACCGACAATGGCGTGCAGTTTCGTTCTAACGACTACCGTTCTATGTTAAAAGAATATAAAGTACGTCCATGCTATACTGCGAATTACCATCCTCAAGCGAATCCCGTGGAACGCGTGAATAGGGTTATCAAAACCATGCTGATCTCGTATGTCTCTGACAATCATCGCGAATGGGACGTCTATCTTCCCAAAGTCACTTGCGCTTTGCGCACGGCTAGACACGAAGTCACCGGACATACTCCCTATTTCATTAACTTCGGCCGTGAGATGAATCTCACTGGAGAAAGAATTTCCGATGCTCCTATCTCTGAAGGAACTCCACTTGTCGAGGTCCGCGATCCGGAAAAACTAATAGAACGTTCCGAAGGATTTTCTAAGCTTTATCGTGACATCAAATCCCGCTTGCAGAAAGCATATGAGCGTGCTAAGGCGCGCTACGATACTCGTCATAGACGGGAAGAATTTCTGGTAAACCAGTTGGTCTGGCGTAAAAATTTCGTACTTTCAGATGCCGCCAAGTTCTATACCGCCAAATTGGCTGACAAATATGTCGGGCCCTTTCAAATTAGTAAACGTATCTCAACTGACATTTACGAACTCAAAACTTGCGAAGGTAAGTTGCTGCCCGGGGCGTGGCATGCAAATTTACTGAAACCTCAGCCGAGTGATGATTAAGTTCTATCTCCTCACGTATTCAAGTGCCTAAATTATCGCTTATCTCGAATTTGTCTTTTCGTTAACTATACCTATCGTTACATTTTTGGCCTGTAGAGAGTGCCTTGGCTTGCAGCCGTAACACCAGAATTTCTCTACCGTGTACCTCGCGTGATGTAGGAGGCATCTAAAGGGGCATTATGGCCTGTAGAGAGGGCTGAAAGAATTCTCCTACCGTGAACCTTGCGTGAAGTAAAAGTCTTCTAAATGGATCCTGTCTAATATTGCTCCTCTACCACCTTAGGACAAACAATTTTCTTTTATCGACCTTTCGATAGTGTGATTACCGGCCCCATTGCACAGCTTGTATCTGTGATTCCGTCTATGCATTTATCTTCCCGTATCTTTATCGCTTCCGTGTGTTTCGGATCTTCCGTGTCTTTGCATATATGGAGTGGCAACTTTGCTAGGGGAGTCCTCTCTGCATCCCGTTTACCTTAACGGACATGACTTACCTTTAAGCTAACTAATGTTGGTTATTGCTTAATTACCGGATTTGACTTATCTTATTTGAGAAGGTATAAAGAGTGATGGTCCCTTTATGCGTGATAATCCTCAGCCTTCCAAGGGTCGTGTCCTGGCGACCTTTTTGCCTTTCTTACTGTCAAAATGTTACCTCCAGGAATTGATTATGACTTCTGCCTTATGGTTTATCGTTCGCCTTCAGCGTTTCAGTCGGGACAACGCCGGTCCAGACTTTAAACTTTTGCTTCCTATTATCTATTTTTGTTTTGCGATCTTCTCTCGTTTTGTTGTTACCGGATGTTACGGTTGTCGCAACGGCATATCCGTACCTCTGAGCAGTTGCACCATTCTGAGCTATACCCTACCTTTATTTACCTCGTCCTTATTCCGCTTTGCATCCCGTATCTGTAGTAATAAACCCGTTTTTAGTTGACCTTTTATTTTTGTTTGTTTCGAGATACCGAGGGCCTTTCCCAAGGGTCTCTTTTACCGTCGCGTGTCTGCAGAGTGTCGTTTCGGGGGTTGCCTTTCCCGCATCTTGGGCTGTTGGTAGTGCCTACTCCTTATTCCTGTGCCTTCGACCGTCGTAAGGATCACCGCCGGCCGGGCACACCGATATCTAACCCGTCTATACCTTTTCCCTCTTGATGCTACCAATAGTGCTGGGCTGTCGGTTGGACAGGTCTCGGGGCGCGTCTGTGCAGAATCTCGACACCCTTTGTTTTTGTTTTCGTTACTTCCCAGTACCGGCTGAATGCCGAAGGGCCACGTGGTGGTTTTGGCCAAGCTGTTTGGTGTTGCTGTGACTGAGTGTGGCTATGTGCGTTCGTGTAGAAGACAACGTCCGTTTTAGAACTCTCGCTTACCCTTTTCACTATCTTTATTCCGTCAGCCTATGTTCTCGGTGCAAGAAATTGCTCTGCGATCAATTTCTTTTCGCTGTAAAGGGGGGAATTTGTTATGCTGTAAAATTTACTTTTGTTTTTAGTTCTCGTAAGATTATGTGTCTTTGTTTAAGTGCGTAGAATTTGTTGAGCTCGAGACTTTTTGAGCGAACCTTGTACCTCGTTTGGTTTACCGGTTGGCGAAGATCGTTTGAAGTATATCTGTGTGTGTGCTAAACCTTCTATTGTGCTTTCAGAGCCCTGACTCCCGAACCGTGGAATTGATAGATATGTAATATGTATTATCGAGCAAATACACTCTTTATGTGAAGGAAACTCTGTATCTTGTGAACTAATTCTAATTATCTTATCTCTAGCTTATTTTACCCTACCTGTAGATGCGAATTATCTGCATTTGCAGTTACTTTTTACGCCTTGTTTCAGTTTTAACAAGATCTGCTTATTTATTACTTCCGAACTCTGCGAAGTGCATTTATTTGTGTTCCTAAATTCATCGACACATCAGTCAGCCTCGTTGTATTTACTGTCGCCTGCGTTTATGTGTATCCCTAGACATAGACCCTCTTGTGAGTCTGACTAATATTCTGCCTTCGTGTTTATGTCACTGAAAACGCAAGGAGTATTAAATGGGGAAGTGCTTGGAATATGGGGCATACTATTAATTGTTTTGCAGTTCGCTTGCTGCTCCATCATTGTTATTCTAAGTATTAGAGACTTCTGATTATTTCTTCCTTGGAATCCGCAGTAGGGGTTAAGTTTCGTTGATACGCTGAAATACATGTTTGATCGGTTTTCTTAACCGTCTGTTTATAGCGTGATTTAAAAGCTGGGAAAATTTCAAAAGTTACCTGCAGAATCCGTTTTCTTCCGTAATAAATTGTATCTACATTTGGAGGTTTGTTTTGTTTTCTTTCTGTCAAACGTTTGGTTACGTCGCCTAGATGGATGTGCGTTTCACGGATTGCCAACGTCTAGCATGAAGTTCCCTCTCGTACTGCCGACTTTATAATTTCTACGTACAATTGTAGGAGTGTTTCGGTTATTTTCTTTTCGTCTAAGCTATGTGTAGGGTTTGTGTTTAATTATATATAAGTCACGATGTTGACTCCCTTTATTGTCCATTTAGTTTTGTGCCTATTATGTTTATTTGAAACTCCCGCCTTAATTTAAAATCATTGGACCTGCGTGCTCTTTGGTTGTAACGTATCTACCGGAAAGGTCACGTTGAAGTCACTTACTTACGAAGTCGAGCTTGTTGAAAGTACATCAGTACGATATGCTTATTTTCATTTGGTGAATTTTATCACTTTGTCTAAAAGATAGACTGACGCTTAGGCGGCTCTGACGAAATAAGCTTTTGTATCGATACCTTAATTAGGTGTTTTATCGTAAATTTTATCGCAATACCGCTACCTGATTTACGAATGCCACGTGTTGGATTTTGATTTTCTTTTCGTGCTATGTGTGACTTCTGAGTCTTTAACGTGCATCTCCAATTAAAATTGGGGATGTTAGTACAGGGCTAAGCATCCAGACATTAAACGCTGGTTTGGCCGCTGTAGATGCCGTTCCGATTTATGTAAGAGTTGTGCCTACCCTTTTCGCTTGGATTTTGGGTGGATTTACAATATACCATTGGAGGATCTCCACCATCTTGTCTCCGGTTGGCGTGCCTCCGCCATTTTGAGATTACAGCTAAGTGCAACCATGTGCCTAATTTTTCAATGAATATTTCGAACGTTTTGATGTAAATTTAGAACCAGAGAACTGGTCATATTACCGTATTAATTTTCTTATGTTTTGAAAAGAGACTTTTGGGTGCTTAAGAGATACCTGACGTGCCACTTATTACATGTGTGGTCACAATAATTACACATTAATTTTGTTTAATTGTAAATTTGCTTTGATATATACCGAGTGACCCTAAGTAGTAGTTTTGGAGGGCTCTCGTAGATGTAATTAAATTTTATCGTGCTTAATTGCTAGAGAATTTTGTCGTTATTATACTAACTTTTCTTGCAGACTTTTGTCTAATTTTCTGAGCTAGTTAAATTCATTCCTGCAAGAGTATATTTTGTTCGGGAAGCTCAGTGTATTTTTGTATATTATAATATTTCCTTTCTAATTTTATCTTTAATTATTTGACATTTGTTAATAAGTAACCTTCATTTAAATTAATTATGATCATGTAATCAAACCTTGTGTTTGGTATTTAACGAATTTTCACTTTATTAGTCTAAGTCTTAAGTACTAGATGATATCAATTTACTTGCGTACATATTAAATCACATTTTGTGTTTCATTGCCGTTGTGGCGTTTTCATGATATTTCTTGTAATTATTTTATGTGAGGTAATGAAACGTTTCTGCTACCAACCATCTACTGCTGAAACGCAGAGATTATGAATTAGTATTAAGACTTGTTTTTTTTTTTATTTTATTTCATTAATATTACCTAACGCTTTGTTTACATATTATCAAACTGTCTAGTTTTCATTTCCTTTTTTTTTAAAGCAATTTCATTCAACGGTTGCTAATCTTTTTTTTATTTAAACTGTTCAGACAGCTTGGTGTCACTTTGTAATTTTATATACTTAACTTCTTCTTTTCTTTAAAAAAAAAAAAAACATAAACATCATACCAAATTTAATTAAATCTTGCTACATTTCGTAATATCTTTTCTTTTATTTCACCTCTACATATCTCAAATAATTTTGTGACAAGCACATACGTTAGGTAGGGTGCATCATAATATACAGGGTGATCAATAGGAAACCCGCTGGAGGGACACAGCCAGTGGTAGCTCATAGGAGGCGCAGGTAGGTTATCGTAAGGTAACATAGTGTCCTGGTGCCCGGACAACGTCGCTAGCGTCGTTGCCGACCGACGCTCTACTTTTGGTGTAAGTTTATCTGAACCGTCACGCCGTCTGCGACAGAGTTAGCTCGGCCCTGCGTTTTCCAGTTTCAAACATCGCCTATTGTGATTCTCCGTTATCTTTAACTAAAATTTAGTCTGCTATCTTAGTGCGACGTAGTTCCGGCGTAACAATGAAAATTAATATTTACAATACAAAATTATTTTATGAGCAAAACATAAAATACGTTTAGTTGTTAACTGAAGAATTCTAAGTCATTTTTGAACAAAAATTCAACACATGTATTTAATCTAGTATAAAGTAGAATAATTTAGAACTTTTCAGTTACAAACATACAATTAATTTGTTTTAACGACATGTATAATTTTTTAATTGTATTTTAGCAGTTAATAAGAATAAGAATATTGCATGATACAGCATACAATACCCAGAAAGGAAAGACTGAGAAAATCTCTAAAACAGCATCGAGTTATAGCTACTAAATCTAAAATGAAATCCTATACTAAACAGGAGAATTTACAATATTTTCTAGGGCTTTGTGACAGATATTTATCAAATGAACTGGCAACTGTTGTTAAATTTAATGCAAAATAAAATGCAAAAGGAAAATCCCTTACCACAAAAAATATATATCAAAAAATCTAAATATATATTTCGGCAACTAAGTTGCCATCTTCAGTAGATATCTGTATAAAACAAAAAAGAGTGTTAAACGTGGTATTTTTGGCTAAGGTGTAACCTTAGAAGATATGCTCTTCACCAAATCACCAGTGGGATAACACTTTTTTGTGGTAAGGGATTTTCCTTTTGCATTTTATTTCACATTTTTAGCCACAGTCTCCACCCATTACTGGAAAATTTAATGCAGTTAATAAAAATAAGAATATTGCAAGATACAGCATACAATACAAACAATTTGCTTTAAATATCTATTTTTTGGGATCAAGAGTTTATAAATACTGTAACGAAACCAGCAGACGAAATGAGTTACATTAAATAAAAGAAGCAGACCTCTCGGCGCGATAAAAACGAAATTGTCACACGCAAAAAAGAGGCAGACCGGGCGACATATGAAAACGCTCTTATTTACACACCACCATAAATCAATCTCCACGCCGAACGGCATAGTCCAACGGAGACAGAATGTCTGGGAATATTCTACAAACATTCTAGAGGGAGATGGAGTTTACGGGAATGCTTCGAGATGTTTTCGTCTACGTATATAAGGCGGCTGGATTCATTGCGGAAAGAGTAATTCCGGATTGGGGGTTCCGTAAGAAGTAGTCTCGAGTGGGAAGAAATAAATAGTGGTAGCCGATGAGTAATTGCGGAGTAATTCGGGATTAAGAAAGTCCGTAAGAAATAGCCGACGCGCCTAAATAAATATAAGAAATAAATATAAGTCGTTCGGTAAAAATAAATATAGTAGTGCCGTGTGATATAAGTAAATAGTGTGATATAAATAAATACGGACATATTAGTAATAGTAATAAATACTAGTTAATTATTTAATTTATTAATAGTAGTTTAATTGTGATACTTTAGTTATATATTTTTATATTGTTATATAATTTTAAGTTACATAAATATACAGACTGTTTTAAATAAATAATTGCACGAGTTGTTTATTGGAACCCGAAAACGTTACAATACTTAAGTAAAATACTTCAATTGGCAAGCGTAAGAACATTACAAAGATTTACACAGAATTGGAATATAACTCCACGAGTGTTGATTTTGTGTATTCTGCAATTGAAATGAAAACTGCTTATTTTACACCAGAAGCACGTGATTGCATTCTACGCATTGATGAAATGTGACTAAAAGCTAATTTATTTTATAATATAACTAAAGACGAAATTGTAGGATTTCACAAAATAAATGGTCAAACAACATATAAACCAGCAAAATTTGCTAGTAGTAATAGTAGTAGTAGTAGTGCTTTATTTGTTGTAATAAACATTACAGCAAGCGTCAAAAGGTACATAAATAAATACTATTGTATATATAAAATAAGCTTAAAAACATTGAAATTGTATGAAACGTAAGACAACAAGTCGTACAAACAAATGTCAATCTATGAAACTAGTAATTCAAAAACCGTCCACAGTATAAAAAGCATTCTCCTATAAAAAATTTTTCACATGATATAAATAGTTTCTTTCACTTTCGTATTTATTATTTGACAGTACTGTCTGTAGCTTATTATGTATTTTCGGACCCCAATAGTCAATATACTTCTGTGTTGTTGTCAACCGGTGGTACGGAACCTTTAATAGATCTCTCCCGCGCGATGTATGTGTGCGTTTCACCACTCTTCACAATGTTAGTTAAGTTTTTTTTCATATACACTGCAACTACAAGAAGGAAGATAGATGGTAAGGTGAGTATTTTTTCACTGACAAAATATGATTTGCATGACTGTTCTGTTTTTAGGTCGCACAACACCCTTTTAGCACGTTTTTAAAGCATTTCAAGAAATGTGCAGGTCTTTTTTACTAGGGATATTGGTCTGTGTAAATCTATTTGAATTTTCCTTTTTTTATAATGTCTCACTACTACTAAGGTTTCATTTGGCAAAATTAAAACAATTTATGATTACCAAGTGTGGCATACAGGCTTTCTACGCCAAGATCTTCTATTGAGGTGTGTTCTAAATTCACATGAGTCACACTGATAATCAAATTACTTCTAATATTTAGTTTTGATATGCACTTCTTAATTATATTTGTTGTTTGTTACAAATCCACACTTGTCACATTTATAATCAAATTGCTTCAAATGGTTACTTTTTATATGTTGTTTTAAATTACTTTTGTGGTTTGTTCTATATTCACAAGAGTCACACTTATAATCAAATTACTATAAATGGTTACTTTTTAAATCACATTTGTAATCAAATTGCTTCAAATGTTTACTTTTTATATGTTTCTAAATGTCTTTTTTGGTTTGTTCCAAATTCACAAGAGTCACATTTATAATCAAATTGCTTTAAATGGTTAGTTTTTATATGTCTTTCTAAACAACTTTTTTGGTTTGTTTCAAATTCACAAAAGTCGCATTTATAATCAAATAGCATCAAATGTTTACTTTTTTATATGTCTTTCTAAATGACTTTTGAGGTGTGGTCCAAATTCACATGAGTCACACTGATAATCAAATTACTTCTAGTATTTAGTTTTGATATGCACTTCTTAATAGATGCATTTAGTGATGACGTAGTAGTTCAGCGCGGCAACCATCTAGCGATCCAAACAACTGACCTGGCAACCGTTGCTAAGGGAAATCATGCGAAAAGGTCCAACCGAAGTTTAACTTTCATTGTCACTGTCAGTGCTTTGTCTGCTTTCACTCAAGTAAAATATAAGAAGGTAAACGTTTCTTGTTTTTCTAGTTGTTGTTGTTAGCCATACAGAGTTTTCGTGACCGTGCAAGTGTATTGTAAATTATTCAAAATGGCCCAAAAGCACGTCTTGAAGTTATCCGCCTTAAATAATTATTTTCAAGATGAAATGAAATTGATAGAAAAGGGTGAAAACGCCCTCGAATCTGGCCATGTTATTAATATGAATTATAATGATGATTTGAAAATCATTAAAGGAATAGTTCATGCAAGCATGAAAGATAAACAATACAATGTTGAGGTAAGATAAATGTACCTAGAAATGAAATGAAATTCAAATATGTGGCTTTTGTTGCTTTATTAACTATTATATTTTGATGTTGTAGATCTTCCTGGATCAAGACAAAAATGTATCATCTACATCATGTATATGCCCACGTGGGCAGGTTTCGTGCCACCATGTTGCAGCACTTGGATTATTTGCACACTACAATTTGTCAATTACAGACCAGTCATGTAGTTGGTCAGCACCTAAAAAGGGGAAAGCTGTGACTGAAAATGTAAAAACAGTCGACGAATTGTTTTCACAACCCAAGGAATATAGAGCCTCAACTAGAAGTGTCACAGACAAAGAAGTCGAAGCTCTAAGAGAGAAATTGTCTTTATTTGGTGGCGTGGTAGGATTTAGTTGGCTTCTATCACCTAAACTTACATCACAAGATGATAATATTGTCCCACAGATTACTGACATTATTTTTTTTGCTGAATATCATATATGCAATGAAAAAAGTGCTTATTTTGAAGGAAAAGTTTATGCTTCTCAACAAACTTTGGCCATATTTCATAAAACTGTAGGACAATCAAAAAATCCTTTGTGGTTAAAAATCCAGAGATTTCGCCTAACAGCAAGTTTATTTGGAACAGTCTTGGCTGTTTGTAGAAGAAATCGATATCCTCCATCGCTTTTCAAAAAACTAACAGGTTTGCTTTAAAAAATAGTTTTATTTTGAAATATATTCATATCGTTTTCTTATTATACAGCAACATATAACTTAGATGGCGTAAAGGCAATTCAATGGGGACGAGAACATGAAGCCAAGGCAGTTGAAGAATTTACTGCAGTAACTGGATTATCAGTGACACCTGCTGGAATATGGCTTGATCAGTGTGGAAACCTCGGGGCCACCCCAGATGGCCTTGTAGGTGACGAAGACCTATTAGAAGTAAAATGTCCATTTAAATATCGTAATTCAAACATTGTGGAAGTACTTGCTGATGAAAAACATTATATCTGTTCCTACAATAAGATGCAACAACAATATTTTGTAGGCCTTAATGCGACGAATTGCTCTTTCAACATGTATTCTTGCACGAGCACTATTTTTTGTTTGTATCACCTGTGAAGGTGTAAATTGTGGTTGACACAAAAATGGTGGGATATTTAACGATACACCTGCTGGTAAAATGTCATTTATGAGAAATCCCTTATCTGCAATGATTAAATCTCTAGGTTCAAAAATATTAAGCACTCCACAGTGCTGTACAATCTTCTTATCAGATGTTGAACCTGGATATAGTGAACTCACGTAAGTTACAACACCATTTGGTGCAACTCCTACAAGGCCTTTTAAAGTATTACGGTGTTTATAGTGGCTGTGTCTCCTTTTGCTTTTGCAATGAGCACGGAATTTCAGAAAAAATTTCAGTGCAATCTAGCACCATTCTTGTGTTTGGAAATAAAGCAAAACAGTTTGGCAAACATGTTTGGTTATCTTTAACAGAAGGTACAGATGACATCAACGTGGAAAATATTATTTCATGCAACAGATTTAACCATGTTAAAAAAATATTTGTGACTGTTGCAACACTACAGTTAAACCATTGAGCTATGTCTTTATGCGGGGGATTCTGGCGCAGCTTGTATAATGTTAAGAATAGCTGATCAATCGCAGAAATGCATTCTACATTCCAGCCTAAATAATAATTCCTTTCTATATTTTCCAATAATTGAAAAAGAGATAAAAAAATATCTTTGTTTGGAAGCCCAGTATACAAAACAACTAACTCGTCTTGGTTTTTAATTTGATTAAAGCTAAATGACATTTCCATCTTCTCCAGCTTTTTTGTTACAATGTCCAACTCCTGCTTCAAGAACATGTTTTCTGCTTCAATCAATACACTGCTATTCATTGTGCAGCCCTTATTTTCGACAACACTTGAAGTAGTAGTAGTACTAGTAGTTGCAGTCACACCATTACTCTGCATCAAATTCACTGCTATCTCGTTGAGTATATTCATAAACAATCGTTTTTCTGTAATGTGAAAAGTAATAACAATTACTGAATTATGGTTTAAATAAATATTAACTGCTGAATGGTGAATTAAATGACAGCCTTCGGTTTGCATTATCTTCAAACATTGTTGGTCCATTTTCTTTTAAGCCGTCTTTAAAGTGACAGCTACATATTCTTGAACCATCACTTGGCTGCCTATCTGCTCTCCTATACATATGGAAAGATATCATTTTTTTAAAAAACAAAAATTTTACACATAACATAACCTTCCTCTTACCTAATTAATTTGATCCACCGTCGCAGCTGATTAAGTTCTTTAGGAAATGTAAAAAACTTGCAGAAATCTTTCTCGCTATAATGTTTGCAATCGGGGGCGAAGCACATAATTTTTTTTATAGTTAAAAGAAAAACAAAAGAACAATTATACTCAGTACACAAACGTAGTAATGATATAATACAAGTTGTTTGGAGCGTGAATTTGTTGCTAGGCAACCGCTGACGTCACACTAAATGCGTCTATAGACTGCCTAAGTGATGACGTCATTAAATGGCGGTTATTTAAAAACCTTTCCAAGCACTGTTGAATTGTGTAGTATTTGCCCATTTGATTTTTTGTTTTGAGTTCTTATGAATTAATGCGACAAAGATAACCGAAATAGATAGTAATCATTTAGTATATTGTTGAAACAAAGAAAGTGTATATTAGTATACGTGGTATGTATAGTGTCGATCATTTCTATGCTAATTAACTAAGAGTTTTGAGGTTATGTTTCTTCTATCAGTATCTTATTGTTAATTAAAAACCTTTCCAAGCACTGTTGAATTGTGTAGTATTTGCCCATTTGATTTTTTGTTTTGAGTTCTTATGAATTAATGCGACAAAGATAACCGAAATAGATAGTAATCATTTAGTATATTGTTGAAACAAAGAAAGTGTATATTAGTATACGTGGTATGTATAGTGTCGATCATTTCTATGCTAATTAACTAAGAGTTTTGAGGTTATGTTTCTTCTATCAGTATCTTATTGTTAATTTTGATATCCTTAATTTTTTAGTAGTGAAGATGGTGATGTGTTTTGTTCCCCATTGTAAGCATTACAGTGAAATGAAAACCTGTAAGTTTTTCTGTTTTCGGAAAAATTGAAGTATATGGGTGCAACCGATTTTTGACAAAATGACTAGTGTACCTTGTAGAGGACCTCTAATTGAACAACTTTTACTTATAAATTAATCGGCACAAACGTACAGGAACGGAGATAATTAATAATTAAGGTGCTCACCGAGTGAATTTTCCAGTCACATTTTTAGTGGTATCTGTTATACACACTTTTGAAATTATGAAAATCGTAATAAATGATGTTTATTTCACTTTACCACACAACAATTACATTTCATTTTTATGTTTTTTTAATCACTTTTCTGCGATTTTAAAATTCTAACATAACCTTCCCCTTCCCCCGACCCGCACGCGCGAAAAAATTCGAATTAAAATATAGCATATACACAAATATGCAAAAAATTGTAATACAAATTAAGCAGTTGATATGTTTAGTATACCATTAAACCAATTATAAGCTTGCAATACTCTGTTTTTACTCGATAAAATTATAATATAGCTCCAAATTATTTCTTATGACAGATTACATACACTTTTCTAATGTTTGGAAAGGTTTTGTGAGCCCCGCCTCTTGTGACGTCAGACTTAGGTAGTCCATTATATTTGTTGTTTGTTACAAATCCACACTTGTCACATTTATAATCAAATTGCTTCAAATGGTTGCTTTTTATATGTTGTTTTAAATTACTTTTGTGGTTTGTTCTATATTCACAAGAGTCACACTTATAATCAAATTACTATAAATGGTTACTTTTTATATGTTGTTTTAAATTACTTTTGCGGTTTGTTCCATATTCGCAAGAATCACATTTGTAATCAAATCGCTTCAAATGTTTACTTTTTATATGTCTTTCTAAGGGCCGGTTTTTCCAACTCCGATTAAAACGCCGGTTAGCGTAATCATTGATTAAAACATCGGTTAGGACAAATTTGCGTTTTTCCAACGCCGGTTAACTCTAATCGTTGATTAAGAACGTCGTTAATCGACCAAATTTTAACCGGCGAAAGAAATACCTGATAAAATATTAAACAGTGATTAGGCCTATATACACATGCGCATAACCTAGAAGATTTGAATTTCTGTCTGACAGCTGTTGTTTTCATATGCATTTGTTTTATTGTATAAAAGTATTTTTTGGACTTAATTAACAATTATTTACATCAGTGATTTAGTAATGGTATTGTTTCTTCTATAAATGTAATGAACAGTATAAAAATAGCATAATATTAAATATGTGTAACTTTTAGCTTACTACAGAAATTTAATTAATTAATAACTACGAATACATTCTTTTCTCTGATGAGGATGATACAGCTTTGGAAGTTTTTCTATTCTACTACAATTCTGGGACTTTACCTTAATTCGTGTGGATTCTAAGATCCTGTGGCAATTTATGCTTGCATTTGCTCATTCCCTTTTTTGTAATTGCATTTAATAGCACCTTGTGAAAACATCATTTTAGTCGAACATATTTTAGACTCACTTTAGATATGTCGTTAACATATTAAACTATACTGAAAATTACAAATGAAATTGAAAATATGGAAGAAATTCTAGAGAAGCTGGCAGGTTTACGTTGAGATTATATGCAGACACTTTAAATTCTTTTAGCTGAACTGGGTTTGGATGAATAATGTACATGCCTGTAAAGTTGACGTGCAGTTAATTTCTGCACTAATAATTATTACAGGCACTGTCAAGTTCACACCGATTCCTCCAGAACATAACATTTATTATGTTGAAATCATGTAAACCAATTTGGAAACAAGATTTTCTCAATAAACCTTCTTTGATTAATGAACATAATATTAGTTAGAATGCATTGTTCTTAATAAACAGCTGATGTATGATCTTTCAGTAAAAATATCTGGCTTTATTCACCCGACAGGAATTTGGTGAAAGTTAAATTATCTCAGATATGGCAATGCAAAGTACAATATTCTTATCATTATAGTGTGACTGATAATCCAGCTTAAGACCCTAGATGTAGACTTTTCTTTTTCAGCAAACTTCCTATTTTTCTGATTTTGTTACATATCATATATTTTACATAATTTTGGTAACTGTTAATTTCATATATGTACGTATATTGTATTAGTTTTTTCTTTTTTACAAAATTTTTGTATTTTTCAATAGCAATAAGTAATCAATAAATTTATTTCAGTTTCAAGTTTGTGGCATTTGTTATTTATTGAATAATAGAAATTTTAAATATGTGCTATGTACAGAGAAATTCTCATGCAATATTCACAAAATAAGTACTTAAACCTTATTTACTAAAATGAAATTTCTAATTACATATAAAGAATATAATCTTTAAAAAAATAAAGGCAAAAAGCACAAAGAACAAATTCAAATATAGGAAATAGCGCCAATATTATTATAACAAATATGCTAATTTAGATCAAATGTACGAGCATTTTTGTTACCAACCTTCTAAAATAAACTCTTAATCACTGATCAGGTAACCGGCGTATTTCTTGGCGTTGAAAAACGCCGGTTAGAGATAATCAACGATTAAGCGTAATCAATGATTAGTTAACCGGATACTTTAAGCGGTGTTGGAAAAACCGGCCCTAAATGTCTTTTTTGGTTTGTTCCAAATTCACAAGAGTCACATTTATAATCAAATTGCTTTAAATGGTTAGTTTTTATATGTCTTTCTAAACGACTTTTTTGGTTTGTTCCAAATTCACAAGAGTCACACTTATAATTAAATTACTTTTTATGTGTATTTCTAAATTACATTTGTTATTTGTTCCATATTCACAAGAGTCACATTTATAATCTCGTTCCTTCAGATGTTTGTTTTTTATGTTTTCCCAAATTACCTTTATCGTTTGTTCTATATTCACAACAGTCGCATTTATAATCAAATACCATCAAATGTTTACTCTTTATATGGTTTTCTAAATGACATTTGTTATTTGTTACTAATCCACAAGAGTCGCACTTATAATCAAATTGCTTCAAATGGTTACTTTTTATAAGTTGTGCTAAATGACTTTTGATGTTTGTTCCAAACTCACAAGAGTCGCATTTATAATCAAATACCATCAAATGTTTACTTTTTATGTGTATTTCTAATGCCCGTTTGCACCGCTTTGTTAAGTCGAGATTAATTCTTAACTCGGACTTAAAGTCTTGCACGGCTTACTAAGTCTGACTTAAATTACTTTAAGTGAGGATTAACTTAAGTCTAGATATTTCCGGACTTAAAGCAAGATTAACCTATATTTGTTTCTGAAAAGTGATTGACATCCGTTGCAACTCGTTTTAAAACCCGATCGTGTTAAAATGAATGTTGAATGGGACGTTTTATTCGATGATGACTTTGATATTTCGGAAATTATAGATTTTGGCTTTCCAAGACGTATCATCTATGATAGAACAAATGATTTTAATAATTTAGATGATCTTTCGTTTTTTCACCGATATAGACTGACTAAGCCAACGGTATTGAATTTATTGGCACAATTAGAAAATGATTTAGAGTTTACAAACGACATACAGTGAGGACGCGCGGGTTGGAATAAATTCATTTAAAATTTTTGGTTTTGTTTTATGCAAAAACGCTCGGATAAGCCGATTTTTATTTTTAGCTGCGGTTTTTCTGATGGTAAATTGATGTACAAAGGCTGGTCCAAAAATAAGTTACGACCATCAATTTTTTTTCAAATGGAAACATATATTTTTTATTTAATTTGTTAATTCTGCATCGAATTCTAAGTATGTTTCATATACCATGTCCTATACCCAAACTCAACAGTTATCGAGAAATTTACAATTGAACATATCAATAACTGCAGTTATTGATTATTATAAAAATCGACCTATCCGAGCGTTTTTCCATAAAACAAAACCAAAAATTTTAAATGAATTTATTCCAACCCGTGCGTCCTCACTGTATAAGAAGAATAATAGGCAATTGTTTATTTAGATAAGACAACTTTAATTCTGTTAGAAATCAATGCGTCTCCCCAATAACACAACTTCTAACATGCCTTTGGTTTTATGCAAGCGGCAACTAGCCACACAACTAGCACATAAATGTATCTTCTTACAGATAGAAAACATGTAAAAATAAAATTTTACTAAATTTGGACATAGTTGCCATATCGATTCTAGTTTTATAGTAATCCGTGCTTAACTCTTACGATGCAAACCACCGACACTTAAGACGAGCTTAAATAATAAGTCGGGCTTAACTAATCCAGACTTAACATGACAAACGGTGCAAACGGGCATAAATGACTTTTTTGGTTTGTTCTATATTCACAAGAGTCACAATTATAATCAAATCGCTTCAAATGGTTAGTTTTTATATGTATTTCTAAAAGACTTTTGTTATTTGTTCCAAATTCACAAGAGTCACATTTATAACTGAATTGATTCAAATGTTTAGTTTTTATATGCCTGTTCATGGATTGTTAGTATTTTGTTCGAAACACACACAGCGAACACTTAAATATTTTCATTTGATCTCGTGAGCTTGATTGTTCTTCGTCTATATTTGTTATGCTATAATCAGTGTTAGAATGTTCTTGGTCGTCCTTTCCTACAACACAAGCGGGCGTATTTTTCACGTGCAGCCTGAAGAATCCTTTAGTCTTGAAACGTCTGTTACAAATCCCAGATTTATACACTTTAAATTTGTAATGCTGGTTGTTGGTGTGCTCCTTGAGATCTGCTTGATACTTCGTCCTGTACTTGCACTGCTCACATTTATAAATTTGACGGAGGCACCTCTCCCGTCTATTCAATGCTGTTGACTGTTGTTTGACTGGTGGTGTCGGTAAAACGCCCTTTCTGAAAATAAATAAATAAATATTTCTAATTTATCAGTCTGAACAACAATTTAAGGGTGGCATTAATTTCTCTAAAGCGCTTTAATGAGGTAGATAAAGTCCCCGCCAGAAGTAAGGGTTCACATAAATACTAAAGTTATTTTCACCACTGTTTTTGACATAAATACTTTGAACCCTGACCACTTTACACTATGTCGCGTGGTATATATTTCTTTCAATGTCGAGCTAGAGTCAACATTATAAAAACAATTACTAAAATAGATTAAAATGTTACAATCTGTTTTTTTCCAAATACTCTGTAATACATAAAGACTGACGTCATGGTAACACCATAGATTAGAGAAGAACGACGCTTCGATCGGCACCTTTGATCTCTTACTCAAATTTTCAGTGACCTTGGACATTTCTCTTCAATTCTTCTATCGTAATAGAAAAAAATTTATGGATCTGCAATATTGTAAAATAGAAATACAAATTATATGTGGAATAATTACATATTATAAGAATTATTATTATTAGAGAATATTAAGTGCATATGTGTTATATTATGTACATGTTAAATGTCATTGGAAAATAATATATATATTTGAAACATATAAATATAAAAAGGTAGGCAATGAAATGCTGAGACAATGAATAATTTATTATTAAAAAAAATTATTTACATACTATAACAATATAATAATAATAATAAATTTATTGTATCACCAACAAGATTTACATCATATTTACATGTGTCACATCTTTAGTATTCTCTAGTCTTTGCTACTACTAAGGTTTCATTTGGCAAAATATAAGCAATTTTTGATTATCATGTGTGACATACAGGTTTTCTACGCCAAGGTCTTCTGTTGAGGTGTGTTCCAAATTTACATGAGTCACACTGATAATCAAATTACTTCAAATGTTTAGTTTTGATATGCACTTCTAAATTATATTTGTCGTTTGTTTCAAATCCACACTTGTCACATTTATAATCAAACTGCTGTCTTTCTAAATGACTTTTGTGGTTTGTTCCATATTCACAAGAGTCACACTTATAATCAAATTGCTTCAAATGGTTACCTTTTATATGTTGTTTTAAATAACTTTTGATGTTTGTTCCATATTCACAAGAATCACATTTATAATCAAATGTCTTCAAATGTTTATTTTTTTATATGTGTTTCTAAATGACTTTTGCGATTTGTTTCATATTCACAAGTCACATTTATAATCAAATTGCTTCAAATGATTAGTCTTTATATGTATTTCTAACGCCCGGTATTATCAACGTATTTAAAATTACTTTTATGTTAAGTGTCATTTAAATGTCATACAAGCGTATTATGAACATATTTAAAAGGCCATTTAAGAATAAACGGGCATTTAAGCTAAATGCTGGAATTTCACCACTTAACTACTAAAAGCGGAATTAACGCATGCGTATTTACATTAATTTCTGTGATTAATTTAGATATCTACTTAACCTCGAACATCCCACAGAATTATTTCAAAATAAATATACAAGCCTAGTTGTTTACTACTATTTTTCGTCGCTTGTTTAAATAAATAATTTATAATAGGGATTAGAAATGGATTCTTCGTCAAGTGACTTTACCTCTTCAACGGATCAAGAAATAATAGAAATAATTCGTAGAAGACGACCAAAAATATTTAAAGCACGATCACAACCGTATAACGTATTATCTAATGATGAATTATTTTGAAAGATTTCGATTTACGAAAGAAGGTGTTAACGAAATTTTAGGCTATATTGAAGAAAATATTAAATATGATTCTGCAAGAAACCAGTGTTTATCACCAATGAATCAATTACTGTTAACTCTACGGTTCTATGCAACTGGTTGCATGCTGATTTCTGTGGGTGATTTTATTGATGTCACAAAAGCAACAGCTGGAAGAATTATAAAAAAAGTGTCCATTGCAATTGCCCAACTCCGGCCATTATTTATTAAAATGCCAGAAACACCTAACCAAATCCAAAATATTCAAGCTGGATTTTTTGAAATTGCTAAATTTCGAAAAGTAATAGGTACACTTGATTGTACACATATGAAAATACAATCCCCAGGTAAAATATCTAGCATACTTATAATAATAGAATATATCATTAATATCTAATATTATAGGTGGTCATGATGCAGAATTATTTCGTAACCGTAAAGGCTATTTTTCATACAATGTACAAACAACATGTGATTATAATTTGAAAATCACAAACATTGTAGCCAGATGGCCGGGCTCTAGTCACGACCAGACTAAATTCAATAACAGCCGACTGAATGCAAAATTTGAAACTGGCACATTTACTAATTGTTTTCTTCTTGGTGATAATGGTTACAGGAACGGTAATTACTTATACATCACATTTTAACAAAAAAATACTATAGAACGCCAGTATGGTGTATGGAAAAGACGCTTTCCAATTTGGCCTTAGGGATGAGGGTAAATAAAGAAACGGCAAAAATTATAATTGTTGCCACTGCAGTATTACATAATATTGCAATTAATAGGAATGAACTAGAGTTGGGATCGGGCTGACAAAGCCCGCTTCGGCCCGGCCCGGCCCGCATGTCGGGCCGGGCCGGGCTGAAATTTTTGTTGTTCGGGCCGGGCCGGGCTGGACATACTGGGAGTCGAGCCGGCTCGGCATGTCGGGCCGGCTCGGCATGTCGGGCCGGCTCGGCATGTCGGGCCGGCTCGGCATGTCGGGCCGACGTGACCCGTGTATAGTACATAGTACTCAGCTCAATACGTTTTATGAGGGCAGATATTAGGTTTCTTTTGATTGTACAATCTACACACATTTATATTATGCTTACTTAGTTATTAGTTTATAACGATATAGTTTGGAATCTAATAAATGACATAGAGGCATAATGTTTTATAGTGTTTCAAATATTTTTAAACTTACTATAGCTAATTTTTTTTAGACACGTAAACTAATTAGGTTATTTTCAAAAATGTATATTATGTTGAATATAGGAATTTGTAAATATCATGAACTATATTACTCTGATATGCATATACCTAGAGAAATTTAAAAAGAAATGTTGGAAGTTACAGAGACAGAAATATGCGTACACGTGGGAAAGATTATATTCACATGTCACATAAATATACCTACTCTTTAGCTCGTGTGTAAAAAAATGTTCATAAGTGCTTTATCTGATATGCAAAGAGAAGTATTAAGTGTAGAATGAAATATATTTGTTTAGTTATATAGGCAGTCATATAATCTTCTTTAGTTTCCCAAATGAAGAAATATAAAACAATATGTACAGTCAATGTATTATTGACCTCGCGCTGGCAAAACACCAATAATCTCGTACTACTAATAATAATTGTCGTTCGTTGTAATAACTATGTCTGATGAAATAAATTAAGTTTTTGTAACAAACTTGATAAATAAACAATCAGTAATAAAATTTGGTATAAAGCTTTCTACGAGGATGAAATACCATTCACCATAAATTTTTCGTCAGGCTATACAAGCAAATATTCTATATTACTTTAACGGGATATATCATAAAACAAGATTTTGCTTTGAAATATCTTTTAATTATTTTGGAGATAATGAACAATAAGAAAATTTATTTATTATTAAAAAGGATTTCCTTAAATTTTCGAATTTTGAATTAGTGCAGTTATTCAACAGGATTACATAGGTTTTGTAACAAATAATGCCTCAAACCTTCTTTTTAAAAGGAAAAAATTCTCGATAACAAGTTTATTTGTGTATATTTACAACGTTAACATATACAGATAGGTTTTGGGAATAGTATTTGTGTTATTTTATTAATGGAAAATATATTTTTGACAAATTATTAATTTCGTTCCTGTCATTAACAGCATTATGTTCGTGTCTTTTGATTTCAATTAATTCTAGTACTGCTCGTGATTTAGTATTTGTTTCAACATGGAGGATTTTGGTTTTATCAAAGGCAAATGAATGTGTCAATTTATTACTATGTTTCTTTAATGCCGTGATGTTGTTAACATATTTGTGGCCTTTTATACGCTCATCGAGATGTTGCATAGTTTGACCGATGTAAACTTTGTCACATGTCCCGCATGGGATACAGTAAACTACATGGGTCATTTTATTTTTATTGATTTTGTCTTTTAATTTGGTATTTATGAATTTTAAGTTGTTGTAGCTTTTGTGCGCTACTTTAATATTATGTTTAGAAAACATTTTTGTTAATTTTTCTGATAGGTTGGGTACATATGGCAATGCTAAGTAATTTGTTTTATTTCCGGTTGATGTTACTGTGGGTTCGTGTCCTTGGTATTGTGTACTATTATAGAATTTATGAATTCTTTGTTTAGTAATTTTTTTAATGAAATGTTCCGGAAAATTATTACTTCTTAGTAAATTTGTGACCATATTCAAGACCTCCCTTCTATATTCTGGGCTAGTTAATTTTATTGCTCTATCAACGAGACCTATAACTACACTTTTTTGATTGTTGTAAGGTTTTCGACGTAGGCCCAAATTTTGGTATACCATATGAGAAAAAAAAAGTCACATTCCCATTCCAAATATAATTGCAAACATTGAGTCATCAATTGAGAATGTAAATGAACCAGAAAAATGCAACATAAGAGCAAATGTATGCAATATCATAAAAAATTTCCAAAGCGCAAATAATAATAGTGATAGTATTGTAAGCACACAAACAATAAAAAAGGCAAGAAAATTCATAAAAGACAATCCCCAGATCACAATTTTAAAACCTGACAAAAGCAACAAAACTATTATAATGAATACTGCTGACTACACAAATAAAATGAATCTCTTGCTTAATGACAAAACTACGTACACCGAAATAAAAAATAATCCCACAACAATCTATCAAAAACAAAACAACAACTTAATTAAAAAATGGGAAGGTTGTAACATAATTTCACCTACATTGGCAAAATCGCTAAAAATTAATAACGCGCAACCCCCTAAAATGTACGGATTGCCTAAACTACATAAGGCCAATATACCAATGAGACCTATTGTGTCCTGTATACAGGGACCTCTATATAAATTATCTAAATATCCAGCAAATTGCATTTCAAATATCACAGGCAAAAATGACTACTATATAAAAAACTCATTTGAATTCAAAAATTTCATAAACAATATTAATCTCAGCACAGACGTAGTGCGTTCAAGAATTACTGAAGAATTTCTTGCGCTGGACATAATATAATTTAATAATAAATAATTGTCTAAAATAGACAGCAGCAGAATTGCATCCGATCCAGTTTGTGTCATGATTCAAAACTGCAAAGACCTAGACATGTTTTTTAAAAAAGCAGGTTTAACTTCAAAATTGAAGAAATCTATAAAACAAGCCGTTCTAGATGGAATATTAATTACGTTAACATACATAGGTACTATTAGTTTTCCATTCAATTGAGGAATTATTATTACAGAAACAAGAACTCTAGAAAATTCAATGTGTAGACCTAATATTGTTAGATGTAATTAATTTACTGGAGTCATTTAATAGAGCCACCTTAGAAGTAGGTTTTGATCAAATTCCCACAATAGTTTAATTTTACTCTGGTTTAAAGAATTTTTTCTGCTTACTTAATAATACAACCCAATAAAAACGTACATATTAAAAATTTAAAATTTTGTATAAGTGAAGGTTTGAGAGAAAAGTATGCTATCAAATTTGTTCATAAAACAGGTACATGTTTATATCCGCCCATGAAAAATATTTTAAATTAACAAGAATAGAGGAAATACCTTCAACGTCGAAATTATCAACATCTACATTAACAGGATTTTTTTTCGATACGCGGATAAACGAACTGCATTCATCAGTTTTAACATTGAGAATAAATTTGACATATACAATTAATCATCATAAAAATATTACACCAAATTTTGATAAAAATTGAAGTATTTCCTCAGTTATTTAAACTTGATAAACAGTATGTACTAGCCAACCTGCTACTATTACGCTCAGTAAAAGGGCATTTTCTATTGCTGGACGAACATTAGAATAGCAACGTAGTTAATCGAACCCACCCAATGTTCATAAAATTTTATTTTTATGTTCAATTATTAAGGTGTCCTTTTTGTAACTATTTTTTTTTGTATACTAGGTAGTAAGGAATTATAAATGTGCTTATATAGAATATTTGTTTACATTTTATATATTCAAAACTCTTACAATATATATTATTTGCAATATTTTTCAAAAATGTGTTTAAATGAAGAAAATCTCCTGAAATTGCATCTAATATGAATTTTAAATGTATAAAACCATTCTGCAGTAAAAAATAAAGAATAGGGATACCTTCCATACCTATTTAAGAATTAATTAAACCTGACGTTGACTTTTGCACAAATATACTGCTATCAATTCTCCAACTGTTATTTATACATATTAAAGGTTTTAATTTTTTTTAAATATTAATTATTTAGCAATGTTTTGTTGCAATATATACATACTTTGTGTTGCTATTTTTGTTTTATATATTTTGTATTTTTTATTGTGTCAATAAATATTATTTGACGGCGAACACGCAGCTATAATATTTAAATAAACAGATAACAACGGTGCACATACATGTCAGCTGACCGTGCACGTTCAATAAGTACATCATCATACGTTGTGACTGGGCAAATGGAACCGGGCCGGCTCGACATGCCGGGCCGGCTCGGCAAGTCGGGCCGAGCTCGACATGTCGGGCCGGCTCGGCAAGTCGGGCCGAGCTCGACATGTCGGGCCGGCTCGGCAAGTCGAGCCGGCTCGGCAAGTCGGGCCGAGCTCGGCATGTCGAGCCGGGTCGGGCTGTCGGGCCGAGCCGAGCCGGGCCGGGCCGACGGTTATACCGAGCCGGGCCGGGCCGGACTGACTGTTATGCCGAGCCGGGCCGGGCCGGGCCGTAATAATGCCAAAAATGCCCACCTCTAGAATGAACCTCTACCAATTGAAGAAGACATTTTAGTTGAAGCATGTTTAGTGTTTATTGAAGCAAATAATAAACCAAATAATAAGACTCGGCAGAGATTAGTCCAAAATTATTTTCAAACTCTAGTGTAATTTCTTATATAATTTTTGTTTGTTTTTATAATTCTTGTTATTTATTGAAGATATGTATTTAGAATATAATTGATATAATAATAATAACAAATGTATGTCACATTTAAACAATAAACGCTGTTGAACACTAAAATTGTATATGGAAAACAAGCTTTCCAATTTTATCTTTAGATATGAGGGTAAATAAAGAAACAGCTAAAATTATCGCTGTGGCTAGGGGCACGCGAGCGTGCCGCTTAGTTTGAAATTATAGGCACGTAGCTGACGTCACTGCTGTTATGACGATATCATTTAACGTGCGCTGAAATCTGAAATTAGAGGCACGTGTATAAGAAATGGGGAAAATATGGATGTTCTAGTTTGTGGTGCGGATTTCTGTTAGTGTTAGTGGATTATTGCAGTTTATAACGACATAAACTATTAAATATCGACGGTCTAACAGGTCAATACTGTATTTTAATAATAGTTATATCACTAAACAAAGCGTGCTCTGATTTTGTATTATGCACACGTAATGCATAATACAAAATTAATCCTTGAGGAATTGGGGTTAGGAAATAATTTATCCTGACTAGATTTATGTCATAAACAGTACTTCATAAGGTATCTTATGTCTCATTTTTTTTAAGATAACAATATGGCTACAGTTACGATAAATAATAGTAGTAATGACAGAAATGAGACTATTAATGAAAAAAAAAGAATTAACCCTTGGTCTCCAGTTTGGTTCCTATAATGAACTAAAGAAATATTCAGAAATCTATAAAGACCGTTGAAGTCCTCTCTAGAATTTTATAAACTTGAATATGCATGTATCCATGGTAAAGAAAGTCCTAAAAGAGGAAATGTATTACGACAGACTAGGTTACAATAGCTTTTAAATAACCGATAAAATTGTTTTGACTTCCGTAATAATTTTCAGCACGCTACGCTTAGGATGTAATGCGAATTTCAAACTACGTATTTGTCCAGGAGGCCAATATTTAAAAGTATATAGTTGTAATAGAACATACAAAACATGAACTTTCGATTGTAAGCAAATATGTAGTTAATAATATGTATAAACATAAAATTAAAGTTTTATTTTCTAGAAAGTTTTTAATCATTTACCTCAAAATCGTATATTAACTGAAACAGGACTTGGAAATGTGCAAGATTATTTATGTTTGGACGCAAATAAGAAGAAGATACAGAATAAAATCCATGGTAAAAAGACAAAATTAAAAGATCCTCACTACAAACTCAAGACTGGGAAAAATCATTTGGCAGAAACTGTGAACAAATGTGACAAATAGCAATTTAAATAATACAACAAATAACCATATGGAGTCAATTAACCATAAAATCAAACCAGTAGTACCTAAGAATTCAACTTTAACCGACTTTGTTAAATAATTTTTCATTTTTTTGGATAGCCATAATCAAGAACGCGACAATCGAGCAGCTAAACACATTTTGAAGCGACCACAGCACCGATTTCAAAACCATAAAAAAGATTTATTGCAGTATGTGAATATTTCAACAGGTTACAGTTTCAAGTATATCCAGAAACAGATAGATTTAATCACAAAAGTCAAAATATTAAAGGAATATAATGAGGTATGTGTCGAATAAGAACATAAAATGGAAATATAATAAATGTTACAACAGACAATTTCCAATGTCCTAATTTTTCTTCCATGATGTTGCCTGCCGAATTATCTTAGCCGTAAGAAAACATAAAAACATAACAGTATTTGCCGACAACTACTTGTGTCACATACGATGGACAAAAAATTATTATTTATCAAAACATAGAATTGGAACAACCAAGTCAGATATTGTGGCAAAACTAAAACATGTAGTAATCGAAAAGCCTAAAGTGATGACGTTAACCGAAAAACGAAAATCAGCCACTTTAATTACCAATTCTTTAATCAACTTAATTAGCATTTCCAGCAATACCTAGTGAATTCAACTATAGATTAGATTTATTGAAGAAAATGCAACACTGCTGGAGAACTGGAAACGAAGTGACAATTATTAAGTGGGAATTATATTACAACAGGTGAGGCAAATTGTGATCTGATCGATACAGAAATAGATACTCAGGCATACGATAATAATCAAGAAACCATCTCACAACAAAATAGTGTTAGAATAGTATTGTCTGATGGAGATATTAAGTGAATTGACAGATAATAATTTAGCAAACATGCAACACATTACATTTGTTGATGAACCCTTTGGTGATAGTGAACATAACATAATAACAATAATAATAAGAAAATATTGAAACTGATTTATTAAAATCAATAGTGTTGCCCTCAAAAATTAAGAAAAGGGGATACCCAAGGGACATGATTATAAGACAGTAATAAATCTTAATCAACGCAATAAAAATAGTAAAAGCAAGACATTCTCACATTTATTTTAAACAATCAACTAGACGCTATAAGGAAAGCATCCTTTGATACAGAATGTTCTACTAAAACTTTCCAATAATATTTTATTTATCCTTAGTAAGGGTTTTGTTAATTTGATGTTTTTGTAATAAAAAGATTTATTTTGACTCTAATTGTTATTTATTCCTTAAAAAAAAATAATGAAAACTATTATTAATTATTCGCATAACTTATACATTGGCGCAGAATAAACTAATGACTTGACGTACCCCTAATTTCAAATTTAGGTGCACGTTAAATGATAATGTCATAACAGCAGTGACGTCAGCCACGTGCCTATAATTCCCAATTAATCGGCACGCTCGCGTGCCCCTAGCCACAGCGTAAAATTATAATTGTTACTGCTGCAATAGTTGAACAATTTTCTAGTCGCAATGATAAGAGAGAAGTCCAATCTTTCTGGAAAGCCTTTGTTTTCATAGAGATCTTTGAGCTTATCCTTGACATGTACATACAAAGAAGAATCAAGGGATAACACAATATTTGCCTTTGCTTTGGCTATGTCAGCACTATCACTTTCTGAACTGCTTAAACATTTATCCAGGCCTTCCAATATAAGAAAATTTTCCATGGCATACGACCATTCCTCATAATTTTCTCGGCCTCGCAGTTTCGGAATGTTAGAAAGATAGTTGACGGCCATTTTGTACGCGCTAACTGACGCACCACTATACTCTTCAAGAAAAGTATGAACGAGTCTACTTCACGTAACAACTACTGAGACATAAGTCTTTACGACATGTAGCAACTTAACTTTTCACTACCGAACGCACTGGGCAACATAACCTGTTGATGTAAATTGTGAGGCAGGGAAAAAAAATAAAACACACCGCTCAGTTCGTTAACCTGTGATAGACTATTTATTCCATAAGGATGACAACTCTAGCCAGTCAGAAAACCACCCACAGATGGCGCGACACTTTTCATTGTTAATGCTGAGATACATAATATCAACAATTGGCAACACAAAAAATAACTATAATTCAATCCAAAAGATGGTGTATGAATGTCGAATTATTGTATTTTTGTGTTATTCCTCCAAGGTATTTACTTTAGCGGCACTATAGTCCGTCTCAACCCCATTATGCAGTACAGGTTTAATAGGGATATTGCATCTCTTATTATCTTTAGTAGTCTCTTAATAACGCCATCTTTATATCCGGTTGCCTTGTTGCAAGTTCTATTATGCAAAGTATATGGCTATTATGGGTAATCGTTGCTGTCAATTGTCAGTTTTTGTTGTAGTGTGTAAACTTTTTATATTGTCTTTAATTTACCTATAATTTTTATTAAATCGTTCTTTTTAGAGAGCATATTATCTTTTTCAAGCATTTGAAGGTAAGTATGTATACCTATGTCAATATTTCTGATAAACGTGATAACCTATATACCTACATATTTTATTGTAGTATTCACTGTCATTATGGAGCTTGCAGACAGAAGGGAAAAAAATTTAGTCGTAAGGAAAAGCAGATGATTGTGAATGTATATAATTATTTTAATACATCCATTAACGTGACCTCTGCTGTTCAAGAAGGAAGTAAAGCTTTATGTTGTTCAGTGCGTACCATATATCATGTAAAGAGAGAACAACAAATGGGTCAACTATCAAGTCCGAAGAAAGCAAACAAAATAACATGTACAAATAAATGATCGACTTCATTCATATGATGACAATACACAGCCACTTATTCGACGTAAAGTGCATAGCTGTTTTATACAGAATACACCTCCTACTTTCAATACTATTCTTGTTGCTGTTAATAATGATGACGATCGATCTGTCTAACTTCGCCCGAGCAACTTTTCACAGATTGCTACATAATATGGGTTTTGAATTTTAAAAAATGGGATGAAAGAGTATTCTTATTGAAAGAGATGACATCATTAGGTGGACACATAAATACTTACGAGACATCAGGAAATTCAGAGACGAAGGTATAGTTGACCATTTAATTTTTTATACTTTTATGTTCATTACGCAATTCATTATTTGCTTGTGTTTGATTGTGATTGTTCTATTTTTAGGTAGATTTGCATTACTTCATGCTGGAGGCGAGCAAGGTTTTGTTGGTCCTGAATGTACATTTCCTTCTAAGAGAAATACTGCTGATGTTCATAGCGAAATGGATGCAGATATATATGAAGATTGGTTCAAGAATAAATTGCTTCCAAATATATCAGAGAATTCGGTTGTTGTTCTCGATAATTCCTCATATCATAGGAGAAAATTAGAAAAAGTTCCAACAGTTGCATTGAGAAGGCCAAATTATTGAATGGCTTACTGAGAAGAATATACCACTAGATAATGACATGTTAAAAAGAGATTTACTGGCTTGTGTGTCAGAGGTTAGGTCTCAGTATGACAAAAACAACATTGATGAATTTGCATAGAATAAAGGGCATTATGTTCTTCGGCTTCCACGTTGTCATTGCGAATTAAACCCAATTGAAATGGTGTGGGCACAAGTTAAGCACCACGTTAAAATGCACAATACGACATTCAAACAAAGAGATATTGAACAATTAGTTGTGGAGGGTTATCAGAATGTAACATTGAACAACTGGCAGAATTACATTGGCCACGTAAAAGACAACGAAAGCAAAATGTGGATAGTAGATAACTTGCAAGACGATGTTGAAGAGTTTATAATTAATGTCACACATTCATCATCAGATGAAGATTATTTAAGTGATTGGAGAAAAATAAAACAATATGTGTACCTACCCCTTTTTGTATGGTCATGGTTAGTTTTTTCATAAATGTTATTTGTGAGGAATTTGTGTCTTTAAAAATGTGTATAACGGAATGTACATTAACATATTAATATTCAATAAGACTATATAAGTCATGTAACATATTAAAAAATAAAAGGATATGTGTGGTTATTGTTATTCCTTTCATAAATATGTATTATTTAAGTTGCTTTTATAGATGGAAAAGTCTTTATGAAAAATAAATTTGTAATTAACTTTGTCTTTGTCTGACTTTATAGTGGGTAGTAGATTAAGATGTCAATATTCAGTAACGAAGAAAATTGTATACCTTAGGTATTTCTTTGAAATATTAATTTATTTACTATGGCTTCCAATATTCAGATAGATTTTAAATAATTTTCTACAGAACAATCCCAAAGGATTATATTATTAGAAA
Source organism: Amphimallon solstitiale (assembly GCA_963170755.1). Taxonomy (NCBI): domain Eukaryota; kingdom Metazoa; phylum Arthropoda; class Insecta; order Coleoptera; family Scarabaeidae; genus Amphimallon; species Amphimallon solstitiale. Next base: position 27,414,885 of record OY720685.1, read on the forward strand.
TATTTTAACTAATCCATCTTCCCATATATTCTCCCCTTTTAGTGTTTCAAATTACATACTATTACATTTTTGTATGCATCAATTGAATGACAAATAGTCGTATAGGTTATGTTTTGATTACAAAGAATGTCAGATAATTACATTATACAATGAGACGATTTGGCAACCACGAAATCAATTGCCATAAGACCTGTACTGCATAATAGGGTTGAGACGAACTATAGTAGATAATTTGCAGAATAAATTTATTGGATAAAAGATGCCACTACTATAGGCTTAACGTATGTCTTATCTTAGATTACAATTAAATTATTCAGAATTTAGACGGCGCCTTTTTTATGGCAGAACCGAATGAGTTTTTGTTGTAGTTCGTGAATATGAGATATTCGCTTTTATTTAAGTGTTTATATTATAAAACGGAAATGTTGACTTCGAAAAATTATTTTGGGACGAGACCGTGATCATGATCACGGTCTCGTCTGTTGAGAACATATAAACGAGTATAACATAATGTCCGAGAATAAAGTATTAAATACCATATATAAATTACTATGTGAGTAGCGTAAACATCATTTACATTTCATATGTTTTTATCTCTACAATAAATTACTAAGCTTTGATAAAGTGCATTGATTAAATGTACGAAACGTTAGCGTTGTAATTTGAGTTTGTTTTTCTTCTTACATCCTATTACCGACGACTGGGTACAATTTGATATATATATATATATATATATATATATAATATTATATTTTTATAACTGACTGAAAGAAGAGAAAGAAAAAAAGAAAACATGTTGAAAAAGATTATGAGTAAATATATGTATACGAGTTCATATACATACATATAAAGAAAAATTGCAGATAAAATAAGAAATGGAGAAAAGAGTAGGCTATAATTTAATAATAAGTTCACCTAGTTCACACGCCAATAAACCACTCAAAACACCACTTAAGAGCGCGCCAAATGTCCTTCAAAACGCCCTGAAGGTCAACAATTTTCATTTGTATACATAGAGGGAGTTACCATTAACAAATTTTAATATAAAGCTATGAAATGAATCTAAATGCTAGTTTTACTATTTTCCGGGAGATGGATATCCAAACGCTAGTTTAACTATTTTCCGGTAGATGGCAGGGGTGATGTTATGCTTATTGGTAAACAAAATAAATATCCTGAACATAAGAAACGTTCATAGTGGAGCGAAAATCTGCAAAAAGACTCCAAAAAAATTATGTAATTCTCTACATGAAAGTGTTATATATGCCTTTTTTGCCAGGTACTGGAGATCTGTATTGCAAAAAATTGACAAAATTCTTATGAAATGAGTTTTAAAAAACAAACACAAGCGCGCAACTGGGACACTTGTTAGATATCACCTAGATTATAATTTTTTGGCCCGAAAGCAAATTTATGAGCGCAGACAAATTTTTTTTGTTAAAAAAACATAAACACATAGCATTCCGAGTTTGATTTGAATTTTTGGCTATTTTGCTAAATTGCTCATTTGTAAAAGTATATGTATATATGCCTCTACAAGCTACACGCGGAAGCACAATAACGACGCTTGTTATTTCCTCGATCTTTCGTGTGCGATATAATTATGATTTTCGATTGTAAAGTGTAAAAGATGGCTCGAAGTAAAGCAAGACATTCAAAAAAAAAAATAAGAAAGTTAAAACTATGACACATGTTTGGAATACCAAACAACAGTTAGCAAGGTGAAATTATATTCATTTCATAAATTTTCTAGAGATTTACAATTTTACATGCAAGGAAACTCTTATTGTCTTTTGAGAAACAATGCGTATAAGATGTACATCTTTACATTATAGAGATGTATGATATATCGAGTGTCCCAGAGTAGCGGCAAATGTCGTTAATTAGTATCTTAATAATGTCAATATCGACAAAATTTTATTACAAAAATTGTGGATTGTGAGTTCTACAATTTAAAAATATTTTCATACATACAGAGTGTTCGACAATGAATAACCAACACAAACTTATGTTTTTTTAAATGGAATGCTATGCCTTTAACATTATATGATATACCTTGAAGAACTGATTAAATTGTTGAATTTGTATCTGTCGATTCTCAACTGTTTCACAGATGTAGCGATTTTTCGGTCAACATTGTGTAACTTTGAAAGATAGCTATGAAATAACGATTTATGATAAAATACCTAGTATGGGCTGAATTAGTAGATATACCTTTTTAGTACATAAATTTAATCTTTGTTTCGACAGTTCAAAGCATACCATTCGCTAAAACTAAATTTTTTAAAAATATTAAATGGAACAGCCAATATATTTTTATGCCAGCGAAAACTAATAAAAATATACTGTTTATCAATATCTGATCTCTTGGGTATGTGGGCGATATTCTAAAAGTTATATAGAATATTATATTTGAATAAACCCGATTGCGACTTATTAATTTAGAAGTATGAGTTGCTATGACTTCCGTTACACATAACATAACTAAAATAAATCGAAAAGAATTACTTATAATATTGTCGTTTTAAAATAAGTAATTTTTATTATATTTTCAAAACATATGAAGTGACAAACTTGATAATTCAGGAATTATGCATAGGTACATTGAAAATATCGCGTTATAGTGTATCAAAAAGTTGTCAAAAAGCCAAACCTACGTTTACTAATATAAATCGAATATTCGCCTTCTAGTTATGAATACACTTGAAGTCAAGTTTCGAATGATCTATAAACTTTACCTATGATTTCTTGAGGTAGTAGAACTGGCATAATCCTGTATATTCGTTATGACAATAAATAATTTCAATCCTTTTCCCGCCAAACAAAGATCATATTTGTTAATTTTTGCGATAAAGTAAATTCATGTACTTTGTAACGGCAATTTTCTCTTCCAAGTAAAGTTATAAAGGAAGATTTGAGGTTTTATCAATTATTTCTCAGAGCAATTACAATTAATTTTTTCGAAAATTATATATTTCTAAGTAAATAAGTTGTAATTGGGTTTATTCGAATCTAATATTCCATAACTTTTTCAATATTGCCCACAGACGCAAGAAAGTAGGTATTTTTAAATAGTACATATTAGTACTTGTCACTCCATATAAATATACAGAATGCTCCATTTAATTTTTTTAAGAAATTTTATGTTCAGCAGACGGTATGTAATTCTAAGGAACATGCCTTGAAATATCAAAATAAATAATAAATTCACACACTAAATTGGTTTATCTACTAATTGAGCCCATAATAGGTCTTTCATCATTAATGGTTTTTACATAGCAAAAATCATAGCATTTCTTTAAAAAAACATAAGTTTGTGTTGGTTCGTCGTTGTCGAACTCTCTGTATACATGAAAATATCTTTAAATTGTAGAACTCATGATTATCTACAATTTTTGTATTCACATTTTTTCGCTATGTGCATTATTAGATACCAACTTTGCCGCTTGTCTGGGACACGCGGTATAAACAACTGTCTCTGAATTCAGCCACTCAAATTGCAATATTTTCTCGGAAGTGGGAAGTTATACGGGCCCTGATACCGTCGGTACCACACCGATAAGTACAAGGTAATTGTTTTGCTTGACTGTGTGAAAAAATCGAATTCTACCAATATTTCGTCAACTACTAAGTTTAAACAAATTTATAAAGAATTGAAATCTAGTCACAAGTGAATTTGAGAAAATTTTTATTAAAAAAGTTTTTTAAAAAGCCTACCGGAAGTAGGTCTTTTACTCTTTCAAAAATCAATTTTTTGCGAATATTTCGCAAATCATGCTTATATAAAAACAAATTCTGACTGAAAGTAACATTTTTATCGAGCAGCGATTTTTTGCAAACATCTCGTAAATTATACATTCTATATAAAATTAGCAAGGGTACAAAAGTATTTAGAGCTAGATTTGGAATAATTTTTGTATACAATTTTTTTTCAGAAGTCGGACCTAAAGTAACAGTTTTTTTTTTAAAGAACAAAAGTATAAACTTAATATAGAACATTTGTATTAGTTGAAACGCGCAATACGTATAAGAAAGTCGTGTGGTAGCCACACCTCATTTTGTTTTGCTAGTATACATGCGTATAGTCGTTTGAATTGTTATAAAAGGAGTTAGCCTTACAAAATCCATAACATTGTTCGTTTCTGTATTGTGGTATCTATCACCGATTTATTAGGATCATTTGATTCATCCTCTAATTTGTCAAAACTAGAAAATCGCAATAATTAAATGCGTTACGAAATGGCTAATTCCGAATCTAACTCATTCAGATAATTTTATTACTTTTCTGGAGACCAAATAAAAGCGCAAGTAGCCGAAAAAATTGCTTTATTAGGTACTAAGCTATTTACTTCGTACAAAAAAATCGGTCAGAAACAAGTTTCGTAGCAGAAACGAATAAAAAGAGGAACTAATTTGTCAATCAATTTTTTGCATATTCCGGTCTGCAGTAGGTACCTAAGTATCTGTTATAGGCGAGCAAATGCAAAATATGACCTATACATTCGTAGTTTTTTTTTAATCTAGCTTGTTTTTATACCAGTACATTAGTAGACAAAAAATCGAAAAGAGGACGAATTAAAATTACCTATATTTTATAATGATATTTTGGCATAATCTCTTTAATTACAACTATTTTCTTCTAATTGCTTTTTTTTTTAATATATAATTGTGTATAAGTAATTGAAAGAACAAGTCTATAAAGTATATGACAGGATATGTTTTGTTTTATGAAATGTGGTTACTTACTATACATTTCACATATGTATATATATTTGTATTGAATGCCGACAGAAATAAACTGACCTATTGTGCTGCCCATAAGCATATTTATAAAATTACTCAATAGCTTCATTGATAATGTATTCTTCTTTAAATAAATAAGTAAATAAATAAATACCATATCTGAATTACGAGATGTTTCGCTAAAAAAATATATAAATTGTCCGTCTCAACTTGATTATGCAGTACAGGTCTTATGGCTATCGATTTCGATAAAGATAGAGTTATTAAGAGATTACTAAAGACAATAAGAGATGCAATATTGCTATTAAACCTCTACTGCATAATTGGGTTGAGAGGGTCTTGTAATTTGAAGTGGCGCCATCTGATGCTGAAGGCTCCAGGTAAAAGCGAAACTATTACCTTATTATAGACAAAACCCAAAAATTGTTGATGAAAAAACATAGTAATTGGCGTTAATATCTTGTTTTTTGCGCTGATCTTTCACAGAACGCTTTGAGATGACCATGTCAAGGTTCTCAAATGATATAGACACATTTTATTACTACTATTTCAGAAAAATGGCATGTTTTCAAGTGTTTGTAATTTTATTATTTGAGATGATTAAGCGCTGCTATTTTCAGAATACCTAATCTACATATTGTACTTTATAAATATCACAAAGAATGGCACTAATTTTCAATGGTTACTTGTATTACTTGTCATAAAATTTACGTGTTTATCTCCCGTGCTGCCATCTAGTCGCGTTTTGCGCAGCGGTGCCGCTCTTAAAGCAAGAACACCAGGAATCACATGTATTACCGCGCGCATCGATACTCTTTTTATTATATTAACATTCAAAATTAAAAACCAGTAAATAGGGTTTAATTATTATCTAAATATAATAAATATTAAATAATCATAATCAGAATTTAGAATATATGAGATATTTTAAATTAAGTAAAGACGTATAAATATAACCTTGGCGCACAAATAATATAAAATAAAATGTGTCTGTTAAAACTTCTTGCTTGTAAATGCGCTTGTATGTACAAAACTCAACAAAGGCGCATCAGTTCTATTTCACGTTTTTTGTCTACATGTATATTTTTTATTTGAAAGACTATTCTTCTGTATGTCCGTCAGAGTCAGGTATATAAAAAGTATGTCGTCGCCTTATTTGAAGTGGAAATTAAAATAGCAACCTAGATTTTGTTACATTCAACTATTTTCCGTGAGAGAGCGCCCCGAATATTGAACACAACTTATAGTAGCGCCCTCCATCTTGGTGCCTTGTTTCCAAACTAATGCCGAACGCCTAACGGTCGTTTCCATAATATGTTGCCAATAATTATCATTATATCGGCTATCTGCAATCTCCCTTATCTGTGCTTGAACTCATTGAATATTGCAAAAAATATAACCAATAATAATGCAAGAGCTTCACTACCAGAATAACTGAGGTTTTTAAATTATTTGCTCTCCTACTTATTTCAGTTCAAAGTGTAAAATAGTAAACTACTGGGTAAGAAAACGTCGTTTCTGTGACATTCTTCTCATGTATAATCATATAAAGAGCAATCGTACCTGGTATTCTTCTCGCAGCAGGCGGCCATGTGATGTTCCATATATTCCATGAGATCCAAGTGGATTTTGCAAAATGGGCACTGTGTAAGTTCTGGAATTGCATAAAAAACACAACCATTAGAATTACAATAGAAAAATTAATGTAGACAAATCCACAAACATCAAGATGCGATAATTACAATACCTTCAATTGAGAAGATTCCAGTTCTACCCTCAACACAAATGGTTTTATGTTTGGCTAAATGCGATTTCGAGCTGAATCCAAGGCAGCAAAATGTGCAGGCAAATATGTCCTTAGTGGTTTGCTTCGTAGTAGTATCAAAATTCAGTCTGTCAATTTTATTTACGTTGTTTTTGTATTCCTCACCAAAATATACCAATAACTCTTCACCGGCTTGGATTGGACGAGTGCTTTGATAATATATGTTGTCCTCAGATTGAAAGACACTCAAGTTTTGTTCAGAAGTATTCCTGGCAGTATTAACATACTCCATCCAATTCAAATGCTTCGATTTATTTTTGTCCAAAACAAATTTCCCTCCTTTCATTTCCCAGGGACGGTCTGTTACGGTGAGTCCAGTGAAAGGACCAAATTTTACACCTTCAGGAATAATTCTTAAAGCGTATATTCCGATTTGTCCAAGACAATCTTGAATTTCTAGAATATCATTTGGGATATCTTTTCGTGCTACCTTATCTGCATTATTTAGAGCATGTTTGTTTAAAATATGGACAAGCATTCTACATTCAATGCAATAGTCTATATAATACGCTTCACAATCTTCACAGTCTGTTGGCAAAATATACCTACAGATTAACAATCGTAGCATTTACTACCACCTGGTGATTTTTCATATAAACAGTAATGAAACATATATTTATACTGGTCTCAAAATAACTATAATATACAACATAGGATGTCAAAGAGTTAATTGGCAATTGCACTAAGTTAAACCTTTCAGACAAAAATATGTATCAAAATCAAAATATTACACTTGGTGTTTGTAATGGAATGAGATTATGTTTTTCGATAAACAGTAAAAATAATAAATGCTCTCCAACTCTTCTGTGTTAGAGTTGTGTATTTTATATTTATGCTGCAGATGTTTCATCACTCATACACAGTCAGAAACTTCTAATAGAGTTGCTTCTATTAGAAGTTGCCTTGCAATATTTGCTTACAAAGTAGTCTATTATCAAAGTCAATTTTAATATCATCAGTGTTGATCCCTCTTTCTAATTTAACGTTGTCATTTTGTTCTTCAGTTACTTCAAATGGTGCCAATTCTATTTTAATATTGTCCAAACACGTGGACTCCTCATACTGCTTTATTTTTCCATAGCATATAGGGCCTTGTAATTCAGCATTGCCTGTAGTAATAGCAGTTTCAGACATACACACTTTATCCTCTACAAAACTGTCTTCTTGGCACTGTTCTTCCTTTACAGTAAATGTATTTGCCGAAAACATAGCGTCATACATATCAACTTGGTCAACAAGATCAGCCATTTTTTGTAAATTGTGGAGTCTCTCGTCATTTTGATCTTCTTGGCACCGGCGTTACTTACCGCCGCCCCCTCAAGGACCAGCTATGAAAGTGGTTCAGAACGACCCACACATGCTTCGTTATATTTTCTATAAAATAATTTGGTTATTGTCTGTTTTGTAATGCGTCTTACGTCTTAATCTCTATTATTTGCGATAATAAGTAAAAAGCTGAAAACAATGAACAACTCGACTTCTTAATAATCAATTAAAATACGGCAACAACCGCACTTTTGACGCTACTACTGACTCATCGCGCGTATTCAATCGCCGAAAGGTGGCAATTTGAAATAAATGCACTTGCGTACATCCTTGCGGTTTTTATATAAATGTTTATAATCCGTTTAATATAGTACTAATATGATGTTAAGTCTTTTCAATGTTATATTAGGTAGTTAATTGATTTTATACAGTTACTTATGTAGTACTGAGATAATATTATACCTGTCATATGTTTGTTATGCGGTGTTCTCGATGTACGAGGCAAATGCACATTCAAATTGTCCCCGAATGTTTTACGCTTGCAGATTAGATTATTTTGGGCAGAAATATTAACATTAAAAAACTATACGTCATATTTATTACTGTATTAACACGGATTATAACATTTATATAAAAAAAAAAAACCAAGGGTGTACACGAGTTTATTTAAGTTCAAATTGCCGCCATTCGGCAATTGAATTCGATCTGCGTGCCATATAGTCAGTACCCTTCTTTATAAATACTATAGTTATACAACCTAGAGAAAACTGTAAATATTTCTTATGTAGTAAAGTGTCGTCCTCTCATATCTTTCAAATGGATTAATACGAATGAATGAAAGTGCTCAGCCAATGAAATATTCTCAACGCCACTCCCACAATTTAATCCGGAAGTTTATAAAAAATGTAAATATATTTTGATATTTTCTATTAAATTTTACATAAGAGTATATTTTGTTTGATTTGCTTTTCACATCGTTTGCCCTTGAATTACATATCAACATAACCTATATAGCTTAACTGTGATAAAGTAGATTTAAGTAAATGTTTTATTGAAGAATCGTAGGATTACTATTTTTTTCCCTCATTATACTCACAATTACCCTTTTATAACATAATAGAAAAAAAGACATACAAAAGGCTTTTTAAAAAACGCATTCATGTTTTTTAAAGAAATAAATCTACACAAGAAAACGGTATTAAAAAGTCAGCATTTTTATTAAATACTCACCTACATGAAATGTCAGTCTGTTTCGGGTTCAGAGTTTGGGGTCTTCTAATTTTTTTCTATGTGTTCAACAGGTATGTCTAAAACAGTCTTCTATATATTCGGTATGACTAGATATTTTATGTAAAAGAAGAAAAAGTAATTAAAAGCTATCCGAACCACAACATTTATTAAGTTGCTTTGCATGGTTTCATCAACTTGACTGGTTTATGTGAGGCTTTCAAACCAGTAATGTAGTACGTTTTACAAAGAAAATGCATTATAAACACCACATTATTTTAAGGTTTTGGTATCTTCAGAATTTAGAAATTTAAATGGTTCACAGCCAATCATTTATCACTTAACCAGGATAAATGTGAGACAATTTATTTTACTAGTAAATATAGATCAAACATATATTCTACGAATTGAAAATTCCTTGATATTAGACTAGACACAAGATTAATATGGAAGCCGCAGATAGTTGAATTAGTCAAACACTTATCTTCTGCTACTTATGCAATTAGACGTATCAGATTTATAACTGATAGTCTACTGGAATAACGACATACTATGGACTATCAAATCACATATCAACAATGTTTAACCAATATGGGGTAAGTAGGCCTATGTAGAAAAGGTGTTCATCCTGCAGAAGAAGGCTGTTCGAGCAATTGTCTGTGTTTCACAAACTATTCGCTGCAAACCTCTTTTCAGAGAACTTATGATAAGTCCATTAGCCTAGGCACATATTCTGCAACAACTAAGGAGGGCTTTGAAAAAGCTGTCACACCTCATGACTAGGGGTGAGATTACAGAAGTCTTCACCCCTCATAACCATTTGCTGCACATCCCGCATTACATAGGACAACAGCCACTTCAGTAAAACACGTCACTGGCAATTATTTAACAAAATCAATGTTATGTGTAGACATCTTCCTACTTTCGTATCTAAAGAGAAAATAAAGGACATTCTCCTTCAAGAAGCATTCTACAATGTCAATGACATAAATTAGCCCTGTGTTGATGTTATCATTACATTTTTGCTTGATGTGCTATTGTGTAAACTGTATGTATATCTTATTATTGATATAATAAATTTGTTATTATAATAGAAACACTATCCTTCTTACTGTAGAAGTGTTATAATTAATCCTGCTTTTACACCCACAATACTTCATCTCATCAGGGAAGTCGCAGCAACTTTCATTATACATTTACATTCTTGGTAATTATCAATATAGTAAGTACTGCCTACACGTGGTCTGTATATGGACGTTTCTTCAATTTGTATATATTTACCTGCGATTTTAAAAATTGCTTTCAATAATAGTAATTCCTAATAATTGAAGTTACGTTGGGGTTATCAAACAAAACTAGTTTACTTGTATTTCTACTATTTAATTTTTCTTTCACCCACGTTTAATTGCAATTGTTTGAAATCTTTATGGATTTTATTGTGTTATATATGTAGAATTTTAGCCTTCATACTGGTTGAAGTGAGGTATATCACTTCGTAAAAGTTAATTAGATACACACTTAAATGTACTCGGCTTTGACATTACTTATTTTATTATGGTTCTAGTTATTTTTATTTTATTCAAGCCTGAATCGTAACAACAACTGCCATGATGCAAGCTTGGATGAATAATCATCAATTATTGTTGAGGATAGTACGTACCCAACAACTTATACAAACAAACTAATTCCTAACCAAGCAAAGATTTTATTAAAGGTTAGTACTTTGAACCTTTTTCAGCTTGTACTGCAATATCATTGTCAATTATAAGATAAAATATATAGGAAAAATGACATTTCTTCGTTACATCGTCTTGCAATATGTATTTTAGAATAACACTTAACATACACAATGACATCATCACTTATTTTGGGAATTTGAAAAATTAGTGCCAGTAGACTTATCATATCCCTTAATTCAAAATTTTTTAAGATATTTAAATCTAAAGCAAAACGCCTACAAAATTGTAACAAACACGATTGGTGTAATTGGATAATTGCGTCACTTCCTTTAAGCTCCCATTGGCTTCTCTTTACTACTACGAGAAGACCTTTTACTATAACAAATTTAGCGGGAGAAATTTATGAATGGGCACATCCTACTGCCCAACCCCTCTGTTGGCTACCTACCCGAACTAACCTTCAGTTGTATAACTATAGTATTAATTATGGAGTGTGGAAGAGAAGGAGAACGATCGCTTACGGAATATAACTTGTAAAAATGGGCAGGAATTTGATGCCTGGATTTTAGTTCGAATGGTGGCGCTAGTGTTCCCAACTAGGCCAATGTTGTTAGTTGCAATTATTTGACATTTCTTAAATGAATTTTTGGTAGAGATTTATAGAATAGAGTAGGTATATTTTTTAGTCAAAATATCATAGTAACTTTGTTTATTATTATTTAAAATTTGTAGGATGTCTGCCAATTGCTTTGTACCGGGATGTACCACCGGCAACGGTAATTTAAAAGCTTATAACCGTAAACATGGAATAAAAAATCCCAGTGTGTTTCGCCCTCCCTCTGTAAGTATACATTTAATATCTATTATTATATTAAACATTATAATGTATATACATTGATTTCTTACCCAAGAACGAAATGTTGAAGAACTGGGAAGCAGTTATTAGGCGAATTGACAAACGAATGGAAAAAACCAACGTGGTTTGTGAATTGCATTTTAAAGATGATGATATTGAAAGAGAATATGTTACACATATGCCAGATGGTTCAGTTTTTAAATTGAAGAGAGGCACTCCAAATCTGAAATTTGGAGCAATTCCTTCAATTTTCAATAATTATCCAAAATATTATGCAAATGTTGTAGTCCAAAAAAGAAAAGCACCTGCACCTAGAAACCCAATTCTCACACTTAAAAAAAAGAGATCTAATATACATGAAAATGCCACAACACAAGAAACATTTGAAACAAGTTTCCTTGAAAAGTATGCCAGGGATGTTTAGACTCCTTAAAATTACCTGAAAATGTAAGCCATCCAGAAAGGCACAGATTAATAGATATTAAAAATAAAGGAGGCCTAATGCATCCTTCTGGGACATTGTTTTCCTTAACTAAGCAATTAGAAGAGATAGTCTTAGGTGCTGTTAGTAAAGGAGTGAATAAGGACACTTTGTTTCAAATAACAGAATGTTTGTTAAATTGTAAAGAGCTTTCTTTGATTGGGTGTCATAAACACAGTGTCATCTTAACACAGAAAGTAGTTCGATTTTATTTAATTATGCGAATGCACTTTCTTTGTAAAACAGTGAATAAAAAGAATAGTATTGAAAAAAGCCAAAGAAAAGAGAAAAGAAAGGCAGCCAAATTAATATAAAACAAATATGTAAAACTACATTTTATAAATAAATAAATATCTAATTGTTTATGTTTTATTTCCATCCAGAGACTTATACATATTTTTTAATTTAAACGCTACCTATTTCATAATAGCTTTCCACTACTAAATACAAAATTACCGCATTTTCAAGAAAGCATTAGTAAAATTATTATTTGCCAGTCGCATCCTTAGTGGTTGCCAATATTGAATTATGTAACGAAATTTCTTAAATAAATGCTTAAGACTTTACTACAATTACGCTGCAATTAAAAGTGGTGTAAAATAATATAAACTGTGAAGCCCGACATGTCTGTCAGTCCTGATTCTAATTCTGAAAATATTCCAGCATTATTGTCGTCAGAAATTTATAATTATTATTATTATATTTTATCAACATAAGACAAAAGCTGAGCAAGTTCATTGAATCTGTTTAATTAAATAAATTTTACTACAAGAAATATTTTTTGTCAATGTATATTGTTAATTTAGAAATGTACAGCTACAAATTCTGATGGCAAGTCCAACATGACATAATTTTTTTTCAAATAAATCAAACCATTATTCATTTTACAACTCGTAAATTTCCTATAATAATAATAAACTTTTCTTGTCATTAATTTGCTTCATTTTACTGATATTAACTTTTGAAACTATTACGAATTGTATTATTAATTACAACTGTACTTACGAAAGTTGTACGTATAAAGGAAGTTATTTATTTCATTGAATATCACAATGTTGCACACATTACTTTAGATAAGAAAGGAATAGGGTACAGAAGTAAGCCGGGAGTACACAATGGAGCTGATTTTTATTGAATTTCATATTACATATTTATTAATATTTCTAACGTTGTAACCATTCAAAATTTTAAATTCTGGCCTAAACAGCGATGCAAGCGCCACCAACGTCAAGCATCAACATATTGCCCATTTTCACAACAAGGCGATCGTTCTCCTTCTCTTCCACACTCCATAGTATTAATAAACAAGGTCAGTACTAACGTGTAGCGTCTAAAGTCGAAGTGATGTTCAATGTTGTTGTGGGGGACCCATTCCGAAGTCATACCATTACTTGTTCCGGCGAGAGTGGGTTCACTTTGATCTCGGTCATTTTGACCTAGTTCATTTTAACCTCTAACTGGAAAGCCCTTCATGTAAACGTTATTTCAATCACTGATATTTCTAAAGCGATATTAGTTGTGATCACTGATACTGTAGAATAACAGTGATTAATAACTGCTACTGGATTTATCGCTCATCTCTAACTACATAGCGCTGTCTGTCAAGAGTTCCATGAAAAGTATTAGGCTACATTTCTAATCACTTCGCGTGTAAGCAGGTAATTGGGCAAGTGTGGTACGTGCTGACACCAGAGAAATAGAGTAGGGGAGAACGCGCTTCGACGAGTGCGCATCCAGTTTTAAGCAAACGCTATTGTGGTCGCCATTTTGCAGGGTAGTGTCGGGAAAAACTGCTATTTTTCGGTAGCAGTGACAAACTGTTACTGTGACACGGTAGTCACAGTGAAAAGAAGCAGCTATTTTTGTCACTGTTTATATTCACTGATACTACTGAAAGCGGTTATTTTCGCTAGTCGCAAGTCGCAAGTCGAGGAAAAACGTATTGCATATAACTGCGCCCTTCCTATGGTAACAGACTTGGCGTTCACGTGAAAGGGCGGGTTTATAAAACACTACTGAGAGAACTGCTACTTTAAAGCTGCTGTCACTGTTACTAACGGTGACTGACCAGTAGCAGTGACAAAGTAGCAGACTGCGATTTCACAACCCGCCACTATTGCAGGGTAATTGGCACTTGTGTTGTTGTAATTGTCAAGCTTGGAGGTTATTTTTAATTAATTGTATTAAAAAGGACTTGTGTGTGTTATTAACATGTCGTGCTCTGTGTTGGGCTGCAGTAACAGTCGAAGATTTAAGCCGGAAGGCATTTCTTTTCACACGTAAGTTTGTTTACATTTTTCTAAGTCAATGAACTTTACATGCGAATTGTTGAGCTAGGTATAAATATTACCGTAATAGAATGAAAGAATTGCATCTTTAAGAGCGCGATTAATTCTGCACTATTTGTAGATTTCCACGGGGTGATTCATTGAAAATGTGGTTAGATGTGCTAGGAAAAAATGTTGAAACGTGGACCTGGTCCAAAAATAAAGTTATTTGTTCCAAACATTTTTGTAAGGCTTGTGAGCAACCTTCAAAATGGCGGAATTCAATTTAACTTAGTTGGCGCATCTTTAAGCGCGTTCTCCCCAGAGAAATAGAGTAGGGGAGAACGCGCTTAAAGATGCGCCAACTAAGTTAAATTGAATTCCGCCATTTTGAAGGTTGCTCACAAGCCTTACAAAAATGTTTGGAACAAATAACTTTATTTTTGGACCAGGTCCACGTTTCAACATTTTTTCCTAGCACATCTAACCACATTTTCAATGAATCACCCCGTGGAAATCTACAAATAGTGCAGAATTAATCGCGCTCTTAAAGATGCAATTCTTTCATTCTATTACGGTAATATTTATACCTAGCTCAACAATTCGCATGTAAAGTTCATTGACTTAGAAAAATGTAAACAAACTTACGTGTGAAAAGAAATGCCTTCCGGCTTAAATCTTCGACTGTTACTGCAGCCCAACACAGAGCACGACATGTTAATAACACACACAAGTCCTTTTTAATACAATTAATTAAAAATAACCTCCAAGCTTGACAATTACAACAACACAAGTGCCAATTACCCTGCAATAGTGGCGGGTTGTGAAATCGCAGTCTGCTACTTTGTCACTGCTACTGGTCAGTCACCGTTAGTAACAGTGACAGCAGCTTTAAAGTAGCAGTTCTCTCAGTAGTGTTTTATAAACCCGCCCTTTCACGTGAACGCCAAGTCTGTTACCATAGGAAGGGCGCAGTTATATGCAATACGTTTTTCCTCGACTTGCGACTTGCGACTAGCGAAAATAACCGCTTTCAGTAGTATCAGTGAATATAAACAGTGACAAAAATAGCTGCTTCTTTTCACTGTGACTACCGTGTCACAGTAACAGTTTGTCACTGCTACCGAAAAATAGCAGTTTTTCCCGACACTACCCTGCAAAATGGCGACCACAATAGCGTTTGCTTAAAACTGGATGCGCACTCGTCGAAGCGCGTTCTCCCCTACTCTATTTCTCTGGTTCTCCCCTACTCTATTTCTCTGGCTGACACACTGTGTCACACACCAATACCATTCATTTCTAATGGCAGCCCACGTCCACCTTAAACGCATGCGCACTACAACAAGCAAAGAACAGCTGTTATTGTTTACATCATTTGTTGTTCCTTATTTTTCATAAATACGTACATACAATGGCAAGGGCAATAAAGGACGAGTTTTTGCTTCAATGCATCTCAAATTACCAACCGCTATATGATAAGACGTGTCCTGGGTACAAATCCGTACTACAAAAAGAAAACTGCTGGCAGTCGGTAGCTAAATCGCTGGATGTGGACGGTAAGAAAAGTATTTTCGTAAGCACAAAGTATAAACCAATGTTATAAATAATTTTAGTAACAATTGTGAAGTCGAGATTCAAAGCATTAAAAGAAAAATACCGTAGAGAGTTGGCGATTGAAGAAAAATTCCGTCGAAGTGGAGCTCCAGCAAATGCCAGACCAACATGGGGTTTGATGAGTTTCTTCAAATTCATGTACAAGCACGAAACTCCTAGAACCACATCAAGTAATTATAGTTTCTCTACCGAAGATGTATCATCACAAGAAATAATAACTGAAGACATAAGTGAACTTGATAATTCACTCGAACCTGAAGTAGTAAATGTGGAACATAATTACTATTTTACCTCATATAGTGAAGTAGTAGAATCCCCTGCTAGAAGCTCCCTTAGTTCAAGCCAGCTTCCGCATTCAGAAGAAAATGGTAGGCTAGGCAAAAAACGACGAAGTGAAAATGTCAATAATGTTGACTCCCTTTTAAAAGATGTGTCAACAGCAATAAATAATATAAGTTGCAGATCCAATGACAAATATGAACAGTTTGCTAAATACCTTGGCTGTGAGTTGAAAGACATGGATAAAAAAGATGCCGATGAACTCATGGAAAATATTAATTTAGAGATTATTCATTTTAAGAAACGCTTGAGGAAGGAATAATGAATTTTGCAACTAGTGTAATAGATCAAAGTTTTCCATATTTTATAGAAGATTTTATATTTAAATGTTTAGTAGTAGTATTGTTTTCTTTTTTAGTTCAAATAGTTGGATAAGACTTGTATTTCTTTTGTTTCAATTTTATAATATAAAAGTATAAACTCATACCAAAATTCTTTATTGTTTTAATATTTTTTATCAAAATACATCTGAAATTTCAATCATTAGTTTTATTGATTATCTCCCACTGCCATGGAGCAAGACAGGCCCCTGAACTACATACATATTCTTTCAGATAGTCTCTCATTAATAGAGCAGTGTGTGCGGCATTTCTTGCACCTAGTCTTAATTGTAAATTATTCAGAGCTGCTCCATCCTGTGGAATTTCATTTCTCCATGACCCTGGTATAAAAACACCATCAACTTCTCGATCAACATCTCCACTGCGAAAATACATTTCGTTGTTTTCCTTCCTGATATAATTGTGTAAACACACGGAAGCTTTTATTATATCATCACCTGTTGATGGAGAAGCATTAATAGTTCGATGGAATATTCGAAATCTTGCAACTAATATGCCAAAAACATTCTCAATTACCCTCCTTGCCCTAGACAGACGATAATTGAAAATTCGTTCACATTCAGGCATGATACCTGTCCTGCTTTTGCTGTATGGACGCATTAAATTGGTACGTAGCGGGAATGCTTCATCTCCCACAAAATAAAATGGGATTTCTACATTATCAGGAGCATATGGCATTGATCTTGCACTTGGCAAATTAAGCTCATCATTCAGAAGTTTTTGTCCAAAATGTGATTGATTTAAAACACCACTATCACTCTGGGAACCATAGGCTCCAATATCCACATAGTTGAAAAAATAATTTGCATCACACACGCCGAACAGTATTATGCTGTGATTTTTTTTATAATTGAAGTATGACGAGCCTGAATTCTTTGGTGCTTGAATATTGACATGCTTCCCATCAATTGCACCAACACAATTGGGAAGTGACCATTTTTTAGCAAAATTTTCTGCATTTTTCAACAGAATTTCCTCTGAAGGAACAGGCAGTACCACTGGAGCCAAAACATCCCACAATATCTTGCAAGTTTCTCGCACAACGTTACAAACAGTGGTGATTCCAACTCGAAATGAATATGATAAACTTGGGTATGAATCTCCAGTTGCCAAAAATCTGAGAGTTATGGCTAATCTGCAAGTTGAAGATATCATATATTACTCTGTAAAGTAATCTGATGAAATAATTACCTGCACCCTGGTGAAATGGGTTCTCGTAAAGATTTTTTTTGAATATGTGAGCCCACCAAGGACAATAATTTGTCGAACGATGCTGGGGACATACGAGTAAAATTGTAAAACATGTAGGGATCATGTAAGCGCATTTCATCAATTAAATTCTTGTAAAACCCCTGACTTTTTCTTAGCTGAAAGATCGGGTGAATGCCGTATCTTTTCGGTTTTCTTTTTTTTATAATTGGCAAATATATTTTTTTTATTTGCAATAAACATACTATACTTCCTAACAACACACAATTATCCTCGTTTTCTGACATTATTATTTAACGTAACAACTGTGTAGCAGAATCACCAGAATAAATTTCAACAAAATTTCACAGCTGACAGACTGATCCAACAGCAACAACATGGAAAAGTAAAACTTTTGTTTAGTGACAGTGAGTAGTGACTAGTGACTTTAAAAAGGTTATGTTTAGGGAATGTAGACAAGCGTTAATACGCATGATCCACTAGCGGCACGCAACACGAAAGCTTGGACCTTGCAAGCTATCGTGCCGTGAGCAGCACGGGCGCGCTTGGACACACTTTGGTAACGTGACATTAGAAATGGTTGCATATTACTACTATGCTCCTAGCACGCGTGCTGACCTTCGTGTCACCGGGCGAAGTGATTAGAAATGAAGCTTTAAGAGTGGCCCATAGATAACAAAGAATAGGAAACTCCAACGAACTATATTAGTAAACCATAGAAAGGCTATTTGGTGCACTAAATTTGTGACAGTGGGCGTGGCTATCCGCCATGACAGTTGAGGTCAAAATTCAAATAGATGAATCCGTATTATAATTAATGAAATTATTATATTCATATTAAAAGTACACATTCTGTATTTGTGCATTGGATAGATGTTAATTAATTCCCGCTAATAACAGTGAGAGAGTTGATTGACATAAATAAGAGGTTCTTACCTTTTAAATCTACTTATTGGGTATAAATAATTCTTGAGATTTTATAGAATTTTTCATTAAATCATTAATTACTTATTCTTCTGTTCATTAACTTCGTTATACGAAAGGAAAAAAGGACAACGGTTATTATAATGAGGTAAAATTAAAGTTAAAACAATTTTTTTCTTATATATTTAAATCTTAAATACAATACTATTACAACAGTGCCTTACTTTTAGTGGCCTTTAAAAATTATAGTTTTTGTTAATTTTTGCCGTAGGGAAGTACCAACGGCTGCCATACTATACATTTTACACATACGATGTAAACGTATTTGGATATATTTTTGAATAACAAGTTTTATTAAGTGTATATAATGGATTACATCATCATCATATAATTCAGTAAATAAATGATCATGTTCATAAAATATTTTTGAATAACATACTTTTTTAAATATTTCAGTTTCTAATAATAAACATATATTTCTCTTACAATTTAATATGTCAGTCTTATAACTTACAATGACTGCCTTAGCAATTTTTAGCATTTTCAGTGTTACTAGATGGAATAATTAGTGAATGGTTTACATCTTTAATTGCAATTAGAGGATATTTGTTTTTTTCTGTTCCTAATAGTAAAATGATGCATTCAAGACATTTTAGTTTTTTTACAACTTCCCGAATAACATTCCCAGCAATATACTCTACAATTCCTTCGCAGAACAAAGACAAAGTTCTTACTGTTTTTTCAGTGTTGTGTCTTTCAAAACCTACTTCTAAAGATATATTTGTATCTTCTGAAGAAACATTCGCATTTCTTGAGGGTTCGATTTGAGCTAGCAAGCACTTTCTATATGCTGATCTAAACTGCAAAGCACTTGGATTATTATTATCAACATTCTGTGCCCAGTTTCTAATAGTACGTGGATGTGGTAATTTAATGAACTTTCTAATATATCTATATGCTTGTGATGAATAAAAATGTAAAGTGATAGCAAATTTTTTTACTACTTCCGGATATTCATTATTTTTGTAACCATTCTTATGGTTTAAAAGCAAATCTTTTAACACACATTCGAAACAATTACTAATAACCAGATTACCATTTTCACACAGACGTTTTTTTAAACCACTTATTACCTTCTTCAAATTATTAATTTTAGCAGTTTTCCTCTGTACTTTCTGTTTCAGAGATCGCAACTGACGATCTTGAATTTTCAACTTATCTACTGCCTCATCGAGTTTTTTCTTTAATTTTCGAGGGCTTGTTGTGATACAATAATTATGGTAAGCTGTGATGACAAAATTGATATCGTTGACATTTCTATTGATTTCCTGTACTGTAAAAAAGGTAATATATAGATGGTGCTGTAAAATATAACTCAATTATAAGCCTACCTGTATTCGCACTGTTTTTATTTATTACAAATTCTTCTTCACGAATGTCAATAGTCCTCTTCTTTGGGGGAGGTCTTGATACTTTTTTACATGTTTTCAATTGCGTGAAAGTAAAAATTGTAGGCAAGCTATTGGGTTGCAAACTGCGTCTATTATTATTATAACGAAAACATGTTTCTTCAAAATGAGTAGAACAAATGTAACTGAAAGCTGATGGTTTCCAATGATCCCTTTTCATAGCAATAGTCCATTTCTTTAATAATTCTTTATTCCTCAAGGGAAATCTAAAAGTATTAAATAGATACATTAATTTATTACTCTCAAAAACCAAATAAATTTATGCTTACTTGTAAAACGAAATGTTTGTACCTACTTTCCTTCTGTTGGTACTGTTAATAGCTGAACAGGCAGCAGGCATTGTACTTATAAATTTATAACAAACTCAAAAATCGGACGAAACACACAAAACAAAATTCGAAGTTGACCTCAACTGTCATGGCGGCCTTTAGTTCCTACATTCACCGTTGGAAGCGCTGATTCAACAAGCAACTGCAGAGAAATAGAGTAGGGGAGAACGCGCTTCGACGAGTGCGCATCCAGTTTTAAGCAAACGCTATTGTGGTCGCCATTTTGCAGGGTAGTGTCGGGAAAAACTGCTATTTTTCGGTAGCAGTGACAAACTGTTACTGTGACACGGTAGTCACAGTGAAAAGAAGCAGCTATTTTTGTCACTGTTTATATTCACTGATACTACTGAAAGCGGTTATTTTCGCTAGTCGCAAGTCGCAAGTCGAGGAAAAACGTATTGCATATAACTGCGCCCTTCCTATGGTAACAGACTTGGCGTTCACGTGAAAGGGCGGGTTTATAAAACACTACTGAGAGAACTGCTACTTTAAAGCTGCTGTCACTGTTACTAACGGTGACTGACCAGTAGCAGTGACAAAGTAGCAGACTGCGATTTCACAACCCGCCTCTATTGCAGGGTAATTGGCACTTGTGTTGTTGTAATTGTCAAGCTTGGAGGTTATTTTTAATTAATTGTATTAAAAAGGACTTGTGTGTGTTATTAACATGTCGTGCTCTGTGTTGGGCTGCAGTAACAGTCGAAGATTTAAGCCGGAAGGCATTTCTTTTCACACGTAAGTTTGTTTACATTTTTCTAAGTCAATGAACTTTACATGCGAATTGTTGAGCTAGGTATAAATATTACCGTAATAGAATGAAAGAATTGCATCTTTAAGAGCGCGATTAATTCTGCACTATTTGTAGATTTCCACGGGGTGATTCATTGAAAATGTGGTTAGATGTGCTAGGAAAAAATGTTGAAACGTGGACCTGGTCCAAAAATAAAGTTATTTGTTCCAAACATTTTTGTAAGGCTTGTGAGCAACCTTCAAAATGGCGGAATTCAATTTAACTTAGTTGGCGCATCTTTAAGCGCGTTCTCCCCTACTCTATTTCTCTGAGCAACTGCCGTTCTATGGTTTACTAATATAGTTCGTTGGGAAACTCCCTAATAATCAAATGGACGCACTTATCGAGCACCACCTAGGGAGTTTTTCTCCAACTATACGTAATTTGAATATCTCTGGGCCTGCATATTTATTTTTCATATTAAATTATTAATGCCAGTTAATTGATAATGAAAAATAAAAATACGTTTTGTTGCATACATTACATTTATTAGTATAATACACAATCTATGAACAGTATTTATACATAGAATACAGAGCTGTGCTAAGTACCACTTTTTTGTAGTTAAGTATAAGTACAAGTACATTTGTTTAAAATGTATTTAAATACAAGTACAAGTACTAAGCAATATAAAAGTGCTTAAGTACAAGTACAAGTACACTCAGTTTGAAAAGTACTTAAGTATAAGTACAAGTACAAGTACTTGAAAAAAATTTAGCTGAAACTTCGAACTTTAAAGGAGTACATAATACATATTGCAGTGATCTTGAATTGGTAACAATTTGTGAATAAATGGTTTCTAGATCACTTGTAATTTTATAATTGGTTAAGTAAGAATTTTTTTTGTGTGCGTCCCTGTTATATACATAAGTGTTCAATAAAGGTAAGAATTTTTCTTTATTTATATTTATATATCAGCATTTATTAATTTAAGTTTATAAATTTCTTATAACTTATTAATAATAGAATAGATAATGTAAGCGTGATCTGATAAATAAATCATTAATGTAATATGTGACAAAATAAATGAATTATACATGAGTAAGCAATCAATAGAAATAACTTGGAGTACATGTAATGGTAACCAGGTTATATAGGGAATGGAATTTGTTGTAGACCAGAGAGAGAGAGACGGATGTATTTCCAAAGATGAGGGATCCTCCTGACTTTTGTGCCTCGGTGCGTCGAGCTCTTTGTATACTGAGCAGGGATAGTTTGACGCTCGGGGTACCTAGTCGTAAGGCTCGACGGAGGCAGCGTGTAATGATGTTGGATGGGTCCGTCGTCCGGATGTCTAATGAGACCGCATGTAGGATGGCCGCGGATGGCGTGACCCGGCCTGTGAGGCGATGTTGAGAGGCCTCCGTCGAGGCCGAAGAAACGAGCACGATGAATAATTGAGAGAATAAGTAATGTTTCATTTAATTTGACTTCGTACTGTATAGATATCTATGTCTGTATTCGTGTATATGTGTGTTTCTTGGTTGTCTTCATATAATCTGTATAATGATCAAACGTATACCGACGATTATGAACATTTTCCCATTATTTCCGAGTAATCGCAAGACTAAGAAAATACGAATAAAACTTCCCAACAATATGAAAAGGTGGTTTAAAAATGATGTAAACAACAATCAAGAAATTTATGAAATGATAAGAATGTGGCAATGAACATTAAATTGTATTAAAAGGATGTAAATAGTGTTACTCACTTACCAAGTCAATGTTTAATAGATAACATCCTGTGCATTACATCTGTATTTCACTATTGCTCACATTAATATTAATTTAAATTTTGTACAAAGTAATAAATGCAAACATGTCACTAACAGAATTTATGTTTATTTACATTTTTCAAATGTAAAGTACATCGAGTTACCGATAGGAGCAGCACCATCGATATGCAGTTTTGGAAGTGGTATTGGTATCTGCCGAGGATGACCGTACGTTTTTGTAAAGAAAATTATGCATATAAGGGCCAATGGACAGAAAGTCAGGTCACTTCTCAGCTGGTGTAAACTGCTAATCCGGAAGAGCAAAGGAAGTAGGTGAAAAACCACTTCTTCTTTTAAAAGATTATTCTTGAATCTGAACTTAGAATATTTTTAAAAAAAGATTTTTCGATACTTATAAAATTTTCAACAAGATTTAAAACTTGTAATATTTTTCGTAATAGTCGTGCTGCACAATTTACATTGAGATTTGTAATTATTTTAGAAATAATTATTTATGTACGGGACAATTTTATTTTAATTCGAACTTTGAATTTATTTATTTTTATTTATTTTTCTGGAATGTTTTGTTTTGTATGTAGGGTTACTACGCCATGCATTATGATAAAACATTTTAGTGACTGTAATGATTAAGTTGAATAGCGTAATAATTTTATTTTAGTGTAAAAATTTTCTTTACTACTTTATTTATCAGATTAAAGGATTTGTGACTAATAATTTTGTTTAATGTATATACAGAATAATTGAACTGTGATCAATATTTAAATCATGGATGAATTTGAAGTGATGTATGAAGAATTAAGGTGATTTGATAATGTTTGTTATAAATGTGTGTATAGTGTTGTGCCAATTTTTTTTTGAGTGGTGTTTTGTATTGGAATCTCAAAGAAGGTAAAGTTTTATTTTAATGCATATATTTTCTTGTATGTATATCAAGTATATTTTGTAGTACTTGTGTGTTTGATGTTAACGTGTTGGGTAATACATCAGGGATGTGTGAAATGAATTAAGTAGTTATTTAATTCATAGCATGGAGTCCTGGTGAATCCTTAAAACACGAATTAGTCTTGGTGGTACTGTGTTGGGAGCGAGAAAAGGCGCCAGGCAGAACTAATCAGGGCTGAGTTAATTAATTGAATACACAAAGACTTTTATTTTATTTCATTTTTTTTAATTTAATTTAAAATTTATATATATACCTTAAGGGGTGAGCACATTGTGGTGTATGTTCGGGTTGTGTCCGACGAGTTAAAAAGACATACTCGTAGGGTGGAACTTTGGGGTACCTACCAGTGTGAATTTGCTTTCTGATGGTACTATGTTGGGAGCGAGAAAAGGCGCCAGGCAGGACTAATTAGGGCAAAGCCATTCCCTTAATGTTTATATTTTCTTCGTAAATAATGAATCGCGTAAATTTTTGGTTATTCATATTCCAGTACAATTCATCATATGCAATAAAATTTTATTTTATTAAAGATGTTGATTGTTTACATGTATCTATGACAAATATAAATCATGATAATCACGTTTACATTTAAAATATAAAATTTTCTCGACGTTATGCTTTCATTTATTTTAATTTCTTTATTATATTGACTTGTTGTTTATGATATGTGTAGTTTTGGATGATGTTTTGAAATATTAATTTTTTTTCTGTAAATATATATAATTGTGTAATTAAAAATTTCTCATTCCTTAATATTTATTTTTAATAAATTAGATGATAAGATTTATTTTGCATTTTATTTTCTTTACCTGACCTGGAGATAATTAAAGAGCATTCAAGTTGATTGGAGAATTTATTTATATTTTCTGCCCCTGAGAGAACATTTTCTTTAATCATTCTAAACTGAGCTAGTTAAATGTAAAATTGCCTAACCTACTATCTAGCAGAAAATTTGTTGTATCTTAGTCTAGCATAAGGCCTAGCACTAGGATGCGTGCTTGATTCTTACCTACTCATTGATTGAATAATTTAAATTATTTTATATAAACCTCAATTTGTAAGAGTCACAGCATATATATATGGCACCCAACGTCGTGGGGCACTTTTACATTTTTATACTAATTAGATAAAAATTAATTAATTATTTAATATTCAAATAGGTGTGTAATTAAAGGGAGGTATTTTCACCTTTAAGTGCATTTGAATAATTAATAAGAGCAATTTACAAATAATTTTGTCAAGTTTTGATTTACTATTTCTCCACAAATAAGTCTCTTTAAGTGCCAGGACAGATAAAGTAAATATGTCTGAGAATAAAGGTGAGGGTGAAAATCCTGAAAGTGGTACAAATACCAAATATTTATTTGAAACATACAGGGAACCACAAGGTATTTCCTCTGTGACAGACTCAGAAAAGACTACCTCTTGATGAGGATGAAAATGTAACTGAAAATGTAGTAATTGAAGCGAAAGAAATGCCAGGCGGAGACAGATTTGATTTTCTATTTGAAAAACTTTTCTGTAAATTGGAAAGTGACAAGATAGAAATGAAAGTAGAAATGAATAAGAAGTTTGCTGAGAAGTTTGAAGAAAATAAAGAAGAGATGAATAGGAACAAAAAGGAAATGAATAAGAAGTTAGATGAAAATAAAACTGAAATGAACAAGAAGTTTGAAGAAAATAAAGAAGAGATGAATAGAAATAAAATAGAGATACAAACTGTGGTAAAGTCGATGAATGAGAAGATAGACGAAAGGATTAAAGCTTGTAGAATGGAAATGTCAGAAATGGATGAGAAATTAAAAGAAGATGTGAAACAAAGCACAACACAGATCAATGAAAGGATAGAAGCAAGCGAAAAGAAGTGTAAGAATAGCAGTGAATTCTTAATAGACGAAATGAATCAGAGAGCTAGAGTAACAAAAGAAAACTTTAAACTGATGGAAGAAAAGATTGGGGGACAAGATGAGAAAATACAACTCTTGGAACTGAAGGTGGACAGTAGTGCCATGTCAGTTCAGGAAGATGTTAAAAATTTAACAAGTAAGTTTGAAGACTGTAGGGTTAAATATGGAACATGCACAGACTCTCTTTTAAAGCTACAGGATATGACATTAAATTGTCAAGATACGATAAAGAATTTGAAGACAAGAGTTGAACAGGGTACAATTACACCTTGTGTTGTGCCTCAACAGATATCAATCGGAACAGAAAATATACCTAAGTTTTCTGGATACAACAAAGACAATCCTATGGCATTTCTCAAAACCATTAAGACATATATTCGTGGTATTAATGATGATATGTCAAAATTACATTTCATGAGAGGGTGTCTTAGAGATTATGCATTACTATGGTATGATATGGTAATTGATGAGGTACAGACGTATGAAGAATTAGAAAACATGTTTATTAGACAATACTGGGGACAAACTCAACAAAGACGCATCAGACATGACCTCACATTTGGAAAATATCGTTCCATCACGTCTAGAGAGAATTATGTTATTAGGAAATATTCTTTCTTGAAGCATATACAACCTGTGATCCAGGAGTGTGACATTGTTACACAATTAGCCAATCATTTCGAGCATGAGGTAGTACAAGCAGTTGCTTTACAGGGTATAGACACCGTTGAGCAACTCTTGGAATTGGTAAAGCGTCTGGACGACGTGGAAGATAGAAGTGTATCTCAGAATAGAAATGGATATAAAGCAGGTAACAATGGTAATCACTATAATACTCAGCAAAGGTATAATGGTAATTACTACAATAATCAACAAAGATACAATGGTAATCGGTATCAAAATAATAGTTATCAGAGAGAGAGAGTAGATAATGGAAACAACAAAAATATGAGTAGTAGTAGTAGCAATAATAATAATAATTGGAAACAAGAGGGTTATGCAGGAAAGAAATATGGAAAGAATGAAACAGAAAATGCCAGAGGAGTTAATAATGTAATAATAGAAAGAAAAGAAGATAGAGGAGAAGCTGTAATGAAAGACGAATCAAAAGGAGCAATAAAGAAAGAGATAAAAGGTGTAACCCCAGTAGAAGACAGATAGTTGCACAACTCAGTAGGAGGTGCTACATCTCTGAATTTTTAGTAGAACCAACCAGAAAGGAAGAGGGTTCTCAAAGAGTGATCGACTTTGAGGATATTAGAAAAATAACCACAGAGCTACCAATAGTAAAAATAAAAATAGGCCAAATAGAGGTAGATGCACTAATTGATACAGGAGCACAATTGTCTCTTTTAGATAGTAGTTTAGTAGATAAGCAATTAGAAGATTCAGGTCATTATATGTCCATAAAAAAAATAAATTTATTTACTGCCACAAAGAAATTAGTAATAGCTATAGATAAGGTATTTTACATAAATGTACGAATAGGTAATTTAGAATTTTTAGCTGAATTTGTTATTGTACCTAGTTTAAATTATAATTGTATACTTGGAATGGATTTTTTGAGTCAGTATAGTACTAAATTAAACATGGAAGATAAAACCTTTCACATAAAGAGGGCAATTATTTCATGGAATAAAGATGTGCAAGAAGATGAAATTTTAATTAATAATTTAAATAGTAAAGAGTATGATGAGGATTTTAATATACATCCTGAAAATATTAGTTTAAGAAACAAGGAAAGGAATGCACGCCAGGTGGATACTCTTCAAGAAGGAGAGGCCACATTTGCCACGGGTGACATAAATAATGGATGTACACACCATGTGGAGGGTCTTCAAAAGAAAGACGCCACGAAATATATGGGTGACATAGTAAATAAATGTACACACCGGGAAATAAATATGGGTGACATAAACTTGAATTGTAATGAGCTATATGAAAGAGAGGTAAAAAATCTTCTTGCAGAACACATAAAATTATTTGATGATAGCCCAGGTCTAGCGAAAGGTTATGAACATAAATTAGAAGTTGATGAGAATCAGCCATTTAAAGTAAGAAATTATCCAATTCCATATAAATATCAACAACAGGTAAAAATAGAAATTAAAAATATGTTAAGGGATGGTGTAATAGAACGATCAGAGTCTAGCTTCATTAATCCCATTGTGGTGGTAGTAAAGAAAAGTGATGATGACCGAAAAGAGACGAAACTACGCTTGTGCCTTGACGCGAGAATGCTTAATAATCGCACCAAAGCACAGTTTGAAGCTCCACAGAGCATAGAAAACTTATTGGCAAAATGTACAAACGCCAAGTGGTTTACAAAGTTAGATTTAAAGAGTTCTTTCTGGTTGGTACCTTTGCACAAGGATTCTAGAAAATATTGCTCATTTATAATGAACTCTCTAGTATATTCCTTCAAGGTTGTACCTTTCGGCTTATCAACTGCCACAGCTGCGCTAGTAAGGGCCATGCAACAGATACTAGACCCATATGAGGAATATGTATCACACTATGTAGATGATATTTTAATATTTAATGTAGATTTAGAGAGTCATCTAAAGGCTGTTAAAATTATTTTAAGTACATTAGAAAAAAATGGTCTGAAAATTAATTTGGAAAAATGTGAATTCGTTAAGAATAGAGTTAGCTATTTAGGGTACATGATAGACGGTAGGACTGTATCAATAGAGGAAAAGAAATTGGAAGCAGTTAGAAATTACCCAAGACCCAAAAATATAAAGATGTTAAGGGGATTTTTAGGCATAGTGAATTATTATAAGCACTTTATTCCTAAGATATCAGATAAAACAGTAACCCTCTTTAAAATGATAAAGAAGGGTGTAAAATTTAAATGGACTCCTGAAAGAATAGAAGCTTTTGAAGAAATCAAGCAGGAATTTTGTAGGGCGTTAGTTTTAAATCTGCCTCGATGTGAGGAAGAATTTACTTTACGGTGTGATGCCTCAGATCATGCCATTGCTGCTGAACTTTTTCAAGTTAGAGATGGTAAAGAGATACCAATCTGCTTTATTTCACGGATATTAAGGGGGTACGAGAGTAATTATACGGTTTCAGAAAAAGAACTATTGTCAGTGGTACATGGGGTCTCTAAGCTCAAGTACTATTTGATGGGAAATTTCTTTACAATAGAGACTGATCATTTATCCGTGATTTTCTTAATGAAAACTAGATTTACAAATGCACGGCTATACAGATGGTCTTTGTTTTTAAGTGAGTATAATTTTAGAATTAAACATAGAAGAGGGAAAGATAATGTTGTTGCAGATGCATTTAGCAGAGCTTTTGGTAATAATAAGCAATCAGGATCATATCAGATCAATGCTTATAATTTTGAAGTAGCTCCTGAGTTATATAGTAGAGAGAATATAGAACATAGTCAAGGAGAAAATGATGTGCAAGACATGAAAAGAAAGGCACTTCGAGAACCCAACTACAAAGGGTTTAGGGTAATAAATGATATTTTGTATAAAAGAATAAGGGACAATGATTTGTTAGTATTGGGAAGTGAATTAGCAAAGAATGTTATGTTAGATATTCATAGGAGGTTGGGACACCCTGGAAATAGAAAGACATTCTTAGTTTTTAGGGAGCAATTCTATGCTAAACAGGACAAACGTTTAGTTGAAAGATGGAACAAACAATGTAAACTATGTTTATTGGGTAAATATAAAAATCGTGTAAATAAAAATGTTGTATTAGGGTAGATAATAAGTTAGATTTAGTTACGGCAGATTTTCTAGGTAATTTAATACCTGGACATATGGGATATAGAAATGTGTTTGTGATGGTAGATATCTTTACAAAATATGTGAAACTTTATCCCACTAGAAAATATAATACCGACATAGCGATAATTTGTATTAATCAGTTTATAGAGGAAGTAGGTCAATTTCAAAGACTTTTAGTAGATAATGCTACTTATTTCAATAATGACCGCTTCATTCAAGAATTAAACTATATGAATGTACAAGTCAATTTTTCCTCAGTGAGACATCCAGAAGGGAACCCTTGTGAGAGATACATACAAGAGGTTATAAAGCACTTGAGTATACGAACTCATGAGAATCATGTGGGCTGGGTGAGGCATTTGACAGAAGTCGAAAACGTAATGAACTTTCTACCCAGTGTAACCACTAATCTCAGCCCATATCTACTGATGTTTGGTAGATATCCACCACGACCATGGAGACAAGAAACTCCTCCTGTAGAAAATTTAGAAGAAATAATAGAGCGTGGACGAGAACAGCAACGGGTTAGAGCTCAAAAATACACCGGGGAAGAGAATGAGAAGATTAAAAATCGTAAAGTTTTTAATAGGGAGGATATAGTAATAATAAAAAATTATCGATTAGGTCGGAGAGACAATAATAAGTGTGCTAAATTGGACCTTCCTTATGATGGACCTTATCGTGTAGGTAGAGCGATAAATGACACAACTTATGAAGTAACAGAAGTGAATAATGAGCGTGTCAAAGGCAGACTTCATGTTTCGAAGTTATATGATTATGATCTTGAAGATAATGCATGAATAGATTAAATTTGTTCATGAATTGTAGATAGGAGGGGAACATAGTACAGAAAGGTTTCAGGTGTTTATGTTCAATGTAAATGATATTATAAACAATCTGTAAGTGAGTCAATTGGTATTTATGGGAAATCTTGGATTTATACCATTAACATTAGCGATTCTCGCTTATAAATCGCAGATATTCCCATAGGGATATTTATGCAGTGATCTTGAATTGGTAACAATTTGTGAATAAATGGTTTCTAGATCACTTATAATTTTATAATTGGTTAAGTAAGAATTTTTTTTGTGTGCGTCCCTGTTATATACATAAGTGTTCAATAAAGGTAAGAATTTTTCTTTATTTATATTTATATATTTATATATCAGCATTTATTAATTTAAGTTTATAAATTTCTTATAACTAATAATAGAATAGATAATGTAAGCGTGATCTGATAAATAAATCATTAATGTAATATGTGACAAAATAAATGAATTATACATGAATAAGCAATCAATAGAAATAACTTGGAGTACATGTAATGGTAACCAGGTTATATAGGGAATGGAATTTGTTGTAGACCAGAGAGAGAGACGGATGTATTTCCAAAGATGAGGGATCCTCCTGACTTTTGTGCCTCGGTGCGTCGAGCTCTTTGTATTCTGAGCAGGGATAGTTTGACGCTCGGGGTACCTAGTCGTAAGGCTCGACGGAGGCAGCGTGTAATGATGTTGGATGGGTCCGTCGTTCGTGTGTCTAATGAGACCGCATGTAGGATGGCCGCGGATGGCGTGACCCGGCCTGTGAGGCGATGTTGAGAGGCCTCCGTCGAGGCCGAAGAAGGGAGCACGATGAATAATTGAGAGAATAAGTAATGTTTCATTTAATTTGACTTCGTACTGTATAGATATCTATGTCTGTATTCGTGTATATGTGTGTTTCTTGGTTGTCTTCATATAATCTGTATAATGATTAAATAACTGATAGAGTATTTATACTTTAGTTTGAGATGCCAATCACCAGGAACAATAAGCTGGGTGAACGCATATGATAATTCACCTGTCAATAATACATCATCGTTAGAAAATGAAGAGGTTAAAAGGGTTCGTGACAAATTCAACAAACGTATACCGACGATTATGAACATTTTCCCATTATTTCCGAGTAATCGCAAGACTAAGAAAATACGAATAAAACTTCCCAACAATATGAAAAGGTGGTTTAAAAATTATGTAAACAACAAGCAAGAAATTTATGAAATGATAAGAATGTGGCAATGAACATTAAATTGTATTAAAAGGATGTAAATAGTGTTACTCACTTACCAAGTCAATGTTTAATAGATAACATCCTGTGCATTACATCTGTATTTCACTATTGCTCACATTAATATTAATTTAAATTTTGTACAAAGTAATAAATGCAAACATGTCACTAACAGAATTTATGTTTATTTACATTTGTCAAATGTAAAGTACATCGAGTGACCGATAGGAGCAGCACCATCGATATGCAGTTTTGGAAGTGGTATCGGTATCTGCCGAGGATGACCGTACGTTTTTGTAAAGAAAATTATGCATATAAGGGCCAATGGACAGAAAGTCAGGTCACTTCTCAGCTGGTGTAAACCGCTAATCCGGAAGAGCAAAGGAAGTAGGTGAAAAACCACTTCTTCTTTTAAAAGATTATTCTTGAATCTGAACTTAGAATATTTTTAAAAAAAGATTTTTCGATACTTATAAAATTTTCAACAAGATTTAAAACTTGTAATATTTTTCGTAATAGTCGTGCTGCACAATTTACATTGAGATTTGTAATTATTTTAGAAATAATTATTTATGTACGGGACAATTTTATTTTAATTCGAACTTTGAATTTATTTATTTTTATTTATTTTTCTGGAATGTTTTGTTTTGTATGTAGGGTTACTACGCCATGCATTATGATAAAACATTTTAGTGACTGTAATGATTAAGTTGAATAGCGTAATAATTTTATTTTAGTGTAAAAATTTTCTTTACTACTTTATTTATCAGATTAAAGGATTTGTGACTAATAATTTTGTTTAATGTATATACAGAATAATTGAACTGTGATCAATATTTAAATCATGGATGAATTTGAAGTGATGTATGAAGAATTAAGGTGATTTGATAATGTTTGTTATAAATGTGTGTATAGTGTTGTACCAATTTTTTTTTGAGTGGTGTTTTGTATTGGAATCTCAAAGAAGGTAAAGTTTTATTTTAATGCATATATTTTCTTGTATGTATATCAAGTATATTTTGTAGTACTTGTGTGTTTGATGTTAACGTGTTGGGTAATACATCAGGGATGTGTGAAATGAATTAAGTAGTTATTTAATTCATAGCATGGAGTGCTGGTGAATCCTTAAAACACGAATTAGTCTTGGTGGTACTGTGTTGGGAGCGAGAAAAGGCGCCAGGCAGAACTAATCAGGGCTGAGTTAATTAATTGAATACACAAAGACTTTTATTTTATTTCATTTTTTTTAATTTAATTTAAAATTTATATATATACCTTAAGGGGTGAGCACATTGTGGTGTATGTTCGGGTTGTGTCCGACGAGTTAAAAAGACATACTCGTAGGGTGGAACTTTGGGGTACCTACCAGTGTGAATTTGCTTTCTGATGGTACTGTGTTGGGAGCGAGAAAAGGCGCCAGGCAGGACTAATTAGGGCAAAGCCATTCCCTTAATGTTTATATTTTCTTCGTAAATAATGAATCGCGTAAATTTTTGGTTATTCATATTCCAGTACAATTCATCATATGCAATAAAATTTTATTTTATTAAAGATGTTGATTGTTTACATGTATCTATGACAAATATAAATCATGATAATCACGTTTACATTTAAAATATAAAATTTTCTCGACGTTATGCTTTCATTTATTTTAATTTCTTTATTATATTGACTTGTTGTTTATGATATGTGTAGTTTTGGATGATGTTTTGAAATATTAATTTTTTTTCTGTAAATATATATAATTGTGTAATTAAAAATTTCTCATTCCTTAATATTTATTTTTAATAAATTAGATGATAAGATTTATTTTGCATTTTATTTTCTTTACCTGACCTGGAGATAATTAAAGAGCATTCAAGTTGATTGGAGAATTTATTTATATTTTCTGCCCCTGAGAGAACATTTTCTTTAATCATTCTAAACTGAGCTAGTTAAATGTAAAATTGCCTAACCTACTATCTAGCAGAAAATTTGTTGTATCTTAGTCTAGCATAAGGCCTAGCACTAGGATGCGTGCTTGATTCTTACCTACTCATTGATTGAATAATTTAAATTATTTTATATAAACCTCAATTTGTAAGTCACAGCAATATGTATTTTTAATTATTGTAAAATGTTTCAGTTATGACAAATGACGAGTTGACAAAACATCGCTGATCTAGCATCAAAAAATAAAAACGTAAATAAACCTGATAAACTGTTGTATTAAAAAAAAACAAAAATAAACATTTCAATTTCGAACATTATAACAAAAATATATATAATTCTGGGATTCATATAGGTGTATAAACTAGTATACTTTTGAACTAAGGTACTTTATAATAAGCTTGAGTAGAAATACCAACACTACTAATACCTATTCCATAATTCCATAGCTTCAATTCAATGTACATAATATTACTTATTACTTAACGCAATCTTAAATTTAGATAAATTATTTTAGTCTAGACAAACATTGTTGCCTTTTAGAACAACAAGAATTTGAAAATGTTCATTAGAGAGTGCGTTTCTTCTTGGTGTATTCAGAAATGTTGCTATAGAGAAAAGTCTTTCTACCGGAGCAGAAGATGGCAAGCAAGTATTATATTTGAAAAACACTTTTTTTATTAAAGGGAAATCGTTTAGCATTTCTAGATTTTGTCTGTTATCCTTAAGATAATTTAAAACTTGAATCTCCGTTCTTTCCAAACAAAATGACGAATTAGTTGTATTAGATTCTTCTTCTTTAAATTTAAAAAATGAATTTTCTTCTACTGCTGTGTTTTTTTGGAATTTCAGGCAATAGTTCTTCTAAGGCAAATTCTTCACAATCGTCGATCAGCATTCGCCTAGCGTCGTCCCTGGGTTTTTTCCAAATTAAGGTTTAATTCTTGTAATGTTGAATACCACCTTAACTTAAATTGAGGATGGGAGACTGTTGCTAACAACGTCTCATCATCTTCCAAACGTAAAATGGAACCAAATCTTCTTTTTAAACCCTCTTGGACAGCTTTAAGTATAATTTCCCCGCCAAATTTAAATTGTTTTTTTTCAAGTTTTACAAAGTTATCACTTAGTACCACAAGTGTTGGTAATACCATTCCATAATGCACACCATATTCCCCTTGCAACATATCAAGACCGACTGCTAATGGTTTTAAAACTTCTACATACTCTTCTATATACTTTATTTCACCTTCAGTAAAATATTTTAAACCTATCTTATGAAATAGTTGTGGAAGTTTTTCTCTTACAGAAATTATCTGCTGCAAACTGTCATATAAAGAGTTCCATCTTGTGATGCCAGGTGAACCAAGTGTGTGGCCTAAATGACTCTTTATTATTTCAGATGACTTCGGCAAGTGACATTTTTTCCACAATTCCTTGCATTTATTTATCGCATGCATGTTTCTTGTGCGTATATTTTGGTTTGCATCAATAGCTTTTCTGATGTCCGTTGTTGCGATTAAATTTAGTGAATGACTACAACATCTGTAGTGTCTGTTATAAATGCAACAAGTTTCTTATCAAATGTTTCTTGTTTTATTTTCAGAGAACAATTTGTATTCTTTTCGGCTTTTTCTTCAGGCCTTTTTAAGTGCACTTCTTTATTATATAAGTCGTATTCAGTAGGATGCATCCGTTTTAAATGTCAGAATTAGTTGTAACATTTTGAGAACCTTTAATAATGTTTTGAACTGGCAAACACACTTGACACAATGCTTCAACAGACCCTGTAGAAACATTGTTGTTTTTAACTTTGTAAAATTTTCCGTTTAATATTTTGATCTTCGTTGTGTTTAATGTTTTCTCATTTACAGTTACCTCATGATGCACATGTGTAGCTGTAGTTGTGGCAGAATCTTGATTGATTTCCGATATTTCAATACCCGAAGTTGAAGTGCCCGGTTTACTTAATTCTAAGAATGACAACATTTTTGTTTGCTTCAAATTCAGACGTTTCACTTCTGGCTCGTACGACAAATCTTCATCTGAGGAATTTTCGTAGGGATCGGGTTCGGGAGACGGAGACCTCATTCTTTCTGGTAGCTGGTAGCAGGTATAGCAGATTGGACAGGTAGTAAATTACTACTGGTATTAACAAGATCTGCAATATAAAAATAGCACACTATTTACTCGATTTTTCGTCCCGAAAAAAACGTTTTTAATTTACTATACTAAAATAATGCTTCAGTTCAAGAGTGCTTTTGGCAAATACCTAACCTACGTACACATACTACTTGATACTTGTTGTATAATAAACATATAATAATGGTACTGTAAAATGTATATGTTACGGTTAATGTGATTATTCGGCGATTATGCATAATGACCGATTGTCGATTGACCGGTCAATGTGAATAATAAAAATAAAAAAAAAATGGGACAGAAGGGCTTCCGTTCCGGACGCTTCGCTCCCCACTACTAAAGAAAAAATATCCTCGAGCCTTAGAAGTTGGGCTACGCTGTAGAAGTGAGCCGTTTGTGTCTGTATTAATCAAATTTACCGATTTATCACATTTACCGTAACATATACATATATCAACTTAGACAACTTATAGGTATATTGTACAGTCACATTCAGAACTCATGTCTCCCCAATATATCGGCGTGCGCGAATAGTATATCTACTTTAAAATGTAAACAATTCCCGGAAAGCACTTACGAAATCTCGAAACGAGTCGAGACTTAAATCTTTGTTTGGGTGAAAAAATTAGTAACTGAAAGCTAGAAATTCATATAATCATATAAGTATGGTATATTTTAACGATTATTTTAATTAAAGAAGTAAGAAGTAAACACGAATTCCATTCTGCCAACGTAACCGCCGAAAGAAGAAGAGGAGAAGGTTTGTACTGATATTAAGGGGAAGGTTACGTCTCAAACTTCGCCTAATTTCTTCCCCTCACCGGGTATCAATTCTCGCCGCCTCGACAATAATTCGTAGTTCTCACTACTTATCACAACAACCAAGAGTTTGCCGTTCTGCTTTATTTCTTAGTTCCTTAAGCAAGTAATAGTTGTGATTAACGTATTGTAACGAAAACAAGTCCGTAAAAAAAATAGAAGAGTAAACATTACCGCGACGCACCATAAATAAAGTCATAAATCATCCACATATATGTAATGCCTAAGCGACAGACAGTCTGCATTTTCTTCTAGTATACTCCCGAGCTTATCCAGTGTTCGCTCGCACCTTTCTAGACCTTTTGTCTGCACATATATATAAATGCCGTCGGCGGGATAAGGAATTTATTCATTCAGTAATATTCGAACAGTTTAAAATAAATATAAATAGAGCGGTGCAGTTTTTATTACAGTGCAATAAAGAAATAAATACGTGTGTTAATTTATTCGTAGTAGTTTTAAGTGTGTAAATATACAGACTGTTCCAAAACATTTGCACGAGTTGTTTATTGCGAACCCGAAAACGCAACAGTATATTCATCAGTATTTGCAAATAATAATGGCTGAAAATCAGCGCCGTGAAACGTCGTTAGAAACAAGGAGTAAAATTATTGCCCTTTGGCAATGTGGTTACACTAAGCAACAAATTGCGGATGAAGTGGATTTATCGGTAAGCAAATGTCATAGAAACCGACAGTTCATTTGTTCATTAGTTTGTTGCATTTAAAGACAAGACAAATTCAGCGTTGGATTTCTCGTTACCGGAACAACAATGTTGAAGACAGACCACTTCGGAATTTGCCACGTACCGGCCGGAAACCTTGTTTAAGTCAGCACCAAATTGCTCAAATAGAACAGTGGATATTGACAAATCCCTTCACTACAACAGAAAAGATCAAAGAACAACTTGGGCTGGGTGGCTCAAATGTTACAATAAAACGCCAGCTAAATAAAATAGGTCTCCTGTGTAGAAAACCAGCGCAAAAAAATGAATTGACGAACGAACACACGGAAGCTAGAGTACGTTTTGCGAGAGACAATTTAAACAGAGATTGGCATAACGTAATATTTAGTGATGAAAAGATGTTTTCAACCTCTGAAGATTCTGCAAAAGTTCTATGGCGGCGTAATTTAACAAGATATCAACCCGAACATGTTCAGCCTACTCGAAGAAGTGGTCGAATAAGCTGTGTATTTTGGGGTTGGATGTGTGCTGCTGGGCCTGGAGAACTCTTCAGCGTCGAGTTACCAGCGAAGAATACGTTGCCGTATTAGAAGATATTTTGCTACCAAGTGCCCGTACTTCTTTCCTGATGGTCCCACATATTTTGTTCAAGACAATTCACCCATCCATACTGCGAACATCGTAAGAAATTGGTTTGCGTATCATAAAGACATTCATGTTATACCATGGCCTGCCCGATCGGCGGATCTTAACCCAATTGAAAACCTCTGGGGTCTAATGGTCCGCAATTGGTCAGATGATGCTAACAGAAATGTAAGGAATGTAGAAAATTTAACTCGAAATGTGACGGAAGTATGGGACCGCTTGCGTGATCGTGAATATTGTGAACATGTGGTTAATTCTATGACTGAGAGACTACAAGAATGCGTTCAAAACAACGGTTTTTATACAAGACATTAAAACCTTAAACTCACACATTAGAAGTAT
Source organism: Amphimallon solstitiale (assembly GCA_963170755.1). Taxonomy (NCBI): domain Eukaryota; kingdom Metazoa; phylum Arthropoda; class Insecta; order Coleoptera; family Scarabaeidae; genus Amphimallon; species Amphimallon solstitiale. Next base: position 27,453,196 of record OY720685.1, read on the forward strand.
TTTTTTATTAAATTAGTAATAGTCTTCCTTTATTGAGTTATTAATTTATTTACACAAGTTGCTATTTTGTTTAATACATATTTTGGAAATTATATTGTTTATTGTGGTGTTTAATTACAGAATGAAATGTTTTATATTTGCGGTATTATTACATATCTTTAACCAATTCGTGCTGTATAATCAGCAATTATTAAAAGGATAATAATTGTAAATTTTGATTGATTTAAAGACCTGCGTATGTTTGGATAACTTTTTAAACCATAAAATAAATTTCACAGAGATGTGATAGTTAATAACTGAATACTTTTTCTTTTATGATAAAGGCGTTTCTTCAATGATATTAGAATTTTTTGCAAATGAATTTGGAGCAATAATAATGTATACGCACATATTTACAAATATTTTCGTTCAGTAAACAACCTTTTAAAAAGGGAAAATAAACATATAATAAAAACACAGTGTTTTTATAACTACGCAGGCAAAAAGAATACACAAGCCACTGTAATATATTTTAAAGTAGATATACCATTCGTAGATACCAGTTTATTAGGGAGACATGAATTTTGAATGTGAGTGTACTATTGTAGTTTGTAGTTATGTAAATGATAAATGTAAATACTAAATACGTACTTACGTTTTCCGTCAACAACTAACACACAAGGTGCACACAAGATTAAGTAGCCAAGTAGGTAGGAATTGATACAGTTATACCAATTTAACATAACTAAACTCTGTCAAGCTACACCGCTGCAACATAACCTCAACTCATCTTTTCAAACAAGAAACTACTAAGTACTTATAAAAATAAGTACAAATACAAGTACAAAATATAAGTACAAGCGTTGATTGAAGGAATACATGTATTCCTTCAATCAACGATCTGACATATGATTGTGCAGAAGTCCAATATCATTGGCTATATTCAGCCGGACTAATCACACAGCGCTAGGTCGTACCAAAGAATATTAACTTACGGCACAGTATATAGCTATGTAATAGAAACAGTAGTTTCTCTCGAGGGAAATAATTGTCCTCCTACCAACGACCTTGAGCCGACGCGTGCGTGAAAATTTCTGAATGCGCAGTAGTCAGCCATCAGCTGTTGAGATGGCGGGATTATTTGATGCGATTGCTGGGCATGCGATTTGTGAATGGCCGTTCATATAAGTTATGCTGTACACCTATTATACAAAATGTTTGACAAACAATTTATTATGAACACTAATTTTACAAATTAATGGGTAGTTGTACACAGATTAAACAAGGCATTTGTAAAACTAAATTATACATTCTTTTGGCATTTATAATTAACGTCAAATAAATTTATTAACACATTATTAATTTAGAATTTGTGTTTAAAATGTGTGTCAAAAATTTTTGTTTGATTATTGTGCATTTCCTTGAAACATTTCCATATACATAATTTAATGGATGCTGACGTACTTCCAACATTTTTGACAAACAAATTGTTTTTTATAATTAGTGTGCACGTTTTATCAATAATTGTAGTGTTTCGTTTCGCGAATACTTGGAACAAAAATGCCCCATTATTGTTGTGCACCTCGGTGCAAGAATAGTTCGAACAATTCTAAATTAAGCTTTTTCAGGTTTCCGAAAGAACCAATGCGGTAAGATCCCCAGGCGCATTAAAATGTCCTCAACTGTTAAAATGTGCATATTGTGTATTGTAGTTGTGAATAATTACTCAAACTTCATGACAAATTCACCACCACCAACGCAAAATTTAATTTTCGAAGATTGATTACCGACAATGGGAAAATATAACTGAACAAAATGCCTTCACTTATTTTATAGGTTATTTGGGACACAAATGTTTTGAAAAGCATAGTTTTCCAACAATTATACGTTTAAAACACAAGAAATGAATGCATTCAAATTTTACACTTATTTTAAGGCATGTCCTAACTTTGTGAAACAGCTTTACTAATTTGGCAACGCCCGACCATAATTTCAGTATACCTATATATAAATACCGCATTAGGAAAAAGCCTTCTGTGAATTTTTTTCTTAATTTTCCTTCGAACCAAATGTTAGCTTTAAATTAGAACAGAAGTTGGAGGAGATATATAAACATCCCTGCGAAAATGTTCCTACTGAATTTTTGATAAAGCTATTTATTGGTGTAAGAATTTTTTATACTTTGAAATTTTGCAATAGAAATTTCAAAGTTAGTGGCAATTCAAATAAAATAACAATTTTACAACACCATTGATGACTTGTGTCAAGAAATTTAAGTAATCTTTAGGTTAGAGGAGCCTTTTTTTGTGTTGTACGTATAATGTATTACATTTTAAATGCGTGTGTAATATGTATGTACTTAATAAAAAGCAGTGTTTTATCATCGTTTTTTGTATTATTGATATAGCTTTTTCATAATTTTAAAAATAGATTAACATAATTATCTCATACACGATTTGGTTCTGCGTCACTGGCTTATTCCTGAATAGAAAAATTTACTACACCTCTGGTTGCGCGTGCGTGAATGCGCAGTACTATTTTGGGACACAAACATCAAAGGTGCCGACGGCGAGAGAAACTACTGTGTCTATACAGCTCTATACTGTGCTTACGGTAAAGAAGCGACACTGTAATATCATTTTCAAAACGCTCCAATGCGCATGTATATTCTCAAAATGGCCGTTAACTGTTGCTAGACGTCAGCTGTTTGTTTTGTGCGGTATAAACAAATTATAGTAGCGTTTTTTGAAGTAAATAGAAAATTTGTTGACTTGTTAATGTATTGATCATTGGTTAGTTGTGGTGGAAAATCTTGAAAATGTAAGCTTTTTTTACTTTCCGGGAGATATAAACAGGTAAACATTAATATCTTTTTTGTAATATTCTTTTGGAAATTATGGAATTAGTTTTTTCGTACAAAGAATTGCACTAATGTACATACCTACTAAAAGTTTATTACAATAGTTTTCTTTTTATCCGGCGTTTTGAATGGATTCAAGCCTGCAGTCGTCCAGATTTAATAGGGAAAGACGAAAAGTTTTTAAAACAAACAAGAGTATGCACGAAACATTTTGAAGCACATATGTTTCTGAATGATTTGAAGAATCGACTACAATGCCATGCAAAACCAACACAGTACTTACCAGCAGATGAAAATGTCCGCCCATTGTAAGTTTAAAGTGAAGACTCACTATTCATGGAATTGCATTTTGTTTTGTTAATAGACTAACAGAGGAAGCAAATCCTGAGACCATCTTGCTCATTCTGGTCTAGTTCACCGTAAGTTTAAGATCAAACTTATCCTTCATACAATAATTGTATCCTTTTTTGTTTATATAGTAACTACGAGAAGAAGTCCTGTGGCTACTCAAACACATAAAAAGTTGTCTTTCAGTACACCCCGAAAAAGAATGTTAAGGTTTGAACTGAAAATTAAATTATGTTTGCGGATATTTTATGAAAAAGTGTTTGGATAAACATACATGTAATAAATGTTCACAATATGGTAGGTACATTAAGGAATTAAGTGCAAGCACAATTATGTGCCATTTAAATGCCTAGGAAACCAAAGAAAAATTAACATTTTGCAATTTATGTATACCTACCTTGGATTTTGTAGAGTACCTGTTTTATATTTATATTTATATTTTACACTTGTTTTATTCTTTTATACTTAAGAAATGACACATACATCATACTGGTATAACATGTTTATCCACACACTGACAACCTAATACATAAGCCTGTTTTACATCAAACACTATTACAGTCTTAATTACATTGAACACCTTCCCCTCAAAGATCTAGTCGTTGGGGTGGTAACACTTGGCGTCCATGTCGAGTGATCTTATTATTAATAACATTTGTTTTACATGCAAGTTGTGAAGGTATTTCAACATTATGATTTGGGACCAAAGTTGGTTCGTCTATCTCTTGGTTTTCATGGTTATTACTATCACTATGTGTACCTTGTGATTTTATTTTTTCATTTACATGTTCTTTTTCCGGGTGTTGGTCTATTTGTAGTTCTGGTAATAATTTCAAGTCACCTGGCTGGGGTTTTGTTATTGATATTTTTATTTGACTTGAGTTGCGTCTCACAATTTTATTGTTGCACTCTTTCCGTACCCAGTATGATCTTGGTTCTTTTGCCTTTTCAATGACAACTGCTTTATACCAAATCTTGTCTTTGGAACTTTTAATTACTATTTTATCTCCGTTCTTATACTCTTGAATTCGTTTACGGCTTCTTTTATCGTAGTGTAACTTTGTATGTTCTTTCTGTTTGCAAAGCTGTGGATAAATTTGGTTTTGAATTTTAGGTTCTAACATTTTACTAGTTATTGGTAATTGTGTCTTCAGTCGTCTACTTTGGAGAATTTGACTTGGAGATGCCTTTAAATATATTATTGGCGAGTTGTTATATTCCATTAATGCTTCTCTGTAGTCGGTATTTTCATGAAAACTTTTGCGTAATATTTGTTTGCCTATACTAACAGCCTTTTCTGTGCTACCATTACTTTGATGGTGGTGCGGAGAACACGTTACTATGGTGATGTCTTTATTTCTGTAATACTCTTTACATTTATTTGACAGAAATGGTATATTATCTGCTACTATATACTCCGGATATCCAAATCTTGTAAAAACATCTTGCATAATATTTATAGTAGATTCTGCTGTCTTGTCTGGCATTGCTCGTATTTCAATCCAATGTGAAAAATGATCAATTAACGTTAAGTACGCTTTTCCTCCAAATTCCAATATATCAACACCTATTTTATTGAATCTTAGTTTAGGAGCTTCGTGAGGCAATAGAGGTTCTTTGAAATCATGCGGCATAAACATTTCGCAAGTTCTACATTGTTTAATATATAATTTAACATCCTCAGTTAAACTTGGCCAGAAGAACAAACTCCTCGCTTTGTTTATTGTTTTGCTCATACCAATATGACCTTTATGCAATACTTTTATGATTGACGTTCTAAGTTTTTTAGGAACCACAATTTTGTCGTTTACAAATACAATACCTGCTTCAACATATATATCTTCTTTGATATTGTAGTATGGTCTCAATTTAGATTCAACCTTGTTTGATTTGGGCCATCCATTAAAATAATAATCAATTATTTTTACTAATACCTGATCATTTGATGTTACTGTTCTAAATTCGGATTTCTTCTCATCACTCATGGGTAAGTGCCTGGATACAGAATGTATCATCTCTATCATTTCTGCGTCGTATGTTACGTGTGGTAAAAATGATCTTGATAACATGTCTGCAAAGTGTATTTCCTTACCTGGCACATAATATACATTAAGAGAATATTTCATAAGTTTTAATCTTAGTCGCTGTAATCTAACAGATCCTATTTTACAGATAGGCTTTTTCATAATGGCAATGATAGGTTTATGATCCGTTTGCACATCAACAACACAATGATAAATAAATTGGTGAAATTTTTGTGTACCGAAATAAATCCCTAATAATTCTTTTTCTGTTTGACTATAGTTTATTTCATGGTCATTCATACTACGTGATGAACAAGCTACTAATTTGAGTGTTTTATTTTCGTATTCCTGAAACATGCAACATCCCAGTCCATTTTTGGATGCATCACATTGTAAAATTGTCTTTCTATCAGGATCAAACGGTACCAAAGCTGGTGTATTACATATTATTTTCTTTAAATTCTCGAAGGCTTCCTTGTGTTTTGGCATCCATTTCCATTCTATACTAGATTTTAATAATTCACACAGAGGATGCAAATAATCTGCCATATTTGGTATATATCGTCTAATATAATTAAAAGAGCCTATAATTCTTTGTAACTCTACTTTGCCTTTTGGGCTTTCTAACTTTTTCAATGCTTCTATTCTATCAGGATCTATTTGCATTCCATCCCTTGAAAATATCTGACCCATAAACTTAACTTGTTGTTGTTTGTATTGAAATTTTTCTTTATTAAATTTCGCATTTACTTTGTTGGCACGGTCGACTACTTGTCTTATTATTTCGTCATGCTCTTCTTCAGTCTTACCTGCTATTATCATGTCATCGTGGCAAATTAGAACATTCTCAATATCACTGAATTTTGAAGCAACTGCTTCTTGAAATAAATCTTGTGAATTTGACAAACCATATGGCAATACCACATATCTATATATCCCAAATGGTGTCGCAAAACAACACTTCCAAGAGGATTCTTCAACCAATTCCAGATGGTGATAGCCCTCCGATAAATCAAAAACTGAAAAAAAACTCTTGTTTCTTAAATTTGAACATATTTCCTCGATATTGTGAATTAATCCTGGTTTTCGAACTATTTGTTTATTTAAATCCGATGGGTCTAAACAGAGTCTCAATTTTCCATTGGGTTTCTCAACAATTACAACTCTATTTATATTTGCGCGTGCATCAATTTCATTAACTTTAACAATCGCATTTCTTTTTACTAATCTGTCTAATTCGTTTTTTAGTGCTGGACGTATCGCGAGAGGAATTCTTGTTGGTGGATGACTCACTGTTTCAAATTTATCAATAGTAGTAATTTTATATTTTTCTGAAAATTTTCCCGAACCTTCAAATATTTTTATATTTTGCTTTATAAATCTTTCTTTTTTAACATTATTACCCTCCAACCTAGCATTATTAATTCTTTTTATCAAGTTCAAATTTACACATGTTCGTCCACTTAAAAGTACATATTTAGCTTTATCAACAATTACAAAATCTTCATATATGTCTGAACTTCTATATTTACAGTTTAAATTAACAATACCTTTTGGTTTGGTCTGTGTACCTTCAAAAGCTTTTAATACATAATTTGTCGGTCTAACCCTAAATTGTTTATTAACATTTTCAAATATATTTAATGGCATGATATTTATATCTGCACCTGTGTCGATTTTGATTCTAACTTTTTTACCTTCAATATTAATAATTTCATCCCAAATGTTATTTACATGATGAATATTTACATTACGGTTACATTTATTTTTCTTAACGTTTACATTACCTATGTATATTTCACTAGAACAATCACTGTTACATTCTTAGTCTACATATTTTACATTTTTAACTCTACACGATATAGCAAAATGATTCAATAAACCACATTTTCTACATTTTTTATTGTATGCTGGACATTCTCGTTGTCCATGTGTTTTACTACATCGTCTACACTTGAATGTATCAGTCACTTTTGTCTCTTTTATGATGTGATTTAAACTTATCACTATTACTTACATTATACTTTCTCTGTTGTCTTCTTACCATATTGATCTCACCACTTGTTCCCTGCTGGAATTGTTCGTTTTGACTCCGACTTTGTTCACTGGTCCTCCATAATTGTATCGCCTTCTCTAATGTTAATTGGTCGATTCTCAATAAAGCTTCTCTTGTATTCGAGTCCCTAATTCCCGTTACAATCTTATCCCTTAGTGATTTATTTTCTGCAGTTTCCTTATCATCTACTTCATCATAGTTACAAGTCTTTATTAAGTGTCTGCATTCTGTTAAAAATTGTTCAAACGATTCGCCTTCCTGCTGCATACGTTTCATGAACTTGTATCGTTCAAAACATTCATTTACCCGTGGGTTAACATATTTGTCAATTGCTTTGATAACACTATCATATTTGTCTTCTTCTTCTTGCGGAATAACCAATGTTGACATCAATTTTGCAGATTCTGTTCCTATGATGTTCCTCAAAATCGAAAGTTTAATTCTATCAGCAGATTCATTTTGCCCTGTCGCTATAAGGTAATCTTCAAAGGTTATTTTCCAAAATTTCCATTCTTTCGATGCGTTACTTCCTTGTAAATTAAAATCTGGCGGTAATTTTACTGTGCCTGAGCTTGGGTTAGCCATTTTTTTTTCTTATATACTTGTTATATTTACGGTATATTAACTTTCAGTTGTACATATTTCCTTTCGATAATTTATCACTTTAATGACTGCGCCATGTTTTATATTTATATTTATATTTTACACTTGTTTTATTCTTTTATACTTAAGAAATGACACATACATCATACTGGTATAACATGTTTATTATGAATCCACACACTGACAACCTAATACATAAGCCTGTTTTACATCAAACACTATTACAGTCTTTATTACATTGAACAGTACCTATATCAGAGAAATTGTGTTTGGTGCAACATTTTGAAACCTTTGCAATTACAGATAATGTTGGATTAAATTTCATTAAAGTGCTTGAGCAAATTTCTTTTTGAATGCCATGTGAAGACTTCCCCAGGTTGTACCACGCGATCATTTAAATTCTAAATTATAGCAGGCGCGATTTTTTTTTTAGGTTGTCCAGAATGTCAATTATTGATTAATTAACATTTTGAAACGTCACTTTGACAAATTCAAATTGTAAATTAGTACTTATATACCAACTTAATTTAAATTTCACAGCCTGCTCTAATTTAGAATTTAAATGATCGCGCGGTACTTAATGAAATTATTTTGTAAATTAAATTTTTTTTATACTCTCAAAAGGGCTAATGCAGATTTTAAAAGAACACCTGGGAAGTCGACAAAATTAATGACTATTTATTTCTAGTTTGTAGTTGTAGTTATTTTTATATCAAATTATTTTATTGTTATATATAATTGGTGTTAAATATATATGTTTGTTTATGAATTATATTATTAAAGAATTCTGTTTATTACTTGTAAATTTTGTCTTTTAATTGTCCTCTTCAAAACATTCCAAACAAAATATTTACAAAAGTATTATTTGGATATCCACGTATAATAATTGCCGAATAACTACTGTTTAAATATGATAATAATTTATTTTGGCAATATTCGGCAGTTCGACGCCAATGGACTGAAAGGCGCGCCACTGAATTAGTAGTTTCAAAATGGCCGAAGGTCGTTGAAATGTAAGCTGAGTTTTCTTATGGAGTGTCGCTTCTTTACCGTAAGGGTAATATTCTTTGGTCGTACTGAATGGTGTATAAATAATATTTCCGCTAACGCACGCGTAGTGTAGTTTGACTGTTTGAAATTTATCGCACATAACCCCAATAAGAATGACCTCTGTGGTGATATTAAATTGCAATTGAAGCATTAGATTTGGTAGAGATTAGTTGATTTTATCTATTAAAACAAAATTAAATTGTTGAGGAATTAAGTTCTAAACGGTTCATCTAATATATGAATAAAATTAGTATCAAAATAATTAATGCCAGTAATTATATTACGTTCATATATATTTTGGATTAATTCCAGTGGTACATTTGCTGTAATTGCTTCACCGTTTATATTGAATTGAAATCTAACATATTCAATAATCCATTATGTATTTGCTTTTATGTTTGTTGAAATAAAAAGACTTGCATGTGAACGATATGTAGTTTTACGTTTTTAATACTAATACCACAGTCTAATACTTCTCCGCAAAATTTACTGTCAGCATAATAATACTTTTGTTCTATTACTTATTATGCTCACAAAATATTACGCGGGGAAGTACCATGAAATACATAAATTCTGAAACAAATTTATAAGTTCATAAATTCAAAACATTTACTTACAGAACTAATATATTGCAACGCGAGATATAATAAACATTTATTATAATTAAATAAAAACACCTTTTTCACAAAATAATAGTTTATTAAAAACTATATGTACATTTCATGTGCACTGCACACATCATCAGTAGTAAAATAACACAGCTTAAACGTTTATTTGAGTTAACATATCTTATGTATATAGACATAGTTGTAAAGACGGGGTAGGGGTGCCAAATTTAATATTTTAATCCAAGTTACTTTTCCATTGTTAAGCTTATGTTCTGTAATACATAATTTCAAATTTTGAAGCTCCCCTCCCTTTACGCTTACTTTCTCAGGCTTTTTCTTTCCGCTGAAAAAAATGGCGTCCGCTTTCTGCAGCGCTGAACTGAATGCAATTGCTAGGTCAGCGCTGCCAGCGATGTGGCCGGCTGAATATAGCCATTGAGTACCTTATATGCATATGGAAAGCATAACAACATAAGAAATGGTATATAAATTAATTAAAGAATGAATACTACAGTACTTATCCAGGAGATATTGAAGGATGTGTTAATTCTGTATAAAACCTTACTTATGGTGTCAAATCGTAACAAGTAGATTCTTTGTAACATATAATATTAAAATAGGTATATTAAGCGTCATCTTTTCTTGAGTGACGGATTACCAATACAGAAATAAACTATCACTAGAAATGAGTTATAAGATATTTCAAATAGAAAAATACATGTTCCTATAAAGGAATATTATGTAGTTGTTTTTTTTTAAAAATAGTCAATGAATTATTTAAAAGTATCAAATTAAATATTAAAATAGTTATTGAAACTAAACTTGGAGTCTGTGGCTTGAAACTACACAAAAACACTAAAACACCTTCACCACACTAAATCACAAAATGGCTAAATACGTATTTCATCATCAGTAGCACTGATAGCACTTTTGTGCTTTAGTGTGGTGAAGGTGTTTTAGTGTAAAATAGTTATTAATTAAAATCGAATAGATGGATTACATTTTTTAAGAGATTATAAATTAATATCAGAAATAGTATACATAATTCGACTGAGTTAGTACGGGCATATAAACATTTGAATATTTGAATATTTAATTATATGATAATAATTTTATTACTTACCCTGAGAATTAATATTTTATTGGCAAACCCAATGTGTAGTAAATATAAAATGTCTGGTTTGTGGTATTAAGCAAGGTGTCTTTTAAATAAAATACCCACACTAGTACATTAATAGGTCTGGACCAACGTGTGGCATTTGAAACATATTGTGTATATGATCATTTCGTTGGTTGTTTTTAACTCAAAGTGTAGTATACCTCCTTAAAAGGGGTTTATCACAGTATATTGTAAATATGAGTCATGTTGGTCCACAAATATAGAATTTGTTAATAACTTAACTACAGCGCCACCTATCAGATCCTAGCATACCTATGACCGCAATCGGTCAAGTCGTTTAGAAGTTACATGTTCGCTAATAGACGCATCAACGACTATATTTATATATAGAGATAATCGTAAACCATTATCAGGGCTCTGCCATTTCCAATGCATACAGGGTGATGATGCGAGTGTCAATTATTAAGATCACCCGGGTAGTGAGCACTCGGCTGTTGAAACAATTCCGGTTTGCCCATCACTACTACAAATAAAGAGTAACTGTAATTCACTTAAAAATTGCGATTTAGCACTTTTCATTTTATTCAATGGGCAACTTCGAAACATTTTTCCACCGCCCCAGTGTGTAACCTGCAAAATCGACTCTGTAAGTACATATTTTATTTATTATTTCCTTGTCTGTACCTTTTAGACAATAATATCCTTAATAAAAGTCGTTCAGTTATAGCTGATTTATAACTGTGCACAGCACGCATAAATAACAAACTAGAAACTTTAGCATTAACATATTTGAAAAGTCAAACAGCTGATCAGTCAGGGAACACGGTGGCCAGATGAAATTCTACAAGATCCCTAGAATTCAAACCAAAATCCCCATAGAAATCCCCTAGCTGTCACCCTAGCTGTCAGTGACAGCTAGGGTGACAGAAAAGTGACAGCCTGTCACTTACTGTCACTTTTCTGTCAATTTTTAAGTTTTGGGGTTATAGGATACGAAAGTAAAAAGACAACAATAATGAAGTTATTTTAATTGAAAATATAAAGAAAAATGCAACAATACACGAACATTTTTATATAGCTATTGAACTTACATTAAAGGTACATACATACATAACATTGGCATATAAAGATAATTGAATACAAAAATAAACTTCAATCATACATAGTTTTATCCATTTTTTTCAGCATTTGTTTTTCAATAGTGAAATTGTAACAGGTGGTATTTCGTAATAGATGTTTAGTGTGCATAATTCCAGTTAGTGTTTCACGTGAAAGTTTATTACGAAATTGTACAATTTTGGAAACATTGGGGAATCATCTCCTGTTTTAAGTTGTTTTATACTTTGCCAAAAATCGTTAATATTTAACTCTGCCAAATGGATTAAATCTACATTTCTTAAGTGTCGCCATTCTAAGTCAATAGCATTTAAATCATGTTGTGGAATTAAATTTGGAAATTCAATTGCCAGAGGAGCGATAGAGTCATGTTTTTTACTTATGACTACAGATGGTGTAATTATCGTTATTTTTTGCAAAGTTTGTGTAGATTTACTTCTTGGATTAAACCGTTTAAAAATTTGATCACAGCCTTCTATAAAAAATTCTAAGCAACGTTTACGAAAGTTTAGTAGTTCTTCTGTAGTTAACCCATGTGTATTATTTGTTAGAGATGCAGTAATTATGGCACCTAGATACAAGTTTTCTATTGGCAAAAAATTGTGAGGATTCTTATATTGAACATTTTCTAGAGGTGTTTTTTGTAGGTAATCTCTTTTCAAAAAGCAGTCCAAAAGAGTTCGTAAAGTATTTTGAACATTTGTATGTAGAGTATGAATTTTAATTGACTCTGACTGCATTTCTATGTTTAATTTATTAAAAAATGGTAAAACGAAGTCTAAAAAATGGTAATACAGTTTCACTGAAGGATATCTTAGCCTATTTAATATCGTTTCAGCTACAATTACTTTTTGATTTAAATTGATATCAGTGAAATATAGTATTAGTGCATTATATTGCTCTAATATTCTCTTAACAACTGAATGCAGTGATAGCCTCGAGTCTGAGACGGTTGTAACAACTTATGAGGTTTTACCTCTACAAAATTTTGAAATTGTGTAAATTCGGCTTGTCGCTTGAAACTATGCTGAAAATATGTGTAAATATCTTTAGCAACATTTTCGATTTCCTCTGGCAATTGATTACATGCATAGCTCGCACAAAGACTAAATGAATGGCAAGAACATTTCATTAAGAATAAATTGGGATTATTTTCTTTTAATCTGGTAGACAAGGAATTATGCACATCCATCATTACACTAGCCCCATCTGAGGCAAAACCGATAAGATTTTTGTTATAATCAATATTATATTTTTGAAAAAAAGTACTAATTGTAGTGTATAGCCCTTCTGTTGTACCATTTGGTACAGGTATTAAACCTAAAAATACGTCTTGTACAACATTGGCGTTATATAAACGAGCAACTAAAGCTAAATTTTGTATTACTCCTTTATCTGTAGACTTATCTACGAGTGAAATTTTTTTAGTTTTTAATAAATCTAAAGTATTCTCAAATGTATAAGCACCTATAACATTATTCACTATTACGGTTGCTTTAGTACGTTTGCTACTGTATTTTTTTGCAATTGCAGAATCAGTAAAAGAAGCTTTAATGCATTCTGATAGATGGTCCATTACATTGAACGCTATATTATGTTCCGCTGCAAATGCAGCAAATCTAATTTCCGCACTTTTTATCTGATTTTCTAAATTTATATTTTTTTGAAAGTGTAACATTGAACTTAAGGTCGGTTGATATAGTAGAGATTTCGGTTTTACTTGATGCACTTTGAATTGTGAAAATCAGAATTATTAAGACAATTCTGATTTTCCACATACCAAGTCCTCATTGCATGCATTACAGTATGCGTATGTAGGTTCTTTCTTACCTGGTTGAAGCCATCCCTTAAATGCTTCTTCATGTTCCCATTTTTCTTGATATTTTTAAGCGTAGAACTTTTTCCGTTTTTTTTTTGTGTAATTTCTGGCTTTCTTCGGAGGAAGATGGAGAGAAATGTACCTTTGATGTAGACGGTTTATTTTTGTCCATTTTTATTATCGTCTGTAGAAAAGTGACAGTGATAAACCTTAATAATTCCTATTATTTTTAAATCATAAAATTGTTATATGAACAACACGTATTATAAAGTTTTTTCACAAATCTGAAAGTTTATTTAAAAACAAAATAAAAAATGAATCCATGAAAAAGTTACATTTGTATATTAAAATTAATGCACAAAACTTCTTATGATATTATCAAATAAATAAAAGTATTAATATATGTACTTATTCAAAGTTGCGTGGCGGAACACAAATTTTGTGCACTACAAATAGTCTTAACACTCTTAATCACGCATTGATTTTAATTATTTAAGTATTAAAATACTTAAATGAGAGACAAATAAAGCTCGATTCACACACATCCGTCACGAGACGGCGCGAATCCGATCAGTTCAATCAGTCTCAGTCATAAAAAATATTCTTTCACTGAAAAAGATTGCATCGTCTACACCCGACCGGCTACGATTCGAAACCGAACAGTCAGTCACTCTTTAGTCGACGGAACGAGATATTTTATATTCTCCCCGACGATATTTTTGAAAAATCTCGGACGGATATCGCCTGTATTTGTATATGTGTAAAATTTGAATCACCCCATTATATACATTTTATTTCATTATAATTATATGAATATTATAATGGACGACGAAAAACTTATTGAAAGTGTTCGATTGTATGAAGTACTGTATGATTTATCACACAGAAAATATATGGACATTTCTTATAAAAATGATGTTTGGAGTAAGATAGGAGAACAAATGAAACCAGATGGTAAGTAATTGTTACTTTTGTCCTAATTTCACAATGTCTATAACCTAACATTACAATAAATATTAAATTCTTTCTTCTTGCCATGGAACAGATCCATCCTCTGAATTGAAGTAATCTTTAAAAACTTTTCTTGCATTAAAGGCATCCTTTGTTGCGTTTCCACCTTGCAAAGGCAAATTTTCAAGTCCTCTTGTAATAGTTTCATTTAAATTTTCCTCTTTTTTCGTAATTATATGTGTTTAAATCATACTTTTTAATGAAGTTATGTAATATACAAGTCGCTAGTATTATAAAATCTACATTTTGCGGTGCAGCCTGCATACGTCTGTTATAAATTCTAAATTTTTGAGATAACATCCCAAATGTGTTTTTGACCACTCTTCTGGCGCGACATAAACGATAATTGAAAATACGTTTAGAAATATCCAATTCTTGCCGTGGATATGGTCGCATCAAGTATGTCTTTAGTGGAAATGCTTCGTCCCCTACAATGGCGAACGGAGCTTCAGTACATGTGTTAGGCAATGCTGCATTTTGCGGTATTCGTAATTTGCCTTCTTCAAGGGCTTTACCTAAATTAGAATGTGCAAATATACCCCCATCACTATTTTTACCGTATGCGCCAATATCGACAGCAATGAAATTATAATTAGCGTCAACAAGTGCCAACAGGACAACTGAGAACGTTTTTTTATAGTCAAAATATAGCGATCCACTATTTGCAGGAGCTTGAATGGTAACATGCTTCCCATCCAAAGCTCCCAAGCAGTTCGGAAAATTCCAGATTTTGTTATAATCATTAGCAATGGATTTCCACATATCTTCAGTAGAAGTTGGTAGCATTTCACCCAATAAATTTTTACATATTACCTTGCATCACGGATTATCGGATGGTTCACTTAAATGAGGGGTTTTGCCGCCTAATCTACCTAATGCAGGCGCACCTAGAGGGCGCCACGGTGTTAGAAACAAGAGACCTAGAAGTAAATTTGAATCATGACTTTAACCGAATAATTGAGATGTCCCTACTACTGTGCTGTTTTATGCAAGTGCGTACAGGCCGTTAACCAACAAATTTTGTGTGTGTTGCTAAACATTATTTTTCTTATTACTACTTAGTTAGTGGTGTTATAATCGTACCGTAAGTTCTGTAAAGAGTAATATGATATTTTTATTAAGTTGACATAATGCATTTTTAGACTTAAAATATGGATAGAAGCTGGTACATTGTATCAATTGTATGTGCTGCGTACAAGCAAGAGCGATGCATATTTTCCGAGAATGCGAACAAGTAACTAATGGCACTAATAGTTGACATATAACCCGAAGGTGAGCTGGAGATTTTTTGTTTGTAGTTCTGATTCTAAGTGCAACAAGGACCACCTGGTTGTAGCAAGGATTTTGTTGGTTTCCGATTACACCAATTAAAGTTTGCAATTATTAGGAGTATAATATAAGTGAGAATAATTGTAGTTGAGATGTCAGGCGATTTTTGACAAAATGATTAGTATACATTATAAAGGACCTCTAATTGAACAACTTTTTCTTACAAAATTATCAATGCAAATGTAGGGAAATGGAGATAAAAAATAAATTAGGTACTCACCGAGTTAATCTTGCAGGTTACAGCCCATGTGAGATATCCCATATAGAGCATTGATATAATGAAAATCGCAATAAATGATGTTTATTTAAGCTCACAACACAACAATTACCTTTGATTTCCACGTTCTTTGATTGAATTTTAGCAAAATTGTAAATACGAGATCACATGATATCAGCTGTTTTTGTTGACATTTGATGGTGCTTTTAAAATCGCAGAAGTCATAAGAAAACATACAAATTGACCTAAATTGTGTGTGATTATGTGAAATAAACATCAATTATAGTGATTTTCATGATTTCAATGATCTATATGGGATACCTTACATGAGATGTAACCTGCAAAATTGACTTGGTCAGTACCTAATTTATTTTTTATCTCCATTTCTCTATGTTTGCATTGATAATTTTATAAGAAAAAGGTGTTCAATTAGAGGTTCTCTATAAGGTACACTAGTCGCCCGACACCTCAACTGCAGTTTAACCCTATGGGTGTATAAGAAAGCCTTTAAACTACACGAAAAACTTACTACTTGTTTTTAAGTTTCTATATTATGTTTTTTCACAAGCAATCAATCCATGTTTAGCAGTGTTAATAGAAACTTCAGATTTCTTGGTACAGAAGCATTTATGGTTTTTTTTAATGATTTTCCTGTGCAGTTTCCTATAATGAAAATGTGCCTTTATACTATCGTTGATATTTGTTAGTATACAGTTGTAATTATTATATTTTATTATTCAGGAGCGAAACTTGGCAACAGCAAATGGGCATGAAACCTGTGCTAGATGCCAGTACAACATGTAATAAGAAACTCTGCAGCCTACATTTTGACACAAACTGCTATGCACACCCTCATTCAGTACACCTCAACAGAAATGCAGTGGCGACACTCCATCCCATGAGGCCACCCACGGAGCTTAAGGCAGCCATATCATTGGAAGTCTCATTTGTTTTACGACAACAATAAATTAACCAATTTGGTGTTAGTTATTGCAGGTTTAATTTTTTTGTTTTGTTCTATAGCCATGTCATTGTAATTAACATTATTTAGTTTTTAAGCCCTAATTGTCACTCTTTTAATTATATATTGATGAAAAGACGTCTACTAAATTTGTTAGGTATCTTATGTATCCATATTTTTATTTATGTCACCTTATTTTATGTTCATCATTTATGTAATACAAGATTTTGTAAATGGTGGTAGTAAACATGGGCTTAAGTCATTGTGTATCTATCGGGTTTAATTACCTACTTTGTAGTATTTTGAGTAGGTACTTGTACTTTTCAACAGCAGTTCTATCTTATTGTTAAAACTATCTTTGTAGTAATATATATTGGACACTTGTGAAATATAGAAATAGTAATACAATAAAACACCTTTTTCACAAAATATAGTTTAATAACTAGATGTCACATTTCATGTGCACTGCACACATCGTCAGTAGTAACTGTTATTACTGACGATGTGTGCAGTGCACACAAAATGTGACATCTAGTTATTAAACTATTTTTTGTGAAAAAGGTGTTTTATTCTATTAATAAAAATATATTTGTTAGTCAAATATTCTACTTTTGGTAGATTATGCTATTGTTCGTTAATTTATTTTTGTACTGGTAATTTAACTAAAACACATGTTGGATGTTAGTTATAATTTTTCAATAGCAATCATAAATGTATACCTTTCCTACTTTGTAGTATTTTGAGTAGGTACTTGTGCTTTTTCAACAGAAATTCTATCTTAATGTTAAAAATATCTTTGTTAGTCGAATATTCTACTTTTGGTAGATTATGCTATTCTTCGTTACTTTATTTTTGTACTGGTAATTTAACTAAAACATACGTGTTAGATGTTAGTTATTAATATTCATAAATGTACTTTGTACCTTTTCTACGTAGCAATATTAAAGTGTAATTATTTAAGTAATTCTTTTCTTTAAAACGTTATTGTGTGGTTACAGCATTGTAATTAAATATCGTACTGCATACTGTTTTCCTTAGCAATGATTCCTCATTACTACGGGCACTAGTAAATAGTATGCAATTTAATGACAGTGTTGTGATCATGTACCGCCAGATCAAAAATTATATTGAAAAAGGTTTGCTATGGAATGTACAAGTCTGTCTTAAGTTATATCATTAAGTGTCACACTGCATTATATTTTCTCTTAAAATGACAAATATTAATGACAGTATGACACTTAATGATATACCTTAAGACAGATTTTTACATTCCATGGCAAACCTTTATCAATATATTTTTGATCTCGCGGTATTAAACCCTAATTTTTAATAAGCTTAATTTTGAATTTCCCGCTACCAAATACATTTTGAATCGCCCGCTATTTGCTTAGTGTTATTGAAAACTGTAATTTTTTGATGCCAGCGCCTTCTATATCGGCCTTCACGCAATACAAACCGCGGATAAAAATTTTGGCTTGACTGCGCTATCTCATTCTAATCTGTGCCTTGCATGTATCATTTACAATCTTCTGCACTGTGCTATGACCTAAACGGTAACTGAACGAAATTGTTTGCAGAGAATCTCCCGTTGCTAAATATCTGAAAAAATTCACAGATTTTGCAATCCTTGCAACCATCGGGGACATTGGAAATGATAACACCATATATGAAACATGATTAACTGTTTATTATACATACAGTTAGGTACATGAAAAAAAAACGCTTTGAACAACATAATAAACATTTGGTTTAAACAAAGAAACACTTTTCATATAGGTGAAGAATATGGTACAACTACCAAGTAGATGTATCAAACTTGTCGCGGCTGCTACTGGTAGAGGCCCCCACGTTTACATTATCTTCATCATCACTTGAAGATGACTTAACTTCCTTACTGTTTTTAAATTCCGTCAGTTGGTCAAAGCCAAAAGACCGTTTTGGCACTCTAGCAATTTCGGCGACTTTCATGTATGCCAAGGACTCTACGTTAAAGTCTAAACTAAAACCACTTTTGGTAATTTTAAACCCTTTAACCGACATCATTATCGCTGCGTGCATGTATGACGGTACCATCAACTTCTTCCATTTTGAAGGATGTATCGTTTTAGCAATAATCTCCGCTAAACTCACATGTATCTGGCTGGGTACGTTCAAGGTGTTCTCAATACGCAGACCAAAAACACCGGGTGTGGTTTGACCATTTATATTTTTGGTGGCAGTCATAAGTTTCATTCGTAATGTCTTCAATGATTCTTTGATATCCGCAATGCCAAAACGCTCTACAGCCAAACGAAACTGTTGACTTGCAGCCAAACATTTCAAATCAGTGATGAAACGTTCCAAGAAAGCTAACATCATCGCTTTGCTTTCCGTGTTCCACCAATGCTCAATGGTCGGGACTAACAATGAAACCCGATGTCGCGGCTGTAACGCTCTAATGTCATGAATCGTCGATCTACAAAAGTATTCCTCGGAGGTAGTGATAAAAACCCCGTACGCGTTAGTGACAGCGAATAACAACGGAGGTTTCTTATATTGAAATTGACAAAAATTGGGCTTGTTTATAGCATTTTTCCGAAACTTGTAGTTCTTGTCCTGCAATTCTGTGGCGACCCGAATAGGTTGACAATCTGGTAAAGATGTCTTATAACGCTCATAAAAGTTTTCCAATTCAGGTGTATCAAACAATGTGCCTATAACACATGAAATGAAAAATTAAAAACGTATCAAAGAGTTAATTATTCTCTTAACATTACCTGATGGTGGTTTAACCATATAAGAAGTCTTGCCAATGTCATCGTGCTCGGCCTCATCAGATGATGATGAAATATGAAAACGAGTACCTGAGTCGGGTTGTGTCGGCAGCGATGTGGACTTCTTATTACGTTTGGATGAAGGTTGCTGGCTAAAACCTGGCGACTCGGTTTGCGACAAGATGCGTTTTTTTTTCGTTACTTGAAAACATTATTGACACTAAAACAGTTATTCGTTAATTAGTCACTGATTAAAACTATGTCGTATGCGCCTGACTTACACTAAGCTTAGAACGGTAAAGGCGATACTGCGCTGCGTCTCGACGTGGCAACAGGCAACTACTATGGCTAGGACAACGCGGAGGTGGCTTGCTGCTCTTCCCCTTCTCCTTCAGCCCCTTCTTCACCAGCCCCTTCTTCTCCAGCACAAAGAGTGGGATAATCTGTTGAACGCACTAGCAGCGGTGTATGCGTACTAAAATACGATACGTACGGAATGACTTCAACTTGTTCGTTTCTGTAAAATATTCCATCTATTGACGTGGCGTTTCGTGTAGTTATCAAACTTTTCGAAGCCAACGAAACTGAATAACGATTCTGTAGATACGTTGTTAATTCTGAACAATTTACGTTATAATTAAAATCACCGCATATAAGTAATGGACAATTATACAAATTGCTCGAATGATTTATAGCAAACATCAATGTGTACTTGCTGAAGCGCATTAACGCACAGTCCATTAGCTGCATTACTTGATTTTTTGTCACACCTGGCTTCGCGTAAATCGTTATAAGATAAAAATGTTTTCTTTGCTGTGCCCTGCCCTCATAGTCTATTCGAGCACAACACACGTCGCCATAAAGAACATTTGTAGTATCATAAGTTATTTCATGTCCATTTTGCAAGCGACAAGTCAAAGATTCATATATAGCAACTCCTCCAGCTCTGTTACGCCCATTATTTTTACGTGCTATACAACGATAGCCGGCAACATCAATTGGCGGATCTTTATCTTGCATCCAAGTTTCGGACATAGAAAGTAATGAGGTTTTTGGTAATACTGGATCATGTAAGACGTCCAACACATGCGCATTTAAACTTTGTACGTTAAAATAAGCAACCGATGGGTACGCGGGATTTATCAAAAACTCTCCACATTTGTCGACAATTGTTACTAATCTACGTTTTTTCAAACGTTTAAATTCGCTTCGCAAAATCTGACGGTCCTTATTCTTGCTACAATGATAGAATTTGTGATCATGTTTCTTATTTGTGAAAAATAAACCTTCGATTGTTTTAGCACGAGACATAGCTACATAGACCAATGAAATTTCGTGTGATTTGGAATATTCATAAACTACTTGATCGTACGTTCCTCCTTGTGATTTGTGAATACTCATAGCATGAGCCGGTACAACAGGAAATTGTTTTCGTCGAACTTTAATGATTTTTGATTTTACGTCTATAGTTCCTTCCCTTCGTAAAAGTGGAGTCCACTCCGGTGATAAGTCTAAAGCCTGCGCGTGTGCTGCATACTTTAAGCGTAACATTTTCCCTGCGTTAGGATCTGAAAAATGAATCCATAAACGTAAGATTTCGCCATTGTCATCCATTTCCACGTATTTCAAGTAGCCGAATAATCCATTAATCAATCGATCTGCTTTATCTAGATTTTGCGTAACTATGTATGGACTCTCTATAACCAATAACAGTTTTAACGGCATATTTGCAGTGCTAGCAACATCCATTTTTCTCAATTTATCATGCGTTGATTTCAACTGTTGCACATTCACATAACCTCGCACTTCGTCTTTAGCTAGTGAAAGGAGAACATCAGCATCGTTCATAACATCATAGTTGTACTGATCTACGTCCACGTTTCTATGGAACAATCGTATAGCACTGCGCACATCCATTTGCTCCAATTGCTCAGAGGTAAAAAACCGCCCTTCAATCAAAGCTCGCTCGGTATCATTAAGTACATCACCATTGCCTATTTTAGTTAAAATAGAGGAAAACTGAATATCTGATTGTCTCATTACTTCTGTCAATGGATAATAATTTAAATTGTGCCACAACATATTATCTTGCAACATGTTAGGTGGTCGAACGTAAACGGCTCTAGCATTAACGGGCGGTAATTGACGCAAATCGCCACAAAATATAATATTCAAACCTCCAAACTGGTGAGTCGGATCGGGGCCCAACGAACGTAACCGCTCCCTAACTTGAATAAGCATATCTGAACTCATCATACTCACTTCATCAATAATAACCGTTTTAACTCCAAGAAAATCGCATTTCATTGTTTGTAACACATCACTTTTTAATGGCAATCGTCGTTTCGTGTTAATGCCGATATTAAATGCTGTGTGAACTGTCGTGCCATCAATATTAACCGATGCTTTACCAGTAGTTGCACAAGCGATAAAAGCACATTTACTTATATTATTGCGGGTAGTAAATCTATTCGCAGTTTCCATTAATACTTTTAACACGTAACTTTTACCTGATCCTGCAGGACCAGTAAAAAACACTTGTAATGGTGGCAAATCATCGTGTGTCAGACGATATATTAACTCTATTGTAAACCTTAATTGTCCAGTATTTAAAGATCGCAATAGGGTACAGAAATCTGCATGTGATAACATATTTTCCACGGCTCGAACTGTACTGCAGCGTTGTATGGTATTTATATCCCTGTTTCCATTTCCATTCAACTGATCCTGCGTTCGTTGTAAATATGGCATTTCAACGTTCCGTAACGCAGGACCAAGTGGATTATTGTTATCATTTACCTCTTCGTTTAATGCAGCATTTAACGTTTCGTCAATAATACGTACCACATTCTCGATAGACAATCCACTTTCATACTCTTTTCTTTTGGTCAATAGTGCGTCGGCATGTCTCTCATAAATACGCATGTACTCATCTCGATCGAGCAATTCTAATTCCTCGCTTCGAAAAGGCCAAAATAGTGTTACTAGTTCTCGCATATAATTCATGGGATCATCGCTTAATTTATATGTTTTCCATCGTAACACCTTTGCTTTGGTTCGTTTCCTGTATTGTACACAATCATCAACATTATCACTATCATTATCACTTTCATTGTCGAAGCGCAGTAGGTCAAGATCACTAACCAGATGATTTGTTTGTCGCGTTCGCTTACGATCATACCAGGCAACGAAATCTGCTAAACACACATTATTTAAATCGTGAGGTCTTCTCTCATAATATTGTATTATGTTGCAAGACCAAACATCAGTTGAATTCGCAGTTAAATTTTCATAATCCATTTGTAGTTTCCGCTTTTTCGCAAGAAATCTTTCTGTCGGATGTTGAGTTGGTACAAACACAACTTGTCTCGATGCCTCTGACATCGGCAATCGCAATAAAAACCAAGCTGCTTCCTGCGTACACATTTCGACATTACTTAAAACACGTTTCCCTAATTCTTTCAAACATGCATCATAATCCATATCAGGATATTCATCTCTCAACTTTATCAATTCACGATGCAATGAACTGAATCCGCGTTCAGATTTATTTACGTAATCTGCAACATACGCTGCGCATGAATACTCGTCTAATATAAATTGAATATCCATATTAGATTGTAATACAGAAGATATTACAGGATTAAATGGACTAGTCCAAATGTCATCTATATCACGTTTTAAAAACACCATAGGGCGGTGTATACCATGCCGTAAAATAAGCAAATATTCATCCAACGTGTCGATTAGATTTATTGCAAAAAAGTGATGAACGTCAGCGTAATGATTATTTTCCAAATTGTCGTGCAAAGTGTTGTAGCGTTGAACCAACGCTTCGTCTCGATCCGCATTAAGTACCGGCATCAAGATTCTAGTTTCATTCATCGGCCAGAAAGGTGCACCAAATCTACATTTTTTTGCATTCTTCTTATAACACGTGTGAGTATGGCGATGAGTCTGCAACTGTCTCCCACCCACCAATAACGATTGATCAACAGTACTTAAAGAATCCAACAATTCAACTACCTCAGTCACATCTACCCCTTCAAACAATCGCCTCTCTGTATCGGATGGTGCGTTTTCTAACCACAGTAACATGTGACAATGAGGGCTACCTCGATGTTGGAATTCGACACGTCGAAAAAAATCTATAATACGATATTTTCCAAATGGCCCCGTCGTTCGTTTCAAAGCATTGATTATTGTATCAACCAATTTATCAAAATACAAACAACAAATAACTGGATCACTATTAACCAACTCGGCTCTCATTGTTGCATTCATAACATCAAATATTTCGTTCGGAATGTCTTGATCAGCTGGTAAATTGTTTTGGAACTTGTAGATATATCGTAGCAATGGCAACCAATACGTTTCCGACGCACTTAAGGTAAGAAACACTGTCGGTTTACCTAATTGTCTCATCATACCAAATAAGTCTCGCTTACGAGTATACCAGTATTGAACAGAATTAGGAATATGGCGCATAAACGATTCATTTCGTTCCATAGTTTCTTTAATAAACTGTCGGTTTTCGATGTCACTTCTAGTAATATTATGAACGTTTGAAGTATTCGCTCGGAACATAACATTGAGACTATCTATAACACGCAATCTCATTATTTTTGCGGCCATGTACAAAATATGATTAGACTTAACTCCACGTCGATCACGTCTTCTTATCTCACTTGTAGCCATCGAATAAGCAGTACCTCGCACGGTTAACACTCGTGGTTGGCCGAAATAAATCATGGGAAAAGACAATTCTTCAGCGTCGGCATCGAATGATAAGGCGAACGGTCGGGTATACTGTCCAGGAGCCATATCAAGAATCACATCTTCTGCCCAAAACAACGTTTCCTGCATTTTCGATAAAATTTCTTCTGATGTCATGCGACGTTCATTATGTTTAGTAACTTGTTCCACAGTTCGCCGAATATTAATGTCAATATTGCGATAGCTGTTTACAAGGAGATGCGTATAACGCAAGGTACCATCATCCTCTTCGTCATCGGAACAGTTGGCGTGGAAAAACGACTTATGTATTACAATATTGTATTTTCGATACAATGGCGTTTTCACTAATTCTTTGAGCCACATTTTTATATTTCTTTTAGAAATACACCCCGCCATGTACGAACTTTTATGAAATAATTTTCGTTTGAGGCACACATTAAACGTGAAATCATCTTCCAAACGGCGCGGTAATGCCATAACCATATTATTGACATCTACAGGCACATTTGCAACTTGACCAATTAAACGTTGAGAACCAGCAAAATATCTGATATGACGAATTTGCATAAAAGGTAAGCGAGGCGAAATAAGACGCTCAGATAACGGACATAAATCTGGCAAGTCTTTGGGAATTTCAGGATAAAAGTACCCATTAAGTGTTGCCAAGGAAGGAATTTTCTTACGCCGCAGAAACGTACAACAATTAGAACACACCATGAACGGCTCTTGCATGTTATAGTAATTTAATGATTTCACGAAATCGTATATAGCCGTATCAATTCGAAGGTGTGTTAATCTGCTCGTCCACCAAATACGATCACACACGCGACAATAATCGTCCAATTTATCCGAGAAAAAATGTTTATCCATATACTCCTTAAAATGTGTTTTAACAACATTAAATTGTCTTTGTGGCCGCAGCACGTTTTCGCGCAAGGACCAAAAATTTGTACATACATCTATTAGGGAAGGGTCCTCTACTTGTACACTTTCACTGTCATTATTTCCATGTACCACCTCACTGTCATTATTTACAAGTTCATAACTTCCACTCTCTCTATTATAATTATTGACACTTTCGGGGTAAGCATCAGAATTTTCAAGTTTGCGCCTCTTTACACGCTCACGGTACCGCTTATTTCGTTCACTTTTTGTTAACGGCGTTCTCGTACTCAACTCGCTAGAATCAGTATCCTGGTGTAAACGTTTGCGCTCTCGATATCGCTTACATTTTGCGCTATTTTGCAGACATTTATCAGAATCCATTATAACTACAAAACAAGCGCGTCGATGCTCCAATCAAAGCGAGTGTCCTGGCGGCTCGACGGCCGAGCTGAACCGAGCGTTGGCGGATCTAGGTATATTATATGGCTGTCTTTCGGCTTTTAACGAAAACTCGAAACTTGGGTCCCACATTTGAACATAGAATAGAAACAAATAAAATAATATAATAAAATAACATAAAAAGTTTAGTTGAAAACTAAAACAATGTACCTACATTGAGGAATCAATAGAAGAAGGTCTAGGCTATCTTATTGTTTTTCAGATTTGTTTTTCACGATTTAACAAAGTTATATGAAAACAACATGCACAATGCCTTCGAATACAGTCCGGATTACGTGACTTTTCATGCGTTCGAATACACCCCGGATTACGGTACTTTTCATGCGTTGGAATATACCCCGGATTACGGTTCTTTTCATGTGCTGGAATACACCTCGGATTACGGTACTTTTTCGAGACGGAGGAAGGAGACCAACGGCCCACGCACTCCACTCTACACAATTTTCACTTTAGAGTATTAAAGAATTACATTTATAAATCTACAAAAATAATAAGAGGAATAAAAAAGAGAATTAATTTTCCGCATACATAGAATAGAAACAAATAAAATAATATAATAAAATAACATAAAAAGTTTAGTTGAAAACTAAAACAATGTACCTACATTGAGGAATCAATAGAAGAAGGTCTAGGCTATCTTATTGTTTTTCAGATTTGTTTTTCACGATTTAACAAAGTTATATGAAAACAACATGCAAAATGCCTTCGAATACAGTCCGGATTACGTTACTTTTCATGCGTTCGAATACACCCCGGATTACGGTAATTTTCATGCGTTGGAATATACCCCGGATTACGGTTCTTTTCATGTGTTGGAATACACCTCGGATTACGGTACTTTTTCGAGCCAGAGGAAGGAGACCAACGGCCCACGCACTCCACTCTACACAATTTTGACTTTAGAGTATTAAAGAATTACATTTATAAATTTACAAAAATAATAAGAGGAATAAAAAAGAGAATTAATTTTCCGCATTTTTAAAAAAACTGCAAAATTATAAATTTACTTTTAGTTCTTTAACCCGAGAAGGCCAAACCGATATCGGTATCGCTGGTTGAATACTAAAACAATGTGCAATTTGTTTTTCACGATTTCAAAAAGTTATATGAAAACAACATGCAAAACGCGTTTGAATACAGCCTGGATTACGGTACTTTTTTGAGATAGCAAACAGAGACTAGCGACCGACGCGCTGCACTCTGCTGCTAAGACAATTTTTTAGAAAAAACAATAAAAACTTACAATATGCATTTTGGGCTAGCAATTTGCATCGATCTCTTTCAACGACTTTGTAGTTCCTTGCGAGTTGCGTCGATCTACGATCAAAGCCAGTGCTGTATCATTACTGAACACTCCCCACTTCCCAGTCCCCCACTCACACTATTCCGCGGCTCGACGGCCGAGCTGAACCGACATCTGCCGGATCTACACGTCTTGCGTGACTCGACCTCGACACTTCCGTCTTTTGGCCTTGAACGAAAACCTGGTAACTTGGTCCCCATATACGAACATAAACATTTCCAATGTTAAAAAAATTAAATAAGATAATCGGGTACATACTACTAAATGTCAGTGCAAATTATGATTATTATCAATCATTAAACTTCTTGTACATATTTTAGGTCCAGCATGTAAAGCCAGATGGACCAATATTCGAGAGACTTACAGAAAGTCTCTAAAAAAAGGCATAACAAGTGGACAATGTGCCAAAAAAATAAAAAGGTATAAGTATGCGGATCAATTAGATTTTTTAAAAAAATATTTCGATGAGAGGGAAACAAAAAGTACCTAATATTGAAAGTCAAAAGGACGAAGATAATGAGCTGGCGGATCAAACCCTGGATCAAGAAGAACTTGTGTCTGTACCTGAGGATGTATAAAGTCAACCCTCTCCCTCTTTAGTACAAAGAAAGGAACAGCCATCTTTGCAAGTGCCTGCAAAATCGATGAAACAAAAACAGTCACTAAAACTTCAACTCCTCAGCCAACTGCTGCAGCTAAGTTAATGGAATATTTAATTAAAAAAAATCAAAATTAATCCGCAAATCAAGGCTCCGCAAAAGATCTACAGCCAGTTGATGCATTTTTAATTGGTATTGCACCAACTTTAAAGACATTTTCTCCATATAATTTGTATTTAGCAAAATCAGAAATATTTGCTGTCGTACAAAAGTATGAACTAAAAACAATCATGGGAGACATTTCTCATGGGCAATCTGATTTTCACCCTACATTTTTATCAACGAGCTCAACATCAACTTCTACTCCACTACCGTCGCCTGGTCAAACATTTGAACACATTGCACCAGATCGAAATACATCTTCATCTACATTACATAGGTACCTTGCAAAATTATTTCCATAATTATCAAACAGATTAAAAATATTTATTATATTTGGTCTATGTATGTACATACAAGAGTCAATAAATATGTAATATATGTAAACCTTAATATATATCATTTTGGAGTTCATATTCCTATATAACTTATATAATCTCTTCAATTGTTCTTGTACATATGAAAAATGCTCTTCAATATCAATACCAATTATATTATTTCTTATATAGTAGGTTTCTATTTATTAGTTAGATTATTAGATTACTGGAAAATCACTTACCTCAAACAAACTGCTAGCCTTTCCTTAGGTGTTACGGCTTTTCTCCAATGAGTATTTTGCTTTTGTAAATACCTCGAGAGTTTACTCAACAGTATATTGAAACAACACTCAGACATTCTGAAATATTGATAAAACTTTATTTCATCCGCAATTAATTCCTTATACAATGTGACAAACTCTCCTTCTCTTTCTCTTTTCCTCCATGCCTCATGCACCCATTTTCGTTTCTTCGTTCCTCCTCGTCTTCGTCTAAAATTATAGCAATTGCAGCTAATTCTTCTTCTGTCAACTTCGCCATCTTTCAGTCACTGATGGTGTTACTAACTGAAGTAATTCGGGTGTGTATGAATTGACATGATTGATCAGTCATAAACGTTTTTGTGACGGAACTATCTTTGACGGAGACGTCACTGTCTCGTGACCACTACTCGTGACGGATGTGTGTGAATCGAGCTTAAATGTTTCACTTGTTGCTTTGTAATTTTTTATATTTTTACACTGCACTGAAAGTACCCAACGTTGGATAAGGTTGTAGTTGTAGTATGTTATAGTGATAAAAATTGCAGCTCGGGGCATATTTATACCTCGGGTCATCATGTGGTCTTTACTTTTTCGGGGATTTACTCTTTTACGGCAAAGTAATTTTCAGGGAATTTTAAATCGTAGTTCTGACTTTCCCGTTGCAAGAGTTAAAAAATCTGTAATCAGTACTTGAGTATGGAACAAATCAGTAAAATAATACTTTTTTATATTTACAAATAATCCAAAAACAACTAAAATAAATCAGAGAAATAGAGTAGGGGAGAACGCGCTTAAAGATGCGCCAACTAAGTTAAATTGAATTCCGCCATTTTGAAGGTTGCTCACAAGCGGTTTGAGGATTCTTTTACCGGCGCTGACAATATAATCTTCCTTACAAAAATGTTTGGAACAAATAACTTTATTTTTGGACCAGGTCCACGTTTCAACATTTTTTCCTAGCACATCTAACCACATTTTCAATGAATCACCCCGTGGAAATCTACAAATAGTGCAGAATTAATCGCGCTCTTAAAGATGCAATTCTTTCATTCTATTACGGTAATATTTATACCTAGCTCAACAATTCGCATGTAAAGTTCATTGACTTAGAAAAATGTAAACAAACTTACGTGTGAAAAGAAATGCCTTCCGGCTTAAATCTTCGACTGTTACTGCAGCCCAACACAGAGCACGACATGTTAATAACACACACAAGTCCTTTTTAATACAATTAATTAAAAATAACCTCCAAGCTTGACAATTACAACAACACAAGTGCCAATTACCCTGCATTTGGCGACCACAATAGCGTTTGCTTAAAACTGGATGCGCACTCGTCGAAGCGCGTTCTCCCCTACTCTATTTCTCTGAAATAAATTTGTTTTGTCAACTTGACCAAGAAATCCCTAGATTTTCACAAAATTTTGACAAAAATCCTTTTCCATTGCAAGCCTTTAAAAATCCCTAGATCTAGGGAGAAATCCCTAGACATGGCAACCGTGTCAGGGAACCCTTGCAACAATCACCATTCATGCTGTTTAATATTTATGTAATGATAATAATATTTACATTTTGAATAAATTTATCTTCGTTACAAAATCTGTCTTTTTTATCCAAAAGGAAATGATACATCTGTTTCGGTATGTATTTAATTTATATTCAAAAGAGGAATTATTTTTTTCATGTATATTGTATATGTATCTTATTGCCCAATAGATTTTAAAATTAGCGCGCAAATATTTTCTTTGACCTGACGGCAGCCATCGGAAGTGGCCAGAGAATTTCCTCAAATCCAAATCACAACAAATGGCTGATCATGTTGACAAAGTTATTATGTATGACGCTATGTTTACGGCAAATACATGTAGTGTAAAGGAAGAGCAGTGTGAAGAAGACAGTTTTGGAGAGGATAAGGTGGACATCTCTGAAACTGCCATTACTACAGACAATACTGAATTACAGGGCCCCATACGCTTTGGCAAAATAAAGCAGTATGATGAGTCCACATGTTTGGACAATATTAAAATAGAATTGCCGTCAAGTGAAGTACCTGAAGAACAAAATCACAGCGTTAAAATAGGAGGCGGGATTAATGCTGATGATATCAAAATAGAACTTGATAATGGACTACTTTGTAAGTAAATATCACCAAATGTCTGTAAAGCTAAGCTATAGAATGACGCTTAGACAAATAATATAAAAGTACAAGCAAAATATTGAATAATATGTAAATAGAAAGCTTACGTTTTACAGAATTGTGAAGTGTTGGATTCTTTGTCAGGATTTTTAACTTAGAAATATGTTTTTTTTTACGATGAAAAATTGATCTTATCTCCCCACATGCTTACAATGAAACCTACATTTTTGGATTCTGCACAACGTAAGCCTTCTATTTACACATATGTGCATACATATTATTCAGTGTTTTACTTGTATTTAAATATGATTTGTGTGCATCACTGTCAACTGCTGTTCTTTGAGAATAGATTAAATTTTTTATCGTAATCATATTTACGAACATTGTTTTCTTAGTATAACTTGACTTATGTAAATGTATATTTACAACTAGATCATTGGTAATACTGCTGATAATCTTACATCACCAATTTGTTATGGAATGTTAAGACAATTCTTGTTGCTTCCGACATTACATTGGTACTGTTTCAGGGCAAGACAACTTCTAATAGATGCAACTCCATTAGAAGTTTCTGATTGTGTTGTTTGTAAGGAATGATGAAACATCTGCAGCATAAATATAAAATACACAACTCTAACACAGAAAAGTTGAAGTGCGTTTAGTATTTGTACTGCTTATCGAAGAACAGCATGCCATTCCATTACAAACACCAAGCTGTAATAGTTTGATTTTCGAATCTGTTTTGTCTCAAATACTGAAGTTTAACAATTGCCAATTAAGTCTTAAACATCCTTATGTAGCATATTACTAAGCTATTTTAAGAACACTATAAATATATGTTTCATCACTCTGAATTTATTTAAAAACTCGCCATAGTAAATGCTATGATTCTTAATCTGTATATATTTGGCCAACAGACTGTGAAGATTGTGAAGCTTATTACATAGATTATTGCATTGAATGTAGAATGCTTGTCCATATTTTAAACAAACATGCTTTGAATAATGCAGATAAGGGAGCACGAAAAGATATCCCAAATGATATTCTAGAAATTCAAGATTGTTTGGGACAAATCGGAATATATGCCTTAAGAATTATTCCTGAAGGTGTAAAATTTGGTCCTTTCACTGGACTCACCGCAACAGAATGTCCCTGGGAAATGAGAGGTGAGAAATTTGTTTTGGACAAAAATAAATCGAAGCGTTTGAATTGGATGCAGTACATTAATCCTACCAGGAATACTTCTGAACAAAACTTGAGTGTCTTTCAATCTGAAGATAATATATATTATCAAAGCACTTGTCTAATCCAAGCCAGTGAAGAATTATTGGTGTATTTTGGTGAGGAATACGGAAACAACCTGAATAAAATTGTCAGACTGGATTTTGATACCACTATGAAGCAAACCACTAAGGACATATTTGCCTGCACATTTTGCTGCCTTGGATTCAGCTCGAAATCGCATTTAGCCAAACATAAAACCATTTGTGTTGAGGGTAAAATTGGAATCTTCTCAATTGAAGGTATTGTAAATAACGCATTTTGATGTTTTTGGATTTGTCTATATTGATTTTTCTATTGTAATCCTAATGGGTGTGTTTTGCACTTAATTCCAGAACTCGCACAGTGCCAGGTTTGTAAAATCCACTTAGATCTGAAGGAATATTTGGCAGATCATATGGCCTTCTGCTACGAGAGGAATGCCAGGTACGATTGCTCCTTATATAATTATACATTCGAAGAGTGTGACAGAAATGTCGCTTTTCTTACCCAGCAGTTTAGTATTTTACACTTTTAACTGAAATAAGTAGGCGAGCGAATAATGTAAATACCTCAGTTATTTTGGTGTTGAAGCTCCTTCATTATTATTATTAATATATCTCTGTAATATTCAATGGGTTCAAGCTATAAATGCTCAGGATTTGTTGTCACGTTTGAATTTAATATAATTATACTACCTAAATCTAACGGGACCTTATAACGGTACCCTAAACCGTGACAGACTAACTTACATCTATTTCTATGTATATAAATACTTTCGTAACTGTCTAAATCTACAATTATTTACACGAGGACTGGTGTCAATTTCAAAGAAACGTCGTGGAAATCACCGAATTTTCTATTGAAGTATTAAGCGAGTGACACGTTTTATGTGTGTTCCTGTTATTATTGTTTTTTTTTTGCGGAGCATTCTGTGAGTACAAATACCGATTTTATATCAAACTGTTCGCAAAATCGTTATCCTTATCGTGGGTTAGCTTTTTATTTCGTACACTGGTTTATTAACGCGTAATCGTCGATTACATATAAAAGTGCTGGTATTTATTTGTATCCACTTGAGTTCCTGTAACAACTTTTTGCACGATTACTTTGCACACAATTTTTGTGCGTGTAGTATCTCGGTTCGGTTATTATTGTATACTATACAGGTGTTTCCTTTTATTTTGTTGTTCATTTCATTATCCTTATTCTTTCCTCTGTTTTTTACTTTCTTATACGTAGTATAAGGAAGTATTGTGATGATGAAAATTTTCGACCTCGAGATTTTTGCAGATGTCCACGTTTTGAGGTCCCCTGATACCAAAAAAGTGGTTTTTGAAAAAATGTGTGTGTCTGTGTGTCTGTGTGTGACCACGATAGCGGTCAAACCGCTGGAGATATCAATTCCAAATTTTGTATTTACGAATATAATCTCCCTCTTGAGAACTGATTAGATTTTGAGCAAAACCGGCAGACCGGAAGTAGTAGTTTACTTCTGTGAAAAAATCGAAATTTGCAAATATTTCGTCAATTACTAAGTTTAGACTAATTTATAAAGAATTCATAAGTATTTAAAACTTAATTTCCAATATCTTTTATATAAAAAAAAATTCTAAATTCGGACCGGAAGTATCACTTTTACTCTTACCGAATAACGATTTTTTGCAAATATGTCGTAAATTATGCATTCTATATATATTTATGAAGAGTAGAGTTCTCCCATTATGAGAAATACATGTACGTCACTTCGTAAGATGCGCACTATGAGAGCAGACCTTACCCACAAATTTGCAAGCGACTCGTCCGAACGCGCTTTCGTTCATAGCGCATTATGACGTACATGTATTTCTTATAATGGGAGAACTCTACAAAAGTATTTAGAGTTAAATTTGGAATATTTTTTGTATAAATGAAATTTCAAAATTCGGACCGGAAGTAACACTTTCATACGTATAAGAAAGTCGTGTGGTGGCCACACCTCATTTTTAACCTTTATTTAGTGGTCCTCTTGTTTGTCTGATTCAATCAGCGCGATAGGCCCCGCGCTGTGAAGCATTGTCTCCCTGTATTTTCTTGTTGTTATTATTTCTTATTCTTACTATGGCACCGTCAGTCTCCTGTACTCATTGTAGGAGGAACTTTAAAGAACATAAAGTTTTATACTGTTCCATATGCAGGAAGGGCTTCAACCACGAGTGTGTTGGGGTTGGCATTACTGAGGTGCGCCTATTGAAGTCGAAGTCAAGCTTTGCCTGATTATGCAGTGGGTGTGGCAGGCTTCGTGGTGATCTGGCTAGCCTTAATGCGTCAATTGTAGATTTCTGTGGTCAGATATCTGCTCTGAAGAATGAGATGGTTGAGTTCAGGAGAGAGATTTGGGAACTGTGCGCACTAAAGTCACTAGATATATAAAGTACCGCAATCCATAAGGCCAAAGAGTGCGAGAGAGAAAGCGCTACTTTTGCCCAAACATGGCCGCCAAACGTCAAATCACTTGTCAAATGGTTCGAAAACGTAGACGTAGTGTTCAGTTTGGTTAAGCGTGCGACATCGTTGCATATAAACCCACCGTTGGCAACATAAAGTGTAATTATGCCTGGTTGTTGTATTATCAATTGCAAAAACAGTGTCGCCAAAGGTTTCCGTTTATTTGCATTTCCCAGTGGTGAAAGGAATGCAGACAGAAGAAAAGTGTGGTTATGTGACATTAATCAAGACAATGTGCCGGTAAATGCGAAGATTTGTGAGGTGAGTACATATGTAAAAGCAGATCACATGTTATAACACTTAGTTACTTATGTAAGGTGCATTTTTCTGATTCCCAATTTGAACAATCAAGAGCAGATGACATGAAAAAACTAACTCCAAATGCACACCCTGATCTGGTTGTCAACCACAAAAGGCGAAATTAAAGGAGTTTAAAGTTGACGTTCTCCAATTCGCAACAAATGATTTGTATCAATATATTAAAAAAATTGAACTGTACTTCCGTGAATGTACGAATTCATTGATACAAAATGATTTATCATTAAATGAGTTCAAAGCAATTATTAAGACGAAATTTGATACTCCTGACATACCAAATTGTCATAATATATTAGATAATATTATTTCTATATTTATACGAAGTAGATTATATTTTGTTTTATCCGATTTGGACAAAGGGGCTACCAGGTCAATTTTAAAAAGTAGTCGCAGCGTTGCAATGCGTGCTTTAGTAAACCAACAATAATAAATAATGAAAACGGTGCTTGCTTGTTTTAATTAATTGCCTTACTATCTGCGGTTTAATTATTAACGCATGTTCATACAGTTGCGTTCTTTTAAGAATACAGTTCTAAATTGATTTTTTATTTAACACAGCAATTCAATTTTGGCGCCAAATTTATAATAATAATAATAATTTTTGCCCAAAAATGGCGGAGGTTTGCGGTACTTTATATATCTAGTGACTTTAGTGCGCACGGGAGTCTGCTGGTATGGCTGAGTTGGGCGATGAGTCTGTGGTGATGATTGTGCGGGAGGTTCAGGATCGTGAAGCAAGGAAGTACAATTTGATGGTCTATGGTGCCGCTGAGATGACGGATTCCGGCAGCACTGGCTCTGTTTCGGACCTGCACTTTGCTAAGAAAATATTAGGCCACCTGTCAGTGGTGAGCGCTGTTGCTGTCTCTCGGCTTGGTGGGAGGAACCAGGTGCATACATCGCCTAGACCTATGCGCATTACCCTTGATTCTCCGGGGCTGGTTCATCACGCTATCGCAAGGAGCA
This sequence comes from Amphimallon solstitiale, assembly GCA_963170755.1. Lineage (NCBI taxonomy): Eukaryota > Metazoa > Arthropoda > Insecta > Coleoptera > Scarabaeidae > Amphimallon > Amphimallon solstitiale. The sequence continues at coordinate 27,488,940 of OY720685.1, forward strand.
GGAATTTACGAAATGTGTATTTTTCCTGACGTCTGGAAAATTGCCAGAATTACGCCCGTCTTCAAGACTGGTGATCAGACAGTTATCACAAGGCCCATTGCAATCCTTTCAAATTTTTCGAAAATTTTTGAACTCTGTATTTATTCAGGTCTTTATTCATTTGTTAGGCGGAATTTGTCACCGTACCAGCATGGTTTTCTGGATGCGAATCCACCGTTACCAATCTCTGCCATGTCACGCAATTCGTTTCGGATAGCTTGGATGTGGTGTATACTGATTTTGCCAAGGCCTTTGATCGTTTGGTTCACACTATTCTTGCCATGAAACTCAGAGCCTTCGGCCTCAGTGATGCTCTTGTTAGCCTTCTGATGTCCTATGCAATAATGGTTCTCAGTACATTTTTTTACAATGGATCATCTTTTTTCACGTACACCGCTACGTCTGGGATCCCGCAAGGTTCTAATCTGGGTCCCTTAATATTCAATATGTTTATTAATGATGTCACTTCCGTGATCAGTTGTGATAAGTTACTCTTCGCGGATGATTTACAGATTTTCTGTAGTATTTCTTCGATTTCAGACTGTATTCGCATTCAGGCTGACCTGGATAACATCTTCCATTGGTGTACTACGAATAACTTACCACTAAATGTATCAAAGTGTAAATCTATGTCTTTCTCGCGCATGTACTTTTATCTATAGTTTAAATGGCGTGAATTTGGTACGGGTTCAGACAGTGCGGGACTTGGGTGTGATTTTTGACGTGAGACTCACGTTCGTTAACCACAAAAACAATGTAACTTCTACTGCTTTGAGAATGCTGGGATTCATCGTCCGCAATTGCAGATCTTTTAGCAATCCTGAATCACTAAAGGCGTTATACTTCTCGGTGGTTAGGTTACACCTTGAGTATGCTTGTGTGATATGGGAGTTTGTTGCCCTTCTCTCCATTTCAGGAGTATTGCCTCGGGTATATGCTTTTTGTTTAGGTTGCTTCACAACGCAGTTGATTCTCCTGCATTACTACAGCAAATAAAGTTTGCTGTACCCCGTCCTGCGTCGCGCCATGTCCTTACTTTCAATTTGCCTTTCCCGAAAACTAATGTCGCGGTTAGATCACCTCTTTATTCCATGTGTTCTAATTTTAATGAAATCAGCGTACGCTGCGATGTCGACTGCTCCAGCATCGGGTTTGTGAGGGCAGTAATGGCGAAACACTTCAGCAAATATTATTGACATCTGTTGTCACTACATGCTCTATAATATTTAAGATTTAATTTTTCCTTTCTTTTCTTTGCTCTATTGTATAACTTGCATGTACATACTTCATTATTGTAATGTTCTAATAAATTGCCCTGTAATTGGTAGTAACTGTTGGGCAATTAAGCTTATTATTATCCCAAGCTTAACATTAAAATTCGCACATTGAATAAGAAATTTCACAAACTAGTTCCGTGTACTCAAAAACCTAGTATTGATTTTCTATGAAAGAAACACTAGTCATCAATCAGTCATCTGAGAACTTTAACGTTAAAGAATAAGTTTATTAGACAAAGGTATAAAACATTGTTTGCCAAGCAGTAGGGTTCCTTTGGAGGAGATTATCGCAGGCATCGAGACCTCTATCAAAAGTGTTGCAGATCCTGTAAAATCTTTTATAAGAGGGGCCTGTAAGGTTCAAATCCAGGAAATCTTACAGCAGCACAAACGAATTGCAGTCAGCGATGAACGGAATACGATTTAAAATCTCAGAACCAAAGACTGTTTTTACCTAAAAGTTGATAAAGGCAACAAGTTAGTAATTATGGACAAAACCTATTATCTTAACCGGGTTAATCATTTAATATCGAATGGACTTTACGTTCAATTAAATAAAACCCCCCTCTCGAAGATGATTAAACAAACTAAAGACGCGTCGCATTAAAATGTTGTCCACATTTAATAACTTTTCCCTTAAATTTCGTTTAAATGTAAGCAATCCATTTTTTCTAGACTATCTTGTTTGCCTAAAATTCATAAGCCAGGCAATTTGATGAGACCTATTGTTTCCGGTATCAACTCTCCGACATACCTGATTTCGAAATGGTTAGTGAATGAATTTACAAATTTACCCGAAGAACCAAATAGTTTTTCTCAGTTAAAAATTCATTAGAATTTATTGCAAAAGTCAAAGATCATAAGCTGGAACAGGGTGAAATTTTAGTTTCATTTGATGTAAGTTCATTGTTTCCCTCAGTGCCGATTCCAGAAACATTGAAATATGTAGAGGATTTGTTGATTAAGAATAAAATTGAACGCGTAAAAATAGATGAATACTTGAAGTTGACAACTCTTTGCATGTCCCAGAACTGCTTTCAGTTTGAAGGCAACTTCTACGAACAGCGACAGGGTACAGCAATGGTCAACAGCTTGTCTCCATTTATAGCGAATTTATTCATGAGTCACTTTGAAACTGAATTTGAAAGGAACTCTAAGTATTTCCCTAAAGTATGGATTAGGTACGTTGACGATATTTTCGCGATTTTAAATACATACTAACTTTTGTGATTTGGATGATTTCTTATTTGAATTAAACTCGAAATTCACTACAATTAATTTCACACTTAAAAGGGAAAACAATGATCAACTACCATTTTTAGATGTTTTGGTTATAAAAAATAATGATAACATTGAAATAGATATCTTCCGAAAAGAAACCAACGTCAACAAGTTTATAACAGCGGATTCAAACCATAGTTTTCAGCAAAAGATGGCTTCTTTTAATTTTCTTATCCATCGGTTGTTAAGTTTTCCACTTATAAAAGATAGATATGAAAAAGAACGTAGTTTAATTAAAAATATCGCGAAGTACAATGGTTTCGATTCAGAAATAGTAACTAAGCCTATTAGGAGACAGGAATTTAAGAAACAAATTCAGCATACTACATGTTTGCTACCTCAAAAAACTCTTGGTAATAAGTTTGTTTCTTTGCCGTATCATTCAGTCACACGAAATTTGAACAGCATTTTTAAAGAACCGGATCTTCAAATCGCGTTTAAACCGGGCAATTCATTAAAATCACTCTTAGGGAACGCTAAAGGTAAAATTGAGGTAGATTAAAAATCTGGTATTTATGAAGTAACCTATAAAGATTGCAATCAAAAATATGTAGGGCAAAGTAGGCGTTCAATTTCAACTCGTTACAAAGAACACATTGCACATTTCAGATACAACAGACCGGAAAAATTTAGTGTTGCTCGACATATTTTTGATACCGACCATGGCATGCCTACAGATAGTCTTAGATTAATTAAAACTAAATCTAATATATAAAATTCTCGTGTGACAAAACTCCTCCGAAACGACTCGACCGATTCTTATGAAATTTTGTGTTTTTATTCAGCAGGTCTGAAAATAGGACGTACACTATTTTTCATACCCATAAGTGATAAGGGTGGTCCACCCCAAAAAATTTTTGTTTGTTTTTTGGACAAAATTTTGTATTTTATTTTATTTTTATGATTCGGCTTTAAAAAATACATACAACCCTAAATTTTCACCCTTCTACCATCAACCCCTATTTTTTAATAGCGATAGTACTTTAATAATTTTCTATTCTCGGCGGTCGATAATTGATGAGTTACCACTCGATCAGTTATTCCCGCCAGGATGAGAACGAAGCCGGTCTCCTGTCTTTCTCACACAGTAAGCTTTCTCTCACTCACTAAATTTAAGGCCTAAACCGTTTTCGGCCAATATTATTGATTGTGCGTCGATCGTAGCAGTGACCCTTATACTTATCATTTTACTTTCTCAGTGAAACTCTCACATTAAGTATATTCTCATCAAGGCCAAACGATGTCTATTTGTGGCTTAGATTTGGGCACACCGTGTTTATCACACGGACAATTATACGTGGCATGTTCTCGCGTGGGTAGACCATCCAGTTTGTTTGTGTGGGCTGAAGATGGACTCACTAAAAATATCGTACACTCCATTGCACTAAGAGACTGATAAAGTTTTTCTTTTTAATTGTCATTATTTGTGATAGAGATGTAATTAGAAATTTATTAGTTAAGATAATAAAACTACAATGAATTCAAAAAATGATTGTTTGGTGTTTTGTTATTTTTATAAGCCGTCATCGTTCACAGCGCTCCATTCCTCTTTCAGGCATATACCACATCCCCACACACTTACAATAAGTTACTTATTTTTTATTAGACTGCCAAAATATTCACAAGAAATAATTTATATGGCAAAACAACGTTTGCCGGGTCAGCTAGTAATTTTAGAGAATTAGACAGTTACGAAAGTATTTATATACATAGAAATAGATGTAAGTTAATGAATTCTGACAATGAACCGGCACCCGAGTCCAGCTTGTACAGATTATTGTAACTTTAGGGGATTAGTCTATCGCGGTTTAGGGTACCGCTATATGGTCCCGTTAGATTTAGGTAGTATATACCGTATGTGTCAATTTTAATTAGGTAGAGGGATTCAGTGTTTACGTGCGATTTATACGTATACAAATAATACATGGCAACGTGTGTAACCCCTACCGTCCGTCACCAATCCCGGCAACAATCGACATTACAATGATTTTCTCCAATCTCCCCACCAGATTTTACATTCAATCTTTAGCTGCGAACACGTTGCGATCTAGTCTGCAATAAAAGCCGTCTTATTACTGGAACGGGAAACATCAAATGGCCGCCGCGATCTCCGGATCTAATAGTTTATTATTATTTTCAGAATCCTTTTTTATTTACCTTATTTTTAATTTTATTAGAATTACGCTTTTGTTTGTGTCATGCAGCGTGAACGCAGCTTAATAATTCTCTGCATTTACTGAAAGGAAAAAGAAAAACAAATCCTTGCAACGCGTAAATATTATTTCTGAACGCATTACAAACACCCAAGTCAGTGGTCCAACAGTTACTACTATAACTTGAGCTTGTATCGGTCGCGCTCGCATTGGAGAGGAAAGTAGGGGTGCCATGTTGTCACGTATTGCATGAATTAATCGCCTATGGCTAATGAAAATTGACACATGCTGTATAGGGATGGAACAGTATAAAACATTATGTTCTTCAAAGCGCTTCCTACAATGAGTACAGGAGACTGACGGTGCCATAGTAAGAATAAGAAATATTAAAAACTGGGAAATACAGGGAGACAATGCTTCACAGCGCGGGGCCTATCGCGCTGACTGAATCAGACAAACAAGAGGGCCACTAAATAAAGGTTAAAAAGACAGAGGAAAGAATAAGGATAATGAAATGAACAACAAAATACAAGGAAACACCTGTATAGTATACAATAATAACCGAACCGAGATACTACGCGCACAAAAATTGTATGCAAGGTAATCGTGCACAAAGTTGTTACAAGAATTCAAGTGGATACAAATAAATACCAGCACTTTTATATGTAATCGACGATTACGCTATAATAAACCATTGTACGAAATAAAAAGCTAACCCACGATAAGGATAACAATTTTACGAACAGTTTGATATAAAATCGGTGTTTGTACTCACAGAATGCTCCGCAAAAAAACAATAATAACAGGAACACACATAAAACGTGTCACTCGCTTAATACTTCAATAGAAAATTCGGTGATTTCCACGACGTTTCTATGAAATTGACACCAGTCCTCATGTAAATAATTTTAGATTTAGACAGTTACGAAAGTATTTATATACATAGAAATAGATGTAAGTTAGTCTGTCACGGTTTAGGGTGCCGTTATATGGTCCCGTTAGATTTAGGTAGTATAATTATATTAAATTCAAACTTGACAACAAATCCTGAGCATTTATAGCTTGAACCACAGAGAAAGAAACAGAGAGCCCATCAGTTTTAGTTCATTTAAGGAAAATAGAGGACACTACGATTTAGAATTTACCATTATTTTATATTTGAACAACATGTTTGCCGGAAAAATGAAATTAGGATTTGCTATAAGTTATCTTTTAAGTTTAACTAACCGACACCAGATGACGATATTGGGGAACTTGAATTAAGATCTATTTTCTATCTTTAATATTTAACAAGAATACAATCTCCTTATTCATCTCATCCCAAACACATTTAGCCTTGAGTTGACGACAAAAAACCATTTCACTTTTTGTTAGTGAACGACAAAAAAGCATACAGGTAAACACTTACCATACTTATGAAATATAAATTAGGAATTCTTCAATTTCAAGTTATATAAATTTAAACATTATTTTCGGTTTTCCCAGTGAGATTTTATATTAGAAAATAAACCAAATAGAGTATGTCTGTGTATCGATCAATCATCATGATCGTAGTTACAAACACTTCCCAATAAGAAAAGCTTAGAAAAGTAGTTGACATAAATCCGACAACAATTTTAATTGCATGGGTACAATTGTTTTGGCACGCTGTTAAATTTTATGTTCACCTCAGGCACGGATTAAATCATTTTTTTTTGTTAAAATTTGTTTAATTAATTTACACTCTTTACGACTGTAGTAAAGAAAGTTAGAATATTTCCAAACAACACTGGTTAAAAGTGTAGTATTCTCTGATATCATTCAAGTTTCGTATTTTGTACATGTTTGATGTACTTTTTTTGCACTTTGGCACTATTACAATTTGCTAAATCTCTTTCTAGTTGGCACATTTCAATAGCAATTTGCATTATTGGTAGTAATTGCAGCATTTTAATTATAATTATAGCGACTTTATTCATCCAATAGGTGCAGTCTAACTGATTACATAACTGAAATTGATAATGTAGAAATATTCACAATAAGCCCACTTCCTTTCTGATATCCTCGTTAAAATTGTACTAAATTAACAGTCAAGTATCTTAGAGTTCACATGTTCAGACTTATTGTTAATACTAGTGACCAGATAAAGTGTACCAATGCTGCTTCACTTCAGCCCGGAAGTTTTTCAGTTGAATTTAAAAAATGTTCCTGTTCGCATATCTGCAAATATTAAAAATACAAAATAATGGCTATTTAGCAAGCATCTTCCTTATACTACATTTCAGTTTTCATTTTCTGAGAATTCTGAATGATAAGAAAAGTTATGACTACAACATCTATAAACCAATGTAACATTTATTCATATATGAAAATATTTTTTCGTATATGTATACTTGCGTGATACAACATCTATGTTTTCCGTTGAAAACACTAGATATAGTTCCTGATGGTACACTCCATAACTTTCATTTTAGTAAATATGTAGCACGCATTTAATGAAACTACTGAATATGTGTAGTAATAGAATAATTTCAGTAGAAAAAAATATAGAATAGACAAAATAAACGTCAAGTCAGTCAAATGTCAATAACGTAATTAAGGTTGACTGGGCTCTGTATGTCCAAATCATATTGCATATTTATACAATGTGATTTTAAAGATTATTACCAATGGGAATTTTTCGCTTAACAGAATCAGCAAAATATCATTATGTTACGGTCGATTCTTGTTTTTTTTCTCTGTCGTTAAAATATTTGTTTATGAATCTTGTGGGATATTTTATTGCTGAGTGTGGCTGAATACCTTGAAATTTCTTTTTCTTCATCTCAGGTAAGAACACCCTCAGGAGGCTGATCAAATATATAATGGGAGGCGGTGCCATTTTCGATAGTCGTTTTAGTGAATAACTTGCCATAGTTGCCCCTACTTATGGCAAGAGGGTAGCAAAATGTTTGCATTTTAGTTTGATTTTCTTGTAGAAGTAACCAAATTAATGGATATGAGCAACATCATGATTGAAAATGATGATTGTTGACGACTATACTTGGCAAATATAGAAGCTTTACGAGTGGGCTTCAACAGATTCAAATATTCGTAAGCCAAAGTGCAGGATCTTAATGAAAGTATTGCTATATTTACATTTCTATTGCATTCGCATGTTCTCTGCCAGTTATGTGGCCACAAGAATTAATGAATTTTATTATTATTACTTAACCCTTTGTACTCACTCCTTAATTATTTATTTTTTTTACGTATTACCGTGACAATTTCAGTATTTATGTGTTACAAAGTATTTGGAAAAAAAGACAGATTTTAACATATTAATTTATTTTAGTAATTGTTTTTATAATGTTGATTCTAGCTCGACATTGACAGAAATATGATGTGGAGCCATACTCGACATAGTGTAAAGTGGTAAGGGCTCAAGTAAAGTATTCATATCAAAAACAGTGGTGAGAATAACTTTCGTATTAATGTGAACCCTTACTACTGGCGGGGCTTTATCTACCTCATTAAAGCGCATTATCCAAATTAATGTCACCCTTAAATTGATGTTTAGCCTGATAGATTAGAAATATTTATTTATTTTCAGAAAGTGCATTCTACCGACACCACCGATCAAACAAGCGTCATCAGCACTGAAGGGACGCAAGAGATGCCTTCGACAAATCTATAAATGTGAGCAGTGCAGGTACAAGACGAAGTACCAAGCAGATCTCAAGGAGCACATCAACATTGAGCATTACAAATTTAAAATGTATAAATGTGTGATTTGTAGCAGACGTTTCAAGACTAAAGGATTCCACAGGCTGCACGTGAAAAATACGCACGCTTGTGTTGTAGAAAAGGACGACCAAGAACATTTTAAGACTGATTATAGCATAACAAATATAGAAGTAGAACAATCCAGTTCACGAGATCAAATGAGAATATTTAAGTGTTCGCTGTGTGTGTTTCGGACAAAACATAAACGAACTATAAGCAGGCATATTAAAACTAAACATTTGAAGCAAGTTGATTATAAATGTGACTCTTGTAAATTTGGAGCAAATAACAAAAGTCATTTAGAAGCGCATATAAAAACTAAACATCTGAAGCAATTTGATTATAATTGTGACTCTTGTGAATATAGAACAAACAGCAAAAGTAATTTAAGAAAACATATAAAAACCAAACATCTGAAGGAATTTGATTATAAATGTGATTCTTGTGAATTTGGAGCAAATAACAAAAGTCATTTAGAAACACATATAAAATGTAAACATTTGATGATATTGGATTATAAATGTGACTCTTGTGAATTTGGAACAAACGTCAAAAGTCATTTAGAAAGACATAGAAAAAGTAAACATTTGATGGTAATTGATTATAAATGTGATTCTTGTGAATTTGGAACAAACCAAAAAAGGCATTTGAAAATACATATAAAAACTAAACATCTGAAGAAATTTGATTATAAATGTGATTCTTGTGAATTTGGAACAAACCAAAAAAGTCATTTGAAAATACATATAAAAACTAAACATCTGAAGAAATTTGATTATAAATGTGATTCTTGTGAATATGGAACAAACCTCAAAAGTCATTTAGAAACACATAGAAAAAGTAAACATTTGATGGTAATTGATTATAAATGTGATTCTTGTGAATTTGGAACAAACCAAAAAAGTCATTTGAAAATACATATAAAAACTAAACATCTGAAGAAATTTGATTATAAATGTGATTCTTGTGAATATGGAACAAACCTCAAAAGTCATTTAGAAACACATAGAAAAAGTAAACATTTGATGGTAATTGATTATAAATGTGATTCTTGTGAATACGGAACAAACAACCAAAGTCATTTAGAAAAACATATAAAAACTAAGCATTTGAGGCAATTTGATTATAAATGTGACTCTTGTGAATTTGGAACAAACCTCAAAAGTAATTTAGAAACACATAGGAAAAGTAAACATTTGATGCTAATTGATTATAAATGTGATTCTTGTGAATATGGAACAAACCAAAAAAGTCATTTGAAAATACACATAAAAACTAAACATCTGAAGAAGTTTGATTATAAATGTGATTCTTGTGAATTTGGAACAAACCAAAAAAGTCATTTGAAAATACATATAAAAACTAAACATCTGAAGAAATTTGATTATAAATGCGACTCTTGCGAATATGCAACAAACCACAAAAATTATTTAGAGAAACATAGAAAAAGTAAACACTTGAAGGACTTTTATTATAAATGTGACACTTGCGAATTTGAAACAAACTACAAATGCAATTTAGAAGTGCATATAAAAACTAACCATTTGAAGCAATTTGATTATAAATGAGACTCATGCGAATACAGAATAAACTGCAAACATCATTTAGAAGCACATGTAAAAACTAGGCATACAGCGGCTGTCGGTTGCGATTTGAATTTTCATGTTATTCGGCAACTTGGAAACGTATTCCTTCATTTGTTTTGCCGGCAGAGTCGTGCCTATATATTTAATTTACAAAAATGAACACCCCATTTTATAATTGCCCGATCATGCTTAAATGAAACCAACTATAATGTTGGCAAGATATTGTTACAATACAATATAAGAGCTATATTGTTGTTTAAAAGGGCTTTTTTAAAAGTCAGTAATTAAATTATTGATGTTACATAATAAATACTAGTTATGAAATGAATGGATATAATTTTCACTTATAATTACACGAGAGCTTTCTTTTTTCCGGATAAATTTTCACTTTTTAACGAAAATTTTTGTTGCTAGGTAACTGTACGGAACAAATTGCCTGATAAAACGACGAGTCCGAAGGACGAGTCGTTTTATCGAAGAGGCAATTTGTTGAGTTCAGTTACCATTTAGCAACTAAATTTGAGTTTAAAAATGGAAAATTTATTTGGAAATAAAAAGAAAGCTCGAATGTAATTCGGTAAGATAATTTACTAAATGTGTAAACAATTACTGAAAAATTTATTACATAGTAATCATACTATTTAAAAATACAGTTATTAAAAACACAGTTCTTATATATTTTGTGAAGATTACTTACAATGAGTTTGCAAATTTTGTCATAACAACACTTCAAAACGAACACTATGATGATAAAGTAAGCAAATTGATGTACGGTTGCGTCGACTTTGACATTTCATTTTGACAGTGGGTTCGTGGAGTTTATGACATAATGAGAAAACACAAGTTGTTGTCAGGCCAACCAAAGGTAAACAAATTTTTTGCCGATATAAAAGTTAAAGTAAACTTTTATCGCTGTCAAAGTGACAAAACAATTCTGACTTATGGGTTTTTTTTTACACATGCATTAAATTATCATGTATATAAAGAATTGTAATTAATTTTATATAATTTATTAATGCTCTTGCAAATTTAAAGCATTGTTATTCATAAGTTAAATAGAAAAAGGGAATTAATATTCACATTTAATTGCCAGAATACACTACTGACCTCTATAATATAAATGGATGAGCAATAGCATGTTCAGATTGTGGTCCTAGTACGAACTGCGCACGGAGCTGACGCATATGCGCAGCAACATAAAATAAAGGCGCTAGTTTGAAATGCCTAAAATCTTTGGATTGTATGTAACAGGACATGAACTTTAAAATTAAAATCTGCATCTAAAGATGATGAAATATTTATTTATTAAGGGAAATTTAAAAAAATACTCAAAAAAAACAATACATCCCTTTTGAAATATTTATTGGTTATAAAAAAGTGTGAATTTGGAGAGTTTTTTTCTTACAAGTTCCCCACGTTCTACCTCTGTTTGTTTCTCTGCAATGCTATAGCAACGGATTTTCGTATATAACGTGCTTAATTAAAAAAGAAACGTGATTTTTATGTAAAAGGGATGAATCAAACATATGTGTATCTAAGGATACAAAGTACTTATTTTCTACTAACAAGGTAATAGAAATTGAACGTACAATTAGCTCAAAAAACACTGTCTCTGCAGGAAGTTTATTGTTGGTTTGTACAAGAATATGGCGTACTTGAACTTCAACTATTTTACATATTTTGGTGACATTTTGTGAAGGACGTATTAATTAAAATTAACAAATATATATTTTCATCCTTCTCTAAAATTGTGATTTTGCTGCTTGGGGTCTATTGAAGTCGGCGTTCGGAACGTTAGTGATTTCACATTCGAATGTCAAAAAACTAGGGACTGCGCATACTCGTAAGCCCCGAATCAAATATTCAATTTGGCATAAGCATTTCACGTGCATCCTATCGACATATTGCCGTGGTCTCTTGCATATTTAAAAAAATAAGAATAGTATTAAGAACTAGTTTAAGTGTTAAATCAAATATTGAGTTTAAGTTCAAAGAATGTATGCTGAAGATTTCAACATCATGCAATACTAATAACACAAGTGTATGATGGGTTGCATATATTTAAATATGAAATTCAAACATGATTTTTATTATTACATTATAGGTTAAATAAATATTAAAAATTAAGTATTATATAAGTAAAAAATAAAGATGAAAAGGTATTAAAACCTAATAAAAGAGAGTGAGTCATTTAAACACTATAAAACTGTATGAATGAGAATTCGTCTTACACGAGACGAAAATATTGCACAATAAATAATGCATTTAAAACATGAATAATGTAATAAAATTTTATGAGGGATTTTTATAAATCATGCTTAAAAATTGTAAAGTTACCTCAAACTTATGACTATAAATAAAAAAGGATATAAGTTAAAATATTTTAACACGATATGGTCAGCAATAAGGTTTTATATATGGTTTGGAGACCTACAAAAAGAAATATAGTATAAAATTTGTTTATAGTTTCTTGCAGATAAATGTATTACTGTAGGAAAAGTCCTAGGTAGAAATGGAACTGACGTGGTTGAACTCACTAATCGTTGTAATACAAGTGATATGGGAAGAAGAATTCTTGTCATCTGCAATGTGTTTTCGAGTTTACCAGGTCCAAACATCTCTAAAAGAAAATTGAAGATTATGATAGCGAAAGAGAAAAGAAACAAGTTTATAAACAAATACAAGGAGGGATTGTATTAAGAAAAATATACCTGCCGTTGAAGATACCGAATAATTTAGGGAAAAGACTTTTAAATAAGAAAGCGGCTTAAGGTGTTGATGTTTAGAGAATGAACTGTCAAAGGCAATATGTGCGTGTATTAGTGTAACAACGACAACTTGCAGAAAATGAAGGGCAAAGATTTCACGATGATGCATAATGCCAACCTAAACTTTAGTTCGATGGAGGGAGTAACAAGCGTTACATTTTTTTTTCGGGTATAAATTCAAAGAACAGGAATGAACAAGAAGAGATTCTTATTTCGACTTCGAAAGATGAAGACTTTTTAAAAAAAGCTAATAAAGGTTTAAGCGTAGGGTCAAACACACTACGACTAGATATACTACTAGATATTCATTTTGTATTAGTATATTAATTTCATTTTGATTTCAATTTCATTTATAATAATAATTTTCTTTCGATAATTTTTTTTTGTATTTTAAAATGGAGATGCCTAAGGCAGAATTTGAAGAAATGTTTAATGAAACAAAGTAAGTTTCTCAATTATAAAGAAATGTCAATGCTGCAATGCGTTTATAGGGATACTATCTGAAAATATTTATTCCAGTATAACGTTGAGCAGTAAGGATAAAATAGATATTGTCCTGTAATATAATAATTCGTTAGTTTTTTTTTTATATATATAACAGAAAGGATTATTAATGGTGTTGGGTATTAACAACGTGCGAATGTTTATTTTCAGATACCTTTATCAGGCATCATTAATTCTCGCAATTCATTTTTGATTTCAAACTTAAAAATAAAATATACATTTAGAAAAGGGAAATGTTTCTGTGTGGCGGGTTTTGCGACGCTGGCTACAATACGTGCGAATAGTTGTTGCCAGTGGTCAATTCAAGCTTATCTCCGAACATTGACCATTGCGAACTTCTAGAATTATCAGGGCATTACGTGCAAATATAATGTTTCTGGTAGAATAGAATTAGCACAATATTAACAGATTACCGACATTTTTAAAACAGGATAATATTTTTTTTTTTTTGATTAGCATTATCGATATATTTATTCCACAAAAGATTACAACCGAGAATACGGTATAAATGTTTTCTTTCAATTATGTGTTTTTTTTTATAATTTTTGAGGTGAATATAGTATAGCGATGCTATTGTTACGTTGTAAATTTACTTAGTTTGTTTATAGTCTCGAAAGATTGGGTGCCTTGTCTAAATACGTGGAATTTTGTATAAGTTCGTGACTTTTTGAGCGTACCCTGTATATTGTCTATTTCACCGGTTACTAAGACTGCCTGCCGTATGCTTGCGTGGGAACTAAACCTACTTTTGAGCCTTCACCGCTCTAAATCAAGTACCGCGAATTTAACAGATACATTTTGTGTAAGATCGGGCATTTACACCCTGTTTTTGTGAAAGCCTCTATATCTGGGTAACTAACTTTAATTATCTTAGCTCTAGCTTAGTCTAACCTACCTGTAGTTTCGTATTTTCCGCATTTTCAATTACTTTTACGCCTTGCTTAAGATTATAAAATATCTTCTTATATATATTACGCCCGATCTCTGCATAATGCATTTATTTGTGATTTGTAAACGCTTTGAGACGACAGTCAAGTCATTGTGATAACTGTTTAACATGTTTTGCGTATTGCCAAACGCAGTTCTCGAGCAGGCCCGAGTATTATTGTCATTTTCCTTTTCCTTCGCAGACGTCCGTCTAAAAAAATGTAAGGAGTATTAATTAAGGGAATGCTTGGGATAGAAGGCATACTATTAATTGTTGCCGATCGCTTGTTGCTCTATCTTCGATATTCTAGTATTAGGAACTTCTGTTACTTCGTCCCCGGAATCACCGTAGGGTTTAGGACGTAATTTCTCTGTAACATAAGTTTAAGATCGGTCTCTCTACCGTCTACTTGCAGCGTTTTGATGTTAAAGCTTTGATATTTCGTTATTTACCTGCAGAGATGCTGTTCTTTCGCATAATAAAATAGGAACTTCGTGTGAAGGATTGTTTTGTTTATCCTGTCAAACATGTTACTATGTACCGTGATATGGGTGTTATACACGGAATTGCCAACGTTTAGCATAAAATTTTCCCTCGTGCTGCCGACGTTTTAATTTTCTTCGTACAATTGTCGGGTATCTCGTTTTTTTTCCGTTTCGCTTAGGTCATGTTCTTGTTTGCGTTTAATTAAGAGTCACAGTGTTAACCCCCTTTTCGGTCAAACTCAAACTGGTGTTTGTAATTTATTTGAATGCTTCCGATGTCCATCTTGAGGTATTTTCGTGTCTTTATGTTTTGGACAGGGCTGCGTGTAGCGATTGCGCGGGTGTGAATGAGGAGATTTTTCGCGCTTTCGATGAACACTTGATAGTCACATCTTGTGTAGAGAACAGTGTGTGCAAATTGCTTTTCTTCCTTTAGTACTTATGTACATTATCCATGAGGATGTTTTTCGCGTTTGCGGCTTAATTCGGAGAAAGCAGTAATTACCGTTACCTTAATTTTGGGTTATTAACGTGGGTTTTTTTATCTTCGTATCGTTTTCTAAAAATCCACGTGTGGCCATGTGCTGGTTTTTTTTATTGTTGTAAATTTTGCACCCTGAAGTGACTCGTAGTCGTTTAACGTGGAATCTCCATTATTATTCATAATTGGGGTAAGTTTTCAAAAATCTGTGTTAAATTTTCGGGATTTTATCTTTGGTTTTTTTGTCTCTCTAAATTTTAATAGGATTCTTTTGACGGGCACAAAAGCCCTCTGACGCCCTAATTCTGGTGGTATAGCCCCGCATTTACATCAAAGAGCGTGGTGTTTCTTTCGACGCATCAGAAGACGCTACATAACATCCAGTCCACCTGTTGAATTGGAAATTTTCCATCAAGGGAGTCGCCGCCATTTTGGATTTCCGCAGCGTCTTTCCGGCAACCATCTTGCCAGCTAAGGTTGTAATTTTACCTTTTATATATTTTACGTCCGATTTTCGACGTCTTTGCGTCTGTGAGCAAGACTGCAGTTTGCCTAGTTTTGACCAAGAATTTTGAGTGGTTTATTAACTATCGCACCTCTTAGTCAACTGCGAGGTCACAATTTAATCCTTATTAAATTACCGTTATTATTTTAATTAATTTTGTAATAATCAGATTGACCCGAATTTTGGTTTTGTCACTACCGTATTCCTGTAGCCCTATATTGAGGCAATTATTTAATTAAACTAATTCTAGTAAATTTAATATACTATCACTTTATCTTTTGAGTAGATTTTATTTAATTAGTATATACCTAGTGTTTTCTCTTCCGATACAATAATTGTATGTTATATGGTGTGTTGCTTTTAAAAATCTAAAATTTGTTAATAGTTTTGCACGTTTATTTTTGCTGTAAGATTGTAATTTTGCCTTCCGTTGATCAATTAATTTACCTGAGCTAGATAAATTCATTTTTGTAGAAGCAAACTTTGGTTCTCGGAGCTCAGGGTTTTATTGTATTTTATGGAATTCCTTTTCTAAAGTTACCTTTAACTATTGACTATGTCAATAAATAACCTTCAATTAATTTAATTTAGTTCATGTGAGCAAACCTGACGTTTTTTTTTATTTAGCAAATTTTTCTCAATTTAGATTAAGTCCCTATACTGACTTATTAATTTTCTTGCGCTTATCAATTTATATATAATTACACCTTTGTATTGACATTGCCGTTGTGGCGTGTCTTTGAAAACTCTTGTACACCTAATGTGAGGTGAAGGAAACGTTTCTGCAACCGACCAACTTCTGCTGCAGCGCAGAGAATTTGTTAAATCTTTAAGACTCGTTTTTTTTACTTTCAAATTTTGTAATTGTCACCTAACGCTTTGTTTTTTATTTACCAACTGGCTAGCTTCATTTATTTTATTCAAATTAACTGTTCATTCAACGCTCGTGTTTTGTAATACCTAATTTCACCATTTTAGTTTTGTTTAAAACACATAACCATTCAACACATCAACTTTAATTAAATTTTGTTACATTTCGAACTACCTGTTCTTTTATTTCTTTTACCTCTGCTATCTCATATTTTATTGTGACAAGCACGTACCTAAGAGTAGGTGCTACAATTATACAGGGTGTTCATTAGGTAACCCGCTGGAGGGACACAGCCAGTGGTAGTTCGTAGGAGGCGCAGGTAGGTTATCTGTAGATAGCATAGTGTCCTGGTGCCCGGACAATCGTCGCTAGCGTCGTTGCCGACCGACGCTCTACTTTTAGGTGTTCTTATTTACCTGAACCGTCACGCCGTCTGCGACAGAGTTAGCTCGGCCCTGCGTTATCCATTTAAACCAACCCCTATTGCGTTTCTCTGTTTACTTTCCCTAATTTAGTCTGTTACCTTAATGCGACGTAGATCCGGTAGCAAAAATTTGGCGCCCAACGTTTCGGCCGATTTTTGACCATCTTCCGGAATTTTTTTTGAAATTTTCAAATTTATCGCCTTGTCCTTGGTGGACCACGTTTCGGAAAAATTTTGACCATCTTCCGGAACATTTTCTTGAATTTTGCAAATTATCTCCCTGTCTTTAACAACCAACGTTTCGATAATTTTTTTTCTTGGGCCTTTCTTTCGATAATAAGGGAAAAATTTGGCGCCCTAACGTTTTGGGGCCTTTCCTTCTGGAAATAAGTTAGCAAAAAGTTTGGTGCCCTAACGTCTGGGCCTTTCTTTCAGTAATAGGGAGAAAAATTTGGTGCCCTAGCGTCTGGACCTTTCTCTTGGTGATAGGGAAAAATTTGGCACCAACGTTTCGACCAACTTTCCGCCATCTTCAATTTTTCTTTATTATTACTTTTGTGTGTCAACCAAGTTTCGGCCAATTTTCCGCCATCTTCAAAATTTCTTTTCCTGCCCCTTAACATTCAGACAAGTTTTCTTCCCCTTCCGTACGAATTGACACACCAACGTTTCTGCCCTCTTTCTCCACCTTCCGGAACAAAATTTTCTCCTTCGCTACCCAATGCTCCAACGAAGTTTTCGCTACCTTCTTAACAATTTCATGCCTTCGTTGTGGGCCTAACGAACAACATTTCGCACCTACGTTTCGGCTAAGTTTTCGCCGCCCTCAAATTTTCTTTTTCTCTTGGGTGTCACCCTTCGACTCATAAGTTGACACCGAACGTTTCGACCTAGCTCTCACCATCTTCAGGGAAATTTCTCGTCTTTTCCAATTTTCCTTGGTTTTGGTTGCCTTGACGTGACAACGTGTCGTTGCCTAACGTTTCGGACAAGTTTTCTCCATCTTCCGGAATATCTTCCTTACCTTTAAGTATTTCAGCCACTAACATTTCGTCGTACCGCACAGTGGTGCTATACTTTGGAGAAACTACTTGTTTTGAATCAACGTTTCGGTCCTGACCATCTTCAGGAATAAATTTTGAATTTTCTCGACTTAAGCCCGTTTCTCGTTTCAGGTGGGCAAGTGGACGTTAAGTTTCCCTTACCGCTCAGTTTTTTTGTATTTCCGTCTACTCCCTCACCTAATCTAACTTCGACTGTTTATATTTCTTTTTCTTCCCTTTTTTTTTTGGGAAAAGTTATCACCTCACGTTACAATTTTATCTTAGGTTCTGAACTACCTTGTCTTCCAGAATATGTTTGTGTGTCTTAGGACTCGAGTCTTTGCTTGCTGATCCCGGTACCGCCATTTCTTTTTATATTTCTTTCTTTTCGACTTTCTGCTGAATTAACTTCCGCCATGTCTCCTAAATTTGAGATCAATCGTCTTTTGAAGGAAGACCTTGAGTACTTACTGACTGTTCTGGGTGCTGAGGTGCCATCTACTTTGGATGAAATGCGACGAATGTATCGACGTCTGCTAGGGTATGCTAGGTCTTATCCGTCGGATACTAAGCTTACGTATCCATTCACATATGCGGAAGACGCCGCGGCCATTAAGGACAAGCTTACGGTTATCGAAGGGCTCATCGATCAGTTCATAGGGAATCGTGAGTCTTCCGAGTTTAAAAAAATTTCTACTGCCCTTGCTTTCGTAATGAGCCGAATTCAGAACTCCGTCCCACATTCGCCAGAGGAGGTGAAGGAATACCATGCGTTTAGGAGTCGCGTTGCTAAACTAGAAGATTGCATCCCCGATAAGGCTCGCACCCTTGAACGTGCCTCGACGTTCAGTTTATTACAGTCACCCACTGCCGGTAACTCTGGTCCTAAAGGGAGTGAAGAGGAGCTTAGTGATGAGGATGACCCTATTCGACTCCCGGTTAATGCTTTTGCTGGTCCAGTTCACTCTACTTTCGCTAGTTTCTCTCCTAAACCCGTTCCCGTTGCCTCTTGGAATATTACATTTTCAGGGCAAAAGAACTTCTCAGTTAGTGCCTTTCTGGAGCGTGTAGCTGAGCTTAAAATCGCTCGTAATTCCTCGGACCAGTTGTTGTTCAATTCCGCTATAGACTTATTTAAGGATCGTGCTTTGGTGTGGTATCGGGCAAATCGTCATCTTTATTCTAATTGGTCAGAGTTAGCTGCCGGTCTACGGGAAGAGTTTCAAGCCGTAGATTATGACGACCGTCTTATGGACGAAATTAAGCAACGGACTCAAGGTCCTAATGAACCTATTGGACTATACGTATCGGTCATGAAAAATCTTTTTTCCCGCCTTTCTGATTCAGTCCCCGAAAAAACTCAATTACGAATTTTGCAACGTAATATTCTGCCTTTCTATCAAACGCAGTTGGGGTTAACCGAAGTCAATTCTATCGCGGAACTCCTTAAATATGGGAAAGTTCTCGAAGCCCGCAAGGCCTCTGCTGAAGCTTATGTACCGCCTCCCTTGCGTGCTAAAACACTCGAGCCGGATTTGGCTTATGTCAATGCCGAACCAGTCCCGAGTTATTCTCGAAGTCGTGAGACACCCGTTACTCCCGTCTCTAATCGCCCTCGTGTCCGTGTGGCACCCGTTTCAGCAAACCCTGTCACATGTTGGAATTGTCGTCAGACAGGACATCGTTACTCCCAATGCGCTTTACCTCGTAAACGCTTTTGTTATCGTTGTGGTCGTCCAGAGACCATTGTATCTTCTTGTCCGCAGTGTTCGGGAAACGCCCGACGTGCGCACTAAGTGGCCGTCCCGTGCGTACAGTATACACAGCGGCCTATCGACAAATTAGAGCCCGGTTAGATTTTATTCTCGCACAAGCCATAGGGGATGAACGCCCCTATCTTAAAGTTCAAATCTTTGGTAAAGAGTTTCTCGGTCTTTTGGACACAGGTTCATCACGCACTATTTTAGGTGAAGCAGGTTGGTCCGTTTTAAAGGGTTTTGTTCCGCTTAAATCCTCTATGTCCTTTTGCACTGTTGCTAACGGATCACGATGCCGGATATCAGGTGAAGTTGCCTTGCCTATTAATGTTAGGAATCGTTCTAAGGTCTTTGACGTTTTGGTGGTACCTGAAGTACCGCATCAACTTATCTTGGGCGCAGTGGCGATTGGGTATTTTCAGACGCACCCAACGTGTCTTCTGTCGATGTCGAGCCACAGGTGTTATCTGATGAGCGTCAGCGTCAGCTCGAGGCTATCATCAATCAAAATTTTCCTAACGTCGATAAGGAGGTGTTAGGTTGTGCCAAAGGTGTAGAGCACACTATTATCACTAGTAGCCCTCCGATTAAGCAACGCTACTATCCGATATCTCCGGCGGTACAAAAAGTAGTCGACGCTGAATTAGAGAAGATGCTGGCTCTCGGTGTCGTTGAGAGGTCTCAGAGTGGTTGGTCTTCACCCATTCTTCTCGTGCCTAAGAAGGATAAGACTTTTCGATTTTGCGTCGATTATCGGAAGCTCAATCAGGTCACTGAGAGAGATGCCTATCCCCTTCCCTATGTTTCGAATACCTTAGATAAATTACGAGACGCTAAATATCTTACGTCTCTCGATATAAAAAGTGCGTATTGGCAAATTCCTGTTGCCGAGTCTTCCCGTCAGTATACCGCCTTCACCGTGCCGAATCGAGGCTTGTTCCAATTTTGTCGACTCCCGTATGGTCTCCACAACGCACCTGCCTCCTGGCAGCGTTTTATTGATAGAGTTTTAGGTCCTGAATTAGAACCTTACGTTTTCGTATATCTGGATAATATCATAATTGTCACTCCTACCTTTGAAAAACACTTGACTATCTTAGAGCAAGTTTTATCTCGCCTGCGTGACGCTGGCTTAACGCTCAATAGAGACAAATGTCAGTTTTGTCGCGACGAATTGAAGTACCTGGGATATGTGGTTAATCGTCGTGGGTTGATGGTCGACCCCGACAAAGTTAAGGCTATCATCGGAATTGCCACTCCCATAAATGTTTCTGAAGTCAGACGCTTAGTAGGTATGGCTTCATGGTATCGACGTTTCGTCCCTAATTTCTCTACTGTTATCTCTCCGCTTACTGATTTGTTACGGAAAAATCGTCCCTTCGTTTGGACGTTAGCTTGTGAAGAAGCCTGGACATCTTTGCGTGAACGCTTGGTTTCCTCCCCGATTTTGACATGTCCCGATTTCCAATATGAATTCATCATTCAAACTGATGCCAGCGACTATGGTCTTGGAGCCGTATTGACTCAAGACATAGACGGACAGGAGAAAGTAATCAGTTATCTAAGCCGTTCTTTAACACCTGCCGAACGTAAATTCTCTACGGTTGAGAAAGAATGCCTTGCCGTCCTTTGGGCTATAGAAAAGCTTCGTCCATATATCGAATGCTCTCACTTTACGGTGATAACGGATCATTATTCCCTCTGCTGGCTGAACTCTCTTAATTCTCCGTCGGGTAGATTGGCTCGATGGGCCGTGCGTCTTCAGCAGTACGACTTCACTATCATCCACCGTAAAGGAAAATTCAATGTCGTTCCGGACACTCTCTCCCGTTCAGTCCCCAAATTGGATATCGTTCAAGTCAATCCTAAAAGCCAAGACAAATGTTACGTTCGTATCTTAGAACAAATTAAGAGACATCCCGAGAAGTACCCTCAATTTCAACTTATCGGTGGGATACTTCGACGTTACGTACCGCCTAATAGCACTTTTCCCTCTGAGGATTCCGATTCATGGAAACTCTATGTTCCTAAGGAACAACGACAAGAGGTCTTGTTAGAATGTCATAACGAGCCCACAAGTGGTCATCTGGGCATTGCGAAGACTCTCGCTCGCATATTGCAACACTACTATTGGCCCAAGATGTTAGGAGATGTGATTCGTCATATCAAAGCCTGTCCTAATTGCAATAAGGCGAAACCCCTTCAAAGAGCTCCTGTTGGTCGTATGGGCGGACATTCTAAAGTTACTAAACCATGGGAAGTACTCAGTGTCGACATTGTTGGTCCTCTTCCGAGGTCCAAGCGCGGTTTTAATTATATATTAGTGGTCTCTGATATCTTCAGTAAGTTTGTTCTGACTTTCCCGTTACGTAGGGCTTCCTCCAAGTCTGTTATCCGACATCTTGAAGAAGATGTGTTTCTGATTTTTGGCGTACCTCGTTCCGTAATTTCCGATAATGGCGTGCAGTTTCGTTCTAACGACTACCGTTCTAAGTTAAAAGAATATAAAGTACGTCCATGCTATACTGCGAATTACCATCCTCAAGCGAATCCCGTGGAACGTGTGAATAGGGTTATCAAAACCATGTTGATCTCGTATGTCTCTGACAATCATCGCGAGTGGGACGTCTATCTTCCCAAAGTCACTTGCGCCTTGCGCACTGCTAGACACGAAGTCACAGGACATACGCCCTATTTCATTAACTTCGGTCGTGAGATGAATCTCACTGGAGAAAGAATTTCCGATGCCCCTATCTCTGACGGAACTCCACTTGTCGAGGTCCGCGATCCGGAAAAACTAATAGAGCGTTCCGAAGGATTTTCTAAACTTTACCGTGACATCAAATCCCGCTTGCAGAAAGCATACGAGCGTGCTAAGGCGCGCTACGATACTCGTCATAGACGAGATGAATTCTTGGTAAACCAGTTGGTCTGGCGTAAAAATTTCGTTCTTTCAGATGCCGCCAAGTTCTATACCGCCAAATTGGCTGACAAATATGTCGGGCCCTTTCAAATTAGTAAACGTATCTCCACTGACATTTACGAACTCAAAACTTGTGAAGGTAAATTGCTGCCCGGGGCGTGGCATGCAAATTTGCTGAAGCCACAACCGAGTGATGATTAAGATCTATCTTCTCACGTGTCCGACTGCCTGAAATTATCGCTATCTCGATTTTGTTTTTTTTGTTTGTTATTTGTACCTACCGTTACCTTTACGGCCTGTAGTGAGGGCTGAAAGAATTCTCCTACCGTGATCCTGCGTGAAGTAAAAGTCTTCTAAAGGGACCCTGACTTCTATTGTTCCTCTACCACCTTAGGACAAACAATTTTCTTTTATCGACCTTTCGTTAGTGTGATTACCGGCCCCATTGCACAGCTTGTATCTGTGATTCCGTCTATGCATTTATCTTCCCGTATCTTTATCGCTTCCGTGTGTATCGGATCTTCCGTGTCTTTGCATATATGGAGTGGCAACCTTGCTAGGGGAGTCCACACTACATTTCCTTTATCTTATCGGACATGACTTACCTTTAAGCTAACTTATGTTGGTTTTGCTTAATTACCGGATTTGACTTATCTTCAGGTCGTGTCCTGGCGACCTTTTTGCTTTTCTTACGTTCAAAATGTTACCTCCAGGAACTGATTATGACTTCAGCCTTTTGGCTTATCGTTTGCCGTCAGCGTTTCAGTCGGGACAACGCCGGTCCAGACTTTAAACTCTTGTTTGCTATTATCTATTTTTGTTTGGCGATCTTCTCTCGTTTTGTTGTTACCGGATGTTATGGTTGTCGTAACGGCATATCTGTACCTCTGAGCAGTTGCACCATTTTTCTTTTGTTTTTTTTGTTACTTTCCCGTACCGGCCGAATGCCGAAGGGCCACGTGGTGGTTATGGCCAAGCTGTTTGGTGTTGCTGTGACTGTGTGTGGATGTGTGCGTTCGTGTAGTAGACAACGTCCGTTTTAGAACTCTCGCTTACCCTTTTCACTGTCTTTATCCCGTCAGCCTATGTTCTCGGTGCAAGAAATTGCTCTGCGATCAATTTCTTTTCGCTGGAAAGGGGGGAATTTGTTACGTTGTAAATTTACTTAGTTTGTTTATAGTCTCGAAAGATTGGGTGCCTTGTCTAAATACGTGGAATTTTGTATAAGTTCGTGACTTTTTGAGCGTACCCTGTATATTGTCTATTTCACCGGTTACTAAGACTGCCTGCCGTATGCTTGCGTGGGAACTAAACCTACTTTTGAGCCTTCACCGCTCTAAATCAAGTACCGCGAATTTAACAGATACATTTTGTGTAAGATCGGGCATTTACACCCTGTTTTTGTGAAAGCCTCTATATCTGGGTAACTAACTTTAATTATCTTAGCTCTAGCTTAGTCTAACCTACCTGTAGTTTCGTATTTTCCGCATTTTCAATTACTTTTACGCCTTGCTTAAGATTATAAAATATCTTCTTATATATATTACGCCCGATCTCTGCATAATGCATTTATTTGTGATTTGTAAACGCTTTGAGACGACAGTCAAGTCATTGTGATAACTGTTTAACATGTTTTGCGTATTGCCAAACGCAGTTCTCGAGCAGGCCCGAGTATTATTGTCATTTTCCTTTTCCTTCGCAGACGTCCGTCTAAAAAAATGTAAGGAGTATTAATTAAGGGAATGCTTGGGATAGAAGGCATACTATTAATTGTTGCCGATCGCTTGTTGCTCTATCTTCGATATTCTAGTATTAGGAACTTCTGTTACTTCGTCCCCGGAATCACCGTAGGGTTTAGGACGTAATTTCTCTGTAACATAAGTTTAAGATCGGTCTCTCTACCGTCTACTTGCAGCGTTTTGATGTTAAAGCTTTGATATTTCGTTATTTACCTGCAGAGATGCTGTTCTTTCGCATAATAAAATAGGAACTTCGTGTGAAGGATTGTTTTGTTTATCCTGTCAAACATGTTACTATGTACCGTGATATGGGTGTTATACACGGAATTGCCAACGTTTAGCATAAAATTTTCCCTCGTGCTGCCGACGTTTTAATTTTCTTCGTACAATTGTCGGGTATCTCGTTTTTTTTCCGTTTCGCTTAGGTCATGTTCTTGTTTGCGTTTAATTAAGAGTCACAGTGTTAACCCCCTTTTCGGTCAAACTCAAACTGGTGTTTGTAATTTATTTGAATGCTTCCGATGTCCATCTTGAGGTATTTTCGTGTCTTTATGTTTTGGACAGGGCTGCGTGTAGCGATTGCGCGGGTGTGAATGAGGAGATTTTTCGCGCTTTCGATGAACACTTGATAGTCACATCTTGTGTAGAGAACAGTGTGTGCAAATTGCTTTTCTTCCTTTAGTACTTATGTACATTATCCATGAGGATGTTTTTCGCGTTTGCGGCTTAATTCGGAGAAAGCAGTAATTACCGTTACCTTAATTTTGGGTTATTAACGTGGGTTTTTTTATCTTCGTATCGTTTTCTAAAAATCCACGTGTGGCCATGTGCTGGTTTTTTTTATTGTTGTAAATTTTGCACCCTGAAGTGACTCGTAGTCGTTTAACGTGGAATCTCCATTATTATTCATAATTGGGGTAAGTTTTCAAAAATCTGTGTTAAATTTTCGGGATTTTATCTTTGGTTTTTTTGTCTCTCTAAATTTTAATAGGATTCTTTTGACGGGCACAAAAGCCCTCTGACGCCCTAATTCTGGTGGTATAGCCCCGCATTTACATCAAAGAGCGTGGTGTTTCTTTCGACGCATCAGAAGACGCTACATAACATCCAGTCCACCTGTTGAATTGGAAATTTTCCATCAAGGGAGTCGCCGCCATTTTGGATTTCCGCAGCGTCTTTCCGGCAACCATCTTGCCAGCTAAGGTTGTAATTTTACCTTTTATATATTTTACGTCCGATTTTCGACGTCTTTGCGTCTGTGAGCAAGACTGCAGTTTGCCTAGTTTTGACCAAGAATTTTGAGTGGTTTATTAACTATCGCACCTCTTAGTCAACTGCGAGGTCACAATTTAATCCTTATTAAATTACCGTTATTATTTTAATTAATTTTGTAATAATCAGATTGACCCGAATTTTGGTTTTGTCACTACCGTATTCCTGTAGCCCTATATTGAGGCAATTATTTAATTAAACTAATTCTAGTAAATTTAATATACTATCACTTTATCTTTTGAGTAGATTTTATTTAATTAGTATATACCTAGTGTTTTCTCTTCCGATACAATAATTGTATGTTATATGGTGTGTTGCTTTTAAAAATCTAAAATTTGTTAATAGTTTTGCACGTTTATTTTTGCTGTAAGATTGTAATTTTGCCTTCCGTTGATCAATTAATTTACCTGAGCTAGATAAATTCATTTTTGTAGAAGCAAACTTTGGTTCTCGGAGCTCAGGGTTTTATTGTATTTTATGGAATTCCTTTTCTAAAGTTACCTTTAACTATTGACTATGTCAATAAATAACCTTCAATTAATTTAATTTAGTTCATGTGAGCAAACCTGACGTTTTTTTTTATTTAGCAAATTTTTCTCAATTTAGATTAAGTCCCTATACTGACTTATTAATTTTCTTGCGCTTATCAATTTATATATAATTACACCTTTGTATTGACATTGCCGTTGTGGCGTATCTTTGAAAACTCTTGTACACCTAATGTGAGGTGAAGGAAACGTTTCTGCAACCGACCAACTTCTGCTGCAGCGCAGAGAATTTGTTAAATCTTTAAGACTCGTTTTTTTTACTTTCAAATTTTGTAATTGTCACCTAACGCTTTGTTTTTTTATTTACCAACTGGCTAGCTTCATTTATTTTATTCAAATTAACTGTTCATTCAACGCTCGTGTTTTGTAATACCTAATTTCACCATTTTAGTTTTGTTTAAAACACATAACCATTCAACACATCAACTTTAATTAAATTTTGTTACATTTCGAACTACCTGTTCTTTTATTTCTTTTACCTCTGCTATCTCATATTTTATTGTGACAAGCACGTACCTAAGAGTAGGTGCTACAATTATACAGGGTGTTCATTAGGTAACCCGCTGGAGGGACACAGCCAGTGGTAGTTCGTAGGAGGCGCAGGTAGGTTATCTGTAGATAGCATAGTGTCCTGGTGCCCGGACAATCGTCGCTAGCGTCGTTGCCGACCGACGCTCTACTTTTAGGTGTTCTTATTTACCTGAACCGTCACGCCGTCTGCGACAGAGTTAGCTCGGCCCTGCGTTATCCATTTAAACCAACCCCTATTGCGTTTCTCTGTTTACTTTCCCTAATTTAGTCTGTTACCTTAATGCGACGTAGATCCGGTAGCACTATCTATTATTAATGTTTGAATAAAATATACAAGTATGATTTTATATAGACTTAGATTTTTCTTTAATACAAATTATAACCTTATCCCTAAACAAAAATAAGCAAGAGATTTACCAGGAGAAAAGAAAGTTGAATACACTGCTAGAACTCACGCGTACTTACAAATTAGGTGCTGTTAAGAAATAAGTTAGTACATACAAAATTAATTATAAGCATATAGTGAAAAATTTATCAAATCTACAACATAAGTAATATAGTGCCCAACATGTGTCTGTGGTCATTATATTAATAATAAATTATGTTGCTGGTACAGCACACAGCAATATATAGGTTGAACAACAAATCCAACAGGTCGTTGGTCTTGACAATCAAGATTTTGATATTTAAAAAAAACATATTGAAAAAGAGACTTCATATTAGATGCTAGACGCATTTTCTTAGAAGCGTACCGTCAAGTGGGGCTACTTGAGACACCCAGGATAACTTGGGACATCGCGTATTTATTTTCTTTAAATGACACAGAGCATCATCTGTTTGTGAAATTGCTAATTTAAACTGCCATACTAATTTGGCAAAACGTCAAATTAGCGACCTGTAATGTTGGTGTTTTGTTTTAACGGTGCATTTTGCCGGCAGAAAAATTTTGGTAAGTTGACAATTTTCGCATGTTTTAAATTATCAAAAGAGTGTCACGGCCTCAGTAAAGGCCATTCACAATATCGAGAAATTGAAAATCCCGATTCTACATTGAAACCTCCTCAACAGAATCCTGCTGTAACCTAACCTAAAATACAAACTCCAAAGTGTGGAGGGAAGGTTAAGTAAAAATGTTCGTTTTTGTAGGGTAAATTAGGACAATGCCTCGAAGGTATCGCAGACAGTTGGGTTGTCGCTGGTACCGGGATTATACAGAAGAAACCTTAGAAACGGCCTTAGAAGCGTATGCTAATGGCAGACTTTCCCTTAGACGGGCCCAAGAGCGATATGGGATTCCCCGCGCCACCCTATGCCGAAAATATCTTGGGAAAAACCCAAAAAATCCAGGAAGGCAACCAGTTCTTGGCACAAATGAAGAAGCCAGCATTGTGAAAGCCATCACAGCTGCCGCTGAATGGGGCTACCCAATGACAAGAACCGAAATTCGGGAACTTGTAAAAAAATATTTGGATCGGAAAGGCATTGTAGAAAGACGCTTCAATGAAAACTTACCAGGACAAGATTGGATGCGAAGTTTTCTAGCAAGGCATAACGAACTATCAAAACGACTCTCACAAAATATTAAGAGGTACAGAAGCGATGTGACAGAAGTAGAAATAAATGAATATTTCGACCATTTAGAGCAAAGCTTGGAAGGAATTAACCCCGACAATTTGTTAAATTTTGATGAAACCAATTTGACTGATGATCCAGGACAATCTATAGTTATTGTTAGACGAAATAAGAAAAGAGCCCTCAAAATAATGGATAATTCGAAATCGTCAACTTCAGTCATGTTTTGCGTAAGCGCTTCTGGCAGAACACTTCCTCCTTATATTGTATACAAAGCAAGAAATTTATATCCGGAGTGGATGGAAGGAGGTGAACTCGATTATGCGTATAACAGATCAAAAAGTGGATGGTTCGATTGTGAAATATTCGAAGATTGGTTTTTTAAAGTGGTCTGTCCATATTTTCGACATCGAGAGGGCAAGAAGGCTATAATCGGAGATAATCTTGCTTCACATCTGTCTGTTAAAATTATTGAAGCATGCGAACAACAGGGAATAACATTCATATTCCTACCGCCCAACAGCACACACGCTTGTCAGCCGTTAGACGTCGCGTATTTTGCACCATTGAAAAAGTTATGGAGAAAAATGCTCATGGAATGGAAACAAACCCACAGTGGCTGCCTTCCAAAATCAGAATTTCCAACTCTTCTGAAGAACACCTTATCACAGCTGGCAGCAAATCAAAATATTAAATCTGGATTTCGAGCATCGGGGATATTCCCGCTCAATCGAGTGGAGGTCTTGAAAAAACTTCCAGGTTATAATCAAGTCGATCACTCTGATGAGCTGGGGGAAGCATTTGAAGCAATTATTAAGAAGCATGTTGTTCGACCGAAGGAGCCTGTGCGGAACAGAAAAAAGTTGAATGTCAAGCCCGGACAATCTGTCTCATTGAGAAGTTTGAGGCAAAGCGAGGAGGCGATCGATGTGATTGAATCGGAAAACGAATTGGATGACATTACAAACGAAGTCGATGAAGATGATGAGCCTCAACCTTCCTGCTCCAATCGCCCGTTAAACGAGGACAGCGAAGAATACGAAACCGATGAAGAACCTGAGATGGTGGTACAACATAAACTTACCAAAGAAAACTTAAAAGAAGAAGATTTTATTATTGCCGAATTCTGTTACAATCAAGGCAGCAAGAAAGAATGTTTGAAACAATTCGTTGCTCAAATCGTGGCTGTGAAAAAACGCAATTACACAATAAGATGCCTTAGACGCTACAAAGAGACTGAAAATATATTTGTGTTTCCACAAATTGAAGACGAAAATGAGATACAATTTGACCAAATTCGGGACCGTCTACCGAAGCCGACTGAGAAAAGAGGTCTTCGAATTTTTCCTGCCAATGTTGTGATAATCTAAATTATAAATTGTCATTTTCCTGTTTTAGTTTGTAAGCAAAATATTGTTTTTGTTTAACAGAAATTGTAATTTTAATTTTTTTGTTTGTAATCATGATATTTTTGGTTTAAACTAAGTGTTTCCTACATATTTACAGTTTTTTATCGAAGAGTTTTATATTTTGTTTGTTTTTTACTTAAATATACAGTTTTTGAGATATTTTTCTGATTTTTTTTGCATTACCGGGATGAAAAAAATTTTTTTTTCGATTTTTAATTTCCCAATTTAAACTAGGCAAGTGCAAAATACTTTTCTTTGCATTTTTAACGACTGTCTTAATTTACCCCACTAGTGGTATAAATTGGGACAGTTTTCAAATTAAAAAAAAAAGGTGAATCAGTGGGTATTTTGAAAAACCAACTTGTCCACATGGAGGACCTATATACCCTCTTCCGATGTACGAAAGCGAATTTTGAAAATAAAATTTTGTTAATCTGTAAACGTCAAAAATATGTAAAAAGTGTCCCAAGTAGCCCCACTTGACGGTATTTAACATTTAAATATCTATTATATAGGTAATTACGAGTGATAAAAACATATTAAAGTGTTTATGAAAGTTGAATAATATTTTTTAAATAGTTTTACAGATATAAATTGTCCAGAAGAGTTGCTGCATCCTTATCTTGAAGAGGACACATAAAAGATATATAAAAGGAAAAATATTAGTGCTAAAACATAAAAACTACAATAATTAAAACTTACCCAGGGGCAGAAATTGTTCGCATATCAAATATCAGATGTTGGTCGAGTCCTATTCCGAAGAAAACCGAGAAATTTGAAGCGTGCAGAGTACGGACGAGGGGTTTTCTTGGCGTTAGACGGAGAACGTAGGCCGATTAGAGGATAGTTTCTGCGCACTGCTAAGAAGGTACTGATGCCGTACTTCATACAGCTTCAGTTGCCGTATTATCTGATTATAGCCTATTGATTAAAATTATTATAATTTGAAGTTACATAATATTATTTCAGTCATTTTGAAGTATATGTTAATCTGGTTGAAATAATAGTTTAACAAACAGTAATATTCATGATGTGTAAAATTATATTCAAACTGTAAATAGACGTTAATTTTATAATAACCTTGAAACGCAAAACAATAAAATTAAATTATTAAAGGCAATGATAATAATACTTCCTCTTGAATTTTTTATTTGTAATTGATTTAACTACATATTTATTAAATAACTTACCTATATTTCTTATTCAGTTTTTTATTTGATACCTCCATAACAGTAGTGGAATTAGGGCCGGTTTTTCCAACACCGATTAAAGTACCCGATTAACTAATCGTTGATTATCTCTAACCGGCGTTTTTTAATGCGAAAAAATACGCCGGTTATCTAAACAGTATTTAAGGATTTGTTGTACAAAGTTGGCAACATATTTGCTAATGCATTTGATCTAAATTAGCATATTTGTTCTAATAATATTGGGGCAATTTTTTACGTTTGAATTTCTTGTGCATTTTGTCAGGCACGTAGCTAGAAATTTTGATCGGGGGGGGGTCCGAGTGAAAGGAACAAAACACTAGCTTTCATGTAAAATATTTGTATTACCTATACTATATAATACATATTTATGCCTAATCTACAACAGTAACCTTCTATTCTTTTTGTCCGCCATTATGTTTAAAACATGGTCAAGCTTTATTTCTATATCCCAATGGATAGATAAAAGTGCCAAGGAACTTAGTCTTATATTCCCCATTTTGTTCCTAGGCAATGACTTTACTCGTTTCATCGTAGAGAACGAGCGTTCAACACTGGCTGTTGTAACAGGAATAGTAGCCAACATTGTGAGTAAATCATAAATGATTGGAAAAAAAGACTTATTACAATTATCTAGAAGTGTAAGAACTTCTATATTTTCCTCTAATAATGAGAGTTTTTTGCACCAAACATAGTATTCAGCTTGTAACGCTGCAGATGAAAAATCGTGAGAATGGTATATTGACAGCTTTTCTAACAATGGGAATTTTTCTGGTGACGCAAATCCAGTCAAGAGCACTTGAAAAGCAGAAAAGATGTCTTCATTATGTGCGAATCTGTCGTTTAGATTTGCAATTAGTTGATCGATACATACAGTGAAAACCGATATTCTGTAATAATCTTCAACTGAAACCGTTTGTGGATTTGCACGGTGTCTTTGTCTACCAGTAATTCTTGGAACTTCTAATTCACAGTCAAACAAATCGCTAAACAGCTTGGATGTACAAACGAATATTTCATGAAATATTAATCGTGCATTGTTTCGCATATCCTGCAATGATGAAATTATATCATTTGTATGTTTTAAAGCTGCTACTAAGTCATGAGAAGGAGTCTGAAGGTATACGGAGAGTGGTAAAGTCAAGCTGAAAAGCTTTTCACAAACTAACAATGAGATCATAAACTCACTTTTTTCTATTGCTGCCAAAAGTGTTGCAGCTGTAAAAGAAAGAGTTCTTACTTCTTGTGATATGTCTTGCAAACTGGCAACAACAGGTTTTATTAGTTCAACAAAAACCAGAACACTATCATGACGTTCAATGAAACGTGTCTCACAAAGGCGAAGAAGTCTGGTCTTTTTGGTCTCAGGAATAAGCTCTTTAATTTTCGCTTTTAAAATTTGATTAGCATGTGCATGATTTCTAAAAAAATTTGCAACTTCGTTAACTATTCCCAAACAGTTTCTGACCGCCGGAACTGACAAAGCATTTGATAGAGCTAGATTTAATCTGTGACTTGCACAGTGAACATATATTGCTTTTGGATATTGGTTTCTAATGCGAGTTTGAACACCAGTTAGATGGCCAGCCATGTTTGCTGCACCATCATATCCTTGACCTACGCAGTTGTTCATGTCTAAACTCAGTTTGGTACATTGTTCCAGAATCAGTGTTGATATGTTTTCAGCTGATTGATCGTAAACAGGTACAAAGCCTAGAAAATCCTCGCGTAGATTTGACTGGGAATTTTCTGTGGTTATATAGCGTACGCAAAAGGACATTTGCTCCACTCCTGATATGTCCATTGTTTCATCTATTAAAATGCTAAAATAACCAGTTTTTTTAATTTTTTTTACCAATTGATCCTGAATTAATGTTGCAGATATGTCAATAACTTCATTTTGTATATCGGGACTGACATACATTGCATTTTTTCTACCTTCTGTAAGGTGTTTTTTGAGGTCCTCGTCACCGGCATTCGCTCGGAACCTTAATAATGCCCGAAATTTGCCATCTTTCTTTTTTGGTTTATCTAAGGTTACAGGTCTACTATCATTATCCCCTCGTAACGGAAGTTCTTGTTCACCACAAAATAATATTGTTTCAATAATAGGTTTCAAAGCTTTACGATTTTCTTCTCGATCTTTTTGTCGCCGAGAGTCAATTTGCGATAAGACATCGAGCACTCTTCCCGATTTAACACTCTGAAAATTGTCAGCATAAACTTTGCAATCGCGATGATATTTCGATATTTCGTGTTTTTCAAATTTTTCCAATGCATGCTTCCATTTATTGAAAGGATATCTTATAAAAGCCCCAAGATTTTCATGATTACCTTTGCCAATTCCATCGCGGGAAAATAGAACACATACCTTGCAATATACTCCATTTTTACTTTTTGAATAGGCTAGCCAAGGCCATCTATCAAGCCATTTTGGTTGAAATTTTAAGTGCTTTTGATTTCCGGTTATTGTAGCAGGATAGTTATAGGAACGCTCAGGAATCAGAGTAAATGTTAGTATATTATTTTTTAAATTGTCATCAAAGTGTTCATAAACCGCACTACCCAAATCAAAATTTTCGGGTTGAAACAAAGAAATGGCTTTGTTAATGTTGGTGGTTTTCGGTTCTATTTCTATTGTTTCTATTAAATTTAACGATGCAGAAGAAGAAGAAGAACTTAAGTTCAGATCAGAAGTAGACGAAGACGAACAAACAACTTCATTTTCATTACTTGTTGACTGTTCAGATTGAGAATCTGAAGAGAAAAAAAAAGATTTTAAAACTTATGTCCAAAAAAACTAAATCAATGGTATTAAAGAAGAAAAGAAGTGATTTAACAAAATAAAAACGAAAGCGCAAATTAAAAATAATTTATGAAAAACCCGTTCATAATGCTCTTTCACAGCTTTATTATAGACGCAGATTAGAAAAAATAGCATCCATAAAGTTTATGTATATTATATCTGATAATTCTGATATTCTGATACAATAACTATCTATTGCATTACATTTACCTACCTAATGTTTTTAGTTGAAAAAATTTTGTGATCTTGCGTTGTGAAGGCGCTGACGCGGCCGACGAATCCGACGATGGAATCAACCTCTTCATTGTTATTTGTTAACTTACTGTTAGTTACTGTGCGATTACGACACGACTCATCAACTGTCTGACTCGATTCTCGATCTCGATTGAAAAAGTGAACTAATTTAAGGGAAGGGA
This sequence comes from Amphimallon solstitiale, assembly GCA_963170755.1. Taxonomy (NCBI): domain Eukaryota; kingdom Metazoa; phylum Arthropoda; class Insecta; order Coleoptera; family Scarabaeidae; genus Amphimallon; species Amphimallon solstitiale. The sequence goes on from OY720685.1 coordinate 27,523,210, forward strand.
GAGTGAGGGAGTAGGGAGTCTAAGCGATCACTGCTAGGCATAGAATAATTACTCTTAAGAAATGAAAGACCCCATATTAAACGTTGGCAACACAAAAAACGCGCACCCTCGTGTCGTCGTGGCAAACTAAATCGAAATGGCGGCACATTTAAACGTGTAAATTACATTTTCAGATGATTTTTCTATGTTACAAAAATTATTAACTTGATTTTTACCGAATACACAATAACGTATATTCAGTAAAAATCAAATTAATAATTTAATGTTAATAAAGAATGAATTACTTTGAAATTAAAAATAGTATACTATTTTACAACCCTACATTTATTATAAAATTTTCAAGTTTAACAAAATACAAAAATATAAACAAAATCATCAAATAGAAGAAGAAAATAATAATTATAAAACTTAAACAAAATCATCAAACAGAACAAGGAAACAATAATTATAAAACTGCATCCTGAATACATAATGATATAAAATATAAACAAAAACTAATTAAAAATTTCAACAAACTTAAAGCTACACCTTGCGTGTCTTCTGCTGGAAGGTCATCAAGTTGTGCCAAAATCTATGGATATATCCTTGAGACTGTTCCAGAGGAAAATAACTGATCGGATTGTCATCTGCAAACCCCTGACAAATGAATACCGATTTGTGACATCGGCATCAGTTTCCAAATCAATTAATTTCCACTGATCCATCTCTGCCAATAACTCATGCCAAAATTCCAAATGAGGGGAACTTTCAGACACTGCACATCTGAAATGTTTATTATCAGTGGCTTGGGGACTTGAACTGTTAAGGGAGTCCAACAAATCATCAACTTTTTGAACAAATTCTGCTGTGAACATGGCTTGTAAAGGTAGGATGTTCACGAAAGTAACAAATGTTTCAATAGCACTAGCTACAGAACTGCTAAGCTGAGCTGCAGCTACCTTCACTTTTATCTTCATGTACGAACACACAGTCCAAAATCTTTAACTTTTAGAAACATCTTACAAATATTCCTCCATAACTCATGGTAATACAGATTTCAGAAATCTGAAGAAATGTTTATTGATGGAAGCCTTCACAAATACTAGTGTAATACCAGTTGTTGCCTCCTGGATACTTGGAGCAATATTTCTTACGGCCAACAAATTCCATCGTTGACATACAAGAGATATAAAAGTGGATGGCGTTGTCAAAGAAACTTTCTTCAAGGGCTGTGGACTTAAACCTAAAATACAGTGAACTGATTTAAATATGGTGTAGTATCTGTTGTTATCAACTTAACTTTTCTAATTTTCGCTTTTCTTCGTGCAGGAGTCCGGCAGTTTCGCAATCACCTCTGGTTAACGAGTAACCCTAAAACAAAAATTCATTAAACAAACTTCAAGAATTGCGGTTAACATAAAATAATCTTTATATTTATGGTTTTTGCATCTTCATTTCATATGCTTACCAGTTCTTAGGGCTTAAGCAGCTTCACTTTTCCATGAAATACACTTTCTTTGTAGCAGACACCACGCTAGGGCTAGAAAGTGTTCTGTGGGGCCATTGTGGCGTTATAGACGCTAACTTCTAAAAATTTTCAAGATAAACAAAATGGCCGAACTGTTGACGCATTGGCGCATGATTAAACCGAGTACGGAAAACTTTCAAACCACGCGCTCTAATAATTGGTTCCGATTGGATCGGTCTCAAACGTCAAAGATCCCTTCACTCCCGCCCTGGGTCGTGGCCCACATATTTCTTTGCTGCCAGTTGCCTAATCTAGGTTTCACCCCTGTGCTGCTAGGTGTAGTGCAGTGTGCCATATGGGTGATGTGATGCGCTTATAATTCCAGGAACTTGAGACTGGGTTTCCGGTTTGCGTTTTATCCGACTAGAAAAGAACACTAGTATGTAATTCCATGAAGCATTATTAAACTATTTAACCTTAAAAAATTAGTTTTTTTCATTTTTAGAAAACCATGTGCGCTTTAGCCTTCAGGGCAGCTTCGGGGGGGGGTCCGGACCCCCTGGACCCCCCCTTGGCTACGTGCCTGCATTTTGTCCTTATTTTATTTTCTTAAAGATTTTCTATATAATTTGAAATTTCATTTTAGTAAATAAATTATAGGCATTTATTTTTTAAGCACATATTTAAAAATTCTATTACGAAATAAGTAACAAATTACAATAAACGGAGTGATACTCAAACAAATTATTGATTACTTACTGCTATTCAGAAATACAAAAATATTGTGGTCAATTAAAAAACTAATACAAGGTTTGTTCGAACCTGCAGTTCCGAACGGTTCTAGAACTAGTGCGCATGTCATTTAAGAAAAAGACTGTTCGGACCATGCAGTTCTGGAACTGCAAATTCTGAGAACTGGTAGTTCAGTGTTCGGTCTTTCAGAACTAGGTGAGAACTAGTAATTCAAGAACCGTTCGGAACGGTTCTAACAGTTCTGAATGATGGGCAGGTATTTGAAATTCTGATAAATCCGGAGCATGCGTAATTGTCATTCGTATCAGCTTTCGCATTTTTCTGGTTATGTTTATCGTATTTATGTTGAACTTCAGAGTTTGGAGTTGTTGTAGGTTAGTTTTTAAGTTGTCATTCAAGTACCTATTTGTTTTTTATTTTAGTTTGTGATATTATTAGAGAGTATTGGTGTGATTCGGTTTATCAAACCTATTTTTAATTTGTTTTTCAGTTTTTATTCACACCCATTATATCAATTTTGTAATAGCCAAAGTAAACAGCTATAAGTATGTAACTAAACATTAGTTTCTTCAAATGGTGGTTTATTGTTTTAGAAATTACTCCATTGACTACCATGTTCCTGAGTCTAGCAAATCATTCTTCCTCTAAGAATAAAGTGAATGTAATGGTACAATTATACGAACTTGCGAACATGTGAAAAGTTAATTTATAATTATCATATATTCGTAGAGAAACTGACATATTTGTTAAACTTAGACAAAATAGTATTTAATATTATGTATACTAAACTTACAATTTTTGATTCGATGTGTCCCCCTTGAGATTTAAGCAAAATAAATGGAATCTGTGATTTCAATATATTAGATATCCGAACAATCTATTATATGTACATATGTATTTGTACCTGTTATGTCATGAAAATTATAATAAATTGCAAGTTAATGTGACTCCCAGACTTGTGACACAACACGTTCAGAGTCTGATTGATGTAAGTACCAAATCATGTAGGTATCGCAATTCAAATTACCAAAAAGGCTTTAATTCTCCAAAATGGATTGAAAGAGTGTACTACTTCACAGATTAAAAAAAAAAGAAGAGGAGCTGACTTTAAACGTTGAAAATGTATTGTAATTGTTTAAATTCATTATGATTGTTGATTTTATAGTTATGTAATACATATTTATTAATGTGTGTGTGCATTTGATGCACGTGCCAATTATTAATAACAGCTTGTATTAAAAATCCTTGTTTTATTTACCCGGTTTATCAGAAATATCCATTACAAAATATTGAAAAATGTACTTCTGAACAACTTCTTTATTACTTTTTAAATCCTGTTGCAATTTTGAGATGTAACATTTAAATGTTCATTACGATTGACATTTGTCCACCAGTTTGGTGTTTTTTTAAAAAATGCAGAAATATCCATAAGAAAATTTAGAAAAATTTATTTCTTATAAACAACTTTTTCACTACTTTTTAAATGCTGTCGCAATTTTGGTGGTTAGATGCAGATGCAGTAACATTTAAATGTTCATTACGATTGATATTTGTCCACCAGTTTGGTATTTTGTAATATATAAATATATTGCTTATATAAAAAATGCAGAATTATCCATTACAAAATTTAGAAAAACGTATTTCATATAAACAACTTTTTCATTACTTTTTAAATCCTGTCGCAACTTTGGTAGTTAGATGCATTAGCTATTAAACGTTCATTACGATAGATATTTCTTCCAATAAGTTTGGTGTTTTTTAATATTACTATTACTAATGTTGGTAGTACAAGTTTCCCTAAAATTCCAATTTTAAAACTGTTCGAACCTTCAGAATTTCGAACCGTTCTAGAACCAGGATTTGGCCGGACATGCGCATTATTATCAGAACTACTAATTCTAGAACGGTTCCGGAACTGTTCAGAACTGGAGGTTCGAACAAACCTACAGTATAATCAGTGACGTAGATAAAAAATTTAGCCCCCCCCCAGGAAAATTGTTAGGGGGCCTTTCCGAAATACTTGTTTAGAGATGGTAGCATAAAATGTGAATATCGGAGTAATTATAATAAATTTATTTTATAATAAAAAAATCTAAATCATATTTAGTTATTTATTTTATAATAATACATTTGAAAACACAAAAAAAACTAATTAGAAGACAAAATGCCGAAACGTCTTATTTTCAATAGTAGGTAATTTTCAACTAACTCTTCCAAATCAACGGACCTACTTTGTTCATGTTCAATACTTATAACAACCAAGGCACTTAACCAAACTATACTCCATTCAGTCTAAGAATGGAGTAGATGGCGCTACAATATGAGCACAGTTTACACACGATGAACTTTGTATTTTGAAAACAAGTAAAACATATGTTTACTGTCAGATGGATAGCAGGGATATACATATCTGATATCATTATATTTTGACATTTACGTACATTTTTGTACAAGTTGGTAACTCATTCCTCAAGAAAAAGGAATGCACATGTCGTCTAATTGTACTTTTTTGTGCTTCATCCAATTTATTGTAAGTATGACGATAATTTCTTTTTCTTGGAGGAGAAATTGGAACTCCATATAATTCCATTTCTTTAATAATGCAGTACATTGTATTCCTATTAATACCCACTTCCTCTGCTGTTTGATTGACTGCAGCTGTTTTAGACATATTGTCTTTATGCTTAATGTACACATTATAAGCCATTTGCCTTTGTCCAGATCTTATGTGTTTCCCTTTACGATTTTTTGAAGGACCTGGTAAAACTGCTTCCGCCGTACTATAGAATATTAGCGATTACGAAAAGAAAGTTAACGAAATTGATAAAATACCTTAACAAATGAATATTTCACTTGCGAGTTCTAAGAAGAACTATTTTTTAAGAATATTAACAACAAATAACTATGTAAAATACGGAAATCGACAAAATCTTTGAACAAAACTGTCAGTAAACAAATTTTTGACAGAACGAGCTAAATGCGATTATTTTGCCGGTGTAAATGCACACTCGATTTCAACCTTTATTTTAAGCCCTATCTTTCCCAATGCTTTATTCTTAGACTGAATGGAGTATAGTTTAATGATGCTGCGTAAATAGGTTTTAATTAATTTTAATTTCGAAAACGATCTTGCTGCTGTTGCTGATGTTACCGGTAGTGTTAAAATAACTGAAATAGTGTACATAGATCTGGAAGACTAGTTGCTAAACATGCATTTTCCACTATTAATAAATTGGCTAAGTCCTTAATAGAAGATTTTTGTTTAATTTCATTAAACAAAACAGTCTTAAGATTAATTAATTGAATCGGCAAATCTTCTGAAAAATCAATTCCATATTTGCTCAGAATATGTCTTCCGTATTCCAATATTTCTTCATTCGTAAACTTAACAAATTTTGAGGGATTAAGAAACGAGGAAAGGTTTACAACTTCATTTATGGAGTAAAATCTTCTAGATAATTGGTTGATAATAATATCAAGTGACGCATTAAAAACTTCTACTTGAATTTTTTTTTATCGGGTTAGGAATTACATGGCGTTTATATTTTATCATAGGCTGATTATTCCAAGATTCTGCTAGATTTTTAGCTTCTTCTAATTTATCAAAACTTTGTCGCAGTTCTGTCAAGTTTTCTTGACCATTATTGAGCAATTTGCACGTCTCTTCTAAATCACATGAAGGGCTCTGAAGTTGCTTTGAAATTAAGTTAACAGTTTCGAGGATTTTACTCTGGAAAACTAGCAATAGAATAAACTCATAATTATCCATTTTATTCTGCAGAGACTTTGCTGCATTTCTGTCATTTTGCTTTTTGCACACCAGGATGAAATTTGACAAACATTGCATTACAGACTGATAATTATATTTTATTGACAGTAAGCATTCAAATCTAGAAGACATCTTGTTATGCACAGCTTTTTCAGTGTGTAAGTACTTAATTTTACCTCCATGTGGTGCAGCTTGATGAAGGACTTGCCAGCGTGGCAAGCTTTCACTAAAAAACACATAAATGCTTTGCAAAAGATCATAAAAACTCTGTAGTTAATGATGTTTTTGACAAAATCATTTAAGACTAGGTTCAAATTATGAGCTGAACAGTGAATATAACTCGATTCTTAATTCTGGCTTGTAAACCATTATATTTTCCAGACATATTGGCAGCCCCGTCGTATCCTTGCCCTCGACAATTTTCTATTTTAATTTGATAATTTTCTAATGTACTTAGAACAACAGTTTCTAAACTCTGTGAATCTTGTTCGGTTAGCTCTATAAATACAATAAATGATTCCTTTATTTCTAGAGTGTTTTGTTTATTTGAATTTTTCTTCATACTTGTATACCTTATAACAAGACTTAGTTGGTCCTTATTGGATATATCTTGCGTTGTATCAATTATAAGGGAAAAAATGGAGCTTTATTAATATTTTTCGTTAATTTTTTTAAAATGGTTTTAGCGAAATGTACAATTATTTCATTTTGAATATCGGGGCTTAAGTATTTGTTTTGAATATTAGTGCTTGACAAATGAGCTTTTAGAACAGGGTCATAACGTGCTATCAAGTCAATAATATTTAAAAAGTTAATACTTGTTGCTCCAATTTCTTTAACATTTTCTCGATGTCCTCGTAATGGCATAATGCAAATTGATAATGTTCTTATCTTATCGTCTTTATTTCTTGGAAACGGTCCCATAGGCTTATTTGGCCCTGTAGTAATAATTCTTCTTTTTAATTCGTCAGAAAGTGATTCCGAAAATAAGGCTCTGTCGGTATTAAAATATGTTGAATCCTCCTGATTGCAATCGATTTCATTTTTTTCCAGAACTATATCTGATTTTTGTTCGATTATAATATTTTCGTATGGTTCAACATTTTCATCAGATGCAGATGTACTAGCTGCTGAAGCCCTTTCAAAAAACCTGCTAATCTTTGGTAATTTACGCAATTTTACAACATTTTCTAGTTTCAATTTTCGTTTTTGTGCACCACTCATATATTTTCTTTCACTCATCTTATTTTGAATACTTCGAACTATACACTTTGGTACACGTAAATTTAATTAGTTAAATTTTGATAAAATTAAATTAGTAGGTATACTCACATATGCTAATCACTAATTCGTCACAAAAGTTAATGCACTAATACAAATAGAATTTATTTTCACAATTCGAACAAACTCGCTGTTAAAATAAAACTGAAGGAATGGAAATAATTTTTCGTATTTATTCAGTAAAATATTTTTTTACAACTAGGTCATTAAACCAAATGTGCAAATGCAGTTTTAAAAAATAAACGTGCCTTTTCATAATTTCATTATATTTCATAATTTCAAGTTTTGTCTATTAGTTTATGTACCTACCTACAATCTATATGCATATTTTCCAACAAACAAAACTCCAATTAAATAGAGCTATTATAACTGCAATTATTTTCCAATTTTTCCAAATCTCTATCTATTGTAGTTTTCGAGATCGTGGACTAAACATAGGGAAAAACTGACTCTGTATACAGAGTTTATTATCATTGCTAATACTCCTTTTTCTTTTATTTTTTAAATGCTATATATATTGTAACATGATACCCAATAAAGACATATTATTATTATTATGTATAAAAATTAAAACTGGAAGCCGTTAATTTCTGATATTCCCTATTACAAATAAATAAAACAACTTTTATACTTTTTATATCACTATAATTGGATAAATGAGTGTTTTATTCGAACCCAGCATTTCAAGAGGAATTTATATATACATACAAAATTGTAAATCCTAATTTATTTTACATTTACATTTTTGGTATTGGAGCACACAGATTGTTTGTTCTTTATGTACTTGATAGTAGTTTAATAAGCGGGTTATTGTGTGCGTTTGTAATGTGCCTTACATGTGTATTTCATGATGTCGTTTGAGTTATCAATTTATGAATGATGCGTTCAAGTTAAAGTCCTAAATGCGATCCGCTCGTGTAAATAGGCAACCTTTTTGTTGAGATAACTGTACATATTCTATTAATTATTTCCTTTTCTGTACCTGTTAGACAATAAGGTAATAAAGGTTTTTTAGATATATCTCATTTATAAGGCGCAATCCTCTTTTTTTTAACGAAATATCGTCTGAACCCGTAAATTGCAATTATTCTAATTATCAAACTATGCACAACAGGCAACCCTTGCAGCAATCACCATTCTTGCTATTTTCATATTTATGTAATAACCTAATAATAATAATATTTACATTTTGACTTTTTTTTAAATTATAAAACCTGTTTTTTTATCCTAAACGAAATGTTTCGAAATGTTTGAAGTGTTTCCGTTAGTATTTAATTTATATTCAAAACACGAATTATTTTTGCATGCAATATATCTTATTGCCCAATAGATTTTAAAATTAGCGCGCAAATATTTTCTTTGACCTGACGGCGACCATCGGAAGTGGCGAGAGACATCGGTGGGTAAACATCGATATCAAACATCGATGTTAACATCGTTGATCAACATCGATGGTTGCAAAACATAATATAATAATATATATAATATAATTTTATTTATAGATCTATTTTTTGGCAGTTTAACAAAAACTTTAATTAATTTACGTCCTTTAAAAAATGATATAAAATATATCATTATTCATAAAATTAATGAAAGAAACGTGGCTCATATACCTATATATATATATATACATTTATAATATGTAGTTAACGTTAGAAACTACTTAAAAAAAACTATATAAAAAAGACAATATGCAATTACGCATGAAACAACCACATGACTTAAATCGACTGATACTTAAAAAATATTTACATTTACGTGTATCAAAACTTTTAAGAGAACGATTTCTATTTGGGATTTTATAGTCTTGCATTTTTTTTGACTACGCTGGCAAATACCGAGATATATATGGATATGGTTTTATATTTCGAATGTGTCATCTTGCATCTATACGTGTATGATTGTACGCACTAGGGAATTCCCCGAAGAGGTATACATCGGTAGTGTCTATCTCCCTTCTTTTTCTATGAAAATACGTTTACCTCCTTCACTCATTCTGCGTGCATACATAATTTAACCCTTATTCTGCACATTAAAAGTACTATAAATTTATGTATTTAATTATATATTATTTAAATATTTATACTGAGTAAAATTTAAAAGAGCCTAAAATGAAATATTCGAATTTATATGGTATACCACTGTGAAATTTAAATACTTCTTTTATTCGTAGACAATATTAAATCTATCGGTAGAAAGTAATAAGTCACAACATCCTCTTAAACAGTGCCATCTAATGTTTGTCCTTGAATTTTAAAAATACTGTGGCGAAAGTGGCTATGTTTGACCATAACGTTTGAATTCCTTTGACAGCAGCCTTATTTATTACGCATAATGCTTGTTTTAAGGCTTGTGTCTACAGTGTGCTTGCCGACGACCTGCGTATAGGGCTTACTGTGAGATAAAACGACGACACCGAGAATTTGTATGAGTTAGTACGAAAAAGCAATATACAAACTGCTCCTTGGTCGAGTGTAGTATTGGAAAAGAGGGGATTCGAGTAGATTTACGCTGAGGCTAGAACGGGCTAGGCTGACTCTCCGTTTAAGCAGGGCAACGAGGATAGATAGCAGCTGTACTGCAGTTTGTATATTGCTTTCTCGTACTAACTCATACAAACTCTCGGTGTCGTCGTTTTATCTTACAGTAAGCCCTATACGCAGGTCGCCTGCAAGCACATGGTATAGTATAGTCCATGCTGAAATGTTTCTGGGATAGTATAATAACATACAATAGCCTGTATGTGAGGTGTTATTAGGAAACATTTTTGTATTTGTCAACAGAGGACGCTGTTTTATTTTTGTGATTAGTGCTAATACATATTAGCTGCTTTCGTTCGTTTCAATCACGTAAACATACACTTTGTGAACATGAACATATTGCAGTGATCTTGAATAAATAATAATATGTAAATAAATAAGTATAATCAAGATCACTTTAAGATTTTATTTAAATTAATTTTTACTTTATTCATTTTTACCATAATGTGTATATAAATATTCACTATATCAATAATTTACGAAAACTTTATTTTTATTTAAGTAAAACAATAAAAGAATCTTAGTAAAATTTTTATAAAGTCATAATATTAAAAGACGCATTAAATGTTACGTGAAAAGGAACGAGCAAGTGTTTCTCGCACGGAGGTCGACCGTATGGCCGGTGAAAAACAACATTATTCGTCAGATGCACGTATGAGTCATAAACGTATAGACGAATTTATATTCACATGTTTGTTTACCTTTTTCAAGGATTATTAATACGCTGTTTCCCCAAGTGACCGATAAGAGCAGCACCGTCGATATACAATTTTGGAGGTGGATTCGTGTATGCCGAAAGTTGCCGTATGTTTTTATAAAGAAAATTAGGCATAAAAGAGCGGACGGATAAAATTTCCGGGATAGCTGGTGCAAACCGCTCTCTTTAACTAATCTAAAAGTAGGTGATAAACCACTTCCTCCTCTTTTAAAAGGATTACTTTTAAATCCGGACTTAGAATAATTTTTGAGATTTTCGACACTTATAAAATTTTTAACAAGATTCAACACTTGTAATATTTTCTCGGATAACATGCAACGTGTATTACATTGAGATTTGTAGTTATTCTTGTATAAATAATTATGTATGAAATAATTTTATTTATGAATTTGGATCTTGAATTTATTTAATTTCATTTTATTTTCTTTTCCTAGAATGTTTTGTTTTGCATGTAGGGGTACTATGCCATACATTATGACAAAACTTTTCTAGTAATTGTAATGATAACTTTGGATAGCATAATCATTTCATTTTCGTATAATTTACTTTTCTTTTAAATTTATTTATCCTTCAAAAGGGATTTGAAATTAATAATTTTCTTTTATGTGTATATAGGATTTATATAAGTGAACAAGTTTGAAATTTATTATGGATGAATTTGAAACCATGTACGAAGAGTTAAGGTGATTAGATAGTATTTGTTATAAATGTGTGTATAGTGGCGTACCAAATTCTTTGTTTGTAGTGGTGTTTTTGTATTGGAATTTCACGAGAAAGGTAAAGTTTATTTTTAATGTATATATTATTTCTTTTTATATGTGTATCAAGTATATTTTTGTTGTATTTGGGTGTTCAATATTAACGTGTTGAATAATATATCAGGAATGTGTGAAATGAATTATGTCGTTATCTAATTCATGGCATGGAGTCCTGGTGAATTTGAAAGACACGAATTGGTCTTGGTGGTACTGCGTTTGGGAGCGAGAAAAGGCACCAGGCAGAACTAATCAGGGCTGAGTTAGTCTATTGAATATGCAAAAACATTATTTTATTTCTATAAATTTTATTTATATATATATTCCTTAAGGAGTGAGCACATTGTGATGTATGTTCGGGTTGCGTCCGACGAGTTGAGAAAGACATACTCGTAGGGTGGAACTTTGGGATACTCATCTGTGTGAATTTGCTATCTGATGGTACTGTGTTGGGAGCGAGAAAAGGCGCCGGACAGGACTAATTAGGGCAAAGCCATATCCTTAATGTTTATATTTTGTTAGCAAATAGTAGATCGCGCAAAATTTTTGGTTATTTATATTCCAGTACAATCCATCATGTGTAATTTATTTTATTTTTGATTGTTTACATGTATCTATAACAAATATAATTCATAATAATCACGTTCACATTTTTCTTTAGACATAGGCTTTTCACGACATTATGACTTCATTTATTTTTATTTCTTATAATATTTTATTGATTATGATGTATCAATTTGAATAATGATTGAATTATTGATTCTTTGTATGTAAATATTTATATATTAAAACTTTTGAATTCGTTTAAAATTATTTTTAATAAATTAGATGTTAAGATTTATTTGGCATTTTATTTTCTTTACCTGACCTGGAGATAATTAAAGAGCAGGAGAATCGTTTGGAGAATCTACTTATATTTTCTGCCCCTGAGAGAATTATTTATTTTAAACTGAGCTGGTTATATGTAAAGGTTTTGCTTAACCTACTTTTCAGCAGAAAATTCATTGTATCTCAGTCTAGCATAAGGCCTAGCACTGGGATGCGTGCTTGACTCTCAATTACACATTGATTAAATAAATTAAATTTATTTCATTTATATATAAATTTGCAAGAGTCACAGCAATATGTTCACAGTAATCCGTGTTTAAACCGATTCATCGAACGAACAGGGAACGAAGTAACAAACACAAATTGTCTCTACTCATCTATTTTGGTTAAAGGTTATGTTACATCAATACATGTGCTTTAAAATGTCGAACATCAATTTAAATGCTATAGCCTTAGCACAAGCTACAGTAAGTATCAAATAATTTATAATTGATTAAGTTTAATGATATATTTATCTTAATTAAGGAATTAGCTGCAAATACATTAAAATTTACGTTATCTTCAAGCAGTAGTGATACTTCTGATTCCGAAGGCAGTGATTTAGAATATGTACAAGACAGAAACCCCAAAATTAAAATTTTGGATTATGTAGAGAAAACTGTTTGTAAATATAATGACATAGAATTTCGACAGCATTTTCGGGTTAGCCGAAAAGTAGTTGATATTCTAAATGGTAGGTGAAGTGATGTATGATGCATTGATATACTTGTGAATAACTTTAATTACTTTAGGAAAATATAATGGCATAAAACAGAAAAATTATTCTGGAGGTTGGCCAGAAGTTAGCTCCGAAAAAACTGTTTTAATGACTCTCTGGTACTTTGCCAATACTGAGACATTTCGCCAAATCTCTGACAGATTTAATGTCTCAATTAGTACAGTAAATCATAAATGATTTTGTTGAAAACTTGCTGACATTTCATCATGAATATATCAAATGGCCATCAAGAGCTGAAGCCTTACAAAATTCACATAAATTTTATAAAAAAGGAGGTTTTTCAAAGGTAATTGGTGCAATTGATGGTTGCCATATTCGCATCAAGAAGCCTAGTCATGATGGTAATGATTATATAAATAGAAAAGGGTACCCAAGTATTATTTTACAGGGTGTTGTTGACTACAGAAAAATGTTTATTGATATATCTGTAGGACATCCTGGTTCTTTGCATGATGCTAGGGTTTTACGGAAATCAAGCTTATTTAGAAGCGTCGAACTGGATAATACTTTTTACAAAGATTTTGTTTTACTTGGAGATTCTGCCTACCCCTCTTTGAATTGGTTACTTCCTCCATATCGTGATAATGGGTTACTCAACAATGAGCAGATACTTTTTAACAATATACATTCCAAAACAAGTATAGTGGTGGAACATGCATTTGGGTTGCTAAAAGGCCGTTTCAGGAGAATGCATGAGTTACAGAACCTATCTTTATCTTCAATAACAAATTTTATTGCAGCTGCTTGTATGTTACATAATATATGTATTTTGGACTCTGATAGTGGTGAAGATTTCTTTCAAGATGTTGATAATGAGGCCAAATTTTCGGAAATTGAAGATGAAACCGATATAGAAATAGACAATAGACTACAACAACAACAAAGAATTTGAGGATAAATTACAAAAAATTAACATGTCCAATTGTTTTATTTTATTGTTTTAATAAAATATATCATTTATTGTCTTTTGTTTATCTAAAAACTAAAATATTAATAAAACGCAACACGTCAAACTTAAATGGTAAATATAATTATATAGAAAATGTATATAATTTTATTTTCCTAGTAACCAAAAAAAATCTTTTCCTAAATATTAAATAAAACATTTACAAAATGTAACACATGAAAATTAAACAGTCAATAAAGTAAAGTTCATATATATATAATTTCAATATAAATAATTAGCTTTTAACTATTTAATTTTGATAAAATTTCTTTTAGCAATTGTACTTTTTCAGCCTCTATGTTATTCCTACTTTTTTCTACCTCTAGCCTCTCCTGATGTCGCCTTTCTTTTATCATTTCTTTTTCACAATTCTTTTTCTCCAGAAAGTTTATTTTGTTTTTGAAATATTCTTGTGTGTAATTTGTCTTTTTCTTTTTTGGAGGTATAGTTTCAGAACTATTCTCTTTTTCTTCACAATTAGTATTGCCAGTTTCTTCAAATGTAGGATTAACATCGGGTAGATTATCTATTATTGAGGAAGCTGCTGATGAAGAAGTTTCAGGCAAAGATGTTGATGCACCTAAATCTATTACATATGTACTACTACAATTTGATGGTCTCTTTCCTAATATGTCATCCAAAATATTAAAATATTTATATGAAGTACGCCCACGTCCTGTTTTGTTTGAATTATCTTTTATGGACCTGTAAACCCTTGTTAAATTTATCCACTTTCTCTGGCATTTTTCTGCACACTTATTTATGCCTACAGAAGCAAGTTTTTCACTGATTATGGACCATATATGTTTTTTTCTTTGTGCATGTTGCATATCATCAAAATGTTCATTATAGAGGCTTATCAATGATTTAGTTTCTTTTTCATTCCACACTTCAATTTTATATTGCTCTGGCTCCTTTTTTTCTTCACTACCCGCTCGTACACTTCGAATTATGTTTCCCTTTCTCAATGTATCATATTTTGCAACTAATTCGTTTGCAAATTCTGGTTCTAAAAGTACAACATAAGCTATGGATTTTTAATAGTATTAAAAATAGTATACCTGTCACAAATCTTTCAATTTCATATTGTGTTAAAAATACTTCAAACGTATAACCTTCATTTGAGATGAGTTCCACTTTTTGAACGTTCATTTTTGTTGTTTGAGGTTATACCTACTAACATAAACACAATGAACATGGCAAACATAAAAATTTCATGATTCGCAGGGGTGAGGGGATTACTAAACATGATTACAAATTGAGTAGAGGGGATAAAATGATCAAAGCGAAAGAACAAAGATGTTCGTGAGAAATGGTAAACATGTTCACTATGTTCATAAACAACAGTGGCGAACGAAAGCAGCTAATGTCAAGCTTAAAAGTTCGATGTTCACTATATTTCTTGTGGGTGCGTTAGAACCTCTGTGATTGCACATGCTACCTGTCACATCGTTACAATGATTGCCACTGAATCACAATAACAGGTATCTATAACTGTTACAACACATGCACCATTCACTGATCATATTCAAATTCTCTTGCAGAAGTAATACGTCGTTCCAGGTCTTGACGGATTGATAAATTTTGATGTCATCTGCATAAGCAAGTGTAGGACATGACAAAGAGGTGAGCAAATCATTGATAAAAAGAATGAATAATAAAGGTCCCAGATTGGAGCCCTGAGGGCAGTGACGTAGCGCAGTGGGGGCGGCAAAATCTCACAATAAATAATAATATCTTGTAAAAATTTGAACCATTTCATTTCATATTTGTGTCACACCTTCGATTCGGACCGATTGAAATGAGCACGGAAATTTTCTTTACTTATTCTGTGACGAAACTGGGGAATCCCCTTTCTTTAAATGAATGTATAATAATGACATCTTGCTCATTGTAGCGAATGGCAAAACCGTCTGTACTGACTTGTAGGGATTCCCCGTATTTTATTTTGTGCTTGGATTGTTTATGACTAATTCAGCGAGAATGACTTCTATCATATAAACAATAGTGTTCAATATTGTATAATATAATAACACCTGCAAAGTAGATTACAGTTACGATTTGCCAGCTGCAAGGTTTCAAGTCACGAGTCAAGTACACTACACAACCAAAATTATTGCAAATGGAAGGAGTTGGAGACCAGACTTAATTGGCAAGAAATTCTTATCAGAATATTTAATATTATAAAATTCCTTGCCAAACAAAATTTGGCTCTACGCGGCCATACAGAAAACGACGCCAGTACTAATAGAGGAAACTTTTTAGAATTGGTGCATTTAATTGCAAAGTACGATCCTGTACTTCCTGAACATCTTGTAAAATCTAAAATGTGTGTGTCACCAGAAATCCAAAACGAATTTATAGCAATTTTGGGAAATAAAGTTCGCCAACATATCATCGGACAAATAAAAAAGGCCAAGTATTATTCGATTATATTCCACAGCAGGTATTAAAATACGTAGTGATTGAAACTCAAGAAGTACAAGTAGTGGATATAGATTTCATTGACACAAAATATAAAACTGCTGAAGGAATTTCAAAGATGATTTTGAGCAAGCTTGAAACTGATGGCCTCGATATAAGCAACTGTAGAGACCAAGCATATGATAATGCTGCTGTTATGGCTGGAAGGCATTCAGGACTTCAGCAAAGAATTAAAGAAATAAATCCCAAAGTTGAATTCGTACCTTGCTCAAATCATTCGTTAAATGATTTGAGCAATTTGTTTACACGCTGCCTCAGTTGAGGCGAGTTCAGTAACATTTTTCGGCACATTAGAACGTTGCTATTCATTTTTTTCCATGTCCACACATCGTTGGAAAGTTCTGATAGCAGCTACAGGCGACAGTTTAAAAAGGGTTCAAGATACGCGGTGAAGTGCAAGAGGTGATACCGTAAAAATGACATTCCATCATTACAAAGACATTCTCGTCGCTTTGGAAAAACTAACAGAGACAGTATTATGTATGTAATGATACACTAACAAATTATGTAATCACACACTTATTTATTTATATATTATTTAGATACACATTAATTCTTAAATACAACTTGTTGTTTATTCTGGCAGTTGGCGTGCTTCGTACCGTGTGTGTGTCGCGCAGGTCCGTTTTGTCGCGGTAATCGTGCGTACATATATACACATACACAACATCATTCCCCCCGGTAAATCAAAGGTCCAGTCTTGTAGGTGGTTTTCTGTTCCGGGTGGATCGTCTTAGTGTCGGTGTAGGGTTGGCAACTTCTGTAACAGAATCACTATTAATGTCAGGCTCACCTGACTCACCTGTTTCCGTTGTAATGCAAACGTCCTGTCCTTGCCACAACAGTTCCGAATTCCCATTTAGTAGCAGCGTTGTTGTAACATCTGGCTTGAACTCGATCATTGACATTGAACTCTCGTACCACTTCTGGTAGTAGTGTCTTCTTTTCCTTAATTTCAACGCTGATGTCTCTTTTAAGCAGATCTATTCTGGTTCGTATATTCCTACCAAACATGAGTTCCGCGGGACTGACATTCGTGGTTGAGTTCGGTGTCTTCCGGTATTGTATTAGAAATCTGTTCAAGCTCAACCTTAAATTCCCGCCGTCGAGTAATTGACTGCGTAAACTTCTTTTGACTGTTTGTATATATCTTTCCGCCTGTCCATTAGTAGCGGGATGATATGGAGCTGTAAATTTGTGACATATTCCATTGCTCTCTATAAAATTCTTAAATTCATATGATCTGAAGTTGCTTCCGTTATCGGATACCAGTGTAAATGGCAAACCGAACCGAGAAAAAATATCTCTTAGTATATCGATGGTTACCCCGGTAGTTATTGAATTTGTCGGTATAGCTTCAATCCACTTCGTGTAAGAATCGACCAACACGAATATGTAAGTCCCATAAAATGGTCCAGCGTAGTCGATGTGAACACGTTGCCAAGGCATCGTAGAATATTCCCATGGATGTACTCCAACTTTAGGAGGATTGTTTCTGTTCTTTGAACATCTTGCACACTCCTGACTGGTCTTCTCAATGTCCCTGTCAATATTCGGCCACCACACATAGCTCCTGGCAAGTGCCTTCATCTTGACCATACCTGTATGCGCACTGTGTAACTCCAACAAAACAGCCTTCCGTAACTTTGTCGGTATAGCCACACGAATTCCTTTCATCAAACATCCATCCTGTATTGAAAAGTCAAGTTGATCGTACCCTGGTGGTAATTTCGATCCACTTTCCACTGCTAAATAAATTCCTCGTAATACTGCATCTTTCTTTGTCTCTCCTTTTATATCCCTTCTTGTTACTGGTAGAGTTTCAATTTGATTTATCTGGAATACATCTATGCTATCGCAACCGTAAGGTGTATCTGATAACGGTGCACGCGACAGATAATCTGCATTTGCATGTAATTTCGTTTTCTTATGTTTAATATCACAATTAAATCCAGCCACGTAACTTGCGTAGTGAAGCAATCTTACCGCCGACGTAGGTGGTAAATCCTTTTGTGGATGAAAAATTCGCATTAGCGGTTGATTGTCCGTAATCAAGGTAAATTTGCGTCCATAACAATATGTAAAATATTTCTTCAGCGCCCAGACGATCGCTGTAGCCTCTCTGTCTAACTGACTATAATTTCGTTCTGCCTTACTTAATGAACGCGAAGCAAAAGCTATTGGTCGCTCGACTCCTCCCGGCAAAACATGTGAAAGGACTGCTCCTATTCCTGTAGGTGACGCATCAGTCGCCAAAACCAATGGAAGCTTATCGTCGAAGGGTGTAAGAACCTTTGAACTTGCAATCTCGGATTTGAGATCCTTGAATGCCTTTTCGCATTCCTTTGTCCATCTGTATGGTTCGTTCTTCTGTAGCAATTTGTAAAGTGGGTGCAGTTTCATAGATAAATTCGGAATGAAACGCTGGTAATAATGTATTAATCCGAGAAAACCCCTTAACTGTGAAACATCCTTGGGTCTAACAGATTCCACTATTGCTTTTACCTTCTCTGGTAGCGTATGCAATCCGCTCCCATCGATCTTGTGTCCTAGGTACGTAATACTCTCTTTATAAAACTCACATTTGTTTTTGTTTAGGTGTAACCCATGTATTCGTAAACGTTCAAAAACTCTTCGTAATCTTGTAAATAGTTCTTCAGGAGTCTTCCCCTGTATTGCGATATCATCGAAGAAACACACAACGCCTTCTAGATCTTGTAATATTTGATCCATAAATCGTTGCCAAGCGCTAGGTGCTGTCTTCACCCCGAACATTAGTCGTTTCACTTTGAAAACTCCTTTGTGAGTAGATATTGCTTGCATCATGGAACTTTCCTCGTCCATCTTCATGTGTAAATAAGCATTCTGAATATCCAAGTTGCAGAAAAACTTTCCACCCCTCATTTTATTGAAGATGTCCTCAATTCTGTGTATCGGGTAGCAATCATCTTCAATAACTGTATTCAGCGTAGTATTGTACGCTGCACAAAGGCGTATCGTGCCGTCCTTCTTCATAATTGGTACCACGGGTGTACCCCATGCTGAATGAACTACTTGTTCCAACACTCCTGATTAACCTCGTGATTTCATTTTCAATTTTCTCTTGTAATGCGTAAGGTACTTGTCGAGGTTTGCGAAAAACCGGTTTGGTATTTGTATCCTTTAATCGGAATGAGTAAGTGTAATTTGGAATTTCTCCCAATTCTTCTGCCAGAACATCTTTATATTCTTGTAATAAGTTTTGCAAACTTTCTTCGTAATCGTGAGAAGAGACCTTCAGTTGTCCTATACTTCCCCAGTCTATTTTGATTAATCTCAGCCAATCCCTGCCGAAAATTGCATCAACATTTTCTCGTATTATGAATAAAGTACCCTTTGCCGATTGTCCCTTGTATAATATTTGAACTTCAGCTGTACCTAGAGGACGTATGATTTCTCCTGTATACGTTTTTAAATTTATTTGCGTAGGGTCGATTTTTATTCCCGGACACAATTTCCTGAATTCCGACGCAGACATCGTAGAAACAGCCGCTCCGGTATCGAGTTCCATTTTACAACTCGAACGGTTTATCATCAATGTTAGAATGATTTTCTCTGCACTCACGGAATTCATACCCACCGTGGTTATTTTGTTTAATGGAAATAATTCATTTCCGTTCTCAGGTTCTAAATGCATTTCGATTTGTTTCTGTGTACGAGTATTGGAATCCTTTTTAAAACAAACACTCTGTATGTGTCCTTTCTTTCGACAACCTTTGCATACCAAATTCTTAGCGAAACATTCATTTGCTTTGTGATTTGTTTTCCCGCATCGGAAACATTTTCCCCATGGCTTAAGTATTTTATTCTCTCCGCGATCCGTGTCATTCCTACCTCTTTGTTTATTTTGCGTATTTAATTTTCTTTCATTCAATTTTGTACCCACGTAATTTACTGGAAAAGTGCTAGTCTGAATTTGACTAGATTCCCTTTTTGAAATCTCCACTGATTTGGCTATTTGCGTAATTTCTTCGAAACTAACGGATGATTTTTGCTGTAATAAACGTTCTCGTATTTCACTGTCTCTTAATCCCCGAATGAATTGCGCCCGCAAATGTGTATCAATCGTCGACGATTGACAGTTCGCACATCTAAATTCACAGTTTATGGTCATTTTCCGCAATTCTGCAACATATCCCTGTATAGATTCTCCCTCATGTTGAATTCGCATATTAAATTTATGTTGTTCTGCGATTATGCTAGCTTGAGGCGATAAATAATCTTTCAATAATTTAATTAATTCCTTATATGTTTTTGTACTGGGAATTTCCGGTGCCGTAATTTTAGTCAATGTCTGGTATATTTTCGGACTCAAACACCCTATCAAAATTTGTACACACATCTTATCTTTCTCCACCGTTGAATCGTCCACCCCACGTAATTTCAAGTGATTATCCAGTCTTTGTAAATAGCTATCGAAACTTTCGTTGTTTTCGTCGTATGCATGTAAATGATCTTTAGCCGTATATACTGTATTCTTATTTTGCTGTGCGAAATCTGCTTGTGTTTTCTGTATGGCATTCAATGCATCCGCGATTTTACTCAATATTTCATCCATTTGCGCCATATTTAGGGATAACTAGGTGTATATATATCGAAATAAAAGATCAAAACCAGGAAACGCCTAGAGGGCTATCAAGGCTCAAGGAATCGGAGGCCCCTGAACGATAGGTTATAGGTGAGGTTAGAGTATGATTGGGAGTAACAGCGCTAATGTAATATGGTAATGTAAATAAATATTCACTAACCTTGTAAATGCCCTATCTTGCACGTATGTAATTCTTCTTTCCGTGACCCGACTCGTCGCCACTTTTATTATGTATGTAATGATACACTAACAAATTATGTAATCACACACTTATTTATTTATATATTATTTAGATACACATTAATTCTTAAATACAACTTGTTGTTTATTCTGGCAGTTGGCGTGCTTCGTACCGTGTGTGTGTCGCGCAGGTCCGTTTTGTCGCGGTAATCGTGCGTACATATATACACATACACAACAGACAGGTAAAAGCTTAAACATAAGAACAGATGCAGGAACTTTGCAAGTTACGATGGAGTCATTTTCCTTTCTTTGTTTCTTAGGCATCTGGTAACCGGTGCCACATAAAGTGAATGACGCACAAAAATATTTACAAACAAAGGGACTTAACATAAGACTGTGCGCTCAGAAAGTAAATGCTTTGCAGATGGTACTGACAGAGAAACGAGGGGAATGGGCAGATGGCGCTGTAAGTTATGCAAAAGATATGTGTGAAGAACTTGCATTTCCATGGAACCTCAGCGGCGCATAACGAGAAGGCAAATTTTTGATGACGGAACCAGATATGCCAACTTGCCTTGTGAAAATGAGTTGAGACGGAAGCTGTTTTCTTCGTTAGATAGAATAATTGTAGAAATTCGTGAGCGTTTTCAGCAGTTACAGAATTTGGTGGATAAGTTTGCTTATTTAACGCCGGCTATGTTATTAGATTCGGACGATACTAAATGTAATCTAGACTACGCATCTGCCGAAATTGACGAGCAGGACTTCAAGTTGCAACGACTGCGACTGCGGACTTTTATTGCTGCCACAGACAACGAAAATAAATTAATTAATGCGGACCCACTTGAATTATTAAAATATATTGTGAAATCCAAGCTGGAGTATTCTCTGTCCAATATTATAATAATGCTCGGAATATTCCTCATAATTGCCATAAGCAATGCCAGCTGTGAGAGGAGTTTTTCAAAATTGAAATTGATCAAAAGTTATTTAAGATCAACCATGAGTACTTTAGGGCTAACCAATCTGGCTATCTTGTTTATTGAGCAAGAGGTATGTGATGCTATAGACATTGATAGTGCAAGAAAAGACTTTGCTCTTAAAAAAAAGTAGACGAATAAAGGTTTAGTTAAAAACAGAAGCGTTGTTTTTAATTGTAACCATTATATTATTTTTCAATAAAAATATAAATAGTAACTGTATCGTTCTAGTTCTACTTGAAAGTCGATTTGTTTTATATTCAATTCGCTAATAACGTAACCTTGTCGATTGTCAAGGTATAATCATGTGTTCTATATCTGGTATATCAATGTATGTGGCATACGTGTAAGAATTTTTGTAAGAAATTTGATTATTATATTGTAAAATATAT
The DNA here is from genome assembly GCA_963170755.1 of Amphimallon solstitiale. Taxonomy (NCBI): domain Eukaryota; kingdom Metazoa; phylum Arthropoda; class Insecta; order Coleoptera; family Scarabaeidae; genus Amphimallon; species Amphimallon solstitiale. The sequence continues at coordinate 27,545,691 of OY720685.1, forward strand.
AAACATGACTTTTTTATTTGTAACCTGTACAATGCACAATAATGATAATTGTTCTTGCCGAAAAGTTCTTCAGAATTACTGTATACCCGTATTTTAGTCTTTTAAAATGAAATAACTAAATAAGGGGGCGACGAAATTTTCCTCTGCCCCGGGCGGCTGACACCCACGCTACGCCACTGCCTGAGGGACGCCAGACTGTGGAACAAACTCGAAGGACTTGAAATAACAAAAAAAAAAAATCTTGCAAAATATCTAGTAAGCCATGCACTTTTTCCAACAAACAAAACTCTAATTAAATAGAGCTATTCAAATTCTTTTCCAATTATACCAAATCTCTATCTGTTGTACTTTTCGAGATCGTGGACTAAACATCGGAAAAAACTGACTCTGTATACGTATATAAAAATTAATACTGGGATTTTTTTTTGGGATTTTTTTTGCGAAATATCTAGTAAGCCACTTTTTCCAACAAACAAAACTCTAATTAAATAGAGCTATTCAAATTCTTTTCCAATTATACCAAATCTCTATCTGTTGTACTTTTCGAGATCGTGGACTAAACATCGGAAAAAACTGACTCTGTATACGTATATAAAAATTAATACTGGGATATTCCCTATTGCAAATAAATAAAACAACTTTTACACTTTTATACCACTATAATTGGATAAATGAGTGTTTTATTCGAACCCAGCATTTCAAGAGGAATTTATATATACATACAAAATTGTAAATCCTAATTTATTTTACATTTACATTTTTGGTATTGGAGTAGCACACAGATTGTTTGTTCTTTATGTACTTTATACTAGTTTAACAAGCGGGTTTTTGTGTGCGTTTGTAGTGTGCCTTACATGTGTATTTCGTGATGTCGTTTGAGTTATCTATTTATGAATGATTTGTTCAAGTTAAAGTCCGTCCTAAATGCGATCGGCTCGTGTAGATTGGCAACCTTTTTGTTGAGATAACTGTACATATTCTATTAATTATTTCCTTTTCTGTACGTTTTAGACAATAATATCCTTAATAAAGGTTGTTCACGTTATATCTCATTTATAAGGCGCAATCCTTTTTTTTTTAACGAAAAATCGTCTGAACCCGTAAATTGCAATTATTCTAATTATCAAACTATGCACAAATAACAAATTAGAAACTAGACAAATTTTAGCATTAACATATTTGAAAGTCAAGCAGCTGATCTGTGAGGGAACCCTTGCAACAATCACCATTCATGCTATTTAATATTTATGTTTAACCTAATAATAATAATATTTACATTTTGAATAATTTTTTTTTTTTTGTGAATTATAAAACCTGTTTTCTTATCATAAACGAAATGATACATCTGTTTGCGTTAGTATTTAATTGAAATTCAAAACACGAATTATTTTTTCATGCAATATATCTTATTGCCCAATAAATTTTAAAATTAGCGCGCAAATATTTTCTTGGACCTGACGGAAACCACCGGAAGACTTCCCCCTCCTCAAATCACTCAAATCACAAAAAATGGCTGATCTTGTTGACCAAGTTGGTATGTATGACGCTATGTTTTCAGCAAATACATTTAGTGTAAAGGAAGAACAGTGCCAAGAAGACAATTTTGTAGAGGATAAAGTGTGTATCTCTGAAACTGCTATTACTACAGACAATGCTGAATTCCTAGGCCCCATACGCTTTGGCAAAATCAAGCAATATGACGAGTCCACATGTTTGGACAATATTAAAATAGAATTGCCATCATTTGAAGTAAGTGAAGAACAAAATGACAACGTTAAAGTAGAAAGAGGGATCAACACTGATGATATTAAAATTGAGATTGATAATGGACTACTCTGTAAGTAAATATTGCAAGGCATAGAGTTGTTTCTATTAGAAGTTACTGACTGTGTTGTTTGTAATGAATGATAGAACATCTGCAGCATAAATATAAAATACACAGCTCTAACACAGAAGAGTTGGAGAGCATTTAGTATTTTTACTGTTTATCGAAAAATATAATCAAATTCCATTACAAACACAAAGTGTAATATTTTGAATTTCACTCCTGTTTTTGTCTGACATACTGAGTTTAACTTAGTGCAATTGCCAATTAACTTTTTGACATCCTTTGTTGTATATTATGTGGTTATTTTGAGACCAGTATAAATATATGTTTCATTACTGTTTATATGAAAAATCACCAGGTGGTAGTAAATGCTACGATTGTTAATCTATATATTTTGCCAACAGACTGTGAAGATTGCGAAGTGTATTACATAGACTATTGCATTGAATGTAGAATGCTTGTCCATATTTTAAACAAACATGCTTTGAATACTGCAGATAAGGGAGCACGAAAAGATATCCCAAATGATATTCTAGGAATTCAAGATTGTTTGGGACAAATCGGAATATATGCCTTGAGAATTATTCCTGAAGGTGTAAAATTTGGTCCTTTCACTGGACTCACCGCAACAGAATGTCCCTGGGAAATGAAAGGTGAGATATTTGTTTTGGACAAAAATAAATCGAAGCGTTTGAATTGGATGCAGTACGTGAATCCTACCAGGAATACTTCTGAACGAAATTTGAGTGTCTTTCAATCTGAAGATCATACATATTATCAAAGCACTCGTCCAATCCAAGCCAGTGAAGAATTATTGGTGTATTTTGGTGAGGAATACGGAAACAACCTAAATAAAATTGTCAGACTGGATTTTGATAGTACTACGAAGCAAACTACTAAGGACATATTTGCTTGCACATTTTGCTGCCTTGGATTCAGCGCGGAATCACATTTGGCCAAACATAAAACCGTTTGTGAGGAGAATAAAACTAGAAACTTTTCAATTGAAGGTACTGTAAATATCGCATTTTGACGTTTGTGGCTTTGTCTATATTGATTTTTCTGTTTTATTTGTAATTCTAATGGGGTGTGTTTTTCACTCAATTCCAGAACTCACACAGTGCCATGTTTGTAAAATCCACTTGGATCTAAAGGAATATTTGGAACATCACATGGCCTTCTGCTGCGAAAGGAATGCCAGGTACGATTGCTCCTTATATAATTATACATGAGAAAAGTGTGACAGAAATGTGGCTTTTCTTACCAAGCAGTTTAGTATTTTACACTTTGAACTGAAATAAGTAGGCGAGCGAATAATTTAAATACCTCAGTTATTCTGGTGTTGAAGCTCCTTCATTATTATTATTATTATTAGTTATATCTCTGTAATATTCAATGTGTTCAAGCTATAAATTCTCAGGATTTGTTGTCACGTTTGAATTTAATATAATTATACTACCTAAATCTAAAATTATTTACGCGAGGACTGGTGTCAATTTCATAGAAATGTCGTGGAAATCACCGAATTTTCTATTGAAGTATTAAGCTAGTGACACGTTTTATGTGTGTTCCTGTTATTATTGTTTTTTTTTTTGCGGAGCATTCAGTGAGTACAAATACCGATTTTATATCAAACTGTTCGTAAAATCGTTATCCTTATCGTGGGTTAGCTTTTTATTTCGTACACTGGTTTATTAACGCTTAATCGTCAATTACATATAAAAGTGCTGGTATTTATTTGTATCCACTTGAGTTCTTGTAGCAACTTTTTGCACGATTACTTTGCATACAATGTTTGTGCGTGTAGTATCTTGGTTCGGTTATTATTGTATACTATACAGGTGTTTCCTTTTATTTTGTTGTTCATTTCACTATCCTTATTATTTCCTTTGTTTTTTAACCTTTATTTAGTTGCCCTCTTGTTTGTCTGATTCAGTAAGCGCGATAGGCCCCGCGCTGTGAAGCATTGTCTCCCTGTATTTTCTTGTTGTTATTATTTCTTATTCTTACTATGGCACCGTCAGTCTCCTGTACTCATTGTAGGAAGTACTTTGAAGAACATAAAGTTTTATAAAACTACAAGTATGCGCGATAGTGAAATTTAAGAAAATAATGTCAACATAAAAACAAAAATATTTTTGAGTTCATTGCTAATTAATTAATCGATTGTGCCTTGCTAAAACATTTGTCACTGAAAGAAAAAAAATATAAAAATACATATTATCATCAATTGAACATAGAGAAACGTATTACATTTGTCCTAGGAATGCAGTTCAATTAATGTTTCAAGAATGTTGAATAAAAGTCTTTACATAAATTTGGCCATTGCACATAAATTGCACTCTTTACAATTTTACTCTATCCTTTTCTTAGTAATGTAGCGAACCAACAGAGCACTAAAACATGTTCATTTATATTTGCAGTAAAGGTACAAGGAGAGCACTCAGATCAGTTCAGATTTATTGTTACATCTTTTTGAAAATTTTACCATAATAAACCCAACTACAGGGTTGGCATACACAAAAACCCAGTGGGTTTTTGATACAAAAACCCACCATTAGTATTGACAAAGACCCAGTGGGTTTTTGTGTCAAGATCTCGTACAGAAATAATTAACTGCCTTAATTTAATTTGAAAATTGTTTTATTAAACTAAACTTGGAGTCTGTGGCTTGAAACTACACAAAAACACTAAAACACCTTCACCACGTATTTCAACAACTTAGTTGTTGAAATACGTATTTAGCCATTTTTGTGCTTTAGTGTGGTGAAGGTGTTTTAGTGTTTTTGTGAATTGTTTTATTAAAAAACAAATTCGTGCACAGTGACAAATATCAATAAAAATCTAGGATCACCTACATTTTACTTATCTATGTTAAACAAAATAAAAACCCTACTAAGGAACAACCTCGGAAACAACAGTCACAACACTTGGATACAAAATTTATAATCAAAAGTAACGTAATTAAAAAGGAAAACATTAATCTTTGACATTTTCATATTGGGAAAGTTTTATAATCTTAACAAGTTTTTCCACTTTTTCTGGAGCTAAGCGGTTTCTGAGGTCTGACCACACATAACCGAAGGTACTAAATATCCTCTCCAGAGATGCCGAACTTGCTGGACAACTGTGCAAATCAGCGAAAAGTTTTGCCATTTTAATTAACGAAGGATTTCTCTTTTGGGAACTAAATTTAGCACCTATAATAAGCCACCATTTACGTGCTGGTATTGTTTTTATAATCGATTCTGAAAACATAGACCTTGGATAAAGATCAGTGTCCTTGATTCTAAACAATAAATATCCTTGTAAATAGTCCTCACAGAATTCAGTCAACCATTTTTCTGCACTTTCTTCATATTCATTAGACAGTGATGTTTCGCTGCATCGCTTCCTTAAATTTTTTATTGATATCTGATTTATATGGTTCAAGATTTTTGTTATTTAATAATTCATCCCAAATTACCACTGCATCAGCTAAAGTTACATGATCGCTTTGTACCTTGTCCAGAGCATTACCAATTAACTGTAACTATAGTTCTAAATCTAAAGAATTTTTGTAAAGATTCATGTCGTTGATTTTTCTGGTTATATTGTCATCAAAAACTTCTGGGTAATATTTGACAACGTCCCTGTATATAAGGTAATTTGAATTAAAAGTGCGTACACATGTAATTTGGGAATTCCATCGTGTGTCGTTCGGAATTTGCGGCATAAGTCCTTTTTTTCTTTTAATAGCCCGTGCGGTTGGTGATTTCTTATGTATGTTTGGATTTCTATTAGGTGTTTTAAAACTGTGCGAGGTGATACAGCCTTTTCTAATATGTTTAGATAATGTGCACTGCAACCGTATGTTAGTATATCAGGATATTTTTCGCTGAGTTGTTTTCTGAAACTTTTCTTCTTGTTTTCATTATCAGTTACGATAGCAAATATTTCTCGATTAAACTTTTCCTTACACAATTTTATATTTTCTTCTGCGACTTGCATGTGATACTCGGCGTTTTTTTTATCTGAGCAGCAATCTTTTGAGATGACAACAACATGGAACTTTTACCCGTATGTACGCTACAAGCCAGTATTGGATCATTTTTGCAGCTTGACCATCCATCAAGCATAAGAGTAATATGACGGTTGCTTTCTTTTTCGAACAATATTTCTGCCATTTTCTTTTCATAGATATCATAAACGTCATCCAACAATGAATCTGAGAGCCGCTTTCTGTTAGGCGGTACATAACCTGGTCGTAAAGTACTGACCATTTTTAAGAAACAGGGATTTTCAACAGTTGCAAACGGAATATTGCACGAGTAGAAAAACTGCTACTTTGAGATCAATATCGTGACGTTGTTTTTTAGTCGTTCTTACAATAAACTGATCTAAGTTCGAAGCTTTTTGTCTTTTGAATTGTTGATTTTGAAAACTGGACTTTAATGTCATTGATTCTGTCTCTGACTCTGATACCAATGACACCATCGAATCTGATTGACTTGATTTTGTTGTTTCTGATCCTGTTGATTGAAGTGTTAATTTGAATTTGTCTGTATCATTATCATTGTTTTTTCTTTTATTAACTGCTGTTAATACATTTGAACATTGGTGTTGGTCTCGTACCGAACTATTTTCCTCTATCTCAATAGTCTCAATAGCCTTAGAATTATTATTTTCAATAAACTTGCTGCACTTTTCCATGTGATGCCTAATTCTTTCCACTTTACAACTGACTTCATAGTTGCAAAATTTACACCGTGCTTTATTATTTGGCAGTCGAACAAAATATTCCCATTCAGCACCTTTGCTTCGCCCTCCACCAAAATATTTCAGCCCTCTTTTTGTCACACCGCTGTGCTTATGCTTTGGAAGTGTTTTGGTTTTTCTTTTTTTCCTTTTTTAATATTCTACCTCGCAAGTCATCATCAGAAGTTGTATCGGTTTCAGCTTGAGTTTCAGTACCAGGTAAGTAGTGGTACTCGACCTCATCCCCAGCTGTATTTTCACTATTTTCGTTTACGTATGTAATTATTGTAATTTCCCTTCCACTCCTATAGTGTATGTTAGTAGAAATTAAGTCGCTGTTAGTGTTGTCCTCAGGCGCAGAAACAGTAGTTTCAACAGTATCAGCATTTTAATTCTTTTGCGCCATAATATAACCAATTTGATTTTTGTCCAACTCAGCCATCATTTATCATCATAAGACTTTCCTAAAATCAAAAACAAACATTCAATAAACCAAACTGAAGAAATTATTAGAATATGTAGTAATTAGAAGAATATGAATGCCAACAAAATGTTGCTATACCTAGTCATTAGTAATATGTTTTTTAACTTACTCACCTAACAAATCTTGTAATAGTTTTTTAGTTATGTGAAATGTCAAGGACACAAAAACCCTACAAAAACAAAAATCCTCACAAAAACCCAATACAAATTTTCAAAAACCCGGGTTTTTGCCAACCCTGCCTAGACCTATGCGCATTACCCTTGATTCTCCGGGGCTGATTCATCAGGCTATCGCAAGGAGCAGGAATTTACGAAATGTGGCAGATTATAATGATATTCGTATTTCTATGGATCGTACACAGCAACAGATATCATACTATAAGAAATTGAAAACAGAATTGGACGAGCGAACATTGGGTGGTGAGCAACTGCGGATTAAGTATGTCCGCGGCATACCGAAGATTGTTCCGTTAAACTAGCAGCGCCCAACAATAACACTATCACCATCTACTACCAGAATGTCCGGGGCTTGCGCACAAAAGTCGATGAATTTTATGTATCTGCTTGTTCAACTGTGTACCACATCATTTGCCTGACTGAAACTTGGTTATCCGAAGAGATTAGGACAATGATCTTATATTAGGTTAGATGCAGCATTGGTATTAAGCTGTTATTATTAACAACTTATTTGGAATTATAAAAGGTTTCTATTCGTATGAAATTCATGACATTCATGATTAAAGTTGACATGTATTTGCTGTAAATGAAAAAAATTATAAATAAGTGTCTTATTTATTTGATATGTAATTGTGAAAGTAGAGAATAGTCATATTTAAAATATGTGTTTTAGAAAGAGAAAGATATATCAAAGTATATTTGACTTGTTAAATAACTATGTATTATAATGATAAACTAACTTGATGTAAAAACTTAGTTACCAATTTGGAGAAAAACCTAGGAGATTTTTGTTGAAAAAACAAATAAGAGAGAATTTTTAATTTCATTGAAAGAGGGAAAGTAATTTATTTTTCTCTACTAAAACATTATTTTAGTGTTTAAATACAATATAAAAGTATACAGAATTGTAAAATAGTTATAATAGAAAGGTGAAATTAAGTGACTTACTAAAAGTTGAAGAATATTGTTACCGGAAATTCAGCCAAGGAATAGAGGACTTCGGATGAAGATTATAGCTACATAATACATGTAAAAGAAGAGAATACAATTAATAACAAACATTGTACTAATTTAAATGGAGAATGGACTTACCGAATAATTAATTTGGAGCAGAAAGATATTAATTTGTGTATGGAACCAGAATAAGATGATCCAATTTTATGTGTAGCAGAAAGCAGCTCTACATCAATTTTGGGAGGATTTATTTATAATAATTGCCGAGGATTGAAGATAGGAATCAGTTTTCCGGAACACACTAAGAATTACGAAGCAAATGAGCTCTGAAGAAAGAAAATTATAAGGTTATATTTTGTATAATTTATTTGAATTAACAATAAGTCTTGCAAGCAATGGATCAGATAATCATTGATCTATTATTAGAAAATTATTATTATTCTAATTGAAAATAGCTATAATTAGCTTTTATAAAGACATTTGATTATAAATTCATCATGGAACAAACACAGATTTAAAAGTTACTTACATTAGTATTGCTTATATGTCAAAATACTATTATATTAAAATTCAATTTCAACCTATATTTATTATTACTGAATTTCATTTATCTGTTTAGATTTCGTTCAAATACACTTACAGGGTCAATTTTTAACATACGTATTTATATTTGGAATAGATTTGGAATTACTTACCTTTGATTTATTGAGATGTATCCTTGTGAGATTCACAAATATATGATTATGTTTTTCGTATACACTGTTTGACTTGTCACTGAACTATCTAGGTTATTGTACTAAACAAACCAAACTTATCTAATTCATTTTGCATTAGATCGAAAACAGCATATTAGGATATTGTAGTTATTCGAATATAAACCCACGTGAGAATAGAGTTTAGAATCATGCTTATTAATAGAAAATAACATTTATTTCAACTATAGAAATAGACAGTTATGTTATAATAAATGTTAGAACGATTGGACCAATAGAAACACTTTTATAAATCACGTGTTAGTTAGTATACGCGTGACATTAGTTGGTATCTGATTTGCCTATGAAGACTATAGATTCATATGAAGTAGTAGATAAAACGATCAAAGCATTGAGTTATAATTATTGAACCCATTAATAGATTTTAAGTAGATTTCTTTAAAATTTCGAATATTATTTATTTTACGAACATTAAATTAAGAATCTAAATATACAACAACGTGTTCGACGAGCATTAAAGTATATCGTGCGCGTATGCAGTATTGTCGTAAACATACGAGAGAGAAAGTAACATCGTACAAATTCCAAGTGCGACAAAGAATACTTATATCACGTGGGTTGGGGCAACTTTTATATGATTTGTATTAAGCCAGATTACTAATTTAATTTTAAAAATCGTTTCGTCTAGGAGACACGAATGTTAAGGTATAATTTAAGTAAGGTAAATAAAATGCAACAATGAGAATTTATTAAAAACACTGTAAATACAATTTGAGTATTTTAAGTATCAGAATAATAGTATTAATTACGTAACAAACTGGATTAAATAAAATTATGTAATATTAATAATGTAGTAATTCCTTAAAACATGTAGGACAATACATTCTATCCCAAACAGTTATTTCAGGAACTTAATACATATAAATTAATACTAAATAAATATAGAGAAAACCAAACAAAATAATTTCTTATTTTATGGATGAAATGGTTTCTACAGTCAGTTTGCAGAAAAAGAGGGAACTGTACTTCTTTTCGTTACAAAAGACAATTATTTAAGGAATTTTCTTTCAGAATATAAAAAATAATTATTGATTCTTAAATAAAATTAGTTTAGAATATTTGTGCCGAATTGTATCATTTACCTGATTTATTTGCATATTTTTATGGAATAATCTAACGGAAAAGTAATATTTTAATTAATTTAATTTTAACATTTGGGGAAGTTGTAGAACTACATTAAATATTGTTTACCAATGTTGACATATACCGCACGTGTCAATTTTCATTAGCCAGGGTAAACCACCCAGTGATTGGCCTTTTCCTGTTTAGCGTCCAGTTATTGGCCGTTCCACTAAAACATAAATTAAGAAGAAATTTGTCATATTAATCTTGTATCTGTGAAGATCCGCACAATCAGGCAACACTACTTACATCTGGTGCCAAGGGATCTAGGAATTCTTCCACCATTTTCACAAATACTTAATGTTGTAGGAGGTAGTGACCCAAACAAGCTGTGTTTACTGGAATCATAGTGTGTGCCGACAAGAGTGTGCTGCCACTTGTAAGTTATTTTTCTAAATATTTACAAGTTTATTATTAAGGAAATTAATTTGGTGACTTTCTAATAATACATTTGATGTAATTTTGATATGATGGTGCATTATAACCTAAAATCCTCTATAAAATCTGGAGGCCAACCACTGAACATTATGTTGCACGTTTTATTTAGTGATTGAACGCATGGCCAATCTCTGAATTTTTTTACTGATCGCACTACATTAATGTTACGGTTTGCGTTCTATTGCCTAATGTAGGATAATGCTATTGTTAGAAAATCTAGTTAATAATTGCATCACATTTAGTTACTGGCCGGGGCCAATAACTAAATTTCATGACAGGACAATCACTAAAACTTACGTATTTTTAGTTGAAGACAATGTCAAAAATTGTTCCGGGTGAAAAATATTATAAGAAATACAAAGAAAACGATGTACAAAAAGCTCTTGGAAGAAATTAAAAATGGAAAACCCTTAAGAGTGGTTTCAAGACAATACAAAATTCCGAGAACTTCTTTGCAGTTTAGAAAAAGTCATAATTAAGTAAAACCAGCTTTTGGCCCTAACCCAGTCCTCTCCAATGAAGAAGAGCAAATTTTGGTCACCTGGATCTTTGAAAATCACATTTGGATTTTCTCGCCGTAAAGAAGATGTCCTAGAATCGGTGAGAGAATTTCTGGAGCAAAATCCAAGAAAAAACCCATTTGTTAACAATCGCCCTGGCGAGACATGGAATCGAGTTTTTTTTCGAAGGAATCCAGAAGTTTCGGAGCGTACATCAGAAGCTGTGACAGCAGCAAGTGCAAACGTGTCAGAGTTAAATATTAAAAAATGGTTTGCGGCAATAGAATACTACTTGATATCAAAAGGATTTAGAGAAATATTGGACGATCCAAACAGAGTAATGAACGCCGATGAAACGTGCTTCCACCTATGCCCTAAGAACAATAAAGTACTCGCTCCAAAAGGAGCACGAAATGATTATGAGGCGGAGCATGCTTCTTCTATGAGTGACTACATAGAAAACATTTTATATCCTTATTTAAAGAATATAGGCACGAGTTTCAACGTAATTCTCTGCCTAGCCGGTCATTGTACACATTGCTCATACAAACTTAGTTCTTTATGTGTAAAACTTCAAATAATTTTAGTGTGTCTGTACCCGAATGCTACACGAATCATGCAGCCCGCGGATGTTGCAGTATTCAAGCCGATAAAAAATGGGTGGAAAAAAGCAGTTGTTGAGTGGAAATAACCTATCCGTTGGAAACTCTGACCATTTCGCTCCTGTTCTCAAAGTCGTTCAGACGTCAAATCTGCTTTTACTTTCACAAACCACAAATTATTCAGCGGGTTGTGTTAATCTTGCACTAAAAATTTGGAATATCATAACCATGGAGTAAAATGTAATTCATGCAGACCTGTTTACCATGACTTGTGCATTGAACGGTTAAACTTGCACAAATCGAACTCTAATATATTTACATGTCAAACTTGTTTAACCAATCAAAAATACCTAGGTACCTACAAATAATATAAATGGAAAAAAAGGCGTTTAGTTTCGAAACTACTTTCGAAAATTTTATTAAGTTGCGTTTTATTTGGAAGTCCTAATATATTATATAGAATATATGTTATTTTTATATGTAGCAAAATAAAGTTTATTCTAAACTAAAAAAAGAGACCAATTTATTTTTTCTTGCTTGCTTGCATTCAGTGGCCAATAATTGGACAATTGGGGGGCCAATCGTTGAGTAAGTGCGGCCAATGACTAGCATTTGGTTTCCACAGAGCAGATTAATTAATTCTGCAAAATTTACTAACACATAAGTAAAAGTAACATAATTACTGTGTCAACACCCAAGTCAATGGTCCAACAGCTACTGCTAACTTGAGCTTGTATCAGTCGCGCTCGCATTGAAGAGGAAAGTAGGGGGGTGCAATGTTGTCACGTATTGCATGAATTAATCGCCTATGGGGTAAACCACCCAGTGATTGGCCTCCCATTCTAATAATTAGATTTAAAGGCTTATTATATTTCACCAACCTACATAATGAGAACTGCGCCTAACGTTTTTGATAGGTAATAGATCCACATTTTTCAAAAACATGTTACTTTTAAAACGAAAATGAAAAGTGTGAACACATGGATGTTAAAACTACCATCAAGCAGTAAATAATTACTGTGTCTTACATATATACCTTTATACGTAAAACGTATATGTATATATGCATGTGTTTGAGATACACACATACATTAAGTGCCATTGTCGATAATCGAACGCACAGACACCGGTGTTTCGACCTATGAGGTCTCATCAGTGTACGTGGAGATTCTCGACAATAGCTTCAAGACTTAAATCGCTGCCTATGTCATTTTCGCATGTTAAATGTAGTGAGAGTATCACAGCGACATCTAACACCCAAAAGATGACACGGAAAAAGCGATGGCTTCTGACAGCATGTTCTGCTATACAGAGGCCTGTATGTTAATAGTGTATCTCGTATAATAGAGCCTTAGGTGGCGTCACCAATCAAAACGAAAATGAAAAGTGTGAACACATGGATGTTAAAACTAACATCAAGCAGTAAATAATTACTGTGTCTTACATATATACCTTTATACGTAAAACGTATATGTATATATGCATGTGTTTGAGATACACACATACATTAAGTGCCATTGTCGATAATCGAACGCACAGACACCGCTTTTCCGTGTCATCTTTTGGGTGTTGGATGCCGCTGTGATACTCTCACTACATTTAACATGCGAAAATGACATAGGCAGCGATTTAAGTCTTGAAGCTATTGTCGAGAATCTCCACGTACACTGATGAGACCTCATAGGTCGAAACACCGGTGTCTGTGCGTTCGATTATCGACAATGGCACTTAATGTATGTGTGTATCTCAAACACATGCATATATACATATACGTTTTACGTATAAAGGTATATAATATGTAAGACACAGTAATTATTTACTGCTTGATGTTAGTTTTAACATCCATGTGTTCACACTTTTCATTTTCGTTTTGATTGGTGACGCCAGCTAAGGCTCTATTATACGAGATACACTATTAACATACAGGCCTCTGTATAGCAGAACATGCTGTCAGAAGCCATCGCTTTTTCCGTGTCATCTTTTGGGTGTTAGATGTCGCTGTGATCAATGATCTAATAATATAGAACTACTAGATGGACTGTAGAGAGAGAGGAATTGACCTCTACATACAAAGGAGACAGATATACAAAACCGTTAGTTGTGGGCAAAACATCGCGATATCGCATTGTTTTGTATATAAACTTTCTCAATTTTGTTGATTTATACATATTTATTTGTCTTTTTGGTAATTTGGATTATGTATTTTATTAATAGATTTCTTCTAGTATTGATTTTATTTCATACACCAGTGACTTTATTTTTATTTAAAGAAATAAGAGTATAAAGACAACTGTGGATTCATGATGATTCAATCAACTATTTTTATTTATAAAATTGTGATTGTAATTAGACACATTTTAAGAATTTCATTTTTATTTGATATAGGTAATGTATATAAATTGAGAATCATCAGGAATATTGGCAAATGTTAACTTCAGCTTATAATTTAACAGTGTTGTTCTCATGGATTTAGTGTAATATATATTTGGTTAGAAGTGCTATTATCAGTAACAAAATTAGAAATAAATATTTTAAATTGTTGAATATTATATATACCAGCTTCGCAGTGCTTGGAGTCACATATTTAAGACACAATGGAAATGTCATATGCAGCGTATGGTTGTACTAATAGGGCAGAAAAGGGAATGAACGTATCATTTCACAGGTTAACTATTCTTAATAAAATACATGATTTGTAGATTTGATATAAAAAATTTTAGTTTTCAATCTGATCAAGTACTATGCAAGCAGTGGATAATTTGTACTAAACGAAAGGATTTTAAGCCATCAAAATATTCAAGATTGTGTTCAGAGCGTTTTGTTCCTGAAGATTTTGTTATAAGTTATGGAAGAAAATATTTGCCCCAAAATGCAATTCAAAGTATTTTCAATTTTCCTGCTCACTTGAGAAAAATTCCCTGTAATAGCAGATATCAACGATTAAAAATTACTGATGCACCAAGCAAAGAACTGTTAAAGTAAGATTTCTAATTGTAGTTATTATTCTACCTAGATATTTTTAATGTTCTATTTACCTTATAGCTCAGAATCCCCAAATGTAACTAATGTTCAAGTATTTGAATTAGTCACAGAAAAAACATCTCACGAAATAATACAAGTTGTTATTCTAGCTTTATGTATTTTTAATATTTCTTTCTCCATTTTTCTTCGATCACATATTTACCATTTACATATTTGTTAATCCATATTAAATATATTTTAATAAAAAATTAAGCATTGTCTTTTATTTTGAACTTATCAGAAGTTGTAAGGAACACCTAAGAAAAGCTGTCAGTTTCTATATTTATTTTTTCAGAACGTAATATCACAGGTAATATTTTGAAAAATTCTAGTGGTCAATTTAAAATTTCCAACTGATATCTGTAGTGATTTTTAAAATATTTTTCTAATACTACTGTTTTAAATAAAAACTGAATGATCATCAAACATGCTAAAATAGGTATTATTAGAAGAACAAAATCATATAGTTATCTCATAGTCATTAAAAGTCATTTATTTAATTTTCTTTCCTTAATGAAGAAAGGCAACTAGCATAGATACCTTTAAAATGTTATTAAACAGAATATATTTAATACCATATTAATAATATATATTTAATTATTTATCTTTTTGATTATTAAAGTTGCAATACCTTTACTTTCCTCTTAATATAGTATATTTTTAACAAAATAATACTTTTAAACATTATAAGCCATTACAAGCTATAGCAACATATTTGAATTTTGCCCACATAAAACGGTCAATTTTGTTCATCCTTGTCAAGCTTTCGACGCTCATATATTTTCCTTCTTTCTCCTATGGTGTGGGTCACTTCCTAATCAGCAAGACATAGCGTACACTGCATCTAGTAGTATAATAGTATTAGATCATTGGCTGTGATACTCTCACTACATTTAACATGCGAAAATGACATAGGCAGCGATTTAAGTCTTGAAGCTATTGTCGAGAATCTTCACGTACACTGATGAGACCTCATAGGTCGAAACACCGGTGTCTGTGCGTTCGATTATCGACAATGGCACTTAATGTATGTGTGTATCTCAAACACATGCATATATACATATACGTTTTACGTATAAAGGTATATAATATGTAAGACACAGTAATTATTTACTGCTTGATGTTAGTTTTAACATCCATGTGTTCACACTTTTCATTTTCGTTTTGATTGGTGACGCCAGCTAAGGCTCTATTATACGAGGTACACTATTAACATACAGGCCTCTGTATAGCAGAACATGCTGTCAGAAGCCATCGCTTTTTCCGTGTCATCTTTTGGGTGTTAGATGTCGCTGTGATACTCTCACTACATTTAACATGCGAAAATGACATAGGCAGCGATTTAAGTCTTGAAGCTATTGTCGAGAATCTCCACGTACACTGATGAGACCTCATAGGTCGAAACACCGGTGTCTGTGCGTTCGATTATCGACAATGGCACTTAATGTATGTGTGTATCTCAAACACATGCATATATACATATACGTTTTACGTATAAAGGTATATATGTAAGACACAGTAATTATTTACTGCTTGATGGTAGTTTTAACATCCATGTGTTCACACTTTTCATTTTCGTTTTAAAAGTAACATGTTTTTGAAAAATGTGGATCTATTACCTATCAAAAACGTTAGGCGCAGTTCTCATTATGTAGGTTGGTGAAATATAATAAGCCTTTAAATCTAATTATTAGAATGGGAGGCCAATCACTGGGTGGTTTACCCCATAGGCGATTAATTCATGCAATACGTGACAACATTGCACCCCCCTACTTTCCTCTTCAATGCGAGCGCGACTGATACAAGCTCAAGTTAGCAGTAGCTGTTGGACCATTGACTTGGGTGTTTGTACTGCGCTCAGAAATAATATTCACGCGTTGCAAGGATTTTTCTTTTTCCTTTCAGTAAATGCAGAGAATTATTAAGCTGCGTTCACGCTGCATGACACAAACAAACGCGTAATTCTAATAAAATTAAAAATAAGGTAAATAAAAAAGGATTCTGAAAATAATAATAAACTACAAGATCGCGGCGGCCATTTGATGTTTCCCGTTTCAGTAATAAGATGGCTTTTATTGCAGACTAGATCGCAATGTGTTCGCAGCTAAACATTTAATGTAGAAGTGGGAAGATCGGAGAAAGTCGTTGTGATGTCGATTGTTGTCGGGATTGGTGACGGATAGTAGGGGTGACACACGTTGCAACGTATTATTTGTATACCTATAAATCGCATGTAAATATTGAATCCCTATACCTAATGAAAATTGACACATACGGTATGTAAGGGCATTTTTATCTGCAAGATGGCATATATGGTTTTGGTACACTTTTCCACCTTAAAGATCTTCTTCTTTGTTGCTTTTTCGTCAATTGTGATGGAAATTTAAAAATACTTGACACTGCACCCGCTTTCACAGTTTTCAAACCAAAATTGTATATAAAATCAGCTTCGAGAAAATGATTTGAGCGCAATTTTTAATATTTTGATGGTACAAATTTGTCTTGTTTCAGAGGAATTATCCACTTTTGACGCAATGTCGGATCAGATGGAAAACTGAAAACCATAATTTAAATCAAAAAATTAATTTAAATTTTTATTAAATTATAAAAGCGATGTCTAATGAGATTAAATTTCAAACACTTTTCAAATTAACTAATTACATAATATACTTGATACATAATTTTTAATGATTTGCACAACAAATTGCAATTATATCTTACCGGTAAAAAGATATATTTGTACCTGTTTTGTGGCGGTTTGTAGTACATCCATAAGCACAACAAGATTGAACCATTTTGTTATATCTAAATTATTAAAATAATCAAAATAAAAATAATTGATAATTGTAGGTATACCTACAATATTAAATCACTAAAATACTTATTGTTTTTTGCAATAGTCGATCACTGTATTAGTCTGTAGTACGACTAACTTAAAAACAGTCTGCATTTAACCTGTTATAAGATCATTCATTGTACATTCATTAATTGTACGAAATAATTGTTTCCTATAACACCTTGTCAATTTTTAACATACAATCATAAAAAAAATGAGGTGTGGCCACCACACGACCTTCTTATATGTATGATCGTTTCAAACTATACAATTTTAAGAATTTTTTGACACAAAAATTATTCAAAATTCTCTAAGTACCTACTTCTATTCTCTTAATAAATCGCTATAGAATGCATACTTTGCAAGATATTCGAAAAAAAGTGCTACTCCCAAAGAGTAAAAGTGTTACTTCCGGTCCTGTTGATTGGGCTCTGTATAATCAAATCATATTGCATATTTATACAATGTGATTTTACAGATTATTACCAAATGGGTAATTAGGGAATTTTTCGCTTAACAGAATCAGCAAAATCTCATTATGTTACGATCGATTCTTGTTTTTTTCTCGGTCGTTAAAATATTCGTTTATAAATCTTGTGGATATTTTATTGCTGGGTGTGGCTGAATACCTTGAAATTTCTTTTTCTTCATCTCAGATAAGAACACCCTCAGGAGGCTCATCAAGTATCTGATGGGAGGTGGTGCCATTTTCGATAGTCGTTTTAATGAATAACTTGCCATAGTTGCCCCTACTTATGGCAAGAGGGTAGCAAAATGTTTGCATTTTAGTTTGATTTTCTTGTAGAAGTAACTAAACTAATGGATATGAGCAACATCATGACTAAAAATGATGATTGTTGACTACTATACTTGGCAAATATAGAAGTTTAACGAGTGCGTTTCGACAGATTCAGTATAAGCCAGACTCCAGAATCTTAATGAAAGTATTGGTATATTTACATTTCTATTACATTCACATGTTCTGCGCCAGTTATGAGGCCACAAGAATTAATGAATTTTATTATTATTATTACTTAACTCTTTGTACTAACTACTTAATTATTATTTTTTTTACGTATTACCGTGACAATTTCAGTATTTATGTGTTACAAAGTATTTGAAAAAAAAAACAGATTTTTACGTATTAATTAATTTTAGTAATTGTTTTTATAATGTAGACTCTAGCTCGACATTGAAAGAAATATGATGTGGAGCCATACTCAACATAGTGTAAAGTGGTAAGGGTTCAAGTAAAGTATTCATATCAGAGACAGTGGTGAGAATAACTTTCATATTAATGTGAACCCTTACTACTGATGGGGCTTTATCTACGTCATTAATGCCACCCTTAAATTGATGTTTAGCCTGATAGATTAGAAATATTTATTTATTTTCAGAAAGTGCATTCTACCGACACTACCGGTCAAACAAGGGTCAACAGCATTGAAGGGACGCAAGAGATGTTTCCTTCCAATCTATAAGTGTGAGCAGTGCACGTACAGGACGAGGTCCCAAGCAGATCTCAAGGAGCACACCAACAACCAGCATTACATATTTAAGATGTATAAATGTGGGATATGTAGCAGACGTTTCAAGGCTAAAGGATTCCTTAGGCTGCACGTGAAAAATACGCACGCTTCTGTTGTAGGAAAGGACGACCAAGAACATTTTAAGACTGATTATAGCATAACAAATATAGAAATAGAACAATCCAGCTCACGAGATCAAATGAGAATATTTAAGTGTTCTCTGTGTGTGTTTCGAACAAAACATAAACGAGCTATAAGCAGGCATATTAGAACTAAACATTTGAAGAAAGTTGATTATAAATGTGACTCTTGTGAATTTCGATCAAATAACAAAAGGCATTTAGAAACACATATAAAAAATAAACATCTGAAGCAATTTGATTATAATTGTGACTCTTGTGAATATAGAACAAACATCAAAAGTAATTTAAGAACACATATAAAAACCAAACATCTGAAGGAATTTGATTATAAATGTGACTCTTGTGAATTTGGAACAAACTTCAAAAGTCATTTAGAAACACATAGAAAAAGTAAACATTTGATGGTAATTGATTATAAATGTGATTCCTGTGAATATGAAACAAACATCAAAAGTGTTTTAGAAAGGCATATAAAAGCTAAACATCTGAAGGAATTTGGTTACAAATGTGACTCTTGTCAATATAGAACAAACTTCAAAATTGAATTAAAAAGACATATAAAAACTAAACATTTGAATGAATTTGATTATAAATGTGACACTTGTGAATATCGAACAGGTCGCAAAAGTCATTTAGAAGTACATATAAAAGCTAAACATCTGAAGGAATGTGATTATAAATGTGATTCTTGTGAATATGGAACAAACATCAAATGGAATTTAGAAAGACATATAAAAACTCATCATCTGAAGAAATGTGATTACAAATGTGACTCTTGTCAATATGGAACAAACACCAAAAGTTATTTAGGAAGACATATAAAAACTAACCATTTGAAACAATTTGATTATAAATGTGACAAGTGTGGATATGAAACAAACATCAAACATCATTTAGAAAAACATATAAAAACTAAGCATTTGAAGTAATTTGATTAGCACACATTTCTTTAAATGCTTTAATTTGCAAAAATATGGTGCTTGCATTTCTGTTACAGAAAAAAAAAAAATAATTCTAAGTTTAACAAAAAACGTTCTTAAAATTATACTCTTATTATAAAGTCTTCGCCAGGAACAAAATCTGCATCCGTGTTGTAATTAGAAAAACTGGCATGTTGGGATCAATTTCTCAAGCACCTTTTGTTATGTGAAAACTGTGACTTACTTCTAGTATTTAATAGGAACTAATTCTTATTTTTTTTTGTTCACTTTAGTAGGTTCATTATAGATTTGTATTAAATTATTGGTTAATAATAATTTTCTCAAACTTCTTTTGCCAGTATTGATCGTTTTAAAATTATTAATCCGTAAGTGTTTTCGTTTCATTAGATTTATAATCTCTTTATCATTTTGAAAACCACATATCTTGCAGCTTTTGTTGAGTTGCTGCCGTAATAGCTGAATTCCGTTTTGAGAGTGTTGCAATCCATGTACTGATAGGAAATCTTTCTTACACATTATCATGTCAGATCTGGAAACTTCTACAAAATAATTAAACCAACACCACCTTATATAACAAGGCCTAACAGCTGATGAATCCACGCGCGTTTCATCACCAGAAATACGCCGCCTAATTATCATACTGCATGATATTATAGTACGGTATTGCTCTTTTAATTCTTAAATACATTGCTTTTGTTCTTAATTTTTGTTGAAGATCGTTGTAAACTGCCGTTCAAGTGTTCTGTACCAAATTGTATTCAATATCCCAATATGCTTTTAGATTTTTAAAACCCTCAATTAAGTTTAAAGTGCCTAGTGAGTCTACATATCAGAAAGAAACGGTAAATGTAAGTGTAACTCACAATTTGAGCAAAACACAGAAGACATACTGTCCTATTTATCAGTAAAAGTAAATCTAGCTTGTTATCACCAGATCATAAAATTGTTCTATTACTTACAAATGAGTCAAATGAGACATTTAAAGGAACATTTGGCAATAATGAAGCATTAGCTACCAGTGCTCGTCCTTTTATGATTGCAAGTTCAAAATCTCCTTATAAAGATGCTGTGCATATCTTACCCATAAATAAGTTAACAAGTGAGACATTACATTCATCTCAGAAAAAAATGTGACAGATCCACACAGTATAAGATTTGATGTGTTATGGCTGGTGTCAGATAATCATACAGTAAATAAAAAAGCCGTATCTTTATTTAGTGAAACGCCTGAAATAAAAATTACATACAGCCACCAACCTGCAGATACTAGCAGTCCTTTGTATTTTGTAATTGACACATTGAATATTCTCAAATGCATTAGAAATAATTTGATAAATAAAGAAAAGTAAAAGTTTTTATATTCAAGAATTGCTGGTGCACATTCTTGATATGACATTAATCATAAAAATAACATGCCCCAATGTAAAAGAATGAAGCTGCACGACAATTAATGTATTTAACATATCGCGGGTGTATTGAAGCAAAAAAAATAAACATTACTAAAGTCGTTCACAGAACTTATTCAGAACATAATCCGAACTCGATAGGTGGCGCTATACACCTATCGAGTTCGGATTATGAGAATTTCTTTTTTGGCATCAAACCAACATATACTGTGAATATGAATTATTCCGGTGCATAAATATAGACTTTGTTAATAACTTAACTACAGCGCCACCTATCGGATCCTAGCATAGCTATGACCACAATCGGTCAAGTCGTTTAGAAGTTACATGTTCGCTAAGAGCCGCACCAACGACTATACGTATTTGTATATAAAGATAATCCTAAATCATTATCAGGGCTCTGCCATTTGCAGTGTATACTAATAATAATCCGATTATTATCATCGGAGCAGTGAGTATGTATACTCGATTATTGAAATTATTCCGGTTTGCCTATCACTGCTACAAAAAAGAGTAACCGTAATTCACTTAAACATTGCGATTTAGCGCTTTTCATTTTATTCAGTCGGCAAGTTGGCAACATTTTCATTTACTTTTTCCACCGCCAGTGTTTAACCTGCAAAATCGACTCGGTAAGTACAGTCCTCTCAACAATAAGGTTGGCAATCAATCTAAAGTATAAATTCTGTCTAATATTAGTAGGTCGAGCTATAACTTTATTATGAATGAAATAGCCAATCTTTCCAGCAACAGACTTTTGACGTGGATGAATAGGTAAATACATTCATGAAGATACACTTAAAAGGAGCGTTTACCTATCGAAAACTATGTCCGCGTAAGGCATCGCGGTTTGGCATTTTTTAGATTTATTTTGTAATTTTAGAATCTCAGATTTGGGTTAGCAATGCAAAAGGCATACATTTATAATGTCAAGGTCAGTTTTTGTATTAATATATTTTCATAAAAAAGTTATGTATTTTAGAAACAACCACAAAAATGCATACACTTGATTAATGTATACTAACTAAAGCTGGTACACAAAAGAAAAAAACAACCTCTACGCCCCAGCTGCACATTTGATGAACGATCTAAAAAAAAAATCAAATTTATGTAATTATATTTGAAGATAAAAAATTGAAAATAGTAAACATTGTCACACACATTTCACGCAATCGTCTATTCCCGCTTTACGGTATCTCTACGGGCCCTAGCGAAGACGCAAATCTATCAGAATCTGTCGGCTATTGCACACTTGAATCCGAACGACAGACAGTTTTTGCAACTAGAAAGTAATTTTTATATATATAGTCTACAATTTTATTTACTTTGTTTGAACTGGTTGTGCGCCAATTTTTTGATCGAAACGCGAAAATTGTCTAGCTCCACCTACCCACACCACAAATGTCTCGATATGATACACGTCTTCTTGTTGTCCCTGGCTGCCGGCCAACTCGAGTGCTGCCGCCAGCCAGGGACAACAGGAAGACTTGTATCATACCGAGACATTTGCAGTTGGCGATATGTAGCGACGAATAAATGAATAAGCTGCTGTCCGGTGTAACTATCGTGTAGGGCGGCGTTTTGCCCATGCAAGGCGAGGGTTGAATTCCCAAGTCTTTTTGCGTTTGTATCCGCATAGTATATCTACTATTGGCGGTAATCTAGAGAAACCCCCATATGTTATTATAATGTTTTCAGCGAAACGTGACGGATAATTTCCAATAAGGTGCTTCTAGCATTGAACATTCTGCAGTAATAAGCATTAAATCACATATTATAATGTTTCAGCGAACGTGCATGGTGATTTTCAATAAGATGCTTCTAAATGACTCTTTAAAATCATCTAGTGATGATATGTATCAGCTGTAAATGCGAACATGAGAGTCGTTTAGCTAGTGCACCTCTTTTTTATTACTGATGTTGGTATATTATATATATACGAGCTAGCGTTCTATTTATGTATAATTATTTTGCAGAATAAAATATAGGTATATTCTTTTTATTTAGGATCTTTCTGTACATATAAAAATTCACGAAAAAAATATGTGTGACTGTAAATCTGAAAGGTTTTTTTTTTGTTTTTTTTATTATTTCTATGAGGATCTAACGTGGCTTTAAAATAGATCCTTAAGAGGTGTTATCTATGTTTTCCGTTCAGTGTGAAAAAAATCACTTTTAAATTACATAAGAGGGATGCTATTATACATTCCCCTATGCTTTTTATGTGTTTCTAATGTGTGTGGGAGAAATTCTTTTTAAACTGCATACGATATGTTAGCCCCCCCTCCCCCCCCCCGAAATGCTTTTCCTTTTTTATCATCTCTATAAAATCTAACGTGGCTTTAAAATAGATCCTTAAGAGGAGCGTTTACCTATCGAAAATTAAGGCATCGCCGTTTCGCGTTTTTTAAACTTATTTTGTAACTTTAGAATCTGAAATTTGGGTTAGTGATGCCACAGATAAATATCCAGATGGCCCATGATTAACAAATTTTTGTAGCCCTAAAATGATTACGAACACCAGGCTACGCCACTGTCGCCGGGTTACTACCACCAGAGGCGCTGAATATTTGATAAATTTATATAATCTGCAGTTTAGTTGTAATTTAAGGCTGCGTTTGATAACGTTTTGGCGGGAGAGAAATGTACCGGAAAAATACCATTTTTATTTCCATTTTTTCAGGCGTATGATATCAAAACATGTAAATTTTATGCATTAAGCATGAAGATAAAGGTTATACGAAGTGAACGGTCGTATTTTTTTTAAAATTAAGTTAATATATAAGCCGTAAATAAAATGGGAAGTTAGTGGTTTTGCAAGTACTAGAAAAAATGGCTACATTTAAAAATTACACGGTAAATTTATATGTAATATAGGAAGTACACTCGGTATTTATATTTGGAAGGTAAAAATAGTAACAGTAGCTAAATATATGTGTAATTTTTTAAGTGATCCATGAAATAAAATTTGTTTACATTTTTGGTAGGTCTTTACATACATTACAGATACCTGTTACATTTACGTCGCCTAACAGTGTAGCACATATAATATAGATGGCGGTATTATCTTACAATTATTAGCAATTATTTAGAGGTTAGTTGTGTGTTATGCGATACTTTAAATATTCATTATAATTTAAAATTATAATTAACAACAATTTTTGCGGTTACTAATTATAAAATTTAGTATGTTACGAGTTATTTGAAAGTACGTAATAGACAATCAACAGTTGGCATCACTGGTTGGCACCACAAAACCAAAAAGTAACTACATAGTTTGGAGTTTTCTGTTATCCTTAATTGAAAGATGCCTATGCTTTTACTAATGAGATGAATTATGTAAATCAATTAAACTGGGACTGTTTACGCCGACAAAAGCCTAATAGCTGTTTTATATTTACGAAGTTCGCAAAGAAATTGTCGGCTAAGAACGTTTTACATTTTTCTTCAAAATTTGTTAAGGTTGTTGCTAATTACTTAAAATGTAAATATAGGTACATTTTATTTGTTAGCAGTTTTCAGAACTTTGAAATCGTTTATTTTTTAAATAGAAACTGCACACCATGTCTATAGTATTTTTGACATATTCATCAAATTTTATAGTTCAAACTATATAGCAAATTAGCAAATAAAAAAATTCCAATGCGCAACGTTTCAAAAATATCGATATTAGAATCGAATAATGTATCAAAAATTCAAAATCGATTTTAAACAAATATTGAATGAAGAATATCGATATACCTTGACATCGACATTTTTTTTCATGTTTATATTAAAAGTTCTTTGCTGTGGCTTTTCAAGCCATTTAGTAACAAATAATAAAATCTTTAACTCAAAATATATATTTACTCAAAAAATAAAAAAAATCCAATAAAAAGACAAACAAAATATAAATTTGTATCTATAACGTATAAGATAATCCAAAACTCAAATATATAATTCTAGTGGTATAAAACACATACATAAATACAAATAAAAAATAAATATCTTAAAACATATCTTCTTTACAATTTTGAGGAAATAGTAATTGTGATAAAGATAACACCCCATGAAGGCGATTCGGCGAACTATACGAGATGTCAAGTCTATGAAATGCAATATTCCGCTGCCGCTTCCCGATTATAATTTCTACGAAACAGCAAACATCCCAGTAGGCATTTTTCAAATTTCCAACTTCTTTCTTAAAAATATATTCTATTGTATTCTGTATAATATGAACAGTTTCTTTTGTATATTAATGTGAAATAAATGTGTGAAATTTCAAAGATTAAAATGGCATTTTTGATTAAACGATATTATCGAATAAAAAAATCGATAACAGTCAATATTATTAAATAAAAAAATATCGATTTCAATCACGATTATCGAAAAGAAAACATCTATACTTTTACTTTCTTATACGTAGTATAAGGAAGTATTGTGATGATGAAAATTTTCGACCTCGAGATTTTTGCAGATGTCCACGTTTTGATATCCCCTGATACCGAAAAAGTGGTTTTTAAAAAATGTCTGTGTGTGTGTGTGTGTGTGTGTGTGTGTGTGTGACCACGATAGCGCTCAAACCGCTATAGGTATCAATTCCAAATTTTATATTTACAAATATAATCTCCCTCTTGAGATCTGATTAGATTTTCAGTAAAATCGGCAGACCGGAAGTAGTAGTTTACTTCAGTGAAAAAATCGAATTTCGCCAATTATTCGTCAACTACTAAGTTTAAACAAATTTATAAAGAATTCATATGTACTTAAAATTAAGTTTGAGACAAATTGTCTTAAAAAAGTTTTTCGAAATTCCAACCGGAAGTAGGTCTTTTACTCTTATCGAAAATCAGTTTTTTGCAAATATCTCGCAAGTCATGCTTTTTAGAGAAGTATGTTCCGAGTATAAAAGTATTTAGAACATAATTTTCAATATCTTTTGTATAAAAAAAATTTCAAAATTCAGACCGGAAGTACCACTTTTACTCTTATCGAATAGCGATTTTTTGCAAATATGTCGTAAATTATGCATTCTATATATATTTATCAAGAGTACAAAAGTATTTAGAACTGGATTTTCAATATTTTTTGTATATGTGAAATTTCAAAATTCGGACCGGAAGTAGCACTTTTACTCTTAGCGAGTAGCACTTTCTTGATAATATCTTGCAAAGTATGCATTCTATAGCGATTTATTAAGAGAATGAAAGTACTTAGAATAGGATTTTGAATAAGTTTTGTATAAAAAAATCTTAAAATTGTATAGTTTCAAACGCTCATACGTATAAGAAAGTCGTGTGGTGGCCACACCTCATTTTTTTACAAAACAATATATCGTGCGCATCCCTAGTTCAAATCACATATGCCTGCCCACTCTTTCTTCCGGAGGCCAGTTCGCCGGTTTTCTAGTTTCGATTAATAACAATAATCTTTATAATAGCCTCATTATTTATAATATATTAACATTAAAATAATACCTTTACCTTACTTAGTTTTGAAGATTTTTATTACAATTACTGTTCTTTTTATTTTTGGTGTTTGTAGAGTTAAATCTTTGTACATATTTAAAACTGTTTTTATCATCTTTATTGTAAAAATACTTGACGCTGTTTGGGTGGCGATTTTCACGGTTTGGTTAGAAGTGCCTTATCTAATATGTTCGTGACGTACTTAAACGTACAGATAGTGTGTAATAACACAGTAAAATATAATAAGAGAATGTTCACAGCTTCACAAATTATGGCTAGGTTATGTTATAAAATATACAGATATCGCATACTTATAATTCCTTGTTTAATTTACTTACATAGGAACCAATACATTCTGTTAAAAATGGTACCGTTTTGGCGCGATATTTGAATTGAAAAGTTATAATATAAAGTAACAACGTACCTATGACCAAATTTGCCTTAAAATATGTATATAGAATTTCTCTTATTCGAACTTAGTAATCTCACAAAAAAAAATCCATTCTGAAAACTGTCCAGGAGCCAAATTACAAAATAGAAATAAAATAAAAACATGAAAAAAACTATCAACTGTCAAACTGGCACTTGGGATTTGCAAATACTAACTTTACATGTATTTTTAGCAGGTGAAATATATTTATTAGAATGTTGAACTAATAGGTACGTTATGAAGACAATAATATGACTATATTTCAGTTTTGCATATTATTATTATTATTTTATTATTAGACATGATCAACAGAGATGCAGGCTACGTACTAAATGTATCAAGTAACAGAAAATGTTTTATTTTGCATAACACAAACACACTGCTGTTTATTTATTGTGTCGTTTTATATAATAATAATAATATTAGTTTATTTCCAAAATAAGAGAACAACATTGTATTAATATAAATTACAAAATATAAATATATATGAAATAAGAAAATAAGAAAGTCGAATGGATGAGTATCACCTACCTTTAGCGAATATGTTTAAGAATAACTTAATTTATAAATAAAAGAAACGTAATTTTAAATTTTTACAAATAAATTCAAATGAATGCTTAAAGTTCGCGCGTCTTTCTCCCTTCAGCATGAAAGTTGACAAGTATCGATTAGATTCATATGTATAAAATCGAATTGGAAAGAAAGTCTACCAGACCAAATCTACGTTTGTAGGTAGAAATTCAATAAGCAGGTAAAATGACCTTGAAATGTTTTTAGATCTTCAGAATTAGTTTAGTTTGTTAGAATTAACATCGTGGCGCCATCCAATTATTACTAGTAGTACTTAAGAAACGCTAAAATCTTAGATACGAACCGAAATGGATTTGTCAACTTTGAAACGCACCCTTAAGAGATTGAAACCTACAATTGGTATTCTAGTTAACGAAAGATGACGCTCCTAAAAAAATTATTATTTTAGGTAATTTATTTCGGTACTGAATAAGTTACTTTACATATATTTTTTTCTGTTATTTGAAAGTATTATAATTATTTTTGTCTAATAATTGACAAAACCATTTTTACTAAATATAGGATTCAAAATTTCATTAATTTCTACCCATATGATAATAAGACTTAAGGTCTATAGTTGCTTGCAATCATTTCTGCACAAAAAACTGTTACATCAACTATGCACACAAAGTTACCTTGGGCGTACTTTTTTTTCTATTTATATGATTTATTGACTATAAATTCCAAGAGCTCCTTCTTTGAGTAAGATTAATGTTTGGGGGAATATTATTATAAAAATACAATCTAGGAAGAGGATTGATTTTAGTGAACAAACTGGAAAATATCCTAATGTAAACACTTATATAGGTATAGCACAGATAATATACAGGCTGGCGCACCACATTTCCGTCGATTTATATATACGAAGTGACAAAATGTTTTAACACTTTGCCACATTACGGGCACGTTTTAAAATTGTTTTGAAATATACAGAGTGATTCAATAAAAGTTGCGTACCAAAGTTATGAAAATTTAAATGGAACACTTGTATATTATGGCATATTTTGATACTATAGGCTAAATGAAGGCTACTTACTGTTATACTCCCTATACATAACTTAACAGAGACATTTAACTATTTCTGTCTTATATATTTGAGCGAATTATTTTAAATTGTATTTATTGTTTACTCAAAGCATCAGACTCTAAGATAAGTTAAAGTTGAAATCTAAAAATTATACAGAGTGTTTAAAAACAATATTATTATTATTACTTCAAACAGATACATTATTTACTATTATTACTAAAAACTATATTAGTAATTTAGGATTTTCAATTTCAAACTTTAAGGCTGTATTACACTTACCAAGTTCTTGACCAAGTTATTGTTGTTTCTAACATCAAAAACATTTTATATTTAAGGTTGGCAACATGTAATGTTAGTAAGTAGTGAAGATGTAGATAGCAATGGCGCTATACATGTAGTTATTGTTTTGTTGTTTCTTATGTGGGTTCGTTTTAATTAAACGTTAACACACTTTTCATTTTTAAACACTTTATTATCAAAGCTACAGTAACAGATATTAAATCTTATACATGTGTATGGCGCTACTAGAAGCCATCATCTCTATATCTAGTTCGTTGACAAAACTCCTATTCTAGTCTAAAACTACCAATCGCTACCAATCTTAAATAATAAAAACCCTTACACAACACGCTTTTTCTTTTTTTTTTTTTTTTTTTAAGTTAATACATTAATATAAGACATAGTCACTTAAGGTTTGAGGCGGCCGAGAAGTTCTCATACTTCTTGTATTTACAGGTTTATTTTGATTTCTTATAAATAAGTCATTATCATTTACATTCATAATATCATTATCTATAGATACATCATTGTCACTACGATTAGGATTTACATCATTATCAATTACACTATTTATTATAGTATCATCAAGATTAATAATAGTTTCAACAGGCACTACAACATTATCAGGGTTAACATCGTTAATATCTGTTTCACTAACCAGAAGGTCTTCGTAAACATAATGCAAGTTAGGGCAAAAATTACTTTTATTGAAGCTTATTTTTGTTTTGTTAATTAGCTTCCGATTACGCCTAAATTTATTATTATTTAAATCTTTAACAATATAGGAACGATCATTATACTTTTCCACCACTTTACCTTTTTCCCATCTTTTATTTTTTTGAAATAAAATATTTTCGTTTATATTCAAAGGAGGTAAATCTTTTGCTGATTTGTCATAGTGTTTTTTTTGTTTTTTAGAATTACTCCTTAATTTATCTGTAACAGTAGGGCTTTCTATAATTTTAGGCATTAAATTTTCTATAGCTGTAGGAATTTTTGTTTTTACCAATTTATTTAAAAGTAGTTGAGAAGGAGAATAACCTATGTTTGGTAATGGGGTATTTCTATACTCTAATAAAAAGCTAGGCAAATCATCATAATTTTTCATTTTCTTTAACATTCTTTTTGCTATGTCCACGTATTTTTCGGCTAAACCATTTGATTGGTGGTGATGCGGACTAGAAAATTCAACTTCAAAGTTCCAGTTTCTCGCAAAATCCCGGAAACATATGCTATTGTACGGATTGTTATCTCCAAAGAATTTATCCGGTACACCAAATTTTGAAAATATTTCTTTACAAACTTTAACAACAGTTTCTGCCGTTTTGCCAGAAGTAGGAACCACTTCCATCCAATGTGAATAAGAATCTACGATTAATAAATAGTTTTGATTTTTATACTCAAAAAAATCAGAATACAAGTATTGCCAGGGTCGATTTGGAATTTCGTGTGTTATAAGATTCTCTCTTTTATTAGCTGGTTTATTTACTTGACATATTTCACATTCATTTATAAAATTTTCAATATCAGCTGACATTTTTGGCCAAAACATTACTAGTCTAGCGCGTAATTTAGATTTTTGTATTCCAAAGTGGGCCTCATGAATTAATTTTAACATTTCCTTTCTTAATTGTGAAGGTACAATAATTTTAGTATTATAAAACAATAGATTATCTGAGAGAAATATATCATCCCTTAAAGCAAAATAATATTTTAATTCTCCATCTAGAGCTCTATTGGACTTAGGCCAGCCTGTAGAACAAAAATGTTTAACTCTTGACAGAATTATGTCCTTATCAATAGCATTTTGAAAAGTTACTTTCTTTTCTGGAGTCATAGGGACATTTAAGGAAAGTGAATGCACCATATACTCCAATTCTTCATCTACTGGTGTATTTGTCTTAATGTAGGATCTACTTAAAGTATCAGCTACGTACATTTTCGATCCGGGGAGATATTCAACATTTAACTTATATTTTAATAACTTTAATAACATTCGTTGTAAACGAGCACTAACATTATCCAAACTCTTATTAAATATCGGGATTAATGGTTTATGGTCAGTCTGTATAGTTATCTCTCTGCCATAAATTAGAAATTTAAATTTTTCACAAGCAAATGTTATGCTGAGGAGTTCTTTTTCAATTTGAGCGTATTTGACTTCTGCGTGATTCAAAGATCGAGATGCAAATGATACGGGATATCCGTCTTGTAACAGAACACAACCCATGCCCTTACTAGAAGCATCAGTTTGAATAGTAATTTTTTTATTTTCATCAAATAACTTTAATATTGGTTTGTTTGTGATCAAAGTTTTTAAAGTATCTAATTCGGATTGATGAGCATCTGTCCAAATAAATTTGATATCATTTCTACTTAAATTTCTCATATGAAAAGTTAATTGCGTTAAGTTCGGTATAAACTTAGAAAAAAATTTAAATAGTCCTAAAATTCTAAGTAAATCTTTCTTATTTTCTGGTATTTCTAGAGCTAAGACAGCATTAATATTTTTATTTGAGGGTTGAACACCTTTTTTTGAGATATCTTGGCCCAAAAAATTTACTTCTTCTAGTTTATATTGTAATTTACTAAAGTTAAATTTAATTCCGTATTTTAAAGCTCTTTCTAGGACAGTTTTGAATGCTTTATCATGTTCTATTTCATTAGAACCTGTAACGATTAAATCGTCAAAATATATACTTACACCAGGTATATCACCAAATATTTCCATATTTTTTCTTTGGAATATTTCAGGTATTGAATTTAAGCCAAAGGGTACTCGATTAAATTTATATCTACCAAAGGGGGAATTAAAAGTACATAAGTTAGAACTGCTTTCATTAAGTTGGATCTGCCAAAACCCATCTTTCATATCTATGACCGAAAACATGGTCTTACCTACCAAATTGTTTAAAATATCATCACATTTGGGTATTAT
This sequence comes from Amphimallon solstitiale, assembly GCA_963170755.1. Lineage (NCBI taxonomy): Eukaryota > Metazoa > Arthropoda > Insecta > Coleoptera > Scarabaeidae > Amphimallon > Amphimallon solstitiale. The sequence goes on from OY720685.1 coordinate 27,577,872, forward strand.
AAAATGTTCTCTGCAAATAAATTTATTTAGTGGTTTGGGATCAAGACATAAGCGAAGGGAACCATTGGGTTTTTCTACTATCATTAAAGAATTTACCCATTCAGTAGGATAATTTACTTTTGAAATTATACTTTTTTCTTCTAATTCATCTAGAGTTTCTTTAAGTTTTTTATGTAGTGATAATGGTACTTTTCTCTGAGTCTGAATGACTGGAATTGCATTTTCTTTTAATTTTATATCTACGAATCCTGGTATACAGCCAAGACCATTAAATATTTCCATAAATTGTTCATAAAGGTCATTTTTGTTATTTGGTAATAACGTAAACTTATCAAGTAAATTATTCTCAATTGCATTTAAGCGACATATTAATTTGAATTTTATACAGTCTGTTAATCCTAATATCGGTTCAGAATCAAGATCCACAACTAGAAATTTCAAATTGCAAGATTTATCTTTATAGCTACATTTTAAAATTAATTCACCTAGTACATTAGTTTTGAAATTTCCATAAGAAAGAATAATACTTTTAGTTGGAATAATAGAGGATTTCTGAATATTTAATTTGCTGAGAATTTTTAGTGGTAATACACTTGATTCTGCACCTGAATCTAATTTAAATCTAATATTATGATTATTAATTAAAACATATTCATACCAACATGATACATTCAAAGAATTTTCTTTATGTTCATAAATTTCAACATAGTTGTCTTGATTTAGTTCGGTTTTTCTTTGTAGAATATTTGAATTGTCTTCATTCGATGTCTGGATTTCTTCTATTTTTTCTTCGTATCTTGGGTTTTCATTTTTCTCTTTTTTATCTTTTGCATCCTTTCTAGAATTTTTGAAATCTGATGTGGATAGTTGATTTTTATCTTTCGAGCGACACATTTTTGCAAAATGTCCTTTCTTCTGACATACAGCACAAGTTTTGTTGTATGCAGGGCATTTCCCTCTCGTGTGTTCAAAGCCACATCTTTTGCATTTAATTAGTGCTAGTGAAACTGCATTGACTCGCTCTTCTGGAGTTAATAATTTTATATGCTGCTCGGATAATTCTACAGATTTACAGTATTCTTGTATTTTTTCAAGGCTCATGTCAGGTTCTCTAATTAATCTTTGTTGTATTTGTTTGTCATTAATTCCTAGAATTACTCTGTCTTTTAACATTCTGTCAATATATGACTGTTTACAGTTGTCCTTTGAGCACATGAATTCGCAGTTAGCAGCTTGCTTTTTTAATTCAGTTATAAACGAATCAATGGTTTGATCTTCCTTTTGAATAATATTATTGAATTTAAATGTTTCCATTGTTATATTTTTCTTGGGTAGAAAATACTGGTCAAAACAGTGTAGGACATTTTCTAGTGTTTTTATATTATCCTTAGGAAAGGTATTGTATATATCCAGACCTGTTTCTCCTATTGTATGTAACAGTAAGGCAATTTTTACATCTTCCTGTTCTTTACTTTTTCCTGATGCTAGCATAAAAATCTCGAACCTTTGTTTCCATTTCGGCCATTTACTAATTGAATCTTCCATGGAAAATTGTTCTGGTGGTTTGCACTCCATTTTGTTTTCGTTACCTATCTATTGGCGGGAACTAGTATGTTATCAGGATTGTTATCACGTTTTAATTAATACTTCTGACACCATGTTTTGTTGTTTCTTATGTGGGTTCGTTTTAATTAAACGTTAACACACTTTTCATTTTTAAACACTTTATTATCAAAGCTACAGTAACAGATATTAAATCTTATACATGTGTATGGCGCTACTAGAAGCCATCATCTCTATATCTAGTTCGTTGACAAAACTCCTATTCTAGTCTAAAACTACCAATCGCTACCAATCTTAAATAATAAAAACCCTTACACAACAGTTATAGTTGTTTGTAATATTGTTTCTAACAATTAATAATATAGAGATTGAGTAGTAAAACAATCTTTAATTTACCCAAAATACCACGTATGAACAATAGGTTATGTGGCCCAGATAACGCGATAGCGCGGGTGAAATTAATTGTAAATTGTGTGCTCTGAATAATCTCAAAAAAGATGGCCGTAAATTTTCTATCTAGTGTTCCCAAGCTTAAAGGTCGAGAAAACTACAGTGATTGGGCTTTCGCAGTGAAAAACATGTTAGTTTTGGATGACTTGCAAGGATGTTTGGACGATAAATGCAAAGACACAGAAAAAGATGGAAAAGCCAAGGCGAAGCTGGTTCTAACGATAGACCCTTCTCTATATGTGCATGTAAAAAATGCGGAAACGACATTCGCATTGTGGACAAATTTAGAGAAATTATTCGCGGATACCGGGTTCTCAAGGAAAATCGGTTTGCTGCGTGCATTGATTTCAATTCGGATGGAACATTACGTTACCGAATTGATCGAGACAGCTCAGAAGTTAAAATGCACGGGTTTTACGATTGATGATGGATGGATTGGTTCATTGTTATTGGCGGGTTTAACGGAAAAGTATGCTCCAATGATAATGGCGATCGAGCATTCGGGAATCGATATAACTGTAGACAGTATTAAAACAAAGTTACTAAGCATGGAATCGGTTGGCCGTGCGGGCAGTGGTGCTTTTATCAGTACGAAAAACGTAAATTTTCGAAGCAAACGTCAACAGGTTGGTAATGCAGTGAGTAATTCTAATCGAAAGCTGAACACACCCAATACAAATGTCAATATCAAATGTTATAAATGTAAACAAATGGGTCACTACAAGAACAAATGTCCGAATAAAGACGAAAATAAATCCTTAAATGCATTTAGTGCGATATTTTTGGCTGGGGAATTTAGCAAAGAAGACTGGTATATTGATTCTGGTGCTAGTACTCATTTAACGATACATCATGAATGGTTACAAAATGTTTCTGAAGATGTTGAAATGCAAGAAATAATAACAGCAAACAATGAGAGACTTTCTGTACAGGCTAAGGGTGATATTAGTGTTACATCAAGAGTCAATGGACAAAGTCATGATATTAACATAAAGAATGTCATGTGTGTTCCAGGTTTGACAACAAATTTACTCTCGGTGAGCCAATTACCACGTAATGGAAACAGAGTAAAATTTGAGAAAAATTGCTGCAAGGTATACAATACAAACAATGAAGAAGTAGCTGAAGCTGAACTGACAAATAACGTATACAAGTTAAAGCTCAAGGTGAAACAGCAGTGTTTATGGTCCTGTTCACCTACAAGTGCAAGTGCAACAAGTGAAGTTTGGCATCGTAGATTAGGGCATATCAATCACAAGGATCTATGTAAGATGCAAACTGGTGCAGTAGATGGCATGGTGTTGAAGTCAAAAACAGATAATACAAACAAATGTATAATTTGTTGCGAAGGTAAGCAATCAAGACTACCATTTAAACATCAAGGTACAAGAGCAAAATCTGTACTATAGTTAGTACATGCTGATGTTTGTGGTCCTATGGAAAATAAATCTATAGGAGGATCGAAATATTTCTTATTGTTCGAAGATGATTTTAGTAAGATGGTTTTTGTATATTTTTTAAAAAATAAAACAGAAGTGTTCAATTACTTCAAAGACTTTAAAGCTCTAGTAGAAAATCAAAAAGGCTGCAAAATTAAAATGCTAAGGTCTGATAACGGTGGAGAATTCTGTAACAAAGATATGCAGGAATTTCTAAAAAAAAATGGGATCATTCATCAAAGAACTAATCCACATACACCAGAGCAGAATGGAGTATTAGAGAGGATGGACCGTTCTATAATAGAAAAAGCGAAGTGTTTATTGTTTGATGCTGATCTGGAGGTGGCTTTATGGGCAGAGGCTGTGAATACAGCAGTTTACTTGAAAAACAGATCTGTGACGGCTGGGTTAGATGACAGAACACTTTTTGAGTTATATTATGGAAGGAAACCAAACATTGATCATATTAGAATTTTTGGAAGTGTCACAATGGTTCATATCTCAAAAGTGAACAGAACAAAATGGCAGAAGAAATCGAAGCAGATGATTTTGGTTGGTTTTGGTGACGATATCAAGGGATACAGAGTTTATGATCCGAACAAAGGTACTGTAACTATTAGTCGAGATGTTATGATTATGGAAAAAGCCAAAGATGTAAAAGTAGTCATGAACTCAGATCAAGTGGGGGATGCTGCAGAGGAAAATCCAAAACCACAGGATGATTTAGCAAATGATTACGAAGATGAAGCTCCAGACGCAGGCACAATAATCGAAAGTGACTGTACGTCAGACAATTTCCCAGAAACTCAAACAGAAATGGAAGAAACAGTGCGTCGGTCAGCGCGAGTTCCAAAAACGAAAAGTTTTCAAGACTATATAACATACATGTGTTCATCAAGTGACATCAAAATCACGGATAATCCAGTTACCGTGGACGAAGCTCTATCAGGACCAGAAAAAGACCAATGGCAACAGGCGATGATGGAAGAATATCAATCATTCATTGACAATGACGCCTGGGAAATCACCGAAATTCCAGATAGTGCAAGTGTTGTTGATTGTAAGTGGGTATTTCGAAAAAAGCAGAGCAGTGATAATAGTGTGCGTTACAAAGCGAGACTCGTAGCCAAGGGTTTCACACAGAGAAGTGGAATTGACTATGAAGAAACTTTTTCACCAGTAGTTAGACATAGTACATTAAGACTTTTAATTGCCTTGTCAGTAAAACTACATTTAACTATAACTCATTACGATGTAATGACAGCTTTTTTAAATGGAAAATTAGATGAAACATTGTACATGAAACAACCGGAAGGTTTTAAAGTTTCTAATTGTAAAAACAAAGTATGTGTAGTGTATTTGAGTGTTTGAAGTTGGTAACATTAGACAGACACTTCATATACATATAGACAGTAACGTGGTGTAAGAAAAAGCGTCATTAGCATGAGCATTATATTTTAACAATAAAGAATAAGTATACGTTTATCCTCTACTTAATTAATCCCAATACATTATAAAATTGGCGACGAGAGAAAAAATTTGTGAAAAGGGCATAAGCATGGCGCAAACAGTCGTAAGGGGTACGATTGGAAACATTACCGAATATAATATGGGAGAAGACTGGATAACGTATGAAGAAAGGATGGAACAGTACTTTATGGCAAATGATATTGCGGATATCAAGAAAGTACCAGTTTTGCTAACATTGGTCGGTGAACAAACATATAAAATTCTAAGAGACTTGTGTGACCCAGATCTACCTAAGGATAAATCATATGAAGACTTATGTGGTATTTTAAAATCTCAATTTTCGAAAAGAATGTCTGTATTTAAAGAAAGAATCGAATTTTACGAATTAAAACAAATGGAAGGAGAATCAATAAGGCAATGGTATGCTAAGATTAAAAATAAAGCTATAACATGTAAGTTTGGAAATTTATTGACCGACAAATTAAAGGACAAGTTTGTTACTGGATTACGAAAAGGACTTGTATTGGATAGAGTCTGTGAAGAAGAGCACACTGTAACTTTAGAAAATTTGGTTGAGGTAGCATTAAAGAAAGAGGCAGTTATAAGCTCAGCATCAAATATAGTGTGTGTAAACAAGATTTCAACGACAAGGAAGTTTGAAGAAAAGAGGAGTTTTAAAGAGCAAGGAAGCAAAACTTTCAAGAAGAAGGAAGACAGGCACGAAAATGGAAAAAGCAAACTGTTATGTAGAAGTTGTGGTGAGGCTGATCATAATTTTGTTAAGTGTAAATACAGAACATACAAGTGTAAGCTATGTAAAAAGGTAGGGCACTTAGCTAAGGTTTGCTATTATAAAAATAATAATTTTGTTGAAAGTAATAATTTCATCGAAAACACTGTAAATGATGGTACAGGAAAGGTAGAGTTTGTAGATTTATTTAATATGACAAATAAGAACAATGTAGAACCTATAACTTTAGATGTCACGATAAATAAAAATATTGTTAAAATGGAAATAGATTCAGGTTCAGGAGTATCTATTTTACCTGATAAAATATATGTGAAATTATTTAGTTATATTAAATTAGAAACGTCATTGGTGAGATTAAGAACATATAATGGGAATATTATAGTTCCAAGGGGGGAAATTTTTGTAAATGTTGAATATAAAAATACATCTATTCACAATGTTAGACTAATAGTTGTCGATAGTAATTGTAAGCCATTGCTAGGTCGTGATTTAATGTGCAGATTAGGCATAAGTATTTCTGATAATAATTGTCAGGGAAATGTAAATAATATTTCTTCAGAGCTTAATTTAAAATCGCTTATTCGAAAGCATGATGGTTTATTTAAAAATCAGTTAGGATGTTATAAATACTCAAAAGTATCTTTAAAAGTAAATGAAGAATCGAAGCCTATATTCCATAAGCCGCGACCTATGCCGTTTGCCTTCAGGGAAGAAGTAGATAAGGAATTAAATCGTTTGGAGAAGGAAGGTGTTATCACTAAGGTGGATAATGCGGAATGGGGAACACCCTTGGTTCCTGTTCTCAAAGGGAATGGTGGAATGCGTCTCTGTGCAGATTATAAGGTAACTGTAAACAAATACTTGCATGATTTTAAGTATCCGTTACCAAGGATAGAAGAGCTATTTGCAGCACTACAAGGTGGTGAGTATTATACAAAATTAGATATACTAAATGCGTATAATCAGTTAGAGCTTGAAGAAGAAACGAAATATCTGTTAGCTTGGTCTACGCATAAGGGTATATACATCCCAAATAGGTTGCCTTTTGGAACAAAGCCCGCATGTTCCATATTTCAGAGAATCGTAGAGAAAGTATTACAAGGGGTACCGGGAACGATAAATTTTATGGATGATATAGTTGTTACAGGAAAAGACAAGGCTGAACATTTAAGGAATTTAGATTTAGCATTTGACAGACTAGAAAAGGCTGGATTTATTTTAAATATGAGTAAATGCAAGTTTTTTGAGCCAAGAATTAAATATTTAGGGTTCATTATAGACAAAATGGGTTTACATAAAGACGAGGACAAAGTAAAAGCAGTAACTGAATGTGCAAGGCCGAGTAATGTCACGGAAGTTAAAGCGTTTGTTGGAATGATGACATATTATAGCAAATTTATAGAAAACCTCTCAGGAATTTTGGAACCGCTTTATAGATTACTAAGGCAGGACGTGGGATTTGAATGGTCAAAGGAGTGCGAAAATTCTTTCCAAACCGCGAAAGAAGCATTGTGTTCGAATCAAAGTTTAGCTCATTTTAATCCAGATGTAGAAATAAAATTAGTTTGTGATGCATCTAGTACCGGTATCGGTGCAGTATTACTTCACGTTTATCCGGATGGAGCAGAACGACCGATAAGCTTCATATCGCGCGTCTTGAGTAAAAGCGAAGTTGGATATTCCGTTATTCATAAGGAAGCCTTAAGCATTTATTGGGCAGTTCGCAAGTTTTATCAATATTTAGCCGGGAATAAGTTTATTTTGTGTTCTGATCATAAACCATTACTTGCTTTGTATGGGGAAACAAAAGGAATACCGCAGATGGCAGCGGGACGACTACAAAGATGGGCGTTATTTTTAAGTGGATTCAATTACGTTTTTAAGCACATAAAAGGAAAAGAAAACGGTGGCGCAGATGGACTGTCACGTTTACCCTTGAAGCAGTTAATCAAGCAAGAAGATGAGTGTGATTATTTTAATTTTTTGATTGAAGACAAAATTCCTTTGGATGGTAGCGAATTGAAGAAGCAGCTACGCAAAGATGAAATATTGAGTAAAGTTTATTGGTATACACGAGATGGGTGGCCAGATCAAATACCCGAGGAATTAAAGGCATATGCGAGAAGGGCAACAGAAATTAGCATTGACAACGGATTGCTAATGTGGGGCTACAGGGTTTTGATGCCGTCTAGACATAGGGCACAAATGTTGGAAGAAATACATGGTACACATAACGGAATGGTAAAGATGAAGGCGATTGCACGACAGTATTTCTGGTGGCCTGGTCTAGACCACGACATTGAAAGGTTTGTAAAAGAATGTGATGCTTGCATGAGGAATTCAAAGACACCAAACAAAACACCTTTAATAAAATTTCGGGAAGCAGACTATGTATTCGAAAGAGTGCATATTGACTTTTTGGGACCGTTTCAAGGTAAGACATACTTAATACTTATAGATTCATACTCCAAATGGCCAGAGGTGTATGAGGTAACCAAAATGGACACTAAAACGACGTTAGACAAATTGAGGGATTGTTTTGCGCGTTATGGACTTCCAACCAAAATAATTTCAGATAATGTCGACAGTTTGTATCTGACGAGTTTGAATATTTTTGCAAGATGAACAACATCCAACATATTACTAGTAGTCCATATCACCCGTCTACGAACGGTGCAGCAGAGAATGTGGTAAAGTCTTTTAAGAATTGCATGAATAAAATGTTGGTGGATTCTAGAAATATAAATGAATCAATGGACACACTTATAAGTAAGTTTCTCTTTTCTTACCGTAACACTCCACATTGCGTAACCGAAGAAAAACCTTCAAAGTTGATGTTGAATAGGGATGTAAAAACAAGAATGGACTTTTTGACCAAAAGCGTGGTTTTAAAACACAGAGAGAGACAAGCTAAATTTTTTCATGGTAACAGGGATATTTTACTTCAAAAAGGGGAGATTGTCTATGTTAAGGATTATAGGAGTTTGAGTAAGCCATCATGGGTTCGAGCGATAATAGAAACACGATTAGGGGATAGAAATTATGTATGTAGGTTGTGTAATACTAGTATTAGGTGGAGAAGGCATACAGATCAGATTGTAAGGGTAGGTACATTTTATGATAACATTGGCTTTAGAGATGATCAAATTGTTTCAAATAATGAAAAAAATAGTAATGAGATTTGCTTACCCGTTGTGCCTATAGAACTTAAGGAAACAGACAGGTCCAGTGTAAAAGGAAATGATATAACTGTAACCGCACCTACTGGACTGGATGTAACTGCAGATCCTGTTTCTGTAGAGATGTCTGAGAAGGGAACTCCAAATATTGTTGATAGACCCAGGAGAGTTATCAAACCTCCTAGCAGATTAAATTTGTAAAATTTAGGCTTAAGAGGGAGGATTGTAGTGTATTTGAGTGTTTGAAGTTGGTAACATTAGACAGACACTTCATATACATATAGACAGTAACGTGGTGTAAGAAAAAGCGTCATTAGCATGAGCATTATATTTTAACAATAAAGAATAAGTATACGTTTATCCTGTACTTAATTAATCCCAATACATTATAGTATGTAAACTAAAAAAGGCTATTTATGGGCTAAAACAATCATCTAGAGTTTGGTATATAAGGGTAGATCAAGTTTTAAAAGAAATTGGATACAAAAAATCCGAATTGGAACATTGTGTGTATATCAAAGCTAAAGAAAGAAATTTGACAGTCATTGCCTTGTATGTAGATGATTTCTTTGTTTTTTCAAATGATTCTAAAGAAACAAATTTTTTAAAATCACATTTAGATTCTAAGTTTAAGCTAAAAGATTTAGGAAAAGCTAAACAATGTTTAGGTGTAAGAATCATTAGAAATAGAGAAAAGGAAATCATAACATTAGACCAAACAGATTATATAAACAAAATATTGCATAGGTTTAATATGTCAGATTGTAAACCAGTGTCAACGCCTTTAGAGAAAAACTTAGATTTTACTTTGCATGCTGAAGTTTGTAAAAAGAATATACCCTACCAACAGGTAGTGGGTAGTTTAATGTATTAGAATATATAAAAGCCGAGTAGCCAATGGCAACCAAACCCAGTCAAAATCGACGAAAATTGGGTACGCGGGGGGAAGAACTCGTCTCTGGATACGCGACATTGAAAGCTGCCCTTTGGCGTGAAGTTACCGACGTCCTTAAATTGTTCCTCGACGGAGAGATTTTCCTTCTAAGTGGAGCGTGTGCAGAGATATCGCCCGTTGAAGAGGAGCGTGCATTCGGTGTTTTAACAGAAAAATGGCTTACGTCATGACGATTCACGTGACAACCGATCAAAATCGTAAAAATGTCAGGTATGACAGGCACGCGCGAAAGAATTGTAAAAGTTTCACATTGACGAAGAAATTTCAGGCCGTCGAGGTTTAGAGTGCGGAAAGAGGGTTGGAAACCAAAAGAGTGGACTTTTCCGCGACGATTGAGTGCACTGTCCACGTGCCAAATCTGATATTACGAAGAAGAAGTGTATTTTTAATTGAAACGTGGTACCTTTCAGATACGTATTAGTGTTATTATTATCAATCGTTACTATTTCTTTTCTATATGAATATATGAACAAAATGCCGACGGATATTATAAAATAAAAACTTAAAGTGTATTGTCGCACGTAAGTACAGTAATAAATATAACGATTTTGCTATCTTTTATTAAGATATATTAATAAATACAATGACACTCTATTCATTATATATGTCATCGAAATGTCGTCACTTCTCGCGAAAGAAGTACGGAAGCAAGACTAAATCAAGAATCATCTGAGTTTTGCTTTTGGGCCTGCCAAATTACGTTAGATGCACACGAATTATACGAAACCTAAATGTTAACAGAATGTTGGAAATATATCAGTGTTCAAGATGTAGTCTTTATTTGTCAGAACAGATGTGTCCGAAGCACTTCGAAATAAAATAAATACATCAAATAAAATTCGCATAAGCATTTACGTAATTTCGTTTACCAATTTTCAGTTATAAAACCAAGCATTTAAAGTATGCGCCTGCGGGTAGGCACCAACTAATCAGAAGTACATTTTCGGTTAAATGGTATTAGGAGCCAGCAAGATTTTCGATTGGGTTTTACAAAGTATACTATTAAAGCGTAATATGAAAATTAATTAATTCTCTCAATGACCTGTAAGTTTAAAACATGTTTATTAAAGTTTATCATGTTATGTTGTTAATTTCATTTGACAATTGGAAAGACAATTTGATTAAGCACTGCCAGTCTGACATTTCGTTCTCACAAGTTTATGTGTGAATGAATACACTCAACGAACTATTGTCACGATGACAGGTGGAACGACAATTTGGTTAAACATCTTGACGTCAAGAGTCTGACTTTCCATTACCGTATAAGTGTCACGATGACAGTCTGTCAAAAAATTTGAGGTATACACTATTTTTATCGTAAACTTGATACAAAGCGAAGCATAGTACTACCAATTTTATAGAACGAATAACATGAAATATATATAATCGTATCCCTTATACCCATTTCGGGTGTCGGGTAACGAATAACATGAAAGAACATTTAATTGCCGAACCGTCTTGGTTTTTTTTTTGGTCTGTCTATGTTCACCTTGGGCTAGATGCACACAATTGATACAAAACCTGAATGTCAACAAAATTTTTCTAAATATCAGCGTTCAGTAAATTATATAGAAATGTTGTTCGGTTTGTGGGCAAAGTCTTAATAAATAAATTCATTTGTCACAATAATATTTAATTTATTTCTAAGAGACATTTTGTTTAATATGCGTCTTCATTCATAAACAAGAACAAACTGAACTGCGGTTGTAATTACTCTACATTGTCGGTCATTCAGGTACAGTTTCCAATATCGTAGTTATAAAAATTAAAGCAAAGGCGTGATTCATAACATTTGACGTCCACTGAAAGAAATATTATAACCGTTAATATTTACATTTTATTGCATTATCAATTATTATTATTATTACTATTGTATCGGTCATTTATCGTGTCTTTAATGGCTTGGACACATCTCTGTCATCTTTCTACATACAAATACATATACTGCGTCTTTAATTTACATTTAGAGTAGCTTATGATATCAATATTAATTTGGGAACACTGTGCTACAGTAATGTTTTTCATTTTCACTACTGTCATAGTTAAGTCAATTTATTGAAAAGTTCCACAGTGTTCTCAAATTAATATTGAAATTGTAGCTTATTCTAAAAAAAAATTAATTGAAGGCACGCTATGTCTACAATGACATTCAATTTGACAATTCATTCTCGCAATAGATCAAACTGTTGACAGTTTGCAAGAAAATTTAACGTAGGGGCAACTTTTATCATGAAACTTGAGACAAATAGAGTTAGAGTACTACCAAATTTAAAAAACAAAGAAATTTATATATGATACAATAAATCTTGATCATACAACCATCTTAGGTTTACCTTTTCGGCCTACTTACATTCAACTTAGACTAGGTGCTCACGCATTATATCAAACCTAAATGTCAACGAAATGTTCCAAGTAATCAGCTTTCAGTAACTTCTATAGAAATGTTAAACATTTTATGGGAAATTTTTTAATTAATAAATCCATTTGTCTATAATTATAGATGCCACAATAATGTATAATTAATTTCTAGAGAGATTTTATTTCATTTGCATCTTCATTCATAAACTAATTAAAAGAAAATTTATAACCGTTAAAATTCAAGTGCTTCTGCGACTGGCAGTGGTCACGTTCCAAACAGGCACATTTATAGAGAAACTTACAGCGAAAAAGTGGACGCGAAGAGGCAATTCAAACTCGAAGAGTTTCATGGACCACTGTAATAACAAAAAGAGCAAGTATTCTATTAAATTAATGTGTCCTAAATATAAAAAAAGGGGGAAAGGGTAAATTGATTAGTCAGCATTTGATGACTTATATCGACATTTTATGACAAACATTATGGAGCACTGATGCTCTTGATTATTTGCAAACAACGTCATATAAATTTATTTCTATTGACTATTGTCCCGGAAGCCCTACGTTAATTGTAATTCAAAGAAACAAATACATCATGCATACATATCACCTTTAATTTAACGATTTAAAGGGTAATGTAACTGCTATTTTAAAAATGGATCCACTACTACATATAAAGACAATGCGATTTAAAAATTTATCATACATGGTAATTCACTAATTACCAGTTACTTTAAAATCGCGATCTACTTTATTACACAAAAGCATCCCTTCCTTAGAAAAAATAATTTAAGCATTACGCCCCAGATGCTGATCATAATTGGTGAACATAGTATATTATTAAAATAAAATTAAGTCACAGTTAAAGGGTGCAGCGAAAATAAAAAAAATAGTGCACATCTATGTCGCCATCTTTACCCATCTATTATCATTGCGAAATGTTGGTCAACTCAACATTCACGTTAGGTGGCTTAAATCTTACAGGAAACGTCAGAATTGTCAGAAAAAATCCATCTGACTTTTGATTAATGTTGGCAATTTCACAAAAATTTAATTGCAGGTTATAAAACGTCAAAACGATCAATCGATTTCAGTTCGTGATGAAATCTGAACTGCTTTCATGATGACAATTATTTAAGAAAAAAAGGTTAAACACCCTGACATCTGTCTGATATTTCATTGGTCATGGTTTTAAGCTCCATCGATATTTACTGTAGACCTTGACACAAAAAGATATGAAATTACAAATTTTATACAGCGAAATGACTATAGTCTATTTTTAAAATAGCGAGACGAATTTCTGAACATACCCCTGTCCCAAATTACATGCACGAAAATCTTGAAAACAAACTTACGAGTATATCTGATAACTATTACTGTCGAGCTCTGAATAGAACTGGTAAAGTATATAATGAAATAACGGGGAAATAATAGAAACAACAACAAGGCTTAACAATAAACAATGTCAGTTGACAGAATGTGAGCAAGATTGATACGGTGTCATTTGGCCTTGCTTTCAACCAATGAGATTTCACTGTCAAAGTGGTCTGTTCAGAAATTCGTCTCGCTATTTTAAAAATGAGGTGTGGCCACCACACGACTTTCTTATACGTATGAGCGTTTCAAACTACACAATTTTAAGAATTTTTTTATACAAAACTTATTCAAATCCTATTCTAAGTACTTTCATTCTCTTAATAAATCGCTATAGAATGCATACTTTGGAAGATATTCGAAAGAAAAGTGCTACTCGCTAAGAATAAAAGTGCTACTTCCGGTCCGAATTTTGAAATTTCATGTATACAAAAAATATTGCAAATCCAATTCTAAATACTTTTGTACTCTTAATAAATATATATAGAATGCATAATTTACGACATATTTGCAAAAAATCGTTATTCGGTAAGAGTAAAAGTGATACGTCCGGTCCGAATTTTGAATTTTTTTTTTATACAAAAGATATTGGAAATTAAGTTCTAAATACTTTTATATTCGTAGCGTACCTGTCTAAAAAGCATGACTTGCAAAATATTGGCAAAAAACTGATTTTTGATAAGAGTAAAAGACCTACTTAAGGTAGTAATTTCGAAAAACTTTTTGAATAAAATGCTTCTCAATTTTAATTTTAAGTACATATGAATTCTTTATAAATTTGTTTAAACTTAGTAGTTGACGAAATATTTGCAAAATTCGATTTTTTCACTGAAGTAAAGTACTACTTCCGGTCAACCGATTTTATTGAAAAACTAATCAGATCTCAAGAGGCAGATTATACACGTAAATATAAAATTTGGAATTGATATCTACAGCGGTTTGACCGCTACCGTGGTGACACAGACAGACAGACAGACAGACAGAGAGAGAGAGAGAGAGATTTTAAAAACCACTTTTTTGGTATCAGGGGACTTCAAAACGTAGACATCTGCAAGAGAGAAGAGAGTAAAATAAACTTTAAAATATTAATGAGAAAAGTGTTATCAGATCCATTTTAGTTTTGCCTATATATTAGACAATTACCTTAAAATATGATTTATATTATTATTACTAGGTGACAGACGAATCAAATTTCAATGTAATGACAATTGTTTTCTAACTATTCCAGCCTAATTCAACAACAACTACTACTAAATAATTTGATTGTCAGTAGAAAGTTTGAAGTATGCACAGCGTTCAATCATTTAATGGGATATGTTTGAAAATACACCATTAAATCAAATTGTTAATCAAACATTCTGATGGTTCATGATGATCGTGTCCCAGGCTGGTGGCTCTTATTTCGATGGATTGGTTGTAATCATGAACTACCTTTTTGTGTTATTTTTCCTTAAATACTTAATAAGAATCACAAAATGATCCGACAATTACGAATTATATTTTTTTTACAGTGTGTGTAAGCAAAATGTTTACACAGATATTCCCACGTCGGTCTGTTTTATTTTTGGTTATCGTTTTTAGTTCAACTACCAGCGTCACTACTAAATATTTAAATTATAATAGGATCGTCTCAGCAACCGACATAGCCAGAGCATGATCTACAGGCGACGACTCAATGCCACTGCAAAATCACTTTGACAGGAACAATTTCAGAGCAGACAAATGAAACTAATTTATTATTATGGAAGCCAGTTATAAATTCACTATTATAAATAAAATTAATAAGTCATACTATTCTATACCAACATTTTATTTACAACTTGATTCTTCTGTGTAATGGGCATGCATCGTTCACAAATTTGCATTATAACGAAGCTCAGAAGGTATGTCAAAAGATGTATGACTATTATTAAATATTACAGCCCAGATGACGTTTGTGGGCCATGATAAATGACAGGTCAAATTATGCAAAACTAAAAGAAATCTGATATTACTTTTTTAATAATGATGTAGTCCTTTCATTGTGTAAAACTAATAACACTATGAATCTTTTAGTGTTAAGTCTTAGTATTACGCTGAATAGCATCTAAATTTCAAACTTCAACAACGAAAAGTCAGACTCACGTTAAGATGCTTTAAATTGTCGTTCCACCTGTCACAGTGACAGTAGTTCGTGGACAAAAATATACGTCTATACAAGGTGTGCCAAAAGTTTAGAAAATCAAAATTGATTTTTTTTTGGCGTTTTACAGGGAACTGTTAGCGGACGCGAAAAGGCGATTCAAGCTCGAAGAGATTGATGGACAGCTAGTTTAGCTATAATGACGAGACCAGACATTGCACATGCTGTAAGTTTTCTAAGTCAATTTAATAATAACTACACAGAGTCTCATTGGCAATGTGTCAAAAGAATTTTAAAGTATTTGCAAGGCACTAGAAACTATGGCCTAATATTCAAAAAGTCCGATCTTGATCTACAGGCATTTGTAGATGCTGACTGGGCGGGGGATAAACAAGACAGAAAATCTTATACGGGTTTTATCTTTGAATTGTCAGGGAGTGCAATTTCATGGGAGAGTCGTAAACAAAAGACTGTAGCTTTGTCAAGCACAGAAGCAGAATATATGGCAATTACAGAAGCTTCAAAAGAAGCTATATATCTTAAAAATTTGTTGTATGAACTAACAGGGATATCAAATTGTATCACACTGTATAACGATAACATGGGTGCACAGAAGCTAGCTGTTAATCCTTTGTATCACAGACGTTCTAAACACATTGATATACGACATCATTTTATTAGAGATGCTATTTGTGATGGGAGTGTTAGGTTGGTTTATTTACCTACTGATGAAATGTGTGCTGATATTTTAACAAAAGGTCTTGACTCAAATAAGCATTGTAAATTTATAAACAAAATTGGTTTATCAGAAATTTGTTTTTGATGTAGTGGGGGTGTTGTTTCTAACATCAAAAACATTTTATATTTAAGGTTGGCAACATGTAATGTTAGTAAGTAGTGAAGATGTAGATAGCAATGGCGCTATACATGTAGTTATAGTTGTTTGTAATATTGTTTCTAACAGTTAATAATATAGAGATTGAGTAGTTAAAACAATCTTTAATTTACCCAAAATACCACGTATGAACAATAGTTATTGGCCAAGAACTTGATCAAGTTAAAATTGACGACAAGTCGTGTATTACACTTGTCAAGTCGACTTGGTCAAGAACTTGGTGGCTTAGAACATGTTCTATTTTTCTTCTCAACTTGATCAAGTTTTTAGTGATTTCTAGTAATATTCATGTTATAAACTTTTTTGCCAATGCCTAAAATGTAAATACAAATTCCATTTTAGAAAATTGTTAAAAATGACATGTTAACTTGATACTTCTTGAAAGAATTGTATGCGTAAATTGTTTATTTTCTTTTGCATCTCTTGTGCAGTTATTTTTACATTCAATATCAAACGCAAATCTTCGGTAACTTTATTAATTTTTTTGTTTCGTACTTTTGCACTATTGGTACTGCTAATTCATCTAAAAACTTGGCCAAGAAATTGATAGGTGTAAAACAGTCAAGGTCAACAATAACTTGATCTAGAACTTGCCGACAATTTCTTGGCCAATAACTTGGTCAAGAACTTGGTAAGTGTAATACAGCCTTTAGTTTCGTGCAATTCATTTTTTAAATGGCTAATATTTATTAACCTAACGGTTTGATTGGTTTTGTTTCACAATAATTAAAAAGCGTCATAACTAGGTAAACAACAAATACATAGGTACTTTATTAAACAAATAACAAACTTAAGTAGTAAAAGAAAACTAATGTTTTAAGAAGTGCTCAAAATGATGTCCTTATTTTTCAATACATAAACGAATTTTCTCTTGAAAGGACTGTTTAACTCTTGTTAAAATACTTGGTGTTAAAGAACGAAACGCTATTCTTATTCTGTCTCTCATATCGTCTGGTGTAGTTGGTGGTGTATCATAGACAATATTTTTGAAATATTTCCATAAAAAAAACAGAAGTCGTTAGGTCTGGAGAATTTGCTGGCCAATTGAGTGGACCGCCGCGTCCTGTCCACCTATTGGGATATTGCCTATCCAATTCTATTCTAACATTTACTTGAAAATGCGCTGGTGCACCGTCTAGTTGTAACCACATTCTTTGTTAGTTACCATCGAAAAAGAACGTATCACTAGCGTTCCAATTATTCCACCCTACACATTGACACAACATCTGTGTTGCCTTCGAGAGTTCTAAAAAAATGGGAATTTTCGTCACTGTAGTGGTGAAAATTATGTCTATTAACTAATCCGTTATTGTGGAATGATGACTCGTCCGTAAAAAGTACAAAATCCAAAAGAAATTCATCTTTATTAAACTCTTCTAGAACCCATAAACAAAATACGAGTTGGCGATCGTAATCTACTTCCAAAAGTGCTTGGTATAATTGAATACAATACGGGAAAAAGCTGTGCCTTTTTATAATTTTTCCGACGCTCCGCCTGCTTAATTATTCCACTGGCTTCACTTATTTTTGGCTGACTTGTATGCAGCTTTTCTACAAGAGATTCGATAACAACAAAATCATTTTCTTTATTTCCCATAATTGGTCTTTGCCTTTCTGGTTTCTGATAACACTTGCAATAAACTTTCTAATGGCCGCCTGTCAGGGCGATGACGCGTGTTAGGATATTTTTGAGCATAAACTCTTGATGCTAGCAAGTAATTTTCGTCAAACTCTCTAATTACTAAAATCATATCCACCTTTTCGCTTTGAGAATCGGTTCTCATTTTAAATAATTGAAACGACGTTGAACGGCGATGACGTCTTAACTAATATGTACTGTAACTGTCAAATAATTTAATTTATCTGGCTGAAGTAATAATAATTCCGCCTACTTTTGAGAAATAAATTGCAAGGAATTAGTGTTTGAAATTGATAATCCTAAATTACTAAAGAACTGAAAACTCTTATAGCTGCGACCATCATCATTCCGGGCTCTTTTTATGCTTCATTCAAAGCGAGATTGTAGATGGTGATACCATTAAGCAATTTATAGGGCAACGTATGAAAATGATTCTTAATATTCTAATACTGGGATTTATTTTATATTCAATTTTCTTATGGCATGTAAATGTTTTATTGTAAAGTGACTCAGCGTTAAAAGTAAAATGACGATCCTCATAACTAAGAAAAAACATCTCTCTCAACTCTATTTGGTTTATTTTCTAATATAAAATCTCACTCGGAAAACCGAAAATAATGTTTGAATTTCTTTCATCTGAAATTCAAGAATTCGTAATTTATATTGATAACTATGGTGTGTTTACATATGTATATGTTTTTTGTCGTTCACTAACAAAAGTGAATTGGTTTTTTGTCGTCAACTCAAGGCTAAATATGTTTGGGATGAGATGAATAAGGAGATTGTATTCTTGTTAAATATTAAAAATAGAAAATAGATCTTAATTCAAGTTCCCCAATATCGTCATCTGGTGTCGGTTAGTTAAACTTAAAAGGTAACTTATAACAAATCTTAATTTCATTTTTCCAGCAAACATGTAAATATAAAATAATGGTAAATTCTAAATCGTAGTGTCCTCTATTTTCCTTAAATGAACTAAAACTGAAGGGCTACAATAAAGCCTATCTTATGGGCTCTCTGCTTCTTTCTCTGTGGTGATGCAAAAGGCATAAATTTATAATGTCAAGGTTAGTTTTTGTACTAATTTATTTTCCTATGAAAGTTATGTGTTTTAGAAATAACCACAAAAATGCATGAATTTGATTGTTGTCTACTAACTAAGGCTGGTACACAAAATAAAAAAAACGACCTCTACGCGCCAGCTGCACATTTGATGTACGATATAAAGAAAAAATCAAATTTATGTAATTATTTTTAAAGAAAATAGTATATTATGCAACGAGCATTTAATGATAGCTATTAAGACACGAGTAAAAGAATTACAATACGAGGCGAAGCCGAGTATTGTAATGAATACGAGTGTCTTAATAGCCATTAAATGCGAGTTGCATACACTATTTTTTCTACGACCCCATAATAAAACATATTTTTTGAACAATCCATTTCATAAATTGAGGTTAAAATTTTCCGTACGTTTTTGTGAATTTGGCTGGTAATAAATTGTTCGTGGCTACTAAGGCTTGTTCCATAATTTCTGGTGGAGTCAATTATTACATTTCACTGTCATTATCCCTCATTTTTACCGTTTATATTTTCAAAAAAGCACAAATTTTAAGTACTTACTTGTAAATTGCAGAGAACTGTCACATTTATTTAATTTGTATATCTGTCAGATATGTAGTCGCCATATTGAATATTGTTTGAATATTGAAATGTCGCATTCGTATTGGATATAAACTTGTATCGTAATGAAAAATCTGTATTCCTATTGGATATAAACTTGTAACATAATGAAAATCTGTATCGTAATGAACATCTTTATAGTACAGGTTCGGCATATCTAATAATACAATTAAAGTATGGGAGTAGAAAAAAAACATTAAACAGTAAACATTATCAGACACATTTTACACGAGGTTTTTCCAAGCTAATCGCGTCGTCTATCCCCACTTTACGGTATCTCTACCGGTCCTAGCGAAGACGAAAATCTATCGGAATCGGTCGGCTTTTGCAGACTTAAATGCGAGTGACAGTTTAATTACAAACTGTCACTCGCATTTAAATGTCATATATACTTATAATATTCGAGTGTATAATAATATAACACGTAAGAATGCTCATTTGTAAATAGAAACGAACACGCATTAATAGAAAAATAGGCTTTTATTTGTATAAAACGGGGGAAAAACGTGAAATCGTACTCATTTATATAAAACATTTTTTGCCCGATGCGTCTACATAACGCAGCTATGTAGTCGGTTGTTGACCCAGATGGGCGACGCACTTTATTGCAGACAGTAAAATATTGTTTTTATTTTTAAAATAGGAAGGTTGTTGCTCTTTAATGTGTTTGTAGTCCGAAACAGCTGATTATTATTATTTTAGAATATTCAATAAGTCGTAGTAAATATCAAGAACGTAATTATTTTTTTCTAGCAGGTGTAAAATTAAAGTAATTAATGGTTTGATATTTATTATGAAGTATGTATTCCTCCTCCTTTTTTTTGACACAAATAATATGACAAGGACCGATTGTGAAAGTGAAGCAGGTGGATATTTAGTTAAGGGTCGGCGTAAGGCCAATTGAATTCTTTATTATTTTTTTTCTGCCGTCTGCGCACGAATAAAGACTTGATATTTTGAGGGTACGTTTTTACACAATCTAGCTCCCGGTTTCTGCTACTCCGTCTTTTTATTTCTGGGACAACCTGTATACATGTTGCTACCGGATCTACGTCGCAATAAGATAACGGCTGATTAAGATATGAAACGGGGAGTCGCAATAGGGGGTTGTTAAACAGGATAACGCAGGGCCGAGCTAACTCTGTCGCAGACGGCGTGACGGTTCAGGTAAAAGAGAACACCTATAAGTAGAGCGTCGGTCGGCAACGACGCTTGCGACGATTGTCCGGGCACCAGGACACTATGCTATCTACAGATAACCTACCTGCGCCTCCTACGAACTACCACTGGCTGTGTCCCTCCAGTAGGATACCTATTGAACACCCTGTATGTTTGAAGCACCCAATCCCATGTGCGTGCTTGTCACAATAAAAATTAAGAAATGCAGAGGTAAATGAAATAAAAGATTAGGTATTCGTAACGTAACAAAATTTAATTAAACAGATGTGTTGTATGGATATTTGTCTATAATGAATATGAAATTATGAAAATTAGATATTAAAAAAACTGGCGTTGAATGTGAAGTTAAATTGATATAAAGTGTACTGCAATTAGACAGTTGATAAATAAAAGAACAAGCGTTAGGTGATAGTGGCAAAATTTAGTAAGTATAAAAAAAAAATAAAAAAACTTAATGATTAAACATATACTCTGCGCATCAGCAGGAGTTGGTCGGTTGCCGAAACGTTTCTTTCACCTTACATTAGGTGTACAAAAGTTTTCATATACATGCCACTATGGCAATGTCAATACATAGGTGTGAGTATACATATAAATTTATAAGCGCAAAAGAACAAATGTTAAATCAGTAAAAGGTCTTAGTCTAAAATGAGGATAATTCGCTAAATAAAAAAACGTCGGTTTGCTTACATGAACTGAATGAAATTAATTGAAGGCTGTTGATTAGCAAAGACAAAAATTAATTAAAAGTAAAATTTAGGAAAACGATTACATAATATTCAAGAAAACCCTGAGCTTCGAGAACCAAAGTTGGCTATTACAAGAATGAATTTATCTGGCTCAGGTAAATTAATTGATCTTCGAAAGGCAAAATTTACAAACTTACGGCAAAAATTAAACGTGCAAAATAATTTACAAAACTTAAATTTCAAATGCAACACATCATAAAACAAGCCTCTATTGAGTCGGAGGAGATACGCTGAGTTTAATTACTATTTAAATAAAATCTATCCAAAGGATAATTGAACTTATATTGAATCTACTAGAATTAAATTTTAATTAAATATTTGCCTCAATATAGGGCTACAGAAATTAAGGTAGTGACAAAACCAAAATTCAGGTCAATCTGATTATTACAAAGTTAATAAAATAATAACGGTAATTTAATAAGGATTAAATTGTGACCTCGCAGTTGTCTAAGAGGTGCGATAGTTAAAATAAAACCTCTCAAAAATTCTCGGACAAAACTAGGCGGGCTGAAGTCTTGTTCACAGTCGAAGAGTCGTCGAAATTCGGACGTAAAATATAAAAAATGTAAAAGTACAACCTTAGCTGGCAAAATGGTTGTCGTAAGGACGCTGCAGATGCCCAAGATGGCGGCGACTCCCTTGTTGGAAAATTCCACTCAACAGGTGGGCTGGATGATGGATAAAATCCACTGTTATGGCGATTTCACCACAGAAAAGACTTCGGAGGGCCTAAATGACCGTCAAAGAATCCTAACAGCTTTTGAGGGCTTTTGTGCCCGACAAAAGAATCCTAATAAAATTAAAAAAAACCCAAAGATAAAATCCCGAAAAATGTAACGCAGAGCTTTGAAAACTTACCCCAAGTAGAACAATGGAGATTCCACGATAAGGACTTCAAGTCACCACAGGGTGCAAAATTTTCAACAAAGAAGCCAACACACGTGGCTATACGTGAATTTTTTTTGATAACGGTACGACGATATAAATTCACGCTAATATCCCAAAGGAAGGTACGGTAATTTCTGCTTTCTCCAGATTAAGCCGCATACGCGAAAAACTATCCACATGGATAATGTACATAAGTACTAAAGGAAGAAAAGCAATTTGCACTCACTGTTCTTTATGCAAGATGTGACCGACAAGTGTCCGTCGAGAGCGGGAACCTCTTTCATACCATGCGCGTTCAATTCCACGCACAGCCCTGTCAAAACATAACGACACGAAATACCTCCAAACAGACAATCGGGAACATTCAAATAAAATTAGAACCACAAGTTTGAGTTTGACCGAAAAGGGGTTAACACTAGGACTTATAATTGTACGCAAACAAGAACATGACTTAGGCGAAACGAGAATAAGCGGAATAACCGACAATTGTACAAAGAAAATTATAGCGCCGACAGCACGAGGGAAAATTTATGCGAGACGTTGGCATTCCGTGAGCCGACCGATCTGTAGCACATAACCGATAAGTTTGAAAGACATAAACAAACAATCTTCCACGCAGTTTCTATCCCATTATGAGAGAGAACAGAGTTTCTACAGGTAATTAACGAAATACCAAAGCTTAAACATCAGAACGCTGCCGAAGACGGTCTCGAGAACCGATCATAAACTTATGTTTCAGAAAAATTACGATCCTAACCCCAGAATGCATCACAGAAGATTCCTAATACTTAGAAGAACGATGGAAAGCCACAAATGATCGACAACAATTAATGGTATGCCCTATCGTCCCGAGCATTACCCTAATTAATACTTCTTACATTTATAGTGAGACGACTGCGAAGGAAAAAAAAAGGCAAGACAATAAAACTCGGGGCCTGATCGAGATGCTGTGTTTGGCAATACGCAAAACTTGTGGAACAGTTACACAATATCTTGACTATCGTTTCGAAGCGTCTACAATCCACAATAAATGCATTAGGCAGGGATCGGTCGTAATATATATATAAGAAGATATTTTATATACTTAAGCAAGGCGTAGAAATAATTGCAAATGCGTAAAATACGAAACTACAGGTAGGTTAGATTAAGCTAGAGC
The DNA here is from genome assembly GCA_963170755.1 of Amphimallon solstitiale. NCBI lineage: Eukaryota > Metazoa > Arthropoda > Insecta > Coleoptera > Scarabaeidae > Amphimallon > Amphimallon solstitiale. Next base: position 27,601,719 of record OY720685.1, read on the forward strand.
TAAGGTAATTAAAGTTAGTTATTCAGATAAAGAGGCTTTCACAAAAACAGAGTGTAAATGCCCGATCTTACACAAAATGTATCTGTCATGTTCGCGGCATGTGATTTAGAGCGGTGAGGCTCAGTAGTAGGTTTAGTACCCACGGAGGCATACTGCAGGCAGTCTTAGTGACCGGTGAAATAGACAATATACAGGGTACGCTCAAAAAGTCATGAACTTTATACAAAATTCCACGTAATTAGACAATAGGTGCACAATCTTTTGCGAACTATAGACAAAGTAAATTTACAACGTAACAAATTCCCCCCTTTCCAGCGAAAAGAAATTGATCGCAGAGCAATTTCTTGCACCGAGAACATAGGCTGACGGGAAAAAGATAGTGAAAAGGGTAAGCGAGAGCTCTAAAACGGACGTTGTCTACTACACAAACGCACATATCCACACTCAGTCACAGCAACACCAGACAGCTTGGCCATAACCACCACGTGGCCCTTCGGCATTCGGCCGGTACGGGGAAGTAAAAGAGACAAAAGAAAAATGGTGCAACTGCTCAGAGGTACAGATATGCCGTTACGACAACCATAACATCCGGTAACAACAAAACGAGAAAAGATCGCCAAACAAAAATAGGTATTAGAGAGCGAAAGTTTAAAGTCTGGACCGGCGTTGTCCCGACTAAAATGCTGAAGGCAACGATAAACCATAAAGGCTGAAGTCATTTCCGATTCCTGGTAGTAACATTTTGAACGTAAGAAAAGCAAGAAGGTCGCCAGGACACGACCTGAAGATAAGTCATATCCGGTAATTAAGCAACATTAGTTAGCTTAAAAGGTAGTCATGTCCGATAAGATAAACGAAAAATAGTGTGGACTCCCCTAGCAAGGCTGCCACTCCATATATGCAGAGACACGGAAGATCCGAAACATACGGAAGCGATAAAGATACGGGAAGATAAATGCATAGACGGAATCACAGATACAAGCTGTGCAATGGGGCCGGTAAACACACTAACGAAAGGTCGATAAAAGAAAATGTTTGTCCTAAGGTGGTAGAGGAACAATAGAAGTCAGGGTCCCTTTAGAAGACTTTTACTTCACGCAGGTTCACGGTAGGAGAATTCTTCCAGCCCTCGCTACAGGCCATAAAGCCCCTTTAGATGCCTCCTACATCACGCGAGGTACACGGTAGAGAAATTCTGGTGTTACGGCTGCAAGCCAAGGCACTCTCTACAGGCCATGATGGAAGGAGTTAGCGGTACGATAAGGCACGAAGCAGCACATAGCGAAAACGTAAGCGAGATAAAAGACAAACTAATTTATTCAACAGACGAATGTCGATGATTATCGTCTGAAGTCTGTTTCGCAAATCGTCAGGTAACATTGAACAAATGGCGGAAGAAGGTAGATTAACAAGGTACCACTGCAAAACGTAACCCACAAACAAGACCATAGCCGGGCTAAGATAAACAGACGGAGTCCGAGAAATTTTTATTTTAGAGACACGCTCTCGATAGATGTTCAGAGAATTATCGTCAACAACCTTAAGAGATCCCATGCCCAGCGAAATGAAGGGATCCGCTTCACCCGTCGGAACAGAGAAATCCAAAGCTGAAGAAGCAACAGCGTTTTGATCATAAGACAAATCAGATAAATACAGATTTACAGATACGCATGGAGTTGTGACATCTGTAGGTTCGAAAAGCTCCAAGTTCAGAGAGACATCGATATCTGCGTTATTTGCGCATACAAGAAGCTTAAAGTCGAAAGAAACTTCAGAAACGGTGTCATTGGCGCATACAAGAACCTCTAAATCGGTAGAAGTGACAGAATCGGAGTTATTAGGACGTACAAAAAGCTCCAAGTCAGATGAGGAAACAGAATCTGTATTATAGCTAAGTACGAAGTCGGAAGAGACATCAGAAATTGAAATATGAGTAAGCCCTAAGTCGGGAGGTACGTCAGAAATCGTATTATAGGTAAACTTTACGTCAGAAGGTACATCAAAATCTGAGTCATAGGAACGCTCTACGACAGGAGATATATCAGAGATCGAATCAGGTGTAAGCTTTACAACAGGAGGTACATCAGAAATTGTATTAACAGTGCGCTCGGGAGTTTCTGATACGGGAGAGACAACTGACACCGACCTGATTGGATCTTCGGAAGAATTCGACTCATCGAAGGCAACTGAGTCTATCGGAGGTGGGGAGGTAGCAGTTGGAGAAAGAGTCGGATCCGGCATGACACTAGCTGACGGAGAAGGTTGGCCAATATCTTCATCGTCACCCATGTCAACCTCGTCGTCACTCCTATAATCCTCGTAGTCACTCACATACTCTCCGGCCTTCCATGCCTTATATTTCTCCATTATGGCACGAGAAGTGGTATCGGTAAGGTCACGAGGCGAGACGTTTCCGATAGTTCGCATTTTTGAGATAAACTTAGCTGCCAATTCACAACTACGTACCGAAAACCAGATACGTTCGTCCTTCTCTTCGGCAGTTTGCGGCTGCGCATTCTCAATGCGGTCCGCGACAAAAGCCAGATCGGAAGTTATTCCCCGATATTCAGGAAGTGTAAACTTACTATCAAGTTCAGCGATAAGATATTCTAAGAGAGAGAACTTTGACCAAATTGCCTCAGCGTCCTCCGCATAAGAAAAAGGGTAGTCAGAAGGAGGGCAGACAGCTTCCTTAAAGCCTGGGTGCTCTTCCTCGAATCTTAGAAGGTCATAGTAATACACCTGCGCATCGTCCCGCTCCATACCTGGTGACCGTTTGGCACCAAAAGTAGCGAGTAAATAATCCAAATCCTCATAAGAAAGATGTTCCATAAGAATGTCAAAACGCATAGTCTCCATCGTATAGAAAAAAAATTATTCGAGAAGATTACAGAGATAAACTAGGTCTTGAAATGGTCACAAGACACAAATGTGTACCTGTCGATTACTTAAATGGTTCGTACCAGGTAACATAAGAAAAAAAACGAAACTAGGAAAAGTCAAAACGCACGCTAAGACTTGCCTAGAAGGTAATCGAAAAAAAAAATATATAGGTATAGGCAAGACCAAAGAAAACAGTGCGATAAGAGTGCTCCACTCAGAAGCCACTCACACAAGTCGAGAAAAAAGCCTAAATCGAGAAAATTCAAAATTTATTCCGGAAGATGGTCAGGACCGAAACGTTGATGCGAAACAAGTAGCTTCTCCAAAGTATAACCCCACTGTGCGGTACGACGAAATGTTAGTGGCTGAAATACTTAAAGGCAAAGAAAATATTCCGGAAGATGGAGAAAACTTGTCCAAACCGTTAGGCAACGACACGTTGTCACGTCAAAGCAACCAAAACCAAGGAAAATTAGAAAGGACGAGAAACTTCCCTGAAGATGGTAAAAACCAGGTCGAAACGTTCGGTGTCAACTTATGAGTTGATAGATGACACACAAAAGGAAAAGAAAATTTGAGGGCGACGAAAACTTAGTCGAAACGTAGGTGCGAACTGTTGTATGTTAGGCCCACAACGAACGTATGAAATTGTTGTGAAGGTAGCGGAAACTTCGTTGGAGCGTTGGGTAGCGAAGGGAAAAAAAATTTTGTTCCGGAAGGTGGAGAAAAGATGGCGGAAACGCTGGGGTGTCAATTCGTACGGGAGGGGGAAGAAAAGTTGTCTGAAATTCTGAAAATGGCGGAAAATAGGCCGAAACTTGATTGACACACACAAATAATAATAAAGAAAAATTGAAGATGGCGGAAAGTTGGTCGAAACGTTGGTGCCAAATTTTTCCCCTATCACCAAAAGAAAAATCCAGACGCTAGGGCACCAAATTCTCCTTATTACTGAAAGAAAGGCCCCAAAAAGAGTATCGAAACGTTGGCTGTTAAAGACAGGGAGATAATTTGCAAAATTCAAGAAAATGTTCCGGAAGATGGTCAAAATTTTCCCGAAACGTGGTCCACCAAGGACAAGGCGATAAATTTGAAAATTTAAAAAAATTCCGGAAGATGGTCAAAAATCGGCCCCACGTTGGGCGCCAAAATTTTGCTACCGGATCTACGTCGCAATAAGATAACGGCTGATTAAGATATGAAACGGGGAGTCGCAATAGGGGGTTGTTAAACAGGATAACGCAGGGCCGAGCTAACTCTGTCGCAGACGGCGTGACGGTTCAGGTAAAAGAGAACACCTATAAGTAGAGCGTCGGTCGGCAACGACGCTTGCGACGATTGTCCGGGCACCAGGACACTATGCTATCTACAGATAACCTACCTGCGCCTCCTACGAACTACCACTGGCTGTGTCCCTCCAGTAGGATACCTATTGAACACCCTGTATGTTTGAAGCACCCAATCCCATGTGCGTGCTTGTCACAATAAAAATTAAGAAATGCAGAGGTAAATGAAATAAAAGATTAGGTATTCGTAACGTAACAAAATTTAATTAAACAGATGTGTTGTATGGATATTTGTCTATAATGAATATGAAATTATGAAAATTAGATATTAAAAAAACTGGCGTTGAATGTGAAGTTAAATTGATATAAAGTGTACTGCAATTAGACAGTTGATAAATAAAAGAACAAGCGTTAGGTGATAGTGGCAAAATTTAGTAAGTATAAAAAAAAAATAAAAAAACTTAATGATTAAACATATACTCTGCGCATCAGCAGGAGTTGGTCGGTTGCCGAAACGTTTCTTTCACCTTACATTAGGTGTACAAAAGTTTTCATATACATGCCACTATGGCAATGTCAATACATAGGTGTGAGTATACATATAAATTTATAAGCGCAAAAGAACAAATGTTAAATCAGTAAAAGGTCTTAGTCTAAAATGAGGATAATTCGCTAAATAAAAAAACGTCGGTTTGCTTACATGAACTGAATGAAATTAATTGAAGGCTGTTGATTAGCAAAGACAAAAATTAATTAAAAGTAAAATTTAGGAAAACGATTACATAATATTCAAGAAAACCCTGAGCTTCGAGAACCAAAGTTGGCTATTACAAGAATGAATTTATCTGGCTCAGGTAAATTAATTGATCTTCGAAAGGCAAAATTTACAAACTTACGGCAAAAATTAAACGTGCAAAATAATTTACAAAACTTAAATTTCAAATGCAACACATCATAAAACAAGCCTCTATTGAGTCGGAGGAGATACGCTGAGTTTAATTACTATTTAAATAAAATCTATCCAAAGGATAATTGAACTTATATTGAATCTACTAGAATTAAATTTTAATTAAATATTTGCCTCAATATAGGGCTACAGAAATTAAGGTAGTGACAAAACCAAAATTCAGGTCAATCTGATTATTACAAAGTTAATAAAATAATAACGGTAATTTAATAAGGATTAAATTGTGACCTCGCAGTTGTCTAAGAGGTGCGATAGTTAAAATAAAACCTCTCAAAAATTCTCGGACAAAACTAGGCGGGCTGAAGTCTTGTTCACAGTCGAAGAGTCGTCGAAATTCGGACGTAAAATATAAAAAATGTAAAAGTACAACCTTAGCTGGCAAAATGGTTGTCGTAAGGACGCTGCAGATGCCCAAGATGGCGGCGACTCCCTTGTTGGAAAATTCCACTCAACAGGTGGGCTGGATGATGGATAAAATCCACTGTTATGGCGATTTCACCACAGAAAAGACTTCGGAGGGCCTAAATGACCGTCAAAGAATCCTAACAGCTTTTGAGGGCTTTTGTGCCCGACAAAAGAATCCTAATAAAATTAAAAAAAACCCAAAGATAAAATCCCGAAAAATGTAACGCAGAGCTTTGAAAACTTACCCCAAGTAGAACAATGGAGATTCCACGATAAGGACTTCAAGTCACCACAGGGTGCAAAATTTTCAACAAAGAAGCCAACACACGTGGCTATACGTGAATTTTTTTGATAACGGTACGACGATATAAATTCACGCTAATATCCCAAAGGAAGGTACGGTAATTTCTGCTTTCTCCAGATTAAGCCGCATACGCGAAAAACTATCCACATGGATAATGTACATAAGTACTAAAGGAAGAAAAGCAATTTGCACTCACTGTTCTTTATGCAAGATGTGACCGACAAGTGTCCGTCGAGAGCGGGAACCTCTTTCATACCATGCGCGTTCAATTCCACGCACAGCCCTGTCAAAACATAACGACACGAAATACCTCCAAACAGACAATCGGGAACATTCAAATAAAATTAGAACCACAAGTTTGAGTTTGACCGAAAAGGGGTTAACACTAGGACTTATAATTGTACGCAAACAAGAACATGACTTAGGCGAAACGAGAATAAGCGGAATAACCGACAATTGTACAAAGAAAATTATAGCGCCGACAGCACGAGGGAAAATTTATGCGAGACGTTGGCATTCCGTGAGCCGACCGATCTGTAGCACATAACCGATAAGTTTGAAAGACATAAACAAACAATCTTCCACGCAGTTTCTATCCCATTATGAGAGAGAACAGAGTTTCTACAGGTAATTAACGAAATACCAAAGCTTAAACATCAGAACGCTGCCGAAGACGGTCTCGAGAACCGATCATAAACTTATGTTTCAGAAAAATTACGATCCTAACCCCAGAATGCATCACAGAAGATTCCTAATACTTAGAAGAACGATGGAAAGCCACAAATGATCGACAACAATTAATGGTATGCCCTATCGTCCCGAGCATTACCCTAATTAATACTTCTTACATTTATAGTGAGACGACTGCGAAGGAAAAAAAAAGGCAAGACAATAAAACTCGGGGCCTGATCGAGATGCTGTGTTTGGCAATACGCAAAACTTGTGGAACAGTTACACAATATCTTGACTATCGTTTCGAAGCGTCTACAATCCACAATAAATGCATTAGGCAGGGATCGGTCGTAATATATATATAAGAAGATATTTTATATACTTAAGCAAGGCGTAGAAATAATTGCAAATGCGTAAAATACGAAACTACAGGTAGGTTAGATTAAGCTAGAGCTAAGGTAATTAAAGTTAGTTATTCAGATAAAGAGGCTTTCACAAAAACAGAGTGTAAATGCCCGATCTTACACAAAATGTATCTGTCATGTTCGCGGCATGTGATTTAGAGCGGTGAGGCTCAGTAGTAGGTTTAGTACCCACGGAGGCATACTGCAGGCAGTCTTAGTGACCGGTGAAATAGACAATATACAGGGTACGCTCAAAAAGTCATGAACTTTATACAAAATTCCACGTAATTAGACAATAGGTGCACAATCTTTTGCGAACTATAGACAAAGTAAATTTACAACGTAACAATGTAATGTAAATATAACAAAGAATAAAAGACAAAATAAAACAGTTGACACAGACAACACGTTAAAATTTTTAGTTAAAATAAAATTCCTCCAAAGAGAAAAAAGACTGTTGGTACAGACAATTTTCCAATGCTCATTTGAAGCAACTCGTACCGCTCAAGTCCTTAATGTGCTTCTGGATATGATTATATTAAAAGTATTGTTCAGACCAAGCCAAATTTAACAATAATTACTTTCATAAGGTTTATTAATTTAGTAAAATGCAAATTATATTGCATTGTATAGGTATTATTTGAAGGTAATTCTAAAGCATCATTAAATCCGTTTATGTTATAATTTATTCATAGTCATGCTTGCAAATAAGTATGTATTTAATAGTTCTACAGCTGGATTTTCCCACAATAAAACAAATTATACCTTCATATCTGAATAGATATTGAAAGCACTATTCTATTACTATCAATATGCAATTAGACCCTCTTACCTGTAATAAGGGATTGTAGGAAAAACCAAACGTATTGTGATATAGAAATAATACGTCATTTTATTGTCTCTCAAACTCGGTAGAGGGAGAATATTTGAATTTTAAGAAGGGAACGATGTAGTCCGTTGAAAAGTTAACATTACCAATTTAGAATTCACAAAAGACAGTCGATAGCATTGGAAGGCCTATTGAGTTCACGAAGTATCTATTTACATTACTCGGTAGCAACAAATAGTACCTACAATCGCGACAGTGCTTTATAATTTTGTTAATCACAAGTTATCAAATCAGTTCAAATTTATCTGTACAATTAAAATAAAAGTATTAATTCAGCAACAAGGAAGTGTTTATGCGAGTGTTCCTAACTACAAGAAAACCGTGGTGTATACTAGAGTTGGGATCGGGCCGACAAAGCCCGCTTCGGCTCGGCCCGGCCCGACATGCGGGCCGGGCCGGGCTGAAATTTTTGTTGTTCGGGCCGGGCCGGGCCGAACATACTGGGAGTCGAGCCGGCTCGGCATGTCGGGTCGGCTCGGCATGTCGGGCCGGCTCGGCATGTCGGGCCGGCTCGGCATATCGGGCCGATCGGCAAGTCGGACGGACGTGACCCGTGTATAGTAGGTAAAGACGCTCGGCTGACTATGCTTTGTTGGAGTGAATATTATGTTTCATTTCACAATCTACACACATTTATATTATGCTCACTTAGAATTATTAGTTTAAAACTCTAAGTGTATATATATATATTTATACTATTAACTTGATATAGTTTGGAATCTAATAAATGACAAAAAGGCACTTTAATAATGTAAATATTTTTAATTTTATATATAATATTTTTTATATTTAATTATTTTTTTAGAGAGTAAACTAACCAGGTTATTTGCAAAACTGTACTTATATTATGTTGAATATAATAACTTGGAAACATTGTCTTCGATATTACTCTGATATTCAAGATATCTTTTTAAAAAAATGTTAGAAGTTAAAAGACAAGCATACAAATATATGTGAGAATGAATACTTCACGTCACATAAACAGTTATACTCTTTAGTTCGTGTGTAAAAAATATGTTCACAAGTGCTTTATCTGTTTTGTAAAGGGAAATATTAAGTGTAGAATGAAATATAGTTGTTTAGTTATACAGCTTGAGCGCGCGGGGTATGATCACCCGTGCCAGTCGATATTCTTCGGACGTATATTCGGAAAATTGATCTCCGCCAGCTGTGTTCACCAGATATACATACATATTTACATCAGTTCCAGTTGCGTACTGGCTGCAAAGAGGAATGAACGTAGGTTTTTGTGTTATTTTATGGTATTTCTGTTATACTTATTTATAGTTTTTTTTTACCATGAAATTTCTATTTATTTATTTTTCTCTAGACATCTTAGTTTATTCTGCAGATGTTTCAGGCGGGTTGTTTTTATTTCATTCTAAAACCCAGTTGTACTGCTATAACTTTTTACACAACTACATTATTATTTAATTTCATACGGATAATCATAATTACGTTATAAGTATTACAATCTTCGCGTTATTATCGACTTAGTTATCTAAGCAATCGTCATCACTTAAAGAGAAAATTTAATTTGTTCTTTTTGTCAATCTGCGAAAAAATAATCAGATCACTATGAGTTCGAATATGAGCAGGCAATGCTAGTATGTTGTGCCGTAACTCTAATATGTATTATCGGACCACGTTTAGATGCGAGTTTACGTATACCATCGGGTGATCATACCTCGCGCGCTCTTGCTGTATAGGCAGTCATATAATCTTCTTTAGTTTCCCAAATGAAGAAATATAAACCAATATGTACAGTCAATGTATTATTGACCTCACGCAGGCAAAACACCAATAATCTCGTACTACTAATAACACTGGGCAACAAATTTTCGAAAAGTTCATGCTTCCAAGCTGAAAATAGTCATTTCTTAATGAATTCAATGTGCTGAACACGAAAATGACTAAGAAAAAGCTGAATTGGCTACGGGTTTTCTGTAATATGTACGCATATTTCAGAAAAAGTGTACTTATGTCAATATTATAATACATGGTAAGAAAACATTTACGCATATTTCAGAAAAAGTGTACTTATGTCAATATTATAATACATGGTAAGAAAACATTTACGCATATTTCAGAAAAAGTGTACTTATGTCAATATTATAATACATGGTAAGAAAACATTTACGCATATTTCAGAAAAAGTGTACTTATGTCAATATTATAATACATGGTAAGAAAACATTAGTCTGCTTCCGGCTTTCGACTTCTTTTGGTCTGCCGTTTGTAGTGGACTTGTGGAGCATCTCTACTGATTGTCCAACAATAGTCAGCTAGCATTGACGTAGACCATTTGCCTTGGTACCGTTGCTCCATGGTGGCAATGTCCTGATGAAAGCGTTCGCCGTGCTCATCGCTGACCTGCCCGCAGTTATCAGGAAAGAAATCTAAGTGGGAATCAAGAAAGTGGATCTTTAAGGACATATTGCAGCCGAATTCATGAAACAAAGCCAACATATCCTCAACCAGACACTTGTAATTTTCTGCCTTGTCATTCCCCAGGAAGTTTGCTGCCACTTGATAGAATGCATCCCAAACCTGTTTTTCTCTACCTTGAAGAAGTTCCTCAAACTTGGGGTCTCGGAAGAGCTGTCTAATTTGAGGCCCCACAAAGATGCCCTCTTTAATTTTGGCTTCACTGAGTCGAGGGAATTTGTCATGCAGGTACTTGAATGCTGGTCCATTCTTATCCATGGCTTTTACCAAGTTTTTGACAAGACCGAGTTTGATGTGTAAAGGAGGAATGATGATTTTGGGTGGCTGTGCCAATGGTGGGTGCTGTACATTCGTTTCTCCAGGCTTAAAAAATGCTCTCGGAGGCCAGTCTTTCTTGATGTAGTGCAAATCGATTGCTCTGCTGTCCCACAGACAAAGAAAACAGCAGTACTTTGTATATCCCTGCTGCAAACCCATCAACAGAGATACTACCTTCAGGTCAGAACATATCTGCCAGCCATACTTGCTGTAGTTAATCGTCTCCAGTAGCTGCTTTAGATTGCCGTAAGTCTCCTTCATGTAGACCGCATGTGCAATAGGTATGGATGGAAGCTGGTTCCCATTATTCAACAAAACCGCCTTTAGGCTCAGTTTTGAAGCGTCTATAAACAGCCGCCATTCGTGGGGATCATGTGTAATACCGAGAGCTTGTAGTAGACCATCAATATCGCAGCAGAACACAAGGCTTTCTTCTTTCTTAAAGAAAAATTCGAAGAGCTGATGGCGAGTGCGAAATGAAGTCACTCGGACATTCTGTTCCAGAAGATTCCACTGTCGAAGTCTTGAGGCCAGTATCTCCGCTTTGCTTTTCGACAGATCCAAATCGCGAACAAGATCGTTCATTTCATCCTGGGTAATTTTATGTGGTGCAGATGTTTCGTCAAAGCACGAAAAGTCATCATCCTTACTGCCACGTTGAGGAGAACTCGCCGACGCATGGCCATCCTCATCGTCTGAACTGATAGAAAAATCTGTAGGAGGTTCTGGAATTGGGAGTCCTTCGCCATGAGAGACAGGTCGCAGAGCAGATGGTATGTTAGGGTATTCAACTGTCCACTTCTTCTTCTTGGTGATGCCTCCAGAAGCTGGTCGTACCATACAGAAATAACAGTCGTCAACGTGATTGGTGGGCTCCCTCCAAATCATGGGCACAGCAAATGGCATTGCCTTTCTTTTGCCATTAAGCCACTGTGAAAGATTTACGGCACAAGTGCGGCAGCATACGTGTGGGGCCCAGTCTTTGTCCTGGTCGCCTATCTTGCAACCAAAATACAAATGATACGCTTTCTTAACTGTTGCACTGATGTTCTTTTTCTGTGCAGCAAATGTCACTTCTCCGCAAATATAACAGAAGTTGTTTGCACTATTAACACAGTTACGAGGCATTGCTACTGTTTAGTTACTTTACACTATAGCAATCACTTATGTATGCTAGAGCTTCGAAAAATATGCGCGAATGAACGGACATTGCACGAGTTAACTGTCACGTCGGCCGTTTATAAATAAACTATAATTAGCTATTGCTTGATATTGCGCAATCAATTTCGCAACACTCTCAATGGAAACTTACAGTAAATGTTGCATTAACTTCTTTGCATGAAGGGGTGATGCAATATGACGCAAAATTTCGTAATTTCTCACTAAATTGCATTACATTATGCAATAGCATCTATACAATGGACAAAACGTCAATATCTCTTGAACGTGAGCCAATCAACTTTTTTCAATGTGATATTCGTGTTCAGCACGTTGAATTCATTCAGGATTGGGTACTTTCACCTAAGAAGCAATTTCACTGTTGACCAGTGTAATAATTGTCGTTCGTTGTAATAACTATGTTTAATGAAATAAATTAAGTTTTTGTAACGAACTTGATAAATAAACAATTAGTCATAAAATTTGGTATAAAGCTTTCTACGAGGATGGAATATCATTCACCACAAATTTTTGCTCAGACTATACAAGCAAATATACTATATTACTTTAACGGGACATATCATAAAACAAGGTTTTGCTTTGAAATATTTTTTAATTATCTTGGGAACAATGAACGATAAGAAAATTTATTTAATATTAAAAAGGATTTCCTTAAATTTTCGAATTTTGAATTAATGCAGTTATTCAACAGGATAACATAGGTTTTTGTGACAAATAATGCATCAAACCTTTGTAGTATATTAAAGAATTACTGAAGAATATCTTCCGCTGGACATAACATAATTTAATAATAAATAATTGTCTAAAACAGACAGCAGCAGAATTGCATCCGATCCAGTTTGCGTCATGATTCAAAACTGCAAAGACCTAGACATGTTTTTTAAAAAAGCAGGTTTAACTTCAAAATTGAAGAAATCTATAAAACAAGCCATTCTAGATGGAATATTAATTACGTTAACATCCATACTATTAGTTTTCTATTCAACTGAGGAATTATTATTACAGAAACAAGAACTCTAGAAAATTCAATGTGTATTATAGACCTAATATTGTTATATGTAATTAATTTACAAGAGTCATTTAATAGAGCCACCTTAGAACTAGGTTTTGATCAAATTCTCACAATAGTTTTAATTTTATCCTGGTTTAAAAATCTATCTGCTTACTTAATAATACATCCCAATGAAAACGTAAATATTAAAAATTTAAAATTTTATATAAGTAAAAGTTTGAAAGGAAAGTATGCTATCAAATCTATTCATAAAACAGGTACATGTTTATATCCTGACCTGAAAAAATATTTTAAATGAACAAGAATAGAGGAAATACCTTCAACGTCCAAATTACCAACATCTACCTGACAGGATTTTCGATTCGCAGATAAACGAACTGCATTCATCAGTTTTAATATTGAGAATGAATTTGACACATATATAAATCGTCATGAATATGTTACACCAAATTTTGATGTATTAGATTTTCGGGAAAAAATTAAAGTATTTCCCTCAGTTATATAAACTTGATAAACAGTATGTACTAGCCAATCTGCTACTATTACGCCCAGTAAAAGGACATTTTCTATTGCTAGATGAACATTAGAAAAACGACGGAGTTAATCGAGCCCACCCAATAATGTTCATAAAATTTTATTTTTTATGTTCAATAAGTAGTAAGGGATTATAAATGTGCTTATATAGGATATTTGTTTGAATTTTATATATTCAAAACTCTTACAATATATATTATTTGCAATATTTTTCAAAAATGAAGAAAACCTAAAATTGCATCTAACATGAATTGCAAATGTATAAAACCATTCTGCAGTAAAAAAATAAAGAATAGGAATACCTTCCATACCTATTTAAGAATTAATTAAACCTGACGTTGACTTTTATACAAATATACTGCTATCAATTCTCCAACTGTTATTTATAGATATTATAGGTTTTAATTTTTTTTAAATATTAATTATATAGCAATGTTTTGTTGCAATATATACATACTTTGTGTTGCTATTTTTGTTTTATATATTTTGTATTTTATATTGTGTCAATAAATATTATTTGACGGCGAACACGCTGCTGTAATATTTAAATAAACAGATAACAACGGTGCACATACATACCAGCTGACCGTGCACGTTCAATACATCATACGTTGTGACTGGGCAAATGGAAGTCGAGCCGAGCTCGACATGTCGGGCCGGCTCGGCAAGTCGGGCCGAGCTCGACATGTCGGGCCGGCTCGGCAAGTCGGGCCGGCTCGGCAAGTCGGGCCGAGCTTGACATGTCGAGCCGGGTCGGGCTGTCGGGCCGACCCGAGCCGGGCCGGGCCGACGGTTATGCCGAGCCGGGCCGGGCCGGGCTGACTGTTATGCCGAGCCGGGCCGGGCCGGGCTGTCTGTTATGCCGGGCCGGGCCGTAATAATGCCAAAAATGCCCACCTCTAGTGTATACCAACAGTATACTGGTCCTTCAGCAGCTAATATAAGAAACGAGCTACCACTAAATCATTGCGGAACCGTTAAAGACCATCAGGTCGCAACAATTATATAATATAAAATAAAAATATAAAATACACAAAAATGGAACAAACTGTCAAATAAAACACAATAAGAATAATTACATTTAAATCACACTTAAATATTTTTCTATACTATAGAAGCACCTTGTCAAGAGGAACTGCTTCAATTATTTCTTAAAGGTAAAAAAAGTATTTACATTTTTGATGTCGGAAGGCAAATGATTAAACAGTCGACATCCCAAATAGTCCAGGTGTTTCCGGAAAAGAGTAAATTTGCGCGCAGGTTGTATTGGCATGCAGTGGTTAATTTATAAATAATTGCGGTTAATTATTTTCGGAGTTAACGGGAAACCACCGCATGCCAAGAAAAAAAAACTAAATAACTATCTATTTTTCTTTCTCTTTTAAATTATTAGATTCAATGCTCACTGATAGTAGTTTCTCATCCAGACGCGGGTGCACGTTGGGAAGTCTATACTTACATAATGCTATAGCATATATCCACGGATTAATGTCGGTAAACGAGCCAACTAACGTAACGGTAGGGGATACGTCAAAAGAACAATTTAAAATGACTTCTCGTGCTACTGGGTGAAAGTGACTATGTGAATCTAAAAAAAACGTATCACGAACCAGCTCTAGTCGAGATTATTTACATGGGTACGTACTACTTTGTTTCTTTACCATCTAATATTCTTATTTTGATGCTATGACGGATGTTTGTTTACCTTTGAAAAGCATGAATAAAATTAACCTATCGATATACCATACAACAGACGAATTTTATATTATTGTGTTTATTATAATCAAAATTATATACATACAAATACAACAAACATATTTACAATAACTACATGCTTACGACGTAATAATGATATGAAACAAATCAAAACGGAACATTAAAATCGCAGTCAACGGTCTATAAATAAAATATTTACTCTATAACCTAAAATTACATTCGTATTTCAAATTTATCAGTGATAGAAAATACAGCAGGTCTTGTTACATTAGGAATAATTCTATATTCAGTGTTTTCACAATAAAAGAAAATTATTATCATCTTTAAAACATTGTCCGGGCTTTACTAACGATTAACGGTGAAACTTGTCGGTTATCGCAGAATGCGCGGTCGGTTAGAGTTGCGGCGGGGAAAATGCAATGTTTATTTCGCGGTAATACGTGATTTGTACATAGGTTCGGAGATAAAGAAATTTACGTGCGAGAATTTATAACTTATTACGACGTTACGAGTGTCTGGAAAATAATTTAAAATTAGTTAATCTGGTCTACGGTTTTCGGAATACTTTTAATTGAGATATGACAATTGGCCTACGTCAATTAAAAGAAAAGGTACTTAATTACAGCATGACAATCGGCCTGCTGAAATTAAAAGGTTTTACGGACTGAAGCACGACAAATTGGCCTGCTTCTACGGATCTTTAATCAAAGCACGACAAATGGGCCTGCTTAGATTAAAGGAGACGGTTTACGGATTGAAGCACGACAAATTGGCCTGCTTCAATGGATCTTTAATCAAAGCACGACAAATGGGCCTGCTTAGATTAAAGAGGACGGTACCATAACACTCATGACAAATAGGCCTAAGTGCTATAGTCAGGAACGGTTGGAAGGATGAAATCTCTCTGTCCACGATTTGACCGGGGACGGTGCTTTTATATGGTCGTATCGCCAAGAAAAACAAGTACGCAGAGTGGGGTCCTCCTACGTAAACATGACGTAGCAACGCGCGAAAAATAATCGTGACGTCTACGGATAATTTAAGAGCGCGAACGCCAAAGAAATGAATAGATAAAATAGTATACTAATTACAAAATATTCATAACATGAAAAATAACGGTTAATGAACGGTTGAACAAAATATCAGACATATATAATTTGAAAATTGCAATTCAAAATAGATATGAACGCAAATAAATGATATTTTATTCAATTAACGAAGGAGCTTCGTTACAGGCCCCTCCCTAAAATAAACAAGACTCTAACGGAATATGCATTAAAAGCGTTCAAAAATTAACATAAATAGCAAATACTCAAAACTAAACAGGAATTGGTAAGATTAAAAATTAAACTATACTAACAATCTTAAACCTAATCACTTGCACAGCGTCTTTGCATCACTCACGATGTCCTGATAATCTTAACTCTCACTCTGACTATTCTGCTGTTGCAGGCGGGCGTAGTGGGCTTCTGCCTCTCGACGGATCATGGAGATCAATTCGCCATCTACTCGAACACGGACTTGTTTGTTCATACGCTTCCTCTTCTTGGATATCTTGCCGGTGGTGCCTTCTTTTCTTACCCAGGCCCCAGGATTGACCGGACATGGTCTTTTCGTCGACGGCGGAATTGTCGGCAGCGGTGGAGGATCTGGAGTAAGAAAAGGCATATCCAAGGAGACTAGCGAGTCCAGTGACATTATTTGAAGGAGTGAAGATTCGTCAGAGTGAAGAGGAGACGGGATAGAAATGGTAGGGGGAGAAATGGGAAGAGACGGCTTCTTTCTGGATGCGGGCGACGGCGGCAGCGGAGATACCAAATCTGGGACCGGAGAAGCCCCAAATAACTGCAAAAGCCGGAATCCTAGATAGGCCTCGGCATCAGGACTATATAGTGTTGGTCCTATGTCGATCGTCGTCTCGTCGGCGGGCGGTACAGGAACGTCTGCTTTGGGAGGCGTCAGACAGCAGTATGTCCGATACTTCTCCTCCATCACAGCAATGGTGGCGGGCGAGACGAAATATCGAGGAGTCGTTGGACGCTCAGGCGTCTTCACGCCAGGCGGCGTACCCCATTTCAGGCGGTATTGCTCCTCGCAGGAAATGGCTGGAGCCGGCGATGACGGCGGCATGGGTGCTGTGGACTGGTCACGTTTCTGGGTGTGCTTCATCTTACAGACTGTAACTCATGGCACAATTGGCAGCTTTATATACCCTACTGGCCTCCCCCACTACCTCCAATGGATCTGGAGGTGGAAGATCGGCCGTAATTTCCACTCTGGTGGCTTCCATGCAGACAAAAAAAACACCTCGTGCGGCGGATTGCACGAAGTACGAGCTCTAGACGGTATTATGAGCACACACTTGGTACGGCGGATTGTACGAAGTATGAGCTCCGGATGATGTCTTGAAACAAAACACCTGGTGCGGCGGATTGCCCAAAATGTCAGTTCAAAACATCCTTCATGGCCTCCGGCGGAATCGGAGGCGGAAGATCGGTTTGCAGCTCGTCGGCGGACGGAAATTTAATGTCTTTTACATGGACTTTGACGGGCTTTCGTCTGTTTGGTACCTGTAACATAAGAACAGACGGGGACAGGATCTGGATAATTTTAGAGGGTCCTTCGTATTTAGGTGCCAACTTTGCGGTGAATTTCTTTGAAGCATCGGACAGATTATGCGTCTGGTGGTACACCCATTGTCCAATCTGCGGGCGGTAAGGACGATGGCGTAGATTATACGGTCTACTTTGTGTCTGGAATGCTTGAGCCAATTTTATCCTCACTATCCTGAAGAAATCGTCCAACTTGGATAGTTCCTGTGCTAAATCCTCGGTACTGGGTTCTACATGGTTCATCAACTGACCATCGGCGGTTCTTCGGAGGGAACTAGGCGGCATGAGCTCTCTACCGAAGTTAAGAAAAGCGGGCGTGAATCCAGTAGACTCATGCTTAGCACTATTAATTGCGAACATGAACTGAGGTAGGTACATATCCCATTCCCTATGGTCCTTTTCAATATACTGAGCTATCATAGGCCCTAACACACGATTCGTTCTTTCAACAGGGTTGGCCTGAGGAGCATACGGAGCGTTGAACCTGAGCTTAACACCTAACCCATTGAAATAATTCTTGAAATCGTGGCTAGCAAACTGGGGACCATTGTCGGCCAATAAGACTTTAGGACAGCCAAAACGATAGATGAGCCTTTCCTTAAGTGCCTGGATAACAGTCCGAGAAGTGGCAGAACGAAGCGGCTGACATTCCACCCACTTAGTGAATCTATCCTGTAAAACTAATAAAGAAGTGAATCCTTTCTTCGAACGCGGAAAAGGTCCAAGGAGATCCACGCTTACTTGTTCCCATGGGCAATCGACAGGTGAAAATAACATTTGTCCCAATGGTTTTCCTTGATTAAATTTATGTCGTTTACAGGATCTGCATCGGTTCACATACCTACGGACGTCTCGAAACATTCCTGGCCAGTAATACAACGAGGCGGCTCTCGCTGTGCTTTTGGCGACGCCCAGGTGTCCTGCTTCTGGAGCGTCATGAATTTCCTTCAGGACGGTGTTTCGATCGGATCTTGCTACGCACAACTTCCAAGCGCGTACTCCACTCATATTATGCACGTCAGGTATATGTCTATATAACCTACCGTTTTCCAGTCTATATTCCTGATGTTTTGCAGGTTCGGAACGGACATCAGAAACTTTCTTGTTGTACCAAGCGCAAGACGTTTCTTCGAGCAAGGCACATGCGTCTTCATCATTTTCATGCGTGTAAGGAAGCGGCGCGCGTGATAGGGAGTCAGCTAAATTATTCATGGCTCCTTTTCGGTATTTCACAATAAAATCGAACTGTTGTAGATCGATAGCCCAACGACTAAGTCGTCCGGAAGGATTCTTCAGATCATTCAAGAACCTCAAACACTGGTGATCGGTAACAATAAGGAACTGGTTAAACTCTAAATAGTACTTGAACTTCTTGATTCCCCAGACAACGGCAAGGGCTTCCTTCTGGGTCACAGAATAATTGACCTCTGCCTTACTCAAAGTCCTGCTTGCGTATGCTATCACTCTTTCGGCACCTTCTATCTCTTGAATCAAAACGACTCCCAAACCTCTTTCACTGGCGTCGGTGTGCAGCTGGAAAGGTTTGGTGAAGTCCGGGCATGCGAGAACAGGGCTCTCTGTCAAGGCTTTCTTGACAGCAGCAAACGCGGCTTCGTGTTCCGTCGTCCATTCCCAATGTACATTCTTCTTGATCAAATTTACCAGCGGAACGGTAATTCGTGCAAAGTTCGGTACAAAACGACGATACCACGAAGTCTGCCCCAGAAAACTACGAATTTCCTTTTTATTTCTCGGTGGCGGTACATTTAAGATCGCAGCTATCTTGTCTGGATCGGTGCGGATGCCTTCAGGCGTGACTACGTGACCCAAATATTTTATGCTTCGTTTGGCAAATGAGCATTTATCGGGCTGTATCTGGAGACCGGCTTCACGCAAACGTGAAAAAACAGTGCGTAAATTCTTCAAATGCTCGTCGAAATTCTTTCCCAGGATTATTATATCGTCGAGATACACAAACGCGTATTCTGCCATCTCTGGTCCTATGATGGAGTCTAATAAACGCTGAAACGTCGCTCCTGCGCTATGAAGACCAAACGGAAGTGTTTTAAACGAAAACAGGCCCTTCCCAGGAATTGTAAATGCGGTAATGGGTCTGCTAGCTTCATCCAATTCCACCTGCCAATAGCCACTCTTTAAATCGAGTGTTGAAAAATATTTACTATTTCGAAGTTTGTCTAGTATATTTGAAATATATGGCAGGGGATATGAATCTTTGATCGTGACGGCGTTAACTTTGCGAAAATCCACGCAGAAACGTACACCACCATTCTTTTTCGCGACCACTACGATAGGTGAACTCCACGGACTATTACTGGGTTCAATAATATCGTCACAAAGCATTTTGTCTACCTCTGCATCTATCAAAGCCTGCTTCTTTGGGTTGCACGGATAATACCTTTGCTTAATCGGGATTGCGTCCGGTTTTAGTCGAATAGTATGACGGATAAGATTCGTCCGGCCAGGCACAACAGTAAACTTTCCCAATTCTTCCTCCAGGAATTTTTTTCAAAGCGGTATCTTTGCGGTCCTGCATCTCAGAGAGCCCACAGTTCGCGGAAATAACTGCGTCGTCTCCTTTGAAATACAGTTTCCTCTTGGAAAAATCGAGGACAGCTCCTACCTCTTTAAGAAAATTAATCCCAAAGATGACGGAACACGGGCTTTTAGGCATTATTATAAAATTCACATGTGTTATACGGCTACCCATGTGTACGGGCAAAGAAACAGAACCAGGTGACTCTACGATATCTCCATTTGCTAAGCGGACTCTAGATTTACGGTTGAGGACACGTCGGACATCTTCTTTTAATAAGCGGGTGACTAGAGATTTAGACAAAAATGAAGATGTAGCGCCGCTGTCTACAAGCGCACGCAAACTCTGTCCAAAAATATTAACGCGGATCCACACGCGATTGTCGGACCCTGTGGAGGTCCTGTCGTGAATCTGCGGACGTTTAATCGGCGGTGTTATTGCGAACGGACGGTCTTCGCCTGCAGACCGCCCTTCTCGGAGTTTCCCTGGCATCGACAATCCTTGGATCGTATGTTCAACTTTCCACAACGCGAGCAAAATAATTTAAACGGATTCCTGCAATTTGCTCTCATGTGATCCTCTTTTCCACAATTCCAGCAACGTCGTTCTGGATGTGATAACTTTTGCGTTGGTGCCGATTGTGTACGAACTTCGCGAGGCTTTGGATTTTGTACGACGTACGATAACTGATGTGAACGCGGCGTTATCGAAGAAGTACCGGGTTTAGCACCAGATGATTTTTCTGGTGAACGGGTTTCATTATTTCTCTTATTAAATCGTGCTTGCTCCTCCTGAAGCAACTCAAACTCGGCAGTAGCTTTGGACAGTTGTCTGAGTGACTGTACCGCGTCCCGACGCACGTACATTTTATACGCAGGCGACATGTTATTGTACACGCGCTCTAGTTTCTCTTCCTCGGACATCGCTCTGCCGCGTCTTATCAATGTCAACATTACGGTTAAATAGTCCTTAAAAGACTCATTACTTTTTTGTAGACGGGACCGTATATCCAAATCTACTGATAATTCATACCGTGGTGGAAGATACTGAAGTTTAAAATCTTCTAAAAACTCGTCCCACGTACCCCAAAGTGACCTATTATTCCGTAGCCACAAAAGTGCTTTATCTTTAAATAATTCAGGCAGCGCAGTAAGCATCTGTTCGTCTGTGATTTCGTAACACATTTGCAACTCATTGATCCTTTCTAAAAATAAAACAGCGTCCGAACTACCGTTGAAGTGTAAACCCCACTTCCTTAAGCAGTCGCAGATCGCAGCTGGAGATTTGTCGGTTTTCGCGTCTACAAGCGGTGGGTCTGTGTGAAAATTTCCCTTAGTCGCGGAGCCCTGCTTAAATTCCTTCAAAAATACGCTAAGGCGTTTACGTACCTCATCTACTGTACCAGAAGCGTCTAAACCTAAGGCTTTCGTAATTGCGTTTAAATCCTCCTTTTTGAGATTATATATAGTCCCACTAGAAGTCGGATTTTCCGTTTTATCCGGCTTATCCGGCTCCGTCATTGTTTGAAATTGTAATGTACAAAATTATATACCGAATAAAATTATATTCCTGTTTTTATTTATTTATTTATCCTATTATTCCTAATATTTAACATAGAACCTGTATTATTTGTATGACTATCCATTTGTAAAATTTATACTTTATATCCTTTCAAAGCAAAATTATAATTGAACTGGTTACGGTCTATCATAAAATTCAATATTTATATTTACCTAATTTAATTTTGCTTACTTGAAATAATTTATTTTTATGCTAAAAACAAAGGCCCCACGTTGGGCGCCATCTTGGCATGCAGTGGTTAATTTATAAATAATTGCGGTTAATTATTTTCGGAGTTAACGGGAAACCACCGCATGCCAAGAAAAAAAAACTAAATAACTATCTATTTTTCTTTCTCTTTTAAATTATTAGATTCAATGCTCACTGATAGTAGTTTCTCATCCAGACGCGGGTGCACGTTGGGAAGTCTATACTTACATAATGCTATAGCATATATCCACGGATTAATGTCGGTAAACGAGCCAACTAACGTAACGGTAGGGGATACGTCAAAAGAACAATTTAAAATGACTTCTCGTGCTACTGGGTGAAAGTGACTATGTGAATCTAAAAAAACGTATCACGAACCAGCTCTAGTCGAGATTATTTACATGGGTACGTACTACTTTGTTTCTTTACCATCTAATATTCTTATTTTGATGCTATGACGGATGTTTGTTTACCTTTGAAAAGCATGAATAAAATTAACCTATCGATATACCATACAACAGACGAATTTTATATTATTGTGTTTATTATAATCAAAATTATATACATACAAATACAACAAACATATTTACAATAACTACATGCTTACGACGTAATAATGATATGAAACAAATCAAAACGGAACATTAAAATCGCAGTCAACGGTCTATAAATAAAATATTTACTCTATAA
Source organism: Amphimallon solstitiale (assembly GCA_963170755.1). Lineage (NCBI taxonomy): Eukaryota > Metazoa > Arthropoda > Insecta > Coleoptera > Scarabaeidae > Amphimallon > Amphimallon solstitiale. The sequence goes on from OY720685.1 coordinate 27,624,362, forward strand.
CCTAAAATTACATTCGTATTTCAAATTTATCAGTGATAGAAAATACAGCAGGTCTTGTTACATTAGGAATAATTCTATATTCAGTGTTTTCACAATAAAAGAAAATTATTATCATCTTTAAAACATTGTCCGGGCTTTACTAACGATTAACGGTGAAACTTGTCGGTTATCGCAGAATGCGCGGTCGGTTAGAGTTGCGGCGGGGAAAATGCAATGTTTATTTCGCGGTAATACGTGATTTGTACATAGGTTCGGAGATAAAGAAATTTACGTGCGAGAATTTATAACTTATTACGACGTTACGAGTGTCTGGAAAATAATTTAAAATTAGTTAATCTGGTCTACGGTTTTCGGAATACTTTTAATTGAGATATGACAATTGGCCTACGTCAATTAAAAGAAAAGGTACTTAATTACAGCATGACAATCGGCCTGCTGAAATTAAAAGGTTTTACGGACTGAAGCACGACAAATTGGCCTGCTTCTACGGATCTTTAATCAAAGCACGACAAATGGGCCTGCTTAGATTAAAGGAGACGGTTTACGGATTGAAGCACGACAAATTGGCCTGCTTCAATGGATCTTTAATCAAAGCACGACAAATGGGCCTGCTTAGATTAAAGAGGACGGTACCATAACACTCATGACAAATAGGCCTAAGTGCTATAGTCAGGAACGGTTGGAAGGATGAAATCTCTCTGTCCACGATTTGACCGGGGACGGTGCTTTTATATGGTCGTATCGCCAAGAAAAACAAGTACGCAGAGTGGGGTCCTCCTACGTAAACATGACGTAGCAACGCGCGAAAAATAATCGTGACGTCTACGGATAATTTAAGAGCGCGAACGCCAAAGAAATGAATAGATAAAATAGTATACTAATTACAAAATATTCATAACATGAAAAATAACGGTTAATGAACGGTTGAACAAAATATCAGACATATATAATTTGAAAATTGCAATTCAAAATAGATATGAACGCAAATAAATGATATTTTATTCAATTAACGAAGGAGCTTCGTTACAGTATGAGGTGACCTTTGTTTCTGGTGTCATGCGGATGACTCTTTTTATTAAATTGGAACGAATTTGGTTACAAATGTGACTCTTGTAAATATAGAACAAACTTCAAAATTGAATTAAAAAGACATATAAAAACTAAACATTTGAATGAATTTGATTATAAATGTGATTCTTGTGAATATCGAGCAGGTCGCAAAAGTCATTTAGAAGTACATATAAAAGCTAAACATCTGAAGGAATGTGATTATAAATGTGATTCTTGTGAATATGGAACAAACATCAAATGTAATTTAGAAAGACATATAAAAACTCAACATCTGAAGAAATGCGATTACAAATGTGACTCTTGTCAATATGGAACAAACACCAAAAGTTATTTAGAAAGACATATAAAAACTAACCATTTGAAACAATTTGATTATAAATGTGACAAGTGTGGATTTGAAACAAACATCAAACATCATTTAGAAAGACATATAAAAAATATACATTTGAAGTAATTTGATTAGCAATGTAAGTCTTGTGCATTTGGAACACACCTCAATTGAAGACGTTTACGTAGAAAGCCTATATGCCACACTTGATGTTTTAATTTTGGCAAATCAAACTTTAGTAGTAGTGAGACATTATATAAAAATGAAAAACTCAAATAGATTTACACTGACCAAGATTCCCAGTAAAAAAGACTCACACATTTCTTTAAATGCTTTAATTTGCAAAAAGATGGTGCTTTCATTTCTGTTACAGAAAAAAAATAATAATTCTAAGGTTAACAAAAAACGTTCTTAAAATTATAGTCAACTAAAGTCTTCGCCAAGAACAAAATCTGCATCCGTGTTGCAATTAGAAAAACAGGTATGTTGGGATCAATTTCTCAAGCACCTTTTGTTTTGTGAAAACTGTGACTTACTTCTAGTATTTAATAGGAACTAATTCTCCTTTTTTTTGTTCACTTTAGCAGGTTCAGTATAGATTTGTATTAAATTATTGGTTAATAATAATTTTCCCAAACTTCTTTTGTCAGTATTGATCGTTTTAAAATTATTAATCCGTAAGTGCTTCCTTTTCATTAGATTTATAATCTCTTTATCATATTGAAAAACACATATCTTGCAGCTTTTGTTGAGTTGCTGCTGTAATAGCTGAATTCCCTTTTGAGAGTGTTGCAATCCATGTACTGATAGGAACTCTTTCTTACATATTCTCATGTCAAATCTGGAAACTTCTACAAAATAATTAAACCAACACCACCTTATATAACAAGGCCTAACAGCTGATGAATCCACGCGCGTTTAATCACTAGGAATACGCCGCCTAATTGTCATACTGCATGATATTATAGTACGGTATTGCTGTTTTAATTCTTAAATACATTGCTTTTGTTCTTAATTTTTGTTGAAGATCATTGTAAAATGCCGTTCAAGTGTTGTGTACCAAATTGTATTCAATATCCCAATATGCTTTTAGATTTTTCAAACCGTCAATTAAGCTTAAAGTGCCAAGTGAGTCTACATATCAGAAAGAAACGGTAAATGTAAGTGTAACTCACAATTTGAGCAAAACACAGAAGACATACTGTCCTATTTATCAGCAAAATCTAGCTTGTTATCTCCAGACCATAAGATTGTTCTATTACTTACAAATGAGACACGTTTAAAAGAACATTTGACAATAATGAAGCATTAGCTACCAGTGCTCGTCCTTTTATGATTGCAAGTTCAAAATCTCCTTATAAAGATGCTGTGCATATCTTACCCATAAATACGTTAACAAGTGAGACATTACTTTCATCTCAGAAAAAAATGTGACAGATCCACACAGTATAGGATTTGATGTGTTATGGCTGGTGTCAGATAATCATACAGTAAATAAAAAAGCCGTATCTTTATTTAGTGAAACGCCTGAAATAAAAATTACATACAACCACCAACCTGCAGATACTAGCAGTCCTTTGTATTTTGTAATTGACACATCCCATACTCAAATGTATTAGAAATAATTTGTTAAATAAAGAAAAGTAAGAGTTTTTATATTCAAGAATTGCTGGTGCACATTCTTGATATGACATTAATCATAAAAATAACATGCCCCAATGTAAAAGAATGAAGCTGCACGACAATTAATGTATTTAATATATCGCGGGTGTATTGAAGCAAAAAAAATAAACATTACTAAAGTCGTTCAGAGAACTTATTCTTATATTTATGTAAATCATTTTTGTACAATAATTGTGTTTTCATGTTTGTTGAAGTAAAGATGTAGTAATTGATAAGATTGTCAATATTCTATTAAATTAAATACATGTATTTTTAACTAAACTTGTTTTGTTTATTATTTTATTGGTTTATAAATAAAAAAAATATTAACAACTCGACTACAGCGCCACCTATCGAGTTCAGATTATGAGAATTTCTTTTTTGGCATCAAACCAACATATACTGTGAATATGAATCATTCCGGTGCATAAATATAGAATTTGTTAATAACTTAACTACAGCGCTACCTATCGGATCCTAGCATAGCTATGACCACAATCGGTCAAGTCGTTTAGAAGTTACATGTTCACTAAGAGCCGCACCAACGACTATACGTATTTGTATATAAAGATACTCTTAACCCTTTATTGCCCAACCTGCGTTTTATTTCGAATTAAGCCGTATTTTTTGTTAGTACTAAGAAACATATGCTCAAAAAGAAGTCTTATATTTTTTGAAAATATTAGAGTGCCGTTTTATTATTTTTTTGGTGGTGGGACATGAGAGTCCCGTGAGGAATAAGCAAGTCAAAGTAAACACCATTATTTCCAAAACAAATTTATTTAAACATTTATTTCATGATATTTTACAAAACAGTTTTTTTTGCTATTGCAACATAAATAAACATTACAGGTACAACATTTTGATTGCGGTCTAGATTCTATGGCATTAGAGCTACACATTTCACACCTCCCTCTTGTGACAGTAAAAACTGGCCAGTGTTTTCCCAACTTACTTGTTCTTATGTCATTGGGAACACTATAATTGTACTTTCGTCGTTTTCTCTGACAGGAAGATGAAGACGTACTGCAGGGTGGTGTAGAACTTGACGGTCTATTGTAATTTCTTTGCAAAAAAATTTCTGATTGATTCATCAATCCAGTTGCCAGTGATCTACGAAATTCTAGCGGTGTTACCTTCTCAAATAATTGATTTGAGATAATGCTGGCATTCACAAATGTTATATCTATGAGGCCCCAAAAGATACGGTGCCACCACTTTCTGGATTTTCTGTCGACACAGTATGTACTTCTAAGCTGATCTGCAAGATCGACTCCTCCCATACTTGCGTTGTAATCGTTGACAATTTTTGGACATTTAATGGCAACATATGATCCATCCTTTGCCTTTCTTCTAGCCTCAGCGTCTTCATTTCCATGATAATTAGATGCAAAGTGCACAACTTTGTTATCTTTCCAAGTAAAATATGCTACATTCGTCGAAGAAAATCTGTAGTCATAGTCGCCTCTTTTCATTGCTTTTTCAGCTTGCATGTCCTGTGGCAGATGTTTCCGTGTGGTGCGGATAGTACCACATGCTAACGTGTTTTCCATGAGGAGTTTTTCCAATAATGGTATCGATGTAAAGTAGTTATCGAAAAATAACCTTCTGTTCTGGTTCCAAAATTTTTTTGAAAGGGAAAGAACAACACGTTCTCCCAACCCAAATTTTGCAAACTCTTCCTGCAACTCTTCATTTTTACCTTGATACAAATCAAAGCCCAGTATATAACCATTCTGGTCTGCAATTGTCCAAACCTTATATCCTCGTTTTATGGGCTTCATCGGATTATATTGTTTGAGGCAACTGCGCCCCTTGAATAAAATCATTGATTCATCAATGCTCAATTCTCTTGTGCCATTACTGCACTTACAAAATTGTTCATTCAGTGTTGCTATCATAGGTCGAATTTTGTAAGCTTTATCTTTATTAGATATTGGCAATGTCTTATTATCATTGACGTGTAAATTCTGCAAAATCTTTTCAAACCTATTCCGGGGCATTACTTTTGCAACATATGGAACACACAAATCCTCGCTTGTACTCCAGTAGTGCTTCCAACTTGGTAGTATGTGATACCCCATGAAGAGATTTATTCCCAAAAAAGCCAATAACTCACATTTATTCAAATTTAATACTTTGCCATTCTGCACTGCATATAAGTTACTTTGGTAAATTATATTTTCCAATGCAGGCTCTATAAGGGTAATAAAGACGTCAGTAGGGGTATCACATGCGGCAAAAATATCGAAGTTCGCACCATCTCTAATACTGTATGGTATGTCACGTTCCCTGCAATGTTTCTTTTTCCATTTTCTAATTGGCTCAGGTGCATCATTAGCGGTACCAGTCGCAGGTATGTCTTCAGTGTTATCATCTGAATTGACCTCTGGCTCAACTTCCTCAATTTCATCTATTTCTTGATCACTGCCAACGTCACTATTTGCGTGAACATCGGGCAAATTATAGAGCATTTCTTCTATATTTTCTGCTTCGCGTAATAATTCAGCATCAGTAAGCGTCCGTGTCCAATGATTCCGTTCCATTTTACATATGTTCGATGTCTCTAGCAAAAAATACCTAAAAAAACAAAACAAAAAGAAATTGGCGAATATAGAAAATATGTAGCCATTTTATTCCCGACGGGACTGTAGGGTACACATTTTGTAAATGGCTATGAAACTATTAATTCAGTAATTTTTCGAAACATAAATGTTCTTGTCCTAAATACACAATATGAATTACCTAATTATTCCAATTTTATTAATCAAACGATGCTATCAACAGTAGAAAAGAATAGTCAACTTACCTTGGTCACACAGTCAGGTTATGGTATGACAGTAGAAAATATAATCTGGCACAACTCCAAAATCATTCACTTTGGTGCTGCCATCTAGACACAAAAGCTAGAAATATATGTACTGGTTCGTCCCGTTAGGCAGTAAGATAAATAAACGCTTGCGTTATGATTCTTATTACTTTCAAACTTTACGGGACGTAAAAGTCCCGTCGGGCGATAAAGGGTTAAATCATTATCAGGGCTCTGCCATTTGCAGTGTATAGTAATAATAATCCGATTATTATCATCCGAGCAGTGAGTATGTATACTCGATTATTGAAATTATTCCGGTTTGCCTATCACTGCTACAAATAAAGAATAACCGTAATTCACGTAAACATTGCGATTTAGCGCTTTTCATTTTATTCAGTCGGCAAGTTGGCAACATTTTCATTCACTTTTTCCACCGCCAGTGTTTAACCTTCAAAATCGCCTCGGTAAGTACAGTCCTCTCAACAATAAGGTTGGCAATCAATCTAAAGTATAAATTCTGTCTAATATTAGTAGATCGAGCTATAACTTTATTATGAATGAAATAGCCAATCTTTCCAGCAACAGACTTTTGACGTGGATGAATAGGTAAATACATTCATGAAGATACACTTAAAAGGAGCGTCTACCTATCGAAAACTATGTCTCCGTAAGGCATCGCGGTTTGGCGTTTTTTAGATTTATTTTGTAATTTTAGAATCTCAGATTTGGGTTGGCAATGCAAAAGGCATACATTTATAATGTCAAGGTCAGTTTTTGTATTAATATATTTTCATAAAAAACTTATATATTTTAGAAACAACCACAAAAATGCATACACTTGATTAATGTATACTAACTAAAGCTGGTACGCAAAAGAAAAAAACAACCTCTACGCCCCAGCTGCACATTTGAAGAACGATCTAAAAAAAAATCAATTTATGTAATTATATTTGAAGATAAAAAATTGAAAATAGTAAACATTGTCACACACATTTCATGCAAGTGTTTTTCGAAGCGATCCCATCGTCTGTCCCCACTTTACGGTATCTCTACGGGCCCTAGCGAAGACGCAAATCTATCGGAATCGGTCGGCTATTGCAGATTTGAATCCGAACGACGGACAGTTTTTGCAACTGGAAAGTAATGCAGTACCTATAATATTGGAGTGTATATAACAGATGGGCAAGCGGAAATTGAATTATAAAACATCAACAAAACAAAAAGTACATATTGCTGTGGCAACATAATTATTTGGTATAAAATAAATGTAGTATTGTCATACGTTAGTCATTGCCAAATAGATTATGCTGTGTGCTGTTCCAGCAATATAATTTCTAAAAATAATGATAATTTTTATTATCTTTAATATATTCAATTATTTTCTTAACAGCACGTACTTTATAAGTATACGTGAGTTCTGTCAGTGTTCAACCCTCTTTTCTCCTGATAAATCTCTTGTTTATTTTTTTTATAGGGATAAGGTTATAGTTTGTATTAAAGAAAAATCAGAATCTATATAAAACATAATTGTATATTTTATTCAACATTTTAAGAATAGATAGCATCGCTATACTATATTCACCCAAGAATTATAAAAGAAAACATAATTGAAAGAAAACATTTATACCGTATTCTCGGTTGAAATGTTTTGTAGAATAAATATATCGATAATGCTTAATTAAAAATAAAAATATCCTGTTTTAAAACAGCGAAAAATTCAATTGAATATCAGTATTCTATTAATATTGTGCTAATTCTATTCTATCAGAAACATTATTTTCGCACGTAATGCTCTGATAATCTTAGAACTTCGCAATTGTCAATGTTCGGAGGAAAAGCTTGAATTTGATCACTGGTAACAACCATTCGGACGCATTGCGACCAGCGTCTCAAAATCCGCCACCCAGAAACATTTCCCTTTTCTAAATATCTATTTTAATTTTTAAATTTGAAATCAAAAGAATTGCGAGAATTAATGATACTTAATAAAGTGTCAGAAAATATACATTCGCACGTTATATCCTCTTAACACCCAACACCATTAATAATCCTATTTGTGTTGTATATAAAAAAAAACTAATGAATTAATATTATTACAGGACAATATCTATTATCCCTGCTGCCGAACGTTATACTGAATAAACATTTGCACATTGTATTCCATATACGCATAGCAGCATTGATAAATCCTTGTATTAAAACTTACTTTGTATCGTTAAACATCCCGTGCGTTCAGGGAGTTACAGCGCTGGAAGCGCATACCGCTAGAGCTTGTGGCCAGCGCCTGAGAACGGGTCACAGTAGTACATTTTAAAATTGGTGCTTGGACATGCGTACTTTTACTTCCCAGGCGACACACTGTCGTCAAAATGACGTCAATTATTGGACATTGGAGACCAAATGGGACGTCGCAAGCGACGTACCAATGACGTCTTTATGACCGGCGAATGTCACAGCCCAGGGACGTCATTTGGCAACCAATCCAGTACGTCAAATGAGACGTCAAATTGACGTACTATTTCTTATCAAAAATGACATATTTAAAGGCAAAAAATGCAGCATAAATTCAATAAGTGATATTTTATTGGTTATATAAATACATTTATAATATATACATATTTTAAACAAAGCATTATTAAAATATTCTCCTACTCTAGTTATGGTATATATGGTATATGTGTAAATATAATGTATAATAATTCATGATGAAGTAGAGGCAATGACACCCACACATGGTTAAGAGGAAAAACAATACATTTTGTAACGATTTGATCTGTGCCATATTTCGACATTATGGGATAAATCCTGTACACGGTAAATATTGAACTTTTTTGAATCGATCGGATATTTAAAGAAGGAAGTGTAATTCTGAAAACGGTTACCTAGGATGGTAACATTCATTTTCATTGTCAACAACTATATTTTGTATTTTCACAACTAATCGCTCTGTTGTAAGACAAAAACAATCTGCCTCTGAATGAGACGAAACGGAAAACTGAAAATTCTTAAAACAAAGCTTTTTATATTGCTTGCAAGGAAAGTTTGGTATTGGTCCAGAAAGGTGAGGAATGTAATATTCATGGGAACTTTGAAAAAAGACACTACAATCACGGCTTTCGTATTGTGTCATTTCGATTTCCTTCAGTCGTCTATGGATTTGCTGCAATGGCTTATTGGGGGACTGAACTAGTGATTTCAAGTGTCCTAGATAGTTTTCAAAAGGAAAGGCTGACACATTATATAAAGGTCCGTAAATTTCGGCATCATCTGCCAAATGTATTAGCAAGTGTACGTTGTAAATGAGAAAATCGATGCCATAGATCTGTACACTGTGTTTTACAAACACATTCAAAAGCTGTCGTGCCAAGGCGATTCCCAAAGTTTCAATGTGTCGTTTCGAAAGTAGTATCATAATTGAACAACTGAGCAACATGAAATGCTCATATATAGCTAAATCAACATCATCATTATATAGAACAATCAGTCCAGTGTAGAGTAAAAATAACCGCAATTCAGTGGCTTTCCAGTCTGCTAAGTAGTTCAAATCGCATCCTTTTCTATTGAATTCTACCGGAATAAATTTACTTAGACTATCAATTTTTTTTGACATAGATTGTACCGCAGTACCTCGCAATTTAGCATGGGTAACAGGTTTACCTGTCTAAATTTTAAGCAGTTTTTTCATCACCCCCAAGCAGATTGCATGCATATAATCTATTGGGAAGATATAAATCATATCAATCGGTAAAATTAGTAGAGGCGATTCTCCATGATGATGTTCTTTATCATCTTGAACACGAAATGATTGGTCATCTCTTTTTTTTGGCCGACGAATTACGAAAAATTATACGGCCATGATATACACCATAGTCTTCGCATCTATTACAGGAAGCGTAACCTGAGTACTGTTTGACACATTTTAGATATGCCCGTGCTGGCGCGTCACAAACGAAGCTGTGAATTTTTACTTTAAACAAATTATTGAGTTTTATACCTTCAGAAAGTAACTCTAATGATTCTTTTAAAAACTCTTCCAAATACTTGGATAATGGACTAGGTTTGCCCTCTCCTAAGAAAGAGCCAACCACGAAAGGCTCAGACTTAAAATTTTTCACTTGGGCTAAAATGGGCCAAAGTTGCAATTTGTGACCTTTATGAAAAATTGGTAGTCCATCAATATTGAATGAAATATGTATACTATCACATAGAGAAACATTATTAGGCACCGACATTAACTTAAGTTTTAAACCATCAATTAACCCAAAATGGCAATATTCTCCATTCAACAAAGGTTTTGTTATAGTCTGCCTTGGTGTTTTTAACAATGTACGACTATCCAAAGGGAGCTGATTATGGTATGGGTGTAAAATGTTCAAGAGGTGGGTAACGACAGTACGTTTAACGTACCTTTTCGTTGCCCAATCGGTCAAATCTTTGCGCAAATTATTATTAGCAACAGTCAAATTGTTAAGAGAATCTCTAAAAGCTCCGTCTTCGGTAGAGAGGCCTTCGCTACTTTTATTTGAACTTTTACTTTCAGAAAAGTGTTGGGTGTCATTACCGTCACTTTCATTTAAATTTAATATATTAGGAACAAAAACCACCGATGAACTAATGTCATTATTATTAATTGTTGAATATTGATCTGAAAAAATCTTACAACACGGCGAACTTACAGGTAATTGGGGACATGGAAGCTACTTGAAATTTGCAGCTGCCACTCTTCGATACAACTGCCTTTTAGAAACGACTGTTTTTCTTTTACAGGTTGCCATTTCGCTCTCTTCTAAGCTTCTATGGTGCGTGTTTTAGCCAAATCTTTACTTTATCTTCTATTTCCCTCTTAGTTATGTGATGTGAAATTTTTCTGACAGAACCTAAAACGTAATATGTACATAGCAAATTAGATCAATGTGTACCCTCACAGAAGTGAAAAACTTACAAATGACAACGTCCCTTAACTTGAGCTTTTTAAAGGCACGTTTTTGACCTCGTTTTCCATGAAAATTTAAATTAGTCGCAGATATTTTAAAATTGAATTTGTATGTGCTGTAAAGTCTCTGCCTCCCAATGTTGATAAATATGATGACTGTAAAACGTGAGTAAAAACAAGCTGGAGAACAACAAAATACATACCAAAGAGAGGAAATTATTCTTGTCTGTAATGTAAATCTCTAATTTTTCCAAATCGTTTTCTGTTTTCAAAGGTAGATCCACTCCTATCTCGTCTGGTAAAGCAGTATAGGTATTATTACCACCACGGTCTTGCTTCCGAATCCATTCTAATACTTGATTCATTTGTTGTGTTAGTGTTCTCAATGAATCACAAATGAACTTTTTGTCTGTTGGTCTTATAAAAGTCTGTGGCATATTTAATTGGAAAATCAGTAATTATTATACATACCAACATTTTCCTCAACAGTTGGACGTCTAATATTGGTTGGAGGTGTTACATCTATGCTACCAATGAAGAATGGATTTTGTGTTTGAACACCTTCACCACAACCTATGAAAGTACAAAATAATTTCAATTAATATAAAGCATTATTTAATATTTTAACTGGTCTATTGACTTATTCCCCTCACTTTTGAAATGAAAAATTCAAACATGATTGGACATTTTCAGAAAAGTTGTGAATAAGAAAAGCATTTAAATATGTAAAAATACACATACAGAATTTTGAATTTAAAAACCAATTGTTTGTCACCACTAGTCATACGAAGTTGAAAAAAGTCAATTAAATATATTAGACTACATCTCATCAACTAATTACAGTTCTTACGTCTACTACTGCCCAATTGCCCACTACACTCTGGCTGACTGTGACAACTTGAAACTGCAGGTGATGTATATGGAGTAACTGGCCGATAGTAATGAGACCCTCGCTGGGATAAATCACAATCTATCAATCATAGAATTAATTATTATTAATAGTATGAGATTTTAAACACTTTTTCCTTACTCTCAGAAAAATCACTACCCCTAGTACAGGAACTTAAAAATGGTGGCCTGGGTAACTGCTTTTTTGGTTTCTTTTTTTTTTCATCAACTTCTGAGTCTGATAGTTCATCACTGGAATATCTTATTCGTTTTCTTATTCTCTTTCCAGCGACAAGTAAGGATTCTTCTGGATCATCTGTTTCTAAATTGGATGTGTCTTCTGCTTTTTTTATTTTTCGTTCTGCAGTCTCATAATCATCTTTAAATAATAAAGCAAAATACGAATTAATAAAGCAACATAATTATCTCAGCTTATGTAGATAATATTATGTACTTTCAATTTTGGCTTTTAATTTTATTTATATCATTATCTTGTAGAAATGGTCTAGTATCGAACAGAATAGCTGATTTGATCACAAATGGTAGTACTGATTGCATATATTAGTGCTTTTGATAATACGTGTAATATAAACACCTATGTTCCTAACTTAATATGTATATAAAACTTTTTAAACTTCCAAACTTGAAACAATCCTCATAAATCTAAATAAATAATAGAAACATGTACACATAATTAATTTGTACAAACCTGTCTGAAAAAATATGCGTTTCACTATGTGCAATTTCCAACTTCCATCTTCAGGACATTCTAGGTCATTTTTTAATAGCTTCAAAAAATACTTTTTTGTTTGTTTCGGCGGCCAATAAACCTCCCTTTTCAAGGGTGTTAACCACGACGAATGTACCAACGAAATGCCTCCCTGGTTTGCGAATTCTACGCCAACATATGTCATCTAAAAGTTGTTATTGTAAAAGAAAGGGCCAACAGAAATTATAAATAAAAATGCTCGATAATGGCAACAATCGTATGGATAAGTAAGTGAGGTTAAGAGCACTTTCCACAATGTTCTGAACCGTGCAAAAGCATGGGAAATGACAAACTCTAATCTGCCTTCTACACTAGTTTAATTATAATTTCTATCGCAATTTTAGACTTGCCTTTCCTTTGAAAAATAAGCGAAAATAAACCAGAATTGAAGAACAGTCACAGACCGTGCACAAACCCTTGATCGCGTTTGAAATCGAAGATCAGAGACGCATTTTATGAGCTTGTTGCTGCGCATGCGTTAAACTATATCGTTCAGAGAGTAATTCAAATATATGATGAAATCCATAGTTAGTTCAAATTTTGAAATAATAAGCATATTTTTCGACAGCTACTACTACGCAACCTATTGTTTAAGGTTTAATAAGGCAATCATGTTTTATAAGAATATCACCAATTCATAAACAAGAGAAAAATAACATAAAACATCCAAGTTATTTAATTAGGTCGTTTTATAATAATGTTTCATATTCACAGTTAAAAGACGTAGTTCGAATAACTTCTTTCCATGTATATATATTCAATTTTTTAACATTGCGAGGATTTAATTGGTACTTTAATGACGAAACAAAGACGTCTTAAAGTCGTTCCTGAAAGACGTCAATTTTTCGACCTAAGAGACACGTCATTTGTACGTCGGTTATTGGGCTTATGACGTCGCCGACGAATAATAACCAATAATTGACGACAGTGTGTCGCCTGGGTTACTACTTCTGAAGTCTGACAGCGGCAATATGGTGTTGTGAAATTTATTATTATTTAATTTAATTATTATTATTATTGTTTGAAGTATGAAGACGTGACATACGTACTTTTAAAATCTAAACTAAAAATAAAGTCAACGTATTTGGTTTGTAATTAATATATGATGGCAATATAAAATCCTTATTTTAGAATTGACCGAGGAGATGGTAAATTATTTACTATAATATAAAGTGTGTTTAAATATTTAATACTCCATTTTACAGTGTATTATTATATGGATTATGTGGAAGTTTTCGATGAAGTTGGCGTAATCTATTATCAATATTATATCAGCAGTTTTGGTTGATATATTTATCGGCACTGTGAACAGTATTCATTTCAATTTTAATTAGTTGATGAATTTTCTGAATGCTAATGTTGCAGTAAGAGTAGGTATAACCACAGAATTATAACTGATACATAAATTTATTACAAAGAAATAACTTTGTGTGTTTATTTTATTACTGTAGTTGTAAAAACAATATTCTTCCAATATTTAACTTAATGAAATCTGATGTTAGCAAATCCGTTGGAATGTTTTGAGGTTTTAGTTGAAGATGATGTAACGATTAACACTATTATATTAGCAGTGTTGGCTGAGATATTTATCGGCACTGTGAATAGTTGTTCATTTCAATTTGAATTAATTGATGTATTTTTTGAATGCTACTTTGTAATAAGTGTATAAATAAATAAATAAATCGCCTATCCTATTGATAAATAAATATGACATAAACTGATAACATTGTGTGTTTGTTTTATTGTTGTGGTTGAAGAAGCAATATTATTCCAACATTTATCGTACTGGAATCTGATGGTAGATCTTGTGTAAAAGTCTTAAGTTATGTTACCTAATAGACTATGTAGCTATCTATACTTATGCATACAATACTAATGTATTTTAGAACACGAAAATATAATAAGAAGATAAGGCCCAAAAACAAACAATATTATATATATAGCTCATTAGTTTCAGTAGCAGCTCTTAATATTTTTGATTAAATTTAGTGCCAAATTAGAAGGAATTATGCTGTTTGACATTACTTGTTAGTTATATCTATTTCAAAATATATTTCAATACCTATATAAACATATCAAAAAGACTTATTAGGCACTATTTAAGATCTATTGTGCAACATAATTGAAGTTTTTATTGATCGTATTATTCACAAGAGTCAAATTTGAATTTTAACCGCTTTCTTTTACTGCTGCTAAGTCATCCAACCAAATTTATTTTCATATATTACTTAGGATTCACTAACAGTTGTTTGTTTATTAGAAATAAATAATCTATTTCAAGTAGAAAAAAGTCCATCATAGAAATTAGAATTATAAATTAATTTGTGTAAAATCGATACTGGATAGCCGTTATTGGCAAAAATATTCTGCAGTGTCTTAAGGTTCTTATTTAAAAATCTGGTATCGGAGATGGTAGTTATTCTATTTTTCATCGCTATGACTGTGTTGTATTTTTGATTCAGAGGATGATTGGAGAAAAAGTTTAAAAATCTGCCTGATGCCGTAGGTTTCTGATACCAGTCTAAACACAAAACATTCTCATCCGTTCTGATTACTTTAGTGTCAAGGAAGGGGATACTTCTTTGGCTTTCCACTTCCACAGTGAAAGAGAGGTTTTTATGGAAGGTATTGAAAGCGTCTGTAATTATGTGTATCGAGTCTTGAGGGACCGCACAGATGATGTCATCGACGTATTTATAAATAAAAGGAAGCATAAAGGGTAACTTTGGAATCACACTATCCAACAGGAAATCCATGGTAATAAGGGCCAAAATGGGACTAATTGGTGATCCCATGGGTGTGCCAAAAATTTGTATATAAAATTCCTTATTAAAGGAGAAATATGTGTTATTAAATATGAATTTTAGCAGATTTAAGAATGAGCCTCTTGAGAGATCTGTATGACTCTTAATTATGTCCCATTTCTTTTCTATGATCTCTATTATTAATTGAATGGGTATACTTGTAAACAAGGAAACCACATCCAAAGATATTAGTATGTACCCCCTAGGTAGTGTGAACCCATCTATTAAATTTACAAAAGCGAACGTATCCTTTATATTGTAGTTTGTAGAATCTGCCAGGGCGGAAGTCAATATGTTTGATAAAAATTTCGAGAGATTGTACGTTGTGGAATTAATAGAGGAAATTATTGGTCTTAATGGGACATCTAATTTATGAATTTTAGGTAGGCAGTATAATTTGGGAAAACTGGAATTATATGTGAGAAGATGTTTACAAGTTACATCCGATATCTCCTCCCTCTTCTTAATTTCTCGAATAAGGTCATTGTATTTCCTTTGTGTAACCTCTGTAGGATCTCGGGATAAATGTTTATATGTGTGGACATCCCTTAACATTTCACAAGTTTTTTCAATATATTCAGACTTATCCATTGCCACAGTACAACCACCCTTATCAGCCTGTAGTATGTAAAGGTCAGGATTGTTTTTGAGAAATTTTTGTGTTTTTGAAAACATAAAATTATGAACCGATCGCTTGGTATCTTTTGATTTAGTAAGAAAATTAGTGACTATATTTGTCACCCCCGCCCTCATCCCATTTTTTGATTCTTCTGGGATCTCTGTTATAATATCCTCTACATCGGCCAAGAAGTGGCCAATATCGAGGTTTTTTGGGGTAACTGGCAAGCCAAACTTAGGACCCAATGACAAAAAGGCACCTACATCTTCAGGAATATCAATGGATGATATATTTTTAAACCACTTTGAGTTATCAGAAAACAACCTATCCCCCGACTTTAACCCCTGTAACCTGTTAAACTTATTTATATTGGTACGTGGACCTTTCGATTTCTCTTATCATAAGCTATTTTTAAACTGTCCTGAAAAGTTTGTAGAACATGCGAAGGAATTATAGTAGCCAATCTAGATTTAATTTGATTAATTGAAGCGGTAAGTTTAGAAATTACAGTACATGTTATTTCTATTTCCAAAGATAGCACTTTATTTCCCAACTTGTCCATGAAACTGCTTACTTCACTACCCAACCTGCCATTGCTCGTAGCTAAAAGGCTATATATATTAATTCTTCCATCCTGGATGTGTTTCGGCAAAAGACCCTTTCGTCTGCATCGCAACAAGAAAACCCGCCTGTTTACCATATTTGCCATCTTGATGTTATTGTTTGACCATAATTTTAGTAGTTTGGAAATATCCACACCAAAAGTGGACCTAATTTCTTGATAAAAACCCATCTGTGATAATTCGATTGCAGTAATTCGACCGTACAATGTAAGAAAAGGGGAATGATTTAAATCGGGTAAGCGGTCTGTGATGGTCTTAAAAAAGAAGAAAAAACCTCCTTTGCTCAATCCTCGAATTTTCGTTCTTTTATTGAGAACTTATTCATGAGGTACTAAAATGTCATATTTAAAAAAATTACAATTTGAAATATTTTTAACAATAAAATTCTACTTACAAACTAGAGGTCCGAAGATACACAAATATGATAAAACATGTTATTATTTAAAACACTAAAATTATCCATTACGACTGTTAAAAAAAAACATTAATACATTTCAACAAAACTATCGATGCACGAACAACATTGTGTATAATGTATCTAAGTATGTAAACGAAAAGTAAAACGCACCAACGTCCTTGTCAAAATACCTACACAAAAAGAATCTTTTTTCTCGTCTTTAAAAGAAATAACAATTTATTTTATAGGTCCTTTTTGTCTCAGTCCGTGACTTTTTAACAAATAACAATGTGAATAAGTATTATTGAATTAATTGATACATAAATTAAAATTAAACTAAAATCCTCCCCCCTGTCAATTATGTCCCCAATAAGTTGCAGTAAATGTTACTCAACTGATTCGTATCTGTTTTAAAGTTGATGGTGTTAGTTGTGTTTTGTATGTGAAACATTTCTAGGAAAAGTCTCTTAATATAATTACTCTCCACATCCACAACCTTTACACCCCCAAAATCGAATGTGTGACCCTGCTCTAGCGTATGTTTTGCCAAAGCACACGATTTCTTTTTAATTGTACAGTCACTTTTATGTTGACTGATTCTGTATTTTAGCCACTGCGATGTTTGACCAATGTAACACCCCTGACAGTCAATGCATGGAATACTGTAAACAGTGTGGTTTTTGAAAAGAGTAGGTGTTTTGTCTTTTACCACAGAAAAAAGATTATTAATTTTGATGTTGTTCCATTTAGCTATTATTATTTGTGGGAAGGGTTTAAACAATTTGACCACTCTTTCTGTGAGGTGCCTAATGTAGGGTAACCTTTTGTATTTCAGTGCAACACTAGTTTCTTTTGTAGGTCCATCATAGAAATTAGAATTATAAATTAATTTGTGTAAAATCGATACTGGATAGCCGTTATTGGCAAAAATATTCTGCAGTGTGAACATTTTTTGATTCTTCTGGGATCTCTGATATAATATCCTCTACATCGGCCAAGATTCTACAAACTACAATATAAAGGATACGTTCGCTTTTGTAAATTTAATAGATGGGTTCACACTACCTATAGACGGAGAGCTAGCTACAAAAAACAGCATCGATTTGGTACACGGCGTTTGAGTTCGTGAACTGTAAGAAAATACTTACTACAACCCCGAATGGCATTTCTGGCTGTTCGTTCAGGCCGCAAAAGAAAATTACAGCCAGTTTTCCACGACGAAAAATGTGCCGGAAAAACTGATGAGGTACACGCGTGAAAATTGATGCATGCTAATGTGAGAACCTCAACTAAGAGCGGTACACTAATGCCAGAAATGAAAAAGGTTGGGAAACCCTCGCCAGACGCGACTCAGAGATTCGGAAAATCCCTACGAAAAAACCGACAAGGTACACGCGTAAAATTTTTTTCACATGAATTTGGGGACCTTCACTAAGAGCGGTGCATTAATGCCAGAAACGGGATCGGTCGGAAAACCCTCGCCAGAAGCGATCCAAAGTTCGGGAAAATCAGTCAAAAAAAACGACATGGTACACGCGTGAAAAATTTTTTTTGCGCTTCTAGGGACCTCAACTAAGAACGGCAAAACAGTGCCAGAAATGTATCTGGTCGGAAAACCTTTTAAAAAAATTAAATAAGGTCGACGTAAATGTAAAATCGATAGCATTCGAAGTCGTTATCATCCAGAGCTTTTTCATTGACACCACTAGAAATATTGTTTTTTTCTACCCCAAATCAAAAAAAAAATCATCGCGATACGCTGAAAATTCGCTGAGTTATTTCATTTTTCGTAGCGCGTCCGATTTCAAGCCGCTTTCCCAGTTTCTGGCGTACCGCGCGGCCGGCCGCAACTCGTCTTTACAGCGCGATAACGCGCGTGTTTTTAATTTCAACTGTGGCTGGGGCAAGTATGTAAGCTAATAATTAAAATGAAGCCATATGAAAAAGCGAGATTATTAGCAGCCGTTATAGGAACATTTTTAACCTTATTTTTTTTTTTTTTTTTTGACAACGCTGCAATTTGAATAAAAAAGTACGTTGTTGATTTCAACATAAGACGATACTTTGAAGTAAAATTCTCACGGATTTTTCGTGCTCTCTCGCAGGTATATAATTGTATACTACCCTCCCGAAAAATGTGGGTCCGAGCAGGTAACATTTTTCGGCACGGGCCTTACACTATGACCTTGGAGGGAGAGCAGATGCTGCTTAACTCCGGCGCTGTTAGTCGGTGACTAACGGTCGGAGTAGAGTGTTGTATCTTTCGTTCGTTTTATTTCTTCCATCATGATTTCGAGTAATTCTCCAAAGAAATTAAAGTGTTTTTTAATTAATGATTGTGAAGTGAAAAGTATGAGGGATAAAAATAACTCTCCAATTATAAAATTCACGGTTGAATCTTTAGAAAAATGCCGTAAAGCATTACACGTTAGAAACGTGTTACAGTTAAAGTATAAAAGTATAGATTTGACGTCGGCTCACGTAGACACTTACGGTTATCACAGTATTTGCTACAAAAATGTTACTGCTCTATCGAGTAGTCAGTATGAAAAAAGTGAAAAAGTGAGGCCGTATCGCCGGAGAAGTTCTCAATTAGCTTCCCGCTCAAACTCCCCTATGGTGGATTATGATCAAGCTGAAGCAGGAACTAGTAAATCCTCAACGTCTACGACTGACAGGTAATTGAAGATTTTTTTATTTGCCTAATAGTACAAATTTCCCAAAAAAAAGTATTCAATCCGAGTTATATGCTGACATTTTTTGTAAAATGCACAATTTTAATCGTATGAAATTTATTTGATACTTCGATTAATAATTTGTAATCGAAATATCAATTATGTGGGAAATCCGATGATTTACAGTAGCAGAACATTTGATACGTTTGCCAAAATATTGTACCAACGATGGAAATTTTCTGAGAGCGATTGGGGACGCAGGTAGCAAAACTGTCTAGAAAGACACAGCTTGTTTACATTACCAAGTGGGTACTTGAACAGTTCATTTGCTGTCATGCTTTTTGTTTTATGCTATTTAATGAATTTATCAAATGAGCTTTTATTGTGAAAAAAGTGTACGCTAAATCTTTTTTGTATTTTAGCAATGACAAAGATGATAATGAGCCGCAAGGTGATGTTCTCATTGGCGAGGATGGAAAAGTCGTAGAACATGAGTGCGTATTTTGCGGTAAATTGCGAAAGCAAGTGCACGGTAAACGCGTTAAGATTAGTGTGTCACAGACCCAAGCATTCAAAGATAAAATCAAAGCAAATGCCAAGGAAATTAACGATAAAAAAATGATAGAATACGTAAATGGTCTAAATGATGATGATCCCATATTTTTTCACGTAACGTGCAGAACTGCATATTATAAATCGCATTCTCTTGCGCCAACAAAAGCTTCGTATGGCGAATGGCACGTTTCTCGAGAAATTTATGCGCGAGTTTATGATGAAATTTTTTTGTTGGTTTCGGAAAAAGTTATTAAGAATAGAGGACTCATTTTATTACCATATTTAGTCAATTGCGCTCGGACATTGCTTGAGACAGAATACAAGTCTGCTTTCGGAACATTTCATCAAATTTTCACCGCTTACAAATTGGAAAGTAAATTAGTTGCACAGTTTGGATCTGAAATCAAAATATTTACCGTTGCTAAAGAAAAACTGAAAATAATTACGAGTGCAGATAGAATTGAAATAACTAATGAACAAGTAACACAGTTAGTTAAATCTGAACGTATTTTAGAGTTGAGTTTACAAATCAGAAAAGAAATTTATTCCATAGAAAAAAAAACACTCCCAAAAGATATCTCAGCTACTGATGTTATCAACGGTGAGTGCCTAACTATTCCGCCTGGATTGTATCAATTAGTACAAGGCATGATTTGTGGTAGCGATCCCAGATCCGTCAAAAGCGAAAATTTGAAAAGGAAAGTCAAGTCGGTGTGCTATGATTTAATTTATAATGCAACCCATGGAGGGATTAAACCCTGGAAACATTTATGTTTAGGAATAGCCTTAAAAAGTATGACAAGTAGTCGTAATGTTGTAGATCTGTTAAATAAATTTGGACATTGCAGTAGCTATCACATTGTGGAGCAACTAGAAACCGAAGCAACGTATGCTTCAACTAATCGATCTGTCATTTGCCCGGATGATATCGAATTGCTAATAGAATGTTTCACTGGGGTGTCATTTGATAATTTCGATCGCTTTACAGAAACTAGTAGTGGAAAAGATACTTTGCACGATACAGTAGGAATAATATATCAAAATATTTTCGATAATAACAACTCCGAAATAAGGGAATTGTTGAGCAACGACATTAACCAATTAATGCTAGAATTTTATCCAGATTTTGATAGCTATTGCGATAATTCGGCCGTTAATTTGAATAATAGTGACACTAACACCATTGACCTTGAACCAGTGACATCGCCTCTTATGAAAAGACGTCGGTTTGAGGGTGTAGATACCCTAATCGATGATTATATAGGAAAACCAAAAATACGAGCTAATTTGTTACCGGTTGACGATGAGTTGAGAACGGTCAATGATACATCTTACAAATTTGCACGTATGCTAGATAAATGCTGGGTTATTTCAAAATTTTATGAAGTACCTAGAACGCCCATGTGGGTTGGATTTAATAGTCTAGTTGTTATTGATGACACCATCAAACAGAGAGTATCCTATTTAACGCCAATCAACGAGTCACCAACACAACGAAGGGTCGTTGCAGCAACGCTCAAAATGAGTGAACAAATAGCTAGAGAATGTAAACAACCGGAAATTCAAGTTTCGTACGATTTGGCAATAGCTAAAGTGGCTTTTCAAATTCAAGCTGATGAAAAATTTAAATCAATTTTACTAACTCAAAGAACCCCAAAGTACCAAAAGTTATTTATTCATCTTGGTGCATTTCACATACAGTGTGCTTATTTCAAGGCTACCGGAAAATTTATCGATGACTGTGGCTTAACGCATGTCATGGTAGAAAGCGAATTGTTAGCTTCTGGGTCTGTGAGTGGATTTTTGAGCGGGAAACACTTCAATCGTTGCAAAAAGCTGCATCCGATTGCTGCTTTGGCAATTCAAATTTTACATTTTGAGAGTTTCATTAAACTACATGACATGCAAATTAGCGATCAGCTTATGATATTAATCGTCAGCTTGAAATCTAAAATAATAGACAAAAACTTCTTTGTTAATACAGCACACGCTGAATTAATTGACTTGATAAATCAGTATGAACAGTACGTACAAGAAACTCTCGACGGTAAATACGGTTTAACTCCAAAATTTTATTTAATGTACGTGGAATATATAAATAACTACCAAACATTTTCGCGAAGTATTCGTATGGGTGATTTTGATATGTACAAAATTATGATTAACAAACTCGCTGATTTATTTTTTGTGTTCAACCAAGTTAATTATTGTCGATGGATTCTTTGGTACATCGATCAACTTTTGAAAGTTTCACAAACTCATCCTTATATAGCCTACCAACTGCGAAAAGGCTTTTTTGGTATTAAACGTACCGATAAGTCATTTTCACGAATGCCTATTGATTTAACTCTCGAGCAAACTTACAATGCTGATGCAGGTAGACGGCTAACAGGAATCAATTGCTTTACAAATTCGATAAGCGCTCGACAAAAATGGTCTAAATCTCATTGTTTTCGATCAACATTGACTACGCATGTTCATACTGAAGCTGGTCTTAAAAAAAATCAAGATACGACAGCCGATTTAGAACCTCATAACATTATCAAAAGCACTGCCAGGGTAAAAAAGTTAGTTGATACTATAAAAAAGAATTATATGAATCCTTTCGATCCTGAAATCGACAAAACTTTACTTTATAACATCAGTACAGGGAGACCAGCTTCGGCCGAGATAGCTAATTTTCTGTCAAATGTAAATGTTTTGGGTACTAATTTAAAAAATGAATTCATTAAGGAATGTTCTGAGTCACCGGATCGTTTTGAAAAAGCAATCAAATTGAATAAAATTTTAAATTTCGTATCTGGAAATAAGAAACAGACTGTGAAAGTTACTGATAAAGAAAAGTCTATAAAAATGCAGAGAGATTTATTCGGTAGAATATTAGTGATTTCCTTGAAACATGAACCGGACGTTCCTAAAATTATGACATTTCCATTGACTCCTCTGCCAACTTGTTTTTGTCATTTGGACGGATCGATTTACTCAACAGCAAAAAGCGCGCTTTTACATCGTATTGTAGGACCAGACGATTCAAGTACTATAACTAATTATAGATGTGATGTTATGATTATTGACGGATTTTTTTATCTGTATACTCTACGAGAGACTGACATTACATATGCTAAAATATCAACAAGTATTTTGAAAAAGCTCGTCGCCATAAAAGCTCATAAAATTCATCTGGTATTTGATCAATATTTATCGCCATCAATTAAAGACTATGAAAGAAACAAAAGAGGTATTTCATCAGACCGACAATACTTAATAACAGGGGACATGAGATTAAAATCCGCTCTGTCGACAGAACTGCGCGAAACTAACTTCAAGAAAGCTTTTGTACAATTTTTAATACGACATTGGCAACAGGCCAAAATGGCAGTCTTTTTCGAAAATAAAACAGTTTTCATAAATTACGATGAATGTCACGAGTTTAAGCAAGAAACTGGAAATGATGGTCTACAGTCGGTTAAACATTCTATTAACGCTTTGTTCACGGCACCTAGACATGAAGAAGCTGATACTAGAATAGTTCACACGGTTTGCAATCTCGATGAAAGTGGAAAAGTAATAGTTAAATGCGATGACACCGATATCTTTATTATTTTGCTTGGAAATATGCACAAATTGAAATTTGAATTAGAAATTAGTTTGTTATTTGGCGTTTCCGATAATATGAGATTTATTGACGTGACTCGTATGTACGCTGAATTAGGAGAAAAATTATGTAAAGCACTTCCGGCTTTCCATGCTTTCACGGGTTGCGACTATAATCCGTCGTTTTACAAAAAAGCAAAGATACGGCCTTATTCTCTTTTGTACAAATCAGAATCATTTCAAGTTGCTTTTGGTAATATGACTGACGAATCTATGGACCGTAAAAACGTGTTTTCTGAAATTGAGAAATTTATATGTTGCATGTACTCTCAGCCAAAGAGCTCAATTACAGTTGATTCAGCTCGACATGCAATATTTATGAAAAAATTCGATTTTAAAAATACTGATGAATGTTTTGCAAAATTAAATGCTAAAAACATTGATTCAACGATGATGCCACCTTGCCAAAGAGAACTATACCAGCAATTCCTACGGTCACATTATATTGCTGCTGTATGGGGAAATGTCGAAAAAAAAATTCCGACAGAGCTGAAACCTGATGAATGTGGCTGGAAGAAAGAAAACTTCACCTACGATTTTTGTTGGTTTGAAGGTGACCAATGGCCAGCACGTATCAAAGATATTATTATAGAAAAAGTTGCAGAAAGTAATGGTACATAACTTTTTCTATCACTTCATTCTACTTTTTTTTTTAACGCGTTATTCAAGGTATTTTTCATTTATAGATGAGACATCTGAGGGTGCAGATGAAGAGACAAATAAAAGTAACGTACAAGATGAAGAAACCGACAACGAATTTGATGCGGAGAGTGATACTGATGACAGCGAATGTGACGTGGAGAGTGAGGCAGATGAATGAATTAAAGTGATGTCATACCGATTGCGTAATTTTTACTATCAATGCGCAAAAACCAGCGATTCTGTAAAGAAAATGAAGCAGGAATATTCATTCTGTATTATAGTTGTATATTTAGGATTTTTATAATTAAGTATATATTTTTGGTATTGAAAAGCATTATTTATTTGATTTATGATTCTCCTGTATCTATAGCTATAATTTATTATCAACCGAGAAAATTCATAAATCTTTTCTTTCCATGCTGAGTGTTTAGTATATAATCTTCTATTTTATTTTTAATATACATACGCAGTTTAAAATTTGATTTTATACAAACATACATTCATTTAAGACATGTAAGAAATTGAAAATTAAATACGCGCGTTATCGCGCTGTAAAGACGAGTTGCGGCCGGCCGCGCGGTACGCCAGAAACTGGGAAAGCGGCTTGAAATCGGACGCGCTACGAAAAATGAAATAACTCAGCGAATTTTCAGCGTATCGCGATGATTTTTTTTTTGATTTGGGGTAGAAAAAAACAATATTTCTAGTGGTGTCAATGAAAAAGCTCTGGATGATAACGACTTCGAATGCTATCGATTTTACATTTACGTCGACCTTATTTAATTTTTTTAAAAGGTTTTCCGACCAGATACATTTCTGGCACTGTTTTGCCGTTCTTAGTTGAGGTCCCTAGAAGCGCAAAAAAAATTTTTCACGCGTGTACCATGTCGTTTTTTTTGACTGATTTTCCCGAACTTTGGATCGCTTCTGGCGAGGGTTTTCCGACCGATCCCGTTTCTGGCATTAATGCACCGCTCTTAGTGAAGGTCCCCAAATTCATGTGAAAAAAATTTTACGCGTGTACCTTGTCGGTTTTTTCGTAGGGATTTTCCGAATCTCTGAGTCGCGTCTGGCGAGGGTTTCCCAACCTTTTTCATTTCTGGCATTAGTGTACCGCTCTTAGTTGAGGTTCTCACATTAGCATGCATCAATTTTCACGCGTGTACCTCATCAGTTTTTCCGGCACATTTTTCGTCGTGGAAAACTGGCTGTAATTTTCTTTTGCGGCCTGAACGAACAGCCAGAAATGCCATTCGGGGTTGTAGTAAGTATTTTCTTACAGTTCACGAACTCAAACGCCGTGTACCAAATCGATGCTGTTTTTTGTAGCTAGCTCTTGGACTACTAGGGGGTACATACTAATATCTTTGGATGTGGTTTCCTTGTTTGCAAATATACCCATTCAATTAATAATAGAGATCATAGAAAAGAAATGGGACATAATTAAGAGTCATACAGATCTCTCAAGAGGCTCATTCTTAAATCTGCTAAAATTCATATTTAATAACACATATTTCTCCTTTAATAGGGAATTTTATATACAAATTTTTGGCACACCCATGGAATACCAATTAGTCCCATTTTGGCGCTTATTACCATGGATTTCCTGTTGGATAGTGTGATTCCAAAGTTACCCTTTATGCTTCCTTTTATTTATAAATACGTCGATGACATCATCTGTGCGGTCCCTCAAGACTCGATACACATAATTACAGACGCTTTCAATACCTTCCATAAAAACCTCTCTTTCACTGTGGAAGTGGAAAGCCAAAGAAGTATCCCCTTCCTTGACACTAAAGTAATCAGAACGGATGAGAATGTTTTGTGTTTAGACTGGTATCAGAAACCTACGGCATCAGGCAGATTTTTAAACTTTTTCTCCAATCATCTTCTGAATCAAAAATACAACACAGTCATAGCGATGAAA
Source organism: Amphimallon solstitiale (assembly GCA_963170755.1). Lineage (NCBI taxonomy): Eukaryota > Metazoa > Arthropoda > Insecta > Coleoptera > Scarabaeidae > Amphimallon > Amphimallon solstitiale. The sequence goes on from OY720685.1 coordinate 27,650,721, forward strand.
AATAGAATAACTACCATCTCCGATACCAGATTTTTAAATAAGAACCTTAAGACACTGCAGAATATTTTTGCCAATAACGGCTATCCAGTATCGATTTTACACAAATTAATTTATAATTCTAATTTCTATGATGGACCTACAAAAGAAACTAGTGTTGCACTGAAATACAAAAGGTTACCCTACATTAGGCACCTCACAGAAAGAGTGGTCAAATTGTTTAAACCCTTCCCACAAATAATAATAGCTAAATGGAACAACATCAAAATTAATAATCTTTTTTCTGTGGTAAAAGACAAAACACCTACTCTTTTCAAAAACCACACTGTTTACAGTATTCCATGCATTGACTGTCAGGGGTGTTACATTGGTCAAACATCGCAGTGGCTAAAATACAGAATCAGTCAACATAAAAGTGACTGTACAATTAAAAAGAAATCGTGTGCTTTGGCAAAACATACGCTAGAGCAGGGTCACACATTCGATTTTGGGGGTGTAAAGGTTGTGGATGTGGAGAGTAATTATATTAAGAGACTTTTCCTAGAAATGTTTCACATACAAAACACAAATAACACCATCAACTTTAAAACAGATACGAATCAGTTGAGTAACATTTACTGCAACTTATTGGGGACATAATTGACAGGGGGGAGGATTTTAGTTTAATTTTAATTTATGTATCAATTAATTCAATAATACTTATTCACATTGTTATTTGTTAAAAAGTCACGGACTGAGACAAAAAGGACCTATAAAATAAATTGTTATTTCTTTTAAAGACGAGAAAAAAGATTCTTTTTGTGTAGATATTTTGACAAGGACGTTGGTGCGTTTTACTTTTCGTTTACATACTTAGATACATTATACACAATGTTGTTCGTGCATCGATAGTTTTGTTGAAATGTATTAATGTTTTTTTTTTAACAGTCGTAATGGATAATTTTAGTGTTTTAAATAATAACATGTTTTATCATATTTGTGTATCTTCGGACCTCTAGTTTGTAAGTAGAATTTTATTGTTAAAAATATTTCAAATTGTAATTTTTTTAAATATGACATTTTAGTACCTCATGAATAAGTTCTCAATAAAAGAACGAAAATTCGAGGATTGAGTAAAGGAGGTTTTTTCTTCTTTTTTAAGACCGCTTACCCGATTTAAATCATTCCCCTTTTCTTACATTGTACGGTCGAATTACTGCAATCGAATTATATATATATATATATGAGAATGCAATTACCGATAGTATCGAATATAGCAAAAGCGACATCCCGTAAAAGAATTCAAGCGCAGACAACAGGCGCCGACGACAATCATCGAAGAACTGACACAAACTCTCCCACCACTACCACTCAAGCGCGCGCTCTGATTACAGGGCGAGCCAACTTATATAAATGTAAGCACCAACAACCAGCCGCATTCTCCGATTGCAACTCGAACACAATCGTCCAGAAGAAGATGAGCGAGATCTCATCGAAACGTCGACCAAGCAGTCCTTCTTGGAACTATAGACCGAATACTACGCGGTTCCAAACCCGGAAAAACCACAACGTCAGATATATATTGTAATGGGGGTGCTGTATGCTTATACGGCCCTAAGATAAAATAATGAATGGAAAGCTAATGAGACTTAGAGCGCTTAATTTACTTTATCTTAAAACAAAAACTGCTAAACACAATAATATACTGAACTATTAACCTTTCAATTATAATTTGGCCGGCTAGCTAAAGGGGGTTGCGTTCTATGACAACGGAGAGAAATTATCTATTTAGTTTATGTATCATTTAGTATTTCAAAAATTATTCTAATAGATAGATACAAAGTTATTAGTAATTCAAAAATTTCGCGGCATTCAACGTATGACTGCGCAAGATCGGGATCGACTTTAATCCAAGAGGTGGAACAAACACTGAATTTCGCGCGAAATCGCTATAACTACTATGTACGTGTGTATATTGACGTAATCAAAAAAAGAATTTTAAAAGTTATGTGATTATCTAAGTGGGTGATATCTAAGTGACTCTAAGGGTGTTATCTACAGGGCGTTACGGAGGTTCGAAATTTGATTTACCTTAGTCCGGGATACCATACCTTCCAGTTGCCGGGTGACGATCTTGAAGAAACTAACCTATAAAGTCAATTTGGAGAGACAGCTCTAATGCTGGGGCTCCAACAGAATATGTGTACCTCTTATGATTGAAGAATGAGTTTTGACAGTGATGAAAACAAACACTTTATACATGAAAACAACAGATCTGAATTTATTTAAAACATAACAGTGAAATTCTACGACAATACAACAATATCCATAAAATTTTTATATTAAACAATACACTTTTGTTGTGTACAAGAACAGCAGTTAATTAGGCAGAAGTTCTACAGATTTGATATATTGAAATCAAGGCAAAATATACGAGTTTGGCCCTTAGGTACCAACTATTTAACTGGACTGCATGGCAATAAGATAGGATTAAATTTAACTGTAAGTATATTCTGATATTTTTTTAAATAAGCATTTTATTGTTTGAAATTTTAAATTGATTTTCCTAGTGTTTATATAAGCTATGTTTTAAGATTTGAATTTTATTAATTTATAGAAATGATCGAATTAAAAGACGTTACATAAATGTGACATAGATTTAGATTTGACCCACATTTGTGTCAAGAAGCAGGTGCATTAACTAATAACAGACTTGGTACCTTCTGTGTACTAATTCCTTGTCTTGTTTAAGGGCAGGTACTTGTTCCCATGGGATGTGATTCTCTGTAGAGGCAGCTCGTGTCCTAGTTTCTAAGGTCGTCCCAGCTGTCATACATCGGCGTACGGTGTGTGTGTCCTTGACCTAGTTCGGCACGGTTTAAGGTCGACTTCTTCAATGGATGACCTTCTGACTCGTAAGTGGAAATGATTCAGCAGACACTTTATGGCTTGTTTGGATGTATCAACTTTGACAGCGACTGGATATCAATATGGATCGATAATGAAAATTGACGCGTCTATCAACTCAATGGATGATCACAAATAAAATAAATCGCATAATACTTAATCGACTGATGATTGCATGATCGCAAAAAAATGAATCGAAGTGAATGGCCCGTTAATGACTGCTCACAAAAAAAATCAATCGATGAATAATCCCTGCTTCTCGTCGGATGTGCCTTTTTATATGAATCTCTGTTGTGGACGTCGTAACCATGGCAATTTTATACGGTAGAATTTTACAAAGTCTTTTTACGGGCAAGTCTATTTTTGAATATTTGTGGAATCATGTTTTATCTTAGTTAAATTAATTCGTCTTTCAATCGGTACAATAAAATTACTTTAATTCGTTTTCTTTTGGAAAAACACATTTTTTAAAAATTAAAGGGCAAATTTAGCATTTCGACTGTCATTTTTTCGATGACGTCATTGACGCTAATAAAATAAATTTAAATATCAGAATTTTGGCTTAAAATGCCTTTTTAGTAGAACTTTACCTTTACAAATTAAACTTATAAATACATACAATATTTTTTCATCTTTTAATCCTTTTTAAAATCTTTCTTTATACAAAAAATTAGTGTGGTTAGTTTTTGAAGTGTAATAACTAAATGGTCTTTTAATTTATTTACGAATTACTGTTATAACATGAAACTATGACCTATTCTTAATCTATACCACCTTTTTTAAATTATCTACATAGCTTGTAATTAATATTATAAAACTTTTCTTTCACCTATGTTGACAACTGTCAAATTATTCAAAATGCTTATTTAAATATCTGGACTCAACTAGTAAATATGACATTGAAAAATATTCCAACATAAAAGCGTCTTGCTAGACTTTGTAACTGCTAGAGTGAATTTATAATTACTTTGATTACTTATAGGAAATATTTGGAATTAAATATGCCTTTGTCAAAATGGCGCGTCGAAATTTGAAAATTAAAATGATGCTTAACTTAAATGTGCGCATCTAAGAGTTTTATTGTTTGTTACCATGCTTGTAACTTGTAAACTAGTTTATGGTTTAAATGTTTTTTATGTTCACCATTAGTTTATTTTAGTTTTAAGCTATGCATTTTTAGATAACAATTTGTCATGCATGTGCAATACTTTTGCCAAAGTTTGAGATGATGCTTTCGATACTATCAACCTTGCTTTAACCTTGAACCTGTAACTATTTGTGACAATTTACTCTTGAGAAATCACACTATAAAATGGTACTCATTTATATGCTCATAGTGTGGTAATAAATGTTGAAATTTGTAATTTAAAATTGTCCATTTGTAATGGCTGTCAGATTCATTTTATATAATTACTTTGCCTATATAACATTTAACTAATTATTGTTGTATTGTGGAAATATGCTAAATATAAGTATAAAAATAAGACTAATGTGTATTTTAAACTAATCAGGTATTTACTTCTAATAATTAGTATTTAATGCGGGGGTTTCAGTTGGGGTTCCTGAAAAGAGTAGTCATTGGTTTGGTTTTCTAAATTTGGGGGTGAATTTCTTTCTAATATTTAAAATTTGATGGGTTTCTCAGAATTTACTAGATTTGTTAGTAACATCTGTATTAATTTTTAGGAATTTTTACCTGTACTCTTATACAAGTGTCCAAACATAATGCATCGCCGATGTATATATGGTTGCCTGTATTCAAGGGGTTTTAAAGGGTGACTGTATGTGTTTGTGGGTATTTGACTGGTGTTGTCACATAATCAACACCAGTTCAATATATATATATATATATATATATATATATATATACACACATAAAGCACCTTTAAGAAGCCCAAAATGCCATATTGCGCGGATCATATGAAGCCCTTGTTGTTTTTACGAAGCCCAAATCGGGCTTCCTAAAAACAAGTGTGTATAAAGCATTATTGCGATAGATATTGCCATCTATTGCGTTTTACAAAATTTCATAGGGGCTCGTAAGTAGGTGGGATACCGCAACATATACGCCATTAGTTCACAGTAACGCACGGCAGGGGCGCATGACTTCAAATGTATATACTTTACATATGTTCCACGGTTTTTACGAGCCAAATATGTTTCACACGGAATAGGAAGCCCTTAAAACTGGCAACAACGCTTTCTAGAAAAAAGCAAGTACATATAATGGAGATTTGAGAAATTGTAAAACTATAAGCTTCGATTTGTTATAGAGAAGACAAAGAATTTCAATAAAATATAAATCTGAAAGTATTGGAGCTAATATTTGAAGTGTAAAGATTTAATACGAAGCATTATGTAATTTCAAAGTTAACGGTAACTAATTATTAAAATACAGAAATACCTAGCTACAAACTCGTAATATTTCTTGCTATTAATATGGCATTACTAGGATAAATAGGTAATTTATTTTTTTCTTAAATGCTAATTACAGAAATATTTAAAGAAGGATATATTAAATAATTATCAAATTCGGTGGTTTTGGAAATAAATTTATTGAAAATTGTTTTATATCCTGATTTAAAAACATAAAAATATAACTTTTATATATACAAAAAAAATAAAAGATGTCTTGTATACTTTTTATGTTATGAGAAAATAATTTATGTTCCTCTCTAAACGAATTATAAACTAGGGTTTTCACTCTTACCTAGTATTTATTATTCTAATCAAACATTCTTTGTGTTTTGAGAGATTTTGATCACATTCGCACTTTTTGGGCGTTACTTTATTTTTTAAACGCAATTAATTGGAAGTACATATTTTAGCCCAAATTTTTCTCCTTATCTAACCATCGAAAGCATCCAGATGCCTTTTTACTGGCAAGTCAAATGCATGTTTTTCGATCAGTTTTTGTTTACACTTAATCCTTCTTTATTCAGTACTCTCTGTCAACCGTAACAGAACACAAAACACTTTTTGGGATGTATTCTATATTGCACAGGTCTTCATTTTCCTTTGAATCGAAACTTATAGAATGTTTTTATCTAATTCAAGCTTTGTCTTCGAAATTCCTTTTCAAGCAAAAGTATGACCTTGGCAGAATTTGCCGTTTAGTAAACATCCTGACGTAATTTGAAAATAAAAGTCTACAGCACTATTTTACATAATAATTAATTCGGTTGCGTGCTCATTCACTGCAAAGTCGCAGTATGCTTTCTGAATTTTGTGGCCACAACTTTTAGCTAAACAGCTGGTGACGTTTCCTTCAACCATCCACTCGGCATGAAGTCAGTAGTTTGCCAAATTTTGAGTAAGCTAGTTATATATTCTTGAATCCGCGTCGAAAAAACTTTTGATCCTTTACCACCTGTTGCAACTCTTATAAATTGTTACTTATTATTTTTTGCCATAGTTAGTGATACGGTAAACACTTCTTTATCATTTGAAGTTATCTTTCTTCCAAGTTTCCATCTTTAGAAACTTCATATTAAAAACTTGTCTTCGACTGAAAATCATTGCCATAGTTACGACCGATTTAGAAAGAATTTTATAATTTCTACCAATATTAATATTATTATTCGTCCGTTGATACAAATTCTGGAATTCATGTTTAAATAAGAATTACAAAATATTTCTCTCCAATCTCATCAGTTTCCTCTATTACCTCCACCTTTTTTTTAGGTATGTGTATGAAATAGCCAGATTTTCATGCACACTGAGAAGAGTATCTACTTCAAAATTTTCTTTAAATCGGTGCTGTTCTTGCATCGGTTTCTTAAAGGTGCCGTGGCGGCCTAAATTTTCTTTGAGTCGTCTAAATTAACGAGGTTTCGAAAAGCTACCACCAACAGGGGCGGGGGGCACCGGTTGCGATTTTTATTACATTCATTTACATTTTTTTACACATTAAACATATCAATGAAATAATTATTGTTATTCATGATTGCGGTGGTATCGTTATTTAACGGAAAATATTCTAAGATGACAAACCAAATAATTTTCGAACTGATATTTGAATGATCAGTACTACGTCGCTACTAATAGATACTTTCTTCCTTTCCCGACATTTTTGAAAAATTCATAGTAAGCGGATAAACGCTTCTACGTACTTCAATTTGGTTAAAATTAATTACTGACCAAATGCTAACTAAATGAATATCAACAGATTTAGTAAGAATTTTATGACTTCTACGAATGTTAATATTTTATTCAGCCTTTGATATGAATTCTCGAGTTGTTACTGTACCCAGTATCACACACAATAGTTTATATTATTCTTATACATGTTTGCCAATACAATATATTAGTTCCAATAGAAAGATTTTTATTTTTTAAGCAGTTGTGTCTTTTAAATTAAAAATTAAAATAACACTAAGTATAATTTATATTGAATTAGTCGATAATAAAAAAATAACTTCAATATTCCAAAATTGAATAAGTAGGTACTGTAGAACGTTATTCTCGAGATTTTCTCTTTGCGATTCTACTGGGGTAGAATATTCCATTCAAAATAAAAATGCAATTTTAACGATACAAAACTTTATTGCGTTGTTTTGTGTATCTTGGCGGTAATAATAATGTCTCTTTTTCTCCCTTTTCAGTGCTACCAAAATAAACTTTTCTTCAAGGAGTTGGCGGCAAATTTAAATTTATACTAAAGACCAAACATACCGCCGCCCTTGAAAGGCTCGACTTTCAAAACAGATAAAACAAGATAATAAAAGAACTCAAACATTTTGCAAATATCAGTAATTAATGAATATTCATATTAAAAATTGTTAGTGATAGTTGATTGGCAAAATACAAATATTTTGTATTGCACGTTTTACTGTTCCATTAGCAGTACGTATGCTCACAACACGCACTACACCGTCACTTCCTGGATAAACGTCTTCTATTCTTCCAATTTTCCACAACAGAGGAGGTAGGTTGTTTTCTTTCAATAGCACCATGGTTCCTACACCCAACTGTGTTGACGAGGACTTCTGCCACCGGGTACGTTGCTGCAAGGAAGTCAGATATTCGTGCGACCAGCGTCGCCAAAAATGTTGAACCATTTGCTGCAACTTTTGATAATGACGTAATCGATTTGTGGGCATTTGCACTTCTACTTCCGGTATCGCCATTAAGTAGTCTCCTATGAGGAAGTGAGAAGGGGATAGGGCTACTAGGTCATTAGGGTCGTTTGTCAAGGGAATTAAAGGTCGGGAATTCAAAACTGCCTCAATTTGAGTAATCACAGTACAAAAATCCTCATAATGTAATAAGGCCTTGCCAATAACCCGCTTTATGTGAAATTTGGCGGACTTAATTGCTGCCTCCCAAAGACCCCCATGGTGTGGTGACCGCGCCGGAATAAATTGCCACGTAATTTGATTTTTACTCAAAAATGATTGAAAGTTGACGTCCGTCTTCATTAAGTGATTACAACTTTGCACTAGCTTATTATTAGCACCTACAAAATTAGTGGCGTTGTCTGAGTATAAAATTTTACAGATACCGCGTCGGGCCGTGAATCGCTTGAGCGCGTTAAGAAAAGACTCAGCAGTCAAATCACCAACCACCTCCATATGGACGGCTTTAGTGGAAAAACAAACAAACATACAAATGTATCCCTTGATGAGGCTACGATTTTTGAATCTTTTCTCTTTCAAATCAAATGGACCCGCGTAATCAACGCCCGTTACTAAAAATGGTCTTGTCATGCTAACTCGATTTTTTGGCAAATCACCCATTATTTGTTCAGCAGAATATGGATTTGCTCTAAAACAAGTGACGCAATTTCTTATGACGTTTCTAACCGCGTGCCTGCCATTTAATGGCCAGAATTTTAATCTAACGGCGGCCAATATTGCTTGTGCGCCCGCGTGCAAATGACGATGATGTTCATCTTTTATAATAAGTTTTGTTAAACTGTGTTTTTGAGGTAAAACGATTGGATGTTTTTTATCATATACAGCTGAGGCTTTACTAATTCGACCACCTACTCGTAATAAATCGTGATCATCCAAAAAGACGTTCAATTGTGAAAGTTTACTCTTACGTGATATGGATTTCCCTTGTTTTAAGTTGTTAACCTCTTGCGAAAACTCCCGCTGTTGCACAATTCTTACTAATATTTCAGTTGCGTGATTTGTTTCTTCGCTAGTTAAGCAACCCGTTATACGATTTTCAGAAGACACCTTTGAATTATTTACAAATCTGAAACAATAAGCAACCACTCTTTTTAGTTTATAAAATGTTGAGTATCGATGAAAAATGTCAAAATCGGTGGTAATGTTTAAGTTAACTAATTTCGCTTTCCGTTTCTCGGGAACGTTGTCGATGACTCCGATAGGACGACACCCGGGCCACTTCTTTTCCTGTAAACACAACCAAGACGGTCCATGAAACCATAGGTCAGATTTCAACAGTAAATGAGGTTCAATACCTCTAGAAATAATGTCAGCTGGATTATCCGCTGAGAAAACGTGTCTCCACTGCGAAACATTTGACAATTCCTGGATTTGCGATGTTCTATTAGAAACAAATGTCTGCCATGTAGACGGCTCTGCCATCAACCACGATAACACAATAGTCGAATCTGTCCAATAAAAAATGTCACTGATTTTCAAATCCAAGGCCTTAACAACACAGTGAATTAATTGTGCAAGCAAAAGTGCGCCACAAAGCTCCAAACGTGGAAGACTGATAGATTTCAAAGGAGCGACGCGAGATTTTGCGCATAAGAGACTTGCCTTTGTTTGATGATTGGCATCGATTGATACTACGTAAATACATGCCCCATAAGCTTGCACCGAAGCATCACAGAAACCGTGTAAACTAATTTTGTTGGCACCTCTTATTACACATTGTCTTTCGATGTTTAAATTGTTTAGTTCGAGAAGCCGATTGAAAAATCTTGAACATGCCGTGAATATGTCTAATGGAACTGACTCATCCCAATCTAGCTTTAGCTGCCAGAGTTTTTGCATTATTATCTTGGCTCTGATCGTTATCGGTCCAATTAGTCCCAATGGGTCAAAAATTTGAGCTATCATAGATAAAATGACGCGTTTGGTTAATCGTTTCGTGTATATATTACTGCTACTTATCTCAAATGACAATAAATCCGTTCCTGCATTCCATCTCATACCCAGAGTTTTTGTTTGGTCATTGTCGTTAATGTAATACTCTAACAATTCTGTTTTGTCAACTGTTGAATCTAATACTTTCTTTTCGTTTGATATCCATTTCCTTAGATGGAACCCGTAACTCTCCAGTAACTGTGTTAATTTGTCCTTTAAATATATCGCCTTTTCGATGGTTTCCGCGCCTGTGATTAGATCGTCCACATAAAAATCTTTCAAAATGACTTGTGCAACGTCTGGCTGTAAATGTTTTTTTTCGTGCGCTACTTGCTGCAATGCCCGTATTGCCAAGTACGATGCACTTGCCGATCCATAAGTAACAGTTGTTAGACGAAAATGTTGAATGTCTTCATCTGGATTTTTTCTCCAAAGTATCCTTTGCAAATCTTGCTGTTCTGGTGTTATTCTTATTTGTCGATACATTTTTTCGATATCTGCGGTGAGTACTAAATTATGTTTTCTAAATCTTAGTAGTATGTCAAATAGATCATCCTGTAACTTTGGGCCAGTTTTCAGCACGTCGTTTAATGATAAGTTGGAACTTGTTCTCGCCGAAGCATCAAAAACAACCCTTAACTTCGTTGTTAGGCTACTTTCTTTATATATTCCGTGATGTGGAATATAATACGTGAGTTTGCATTCGTTTTGTAACTCCTTTTCGCTTATTTTTTCCATGTGCCCTAGGCTTTCGTACTCGCTCATGAAATTGTTGTACTGTTCTTTCATGGTTGGGGTTTTGCTTAATTTGTTTTCTAGATTCAGAAAACGCCGTTTGGCATTTGTTTCCGATTCTCCTAGTTCTTTTAAATTTTCGCGCACTGGCAGTTTAACGACGAACCTACCAGATTCTTCTCGCTTGGTCGTTTCCAGAAATTCCTTTTCACATTCCCATTCTTCTTTGCTCATTTTTGGTGTATCGCTGGTTTCCTCTAATTTCCAAAAATTTTCTATTTGTTCGTGGAGACTTAAATTTGACACGACGCCATTTTCAATCTCATTCGATTTGTGACATACTATATTTATCGGTCCCGAAAGAATCCACCCAAATTTTGACTTTTGCAATATTGGTTGTCCAGGTCCCGTTTTGATTTGACCAGCGCATAACAATTCCCAAAAGATTCCTGCACCTAATAGAATATCAATTTTGCTCGGTATACTAAATGACGGATCTGCTAGTGATAAATTATCCGGGATATTTACTGAATTTGTGTTAAATGTAAAATTCGGTAAGTCGTTGGTTATTCGTGGTATAATTAAACAAAAAAGTTCTGTCTGGAAGTTATTATATATAGATTTTATTTTGATTCGCGTACTATTTGTGATTTCCATCGATGATTGGTTAATACCTGTCACCGGAAGGCATATTTCGTTCATGGGTAGTTTTAATTTTTGACATAACCGCTCCGAAATGAAATTGGATTGACTCCCTGAGTCCAAAAGCGCTCTCGCCTTATGATAAGCTCCGATATTATCCTGCACATAAACTAAAGCCGTTGAAAGCAATACGCGCGCTTCAGGTTTAATGCTGGTAACATGTGTGTTTACTGATGCTGAACCCTCGCTATTCGAAACAGGATTTGCCTCTTCGTCAACCCCTTTGTTGCTACACGCCTGGCTAATTCCCAAATTACCAATTTCCTCCGCGTTATTCATGTGTAATAATGAATTATGTCGCTTGTGACAATGTTTGCAACCCGATGCCTTACAATTTTGAGAAAAATGATTATTGCGCAAACAATTAATACATAATTTGATTCGCTTTACTTCCTCATATCGCTTTTTGACGGGAAGTTTTTTGAATTTTTCGCACTGATATATATAATGTGAGTTTTTGCAAAATTCGCATGTTATATTTGACGTTGCTAAATGCGTATGAGTGTGCTCGTAATACCGCTTTTTTTCATGTTTAAAGTTTGACGATTTATTTGGATTATTTGCCACCACGATCGTTTCTAACACTTGATATCGATTTGTTAAGAATGTAATTAAATCCGAAAATTTTGGTAATGTACTTTTTTCTTTAGAAATGGTAAACTCTTGCCATTCGCGTTTGGTTGTTATGTCCAATTTAGAAGTAAGTAAATGAATCAATAATCGATCCCATTGTTCGGTGGGTTCGCCTAATGCTTTTAAAGCCCTAATATGTTTACTAAAATCATCTATCGCTTTTCGTAATGAATTAGCGGATTCTTTATTCATAGATGGATATTCAAATAATGATTGAACATGTTTTTCAATTATAACTCGCTTATTTTCGAATCTTTGCTTTAATAATTCCCATGCGATTTGATAGTTATTGTTAGATATTTCTAATGATTGCAATATCTCGCCAGCCTCGCCTTTGAGACATCCCTTCAAATAATAAAACTTTTCGATATTGCTTAAGTTTGTATTGTTATCGATTAATGCTACAAAGGTATCGTGAAATTGAAGCCCCTGATGATATTCACCATTAAATTCCGGTAAACTCATAGACGGTAACTTTAAAGTATCTTTTTTTACATTATGATTCCCGTTTTCAATATTCGTTTTCGTTTCGTATTGTACAAGAAATCCCTTCGCTTTTGCTTTGATTTGATAAAACATGTTTTCAAACGATTCACGCTCCGTTTCTTGCTGCTCACGTTCCCTGTCTTTTAATAACGCCTCTAAATTTGATTGTATTTCGTTAAATTCTAGGGATATTTGATTAAGAGTTTCATAACGTTCGCTTAATTCTAAATATTTGTCTTCGTTATACGCGTTTAAAAATTTTGAGAACCGTGTAATTTTTCCCAAAACTTGTTCTCGCTGTTGTTTCAATTGTTTGGAGGTCATTGTAAGTCAGCCACAAAGTAAACAATTGACGGGATAATAATGAATTTGTATCTAAAGATTTTTTTTTTAATATCTTGAAACATGCAAGGACAATGAAAATGATTTTGTTTTTCGTGATTACTCAACTAAAAATTCGTTTTTCAAATAGGTAAAAAAGGATAGGACTTACTGTGAATTCACGTGCGTTGTCTGCGTTTCTGTGTTGCACTCCAAAACCGCTGTTACCGCTACCTTGCTTCCAATATCGATTAACTGGTTTTTTAGGTTAACTACTGCTTCTACGTTATTTTGCTTTTCGATGTGCGATTCTTCTTGATTTTCCTATACCAATGGAGTGATGTTTTCGCTGTTTCGTTGTACGATGAGTAATAAATGCCATATACTTGTATTCCTTTAGAAACTGAGTATATCCCTGTTACGTTCGTTTGCGATGCACGTGGTTAACCTCTACCGTCAACACTTTTTTCTCTTAATCCGATGCCGAAGGACCAATATGTAGAACGTTATTCTCGAGATTTTCTCTTTGCGATTCTACTGGGGTAGAATATTCCATTCAAAATAAAAATGCAATTTTAACGATACAAAACTTTATTGCGTTGTTTTGTGTATCTTGGCGGTAATAATAATGTCTCTTTTTCTCCCTTTTCAGTGCTACCAAAATAAACTTTTCTTCAAGGAGTTGGCGGCAAATTTAAATTTATACTAAAGACCAAACAGGTACTGCTTAGCAATTTTAACGTACGTAATATAAAATATTTTGCAGCTGATCTAACAATGCATTCTCTATGAGCATATCAAGGAATGGGCAAAGTAATATTTGGCAACATCGCTGGGCTTCGTAAAATCGGTAGACTATATAAGCATATACATTTGGGCTTCTAAAAGACCGTCATACATATCGGGACTCGCAAGATTTAACAAATCTAAACAAATTTTTATTTTATATAAGTTTACCCCTCTCACTATGCTCGCCATTGTAGGGAATTACAGTGCTAGAAATTGCATAATATACAGCTTAATTCTTGATTTGAAGGCCGGGCTGCAGGAGACCTGCGCTATATACCGGGCTGCGTATCATCCGTGAGGCAAGTATATATATATATATATATATATATATATATATATATATTATCTTCTACGAAATAAGAGAAAAGAAGACTTCTTATTTCTTCTCCTCTTCAAATTTCTTTTTTTCCTGGCCGTTGTTACATAAACTATACTTAAATCATGGGAGGTATCGGCCTGTATTTAATTATAGGTAAAAATAAAAATAAAAAATTCTTCTACGTTTCGATATTATATATAATATCTTTCTCAAAAAATATTTTTTTTATAAGGTCATGTATTAAAATTGTTCCTACATTTATTTACAATTCAATAAAAACACATATTAAACTCTCCAAAAGATTTTCCACTTGCACAAACACCTGCACATCTGTTTTCTTATTTTTTTCCTTTTTTTGAATATTATTATAAATGTATACATTCTTTTGGTTTTTTAGTGTTATCTAAAATGTTAATTACTTTTCAAAATAAGTGTAATGGATATTGAACGTGTACGTGCTCATTGAAAAGCAAAGATGTTTTTTTTTGTATATATATATATACAGGGTGAGTCAATAGTAGCCGCTTCTTCGATTACGCTTTTGTATTTTAAATAAAAGAAAAAATAATTAGTGGAAGATCCATGGTTGCTTGTGGCGCATATTGTAAAAATACTTTAAGCTCTGGCGCACTTCCGGTTCATCGGAAATGCACGAAACTTAATTTTTTTAAACGACTCGCCGTATATATTTTTGGATTTTCTTGTACTGCTTTAAATTGTCTGTTTGACTGTATTTTATTTTTCAAAATTGAACCAATAGTTTTTGTTATTAATTTTTTTTGAAAATATTTGACCAAAACACGTGTTCAGAAAAAAATCATTTTTACATTGTTTTTAAAAGCGAAAACATTAACTTTGGTGGTGCTTGTAGCCAAGAAAATTCTGCATCATTTGGTAAAGTTGCACTCGACAATACCTCAATAAACTTTGTTTTTTCAAAGCCTACTTCCTGAAATTTTCACATACCACAAACTTTTTTTTTTAAATGGAACACCCAGTATTTTATTGAGGCATTTTGTTCCTTTTTTTTATTCTCTTTCATTTTTGTTAATGTCCTATACCTATCTTTTGTAATTTCTGAGATAATCACTATAGGAGCAATTAGCGGTCAATTAAAGAACTACGAGCGCTGTTGTTCTATGCACCAAAATATTCGTTGAACCAATGGAAGGCAGGTATGCCGCTCGACTTCCTTAGTCAACTGTCAAACAAAGTAAATGTTAAATCCTACTATCCCAAAAGTAATAATTTTATAGAATGAAGAGTATCGCATTTCAATTCTTTAATTCCGGCAATGTCCAGTTGCAGTATTTCATTTTTAACACTGTTGGTTAACATCGAAATAAAATAAAGGTTATGTTTACTGACATATTTGAAGATGTCATCAAAAAGCTTTGAAAATCCGTCCGTAGATAGCAAAGATACTCTCCTCCATTAACATTTTCATCAAAGAAATAAGGTCCAATTATGTAACTACCCACTATTCCTCCCCACAGTTTTAATGACCAACGATTTTGAAAGTTTACAGGTGTGATAAAGAGGGGGATTTTATGTGTTATAATAACGGAATTGTGACGATGAACGTATTCACTTGAATAGAAGGTTTCCTTGGTAAACAACAAAAAATTGAGAAAGCCAGGGTAATTTATCTGCTGCCAATTGACAAAAATGTAAGCGATTCTGAAAATTTCTTTCATCTAACCCTGTGTATGAATATGCTACAGGTGATTTTCGTATTTGCTAATTATTCTGGATTCTCAAATTTAACTTACATCTAACTGCCGACAATTTTCGTAGTACTAGTATGGGGGTGTTCAACTACAATCGCAAGTACCATAAACGTCTTATCCTCACCAGTTATTGTCTTTTCCGCTCTTTCTTTCATATTCAATGCTTTCTGTTCACTCAAACCGTCCACTTTATATTTTCGAAGGTTTCTGGCTTCGGTTGACTTCTACCAGGGATCGCTGTGCATAAAGTCTGGATGCTAGCAAAGAGTTTCTTTCAGATTCACCCAAAAAGTCAATCATATCTATTAACTCTTCATAAGAATAATTCATTTGGATGATAACTAATAGTGATGCTTTTATAAGTTTGACATAAATGTATACCGACTTTCTTTAACAGTTGACTCAGGCAGTCAGCCGCATTCCAGCCTTTATTGGACCAATATTTGGGTGCAGAGAACAGCGCCCGTAGTTCTTTAATTGACCGCTAATTGCTCGTATAGTGATTATCTCAAAAATTAGAAAAGATAGGTATAGGACATTGTTAACAAAAATGAAAGAGAATAAAAAAAGGAACAAAATTACTCAATAAAATACTGGGTGTTCCATTTAAAAAAAATAAGTTTTTGGTATGTGAAAATTTCAGGAAGTAGGCTTTGAAAAAACAAAGTTTCTTGAGGTATTGTCGAGTGCAGCTTTACCAAATGATGCAGAATTTTCTTGGTTACAAGCACCACCAAAGTCAATGTTTTTACCTTTAAAAACAATGTGAAAATGATTTTTTTCTGAACACGTGTTTTGGTCAAATATTTTCAAAAAAAATTATTAACTCAAAAACTATTAGCTCAATTTTGAAAAAGAAAAAACAATTGAACAAGCAATTTAAAGTAGTACAAGAAAATCCAAAAATATATAGGGTGAGTCATTTAAAAAAAAATAAGTTCCGTGCATTTCCGGTGAAACCGGAAGTGCGCCAGAGCATAAAGTATTTTTACAATATGCGCCACAAGCAACCATGGATCCTCCACTAATTGCTTTTTCTTTTATTTAAAACACAAAAGAGCAATCGAAGAGGCGGCTACTAATGACTCACCCTGTGTATATATATATATATTGTACTAGAGTGGGGGTAAATTCGCTTACTATACCTATTCTCAAATCTTCACTTATATTTGTAAGTAAATTTAATATTAGTAATACGAATACATCACCACACTTATCTAGACATTCAGATAAATCAAAACTTTATGCCAATATTATTTTTATCTTTAAACTTATTCGATGAACCTTGTAGATAGTATTCTTTAAATTCTTCGATGTAATAAAAATTATTTATGTTTTTTTTAAAAAAATATTTCAACTGTTATATTAATCAATTTATTATGCCCAAACACTAACACAGATATATGATTTATAAACTTTTAATTCTTCAATAATTAATTCAAATGATATCTTTTGCAAATTATACTTTCTCTATCGATATTAATATATCGCCATCTATATCTAGTTTTTAGAACACTACAGCATTACTAATCACTGATCTGAATAATATAAATGGATAAGCAATGCAATAGGATGCGCGTGGAATTTTTATGCCAAATTGAATACTCAACGCGGGGCCTACGAGTATGCGCAGTCCCTAGTCTTTTGACATTCGAATGTGAAATCACAGTGTGAAATCACTGAAGTTCCGAACGCCAATTTCAATAGACGTCCCAAGTAGCAAAATCACAATTTTAGAGAAGGATGAAAATATATATTTCCTAATGTAGAACAAGTGTGCATATAGTGATTTTGCTACTAGGGGTACTAGCTTTTTGTTTATATTTTTGGAGTATTAGACATTGAAAAGGATTATAATTATATAATTCCCGACATACCATCATAGACATTGTTATCCCAAAATGTCGTTATTTCTGGTTTTGTTGTCTAACAATTGAAGCGCATTGTTAAGTGTGCTAAATGTGTGTCCGTACTAGAAGAAATCTCACAAACATCTGTCGATAATGCTAGTTTTTATCTTTTGAATAGAAAAAATCGTGGTGCTTTAATACGTCCTTCACAAGATGTCCAATTACACCATATTCTTGTACAAAACTTCCTGTAGAGACAGTGTTTTTTGGGGTATTTGTACGTTCAATTTCTATTACCTTGTTAGTAGAAAATAAGTACTTTGTATCCTTAGATACACATATGTTTGATTCATCTATTTTACATGAAAGTCACGTTTCTCTTTTAATTAACACTTTTTTATAACCAGTAAATATTTCAAAAGGAATGTATTGTTTATTTTGAGTGTTTTTTCAAATTTCCCTTAATAAATAATATTTCATTATCTTCAGATGCAGATTTTAATTTTAAAGTTCATGTTCTGTTAAATACTTTTCAAAGATTTTAGGCATTTCAAATTAGCGCCTTTATTTTATGTTATTGCGCATGTGCGTCAGCACCGTGCGCAGTTCGTATTTGATCACAATTTTTAACATGCTATTGCCCAAGCAGCAAAATCACAGTTTTAGAGAAGGATGAAAATATATATTTCCTAATGTAGGAGAAGTGTGCATATAGTGATTTTGCTGCTAGGAGTGCTAGGGTGCTTATCCATTTATATTATACAAATCAGTGTTACTAATAGAATAATTTTATGTACTATGTTGGTACAATAGATATCTTAAGCAACTGTGAATGATTATTTTCAAAAACAGGATTAAGTATGTATTATTATCTCTTATGCATATTGTATTACCACTATTTTTAATAATTGTGCAATCGTATCGATTATTTTATATGTCTCTTGTCCAAGTATTTAACGTGTAAGTACTATAATTATCAAATACACAATGAATGTAACTGACAGATTTTATATTTTTTAGGTTAAATGTACCAAATAATATTACTATAGCAATGAATCCACCACTTGTTGTACACTATTCATTCGAATTAAAAAGAATGTTCAAAATATAATACATTTATTAATAAACTACATTCATGAAAAAGGCTATGGAACATTTCCACTAAATCGTGTTTGTACCGAAATTACAAAGATCGTAAACTTGTCTAATTCCGTAGAAACTGTAAATTAATATTCTCACGTATAAGAACGTTATTTTTAAAGGTAAGTTTTTATTTATTATTGTGTTCGAATGAAATAGTATGCCTATATGTACGAAAACTCCAAATTACTAGAAGTACGTATTATTTCATGTATGCACATGACATAAAAGATTTATGATGTGACACCTTAATATTGTGAAAATAGTAAATTTAAAATACTTAATAACTCAATATGTACATTACATTTGTAACTGTACTTAATCTCTTATGGATATTTAATTATTTATGTACTAATATAAAATTCAAATTGTATTCAAAATAAAATATACAACCTCCTCATAAATTATTTCTTCTGGTCCAGTATTTCTTCCGTGAATTAATGTGATTTTGATTTCAGCTCTGGATCTAATTCGATGTATATTCCTTGCAAAGTATCCTTTCGTTATAAGTACCCCTATCTTCTTGAAGTTACTAGTGTTCTAATAATTATCCCCTTCTGTCTTGGATTTGGTAAGTATATTATTCCTTCTTCTTGTTTTGAATGATGTAATTAATACCTTTTCTGTTCTTGATTTATGCAGGTGTAGACTCTTCGTGTACGGTGTCCCTAGATGAACTTTAACTGTGTCTCTTCGTACTTGACAATTACAGCTGGACCTCTTTAATTACTGGTGGGAATAAATGGACTTCTAATAGTAGGTTGATTAACGCCGAATCTCTTCGAGTACGGATGTAATGACTGGATCACCTCTCGGACTGGAATCTTTTATTTTTAAATCTTCTCACTGGATTTATTTGGTAAGTTTATAATTTTAATCTTGTATAATTTAGTAATATTCTTTAATATAATCCCACTTTCTTCAATACTAATGGAACCATAGGATGGTATGTACATTTATATGTGATCTCCAATAGACCCTAAAATAAATCACTCACTTCACTTCTGCCAATAGATATTATCTTTTAGCACGCTTTAAACTGCTTTTCGAATTGTGATACCTTCTTTTACGGCTAATAATTAAATTTTACCGCAAAAGAAAATCTAATAATCTTCTCACTTCGAAAAATAATAATTCATTCTCCCTGTTTTGCTTTATTCCCTTGGAGATGTATATTTTATTTCTATCAACTAATTGATTCTTTCCAAATTCAAAACCTATTCAATAAAAGTTTTCTTTTCCATTTGATAACATTAAATACTCTTTCAAATATGTACAATCAATTATTTAAAATTCTTTACTGATTTTTAGCACTATTTCCACATATTTAAACACATCAATACCTATTTCTACTATTTCATTTCTCAACTGTCAAAACTGACGGATCCCAAATTTGAATTGAACCGCGTAAACTAATATACCTTTTGACTTATACGTGTTACAATATTTACCATTTCTTTACTTTTCTTATACAAATGTGTTCATTAAACAAATTTTTACAAAGTCATATTAACATTTCAAAATTTCAAATAATTTTCTTTAAATTTTCTACTTTCAGAATATGGTGGAAAATAAATCTACAATGGACCTGATCAACGTCCTCCCACACAAGATAGCATATTTATTTTAACATACTATTTCTCTAACAAACCCAATAAATAATATTGTAAGGAAAAACTCTTCGATTTTATTATGTAGAATATTTTAATTTACAGTCTTTAAGTATACCAAAAGAAACTTCATTATTTTATATTATAGACATTTATATAGTAATTGAGTAGTTATCACATACAAGATAACTATCTCATATGCCCCTTTTCATAAATGTAAATTTATACAGCGTATAAAAATTTATATTTATTAAACAATAATTACTGTAATAGCAGTGTACAAAATATATTACTAATCTTTAACCAATTAATTAATGTATTCAAAATAATTCTAGTATCTCATTAAATTAATACAAATATTATTCAACCTTTTGTACAAAATATTATTCTAACTTCCAATTGATAAAACAATGCACAATTTTAACACAAATTATTTTCTTTCAAACAAAAGTAATATAAGTCTATTCATATAAGCACAAATTTCTTTTCTTGTAATAATATTAATTCTTTATTAAAATTTAATTAGAATGTGTGTCATAATTGATGTACTAATCTTTCTTTGTGTTAAACTATCTTTTACAAAATCTAACATCTTTTAACCATTTTTTTTAACCTTCTTTAATTCATCTAGTATTTTGTTTTAAAAAACCTTATCAAATTAAAATATAAACTATAATCTGTATTAGCCTTTGTACTATTTTGTGAATATTTTAATATACAATCTATTTCTTCTCTAGATATCTAATAGCCTCTAAATAATATGTTTTAAACATGCTCACTTATTATTTATTATTTATTTTATATACTTGTTCTTATACGAACAAAAACTCTGTATACTTTGATACATTTTAATCTACACACATACTTTCATCTTAGGAAAGTTTATAATCATCTTTTCGTTTTTTAAGGCGTACGTTACCTATATAATTCTCTCAAGACATATTAGTCCTATATTTAATAACCTATTTGGGTTTTATTTACCCTATCATACATATTTTCTATATTCTTAATCCATGATTCCATGGTGTTTATTTCATATTAATATTGGTCGCAAGCATTTTATTTTTAAATTCAAACTATCATATTCTATTTCAAAGGCCCTTTTTATCCTCTTATTCATTTGTTTAGACATCATTTATGATAATTAAGAAATCTTGATAAGTATATTTTTTTTCTTTGCTAAATGTTTCAATTTTCTTATATCTTCTGTTTGTTTAATAAGGCTTCTGGTTATTTTTCCATAGTACAACATTTTAATCCATTCCTTCTAATTAATTTCTTGGTACAAATCTCTTTTCTGGTCCAATACTTATTTTACCTTTTTTAATTTTTATATATACAATTATATTACACCTGGGAATGAAGAAACAACTAATAACTACAATACTCAATTATATCTAACATTTATAACAATCTTAACTTTAAACTATTCTTTCATAATTCTAGAACTACCCCTTATAAATTCCTACTTTGCCTGGATATCTCTCTACTTATTTATATTATAATTTTATTCCAAATTATTCGTCGGTGCATATTGCTGTGACTTCTTCTATCTTGGTCAATGACCAAAAAATTGAATTAATAAATTAATGTACTTTAGTGATCTCAGGGTCTAAGTGTGAATTTATTATATTTTTATATCGGATGATGTGTCACAGTCTTATACTTATAGTGAGTCCTAGCTGTGATTGTGATGTTTACTTTCCTTAGATCTCCCTGGGATGGGTATAAATAAGTAGATATAGAATGTCAGCACAACTTATTTTATTTTATGTATATATATATTTACAAAAACATTGTTGAATATCATTACTATGCAATACAATACATTATATATTCCATTGTCATCTCCAGTCTCTTTCATCCGCGGTACAAGCACCTTGCAATCCTTAATTTTTATAAAATTGTTAATCATGAGTAAAAATAAAATTCACTGTTCTAACCTTTCACGTATGCTCATATCTCGAAATTGCCGTTATTCTATAAAAGCGTTAGCACCTCGTTAAGTCGCTCTGAACCAAGATTCACACGTCAATCCAGAGCTTACTCAAAGAAGAGTTTGTTTTAAATTATTTATATATGGTTCTAGATTTTCATTGTCATCCGGAGAATTTACTAATACTTCGTTGAACCGCCTTGAGCCAAGATTCGCACGTCGACCCAGGACATATTCAAAGAAGAATTTATTTTTAATTGTTTAAATAATATTCTAAATTTTTATTGCTATCCGGAGAATTTACTAATACTTCGTTGAACCGCCTTGAGCCAAGATTCACACGTCGACCCAGGACATATTCAAAGAAGAATTTATTTTTAATTGTTTAAATAATATTCTAAATTTTTATTGCTATCCGGAGAATTTACTAATACTTCGTTGAACCGCCTTGAGCCAAGATTCACACGTCGACCCAGGACGTATTCAAAGAAGAATTTATTTTTTTAATTGTTAGAATAATATTCTAAATTTTTATTGCTATTAGTTTATGAAGCAGTCATGAAGGTTCTTTCATTTATTTACTTTAGGATTGCAAGATGGATTTTACTTTATAGTGCTTGTACTCACTTTTCTAGGTCGTATAGCATCTCGAATTCTTCCTGGTAGCCCAGTCCCTCCATTTTTATTAAATTTATTATTGTGGCTTTTATGCGATCCAATCGCGGTACTTCGCGTCTCTTTGTATATCTGGCGCGCACTTATCGTTGCCGCTTCTTGCGACTACGGCGTCTGAATCTCAAGGCGTTTTGTGCCTTTAGATTCTTCGGAGCACTGGTTTAACTATTTCCCTTTAAGTTTTGAAGAGAATCCGGACTTCTTATCGACTCCTTATTTTCGCTTGTGTCCCTCTTTTTATAATGATAAACATTTGCCAAACGGCTTATTTTTGTTTTTAAGTCGTTCCTTTCGTTTGAATTTTCGTCTGTCACGCCCTCCGTGTTAATTTCGGTAACTATCGAAATTATGCAATCACGTGACCTTGTTACCACCATGTTTGTTGTTGTTATTATTTACATATTCTATATTTTTATTCCATGGACATTTTGAATGGTTTTATTTGTTGGTAAGTATTCTTTTATTGTATTTTATTATGTACTGACTAATGCTTTATTTATTTATTTTAGCCTGGATGTCTTGAAGCATTTGTACATAAATAAAGTTATGTACCATCGCATATTTAGACGTACATTCAACAATGTCTTTTTATTTTGTGAATATCAGTGAATTTGCATAGCCAGCATAATGTTTTATTTTCAATGATAAACTAGGCCACAATATTTACATTCTGGATGCATTGATGTATATCGAAAACAGATAAATCATATACCTTTGTGTGCATTCCATGTCCCATGCAGAAGAATATACAATTGATCTTGTGACCGTGAAATAAGTGGTATTTATATATTTATTTATGTATATAGACCTTTGTTTAATATTGTATTTTTGGTTGTAGCTTGGTCTTTCTTGGAATATGTACGTGTAGAGAAGAAAATAAACAAATCGTGCCCCTTACGTACACTCAATACTATTTTGTACAGAAAATATAAGTGAAACGTGTATAGTGATACATAACATTTATTCTTGACACTGTTGGTGGTTATAATATTGATATTCTTTGTAATTAATTCCCATTCTGAACTATTATTGTTGCTTGAAGAGTGTATTACCGGGTTGACCTACATTTTTATTAACCACTAATACTACTGCTTTAAATTCTTATATATCCTTTTTTATTAAACGGAGGTCAGTATTTGAATATTGTTTTATAGAATATTTAACATAATTTTGTGCTCTAATTTATTTTAACATTGTTTTATATTTTTCCATTTATTTTTCATTGTGAATGCTATTATTTTTACGGGTATGCAACCCATATTGCATTGATGTGCATTCTGCTGCATCGTTATCCATTTAAGTAAACACTAAATACATTTAATTTAAACTACATACATTTATATTTATTAGTGGATTATACTGTATTTATTTGTTAAAATATTTATTATAATTTATATCTAACATGTGAATTTATATTTATTTAAAATAAACACAGTGATATTTTATTTTTGTTGATTTTTATTTGTTTGGTTTCTTTATTTTATCTATTTATTTATTTACAAGAAAATACCACAGCAATATGTATTTCTATCTTTGATAATAATTATATTATACTATAAATGGAAGTAATTTGATATGCCCCTTGTCTTTATCTTGATATAGATCCTACTTCTGGAAATCGTCATTTTTCTTTCTATGGAAAGTTAATTATTTTCTTATTTGTCATACACCTATCTCTTAATCTCGAATGTGCGATGTATGTATAAGCTTAGATGGGTTTCGTATAACTCTGGATAAATGTGTTTCGTCTAGGAATCAACGGTTACTTGCGTTGATTATAGTGGCTATAAAATGTTTAGTGTGGCTCTGGTTAGGATAGTATTACCAAAGTACAATCGATCACTTGTCCTTCAGTAACTCTGCCATGCCCCTAAATTTTACTATAGGGTATTTATATTTCCCTGTCTTGTCTATTACATTTTCTTAGATGATTTATCATAATTCAGTATTCTTGGATGATTTATTGTAACTCAGATCAGGAAGTGTCGTTAATCACTTACACAGTACAATCTCCCAATACTGTGTCCTACCTATTAATGTTTATGTTCTTGGATGATTTATCGTAACTCAGATTAGGAAGTGTCGTTAGTCACTTACACAGCACAATCTCCCAATACTGTGTCTTACCTATAAATGTATGCCCCTTTATATATTTAGATCTGTAGCATTTATTATCCGAGTCATGTTTCCCATTACTATTTTTAATCTGACTCTATTCTGTAAAGTGTCCATTATTTTTATTCGCACCAATTTATCTTCATACCATAGATCGTTTTCTTCCATAATATAAGTGAACTCGTTCATCATACTTCTAACCTTGTTGAAAAATATCATAATACCAACATTACTTAATATCGATATGACTGTACCGTCCTGAAATTCAAAATCATGTCCTAAAAATTTTCTAACATCTATATCCAAAATCAATGTAGAGTAATACACCTTCCTTTGCAAATCTCTTTCTAAATAGACTCGTTTTCTCTCAACGACATCATTCCCATTTGCATTTCCTTTAAATTGCCTACACATTTTACCTTCTGCATTACCTACAACACTTCTTATAGGTGTTGGTATTATACCACGTCCAACTTTAAAATTCCTTCCAGTACACTTTACGTCTCCTGTACCTATCCCTGTATTATACCTTGACAAATATAAATCTAAAATACTATCATATTCTTCTCCTAATAAAAGTGTATCCAAATGAGTTCTTAAAATACTTCTGCCTGAATCCATGTATTTTGTTTTCTTCTGTAATGGAATAATTTTATACATTTTCTTAATTTCAACTGTGTTTTGTTTAATGTCAATACAGTTAATAACATCCTTCTCATAATTTCCTATCACTTCTTTAGTCTCATTTATTTCTATTTCTAGTAACTGATTTCCAATAATTACTCCTTCCATATTCAATATTTTCTTATCCTCGGCTGTATCTTGTTTGTCTTTCACACATACTTGTTTTTCTGATATTATCTCTTCTGGATTACACACCAAAGATATTTTAAATTCTTCAATATTTTTTTTATGTTCAACTCTAATATCTTCATACATCTTGTCATCTTTCCACCTAATTCTTCCTTAAAATCCATTAAATTCTTCTTATTCACTTCAATCATTTTTTTCATATTCTTATTATTCTCTTCACTCGCCTTGTCAAATTTATCCATTAATTTCTTATTATTCTCTTCTCTTAATATCCTCCTCTTGGTTTTTCAATAATTTTTCAAACATTTGTCGTATTAACTTCATCTCTTCTGATGTGATTGACGTCTTTCTCTGTACCTGCGATTTATACCCCCTATCTTGTCTATTCACTTCTTTTCTTACCTCCTCTTCATTATCACTGGATGATTCAGTTCTATTTAATCCAGACTTACTTTTAGATCTGGTATTCATTTTTACTATATTGTAAGTATAAATAATTCAAACAGGATTACTTGTATCTAAATATAATTTTATTTAAAACTATGCTTATCACCTTTGTATAATGTTTATTATGTTGCTGATAATACCAAAGTGAATAAAATAATCAAAATACTATGTGCGAGTCTTATTTTTAATTGCCCCACGTTGGGTACGTCATAAAATGTACTAGAGTGGGGGCAAATTCGCTTACTATACCTATTCTCAAATCTTCACTTATATTTGTAAGTAAATTTAATATTAGTAATACGAATACACCACCACACTTATCTAGACATTCAGATAAATCAAAACTTTATGCCAATATTATTTTTATCTTTAAACTTATTCGATGAACCTTGTAGATTGTATTCTTTAAATTCTTCGATGTAATAAAAATTATTTATGTTTTTTTTTAAAAAAATATTTCAACTGTTATATTAATCAATTTATTATGCCCAAACACTAACACAGATATATGATTTATAAACTTTTAATTCTTCAATAATTAATTCAAATGATATCTTTTGCAAATTATACTTTCTCTATCGATATTGTAACGAAATGTGTTTACATTAAATAAAAGAATCAGATCTCTCGGCGCGATAAAAACGAAATTGTCACACGCAAAAAAAAGGCAGACCGGGCAACGAATAAAAACGCTCTTACTTACACATCATTGTAAATCATCTCTCTCTCGGCTGGTAAATATCGTAAAGCGGTAAGTCTTACACTTACGCATGGTACTGTATCGGAAGCGGAGACAAATGTCTATGGAATATTCTTCAAAACATCGAGAGAAGTATGGAATTTACAGGAATGCTCTAGTAATCTTCACATACGTATATAAGGCGGCATGATTCATTACGGGATTCATTGATTGCGGATAAAGTAATCGCGGAGTAATTCGGGATAAAGAAGTGGTCTCGTGGGAACAGTGGAAATAAATAGTGGTAGCCAAATAAATAAATAAATATAGTAGTGCCGTCTTATATAAATAGAACTGTTACATAAATACGGACAGAGATTAGTTTTTATATTTTTATATTGTTATATAATTTTAAGTATATAAATATACAGACTGTTTTAAATAAATAATTGCACGAGTTGTTTATTGGAACCCGAAAACGTTACAATATTAATATATCGCCATCTATATCTAGTTTTTAGAACACTACAGCATTACTAATAGAATAATTTTATATACTATGTTGGTACAATAGATATCTTAAGCAACTGTGAATGATTATTTTCAAAAACAGGATTAAGTATTATTATCTCTTATGCATATTGTATTACCACTATTTTTAATAATTGTGCAATCGTATCGATTATTTTATATGTCTCTTGTCCAAGTATTTAACGTGTAAGTACTATAATTATCAAATACACAATGAATGTAACTGACAGATTTTATATTTTTTAGGTTAAATGTACCAAATAATATTACTATAGCAATGAATCCACCACTTGTTGTACACTATTCATTCGAATTAAAAAGAATGTTCAAAATATAATACATTTATTAATAAACTACATTCATGAAAAAGGCTATGGAACATTTCCACTAAATCGTGTTTGTACCGAAATTACAAAGATCGTAAACTTGTTTAACTCCGTAGAAACTGTAAATTAATATTCTCACGTATAAGAACGTTATTTTTAAAGGTAAGTTTTTATTTATTAATGTGTTCAAATGAAATAGTATGCCTATATGTACGAAAACCCCAAATTACTAGAATTACGTATTATTTCATGTATGCACATGACATAAAAGATTTATGATGTGACACCTTAATATTGTGAAAATAGTAAATTTAAAATACTTAATAACTCAATATGTACATTACATTTGTAACTGTACTTAATCTCTTATGGATATTTAATTATTTATGTACTAATATAAAATTCAAATTGTATTCAAAATAAAATATACAACCTCCTCATAAATTATTTCTTCTGGTCCAGTATTTCTTCCGTGAATTAATGTGATTTTGATTTCAGCTCTGGATCTAATTCGATGTATATTTCTTGCAAAGTATCCTTTCGTTATAAGTACCCCTGTCTTCTTGAAGTTACTAGTGTTCTAATAATTATCCCCTTCTGTCTTGGATTTGGTAAGTATATTATTCCTTCTTCTTGTTTTGAATGATGTAATTAATACCTTTTCTGTTCTTGATTTATGCAGGTGTAGACTCTTCGTGTACGGTGTCCCTAGATGAACTTTAACTGTGTCTCTTCGTACTTGACAATTACAGCTGGACCTCTTTAATTACTGGTGGGAATAAATGGACTTCTAATAGTAGGTTGATTAACGCCGAATCTCTTCGAGTACGGATGTAATGACTGGATCACCTCTCGGACTGGAATCTTTTATTTTTAAATCTTCTCACTGGATTTATTTGGTAAGTTTATAATTTTAATCTTGTATAATTTATTAATCTTTTTTAATATAATCCCACTTTCTTCAATACTAATGGAACCATAGGATGGTATGTAAATTTATATGTGATCTCCAATAGACCCTAAAATAAATCACTCACTTCACTTCTGCCAATAGATATTATCTTTTAGCACGCTTTAAACTGCTTTTCGAATTGTGATACCTTCTTTTACGGCTAAATTACGGTTTAATTTTACCGCAAAAGAAAATCTAATAATCTTCTCACTTCGAAAAATAATAATTCATTCTCCCTGTTTTGTTTTATTCCCTTGGAGATGTATATTTTATTTCTATCAACCAATTGATTCTTTCCAAATTCAAAACCTATTCAATAAGAGTTCTCTTTTCCATTTGATAACATTAAATACTCTTTCAAATATGTACAATCAATTATTTAAAATTCTTTACTGATTTTTAGCACTATTTCCACATATTTAAACACATCAATACCTATTTCTACTATTTCATTTCTCAACTGTCAAAACTGACGGATCCCAAATTTGAATTGAACCGCGTAAACTAATATACCTTTTGACTTATACGTGTTACAATATTTACCATTTCTTTACTTTTCTTATACAAATGTGTTCATTAAACAAATTTTTACAAAGTCATATTAACATTTCAAAATTTCAAATAATTTTCTTTAAATTTTCTACTTTCAGAATATGGTGGAAAATAAATCTACAATGGACCTGACCAACGTCCTCCCACACAAGATAGCATATTTATTTTAACATACTATTTCTCTAACAAACCCAATAAATATTGTAAGGAAAAACTCTTCTATTTTATTATGTAGAATATTTTAATTTACAGTCTTTAAGTATACCAAAAGAAACTTCATTATTTTATATTATAGACATTTATATAGTAATTGAGTAGTTATCACATACAAGATAACTATCTAAATATATATATATATATATATATATATGTATATATATATATATATATATATATAAATTTCTTCGAATATTTTCGCGGTCGTTTGTTGAAGCGTTGTTCTTCGGGATATTTCGCCGCGTTTGGATGATTTTGCCCTGATAAGGACATCTTTCTTCCTGACGTTTCGGTGACATCACTTTCACCTTCTTCTTGAGGATCTTCTAAGTTCGACGGTTTCTTCAAGAATGCCCTCTCTGTTCGAATCGCCTTGTATTTCTAGTGCCGTGGTAGTGGAGGGGCGAGTGCGGCTTCTTGTGATTGGCCCGCTGATTGTAGTGTTGTTCCCTCTCTGTCGGTCTTTCTGTGTTCGGTCCGTGTGGTTTACGTTAGGCGGTGGGATGCTGTTGTTTCGTCGTTTATTTCTAATTCGTCTGTCCGATAACGTTGATTTCCATATGTCAGGTAAACGTTGTGCGTCGTCCCGTTTATTCATGCAGTCCTGTCGTTTTTCTATCTCTATAGCCTCCCTTATTGTCCGATATGTCCAATTCGTACTACGGGCTATAGTTTTTGTACGTTCGAAATCAATTGTATGTCCGGAATGTAGTACGTGTTTGGCAAGTGAGGAAGAAACTGCCTTTTTAGACACAGCGTTTCTATGTTCTTCCCTCCGTACGCTGATTCTTCGATTCGTCTGGCCTATGTATGTCTGATCGCAATCTTGGCATGGTACTTCGTATACACCCTGGTCTTCTAGTAATATTCTGTCCTTCGTACTTGGTAGGACGTCCCTAATTTTCTTATCGGTGGTGTATATTGGGTCTATGTCGTGTCGCCGTAGTATTCTACCTATTTTCTCTGTTGTCCCTTTCACGTAGGGAAGAAACGCAACTCGTGAAGGTTTTTCTCTTTTTCTAGTTGTGTTGTTGTTGCTCTGAATTGCTCTGTTAATTGTGTGTTGCGAATATCCGTTTGCTTGTAGTATGTTTCGAATTTTCCCCATTTCTTCTTTCCTATGTTCTGTGTCCGCTAATATTTGTGATCTATGAATTAGTGTTTTCACTACTGAGTTTAGTTGAGCCGGATGATGGTGTGAGGATGCGTTCAGATATCTGTTCGTGTGTGTAGGTTTTCTGTATACTGTGTGACCCAGGGACCCATCCGGTTTTTTAATTATTAGAATGTCCAGGAAGGGTAACTGGTTATTTTCTTCTGTTTCGACGGTGAATTTTATTTTTGAGTGTCTGTTGTTTAGGTGAAATAAGAGCTGATTCAATTTCTCTCTTCCATGCGGCCAAATCACTAAGGTGTCGTCTACGTAGCGCAGCCAGAGTTTCGGTTTGTATGTAGCGTCTTCTAGCGCCTTTTGTTCAAAATCTGCCATAAACAGATTCGCTAGTATAGGTGACAACGGTGAACCCATGGGAGCTCCATCTGTTTGTCTGTACCACTGTCCGCCGTATATAAAATATGTATTGGCTAGGCAGTGTTTCGTTAGCTCTAAGATGTGTTGCGGTAGGTGGTATTTTGTATCAAGTAGCTCGGTTGCTTCACCGATCGGTATTTGTGTAAATAGCGAAGTTACGTCAAAGCTTACTAACATATCTTCGGGTGCCATTGTAACTCCTTTTAATATTTCGGTGAGATGTGCTGAGTTCTTGACATATGATGGTATTTCTTCGGCTAGCGGTTGTAGTTGTTGTGCCAAGAAGCGGGCCAGAGCTTGGGTGGGTGATCCGATGGAGCTCACTATCGGTCTTAGAGGTACGTTTGGTTTGTGAATTTTGGGAGTCCGTAGAATTTCGGACATCTCGACGATTTCTCCCTTGGGATTAGCCGATTTTTGAGTTCTTCTTCGAACGGTGCGCTTTTAATCTTGGCCTTGGTCGTTTTCTCTAGGTATGTAGTGGGGTCATTCGGCGTTGACTTATACATGGAATCCTCTAGTAGTGCACGTATTCTTTGGTCGTAATCGTTTCTATCCATTATAACCGTGGCATTTCCTTTATCTGCGGGCATTATAACGATGTCTTTGTTTTTCTGCAGGTGTCGCAGCGCTTCATTTTCTTCTTTTGTTATGTTCGGCTTCGGTGGTTTGGCCGTTCTCACTATTACGGACTCCCGAAAATTCACAAACCAAACGTACCTCTAAGACCGATAGTGAGCTCCATCGGATCACCCACCCAAGCTCTGGCCCGCTTCTTGGCACAACAACTACAACCGCTAGCCGAAGAAATACCATCATATGTCAAGAACTCAGCACATCTCACCGAAATATTAAAAGGAGTTACAATGGCACCCGAAGATATGTTAGTAAGCTTTGACGTAACTTCGCTATTTACACAAATACCGATCGGTGAAGCAACCGAGCTACTTGATACAAAATACCACCTACCGCAACACATCTTAGAGCTAACGAAACACTGCCTAGCCAATACATATTTTATATACGGCGGACAGTGGTACAGACAAACAGATGGAGCTCCCATGGGTTCACCGTTGTCACCTATACTAGCGAATCTGTTTATGGCAGATTTTGAACAAAAGGCGCTAGAAGACGCTACATACAAACCGAAACTCTGGCTGCGCTACGTAGACGACACCTTAGTGATTTGGCCGCATGGAAGAGAGAAATTGAATCAGCTCTTATTTCACCTAAACAACAGACACTCAAAAATAAAATTCACCGTCGAAACAGAAGAAAATAACCAGTTACCCTTCCTGGACATTCTAATAATTAAAAAACCGGATGGGTCCCTGGGTCACACAGTATACAGAAAACCTACACACACGAACAGATATCTGAACGCATCCTCACACCATCATCCGGCTCAACTAAACTCAGTAGTGAAAACACTAATTCATAGATCACAAATATTAGCGGACACAGAACATAGGAAAGAAGAAATGGGGAAAATTCGAAACATACTACAAGCAAACGGATATTCGCAACACACAATTAACAGAGCAATTCAGAGCAACAACAACACAACTAGAAAAAGAGAAAAACCTTCACGAGTTGCGTTTCTTCCCTACGTGAAAGGGACAACAGAGAAAATAGGTAGAATACTACGGCGACACGACATAGACCCAATATACACCACCGATAAGAAAATTAGGGACGTCCTACCAAGTACGAAGGACAGAATATTACTAGAAGACCAGGGTGTATACGAAGTACCATGCCAAGATTGCGATCAGACATACATAGGCCAGACGAATCGAAGAATCAGCGTACGGAGGGAAGAACATAGAAACGCTGTGTCTAAAAAGGCAGTTTCTTCCTCACTTGCCAAACACGTACTACATTCCGGACATACAATTGATTTCGAACGTACAAAAACTATAGCCCGTAGTACGAATTGGACATATCGGACAATAAGGGAGGCTATAGAGATAGAAAAACGACAGGACTGCATGAATAAACGGGACGACGCACAACGTTTACCTGACATATGGAAATCAACGTTATCGGACAGACGAATTAGAAATAAACGACGAAACAACAGCATCCCACCGCCTAACGTAAACCACACGGACCGAACACAGAAAGACCGACAGAGAGGGAACAACACTACAATCAGCGGGCCAATCACAAGAAGCCGCACTCGCCCCTCCACTACCACGGCACTAGAAATACAAGGCGATTCGAACAGAGAGGGCATTCTTGAAGAAACCGTCGAACTTAGAAGATCCTCAAGAAGAAGGTGAAAGTGATGTCACCGAAACGTCAGGAAGAAAGATGTCCTTATCAGGGCAAAATCATCCAAACGCGGCGAAATATCCCGAAGAACAACGCTTCATATATATATATATATATATAAATGCGTTCTTTTCGTAGCCGTTTGATAAAACAGTTTCCTTTCGTGGTTTAGCGGCTGTAAAATGAACTCAAAAAAAACAATAAGAATTAAAACGTTTCGATAATATAAATATTATCTTTATCAATTATTTAACACAAACTAACTAAATCAAACATTAAAACACCAATAACTATTAATAAAACTGTAACATATACTTGACAAATATTTTTTTTTGACAAATATATTGGCGGCAAATATATGGTACAGAATAAACAATATTGGTGTATCCTAGACGACCCAGAATACGTAAATGAAGCAGACACAATACAATATATTAAATTATTGAATGGTATGCTATTGCCAAATTATTAATTTCTGTTCGGTCATTTACTGCATTATCATGTTTCTTAATTTGTATGAGTTCTAGAAAGTTTCTAATTTTGTTGTTATGTTCTTTACATAAAATTGTTGTTTCATCAAATTTAAACTTATGTTTTGTAATGTTCATATGTTTTTTTAAAGCCGTAATGTTTTTTGCATATTTGTGTCCATTTAGTCTTTCCGATAAATATTGTAGGGTTTGACCTATATATACACCATTACAATCTCCACATGGAATTTTGTATACTACATGTGTTTGTTTAAAGAAAGGATCTTTATCTTTAATATTACTAAACAGAAATCTTAAATTATTATGATTTTTATGTGCAATTTTGATATTAAATGGGCGTAATACTTTACTAATTTTTTCTGATAAATTTTTTACATAAGGAATTGCTACATATTTTTGTATATCTGTTGATTTTGAATGACTATTATTTCTATTATTATTATAGAATTTATTTATTCTATCTCTAATAATGGAATTTATAAAGTTCAAAGGATAATTGTTATTCATTAATATGTCTTTCATTTGTTGTAAGATTTTTGGTCTATATTTAGAACTTGTTAGCTTGAGTGTTCTGTCTATTTGTGAAATAACAACGCTTTTTTTGATTGACATGGATTGGTAAGACTCATAATTTAAATATCTACCTGAAGAAGTTGGTTTTTGATATAATTTTGTTAAAATTTGATTATTTTCACGAATTAATGTTAAATCTAAAAAGTGTATTTCATTGTTTGTTTCTTTTTCTAATGTAAATTGAAGTTTTGGATGATATGTGTTAAATTGTTCTAAAATATATTCAGCTTTGTTTGCTGGTAAACATAAAATACAGTCATCTACATAACGCTTATAAAAAACTGGTATGAAATCAATTTTGGAAAGAATATCTTTTTCTAAATCTTCTAATACTAACTGTGCAATGGAACTTGAAATTGGAGATCCCATAGCACAACCAAAAATTTGTTTATAGAAGACATTATTGTATTGAAAATAAGTAGTGTTTAAAGTAAGTTCTAAGGCTTTAATAAATTCTCCTTGCGGCAAACTAGTAAATTCTTGAAGTTCATTCCAATGTTTCTTAATAGTACTTATTGCAAGTTCAATTGGTATATTAGTATACAATGACACAACATCAAGAGATACTAATATGTCTTTTTCATTTATTGTGATCTTGTTTAAAAAGTTTTTGAAATCAAAAGAATTTTTTATGTAATATTCATTTTTACATATTATATTTGTAATTGAATTTGATAGAAATTTAGCTAAATTATATAATGGACTTTGAATACATGATACAATAGGCCGTAACGGATTATTCATTTTATGTAACTTAGGTAATCCATATATTTTTGGTGGTAAAGAATTATTAATTTTCAATGATTTTGCCATATTTGGTGAAATGTATGAATTAGATTCCCAAGATTTAATGAGATCATTGTTTTCTTTCTGTAACTTTTTCGTTGGATTGCTTGTTAATGATGTGTAAATGTCTTTGTCATTAAGCATATCGTTCATTTTATCATTATATTCTTTTTTATTCATTATTACTGTCTTATTACTTTTATCTGGTTTAATGACCATGAGATGTTTGTTGTTTTGGAGAAATGCTTTACTTTCTTTAATGTTTTTAGTTAGATTTATTTGTTCGGCTGTATCTCTATGCTTAGAATTATTTTTAAAATTTGTAATGGTATTGTTTATTTTACTTCTAATTGTCATTTTTTCAGTTTCAGGTAAACTATTTATTTTTGTTTCTATATTAGAAATTATATTTTCAACAGGAATTTTGTTGTTTGATTGATAATTAATTGCAAAATTGGGACCTAAGCTTAAAACTTTAGCTACATTATCAGGAATTTTTGTATCTGTTAAATTACAAATCCAATTTTCAGTATGTGTAATATTGTTATTGGTATTATTGGTAATAGTTGATTTATTTTTTAAATTCTCAACTTTTTTGCGTTGTTTTTGTTTAATTTTACTAAAATAATTTTCATAGGTCGTTACAATTTTATGCTGAACTTTTTTGAAATGTATATCATTTAGTTTCTGTTTTAATATCGTTTCTAAGTTAATAACATGTTGTTTAGTTTTCTGTAATTCTATTACAATGTCAGATATTAGGTAATTTATACAAACATGTTTAAAAAAAAAATCAAAACCTAGCAAGTATGAAGAATCGTCAAATCTTCCTACTCAAATGTAAGAGTTTGAATCTAATACCTAAATTTCTAAATTTTAAGTTCTCGCATATAGTTTTCAATAATTCTAAATATCAAAATAAATTTCAGAACAAAGTTAATGATTTTAAACATGTTTGTACAATTTCTACAATTGTTTAATGAAACAGGCCGCTACAGCCAAGAATTGATATAATAATTATAATAATATATGGACAACATCCACATGTGTGTGAAGGTGCAGGACGTATATATATATATATATATATATATATATATATATATATATATACGTCCTGCACCTTCACACACATGTGGATGTTGTCGCTCACTTGGTCACATTATTTTTAAAAAAACTCTTCCTTAATTTATCCTTAATCTGGTTGCTACTAGCAATTGCATTTCTTTTAAAAAGATTCACTTTAAAAGGATTTCCTTTAAAGCCTAAAAGTCAAATGTACAAATTAGGACGTTTCTTTTTGAGGTAAAAATACAAGCGCCACAAACAGCGCTTGGAAAATCATAAATAATGATGAATGCTGATGCATTGCTTATCGTTATTAATAAATACGATGCCTTGAGATTATAAATTAAGGGAATTTAACAACCGAACTCACCCTAGTGTCTTATGAGGCTCACTTTTTAAAAGGAAGCTAAAATTTCTCTGCCTCACATTTATATACTTGTCAATTTACAAAAACAACCGTATGAATATAGATGTTTTAAACCTCGGTTAACACATATGCTACTTGTCACACCGGCACCAATCATTATCACTGAATCATACAACAGGTATTCCTAAATGTTACAGTCCGAACATTATGTTGTTAGGGCTCGTATGATGAAACTAAGACGGTCTAGGACCATGCAGAATATGCTTCATAATTAAATTATATCAAATGATTTGCTTTTGTATGTCTTTCTTTTAATCACTTTTAAAATGAAATTCTTACAAATGCTTTGATTTGATATGATTTTCTGATATACTTTTGTTGTTTGTTTTAAATTGACGAGTCACATTTAAAATCAAATTGTTTCAAATGTTTTGATTTTATATGCTTTTTTAAATCACTTTTATAGTTCGTTTTATATTCGCACGAATCACATTTTAAATCAAATGCTTTCAAATGTTTTGATTTTATATGTTTTTTCAAATCACTTTTGTAGTTCGTTCTAAATTCGCAGGAGTCACATTTTAAATCAAATTCTTTCAAATGTTTTGATTTTATGTGTTTTTTCAAATCACTTTTGTAGTTCGTTCTAAATTCGCAGGAGTCACATTTTAAATCAAATTCTTTCAAATGTTTTGATTTTATATGTTTTTTCAAATAATTTTTATAGTTCGTTCTAAATTCGCACGAGTCACATCTAAAATGAAACTGTTTCAAATGTCTTGATTTGATATGTAATTTCAATTCAGTTTTTCTGTTTGTTCTATATTCGCATAAATCACATTTCAAATCAAACTCTTTCAAATGTTTTGCTTTGATATGATTTTCTAATTGAGATTTCTGGTTTGTTTTAAATTCGCACGAGTCACATTTAAAATCAAATTGATTCAAATGTATTGATTTGATATGATTTTCTAAACGATATTTGCGGTTTGTTTTAAATTCGCACAAGTCACATTTAAAATCAAATTGATTCATATGTTTTGATTTGATATGCTCTTCTAAATAATCTTTACGGTATGTTTTAAATTGGCACGAGTCACATATAAAATCAAATTCTTTCAAATGTTTAGATTTTATATGTTTTTTTAAAACAAATTTGCGGTTTGTTTTATATTCGCACGAATCACATTTATAATCAAATTCTTTCAAATGTTTTGATTTGATATGTCTTTTCAAATCAGTTTTTCCGTTTGTTTTAAATTCGCACGAGTCACATTTCAAATCAAATTCTTTCAAATGTATTGATTTGATATGATTTTCTAAATTAGATTTGAGGTTTGTTTTAAATTCGCAAGAATCACATTTCAAATCAAATTCTTTCAAATGTTTTGATTTGATATGATTTTCTAAATTACATTTGATGTTTGTTTTAAATTCGCACGAGTCACATTTAAAATCAAATTGATTCATATGTTTTGATTTGATATGATTTTCTAAATAATCTTTACGGTATGTTTTAAATTCGCACAAGTCACATTTTAAATCAAATTCTTTCAAATGTTTTGATTTTATATGTTTTTTCAAATCACTTTTGTAGTTCGTTCTAAATTCGCAGGAGTCACATTTAGAATTAAATTCATTGAAATGTTTTGTTTTTATATGTCTTTCTACACTGTCTTTGCCATTTGTTTTATATTCACATGAATCACACTTATAATAAAATTCTTTCAAATGTTTTGATTTTATATGTTTTTTTAAAACAATTTTGCGGTTTGTTTTATATTCGCACGAATCACATTTATAATCAAATTCTTTCAAATGTTTTGATTTGATATGTCTTTTCAAATCAGTTTTTCCGTTCGTTCTAAATTCGCACGAGTCACATTTAAAATCAAATTTTTGCAAATGTTTTGATTTCATATGACTTTCTAAATGACATTTGAGGTTCGTTTTAAATTCGCACGAGTCACATTTAAAATCAAATTTTTGCAAATGTTTTGATTTCATATGACTTTCTAAATGACATTTGAGGTTCGTTTTAAATTCGCACGAGTCACATTTAAAAGCAAATTGATTCATATGTTTTGATTTGATATGATTTTCTAAATAATATTTGCGGCATGTTTTAAATTCGCACAAATTACATTTGAAATCAAATTCTTTCAGATGTTTTGATTTGACGTGATATTCTAAATTAGATTTGAGGTTTGTTTTAAATTCGCACGAGTCACATTTAAAATCAAATTGATTCATATGTTTTGATTTGACGTGATTTTCTAAATTACATTTAAAGTTTGTTTTAAATTCGCACGAGTCACATTTATAATTAAATTCATTTAAATGTTTAGTGTTTATATGTCTTTCTAAATTGCTTTTGTCATTTGTTTTATATTCACATGAATCACATTTATAATCAAATTCTTTCAAGTGTTTAGTTTTCATGTGTCTTTTTAAATTATTTTTAATGTTTGTTCTATATTCACACCAGTCACATTTACGATTAAATTCTTTCAAATGTTTCAGTTTCATATATCTTATCAAAGGTTGCTTGTGTTTTGTTCGGAGCCTACATTGACCGTGTAAGTTTGATTGTTCTACTTTGATATATGTATTCTCATAATTACATCTAGAATGTACTGGGTCTTCCTTTATAGCATCAGAGATGTGTGTATTTTCTACGTGCAACCTCAGATATTCTTTTGCCTCGAATCGTCTGCAACAAATCCCACATTTAAACCTTTTAACTTTGAAATGTAGCTTGTTGGTATGCCTCTTGAGATCTGCTTTATACCTTGTCCGGTAGTTGCACAGCTCGCACTTATACGATGGGCTGCTGCGACGTGTCTTGCTTCCGTTCAACGTTGTCATCTGATTGCTTAGCGTCTGTGCACTGCGTTTCCTGGAAAAATCATAAGCCATGAAATGATTGGTCAGTAAGCGCTAAAAATCAACGAAAGTGATTGTAACATAAGCAAACAGATATTATGCGACCAAGATTGTTTTAAACTGCTCATTTTCTTGCCCAAGAATTAGTTGGTACCTCCAAGAATGGCGATACGAAAGGTTTTGAGTTGGTGTCTGATTTAGAACAACACTCTGAAAATAAGCTTCTAAGAAGAACCTTAGATTTCTTATGTTTAAAAGTACGCTTGTAGATACTTATGTATGCACTTCAATGCTAAATAAACCAAGTGTATAAATACATATTACCGCTGTTTCCGTTTTTCTGTGTAAATATGTTGTTATGCCCTAAATTTCATTTTGTATGTGGGTCTCGTAAGGTTATGTGTTATTATTGAAATTCCTAAGGAATTGACTAGAGAGCGAGACTAATCGAGTGAACCTTGTACATCTTTCGGTACACTGTATGGGAATGACCTTTAGTTGTTTATCTGAGCGTGTCCTATACCTAATTATTTGCTTTCGCAACTTTGAGTTATGTAATATGGCACTGACAGATGTGTCTAGTGCAGTTTCGGTCAAATACACTCTTTACGAGTGGGGAATTCTGCATGTAAATTACCTATCTTATTTTTAGCTTATTCTAACCTACCTGCAGTCTCAGTTACTTGCATTAGCAGTTACTTTTATATGCTTTGTTTAAGCTTTGTCTACACTTGCTTAATTATACCTTCCGTTCTCTTCGAAATGTATCCAATATGTGGCATTTATGGGATTATTTGTAGTTGTTGTTGCTTTAAATTCCTCGAGACAACAGTCGGGCTTTGTTGCATTTATTGTCGCTTGTGTTCATACGTTCTCCTAAGATCACACACATGTTTCGTCCGACTGATGTTTTCCTATCGTAAATATCTCCCTAAAACGTTATAGATATTAAATGAGGAAATCTGTAGAATAACGGGCATACTGTTAAATGTTCGCGTAATGTGATTTGTTTACTCCAGTCTTCGACATTCCTGGCTGCATTGTAAACACCTGTTGATATCTCTTAGAGGTTACCGAGGTTAGATCTCCGTTGTTTACCCTGTAATACATGGGTAGGTCGGTTTTATCAACCGCCTTATCGAAGCGTTTTAATAGCTTGTAATTCTTGTATAATTACCTGCAAGATCCGGTCTTATTTCCGTAATAAATATTGGCTATAACATAGGTTTGTTTTGATTGCCATCATTCGCTGTCGTTGACATGAACTTGGTGTGATGTCAAACAAGTGACCAACCTTAAGCGCGAAATTGCCCTGTGTTGACTAGCGTTTTCAATCTTCCGTACTTTGTAGGTGTGTTTTAGTAGATTTTACCATCACCTTAAGTTCCGAGGATGTTTGTTTAATTATATAGGTCACGTTATTGTCTCTCTCTTTTGTAATTAAGTCTTGTGTTCGTTACTTTTATTTGAATTCTCCCGCTTTCTATTCTGGGCCATTTCCGAGTTGCATCATATTTTGGGCGTGCGTGATTGGCTGTAGCGCATTATTCAGGAAACCACGTTCTCGTTTTCACTTACCAAGTCCATTTTGTTTAAAGAACATCAGTACAGAATGCTTATTTTGTTTGGTAATTTTTATTACTATGTCTAGTAGATATTACGCTTAGGCGGCTCTGAAGAAATAAGCAGTGAGTCTCGATACCTTAGTATAGGTGAATTATCGTAAATTTTATTGAATTACCGCTTCCGAATTTGCGATTTACCACGTGTTGGATTTTTGAATTTAAATTTTGTACTTTTGTGAGACTTGTGAGACGATTTCTCGGATCTCCAATAAATTTGGGGTAAGTGGAGTAAATTTTGTTGTTAACTTTCGGGGTTTTATCTTTGTTTCTTTTCTTTTCTAATTTAATAGGATTTTATTGTTGGGCAAGAGGCTAAGCCCTCAGTAGCTATTCACTGAAAATGGCCGCCGTACATTTCTGTTGAAGAACATAGTGACTATCATCGTCGCTCTAATAGCTGTACCTTTCCAACCTTCTTAGTGGCTTCTGGTGGATTTTCTCCGACCAGCCAGGGAGACTTTCTCCGCACCGTGGCCAGATAAGTACAACTATATTCGTAGTTTTCGACGTTTCATTCGACTAATTTGTCGATATTTTTGTGCCAGTGATCTGGACTTTTACCTTACCTTTTTGTGAACTAAGACTATTTGGGTGGTTATAAGATACCTAATGCACCACTTAATCAATTGCGAGGTCACGTGTAATCCTATCTAAATTACTGTTTAAAATTGCAAATTGTTATTGCTGTATACAGAGTGACCCTAAGTAAGAATTGATAAGGGCTCTCGTTGTTGTGTTGAATTTTTATTTTTAATAAATACTCTAGAAAATTCATTACCGCTAAAACTTTGACTTTCATGTATGTTTTTTAAAATTTCTGAGCTATTTAAAATTATTTATGCAATTGTAAATTCTATACCGTAAGCTCAGTAGATTCTTTTGTGTTAACTACTAAATTTTCCTTTGTTTTTTTAAAGCGTCATTTAATAAGTTAACATTTGTAAACAAGTTACTTTAACTAATTCTTAATTTTGATTTTGTAATCGAAACCATGATTTTGTAAATCTAACGTTTTTCCCTTCTCTTAATTATTTTTTTTTTAAGTCTTAAGTGCTAATCTTAAATCAATTTTCTTTTAATTGTGTAACATATAACACATACCATAGAACATCGCCGTTGGTGGCACTTGTATAATATCATTTGTAGAATAGCCTGTGAGGCGACGAAACGTTTCTGCTGCCGACCATCCCCTGCCGATGCGCAGAGGTTATGTCAATAGTATTTAAGATTTCTTAATAATTAAATCCGACTGTTTATTATTTGCACCACTTCTCTTAAACTTGTTTAGTATATTTTCAATTTTCATTCTGTCTTGGTTACTATATTTTCAAAATACCATTCAGACTTGTTCAAATTATTTTCAAAAAAAAACTAACAGTTTAATATAGAACTTTCTACACATCGTGAACTCTCTTTTATTTTACCTCAACAAATCTTGTTTTTCTTAATTATTGTTGTGACAAGCATTTGAATAAGGTTTGGCGCAGCCGAGCTATACAGGCTGATCCGTAAGAAACCCGCTGGAGGGACACAGCCAGTGGCAGATCAGTAGGGAACGCAGGTAGGTTACCGTAAGGTAGCATAGTGTCCTGGTGCCCGGACAACGTCGCTTGCGTCGTCGCCGACCGACGCTCATCTCTTAAGTTTAGTTATCTGAACCGACACGCCATCTGCGATTAGAGCTAGCTCGGCCCTGCGTTTCTCATTTGCTATCACCACCCTATCGTGATCTCCTTATACTGTGACTCACCTGGTCAGTATAATTTAGTTTCGACGTTGTTGCGGGTGTAACAATGTACGTAAATAGAGAACTAACAGTAAATTTGGAAAGTATGTATAATGTATACCTTGTCTCAGAATAAGAAGAATCCGTTTTAAATGTATATAAAATGTTAATGGTACAAATTCCCAGAATGGGAATAACGGAAATGCTAATAAACATCTCCAGAACACTAAGAAAGGTATAAATATTACTTCAATAACAATATATTATAAATATGTATTTTAGGGTTGGCAAAGTCAACTGTATACCCGATAATAAAGGAATATAAAGAGACAGGCAAATTAAGGCCGGCTAAAGAACGAGTAGGCAGGCATTCGAAACTTATATACATAAATTTGATGAATCTGTAAAAAATACTGTATGACAGAAGATGCACAGTATCTTTTTTAAAATCGAACTTCCAACCCTTGATAAAATTATGACAAATATAACTACGGATGAGTTCATACCAAAAATGAGCCGAGCAACTCTACATAGACTCTTGAAACTCATTAATTGGAAGAAGGTGCTAATGAAACACTGATCATATTACTACATGTAATAATAATAATAATAATAGACTATATTATTATTATTATTATTATTTATATTATTTATTTATACATGTGCATATATATATATATATATATATATATATATAAATCAATAAAGGAAATATCACGGATACATAATAAAAATAGGAGAAAGAATATCGGGTTAATCCGCTGTAGTGCAACCGCAGACACGTGTTTCAGACTCGTTGGTCATCGTCAGTACGGTGTAGCCAAGGAATAAGGTGGGATATCCTTGGAGATAGAAACAAAAGGAAGACCATCGAGAAGACAGACCACCAATTGCAGTTGGGTTGGACGGCACGCGGGTTGACAATGTCTGCCTCGCGGCGGTGTCAGTTGTTGTCACTCAGACCTGAGGATCTTCTGACATTTAAGCTGCAATTGGTGGTCTGTCTTCTCGATGGTCTTCCTTTTGTTTCTATCTCCAAGGATATCCCACCTTATTCCTTGGCTACACCGTACTGACGATGACCAACGAGTCTGAAACACGTGTCTGCGGTTGCACTACGGCGGATTAACCCGATATTCTTTCTCCTATTTATATATATATATATATATATATATATATATATATATATCAGTATTGTTTTATTTTAACATGTTTATAAATTGTGATTCGTCTTCACAAACATTTTACATTGAATGTTGAAAATAATTAATGCTGTAAGCCGTTACTTTGTGATAATCCATATTAAAATAATAAAAACACATATACTTTGTTAATGGCCATGTTGGTCGAAACCACAGTCACACAATTTGTTTAAATATAGTGACACAACAAATTATATGTGTTTTTATTGTTTGAATGTTGAAATTCAAAATAGATTTTAATATAAGTAAATTTGTGTGTAAATGTATCAACATTGGATTCAATTCAAACATGATAGTGCTCGCTTTAAAATGAACATAGTTCGTTACAAAACATAATTGATGTATGGTGCTACGTTAATAAAATAATATGAAAACGAATGATACCTGAAACTTTTTGTAGAGCAGCAAGCAAAATGGTGTTCCAAATATTCATTTTGACCAAAGTGGATTTTGCAAAATGGGCACTGTGTAAGATCTGAAATCACAAAAAAATACACTGAAACACCACCTTCAGTAATTCTACTCATCAACTTAATAAACTGTATTCGTTGGCACAACTAATTCTAACAGAAAAACTATAATTAGAAGAATAATTAAACATGAAAATTAATATCTCTTTCAAAATTTGCCTAAGGATTTTAATTTTTCATACCTTCAATTGAAAAGTCACCACCTACATCCCCTGGGCATATTGTTTTATGTTTGGCCAAACATGATTTTGAGCTGTATCCAAGGCAGCAAATTGTACAGGCAAATATATCCTTAATGAGGTGTTCCGTAGTAGGGATGAAATCCATTTCAACATTTCCATTCAAGCTGTCTGTGAAGTCTTCACCAAAATACACCCGTAATTCTTCACCCGGTCGAATTTGACGAGTGCTTCGATAATATAGGTAATCTTCACATTGTACGACAATTAGATTTCTTTCAAAAGCATT
Source organism: Amphimallon solstitiale (assembly GCA_963170755.1). Taxonomy (NCBI): domain Eukaryota; kingdom Metazoa; phylum Arthropoda; class Insecta; order Coleoptera; family Scarabaeidae; genus Amphimallon; species Amphimallon solstitiale. The sequence continues at coordinate 27,695,698 of OY720685.1, forward strand.
TCTGGCAGGGTTAATGTACTGCATCCAATTTAAGAAATGCAACTTATCGTTGTCATATACAAATTTTCCTCCTTTTACTCTCCAAGCACGCTCTGTTCTACAGAGTCCAGTGAAAGGACCAAATTTTACACCTTCAGGAATAACTTTTAAGGCCAATATTGCACACTGGCCGAACATATGTTCAATTTCTAAAATATCATTTGGTAACTCATCTTGTGTTCTGTTCTCTGAATTATCCGGAGCATTTCTGTTCAAAATATATACAAGCATTCCACACTCAATGCAATAGTCTTCATAATAAGCCTGACAATTTTCACAATCTGTTGATCAAGTTTAAACAGATTAAGAAGCAAGTAATATAATGTTTGCATAAGTCAAGAAGAAACGAGAGTGTATTGGTCATTTAACCAAGCTAAAATTTCCTATTTTATATAAACATGTTTTCATTCCAAGGTTAATTCTCGGTAAGCTTTTCTTGGCCATAAATTTTCAAAAAATTAAAAATATAAATTAAAAACCATTTTTAGCATTTCGAAACCTTAATTAGTAATCTTTCATAATTAGTCTCAAAATTAGAAGAACATATATTATTGATATTCCACAGAAGCTTATTTTGTTTGATTAAAATTAACATGGCCATAAATTATTTTAATATGTATATATATATATATATATATATAAATATATAATTTAATTTAGTTTCTTAGTAACTGTCGGCATTTTTCAAAATGAAACACTTATTCCATTATAAAATGTTTTATTTTATTTAACGTTTCGACTCTATCTTTGGAGTCTTTTTAAAAAAATATATAATGGTTTTATTTAGAATAACAATATTGTCAATTATTTAAAATTGGCGGTAAAAAAAATAAAAAACATGCATTTCAAAGTGGACATCACTAATGTTTAGGTTGCTATAAACCTCTTTTTAAAAAAAACATTTAAAAAAAACAGCACATTCTATTTTCAAATTTCAAAGTTCCATGTTACTTATACAAATGGTAATTGTTATTTTAATTTTTATATTTATAAAACGTATACTGTGTATCACCTCACTCTTGTGTATATATTTTTAACTGTGTCGTTCTAGCAATGTATTTTTCACATTTACATGAGGTATATGCATGTGTTTTTTTGTGGGTCAGTTTTTCGTTGTTATTTTTATGTTTTATTTTAGAGTAATGAATGGTGGAATTCTGTAACTTTCTCGGAAGCTCCGATTATCGTAGGCCCTGGCAACGAAGTGACGTTGCGATGACGATTTCAGAATTTTTACAGTTAGTGACGTAGAAATGTCAAAACGTTCGTGAGTAAAGATTTTGTTGGTTATATTGTGGTTATATTATTATTATATAATTATTGTTAATATACTATTCCTGTTGTTATATTTATAGTTTCTGTTACTTTATTTGTTATAATTATTATTGTTCCTGTTTGTTTATTTGTTATATCTATTATTGTTCCTGTTTGTTTATTCGTTATATTTATTATTGTTTTATATTTGCAAATATGAATGGCTTTATAGCATTATTATTAGATGAAGATCACAACAGGTAGGTAATCGATAATATAAAATATATAGAGTATACATAATATTCTCTATTTTCTTTATTTTAGAAATTATATGCGTATATTCCGAAAACGTTTAAGAAATCACGGATATCCTTTTGAAATACCAAACAGGCATTTTAAACAAATGTTTAGACTGAATAAGGGCACTGTTCAAAACCTGATCCAGTTATTGGATGGACATATAACAAACAAATATACCATTACATTTGAAGGTTATTATCATAAACATCACTTGAAATGCATATTAACTTTATAGTGCACATTATATATTTGTTACAGGTCTTAACAGCATTAAATTTCATAGCATCAGGCAGCTATCAGAATAGTGTTGGTATTAATAGCCTTGTTTCTCTCAGTCAGAATTCAGTAAGTCGAATAGTTCATCAGGCCTGTCTTGTAATATCAAACAATTTATTCCCTGAATGGATAAAATTTCCCAGTGATTGTGAATCGAAGAATCGTGTTAAGTAAGGGTAATTATGTTGTATCAAAATATTCTAAAAATAATTCCTTATTTTGTTTTTATGATAAAAAATGGGAGACCGGAGATGTATTTTGTTTAATTGATAGCACCCAGTTCATATATTTACCAAGGGCAATCATATCTTTTCTAAACGTTCTAAAAATTGTTCCGTTTAGTTTTTATGAAAAATGGGGTGCACGAGATGTAGGTGTAATTGATGGCACACATGTTGATATACTTGCTCCACCTTTAGCCGATGAAGAACACCCTCCTTTTGTATATATATTTTTTATATTCACATACTGTAATTTTTTTAAATTTCAGCACTACTTTTATGGTAAGGTTAATAAAAAAAAATATATTTGACAATAAAATGTGTTTTATTTTTCAATATTTATACAAACAATTTCTATTTGAGTACCTATTATTCAAAGTTCACATTTCTAGTTCAGTATTATTATTTTTCTTTTTGATCTTTATTGTTAAGATTTTATAGTAAACATATAATTCATATCCAATATTAGTATAATTATACGAGTCAAATGTCTTCTATTGTTTTATAATACTTGCTGGTAAATTTATTAAACAATAATTTTTTACATTCTTTTGAGTTGACAAAGTGCAAATTTCAGCCTAATGAATATTACTCTTCTGTAAAAACTGCAAATAAAGAGAACTTTCAATTACTATAATTTCAGAGGCTCAACAACAAAATCCTGCAATAATATCGAATGATTTGGTGTACCAAGTACAACAATACAGCACAGGATTGGTCGATTTTCTAAATACAAAATCATCTATATCCTTCAACCATTTATGTACTTTGGCATATGCTATTAAAACTTAATGTTACCTTTTTGGAGCCTAAAACATTAATCGTTCAATATAGTTACATATTGATAAAATCTTTGCGGTTTGACTTACAAATAAAGAAATTCATTGACTAAACAGGTAAATTTCCTCTTATCTTCTTCAACATAATATAAAGTTAAACATCCTCTCAATTTGATGTAGTTTTATTATTAGAAAATCTTATGAAAAAGTCAACTTTAAATTGTGAAGTTATTGTGAACACGATACCATAATAGACTTTTTCAAACAATTAGTTTGTGCACATTTCACATGCTTTATGTTCTGTGGATATTGTCTGCTAGGTTTATGTATTTTTTTGTGTTTAGGTACTCTTGTAAGAAAAACAATGTCCACTTGATAGGGATATCTGTTCTTGTTGGCTTTATAAAAAAATCACATTTCATCATCCATAAATGTGCCTGAAAAGACATTTATCTGCAAATTCACTATACACTAGTGCGATACTACGTCCTTTGAAACTCTCCTAATGATAGCAGTTCTTGTTGAAATTTTCCAAAGTGTTTCGTGCTATCTTGCTAGCAGTATAAACATATGGTTATACTATGTCTTGGCATTACAAAATGTTCCGTGCATTTTCTTTAAAAAAAATGCAATGCAAAAAAGCAATCGCTATATTATATTTCAAACAATTTTCTTATTAGTTAAAATTTTAAATTGAAAGATTTTGGTATATGTTTACGAGATGATGTTTGTTTACATGTTAAACATAAAGGTTATGTGCAAAAAATCGTAAATTGACACTTCTACGTCACTAACTCTAAAGGTGGATTTACACGGACGCGTCAAGCGGGATGACGTCACGCGTTTTTGTAAGTGACGTCACACTTTCACGGGAAAATTCTTGGCTTGCTTTCAAATTGAAGCGTTTTTTCTTAAACGCAGGCGCGTAGTTAGAGCGCGAAAACGCTGAAGTGTTGTTTAGACATCACATTGCATCACATTGAACCTCATTACAAAAATGTATAAATAGAAAGTTTCTAAACATGAATAACGAAGAATGGAATTTGTTAGCGCAATTCTATTTCTTATATTTCTAACATAAATATACAGGTAAACAGTCATATATGAAGGTTAAAATGTGTAAGAACAATGATGTATTTTTAGGCACCACCACATAGTGGCTCAAATTTTTATAATTACAAAAACAATCATAGCATTGTTTTGATGGCTTGCAGTGATGCAAAATATTGTTTTACTTTTGTGGATATAGGGGTGCAAGGAAGAAAAAGTGACGAAGGTGTGTTTAAAAATTGTGCATTAGGTCAACTGTCAGAAAACAAGTCGTTATTAAAACCGAAGCCATGTAAACTGCCAAATTCAAGTATGATGTCGCCTTTTGTATTAGTAGGGATGAGGCATTTCAAATGACTCAATATATGATGAGGCCATATCCTGGAAGAGGTGGCCTTGATTTGCCAAAAAAGACATTTAAGTATCGTTTGTCATGCATTTGGTATATTATCATCAGCATGGCCTGTTTATAGAAGACCATTAAATGCTAGTATGAACACATATGAAAATATCGTTAAAGTTACAGTATGTTTGCATAACTGGTTAAAGCGACTTGAAGATAAACTTCCAGCAGACCAAAGATCATATTGTTCCCCCCATCTAGTTGACCGTGAGGAACAAGGCAATGTGATCGCTGGTAGCAGGAGAAATGAAGAAACAGGTGCTTTGGAAAATGTACATAATGTAGGGGGTAATAGACACAGTGCCAGTGCTGCAACTATAAAAGACACCTTAAAAGCATATTTTGTCAACGAAGGTGCTGTTGAATGGTAGTGGACAAAGGCAACTAATAATGCAGATTAAGTTTATGTAGCTCATAGTTATATTATGTTACAATTGTTATGGTGTTTTGCATTTCATTAGTGTAATTTACTGTCAGCTGGCAATTTTTACACACAAATTTTTCATACAAATTTGGAAAAATGTATTCTAGTTATATTATTTATTAATGAAACAGCGAAATATGTATAGCCAAATCTAAAAAACGAACAAAAATATTATGAAGATAGTAAATAATTTATAATCTAATCTGATTATTGTCTGCACCATGTGCATATACTTTATTTTTATGCTTGTCAATATATACAAATAATTGTATGATATATAATATAAATATGAAAACAAACTTTTTTTTATAAAAGAGTGTTAAATTAATATTAAGTATGCCATAAGTTACATTATTGTTTTTAGTTTATCTGCTGAATGAGAATTATTTGTTTTACTAATGTTATACCTACGTGAAATAATTACTTTTGGTTTACATATTTTCTAGAATAAAAGAAAACACCTTCATAGTATAGAAGAAGTATATTATTATAAAAAGACACATTAGTGTTTTTATACATTTTCTTTTTTTTTGTATTTCTGTTCATAAAGCATACTTAAAACCAAGTGTTACAAAATTTGTTTTATTAAGGACAGCTACCTGTTTTAAGCATTTGGTACACACATGTTGAGTTTTAAAAATCTTCGAACCACCGCGTAAATATTAGAAGAAGATAGATTGACATACTAAAAAGAGAAGCACATATTAAAAACGCAGAAAAATAGAACACTGTTCTATTTTTCCCCTACCAACTGCGAGATTTCTATTTCAAAATTTTCAGCATTGTGATTGGTTATTGACGGATAACGCGTTACGTCATCACGCTTCACGCGCCCGTGTAAATCCACCTTAAAAATTCTGAAATCGTCATCGCAACGTCACTTCGTTGCCAGGGCCTACGATAGCCGCAGCTTCCGAGAAGTTACAGAATTCCACCAGAAGTATATATCGATGACAAATTATCTGTCTGTTCTGTCATTAATTGAATTTTTATTTTTCCTAATATATATATACTTTCTAAACATATTCTCGCTTTGTTTTTTGTTTCTGTTGTGAGTATTTTTGTGTTATCATAATTGAATGTATGTTTAGTTCGTATAGTGAGTTTTTTTAATGCCGTACTATTGTTTGCAAATTTATGTCCATTTACTCTATCTTTAAGATGTTGGATACTTTGTCCTATATAAACGCCTTCGCAGTCATTACATGGAATTTCATATACAGTGTTTTTTTTAAATTTCGGTGTTTTGTCATTTAGTTTTGTGTATATGGGGTTAAAGGTGTTGTAATTTGTATGTGCGATTCTTATTTTAAATGGTAGTAGAGTATTTTTTAATTTTTCAAATAGATTATTAATGTATGGTATTGGTACATATTTATAGTTATTCGGTTCATTTTTGGTGTTTCTATTTTTGGAGTTGTAAAATGAATGTACTTAGTTGGTTTTTTATAATTATATTAATGAATCGCTCTGGATAATGTTTTTTTTGTAACATGATTTTCAAATCTTTAATAATTTCTGGTCTATAGGATGTGACTTGTTCAAGTTATAGCTCTTTTCAGTGCATTCGTATAACTTGAACAAGTCACATCTATAGACCAGAAATTTAAAAATCATGTGTGAAGTGAAAAAGATAGCCCAGGATAGAAAGAAATGGCGTCAATTTGTGTATAAGTAATATTTTAATATGTATACAATAAAAGTATACAGACGCCATATCTCTCACCTTTTTCAATCAGTTTATATAATTTTTATAAGTTCTGATAATTTTTATAAAGACTATTAATTATGTGATGAAAGGTTAAAAATGGTGTTTAATTTTTTTATAATTTATGTTCGATAAAATGATATCACACATTACAAGTTATGATAGGGATCGGCAGTCAATTTTGCATTAACAAAGTAAGTTATAATATTACTACTACTGTGCCAAACTTCAAATTACATTATTTATTAAATCCACACCTGCAATGTAAAACTGACTGCCAATCCATAGTATCAGTTTATCAGGAATTATATACATATATGTGTATATTTTAATTTAAAAATAAAAATGTTTATTACTTGGCTTAATGGGCCCGAAACACTTTTTAGAAAAATAATTGCACTTTCAATAAAATGGAAAAGTCTAAACAACCTGCAGAGCATGATTACAATAAGAAGTAATTAAGAGTTATTTTGCAGTTGTGGTAAACATAATTATGCTTTTACTTACAGAGAAGTCCATTATCTACTTCAATCTTTATATCATTGGCACTGATTCCATCTTCAATTTTAACATGGTCATTTATTACGTTATATTGTCCATCAGATGATGGCAATTCTGTTTTAATATTGCCTAAAATAGTGGATGCCTCGTATTCTATCTTGCCATGCCACTTCATGTGGTCTTGCAATTCAAAATTGTTTGCAATAATAACAGTTTCCGAGACGTGAACTTTATCATCTACAAAATCGTCCATTTCCTGTGTACTGGATGTATGTAACGAAAGCAATGTTGTATTTACGTTAGAATTTTCAGTTTGATCAGCCATCACAACTACTAATTAAATATGTAAACCTATCAAACCTATGGTGTATACTCGCTGGTATATACTATATACAACATACAAACCGACGTTTGATTTATGTGTGGAGCATAGAGGTCACAATATACAATATTGAAAATAAAAATGGTGGAGCAACTGGGAGCAACGACAAATACAGTGTTGTCCCTTCGACATGACAGTTTGTAATAGTCACAGACATCACAGATTAGAAAGAGATGGCGCAGTCAAGCCAAAATTTTTATCCGCGGTTTGTATTGCTTGAAGGCCGATATAGACGGCGCTGGCAGCAAAAAATTACAGTTTTCAATAACACTAAGCAAATAGCGGGCGATTCAAAATGTATTTGGTAGCGGGAAATTCAAAATTAAGTTTATTAAAAATTAGGGTTTAATACCGCGAGATCAAAAATATATTGATAAAGGTTTGCCATGGAATGTAAAAATCTTCTAATGCAGTGTGACACTTAATGATATAACTTAAGACAGACTTGTACATTCCATAGCAAACCTTTTTCAATATAATTTTTGATCTCGCGGTACATGATCACAACACTGTCATCAAATTGCATACTATTTACTAGTTCCCGTAGTACTGAGGAATCATTGCTAAGGAAAACAGTATGCAGTACGATATTCAATTACAATGCTCTAACCACACAATAACGTTTTAAAGAAAAGAATTACTTAAATAATTACACTTTAATATTGCTACGTAGAAAAGGTACAAAGTACATTTATGAATATTAATAACTAACATCTAACACGTATGTTTTAGTTAAATTACCAGTACAAAAATAAAGTAACGAAGAATAGCATAATCTACCAAAAGTAAAATATTCGACTAACAAATATATTTTTATTAATAGAATAAAACAACTTTTTCACAAAAAATAGTTTAATAACTAGATGTCACATTTTGTGTGCACTGCACACATCGTCAGTAATAACAGTTACTACTGACGATGTGTGCAGTGCACACGAAATGTGACATCTAGTTATTAAACTATATTTTGTGAAAAAGGTGTTTTATTGTATTACTATTTCTATATTTCACAAGTGTTCAACATATATTACTACAAAGATAGTTTTAACAATAAGATAGAATTGCTGTTGAAAAGTACAAGTACCTACTCAAAATACTACAAAGTTGGTAATTAAACCCGATAGATACACAATGACTTAAGCCCATGTTTACTACCACCATTTACAAAATCTTGTATTACATAAATGATGAACATAAAATAAGGTGACATAAATAAAAATATGGATACATAAGATACCTAACAAATTTAGTAGACGTCTTTTCATCAATATATAATTAAAAGAGTGACAATTAGGGCTTAAAAACTAAATAATGTTAATTACATGGCTATAGAAGAAAACAAAAAAATTAAACCTGCAATAACTAACACCAAATTGGTTAATTTATTGTTGTCGTAAAACAAATGAGACTTTCAATGATATGGCTGCCTTAAGCTCCGTGGGTGGTCTCATGGGATGGAGTGTCGGCACTGCATTTCTGTTGAGGTGTACTGAATGAGGGTGTGCATAGTATGTTGTGTCAAAATGTAGGCTGCAAAGTTTCTTATTACATGTTGTACTGGTTTCATGCCCATTTGCTCTTGCCAAGTTTCGCTCCTGAATAATAAAATATAATAATTACAACTGTATACTAACAAATATCAACGATAGTATAAAGGCACATTTTCATTATAGGAAACTGCACAGGAAAATCATTAGGAAAAACCATAAATGCTTCTGTACCAAGAAATCTGAAGTTTCTATTAACACTGTTAAACATGGATTGATTGCTTGTGAAAAAACATAATATAGAAACTTAAAAACAAGTAGTAAGTTTTTCGTGTAGTTTAAAGGCTTTCTTATACACCCATAGGGTTAAACTGCAGTTGAGGTGTCGGGCGACTAGTGTACCTTATAGAGAACCTCTAATTGAACACCTTTTTCTTATAAAATTATCAATGCAAACATAGAGAAATGGAGATAAAAAATAAATTAGGTACTGACCAAGTCAATTTTGCAGGTTACATCTCATGTAAGGTATCCCATATAGATCATTGAAATCATGAAAATCACTATAATTGATGTTTATTTCACATAATCACACACAATTTAGGTCAATTTGTATGTTTTCTTATGACTTCTGCGATTTTAAAAGCACCATCAAATGTCAACAAAAACAGCTGATATCATATGATCTCGTATATTTCACATGGGCTGTAACCTGCAAGATTAACTCGGTGAGTACCTAATTTATTTTTTATCTCCATTTCCCTACATTTGCATTGATAATTTTGTAAGAAAAAGTTGTTCAATTAGAGGTCCTTTATAATGTATACTAATCATTTTGTCAAAAATCGCCTGACATCTCAACTACAATTATTCTCACTTATATTATACTCCTAATAATTGCAAACTTTAATTGGTGTAATCGGAAACCAACAAAATCCTTGCTACAACCAGGTGGTCCTTGTTGCACTTAGAATCAGAACTACAAACAAAAAATCTCCAGCTCACCTTCGGGTTATATGTCAACTATTAGTGCCATTAGTTACTTGTTCGCATTCTCGGAAAATATGCATCGCTCTTGCTTCTTTCTTGTACGGCGCACATACAATGCACCAGCTTCTATCCATATTTTAAGTCTAAAAATGCATTATGTCAACTTAATAAAATTATCATATTACTCTTTACAGAACTTACGGTACGATTATAACACCACTAACTAAGTAGTAATTGGTAGTAATAAGAAAAATAATGTTTAGCAACACACACAAAATTTGTTGGTTAACGACCTGTACGCGCTTGCATAAAATGACAGCACAGTAGTAGCGACATCTCAATTATTCGGTTAAAGTCATGATTCAAATTTACTTCTAGGTCTCTTGTTTCTAACACCGTGGCGCCATCTAGGTGCGCCTGCATTAGGTAGATTAGGCGGCAAAACCCCTCATTTAAGTGAACCATCCGATAATCCGTGGTAATAGTTTTCTGCGCAAAAGCGTAATAGATTTATCTTGTTTCGTAATAGATGGCTCAGCTATTTTCAAGACTCGGATATTACTGCCCGATATAAGGCCGTCACATAACCCGATTTTTCTGGTTCTAATAACCTCAAAATATTGATCCTTATGTGGCGCCATCTATCCAAAGCATAATAAACTGCTTGGTAACCCCTGAGCATTTTTAAAATCACGTGCTAAAATTATGCAATATGATTGGAATAGTAAAGCTTCATAATCTTCCAACACAGTTGAAAGCATTAATTACGTTAGTAACCCAAAATTTTTTAAAATCCAAAAATTCATATACAAAATCCAAACAAACACTTTACAATGTAATTGAACCCTAATTATTGTTTTGTTTTGTATTTTTATAAAAACTTCGAAATGTAAGTAAAATTGTTATTTTTGACACTACCCAACAACTTCATTTTTCGCAACACTTTTTTAATTTTAATTTGTTATATTACTTTATTTTAAAGCTTATTTCCATAAAAATTCAGAAATTATTTATTTTGGTTACCTACTACTAGATGGCGTCAGATAAGGATCAATATTTTGAGGTTATTATAATCAAAATCAACAATGTAAATCGAAATTACGTGACGGCCTTATTTCGCGCAGCGATATCAGATACAGTTGGCCTTGCAAGGTTATACCTAGGGTTAGTCATAGGCTGCGCGATGTGGGCTGGCTCAATATGAACAATTGGAGAATTTTCCCTTTACTAAATTTGTACCATAAAAGTATCGTATTCAAAACTCCGCCTTACCTAATATCAGAAAATTCGCTTTCGGAGAGATCGTAAATGCTTGACCATGCCGCTTCATAGTCATGGTGTAATTGCCGCACACCGCACATATCATATTCTGAATTGTATGTATTTCGTTAGTGCGACATCTATTATTTTACGTATGAACTATTTTCAAGAATTTTTGTTAAATTTACTCGTTTAAGGCTGTGTTTGATAAGGTTTTGGCGGGAGAGAAATGTACCCAAAAAATACCATTTTTATTTCGATTTTTACGGGCGTAAAATATCAAAACATGTAAATTTTATGCATTAAGCATGAAGATAAAGGTTAAACGAAGTGAACGGTCGAATTCTTTTTTAAATTAAGTTAATATATAAGCCGTAAATAAAATGGGAAGTTAGTGGTTTTGCAAGTACTAGAAAAAATGGCTACATTTAAAAATTACACGGTAAATTTATATGTAATATAGCAAGTACACTCGGTATTTATATTTGGAAGGTAAAAATAGTAACAGTAGCTAAATACATGTGTAATTTTTTAAGTGATCCATGAAATAAAATTTGTTTACATTTTTGGTGGGTTTTTACATACATTACAGATATCTGTTACATTTACTTCGCCTAACAATGTAGCACATATAATACAGATGGCGTTATTATCTTGCAATTATTTAGAGGTTAGTTGTGTGTAATGCGATACTTTAATTATTCATTATAATTTAAAATTATAATTAACAACAATTTTTGCGGTTACTAATTATAAAATTTAGTATGTTACGAGTTATTTGAAAGTACGTAATAGACAATCAACAGTTGGCATCACTGGTTGGCACCACAAAACCAAAAAGTAACTACATAGTTTAATTTGCGAGTTTAATGAAATTGCAATATTTTAAAATATGGAGTTTTCTGTTATCCTTAATTGCAAAGATGCCTATGCTTTTACTAATGAGATGAATTATGTAAATCAATTAAACTGGGACTGTTTACGCCGACAAAAGCCTAATAGCTGTTTTATATTTACGAAGTTCGCAAAGAAACTGTCGGCTAAGAACGTTTTACATTTTTCTTCAAAATTTGTTAAGGTTGTTGCTAATTACTTAAAATGTAAATATAGGTACATTTTATTTGTTAGCAGTTTTCAGAACTTTGAAATCGTTTATTTTTTAAATAGAAACTGCACACCATGTCTATAGTATTTTTGACATATTCATCAAATTTTATAGTTCAAACTATATAGCAAATTAGCAAATTAAAAATTCCAATGCGCAACGTTTCAAAAATATCGATATTAGAATCAAATAATGTATCAAAAATTCAAAATCGATTTTAAACAAATATTGAATGAAGAATATCGATATATCTTGATATCGACATTTTTATCATGTTTATATTAAAAGTTCTTTGCTGTGGCTTTTCAAGCCATTTAGTAACAAATACAATCTTTAACTTAAAATATATATTTACTCAAAAAACAAAAAAAAATCCAATAAAAAGACAAACAAAATATAAATTTGTATCTATAACGTATAAGAAATCCAAAACTCAAATAGGTATATAATTCTAGTTGTATAAAACACATACATAAATACAAGTAAAAAATAAACATCTTAAAACATATCTTCTTTACAATTTTGAGGAAATAGTAATTGTGATAAAGATAACAAACACCCCATGAAGGCGATTCGGCGAACTATACGAGATGTCAAGTCTATGAAATGCAATATTCCGCTGCCGCTTCCGGATTATAATTTCTACGAAACAGCAAACATCGCAGTAGGCATTTTTCAAATTTCCAACTTCTTTCTTAAAAATATATTCTATTGTATTCTAATATGAACAGTTTCTTTTGTATATTAATGTAAAATAAATGTGTAAAATGTCAAAGATTGTTTACCAGGATATAAGTCGAATGGCATTTTTGATTAAACGATATTATTGAATAAAAAAATCGATAACAGTCAATATTATTAAATAAAAAAATATCGATTTCAATCACGATTATCGAAAAGAAAACATCGATACTTTTTTACAAAACAATATATCGTGCGCATCCCTAGTTCAAATCACATATGCCTGCCCACTCTTTCTTCCGGAGGTCAGTTCGCCGGTTTTCTAGTTTCGATTAATAACAATAATCTTTATAATAGCCTCATTATTTATAATATATTAACATTAAAATAATACCTTTACCTTACTTAGTTTTGAAGATTTTTATTACAATTACTGTTCTTTTTATATTTGGTATTTGTAGAGTTAAATCTTTGTACATATTTAAAACTGTTTTTATCATCTTTATTGTAAAAATACTTGACGCTGTTTGGGTGGCGATTCTCACGGTTTGGTTAGAAGTGCCTTATCTAATATGTTCGTGACGTACTTAAACGTACAGATAGTGTATAATAACACAGTAAAATATAATAAGAGAATGTTCACAGCTTCACAAATTATGGCTAGGTTATGTTATAAAATATACAGATATCGCATACTTATAATTCCTTGTTAAATTTACTTACATAGGAACCAATACATTCTGTTAAAAATGGTACCGTTTTGGCGCGATATTTGAATTGAAAAGTTATAATATAAAGTAACAACGTACCTATGACCAAATTTGCCTTAAAATATGTATATAGAATTTCTCTTATTCGAACTTAGTACTCTCACAAAAAAAAATCCATTCTGAAAACTGTCCAGGAGCCAAATTACAAAATAGAAATAAAATAAAAACATGAAAAAAACTGATCAACTGTCAAACTGGCACTTGGGATTTGCAAATACTAACTTTACATGTATTTTTAGCAGGTGAAATATATTTATTAGAATGTTGAACTAATAGGTACGTTATGAAAACAATAATATGACTATATTTCAGTTTTGCATATTATTATTATTATTATTATTATTAGACATGATCAACAGATATGCAGGCTACGTACTAAATGTATCAAGTAACAGAAAATGTTTTATTTTGCATAACACAAACACACTGCTGTTTATTTATTGTGTGGTTTTATATAATAATAATAATATTAGTTTATTTCCAAAATAAGAGAACAACATTGTATTAATATAAATTACAAAATATAAATATATATGAAATAAGAAAATAAGAAAGTCGAATGGATGAGTATCACCTACCTTTAGCGAATATGTTTAAGAATAACTTAATTTATAAATAAAGAAATGTAATTTTAAATTTTTACAAATAAATTCAAATGAATGCTTAAAGTTCGCGCGTCTTTCTCCCTTCAGCATGAAAGTTGACAAGTATCGATTAGATTCATATGTATAAAATCGAATTGCAAAGAAAGTCTGCCAGACCAAATCTACGTTTGTAGGTAGAAATTCAATAAGCAGGTAAAATGACCTTGAAATGTTTTTAGATCTTCAGAATTAGTTTAGTTTGCTTAAAGTTCGCGCGTCTTTCTCCCTTCAGCATGAAAGTTGACAAGTATCGATTAGATTCATATGTATAAAATCGAATTGCAAAGAAAGTCTGCCAGACCAAATCTACGTTTGTAGGTAGAAATTCAATAAGCAGGTAAAATGACCTTGAAATGTTTTTAGATCTTCAGAATTAGTTTAGTTTGTTAGAATTAACATCGTGGCGCCATCCAATTATTACTAGTAGTACTTAAGAAACGCTAAAATCTTAGATACGAACCGAAATTGATTTGTCAACTTTGAAACGCACCCTTAAGGGTGCGTTTCAATCTTAGCAAATCCATTTCGGTTCGGAACTAAGATTTTCCTGTATCTTAAGTACTACTAGTAATAATAGGATGTCGCCACAGTATGCATTCTAAAATTAAATAGCAATTACCTCCAAACATTTCAAGGTCATTTTACCTGTTAAATTTCTACCTCTACAATTCTACATACGATTTGTAAATTTGGTCTGTGCGACTTTCTTTGCAATTTTATTTTATGCCTATGAATCAAATCGACACTTGTCAACTTTCATGCAGAATAGGGAGAAAGACGCGCGAACTTTAAGCATTCATTTGAATTTATTTGTAAATTGAAAAACTTAATACATATTATAGTTTGACATATCCTCAATAAAATGTTGATTGCATTATTAAATACATAATTTAAATTAAATTACTTTTTATACATTTACAGTTAATTACATTTATATTATTTATAGATTTAGTTAATTTTTAACAAATTCTTAAACGCTGAAGGTACGTGATACTCATCCATTCGACTTTCTTATTTCATATAAAATTATACAATAAATAAACAGCATTGTGTTTGCGTGGTGCCAAATAAAACATTTTCTTTTACTTGATACATTTGTAATTATTACAGGCTACTGCATCTGTGCGGTATCATATCTTTGTTGATCATATAGAATAATAATATGCAAAACAGAAATATAGTCATATTGTCTTCACGTACTATCATTAGTTCAACATTCTATTAAATATGTCTTACCCGATAAAAATACGGGTAAAGTTAGTATTTGCAAATCCTAAATGTCAATTTGCCCGTTCGTTTGATTTATATAGTCTGAATTTTCAGTCTTTTTATTTAGTTCATATTTTAACTTTTCAATTCAAATATCGCGCCGAAACGCTACTATTTTTAACAGATTGTATGGGTTCCTGGGTAAGCAAATTTAACAAGGAGATATAAGTATATGGGATATCTGTTATATTTTATAACATAACCAAGCCTTAACCTGTGAACATTCTCTTGCATTTTTGTTTTGATTTATTATATTTTAGTGTGTTATTAAACACTATCTGTAAGTGTAAGTACGTCACGAACATTAGATAAGGCGCTTCCAACCACACCGTGAAATTCACCAACCAAACAGCGTCAAGTATTAGCACAATAAAAACAATAAAAACAGTTTTAAATATGTACAAAATTTTATCTCAAAAACAAGAACCAAAATTGAATAGCCTAGCAGCATTTTTCGAATTTCGCCAGTGTTTTATGTTTGCACTGGGCGCAATTGAATAACATATAGAGGAGTACTCGTTATATTTCACTACAAAATTAGTTAATAAAAATATAATTTTGTCATTAAATGTTTCTACATCTATTTTTTGACCAATATTTTGTTTGAGTACACGGTGTGTCTAGTAATTTCGCAATAAAAAGTGAATTAGCCTACCTGTATTCTACTCGATTGTCTTCCTAGCCAACTTAAAACAACCGCGAAATTCGAAAAATGCTGCTAGGGGCATTGTGCTAGGGGAACAGCAATTGTAGTAAAATCTTCAAAACAATAAGTAAGGTAAAGGTATTACTTTAATATTAATATATTATAAATAATGAGGCTATTATAATATTATTGTTATTATTAAAAACTAAAAACCCGGCGAACTGACCTCCGGCATTTCAAAGTTTTGAAAATTGCTATCAAATAAAATGTACCTATATTTACATTTTAAGTAATTAGCAACAACTTTAAAAAAAATTTGAAAAAAATATAGAAGGTTCTTGTCAACAATTTCTTCTCCACTTCGTAAATATAAAACGGCTTCTAGGCTTTTATCGGCGTAAAAAAATCCGTAGGCATCTTTCAATTAAAGATAACAGAAAACTCCATATTTTAAAATGATACAATTTGATTAAATTGACAAATTAAATTATGTAGTTACTTTTTATGATTTGTGGTGCCAACCTGTGATGCCAACTGCTCATTGTCTATTACGTACTTTCAAATAACTCGTAACATACTAAATTTTATAATTAGTAACCGCAAAAATTGCTGTTAATTATAATTTTAGATTATAATAAATAATTAAAGTATCGTATAACACACAACTAACCTCTGAATAATTGCAAGATAATAGTAGCATCTATACTATATGTGCTACACTATAAGGCGACGTAAATGTAACAGATATCTGTAATGTATGTAAAGACCCTCCAAAAATGTAAACAAACTTTATTTCATGGATCACTTAAAAAATTACACATATATTTAGCTACTGTTACCAATTTTACGTTCCAAATATAAATACCGAGTGTACTTGCTATATTACATATAAATTTACCGTGTCATTTTTAAATGTAGCCATTTTTTCTAGTACTTGCAAAACCACTAACTTCTCATTTTATTTACGGCTTATATATTAACTTAATTTAAAAAAAATACGAGCGTTCACTTTGTTTAACCTTTATCTTCATGCTTAATGCATAAAATTTACATGTTTTGATATTTTACGCCCATAAAATGGAAATAAAAATGGTATTTTTTGGGTACATTTCTCTCCCGCCAAAATCTTATCAAACGCAGCTTTAATAACTCAAGAAATACATTTAATAATTGAAAATATATTTATTAAAAATAATTTAATATAAGATCGATATTGCATAAGGTTACATTACATATTTAGAAATATTATAACATATGTTCAAAATGAGATCCTTCATTTTGTAGACAAACATTAATGCGTGTTTTGAGAGAATTGAAAACATTTTGAATCATTTCTTCTGTTACACTATTAACAGCATTTGTAATAGCATCTTGTAGTTCTGGTAATGTATGTAGTGGAGTCTTAAAGACCGTGTTCTTTAAATACCCAAATAGGAAAAAATCCAGAGGAGTCAAATCTGGTGATCTAGGAGGCCATCTATTTCTACTAATCAGTCGGTTATTATTAAAATATCTTTGGAGGAATTCAATTGTAGCATGTGCAGTGTGAGCGGTAGCACCATCCTGCTGAAAATAGTCAAATTGTCTTTCATTGTCGTCAAGTTGTCTAATAAATGGTTCTAAAAGAAATGTTCTATATCGTTCTGCATTTATTGTATCATGGAAGAAAATTGGCCCTATTATTCTTCTTCGTGATATTGCACACCAAACACCTATTTTAATAGGATGCATGTCAGTTTCAATAAAAACATGTGGGTTTACGGATGACCAGTGTCGATAATTTTGGGAATTACCATATCCACTTAGATGAAACCAGGCCTCGTCTGAGAAAAATGTGATGTCCAACAAATTATCATCCGCAAGATTATTATTAAACCACGTACAAAATTGTATGCGTTTGTCAAAGTCTGTTGGCAACAATTTCTGTACAACAGATACTTTATATGGATGTAAGTGTAGTTTTTTAGTGGCTTTATGGCATGTTCCATAAGATAGTCCTATATGAACATAAAATCAGAATTAATAAAGTTTCTGTATATTAATCAAAGTAATATTTTACCTGTCTGCGATGATAGTTGCCTTAATGATTTTTTAGGACTCACGTCCAGCCGTTCTTGAATATCTTCTAGCACTCCTCCTGTTAGTAAAGTAGGTCTACCAGAAGAGTGTTTCTTAGATATACTGCCAGTTTCTCGAAAACGACTAATAAGACGGTTGACATATCTTGCAAAAATATCATGTTGGAATTCCATTTCTGGGAATCGAGTGTGAAACTGTTGTCTACATGAATCAGTAGAATATTTCCACTCTGCATTCGGTAACAGTTCTCCGCTACGAAAATAAGCCTCCACAATAAACTTATCTTGTTCTTCCGTAAATGGCATTGTTGATTTCAACGCAACTTTAAAATTAAACAAAAATGATAATGATACTCGTATAAACACCAAAAAAAAATAACTTACAGTAACAACGAAATATGCCTTTTATTGCCTTGAGAAAGACAGTTTCTAATAATCAATTGAACGCAGTAAACAAAGTGAAAAAGAAACGACAAAAAGCTTATATGACTTGCAAATATGTATAAATGGTATAAATGACAGAATATTGGAGTGACAGCCACTTTAGCGAAGTTAGATCAGTGGTGCCAGTAGTATAGAGTTGGAAATCCCCAGAAGCCATTCTAAAAATTCCCTAGATTTCCCTAGACATTTTCTTTCCGATAATTCACCAAAGTCGCCGAGAACTTTAGCGGGGGTGGGGGTTAAGATAAAGTAGATACCTATCGGCCGGTAACAATTTTATAATTATGCAAATGCCAGTTATAAAATCATTAAATGTTTATTTTATTGTATGTAATAAGTCATAATATCCTCCTACGTATGGTATAGGGGTTTAATTTACACAAATTCTTTTTATCAAATTTGTATTGCAAAATTTTGGCGATGGGGTGATATTGATATCTAATAGAGAGTGGGGAGCGGGGGCGGCTGTAAATCACGGCAATCTAGTCGATAGTCGCTCGCGTTGACGAAAAAGTAACAAACACGAGGACGAGATGCCCTATTGTTCAAACATTCCCGTGAATATCCTATTTCTATTTGAAAAAATTACCCACTCCTTGCTTACTTGTTAGTTAGTGATCTACCTTCAGTTTTATACTCCATGCAAATCTAACACTATGATACACTAGATGGCACTGAACAAAACAGTAGGAAAGTTTGAAAAATCGAAAAATTCAGACAGAATAAAACGTGAGCAATATTTTTTGTTTTTCTTTAGAATTCGTCCAGTTTCAAAACGTTTTCGAAACTGTTTCATGATCAAAAAGACGTCTTAAGTCGATCGCACTATCGCACACGTAGTCCCACCCCTGTCTAATAGAGATGAGCGATATATCCAGTAGCAGTGATCACAACTAATACCGCTTTAGAACTGTGCTTTAGAAATATCAGTGATTGAAATAACGTTTGGATATCGACAGTACAATTCAACGGCGAGTGCGGATCAGAGAAATAGAGTAGGGGAGAACGCGCTTCGACGAGTGCGCATCCAGTTTTAAGCAAACGCTATAGTGGTCGCCATTTTGCAGGAAGGCATTTCTTTTCACACGTAAGTTTGTTTACATTTTTCTAAGTCAATGAACTTTACATGCGAATTGTTGAGCTAGGTATAAATATAACCTTCAAAATGGCGGAATTCAATTTAACTTAGTTGGCGCATCTTTAAGCGCGTTCTCCCCTACTCTATTTCTCTGGTGCGGATACGTGTAGATTGATATTCGGTAGTCGGATCGTAACGATTCGGCACTCTTCGGTAGCAGTGCATTATACAAAGAGATTGGAATATATAGAGCAAGTATCAAGCTGCAATGTTTGGCCGCAACAACTGCAGGTGGGGTAAGGGGAATCGATAAACAGCCAAGCGATTATAGTCCTTATTAGGCCTTAAGAAAATCCGACGGCGTCAATGAGGCGTGCTGTCATTGGTCGAAATGTCGTGCTCGTACTTGGTTCGTATGATTTCGTTAAATTCTACACGAGGACGACATTTCGACCAATAACAGCACGCCTCATTGACGCCGTCGGATTTTCTTAAGAACTATAATCGCTTGGCTGTTTATCAATTCCCCTTACCCCACCTGCAGTTCTTGTGACCATTTACCTCCCCTACAAACTGCACTCATGCTTTCTCTATATATTCCAATCTCTTTGGAATTATAACTGCGATCATTGTCAATAACAATCACGCTTAAAAATATCTACTTGATAACTGATATTAACGGTAGTAGGGTGCTTATGCCGATTCTAGATCAGATCACTCCTCCTCCCCCTCTCACCCAGATCCCCCTCACCCCCTCGCCCTAGTGGCGCCCTCTGCCAACCCAACTGATATGGCGCCCTCTCGCGGTCGCCAACCCAACTAATGTGGGGCCCCTCGCGGCCGCCAACCCAACTAATGTGGGGCCCCCTCGCGGCCGCCAACCCAACTAATGTGGGGCCCCCTCGCGGCCGCCAACCCAACTAATGTGGGGCCCCCTCACCCCCCTCGCCCTAGTGGCGTCCTCTGCCAACCCAACTAACGTGGGGCTCCCTCACCCCCCTCGCCCTAGTGGCGCCCTCTGCCAACCCAACTAATGTGGGGCCCCCTCACGGCCACTAGTCAAACTAAAAAATGGTATTTCTCATGATTACCAACCCAACTAATGTAGCGTACTCTCACAGCCACTAGCCAAACTAAGAAATGGCATCTCTCATGATTACCAACCTAACTAATGTAGCGTCTTCTAACGCTCACTAACCAAACTAAAAAAAAAAAATGGCATCTCTCATGATTACCAACCTAAATAATATGACGCTCTCTGACGGCCACTAACCCAACTAAGGTGACGTCAGGCAAAATGGCGGACCATCAAGATGGTCTTCGCATCTAGAGAATTCCTGAAGAAATTGCCAAGCTCAGCATACCATTTCAAAAATTATAAAATAAATATACAGTATGGTACTGGACGAGATAGCAACCAAGTATGAATATACAGGACGTTTCAAAAGTAGGGGATTTGTTTTTAGAAAAAGTAAGATAGCGAATCCAAGATGGCCGCCAAAATCTAATAAACTAAGGTGACGTCTGGCGAAATGGCCGACTATCAATATGATCGATCAAAATATAAACTCAGCTTCTAGAAAATTCCAGAATAAAATACCCAACTTCCTATCGCACCTCTCAACAACAACCACCACCACAACCACCCAACATAGTCTCAAACACCACCGCACCAGGCCAACTTAGGGAGCTACATCTAGGCCAACCCCCACAACAACATAGTTTCAAACACCACCACCGAGGATTTATATCTGAGATCGGCACACCATTTCAAAATTATAAAATAAATATATAGTATGGTACTGGATGACGTAGCAACCAAGTATGAATATACAGGACGTTTTAAAAGTAGGGGATTTGTTTATAGAAAAGTGAGATAGCGAATCCAAGATGGCCACCAAAAACGAATAAGCTAAGGTAACATCCAGCAAAAAAATGGTTGATTGTCAAGATAGTCGATATAAAATCCTTCTTTTTCAGAAAGCTTAAGGTGACGTCAGGCAGGCATCCACCGGTTCATGAACCGGTTCTGAAAACCCTCTATCAAAAACATGCTTCCAAGTCCATATATCAAAACCAGGCATTCAAACCACTATCAAATCATTCTTTTTAAAAAGCCATCATTTCAAAACAATACATTCAAATCAATCTCTCAAAACCATGCATTCAAAAACCAATCTCTCAAAACCACGCATTC
Organism: Amphimallon solstitiale; assembly: GCA_963170755.1. NCBI lineage: Eukaryota > Metazoa > Arthropoda > Insecta > Coleoptera > Scarabaeidae > Amphimallon > Amphimallon solstitiale. The sequence goes on from OY720685.1 coordinate 27,717,684, forward strand.
AAAACAACATTCGATGATACATACATACATGAAATGTATTTGTGGTACCTAATAATTCAAAAGCTTGATATCAAGCTTCCCAGTATATTTCTAACAGATCTAAACATGTTTCTAGTGGAAACCACAACGCTTGATCACTATCGACACCTCTATGATAGTTACCATATTTAATATATCTATGTTATAAAATAAAAAGGATCAAATATTTTAAGAAAACAATTTATTAAAAATAAAAACAACCACCACATTTTGTATGCGAATTATAGCTAATATGTAGCATATCAATCATAAGGAAAAACATTAAACGAATTACAATGATCAACAAACAATTATGACATATAAATCCATAGGTAAAGATATATAGTTAATAAACATCATTCTCCTCAATAGGCACCACACTCCTCATAGAAGATCTACTTTAAAGAGTGTTAAAACGTCAACATATTTCGCTAGTAATATTTTTTAATTTCAATTTTAGTCACGTGATCACACATTGAAATGAAATTTTTTAGTTAATAGAATCTATCAAAACCATAACTACGGTAAATTTTATAAGGAAAATGAAGGGAGTGGACTATTTTCTAATTTGAAAATGTGAAAAATGCTGGAACAATACCAACTTTTAAAAATAAATAATTAGATATTTAATACCACATACATAAATACATAGACGTTTTAATTCTCATATGAATAAATTGATGGAATTATAATAATTATCTTTATCCATAAGTATATATGCACACATACTCTTATATATCATTACAAGAAATAAGCTTCGCGATTAGCTTTTAATCTGAAATTTTGATGTTTTTACACAAAAATACATAATTTATGTTTCATAAAACTACCTCAGAGACACTAAAAAAAAAATGATTTTCAGCTCAACCAACCATTCAAAAAGTTGATACATCAAATTTATGAATATTAATACCACTATACAGGGTGTCTCAGCTTTTGCGTTACAGGCATTATCTACTTTCCCTGTATAGTTATCAAAATCAAATAAAAGTTACTTGATATTACTTGATATTATGATGTGTCGAAAATGACAAATAGAGGATTTTATTTGCTCGTGACCTTGAAGGAGATTTTAAGGTGAACTTTGTTTTTTTAATGGATATATGTATTTTTTAATATTGCATCTTATTTTTCAAAAGCTAATAAATAACTTTTATTTGATGCATTTTTTATTTTGCCGTGTCAGTTTTGACACAATTCAGATAAACTTGTCAAAAGTAAAAAGTTGTGTTCTGTCAGTCAACAACTGTCAGTCTTGCTTAAATCACAAAGATTTGACTTGCGTTATCCGCAGCCTTTTAATATGCCACTTACATACAACTCCAACGAATATGTAGATATGTTAATAGTCTACGGAGAATGCAGAAGGAATTCCCGACAAGCTGCAAATTTGTATGGAGAAAGATTTCCGGAACATCATCATCCATCACATACAACATTTAATAGAGTAGAAGCGAAGTTACGAACTGGTTCATTTCCCTCTACCGTAAAACATGCTAACCATAATGCTCCTGCTAGAAATGAAGAAAATGTAATCAACATTTTGGCTTATGTAGCTGTAAACCCCCATGTTTCACTTCGACGTTTGGCAGAAGAAATTGGCGTTAGTAAAGCTACAGTACATAGAATTTTAAAAGGGCATCGGTACCATCCATTTAAATTTCATTTATCACAAGAATTAAGACTAAACGATTTACAAATACGCCTGGATTTCATTGCACGATTGCAAGTTCTAGAAGATGAAAATCCAAATTATCTTAATTGTATTTTGTGGAGTGACGAAAGTCGCTTTCACAATAATGGTGTTGTGAACAAACATAATGCGCATTATTGGTCCAACCAAAATCCGCGGTGGATGGAGGAAGCACGCTTTCAAACAGTGTGGGGAACCAATGTATGGTGTGGAATGTTTAATGGGCATTTAATTGGACCCCACTTTTACGAAGGAACCCTGACAGGACAACGTTATTTACATTTTTTAAAAATGTGCTTCCCGATTTAATGGAAGATATTCCTCTTAATGAAAGACGAGACATAATTTAGCAACAAGATGGTGCTCCGCCCCATAATGCACAAATTGTGACGAATTATTTAAATGCGCTGTACCCCAATGAATGGATTGGAAATAGAGGTTCTATCCCTTGGCCTGCTCGTTCCCCGGATTTATCGCCTGTTGATTTTTTCATGTAGGGTTATTTAAAGGAATTTGTATATCAAGTTCGGTCGGCAGATCTTGATGATCTGAAAAATCGAATTCGCATGGGATGTCGGATTATGACTCACGGAATTATACTTTCATCTTGCAACAGAGGATTAAGACGTCGTTTGGAAGCTTGTGTCCACGCTGATGGAGCCCAATTTGAACATTTATTAAATTAATGCCTCTTGTTTTGTTTTCTTATCCAACTACATACACTAATTTGAGATATTTATTATTGAAATACTTACTCTTTATTTTTTTAATTTTTTTTTGCACTGAATTACTTACTTATAATTATCGTATTCCTTTAAGTTAATAAAAATTGCTTTTGACAAGTTTATCTGAATTGTGTCAAAACTGACAAGGCAAAATAAAAAATGGATCAAATAAAAGTTATTTATTAGTTTTTGATAAATAAGATGCATATATCCATAAAAAAAACAAAGTTGACCTTGAAATCTCCTTCAAGGTCACGAGCAAATAAAATTCTCTGTTTGTCATTTTCGACACATCATAATATCAAGTAACTTTTATTTGAAAAGTTTTCTGATATCTATACAGGGAAAGTAGATAATACCTGTAACGCAAAAGCTGAGACACCTGTATATAACCACTCTACACTTTTAATAAAAATTTAGCAGAAGTCCCACATTAAATGAATACAAAATATAAAATTTATATATGCACTACATTAAATGAAAATTGAATTTTATCCACTGCCTATATCACCAAGAATTTTGTTACAATATTATATGATGAGATAGAGCGTCATGACTAAGCTTAAACGGACACCAGGCCTTCAATATGTAGTAAAGTTTTATTCTTCATACATTTAATATAAACTAATGGTCTATCTCTAGAAATGAGGTATTAAAACTATAAAATAGGTTATTTTGATGAAAGATATTTGGTAGCTGTTGATGTTAACCTCTAAATGTGAGAGCACCTTTTAGTTATCATCCTTATAATATTAAAAAAAGGGAGGAGAAAAAAAACATGGTAAGCTTCACAGCAGATAAAAATATTAAAACTAAATAAATATACTGGCTCTCAAAATGCTTCTCTCTCTTTTTACAGTTTATGTTTTGTACAACAGCGAATGTATTACATTTTTTAAAAGCATTTTATAATTTGAGAAAGAAAAGGTAAAATGTATCTCGAAACATTATTATAAATACATTTTAAAACATGGAATTCTATTTTATTTGGATGACATTGTATTTACAAATAGTTTTTATATTAGGTATGTCATTACAAGAAATATGTTTTACATTAAATTTTAGCCACTGGACAACACTAGTATACACATTCCAAACTGTACACAAAAACTAGTATAAAGACAGCATTAACGCTATAACCAAAAAGAATTGAAGTCATATTAAATTATGGGAGAAAATAATAAATCCTTGATCTCAATTACATAAAAAATGTTTGAAATAGTATCGCTTAAAAACATTTGAAAAATTGATGTTTGCCAAGCCCACTATTTATCAATATTTAAGAGCTAAAAAATTATCATCAATTTTCCATTTACAGATACCCTGTTTAATATCAATTTGAATTAACATAAATTCATAAAATGAGTCTATCTTTTTACAGTTCGTGTGTTGTACTATCATTAGAAGAAATATGCTTGACGTGCGGCTTTTAATATGAAATTTAGAGGTTTTTACACAAAAACATAGTTTATGCCTAATAAAACTAATTTTGAAACACAATGTACACATAGCAAATACCACTTCCTATACATTTAAAAATAACAATTTTTATACATCATAAAAGAACGAAACAAAAAAACTAATATAAAGACAGCATTAACGTTCTAACCAAAAGATTTGAACACCATTCTGATACACTTCCGAACCAGCTTTATCGGACTAACTGAAAGAAAAAAACACAATTCTATCTTAGATCAATGCATATATTATCAATAATTTTATCTTATATGGTATATGTTTGAATATCTTTTTTCGATCACATAGATTCCCCAGTGAGAATATAAATATTATCTCAATCGCCCTATAATACAACCCACAGATAAATCAACGAATTACCCCACGATAAGTGTTAAATCACACGACAGATTTTATGATAATACTACACCACACACAATAGTGAGGCTTATAAAAACATAAACAAGCTACATTCTAAATCTTTATTTTTAAAATCTTAACGTTAGAGTATTTTTTACTATTTCCTGTTTTTGATTATGAACCCACTAATTTCCGAACACAAATAAAGAGAATATCAAGTAACAGTGCCACTTTCATGTCGCTTAAAAATAACATATTTTTAGATAAGATGAACATAATATGGTAAACCCGGATTATTATGTAGGTATAAATATTTGTTTTATACATATTTATTACTCACAAATTTTATACACCAGTCATTTTATTTAGACAGGCCTATGTTTCTACAATTCACATTACATAGAACTATTTTGACATTAATACAAATACTTTTAATTATTTATATTTACCGAGGTGACGTTTATAAATCATCAATGCCTTCAAGGCCTCTAAGGCTCTCAATCACCAGATTCATCCGCCGAACTTCTTCGTCAGATAATTGACCTCTCAAAGCACTTCTATAATATAGAAATTTACCTAAAATATATTAATGGGAAGGTTAATGGCGCAATATTAATAAAAATACACATTACGTGATGAAGAAATTTAGATAATAATAAAATAATAATTTACACATACATACTTCACTAGGTTTAAGCATTGATAAGCAAATTCTTTGAGATGTTTCTATTTTATATAATTTTCTAGAATCCGCTTGTAACTCGTTTTGTGTTCGTATGACGTGCACCTCTGAAAAAAAAAAAGAGACCGCTAGAAATAATATTTTAACACATGAATTTTCGAGTGATCTTCGTATATTTAACTAAAATACTCTTATGGATAGTAATTTGTTTTATGAAATATTTTAAGCATTTTTACATAATTAGCATTTAATTTACAACCGCCCCATTAATAGAACGCATAATATATATGTTTTATATACAATCGCTGGGAAGTCGCGAGGGGTCGGTCCTTTTTCTAATATATTTGTTGACTGTGAAAGGTTTATTGGTAACTTTGCTATCCGCTCGTACATACATATATACATGGGAATGCTTTTTTTACAATCTTTTCTGTTAATTTGCTGACTGATATGTAGGGTTCGTATAATTTGTGAAACTACATTTTTTCTTAATTTGTCTACTAAATATGTATATATTGCATTTTTCCATAGGGAGTGAATAGGTAAATAATTCTTACCGCACAGGGTGCAATCAGTTATTTGACCAATGCCGAGTTTTAGGGCTTTTTTTCTTTACCTGGAATGAATGTCGTACATTTTTTCTTAATTTGTCTACTAAATATGTATATATCGCATTTTTCCATAAGGGTTGATTATGTAATTTGCTTTTTATGGTATTTAAAGTTATGCGACTTGGTTATATTTTTTAATTTAATGCTAATTGTCTATCGTTAAGGGTTCTAGTATAATTAGGTCGGTGGTCGTTTGATTTCATCACACATTCTTCACAATATGAAATTCAGCTCCAGGTAAAATTCTCTTTTAATAAGTGTAGAAGATTGTTTTAGGTAATCCTGTGTTTTCCGTGAGAACTTTTTCTTTTAAGTTGTTTAGTGGGGGTTGTGTTGTAGACCATTTTTTATAAATATAGGAGAATATCCTCTTCTATGGTAGTTCAGTTTATGTATGCATCAAGTGTCAAGTGAGATGTCGAATAAACGTGAAATTGATTGTGTTTGTTGTGGGATCTCTACAAGTCCACCGAAAAAGCGGATTTTAATGAGCCCGCTCTCAATATCCGAACGGCCGCCGTCCCTGATACAAATCAATAGACCAAGACCGCTGCAACCTTTGGATATGTCGAAATTTATTGTTCAGCGAGTGCGGCCAACACAAAAGGGTATGACGCCGATCTTGGCGAGAGGTCAATTATCTGACGAAGAAGTTCGGAGGATGGATCTGGTGATTGAGAGCTTTAGAGGCCTTGAAGGCATTGATGATTTATAAACGTCACCTCGGTAAATATAAATAATTAAAAGTATTTGTATTAATGTCAAAATAGTTCTATGTAATGTGAATTGTAGAAACATAGGCCTGTCTAAATAAAATGACTGGTGTATAAAATTTGTGAGTAATAAATATATATAAAACAAATATTTATATACCTACATAATAATCCGGGTTTACCATATTATGTTCATCATCTTATCTAAACATATGTTATTTTTAAGCGACATGAAAGTGGCACTGTTATTGTGTATTATTTGTGTTCGGAAATTAGTGGGTTCATAATCAAAAACAGGAAATAGCAATGGCCTATAGTTGATGCGACTAATATCCGCTACAATGCCGATCGATCGCCGCTCACAAAAACAAGCCAAAAATTAATTTTATTTAAAAACATTTATTTTAATATTTCAATTCACAATTTAAAACATAAAAAATTTATTTCGTAAAATGAATTTTAAATCTCTTGAACAGTTCACAAAACGTAACATTTTAAATCTTAAAATGAACATTAAATCTCTTGAACAAATAAAGAAAACTTCACAAGGCAATAAATAACGCGATTATAAACTTAATTTCTAATGAATGGGTTTTAATATTTATTATTAGCACCTTTAGTAGCACCATGTCTTCTGTTCCTTCCGCCATTTCTGTCAGTAGCAGTCATCGGCCAGCTTTTGATAATCGTTTCTACTTCCTGTTGAGTAGTGTTTTTACTGAATTTATTTTTTCTTACTACTACTGGAAGCAAAAATAAATAATAATTTCATTTATAAAAAAGTTCTACCTACCTACCAACAATGAAGGTTACATACACTCTTTTTTAAACTGCGGAAAGCTGGTTTGTTATTTTTTCCACACCAGTTATAAGTTTCAACTAAATTCTGCCCCACAATTTTACCTAAAAATCGCCTTGTCGTATCCAACACATCTTTCCCGCTCGAGAGCTGGCAAAAAGAAACCTGAAAAGTTATAAAAGTAAGTGATTTGAAATTTCTGAAAATCGACGGTTCTTTGTTCAAGTTGTAGATTATTACTATTATCTAAATTAGTGGGTGTATCACAATTATTAATGATATACCTAATCAGCTTCTACACTTTCTACTGTGTCACCAGTATTCGTTTTGAAATCTGTGCATTGCTTCTTGCTAACCAAAGCGTCAATTTCACCCAATTTCAAAGTTTCAGAAGTATCCCTTTTAATTAACTTGTATCTATAACTTCTACGAAAATTTTTAAAATGATTGAACCTTGCTGCCATATAGCTATTTAATAAATTAAGGTAAATTAAAATGAATGAAAAACGGTTGCAATAAAAAAGAAAACTTCAAGAGGGAAATCCACATCCCCAACAAATGTGAATGAGGTTATGAGTTAAGACGCGTGAGAAACGTTAAACATTTTAAATTAAACGAAAACATACTCACCTTTTTGGCGCGTTAATGGTTTGAGAATCTCCCAGGTCCATTTTTAAATCAATCAGTTAGCACAATATTCGTGAAATAGCATAAACGCGACGAAAAACAACACAATACACAATTTATTTGACAGCTGCTTATGACGACACTAGTCCCTAATCTGCTCCTCTAAATCCAACCAATCGCAGCTGAATATGATACATATGTTTTGCCAACTTTCCGAAGAATTTATACCTATCACTGGAAATAAAAAGATTTATAAGCAGAAGTAAAAATGAATAGTTTTTGTATGTTCACTCTATTTATTTACTTATCGAAATTTCACTAGCGTCCGTATTTGTATCATATAAATGTAGATTAACTTAGGAGCTGCAGGTCACGAGCTCCACTAAAGTATTTTGGCCGCCAGCGGGCCAGTTACGGAGAACTACATCTTTTTACACAGTTTTGCCGGCAAACTTTTTACAATGGCCCTTTATTAGCATGCCGTTGCCGTCATCTGACCAGCATTGCCGACAGTAGCCCGACTGACGGCCGTTACTTCCATGTTTGCTGGGATGTTCAGAGTGAGCGCTCGTCTACTAGACATGATCACTGAACAGTTGCGCAACTGTTGTGTCTGCTGAATGAAAGCAATAATACTGTGTTGCAGTAGATCTAAGTATTTCTGTCCCTTCAACATGCCATCAATATAAAATGGGCCAATGATATTATTGCCTAATATCCCAACCCATACATTTACCTTTTGTGGGTATTGTGTGTGCGCAGTATAAGCAATGTGTTTATTTGTTATGGACCAATATCGTAGTATCGCTGGATTATGCCGGCCATGTAAGAAAAACGTAGATTCATCCATAAAGAGGATGTTCGAAATAAAACCTTCATTCAGTGCACATTTTTTAATTATGTCTAAACAAAACTGAATGCGATCATAATTGTCCTGTGAAAAAATTTCATTTATCTTCTGAACATGATAAGAGTGATATTTGTTTTTCCTTAAGGCTCTTCTCACAGTTTCACGTGATACATCCAGTTCTTGTCCTATTTGTGATGTCAGAGTATAATTGTTTTCCACGCTAGCACATTGAGATCCTGGTTATCATTATTTTGAGGTTTCACATGAAACGATGGCGAAACACAACCGAATTTTTCAAAATTAGTTTTGATGCGATGAATGGTATTCAAACAAGGAATAGGTCGATTTTCAAAAGTATCCCGAAAGACATCAGTGAGTGGCCTTGAAAATACCATTTTACAATCTGAACCTTTTCATCAATTGTATACACCATATCCATAATTTTACTAGAACAGACACTTGACAGATCACGAACAACTCACATAAACGAATGACATATGTCAATAAGATCAACTAAGATATAGTTGCCTGGCCGTCAGATGTAATGTATCAATCCCCACTACATTCCCCGTTCAGTATATATTCGTAGTATGTTGTGGTTTATTGTATACCGTGCCTTCAAATACTTTCCGCGTTAGAGACGGCCATGCTTTCTTTTTTAATGGTTGGTGACAGTGCATAATTTTAATAGTTTGGTTATATCATGTAATTAATAATAGGCGTCTATAACTTGAATTTAAGTATGACAACTGTCAGAATTTCAAGTTTTCAAAAAATTAGCATGTACTATTGATAACATAAAAAAACTAGGACAAATATTATTTCAAATAGCCATGAATTTTGCTAATTGTGCTAATGTCATTGAGGCTTTTGGCACTTCTGTCAGACAAAATAATATGAGGTTATGTAATTTAATTTTTAATATCAGAAAATACACTTAACAAAAGCAATTCCACCGTTTTTGTTGATAACAGACTGTAAACGACGAAGCATGGAAGATATAAAAGGCCCTATTAAATTTTGGACTTGTTTTAGTGAATTCCATGTGCCTTCAATTTGCTGCCAAAGTGCTTGTGCGGTTTCCGACTGACGATTTCGTTCCTGGAGTTTTCTTATCATACAACCCCAAATATTTTCGATGGGGTTGAGATCAGTTCTGAGTATTGAACCTCCCAACAATTCTGCAGCAGACACCCATACCCCGAAAACTGATCCATCCCCACACATTGACAGAGAACCGTCCAGGAGCCCTATTATGGAGTTTTTTCGTATACGAATTTACAGATTTTTCGTATACGAATGTACAGTTGGTATTCTTGACTCGCTCGAATCGAATTTGAGTGGTCGTATACGATTAAATGTACATCGAGTGGTTTAAGGTAATCGAATTTGAATCCGACTGAACGAATACACTCAGTAATTGAAAAAAACAAAAAATGGCAAATTTTGATGAAGCTGGACAAGTGATAATGTTGCAGTTGTTAGAATATGAAAACCGACAAAATGAAGGCGCTAGAAGAAATAAATTTTATAAAAAGTTAGAGCCCTTTACGGAATTGAATGATGAAGCCTTTATTAGATTATTTAGACTCTCGAAAGATTTAGTTCTTTCACTTATTAATGTAGTTAGGCCACATATAATATGTGGATCCAGGAAATCCTCACTGGATGTACAAAGTAAGGTAAAGAAGTTAAATGGTTTATTATTTAACATGTTGTTGCGTGCTTTTGGCACTTCTGACTAATTTAATTTCAAAATGTTAAATAATATCTGTTTACTTAAATGAGCAATTACTAAATTACTTATGAATTCCAAATTAATTATAATATCATTCTTTTGGCTCCTACTGTACACCATTATTAATCTTGATACGCAAAATATATTCAAAGTTTAAAAGAAATGCATATGTCATAAATACCACAGCAAGCTTGTTCAATTTGGGATAAGATCATTCGTTATATTTTATTTTCAAATTCTGATTGCTTAAAAATAACATTTGAATAACCATCATTATAAGTTAAAATAAAATTCTTTTATAAAATAAATATTAGAGACACATACAACAATTTTTCTCAAATACCCCTTTGTATGACACGATGAAGACTGGATTTCGTCGCCGCACGTATGCACGTGTTATCAATAGCCCTTTATTTAACAGTACCCTGGGAACCAAGCTATTAAATCTACTACATCATATGTGCCGTGTGCAAAAATTCCTTCTTGGAGAAGTCGAGAACCTTCTAGAATCCAAAAACAGGCGTGTCTTAACCCCTCTCTAAAGGTACGAATAAAAAGGCAAGAACGCTTAAAAATTGGAATGATTAATATTTTGTTAACCGCCTAGTGACCATCGACATATCTAAGTAATTTGACGGTCGGTGACTATCAGATGTTTGACGCATAATCCAGTAGTAATTTAAATGTTAAGATTGTTATCACAGTGTACGTAATATAGCAGTATCAAAAGCTAGTCAAGTGACGATTTAACGTGCCTAGTGATTTTAAAATTATCAAACGATCATTAGTCCAGTCTGAAAGAAGATTTGGCTGATCAAGCTGATGTACCTTATGGGGATTTAAAGCAATCTTAAGGGGATATTAAAGTCGAATTTGCTAAAATTGGAGTGAGAAGAGAATAAGTGAAATAAAATACTGCAGACTACTGCAAACAGTTCGGAGAGTCCCATAGGCGGGGCCAAGAAGTAGGTAGGAGCTGAAGGCGCTGTTAAAATACAAATAATTCAGTACCGCACCATTCCGGAATTTCTTCATTTAATTACTCAAATTAAACTTTTTTCCGCAATTCAAAAAGCTATATCTTACAAGAAAACATTGGTCTACACGGGAATTACATCCGTTTTGATCAATTTCATTTAATTATTTCAGATTTTGACCGAGAAACACACGTACATTTTACTCTAACGTGGAATAAGAAAAATAGATGGTTGTGACAAAAAATTACATAATCTGACAACCTTTCCGTGTACTCATATCTATATTGAAGTTGTACAAAATAATTCACATTTCTATCTTGAACAATAGTAAAAAAAGCTGATAAATTCAATACCTTGCTTTCTCGACAGCTTTAATATCCCGTTAATACTGAACCGTTGCCGTCGGATTTCGATTTGCTGTCAAACTACGAAGAAACACATCCTATCTTCGTGGAGAGTCATCGACCCGTCGCATCACAATTAACCACGTTTATCATCGTACCTGCACTCTTCAAGGTAATTACAGTATTCCTTATGTCTCAGAGCGCTTAAAAAATTATTGTACCGTCGCTAGAATAAAAACATAGCCCATTCCTTCGGGTTTGGTAACAATAAAACTGTATTATATAGTCCGTCGCATAACGTTAAAAATAGTTTTGAGGATTAACCTATATCTTTCTGTTCACGTTGTTATTTGAATCATTACACTACTGTAAATAATGGTATTGATCTGAAATTTCGAGTTCATTGTTAGAATCTTTGTACTATTGCCTATAATATCGTAACTTTAAGTTGATCTTTTGAAAGTTCCAATACAAATTATGCACTTTGTTAAATTAATACATACATTCGTTATTGCATTTTGTTCAAAATTTAATATCCGCTACTGGGCCAATCACTCTGTTCTCGCATGCAGTACCGTTGCTGATTAGAAGATGTCTATGTAACAAATCAGTTAACCCTTTAGTACCTTAAACAATGTGTTATGGAAAATAATTAGCAACAATGTGCCACAGAAATATATATTTTAGGTTTTAATAGCATTAAGATTTTTTGCTAGTGGCAGCTTTCAAATGGATACGGCATGCAATTTCTTTTTAGCTGTAAGTCAGTCATCAGTGTCTCGTGCAATACATCAAGTGATTGATGTATGAAATATGCCTCACATTTTTAATGAATGGGTCAAGTTTCCAAGAAATATTGGTGAGCTGGAACAAGTTCGGAATCGGTATAAGTTAGCATATAGATTAAAAACATTTATTACTGAACATATTATCTAGATTTTTCCAACATTTCCAATTTCCTGGAGTTATTGGGTGCATTGATTGTACGCATGTTGCCATATATCCACCAAAAGTAAATGATCCTCAATATCCGGAGGCTGTATATGTCAACAGAAAAAGATATCATTCCATAAATGTACAATTGGTAAGATGAAAACTAGTTTATCAAAACTTTTAAATTACACTTTCTTTTTAAGATATGCGATTCCAATATGAGAATTTTAAATGTTAATGCTAGATACCCAGGAAGCACAAACGATGCATTTATATGGAGAAATTCTGGTGTACAACAACTTTTGGAAAATTTGCATGGCCAACGACATAATACATTTTATTTGTTGGGTTTGTTTTTATAAAATACTTGCATAATACATAAAACTAAAACAAGTTTTATAGGTGATTCTGGATATCCACTAAGGCCTTGGTTACTGACACCAATAGCTGATGAACCACAACCTGGAACACCAGAAGCTCGATATAATGAAACTCACAAGAGATGTAGAGGGCTCATTGAGAGATGCAATGGTGTGTTAAAGATGAGGTTCAGGTGCTTACTAAAACACCGTGTACTACATTATGATCCAGCAACATGCTCAAAGATTGTTAATGCATGTGTTGTATTACATAATATATGTGTTGCAAGTAATAATAATTAATGAGGATGTAGAAAATGGTGTGGATTATGGTAGGATTTTTAATGATCATGCTGATGTTGTAGAACATAATCGCCGAGTGGATCCCGACCTGGTGGAAGGGAGAAATCTCCGAAATAGAATTATAAGGAATTATTTTTAGTAATTATATTTAAAAATGTCGTCTTTATTATATTAAATTTCAGTTATAAATATTGTAATATTAAATTTATTGTATTTTATTCTTTGGAAGTATACATGTTTGCCAAATTTGGTAATAAATTCACTTAATGTATTTTAACATGCAGAGGAATATGAAATCAGATTCTAGAATATACTCATAAAAAAATGCTTTATTAAATCTTATGTTAATTCGTACAAGATATCTTTAATATCCTTTAATACTTGTGTACTTTCTTCTATTAATTTATTTTTTTTTCTTTTGCTGTACCCATACGTTCCAGTATTTCAATCTTTTTTTCATAATATTTTTCTTTCATCGCTAACTTTGTTTCTGAAGTTCTTACTAATGCTTCTGCTGCATCCGCAGTTGCTTTTGAATGCTTCTTTTGAGCAAGTCCTGTAATTATTGCAAAATATGTAGAACATTGTTAAAATAGAAAAATATATTATTTATTAGAAAAATATATATTTCACTTCAACAATTCATTACATTGAATTCCTTTATTTTACAAATATCACCGGAAAATTTTATACATCTACTACGCGCTGTTTTCATATTCCCGGACTAGACATTTTTCAATTTTAATATAATTTTTCATTATAGTGTTTTATTATCATACATTGCCTTGGTAACGACATTGACTATTTACAAAACAATTGCAGGAGTATTAGTTTTAATATCTGTCAGTTTGTGTTGTCACTTATCAAAACAAAACAAGGGAAACAGAGGGGACTATACTGAAAAATAAATTTTTATTGCTGTTCGAAACTTTTTTCCTGCCTAGTCCGGGAATATAAAAAACGACCCGTCGTATACGTAATGTATCTTTTCAAAAAATGTTAAATTTTACCTGATTTTTTTGGCGTATTAATTTCATTTATTTGTAGATGGAAATTTTCTTCTTCATTCTGTACCTCTTTTATTTCCACCTGTTGTATTTGTGTTTCGTCCACATCTTCCGTACTTGTTGTAAAATCCTAACATTTTAAGAAATATAATAATTTATATTTATGTAAAATTTTTTGTAAAAGTGTCATAAATTATATTTCAAAACGCCATTTAGCCAAAAAATGTGTTTTAATTAACCCTACCCAGAATTCTACTTTTATTAAATTAGTAATTATTTGTCTTATTTTTTGCAGCATTTTTTGATTTGACTGACGTTTTTATGTCTTGCCAAGTCTAAAATATTTTGTATACATTATTAATTACAGATATAAAAATAAATGCAAGTAACGTTTTCAATGTAATGTTGTTTAATTTTTTTTCTTTATATCCACTCACCTTTCTCCACTGACGCCAATCTTTTTTCGCGCCTGGTATACTATTTAATTTGTTACTTATGTCCTCCCACATATTTTGTGCGGATTTAAAAGTAAATTCGTTGGTAAATTTACCACATAATAATTGCGGTGAATTATTTAAATAGTGTATTAACATAGACTTTTGTTCTTGGGACATGGTCCCGCAACGTTTTTTGCCTTCCATCTGGATGTTTCCTCTCGCAAAGTTAAACAATAAATAACAAGTGAAATCTTAAAAGACAAAATGCCATATGTGCACATGTTTTATATTTGGCTCCCTTTTGTTTCATTGGTTCACAGCGGGGTGTAGTGTGGAACAAGTGACGATAATACGTTTCGTCATGCGGATTTAAAATTTCCGTTTCGAAGGGTTTCGAGAATACAAAATATCTTTCGCATGCGTATATGAACCACTCGGATTCAATCGTAGACGGCTCCATCCGCATGAGTTCCAGAATAGCGGTCAGATCTATTGCACTTTTGCGAATATGCTTCATCGAATTTCGAATTTGTAGGACGATAAACCATAACAGATCCGTTGTGAGTAGACTGGAATACTTTCTCATCGGTGAATACGACGTTTTCCCAAAACTGTTGTTCACAATAAATGTTATTAAGAGCAAATAATAAACGTGTTTGTTTCCCAAGATTCGTCAAATGAATTTTCCTAGCAGCTACTCTGCTCCGTAAATTCGTTTCGCGAATTCTGCGACTAATCGTCATCATGCATACACGAAAATGTTTTTCATTTGCGGCCTTACGGGCCGTAGCAAAAGGATTTTGGCGCAAATAATCAGTTAAGGCATTATCATGGACTGCAGTTGTTACCCTTCGCCTTCCAGAACCAGCTTTCCTGGTGAAATCGCCTTGTTCTTCCCATCGTCGTATTATGGATGTAACAGTGTTTTTGTTAATGCCAAAGTCATTAGCAATTTGTCTTATTGTCATACCATTTTCTCTACAAGTAATTATTTTTATCGCCAACCGTCAGTAAAGTGATGCGTTACCATAGCGTTTTACAGAGGTAAAGAAACACTTTATCGTACTATACAATAAAGTACTTTACCTGCCGCTAATATCTGTCAGCGTAGCCATGGCTGATGACTTTAAAAATAAATCGTTTGTCACTGTCATAAGTTATTATAACTTTATTTCTTAAATTAACAATTCTCACGGTTGGCGATAAAATTTTGTATGCACCACGTCAGTAAAGTACCTTTATTGAACTCGTCTGTTACTCGCCGCGCTCGCTTCACTCGCTTGGCTCGTAAATAAGACTCGTTCGATAAAGTATCACTTTACTGACTTGTTACATAAATAACTATTGCCTTATCAATCAAACTGACATGCGGCATCATTAATGACAGCTTCAAATAATCTTGAATTAACTGACGTTAGCTGTTTATTTCCGTCGGTTTTACACAGCTAAAACAGGGCTGTTCTAGTTTTTTGTGTTAGCGATAGTACACCAACATTGATTACTTAAAAACTTCAAAAACAGCCCGCTCTAATGCGGAAAGTATTTGAAGGCACGGTATTTAAATACAGAGACTTTTAGGAAAATTTGAAACTTGGATTTAAAGGTTTTTGGGGTAATTTGAATTTCGTTTTAGGGGTAAATTTGTTTAGGAGTTGGCAACCCTGACCTCTAGTAACTATAGTGTATAGTTGTCATTTAGAGATGGTCTTAACAGTGAAACTACCGAGGTTATAAAATATTAATATACGCATATTAGGTATATCAGTAGGTATTTGCTTTTAATTTATGTTTTATAAGTACATATTACAGTGATCTTGAATAAATAATAATATGTAAATAAATAAGTATAATCAAGATCACTTTAAGATTTTATTTAAATTAATTTTATTTTATTCATTTTTACTATGATGTGTATATAAATATTCACTATATCGATAATTTACGAAAACTTTATTTTTATTTAAGTAAAACAATAAAAGGATCTTAGTAAATTTTTATAAAGTTATAATATTAAGACGTATCAAATGTTACATGAAAAGGAGCGAGCAGGTGTTTCCGGCACAAAGACTTCTGACATTGGCAAAGATCGACTGTGTAGACCGGCGCAAAAAGTATTGTTTATCAGGTGCACGGCTGAGTCATAAACGTATAGACGAATTTATATTCGCATGTTTGTTTACCTTTTTCAAGGATTATTAATACACTGTTTCCCCATGTGACCGATAAGGGCAGCACCGTCGATATACAATTTTGGAAGTGGATTCGTGTTTGCCGAAAGTTGCCGGATGTTTTTATAAAGAAATTTAAGCATAAAAGCGCGGACGGATAAAATTTCCGGGATTGCTTGGTGAAAACCGCAATATTAACTAGTCTAAAAGTAGGTGATAAACCACTTCCTCCTTTTAAAAGGATTGCTCTTAAATCCGGACTTAGAATAATTTTTGAGACTTTTGATACTTATAAAATTTTAACAAGATTCAACGCATATAATATTTTATTTTTTAACATGCAGCGCGTATCACATAGAAATGTCTAGATATATTTGAATAATTACTTATGTATGAGATACTTTTATTTATGAACTCGGTTTTTGAATTTATTTAATTTCATTTTATTTTCTTTTTTTCTAGAGTGTTTTGTTTTGCATGTAGGGGTACTATGCCATACATTATGACAGAACCTTCTAGTAATTGTAATGATAACTTTGGATAGCATAATCATTTCATTTTCACATAATTTACTTTTCTTTTAAAATTATTTATCCTACAAAAGGTATTTGAAATTAATAATTTTGTTTTATGTGTGTATAGGTTATATATATATATAAGTGAATTAAATTTTATTGAAAATTCATTATGGATGAGTTTGAAACGATGTACGAGGAGTTAAGGTGATTAAACGATATTTGTTATAAATGTGTGTATAGTGGCGTACCAAATTCTTTATTTGTAGTGGTGTTTTTGTATTGGAATTTCGCGAAAAAGGTAAAGTTTATTTTTTTTAATGTATATATTATTTCTTTTGATATGTGTATTAAGTATATTTTTGTTGTATTTGGGTGTTCAATATTAACGTGTTGAATAATACATCAGGGATGTGTGAAATGAATTATGTCATAATTTAATTCATAGCATGGAGTCCTGGTGAATTTGAAAGACACGAATTGGTCTTGGTGGTACTGCGTTTGGGAGCGAGAAAAGGCACCAGGCAGAACTAATCAGGGCTGAGTTAATTTATTGGATACGCAGAGACATTATTTTATTTCATTTTATTTATTTAATTTAAAATTTATATATTCCTTAAGGAGTGTGCACATTGTGATGTATGTTCGGGTTGCGTCCAACGAGTTGAAAAGGACATGCTCGTAGGGTGGAACTTTGGGATACTCATCTGTGTGAATTTGTTATCTGATGGTACTGTGTTGGGAGCGAGAAAAGGCGCCGGACAGGACTAATTAGGGCAAAGCCACTTCCTTAATGTCTATATTTTGTTAGCAAATAGTAGACCGTACAAATTTTATTTTTATTTATATTCCAGTACAATTCATCACGGGTAATTTATTTTATTTTTGATTGTTTACATGTATCTATGACAAATATTAATCATAATAATCACGTTCACATTTTCTTTTAGACATAAGCTTTTCACGACATCATAATGTCATTTATTCTTTATTACTTGTAATATTTTATTGATGATGATGTATAAATTTGAATTATGACTGAATATTGATTTTTTGTGTGTAAATATTTGTAGATAAAAACTTTTGAATTCGTTTAAAATTATTTTATTTTAATAAATTAGATATTAAGATTTATTTTGTATTTTATTTCTTTACCTGACCTGGAGATAATTAAAGAGCAGGAGAATCAACTCATATTTTCTGCCCCTGAGAGAACTATTTATTTTCAAGCGGAGCTAGTTGCATGTAAAATGTTTTGCTTAACCTACCTTTCAGCAGAAAGTTCACCGTATCTTAGTCTAGCATAAGGCCTAGCACTAGGATGCGTGCTTGACTCTCAGTTACGCTTTAATTAAGTAAATTAAATTTATTTTATATATTTATAAATTTGTAAGAGTCACAGCATAATTATATGGCGCCCAACGTGGGGCAAAACTTTTACATTTTTAAACTGTTTGGATAAAAATTAATTGATTATTTAATATTCAAATAGCTGTGTAATTAAAGGGAGGTATTTTCACCTTTAAGTGCATTTGAATAATTAATAAATATAATTCACAAATAAAATTTTGTCAAGTTTTGATTTATTTTTCTCCACAAATAAGTCTCTTTAAGTGCCAGGACAGATAAAGTAAATATGTCTGAGTATAAGGGTGAGGGTGAAAATCCTGAAAGTGGTACAGATACCAAATGTTTATTTGAAACGTACAGGGAACCACAAGGCATTTCCTCTGTGACAGATTCAGAAAAGACGCTACCTCTTGATGAGGATGAAAATGTAACTGAAAATGTAAAAATTGAAACGAAAGAAATGTCAGGCGGAGACAGATTTGATATTTTATTTGAAAAACTTTTCTGTAAATTGGAATGTGACAAGATAGATATGAATAAAAAGTTTGAAGAAAATAAAGAAGAAATGGAAAGGAACAAAAGGGAAATGAAAACTGAAATAAATAAAAAGTTGGATGAAAATAAAGCTGAGATGAAAGAAGAGATGAATAGAAATAAAATAGAGATACAAACTGTGGTAAAGTCAATGAATGAGAAGATTGACGAAAGAATTAAAGCCTGTAGAATGGAGATGTCTGCAATGAATGAGAAAATAAAAGAGGATGTGAAACAAAGCACAACACAGATCAATGAGAGAATAGAAGCGAGCGAAAAGAAGTGTAAGAATAGCAGTGAATTCTTAATAGATGAAATGAATGAGAGAGCTAGTGTAGCAAGAGAAAATTTTAAACAAATAGAAGAAAGGATTGGAGGACAAGATGAAAAAATACAATTCTTGGAACTGAAGGTGGACAGTAGTGCCATGTCAGTTCAGAAAGATGTTAAAAATTTAACAAGTAAGTTTGAAGACTGTAGGGTTAAATATGGTGCATGCACAGACTCTCTTTTAAAGCTACAGGATATGACATTAAATTGTCAAGATACAATTAAGAATTTAAAAACAAGAGTTGAACAAGGTACAATCACACCCGGTGTTGTACCACAACAGATATCTATTGGTACAGAAAACATACCTAAGTTTTCTGGATACAACAAAGACAACCCAATGGCATTTCTTAAAACCGTTAAGACATACATTCGTGGTATTAATGATGATATGTCAAAATTACATTTCATGAGGGGGTGTCTTAGAGATTATGCATTATTATGGTACGACATGGTAATTGATGAGGTACAGACGTACGAAGAATTAGAAAATATGTTTATTAGACAGTACTGGGGACAAACTCAGCAAAGACGCATTAGACATGACCTTACCTTTGGAAAATATCGTTCTATTACGTCTAGAGAGAATTATGTTATTCGGAAATATTCTTTCTTGAAACATATACAACCTGTGATCCAGGAGTGTGACATTGTTACCCAATTAGCTAATCATTTTGAGCATGAGGTAGTACAAGCAGTTGCTTTACAGGGTATAGACACCGTTGAGCAACTCTTGGAATTGGTAAAGCGTCTGGACGACGTGGAAGATAGGAGTGTATCTCAGAATAAAAATGGGTATAAAGCAGGTAACAATGGTAACTATTATAATACTCAGCAAAGGTATAATGGTAATTACCATAATAACCAACAAAGATACAATGGTAATCGGTATCAGAATAATAGTTACCAGGGAGGAAGGGTGGAGAATGGTAACAACAAGAATATGAGTAATAGTAGTAATGATAATAATAATAATTGGAGACAGGAGGGTCATGTAGGAAGGAAATACGAAAAAAATGAAACAGAAGATACCCGAGGATTTAATAACGTAGTTATAGAAAATAAAGAAAATAAAACAGAAGCTGTGATGAAAGATGCGTCAAGAGGAGCAATAAAGAAGGACCTGGATTTTTGGTAGGTCCAACCAAAGGGAGAAAGAAGAAACAACGAGGCAAGAGAAACATCGTAGATTTAAGTAATATAACCACTGAATTTCCACTGGTAGATGTTAAAGTAGGGGATGTATATGGTGTAGCTGTAATAGATAGTGAATTAGAATTGTCACTTTTAGATGGGGGATTATTTGATAAAAGGTTTGAAAAATTAGGTTTTTACAAGCAAAACAATGTATTTTGTATAAATATAGAGATGGGTGATGTAGAACTTGTAACACAATTTATTGTTACACCAAGATTAAAATATTGCTGCGTACTTGGGATGGATTTTTTGAGTCTATATACATCGAAATTGGAAAGGGAAAATAGAACCCTTCACAATAGTAAAGTAAACATGTCTTGGGACAAAGGTGCTCAAGATGATAAAATATTAGTTAATAATTCAATCATTGATAATTTTGATAGGGACCTCACTTTAAAAATAAATAATGATAGTTTGATTGACAAGGATAAAGGTTCACACCATGTGGATGATCTTCAAAGGGAAGAGTCCATGTTTGCCACGGGTGACATAAATAATAAATGTACACACCATGTGGAGGGTCTTCAAAAGAAAGACGCCACGAAATATATGGGTGACATAATAAATAAATGTTCACACCGGGAAATAAATATGGGTGACAAAAATTTGATTTGCAACAAACAATTTAATAATGATAATGTGAGAAATCCTTTGACAAAAGATATTAAATTATTTAACAATAATATAGATTTAGCAGTAGGCTATGATAATTGTTTTAAAACAGAAACGACTCATCCATCTTCCCATAAGCAGAAATTAAGTGTTCAATTTAAAATTAAAAGTTTGTTAAAAGATGATATCATAGAAACTTTAGTATATAACTTAATGAACCCCATCACAGTAGTAATTAAGGAATATTTAGATTATTTAGAAAACATTGAGAATAATAAATTAAGTTTGTGTACATTTCAATCAATAAAACAACAGCTACAACTCCCCAAATTAATAGAAACATTATTGTTAATAAGTACTAATGCAAAGTGGTTTGTAAACGTTAATTCTCTTTGGTTGGTACAGCTATATAAATGTTTCATGAAATTATATCCAATAGTGGTAAATTTATTAGTGAATTTAAATAAAATTGTTCATAAGGAACAAAATATTTTACATTATGGGTATGTAAAGCCCGTACAGCATATATTAAACCCACATGATGAAAATGTGTCACATCATGTGAATGATAAAATGATTTTACAAGAGGGTGTGAAATTTATATGGACCCATGCGAGAATAGAGGTTTTGGATGCAGTTGAAAAGTACCCACAGCCCAGATACTTAAAAATGTTAAGAAGTTTTCCCAAAATAGTGGACTACAATTGCCACTTCATTTTAAGGGAACTCAATAATCAAATTATAATATTTGTGATACCAATGAAAGGTGTAAAATTTAAAGAATTTAAGTACACTTTTGTATATATAGTTATAAGTAGTTTAATTAATTTAGGTGTTTTAAATGTCATTTGTTTAAACTTTCTCGTCATGAAAGGAGTAAAGTTTAAAATAAACTCCAAGAGTTTTGCATATTTACTTCTGACTTGTATATAGATAGAATGAGCATATTATAGGGAAATTTCATGTCTCTATGCTTTATATTAATTCTATTGTAAATAATGTATAAGTATGTTAATTGGTATTTATGGGAAATCTTGAATTTATACCATTGGCATTAGCGATTCTCGCTTATAAATCGCAGATATTCCCATAGGGATATTTATGCAGTGATCTTGAATAAATAATAATATGTAAATAAATAAGTATAATCAAGATCACTTTAAGATTTTATTTAAATTAATTTTATTTTATTCATTTTTACTATGATGTGTATATAAATATTCACTATATCGATAATTTACGAAAACTTTATTTTTATTTAAGTAAAACAATAAAAGGATCTTAGTAAATTTTTATAAAGTTATAATATTAAGACGTATCAAATGTTACATGAAAAGGAGCGAGCAGGTGTTTCCGGCACAAAGACTTCTGACATTGGCAAAGATCGACTGTGTAGACCGGCGCAAAAAGTATTGTTTATCAGGTGCACGGCTGAGTCATAAACGTATAGACGAATTTATATTCGCATGTTTGTTTACCTTTTTCAAGGATTATTAATACACTGTTTCCCCATGTGACCGATAAGGGCAGCACCGTCGATATACAATTTTGGAAGTGGATTCGTGTTTGCCGAAAGTTGCCGGATGTTTTTATAAAGAAATTTAAGCATAAAAGCGCGGACGGATAAAATTTCCGGGATTGCTTGGTGAAAACCGCAATATTAACTAGTCTAAAAGTAGGTGATAAACCACTTCCTCCTTTTAAAAGGATTGCTCTTAAATCCGGACTTAGAATAATTTTTGAGACTTTTGATACTTATAAAATTTTAACAAGATTCAACGCATATAATATTTTATTTTTTAACATGCAGCGCGTATCACATAGAAATGTCTAGATATATTTGAATAATTACTTATGTATGAGATACTTTTATTTATGAACTCGGTTTTTGAATTTATTTAATTTCATTTTATTTTCTTTTTTTCTAGAGTGTTTTGTTTTGCATGTAGGGGTACTATGCCATACATTATGACAGAACCTTCTAGTAATTGTAATGATAACTTTGGATAGCATAATCATTTCATTTTCACATAATTTACTTTTCTTTTAAAATTATTTATCCTACAAAAGGTATTTGAAATTAATAATTTTGTTTTATGTGTGTATAGGTTATATATATATATATAAGTGAATTAAATTTTATTGAAAATTCATTATGGATGAGTTTGAAACGATGTACGAGGAGTTAAGGTGATTAAACGATATTTGTTATAAATGTGTGTATAGTGGCGTACCAAATTCTTTATTTGTAGTGGTGTTTTTGTATTGGAATTTCGCGAAAAAGGTAAAGTTTATTTTTTTTAATGTATATATTATTTCTTTTGATATGTGTATTAAGTATATTTTTGTTGTATTTGGGTGTTCAATATTAACGTGTTGAATAATACATCAGGGATGTGTGAAATGAATTATGTCATAATTTAATTCATAGCATGGAGTCCTGGTGAATTTGAAAGACACGAATTGGTCTTGGTGGTACTGCGTTTGGGAGCGAGAAAAGGCACCAGGCAGAACTAATCAGGGCTGAGTTAATTTATTGGATACGCAGAGACATTATTTTATTTCATTTTATTTATTTAATTTAAAATTTATATATTCCTTAAGGAGTGTGCACATTGTGATGTATGTTCGGGTTGCGTCCAACGAGTTGAAAAGGACATGCTCGTAGGGTGGAACTTTGGGATACTCATCTGTGTGAATTTGTTATCTGATGGTACTGTGTTGGGAGCGAGAAAAGGCGCCGGACAGGACTAATTAGGGCAAAGCCACTTCCTTAATGTCTATATTTTGTTAGCAAATAGTAGACCGTACAAATTTTATTTTTATTTATATTCCAGTACAATTCATCACGGGTAATTTATTTTATTTTTGATTGTTTACATGTATCTATGACAAATATTAATCATAATAATCACGTTCACATTTTCTTTTAGACATAAGCTTTTCACGACATCATAATGTCATTTATTCTTTATTACTTGTAATATTTTATTGATGATGATGTATAAATTTGAATTATGACTGAATATTGATTTTTTGTGTGTAAATATTTGTAGATAAAAACTTTTGAATTCGTTTAAAATTATTTTATTTTAATAAATTAGATATTAAGATTTATTTTGTATTTTATTTCTTTACCTGACCTGGAGATAATTAAAGAGCAGGAGAATCAACTCATATTTTCTGCCCCTGAGAGAACTATTTATTTTCAAGCGGAGCTAGTTGCATGTAAAATGTTTTGCTTAACCTACCTTTCAGCAGAAAGTTCACCGTATCTTAGTCTAGCATAAGGCCTAGCACTAGGATGCGTGCTTGACTCTCAGTTACGCTTTAATTAAGTAAATTAAATTTATTTTATATATTTATAAATTTGTAAGAGTCACAGCAATATGTATATAAAACACACGAATGTGCAAAAAGATTTAAATTAATAATATATAGTAAATAACATGATGAATTGTTTTTAGTTATATAGATGATCATGTATGTACATAAATGTTTCTACAAAATGTGTATGGATAATAAATTAAATATAACTTACAAAACAGAAAATAAGTAAAAAGTAACTCCAAGCAATGAAGTATATTTTATTTATTTTTTTGTTCAGTTTAAAGTACCTATAGCAATAATCAAATACATTTCAGTTTCTCTTCTAATATTATATTTATTAAATATAAAGTTTACTTGAGCACTTTGTTAGAACGTAATCGACTTCGCCTATCCGATAATGCCCGTTTGCACCGCTTTGTTAAGACGAGATTAATTCTTAACTCGGACTTAAAGTCTTGCACCGCTTACTAAGTCTGACTTAAATTGCTTTAAGTGAGGATTAATTTAAGTCTAGATATTTCCGGACTTAAAGCAAGATTAACCTATATTTGTTTCTGAAAAGTGATTGACATCGATTGCAACTCGTTTTAAAACCCGATCGTGTTAAAATGAATTTATTCGATGATGACTTTGATATTTTGGAAATTATAGATTTTGGCTTTTCAAGACGTATCATCTATGATAGAACGCATGATTTTAATAATTTAGATGATCTTTCGTTTTTTCACCGATAAAGACTGACTAAGCCCAGAGACAATTCAGACGTGCAACTACGTTATAAATTTTAATCCGGAATATTGAACTGGTCAACTGTATATTAAAGGTTAAAGCAGATGGCGGAATAGTCGAAAGAGCGGCAGTATTTAAACGCACTACTTTAATGTTTTTATAATTACTATTTACTTTTTTTTAATTAAATAAGTAGAGTGTTATGAATGTACCGCTTTTTTTATTGTTTGTGTTTGGAAATTTATTATTAAGTTAGGTTTTGATTAAGTGAATGTTTATTTAATATTTTAGACACGATTATTATTAGAGAAGATACCTACATTTCAAGTTAAATAGAATAGAATGAAACATTATGGTTAAATTGCTTTTTTTTGTATTTGATACTAGTAATTCTAATAAAAGGTTGAAGATATTTTTTAACCATATTACCTCAATTTTTTTAAATTTTAAGATATATTCTTATAGACATTGGAGGGCCTAAATTTATTTAGA
This sequence comes from Amphimallon solstitiale, assembly GCA_963170755.1. NCBI lineage: Eukaryota > Metazoa > Arthropoda > Insecta > Coleoptera > Scarabaeidae > Amphimallon > Amphimallon solstitiale. The sequence goes on from OY720685.1 coordinate 27,743,572, forward strand.
TAATCAATTGAATCGTGTAAAGTAAAAAAGAAAATGTTAGTTATGAGTTACTAGCAATAACCATATATATGTTTCTACCTTATTAGGTGTCATTGGTATGGCATAAGTATTAATTTAAAAAATTACATGTGTAAATTTAAAACAATATGACAGCATTACCTTAAGAATCTCAATTCCAACAAAATCCAAAGATGTTCAAAGTATAAAAATACCTGTATTTGGCATTGTACTTATTACTGCATAAAAGACAATTCGCAGTGAGGCATTTTAAAAATATATGTTAAAATTCTTTGCCATATGTATGATTTTTAACTTGATTATATTTATAAGTATTCAAAGACTAAAGACAATTATTTCAATATAATAATTTAAATACCATCATACTGTTAAAAATGATTTAACATATATTTATATTTATATATATACATATTATATTATTATATAATAATATATATTATATTTTTAAAATAAAAAATACTACATACACTACATATTTAATAATTAGAAGTATAAAAATCTTAAAATAACAAAAAAGAGGAATAAACGTGATTGTACAATTTATATATATATTAAATAACAATATTGCAATATGTCACAAACATTTACAAAAATTAAGTTACAAATGCTTCATTTTTTCTAATTTTCTTTTACTTGATCTGAAATCTTTTCTCAGAACCTGTTGAATATTGTTCATTCTCTTACACCACCAGGGTATACCTACATAACATACCCCTTTAATAATGGATTGGGTAACCATTTCTTTATGAAGTGAACATTGTAGCCATGAAAAATCTATATTCTGAGTAATACATTCAGTACATGTCTTTCTTACTTCGCAATAATCGTTAAGCTGAGGAAGAATGTTTTCTAATTGAGTAACTGCATGTCCAACCACCACCACTAAATTTTCTGATGGATACATCAACTTCTTTTGTTTGTCACTAAACTCTTTATATGAAATAAAAACATTATGCGGATCATCTGGCGGAGAACTTAGTAGTTGTTGGCAGGTAGAACAATTTATCTCCTTCATTATATGTTTTAAAATAAAACCCCCAACATAAGCAACAGACAATATTTCCGTTTTCCCTACAGATACTGCTGCAGCTATAGTTTTTGCAATTTTGTTGGACTTATTTCCAAATGCAGCTTGGGCTTTTTCATGTTTTGCAACACCATCTTCTTCACTTAGCCCACTAGTCTGATCAAAAGTAATAAATGAAGTTAGATTACTTAGCAATACATTACCATCTTCTTCACAATTTGTTCCTGATAAAGCCTGATTCGTTAATCCATTTAAAGTTTGTGTCTTTAAACTAGCAATAAATTGATTAGTAGTAGGATTGTCATTACATCCACATCCGCTTCTTATTGCACCAAACAAATTTTCTAATGAGTCTTGATTTAAGGATCTGGGCCGTAAACTTGAAAGACCATTTGTTTTTAGACGGTTCCATATTCCTGCAATAGCCCTTAAAGAAATCATCCAACCAGTTTGTGATGGGGGTTTTCCAGTTCTAAGATTTCCTAATTTTGTGATTCTTCTAAAATTCCAACTCTTAACCATTTTAAATGCTTTCATCCAATAATTTATATGGGGAGATCTTTCAGTAACAATGCACTTTAATTCTTTACCAGTTGGAGGAGTTATAGCACTTCCATTAAAACTGTCAAAGAGTTCGTCTACCTGCTGAACAAATGTTGCTGTAGCCAATACTCTTTGTTCTAGTTCACCTAAAAAATAACAAATATAAAAATTTATTTGTCTAACAATTTTTTAATAAACCTTACCTCTACTTAAAAGAGTATAGAGAAAAGCAGCTACTGTCCTACTCATGAGCTGAGCTGCAATATTCACCTGCATTGCAAATTTCAACACTGGTGCTAAACAGGTTTCTCTTATTTTAAACATAGCCCTGAATACTAGAGGAGTATTTTTATCAATTTCATATGCATTAACGATATCAGAAAATTTAGCTGTCATAATTTTTTCTTGTTCTCCTACGGAAACTGGTAGTTCTACATTATGTTTACGAAATAATGCCACTGTGCACTTTAATAAATGTGGGGGGTCAAACACAGTGTAGATTTTGTCACCTTCATATTGTATAAATGGTGATTCAACTGAAGCTTTCATGTCTTTTAATGCCTTCACATTATTCACACCCATATCGCAAACTGTAGCAACTATGTCAAGACTTGCTAAATGTTTTGCAGCATGAATAACTTCTGTTATGCACTGAACCAAATCTTCTGATGAACATCCATTATTAGTAAGGTAATAAGCCACTGGTTGTTTCCAATTTTTTTTTAGACCTTGACACATAAAAACCAATGCTCGATTAGCAAATTTATGAGAAACTTTGCCTGCACCAAAGTCCTCAAAACCAAAAATTTTGTCTTTAGCAAAATCATACTGCAAGTGTTCTTTTATATCAATTTCGTCAAATAAAAGGACACAACTTCTATCAGATTGGTTCGGTAAATTTTCCTTAATATGGCAAAATATATGTTCATTGATGCCTACATCAAATATAACCCTCTCCAGCATAATTACCAATGTTCTTTTAGTTGGCATTGCGACAAGTTTACGTAATAAATTGTAACATTTAGGGCTCCTCTTGAACAAAGCTAATGCTACAATTTTTTCTTCAGTTGTCCATCTTCTTCCTTTTGGGCTGCGTTTTGCACATCGAAGTTGTGATATCAAAAAATTGATTGGATTTATTGGCATATCTTTCCATATATTATTTATTAAATCTGTATTGCTTAAATCTGCTAATGCTTTAATATCATGTGCTCTTTTCCGACAAAGTGTTTTCAGCTTCCTTATATAATCCTCTTTGTGAGAAATAACTTTCATTAATTTCTTCTTTCGAGGGCTGCAATTTTTTCCGGAAATGATTTCTAATTCTTTAAATACTGACCTTTTTTGCGGTATAGACTGGGATGTACTGGGTTCAGGATCAGTATTAGTGGTTGCATCTACAAAAATATCAAATATATAATCAAACGTGACTAACGTTCTTAAAAATAATGGCATAGGCAAAACAGGGACAACGTAAAATACATGCAATAATCATATAATATACAAAAATTCTACCAAAAATACAAAAGATATGTTGCAAGTTAAGAAAGTAATAATTGAGAAACTAATACACTACTAGTGACCAACCATTATTAATGTTCATATACTTATATATGCCAATAATACCCGTTGTATTCATCCATCAATATTGTTTCTTACTTTGATAAGTCCGTGACAATTGTTTACTTTTAATTTAAATTTTTTAATAATACATACCTAACAAACCCGCAAATTCTCTATCATCTATGTTTGGTCCTGTTGTTTCAACCTGACTTAATTCCGCTGGTGCACTACATGGGAAAAGTGTAGGTACAGCATTACGGCTTAGTCTATGCGTCACAGTATTCACATAACTTTCCTTTGTAAAATGACGGCTACATATTCTATAATTTCTTAGTGTATCGCCAGAATATTTCATGCACATTCTTTCTTGCCATATTTTGGATCTGAAAATATTATTTAGGTAGTAACATCATATTTGCACTTTTTTTCTATAAACTTACTTGCTCAAAATAGCCGGAAAATAATGCATCTTTTCCACTTCATTGTCTTTATGCCCACAGACGAGGCAAAATGCTCGTGACATTTTTAAGTTCAATTTCAAAAGCAACAATAACAACACAAACAACAAAACTAAGATTAAAATAACAAAACAAATAACAATAACTGAATTGCAACTGTATAAAACAAGTAATAACAAAAACAAACTGAAAAAACGCACATAAAATACAATTTGTCTCTAAAGAATTCTATGAATACAACTAAACGGACTGAACAGGCTGAATAAATAACCTTAAATTTATGATTTTCTTTTAAAATGTCTGCTCAAATATATATTTTACACTTGCGCACTTTGTACATACTCAGCGACCCCTATTTTAACCTTTTATTCTGAAGAAAAAAAATAGACCTATTGTAAATTAGATGATTAAGAATGAGATGCATATTTTATCAAAAATTGGATAAAATTTTGTATAAAGTTACCCGTCTCAAGCCAACGGTATTGAATTTATTGGCACAATTAGAAAATGATTTAGAGTTTACAAACGATATACAATGAGGACGCGCGGGTTGGAATAAATTCATTTAAAATTTTTGGTTTTGTTTTATGGAAAAACGCTCGGATAGGTCGATTTTTAGTTTTAGCTGCTAATTGATGTACAAATGCTGGTCCAAAAATAAGTTACGACCATCAATTTTTTTTTTCAAATGGAAACATGTATTTTTTATTTAATTTGTTAATTCTGCATCGAATTCTAAAAAACAAAAATAAGTTACGACCATCAATTTTTTTTTCAAATGGAAATTTTTTTTATTTAATTTGTTAATTTTGCATCGAATTCTAAGTATGTTTCATGCACCATGTCCTATACCCAAACTCAACAGTTATCGAGAAATTTACAATTGAACATATCAATAACTGCAGTTATTGATTATTATAAAAATCGACGTATCCGAGCGTTTTTCCATAAAACAAAACCGAAAATTTTAAATGAATTTATTCCAACCCGTGCGTCCTCACTGTATAAGTAGAATAATAGGCAATTGTTTATAAGGTTTGTTCGAACCTCCAGTTCTGAACAGTTCCGGAACCGTTCTAGAATTAGTAGTTCTGAAAATAATGCGCATGTCCGGCCAAATACTGGTTCTAGAACGGTTCGAAATCCTGAAGGTTCGAACAGTTTTAAAATTGGAATTTTAGGGAAACTTGTACTACCAACATTAGTAATAGTAATATTAAAAAACACCAAACTTATTGGAAGAAATATCTATCGTAATGAACGTTTAATAGCTAATGCATCTAACTACCAAAATTGCGACAGGATTTAAAAAGTAATGAAAAATTTGTTTATAAGAAATACATTTTTCTAAATTTTGTAATGGATAATTCTGCATTTTTTATATAAGCAATATATTTATATATTACAAAACACCAAACTGGTGGACAAATATCAATCGTAATGAACATTTAAACGTTACTGCATCTGCATCTAACCACCAAAATTGCGACAGCATTTAAAAAGTAGTGAAAAAGTTGTTTATAAGAAATACATTTTTCTAAATTTTGTTATGGATATTTCTGCATTTTTTAAAAAACACCAAACTGGTGGACAAATGTCAATCGTAATGAACATTTAAATGTTACATCTCAAAATTACGACAGGATTTAAAAAATAATGAAGAAGTTGTTCAGAAGTACATTTTTCAAAATTTTGTAATGGATATTTCTGATAAACCGGGTAAATAAAACAAGGATTTTTAATACAAGCTGTTATTAATAATTGGTACGTGCATCAAATGCACACACACATTAATAAATATGTATTACATAACTATAAAATCAACAATCATGATGAATTTAAACAAATATATTACAATACGTTTTCAATGTTCAAAGCCAAATCCTCTTCTTTTTTTTAATCTGTGGAGAATTGAAGCCTTTTTGGTAATTTGAATTGCAATACCTACATGATTTGGTACTTACATCAATCAGACTCTGAACGTTTTGTGTCACAAGTCTGAGAGTCGCATTAACTTGCAATTTATTATAATTTTCATGACGTAACAGGCTGGTACAAACACATACATATAATAGATTGTTCGGATATCTAATATGTTGATATCACAAATTCCCTTTATTTTTCTTAAGTCTCAAGGGGGACACATCGAACCAAAAATTGTAAGTTTAGTTTACATAATATTAAATACTATTTTGTCTAAGTTTAACAAATATGTCACTTTCTCTACGAATACGAATATATGATAATTATAAATTCACTTTTCACATGTTCGCAAGTTCCTATAATTGTACCATTACATTCACTTCATTCTTAGAGGAAGAATCACTTGCTAGACTCAAAAACATGGTAGTCAATGAAGTAATTTCTAAAACAATAAACCACCATTTGAAGAAATTAATGTTTAGTCACATACTTATAGCTGTTTACTTTGGCTATTACAAAATTGATATAATAGGTGTGAATAAAAACTGCAAAAAAAATTAAAAATAGGTTTGATGAACCGAATCACACCAATACTCTAATAATATCACAAAATAAAATAAAAAACAAATAGGTACTTGAACGATAACTTAAAAACTAACCTACAACAACTCCAAACTCTAAAGTTCAACATAAATACGATAAACATAACCAGAAAAATGCGAAAGCTGATACGAATGACAATTACGCATGCTCCGGATTTATCAGAATTTCAAATACTAGCCCATCATCGAGAACTGTTAGAACCGTTCCGAACGGTTCTTGAATTACTAGTTCTGAAAGACCGAACACCGAACTATCAGTTCTCAGAATTTGCAGTTCCAGAACTGCATGGTCCGAACAGTCTTTTTCTTAAATGACATGCGCACTAGTTCTAGAACCGTTCAGAACTGCAGGTTCGAACAAACCTTTGAGAAAACAACTTTAATTCTGTTTTAGAAATCAATGCGTCTCTCCAATAACACAACTTCTAACATGCCTTTGGTTTTATGCAAGCGGCAACTAGCCACACAACTAGCACATAAATGCGTTGAATGTAAAATATCTCAGGAAGGACTCTTGTCCTCTATTAGCTATACCAGCAAGTACAACGGAAGTCGCCATTTTGAAACACAAATGTGACGCATTGCTTTGTTGGTGTTTGGAGTATTCGTACGTGGTTTTTGCATTTTTGTTGAAATAAAGTAATTCTCAAGTTTTGTTCTGGCATTTTAAATTAGTGTTTTGAACAACAAGTTGGATGGCATTAGTGTGATATTGTAGGTGTAAATTGATGTAAATATTTAACACCTACCATCATAGTTATATTTTAGAACTACCTAAAAAACATTTCATAAATCAGAGCAAGTATCGCTTTGGGACGATATGCCACTGACAACCTGAAACATCCTTTGAATGTAAGATATTTTACATTCAACGGAAACATCTATCCGCCATATGCAAACACTGTCCCGGTCAACGCTTGCGTCTATACATGTTCCTTCCTGAGATATTTTACATTCAACGCATAAATGTAACTTCCTACAGATAGAAAACATGTAAAAATAAAATTTTACTAAATTTGGACATAGTTGCCATATCGATTCTAGTTTTATAGTAATCCGTGCTTAACTCTTACGATGCAAACCACCGACACTTAAGACGAGCTTAAATAATAAGTCGGGCTTAACTAATCCAGACTTAACATGACAAACGGTGCAAACGGGCAATAAGTAACATTGAAAATAATATCATAATTGTTACGTTACAACACTACAATACAGCTAGTGTGAAGCATATTTATGTCAAATTGAATATATTATTTAAAGTTAAGTAAAACTTAGAATCGCAGACAGAAATATTTCTTTACATGAAAAAGATATTTATTTGCCCATATCATTGATTATGTATACTATGTATTAATAAACAATGCCCATATTGAAAAGAACCCTTTCCATCATAATAAATACGAAAGTAATCACTGTGATTCCACGAATTTGCAAACGGTGAAAACAGTGATTTGAAAATCACTGTGAAAAATCACCGTAACCAATATCTGCTCTCATCTCAAGTTGTCATCATAGTTGTCAAACCTGCAAGCGTTTTGTTGGTTGATGGCTACAGGCTTGAATCCTATGCTTGTATCTGTTCAGGAATAAACTGTTTATAACAGTTTATGAGCGCTGAGTTTTATGAGTTTGTGTTGAGCCTATATAATTAAATAATTATATAAATTGTACGAACATTGTGTATTGATTTACTCACAATTTATAAATTATTAAGTACTAATAATGGCGGATCATGTTGATATAGGTGTTGTGAGTAACGCCTTGCTTCCACAAAATATATTTAATGTAAAGGAAGAAGAATGCCAAAATTCTGTAGATGAGAAAGTCGATGTCTCTGAAACTTCTGTTGTATACAGTGGTGAAGACTACAATTGGCATGACAAAATAAAACAATGTGAAGTGTCTACAACTTTGAATAATGTTAAAGCAGAATTGTCATCATCTGAAGCGAGTCAAGTACAAAATGACAGTGTTAAAATGGAACAAGGGATCAGTGCCGATGATATAAAAATCGAATTTGATAATGGAATGCTATGTAAGTAAATGCATCTTAATGAACTGTAATAAAATTGTAGTCATAATCTATTTGATGTAGTCATAATCTATTACGCAGCGGATTATATTCATAGAGAATAAATGTGGATTTGTATTGTGATCGTATTAATAAAATTATTTTTTTTTGATATATGCAACAGTATTGTTTTATCTACTGACATGAGTCAGTAAATTAGTATGACATAAAATTTCAGATGTTACATAATATTACCTGTCCAGTAATATAATTTATAAAAGCCATTGCAGGACTCTCATATTGTATGTTCTTTTAGCAATCAACATTGACCCAGTAACAGAGCTGGGCAATTACTTTACAAAAAGGAATTAGCAATTAGAAATTGCTTTAGAAATCAGTAATTGTAATTGCTTGAAAAATTTGTAATTTGTATTTAAATACTTTTAGTTTTTTAGGAGTTCAATTACAAATTACTTTTCCAATTAACTCATATTTAGGACATACCCTTAGCTCCCCTGGAATCACTAGGTGACAGTATCAAACAAATACTGGACGCGAAAGAAAAACTTTCCATCCTCTTTTTAAAATTAGAAATACCGTGCTTTTCTGAATACGAGTTCTTTACTCTGCAAGAATATTGTGAAGTCACTGCACTTTTAGCACAGACCCTAAATATTTTACAAGGTGAAAACAAAGCTTTTTACAGCGTTCTTCTTCCTAGTCTATTGTCACTTAAAAATAAATGCTTTAAAAGTGGCGGAGATGTAATACTTCAAAGTGCCATTAAAGGTATAGATAATAGATTTAAGCATCTTTTAACTTTAGAGGATACCAATGCACTTTTAGGAGCTATTACATATCCTGAGTTTAAACTTCGTTGGCTTCCGTTAGTCGAGTCAACGTCTGTGTTATCTAAACATGATACCGCGCGATCATTTAAATTCTAAATTAGAGCGGGCTGTGAAATTTAAATTAAGTTGGTATATAAGTACTAATTTACAATTTGAATTGTCAAAGTGACGTTTCAAAATGTTAATTAATCAATAATTGACATTCTGGACAACCTAATAAAAAAAATCCCGCCTGCTATAATTTAGAATTTAAATGATGGCGTGGTATTAACAACTGCTTATTTCGGAATGTGAATTATTTTCTATCCAACAGTCCGAATTAATGAATGTTACAGATATTGGTACCGATAATTATAAGAAGGGAGTTAACAATAGCAGCTTATTTGATTTTAATGAAGGAACTGAAGGAATCACACAATCAGCTGACACTGAAAATAAAAATAAGATTCATCTTGAAATTTTACAGTATCTGGATGATATAAGACAAATCTTTCCCATGGTAGAAAGTTACCCTCTCGTTAAGCAAGTGTTTTTTAAATACAATACTGCACTACCATCTTCAGCACCTGTCGAACAATTATTTTCATTTGATACTATGATTCATGCAGCCAAAAGACATGCCCTCTCAGACACAAATTTTGAAAAGTTAGTTGTAATGAAAAGTAACAAAATATACAGTTAAAAGATCATTTTAAATCATCCAACCAACAATACCAAATGTTTTAGTATTTTATATTGAATGTAACAATAAAAGGTACTTATTTCAATACTTTCCGAAGGTGAAAATAAGTTGATTTAAGGTATATGTTACCTTTACAGCGCTTTTTTTTTAAACGCCACTGATTTTTACGCAAAATTTCAATTTCAAGTAATTTTTTTTTGGAGTTCTTCAATAAGAATAATATTATCTTAGAGCTCAACAGTAAGATATGTTAAAAAATTGAAAAAGAAAGTATAAAATGGGGTTGAAATATTATTATGTAAAACCAGCACAGCATACAAAAAAAAATACACTACAAAATGTGTGAAATAAAAACACCTACGTGTGACATTTCCTGGTTTAGTAATTATTTTAGTAGCAATAATTTTGAAAAAATACATATGATCCCTTATACTACCCCAAATTTGTCACCCCAGGGTAAGTAATGTACCCTAACTTACCATATTTGCATTCCTAGTTTTATGATGCAATTTTTTGTTACTAATTATTGTAATCACATATTTTATGTTATACCTACTTGGATAGTTGCTTCATTTGTTTTGTTTTTTATATAATAAATTACGTTGTTTTTTCTACAGGTGGTTGGAATATAGTTGATTTCTTTCCCATTTTCTATTTTAAGTTCCGATTTGTATATTATATATAACAAAAGACTAATAACAGAAAAAAACGTTTTCCTCGGATTTTATAAACAAATGTAATTGTAACTGTAATTAGAAAAGTAATTGTCAATTACATTTTATTTGTAATTGGAATTAGAAGAAAAATTCCTTTCTTAATCTCTTGTACTTTGTAATTCTAATTAATTCCTTTTAAAAAAAAGTATTTTGTAATTGTAATTAATTACTATTTGAAAGTAATTGCCCAGCTCTGACATTTACAATAAATAACATTGTGTATATTATTATTCTGTATAAGTACAACTGGAAGCAAAAAATGTTAGTCGTCAATGTCAATCTTAGGATATACAAACAATATGTTTCATCATTCAGTATTAATTTAAAAGATCACAAATGATAATAAATGCTGTGATTCTTAATCTTTTGTAAATTTGGCCAACAGACTGTGAACATTGTGAAGCTTATTACGAAGACTATTGCATCGAATGTGGAATGCTTGCGCATATTTTAAACAAGAATACTTTGAATGGTGCAGATAAGGGGGCACGAGCAGATATACCAAATGATATTTTAGATATCCAAGATTGTTTTGGACAAACTGGAATATATGCTACGAGAATTATTCCTGCGGGTGTAAAATTCGGTCCTTTTACTGGACTCAGCACAAGAGAATTTCCGTGGGAAAGGAAACAAGAGAAATTTGTTTTGGATAATAATAAATCGAAGTATTTGAATTGGATGCAGTACGTCAATCCTACCAGGAATACTTCTGACCATAATCTGCATGTCTTTCAATGTGAAGATAACATATATTATCAAAGCACTCGTGCTATACAGGCCGGTGAAGAATTATTGGTGTATTTTGGTGAGGAATACAGCAACAGCCCAAATAACATAGTCCGACTGGATTTTGTTACCATTAAGAAAGACATCATTAAGGACATATTTGCCTGCACGTTTTGCTGCCTTGGATTCAACTCGAAATCGCATTTGGCCAAACATAAAACCCTTTGTGTTGAGGATACAGCCGGAAAGTTTTCAATTGAAGGTATTTATAAATATCTCATTTTGGTGTTTGTGTATTTGACTGTTGTGATTTTTTTATTTTAAAAGACATTATTTTTAAATTGTTTTATTAATAGATGTTTCTCTCTTGAATATTCTTGTCCAATTGAATAGAAATGATTAAGATGAAAACTATTTCAAGAAAGTAATTGTTTACTGTTGATATTCAGTTATCCAGTGCTCTAAAAACTTGATTACACCTGTCAATGTAGAAATTTTAACACTTGTGCCATTTTATTAAATATAATTCCTTAGTCACACGGTGTTAAATCAAAAATTAATGATTAACACTGCCTTACAAAACATGAAATTAAATAGTCATATAACTGTAAGTTGTACTACGAACTCCAAAAAGCAAAGTACTTTTATTTCAGATTGTCTCAGAATAAGATTTGCTGGAAATAGTATATTACATACCGAGCGGGGAAGTGCTCTATTACAGCCGAGCGTCAAGGTACACAGACGCGAGGCTGGAATGCGTTCTCCCGAGGTATGTATACGATTTTACTCACAATCTACTATTAGTAATTCAATATAAGTTTTATTTTAAATAATAAAAATAATAATAATAATACATGAGTATCGGTATTAATTTTTATGATAATTTGATAAACTATTTTAAGGAAGATATTTGTAAAATCGTTGCTAGGCAATGTAATAAGTTTGTTGAATCTGACAGTTAGGTAATTATTTTGCCAGTTACAAAATATAGTACGGCATTTCTAATAATAAAAAATCTTTATACGAGTATACTAAGAAATATGTCCGACAGTGAACTTGAATGCACCCCGCCAGAACTGCGAGTAGCTGCAGAAAAAGCTACCGAAGGCATGATTCCGGAAAAAAGCAGGGAGAGGTACGAGAAGACTTACGAAGCATATAGTAAATGGTGCATGATTAAGGGTGTGCAGCATACCTCTGAAACGATACTCCTTGCTTATTTTGCTGAATTAAGTAAACAAAATAAAGTTTCCACATTATGGTCAAGGTATTCGATGTTGCGAGCAGTTCTTAATATTAGGCAAAATGTTGATATCAGTAATTATGCAAAATTTCCAGCATACCTAAAAAGGCAGAATGTGGGATACAACGCTAAAAAAGTCAAGCGTTCTGTCCAAAGCAGACATTGATAATTTTTTCAGCAACGCTCCGATAGAATATCTTCCTCAAAAGGTAACATTCTAATTTCTTCAGTGCATATTAAATTTATGTTAAATTACATATTTCTTTTAGGTTGCTTTAATTATTGGCATCTCTGGAGTCTGTAGATGCGATGAACTTTTAAAAATGAAAATAAGTGATCTGGATATTTTAGAAAACCGTATTATAATAGTAATTCCTGTAACGAAAACCAACTCCTCCCGTACATTCGTAATCACAAAATCGGAATGGATGAAAGTAATAAAGCAATACTACGACCTTCACAACAACATTGAATCTGAAAGATTTTTTTTACAAATGAGGTATGGCAAAGTTACACGGACAGCCTTTTGGGCATAACTCTATCGGAAATTTTCCCAAAAAAATTGCAACTTACTTAAAACTGGAAAGCGTTAATGGGTCTACAGACATTGTTTCAGATGTACTTCAGCGACATTACTGGCAAATACAGGTGGAGACATTCTACAGTTGAAAAGATTAGGGGGGTGGAAATCCAGTACCGTTGCTGAAGGATATGTGTAGAACTCATTACATGGACAAGTAAAAATTGCTAATATGTTGTCAAATGTAGAACAATCAGGATCGTCGATTTCTAAAAATGAACAGTATAATTTTAAGCAACATGGTCTTTCTTTAACAGTTAACAGTAATGATAATTCTAATGTAACAATTAATATTTACAACTCTAAATAGGTTTATTATTGTTTCTTTACTAAAGAAATACAGAGTTTGATTCCAATTTATTCTTAAAAACATGTTTTAATGCCAAAATGACAATGATGTCATATTTGTGACTAATGAACTGACACTTGCTAGCTGGGAAAACACTTTTCCGGCTATAGCTGGGAAAGCTATCGCTTCCCGACTGTTTCGAAGGGTACAAATCTACAGATTACTAACCGATTGTGAGTAAAAATGTTTTCAACCGAGAAAAAGAACAAAAATGATATAACAGCCCATAATTTGACATTGACATTGTATATTGGAAAGAAATGTACAAATTAATAGTTATCCAAAGTTATACTCAAACACTCATACTACATCTCCTGTAGAAATTATTAAAACTTATATTATTCAATACAGAAACTGATGATTCACATGCACGCATTAATTTTGACATCACATTTTCACTTCTTATCTCTGTATCTCATTGCACATTACGAACGGGGTGGAGAAATTTGGTTAGGAAATAAAGAAATTTTCGGAATTGAGGAATGTTTGATGCAACTGCTGTTAGGGACATACAAATCATGTTTTTTCATAGTAATATGTTGATCACAAGTTGTTAATATTTATCTTTATTTAAAAGTCATTTCGTACTTTAACATACACGATATTCCTTGATTTTTGTGTTCCACAAACACTGCATCAGTGTTAGTTTTTCTTATAATTTAATTAACTCTTTTCCACGTAATTTCAGAACTCACGCAGTGTCCATTTTGCAAAATCCAGTTAGACCCCAAAGAATATTTCAAACACCATATGGCTTTTTGCTGCGACAGGAATGCCAGGTACGATTCCTTTTTATATGATGTACATGACAAGAGACAGGTCGAAATGACGTATTCTTACCAAACAGTTATTATTTGCTCGTTGATACATATAAGAATTTAGGTAGTTGTTTAAATATGATTTGAAGTGTGAGAATATTTGCCATTAATGTAAATATTTCAGCTGTTCTACATTTGAAGCTCCTTGATTATTATCTGTTATACCTCTAAAATATTCAATGGATTCAGGCTGTACAGTGGCTTGCAATAAATGCCGCACACTTTAATGTCAAGTTAGCTTATTTTTTAAGATTATTTACTAAGCTGACTTTAATTTTGACAGATATGACATAACAAGATGTGAAGCGAATGTGATGTGATCATCAACATACAGTGTGTTTCACTTTGATACTTGAAAAATCAGTATTTTTTAATGGAACATCCGATTTAATTTTTTTCTTTTTTAAAATATATTGCACTTAAAAAGCTCTACACAGTGATGTGCATTTTTTTGATTTAGGCCCTTTGCATGGCCTGCTGTGGTATTAAATGTAACCCCAAAAATGGCAAAATCGTATTAGGCATTTTTTTAACAAAAAAACTATTTATGCAATCGATTTAGCCATGCTTCGAAACCCTTAGTACCAAGTTTCAAAGTCGCATCTTATACAGAGTGTTTATAATTTAGGTGCAAACTTCGAAAAATACCAATGTTTGGGAGCACCCTGTATTAACAGAATAAAATATTTTCGAGATTTTCTTCTTTCGATGGAGGTGTAAGTACTATGGCTTTGAAATTATACTCTTTTTATTGGCCTAGTTAATACAGGGTATTCGTAAAAAAAATCAAATTTAAGGAAAAATCGATTTTTTTCGTTTTTATTTACTGAACATAACAAACTACAAAATAACCAAATATCTTTAAATTTTCGAGTTTTCTATTACCCCTCCTTCAACTTGAATACATTTTTCTAACCTTCTTTGGCAATGATTCATTACTTTCGCGAGTTCCTGATGAGAAATTAACTCGCACTCTTCTGTTATCCTCCGCTTAAGTTCTTCCACATTATTGGGCCTTGTACGGTAAACATTTTCTTTAAGTTTCCCCCAAAGATAAAAATCGAGTGGCGTCAAATCTGGCGATCTCGGAGGCCACTTAATTTCTTGACTATAGCGCCCAAGCCACATTCTGGGAAATTTTTGATCAAGCCAGTTGTTAATTATTGCTGCAGTATGGACGGGTGCACCGTCCATTTGAAATATCATGTCGGCACGTCTAGCAATTGGCAGTTCTTCTAAGGCATCCCAGAAATTCGTATTTAGAAAATTCAAAAAATTTTGGGCCTTCAAGTTATGTTGAAAAAAAAAGGGACCAATTATTTGTTTATCAGAAATTCCGCACCATACATTAATTTTCTCAGAATATTGCCTTTTACAGTGAATAACCCAGTGAGGGTTTACTTCCGACCAGAATCTACAATTTTGTGAAGATACAACCCCGTTTGTGGTGAAGGTTGCCTCATCCGAAAATAAAATTTTATTTAGGAAATTGTGGTCATTTAGATAATGTCCTTGACACCACAGAGCGTATTCCATTCGAGAATTTTCATCACCATTTTCTAATGTGTGTAGGAATTTTGGTTTGTAAGCAACCTTTTTATTTTTCTTAAGACATCGCCAAACTTTGCTAGAAGGTATATTAGTGTTTCGCGAAATTTGTCTAACGCTAGTTTTAGGGTTGTGCCGAATTTGATTTAAAACAATGTTTTCTCTGTTCTCAATTAAATTGTTTCCCCTTTTATTTGTGGAAATAACATTACCAGTTCTATCGAAAAGAGAATTAATATTTGCTACAGTTTGAAAACTCACTGGTTCTAGTTCTTGATGTCTCCTGTTAAATTCTTCTGCAGCTTGTTTATAAGTTTTTGCATTGTCACCAACTAGTCTTATTATTTCAACTTTTTGCTGTAAAGTTAGTTTATTTCTAACCATTTTTACACAACTTTAATGGTACACACAATAACGTTTTAAGCAATATAACAGCAAGTGTCAAATTGTTTGAAGTTTGATACATTTTTGTTTTCAAGGCCTGCTTCACTAGCGTTAGACAAATTTCGCGAAATACCTTCCACCAAAGTTTGTCGATGTCTCAACAAAAAATTCTGCTCGGATGTAAACCCTAACTGGATTATTCATTTTAAAAAACAATATTATGAGAAAATTAATGTAAGGTGCGGAATTTATGATAACCAAATCACTTGTCATTTTTTCTTCCAACATAATTAAATAATTAATGTCCTCAACTTAAGCAGAGAATAACAGAAGAATGCATGACTAGCACTAAAATATTTTATCTTATTTATTTTTACTTATTTTGTAGTTTTTTGTTATGTTCAGTTAAATTTCTTTTACTAAAAATAAAAACGAAAAAAATCGATTTTTCCTTAAATTTGATTTTTTATTACGAATACCCTGTAATCTAGGCCAATAAAAAGAGTATAATTTCAAAGCCATAGTACTTACACCTCCATCGAAAGAAGAAAATCTCGAAAATATTTTATTCTGTTAATACAAGGTGCTCCCAAACATTGGTATTTTTCGAAGTTTGCACCTAAATTATAAACACTCTGTATAAGATGCGACTTTGAAACTTGGTACTAAGGGTTTCGAAGCATGGCTAAATCGATTGCATAAATAGTTTTTTTGTTAAAAAAATGCCTAATACGATTTTGCCATTTTTGGGGTTACATTTAATACCACAGCAGGCCATGCAAAGGGCCTAAATCAAAAAAATGCTCATCACTGTGTAGAACTTTTTAAGTGCAATATATTTTAAAAAAGAAAAAATTAAATCGGATGTTCCATTAAAAAATACTGATTTTTCAAGTATCAAAGTGAAACACACTGTATATAGTCCATTTGACAGTGCGCTGTTTAGTATAAAAACCTACGAGGAAAGAATAGAACAGGAGAGAGTCTTGTTAAAATTAATATTTGTCCAAAGTGGTATCTCAATATGGCCGCCGCAATGCATAGGCGTGCAGAAATATTTTGTATAGGGTATATGTACAGTCGTGGCCAGATAAATGTAATACAACCTTAAAATTCATATACGTCAAAAATCTGAAATTTTATTATTGTGAGTCGAACTTCAACTTAAGCTGCTTGTCATAATATGTAAAATCAAATGTGATCAAATGCCTTAACATACACTATAACAATTTATTTAAAAAAGCTTGTACTACATTTATCTGGCCACGACTGTACCCTTCGTATGTTCTCGATAATCATTCAAAATAGGTTCCTAGTCCAATAATAATTAAAGAAATATCATGAGTGAATTAATTTTTCAGTCCTTCTATTCTTTTTAATATAGTAACATTCATTCTAAATGTATTAAAGAACACATAATCAAACATGTCAGATATATGACAAGTTATTCAAAATACAAACTTTTTAAATTATTATTGCCTATGTTGAATGCCAATTTGAAATTAACTTTACCAATGAAGAGAAAAAGTAAGAATCTTCTTTTTTGTCGTTTTAGAACGGCCACAAGCCACACAATTCACCATTATAAAAGCACTAAAGAAGTCAATTTGACCAATAACTGCCCTGCCTTAAAGTGGTAACTTCCGTCTAGATAATACCTATTCCCCCACCACTTTATTATCTCTCCTGTTCTATTCTGTCCTCGTAGATGAAAACAAATACAAAATCTGGTTAATAAGAACGATAAACATTCGAATATAGAAATAGGTATTTAATTATAAGAGTCGGTACTTAATCATGCACCATTAGCTTCTAGAACCTGTGCAAGTCTTGTTGGCAATGACAGAATAATGTTTCTCCAAATATCTTGATCCTCGCTTCATTCCTCACAAGCATTCTCAATTGCCGCCCATTATTCATTTCTATTACGGAATCTAAAAATTTCGTTCATACATTTTGATAAAATATTAATTGATTTAAATTCACTAACGTCAAATTAGAAATGTCACCCAAAAAGCCAAAACTACGATACACTTATTTCGGTATGGCCGCATGAGCTGTCAATGACGTCGTTGCGAAGCAAATCAGATTGACAGTTCTCATATCGGCTGCATTTTGACCCAGTTTTAAGTTATTTTATCGGTTTTTTTTAAATAATATTCCATTTAATATGCCTGCTTGTGCTGTATACAGTTATCGTAAATATAATCGAAAAAGTAAAGATAGTAAGATTAAATACTACAGGTTTCCCAAGGAAGGTACGGTACGAAATATGTGGTTAAATGCGTGTAAAAGACAGGATTAAATAAATTTAAAAAATGGTATTTCCAGAAATCTGATCTTATCTTTGTTTATAATTAAAAAATCAACTTATTTTAGCATGTATCTGTTCCGTTCATTAAGCCATCGTGTTTTAATCATCACCCTAACATGAATTACTGCAATTTTCCAGTAAATCATACAGAGATTTAAATTCAGATGCAGTTACCAGATCCAAAGAAAAGACAACTTGAAGTGATAAACAATGAGTTGAAAATCTTTAAAAAGCAAAAAATAGGTGCTTTGATAAAGCATATACAGATGCTCAAAATATTTTAAGATCGAGCAGTAAATGTGTGAAGCATCGACATAGACTAATTAGTCTATGTCGATGCTTCACACATCGACATAGACTAATTTTGAAGCTTTAAGGTGTCCGATGCTGACTAATCACCTATGAAAGTGAATTATTTGATTCAATATTTTTTCCAAGATTGTCACATTAAGAGCAACACGTTTGTACATCTGTGAATAATGTATTTTGAGGCATTCTATACAACGTAGCAACATATGTAGTTTTTTTTGCTTATTAAGAATTTCTAATATATTGTTAACTATTTCAGGTTGCTTTTCGTTAATATATTGCAAGGAGATAGTGAGAATAGTATTTGGATTACAATCTGATACAAAATTGGGTAGTGTTAAAAAACATTGACTCAGACTGAACTGAAATAAACTT
Organism: Amphimallon solstitiale; assembly: GCA_963170755.1. Lineage (NCBI taxonomy): Eukaryota > Metazoa > Arthropoda > Insecta > Coleoptera > Scarabaeidae > Amphimallon > Amphimallon solstitiale. The sequence goes on from OY720685.1 coordinate 27,762,618, forward strand.
AAAAAGTTATATATATTAGCAACAATAAATAAAATTTCTACTTTTTACAAACATTTATCCATGACCTCCATGATATCTTTCTTAAGGAACATACAATATTTTATCCGCCTTTTATAAATATTTGTATTTAGTTCAAATACAGTGTTTTTATCAAACACAAAAACATAAGAAAATCTCTTCAAATTAAAAATGTTGTATGGCAGGAAAAAGATGAAATAAAAGTTATATTTGGCAATATTATTTTTACTTAATATTATAACAAAAAGCCTCTTAAAATTCTGAAATATGTGACTACTATTATTGTTTAATCTAGAATCAAGATTAATTTGTGGCTTGAAGTCGTGGAGTCAGTTTCATACTCTTGTATTTCTGTGGGTAATTTATAATTATTGTAAACATACAAACTCCAGCCAAGTTGTATTTGCTTCATTCAAATGTTGGTTTCTTCTCTTCAATTGCCCGAGACCCTTTTATTAAAAGAGATGTAGCTGTAGAATACCAATATCGAATACTTCAGATCTGTGCAATTCACTAAATAGAATTTACATCTGTGCAAAAGAAAATGTTATAAGTCTCAAAATATGTGTTAAATAAATATCTTTATTTACATTTTGGCAATAATTTATTCACTACATTTATCAATATCTCAATTCAATTTTCAGTTTATATTTACACAGATCATTTAAGGCGAAAGGTGAAATGCATTTAATGTGTTTCGGAAACGAGAGATGACGCTGATTTTAGTTCCCGTTTTTTCGAAAACTACAATATATCTGGAATTTTATTGATTGTGTATATTAGTTAAGTGTATTTAGAAATGATACAACGTTTTACTTTATTTATATTTTATTCTATAAAAGAAATATATTTAATAACTTCCAAAAAAACAGACAAAAAGAAAATTCGAGAAAGGGCGACGTTGTAGAGTTAATTTTTATGTACTTTAGTGTTTTTATTGTCTTTTTACGGTGAATATTAACATCCGAAACGCATATTTTCATAGTTTTTCCATCACTTCACACCCCTCACCACTTTCCATCCCGAACGCGCGAGATCACGATGATCGGTCGTGACCACATGTTTTGATTCAAAACTGTCACGCACCTGATGTGCAGTACAAGTTATCACTTTAAAGTTTTCGCATTTGTGAGTTCAGTTCTGTAGTGATAAAGCAGACAGGAATAACATGGATAAAAGATACTCGACTAAGCGAAGAAACCATCTTCGACTTAGTGCCAAACGTAATAATGAAGTGTGGCCGGCCACCTTCTTCTTATCGTATGAGCGTTCCATATTATACAAAATTGTTCTAAATTGTTTTAAATAGTTTTATCTTAGAAAAATAAGCCAAATTTTAGAATTATTTTATATAAAAATTATTCAAAATCCTATTATTACTATTTCTATTCTCTTAACAAATCTTTATAGAATGCATACTTTGCGAGATATTCGAAAGAAATTGCTACTCGCTAAGAGTAAAAGTGTTACTTCCGGTCCGAATTTTGAAATTTCACTTATACAAAAAATATTCCAAAGTCAGCTCTAAATTCTTTTGTACTCTTGATAAATACATATAGAATGCATAATTTACGACAAATTTGCCAAAAATCGCTATTGGATAAGATAAAAGTGTTACTTCCGCTCCGAATTTTGACACTTTTTTTTATACAAAAGGTATTTAAAAGTTTTAATTACTTTTATACTCGTAACGTACATGTTTAAAAAGCATGACTTGCGAAATATTTGCAAAAAACTGATTTTCGATAATAGTAAAAGACCTACTTTCGGTTGAAATTTCGAAAAACTTTCTCTTAATAAAATTCTTCTGAAATTTAATTATGGATACTTGATGAATTCTTTATAAATTTGTTTAAACTTAGTAGTTGACGAAATATTGGTAAAATTCGCTTTTTTCATTTAAGTAAACTACTACTGCCGGTCTGCTAATTTTACTGAAAATCTAACCAGATCTCAAGAGGGAGACTTTAATGTGGAATAAGTACGTATTACTTACGTCAAATGTATAGTAAGTAAGTAAGGAGTTGGTCACATCACAGTCGTGGGTACAGTGTCAATTCTGGAGTAGCGTGTGTGGTCTCAGAACTAAAAAGCTTCTCCACTTGCATGTTCGCAATAAATATTGCGCTAACATTAAAACTGCTTTAAAAATTGGAATGACACTTGGTCCGCAATGGAATCTGACATGCTTGTAACATGCCTTTAATCAGAGCCGAACAATACATGGGCTGGAATATCGTCGTTTTATTGGTGATGGAGATTTTGGTGCCCAAAAAAAGTTACAAGAGACGGTACCATATGGATGGCACATAGAAAAACTAGAATGTGCCAATTACGCCATAAAAAATTACACTAAGGCCTTGTACAAAGATGCAGGGGTTCCCAGACCTGTACGAAATGTCCTCAATCCTGTTTTTATAAAACGCCTTGTGAAGGGAGCGCGGGCAGCTACAATTTATAATGGGAAAAATCCACAATCTCTAAGAGAATAGCTGAGAAATGGACCCTATCATACGTTTGGGATTCATGAACACTGTAAAGAATACTTTTACTCCAATAAATCGAATGAAGATTTACAGGGCAACAGATTTTTGATAAGGAAGGCTTATCAATTAATTATTAATAACACAAAAGCAGAAAATTTAATGTATTTGGTTGCATAATTTGTAGGAGCAAACGCCGTTGGTAGGAGTAAAAAACGGAAAACTAAGCAGCACTATGAAGCTATGAAAAAAGTGTTAGGAAAAAGTCCGCCCAAGTTAATAAAGACACTAGGAAAAAGACGCACAAGACGACTTATTGCAACAGAAAAAACACTATTTTGTTTAAATACTATAAACAAAAAAGAAACATGAAATTATGGGAAAAGAAGTTTATGGACCGATATGTCACAAAATTGATATGGATGCCGATGATTTGAAAAATTACATACTTAATTTTAAATATGATTTACATAATGTAGCGGAACGGAACAAAATTAAGAAAATCACCAGAGGCCAAAGAGAAAATGACCACTGGTTCGAATACAGGAAAAATAGATTAACAGCTTCAAATTTTGCAAAAGTGGCAAAAAGGAGGTAAAATAGTAAGTGGGCTAACCTTGGTAGAGTACCTAACACTGCTACCATAGAATACGGAAACCCCAATGAGAAAAATGCTATTGGCACTTACGAACTGTATTCGAAAGAAAAGGTAGTCAATTGTGGGCTATTTATCGACACGGCATATGGCTACTTAGCCGCTTCTCCAGGATTTCAGATCCAGATATAAAGGATTTTAGTTTAGACCAGAAGAAAAAACTAATAAAATCTCACCAGGCACTGGGACAACTGCATGTAACAAAAAAAGGACTCTGTGAATTTGTTGTATACATACATGTTGAAAGATTTTTTTCAGATCAGGAACTATGAGAAAACAAGATGCTTCCAAAATATTTTTTTTTTTTTGAAAAAGCTCTTGCCTGAAATTTTGAATCCCAGAAAATGCAGGAGCATGAATATAAGGGAACCACACTATTGATTGCCTCCAATTTTCCACCAACACCCTTGCCATCAAAGTTTAACAGGTTCTGTGGGGCCCTAATTTCTGTTGATATCTTTTGTCAATGTTATTTATTCGAAATGTAGATTTCGTCAAAGTCTTTACCGATGAGGATGGTAAACAAAGTGTCGACTGGCATTGTTTTTTACTTTGCGAATATTTTCTGGTTCATAATTCAATAGATGCTGGTTCAGACGAAACTAGTGGTGTATACGACAAATGCATGCTAAAATATAAAATGAATTAAAATTACTGTAAGTATGTGAAAGGAACCTTCATGCCGAATTGTAATACAACAAATTTTGATTAAAATTATTTGACAGCACTGAACACTCCTATATTTTAAATTGAACTTATCTTCTGACTGACATGCTCTTATCCAGGAAACTAACCACCCAAAAACTGCACAACATCGCATTCTTAGATGATAATAAGTAATAAAAGTCGATCGCAATAACTGATAAATTAGCACTACAAACACACCTATAAGTAACACACGTACGATTGCCTTCTTTTGAAATGACCGGTCTGCATTTAAAAACGCCGCGCATATACACGTTCTCCAGGTTCTCGGCATGATCTAAATATCGTATATGAAATAGTATAGGAAACAATTGTGCGGTGTTGCCGTCGCAGTTCTTAATTCACCCGTCCCGTGTTTAATATTTCTAATATTTCAGTACGGATTGAGACGCTGTGGAGTATGTTGTTGCCGATTAAGTAAATATTACGTAAATGCTAATCAATAATAATGCATGAAGCGATATTTCTCATATTAATAAAAGATTGGTGTAGATATTTAGAATATGTAATACTGACAAAGTGTTTATGTACATTTTTCTGTCAATTTGTCATTACTTCAATAATTGACAGATAAATGTACATTAAACATGATCGTGTCACGGGTTATTACACGTAACAATTTAAAATATTTAGTTTCACATTTCTTTGTGATGCCTACTTATATAACAGAGGAGCTAATAAGTATCATTAAATGGTATTATTCTTCTCCAAGTGCAGAAGCAGTCGTTGGGCATTTTGTGTTTTCGTATCCCGATCGACCAGTTCCAAGCCGTCAAACAGTTGTAAATATCGTCCATCGTTTCGAAAAGTCCGGTTGTATTACTGGCTGTTCTAAATGGAACAATAGCGATCGGCAGGAACGTTCTTTTTCTGACGAAAGAATGGAGCGGGAGGTGCAAGTATGTGCATTTTTTGAAGCAAATGAACCGTGTTCGAGCCGCCAAATATCCGAAAACGTGAACATTTCAAGAACTACAGTTAGGAATATTTTGAAGCGACATAAATATAAGTGTTTTAAGACACAAAAGAGTCAGGAAATTTTCCAACATGATCAAGTTAGCCTTGACTTTTGTGAGGCTATGAGGGAAAAATGCGACGTGGATGATAATTTTGTCCGAAATATCTTGTTCACGGATGAATCCTCTTTTTCGCTTTATGGTCGCTACAATCCGTCCATCGTCCGATATTGGTATCGGGAGAATAAACATATCTATTTAACAGCAAAAGAGCAGTACCCACAGAAGCTAAATATCTGGGCAGGAATTCTGGGTAACCTTATTATAGGACCATTTTTCATAAATCGCACTTTAAACGCCCAGACATACTTGCAATTACTGCATCATGATATTATAGCTGCTGTACGCAATGTGACTGGTAATCTTGAGGAAATTTGGTTCCAACAAGAAGGGTGTCCGGCCCATAACGCCAGAATAATATTGGAATTTCTTAATTTAAATTTTCCTCAAAGCCTCATTTGCACCAGTGGCAATATTCGCTGGCCACCTAGATCTCCTGATTTAACACCGAACGTTTTTTTTTCTGTGGGGATTATTAAAACAAATGATCTACGGACATCAACACGAAAGGCCTAAAACATTACCAGAGTTACAAATGCGGGTTACACAAATATGGAACAGCATTCCACACCAAACTCTAAATAATGTACGTCGAGAATTTTATGATAGGCTAGGTTACTGTGAAGCGGAAAGTGGAGGGATTTTTGAGCGCTTCATTAAATAATATTAGAATTTTTTATTAATTTTTCACATTATTTAGAATCCAGTTCGTTTGTTTACTGTTTAGAATTTAGCTTGTATTTATTTTCTTTAGAATACATTTTATTATATGACAAAACGCTTTTTTAATTTTTAAAATATGAAAACACTTTGTCAGTATTACATATTGTAAATATCTACACCAATATTTTATTAATATGAGAAATATCGCTTCATGCATTATTATTGATTAGCATTGACGTAATATTTACTTAATCAGCAACAACATACTCCACAGCGTCTCGATCCGTACTGAAATATTAGAAATATTAAACACGGGACGGGTGAATATAAAAACTGCGATGGCAACACCGCACGACCATTTCCTATACCACATTTAGATCATGCCGAGAACCTGGGTTGTCCAACGTGTATATCGATAGTCCATTCTAATTGTATGGATGTTTGGTCGCCACACACTAAATATACGAAATAATATCTCTCCAGAATATTTATATTTGTTTGAATGCTGTTCATTGTATAATTTCTTATTTAAATTCCTTTCCTCGACTTGCATATTATTTCTTAAAATATGTATGTATATGTAAAACGAACTAGTTTAGCTTACTGAAATAATTTAAATAACAACTTATTTTTATTTGCTTAGTACAACAGATAATCTACATAAATGCTTTTGAAAAATATCATCAGTTTTATTATTACAATATATGCCTTATTTTTAAATTATTTAGTTTAACACCCTGTCCTGCGGTTATTAATTAAAACAATACTTGCATTTTACTTTCTTATACGTAGTATAAGGAAGTATTGTGATGAAAATTTTCGAAATTTTTGCAGATGTCCACGTTTTGAAGTCCCCTTATACCGAAAAACTGGTTTTAAAAAAATGTCTGTGTGCCGCTATAGCTATCAATTCTAAATTTAGTATATACGAGTATAATCTCTCTCTTGAGATCTGATTAGATTTTCAGTAAAATCGGCAGACCGGAAGAAAAATCGAATTTTGCCAATATTTCGTCAACTACTAAGTTAAGCAAAGTACAGTGAAACTTCCCATAGGCGGACACTGTTCGTTCCGACAAAACTGCCCGTTTAAGAGAAGTGCCCGTTTATCAGAGAAGACAGAAAAATTAAGTAGAAACGCAAAGCTAAACTTTCATTTGAACACACAGTGTAAAATTATATACTTATAACTTTATTTGCTAAATAAAACTCAAACGGCTATGTGCACATTTATATACATACATATTGTAACGAAACCAGTAGACATCCGGGCGGACTTCCGAGCGACAATAAAGAAAAAAGATTGTAAATTATCTCGACGCGACTGATAAACATCGTAAAGCAATAAACCACCCATTTGCGTTGTACTGCATCGAGACAGAATGTCTGTGGAATGTTCTACAAACATCGAGAGGAAGATGGAGTTCACGCGAATGCTTCAGATGTTTCGTATGTGTATATAAGGTGGTTGGGTCACCGATGGATGAGTAATTCGGGATTAAGAAGTTCCTTAGGTAGTCGACGCGCGTAGAAATAAATATAAGAAATAAATAAATAGTTCTTAAGCGGTAGTGCAATAAAGACATAAATAATACCGTGTCATATAAATAGAAGTGATATAAATATACGGACATTAAATATTAGTAATAGAAATAAATACCTGCGTTAAATTAGATTGTAGTATTTTAAGAGTGATACATTAATTTTACATTTTTATATTGTAATTAATTTTAAGTGTATAAATATACAGACTGTTTTAAATAAATAATTGCACGAGTTGTTTATTGCGAACCCGAAAACGTTATAATATAGTAGAAACATATGTAGGTAAGGTACATATACAATTTATATACTATCTTACAAAATAATCTAAAATGGAAGTTTGCTTGTGTGTATTACATGCCAATTTTGCTTCAAAATGTAATGATAGCTCACTAAGCATACCAAACGGTTGTACATCATCTTTTTCAAAACAAAATTGTTTTAGTTTTTTTATTTCCAGTAGACCATCTATATACGATACTATTCTTTTCTCATAATCATTAGTTCTAGGAATTTCTATTTCATCACTGTTTTGACTTTCGTTTTCTAAATTATCGGGCAAAATATGGTCTGGATTATCGTCCGTCTTCTGTATACAAATTGGCGCCAATATTTATAAATTCCTGTACGTCATTACTACCTAATTTTCCCATTAGCGTACATATTTCAGCCACTTTAGATAAAGGAATTTCATCTTCAGGATCATATTGATCCCTTTCAAACTCCTCATTTACTTCTTGAAACATCATCCCATGCTTTTTTAATAAAACAAATCGCATCTAATACGCTAATATAATTGGTTAAATTATGTACAGAATCAGAACTCTCAAACTGCGATAAGATGTGTTTTACTATTAAAGCAACGCGAATATTTTTAAATGCACGAGGACGTGCTGATTTTCCGATAACCAACAGTTTTTCTTTCTCCCCTGCCATATTCACACAGTGCACTATAGTAAATCTTTCTTTCGATAACATGTCGCCCATATATCTTTCGCCTCTTAATGCCATCGTCTTTGTTGATAGTGCCCGAAAAAATAACCCTGTTTCGTCCAAATTATAAATATCGCAGAGTTTGTACCCTTTAATTATTAACGGCAACATATTTACGAAAGCTTCGACATTTTCTTGATTTGCGCTAACGGCTTCGCCAGATATCATGCGGTAATGAATGTATTCAAATACAAATCCGTCCGTTTAATGGAAATATTTCGTAAGTCATGTTTTTTAAACATGTACATTACGAGTAGGTATAAAAGTATTTAGAACTTAATTTTCAATACCTTTTGTATAAAAAAAAATTCAAAATTCGGACCGGAAGTAACACTTTTACTTTTATAGAATAGCAGTTTTTTGCAAATGTTTCTGAAATTATGCATTCTATAGAGATTTATTAAGATAATAAAAATATGTTTACTTCTTATAAGAAAACAGGGATTGTTGTAACAACAAATTGTTTTAGTCTTATTTTAGTTTTCTGTTAAATGTTGTTATTACATTTAAAAAGCTTCAACATCTAAAATAAATACAAATCACTCCCAGAAATAATAGTAACAAGTCCTAAAATTCTATAAAACCTGTTGAAATTAAAATAAAGCCAGAAGGACATTCAGGAAAATAAAAGTTATTTTTTATAAGAAAGTAGCATGAATGTTATGAGGCAATAAATTATAAATGAAGCCAAATATTTCAAATATATAGGCTATAGTATATGTCATATGTAGTTTCTTTTACAAAGCATCTTAATACATAATGTAATACAATCTTTTTCTTTTAAGTGTATTTAACATTTAATTATATATAATTTTAAAAGCAAGGCATTCAAAATATATGTTTAATTCGTTACTATATACCCTAGTCGACCAATTTTAATTTCTGTTAGCTATCTATCCCATGCAGAAGATGACTTTATAATATGCAGCGATGCCTGCTTTCCAACAGTGGTGGGAGAAGCAACGCAGTGGGGGGATTCTCACATTTGATAGCAAACGTTTGTCGGGTGTACTTGGCAGCTTCGCTATATGTTTGTCTTTACTTTATTTCGCTGTGCGCTTTTCCTCTTATACTTTCGTACCAGAAATTAAAATTTGTCGACTATGGTATATGATATTCGTGCAGATTGTGGCGAGTATTTATAAAACTTACCAAAATATAAACCACTTTGATATTAAGTATAGTGGCTTATTCATGCTATATATGATTTACGAGTACTTGCGGATCGATTTTTAATGTGGACCGGCCATTTCAAAAGAAGGCAATTGTACATAAATACCCGAACATGAAAACGAACCATACTTGCTGCTTCGAAGATGACATGACAATAAGTCAGATTTCTGACACGCCCTTATACTTATACCACGGTGTTTTTGTCATTTAATTTAAAAATTACCCACCTATCTAAAAAAATGTAGTATACACGCTTTGAAAATAAACTCTTATAAAACATACCATAGTTACTAGTTTTGAAAACCCGAATGCGAAACGAACGAGGGATTTTCAAAGCCCGTAATTGGTCTGACTATAGCCTTTTTGAACTTCTCTCATACAACCTATTTTCTTCACTATTTATTTAATTAATTAATTTAAATTAGTTCCATTAGTGTCAGGTCATTCTGTTCTGTTTTAGTAACTCGCATATTTGATTCTTTTACTATTGCATAATTTTAAAAATTATGAAACCATCCATCCACTAAACATTTACGTAGACATTTCCGCACCTGCCTGTCCCATAATCAGGCGTAATGGAACAGAACCACTACCGACCGTTCGCTGTAAAAAAGCTACATGAAAAAAAAGCATGAGAGAAAATTACTATATGCGTTTCGGGCGGTAATTTTCATCAGATTTTTTTTTTCTTTTTTGGATAATATTTAAAAATATTTTCTTCACATGGGCCCTTTCTCAGAATTAAAAAAAAAACGTTAAATACCGAAATTAAATAAAATATCTCAACTATTATAAAAAAAATAAAGAAGTAAGATGTTGCATCTTTTTAGAAGAGCATTTTTAAGTCATATACTACTTTAAAAAAGGAAATAGGTTTTGTAATTTGTTTATAAAAGCGGGAATAATTTTCCTATACTTTTATCTCTCTTGCACACTTGGCCACCACCTTTCGCCTTAATGCATAACCCTAGCTTCTAGATAGCACAGTACAGAAATGAACTCACATAATAAACTATTTTGCAAAGTGTATTGAAAATGTAATTCAAACACATGCAAAAGCAGTTAAAACATTTATACTTTAAGGTAGATAAAATTAAAAAACACTTGATTTCGTTTCACTTAATTTATTAGAATATCTCTAACAATAAAATAATAGCAATGAATAACGGATACAATCCAAAAATAATAGACGAAATAATAAAACACAAACATAGAAAAAACCTTCAAATATATTTTTACCCCACAATAAAAGAAACAAACACAAAAAAATGGCATATAATACACTACGTCCCCTCAGTAAATAAACAAATCAATAAAATACTATCTAAGAAAGGACTAAAAGTAGTCAACGTAAATAAATACAATCTAGGTACCATGCTAGGCAATAGCAAAGATAACATTACGAATTTAGAAAAATCTGGCGCAGTGGCGGCTGCTGCAGGGAGGGCAACGGGGCACTGCCCCCCCCCCCCCGGGACAAATTTCTTTTAACAGACAAAGTAATTATAAATACCTAATTTGTATATAATTTTTCTGATTTGTTTGATGACAAATAATATGTTTTTGGAAGTAACAGTCCGTCTTTTCAGCGCGTTTAAAAATCGCAGTATGGCGTAGGCTCCGGGGCATCTCGCGCGACTGCCCCGTCTGTATTAAAAATCGAGCGATGAAACTGGCGCGGGTAGCGCGCGTATATATGTAGGCGGCGGGGCACTACTCTATGGTGCCGGGTCCGGGTGGCGGTCCAGTATATAATATACAGCGGTGAGTGTATGTTGTAATTTCTATCGGTGCAAATGCAACTATGAATTGCGTTAGTAACATTAAGACAGAATTAAAAAATCTAGGTCTCCCTAGACCAGATTTATTGATTAAACTAGAAGATCACAATTTGAAAACTAATAAAACCGTGACGAGAAAATTCAACAGAAGCTCTTACAGTTTATCAGACTGGTTGTGTGGGTGTAATGTGCAAAATGCTTTTTTCAATTTCGGTGCTATAAAGTTCACTTTACGACATCCGTTTTGGTTGCAAAACTATTTCTTTATCGCACGCTAATTTTGTTGTTTTGACGTTGGTAACAAAAAAAAAAAAATGGAACCCAATTATATTTAAATGTCAAAGTGTAAGCCTTTAATGTAACAAACATGTGCAATAGAAGTTGTACAAAGAATAAAAAGCACATATGCTAACATTTTATTTACTAATTAACAATATAAATTGTTAAGCAGAGTTGGATGATAAGTTTTCTGGTGCTACTATTGTAATTTACTCCCAAGGTTGAATAGTACAACTGTTATAAAAGTTTGTTATCGATAATATGTCGAGACTATGTTGGCGAAAGATTTTGTAATTTGTCTTCTGCTGTTTTGCGAATCTCTGGGGGCGTGCAAAATAGAAAAATCAAGTGAATTGTGTTTTTCTACTTTGAAGAGAATAAAATCATTTTCTAGAAATACCATGCGGGAAAGCAGACAATGTGCCTTACCAATGTGTTCCATTAAAAAACAATTACTGACATCAACACCAAACTTCAATGAATGAGTTATTAAACATTTTGCTGATCGTAGGGAACGGCGGATGGATTTTATTTTCAAACAAGTTAATTAAATAGCATAGTGAGTTTATTTTTTGTCCGTACTTAATTTTTGATATTAAACACTCAGACACCAGGTGCCCTCCCGTCCCAAAAAATCACGGGCCGCCACTGATCTGGCGTATATAAAATTAATTTTAAAAATTGTGATGCTATCTATATCGGACAAAGTGGAAGAAACATAAAAACAAGACTAAATGAACACAAAAAAGCAATAATCCAAGGAACAAAAAACACAGGGTTCGCAGAACATTGCATTGAGAAACTCCACTTTCCCGATATAGATAGTTGTAAATTACTACATAATGTTAACAAAAGCAAAAAACTTAATTATTTAGAAATACTAGAAATTAAAAAAGCTATACATAAAAAATTACACATAACCAACACACAGACAGAATACATAAACACACCGATAATAGACACAGTAATAAAATGGTCAAAGTAGGTACAATAAACACACCCTCAGCCCTCAAGTAATATATAAGTTTACAAAATATACACACAAATTTAGTTCTTTGAGAATGGTAGAACATACCGAAACAATATTGTTAGAGATATTCTAATAAATTAAGTGAAACGAAATCAAGTGTTTTTTAATTTTATCTACCTTAAAGTAATATATTAATTATGTTTCACCAAGAACCGACAGCTATATCTATAAATAGAATAAAACATTTACGTAGTTATGATTGCATTTAAAAATACCACTTTATAAACAATTGTTGAAGTACTCGGACTTCAACAATTGCTTATATTATTAAATAAACGACTATAATCAAAAACTAATACTAAATTGCGAAATTTGGGTTTCTAGAAATACCATTTTTCAAATTTATTAAATCCTGCCTTTTACACGCAATTAACCACACATTTCGTACCGTCTCTTCCTTGGGAAACCTATTTAACCTGACTATCTCTACTTTTTCGATTGTATTTACGACAACCGTATACAGCACAACCAGGCATATTAAATAGAATATTATTTTAAAAAAAAACGATAAAACAACTTAAAACTTTGCAATGACGTCATTGACAGCTTAAGCGAGCATACAGCTATAAGTGTATTGTGGCCAAAACTAGGTGTACGAGATTTTATTGCAAGCCACTGTACCATCGGCTGCATAGAAAACTGGTACAGTTTGTTTTAGGTTGATTAATTTGGGCTGTCGCATGTCAAAATTAAATTTAATGTCATTTATATCTGTCATATATTGTCAGATTAATATACCACAAACGAAAGAGATTCAAAAAGCTATAATGCGAGCTAGGCTGCATGATGGGGCCAGCATAAGGGCAATTGCGCATGAGCTCGGAGTTAATAAGAACACCATTGTACTCACGAAGAAAAAGGCTATTGAGCAGTAGCGGCCCGTGATTTTTTGGGACGGGGGCCACCGGGGGGTCTGAGTGTTTAATATCAAAAATAAGCTCAATATGCTATTTAATTAACTTGTTTGAAAATAAAATCCATCCGCCGTTCCTTACGATCAACAAAATGATTAATAACTAATTCATTGACGTTTGGTGTCGATGTCAGTAATTGTTTTTCAATGGAACACATTGCTAAGGCACATAGTCTGCTTTCCCGCATGGTATTTCTAGAAAATGTTTTTATTCTCTTCAAAGTAGAAAAACACCGTTCACTTTCAGGTGTTGTCATCGGTATGGTGCAAATTACCTTCAATAGCTTCACAGATTCGGCAAATGTAGTTGTTAAATTATTTTCATAGAAACATTGCAGTAATGTTAGAGCAGATGAAGCAGTTCCAAAATCTGGTCTATTATACAAAAGTACTAATTATTGCTTAAAAGCAATTGAATGCAAATTAAAAGTCTTCACGGCCATTTGGAATTCAGTTTCGGGGAAAGAATTTTGATATGTTGAAATCTACGAGTAAAGAATAGAACAGGAGAGAGCATATCGTGGTGTGGAAATAGGTATTTTTTAGACGGAGTTACCCTTTTCGGTAGGTCAGTTATGTCCGGTTATTTCAAAAATGACATTTTAGTGTTTCTATAATGGTCAATTGTGTGCCTTGTGGTCGTTCTAAAACGGCAAGAACAAAGAATATTAATTTTTCTCTTCATCGGTAAGTTATTTCATTGGCATTCAACATAGGCAATAATAATTTAAAAAGAGGTATTTTAAATAAATTGTCATATATCTGACATGTCTGATTATGTGTTCAGTGTCGTAACATATATATCCAAGTCATTTAATATTTGTCATATTTTTGACGCAGATTTCATTTAAATCCGTTTATAATATATTAAAAAGATGAAAAGAATTGAAAACATAATACACTCACGATATTTCTTTAATTATTTTTGGACTAGCAACCTATTCTAAATGATTATCGAGAACACAGGAAGTGTACATATACCCTCTACAAAATATTTATGCACGCCTAGGCATTGCGGCGGCCATATTTAGTTACCAAATTTGGACAAATATTATTATTAAGGAGACTCTCTCCTGTTCTATTCTTTACTCGTAGGTTTAAATTAAGTGTGGTTGAAAAAGAAGAGCTATAAATAGGTGATCATTAAACAAAAAACGGTCATCAATATTGTTAATAATAATATCGCACACTTCTTTAGCAACCATTTTGTGTTTGTCTTCATACCGGGGTCTTCTGTTCCGTTGTCGGGAATGTTCCTCTTCTTCTTTATCGTTATCACTATTTTCATTGTAATAATCGTAATCAGTTGAGCTCCTCACATGCTGAATTGACGATTTAAATGATGACACACAAGACTGTATTTTAATATTGTCAATTTGACGATGTTGTAATTGGTTACATGCAATGCGGCATGATTTTATTAAAAAAATATAACCAATAATTGGAATCATAATCATTTAAAATGTTTTTCAAGCCTACAGCTTTCCTTATTGTCGACTGGTTTTATTAGTTTTAATTGTCATCTTCTAGTTTAATCAATAAATCTGGTCCAGGGAGATCTAGATTTTTAATGCTATCTTAATGTCATAGCTCAGTGTGTTATTTTCTATCATTTCGATTATGTTACTAACGCAATTCATAGTTGCATTTGCACCGATAGAAATTACAACATACACTCACCGCTGTATATTACACACTGGACCGCTACCCTGCACCATAGAGTAGTGCCCCACCGCTGACATATATCCGCGCGCTGCCCGCTCCAGTTTCATCGCTCGATTTCTAATACAGACAGGGCAGTCGCGCGAGATGCCCCGCAGCCTCCTTCAGACTGCGATTTTTAAATGCGCTGAAAAGACGGACTCTTACTTCCGAAAACATATTATTTGTTATCAAACAAATCAGAATAGTTACATACAAATTAGGTATTTATAATTAATTTATCTGTTAAAAGAAATTTGTCACGGGGGGGGGGGGGCAGTACCCCGTTTCCCTCCGTGCAGCAGCCGCCACTGTTATTGAGACAGGTGTGATAGGACGAAAAAAGGGAACAGGTCGTAGCAGAGTAATGACTCAACAGAGAACAACCAATTAGTAAATTGTTTTCGAGAAAATCTATTCCAGACGGCGATCAGGGCAAAAGAAGAAACTGATGTTCCAGGATCATCCGACACTGCATGGCGTAGAATTCGTGACACTGAAATAAGAAGCCGCCAACAATTTTTTTTCTGACGCAGGAGAATAAACTAAGGTTTCAGTTCCCACAGGATTTGATAAGACAAGCGGATGATTTCTGGGATAACGTCGTATTCTCAGATGAAAATGTTATCAGTCATGCCATAACGGCACAGTGCGTGTCTATCGACCAAGAGGAGAACGATATAACTAACATTTTACTCAAAAGGCACACAAAAGTGGTCCTTTATCGGTGAACGTCTGGGCACTGATCAGTCGTACAGGTCGAGGTGTTTGTGTCATTTTGGAAGAGAGACTAACTGCTATTATTTATCGGAGAAAATTGGAAGACGCATTACGACCTTCCGTTCAACCCATTTTTGAAGAAAATGTGCACTTCCATCATGATAATAGTCTTTTTCATCAAGCAAGGACTGTTCAGAATTTTCACTGAAAAAACCAGGAGTATTATATCTCAAAGAGCCCGGATATCAATCCCATAGAAAATGTCTGGGGATAAATGGTGAAAACTATATGTCAGGAAAGATTTTGGCCAAGAAATAGGCGGGAATTGAGACAGAGAATTATTGAAGCATGGCAACAAATTACTCCTGAATATCCTGACCGGCTAGGGTCCTCCATACCCCGATGTTTACAGAATGTGATAAATAATAACGACGACTTGACAAAATACTGACAATTTATTGAGTTGTAACGATGCACAAGCGCGCCCCCATACCAGGATAATAATTTATTTATATTTCATTTACTTTTCCTTTTGTTCTGTCTATTAATAAATAATTATTTAGTTTGCTTTAAAGTTTAAAATCCAGACCCCAAACTGCCCAGTTTTTTCATATATTTTTTTAACTGTACCACTTTTCTATGCAGCCTAACCTAATACTTTAAAGACTACATGAGTTCATCGATTTTAAATACAATTAACTGATTTAAACGTATATTGATAGTCGAATTGCGTATGAGCAAAATAAATAAACTCTCCTTTGATTGTGGCTTGGATGAGTTTATTAGAGACTACATACATTAGAGTGACCCGATCAAGCAGAAGAACGATTCACAACGAGTACTCTTAATATTTCTACTGGAGATTTAAACGCTGAAGTTACAGAGATTGCTCTGGCAGATTATAGACGTTTGTCACTGGTATACACTTTGGGAACAAGCATAATTTGAGGTATTCAAGAAAAATTGAGGCGATGAAAAAACACTTGTTTATGCAACACGACGCTAGTAAGGATAATTCTGATCTTATAGTAACATATGGGGCTTTTAGGGTTTGTGGCTCTAAAATCTGAGGCGATTAAATTTAATACCTATCTCATCAATAAACAAAAAAAACGGCCCAGTCCATTATCAAACCAATTAAAATGCAGAACAAATGCGATTTTTCGTCAGAAGATATCAATAAACATATCGGTAGAAATGGTGATGAGTTGGTGAATATTGTGGTCAAAGATAATACTGATTATATGAGCAGTGTTGTCAGGCAGGGTATTTTTCGTTTTTTTTTTGTATATAGTAGAAACAGTTGAGGTGAATATTCTCATGAATATATTGAGGAATTCTAAAACTTTGGACGGCTATGGTTTATCAGATTAGCCTTGAAGTTGAGTGGTGATGAATTTGTTGAACTTCATAAATGCTCTCTCTGGATGTTTAAAGATTACCAAAGTGATCCCAATAGTTAAACAAGGCGATGGATGGTTCTCTATTATGTAACTACCGAGTAATTTCAATTCTGCCTAACCAATTAAAAATATTAGAATTGGTATTTAAGGCTAGACTGCTAAATTATGTGGAAAGTAGGAGTATTCTAAATGCTGGTCAATTTGGGTTTATGAGGGGCAAGAGCACAAGGAACTGTATAACTTTATCAGTGATGAACTAGAAATAGGGAATATTATCACTACTTGTTTTCTTGACTTGTCCAACGACTTTGAGTGCGTGTCACATGGTACACTGCTTGACAAGTAAGAGTCTTACTGTATCAGGGAACCTACCCTTATTATTAATTAAAAACTTCGTCGGAGAATGACGTTAGTGCATGCAGATTAGAGAAGACTTCTCCCCTCTAAAAACACTCTAATTAATTGAACCTATCTCACTTATACTTTATATGAATGACATGGAGGAGAATATCATGTATAAAATACTGTACACTCAGATCATATCACGAATCACGATACAGGTGAATAGGGATTACACTGATCTTCAAGGAATTCTTAGTGAGTCGATGTATCAGGCTCTGAACTATTTCATTAACATTAGGTTGTGCTTGAATGCCGGGAAGATGCAGATACTGAAGTTTTTTTTTAACAGCTCAATGGAACTTCTGCACTCCGTATAGATGATACGCCAAACGCTTGTGGTCGTGTGCGCGTGTTCTTGTTGAAACAACTAATATGAAGGGTGAATCAATGTACGCTGTTAACTGCATGCTACGCGATGTTTCTTAATATTTCGTATTATTTTGTGTGTTGGGGCGCGAAGGAGCGGACTGTGCACATTGATTAAGTCTTAATATACAGAAAAACAGCAATAAGATATATACTTAATAGGAACCACAACGTATCTCGTAGGCTGCTCTTTAAGACTTCAGAATAGGAAATAAGGATGGAAGTAAGATGAAACTAAGATTATTCTAGGAGCATGTAGAACACGCTTAACAGTAGGTTTACAAGAAACTATCCATCATACCATAAAACAAGTACTGCCATTTGTTTTGCAGTTTTATATTTTATAAATTTGTTTGATAAACAACAACACACAAAAACATTCCAAATACAATTGATTTCTAGCTGTCTTTGAAAAAAGTATTTGCTTATAGTCATAATGATAATGATTAATACTTAGTGATCTCTATTGTTCCAACGATTTCCCTTTTATATTAACTATATCGTTTTAACCTACATCAGAGGAAGGATTTTTATATATAGAATAAGTAGTTTTCTTTGATTGTATTCATGTATGTCCTTGTTTATCTAACGAGGTCTTGTGTGAAGACCTTCTACTACTTTTGCAATATTTCGTGTTCTACGTTACAATGTGGCCACAAGAACTAATAAATATTATTATTATTAATAATAAGTTAAGAGAGTGGTGAGAATAAGTGTGAACCCTTACTTCTGGTGGGAACCATGTATCTATATGGTGGTGAAATTAACTGCCTTAAATTGATGTTTAGCATAAGATTAGCCGTATTTATTTATTTTCAGAATGTGCGTTCTACCAACTACACCATCGACCAAGCAGACAACAGCAGCCTTGAATGGGCGTAACAGATGCCTCCGTGAAATCTATAAATGTGGGCAGTGCAAGTACAGGACGAAGTACCAAGCAGATCTAAAGGAACACACCAACAACCAGCACTACAAAGTTAAAATGTATAAATATAGGGTTTGTAGCGGACGTCTCAAAAACAAAGAATCCCTCAGGCTGCACGTGGAAAATACTCACGCTTATGTGGGAGGAAAGAACGATCAAGAGCATCCTATGACTAGTCATGAGAATACACATAAAGAAGTAGAACAATCGATGTTACGACATCAAAAGGAAATATTTAAGTGTTTGCTGTGTGTGTTTCGAACAAAACTCAAACATTGCTTAAGAAGACATATAAAAACTCATCATTTGAAGCAATTTGATTATAAGTGTGACTATTGTGAATATGGAACAAACATCAAGTATAATTTAAAAGTACATATAAAAACGAAACACACGAAGGAATTTAATTTTAAATGTGATTCTTGTGGATATAGAACAAACTTAAAAAGTGATTTAGAAGTACATATAAAAACTATCCATTTAAAACAATTTGATTATAAATGTGACTCTTGTGAATATAGAACAAACATCAAGTATAATTTAAAAGCACATATAAAAACGAAACACACGAAAGAATTTGATTTTAAATGTGATTCTTGTGAATATGGAACGAACATCAAAAGTAATTTAAAAGTACATATAAAAGCGAAACACACGAATGAATTTGATTTTAAATGTGATTCTTGTGGATTTAGAACAAACTTAAAAAATAATTTAAAAGTACATATAAAAACGAAACACACGAATGAATTTGATTTTAAATGTGATTCTTGTGAATTTAGAACAAACTACAAATGTAGTTTAGAAGTACATATAAAAGCGAAACACACGAAGGAATTTAATTTTAAATGTGATTCTTGTGGATTTAGAACAAACAACAAAAAACACTTAGAAGTACATATAAAAACAAAACACACGAATGAATTTGATTTTAAATGTGATTCTTGTGGATTTAGAACAAACTTAAAAAATAATTTAAAAGTACATATAAAAACGAAACACACGAAGGAATTTGATTTTAAATGTGATTCTTGTGAATTTAGAACAAACAACAAAAAACACTTAGAAGTACATATAAAAACAAAACACACGAAGGAATTTAATTTTAAATGTGATTCTTGTGAATTTAGAACAAACTACAAATGTAGTTTAGAAGTACATATAAAAGCGAAACACACGAAGGAATTTAATTTTAAATGTGATTCTTGTGGATTTAGAACAAACAACAAAAAACACTTAGAAGTACATATAAAAACAAAACACACGAATGAATTTGATTTTAAATGTGATTCTTGTGGATTTAGAACAAACTTAAAAAATAATTTAAAAGTACATATAAAAACGAAACACACGAAGGAATTTGATTTTAAATGTGATTCTTGTGAATTTAGAAGAAACAACAAAAAACACTTAGAAGTACATATAAAAACAAAACACACGAAGGAATTTAATTTTAAATGTGATTCTTGTGAATTTAGAACAAACAACAAAAAATACTTAGAAGTACATATGAAAACAAAACACACGAATGAATTTGATTTTAAATGTGATTCTTGTGGATTTAGAACAAACAACAAAAAATACTTAGCAGTACATATAAAAGCTAAACATTCGAAGAAACTCGATTTTAAATGTGAATCTTGTGAATATGGAACGAACATCAAAAGTAATTTAAAAGTACATATAAAAGCGAAACACACGAATGAATTTGATTTTAAATGTGATTCTTGTGAATTTAGAACAAACAACAAAAAATACTTAGCAGTACATATAAAAGCTAAACATTCGAAGAAACTCGATTTTAAATGTGAATCTTGTGAATATGGAACGAACATCAAAAGTAATTTAAAAGTACATATAAAAGCGAAACACACGAATGAATTTGATTTTAAATGTGATTCTTGTGGATTTAGAACAAACTTAAAAAGTAATTTAAAAGTACATATAAAAACGAAACACACGAAGGAATTTAATTTTAAATGTGATTCTTGTGGATTTAGAACAAACTTAAAAAATAATTTAAAAGTACATATAAAAACGAAACACACGAAGGAATTTAATTTTAAATGTGATTCTTGTGGATATAGAACAAACTTAAAAAGTGATTTAGAAGTACATATAAAAACTATCCATTTAAAACAATTTGATTATAAATGTGACTCTTGTGAATATAGAACAAACATCAAGTATAATTTAAAAGCACATATAAAAACGAAACACACGAAAGAATTTGATTTTAAATGTGATTCTTGTGAATATGGAACGAACATCAAAAGTAATTTAAAAGTACATATAAAAGCGAAACACACGAATGAATTTGATTTTAAATGTGATTCTTGTGGATTTAGAACAAACTTAAAAAATAATTTAAAAGTACATATAAAAACGAAACACACGAATGAATTTGATTTTAAATGTGATTCTTGTGAATTTAGAACAAACTACAAATGTAGTTTAGAAGTAACATATAAAAGCGAAACACACGAAGGAATTTAATTTTAAATGTGATTCTTGTGGATTTAGAACAAACAACAAAAAACACTTAGAAGTACATATAAAAACAAAACACACGAATGAATTTGATTTTAAATGTGATTCTTGTGGATTTAGAACAAACTTAAAAAATAATTTAAAAGTACATATAAAAACGAAACACACGAAGGAATTTGATTTTAAATGTGATTCTTGTGAATTTAGAACAAACAACAAAAAACACTTAGAAGTACATATAAAAACAAAACACACGAAGGAATTTAATTTTAAATGTGATTCTTGTGAATTTAGAACAAACTACAAATGTAGTTTAGAAGTACATATAAAAGCGAAACACACGAAGGAATTTAATTTTAAATGTGATTCTTGTGGATTTAGAACAAACAACAAAAAACACTTAGAAGTACATATAAAAACAAAACACACGAATGAATTTGATTTTAAATGTGATTCTTGTGGATTTAGAACAAACTTAAAAAATAATTTAAAAGTACATATAAAAACGAAACACACGAAGGAATTTGATTTTAAATGTGATTCTTGTGAATTTAGAACAAACAACAAAAAACACTTAGAAGTACATATAAAAACAAAACACACGAAGGAATTTAATTTTAAATGTGATTCTTGTGAATTTAGAACAAACAACAAAAAATACTTAGAAGTACATATGAAAACAAAACACACGAATGAATTTGATTTTAAATGTGATTCTTGTGGATTTAGAACAAACAACAAAAAATACTTAGCAGTACATATAAAAGCTAAACATTCGAAGAAACTCGATTTTAAATGTGAATCTTGTGAATATGGAACGAACATCAAAAGTAATTTAAAAGTACATATAAAAGCGAAACACACGAATGAATTTGATTTTAAATGTGATTCTTGTGGATTTAGAACAAACAGCAAAAAATACTTAGCAATACATATAAAAACGAAACACACGAATGAATTTGATTTTAAATGTGATTCTTGTGAATTTAGAACAAACAACAAAAAAAGAAGTACATATAAAAACGAAACACACGAATGAATTTGATTTTAAATGTGATTCTTGTGAATTTAGAACAAACAACAAAAAATACTTAGCAGTACATATAAAAGCTAAACATTCGAAGAAACTCGATTTTAAATGTGAATCTTGTGAATATGGAACGAACATCAAAAGTAATTTAAAAGTACATATAAAAGCGAAACACACGAATGAATTTGATTTTAAATGTGATTCTTGTGGATTTAGAACAAACTTAAAAAGTAATTTAAAAGTACATATAAAAACGAAACACACGAAGGAATTTAATTTTAAATGTGATTCTTGTGGATTTAGAACAAACTTAAAAAATAATTTAAAAGTACATATAAAAACGAAACACACGAAGGAATTTAATTTTAAATGTGATTCTTGTGAATTTAGAACAAACAACAAAAAATACTTGGAAGTACATATCAAATCAAAACATTTGAAAGCATTTGATTTTAAATGTGACTCTTGTGAATATAGAACAAACATCAAGAGTAATTTAGAAGAACATATAAAAAGGGAACACACGAAGGAATTTAATTTTAAATGTGATTCTTGTGAATTTAGAACAAAAAGCAAAAGTCATTTAAAAAATCATATAAAAGCTAAACATTAAAGGAATTCGAATTTAAATGTGGGCAATGCACGTACAGGACGAAGTACCAAGCAGACCTTAAGCAACACACCAACATCCATCTTTACAAAGTTAAAATGTATAAATGTGGGGTTTGTAGCGGACGTTTCAAAAATAAAAAATTCCTCGGGCTGCACGTGGAAAATACTCACGCTTATGTGGGAGGAGAGGACAATCAATAGCATCCCATGACTAGTTATGAGAATACACATATAAAAAAGTAAAAGACATAAAAAGTAAATATTTGAAGCGGTTTAATTAAAAAAATACTAAAACAACTTTACAACTCTAAGTTACACTTAAAAATGTAAGTTAAGAACGCAAAACAAAATGGAAAAAATTTCAAGTATGCTTTGAATTGACGTATGAGAGCTTACTAAAGATGATTACTTTGCGGTTTAAATGCATAAACCAATCACCCGAACGTTTCTTTCCACATTCCTTTCTCATCCTTTGTTTCACAATTCGTTCTTTCAAGAATGCCTATAATTAGTGCTCCTTGACAGCCCTGGGTCAAAATGGCGCACATCATCACTTGCAATCATTCTATCTTCCGCGCATTTGTAAGAGTATTCTCCCCTCTCTATATCTCTGGTCCTGACCTGAATCCTATGGAACAGGTGCCCACACCTCGGTCAAGCGGATCCCAATCTGCTTGACCGACGTGTTCGCAAGCGCGCATACCCCAAGAATATCTGCGCAGACTAGTGCGAAGCATGCCACGCATATGTGAGGAAGTGATTCATACTCGTGGAGGGCATACACGGTATTAAACCTCGCCAATCCACAGAATACCCTACTCTCATCGATACTATGACAGTTGTTCACATTTTTAAGTGAAACTTAGAAGTAACAAAGCAACAAATCGACTATTCAAATGTAGGTAACAAATCAAGTATGTATTTTTTCATTAAGTGGCAAACGTGTCAAATAGATGAAAATGTCCGACAAAAAGAGATTTAGCGATGTTTCGGATGAAATTATTGATAATCACATCGATTTGACAACTATAGGTTTGTTCGAACCTCCAGTTCTGAACAGTTCCGGAACCGTTCTAGAATTAGTAGTTCTGAAATTAATGCGCATGTCCGGCCAAATACTGGTTCTAGAACGGTTCGAAATCCTGAAGGTTCGAACAGTTTTAAAATTGGAATTTTAGGGAAACATACTACCAACATTAGTAATAGTAATATTAAAAAAAACCCAAACTTATTGGAAGAAATATTTGAGAAATATCAATCGTAATGAACGTTAAATAGCTAATGCACCTAACTACCAAAATTGGGACAGGATTTAAAAAGTAATGAAAAAGCTGTTTATATGAAATACGTTTTTATAAATTTTGTAATGCAGGATAATTCTGCATTTTTTATATAAGCAATATATTTATATATTACAAAACACCAAACTGGTGGACAAATATCAATCGTAATGAAGATTTAAATGTTACATCATCTGCATCTAACCACCAAAATTGCGACAGCATTTAAAAAGTAATGAAAAAATTGTTTATAAGAAATACATTTTTCTAAATTTTGTTATGGATATTTCTGCATTTTTTTAAAAAAACACCAAACTGGTGGACAAATGTCAATCGTAATGAACATTTAAATGTTACATCTCAAAATTACGACAGGATTTAAGAAATAATGAAGTTGTTCAGAAGTACATTTTTCAAAATTTTGTAATGGATATTTCTGATAAACCGGGTAAATAAAACAAGGATTTTTATACAAGCTGTTATTAATAATTGGCACGTGCATCAAATGCACACACACATTAATAAACATGTATTACATAACTATAAAATCAACAATCATGATGAATTTAAACAAATATATTATAATACATTTTCAATGTTCAAAGCTAACTCCTCTTCTTTTTTTTAATCTGTGAAGTAGTACACTCTTTCAATCGATTTTGGAGAATTAAAGCCTTTTTGGTAATTTGAATTGCAATACCTACATGATTTGGTGCTTACATCAATCAGACTCTGAACGTTTTGTGTCACAAGTCTGGGAGTCACATTAACTTGCAATTTATTATAATTTTCATGACGAAACAGGCTGGTACAAACACATACATATAATAGATTGTTCGGATATCTAATATGTTGATATCACAAATTCCCTTTATTTCTCTGAAGTCTCAAGGGGGACACATCGAACCAAAAATTATAAGTTTAGTTTATTAAATACTATTTTGTCTAAGTTTAACAAATATGTCAGTTTCTCTACGAATATATGATAATTATAAATTCACTTTTCACATGTTCGCAAGTTCCTATAATTGTACCATTACATTCACTTCATTCTTAGAGGAAGAATCACTTGCTAGACTCAAGAACATGGTAGTCAATGAAGTAATTTCTAAAACAATAAACCACCATTTGAAGAAATTAATGTTTAGTCACATACTTATAGCTGTTTACTTTGGCTATTACAAAATTGATATAATAGGTGTGAATAAAACTGTAAAAAAAATTAAAAATAGGTTTGATGAACCGAATCACACCAATACTCTAATAATATCACAAAATAAAATAAAAAACAAATAGGTACTTGAACGACAACTTAAAAACTAACCTACAACAACTCCAAACTCTGAAGTTCAACATAAACACGATAAACATAACCAGAAAAATGCGAAAGCTGATACGAATGACAATTACGCATGCTCCGAATTTATCAGAATTTCAAATACTAGCCCATCATCGAGAACTGTTAGAACCGTTCCGAACGGTTCTTGAATTACTAGTTCTGAAAGACCGAACACCGAACTATCAGTTCTCAGAATTTGCAGTTCCAGAACTGCATGGTCCGAACAGTCTTTTTCTTAAATGACATGCGCACTAGTTCTAGAACCGTTCAGAACTGCAGGTTCGAACAAACCTTATGAAACTTGGTTTAGGAAATAATCTTAACAAATATAGCTCGAGCTTGATAAGTAGTTGACTATTACATTGTTTCAATTTTTCTCGTGTGCCTCCAAATTTGACTTAACCAAAATTGGCTTTAATAATTAAAGACTAAAGCCCTCGAGCTAAAGCTCTCGTGCTCTAGTCAAATTATTAATGCCAATTTTGGTCTCGTCAAATTGACCGTAGCGCACACTCGAAAAATTGATCACAATGAAATAGTCGACTATTTGTCAAGATCTCGTTATATTATCTTTGATTATCTGTTAATTTCCTGAGATAACCTGTCACAGTACAGTATTTTTGAATCCGCGCCCTCTCTTTGGGAATCCTGCAAGGTACAAAATATAAATATGGCCGTTCTTTACCAATTATTTAAAATATGCAAATAAACCAAACTAATACATCATTGTCAAACTTTCTGTTATATTTCTCTTCTACGAAACACGCGTCATAGGGTTAAGGGGTTCTTTTGATAAAATTGAAATAATTTTTTTATAAAAAGAATTTGTGTAAATTAAACCCCTATACCATACCCTTGTTTATAAATACTATAGTTATACAACCTAGAGAAAACTGTAAATATTTCTTATGTAGTAAAGTGTCGTCCTCTGATATCTTTCAAATGGATTAATACGAATGAATGAAAGTGCTCAGCAAATGAAATATTCTCAACGCCACTCCCACAATTTAATCCGGAAGTTTATAAAAAATGTAAATATATTTTGATATTTTCTATTAAATTTTACATAAGAGTATATTTTGTTTGATTTGCTTTTCACATCGTTTGCCCTTGAATTACATATCAACATAACCTATATAGCTTAACTGTGATAAAGTAGATTTAAGTAAATATTTTATTGAAAAATCGTAGGATTACTATTTTTTCCCTTATTATACTCACAATTACCCTTTTATAACATAATAGAAAAAAAGACATACAAAAGGCTTTTTAAAAAACGCATTCATGTTTTTTAAAGAAATAAATCTAAACAAGAAAACGGTATTAAAAAGTCAGCATTTTTATTAAATACTCACCTACATGAAATGTTGGTCTGTTTTGGGTTCAGAGTTTGGGTTATTCTAATTTTTTTCTATGTGTTCAACAGGTATGTCTAAAACAGTCTTCTATATATTCGGTTTGATTAGATATATAATGTAAAAGAAGAAAAAGTAATTAAAAGCTATCCGAACCACAACATTTATTAAGTTGCTTTGCATGGTTTCATCAACTTGACTGGTTTATGTGAGGCTTTCAAACCAGAAATGTAGTACGTTTTACAAAGAAAATGCATTATAAACACCACATCATTTTAAGGTTTTGGTATCTTCAGAATTTAGAAATTTAAATGGTTCACAGCCAATCATTTATCACTTAACCAGGATAAATGTGAGATAATTTACTTTACTAGTAAACATAGATCAAACATATATTCTACGAATTGAAAATTCCTTGATATTAGACTAGACACAAGATTAAAATGGAAGCCGCAGATAGTTGAATTAGTCAAACACTTATCTTCTGCTACTTATGCAATTAGACGTATCAGATTTATAACTGATAGTCTACTGTAATAACGACATACTATGGACTATCAAATCACATATCAACAATGTTTAGCCAATATGGGGTAAGTACGCCTATGTAGAAAAGGTGTTCATCCTGCAGAAGAAGGCTGTTCAAGCAATTGTCTGTGTTTCACAAACTATTCGCTGTAAACCTCTCTTCAGAGAACTTATGATAAGTCCATTAGCATAGGCACATATTCTACAACAACTAAGGAGGGCTTTGAAAAAGCTGTCACACCTCATGACTAGGGGTGAGATTACAGAAGTCTCCACCCCTCATAACCATTTGCTGCACATCCCACATTACATAGGACAAAAGCCACTTCAGTACAACACGTCACTGGTAATTATTTAACAAAATCAAAGTTATGTGTAGACATCTTTCTACTTTCGTATCTAAAGAGAAAATAAAGGACATTCTCCTTCAAGAAGCATTCTTACAATGTCAATGACATAAATTAGCCCTGTGTTGACGTTATCATTACATTTTTGCTTGATGTGCTATTGTGTAAACTGTATGTATATCTTATTTTTGATATAATAAATTTATTATTATAATAGAAACACTATCCTTCTTACTGTAGAAGTGTTATAATTAATCCTGCTTTTACACCAACAATACTTCATCTCATCAGGGAAGTCGCAGCAACTGTCATTATACATTTACATTCTTGGTAATTATCAATATAGTAAGTACTTACTGCCTACACATGGTCTGTATATGGACGTTTCTTCAATTTGTATTTACCTGCGATTTTAAAAACTGCTTTCAATAATTGTAATTCCTAATAATTGAAGTTACGTTGGGGTTATCAAACAAAACTAGTTTACTTATATTTCTACTATTTAATTTTTCTTTCACCCACGTTTAATTGCAATTGTTTGAAATCTTCATGGATTTCATTGTGTTATATATGTAGAATTTTAGCCTTCATACTGGTTGAAGTGAGGTATATCACTTCATAAAAGTGAATTAGATACACACTTAAATGTACTCGGCTTTGACATTACTTATTTTATTATGGTTCTAGTTATTTTTATTTTATCTAGGCCTGAATCGTAACAACAACTGCCATGATACAAGTCTGAATGAATAATCATCAATTATTGCACGCACGAAATTTGTAGAGTATTACAATTTACAAGCATCAGGTACCAAATTATGCAGACTTATGCACTAAGCAGTCAAATTATGCACTAAATCGCAAAAATATGCAAAATATGTATTTTTTTATTGAGGCATACGTTCTATTTTAATGTAGTTCGGAGAGATCCTAAGTAAAAACGAAATATTCCTTAAAATAACAAATATGCATTTTGCATTAAATCCTAACCCTAATTATGACATACTTTTGTACGTTAACCAATTTTTGATTAAGCTAAACACAGTCATTATTTAT
The DNA here is from genome assembly GCA_963170755.1 of Amphimallon solstitiale. Taxonomy (NCBI): domain Eukaryota; kingdom Metazoa; phylum Arthropoda; class Insecta; order Coleoptera; family Scarabaeidae; genus Amphimallon; species Amphimallon solstitiale. The sequence continues at coordinate 27,791,486 of OY720685.1, forward strand.
TTAAGCTTTAAAGTAGTATAAATTTGTTGATGTAAAGATTATATTTAAAGCTGAATTAAAAAATTGAAACAAATCATGAAGTATTTCAAATGTTAGGGTATTCTTAAGCTGAATCTTTGCTATCTGATCAGAATTTGACTCACCAAGCAAGATTAAATTATAATAATGAACAAATATTTTTAGTATTTCCAATATATTACATTAATTAAATTAAACATGTTATGAGTTTCCCACGTTACCTTTTATAACAATTGTGACTATAGTTAGGACAGTGAGTTTTTGATATATTGTCAACTGATTAATGTAAGTATAAGCACAGATAAGGGAGATTACAGATAGCCGGTGTTTATGGAGACATTGGCAACACAAACAATAACTTTAATTCAATCCAAAAGATGGTGTATGAATGTCGAATTATTGTATTTTCGTTTTATTTTCCCAAGATATTTACTGTAGCGGCACTAGCAGATAAGTATTACTTTCTTATACGTAGTATTGTAGTATTGTGATGGCGAAAATTTTCGACCTCGAGATTTTTGCAGATGTCCACGTTTTGAAGTCCCCTGATACCAAAAAAGTGGTTTTTAAAAAATGTCTCTCTCTCTCTCTCTCTCTCTCTCTCTCTCTCTGTGTGTGTGTGTGTGTGTATGTGACCACGATAGCGGTCAAACTGCTGTATATATCAATTCCAAATTTTGTATTTACGTGTATAATCTCCCTCTTGAGATCTGATTAGTTTTTCAGTAAAATCAGTAGACCGGAAGTAGCAGTTTACTTCAGCGAAAAAATCGAATTTTGACAATATTTCGTCAACTACTAAGTTTAAACAAATTTATAAAGAATTCATATATACTTAAAATTAAAATTGAAAATAATTTTATTTCAAAAGTTTTTCGAAATTCCTACCGGAAGTAGGTCTTTTACTCTTATCGAAAATCAGTTTTTTGCGAATATTTCGCAAGTCATGCTTTTTAGACAAGTACGTTACGGGTACAAAAGTATTTAAAACATAATTTTCAATATCTTTTGTATAAAAAAAATTTCAAAATTCGGACCGGAAGTATCACTTTTACTCTTACCAAATAACGATTTTTCGCAAATATGTCCTAAATTATGCATTCTATATATATTTATTAAGAGTACAAAAGTAATTAGAGTTGGATTTGTAATATTTTTTGTATACATGAAATTCCAAAATTCGGACCGGAAGTAGCACTTTTATTCTTAGCGAGTAGCACTTTTTTCGAATATCTTGCAAAGTATGCATTCTATAGGGATTTATTAAGAGAATGAAAGTACTTAGAATAGGATTTTGAATAAGTTTTGTATTAAAAAAATTCTTAAAATTGTATAGTTTGAAACGCTCATACGTATAAGAGTTGGATTTGTAATATTTTTTGTATACATGAAATTCCAAAATTCGGACCGGAAGTAGCACTTTTATTCTTAGCGAGTAGCACTTTTTTCGAATATCTTGCAAAGTATGCATTCTATAGGGATTTATTAAGAGAATGAAAGTACTTAGAATAGGATTTTGAATAAGTTTTGTATTAAAAAAATTCTTAAAATTGTATAGTTTGAAACGCTCATACGTATAAGAAAGTCGTGTGGTGGCCACACTTCATTTTTAGAATAAATTTATTGGATAAAAGATGGCACTACTATAGGCTTAACGTATGTTTTATCTTAGATTACTATTAAATTATTCAGAATTCAGACGGAGCCTTTTACTTTCTTATACGTAGTATAGGTAAGGAAGTATTGTGGTGTTGAAAATTTTCGACCTCGAGATTTTTGCAACTGTCCACGTTTTGAGGCCCCTGATACCGAAAAAGTGGTTTTTAAAAAATGTCAGTGTGTCTGTCTGTCTGTGTGTGACCACGATAGCGGTCAAACCGCTGTAGATATCAATTCCAAATTTTGTATTTACGTGTATAATCTCCCTCTTGAGATCTGATTAGTTTTTCAGTAAAATCGGCAGACCGGAAGTAGCAGTTTACTTCAGTGAAAAAATCTAATTTTGCAAATATTTCGTCAATTACTTAGTTTAAACAAATTTATAAAGAATTGAAATGTACTCAAAATTAAATTTGAGACAAATTATCTTAAAAGAATTTTTCGAAATTCCAACCGGAAGTAGGTCTTTTACTCTTATCGAAAATCAGTTTTTTGCAAATATCTCGCAAGTCATGCTTTCTAGGCAGGTACATTACGAGTATAAAGTATTTAAATTATAATTCTAAATATCTTTTGTATAAAAAAAATTTCAAAATTCGGACCGGAAGTACCACTTTTACTCTTACCGAATAGCGATTTTTTGCAGATATGTCGTAAATTATGCATCCTATATATATTTATAAAGAGTACAAAAGTATTTAGAGTTGAATTTGCAATATTTTTTGTATACATGAAATTTCAAAATTCGGACCGGAAGTGGCACTTTACTCTTAGCAAGTAGCACTTTTTTTTCGAATATCTTGCAAAGTATGCATTCTATAGCGATTTATTAAGAGAATGAAAGTTCTTAGAATAGGATTTTCAATAAGTTTTGTATAAAAGAATTCTTAAAATTGTATAGTTTGAAACGCTCATACGTATAAGAAAGTCGTGTGGTGGCCACACCTCATTTCTTTATGGCAGAACCGAACAACGAGTTTTTGTTGTAGTTCGGGAATATCAGATATTCGTTTTTATTTAAGTGTTTATATTATAAAACGGAAATGCTGACTTGGAAAAATAATATTGGGATTCTCCACAATTTAAGAAAATATGTCTATTTTTAATCATTTCATCTTAATTTTCCTAAATTGTAAAAAGGCAAATACGTATACGAAAGGAACAGAAATTCTGTTTTATAAACTACTATTAAATATAATATTTGTAAATCTGTAAATGTATATCTTTCCTTATTTGGTTTAGACAAAAAGTTTAAATAGGTATTTTTAATTAATATTGCATTTCTGAAAAATGAATACAGGCTGATTCAATGCCGACGCTCATCAGAGGAATTTCACGTATTGAGGTAGACGGTAGGTTTAAATTCGGCGAATTTGATAGATTATGTGTCTGTTATGGACCTGGTGAGAAAACGGATCAGTGACAAATGACTTTCGAACCGGAAAATGCTGATTTCTTCTATTAACATTGCCATTTTAATTTGGCTTTGTAGGGAAGGACCACAAAGTTCACTCTTGGGGACTCTTTTAGCCTCCTAGCTAATGTCGTTATTGAAATTTTTATAAGACGTTTCGGCTCTTCTGGACATCATCAACCTTCTTATTTCTTATAACCGCTATGTTAAATTCTAACACCATTACGTAATTTTTTTTTGATTTCAAATATTTATTTAAAACATCATGAAGAATGTTTTTAATATTAGGTAATGTATTTTAAAATACATTGAGTCATTATTAATAGCAAACTTCGTACACCGACTAAGATGTTAATAAAGGTAAAAGGTGCGTTTGTAGAGTTTACATAAATCTAGTATTTTTTTAGATGAATAATAATCCTTCACATCTACGCGGGAAGACGCCTCATATTTAAATTTAACGCAAACACGAGTATAGGGAACGTTAAATCGAAATAAATTTAATCAATGTTTAGAATCTGGAGACAGCTTATAACGCCTGCAATACTGCATCTGGTCAATGGGAAGGTTAGAAAGTAACGAATTTTTTAAACAAGGTATGCGACACCACAATAGAAGTCGTCACGACCCCAAATCTGCACCTTTTAAGAATACATATTAAACTTGGTAGTTTACGATAATTTACGATATACTGGTAAAGTTTGATTTGTTCACTAACGAAAACAACTACTTCCGGTCTACTGATTTCACTGAAAATCTAATCAGTAAAGACCGGACACACGCGGCCGATGACTCATCGCCCACGGGCGCACTACTGTAATTTTGTATTTTAAAAAGTGTTTAATTTTATTTATATACATAAGTGGATAACAAGTGCGTGGTCATCTATACAATATAGATACATTATTATTTGTTTTAATTACTAAATAACAAGAAAAGTTGGATTTTGCTATTTAATATTCAAAATAAAGTATAATATTGACAATTGTTTCGCCGACACAGTGGTTTCTTCAGAAATGAATAAAATATTACACATACACTTATATATCTAACAATATGGCACAAATTATGAAGATGGGGTTATCTGTTTAACAGTGTACATTATGAAAATACATTTAATAAGCGGGAGTTATTTGTTTCTAACTGATCATTAATTAAATTGTTAGAGAGTCTATTTTTATTCATTTCAAGGGATTCTAATAGGTTTAATTTAACGCCTTTATTTACTATATGTAGGATATCAAAGTGATGATAAAAACTATGGCTTTCCTCTAGAAGGTGGTGTGCGCATGAAGAGTCGGTTTTCTTCGTTTTGAAAGATCTAAAATGTTCTGACAACCTTTTATCAAAAGTTTTTCCTGTTTGGCCTATGTAAAACTTACGACAATCACTACACTTTAACTTATAGACTTCCGGTTGTTGATTTTTAGGTGTTTCATCTTTATTGTTTTTAATATATGTATTTAGATAATTTGTTGTTCGTTCTGAAAGCTACTTTTATATTATTGTTATTTAAAAACTTAGCAACTTTTTCACTAGGTGGACCGACATATTGCTGTGACTCTTACAAATTTATAGATATATAAAATAAATTTAATTTACTTAATTTATGCGTAACTGAGAGTCAAGCACGCATCCTAGTGCTAGGCCTTATGCTAGACTATGATACGGTGAACTTTCTGCTGAAAGGTAGGTTAAGCAAAACATTCTACATGTAACTAGCTCAGTTTGAAAATAAATAGTTCTCTCAGGGGCAGAAAATATGACTTGATTCTCCTTCTCTTTAATTATCTCCAGGTCAGGTAAAGAAATAAAATACAAAATAAATCTTAACATCTAATTTATTAAAATAAAATAATTTTAACTGAATTCAAAAGTTTTAATCTACAAATATTTACACATCAAAAATCAATATTCAGTCATAATCCCAAATTTATACATCATAAACAATAAAATACCACAAGAAATAAAGAATAAATGAAATCATCATGTCGTGCAAGCTTATATCTAAAATGTGAACGTGATTATTATTATTAATATTTGTCATAGATACATGTAAACAATCAAAAATTAAAATAAATTAACCGTGATGAATTGTACTGGAATTTAAAAATAAAAATAAAAATTTGTGCGGTCTACAATTTGCTAACAAAATATAGACATTAAGGAAGTGGCTTTGCCCTAATTAGTCCTGTCCGGCGCCTTTTCTCGCTCCCAACACAGTACCATCAGATAACAAATTCACACAGAAGAGTATCCCAAAGTTCCACCCTACGAGCATGTCATTTTCAGCTCGTCGGACGCAACCCGAACATACATCATCATGTGCACACCCCTTAAGGAATATATATATTTTTTAATTGAATAAATAAAGTGAAATAAAATAATGTATCTGCGTATTCAACAAATTAACTCAGCCCTGATTAGTTCTGCCTGGTGCCTTTTCTCGCTCCCAAACGCAGTACCACCAAGACCAATTCGTGTATATCAAATTCACCAGGACTCCATGCTATGAATTAAATAATGACATAATTCATTTCACACATCCCTGATGTATTATTCAACACGTTAATATTGAACACCCAAATACAACAAAACATACTTAATTCTCATATCAAAAGAAATAATATATATACATTAAAAGAAAAATAAACTTTACCTTTTTCACGAAATTCCAATACAAAAACACCACTACAAATAAAGAATTTTGAGACGCCACTATACACACATTTATAACAAATATTGTTTAATCACCTTAATTCTTCATACATCGTATTAAACTCTTCCATAATTAATTCTCAATGAAAATTTGATTCACTTAATATATAACCTATATACACATAAAACAAAATTATTAATTTCAAATATCTTTAGTAGGATGAATAAATTTAAAAGAAAAATAAATTATACGGAAATGAAATGATTATGCTATTCAAAGTTATCATTACAAATGCTAGATAGTTTTGTCATAACGTACGGCATAGTACCCTACATGCAAAACAAAACTCTCTAGGAAAAAGAAAATAAAATGAAATTAAATAAATTCAAAACCGAGTTCATAAATAAAAGTATTTCATACATAGGTAGTTATTCAAATACATCTAGACATTTTTATGTAATACACGCTGCATGTTAAAATATAAAATTACTATAAGTGTAGAATCTTGTGAAAATTTTATAAGTATTGAAAATCTCAAAAATTATTCTAAGTCCGGATTTTAAAATAATCCTATTAAAGAAGAGGGAGGAAGTGGTTTTCACCTACTTTTAGACTTGCTAATATTGCGGTTTTCACCAGCAATCCCGGAAATTTTATCTGTCCGCTCTTTTATTCGTAAATTTCCTTACAAAAACGTACGGCAACTTTCGTTAAACACGAATCCACCTCCAAAATTGTGTATCGACGGTGCTGCCCTTATCGGTCGCATGGGGAAACAGCGTATGAATAATCCTTGAAAAGGTAAACAAACATGTGACTATAAATCCGTCTACACTTTTATGATTCAGCCATGCACCTGATAAACAATACTTTTTGTGCCGGTTCACCCGGTCGATCTCTGCCAAAGCCAGACGTGTTTGTGCGAGAAACACCTGCTCAATCTTTTACCCGTAACATTTAATACGTCCTAAAATTATAACCTTATAAAAATTTATTAAGATTCTTTTATTATTTTACTTAAATAAAATGAAGTTTTCGTAAATTATCAATATAGTGAATATTTATACATATCATGGTAAATATGAATAAAGTAAAAATTAATTTAAATAAAATAAAGTTTTCGTAAATTATCAATATAGTGAATATTTATACACATCATAGTAAAAATGAATAAAGTAAAAATTAATTTAAATAAAATCTTAAAGTGATACGTCTGCATTTGTTATTTGTAAAAAGTTAAAATTGATGTTAATGTGAGCAATAGTGAAATACAGATATAATACACAGGATGCTATTTATCAAACATTGGCCTGGTAAGTAAATAACATTATCTACAACTTTTAAATACAACTTAAAGTTCATTGCCACATCCTTATTATGTTGTAAATTTCTTGATTGTTGTTTACTTCATTCTTGAACCATCTCTTTGTATTGTTGGGAAGTTATATTCGTATTTTCTTTGTCTTGCTTACATTCGGAAATAAAGGGAAAACATTCATGATCGTCGATATACGTTGGTTAAATTTATCATGAACCCCTTTCACCTTTCCAATTTCTAACGATGATGTATTGTTGACAGGTGGATCATCATATGCGTTCACCCAGCTTATCGTTCCTGGTGATTGACATCTTAAATTGAAGTATAAATGTTGTATCAGTTATTTGATCATCATACAGATAATACGAGGACAATCAAGAAACACACATATAGACGAGTACAGACATAGACATCCAAGAGTACAAAGTGAAATTAAGTGAAGCATTACTTGAACTCAAAGTTATTTTATTCTTCTACCCTCTTCGGCCTCGACGGAGGCCCCTTAACATTGCTTGACAGGCCGGATCATGCCTTCCGCAGCCATCCTGCACGCTGTTTCGTTCGATACGCGAACCACGGACCCATCTAACAGCATGACCCGCTGCCTCCGTCGAGCCTTGCGACAGGGTACCCCGAGCGTCAAACTATCCCGGCCCAAGATAGAGAAGGCTCGACGCACCGAGGCACTGAAGTCGGGCGAATCCTTCACGTCCGGGAACACATTCATCTGCTTTTCTGGCCTATAACAGATTCCATTCCCTACATAACCTGGTTACCAATTACATGTACTCCAAGTTATCCCTATTGATTGCTTACTTGTGTATAATTTATTTATTCTGTCACTTTAATTTATACAGATCACGTTTACATTACCTAATTTATTATTATACATGAGGAGTTTGTTAACTTAAATAAATAAATACCAATGTACATATAGATATAAATATGAATAAATATAAATCAAGAAAAATTCTTACCTTTATTAAGCACTTATGTATATAATATGAACGCACACAATAAGAAATCCTTACTTAACTAAACATAAAATTGCAAGTGATCAAAAATTCATTTATTTACATATTATTATTTATTCAAGATCACTGCATAAATATCCCTATGGGAATATCTGTAATTTATAAGCGAGAATCGCTAATGTCAAAGGTATAAATTCAAGATTTCCCATAAATACCAATTAATATACTTATAGATAGCTTAACATATATTTTACATTAAACATAAATATCTGTGAATAAATTCAATTTATTCCTGCATTATCTTCAAGATCATAATCATATAATTTTGAGACATGAAGTCTGCCTTTGACGCGCTCATTATTCACTTCTGTTACCTCATAGGTTGTGTCATTTATCGCTCTACCTACACGATAAGGTCCATCGTAAGGAAGGTCTAATTTAGCACACTTATTATTGTCTCTCCGACCTAATCGATAATTTCTTATTACTATCATATCCTCCCTATTAAAGACTTTACGATTTTTAATCTTCGCATTCTCTTCCCCGGTATATTTTCGAGCTCTAACTCGTTGTTGCTCTCGTCCACGGTCTATTACCTCTTCCAAATTTTCCACAGGAGGAGTTTCTTGTCTCCATGGACGTGGTGGATACCTACCAAACATTAGTAGATATGGGCTAAGATTAGTGGTCACACTGGGTAAAAAGTTCATTGTATTTTCAACTTCCGTCAAATGCCTCACCCAGCCCACATGATTCTCATGAGTTCGCATTCTCAAGTGTTTTATAACTTCTTGTATGTATCTCTCGCAAGGGTTCCCTTCGGGATGTCTCACTGAAGAAAAATTTACTTGCACATTCATATAATTTAATTCTTGTATGAAGCGATCATTATTGAAATAACTAGCATTATCTACTAAAAGTCTTTGAAATTGACCTATTTCTTCTATAAATTGATTAATGCAAATTACCGCTATGTCGGTATTATATTTTCTGGTAGGATAAAGTTTCACATATTTCGTAAAAATATCTACCATCACAAATACATTCCTATATCCCAAATGTCCAGGTATTAAATTACCTAGGAAATCTGCCGCAACTAAATCTAACTTATTTTCTACCCTAATACTATGTACAACATTTTTATTTACACGATTTTTATATTTACCTAATAAACATAGTTCACATTGTTTATTCCATCTTTCAACTAGACGTTTGTCTTGTTTAGCATAAAATTGCTCCCTAAAAACTAAGAATGTCTTTCTATTTCCAGGGTGTCCCAACCTCCTATGAATATCTAACATAACATTCTTTGCCAATTCACTTCCCAATACTAACAAATCATTGTCCCCTATTCTTTTATATAAAATATTATCTATTACTCTAAATCCTTTGTAATTGGGTTCTTGAAGTGCCTTTCTTTTTATGTCTTGCACATCATCTTCTCCTTGACTACGTACTATATTTTCTCTACTGTATAACTCAGGAGCTACTTCAAAATTATAAGCATTGATCTGATATGATCCTGATTGCTTACTATGACCAAAGGCTCTGCTAAATGCATCTGCAACAATATTATCTTTCCCTTTTCTATGTCTAATCTTGAAATTATATTCACTTAAAAATAAAGACCATCTATATAGTCGTGCATTAGAAAACCTGGTTTTCATTAAGAAAATCAAAGATAAATGATCAGTTTCTATTGTAAAGAAATTTCCCATCAAATAGTACTTGAGCTTAGAGACCCCATGTACCACTGACAATAGTTCTTTCTCTGAAACCGTATAATGACTCTCGTACCCCTTTAATATCCTTGAAATAAAGCAGATTGGTATCTCTTTACCATCTCTGACTTGGAAAAGTTCAGCAGCAATGGCATGATCTGAAGCATCACACCGTAAAATAAATTCTTCCTCAAATCGAGGCAGATTTAAAACCAACGCCCTATAAAATTCTTGTTTGATTCCTTCAAAAGCTTCTATTCTTTCAGGAGTCCATTTAAATTTTACACCCTTCTTTATCATTTTAAAAAGAGTTACAGTCTTATCTGATATCTTAGGAATAAAGTGCTTATAATAATTCACTATACCTAAAAATCCCCTTAACATCTTTATATTTTTGGGTCTTGGGTAATTTCTTACTGCTTCCAACTTCTTTTCCTCTATTGATACAGTCTTACCATCTATCATATACCCTAAGTAACTAACCCTATTCTTAACAAATTCACATTTCTCTAAATTAATTTTTAGACCATTTTTTTCTAATGTACTTAAAATAATTTTAACAGCTTTTAAATGACTCTCTAAATCTACATTAAATATTAAAATATCATCTACATAATGCGATACATATTCCTCATATGGATCCAGTATTTGTTGCATGGCCCTTACTAGTGCAGCTGTGGCCGTTGATAAACCGAAAGGTACAACCTTAAAGGAATATACTAGAGAATTCATTAAAAACGAGCAATATTTTCTAGAATCCTTGTGTAAAGGTACCAACCAGAAAGAGCTTTTTAAATCCAATTTTGTAAACCACTTAGCATTCGTACATTTTGCCAATAAAGTTTCTATGCTCTGTGGGGCTTCAAACTGTGCTTTGGTGCGACTATTGAGCATTCTAGCGTCGAGGCATAAACGTAGTTTCATCTCTTTTCGGTCATCTTCACTTTTTTTAACTACTACCACAATGGGATTAATGAAACTAGACTCTGATCGTTCTATTACACCATCCCTTAACATGTTCTTAATTTCTATTTTTACCTGTTGTTGATACTTATATGGAATTGGATAATTTCTTACTTTAAACGGCTGACTCTCATCAACTTCTAATTTATGTTCATAACCTTTCGCTAGACCTGGGCTATTATCAAATAATTTTGTATGTACTGCAAGAAGATTTTTTACCTCACTTACATATAGCTCATTACAATTCAAGTTAATGTCACCCATATTTATTTCCCGGTGTGAACATTTATTTATTATGTCACCCATATATTTCGTGGCGTCTTTCTTTTGAAGACCCTCCACATGGTGTGTACATTTATTATTTATGTCACCCGTGGCAAATGTGGCCTCTCCTTTTTGAAGAGTATCCACCTGGCGTGCATTCCTTTCCTCGTTTTTTAAACTAATATTTTCAGGATGTAAATCGAAATCCTCATCATACATTTTACTACTTAAATTATTAACTACAATTTCATCTTCCTGCAGATCTTTGTTCCATGATATAATTGCCCTTTTTATGTGAAAAGTTTTATCTTCCATGTTTAATTTTGTACTATATTGAGTCAAAAAATCCATTCCAAGTATACAATTATAATTTAAATTAGGTACAATAACAAATTCAGTTAAAAATTCTAAATTACCTATTCTTACATTTACGTAAAATATCTTATCTATAGCTATTACTAATTTTTTTGTGGCAGTAAATAAATTTATTTTTTTAATGGACCTATAATGACCTGAATTTTCTAGTTGCTTATCTACTAAACTACTATCTAAAAGAGACAATTGCGCACCTGTATCAATTAATGCATCTACCTCTATTTGGCCTATGTTTATTTTTATTACTGGTAGCTCTGTGATTATTTTTTTAATATTCTCAAAGTCGGTCACCCTTTGAGAATCCTCTTCCTTTCTGATTGGTTCTACTAAAAATCCAGAGATGTAGCACCTCCTACTGAGTTGTGTAACCATCCGTTTTCTACCGGAGTTGCACCTCTTATCTCCTTCTTTATCGCTCCTTTTGATACATCTTTCGTTACAGCTTCTGTTTTATTTTCTTTATTTTCTATAATTATGTTATTAAATCCTCGGGTATCTTCTGTTTCATTTTTTCCATATTTCCTTGTTACATGACCCTCCTGTCTCCAATTATTATTATTACTATTACTACTACTATTATTACCCATGTTTTTGTTGTTACCATTCTCCACCCTTCCTCCCTGTTGACTATTATTCTGATACCGATTACCACTGTATCTTTGTTGGTTATGATGGTTATTACCATTATACCTTTGCTGAGGATTATAATAGTTACCATTGTTACCCGTTTTATACCCATTTTTATTCTGAGGCACACTCCTATCTTCCACGTCGTCCAGACGCTTTACCAACTCCAAGAGTTGCTCAACGGTGTCTATACCCTGTAAAGCAACTGCTTGTACTACCTCATGCTCAAAATGGTTAGCTAATTGTGTAACAATGTCACACTCCTGGATCACAGGTTGTATATGTTTCAAGAAAGAATATTTCCGAATAACATAATTCTCTCTAGATGTAATGGAACGATATTTTCCAAAAGTAAGGTCATGTCTAATGCGTCTTTGTTGAGTTTGTCCCCAGTACTGCCTAATAAACATATTCTCTAATTCTTCGTACGTTTGTACCTCATCAATTACCATATCATACCATAGTAATGCATAATCTCTAAGACATCCTCTCATGAAATGTAATTTTGACATATCATCATTAATACCACGAATATACGTCTTAATGGTTTTAAGAAATGCCATAGGATTGTCTTTGTTATACCCAGAAAATTTTGGTATATTTTCTGTACCAATTGATATCTGCTGCGGTACAACACAAGGTGTAATTGTACCTTGTTCAACTCTCGTTTTCAAATTCTTAATTGTATCTTGACAATTTAATGTCATATCCTGTAGCTTTAAAAGAGAGTCCGTGCATGCACCATATTTGACTCTACAGTCCTCAAATTTATTTGTTAGATTTTGAACATCTTTCTGAACTGACATGGCACTACCGTCCACCTTCAGTTCCAAGAATTGTATCTTCTCATCTTGTCCTCCAATCCTTTCTTCTATCTGTCTAAAATTTTCTCTCGCTACACCGGCCCTCTGATTCATTTCATCTATTAAAAAATTACTGCTATCCTTGCACTTCTTTTCATTTGCTTCAATTTTTTCATTTATCTGTGTCATGCTTTGTTTCACATCTTCTTTTAATTTATTGTTCATTGCAGACATTTCCATTCTACAAGCTTTTATCTTCTCGTCAATCTTCTCATTCATCGACTTTACCACAGTTTGTATCTCTATTTTATTTCTATTCATCTCTTCTTTATTTTCTTGAAACTTCTTGTTCATTTCAATTTTCATTTCTATTTTATTCTCATCTAACTTTTTATTCATCTCAGTTTTATTTTCATCAAACTTTTTATTCATCTCTATCTTGTCACATTCCAACTTACAGAAAAGTTTTTCAAATAAAATTTCAAATCTGTCTCCGCCTGACATTTCTTTCGTTTCAATTTTTACATTTTCAGTTACAATTTCATCCTCATCAAGAGGTAGCGTCTTTTCTGAATCTGTCACAGAGGAAATGCCTTGTGGTTCCCTGTACGTTTCAAATAAATATTTGGTATCCATACCACTTTCAGGATTTTCACCCTCACCTTTATACTCAGACATATTTACTTTATCTGTCCTGGCACTTAAAGAGACTTATTTGTGGAGAAAAATAAATCAAAACTTGACAAAATTTTATTTGTGAATTATATTTATTAATTATTCAAGTGCACTTAAAGGTGAAAATACCTCCCTTTAATTACACGGCTATTTGAATATTAAATAATCAATTAATTTTTATCTAAACAGTTTAAAATGTAGAAGCTTTGCCCCACTACGTTGGGTGCCATATATATATTATAGAAAGTGTTAATAAATGATATATATAAATGTAAATGTATCATGGCCCCACGTTGGCTAGCGACCATATATATGCTGTGACTCTTACAAATTTATAGATATATAAAATAAATTTAATTTACTTAATTTATGCGTAACTGAGAGTCAAGCACGCATCCTAGTGCTAGGCCTTATGCTAGACTATGATACGGTGAACTTTCTGCTGAAAGGTAGGTTAAGCAAAACATTCTACATGTAACTAGCTCAGTTTGAAAATAAATAGTTCTCTCAGGGGCAGAAAATATGACTTGATTCTCCTTCTCTTTAATTATCTCCAGGTCAGGTAAAGAAATAAAATACAAAATAAATCTTAACATCTAATTTATTAAAATAAAATAATTTTAACTGAATTCAAAAGTTTTAATCTACAAATATTTACACATCAAAAATCAATATTCAGTCATAATCCCAAATTTATACATCATAAACAATAAAATACCACAAGAAATAAAGAATAAATGAAATCATCATGTCGTGCAAGCTTATATCTAAAATGTGAACGTGATTATTATTATTAATATTTGTCATAGATACATGTAAACAATCAAAAATTAAAATAAATTAACCGTGATGAATTGTACTGGAATTTAAAAATAAAAATAAAAATTTGTGCGGTCTACAATTTGCTAACAAAATATAGACATTAAGGAAGTGGCTTTGCCCTAATTAGTCCTGTCCGGCGCCTTTTCTCGCTCCCAACACAGTACCATCAGATAACAAATTCACACAGAAGAGTATCCCAAAGTTCCACCCTACGAGCATGTCATTTTCAGCTCGTCGGACGCAACCCGAACATACATCATCATGTGCACACCCCTTAAGGAATATATATATTTTTTAATTGAATAAATAAAGTGAAATAAAATAATGTATCTGCGTATTCAACAAATTAACTCAGCCCTGATTAGTTCTGCCTGGTGCCTTTTCTCGCTCCCAAACGCAGTACCACCAAGACCAATTCGTGTATATCAAATTCACCAGGACTCCATGCTATGAATTAAATAATGACATAATTCATTTCACACATCCCTGATGTATTATTCAACACGTTAATATTGAACACCCAAATACAACAAAACATACTTAATTCTCATATCAAAAGAAATAATATATATACATTAAAAGAAAAATAAACTTTACCTTTTTCACGAAATTCCAATACAAAAACACCACTACAAATAAAGAATTTTGAGACGCCACTATACACACATTTATAACAAATATTGTTTAATCACCTTAATTCTTCATACATCGTATTAAACTCTTCCATAATTAATTCTCAATGAAAATTTGATTCACTTAATATATAACCTATATACACATAAAACAAAATTATTAATTTCAAATATCTTTAGTAGGATGAATAAATTTAAAAGAAAAATAAATTATACGGAAATGAAATGATTATGCTATTCAAAGTTATCATTACAAATGCTAGATAGTTTTGTCATAACGTACGGCATAGTACCCTACATGCAAAACAAAACTCTCTAGGAAAAAGAAAATAAAATGAAATTAAATAAATTCAAAACCGAGTTCATAAATAAAAGTATTTCATACATAGGTAGTTATTCAAATACATCTAGACATTTTTATGTAATACACGCTGCATGTTAAAATATAAAATTACTATAAGTGTAGAATCTTGTGAAAATTTTATAAGTATTGAAAATCTCAAAAATTATTCTAAGTCCGGATTTTAAAATAATCCTATTAAAGAAGAGGGAGGAAGTGGTTTTCACCTACTTTTAGACTTGCTAATATTGCGGTTTTCACCAGCAATCCCGGAAATTTTATCTGTCCGCTCTTTTATTCGTAAATTTCCTTACAAAAACGTACGGCAACTTTCGTTAAACACGAATCCACCTCCAAAATTGTGTATCGACGGTGCTGCCCTTATCGGTCGCATGGGGAAACAGCGTATGAATAATCCTTGAAAAGGTAAACAAACATGTGACTATAAATCCGTCTACACTTTTATGATTCAGCCATGCACCTGATAAACAATACTTTTTGTGCCGGTTCACCCGGTCGATCTCTGCCAAAGCCAGACGTGTTTGTGCGAGAAACACCTGCTCAATCTTTTACCCGTAACATTTAATACGTCCTAAAATTATAACCTTATAAAAATTTATTAAGATTCTTTTATTATTTTACTTAAATAAAATGAAGTTTTCGTAAATTATCAATATAGTGAATATTTATACATATCATGGTAAATATGAATAAAATAAAAATTAATTTAAATAAAATAAAGTTTTCGTAAATTATCAATATAGTGAATATTTATACACATCATAGTAAAAATGAATAAAGTAAAAATTAATTTAAATAAAATCTTAAAGTGATACGTCTGCATTTGTTATTTGTAAAAAGTTAAAATTGATGTTAATGTGAGCAATAGTGAAATACAGATATAATACACAGGATGCTATTTATCAAACATTGGCCTGGTAAGTAAATAACATTATCTACAACTTTTAAATACAACTTAAAGTTCATTGCCACATCCTTATTATGTTGTAAATTTCTTGATTGTTGTTTACTTCATTCTTGAACCATCTCTTTGTATTGTTGGGAAGTTATATTCGTATTTTCTTTGTCTTGCTTACATTCGGAAATAAAGGGAAAACATTCATGATCGTCGATATACGTTGGTTAAATTTATCATGAACCCCTTTCACCTTTCCAATTTCTAACGATGATGTATTGTTGACAGGTGGATCATCATATGCGTTCACCCAGCTTATCGTTCCTGGTGATTGACATCTTAAATTGAAGTATAAATGTTGTATCAGTTATTTGATCATCATACAGATAATACGAGGACAATCAAGAAACACACATATAGACGAGTACAGACATAGACATCCAAGAGTACAAAGTGAAATTAAGTGAAGCATTACTTGAACTCAAAGTTATTTTATTCTTCTACCCTCTTCGGCCTCGACGGAGGCCCCTTAACATTGCTTGACAGGCCGGATCATGCCTTCCGCAGCCATCCTGCACGCTGTTTCGTTCGATACGCGAACCACGGACCCATCTAACAGCATGACCCGCTGCCTCCGTCGAGCCTTGCGACAGGGTACCCCGAGCGTCAAACTATCCCGGCCCAAGATAGAGAAGGCTCGACGCACCGAGGCACTGAAGTCGGGCGAATCCTTCACGTCCGGGAACACATTCATCTGCTTTTCTGGCCTATAACAGATTCCATTCCCTACATAACCTGGTTACCAATTACATGTACTCCAAGTTATCCCTATTGATTGCTTACTTGTGTATAATTTATTTATTCTGTCACTTTAATTTATACAGATCACGTTTACATTACCTAATTTATTATTATACATGAGGAGTTTGTTAACTTAAATAAATAAATACCAATGTACATATAGATATAAATATGAATAAATATAAATCAAGAAAAATTCTTACCTTTATTAAGCACTTATGTATATAATATGAACGCACACAATAAGAAATCCTTACTTAACTAAACATAAAATTGCAAGTGATCAAAAATTCATTTATTTACATATTATTATTTATTCAAGATCACTGCAATATGTAATGGTTTAATATCTATTATTTGTATCTTTTATTATCGGGTAGATTTGTGAAATAGCTTTCTTAAATAATTTATTATGGAGAATTTTATCTATTATTTCTGGCTTATAGTTATTGTTAATTGCAATTTGTTTGATTATGTTTAGCTCTTTCTCAAAATTAATTTTTGAAAGTGGTATACTTATGAGCCTATGTATCATACTATATTATATGCCGCTAATTTGTGTTGCATAGGATGAGTTGAACTGTTATGTATAGTTATGTCTGTGTGTGAGGGTTTTACGTATATAGAAAAGTCAAGTCTATTATTAGTTTTACTAATACAAACATCTACATAATTAATACAATTGTTTGTTTGAATTTCTTGTGTAAATTCAATATTTACATGTAATGAATTAATATAATTAAACAAAGTGTTCAATTATCTAGACGTACCAGTAAAACCGATTAAATGCCATCAACGTATGTACATACCTATGCCAGAATAAGATATTTTTTACTTTCGAGAATATACATGAAAATTTCCGCAAGTAAAGGACTCAAGGGATTACCAATAATTAACCCTTCATCGCATTTGTACAGCTTATCATTGAATTGGAAATAATTTTGTGCTGTACAAATATCTAATAGACTTAAAATTTCCCCTTTAATTACAGGGTTAGTGTTATTATGATCTAACATGTCTTTTATTAATTGGATTACTTCTATTACTGGAATACTAGGAAATAAGTTTTTCACATCAAATGATATTAATTTAATATTATCAGGTAAAATGTAATTTTTGGTTTTATTAATTAATTCATAGGTATTCTTTATACTAAAACAATAGTTGAACTTTGTATATTGGTATATTAACTTTATGAGTTCTTTTGAGACTTTAACTGTCGGAGCTGTTACATATGATACTACAGGGTAATTCTCTTTGTGAAGTTTAATAAGTGAATATAATTTGGGGGATTGACAATTCATAATTAGTAATCTACGTTTTTCATAATCATTGAATAATGCTGAGGAATTATTTAAACATTTTTTTAGTTCAATTTGGTATTTGGGAGTAGGGTCTTTTTTAAGTAGTTCATATTTACTAGGGTCTAAAAAGTTGTCTGTTTTCTCTATACTTATAATCTTTCTTATTTATAGCTATAACTGTGTTCCCTTCATCTGCTCGAGTGAAAACAATATCCATTTCTACGGATGTTTTTTAAAGATTTGGCAATACTCAACTCTCTGCTATGGTTATTATACTTATTCGTATGTCTTTTTTTATTATATTACTGACTTTGAATTTTTCCTCTAAATTATTAGGTCTATTTGACAAAGCTATTTCTGAATCTACTGCTAAGTTTTCAAGTATATTTTTGTTCGTGTTCTGTTTAATGTTGAAATGAAAACCTTTCTCTAATAATTTTATTTCTTCTGTTGTGAACAGATTGTTACTCTAATTTACAAATCTACTAGAAAAAACGTAGTCTGAATATTTTTTAGTTTAACATTAACCCTTAAGACGGGCGTTTACCAACTAATAGAAACGTATGCAACTTAAATTACTCGCGGGACGGGTAGACGCAAGGGGGTGTGAGTAAGTGAAGCTACACGATATTCGGTTTCCTTCACAGCGCTTCGGTTTTATTCATAGATTAAGGAATACTATAGATGGGAAACATATTGCTGTGGCAACATAATTATTTGAATATGATAATAGTATTATTGCCATACATTAGGCCTTGCCAAATAAATTATGTTGTGTGCTGTTTCAACAACATAAATAATTAAAATGATGATAATTTTTTATTATCCTGATGTGTATTTTATTTATTTTAACAGCACGTACTTTATAAGTATTCATGAATTCTTCAGTGTATCTGAATTTCTTCCCTCTCGTCTAATCTCTTGTTTTTATTTAAGATTGGGATAAGGTTATAGCTTATTTAAAATGAAAAACCAGAAATCATATAACACATAATTGTCGAATTTATTTAATATTTATTACATAAAAATAAATATAGCATCGCTATACTGTATTCACTATATTTATTTAAAAAGAAACATAATTATAAGAAATAAGAAAATGTTTGTACCTTGTTCTATGTTGTAACATTTCTTTATGATACGAATATATTTTCTTATACTTTACTAAATAGAACTCTTAAAATATTTTCCTGTTTATCAACAAATAAATTCAATTAACTTTTGTATATTGTTTATTTTATATTCGGTCATTTGCATCTCCATTATTTTTACAAAAGATTACACAAAAACAATTAAACAAAGATAATAAAATAAGTGAAACTTGAATGAAAATAAAATTAACACGCTAATACAAAAGAAATAAATATGAATCGTGGTGTATCTAACCCTACGACTTATATAACTGTGTATAATAAATGAATTAATATTAATGAATGTATGTTAACGAATGAAAGTCAAAGAATGCTTGTTCATGAATCAATCGCCTGTTAATGAATGAATCGTGTCGATTCTTGTTTTCAATTTATATTTCCGGAACAGACATGTGACCGTTTTCAACGCCATCTTCTGAAACTACCATTTAAGTTGTCACCCTGCATCTTCAGTGCTCCTGGCTTTCAAGTTGCCGTAATGTTTTGAACACACACACACACACGCACTTGTTGTCTTTTTGACAGTTCTTCACCGCAAAAGGTCAACACCCCAAGAATTGTCTGTTTACAACTTAAAAACTTCCTATAAATTGCACAGCGTTTCTCCAACGTAGGTATGTCTATCTGTAATAAACTACAAACCAAGTTTACATTATATTTTCTTTTTATTTCGTAGGTTATCGAAAACCGTACAAGAACCTCTCTACTGTTTATGAAACATGATATTAGATATACAAATTCCTGAATGTATCTATTATTACCAGCTGTCGTTTATAAAAAATACTACTACTGATGTTTCAGAATATTTTTATTTATATCCTTTTTTATTTATTTACTTATCTAGTCATAAGTTAAGGTAAATATTTATTCTTTTTGTATGATTTATTTAATAAATTTTATTACCTCATGCACGTTCTCAAGTTTACATAATTATTCAATTATTTTCCTCTCGTGCATATCGAATTCTCACACATTTTATAAAGTCAAGTTGTTTTTCATTGTACACAAACCATACATCTTGTTTCTCTTTTCTATAAAAGAAATATATATACATCTTAAATTCTATCTCGTGTTTAATTTTAGTACTTATTTAAATTGTAAATATAAATTCAATTTTTATGTCCGCATAAAAGTGTATGCAACCCAATATACTCATGTTAAAGTTCCTTTAACTACTATAAACTTATTATTATTGTTTCTTTTATATTTTATACACTTAAATTAAGTCTTAATACTATTGCTATCATCTTATTAATATGCAAGATACCACGGCAATATGTATAAAGAATGAGTACTTAGGGAACTGTTGATGTTGTTGATGTTTTATAATAAGCCAATTTTCGCTTGCCCATAACTGTTATATTGTTATACACTCGAATATTATAGTTATATATGACATTTCTTTTTAATTACAAACTGTCACTTGGATTTAAGTCTGGAATAGCCGACCGATTCCGATAGATTTGCGTCTTGGCTGGGACCGGTAGAGATACCGTAAAGTGGGGATAGACGACGCAATAGCTTCAAAAACACTCGTGTGAAATGTGTGTGACAATGTTTACTATTTAATGTTTTCAATCTTCAAAAATAATTAGATGAAGTTTTTTTTCTATATCGTTCATCAAATGTGCAGCTGGCGCGTAGAGGTTGTTTTTTTCTTTTGTGTGCCAGCCTTAGTTACTAGACATTAATCATATTCATGCATTTTTGTGGTTATTTCTAAAACACATAACTTTCTTAAGAAAATAAATTAGTACAAAAACGGACCTTGACATTATAAATTTATGCCTTTTGCACCACTAACCCAAACTTGAGATTCTAAAATTACAAAATGAGTTTAGAAAACGCGAAACGGCGATGCCTTAATTTTCGATAGGTAAACGCCCCTCTTAATAAAACCCCTAATAAAAAATGTTTTATCAAGGACAATTAAAGAAGAATTGCGTGAAAAACTAAAAAATAAAAAGATTTCAGTTCTACTTGATGAGAGCACTGATATCAGTAATATTAGATTATTATGTATATTAGTAAGATATATTGATACTGAAAGTTTAAATATAAGAACTAATTTATTAGATTTAGTAAAAATAGAATATGATGGAGGTACAACAGCACATGGTTTGTGTTTGGTTTGGTATGTTTAAAAAAGTCATTGCAGATTTTGATATAAATGTTAAAAATATTAAAGGCTATTGTTCAGACAATACGGCTGTAATGATGGGAAAGAAGGAATCATTTAAGATTCATCTTTTAAATGAAAATCAAAATGTTATTAGTAACAGTTGCATTTGTCATTCAGCCCACCTTAATGCCTCAGCTGCTCGGTTTTACAAAATTTATATTCGTACTTTTCACGTAGTCCTAAACGCCAAAGCATTTTAGAGCAATTCCAAAACTACATGCAAGTTTCCAAATTAAAAATTATTAGTCCAAGCCCAACCCGTTGGTTGGGACTATTGAATTGCGTGAACGGAGTTTTAGATTAATAGGATGTGCTTTTCGAAGTATTTAGAGTTGCTGCTTTTGAAGACAAGAATCCTGTTGGAAACTTAATATTTGCAAAATTTCAAAATCCATTTGTTAAAGCATTATTTTATTTATCTTTCCTGAAGTATATTTTGCCAATATTTAACCAACTCAGTACATTATTTCAATCAGAAAAAGTACTTATTCATCAAATACATCCAGAATGCAAACGGTTTGTTAGACTGTTATGTCACAAGTTCATATTACCCCACTTTACATCAGATGATAAGATATGTTAACTAAATGTCTATGATCCTCATGTATTACTTTCTATTGAAGAAGTTCAAGTAGGAAGTGAAACTGCAAATATATTAAGAGGTTGTAATAAGATAGACAGTGACCAGTTTAAACTTAAATGCTTAAAATTTTATCAAAAAGCTGTTAATGACTCCTACAAAAGGCTACCAATTCGTGAACCTATATACCTACAAGAATATATGTTTTTTAAACTCTGAGTGTGTCCTCGATAATGGTATAAAGTACGATGTAGTACATATAATTGATATTTTTTCGAATAATATTGATAAATCAGCAGTTGTCGCAGAATATAATTCTCTTACCGAATATTTTGATGAATTAGAAAGAAAAAAATAATAGATAACTATCAAAATCACCCCGTAAAATTCTGGATGTATATGCACGATTTTAAAAATTTTAATGATGAATATTTATTTAAAAATATAGCTGAAATTGCTCTTGCATTACTGACTGTGCCACATGGAAATGCTGATGTAGAAAGAATATTTTCTATGATGGCAGATATTAAAATCAAAAAAGGAATCGGCTACTACCAGAAACTTTGACTGATTTACTAAGAATCAAGTTGGATATTATGTTCACAATCAGAATGCATGCTGTAACACAATTATTAGTAATAAATACATTGAGAAATTTAATACATCAATGTATTCTTTCGGCGACTTTCTTGCGATGGGTGGTTTGTATTGCGTGAAGGCCGATATAGATGCCGCTGACATCAAAAAATTACAGTTTTCAATAACACTAAGCAAATAGCGGGCGATTCAAAATGTATTTGGTAGCGGGAAATTCAAAATTAAGTTTATTAAAAATTAGGGTTTAATACCGCGAGATCAAAAATATATTGATAAAGGTTTGCCATGGAATGTAAAAATCTGTCTTAAGTTATATCATTAAGTGTCATACTGTCATTAATATTTGTCATTTTAAGAGAAAATATAATGACAAATATTAATGACAGTGTGACACTTAATGATATAACTTAAGACAGACTTGTACATTCCATAGCAAACCTTTTTCAATATAATTTTTGATCTCGCGGTACATGATCACAACACTGTCATCAAATTGCATACTATTTACTAGTTCCCGTAGTAATGAGGAATCATTGCTAAGGAAAACAGTATGCAGTATGATATTCAATTACAATGCTGTAACCACACAATAACGTTTTAAAGAAAAGAATTACTTAAATAATTACACTTTAATATTGCTATGTAGAAAAGGTACAAAGTACATTTATGAATATTAATAACTAACATCTAACACGTATGTTTTACTTAAATTACCAGTACAAAAATAAAGTAACGAAGAATAGCATAATCTACCAAAAGTAGAATATTCGACTAACAAACATATTTTTAACATTAAGATAGAATTTCTGTCGAAAAAGCACAAGTACCTACTCAGAATACTACAAACTAGAAAAGGTATACATTTATGATTACTATTGAAAAATTATAACTAACATCCAACATGTTTTAGTTAAATTACCAGTACAAAAATAAATTAACGAACAATAGCATAATCTACCAAAAGTAGAATATTCGACTAACAAACATATTTTTATTAATAGAATAAAACAACTTTTTCACAAAAAATAGTTTAATAACTAGATGTCACATTTTGTGTGCACTGCACACATCGTCAGTAATAACAGTTACTACTGACGTATGTGTGCAGTGCACACGAAATGTGACATCTAGTTATTAAACTATATTTTGTGAAAAAGGTGTTTTATTGTATTACTATTTCTATATTTCACAAGTGTTCAACATATATTACTACAAAGATAGTTTTAACAATAAGATAGAATTGCTGTTGAAAAGTGCAAGTACCTACTCAAAATACTACAAAGTATGTAATTAAACCAGATAGATACACAATGACTTAAGCCCATGTTTACTACCACCATTTACAAAATCTTGTATTACATAAATGATGAACATAAAATAAGGTGACATAAATAAAAATATGGATACATAAGATACCTAACAAATTTACTAGACGTCTTTTCATCAATATATAATTAAAAGAGTGACAATTAGGGCTTGAAAACTAAATAATGTTAATTACATGGCTATAGAAGAAAACAAAAAAATTAAACCTGCAATAACTAACACCAAATTGGTTAATTTATTGTTGTCGTAAAACAAATGAGACTTCCAATGATATGGCTGCCTTAAGCTCCGTGGGTGGCCTCATGGGATGGAGTGTCGGCACTGCATTTCTGTTGAGGCGTACTGAATGAGGGTATGCATAGCATGTTGTGTCAAAATGTAGGCTGCAAAGTTTCTTATTACATGTTGTACTGGCATCTAGCACAGGTTTCATGCCCATTTGCTGTTGCCAAGTTTCGCTCCTGAATAATAAAATATAATAATTACAACTGTATACTAACAAATATCAACGATAGTATAAAGGCACATTTTCATTATAGGAAACTGCACAGGAAAATCATTAGGAAAAACCATAAATGCTTCTGTACCAAGAAATCTGAAGTTTCTATTAACACTGCTAAACATGGATTGATTGCTTGTGAAAAAACATAATATAGAAACTTAAAAACAAGTAGTAAGTTTTTCGTGTAGTTTAAAGGCTTTCTTATACACCCATAGGGTTAAACTGCAGTTGAGGTGTCGGGCGACTAGTGTACCTTATAGAGAACCTCTAATTGAACACCTTTTTCTTATAAAATTATCAATGCAAACATAGAGAAATGGAGATAAAAAATAAATTAGGTACTGACCAAGTCAATTTTGCAGGTTACATCTCATGTAAGGTATCCCATATAGATCATTGAAATCATGAAAATCACTATAATTGATGTTTATTTCACATAATCACACACAATTTAGGTCAATTTGTATGTTTTCTTATGACTTCTGCGATTTTAAAAGCACCATCAAATGTCAACAAAAACAGCTGATATCATGTGATCTCGTATATCTCACATGGGCTGTAACCTGCAAGATTAACTCGGTGAGTACCTAATTTATTTTTTATCTCCATTTCCCTACATTTGCATTGATAATTTTGTAAGAAAAAGTTGTTCAATTAGAGGTCCTTTATAATGTATACTAATCATTTTGTCAAAAATCGCCTGACATCTCAACTACAATTATTCCCACTTATATTATACTCCTAATAATTGCAAACTTTAATTGGTGTAATCGGAAACCAACAAAATCCTTGCTACAACCAGGTAGGTAGTCCTTGTTGCACTTAGAATCAGAACTACAAACAAAAAATCTCCAGCTCACCTTCGGGTTATATGTCAACTATTAGTGCCATTAGTTACTTGTTCGCATTCTCGGAAAATATGCATCGCTCTTGCTTCTTGCTTGTACGCCGCACATACAATGCACCAGCTTCTATCCATATTTTAAGTCTAAAAATGCATTATGTCAACTTACTAGAATTATCATATTACTCTTTACAGAACTTACGGTACGATTATAACACCACTAACTAAGTAGTAATAAGAAAAATAATGTTTAGCAACACACACAAAATTTGTTGGTTAACGGCCTGTACGCGCTTCCATAAACTGACAGCGCAGTAGTAGCGACATCTCAATTATTCGGTTAAAGTCATGATTCAAATTTACTTCTAGGTCTCTTGTGTCTAACACCGTGGCGCCATCTAACACGGCCTGCATTAGGTAGATTAGGCGGCAAAACCCCTCATTTAAGTGAACCAGCCGATAATCCGTGCCTACGACACAAAATTAGATTAGCGTTGCCTTCAGCATTCGCTTCGATTAATAAATTTTGGACAATGGGCAACATTATGAAATTAATATAAGCTTATTCAAAAATTAAAACAAGTACATTAGAACCAATTCTTTACGCATTAGGACAATTGCCCACACTTTCACGAGAACATCCGATCTTTGCGACGATATAGACTGAGATTCGCTCTTGTATTCAAAATCGAGTTGACTACCGTTTCCAGTTCGGTTATCGTATCGACTTCTCAGAATCCCACTGCCGGCTACTTTGCTATAGTTGGTGGGGCTAATGGCACTACGCGCCAGTTCCGCTAGAACGGAGATTAAAATAAGTTGGCGCAATCGAGCCAAAATTTTTATCAGCGGTTTGTATCGCGTGAAGGCCGATATAGATGGCGCTGACATCAAAAATTAGACGTTTGTCTCATAGCAGTAAGAAAATTTGGGACCCGTGTATAGTGGGTTGCATACAACGAGTATATACATACCAACGACTCGACTTTACATTAGTGATGGGAAAAACGGTTACACATCTGGAACGTTCCATATCGTTCCGTTCCAGAAAAATAACAGTTCCTAAATAACGTTACTTTGGAACGACGGTATTTATAATCGACGCGTACTCGTCATATGAAAACAAACACGGAAAAGTTTGATTTAATATATGAATTCTTAGTTCCGTTTAGAATGTATGAGTAAGTTAATTACAATAACATAGGATAAGAAGGAATATTTCATTCTCCTGATTTTTTAAAAAAATAACATTGGCACATTGTGTTTATGAAAAAAATTCCATAAATTAAATACAACAAAATCTTAACAAAAACCAATTTTACAATTTGTTTATTTTAAATTAATAATGCGTAATTAACAGATGAAGATCATTGAGCAATATTTAAAATTTCTTAAATTTTGGCTTTATTTTGCAATTAATTTAGAAATTACATAACTTGTTTTATTTATACAACAGAAAAGTTATTTATTAGGTTTGTTCGAACCTGCAGTTCCGAACGGTTCTAGAACTAGTGCGCATGTCATTTAAGAAAAAGACTGTTCGGACCATGCAGTTCTGGAACTGCAAATTCTGAGAAATGGTAGTTCAGTGTTCGGTCTTTCAGAACTAGTAATTCAAGAACCGTTCGGAACGGTTCTAACATCTTCTTCTTCTTCTTCTTTACTGGATTGAATTAGTCAAGCTAACGCTTTTTACTATTAATCTTAATTTGGCTGATCTTGATTTAGAGGGATTTAATGATATTCTCTTTCAGAGGAGTCATGATGTAGCGAGCCTAGGTCTCTTTGTCAGCAAATAATGTTGCGGGTCGTAAGTTAATG
Source organism: Amphimallon solstitiale (assembly GCA_963170755.1). Classification (NCBI taxonomy): domain Eukaryota; kingdom Metazoa; phylum Arthropoda; class Insecta; order Coleoptera; family Scarabaeidae; genus Amphimallon; species Amphimallon solstitiale. Next base: position 27,818,774 of record OY720685.1, read on the forward strand.
ATGCGGAGAGGGAGGAGTTTATATGGTCTACGTTTTTCTCGTAGAAATCTTTTGTTAACCTTTTGGTGAACGTGGGGATATCTTCGATGTCGGCTTCTGTGTGTAGTTGATTGTTCCTTATATACCAGGGTGGGCGAAAGGCCATGCGGAGCGATATATTTTGAAAGATTTGTAGCTGATTTATTAGTGACGGAGCTGCGTAGAGCCATATCTGGCAGGCATAGGTAATCATTGGTCTTAGAATCTGTGTGTATATACGTAGTTTTAGCTTCGGGGAGAGTGTACTTGCTGCCCCTAACATAGGCCAAAGAGCACCTCTGGCTTTTGCGCATGTTTGTTTGATATGATACGAATACGTCAATCTTCTGTCTAGGTTTACACCTAGGTATTTTACGCATGGAAGCCATGGTACTTCTGTGTGTTCGATATAGATGTTACCTATGATGGGTTTAGAGTGTCTTCTGAAGACTATTGCTTGAGATTTCTCACCGTTTATGGCGATTCGCCAAGTGTGGCACCAGGTAATGATGTTATTTACAGCATCTTGGAGGTTTCGTATGGCAATTATGGGGTTGATGGAGGAAGAGAGTATGGCAGTGTCATCGGCGTAGGAAGCAAGTGTGGTTTTGTTGGTTTGTGGGATATCGGCGGTGAAAATTGAGTAGAGATGGGGGGATAGGGCAGAGCCTTGGGGTACCCCGGCTGTTAGGGTTCTGATGGTGGATTGTGTGTTATTGATTTTTATGGAGAACGATCGGCGTTTTATGTAAGAATGGATGATTCTGATTAAGTATGGTGGATAATTTTTTGCGTGTAGTTTGTATATTAGGGCCTGGTGCCACACTCGGTCGAAGGCTTTTGAAATGTCCAGAAAAATGGCTGCTGTATTGTTGTGTTTGTAAAAGGAATCTTGTATGGTTTCAGTAACCCTGGCGAGCTGGGTGGTTGTGGAATGCATTTTTCGAAATCCGTGCTGTTCTTCTGGGATGATCGAGTTCTGATATGAAAAGTCTGTTAATTTACTCAGGATGGCTTTGTCTGCTACTTTGCTGATCGCAGAGAGGAGGCTGATCGGCCTATAGTTTGAAGGGGAGTTGTGATTTTTTCCTGGTTTGGGGATCATTATTATAGAAGCATGTTTCCAAATTTTTGGGTAGGTTTGTAATCTAAATATGGAATTGATGATAGTGAGTAGGAAGATGATGGCTTTGAACGGTAGGTTTTTTAGCATTTGATTGGAGATGTCGTCCGGACCTGGGGCTTTACGAGTCTTGATGTTTTTCAGGATGATTGATAATTCTGGGGGCTTGATGTATTCAGTAGTTTGCGTTTTCGGTTGGTTGATGATGCGATTGACGGATTTATGGACGTGTGCTATGTGGTTCATGTCAGCATTTTTCCAGTTGGGTGAGCATTGAGTTTCTATTAGATCTGCGAAGATTTCAGCTTTCTCATTATCTGTTATGTGTGTGTTGTTGTTGACTGTAAGGGGTGGTATGCTGTGTTTCTTCCCTTTCAGGGCTTTAGTTAGCTTCCAAACATTGGAGGGGTCTTCACCCAGGTCTTCTAGTTTTCTGAACCATTGGTCTTCTTTAAATTTTCTTATAGCTTCTTTCACTTCTTGTTGGCTATTGTTGAGTTCTGTTTTGATGTGGGGGTCCAGTGTTTGCTGATATCGTCTGCGAAGCCTATTTTTGGTTCTGATGAGGTCTCGGATGTGTGTTGGTAGCTGTTGAGTCTTATGAATGGAGGTTTTGGTGATTGTGGCTGCACGGGTCGCTTCATGAATATTGGTTTGTAGAGTAATTATAGAGTTTTCCATATCCTCTTCAGATTTGATTATTGGAATGGCGGGAAGAATACTGTTTAGGTGGCGTTTGTAGATAACCCAGTCGGTGTGCTTAGTTGTTGTTGAAAAAGAGTTGGGTTCTGAGCCCCAGTGAAGTAGTATAGGATTGTGGTCCGAGCTAAGAGCTGCTTCGGTTTCTATGTGAAAGTATTCTGCTATATTGTTTGTTAATGCTATATCAAGTATATCAGGCCTTGTGTGAGGAAAGAAATGCGTTGGTTGATGGGGAGATAAGATATTTATATTTGTCCGCTCTTGGTAGGCGTGGAGTGATCTGCCTTGGCCGTTTGAGTAGTTACAACCCCAATCAGGGTGTTTGGCGTTGAAGTCTCCTGCTATTAGGGTTTTCTTGCTATTGTTGAGAATGAGATTTAGATCTTGTGTAAGGAGGGCCTTGCTTGGGGGAAGATACGCCGAGTATATATGGAAGTCGCCTCTGATGGTATGGGCGATAATGCCGTTAGATTCCAGATTTTTGGACGGAGGTATTGGTAGTTCTGTGTGTTGTAACTTTCGTTTGACAAGTATGGCCGTGCCGCTCCCTGGGGTGGCTCTGTCTCTTCTGTACATTATGTAGTTTCTAATCTTGGGTGAATGTGTCGGAAGCAGGTGCGTTTCATTGAGTAAAGCGATGTCCACTTGTTTGTCCTCAAGGAAGATTTCCAGTTCGTTCTTTCTTTGGGACAGCCCGTTGCAATTCCAGGCTAGTATGGTAAGAGAGTTTGCTAGGGACGGTGTGTGCATTATGAATTTATTTGAATAGGTTTAAAATAGTCTGAGTGCTGTGGATAAATATTTTGGTAATTTCGAAAGAAGGGTTAGTTTGTTCCAGTGCAGTTAGCATGTCGCTAAGAGCAGAAGTGGCTTGGGTGATCTTGTCAGGGTTACTCATATTGGTCTTGAGGCCTGATGAGGTGGCGTTTGCATAACTTAAGTTGTTGTTAACTGGTTTATAATTCCTAGGGTTTGGGGTCTGGGGGTTAGAAGATTGATTCAGCTGACGAAGATGTTGAGGTTTGGGGGCATAGGAGCACCCTCTGTATGACGCAGTGTGATCCCCTCCGCAGTTGGCACACTTTGCAGGGGTATTTGAAGGTTTGGGGCATTCGGAAGTGGGGTGGGTTTTCCCACACTTCACGCACTTGAAATATGATCGGCATGTTGCCTGAGAATGGCCGAACAGCTGGCAACGATTACATTGGCCCTGGCTGGCCTTACGTCTAAGTGCTTCTGGTCTCACTATTATTTGGAATACATGGGTAATTCCGTATATTTTTCTTGCTTCTTCTCTAGGCACTTCAACGAGTACCATTGGATACAGGGCTCTAGTCCTGGGATTTGACATTCGTGATATCTTGATAAAATTGATGTTTTGAAGTTCTAGATCGTCGCCTATTTGTTTGGTTGTAAGATACTCGGGTACCCCTCTGAGTACCACTTTTAGGGTCCGCTCTTCCTGTAGCCTGTAGGTGTGGTATTGTAATTGATTTTTGTCTAAGAAGTTGGTGGTGTTGCGGAACGCGTCCTTATCCGTGGGGTGGATTTTTAGTCCGTCTCTAGTAAGCTTTGCGGATTTAATGGAGATGTTCTGCCTGTTCATTTCTTGAGATATTGCAGCCCATTTTTGGTGGTCCCTCAAGATTATGGGGGGTGTCCTGTCTTTTTTGGGGGGGGGGGGGTTGTATCATCGGTTTCGTGATCTGACTCTGAATCTTGGCTATTAAGGTTATCTTGGGTGTTAATTATTGTGTCTGTATCCATTGAGGCCGGATTTTTCGTTGAATTAATATTTTCATTAGTGTGCTCTGGTGTTATATTTGAGCATTGTTGCTGGTTAGTTTGATTAAACATGGCTGGGTTTTGAGTAGAATTGTTAGCTGTGCTGTTTGATTTGCCGTAGTAGGCCTTTTGAGAGTCTGGTATACTTTGTTTAGGTTTTTTAATCGCTGTTTTCGGAGAGTTTTTGGTGTTTTGGGATGCACCGTTTGTATCTTCGACTTGTCTTTTGTTTGTCTTGTTTCTTCTGGGTTTAACTAGTTGAAATTCCATATCTTCTTGAGTGATTGTCTGGAAATTGTTTGATTTTTGTTGACTTAAACCATTATTTTGGTTAGAATTCGCGTTAGTGCTTGGTTTTTGCGTTTGTGTTTTATTATTCATTATATTTTGAATTTGGTTGAGTAGTACTGCGAGAGCATCCCAATCGAGTGATTCTAGAGAATGTGTATCGAAAGTGATCGGAGGCGCCGGGCTGGCGACGGGGGGAGATAAAAGAGACATATCATCATGTTAGTGTCGGTGAAATTTGTGAGCGAATTTAGCTCTTCCATGGTAATTTCCATTGTTTCCTTGGGTTTTGTGGACTTTGCTGGTGCGGAAATTTTAGCCTTGCGAAACCGCGAATGGTTTCGCGGGCTATCCTTGTTTTTCGAGCGAATGTCGCTGGATTATTTACATTAAATATTTACAGATATGTACAATATAAACAGAAATTAATAGCAGCCGAAGATGCTGCTAGTGATTCGGGTGTTTTACATCGCGGTGCGTGTGCTTCCTTTAAATATAGAGCGGCCGACCGAGAGGCGCCAGTTGCTCTGCGGATCTCAAGCTCATCTCTTGTAATATGTGGTGTTCGGTCTTTCAGAACTAGTAATTCAAGAACCGTTCGGAACGGTTCTAACAGTTCTGAATAGGTTTGTTCCGGTTTAATATTACGAACGGTTCTAACACAGTTCTGTTACTGCGCAGAACTGTATGCGTCATAGTACACCGTTCGGAACGGTTCCGAACGATTCGATGCCTTTATCCCGGATTAGTTCTACAGTTCTAGAACGGTTCCAGGACTGACAATCAGAAACCAAAACACGAAATTTTTAGTTCCAGAACAGTTCCGGAAACCCGAACACTTAACATATTTCTGCGCATGACGTGAACTGTTCTGGAATCGTTCTTAGCGAAACAAAAACAAACCTAATGATGGGCTAGTATTTGAAATTCTGATAAATCCGGAGCATGCGTAATTGTCATTCGTATCAGCTTTCGCATTTTTCTGGTTATGTTTATCGTATTTATATTGAACTTCAGAGTTTGGAGTTGTTGTAGGTTAGTTTTTAAGTTGTCATTCAAGTACCTATTTGTTTTTTATTTTAGTTTGTGATATTATTAGAGAGTATTGGTGTGATTCGGTTTATCAAACCTATTTTTAATTTTTTTTTCAGTTTTTATTCACACATTTATCAATTTTGTAATAGCCAAAGTAAACAGCTATAAGTATGTGACTAAACATTAATTTCTTCAAATGGTGGTTTATTGTTTTAGAAATTACTCCATTGACTACCATGTTCTTGAGTCCAGCAAATCACGTGCTCTAAGAATAAAGTGAATGTAATGGTACAATTATAGGAACTTGCGAACATGTGAAAAGTTAATTTATAATTATCATATATTCGTAGAGAAACTGACATATTTGTTAAACTTAGACAAAATAGTATTTAATATTATGTATACTAAACTTACAATTTTTGATTCGATGTGTCCCCCTTGAGATTTAAGCAAAATAAATGGAATCTGTGATATCAATGTATTAGATATCCGAACAATCTATTATATGTATGTATTTGTACCTGTTATGTCATGAAAATTATAATAAATTGCAAGTTAATGTGACTCCCAGACTTGTGACACAACACGTTCAGAGTCTGATTGATGTAAGTACCAAATCATGTAGGTATCGCAATTCAAATTACCAAAAAGGCTTTAATTCTCCAAAATGGATTGAAAGAGTGTACTACTTCACAGATTAAAAAAAAAGAAGAGGAGCTGACTTTAAACGTTGAAAATGTATTGTAATATATTTGTTTAAATTCATTATGATTGTTGATTTTATAGTTATGTAATACATATTTATTAATGTGTGTGTGCATTTGATGCACGTGCCAATTATTAATAACAGCTTGTATTAAAAATCCTTGTTTTATTTACCCGGTTTATCAGAAATATCCATTACAAAATATTGAAAAATGTACTTCTCAACAACTTCTTCATTACTTTTTAAATCCTGTTGCAATTTTGAGATGTAACATTTAAATGTTCATTACGATTGACATTTGTCCACCAGTTTGGTGTTTTTTTAAAAAATGCAGAAATATCCATAAGAAAATTAGGAAAATTTATTTCTTATAAACAACTTTTTCACTACTTTTTAAATGCTGTCGCAATTTTGGTGGTTAGATGCAGATGCAGTAACATTTAAATGTTCATTACGATTGATATTTGTCCACCAGTTTGGTATTTTGTAATATAAATATATTGCTTATATAAAAAATGCAGAATTATCCATTACAAAATTTAGAAAAACGTATTTCATATAAACAACTTTTTCATTACTTTTTAAATCCTGTCGCAATTTTGGTAGTTAGATGCATTTGCTACGATGTGATTACGATAGATATTTCTTCCAATAAGTTTGGTGTTTTTTGATATTACTATTACTAATGTTGGTATTACAAGTTTCCCTAAAATTCCAATTTTAAAACTGTTCGAACCTTCAGGATTTCGAACCGTTCTAAAACCAAGATTTGGCCGGACATGCGCATTATTATCAGAACTACTAATTCTAGAACGGTTCCGGAACTGTTCAGAACTGGAGGTTCGAACAAACCTTGTTAGAACCGTTCCGAACGGTTCTTGAATTACTAGTTCTGAAAGACCGAACACTGAACTAGCAGTTCTCAGAATTTGCAGTTCCAGAACTGCATGGTCCGAACAGTCTTTTTCTTAAATGACATGCGCACTAGTTCTAGAACCGCTCAGAACTGCAGGTTCGAACAAACCTTATGTTACGAGTTATTTGAAAGTACGTAATAGACAATGAGCAGTTGGCATTACAGGTTGGCACCACAAATCATAAAAAGTAACTACATAGTTTAATTTGTGAATTTAATCAAATTATATCATTTTAAAACATGGAGTTTTCTATTATCTTTAATTGAAAGATGCCTACGGATTTTTTTACGCCGATAAAAGCCTAGTAGCCGTTTTATATTTACGAAGTGGAGAAGAAATTGTTGACAAGAACCTCCTATATTTTTTTTCAAAATTTTTTGAGGTTGTTGCTAATTACTTAAAATGTAAATATAGGTACATTTTATTTGATAGCAATTTTCAAAACTTTGAAATGCCGGAGGTCAGTTCGCCGGGTTTTTAGTTTTTAATAATAACAATAATCTTATAATAGCCTGATTATTTATAATATATTAATATTAAAGTAATACCTTTACGTTACTTAATGTTTTGAAGATTTTACTACAATTGCTGTTTCCATAGCACAATGCCCCTAGCAGCATTTTTCGAATTTCGCGGTTGTTTTAAGTTGGCTAGGAAGACAATCGAGTAGAATACAGGTAGGCTAATTCACTTTTTATTGCGAAATTACTAGACACACCGTGTACTTAAACAAAAGATTGGTCAAAAAATAGATGTAGAAACATTTAATGACAAAATTATATTTCTATTAACTAATTTTGTAGTGAAATATAACGAGTACACCTCTATATGTTATTCAATTGCGCCCAGTGCAAACATAAAACACTGGCGAAATTCGAAAAATGCTGCTAGGCTATTCAATTTTGGTTGTTGTTTTTGAGTTAAAATTTTGTACATATTTAAAACTGTTTTTATCGTTTTTATTGTGCTAATACTTGACGCTGTTTGGGTGGTGAATTTCACGGTGTGGTTGGAAGCGCCTTATCTAATGTTCGTGACGTACTTACACTTACAGATAGTGTTTAATAACACACTAATATATAGTAAATCAAAACAAAAATGCAAGAGAATGTTCATAGGTTACGGCTTGGTTATGTTATAAAATATAACAGATATCCCATATACTTATATCTCCTTGTTAAATTTGCTTACCCAGGAACCAATACAATCTGTTAAAAATAGTGGCGTTTCGGCGCGATATTTGAATTGAAAAGTTAAAATATGAACTTAAAAAAAAGACTGAAAATTCAGACTATATAAATCAAACGAACGGGCAAATTGACATTTAGGATTTGCAAATACTAACTTTACCCGTATTTTTATCGGGTAAGACATATTTAATAGAATGTTGAACTAATGATAGTACGTGAAGATGACTATATTTCGGTTTTGCATATTATTATTCTATATGATCAAAGTACGTGAAGATGACATTTCTGTTTTGCATATTATTATTCTATATGATCAACAAAGATATGATATCGCACAGATGCCTGTAATAATTACAAATGTATCAAGTAAAAGAAAATGTTTTATTTGGCACCACGCAAACACAATGCTGTTTATTTATTGTATAATTTTGTATGAAATAAGAAAGTCGAATGGATGAGTATCACGTACCTTCAGCGTTTAAGAATTTGTTAAAAAATAACTAAATCTATAAATAAAATAAATGTAACTGACTGTAAATGTATAAAAAGTAATTTAATTTAAATTATGTATTTAATAATGCAATCAACATTTTATTGAGGATATGTCAAACTATATTATATATATGTATTAAGTTTTTCAATTTACAAATAAATTCAAATGAATGCTTAAAGTTCGCGCGTCTTTCTCCCTAATTCTGCATGAAAGTTGACAAGTACCGATTTGATTCATACGCATAAAATAAAATTGCAAAGAAAGTCGCACAGACCAAATTTACAAATCGTATGTAGAATTGTAGAGGTAGAAATTTAACAGGTAAAATGACCTTGAAATGTTTGGAGGTAATTGCTATTTAATTTTAGAATGCATACCGTGGCGACATCCTATTATTACTAGTAGTATTTAAGATACAGGAAAATCTTAGTTCCGAACCGAAATGGATTTGCCAATATTGAAACGCACCCTTAAGGCTGCGTTTGATAAGGTTTTGGCGGGAGAGAAATGTACCCAAAAAATACCATTTTTATTTCCATTTTTTCAGGCGTAAGAAATCAAAGCATGTAAATTTTATGCATTAAGCATGAAGATAAAGGTTAAACGAAGTGAACGGTCGTATTCTTTTTTAAATTAAGTTAATATATAAGCCGTAAATAAAATGGGAAGACAGTGGTTTTGCAAGTGCTACAAAAAGTGCCTACATTTAAAAATTACAAAGTAAATTTATATGTAATATAGCAAGTACACTCGGTATTTATATTTGGTAGATAAAATTGGTAACAGTAGCTAAATATATGTGTAATTTTTAAAGTGATCCATGAAATAAAATTTGTAACATTTTTGTAAGCAATTACATACATTTACAGATATCTGTTACATTTGTATCGCTTTACAGTGTAGCACTTATGGAATAGGTGGCGCTAATATCTTGAAATTATTTAGATGTTAATTGCATGTTATATAATAATCTAAGTATCATTATAATTTAAAATTATAATTAACAGCAATTCGTGCGGCTACTAATTATAAAATTTAGTATGTTATGAGTTATTTAAAAATACCTAATAGACAATGAACAGTTGGTATCACAGGTTGGCACCATAAACCATAAAAAGTAACTACATAGTAGTACATAGTTTAATTTGTGATTTTAATCAAATTGTAATCTTTTAAAATATGGAGTTTTCTATTATCTTTAATTGAAAGATGAGTTATGCAAATCAATTAAACTTGGCTGCTTTTAACGCCGATAAAAGCCTAATAGCTGTTTTATATGGCAGGTATGGCGGTATGGCATAGTTATACCGCAAGATCAAAAATTATGTTGAAAAAGGTTTGCCATGGAATGTAAAACGTCCGTCTTAGATATTTTTTTGAGATAGTTCTGATAAATTATCAGGTTAACTGGCATACTGACATTTGACTGACATAAAATTTGTAAATATATGTTTATTTAAAATGATTTACACGTTTGAATAACATAACACGAAAATTATCCAAACATAAACGCTTACTGTATTCCCAGATACCATTAACTAGCACACCTGTTCTAAAATACGCTTCAATCTTGTAAGTTTTGTGTCCTGTGGTGTACACCGTAATTGAAAACCTACAAGATGTCAGAGAAAATATAATGACAAATATTAATGACAGTGTGACAATGATATAACAGACATTAACAGACAAACGTTTTACATTCCATGACAAAGCTTTATCAATAAAATTTTTGATCTCGCGGACACTCGCGGTACTTCCTTGTTAAATTTCCTTAGGTAGGAACTAAACTCTGTTAAAAATAGTACCGTTTTGGCGCGATATTTGAATTAAAAATTGCCCTTTCAACGTACCTATGACCAAATAATGACTTAAAATATGTAGAATTTCTCTTATTCAAACTAAAACTGCCCAGGAGCTAAAATACAAAATAGAAATAAAACAAAACCTCTAAATACGCTCATTTAGTGCGCGTCATCAAATTCTGTTTGCATCCATGAAAAATCAAAAAAGTAATTTCTCATAAGTTTCTTGTGAGCAGTAATATAAAATCTCGAAAGCAAATATATTAATTTACCCATCAAAGAATTGTTTTCTTTTACTTAGCCCCAACACCTGTAAATAAATGGTTAGCAAATATAACACTAGTACTTTTTCCAAATATTAAAATGTCAGAATCAAGTTTAAGACTGTTAAAAATGTCTTGTTATTTAAATGAAATGATTTTTCTCTAAAAAGTATAAGATTACTGAAATTACATGTATTTATGCATATTCATAATTATATCATACTGTTACAAAAATATAGATAATGCTATTATAAGCAATTCCAAAATGTGCGTAGGTAAAACATGTATTTCAAACATACTACTCAACACGCTCTCACGTGTAGTATTTTATGTTTGAAATGTATATTTTGTCAGCGCATGATACAACACAACTTTTAAAATCGTATATTTACCGTTCATACTTATTTTTCACACATGCGTATTAGTTCAGACCTCTACAATTTTAAGCTGATTTCGTTCGTATTAATCATAGTGATCACGTATTAATGAACATGAACATATGATCAAGTAATCATACCCGGACCGTGTTCACTACAAACGAACATGCAAAAGTTGGATGCATAGATGGCGCCAAATGCGCAAAGCTTAAATTAGAAAGTTCAACATTCTTAAAATGTGAATTGTCACTACTTCCACCTTGCATACTTCTTTCCATCTTTTCCACGGCTGCGACTACAAGATCAGATGCCACTACACGCCTTTTTTAAAGGTTATGTTGCCGTTATGTAAACTAATCACAATCATCATAATCACAGTGAACACAAAAATTGTCTGATTCAGTGGGGTAAGGGGTTTGCTAATCGTGTTTACTTGTTTCACAAGTGGGGGGAAAGTGATCATTGCAATCGAACACGTGCGTTGTCTAAACTGATCGTGTGATTATGAATCACGGGTACGAACGAAAGCACCTTTTAGTCGTCTAGTACCGCTTGCTATTCTTTGAAATAAAACGTACTATCGCTAACACAAAAAACTAGGACAGCTATGTTTTGGGTGTGTAAAACCGACGGATATCAATAGCTGTCAGTTAAAACGTCAGTTTGATTGATGAGGCAAGAATAATTACGTCTAGAAAAAATGGTATGACAATAAGGCAAATTGCTAATGAGTTTGGCATTAACAAAAACATTATTACATCCATAATACAACGATGGGAAGAACAAGGCGATTTCACCAATAAAGCTGGTTCTCGAAGGCAAACGGCAACAACTGCAGCCAAGGATAATGCCTTAACTGATTATTGGCGGAAAAATCCGCAAAGGCCGCAAATCAAACTCATTTTCCTGCATGCATGATGACGATTAGTCGCAGAATTCGCAATACGGATTTACGGAACAGAGTAGTTGCTAGAAAAATTCATTTGACGAATCTTGGGAAACAACGACAGCGACAACTGTCCTATACACTGCACGGAATGTAACCACGTGGTTCCGAGATAGGAATATTGAACTAATGCCATAGTCCGCACATAGTCCTGATCGCAACCCCATCGAAAATGTTTGGGGTTGTATGATAAAAAACCAGATAGAAATCGTCAACCGGTAACCGCAGTAGAACAAATTGGCGGCACATGGAATACACTAAAACAACACCAAAATTTAATAAGACCTTTTATATCCTCCATGCCTCGTCGTTTACAGAGTGTTATCGACAAAAGCGGAGGTATGACTAATTGTTAATTGTAGTTTCTGAGATTAAAAATTAAATTATATAACCTCATATTATTTTGTGTGACAGAAATGCCAAAAGCCTGAATGACATTAGCACAATTAGCAAAATTCATGGCTATCTGAAATAATATTTGTCCTAGTTTTTTATGTTACCGATAGTACATAATAATTCTTTAATAATGGCACCATCTGTGTAATTTGAGTTGAACTATTTTGCCTTACCGACCCCGCGTTTTAAATATGTACTAGTGCTGCCACAACGGCCAGTTAGCAAAATTTTAACCTGCCGACCTGGCCCAGACCTATCTATTGTGACGTGTTTACCATATGATCTTTGTTTGCATCCACTTCACTGACTTATCTTATCACCGTGCTTAACAATTTGGCGTTGTGACGTATTTACTAAACGAGCGTATTCAAACTATATATCAAATCAAGCGTATATTTAGCAGGGAAACATATTTATTAGAATGCTGAACTAATGGGTACGTTATGAAGACAATAATATGACTATATTTCTGTTTTGCATATTATTATTATTATTAGACAATTAGACATGATTAACAAAGATATGATATGGCATAGATGCAGTTGCGTGTACGAAACGTATCAAGTAACAGAAAAAGTTTTATTTTGCATAACGCAAACACACTGCTCTTTAACATTGTGATAGAGTTGGTTGTTGCTTGTTGGAATTCCATTTTAATAAAATACACAAAAACACTTGAAATAAAACAAGGTGTTTCAAATTACCAAAAATTGTATTAAGAAAAATACGACTAGTTTCGCACACACTGTGGGCATTTTTGTTAATACAATTTTTGGAAATTTGAAACACCTTGTTTTATTTCAAGTGTTTTTGTGCATTTTATTACACTGCTCTTTATTTATTGTATAGTTTTGTATGAAATAAGAAACTCGAACGGATGAGTATCACTTACCTTTAGCATTTAAAAATATGTTTAAGGATAACTAAATATAATTATAATATAATAAATATATAAAAAGGAAATTGAATTTAAATTTTTACAAATAAATTCAAATGAATGGTTAAAGTTCGCGCGTCTTTCTCCGTTCAGCATAAAGGTTGACAAGTATACATTAGATTCATACGTATACAATCAAATTGCAAAGAAAGCATGCACAGACAAAATTTTTGTATGTAGGTAGAAATTCAATAAGCAGGTAAAATGACCTTGAAATGTTTTACAATCGTCTCTTTAGAATGTTTAGAATTGTTATAGTAGCGCCATCTAATTATTGCTAGTAATACTTAAGAAACATGAAAAGCTTAGATTCGAACCGAAATGGATTTGGCAGGATTGAAACGCACCCTTAAACAACCCTCTAACACCAAGTACTTGGTTTTATTATTAATTTGAGATAATTTAAGTATATGAGAATCTAGATATCTGTTTCTTTGCTGTTACGTTCCCTCGTTTCAAATTTACAAATTTTGATCCCACCGGCAATATAGGTTTCTATAGATCATTGAACATCGATGTTTTGGACCAACATCGATTTACATCGATTTATATGGAACTACTAACATCGCAACATCGAATTACAGACATCGATGTTTCGAAAACATCGGTGTTCGATGCGTATCCCTAAGTAGCAGTGTTGCCACTTGTAATATAATTATCGAATTGTAGTGATGGGCAGAATCGAGAACTTTTGAGAATCGAGTACTTTGTTCTCGAGAACATTTCGGAATCGAGTATTTATCCGAGAACCGAGACTGCCCGAGACCAAAACAAAGTTGCGTAAGAATAATAATAATAATAATTAAGAAAAAACATCGCTCTGGATATTATTTTATGTCTAAAATTTTATTTTGTAATCCGATATGCTTGTCACGCATATTGAGACCATTTAAAACGACATATATTAATAAATTTCACAAATAAACATAAAGTGATCGGCACTGCCTGAAAACACATAAAGCGCAATACATATTATTTGGAAGAATTGATAGTATAAACAATCAAATCTTAACAGTAAAGAATCCCTGACAAATGTGTTTTTATTTTGTTGAAAATTGTTGTTATTTTTCGTGTTAATAATAATACATAATATAATAGATATACAAATATAAATTTATATTATTCACCCATACCTTTCAAACTCGATTCATTTTATAATTTTACAAACTTTTCATGTTAGGTACACTATAATTGTTAATTGCAGACTACCACCCACCTGCCTTTTTCCTAATTTTTAATTTTTCTCTAATTGATTCTGCGGTTTATCCGAGAACTAAAAATGCTCGAGTACTTTGCATCAAGTTCTCGAGAACAACGAGTACTTTCAAGAATCGAGTACTTTCGATTTTTTGTTCTCGAGAACTCCCATCACTATCGAATTGTAACATTATTGCTGCGTTAAGTATACGGTCGGACTAGTTCATTTCGTTAAGTATGAGGGCAGACCAGACAAATTCCCGATCAGCTGTTTGGGAAAACCGGTCATGTTATAAATCGCGCCCGCTGGCTGCCTGAGTTGGGCGAAATCGTTAAGTGTGTTGTTTACCTGCAATACCAACTTCGATTTGTTTACAATTTAAAAACATAACCTCTTGTCTCTTCTAAAACATTTTAGTTTGTTTCATCACACAATCGTTAACATTAATTATGGAAGCATCTACTTCAAATACTAAAAAAGTTACATTAAAACATCAGAATGGAATGCGTTTTATTTGTTTTTTACAGATTATGAATTGGATTAAGCTACCACAGGTATGGAATAAATACACTTATGTAGAATAGTTTCTGTATAGATTAATTTTATTTAGATGGGTATTTTAAGAACAAATGAATAGAGAAATATAAATTACATACCAATGGAATAAATATGGTCAAAAATCAAATGCAAGTGAGATAAACAATTCTATTACTTCCTGTTCATTTCCTTATAGAGGCAGTGAAGCGAATAAAGAAAACAATAAAGGTATGCAATTAATGTCTTGTTTATATTTTGGTTTTATATGCAATAAAATTGAATATTTCAGATTCTGATCGATATTTATGGCCACGATCAGCTGTGCTACTCTTACTAGAGGAACTATTTAAACTAAAGGATGTATTGCTATTGCCTCACAAAAAAGAAAAGTGTTCAATGTTATATGTCTAATTTTATTAAGCCATGGATATAATGTCAGGTGGGAAACATGCGAAAGAAAATGGCGTGGCCTCCAGGCAATGTATAAAAAAATTAAACAAGACAGAAATTGGAGTGGTAATGCAGCAGTGACATGCGAATTTTTGATAAAGTTGATAATATTTTAGCAAGAGATCCTGCATATAATCCAGCCACTACAGCTCCCTTTGGCATTTTGGAAGAGGTAATATCTAATGATGAACAAGAAGTAAATCCAAAAAAAAAAGGAAAAGAGAAGAATGGGAGTGGTTTGAAACTCACTTTAAAGACATAAACAAAAACTTATCTGAAGTAAAAGAAACAATGGCTGAATTTGTTAATATCCAAAGGGAAAGAAACAGTATTTTTAATAGAGTTGCAGCTAGCCTCGAAAAATTAGCAAACAAATAGTAGCCTAGTCAGAGCATGTGGAAGGCCATACTAGTGAATGTTATGTTGAAAATTCAGAAATTCTATATTTATTTTGTTTTATTCTTAAATATATAAATATGTTAAGGGGTTTTATTTGAAAATTTAGAAATTCTATATTTACTTTGTTTTATTCTTAAATCTTACTTATTTAATAAATAAAGCTGTTAAGTGCTTTTATTGTTTTACTTGATATAAATATAAAAAATTATATACATCACACATTATTTTCAAATCACTTCAAATATAAATAGGAAATAATAGGAATGTGCTCAACAGTTATAAGTAGTTATAACGATACCAACATAACTGACAGAATATGTAAAATGTCACAAATAAACACCAATCAGCTGATTGGTCAGAATGAATCCGTTAAAATTCATGTTGACCAATGTGGTCAAACGAGATTGGGCGAACCGTATACTTAACGCGCCCTATCCCCCCAATTATGCTGAACAATATTATGTAACATAATCGATAATTGTAACATATTTTTAATGTAGGTACATAATACTGATACGTGATTTCTATATAGCGGCGCTGAATATGTATACGCAACCAATTCACAATTAATAAAAATTTTATAGCTCTAGTTAGTTCTGAGTATTGACCTCTTTTGGTTGTTAGCAAAGATATCTCTAGAGTGGTGGAAAATCATATAAATTTTGCAACACTCAGGGTATCAACACGGTGAATCCCATGAGGGGTTCCCTGTTCTAGGAAATGGGATTACGATATGTAGTGTATGTAGCGTACTAGGTGACTAGGTCGTTTTTTATTTAATCGTTATTAGAACAACAAGTGCGTAAATACTAGAAATAGTTTAAGCTGTACGGCAGTATGTCTGGTACAAGTGAAAAAGGTGGTATACACGATAGCTCTGATTCTGATTCAGAAAGAAAAACAAAAAGACTCGAGTATAAAAATACAAATAGACGAGAAAATAGACCACAACATTATAGAGCTGAATGGGATAATATTCCTGCTTTTAAAGGACGGTGAAAACAAGGCGAAGATCTTGAAATTCATTTTGATAATAAATAATCTTTTTTATTGTAAAATTTGTGAACTATTTGACGTGTATTTTTTGTATATGTAAAGTTCTGAAAAAAATTAAATTTATTTTTATTGATTTATACATTTCCAAATATGTACACTTGCATTTATTTTGAAAACAAAATCTTTGTAACATAATTTTCAGGAAAAATCGATAATTATGGCAACAGTGTACCATAATTTCTTCTTTAGCCTGTGGCCAGGGTTGCCGTTGCTGGCAACTTGTTGCCATTTTGGGCAACTTCCAACTAACTCTGGCAACATGGCAACAACTTTGTAAGAAATACAAAAAAATGGCAACATTTTACATTACAAAAATTAATTCCATATAAGTATTTCTACGAAATTTGTCATAATTAAAAGTAATAATAGGAAGACTTAATTTTAAAAAAATACTCGTGCTACGTATACATGTATGTATTACCGGTAGAATTACACATGTTGATTTGCATAAATGATATAGAGCGTTAAATGGTCAAGGTCAAAAGAATGTATAAACATTTTACTGCCAATGAAGGCAGGGGAAATCCCGATTTAGTGAGTCTAACGGTTTAAATGCCTATACACATACAATGGGTTAATGCTATAATATAATGTAAGTATTTGTACACCGAAGTGATAGTTGTTTATTCAATTAGTATAGGGAGCGATAGTGTTTTTTCCATTGTAAGAACAGACAGATAGCCGCTTTTATCAAAATTTGCATTCGAACTATTGTCTCTTCCACATAGCAGTGCTGCAGTGGAGAGAATATTAACTGCAATTAATTTAAATAAATCAAAAATTCATCATTATCTAACAACTAAGACATTTCTTAAAGACAATGAAGGAGAGTGTCACAATTTACAATTTGGAAAAATGGAAAAACAGAATTATAATAAATTATATATATGTAATCTTAAATATTATCCCAACTTTCTCCGTTATCTTTTATTGATGATTTACCTATTAAACATATATAAAATATTTATGTGATACATTTTAATACATATAGGCAAAAAATGTTGTAAGTTATTCTTTAATAAATTAGTAAACTATATACCCTATATGACCACACAAAATAGTTAAAATTATGGAATTATGTACAAATATTAATAGTTTTATAATTTTGGCAACTTTTGAATGAAAATGTTGGCAACTCCAGTGACTCAACCGCGGCAACGCTGCCTGTGGCAACCCTGCTAAGTAGTATTATATATATGCATACTGTTTACTTATTCCTTTTGTTCCTTTACTCGCTATCAATTAAAAAAAGTAAATAATGGCCGATCATGTTGACCAAGTTTATATGAATGACGCAATGCTTTTCGCAAATGCATTTGGTGTAAAGGAAGAACACTGCCAAGAAGACGTTTATGTAGATGACAAAGTATATATCTCTGAAACTGCTGTTACTGTAGATAATGCTGAATTACAAAACTCCTTTCGGTATAGCCAAATAAAACAGGATGAAGAGTCCACAAGTATGGGCAATACTAAAACGGAATTAGCATCATCTGAAGTGACTCTAGTACAAAATCACGACGTTCAAAAAGGAGGAGGGATCAGTGCTGATGATATTAAAATTGAAGTCGATAATGGACTACTATGTAAGTAAATGCATATTAACAGATGTCGATTGTAATGTTTGTTGTAGTGGTAATCTGAGACAATAATAACATGTTTAGTCAGAATAGATTCAAATTCTTACCATGATCATATTTACGAACATAATTTTTTTTTAATAATTGGTTTATTATATATATCTGTATGTGTAAATGTATATTTGCAACTACATCCTTGGTATATTGCTAATGGTGCATCACTAATTAGTTAATGGAATGTTATGAAAATTCGTGTTGCTTCTGATGTTATGTTGCTAGGTTAGGAAACTTCTAATAGCAACAATTCCATTAGAAGTTTCTGAGTGGGTTGTTTGTAAGTACTGATCAACATCTGCAGCATAAATATGAAATACAAGAAAACACAGAAAAATTAAAATGCATTTAGCATTTGTACTGTTTATTGTGAAGCAGAGTTTTAGATAATAGAATTATCTTTCTGTTATAAAGTGTCCTTACTACTTGGACACTCTATAACTGAATGATAATTTTATTTTCAAACCAGTTTTTGTCTCAAATACTAAGGTTCAGGTTATTTCAACTGCCAATTAAACCTTCACGGCTTCTTGACATACAAATATATATTATTTGATTATTTTGAGAGCTGACAGTATTAAATATACCTATAGACCGTGTCAACCCCATTATGCAGTAAAGGTTTAATAGCAATATTGCATCTCTTATTATGTATAGTAATCTCGTAATAACTCTATCTTTATCGAAATCGATAGCCATAAGACCTGTACTGCATAATGGGGTTGAGACGGACTATATGCTTCATCATTTTGTATTTATTTAAGAAATTATCAAGTGACAGTAAATGCTATGATTTTTAATCTGTATGTATTTGGCCAACAGACTGTGAACATTGTGAAGCATACTATATAGACTACTGCATCGAATGTGGAATGCTTGTGAATATTTTAAACAAGAATACATTGAACAGTGCAGATAAGGACGCACGAGCAGATATACCAAATGATATTTTAGAAATTCAAGATTGCTTTGGACAAACTGGAATATTCGCCTTGAGAATTATTCCTGCTGGTGTAAAATTTGGCCCTTTCACTGGACTCTGTGCATCAGAATGTTCCTGGGAAATGAAAGAGGAGAAATTTGTTTTGGACAAAAATAAATCCAAGTGTTTGAATTGGATGCAGTACGTCAAACCTACCAGGAATACTTCTGAACGAAACCTGCATGTCGTTCGATCTGAAGATAATATATATTATCAAAGCACTCGTCAAATCCAAGCTGGTGAAGAATTATTGGTGTATTTTGTTGACGATTACGGAAACAGCCCGAATAAAGTTATCAGAGAGGATTCTGTTATCACTATGAAAGACATAGTTAAGGACATATTTGCCTGCACATTTTGCTGCCTTGGATTCAGCTCGAAATCGCTTTTGGCCAAACATAAAACCCTTTGCGTTGGGGATGCAGCTGGACAGTTTTCAATTGAAGGTACCCTACCATTGTTGTTTCTTTATTTAAGCTTGTTGATTTTTGTATTTTAAAAGATATTATCTTAAGTTCTTGTAAGAATTGATTAAGTTGAAGAACATTCTAAGGAAGAATTTGTTTAAGGTTGATATTGATTTATTCAGTGCTTTTAAAAATTAAATTTTAACACCTGTGCCATTTTACCAGTTATAATTCTTTTAAATCGAAAATTAATAATTGACACTCCTACATTACTTGAAAGTAAATACTCACAAATTGTTAAATTTTTCTTTACATAAAAATCATTTTGTGCTTACGATATTTTATGATCTTTGCCTTTTACAAAAACTACATCAATTTAAGTTATGCATATAATTTAATGGAAACGTTTTTCATACAATTCTAGAACTCATGCAGTGCTCGTTTTGCAAAATCCACTTGGATCGGAAGGAATATTTGGATCATCATATGGCCTTCTGCTGCGAGAGGAATGCTAGGTACGACTGCTTCTTATATAATTATACAGATGAAGTGTGAGGCTGAAATGACTTTTTGTTAAACCTCCTTCATTATTATATACAATAAATGAATGGATATGCATAAAATTGTCGTTTTCAAGCCGTTTAGAGTGAGAGTCTATGTCGCACCATTTAGTGGAGGCAGTTTTGTCATTACATTCACGTGATTTGATGTAAGAATGCATAAACATATTTTATAATCATATTTTAACATCAACAAAGATCAAGCTCTCTCCAGTTAATTTGCACGACATAAATTAGTGGTTGGCTATATGAAATTGTTACCGACATAGTCGTAATACTAAACTTGGATGAATAATTTACAATAGAAAATAAGGATGAAATTAAGAGGGTAGGTTTATATGAAATTGGCAATTGTACCATTACACAATAACTGCCATTTATTATGTTATATATAGCACAGATAATACAATACAGGCAAACCGTCCTTATGCATCAGATGGTAACTCTACATTCGGTTTAAAAATACGCACTAATAGTGCGACACGGAATATAAAATAAATTCTAATACTAAGATGCCGTCGAGTTTCGTAAATTTCCGCACTGAAATAGTTCGCACTATCACACACGAGATGACCTTATTAATGGGAAATCCGAGTTGCTTTTTACGATTAACATTTATAAACACATATAAGACTTGTCCCAACCCATTGTGGCTAAAATATAAAAAACTCCGGACGCTTCTACCTACGCCGATGAAGAAAGGAATTTAACACTAAAATCGACTTTTTTGCTGTGCGTTATCTCGACGAAAACAGATGTGCTGTTCTCCATATGAATAGTGCTATTCAGTAAGTTCGTGATGTTATACACTATTTCTTTTGTCCATCGTATTTCGGGCTAATACGTCCGGACCTTACGATGTGTCAACATTATAAAGCAAAAAAAATGTTGCTGTTCCACAAATATTTCTGGCTTTTCCAATACATATATTTTATTTTTTAAGGGCGAGACAGAATGCGTTATTAAGATCTGGGTTTTGTGGAATTTGTAATGGTATTACTAAATTTTATGACTTGTTACTTATTATTTCGTGCAATGTTTTATAGAAAACTAAAATAGGACAAAAACAATTTTGTGTTGAAACAATAACAGTGCCTGTTTTTATTATAAACTATAAAATTTATTATATTCTTTAATAGGGAATGCTTGGAATTATTGAAAATTATATTCTTCCCAATCGGCACTGATATTGTTAATTAAGCGAATTTCAAAATTCGGATAGGAAGTAACACTTTGACTCTTTGCGAGTAGCACTTTCATTCGAATATCTCGCCAAGTATGCATCCTATAGAGATTTATTAAGAGAATAGAAGTAGTACAGTAGGATTTTGTTTATTTTTTCAGAAGATAAAAGTATTTAAATCATAGTTTAGAACAACTTTTGTATAATTTGAAACGCATACACGTATAAGAAAGTCGTGTGGTGGCCACGCCTCAATTTTTTTCTTTCTATTACTACATAAACTTTTCTTTTTATTGGAAGTATTTATGTAACTCTGTCGGAAAACATTCCCTGTAAGTTTTCTTCTACTTCTATTTAATTCACATGCAAGGGAATATCATCTTCATCAGACATATCTAGGAGAAAAACAAAGAAAATAAGATACTTATAACTATTGCTTTAAACTATAATTGAATCGCCGAACAGATGCAGTAGCAACAGCGCACGAGAAATGCGTCACTTGAACGTCATATGTAAAATAACGCTTACTATTGGTTCGTTTGCAAGGACGGCCACACTAGAATAAATTTAGTACAGTGTTTTGACAGTTTCAATTTTGCATTATTACTATTTTATTCTTTCTCAGTTTCTTTGCTTAATATCTAACAAAAAGTATTTCTGAATACTACTGTACATTGTTTTTTTAACAAACGTAAGAAAGAAAAATGAAATATAACATCAGAAGATGATTTTGAAATATCTGCGTTATAGGCTATAAACTCAATCCTACGTTTAATCACCTGTGGTATCAGTCTCCCCCTTTGTGTAACATTCTGGAGAATTCATCTCCTAGGATGAGGCCCTTCAATCATTTCCCAGTAGAAGACAAGGGAGAGGTTTTTGAATATATTCAAAAGCTTACAAGAACAGCCAGGTACTTCGAAAGTTGATAACGTTGCAACTACAGCAACAGCAGCGGGTAAATATTAATGTTATGTTTTGAATAGTAAAGTCTCATTTTGGTCATTTATATTCAGGAATATCAGAACGCAGTGTTTACAAGGTTTTGCAAGAATATAGTGCTGAGCATAAGTTTCAATCATCAAAGAAATATCATAGGAAAAAGGCCATACTGGACAACTTTGATGATGTAATGCGGAATAGCATTCGAGGAATTATTCACTCCTTTTTTTTTTAAACGAACCTCCAACTGTACAGAAAATTCTTATAGTGATAAATGAAAGAGACGATTTACCAAACTTTAAAATTTCAACTCTCAGAAAATTAATAAGAGAACTGAACTTTCGGTAAAGTATAATGAACATGTTTGTTTCTTTTTATAAACAGTTTTGCATTTGTAGTTATCAAAAGAGGAAACGCAATAGCCTTATATATTAATACTATAGTTATACAACTGAAGGTTAGTTCGTGTAGGTAGCCAACAGAGGGGTTGGGCAGTAGGATGTGCCCATTCATAAATTTCTCCCGCTTAATTTGTTATAGTAAAAGCAGTCTTTTCGTAGTAGTAAAGAGAAGCCAATGGGAGCTTAAAGGAAGTGACGCAATTATCCAATTACTACACCAATCGTGTTTGTTACAATTTTATAGGCGTTTTGCTTTAGATTTAAATTTCTTAAAATATTTTGAATTAAGGGACCAATATGATAAGTCTACTGACACTAATTTTTTAAATTCCAAAAATAAGTGATGTGATTTTGGATGTTAAATGTTATTCTGAAATACATATTGCAAGACGATGTAACGAAGAAATGTTATTTTTCCTATATATTTTATCTTATAAGTGACAATGATATTGCAGTACAAGCTGAAAAAGGTTCAAACTACCAACCTTTAAAAAAATCTTTGCTTGGTTAGGAATTAGTTTGTTTGTATAAGTTATTGGGTATGTACTATCCTCAACAATAATTGATGATTATTCATCCAGGCTTGCATCATGGCAGTTGTTGTTACGATTCATGCTTGAATAAAATAAAAGTAACTAGAACCATAATAAAATAAGTAATGTCAAAGCCGAGTACATTTAAGTGTGTATCTAATTAACTTTTACGAAGTGATATACCTCACTTCAACCAGTATGAAGGCTAAAATTCTACATATATAACACAATAAAATCCATAAAGATTTCAAACAATTGCAATTAAACGTGGGTGATAGAAAAATTAAATAGTAGAAATACAAGTAAACTAGTTTTGTTTGATAACCCCAACATAATTTCAATTATTAAGAATTACTATTATTGAGAGCAATTTTTAAAATCGCAGGTAAATACAAATTGAAGAAACGTCCATACACAGACCACGTGTAGGCAGTACTTACTATATTGATAATTACCAAGAATGTAAATGTATAATGAAAGTTGCTGCGACTTCCCTGATGAGATGAAGTTTTGTGGGTGTAAAAGCAGGATTAATTATAACACTTCTACAGTAAGAAGGATAGTGTTTCTATTATAATAATAAATTTATTATATCAATAATAAGATATACATACAATTTACACAATAGCACATTCAAGCAAAAATGTGATGATAACAAGTAATCAAAGGAAAAATTTATAATGTCACTGACATTGTAAAATACTTCTTGAACGAAGATGTCTTTTATTTTATCTTTGGATACGAAAGTAGAAAGATGTCTACACATAACTTTGATTTTGTTAAATAATTACCAGTGACGATGTGGTACTGAAGTGGCTTTGGCCCTATGAAATGTGGCATGTGCAGCAAATAGTTATGACGGGTGGAGACTTCTGTAATCTCACCCCCAGTGGTCAGGTGTTGCAGCCTTTTCAAAGCCTTTGTTAGTTGCTGCAGAATATATGTCGGGGCTAATGGAATTATCAAAAGTTCTCTGAAGAAGTTTGCAGTGGTTAGTTTGTGAAACACAGACAATTGCTCGAACAGCCTTCTTCTGCAGGATAAACACCTTTTCTACATAGGCCTACTTACCCCATATTGGTTAAACATTGTTGATATGTGATTTGATAGTCCATAGTATGTCGTTATTGCAGTAGACTATCAGTTATAAATCTGATAAGTTTAATTGCATAAGTAGCAGAAGACAAGTGTTTGATTAATTCATCTATCTGCGGCTTCCATATTAATCTTGTGTCTATAGTCTAATATCAAGGAACTTTCAATTCGTAGAATATATGATTGATCTATGTTTACTAGTAAAGTAAATTGTCTTACATTTATTCTGGTTAAGTGATAAACGATTGGCTGTGAACCATTTAAATGTCTAAATTCTGGAGATACCAAAACCTTAAAATAATGTGGTGTTTATAATGCATTTTCTTTGTAAAACGTACTACATTACTGGTTTGAATGCCTCACATAAACCAGTCAAGTTGATAAAACCATGCAAAGCAACTTAATAAATGTTGTGGTTCGGATAGCTTTTAATTACTTTTTCTTCTTTTACATATGAAATATATAGAAGACTGTTTTAGACATACCTGTTGAACACATAGAAAAAAAGAAAATAACCCAAACTCTGAACCAGGAACAGACTGACATTTCATGTAGGTATTTAATAAAAATGCTGGCTTTTAATACCGTTTCCTTGTTTAGATTTATTTCTTTAAAAAACATGAATACGTTTTTTAAAAAGCCTTTCGTAAGTTATTTTTTTTTATTATGTTATAAAAGGGTAATTGTGAGTATAATAAGGGAAAAAATAGTAATCCTACGATTCTTCAATAAAACATTTACTTAAAATCTACTCTATCATAGTTATAGCTATATAGGTTATATTGATATGTAATTCAAGGGCAAACGATGTGAAAAGCAAATCAAACAAAATATACTCTTATGTAAAATTTAATAGAAAATATCAAAATATATTTACATTTTTTATAAACTTCCGGATTAAATTGTGGGAGTGGCGTTGAGAATATTTCATTGGCTGAGCACTTTCATTCATTGATATTAATCCATTTGAAAGATATCAGAGGACGACACTTTACTACATAAGAAATATTTACAGTTTTCTCTAGGTTGTATAACTATAGTATTCATACACAAGGGTAATAGTATTCTAAAAGAAAAAAATTATATTATTGGAACACCGATATATTTACTTAGACGAAACATGGGTGAACGCGGGGCACACAGTAAAGAAAGTGTTGGCAGACACATCAGTGCTTACTGCGAGACAAGCATTTATAGATGGTCTGTCCACAGGCCTTAAAAATCCTTCCTGAAAAGGTTAATTATAGGTTCTGACGAGGAATTTGTAGAGGATGGCTTGCTTGTTTTGAAACTAAAAAGACAGGCGATTACCACGAATACATGAATGCGGAGAGATTTGAAGAGTGGTTTCAACATTTTCTGCCCAACTTGAGAGAAAACGCAGTGATTGTTTTGGATAATGCACCATATCACAGTCACAATATAAATAAACCACCTACGGCAAACAACCGCAAAGCTGAAACTCAACAATGGCTTGTAAATCAAAACATACCATATGAAGATGACATGGTGAAGGCGGAATTATTAGCATTAGGAGGAAAATGTGATCAGCCTTGTGAAATATGCTGTAGATGAGATAATTGAAGCATCAAATAGGATTGTATGCGGCTACCTCCATACCATTGTGAATTAAATCCGATAGAGTTGATATGGGCACAAGTTGCTAGGCACAATGTATCATTCAAACTGGAGAATGTAAAGCAATTATTTCAACAAGGTGTGTTCAATATTTTATGTGAAAATTGGAAAAACGCAATTAAACATGTGGTTAATGCGGAAATCAAAATGTGGGAACTTGTAATTTAATAGATTGTCAAGAAGACTCATTAATTATAACACGTGATGATTCCACTACATCATCTTCTATTGAAGACTAATTAATAGTGAGACTGATTTGATGCTCTATTTGTAAATCACTGCTTTCTTATACTTTTATTTTTTATATGTAAATTCATCTATTGATGAATGAATAAACACATTTTCTTTGTATCACGTAAGTAATCATAGAAACTTAAAATATATTTTCTCCTAATAGTGTAATATATTGCATTAAAATTTTTCGAACCTGTCGTTTTCTTTATTTTTTCCCATTTCCCCAATTTACAAGGAATTGGACAAAAAATAAAAATTAAATTACTACTGTATATTCATTAAATGTGCATTTATTTTGAAGAAAATTATTCTTTGATTTCACCACTTTAGCTACCTTAAGCTTGCTTTAAATAAATTGTCATACAAATGCAACTATATACAGAATATTAAACAATGTTGTTTATTATAATATACTATTCCAAACGTCAAACAAATGATCATATCACAACATTTCTTGTTCACATAAACCTAAAGAGAGGACGGCTCTTGTATTTTATTTTCATTTCATCTTCCTTTCGATTATACGTAAAATAATCTAAAGTAATGGAAAGTATTGGTAACTAGTCGAAACACAGCTTATATTACCTACATTGCATTAATGTTCGTCTATTATAATTACATTTATATAGGAGAATGTGTAGAATCCTTGCATCGAAATATGGGGTTAGAACTACATATTTGTTTATAACTACTAATGTCAAAATATTTATGGTAGGTCTATGAGTTAAGCGTTGTGAATTTGCCTTTTTAAGCTATTATGTCAATGCAATGTTGCTACTGCATCTGTTCGGCGATTCAACTATATACCTCCATTTTCTATGTTGTCATTCCTAACGATGTTATGCATGACAGTAATTGCTATAATAACTGCCTTTCTTGTTTCCAGATTTAAATTCAGCCCATTAAAGAAGCAACAGAATTTGTTTTTCATTATACCAAATAATCTTTCTACAACATTCGTGTAGTAATATGGGCTGCATTGTATCCTTCAGTATTTGTTTGGGGGTTCAAAATTGGGGTGAGGAGGTATCGAGAACAGAAATATCCCCAAGTAATATACCATCACTCGGCATTTTGCATCACTCACCACCTTATTAGAAAATGTAACTGAAGTCATACTTATATATTGTTATTGTCTACTTATTTGCACATTTGAGGAATAGTACCATATACGATTCTAAAGCAATAAGAGATTGTCACCTCCGGGATTTTTGATTTTTACTTGTGTGCCAACAATATTTGGACACCAAGCAGTGTATAAAACTCGCCTTTCATTTCTCCCAAGGCATTATTTTCTCTTGGAAAATTAATGAATTCTTGTCGGTGTCTAGCTATTGCCTCAACAATTATTTCACAAGCAAACTCAATTGTGACTGTGACAGACCATGATGTTCAGCTATGACGGAAATTCCTTTCTTATTTATTTCTTTTTTGGTATGTATTTCTACCTACCTATATCTTATCCATACGCCCCCTTAGCTAAATAGCGTATACTGGCAAGTACTTGAATATCTGCACTAATTGGTAATCCCTGATTACTATTTCCCTGTTCAATTTCATCTATAACGAGACTAATAATAAATCTTACAGCTTCTTTGCGCATTGCATATTTTTTTTAGAAGATAAGTCGTCGTATACTTCGAAAGGATTCTTTCTTGCCAAGTATACCCTTGGATTGCGATTTATTACAATCTTTACTTCTTCCACCTCATATAATTCGCCTTGGATATTAATTAGATCTTTCAGTTCTTATAAAAAATACCAACAACTCACATACATAACCTTTACTATTTACAAATCGCGCGCACTTTTGGTCTGCTTTCGACAGAAACCGATGGATTTGCTATGTTGCCAACGCAGAAATGCCATTAGAATAATACTAGTTAGTTAGTAGCCACTAAATATGCTACTATTAATAGGTACTGTTACTATCCACTTAACAGGACGTTAGGGCTACTAACTAATAGCGTATTGTAACGAAATGTGTTTACATTAAATAAAAGAATCAGATCTCTCGGCGCGATAAAAACGAAATTGTCACACGCAAAAAGGGGCAGACCGGGCAACGTATAAAAACGCTCTTATTTACACACCGCCATAAATCATCTCTCTCTCGGCTGGTAAATATCGTAAATGCAGTGAGTCATCTCACAGATGTGCGACGTAAGCAAGGAAAAGTCTAGATTTCCACTGGTATATTGCCAAATTTACTGGTACTGTTCGAGAACATTTCATGCATGTGTATATAAGGCGACTGGGTCACCGGGATTCATTCATTACGGGATTCATTGCGGAGAAGGAATCGCGGAGTAATTCGGTAGTCTCGAGTGGTCTCGTGGGAACAGTGGAAATAAATAGTGGTAGCCAGATAAATAAATATAGTAGTGCGTCTTATATAAATAGAACTGTTATATAAATAAATACGGACAGAGATATTAGTTAAATAAATAAATACCTGTGATAATTAAATTGTAGTAGTTTAAGTGTGATAAGTTAGTTTTATATTTTATATTGTTAAATAATTTTAAGTATATAAATATACAGACTGTTTTAAATAAATAATTGCAGCACGAGTTGTTTATTGGAACCCGAAAACGTTATAATATTAACGCGCTATTAAGACATTGTCTATTAATAAGGCAGTTTATGTTTAGTATAAGATTCGTAAGTAATATTTTCTTATTTTCAGGAAAGGCGTTCTGTCGATACCACCGGCTGAGCAAGCGACAACAGCATTAAACAGACGCAAGAGATGCATCCGTCCAATCTATAGATGTCAGCAGTGCAAGTACAGGACGAAGTATCAAGCAGATCTCAAGGAGCATACTAACAACCAGCATTACAAAGTTAACAAGTATAAATGTGGGATTTGTAACAGCCGTTTCAAGACTAGAGAATCCCTCAGGCTGCACTTGGAAAATACGCACGCTTTTGTTAGACGAAACGATTCCCATGAGCATCCCGCGACTGATTATAGGAATACACATCTAAAAGAAGAAAAATTGAGGTCACGGGATCAAAAGAAAATATTTAAGTGTTCGCTTTGTGTGTTTCAAACAAAATACAAACAATATTTGAGAAAGCATATAAAAATTGTACATTTGAAGATTTATGATTATAAATGTGGTTCTTGTGAATTTGGAACAAACTTCAAAAGAGATTTAGAAAGACATATAAAAAGTAAACATTTGAAGCAATTTGATTATAAATGTGACACTTGTAAATTTCGAACAAACAACAAATATCATTTAGAAGAACATATAAAAACCAAACATTTGAAGCAATTTGATTATAAATGTGGCTCTTGTGAATTTAGAACAAACCACAGAAGTGTTTTAAAAATACATATAAAAGCTATACATTTGAAGCAATTTGATTATAAATGTGACACTTGTAAATTTCGAACAAACAACAAACATCATTTAGAAGAACATATAAAAACTAAACATTTGAAGCAATTTGATTATAAATGTGACACTTGTAAATTTCGAACAAACAACAAACATCATTTAGAAGAACATATAAAAACTAAACATTTGAAGCAATTTCATTATAAATGTGACTCTTGTGAATATAGAACAAACAAGAAATGTAATTTAGAAACACATATAAAAAGTAAACATTTGAGGAGATTTGATTATAATTGTGAGTCTTGTGAATTTAAAACAAACAAGAAAAGTAATTTAAAAATACATATAAAAACCAAACATTTCAAGCAATTTGATTATAAATGTGACTCTTGTGAATTTGAAACAAACAATAAATGTAATTTAGAAAGACATATAAAAAGTAAACATTTGAGGGGATTTGATTATAATTGTGAGTCTTGTGAATTTAAAACAAACAACAAAAGTAATTTAAAAATACATATAAAAACCAAGCATTTCAAGCAATTTGAATATAAATGTGACTCTTGTGAATTTAAAACAAACGACAAAGGTTATTTAGGAAGACATATAAAAAGTAAACATTTGAAGATGTTTGATTATAAATGTGACTCTTGTGAATTTAAAACAAACTTCAAAAGTAATTTAGAAGGACATATAAAAAGTAAACATTTGAAGATGTTTCATTATAAATGTGAGTCTTGTGAATTTAAAACAAACCTCAAAAGTGCTTTAGAACTACATACAGAAACTAAACATCTGAAGGAATTTGATTATAAATGTGGTTCATGTGAATTTGTAACAAACAACAAAACTGTTTTAAAAACACATAAAAAGTAAACATTCCAAGAAATTCGACTATAGATGTGACTCTTGCGAATTTGAAACAAACAACAAATGTAATTTGGAAGTGCATATGAAAACTAAACATTTGAAGAAATTTGATTACAAATGTGACTCTTGTGAATTTGAAACAAACAACAAATGTAATTTAAAAAGTCATATAAAAGCTAAACATTTGGAGGAATTTAATTTTAAATGTGACTCTTGTGAATTTGGAACGAAGAACAAATGTCTGTGAATTTGGACCAACAAAACAAAAGTTTGTTTAAACCTCCAGTTCTGAGAACTAGTAGTTAAGTGTTCGGTCTTTCAGAACGCGTAATTCGAAAACCGTTCGGAACGGTTCTAATAGTTCTGGATGGTGAGCTAGTATATGAAAGTCTGCTAAATGAATATGTTTATCGTATTTATGTTCAAGTGCAGAGTTTGGAGTTGTAGGTTGGTTTTTAAGTTGTTGTTTGAGTACCTATTTGTTTTTGTTTTTTTTATTTTAGTTTGTGATATGAGTATTGGTGTGATTCGGTTCATTAAACTTGTTTTTAATTTTTTTGCAGTTGTTTTTATTCACACCCATTATATCAATGTTGTAATAGCCAAAGTAAACAGCTATAAGTATGTGATTAAACATTCAATCTTCAAATGGTGGTTTATTGTTTTAGAAATTACTTCAGTTACTTCCATCTGCCATGTTCTTGAGTCTAGCAAGTGATTCTTTCTCCAAGAATAAAGTGCATGTAATGGTACAATTATAGGAATTTGCGAACATGTGAAAAATTAATTTATAATTATAATATATTGATAGACAAACCTACATATTTGGTAAACTTAGACAATCTAGTATTTAGTATGTCAACTAAGCTTATAATTTTTGATTTGATGTGTCCCCATTGAGATTTAAGAAAAATAAAGGGATTCTGTGATAGCAATATATTAGATAACCGAACAATCTATTATATGTATGTATTTGTACTAGCCTGTTATGTCATGAAAATTATAATAAATTGCAAGTTAATGTGACCCCCAGACTTGTATGACACAAAACGTTCAGAGTTTGATTAATGTAAGTACCAAATGATGTAGGTATTACAATTCAAATTACCAAAAAGGCTTCAATTCTCAATATTCTCCGAACTGGATTAAAAGAGTGTACTACTTCACAGATTAAAAATAATCTTAAAAAATATCTTGGGCATAATTTTTTACTTTAAATGAATAAGTAAACGAAAAGAAAAGGAGCTGGTGTTGAACACTGAAAATGTAAATGAAAAGTGTGAACACATGGATGTTAAAACTAACATCAAGCAGTAAATAATTACTGTGTCTTACATATATACCTTTATACGTAAAACGCATATGTATACAGGGTGTCTCAGCTTTTTTGTTACAGGTATTATCTATTTTCACTGTATAGATATCAGAAAACTTTTCAAATAAAAGTTACTTGATATTATAATGTGTCGGAAATGACAAACAGAGAATTTTATTTGCTCGTGACCTTGAAGGAGATTTCAAGGTCAACTTTGTTTTTTTTAATGGATATATGCATTTTTTAATGTTGCATCTTATTTATCAAAAACTAATAAATAACTTTTATTTGATCCATTTTTTATTTTGCCTTGTCAGTTTTGACACAATTCAGATAAACTTGTCAAAAGCAATTTTTATTAACTTAAAGGAATACGATAATTATAAGTAATTCAGTGCAAAAAAAATTAAAAAAAAAAGAGTAAGTATTTCAATAATAAATATCTCAAATTAGTGTATGTAGTTGGATAAGAAGACAAAACAAGAGGCATTAATTTAATAAATGTTCAAATTGGGCTCCATCAGCGTGGACACAAGCTTCCAAACGACGTCTTAATCCTCTGTTGCAAGATGAAAGTATCATTCCGTGAGTCATAATCCGGCACCCCATGCGAATTCGATTTTTCAGATCATCAAGATCTGCCGACCGAACTTGATATACAAATTCCTTTAAATAACCCCACATGAAAAAATCAACAGGCGATAAATCCGGGGAACGAGCAGGCCAAGGGATAGAACCTCTATTTCCAATCCATCCATTGGGGTACAGCGCATTTAAATAATTCGTCACAATTTGCGCATTATGGGGCGGAGCACCATCTTGTTGCCAAATTATGTCTCGTCTTTCATTAAGAGGAATATCTTCCATTAAATCGGGAAGCACATTTTGTAAAAAATGTAAATAACGTTGTCCTGTCAGGGTTCCTTCGTAAAAGTGGGGCCAATTAAATGCCCATTAAACATTCCACACCATACATTGGTTCTCCACACTGTTTGAAAGCGTGCTTCCTCGATCCACCGCGGATTTTGGTTGGACCAATAATGCGCATTATGTTTGTTCACAACACCATTATTATGAAAGCGACTTTCGTCACTCCACAAAATACAATTAAGATAATATGGATTTTCATCTTCTAGAACTTGCAATCGTGCAATGAAATCCAGGCGTCTTTGTAAATCGTTTAGTCTTAATTCTTGTGATAAATGAACTTTAAATGGATGGTACCGATGCCCTTTTAAAATTCTATGTACTTTAGCTTTACTAACGCCAATTTCTTCTGCCAAACGTCGAAGTGAAACATGGGGGTTTACAGCTACATAAGCCAAAATGTTGATTACCTTTTCTTCATTTCTAGCAGGAGCATTATGGTTAGCATGTTTTACGGTAGAGGGAAATGAACCAGTTCGTAACTTCGCTTCTACTCTATTAAATGTTGTATGTGATGGATGATGACGTTCCGGAAATCTTTCTCGATACAAATTTGCAGCTTCTCGGGAATTCCTTCTGCATTCTGCGTAGACTATTAACATATCTACATATTCGTTGGAGTTGTATGTAAGTGGCATATTAAAAAGCTGCGGATAACGCAAGTCAAATCTTTGTGATTTAAGCAAGACTGACAGTTGTTGACTGACAGAACACAACTTTTTACTTTTGACAAGTTTATCTGAATTGTGTCAAAACTGACACGGCAAAATAAAAAATGCATCAAATAAAAGTTATTTATTAGCTTTTGAAAAATAAGATGCAATATTAAAAAATACATATATCCATTAAAAAAAACAAAGGTCACCTTAAAATCTCCTTCAAGGTCACGAGCAAATAAAATCCTCTATTTGTCATTTTCGACACATCATAATATCAAGTAACTTTTATTTGAAAAGTTTTTTGATAACTATACAGGGAAAGTAGATAATGCCTGTAACGCAAAAGCTGAGACACCCTGTATATGCATGTGTTTGATCTCAAACACATGCATATATACTATTATATACATATACGTTTTACGTATAAAGGTATATATGTAAGACACAGTAATTATTTACTGAAAATATATTGTAATATATTTGTTTAAATCCATTATGATTTTATAGTTATGTAATACATATTTATTAATGTGTGTGAGCATTTGATGTACATACTGCAGTGATCTTGAATAAATAATAATGTGTAAATAAATGAATTTTATATCACTTGCAATTTTATGTTTAGTTAAGTAAGGATTTCTTATTGTGTGCGTTCATATTATATACATAAGTGCTTAATAAAGGTAAGAATTTTTCTTTATTTATATTTATTCACATTTATATCTATATGTACATTGGCATTTATTTATTTAAGTCAACAATACATCATCGTTAGAAATTGAAAAGGTGAAAGGGGTTCATGATAAATTTAACCAACGTATACCGACGATCATGAATGTTTTCCCTTTATTTCCGAATGTGAGCAAGACAAAGAAAATACGAATAAAACTTCCCAACAATGCGAAGAGATGGTTCAAGAATGAAGTAAACAACAATCAAGAAATTTACAACATAATAAGGATGTGGCAATGAACTTTAAGTTGTATTTAAAAGTTGTAAATAATGTTATTTACTTACCAGGCCAATGTTTGATAGATAACATCCTGTGTATTATATCTGTATTTCACTATTGCTCACATTGATATCAATTTTAACTTTTTACAAATAACAAATGCAGACGTATCACTCCAAGTTTTATTTAAATTAATTTTTACTTTATTCATATTTACCATGATATGTATAAATATTCACTATATTGATAATTTATGAAAACTTCATTTTATTTAAGTAAAATAATAAAAGAATCTTAATAAATTTTTATAAGGTTATAATTTTAAGACACATTAAATGTTACGGGTAAAGGATCGAGCAGGTGTTTCTCGCACAAACACGTCTGGCTTTGGCAGGGATCGACCGGGTGGACTGGCACAAAAAGTATTGTTTATCAGGTGCACGCCTGAGTCATAAACGTATAGACGAATTTATATTCGCATGTTTGTTTACCTTTTTCAAGGATTATTAATACACTGTTTCCCCATGCAACCGATAAGAGCAGCACCGTCGACGTACAATTTTGGAGGTGGATTCGTGTTTTACGAGAGTTGCCGTACGTTTTTGTAAGGAAATTTAAGGATAAAAGCGCGGACAGATAAAATTTCCGGGATTGCTTGGTGAAAACCGCAATATTAACTAGTCTAAAAGTAGGTGAAAACCACTTCCTCCCTCCTCTTTAATAGGATTATTTTAAATTCCGGACTTAGAAAAATTTTGAGATTTTCAATACTTATAAAATTTTTACAAGATTCTACACTTATAATAATTTATTTTTAAACATGCAGCGCGTATTACATTAAAATGTCTAGATGTATTCGAATAACTACCTATGTATGAAATACTTTTATTTTATGAACTCGGTTTTTGAATTTATTTAATTTCATTTTATTTTCTTCTTTCTAGAGAGTTTTGTTTTGCATGTAGGGTACTATGCCGTACGTTATGACAAAGCCTTCTAGCATTTGTGATGATAACTTTGAATAGCATAATCATTTTTCTTTTCCGTATAATTTATTTTTCTTTTAAAATTTATTCATCCTACAAAGGATATTTGGAATTAATAATTTTGTTTATGTGTATATAGGTTATATATTAAGTGAATAAAATATTCATTGAGAATTATGGAAGAGTTTAATACGATGTATGAAGAGTTAAGGTGATTAAACAATATTTGTTATAAATGTGTGTATAGTGGCGTCTCAAAGTTCTTTATTTGTAGTGGTGTTTTTTGTATTGGAATTTCGTGAAAAAGGTAAAGTTTATTTTCTTTTAATGTATATATATTATTTCTTTTGATATGAGAATTAAATGTGTTTTGTAGTATTTGGGTGTTCAATATTAACGTGTTGAATAATACATCAGGGATGTGTGAAATGAATTATGTCATTATTTAATTCATAGCATGGAGTCCTGGTGAATTTGAAATACACGAATTGGTCTTGGTGGTACTGCGTTTTGGGAGCGAGAAAAGGCACCAGGCAGAACTAATCAGGGCTGAGTTAATTTATTGAATACGCAGAGACGTTGTTTTATTTCACTTTATTTATTCAATTAAATATATATATATTCCTTAAGGAGTGTGCACATGATGATGTATGTTCGGGTTGTGTCCGACGAGCTGAAAATGACATGCTCGTAGGGTGGAACTTTGGGATACTCTTCTGTGTGAATTTGTTATCTGATGGTACTGTGTTGGGAGCGAGAAAAGGCGCCGGACAGGACTAATTAGGGCAAAGCCACTTCCTTAATGTCTATATTTTGTTAGCAAATTGTAGACCGCACAAATTTTTATTTTTATTTTAAATTCCAGTACAATTCATCACGGTTAATTTATTTTAATTTTGATTGTTTACATGTATCTATGACAAATATTAATAATAATAATCACGTTCACATTTTTAGATATAAGCTTGCACGACATGATGATTTCATTTATTCTTTATTTCTTGTAGTATTTTATTGATTAGGATGTATAAATTTGGGATTATGACTGAATATTGATTTTTGATGTGTAAATATTTGTAGATTAAAACTTTTGAATTCATTTAAAATTATTTTATTTTAATAAATTAGATGTTAAGATTTATTTTGTATTTTATTTCTTTACCTGACCTGGAGATGATTAAAGAGAAGGAGAATCAAGTCATATTTTCTGCCCCTGAGAGAACTATTTATTTTCAAACTGAGCTAGTTACATGTAGAATGTTTTGCTTAACCTACCTTTCAGCAGAAAGTTCACCGTATCATAGTCTAGCATAAGGCCTAGCACTAGGATGCGTGCTTGACTCTCAGTTACGCATTGATTAAGTAAACTAAGTTCATTTTATTTATATATAAATTTGTAAGAGTCACAGCATATATATGGCGACCAACGTAGTGGGGCAAAGCTTCTACATTTTAAACTGTTTAGATAAAAATTAATTGATTATTTAATATTCAGATAGCTGTGTAATTAAAGGGAGGTATTTTCACCTTTAAGTGCACTTGAATAATTAATAAATATAATTCACAAGTAAAATTTTGTCAAGTTTTGATTTATTTTTCTCCACAAATAAGTCTCTTTAAGTGCCAGGACAGATAAAGTAAATATGTCTGAGTATAAAGGCGAGGGTGAAAATCCTGAAAGTGGTATGGATACCAAATATTTATTTGAAACGTACAGGGAACCACAAGGCATTTCCTCTGTGACAGATTCAGAAAAGACGCTACCTCTTGATGAGGATGAAAATGTAACTGAAGATGTAAAAATTGAAACGAAAGAAATGCCAGGTGGAGACAGATTTGATATTTTATTTGAAAAACTTTTCTGTAAGTTGGAATGTGACAAGATAGAGATGAATAAAAAGTTTGATGAGAATAAAACTGAAATGAATAAGAAGTTTGATGAGAAGTTTAAAGAAAATAAAGAAGATATAAACAAAAAGTTGGATGAAAATAAAGCTGAGATGAAAGAAGAGATGAATAGAAATAAAATAGAGATACAAACTGTGGTAAAGTCAATGAATGAGAAGATTGACGAAAGAATTAAAGCCTGTAGAATGGAAATGTCTGCAATGAATAATAAAATAAAAGAAGATGTGAAACAAAGCACGACACAGATCAATGAAAAAATTGAAGCAAATGAAAAGAAATGCAAGGATAGCAGTAATTTTTTAATAGATGAAATGAACCAGAGAGCTAGGGTAACAAATGAAAATTTTAAACAGATAGAAGAAAGGATTGGAGGACAAGATGAGAAAATACAACTCTTGGAACTGAAGGTGGACAGTAGTGCCATGTCAGTTCAGAAAGAGGTTCAAAACTTAACAGGCAAGTTTGAGGACTGTAAAGTTAAATATGGTGCATGCACAGACTCTCTTTTAAAGCTACAGGATATGACATTAAATTGTCAAGACACGATTAAGAATTTGAAAACAAGAGTTGAACAAGGTACAATTACACCTTGTGTTGTACCACAACAGATATCAATCGGCACGGAAAATATACCAAAATTTTCTGGGTATAACAAAGACAACCCAATGGCATTTCTTAAAACCATTAAGACATATATTCGTGGTATCAATGATGATATGTCAAAGTTACATTTTATGAGAGGGTGTCTTAGAGATTATGCGTTATTATGGTATGATATGGTAATTGATGAGGTACAGACGTACGAAGAATTAGAGAATATGTTTATTAGGCAGTACTGGGGACAAACTCAACAAAGACGCATTAGACATGACCTTACTTTTGGAAAATATCGTTCCATTACATCTAGAGAGAATTATGTTATTCGGAAATATTCTTTCTTGAAACATATACAACCTGTGATCCAGGAGTGTGACATTGTTACCCAATTAGCCAATCATTTTGAGCATGAGGTAGTACAAGCAGTTGCTTTACAGGGTATAGACACCGTTGAGCAACTCTTGGAATTGGTAAAGCGTCTGGACGACGTGGAAGATAGGAGTGTGCCTCAGAATAAAAATGGGTATAAAACAGGTAACAATGGTAACTATTATAATCCTCAGCAAAGATATAATGGTAATAACCAACAAAGAAACAATGGTAATCGGTATCAGAATAATAGTTACCAGGGAGGAAGGGTGGAGAATGGTAACAACAAGAACATGGGTAATAATAGTAGTAGTAGTAATAATAATAATAATAATAATTGGAGACAGGAGGGTCATGTAACAAGAAAATATGGGAAAAATGAAACAGAAGATACCCGAGGATTTAATAACATAATTATAGAAAATAAAGAAAATAAAACAGAAGCTGTAACGAAAGATGTATCAAAAGGAGCGATAAAGAAGGAGATAAGAGGTGCAACTTCGGTAGAAAACGGATGGTTACACAACTCAGTAGGAGGTGCTACATCTCTGGATTTTTAGTAGAACCAACCAGAAAGGAAGAGGATTCTCAAGGGGTGACCGACTTTGAGAATATTAAAAAAATAACCACAGAGCTACCAGTAGTAAAAATAAACATAGGCCAAATAGAGGTAGATGCATTAATTGATACAGGTGCGCAATTGTCTCTTTTAGATAGTAGTTTAGTAGATAAGCAACTAGAAAATTCAGGTCATTATAGGTCCATTAAAAAAATAAATTTATTTACTGCCACAAAAAAATTAGTAATAGCTATAGATAAGATATTTTACGTAAATGTAAGAATAGGTAATTTAGAATTTTTAACTGAATTTGTTATTGTACCTAATTTAAATTATAATTGTATACTTGGAATGGATTTCTTGACTCAGTATAGTACGAAATTAAACATGGAAGATAAAACTTTTCACATAAAAAGGGCAATTATATCATGGAACAAAGATCTGCAGGAAGATGAAATTGTAGTTAATAATTTAAGTAGTAAAATGTATGATGAGGATTTCGATTTACATCCTGAAAATATTAGTTTAAAAAACGAGGAAAGGAATGCACGCCAGGTGGATACTCTTCAAAAAGGAGAGGCCACATTTGCCACGGGTGACATAAATAATAAATGTACACACCATGTGGAGGGTCTTCAAAAGAAAGACGCCACGAAATATATGGGTGACATAATAAATAAATGTTCACACCGGGAAATAAATATGGGTGACATTAACTTGAATTGTAATGAGCTATATGTAAGTGAGGTAAAAAATCTTCTTGCAGTACATACAAAATTATTTGATAATAGCCCAGGTCTAGCGAAAGGTTATGAACATAAATTAGAAGTTGATGAGAGTCAGCCGTTTAAAGTAAGAAATTATCCAATTCCATATAAGTATCAACAACAGGTAAAAATAGAAATAAAGAACATGTTAAGGGATGGTGTAATAGAACGATCAGAGTCTAGTTTCATTAATCCCATTGTGGTAGTAGTTAAAAAAAGTGAAGATGACCGAAAAGAGATGAAACTACGTTTATGCCTCGACGCTAGAATGCTCAATAGTCGCACCAAAGCACAGTTTGAAGCCCCACAGAGCATAGAAACTTTATTGGCAAAATGTACGAATGCTAAATGGTTTACAAAATTGGATTTAAAGAGCTCTTTCTGGTTGGTACCTTTACACAAGGATTCTAGAAAATATTGCTCGTTTTTAATGAATTCTCTAGTATATTCCTTTAAGGTTGTACCTTTCGGTTTATCAACGGCCACAGCTGCATTAGTAAGGGCCATGCAACAAATACTGGATCCATATGAGGAATATGTATCGCATTATGTAGATGATATTTTAATATTTAATGTAGATTTAGAGAGTCATTTAAAAGCTGTTAAAATTATTTTAAGTACATTAGAAAAAAATGGTCTAAAAATTAATTTAGAGAAATGTGAATTTGTTAAGAATAGGGTTAGTTACTTAGGGTATATGATAGATGGTAAGACTGTATCAATAGAGGAAAAAAAGTTGGAAGCAGTAAGAAATTACCCAAGACCCAAAAATATAAAGATGTTAAGGGGATTTTTAGGTATAGTGAATTATTATAAGCACTTTATTCCTAAGATATCAGATAAGACTGTAACTCTTTTTAAAATGATAAAGAAGGGTGTAAAATTTAAATGGACTCCTGAAAGAATAGAAGCTTTTGAGGGAATCAAGCAGGAATTTTATAGGGCGTTAGTTTTAAATCTGCCTCGATTTGAGGAAGAATTTATTTTACGGTGTGATGCTTCAGATCATGCCATTGCTGCTGAACTTTTTCAAGTTAGAGATGGTAAAGAGATACCAATCTGCTTTATTTCAAGGATATTAAAGGGGTACGAGAATCATTATACGGTTTCAGAGAAAGAACTATTGTCAGTGGTACATGGGGTCTCTAAGCTCAAGTACTATTTGATGGGAAATTTCTTTACAATAGAAACTGATCATTTATCTTTGATTTTCTTAATGAAAACTAGATTTACAAATGCACGACTATACAGATGGTCTTTATTTTTAAGTGAATATAATTTCAAAATTAGACATAGAAAAGGAAAAGATAATATTGTTGCAGATGCATTTAGCAGAGCCTTTGGTCATAGTAAGCAATCAGGATCATATCAGATCAATGCTTATAATTTTGAAGTAGCTCCTGAGTTATATAGTAGGGAAAGCGTAGAAC
Source organism: Amphimallon solstitiale (assembly GCA_963170755.1). NCBI lineage: Eukaryota > Metazoa > Arthropoda > Insecta > Coleoptera > Scarabaeidae > Amphimallon > Amphimallon solstitiale. The sequence continues at coordinate 27,859,690 of OY720685.1, forward strand.
GTAGTCAAGGAGAAGGTGATGTGCAAGACATAAAAAGAAAGGCACTTCAAGAACCCAATTACAGAGGATTTAGAGTAATAGATAATATCTTGTATAAAAGAATAGGGGACAATGATTTGTTAGTATTGGGAAGTGAATTGGCAAAGAATGTTATGTTAGATATTCATAGGAGGTTGGGACACCCTGGAAATAGAAAGACATTCTTGGTTTTTAGGGAGCAATTTTATGCTAAACAAGACAAACGTCTAGTTGAAAGATGGAATAAACAATGTGAACTATGTTTATTAGGTAAATATAAAAATCGTGTAAATAAAAATGTTGTACATAGTATTAGGGTAGAAAATAAGTTAGATTTAGTTGCGGCAGATTTCCTAGGTAATTTAATACCTGGACATTTGGGATATAGGAATGTATTTGTGATGGTAGATATTTTTACGAAATATGTGAAACTTTATCCTACCAGAAAATATAATACCGACATAGCGGTAATTTGCATTAATCAATTTATAGAAGAAATAGGTCAATTTCAAAGACTTTTAGTAGATAATGCTAGTTATTTCAATAATGATCGCTTCATACAAGAATTAAATTATATGAATGTGCAAGTAAATTTTTCTTCAGTGAGACATCCTGAAGGGAACCCTTGCGAGAGATACATACAAGAAGTTATAAAACACTTGAGAATGCGAACTCATGAGAATCATGTGGGCTGGGTGAGGCATTTGACGGAAGTTGAAAATACAATGAACTTTTTACCCAGTGTGACCACTAATCTTAGCCCATATCTACTGATGTTCGGTAGATATCCACCACGTCCATGGAGACAAGAAACTCCTCCTGTGGAAAATTTAGAAGAGGTAATAGACCGTGGACGAGAGCGACAACGTGCAAGAGCTCAAAAATACACCGGGGAAGAAAATGCGCGGATTAAAGATCGCAAAGTTTTTAATAGGGAGGATAGGATAATAATAAGAAATTATCGATTAGGTCGGAGAGACCATAATAAATGTGCTAAATTAGACCTTCCTTTTGATGGACCTTATCGTGTAGGTAGAGCGATAAATGACACGACCTATGAGGTAACAGAAGTGGATAATGAGCGCATCAAAGGCAGACTTCATGTCTCAAAATTATATGATTATGATCTCGAAGATAATGCAGAAATAAATTAAATTTATTCACAGATATTTATGTTTAATGTAAAATATATGATAAGCTATCTATAAGTATATTAATTGGTATTTATGGGAAATCTTGAATTTATACCTTTGACATTAGCGATTCTCGCTTATAAATTACAGATATTCCCATAGGGATATTTATGCAGTGATCTTGAATAAATAATAATGTGTAAATAAATGAATTTTAGATCACTTGCAATTTTATGTTTAGTTAAGTAAGGATTTCTTATTGTGTGCGTTCATATTATATACATAAGTGCTTAATAAAGGTAAGAATTTTTCTTTATTTATATTTATTCACATTTATATCTATATGTACATTGGCATTTATTTATTTAAGTCAACAATACATCATCGTTAGAAATTGAAAAGGTGAAAGGGGTTCATGATAAATTTAACCAACGTATACCGACGATCATGAATGTTTTCCCTTTATTTCCGAATGTGAGCAAGACAAAGAAAATACGAATAAAACTTCCCAACAATGCGAAGAGATGGTTCAAGAATGAAGTAAACAACAATCAAGAAATTTACAACATAATAAGGATGTGGCAATGAACTTTAAGTTGTATTTAAAAGTTGTAAATAATGTTATTTACTTACCAGGCCAATGTTTGATAGATAACATCCTGTGTATTATATCTGTATTTCACTATTGCTCACATTGATATCAATTTTAACTTTTTACAAATAACAAATGCAGACGTATCACTCCAAGTTTTATTTAAATTAATTTTTACTTTATTCATATTTACCATGATATGTATAAATATTCACTATATTGATAATTTATGAAAACTTCATTTTATTTAAGTAAAATAATAAAAGAATCTTAATAAATTTTTATAAGGTTATAATTTTAAGACACATTAAATGTTACGGGTAAAGGATCGAGCAGGTGTTTCTCGCACAAACACGTCTGGCTTTGGCAGGGATCGACCGGGTGGACTGGCACAAAAAGTATTGTTTATCAGGTGCACGCCTGAGTCATAAACGTATAGACGAATTTATATTCGCATGTTTGTTTACCTTTTTCAAGGATTATTAATACACTGTTTCCCCATGCAACCGATAAGAGCAGCACCGTCGACGTACAATTTTGGAGGTGGATTCGTGTTTTACGAGAGTTGCCGTACGTTTTTGTAAGGAAATTTAAGGATAAAAGCGCGGACAGATAAAATTTCCGGGATTGCTTGGTGAAAACCGCAATATTAACTAGTCTAAAAGTAGGTGAAAACCACTTCCTCCCTCCTCTTTAATAGGATTATTTTAAATTCCGGACTTAGAAAAATTTTGAGATTTTCAATACTTATAAAATTTTTACAAGATTCTACACTTATAATAATTTATTTTTAAACATGCAGCGCGTATTACATTAAAATGTCTAGATGTATTCGAATAACTACCTATGTATGAAATACTTTTATTTTATGAACTCGGTTTTTGAATTTATTTAATTTCATTTTATTTTCTTCTTTCTAGAGAGTTTTGTTTTGCATGTAGGGTACTATGCCGTACGTTATGACAAAGCCTTCTAGCATTTGTGATGATAACTTTGAATAGCATAATCATTTTTCTTTTCCGTATAATTTATTTTTCTTTTAAAATTTATTCATCCTACAAAGGATATTTGGAATTAATAATTTTGTTTATGTGTATATAGGTTATATATTAAGTGAATAAAATATTCATTGAGAATTATGGAAGAGTTTAATACGATGTATGAAGAGTTAAGGTGATTAAACAATATTTGTTATAAATGTGTGTATAGTGGCGTCTCAAAGTTCTTTATTTGTAGTGGTGTTTTTTGTATTGGAATTTCGTGAAAAAGGTAAAGTTTATTTTCTTTTAATGTATATATATTATTTCTTTTGATATGAGAATTAAATGTGTTTTGTAGTATTTGGGTGTTCAATATTAACGTGTTGAATAATACATCAGGGATGTGTGAAATGAATTATGTCATTATTTAATTCATAGCATGGAGTCCTGGTGAATTTGAAATACACGAATTGGTCTTGGTGGTACTGCGTTTTGGGAGCGAGAAAAGGCACCAGGCAGAACTAATCAGGGCTGAGTTAATTTATTGAATACGCAGAGACGTTGTTTTATTTCACTTTATTTATTCAATTAAATATATATATATTCCTTAAGGAGTGTGCACATGATGATGTATGTTCGGGTTGTGTCCGACGAGCTGAAAATGACATGCTCGTAGGGTGGAACTTTGGGATACTCTTCTGTGTGAATTTGTTATCTGATGGTACTGTGTTGGGAGCGAGAAAAGGCGCCGGACAGGACTAATTAGGGCAAAGCCACTTCCTTAATGTCTATATTTTGTTAGCAAATTGTAGACCGCACAAATTTTTATTTTTATTTTAAATTCCAGTACAATTCATCACGGTTAATTTATTTTAATTTTGATTGTTTACATGTATCTATGACAAATATTAATAATAATAATCACGTTCACATTTTTAGATATAAGCTTGCACGACATGATGATTTCATTTATTCTTTATTTCTTGTAGTATTTTATTGATTAGGATGTATAAATTTGGGATTATGACTGAATATTGATTTTTGATGTGTAAATATTTGTAGATTAAAACTTTTGAATTCATTTAAAATTATTTTATTTTAATAAATTAGATGTTAAGATTTATTTTGTATTTTATTTCTTTACCTGACCTGGAGATGATTAAAGAGAAGGAGAATCAAGTCATATTTTCTGCCCCTGAGAGAACTATTTATTTTCAAACTGAGCTAGTTACATGTAGAATGTTTTGCTTAACCTACCTTTCAGCAGAAAGTTCACCGTATCATAGTCTAGCATAAGGCCTAGCACTAGGATGCGTGCTTGACTCTCAGTTACGCATTGATTAAGTAAACTAAGTTCATTTTATTTATATATAAATTTGTAAGAGTCACAGCATATATATGGCGACCAACGTAGTGGGGCAAAGCTTCTACATTTTAAACTGTTTAGATAAAAATTAATTGATTATTTAATATTCAGATAGCTGTGTAATTAAAGGGAGGTATTTTCACCTTTAAGTGCACTTGAATAATTAATAAATATAATTCACAAGTAAAATTTTGTCAAGTTTTGATTTATTTTTCTCCACAAATAAGTCTCTTTAAGTGCCAGGACAGATAAAGTAAATATGTCTGAGTATAAAGGCGAGGGTGAAAATCCTGAAAGTGGTATGGATACCAAATATTTATTTGAAACGTACAGGGAACCACAAGGCATTTCCTCTGTGACAGATTCAGAAAAGACGCTACCTCTTGATGAGGATGAAAATGTAACTGAAGATGTAAAAATTGAAACGAAAGAAATGCCAGGTGGAGACAGATTTGATATTTTATTTGAAAAACTTTTCTGTAAGTTGGAATGTGACAAGATAGAGATGAATAAAAAGTTTGATGAGAATAAAACTGAAATGAATAAGAAGTTTGATGAGAAGTTTAAAGAAAATAAAGAAGATATAAACAAAAAGTTGGATGAAAATAAAGCTGAGATGAAAGAAGAGATGAATAGAAATAAAATAGAGATACAAACTGTGGTAAAGTCAATGAATGAGAAGATTGACGAAAGAATTAAAGCCTGTAGAATGGAAATGTCTGCAATGAATAATAAAATAAAAGAAGATGTGAAACAAAGCACGACACAGATCAATGAAAAAATTGAAGCAAATGAAAAGAAATGCAAGGATAGCAGTAATTTTTTAATAGATGAAATGAACCAGAGAGCTAGGGTAACAAATGAAAATTTTAAACAGATAGAAGAAAGGATTGGAGGACAAGATGAGAAAATACAACTCTTGGAACTGAAGGTGGACAGTAGTGCCATGTCAGTTCAGAAAGAGGTTCAAAACTTAACAGGCAAGTTTGAGGACTGTAAAGTTAAATATGGTGCATGCACAGACTCTCTTTTAAAGCTACAGGATATGACATTAAATTGTCAAGACACGATTAAGAATTTGAAAACAAGAGTTGAACAAGGTACAATTACACCTTGTGTTGTACCACAACAGATATCAATCGGCACGGAAAATATACCAAAATTTTCTGGGTATAACAAAGACAACCCAATGGCATTTCTTAAAACCATTAAGACATATATTCGTGGTATCAATGATGATATGTCAAAGTTACATTTTATGAGAGGGTGTCTTAGAGATTATGCGTTATTATGGTATGATATGGTAATTGATGAGGTACAGACGTACGAAGAATTAGAGAATATGTTTATTAGGCAGTACTGGGGACAAACTCAACAAAGACGCATTAGACATGACCTTACTTTTGGAAAATATCGTTCCATTACATCTAGAGAGAATTATGTTATTCGGAAATATTCTTTCTTGAAACATATACAACCTGTGATCCAGGAGTGTGACATTGTTACCCAATTAGCCAATCATTTTGAGCATGAGGTAGTACAAGCAGTTGCTTTACAGGGTATAGACACCGTTGAGCAACTCTTGGAATTGGTAAAGCGTCTGGACGACGTGGAAGATAGGAGTGTGCCTCAGAATAAAAATGGGTATAAAACAGGTAACAATGGTAACTATTATAATCCTCAGCAAAGATATAATGGTAATAACCAACAAAGAAACAATGGTAATCGGTATCAGAATAATAGTTACCAGGGAGGAAGGGTGGAGAATGGTAACAACAAGAACATGGGTAATAATAGTAGTAGTAGTAATAATAATAATAATAATAATTGGAGACAGGAGGGTCATGTAACAAGAAAATATGGGAAAAATGAAACAGAAGATACCCGAGGATTTAATAACATAATTATAGAAAATAAAGAAAATAAAACAGAAGCTGTAACGAAAGATGTATCAAAAGGAGCGATAAAGAAGGAGATAAGAGGTGCAACTTCGGTAGAAAACGGATGGTTACACAACTCAGTAGGAGGTGCTACATCTCTGGATTTTTAGTAGAACCAACCAGAAAGGAAGAGGATTCTCAAGGGGTGACCGACTTTGAGAATATTAAAAAAATAACCACAGAGCTACCAGTAGTAAAAATAAACATAGGCCAAATAGAGGTAGATGCATTAATTGATACAGGTGCGCAATTGTCTCTTTTAGATAGTAGTTTAGTAGATAAGCAACTAGAAAATTCAGGTCATTATAGGTCCATTAAAAAAATAAATTTATTTACTGCCACAAAAAAATTAGTAATAGCTATAGATAAGATATTTTACGTAAATGTAAGAATAGGTAATTTAGAATTTTTAACTGAATTTGTTATTGTACCTAATTTAAATTATAATTGTATACTTGGAATGGATTTCTTGACTCAGTATAGTACGAAATTAAACATGGAAGATAAAACTTTTCACATAAAAAGGGCAATTATATCATGGAACAAAGATCTGCAGGAAGATGAAATTGTAGTTAATAATTTAAGTAGTAAAATGTATGATGAGGATTTCGATTTACATCCTGAAAATATTAGTTTAAAAAACGAGGAAAGGAATGCACGCCAGGTGGATACTCTTCAAAAAGGAGAGGCCACATTTGCCACGGGTGACATAAATAATAAATGTACACACCATGTGGAGGGTCTTCAAAAGAAAGACGCCACGAAATATATGGGTGACATAATAAATAAATGTTCACACCGGGAAATAAATATGGGTGACATTAACTTGAATTGTAATGAGCTATATGTAAGTGAGGTAAAAAATCTTCTTGCAGTACATACAAAATTATTTGATAATAGCCCAGGTCTAGCGAAAGGTTATGAACATAAATTAGAAGTTGATGAGAGTCAGCCGTTTAAAGTAAGAAATTATCCAATTCCATATAAGTATCAACAACAGGTAAAAATAGAAATAAAGAACATGTTAAGGGATGGTGTAATAGAACGATCAGAGTCTAGTTTCATTAATCCCATTGTGGTAGTAGTTAAAAAAAGTGAAGATGACCGAAAAGAGATGAAACTACGTTTATGCCTCGACGCTAGAATGCTCAATAGTCGCACCAAAGCACAGTTTGAAGCCCCACAGAGCATAGAAACTTTATTGGCAAAATGTACGAATGCTAAATGGTTTACAAAATTGGATTTAAAGAGCTCTTTCTGGTTGGTACCTTTACACAAGGATTCTAGAAAATATTGCTCGTTTTTAATGAATTCTCTAGTATATTCCTTTAAGGTTGTACCTTTCGGTTTATCAACGGCCACAGCTGCATTAGTAAGGGCCATGCAACAAATACTGGATCCATATGAGGAATATGTATCGCATTATGTAGATGATATTTTAATATTTAATGTAGATTTAGAGAGTCATTTAAAAGCTGTTAAAATTATTTTAAGTACATTAGAAAAAAATGGTCTAAAAATTAATTTAGAGAAATGTGAATTTGTTAAGAATAGGGTTAGTTACTTAGGGTATATGATAGATGGTAAGACTGTATCAATAGAGGAAAAAAAGTTGGAAGCAGTAAGAAATTACCCAAGACCCAAAAATATAAAGATGTTAAGGGGATTTTTAGGTATAGTGAATTATTATAAGCACTTTATTCCTAAGATATCAGATAAGACTGTAACTCTTTTTAAAATGATAAAGAAGGGTGTAAAATTTAAATGGACTCCTGAAAGAATAGAAGCTTTTGAGGGAATCAAGCAGGAATTTTATAGGGCGTTAGTTTTAAATCTGCCTCGATTTGAGGAAGAATTTATTTTACGGTGTGATGCTTCAGATCATGCCATTGCTGCTGAACTTTTTCAAGTTAGAGATGGTAAAGAGATACCAATCTGCTTTATTTCAAGGATATTAAAGGGGTACGAGAATCATTATACGGTTTCAGAGAAAGAACTATTGTCAGTGGTACATGGGGTCTCTAAGCTCAAGTACTATTTGATGGGAAATTTCTTTACAATAGAAACTGATCATTTATCTTTGATTTTCTTAATGAAAACTAGATTTACAAATGCACGACTATACAGATGGTCTTTATTTTTAAGTGAATATAATTTCAAAATTAGACATAGAAAAGGAAAAGATAATATTGTTGCAGATGCATTTAGCAGAGCCTTTGGTCATAGTAAGCAATCAGGATCATATCAGATCAATGCTTATAATTTTGAAGTAGCTCCTGAGTTATATAGTAGGGAAAGCGTAGAACGTAGTCAAGGAGAAGGTGATGTGCAAGACATAAAAAGAAAGGCACTTCAAGAACCCAATTACAGAGGATTTAGAGTAATAGATAATATCTTGTATAAAAGAATAGGGGACAATGATTTGTTAGTATTGGGAAGTGAATTGGCAAAGAATGTTATGTTAGATATTCATAGGAGGTTGGGACACCCTGGAAATAGAAAGACATTCTTGGTTTTTAGGGAGCAATTTTATGCTAAACAAGACAAACGTCTAGTTGAAAGATGGAATAAACAATGTGAACTATGTTTATTAGGTAAATATAAAAATCGTGTAAATAAAAATGTTGTACATAGTATTAGGGTAGAAAATAAGTTAGATTTAGTTGCGGCAGATTTCCTAGGTAATTTAATACCTGGACATTTGGGATATAGGAATGTATTTGTGATGGTAGATATTTTTACGAAATATGTGAAACTTTATCCTACCAGAAAATATAATACCGACATAGCGGTAATTTGCATTAATCAATTTATAGAAGAAATAGGTCAATTTCAAAGACTTTTAGTAGATAATGCTAGTTATTTCAATAATGATCGCTTCATACAAGAATTAAATTATATGAATGTGCAAGTAAATTTTTCTTCAGTGAGACATCCTGAAGGGAACCCTTGCGAGAGATACATACAAGAAGTTATAAAACACTTGAGAATGCGAACTCATGAGAATCATGTGGGCTGGGTGAGGCATTTGACGGAAGTTGAAAATACAATGAACTTTTTACCCAGTGTGACCACTAATCTTAGCCCATATCTACTGATGTTCGGTAGATATCCACCACGTCCATGGAGACAAGAAACTCCTCCTGTGGAAAATTTAGAAGAGGTAATAGACCGTGGACGAGAGCGACAACGTGCAAGAGCTCAAAAATACACCGGGGAAGAAAATGCGCGGATTAAAGATCGCAAAGTTTTTAATAGGGAGGATAGGATAATAATAAGAAATTATCGATTAGGTCGGAGAGACCATAATAAATGTGCTAAATTAGACCTTCCTTTTGATGGACCTTATCGTGTAGGTAGAGCGATAAATGACACGACCTATGAGGTAACAGAAGTGGATAATGAGCGCATCAAAGGCAGACTTCATGTCTCAAAATTATATGATTATGATCTCGAAGATAATGCAGAAATAAATTAAATTTATTCACAGATATTTATGTTTAATGTAAAATATATGATAAGCTATCTATAAGTATATTAATTGGTATTTATGGGAAATCTTGAATTTATACCTTTGACATTAGCGATTCTCGCTTATAAATTACAGATATTCCCATAGGGATATTTATGCAGTGATCTTGAATAAATAATAATGTGTAAATAAATGAATTTTAGATCACTTGCAATTTTATGTTTAGTTAAGTAAGGATTTCTTATTGTGTGCGTTCATATTATATACATAAGTGCTTAATAAAGGTAAGAATTTTTCTTTATTTATATTTATTCACATTTATATCTATATGTACATTGGCATTTATTTATTTAAGTCAACAATACATCATCGTTAGAAATTGAAAAGGTGAAAGGGGTTCATGATAAATTTAACCAACGTATACCGACGATCATGAATGTTTTCCCTTTATTTCCGAATGTGAGCAAGACAAAGAAAATACGAATAAAACTTCCCAACAATGCGAAGAGATGGTTCAAGAATGAAGTAAACAACAATCAAGAAATTTACAACATAATAAGGATGTGGCAATGAACTTTAAGTTGTATTTAAAAGTTGTAAATAATGTTATTTACTTACCAGGCCAATGTTTGATAGATAACATCCTGTGTATTATATCTGTATTTCACTATTGCTCACATTGATATCAATTTTAACTTTTTACAAATAACAAATGCAGACGTATCACTCCAAGTTTTATTTAAATTAATTTTTACTTTATTCATATTTACCATGATATGTATAAATATTCACTATATTGATAATTTATGAAAACTTCATTTTATTTAAGTAAAATAATAAAAGAATCTTAATAAATTTTTATAAGGTTATAATTTTAAGACACATTAAATGTTACGGGTAAAGGATCGAGCAGGTGTTTCTCGCACAAACACGTCTGGCTTTGGCAGGGATCGACCGGGTGGACTGGCACAAAAAGTATTGTTTATCAGGTGCACGCCTGAGTCATAAACGTATAGACGAATTTATATTCGCATGTTTGTTTACCTTTTTCAAGGATTATTAATACACTGTTTCCCCATGCAACCGATAAGAGCAGCACCGTCGACGTACAATTTTGGAGGTGGATTCGTGTTTTACGAGAGTTGCCGTACGTTTTTGTAAGGAAATTTAAGGATAAAAGCGCGGACAGATAAAATTTCCGGGATTGCTTGGTGAAAACCGCAATATTAACTAGTCTAAAAGTAGGTGAAAACCACTTCCTCCCTCCTCTTTAATAGGATTATTTTAAATTCCGGACTTAGAAAAATTTTGAGATTTTCAATACTTATAAAATTTTTACAAGATTCTACACTTATAATAATTTATTTTTAAACATGCAGCGCGTATTACATTAAAATGTCTAGATGTATTCGAATAACTACCTATGTATGAAATACTTTTATTTTATGAACTCGGTTTTTGAATTTATTTAATTTCATTTTATTTTCTTCTTTCTAGAGAGTTTTGTTTTGCATGTAGGGTACTATGCCGTACGTTATGACAAAGCCTTCTAGCATTTGTGATGATAACTTTGAATAGCATAATCATTTTTCTTTTCCGTATAATTTATTTTTCTTTTAAAATTTATTCATCCTACAAAGGATATTTGGAATTAATAATTTTGTTTATGTGTATATAGGTTATATATTAAGTGAATAAAATATTCATTGAGAATTATGGAAGAGTTTAATACGATGTATGAAGAGTTAAGGTGATTAAACAATATTTGTTATAAATGTGTGTATAGTGGCGTCTCAAAGTTCTTTATTTGTAGTGGTGTTTTTTGTATTGGAATTTCGTGAAAAAGGTAAAGTTTATTTTCTTTTAATGTATATATATTATTTCTTTTGATATGAGAATTAAATGTGTTTTGTAGTATTTGGGTGTTCAATATTAACGTGTTGAATAATACATCAGGGATGTGTGAAATGAATTATGTCATTATTTAATTCATAGCATGGAGTCCTGGTGAATTTGAAATACACGAATTGGTCTTGGTGGTACTGCGTTTTGGGAGCGAGAAAAGGCACCAGGCAGAACTAATCAGGGCTGAGTTAATTTATTGAATACGCAGAGACGTTGTTTTATTTCACTTTATTTATTCAATTAAATATATATATATTCCTTAAGGAGTGTGCACATGATGATGTATGTTCGGGTTGTGTCCGACGAGCTGAAAATGACATGCTCGTAGGGTGGAACTTTGGGATACTCTTCTGTGTGAATTTGTTATCTGATGGTACTGTGTTGGGAGCGAGAAAAGGCGCCGGACAGGACTAATTAGGGCAAAGCCACTTCCTTAATGTCTATATTTTGTTAGCAAATTGTAGACCGCACAAATTTTTATTTTTATTTTAAATTCCAGTACAATTCATCACGGTTAATTTATTTTAATTTTGATTGTTTACATGTATCTATGACAAATATTAATAATAATAATCACGTTCACATTTTTAGATATAAGCTTGCACGACATGATGATTTCATTTATTCTTTATTTCTTGTAGTATTTTATTGATTAGGATGTATAAATTTGGGATTATGACTGAATATTGATTTTTGATGTGTAAATATTTGTAGATTAAAACTTTTGAATTCATTTAAAATTATTTTATTTTAATAAATTAGATGTTAAGATTTATTTTGTATTTTATTTCTTTACCTGACCTGGAGATGATTAAAGAGAAGGAGAATCAAGTCATATTTTCTGCCCCTGAGAGAACTATTTATTTTCAAACTGAGCTAGTTACATGTAGAATGTTTTGCTTAACCTACCTTTCAGCAGAAAGTTCACCGTATCATAGTCTAGCATAAGGCCTAGCACTAGGATGCGTGCTTGACTCTCAGTTACGCATTGATTAAGTAAACTAAGTTCATTTTATTTATATATAAATTTGTAAGAGTCACAGCAATACGTACCCAATTATTAATAATACCTGTATTAAAAATGTGTGTTTTATTTACCTGGCTTATCAGAAATATCCATTACAAAATTTAGAAAAATGTATTTCTTATAAACAACTTCTTCATTGCTTCTTAAATCCTGTCGCAATTTTGGTAGTTAGATGCATTAGCTATTAAATGTTCATTACGATCAAAGAGATTGGAATATACTAGAGGAAGTATGACTGCAGTTTGTAGGCGAGGTAAGTGGTCGGAACATGTTAGGTCAGGAGTGGCGAGACTAGAGCGGGGACGGATCGAGCAGACAACACAGCAGTGGCGGGTAGAAAAGTGGGGCGTAAAATAAAATACACTCGTGCAATTCATAACAATTTATTTATTTTTGATCATTATTTTTATACGCAATTAAGAAAAAAATAATATAAATAGAATAAAAAAATAAATCATTTATTGATTTTTAAATAAAACAGTTTTTGTGAGTAAGCTCCTCACTTTCAGCATGTCATTTTTCAATAACAATCCATCTGGATTTTACATGTTCAGCAAATTTATTGGTAGGAATTCGCATTTTTTTAGTAGAATTCATAATCGGAAAGTTTTGACGGTGTATTCTTAAAAGAATAGCTCCTGTTAAATCAGGAAAAACACTCCGCATTCGTCAATAATAATAATTCTCCTTATTACCTGCACGACAATGCTTAATTTGCATTTGTTTTCTGGAGTCTAAAATGGTTTGCGTATATCAAAGTACGCATTTTTAGTGAGTAAATGCCAAAAATTTTATAAAGAAAAAAGCACACCCTTACAAATGTTTTCGTTTCGTATGAATTCCTAAGAAATCCCTGCGGTTTGTTCCAAATTCACATTTAAAATCAAACTGCTATATATGTTTCGCACGATCGGTGAAGTACTAAGCGTTTAAAAAACATTGTGCTAATTGGTTCATTTGATGTTCATTGCATACCAAACTTGTAGGTTAGTTATTTAATTAGATTTTTGAATAAAGCTATAAAAGATGATGCCTGTCCAAATGTTTGCAATTGCAGAAATAGCAGAAGAAAGACAAAATCGTATACTCGCACGAAATATTGAAAGGTATTTTATGCGAAGTGATAATGATTCATTTTTAGTGCCTGACAAGGAATTTCAAAATTTATATCGCTTAAGTAAAGATATGGTGAATTATTTAATAGTGAATCTTGCCCCGCATATGATACACTCATTACATGGAAGACCAGTTGAACCTAAAATAAGGATACTTACTGTATTATTCTTTTACGATACTGTGTCATATCAGCGAGTTGTTGGACAAAATTATCAACTTTCCATGGCACAAAACACTGTGTGCAAGTATGTACATGAGGTAACAAATTTAATTATAGAGCATCTAGCGAACAATTGGATTGGATTTCCTCAAACAGATGTGGAAAAGACACGTATTAAATATACTTTCATGGAAAGAGCTAATTTCCCTGGTGTAATAGGTGCCATAGACTGTACGCATGTATCAATCCTAAAACCAAATGTGGAAGAACATAATTATTTGAATCGAGAAGGATACCATAAAAAAATGTTCCAATTGTAAAATAATTATTTTCCTCTTTATAAGGAAACATGAACTGAAAATAGTTGTTTTAGATATATGACTACAACTTAAGAATTTTGAATATAAATTCCCGGTATGCTGGGGCCAGTCATGATTCGTATATATGGAGAAATTTTGAACTCTTCCGGATAATGGAGCAGCAGTATAATGAAGGTGATACAGCATCATGGTTGATAGGTGATTCCGGTTATCCTCATCTACAACCATGGTTAATGACACCTGTTCAAAATGCGCCTGCTGGATCAGCAGAAGAGAGATATAATGAACGTCATGCTGTTGGTTAACATCGAAATAAAATAAAGGTTATGCTTACTGACATATTTGAAGATGTCTTTAAAAAGTTTTGAAAATCCGTCCGTAGATAGCGAAGATACTCTCCTCCATTAACATTTTCATCAAAGAAATAAGGCCCAATTATGTAACTATCCACTATTCCTCCCCACAGTTTTAATGACCAACGATTTTGAAAGTTTACAGGTGTGATAAAGTTGGGAATTTTATGTGTTATAATAACGGAAATTGTGACGATGAACGTATTCACTTGAATAGGTTTCGTTGGTAAACAACAAAAAATTGAGAAAGCCAGGATAATTTATCTGCTGCCAATTGACAAAAATGTAAGCGATTCTGAAAATTTCTTTCATCTAATCCTGTGTATGAATATGCTACGGGTGAATTTCGTATTTCCTAATTATTCTGGATTCTCAAATTTGACTTACATCTAACTGCCGACTAATTTTTGTAGTACTAGTATGGGGGTGTTCAACTACACTCGCAAGTACCATAAACGTCTTTTCCTCACCAGTTATTGCTTTTTCCGCTCTTGCTTTCATATTCAATGCTTTCTGTTCACTCAAACCGTCCACTTTATATTTTCGAAGGTTTCTGGCTTCGGTTGACTTCTACCAGGCATGGCTATGCATGAAGTCTGGATGCTAGCAATGAGTTTCTTTCAGGTTCACCCAAAACGTCAATCATATCTATTAACTCTTCATAAGAACAATTCATTTGGATGATAACTAATAGCGATGCTTTTATAAGTTTGACATAAATGTATACCGACTTTCTTTAACAGTTGACTCAGGCAGTCAGCCGCATTCCAGCCTTTATTGGACCAATATTTTGGTGCAGAAAACAGCGCCCGTAGTTCTTTAATTGACCGCTAATTGCTCGTATAGTGATTATCTCAAAAATTAGAAAAGATAGGTATAGGACATTGTGAACAAAAATGAAAGAGAATAAAAAAAGGAACAAAATGACTCAATAAAATACTGGGTGTTCCATTTAAAAAAAAATAAGTTTTTGGTATGTGAAAATTTCAGGAAGTAGGCTTTGAAAAAACAAAGTTTCTTGAGGTATTGTCGAGTGCAACATTACCAAATGATGCAGAATTTTCTTGGCTACAAGCACCACCAAAGTCAATGTTTTTACTTTTAAAAACAATGTGAAAATGATTTTTTTCTGAACACGTGTTTTGGTCAAATATTTTCAAAAAAAATTAATAACTCAAAAACTATTGGCTCAATTTTGAAAAAGAAAAAACAGTTGAACAGGCAATTTAAAGCAGTACAAGAAAATCCAAAAATATATAGGGTGAGTCATTTAAAAAAATTAAGTTCTATGCATTTCCGGTGAAACCGGAAGTGCGTCAGAGCTTAAAGTATTTTTACAATATGCGCCACAAGCAACCATGGATCCTCCACTAATTGCTTTTTCTTTTATTTAAAACAAAATAGCAATCGAAGAAGCGGCTACTAATGACTCACCCTGTATACATGTAAAGGAACATATTTTATTCTATCATTGCTTTTTTAATAAATATACCAATTCAGCAAAATTTTTATTTATGCCTTCAATATTTTTATTAATATTTTGGAGTACCTCCAGTACTAAAATACCTGTTTCATCAGAAACAGCCACTGATTCCTATGAACAATAATATTATTTTAGTAAATATGTGACTGAAAAGAATATACATGCAAATTTACCTCTATTTTCCTTTTTCGTAATCCTATTTCAGGGACACTTGTATTTCCCTCCACAGCTGGTCTGCCCATTATTCTCAACAATCTCTCCCCATTTAGTGATAAAACTAATGGAGTGTATTCACCTCCAGCAGTTTTATTTTGCTGTACATTTATTGCACCAGCCTTACCTTTGGTTTTACTCTTCCAGTCAATTAAAGCCTAAGTGTATGTACAAATATACAATGTGAGTAATACATATAAAGTCAGTCTATTTGCAGTTCTATTACCTTTTTCCATTCAATTATTCTTCTCTCCATGACCTAATGCATTAAGCATTATAGATAATTATCGCCATAAATTATCTAATTCCGCTTTATCATTTGGTCCCATAAATCTGTTGATTATTATTTGTGGATGTTTTTCACAAAAATCCAACAGTAATGAGCAATGGTCTGGTTGTACTTTCATTTTCTGTAATTATAATTAAAATACAAATTATATTAGAAATCAAGAGTTTTTACTATAATTTATATTATACAAACTTACATGTTTGTTTTCTTTCTGGTGCATATACAACTACACTCTAGTATAACTAAATTTGAAATGAAATGGTTTCTTTATATTTCTTTTAACTAAATATTTCCCATCTGGGGAACACATTTTATGTTATAATTTTGGCGGTAAATGTTCTTTCTGTCTTGTTCATTACATAAATAGAGATGGAACAACTAAACGATCCCTTTGGACCGCTTGCTTGCAAACGATCTCAAGTCGACTTTGAGGGGGTGTTCAGACGAAAGGGTTTGGAAGCGAGCCTACATCATGATTCCAATTTGTCGACACGAAGCAAGCATCTATGGTTGCTAGGCAACGTGACGTCATTAAAATAGAATTCTATCCATCGTGATCCCGCTACTGTTTTGAGGTTTGTTCTATATTCGCATCGTCACATTTATAATCATATTCCCTCAAATGTTTCGTTTTTATATGTCTTTTTAAATCAATTTTGATGTTTATTCCGAATTCACACATACCACATTCTTAATCAAATTGTTTCAAATGTTTAGTTTTTATATGATATTTTAAAGCAGTCTTGCTGTTCCTTCCGAATTCACACTGTCACATTTATAATCCAATTTCTTCAAATGTTTAGTTCTTACGTGCATCTCTAAATGATATTTGATATTTGTTCTATTTTCACAAGAGTCATACTTATAATCGAAAATATTCAAATGGTTAGTTTTTCATGAATTTCTAATCTGCCATGGAAGTTTGTTCCAAATTCACATTTAAAATCTAATTGCTTCAAATGTTTCGTCTTTATATGTCTTCGTAAAAATCGCTTGTATTTTGCTCGAAACAAACACAGAGAACATTTAAATAGTTTCCTTTGATCTGGTGAGTTCGATTATTCTACTTTTATATGTGCATTCTTGTAATCATTCGTAAAGTGTTCTTGGTCGTCCCTTCCTTCAACATAAGCGTGCGTTTTTGCCACGTGCAACTTGAGGGATTCTTTAGTCTTGAAACGTCTGCTGCAAACACCACACTTGTATATTTTAAATTCGTAATGCTCTTTAGAGTGCTGCTTTAGATCTGCCGGGTACTTTGTCCTATACTTGTACTGCTCACATTTATAGATTTGGCGGAGGCGCCTGTTGCGTCCATTCGATGCTGTTGCCGCCTGCTTCGCCGGTGGTGTCGATAAAATGCCCTTTCTGAAAATAAATAAATACTTGTAATTTCATGCTAAACATCATTTTAGGAGCGGAATAAGGGTTCACGTTAATACTACAGTTATTCTCGCCACTCTAGTTGATACCAATATTTTTTTTAAGTAATGAACCGATTATTAATAATGATATTTATTAATTCTTGTGGCTACATAACTGATACAAAACATGTGAATATATATTCTCGCCACTCTAGTTGATACCAATATTTTTTTTAAGTAATGAACCGATTATTAATAATGATATTTATTAATTCTTGTGGCTACATAACTGATACAAAACATGTGAATATAATAGAATCGCTAATTGATTAAACAACAAATTAAGAACTAAACTAGGGACAACTACAGTTGAAAGCAAGAAAAGTACCTAGACAAGAGATGTCGTACTTTGTAAAAACCTGGCTTTATTTACTTGTCATTAGTGTCAAGTAATTATTCTATGACATATCAAATAATTATCAAAACATCTTCTAGCTGATTAATACGAATCAAAATACTAATTAAAAAACACCCTGAAGTTATATCTGCATTAATATCTGGTTATAGAGCCGTTTTTGTTTAAAACTTCTTGCAATCTATTTGGAATAGAGTTATAAAGGTTGGTACAAGTACTTTCATTTACATTCTTCCATGCTGTGCGCACTATTTCTATATGTTCTTGTCTATTTTGAGGTCTTCGATTCAATTTCTTTATTTCTTTGATCATCAACCCCCACACATTTTCGGTAATATTTAAATTAGGACTTCTTGACGGAAAATCCAACACATTGATATTATTTGTCAGTGGCGGCTGTTGCAGGGAGGGCAACGGGGCACTGCCCCCCTCCCCCCGTGATAAATTTCTTTTAACAGATAAATTAATTATAAATACCCCTAATTTGTATGTAATTTTTCTGATTTGTTTGATAACAAATAATATCCCTAACAGCAAAACCACTATATGTACACTTGTCCTACATTAACAAATATATATTTTTATCCTTCTCTAAACTTGTGATTTTGCTGCTTGGGATATTTTTTCGGAAGTAACAGTCCGTCTCTTCAGCGCGTTTAAAAATCAGTCTGAAGTAGGCTCCGGGGCATCTCGCGCCACTGCACCGTTTGTATTAGAAATCGTGCGTATAAAAAGTGGCGCAGGGCGAGAGCGGTATATGTCACGACAGGGCACTAGACTGTGATGCCGGCTGGCAATGTAGTACCGCGCGATCATTTAAATTCTAAATTAGAGCAGGCTGTGAAATTTAAATTAAGTTGGTATATATGTACTAATTTACAATTTGAACTGTCAAAGTGACGTTTCAAAATGTTTGATTTAAATCGATTACACATAAGATTCACAAATGTCACAAAGTATAACATAACCGCAAATTTCAATTAATCAATAATTGACATTCTGGACAACCTAATAAAAAAAATCCCGCCTGCTATAATTTAGAATTTAAATGATAGCGTGGTATGTAATGTCACAGAATAACAGAAGTGACAAAAGCCTCACTTGCATAATTCCGATATTTGTGCGCAAAATCAAACAAGCACACATTTCAAAATGACGTTTTATTTTTATTAACTGCATTAAATTTAACATCAGTTGCCAGTTCTTTTAATAACTTTTTATAACTTATAATTTACGAAAGAATAATAAGTAAAGGTGCCAGTTAAATTGTTGTTGATATAAATAATGGAAACTGTACGAAAGAAGAAATCTGGCGTATGTAGATGTTGTATTTTTACTTGTAAAAATGTTCAGCAACAAAATATATTGAATGTTCCTAGCACAAGTGATATTGGATCCCAAAATTTAGCAGAAAGTGAACCACCTATAAGTATGACAATTAATATTTACAATACAAAGTTATATTATAAGCAAAACATAAAATACGTTTAGTTGTTTAACTAAAGAATTCGAAGTCATTTTTGAACAAAAATTCAACACATATGTATTTAACCTACTTAGAACTTTTCAGTTACACACATACAATTAATTTGTATTTAATGAAATGTATAATTTTTTAATTGTATTTTAGCAGTTATGGAAATTCCTACTACAAGTGATGTTGGGGTTCAAACAGGAAAACATCTCTCTGCCCATACACCCAGAAAGGAGAGACTGAGAAAATCTCTAAGGCCTGTATGAGACAATGCTATATTTTACAGAAAATTTTCATGTACATTTTATTTTTGAAATTCAGCAACGTGTAAAACAGAAGAGTGCTTGTAAATATTGCATGCGAAATTTACTCGACAAAGTTACCTAAACCAAAGTAACTTAAAAAAAAAATTGCGGTTTCAGAGGTTGTGCGTGAATGGTCATAGTGTTTTTTAAGTTCTTATTGCATAAATTAAAAGATGTCCTGGTCACGTGAACAGGTGTCTGTGTTAATAGAGGAATATAAAAAATATCCTTGTTTATATGCAGTTAAAGATGCAAGGTATAAAAACAAACATGCTCTTGCCACAGCAATAGAGGCAATTAAAAATATAGTGACAAAAATAAAACCAGGAGTGTCCATATCAGATATTAAAGCTAAATTTCGTGGTCTAAGAAGTAATTTCTTAAATGAACATAGAAAATATAAGGAGTCTCAAAAAAGTGGTGCAGGAGAAGATGAATATAAAGGTTAACTGTGTATCCATTAATGCAAACGGTTTTATGTTTCGCCAAATGCGCTTTTGATCTGAATCCGAGGCAGCAAAATGTGCAGGCAAATATGCCCCTACCAATGTCTCTCGTAGTGTTAACAAAATCCCCTTTGACAATTTTATTCGGGCTATTTCCATATTCCTCACCAAAATATACAAGTAATTCATCACCAGCTTGGATTTGACGAATGCTTTGATAATATATATTATCTTCACATTGTAAGACATGCAGGTTTCCATCAGAAGTATTCCTGGTAATATTAACGTATTGCATCCATTCAAATACTTCGATTTATTTGTGTCCAAAACAAATTTCTCCCCTTTCATTTTCCAGGGACATTCTGTTGTACTGAGTCCAGTGAATGGACCAAATTTTGCACTTTTAGGAATGATTCTTAAATCAAATATTCCAGTTTTACCAAAACAATCCTGTATTTTTAAAATATCATTTGGTATATCATCCCGTGCTCCACTATCTGCATCATTCAAAGCACGTTTATTCAAAATATGTACAAGCATTCCACATTTGATGCAATAGTCTTCGTAATGTGCTTCACAATGTTCACAGCCTGTTGGCCAAATATACACAGATTAAGAATTACAGCATTTACTACATAGATATGGGTGTCAAGGAGCAGTGAAGATTTATTTGGCAATTAAAATAATTAAGACCTTAGAATTTTGAAAAACAGGTTTGAAAATCAAAATATTAAAGCTTGGCATTTGTAACGGAATGAGATTCTATTTTTCAATAAAACCGAATAATTGGGGAAAGGAAAAACAAACCCATCTACTACGATTACTCTGCTTTTACTTACATAGTCGTCCATTGTCAAATTCAATTTTAATTTCATCAGTATTGATCCCTCCTCCTACTGAAACGGTATCATCACTTTGTGCTTCAGTCATATCAAATAATGCCAGTTCTGTTTTAATATTCGCCAAAGACTCTTCATACTGTTTTATTTTACCATGCCGATTGGGGTTTTGTAGTTCAATATTGTCTATACTAAGAGCAGTCTCAGAGATATACACTTTATCATCTATAAAACTTTCTAAAACACATTCATCAGACATCTGAAAAAGGCTAGCAGATGAAACAAAGAAAAAAGATAGTACCACATAGACAAATATAATCCTAACAAGTACCAAGTATCCTGGGAAAAATTCGAAATAAGCTTTATACGGAAACATTGTGTTCTCCATACAAAACAGCTGTTAAAAAATAGTGATTGGTACAACTTTGTAATTAATAATCAAGTGATGAATGTACAAATTCTCAGATACAAAATAATTTTCGGATTTTGATGATACTACTAATAATTTTAAATATAAATTTATATTTAAATATAGGTGCTCACTGATATACATATGAACTTATTACAATATATAGCAAATATACTGTTTTTATATTGTGTAATATTTTTGTTTATTGTTAAAGTTACAATAGAATTATAAAATGTTATGTTAACGTCGTTTAAATTTCTTTTTCCTACAATAAAATAATTATAAAGAAAAAATGAAGTAACTATTGGGCTGGCAATCCATTATACACTAACCGTCTAGGGAAGTTTTGCTGCAAAATCGTAGGGAAGGGAAATAAAAAGAATTTCCCTGGTAACACTGGTAGAAACCAGAGAAATAGAGTAGGGGAGAACGCGCTTCGACGAGTGCGCATCCAGTTTTAAGCAAACGCTATAGTGGTCGCCATTTTGCAGGAAGGCATTTCTTTTCACACGTAAGTTTGTTTACATTTTTCTAAGTCAATGAACTTTACATGCGAATTGTTGAGCTAGGTATAAATATAACCTTCAAAATGGCGGAATTCAATTTAACTTAGTTGGCGCATCTTTAAGCGCGTTCTCCCCTACTCTATTTCTCTGGTAGAAACGGATGCGGTCAGATGTGGCGTTGCTATTGGCTTTCTGCTTTTTTATTTTTTGTTTCTTATTACCGGTGTATTGTGTAAGTTGTGGTCTGTGTGCCCAATCGTTGTATTGGTTTACGCGCCATTCACAAATTTATAATAATAAGAAGAAATAAGTAAAAGTTAATAATGTCTGATCATGTTGAGCAAGTTAATATGAATGACGCTACGCCTTTGGCAAATACATTTAGTGTAATGGAAGCACAGTGCCAAGAAGACAGTTTTGTAGAGGATAAAGTGTGTATCTCTGAAACCGCTATTACAACAGACAACGCTGAATTACAAGTTGCCATTTGTCCTGGAAAGATAAAACAGTATGAAGAGTCCGCGTGTTTGGACAATTTAAAAACAGAACTGGCACCATTTGATGGTAATGAAATACAAAATGGCGATAATATTGGAGGAGAGTTTAATGCAGATGATATTAAAATTGAATTCGATAATGGGCTACTATGTAAGTACATACATATAAGGTTACACTTTACAATGACGCCCATACAATAAATATTGGAATACAAGAAAATATAAGCTTATCTAAAAATGTCCATTTTATTGTCACTGTTTGAGTAAAAAGTATCAAATTTTTGCTTACAACTCATATTTCAAAATTAAAATCCATTAATTTTACTTGAAATTTCTTTTAGTAGATGGATTTTACTTTGAAATATGTTTTTTTAAAAAGAAATTGATACGTTCCACTCACATGTTGACAATGAAACCTACACTTTTGGATTCTGTACAAGATAAGCTTTCTGTTTACACATACCTACATACATATTATTTGATACTTTCTTGTATTTTAATATTATTTGAGTGAGCAATCTTTTGCCATTCAGTAAGATTTGATAACATTTTTATCATGATCATAATTACAAACTTTATTTTTTTGGATATAACTTGGTTTAATATATGTATGTAAATGTATATTTCCAACTACATCTTTGTTAATATTGCTGATGATCTTACATCACCAATTGGTAAATGGAATGTTATGGAAAGTTTTGGTGCTCTGGACAATCCTGTTGGGACTGTTTTAGAGCCTATAAACATTTAGTAATGGAAGCAACTGCATTAGGTGGTCGTGATTGTCTTGTTTGGCAATAGTGGTGAAATATACGTAGCATAAGCATCAAATACACAACCCTACCTTCGAAAAGTTAATGTGCATGTAGTATTCATTCTGTTTATTGGAGAACAGAATCTCATTCCATCATAAATACCAAACTAGTATTTTTATTCTCAAGCTCGTTTTATGTCAAAAGTATTTAGGTTTAGATTATTTCGACTGCCGATTAATTCTTCATTGCTTCTATACAGGTTGCCCACCTTCCTATATTGGTAACTTCCTTAGTATTGAAGATACAGGATCCGTTAAATTAGCAAAATTGTTCAGAAATATAAGTAGTATTTGATAGAATTTTCAAATTTGTCATTTATTGTCAACTTTTGATGGTATTTTGATTCAAATGAAAATCCGCCAAATGTTCAGTTCTGACAGTAGTTTGTATGTGTAGAATTTAATAATCTAAATTAAAAATGCATGACACAGTTAATCGAAAAGATATAACATAAACTTACATTGTAGTTGTGCTTCAACATTTTGTATTTACTTTAAAACTTATCTAGTGACAGTAAATGCTATGATTTTTAATCTGTGTACATTTGATCGACAGACTGTGAACATTGTGAAGCTTATTATGAAGACTATTGCATCGAATGTGGAATGCTTGGACATATTTTAAACAAGAATGCTTTGAATAGTGCAAATAATGGGACAAGAGGAGATATACCAAATGACATTTTAGAAATTCGAGATTGTCTTGGACAAACTGGAATATATGCTTTGAGAATTATTCCTGCAGGTGTAAAATTTGGTCCTTTCACTGGACTCGGTGTGACAGATTGTCCTTGGGAAATAATAGAGGAGAAATATGTTTTGAACAAAAATAAATCGAAGCATTTGAATTGGATGCAGTACGTTAATCCTACCAGGAATACTTCTGAAGGAAACCTGCATGTCTTTCGATCTGAAAATAATATCTATTATCAAAGCACTCGTCAACTCCAAGCTGGTGATGAATTATGGGTGTATTTAGGCGAGGAATGCGGAAACAACCCGGATAAAATTATCAATGACGTATTTGCCTGCACATTTTGCTGCCTTGGATTTAACTCGAAATCGCATTTGGTCAAACATAAAACTGTTTGTGTTGTGGATACAGCTGGAATGTTTTCAATTGAAGGTACTGTGCCATTGATGTTTCTGGATCTAACCATATTGATTTTTGTATTATAAAAGCCATTATATTTAAATTATTCTATTAATGTTGAAAATAGTATCATAAAATATGTAGTTTGACAATGTCATTGCAGAATCGGAAAGAATAATAGATGCATTCTTGGTCTTGGATGTTACAATTTTGTCTTTCCTATACAGTGTGCTTGCCGACGACCTGCGTATAGGGCTTACTGTGAGATAAAACGACGACACCGAGAGTTTGTATGAGTTAGTACGAAAAAGCAATATACAAACTGCTCCTTGGTCGAGTGTAGTGTTGGAAAAGAGGGGATTCGAGTAGATTTACGCTGAGGCTAGAACGGGCTAGGCTGACTCCCCGTTTAAGCAGGGCAACGAGGATAGATAGCAGCTGTACTGCAGTTTGTATATTGCTTTCTCGTACCAACTCATACAAACTCTCGGTGTCGTCGTTTTATCTTACAGTAAGCCCTATACGCAGGTCGCCTGCAAGCACATGGTATATTTCCCATTGTGGGTAAATACACACTTTTATCCACAATGACAAACACATTTACAGGCCATAATATAAAAAAAGACCATAATAGTTCAAGAAAAAGAGTATATTCAATATCTATTATGGGTTGGTCATTGTTATAACTGAATATTATAAAACAAAACAGAATATTTTCCGAAGAACCCGATAAAAACAATATCAATTTTTTTAAAGTGTAGAAAAACGATGTTTGGTATTTTTCAAGGGCGCAGCTATATACTTTTCTAAATATAAGAGAAATGGTTGAAAGGTTGACTCGTTTATTTAGAAGCTTTTATTTATTTTATCAGGATCAATACTCATATTTTCATCATTTATTATAGTAGTCAGTAATACTGTAAAAGAGGTTCATAATTTGGGTGACCGGAACGGTATGTGGTGGTTGTTAGGGACATACAAATCGTGTTCATTTCATGGTTATGTGTTAATCATAAATTGTTAACTGCCTTTTTACTTAGAAATCATTACATTATTTAATATCCATGATATTCTATGATGTAATGTAATTTATGAGTGTATTTTTCACAAAATTCCAGAACTCAGGCAGTGCCCGTTTTGCAAAATTTACTTGGACCTAAAGGAGTATTTGGAACATCATATGGCCTTCTGCTGCGAGAGGAATGCCAGGTATGATTGCTTTTTATATTATTATAAATGTATTATGAGCTAGTTGACATGTATAAGGATTGAGGTAGCTATTTTAAATTGATTTGAATAAAATCCTGAAATAAATACGAGAATAGTTGAGAATAATTTAAATACCTCATCTGTTCTCCTGTTTTTTCGCTGGTCTCTTTCTATTTATGATATTTTCTCACCCTGTTTCCTTCTTTTTTTTGCTTTCATTTTCCAGTTTAAGATATGTTATTTTAAATTCTTTGATTATGTTTTGGAAATCATTTAACTTTCCTTCTATTCTTATGATCCCCTTTTCCACCTTCAGAAGTGTGGTCATAATGTCTTCCAGAGCTTTTGTCTATTCTTAATTCCACAAGGTTTGATATGAGTTTCTTGATTTCACGTTTTATTTTTCCTCATTCGTATCTAACATGCCAATACTTTTTAAAAATGTACACACGAGATCACAAAATATTGTTTTTATTATATTATACAGTTATTATCTGTAGATGTGCATTGTTTGTTGTAAATCAAAGTACTGTGTGTGTTATATTGGCACAAAATAAGAATCTGAAGGAAACTATACATTTATTATAAACAACAAAAGAATGAACATAGTATAGTATAAGATACCTTTTTTTTTAAATTCCATACAGGCCGATTGAAAGCAATTGACAAATAAAAGGTTCAATAGGAGGGTGAGGGAGCATCTGCTGCAGAATGCATTCTACAGCCTAGAAGAATTTATAGTCGATATGGCCAATATCTAATAATATATAATATAATTTTCTGTACTGACGTGGGGTGCATCTTTGAGCACCAATAAAGATTATTGTTCTTCAACCTCTCAGAATGTCAGTCTACAGCAGACCATTTAACAGGGTTCGAAAATATTATATTTATATAAATATCATATATTTATATTTAAAAGTATATTTAAAGAAAAATACATGTGCACCTAGCTGTTGGCCACCTGTATGTGCAATTACATTATAAACTCTAAGTAAGAAATGTAGTAACCTAATATGAATACATATTTTGCGCACACAAGTGTACGTTACTAAACCTAACTAACTAACTATAACTATAACTGTTTCATTAAGAAGTAACTTGTGTCTCAGGTACATGAGGAATTGACATTGAAATGTTTGTTATCACGTGATATATATCGGATATATATCAGTAGGGGGCGGACACGAGCGAGTCATCACTCATCGCCCATGGGCGCACTATTGAAATGTTGTATTTTTAAAGAGGTTTTAATTTTATTTATATAATTGAATAACAAGTGGCTGGTGATTATAAAATACAAAATACCCTACTATTTGTTCATTTTCTCTTCTGTAAGACTTGTTCTCTTTGAATTAAGTACATCCTTGTAGATAGAAAACGTCCTTTCTAAATCGCAACTGGTTATAGGTGCCTACTGGAAATATTCTTTTATTTCAGCGTATTTAGCATACACAATTGCCGCAATGTTATTAAATATGGATTTCTATTAAAAACTGCGTCTAACTTTTGCCGAAGGCCACATCCGAAGTCACTTGGAATTATTAATAGCCACATCTAATGTGGTTAATCCATTTTTACTTTGTTATATGTAGTATAAGGAAGTATTGTGAAATTTTCGACCTCGAGATTTTTGCAGATGTCCACGTTTTGAAGTCCCCTGATACCGAAAATCAGTTTTTTGCAAATATTTTGCAAGTCATGCTTTTTAGACAAGTACGTTACAGGTATAAAAGTATTTAAAACGTAATTTTCAATACCTTTTGTATAAAAAAAAAATAAATAAAATTCGGACCGGAACTAACACTTTTACTCTTACCGAATAACGATTTTTTGCAAATATGTTGTAAATTATGAAGAGTACAAAAGTATTTAGAGTTGAATTTGGAATATTTTTTGTATAAATGAAATTTCAAAATTCGGACCGAAAGTAACACTTTTACTCTTAGCGAGTATGCTTTCTATCGAATATCTCGCAAAGTATGCATTCTGTAGAGATTTATTAAGAGAATAGAAATTATAATAGAATTTTGAATGTAAAGAAAGACTTAATTAATTATTTTTGGGCTTATGAAATAGCTGCATATCAATAAATACTTTCAGATATTTACTTTTGCCTATTAATAAGTTACTAATCACGTTACTAGTAGCCAAGCAATACTTATTCTTTAATCTATAAGTTTCCGATTGCCTTGCTTTTAACGTTTGCTTTAGATGTCTTATTCTACATGACAGTGTTATACACTTGACGAAGAATACTATCAACTTTAAAAATATAAGGGATAACCACACGACACATCTTAAGAAACAACGGCCGTTATAACAATAAGAAACAGGTATAATATACGTCTAAACACCACGGGCGTTTGCTTACGACTGGGAAATCTCGGATCCTCTACACTATCAGCGCTCCTAGATGTCCGATCCCGCATGGGCTACTCTATTTAACATATACCTTGCGTCTCTATAGATTCTTTCACTCAACGGTAGTAGTCACATTTAAACATGAACAAATATCAACTCCTGTCAAATTAATTAACATGACATCAATTGGCGGTTGGCCATATGAAATACCAACCAACGTAATCCGAAATTGGGATAAAAAATGTAGAACAGAAAATAAGGATGGTGCCATGACTGTGTAGGACACGCTAAAGAGTGGCTTTATTAGCAAGTGTCATCATAACACAAGAAGTCTTGTTGGTTTTACAGTTTAGTGTTTTATAAATTTGATTAATAATCTAGCACAGGCGAAAAACATTGCAAATGCAATTAAGTTGAAAAAGCTATTTGGTGCAAGCCTCAATTTATAGTGTTGATGAGTTTCCAATAGAAATGATTGTACTTAATGTTAGTGCATTTGTCGCATGTCGCTCTGTGTTCTTACACATACACCCCTATTCTGTAACTTTTTCGTTACGTATTTTCGAACGCCTTGTACCTAAAAATCGTTGCGGTCGAACTTTCGTATTCTGTAAGTTTCGAAGCGTACCGATGTCGTACGAAATTCGAACACTCTCGCAAATAGGCATTCGTTACGAGAGTTGTGTTGTGTGTTCTATAGGTGCATTTCAAAAAGACGGATAACCATTTATTATTGTTTGCTATAAGCACATGAAATCGATAACGCGGAAAATAGGTTTGTTATAAAACACTAAAAAGAATGCCCTTTCATTAATATGTATGTATATTTTTTAATCTTTTTAACATGATGTGTTAATTTCCAATATATAATAAAAATAAAAATGTGTTAAGAGTATAAGTCCAAAATATTTATCTAAAATTTTTCTCCATATTTTCAAATTACATAGTAGCAAATAATAATTAGTAATGTGTATATGTAATTATCTTTGCAGGTCGTGTAAGCAACTTCAGCCGATATATTTTTTTATATTCATTACTGTTGTATGTAAGATTCACATTTCTAAGAATGGTTGCTTGAATTACCTGCTCAAGGTTTGTAACAGTAATACCAATGATTTCTCTGTATAAGTTCTTTATTTATATTTAAAATAGAAACTAATAAGCAACACTTCTTCTGCTAGTTCTTAAGGACGTCTTGATAAAAGAT
Organism: Amphimallon solstitiale; assembly: GCA_963170755.1. NCBI lineage: Eukaryota > Metazoa > Arthropoda > Insecta > Coleoptera > Scarabaeidae > Amphimallon > Amphimallon solstitiale. The sequence continues at coordinate 27,888,999 of OY720685.1, forward strand.
AAAAGGTTTGATTCATTCTTGCTCTCGGGTACAAATATTTAATAATAAATAGACTTGATTCACAATTTTCATGTTGGTATAACACATTTACTAAAATGCATAGTAATTATTAGACCGCGGACATGAGCGAGCCATGACTCATCGCCCATGCGCGCACTATTGAGATGTTGTATTTTTAAAGAGGTTTTAATTTTATTTACATAATTGGATAACAAGTAGCTGGTGATTTATAAAATACAAAATACATTATTATTTGTTCATTTGCTCTTCTGTAAGATTTGTTCTCTTTGAATTAACTACATCCTTGTAGATAGAAAACGTCCTTTGTACATCGCAACTGGTTATATTTGCGTAATGGAAATATTCTTTTATTTCAGCGTATTTAGCATACACAATTGCCGCAATGTTAGTAAATCTGGATTTCTATTAAAAACTGCGTCTAACTTTTGCTGAAGGCCACATCCGAAGTCACTTGGAATAGTTATGAAGTCATTAATAGCCACATCTAATGTGGTTAATCCATCTTTTAATTTGAGATTCGATTTTCAAAATATGTGATTAGTTTAGGCAAATTTCCAAAGTATTCCTGAAGGAATAACAACTGATTTTTATAATAATAATAATAATAATAATATCTTTATTGTCATAAATTCAAAAGAACATTGACATTGTCATTAAAAAAATACACAGATCAGGTACAATATATAACACTTGTCAAACTATAAAATCGTTAATGCTGTAGAAGGCTCCTTCCAACAGATAAAGTTTTAATTGCTTCTTGAATGCACTGAGATTTGTACCGCTTAGCGATTTTAAATTAGCCGGCAATGCATTATAAACCTTTACCGCCATGTACCTCGGAGATCTTTCATAAAATTTGGAGTGATGTAGCGGGACAGAAAAATCATTATTATGACGCGTCACCATAGTATTGTAGATCTGATTATTGCGCCTGTATTTATCTGTATTTTTGAGCAAGAAGATAATCAATTCATAAATATATATCGAGGCAACCGTCATTATATTCATTTCCCGGAACAGAGGTCTGCAACTACTACGTGAGGAAACACCCCTCATGGCTCTTAACATACGTTTCTGAATAATGAAAATGTCGTGAAAGTATGTAGATGATCCCCAGAAAATGATCGCATATCTTAAACGTGACTCGATACAACCATAATAGAATAATCTCAGGCTCTCCAAAGAGACAACCCTACTCAGCATACCAATAGCATACAACATGGGATTCAATTTTTTAGATAGACCCACGCAATGCTCACCCCAACGCAGACACCTGTCCACCGTCAAACCCAGAAAGACGGACGACTCACTCTCCGTCAATGATTTGCCCCCCAAGCTCAAACACAAACTGTAATCCAAATTTTTAGTTTTGGAGAAGGTGACAATATTTGTCTTATCTGCATTAAGAATGAGACGGTTTTTTAATGACCAGGACTGCATATCAGCAATCACACGCGATGCCAACACAACGAGCTCCTCTTTACATTTAGCTGTTATTACACATGAAGTGTCGTCCGCGTACTGTGTAATAGTACAATAGCTCATGTGATTCTGTAAGTCACTGACATAAATTAAAAAAAGAGTAGGGCCGAGAATGGATCCCTGCGGTATGCCCCTACCCACAGACGCCAATTTGGAAACATTGCTCTTAATTGTGTCGCCCACCCTGCCAACAATTGCGGTAACGTGAGATCTGCCACTGAGATAAGATCTGAATAAGTCGAGCGCCGCCCCCCTAACGCCATAGCGTTCCATTTTATACAACAGGATATCATGATCCAACAAATCGAATGCTTTAGTCAAATCAAAAAACATTCCCAACGCATAACAATCACTATCGACCGCACAATATAAAGAGTAATACATTATACATAGCGTCTTTCGTGGATTTTCCAGATATGAACCCAAACTGGGCCGAATTAATTATTTTACATTTGATCAAAAATGATTGCAGACGCAAGTTAATTACTTTCTCGAAGATCTTACTGAATGCTGGCAATAGAGATATAGGCCTGTAGCTAGCAACATCGCCACTAGATTTACCCTTCTTCAAACACGGTATCACCTTAGCGATTTTCAATCTGTTCGGAAATATTCCGTTGACTAGTGATAGGTTGATTAAATAAATCAAAGGTTCCACTATATGGTCAATGACCAGAGATAATAAACAGTATGGAATATCATCCACACCGCTAGACTTCTTAGCAGACATTTCCCTAATAATCCTTCCAACTTCCAATGCATCAGTCGGTTCAAGAAAGCAACCGATAGCATTTGGCCCGATACTCACATGCCCCGCTCCAGCATCAGAACACGGCCCCGTGGCTGAGCTACTAAAATAAGTATTCAGTAAATCAGCCACAAGTGATGGGTCAGTGATAATTTCCCCCTCCCCATCGCAAAGCTGAGTTTCCCTATTTTGCTTCTTTTTTGTTTCTCTGTTAATGATATTCCAAGCAGTGCCCAGTTTATCGCTAGAAGAGCCAATTAGCCCACTATAATAATCGCGCTTAGTATCACTAATTAGTTGGTTGTAACGTTCTTTGCTCATTTTAAAACAGTTACTTAAGTATTCGTCATTATGTGTTTTGGACAATATATATAAATCTTTTAGATTACTGGCCATCTGTCGCAGAGTGCTATTATACCACGGGATGTGAGTGCTTGATCTAGTTTTACATCTTTTTAGTGGAAAAGATTCATTGAAACAGTAAAGAAACGTATCATAGAAAACATTGAAACCAAGATCCAATTCCGCGGTCTTGAACACCCCCCTCCAAGACTCATTTGACAACATGAACTGAAAAGTCGCCCTACTGCCGTCAGTGAAACAACGCCTTTCAGAGAACAATGGAGGCTCGACAGTGTCCTTACACCGACAATCCATCGACAACAGCTGATAACAGTGATCCGAGATATCCTCATCACCCACCCTAACACTCAACTGTGATGCGTCAATATTTGCAAACACATTATCAATCAATGTAGAAGTCAAAAAATTTGTTCTGATGTTATCCTGAACAAGGGGGATCATACCAAACGACGCAAATAATTCCACAACACTATCAGACAATGTTTCCCGCATTAAAGTTAATATTAAAGTCTCCACACACGAACATTAGATTTTTCAAAGGGTTGCCATATTCAAGAATCTGTAGCAGCTTTTCCCGAAAAACGCATAAATCGCCCGAAGGTGCCCTATATACACAGATAATAAGTATACGTATCCCATTTCTTTTAATAACTATACCGCAATACTCGAAATCTTTTTCTATCGGGTTAACATCGCAAATCAGTGGCATAGCCCCAACACCATCTTTGGCAAGCACTAAAACCCCACCACCCCTGTTTTTCGTTCGACAAAATGCATTCACTAAACTATAATTTGAAACACCCAAATATTGTAATTCCGGATCCACAAGCCAATGCTCAGACAAACAAACTATCGGTGGGTACTTTAGAGACTGAAAAAGCAAATTTAATCTATCCACTTTATACTTAACACTACGTACATTTAAATGAAAAACACCCAACATTATGCAATCCTTACTGCATTCAGTATTGATTGAAAATTTGACCCCCCCACGTTTGTACCCCGCCTATTCGAAGAAGCCTCCACAGCACCAACATCGGGTACAATATATATCAAATTACTAAACCTATTGCTACATGAAACAGCAAAAGCATAGTCATAATTCACAATAATACTTGCTACATGATTGACCAACTTAGCTTTACCCGATCTGCGATAATGCAGACCATCGTGCGATCTATCTTTTGCATCTGTAATCAAATTAGTTTCTACATAGGCGCCTCCTTTATAATTATTGAATATAGTATTATAAATAGCACAATTAAAATTATAAACATTATTGTTAAGGTTTGCATTATCGCTATCGTCAAAATATGGTATAGACATATAGATAAAATTTGTATGACACGACAAATATCTGATGCGCTTTAATGTACTTGTTGATAGATGCCTATTCGACAGTATGTCGTTGGTCCCCGCAAAAACAATAAGAAAGTCATTCAGACTTTACTTTCTTATACGTAGTATAAGGAAGTATTGTGATGATGAAAATTTTCGACCTCGAGATTTTTGCAGATGTCCACGTTTTGAGGTCCCCTAATACCAAAAAAGTGGTTTTAAAAAAAAATTGTGTGTGTGTGTGTGTGTGTGTGTGTGTGACCACGATAGCAGTCAAACCGCTACAGATATCAATTCCAAATTTTGTATTTACGAATATAATCTTCCTCTTGAGAACTGATTAGATTTTGAGCAAAATCGGCAGACCGAAAGTAGTAGTTTACTTCAGTGAAAAAATCGAATTCCGTCAATTACTAAGTTTAAACAAATTTATAAGGAATTCAAATGTACTCAAAATTAAATTTGAGAAAAATTGTATTAATAAAGTTTTTCGAAATTCCGACCGGAAGTAGGTCTTTTACTCTTATCGAAAATCAGTTTTTTGCGAATATCTCGCAAGTCATGCTTTCTAGGCAGGTACATTATCAGTATAAAAGTATTTAGAACGTACTTTTAAATATCTTTTGTATAAAAAAAATTTCAAAATTCGGACCGGAAGTAACACTTTTACTCTTACCGAATAACGATTTTTTGCAAATATGTCGTAAATTATGCATTCTATATATATTTATGAAGAGTACAAAAGTATTTAGAGTTGGATTTGGAATATTTTTTGTATAAATGAAATTTCAAAATTCGGACCGGAAGTAACATTTTCATACGTATAAGAATGTCGTGTGGTGGCCACACCTCATTTTTTAAATTTGAGATTTGTGTTAGTTCCTTGCACTCAGAACTACTTCGAGCGTCGTCATGTAAATATGTATCGAAATTCACTGCATAAAAACTAGTAGCTTCCAGCCATGTTCCCCATCTAGTTATTATTGGCGAGGGTGGTAGTGACAGAGATGGAAGTTTTTCCCTGTAAAGGGCCACTCTCGATGGTGCTTTTCGGAAAACTTTGTTTAAAAGCGGATACAAGTCTTATCAACTTCCGGATAGGATATTCTGGTGTATGCACAGATTCTGTGGAGAGCATGTGCTACACAAGTATATGCAGCATATAAGGATATGTTTCCTTTAATAGTCTGCCTGTTTTTAACATATATCACTGTCACTAACAAATAAAAGTATTCTTTCGCTGTACCTGTCGTCCGAATGAAGCATGTTGTTTATCGTCAATGGTTTTAGCAATTGTTTCCCCATCAATTGTATTTATAACTATAGATGCTATTACATATGCGATTTTTGGGCATTCTGTAACGATATTTTACAGACTGCAATAAATATGGGAATCACTGACAATGGACATACAATCAGTATGACCCTCAATCCAACTCGCCATTGTTTCACAATGTATTTCTCGACGTTCTTCCATATCATAGTAACATAAACAATGTTCTAGATCTAAATAAATGATAACTAAAAATGTATGCGTATATTATTGAAACTGAACGAAATCCATTGCACACTTACGTCTAGATAATTGGGAGAAGTCGATTCAATGAAACGGGATTAAACAGGAACTATTACATAAATTACGAAGTACGTAATTAACAGTCAAAACAATGAAAAAACGAAACTAATGTAAGTATGAATAGGTATACACATATATAACTCTATTTATCATGCAAAATATAAGGTAAATACAATAAATTTTAAAAACCTCTGACGTTCCTATATCTCCGCCGATGAAAATAGGATATTTACGACTGAAGTGGACTTTTTTTGTGTTGTTTTTCCGTCAACATGTGAGTCAATCACAGATATTGCAGTTCTCCATATGAATAATGCGTGAATAATGCTATTCAGTAAATGTGTGTTGTTTACATTATTTCTTTGCTCCGTTGTAACTTCGTCGTATTTTAACTCGGTCATGTCCGCGGCCTAGTAATTATATATGTATTTATAATGGCAATCCTCCTCAAAACGCTCAGAACAAAGTCTACTACTTTCATTTAGTAAATGAAACACAAAACAGCTAAATTCTTAGTTAAAAAATAATACAGTTCTTCTGACCTCAGTTGTCATGATGTCATATCAAATTGTCTACTACATTTTAAGCTGTGTGTTCCATGTTTTGGCGGGATATTTGAATTACTCCTTATTCTGAGACAGGGTATAGCTGTTGCTCACTTGTTTAATTCTAATTAGTTTATTATTTTGATATCAAAGAGAATGGTGATAATTACTGTAGTATTAACGGGAACCCCTTACTTTTGGTTAAGACTTCATTTATCCAATTAAAACGCACCAGCCATTTGATTATTACCGTGAGATTAACAAAATTTATCTATTTTCAGAAAGAGCATTCTGTCAACGCCGCCAGCCAAGGAAACGACAACAGCATTGAACGGACGCAAAAGGTGCCTCCGTCAAACCTATAAGTGTGAAAAGTGCAGGTACAGAACAAAGTACCAAGCAGAGCTTAAGAAGCACACGAAACAACATTTCGAAGTCAAGGTATTTAAATGTGGGATTTGTAACAGACGTTTCAAGACAAAAGAAATCCTCAGGCTCCACGTGGAAAATACGCACGCTTATGTTGATGGAAATGACGACCAAGAGCACTCTACGACTGATTTTAGTAATACACATGTAGAAGTAGAACAATCGAACTCACGAAATCAAAATCGAGCGGAACAAAAACAAAGTATAAGAAGACATATGAAGCGATTCGATTATAAATGTGATGAGTGCAAATATAAAACAAACGAAAAAGCTACTTTAAAAAAACATGTAAAGACTATTCATTTGAGGCAGTTTGATTATAAATGTGACAAATGTGGATTTGAAAGTAACTCGAAAACGTATTTTGAAAAACATATAAAAACCCAACATTTGAAACAATTCGATTATAATTGTGACAAATGCAAATATAAAACAAACATAAAATATAGTTTCAAAATACATGTAAAGACTGATCATTTAAGGCAATTTGATTATAAATGTGACAAATGTGAATATGGAACAAACTTCAAAGGAGATTTAGAAAAACATATAAAAGTTAAACATTTGAAGCAATACGATTATAAATGTGACAAATGCAAATATAAAACGTACGGAAAAGCTGCTCTAAAAACACATATAAAGACTATTCATTTGAAGGAATTTGCTTTAAAATGTGACAAATGCAAATATAGAACACACAGACCATATTTGCTTAAAAAACATGTAAAGACTATTCATTTGAAAGAATTCGATTATAAATGTGATTCTTGTGAATATCGAACAAATCTCAAAAGTGATTTAGAAAGACATATAAAAACTAAACATTTGAAGACATTCGACTTCAAATGTGACTCTTGTGAATTTGGAACGAACAGGAAAAGTGAATTAAAACTACATATAAAGAATAAACATTTGAAAACATGTGATTATAAATGTGACAAATGCAAATATAGAACAAACTACAAAGGTAATTTTGAAACACATATAAAGGCTAAACATTTTAAGAGCTTCGATTATAAATGTGATAAATGTGAATACGGAACAAACACCAAGACTAATTTAGAAAAACATATAAAAACGAAACATACGAAGGAATTTGATTTTCAATGTGACTTATGTGAATTTGGAACAAACTTCAAAAGAAGTTTAGAAACACATATAAAGGCCAAACATTTTAAAACCTCTGATTATAAATGTGACAAATGTGAATATGGAACAAACTTCAAAAGAAGTTTAGAAAGACATATAAAAACTAGACATTTTAAGAAATTCGATTATAAATGTGATTTTTGTGAATATGTAACAAATACCAAAAGGAGTTTAATAATACATATTAAAACTAAACATTTGAAGCAATGTGATTATAATTGTGACTCTTGTAAATTTGGAACAAACATCAAAAGTCATTTAGAAGCGCATATAAAAACAACACATTTGAAGCAATTTGATTATAAATGTGACAAATGTGCATACGGAACAAACTTCAAAAAAGATTTAGAAAAACATATAAAAACTAAACATTTAAAGAAATTCGATTATAAATGTGACAGATGTGAATATGGATCAAACACCAAACAAAATTTACGAAAACATATAAAAAATATACATTTGAAGGAGTTTGATTACAATTGCGACTCTTGTGAATATGCAGCAAGCCAGAAAAGTAAATTAGAAAGACATATAAAGGCTAAACATTTTAAGAGCTTCGAATATAAATGTGATAAATGTAAATACGGAACAAACTTCAAAAAAAATTTAGAAAAACATATGAAAACTAAACATTAAAGAATTTGATTTTAAATGTGATTCTTGTGAATTTGGAACAAACAAAACTTATTTAAAAGACATATAAAAGATAAACAATTAATAATATAATTATGAATGTCACAGATGTAATTATAGAACGAACTGCAAAGGCCGTTTTGCAAAACATGAAACGAAACCATTTGTAACTGTGAAGGCTGTGCACTTTTGTTTCTAATATTTCTTTCTCTATGGCTTGTATTGTTATATAACGGTTGTGTGTGATTCATTTAGGCGTTGCGATTCAGAAATTTTTATGTTATTTAATCGGCAACTTGGAATCGTCTTCTTTTATTTGTTGTGTCGTCAGAGTCGCGTCTAAATATTTTATTTACAAAATGGACATTTTATAATCGTATGATCATGCTTGCATGCAACTATAACATTGCCAATATTAGAAATTAGCATTAATTATTGTAATATTCTTAGTGAACCTATTTTATGTTTTAAAATCATTTTTTGTTTATAAATTGTACTGATGTTTACTTATTTATCTAAAATACTTCTGACGACTACTAAAATATTTTATTACCTTAACTTTATACATTGTTTATGTGAGAAGGCTTACTTGAAATTATTTTTACCAAATAAAATGCAAAACAATATTTTATACATAATTTTTAGTTTGTCTATGAATAATGAATAGTGTTAAATATCGTAAGTTACATTATAAAAAAGATTCTATTTGTAAATACTGTTCATAAATTGTGTATTATACTAATAAATATAATGCATGCAACAAAATGTATATTATCAATTAACTCGCATAAATATAAAGCTATTTAAATTACGTATAGTTGGAGCAAAACTTCCTAGGTGGTGTTTGATAAATGCGTTCATTTGATTATTAAGAAGTTTTCTACCTATCCACTTTCTTATTATGGTTCTGCATAAAAAGATTGGAATATACTAAAGGAAGTATCAAGCTGCAATGTTCGGCCGTGACAACTGCAGGTGGGGAAAGGGGAATTCGTACACTGCCAAGCGATCATAATTCTTAAATGTGATCCGACCTCGTGCTGTCATTGGTCAAAATGTCGTGTTCGTACTTGGTTCGTATAATTTCGTTAAATTCCGCAGGCTTTTATTTTAAAAGTGTTTCACCTTGGTGATATGTAATAACGCGAATTAAGCACTTTAAACACGAAATAAATAGTAAAAATGGTGCGATTGTGTTATTTGTATAAACGTCGATACCTAAAGGCATCCACTCGATCATATCATTCATAGCTAACTTGTTCAAGAATTCAACATTACGTGTTTAACATGGTCCGTAATCCAGAGGCGTAGAATATGCTTCTTTTATCAGTTGCGAATATTGATTTATTAAATTTAGTTCACGTTGCAGACATTCTATTAATTTAATGCGAAACATCCTACTTTAAATATTGGTTACAAATGTACGTTCAATTATAGCAATACCCAAGCAAAATTCCCAGAAAACTTTCTAATTTTATGATATAGCCGGTCTGTGTTCAAAGTAAGGGTCGATTAATTGTTTCAATTCAAGGGGAGGTTTTACCTGGAGAAATTATCAAACACTATACGTCGAGTTTTATTAATATTCCGCCTATATGAAATTTGTAATTATTTTAATATATTTGCCAGAATTAATTAAATATTAAGTTTACTTCTGGAATAGGTATATATTATTATTATTAATAATAATTATTAGAAGTTTTAAGACTTCTTAGTTGTTATTATTATAAGAAATGTTCTATCCATGATTTATATTTAAAAAATGGAATATATGAAATTTATATTCCATTTGTGATATGGTGGTGCCACCTATTAGCCTTAATATGCGAAGATACATATTTAGCATACAAGTTTTGTCTTTAGCACAGATGCAACTATCGTGTCTGGTGTTGCGCTTGGATGGCAGATGACTCTGAGATATTCTCACGGGCATTTTGCTGACATAAGATACGATTTTAGTTGTGGATGATTGCCAACAGCATCGTTGTGAGTTTGCTTTTTCACGTGCCACATGTGTTTCGTTAAACCTCAACAGTGATTATTTTCCAAACCGTAAGTGCTAAAGATATCCTCATACATTCATTTCCATCGGTCTTGATATGTAGCGAGCGATGTGTCCAGCTTGAGATCCGCAGAGCAACTGGCGCCTCTCGGTCGGCCGCTCTATATTTAAAGGAAGCACACGCACCGCGGTGTAAAACACCCGACTCACTAGCAGCATCTTCGGCTGCTATTAATTTCTGTTTATATTGTACATATCTGTAAATATTTCATGTAAATAATCCAGCGACATTCGCTCGAAAAACAAGGATAGCCCGCGAAACCATTCGCGGTTTCGCAAGGCTAAAATTTCCGCACCAGCAAAGTCGACAAAACCCAAGGAAACAATGGAAATTACCATAGAAGAGCTAAATTCGCTCACAAATTTCACCGACACTAACATACACTCAAATGATATGTCTCTTTTATCTCCCCCCGTCGCCAGCCCGGCGCCTCCGATCACTTTCGATACACATTCTCTAGAATCACTCGATTGGGATGCTCTCGCAGTACTACTCAACCAAATTCAAAATATAATGAATAATAAAACACAAACGCAAAAACCAAGCACTAACGCGAATTCTAACCAAAATAATGGTTTAAGTCAACAAAAATCAAACAATTTCCAGACAATCACTCAAGAAGATATGGAATTTCAACTAGTTAAACCCAGAAGAAACAAAACAAACAAAAGACAAGTCGAAGATACAAACGGTGCATCCCAAAACACCAAAAACTCTCCGAAAACAGCGATTAAAAAACCTAAACAAAGTATACCAGACTCTCAAAAGGCCTACTACGGCAAATCAAACAGCACAGCTAACAATTCTACTCAAAACCCAGCCATGTTTAATCAAACTAACCAGCAACAATGCTCAAATATAACACCAGAGCACACTAATGAAAATATTAATTCAACGAAAAATCCGGCCTCAATGGATACAGACACAATAATTAACACCCAAGATAACCTTAATAGCCAAGATTCAGAGTCAGATCACGAAACCGATGATACAACCCCCCCAAAAAACGACAGGACACCCCCCATAATCTTGAGGGACCACCAAAAATGGGCTGCAATATCTCAAGAAATGAACAAGCAGAACATCTCCATTAAATCCGCAAAGCTTACTAGAGACGGACTAAAAATCCACCCCACGGATAAGGACGCGTTCCGCAACACCACCAACTTCTTAGACAAAAATCAATTACAATACCACACCTACAGGCTACAGGAAGAGCGGACCCTAAAAGTGGTACTCAGAGGGGTACCCGAGTATCTTACAACCAAACAAATAGGCGACGATCTAGAACTTCAAAACATCAATTTTATCAAGATATCACGAATGTCAAATCCCAGGACTAGAGCCCTGTATCCAATGGTACTCGTTGAAGTGCCTAGAGAAGAAGCAAGAAAAATATACGGAATTACCCATGTATTCCAAATAATAGTGAGACCAGAAGCACTTAGACGTAAGGCCAGCCAGGGCCAATGTCATCGTTGCCAGCTGTTCGGCCATTCTCAGGCAACATGCCGATCATATTTCAAGTGCGTGAGGTGTGGGAAAACCCACCCCACTTCCGAATGCCCCAAACCTTCAAATACCCCTGCAAAGTGTGCCAACTGCGGAGGGGATCACACTGCGTCATACAGAGGGTGCTCCTATGCCCCCAAACCTCAACATCTTCGTCAGCTGAATCAATCTTCTAACCCCCAGACCCCAAACCCTAGGAATTATAAACCAGTTAACAACAACTTAAGTTATGCAAACGCCATCTCATCAGGCCTCAAGACCAATATGAGTAACCCTGACAAGATCACCCAAGCCACTTCTGCTCTTAGCGACATGCTAACTGCACTGGAACAAACTAACCCTTCTTTCGAAATTACGAAAATATTTATCCACAGCACTCAGACTATTTTAAACCTATTCAAATAAATTCATAATGCACACACCATCCCTAGCAGACTCTCTTACCATACTAGCCTGGAATTGCAACGGGCTGTCCCAAAGAAAGAACGAACTGGAAATCTTCCTAGAGGTCAAACAAGTGAACATCGCTTTACTCAATGAAACGCACCTGCTTCCGACACATTCACCCAAGATTAGAAACTACATAATGTACAGAAGAGACAGAGCCACCCCAGGGGGCGGCACGGCCATACTTGTCAAACGAAAGTTACAACACACAGAACTACCAATACCTCCGTCCAAAAATCTGGAATCTAACGGCATTATCGCCCATACCATCAGAGGCGACTTCCATATATACTCGGCGTATCTTCCCCCAAGCAAGGCCCTCCTTACACAAGATCTAAATCTCATTCTCAACAATAGCAAGAAAACCTTAATAGCAGGAGACTTCAACGCCAAACACCCTGATTGGGGTTGTAACTACTCAAACGGCCAAGGCAGATCACTCCACGCCTACCAAGAGCGGACAAATATAAATATCTTATCTCCCCATCAACCAACGCATTTCTTTCCTCACACAAGGCCTGATATACTTGATATTGCATTAACAAACAATATAGTAGAATACTTTCACATAGAAACCGAAGCAGCTCTTAGCTCGGACCACAATCCTATACTACTTCACTGGGGCTCAGAACCCAACTCTTTTTCAACAACAACTAAGCACACCGACTGGGTTATCTACAAACGCCACCTAAACAGTATTCTTCCCACCATTCCAATAATCAAATCTGAAGAGGATATGGAAAACTCTATAATTACTCTACAAACCAATATTCATGAAGCGACCCGTGCAGCTACAATCACCAAAACCTCCATTCATAAGACTCAACACCTACCAACACACATCCGAGACCTCATCAGAACCAAAAATAGGCTTCGCAGACGATATCAGCAAACACTGGACCCCCACATCAAAACAGAACTCAACAATAGCCAACAAGAAGTGAAAGAAGCTATAAGAAAATTTAAAGAAGACCAATGGTTCAGAAAACTAGAAGACCTGGGTGAAGACCCCTCCAATGTTTGGAAGCTAACTAAAGCCCTGAAAGGGAAGAAACACAGCATACCACCCCTTACAGTCAACAACAACACACACATAACAGATAATGAGAAAGCTGAAATCTTCGCAGATCTAATAGAAACTCAATGCTCACCCAACTGGAAAAATGCTGACATGAACCACATAGCACACGTCCATAAATCCGTCAATCGCATCATCAACCAACCGAAAACGCAAACTACTGAATACATCAAGCCCCCAGAATTATCAATCATCCTGAAAAACATCAAGACTCGTAAAGCCTCAGGTCCGGACGACATCTCCAATCAAATGCTAAAAAACCTACCGTTCAAAGCCATCATCTTCCTACTCACTATCATCAATTCCATATTTAGATTACAAACCTACCCAAAAATTTGGAAACATGCTTCTATAATAATGATCCCCAAACCAGGAAAAAATCACAACTCCCCTTCAAACTATAGGCCGATCAGCCTCCTCTCCGCGATCAGCAAAGTAGCAGACAAAGCCATCCTGAGTAAATTAACAGACTTTTCATATCAGAACTTGATCATCCCAGAAGAACAGCACGGATTTCGAAAAATGCATTCCACAACCACCCAGCTCGCCAGGGTTACTGAAACCATACAAGATTCCTTTTACAAACACAACAATACAGCAGCCATTTTTCTGGACATTTCAAAAGCCTTCGACCGAGTGTGGCACCAGGCCCTAATATACAAACTACACGCAAAAAATTATCCACCATACTTAATCAGAATCATCCATTCTTACATAAAACGCTGATCGTTCTCCATAAAAATCAATAACACACAATCCACCATCAGAACCCTAACAGCCGGGGTACCCCAAACAAAACCACACTTGCTTCCTACGCCGATGACACTGCCATACTCTCTTCCTCCATCAACCCCATAATTGCCATACGAAACCTCCAAGATGCTGTAAATAACATCATTACCTGGTGCCACACTTGGCGAATCGCCATAAACGGTGAGAAATCTCAAGCAATAGTCTTCAGAAGACACCCTAAACCCATCATAGGTAACATCTATATCGAACACACAGAAGTACCATGGCTTCCATGCGTAAAATACCTAGGTGTAAACCTAGACAGAAGATTGACGTATTCGTATCATATCAAACAAACATGCGCAAAAGCCAAAAAAGCCAGAGGTGCTCTTTGGCCTATGTTAGGGGCAGCAAGTACACTTTCCCCGAAGCTAAAACTACGTATATACACACAGATTCTAAGACCAATGATTACCTATGCCTGCCAGATATGGCTCTACGCAGCTCCGTCACTAATAAATCAGCTACAAATCTTTCAAAATATATCGCTCCGCATGGCCTTTCGCCCACCCTGGTATATAAGGAACAATCAACTACACAAAGAAGCCGACATCGAAGATATCCCCACGTTCACCAAAAGGTTAACAAAAGATTTCTACGAGAAAAACGTAGACCATATAAACTCCTCCCTCTCCGCATCATTAACTTACGACCCGCAACATTATTTGCCGACAAAGAGACCTAGGCTCGCTACATCATGACTCCTCTGAAAGAGAATATCATTAAATCCCTCTAAATCAAGATCAGCCAAATTAAGATTAATAGTAAAAAGCGTTAGCTTTACTAATTCAATCCAGTAAAGAAGAAGAAGAAGAAGCCAACAGCATCGGTCATTCTATTACCAGCAGCCTCAGGGAACACATAGAATACACAGCGATTATTATTTTCGACAAGGCGAAACCGGAAGAAATAGCCGGCAACGACTTATTTAGCGACAACGATAACATACCTGCAAGCCCGGCAGCGCTTGCACTGTTTCAGTGTATGGATACAATGAGTAAAGAAGAGCTCATTGCACTACATCAACAAGTTATGCAGAATCAAAAAAATCTATTTATTCAACACCTAAACTCGGAGACCAGCGAAGACGAAGGAGTGTTTCGAAAGCCTAAGAAGCACAGACGTCCTAAGAAGCAAAAGAAAACGCACGACACGGTACACGTCGAAAACCCGTATAACGTTCTCCAGGTGACCGACACAATAACAAAAATGGAAGAAGACTTTGAGGTAGAAGAACAGCAACAGCCCTCCACATCCAAGAACGACAAACCCAGAACACAAAACACCGACACACAAAAAACATACAAAATACCACCGATCATAATCACAGAAACTGACAAATGGAATTTTGTAAGACAACTCATTAAAACACTTAAAATCACAGTCACAAAAAGCAAAACAGTAAAATCAGGCATACACATAGAACCTACAACAGAAACAGACTACAAAGACCTATACGCATCACTCAAAACACACAACATTCAATTCTACACTTTTCAATTACGAAGCGAAAAACCGCTTAAAGTGGTAATTCGCGGAGTAGCTACACATTTAACTGACAAAGGCATCCAAGACGCTCTCACAGACCAAGGTTATCCAACACTCAAACTGACACGAATGTACGGAAAAAACAGACATCCCATTCCTCTCACCCTTATTGAACTTACGAGACAATACAAATCCATTTATGATATACACGAAGTTTCCGGACTCGCAGTAACTGTAGAACCACTACGTAGAAGAACGACCATTGTACAATGCCACAAGTGTCAACTGTACGGACATACGCAACGAAACTGTAACATCGACTACAAGTGCATGAAATGTGGAGACGGACATTCGACTCACCTGTGTCCTAAACCTAAAACGACACCTCCTAAATGTGCGAACTGTAATGGTGAACATCTATCCACCTGGAGAACATGTCCCAAAAATCCTAACTACAAACCGAACACTACCTACATAGACGCACCTATTCCCAAACAAAATCCCTGGAATTAAGTATATTTATTGTTGATAACACTTTTTAAAAAGGATTTTATTTTTAAATACAATGTTCACAATATAATACTTAATAATTTTGAGACTTATTTAATGTTACAACTTTACTGTACTACATTACAAATAAGAATGTCCTAACGTCTATCTATCTACTAGAAGGAAGCCTCGGGGAAGCTGCTTTGTCAGCGGTTCCCATGATCTGTTTATCATGTTCCAAGAATTGTTTACGTCCAAGCACATACATTGTAACAATGGGAAATTACCATATACAGGTGGTTAATTAATAAGTGTATAAATATATATAATAATGCAATAATTGATTTACATAACTCCTCCCTCTTTAAGTTCGAAAAATTTGGGTTCCGTGAACGTCAAATTTTGAGATTTGTCCTTTTCCAATGGGGGAGTCGATTTCTCTTTTTGTGACTTCGTTTTTAAGTTTATAAAATATTTCTTAAGGATATAATACATTGGAATACATATGATTATAACAATGATAACTGTGACTAACACAATATGTGAATTATTAAAATACGGTATATTTCCTAATTCTAATGGCTTAATTGATTCAGACATTGTTTGAATATTCTTTAATTCACTAAAATCTAATGTCTTTAGTTTCACAAAGTTATTTTGTTCAAAGGTGCTATTTAATTTTTCTAATTCTAATTTTGGAAGTTCAAATGTGAGTTCTTCGTGGGTGCTGTCTTCTTTCTGGAAGTATTGATCGTTTATTCTTACAGGATATTGATCCATGGAGATGACTGTGGGGTGATGTATCTTGTATAAACCATTATCATCGCCTTGTGTTTGAACTGTGACTGGTTCGACTGGAACTATCAGTATTTGATGTCCATTGATTTGTTGAATACTGGTATTATTTAGTTCGACTTTCATTGTTGGGCATGTGTTAGTACCATTACGGAGGATATCCATTAGGCATTTTTGATTTTGGTGAACCATCTTGCTTCTACAGTAGTAGTAGTTTTCTATCTCAGGGCAGATTTCGTTCGATGTCCAATAGTTATAAGTGTTGAACATAAGGAAAGGATGTTCGGGTATAATAATTTGGTTTTCAACTGGTATTGGATATAATCGAAAATAGTCATATGGATGTGATACAATAGGAACATGAATTTTGAATAATATGGTATCATCATGTAAGACTACTTGAGTCGCAAATAAGTTATAATAGTAAATAAAATTATTTAAATTTGGAATCTGATACGGATTATAAATTTTATGTAATTTACTTAACATTTGTTCGAGTTCTTGTGGTTTTAAAATTGATATATGTAATGTATTTAATTTAGCGAACGATATAGCAGTTCTTATTTCTTCTACGAGAGTTTTAATAAAATTTAATTGCATAATTAAACCATCTATAATCGTTATGAGAGATAGAGTTTGTTCAAATATTTTAGTCGATTCAATATAATCTGTTTGAATTCGATTTAATTGATTTGCAAGAGTGTCTTGATTTTCTTTCAATACTTTAAATGCATCGTTATATTTGACAGTAATTTCTTGAAGAACATTTGTTTGTTCGTTAATTTTGTTTTGTATCGATTTTTCTGCATTTATGATGTTTTTGATATAATGATTAATTTCGTCTTTATCGTCTTCGTCTAAGGTTCCGAAGATCCATTTACTTACTTTTCCTACAGCGTTTATTAGCGCTCGTTTAGTTCTTTTATTTGAATATGTGAATATATTTAGTTTTGCTTCAATGTCTTTACTCAATTGTTTAGCATATTTTATTTTATTTATAACAATTACATGAAAGTGATTTAATTTTTCTTTTAAACTGCTTTCAAGAGAATTTAATTCCTTATTTATGTTATTTATTAATTCAACGGGATGTGTCATATTTATGTGATATTTAAATGTATGTCTGGAGGTGATTAATTTTACCTTACCTATTTGTACAGGTAGTATAGGATTTCGTACTTCTTTGATTTGTATAACACTTTCCAATTTATTCAGAAGGGTTATTGTTAGAATTATTGGGATGATTATCTTCATTTTCTTTATCTGAAACAACATGTTGCGGTTTTAACGTTTTAATATGATATTTTTTATTTCCTAAAATTATTTTTTGTTGTTCAGGTAATATTTCGTATGTGTCTAATTTTTTATATAATAATGCGGATTTATTTGGTTTTTTACTCACGTCGAGTTGCGTTTTTTGGTAGATTGGTTTACTTTGATCAAATGTGGGAATTGTTTTACCTATGTTACGTTTTTCTAAGGTTTTTGTTTGTTTTTGTATTAAATTTTTGTGAATTTCTTTTGATAAGGTTTTTAAAGTTTCTGCATGATCATTTATATAGTGAGTTACAATTTCGTTCTCGTTCATTTCAAATGGGGTTTTTAAATTTAAATCGACCTTTAATATTTGAAAGGGCGTGTAATTTGTGGAAGAATGAATACTGTTATTATATGATAACAATGTATAATTTATTAAATTTGAAATAGGTACTTTTGGTTTTTGATTTTTTAATATACGTAGGCTTTCATTTAAAGTGGAATGAAATCTCTCCACGGGACTGTTGCTGTTTGGATTAAATGGTGTAGTATAATGTATTTCTATTTTGTGTAAAGAACAAAGATCTTGTAGGACTTTGTTTTTAAACTCTGTGCCGTTGTCACAGGTTATTTTACGAGGAAGTCCGTAGTGACTAAGAAAAATTATTAATTTATCTACTATTTCTGTAGCACATAGGGAATTTAGAGGATACGCTTGACCGAATTTGGAGAAGCTATCTATTATAGTTAGAAATGCTTGTGAATCAAATTTATAAGTATCGATATATAAATGTTCTAAAGGTCTGGAACCTATTTTTGTTGGTTTGAAAATTATTGAATGAGGGTGTCTCTCGTATTTGGCTTTTTGGCAAATTTCACACGAGTTAACATAATTTGTTACATCTTGGTCAATATTAGGCCAATACAGGTGTCTTTTTATAGCAAGCAAGTTTTCGTTTATACCTCGGTGATTAGTTTTCGTTTCGTGATAATATTTCAGTCGAAGTTGTTTTTCTTCTTCGTCTGTTACATCTGTTAATAATTTATTCGAAATAGTTAATTTAAAAGCGTTACTGTGAAATAGTTCTGACATAATATTAGAAAATACAGTTTTTAATTGATCGTTTTTAAAATATAAACAATACGTTATTTTAGGTTTTAAATACTCTTTTGTCAATTGTACAATTGAATTTTGAATGTTGTCTTCTGATAATTGCCATAGAAGTCGATTTTTGTCGAATATTAATTCTCGTATGCAACGGTGTTGTGGATATTTAGTAGTAGATATGATTATTTGATTTTTGTATGTATTTAATGCTTTTTCTGTAAATGAAATAGTTAATATGGGATCTTCTACACTAGTATGCGCTGTTTGTGAATCTGTGAGATTCTCATTGTCATTGTTCGTGTTTATATTAGGTGAGTTAAGTTTAATATTTTGCAAGATTTTAACCTTTGGTTTGTCTATTATATTTTCGGGGGTTTCATTGTGTTCGTATAATGATTCTAATTTAACGTTATCGGGAATTGGATCTGTTGGGTCGATATTATTTATTAGAGATACTGTATCGCAATTTTCTTCTATTGGATTAATTTCGACTCGAGATAATGCGTCGGCATTGGTGTTATTTTTACCTTTTTTGTATATAATTTTGTAATCGTATTCTTCCAATTTGAGTCTCCATCTGACGAGTTTCGAATTTGGTTCCTTTAGTGAAAATAACCATTGAAGGGGTTTGTGGTCGCTAATGATATTGAACTTTGTTCCAAAAATATAGGGGCGGAATGTTTTGACAGCCCAAATTACGGCTAAAAGTTCCTTTTCTATAGTGCTATAGTGAATTTCGGCGGGATTTAAGGTGCGTGACGCATATGCGACTGGTAAATCTTGACCAATTGGACCTTGTGATAAGATAGCGCCTATTGCAAAATTAGAGGCGTCTGTTGTTACATTAAATGTTTTATTGAAGTCAGGGTATTGTAAAATAGGATCGTTCATTAAAATTTCTCTACACGTTTCGAAACTTTTAATAAATTCGTTGGTGTGTTTTATTTGTACTCCCTTTTTTAAACAATTAGTTAGGGGTTTAGTAATTTTTGCAAAATTTTTTATAAACTTACGATAGTAACCTACTAGTCCTAAAAATGATTTAATTTCTTTAGTTGTTTTAGGTATCGGGAAATTTTTTATTGCCTGTATTTTTTTTGGGTTCGGTTTTATTCCATCAGGGGTTATGACATGTCCTAAAAATTCGACAGTTTTACAAAGAAATTCTGATTTATCAATTTGGATCTTTAGACCTGCATCTTTAAGCTTTTTAAATACTAATGTTATGTCTTTTATGTGTTCCTGTAAGGATGTGGAAAATATAATAATATCATCCATGTAAACTAAACAATTTTTATTTAATAGTTCTCTTAAAATATTGTCCATTACTCTCTGAAATGTCGCAGGCGCGTTTCTTAAGCCGAATGGCATTCTAACATAATTATAGTGCCCGTTTTCTACAGAAAATGCGGTTTTTTCGATCGAATTTGGATGCATTTCGATTTGGTGGAAACCGGAAGCTAAATCTATGGTGGTGAAATAATTACAACGACCTAATTTGTCCAATATGTCCGTGATGTTTGGCAAGGGATATCGATCGTCGATCGTTTTTTCGTTTATTTTCCTGTAGTCAATAACCATTCTCCATTTTTGTTGATTACTTGCATCGAGTTTCTTTGGGACAATCCATACGGGACTGGACCAGGGGGAATGTGAATGTTCTATTATTCCATCTTCTAATAATTTTTGTATCTGTTTATTTATCTCATTTTTATGAATATAAGGGTATCTATATGATTTAGTGTGCACGGGAATTTCATCTGTTGTTTTAATTTCGTGCTTAATTTTATTTGTAAACGTTAATTTATTTTTACTGTCATGAAATAATTCGGAAAATTGGGAAATTACTTTTGCTAATTGACATTTCTCTTCATTATTCAAATGAGCCGTTCTTAAATTGTCTATGGAAAATTCTGATGTTTCTAATTGATTACTACAGTTTATTTCTGTTTGCAATTGTTCTATATTAAAACATTCAAATTCGTTTTCTATAAAATTAGTAGCGTACGGTGTTAACATATCTTCTCCGATACAGATTGTTTGTGAAGTTAATAATTTATTAGTTAATTCAACTATCGTCTGATTATTTTTTATTTCTAAAATTCCTGGTGAAATAGTGACATTATGGTTCATAATTCCTAATTCGGGGATTATAATTTCGCAATCCGGTAATTCAGTATTTATTTTCTTTAAAATTGAACTTTGAGGTGGTATTTCTAATACTTGTGTATTAAATTCGCTTCGATAATATAGCGGTATTTTTATTTTATCGTTAAACAATTTTTTATTTTCTAAGTCTAGGTTTAATTTTAGTTTTCTTAGATCTCTTATGCCAATAATACCATCAAAATACTCATGAAAGGGGAATAAAACGAATTCTATGTGTCCTTTTAGAGGGAAAAATTCATTGAAATAGGGTATTTTAGCTTTAGCATCTGCTTTACGGGATCCTGCACAAGTTTGTATAGGTGTAATAGATTTGAATATTGTGTCGGGATAATATTTTTCTGCAATCGAGGGTCTTAAAATAGAAGGGTGACATCCAGTGTCAATTAATAATTTAATAGGTGGATTCTTAATTTGTATAT
Source organism: Amphimallon solstitiale (assembly GCA_963170755.1). Classification (NCBI taxonomy): domain Eukaryota; kingdom Metazoa; phylum Arthropoda; class Insecta; order Coleoptera; family Scarabaeidae; genus Amphimallon; species Amphimallon solstitiale. The sequence continues at coordinate 27,910,900 of OY720685.1, forward strand.
ATGGCAAGGAGTTGGGAATTATATTATTTAAATCTATTCCTTTCTTTTGGTTGAGGCTGGTACGCGAAAATTTCCAATATCCTCTTCTGGTGTTTTCATTTGTTCATTGCCTTCGTAATATTCCATTTGTTCGGCTGTGGAATCATAATAAATTGAAGGATTTGGGTAAGATTGATTTTCATCGATATAATTAGGGAATTCGTCCATTTCGTAATTTTCCTGGAATTCTGCGTTGTCATTGATCTCGTAGTTAGGATCGTAATCGATGTAGGGGTTTATTTCTTGATTAAATAGTTCTTCAACGATCATAGGTTGTTGAGGAGCATATTTTTGAAATGGTCTATATTGTTGTGAAAAAGCTTTTGTTTGTCTACTGGGTAGAGAACTTGTGATAGACATCGGTTCTGGTTTGTTAGAAGGTATTTTTCCTTGTGGTTTGAATACATTTTGGGGCTTTCCGAACACTTGTTGATTCGTAGGGAATTTTTGTGTTATAGGCCTATTTTGTATATTGATGGGCCCTGTGGGAAATTTGGATACATTACTATGTGATTGTTGTTGAGAGAAGTTTGGTCTCTGTGTCTGTGATGGAAAATTTGAATAGTAATTTGGTTGATAAGAGGTTGGTCTAGCGAAATTTTGTGGGTGGTATTTATTCGGATTCGGAGTATATGATGTTGACGGCATGTTTTTCATAATTTGTGTTCTTGGGTTATTTACAAATGATTTATTTATTTGAGGTTTATGCATTTGAATGGCTTGGTTTTGTAAATTATTAAGTCGCTGTGTAGCGTAATATTGCCTATGTACAATTTGACAAGCTGCAGTAAAATGTTCTGGTTGTTCTAATTGTAAGAGATATGTATAAATTCCGTCTGTATTTATCATTAACAAATCTATCGCGTCATTTTCTAATTGTTCGATTAAATAATTTTTTCTGACATTATTTAGTGTATCATCACAAGAAATTTTTGTTGCTAATCGCGTTTTTAAGCATTTTATTCTATCCATAAAATCTAATATATTTTCGTTCTTATTTATAATTGTATGTTTAAATTCCTGAGCTAGCGTGCGTCTGTCTAATCTATCTCCGAAATGTTCGCGTAAGGCGATTTTTATATCAGGCCACTCTTGTATATTTCGTTGTAATATATAATCTAATACTTGATCTTTAAGTTTACAAATTAAAACATTTGACACAAACTGTTTTAAACTATCGTCTTCTTGTCGATTATATTGATTATAAAATTTATCCCAAATAGTAATAAAGCTCTCTAAATGTAAAGAATTACCGTTAAAAGTAGGTAAGAAATCAGCGTTAACTTTCGCTGCCGTTATTGTGGGTGTTCTTTCTTGCTGAGTTTGTACTTGTGGTAGTAATTGAGGTACAGCTGTTGTCGCGTTTAAATTGATAGGTACGTATGGTACATTAACGTTTGGTTCGGACATTCTTCGTGTTGTAAGTGAAGATTCCGTTTTAGGCATAAATTTAAATTTAATTCTAATACTAATTTAATTCTAATTTCTTAAATTTAAAATTCTTTCAAGTTTGTTTCAAATTTCTTTTTCAAATTCAATGATTCTTTCTTTGTTTCTTTTCTTAACTAATATGCACGACTTAATTTAAGAACTTGAACAAATATTTCTCTTTACATACGTTTAACAAGCGCGAAGAAATTATTTGCGTCTTAAAAGTCTATAAAGCAAGCGGACGGTCAAAAGGATTGTTCAACACTTACCTTGATGTAATTATGTTGCTCCGTGGGACCTCGGTTATCGGATAGTCGATTAAATGATTGAAATCAACGGTAGCTTCTGGGATTTCTTTTTTTCCTAGGCTGCCTTACTTCTATCCTACTGACTGCGCCAATTAAGTATATTTATTGTTGATAACACTTTTTAAAAAGGATTTTATTTTTAAATACAATGTTCACAATATAATACTTAATAATTTTGAGACTTATTTAATGTTACAACTTTACTGTACTACATTACAAATAAGAATGTCCTAACGTCTATCTATCTACTAGAAGGAAGCCTCGGGGAAGCTGCTTTGTCAGCGGTTCCCATGATCTGTTTATCATGTTCCAAGAATTGTTTACGTCCAAGCACATACATTGTAACAATGGGAAATTACCATATACAGGTGGTTAATTAATAAGTGTATAAATATATATAATAATGCAATAATTGATTTACATAACTCCTGGACTGTTAAACGTAACAACCAGACAATACAAAACACACAAACAAAACTGACGAGTTAGCACTTATCCTAGGAGGAATGCTCTTAATACTACAATCGACAAACGCAACACAACAACAGATAACAGACTTTATTAAACAGACTCACAACATCACACAACTCTTTTTTAACAGACCATAAATACAAACACAATCACAACACACAGCGCACACACACATCTCACGAATTAATTAATTAAACACATGTTTTGTTAATTAATTCCCACACTTCATAAGCACCTGGGTTTTATTTGAAGACGAAGAGGAAAAGGAAATCATTATTTCGAGCCTCGTTAAAATCAACAAAAGACACATAGCCAACAGCATCACGAACACTGAAGAGGCCTTAAAGGACGAAACACGTGCCTCTGTGTTCGCTGTTGGTAATGACACCTAAGTGTATGCTGTGTAATACAAAACCCCCCACTGTTATCTATAAAACTACGGGGATGCACGTTTTAGTTTCCAACTCCTTCATATGTGCATATACGTTTATGTATAAATGTATATACTGCGTGTCCCAGCTAAGACTTTCGGGTCATATATCTCCATTATTATTGATCGAATTTTTTTGAAATTTAAAATGTAGATACTTATTGAATAAGGATTGTTCTGTTAGTTTTGAAATTAGTGAAAGTTAAAAAATGTAACTTTCACTTATCGTTTTTTTTTTCAAATTCCACGAAAATATCTTTAGATGGTTAAACACCAAAAATCAAGCCTCTACAGAAACAAATAAAGTAAAATAACTACTATGACGTTTTCCTCTGATTTTTGTTTTAGTGTTCTCGTTTTTTGGTCGTTCTTTGTTATCAACTGTTGTTATTAAATTGACTACTTTCAGACCTGAAATTCAGAGTTTTAACGCTCTGGTTGCCCCGAAAACCCTATTTAACCTTTATTGGCAGTTTAGTGGAGTATCTAATGGGTGTTCTGTGAGTTTAATTGTTTGCACACTGTAAAGACATTAACAATAAGGTTCACTGAAAACTGGAAAGTCTGAAACCAGTATCTTGCCTTTAACAAAGTATGCTGGCTTTAACTCGCCTGAATATACAATAACAGGAAATAAAAGCTAGTTGAATTCACGTTTTAAAGGCTATGGTTGTTTCAGTATAGCGCAAGGGTTCTTCACTTAATAAATTGTCTATATTCCAAATTTTATAAAAATTCGTTCAATAATAATGGAGACATATGACCCGAATGTCTTAGCTGAGACACCCTATATGTATACTTGTGACAGGATTATATATGCTTTTCATGTAGACGTTTCTTTAATAATATAGACAATGTTTTACAGAAAACTAAAATCGGACAAAAACAATTCTGCGTTGTAACAGGAACAGTGCCTCTTTTTCTTATAAAATCTAAAAATATGTATGTTCTCTAATTAACGCATGTTTTAAATTATTGAAAATTATATTTTTCACAATCGACAGTGTTAATTAGCAAAATAAAATTATAAAAATTGTACCGTCGGTAAGATATGAACTTAGAGGTTTGCCGGATTATTCAAACTAACCATTAATTGGAAGCAAATTTCAATACTACAGATTACAATCGATTGTTATTGATATTACCAATTTTTTATTAATATCTTACATTGTTTATTTTGTTCCAGAAAAGCTCCTATGAACTTTTTATTATAAATATAACGGTTAAGTATGTGGCAGACAAAACGTCAAAAGCACTAATTTCCGGGCCATCTTAGAGGTAGAATGTAAAGAGTGTTTTTTTTCATGGTATCCCATTTAACAACACATTTTTTTGTAAAAAACATGGATTACGCCTACTGGGGTAATCCCACTGATCTCTATATTATAGAGATCAGGGGGTAATCCATGGTTTTTACAAAAAATGTGTCTATAAAAACTTGGAAAAACGATTACGTTCATTTAGTAAATGCGTCACAACGCCAAACTGTTAAGCACGGTTATTAAGATAGGCCAATGAAGTGGATGCAAACAGAATTTGATGACGCGTACTAAATGAGCGTTATTTAGCTAATCAACACTATCAGTGTCATATGGGAAGAATATATATATATATATATATATATATATATAATTGAAAACCATTGCTTAATAGAGAATATAAATATTTTTGCATTGTATAAAGAAACAGACACTGTTACTGTTAGCTTCTTCTTTTATTAACAATATTTGCAAAGTTGCTGAAAGATGCCTTCGGTTTACCAATGCGGAGAGAAAAACTGTACAAGCAAGAAGTCCTGTGACACTGTTAAATCATAGAACATTCCAGAATGACCCATTAAATAATCATGGCATAGACTTTATAAAACTTACTTTAAAAACATATTTTAACATTAGAATGCATCATGAAGCTAAACGTTTGCAAACAGATGTTCTGAAAGTGAGGAGATTGCTGACAAAAACAGTTTTATTTAAAAATCAATAGATGATTTATGTAATTTTTTATCCTGTTTACGTTATTTTTCCGTTTTATTTTTTTCTTAACTGCGTATAAAAATAATTATCAAAAATAACCTGATCTATGCATGTTGCGACCACTTACCTCGCCAACAAACTGCAGTCATACTTCCTCTAGTATATTCCAATCTCTTTGCTTCTGCATCAAACTGAGGAAAAACAGAGAATTTTTGAAATTTTCAGGGGGATTTTTTTAAATCAGATCTCAAAAAATCTGTAAAGCCCTGTGATTATTTCGTGCCCGAGGTTATAAATAGACACCGAGACAATTTTTGCGTCATATTCATAACAATTGTAGAGAAAGTCAGGCTAGTGTTAAATATTCAATATTCTCTTTTTTACTCGAAACGCTGAACAGATGCAGTGATCACGTTAGGTTCACGTGATCACAACAAAGTCGTAAGCACAGAGGCACATAAAATCATTCAAGCATACATGTCGGCAAAATAGTTATCGGCCTGGTATTTGACATAAGGAATTGTCCATATTCAAATCTGGGGGGTTATTCTCGCCACTTTGTGACGTCAATAGCGATATCGCTACGAGGTATTCTGCAGACATAGCGATACCGCCATGATTCTTTTTGACGTCATAACTTAGCGATATCTCGCTATATTTAGCGAGACCAAAAATAGGGTCGCTATAATTTATCGATATCTCTATGATATGCTTATAAGTTCATTTCTGTTATTGTTTTACCGACTTGCTTTTTTTTAGTTGACATTTGATATAGAATAAAAGAAATTTCAAATTTTTTGTTTCTTATTTGTCCGACAATGGCAGCTTTCAATGGGCAATATCTGCCATCCACTTGTTGGAAAGAGAAGAAAGAAAAAGAGAAATTCGCTGGCTAAGGATACAAAGACAAGGATTAAGGGACACTTTGAACCCCTTTTCAATAACAGACTAGGAGTTCATTAGAAATTTCCGTTTGACAAAAGCAGTAGCAAGAGATCTGATTAATAATATCGATATATTTAATCAAAGGCATGTTGCTACAGTTCTCGACAAATAAAATGGGACACATCTTATTACAATTTTAGCTTAATTTTATTTGTATGAGTACCTAAGTCTTTTACTAAAACAATTAATGTTATGAAATGCCTTGCATATATTATAAATGTCAAATATTTTCAACAATATCTGTAATCTTGACTTACAATAATTAAAAAATATGTCCCATTTTATTTGTCGAGAACTGTACATCCATTCCAACATATTTAGCTGTAAGATTTTTATTAGAATCTAAAATAATAAACAAAACATTGCAGTTGTATATTTTTTATTCAGTAATATATATAACTTTGCACAGGTTTTATGTACACTATCTTTTCTTGGTCATGGTAGTTACCAAAGACATGTTGACAATAGTTTATTAACAGCTCTTGGCCAAGCATCTGTTGGTAGATGTATTGACATGAACAGTATTAATTTAAATGCTCCTTTTGGGCCTGCGCAATCTCTCTTCTCGATTTCGTGACATGTTTGAATAATTATACACTCACAAACGTCAAACACACACATAAACACCATAAATGTAAATGTCCTTTTCCCCATAATATTACCACTATTAGCAATGTCATGTTCGAAATGCAAACATAATTTTAAAAATGTTACTAAAAGTTAAGTTTGTTGTGTAGAATAGGTCGTAGCGACACTCGCTATTTACGTCACGCTTTTGCGATATCACGTGGTATCGCTATTTACTCTCGCTAATGGTGGTATCGAATCGCTGTTCTCCAGAATAGCCCCCCTGTGTTCAAATGTTTACTGTGAAAACGTATTAAGATTGTATTGTCTCTATAAAATAGCATGTAGAAATCCTCAATATGAAGGAATAAACTATTTTACAAATGAAAAAACTGTGTCGTAATACTTTAAATAATTTTCTGTTGTGGCTATAACCTATAACCATAAAATAAATTCAAGTATGTTAAATAAACAAAATATTTTTATTATTGATAAGAATTTTACATTTTATAACTACAAATGTAATAATAATAATAATAGTATAATAGGGAGTGTGCATAAAATTGACAACATTATTTACATCATTTTCTGATAATACGATCATTTTCATTTTCAATGTTTTCAAATTTAACTGAAAAATAAATTTTAGTTCTAAAACACAGGTGAGTATAACGTAGTACATTTTATTCTTTTTGATAACTGAAGAAACCGAATTATTTATACTACTTTAATTTATTTAGTGCATCAAGAGAAAAATATGGGGATTCTGCTGTGTGCAACTTGACCAAATGTATTGTTGCGTGCTTTTGGCACTTCTGACTAATTTAATTTCAAAATGTTAAATAATATCTGTTTATTTAAATTAACAAGTACTAAATTACTTAAGAATTCCAAATTAATTATAATATCATTCTTTTGGCTCCTACTGTACAATATTATTAGTCTTAATACGCAAAATATATTCAAAATTTAAAATACATGTATCGCAATTCCACAGCCAAGCTTGTTCAAATTTGTGATGAGATCATTCATTATATTTTATTTTCAAATACTTATTTCTTAAAAATAACATTTGAATAACCGCAGTTATAAGTTAAAATAAAATTCTTTTATTAAGTAAATATTAGAGTCGCGTACAACAATTTTTCTCAAATACCCCTTTGTATGACACGATGAAAACTAGATTTCGGCGCCGCAAGTATGCTCGTGTTGTCAATAGCCCTTTATTTAACAATACCCTGGGAACCGAGCAATTGAATCTATTACATCGTATGCGTCGTGTGCAAAAATTCCTTCTTGGAGAAGTCAAGAAGCTTCTAGAATCCGGAAACAGGCGTTGACGCGTGTTTTCACCCCTCTCCGAAGGTACGAATAAAAAGGCAAGAACGCTTAGAAATGAGGGATAGATATTTTGTTAACCGCCTAGTGACCATCGACATATCTAAGTAATTTTAAGTGTAGACCATTGGCGGTCGGTGACTATCAGATGTTTGACACGTAGTCCAGTAACAATTTAAATGTTAAGATTGTTACCACAGTGTACGTAATATAGCAGTGTCAAAAGCTAGTCAAGTGACGATTTAACGTGCCTAGTGGTTTTAAAATTATCAAACGATCATTAGTCCAGTCTAAGAGAAGATTTGGCTGATCAAGATAATTTACCTTATGGGAATTTGAAGCAGTCTTGATACTGAACCGTTGCCGTCGGATTCCGTCTTCCGTCAAACTACCGAAGAAACCCATCTTATCTTCGTGGAAAGTCATCGACCCGTCGCACACTCTGCAACCTCTGTTATTATCGTATCTGCACACTTCACGGCAATTTAAGTATTAGTTATGTCTCAGAGCGCTTGAAAGTTATTGTACCGTCGCTAGAATAAAATCAAAGGCCATTCCCTCTGGCTTTGTAACGATAAATCTGTATGATATAGTTCCGTTGGATAACGTCAAAATAGTTTTGAGGGTTAATCTATATCTCTTTGTTCACGTTGTTATTTGAATCATTACACTACTGTAAATAATAGTATTAATCCGAAATTTCGAGTTCATTGTTAGAATCTTTGTACTATTGCCTATAATATCGTAACCTTAAGTTAATCTTTTAGAAGTTACAATACGAATTATTCACTTTGTCAAAATAATACATACATTAGTTGTTGCATTTTGTTCTAAATTTAATATCCGATTTTAATTTACCATTCAATTATTAGTCATATATATTCATTGCAGTAATAAATAGTAAACGACCCTGAGATACTGGATGCAGACTGTGCTACTGGGCTAATCACTCTGTTCTCGCATCCAGTACCGTTGCTGATTGGTAGATGTTTGATTAACAGATCCTTTAACCGTTTATTATATTAAACAATTCGGTATAGCAAATAATTAGCAACAGTATTGTTAAATGCAAAATTTGCCCAGAGCAGAAAGGACATACTAAACAATATAATATTACTCTTAGTATGGATGAAACTAATGAAATTGTTGAGATAGTACAATGCCATGATTGTGCAGCATCGGCAGGTAATATAATTGAGTTTTATAATATATAGTTTAAATATAAATATTGCAGGTGAATGTAAGCATGCTTGATGTGGATTCGTAGAAGTGCAGAATCTGCCACCACCTCTGTGGAAAGCAACAGGAAAAAAATCTCGTCTTTCCAAAATGGGAACATCATTGAGATATTTAAGGGCTAGTAAATTATGTCCACATGGACGTACCAAACTATCTTTAAATGTAATGTTAATTGGAAGAAAGTAAATCCTCAAATAATGAAATACACAACAGAATATGAAATACCAAATGTTCTATCTCTTCATGGAATGATTGTGTTTGTGACAAATGGAGGTTTTCCCGTTAATGGTTTGCTTCATTATTTAAAACAAAACATCAGTGATACAGTCTATGCAGAAATTAAGAAACAAACCAAACTACAGTAAAAATGTGAACTTTGGCATGAAATAAGATATGGTCGTATTGTAATAACCCACTAATCGGCTAGACCTCGTACAATAAGAACATTTAATATAATTTAACGAGGATAAGCATTACCGCAATACTTGCTTTTCAAAAGTGCATATAAATTTAAGCTTTTCTCCGATGCCCATATACGGTAATACACGGACAATGTTAATGCACCCGTGACGTCAGTAATTTAAGTAGGTTAGTATTGCAATATGTTATAAATAGTAGTCTAAGTTAGTTTTAAGGGATTCACGTTTGATTCACATGGATAGTCAAGATTGATTAACGATTCACGATGATTATTCATTAACGTTCAGATAATGTATTTACTTTCAATCCGAACATGTACATTAATATATACATATAGTTAGTTAGTTAACATGATGTGTTTTAATTAATAATCCTCTCAACGAATTCCCGATCTCGATCCGATTCGCGAGAGCTAATCGAGATGACGATCGAGTAAAGCGTAAGCCCTAGGACCAGGCTTATCACAGTATATCAGCTTCAAAGGCATTTGATGTATTAGAAGACTTTTGGACAAAATGTTTTTTTCCAAAAATTTACAACAGTGTAATATATGTATGAATTTATTTATACTGCATTTTTATTTATATTGTAATAGTATAGCTCTTACAGCTCAGAAGCAGGTGGGATATATTTCTTGCAAAACAGTCGAAATGTAGTAGGTTTGTTACTTTATTGATACCACATGGCATATCATACAAAAGTGCAAATTTCAAGTGTTATATGCAATACAAATAATAAAAGACAAATTAATATATTTTCTTAAAACAGTTATTATTACTAACTAAAAAATGCATAACCATAACTAAATATCAATCATATTATATTGTCTATTTTTTAATAAGAGGTCCCTGTAGATTCTCGAAAGCTGCAGCAATAGTTACAGCACTATCTATTTGTGGAACTAATTTATTATTAACACAAGCATGTGGTCTTAATAATTTAAACTTCCCAATCCTTCGGATGGTATGTTCTATATGAATTCGTCAGCTAGCGATTCTAGATTTATCTGTCCATATCTTGCTTACAGTATGCCCAGCATTCATCCAAATAATATATAGGCCTTCCTTCCAGACAAAATTGTATAATTTAATATAGGTATCTTCTTCTCCACGCAATAATTTCTTCTTTTTCTGTCAAGATGCTATTGCAATTTCTCTTTTCATAACTATAAATCTAATAGCTCTATTAATAATAGCAAAGTGCAGGTTACGGAACTTAGATAGTATACCAAAAATCTAGTTCCTTTAATATCATCCTGAATGTCGTTATTTTAAAATTGAACAGATCTTCTGTTTCATTCACAGCTGTCAGAATTTTTTGAGCACTTGGGGCCGTTTGCACCGTAACAATTAAGCCTGGTTTAACGTTAAGTGCAGCTTAAATTTTAAAATTCGTTTGCACAGTATGCTAAGTGTTCCTTAAATCTCTTTAAGGAGAGTTTAATTTAAGGCCGGAATTTTGAAGGCTTAACGGCCCCTTAACCTAAAGAAAAGTTACAAGCTTGCGCACTTTACAACATTGAATATACATACGTACAATATCGGAAATGGCGGGAAATGCCTCTGATGTAAATTTTGTCAACATCTGTGAATGTTTTCGTTGTTTTTTATGATCAGTTGTTCACTTTGTAGTAGCAGATATGAACTTTTTGGATGAAGAAGAGGATTTGTTAAATACATATATCAAGTTCGTTTTGTTCCCCTATTATATAAAATATATATGTTTAACGTGACACCTTTGATAATACTTACTGCAGTTTGAAAGAAAAAAATTTAAAACTAATGGGTGCTTACAGCCACAAAAACGTAATGTTGTCAACAGTTATGATTATTCAAAACTTTATGTTTCTAAACAAACCCATCTGCAACAAAATCGTTCTGCTTTCTTACCGACAGAGATGGACAAGACGATTTCAAAGATTAGAGAATACTAAAGATGCGACGCTCGAAAAAGGAACTACATTTGTAGAGAAGGATAGAAAACATTCCAATTTAAAGGGACTGAACATAAACAAAACATGTACACATAACCTAGTCAGCAGACGCCATTTGCTTTATACTGTTTAGTCTGTTTATTGTAATTATTATTGTATTTGAATTAGTCGTATTTCGTAATTATGAGTATGATACCAAAACAAATTGGACAAATGTGTGCATATAAAGACCGTAAACATTATTCTTGTATATCTAAGGATGAAAAATTACGTTTCTTTAGATTTCCTAAAGATCATGGTATGTAAGTAAACAAGTTATAAAGAATCTTCCTATTTTTTCGCCTATCAATAATAATAATATTAATTCATATTGTAGTTGTAAAAAAATGGGTGCAAGCATGTGGAAGATATGATTTATCGACAAAGATCCCTTATAATTTTATACAAAGTATCGGATATGCAGAAAACATTTTTTAGCAGATATGTTAATAAACATTGAAAGGAAGCGTCTGTTACCACTAGCTGTGCCAAATGAGTTTTCAGACAGAGTACACTTTAAAAACAATATGTAAGATTTATACAATTAACAATAAACATTTAAGTAACAAATTTTTTTATAGCTGAACCAATTCCATCATGTTCAGGATATACTATTAAGTTAAGAGAAAGGAAATGAAACGGAAAATACAGGTCACAAAAAAATCAAAGTTATTTCTGATATTACCATACCATACCATATATTTAGCCTGTTTTATCTTCTGAAATTTTCAAATAACGAGTTTAAAAATACACCAAGTATGAATAGGAAATAAAGTATACTAATGAATATATAGATATCGAAACATGTCACATAGATATCGAGACTTTTTACACAGGTATTGAGACATGCTAGAAATGAAATAGCGTATAGGTATTTACAAATATGTGTCCTGCAAATTCATTTATTTCCACCTATCTTTATGAAATTCTTTGTAAAAGCATTTCCGACTAAAACCAAATCAGTAAGAGGAACCAGATACTTTATAAATAATAAACTTCCTGAAATCAAAGAAACTTTTGATTTTATAGATGACTTGCAGAAAATTCAACTTAGAATGCATGCAATAAGAAAAGAAACTGATAAATATGATATAAATCTTGTTGGTGATATAATAAATTTATTATTATTATTATTATATTGTTATAGTATGTAAATATTGTTTGTATAATAAATTATTCATTGTCTCAGAATTTCATTGCCTACCTTTTTAAATGTACATGTTTCAAATATATATTTTTTTATTTTCCGATCACATCTACCATGTATAACACATAAATATGCATTTAATATTCTCCAAACACTTATTTTCTTATAATAATATTTTATTCTTATAATATGTAATTATTCCACATAGAATTTGAATTTCTATTTTAGAATATTGCAGATCCATACATTTATTTCTATAATAAAAGAATGTTATAATCTGTTCTGTTTAAAATTCCCGCGCTTCTACATTCCAATTTAAATGTCCAGGGTCACTGAAAATTTGAGTAAGAGATCAAAGGTTCCGATCGAAGCGTCGTATCTTTATTCTCTAATCTTTGACGATTTGATAATCAGTTTTTAGTTCTGTAAACTACTAAATGTTAAATTTACTGTGATTTAGACCAAATGAAGGAAGAAAATACAACATTGCCAAGTGTATTCAGAACTTTGCTAAACCTCCTTTTATTTCTAACGGTTCAATGCATTTAACTTTAAGCTACACTTAATTATTTAAGGATCCTTAGTTAAGCTACCCTTAAAATTAGAACGGTGCAAACGGCCCTTGGTGGTTCGTTTTTAAGGTAGAATGAATGAACAATTCTTTGAATTCTGTTTTTCGGACTACTAATTACTTACGTATTTAAAAATACTGATCAAAATATCCAAAAGAAAACAATAAATGCCGCAAAAACAGATTTAACGGAAACAGTAATAAAGTAAAATAAAAGTAAATAAACGCGATTCGTGATATATATTACAGATTAGCTTAATGTAAACGATGCTTGCCGGTGACATTTTTTATGCATAGGATGCCTTGATCACGTTGTGATCAAGGCATTATTAATTGAGTATATTTCTTTAATTATTATTATAATTTAATTTCTGCACCACACCTTCCCAAACCTGCCCCAAACTTTCTACCTCTAAAAACACATTCATCAGACATCTGAAAAAGGCCAGCAGATGAAACAAACAAAAAAGATAGTACCACATAGACAAATATAATCTTAACAGAAGTACCAACTATCCTGGGAAAAATTCGAAATAAGCTTTCTACGGAAACATAACAAGGTGTTCTCCATACAAAACAGCTGTTAAAAAATAGTGATTGGTACAACTTTGTAATTAATAATCAAGTGATGAATGTACAAATTCTCAGATGCAAAATAATTTTCAGTTTTTGACGATACTACTAATAATTTTAAATATAGGTGCTCATTAATATACATGTGAACTTATTGCAATATATATAGCAAATATACTGTTCTTATATTGTGTAATGTTTTTGTTTGTTGTTAAAGTTATTACAGAATTATAAAATGTTATGTTAACGTGGTTTAAATTTCTTTTTCCTACAATAAAAAGATTATAAAGAAAAAATGAAGTAACTATTGGCCTTGTTTATAAATACTATAGTTATACAACCTAGAGAAAACTGTAATTATTTCTTATGTAGTAAAGTGTCGTCCTCTGATATCTTTCAAATGAATTAATACCAATGAATGAAAGTGCTCAGCCAATGAAATATTCTCAACGCCACTCCCACAATTTAATCCGGAAGTTTATAAAAAATGTAAATATATTTTGATATTTTCTATTAAATTTTACATAAGAGTATATTTTGTTTGATTTGCTTTTCACATCGTTTGCCCTTGAATTACATATCAACATAACCTATATAGCTTAACTGTGATAAAGTAGATTTAAGTAAATGTTTTATTGAAGAATCGTAGGATTACTATTTTTTTCCCTTATTATACTCACAATTACCCTTTTATAACATAATAAAAAAAAGACATACAAAAGGCTTTTTAAAAAACTCATTCATGTTTTTTAAAGAAATAAATCTAAACAAGAAAACGGTATTAAAAAGTCAGCATTTTTATTAAATACTCACCTACATGAAATGTCAGTCTGTTTCGGGTTCAGAGTTTGGGTTATTCTAATTTTTTCTATGTGTTCAACAGGTATGTCTAAAACAGTCTTCTATGTATTCGGTATGACTAGATATATTATGTAAAAGAAGAAAAAGTAATTAAAAGCTATCCGAACCACAACATTTATTAAGTTGCTTTCCATGGTGTCATCAACTTGACTGGTTTATGTGAGGCTTTCAAACCAGTAATGTAGTACGTTTTACAAAGAAAATGCATTATAAACACCACATTATTTTAAGGTTTTGGTATCTTCAGAATTTAGAAATTTAAATGGTTCACAGCCAATCATTTATCACTTAACCAGGATAAATGTGAGACAATTTATTTTACTAGTAAACATAGATCAAACATATATTCTACGAATTGAAAATTCCTTGATATTAGACTAGACACAAGATTAACATGGAAGCCGCAGATAGTTGAATTAGTCAAACACTTATCTTCTGCTACTTATGCAATTAGAGGTATCAGATTTATAACTGATAGTCTACTGGAATTACGACATACTATGGACTATCAAATCACATATCAACAATGTTTAACCAATATGGGGTAAGTAGGCCTATGTAGAAAAAGTGTTCATCCTGCAGAAGAAGGCTGTTCGAGCAATTGTCTGTGTTTCACAAACTATTCGCTGCAAACCTCTCTTCAGAGAACTTATGATAAGTCCATTAGCCTAGACACATATTCTGCAACAACTAAGGAGGGCTTTGAAAAAGCTGTCACACCTCATGACTAGGGGTGAGATTACAGAAGTCTCCACCCCTCATCACCATTTGCTGCACATCCCGCATTACATAGGACAAAAGCCACTTCAGTACAACACGTCACTGGTAATTATTTAACAAAATCAAAGTTATGTGTAGACATCTTTCTACTTTCGTATCTAAAGAGAAAATAAAGGACATTCTCCTTCAAGAAGCATTCTACAATGTCAATGACATAAATTAGCCCTGTGTTGACGTTATCATTACATTTTTGCTTGATGTGCTATTGTGTAAACTCTATGTATATCTTATTATTGATATAATAAATTTATTATTATAATAGAAACACTATCCTTCTTACTGTAGAAGTGTTATAATTAATCCTGCTTTTACACCCACAATACTTCATCTCATCAGGGAAGTCGCAGCAACTTTCATTATACATTTACATTCTTGGTAATTATCAATATAGTAAGTACTGCCTACACGTGGTCTGTATATGGACGTTTCTTCAATTTGTATATATTTACCTGCGATTTTAAAAATTGCTTTCAATAATAGTAATTCCTAATAATTGAAGTTGCGTTGGGGTTATCAAACAAAACTAGTTTAAAATATATAACACTTTCGGCTGTTACTTTGTGAAGATTCATGATACTGGATATACATAAGTAAAATAAAACACTCAATTAAATTTGAATAACTTCACTTTATTTTAATCACTATATGTGACTGCAGTTTCGACATTACATGTCATTATCAAACTAGTTTACTTATATTTCTACTATTTAATTTTTCTTTCACCCACGTTTAATTGCAATTGTTTGAAATCATCATGGATTTTATTGTGTTATATATGTAGAATTTTAGCCTTCATACTGGTTGAAGTGAGGAATATCACTTCATAAAAGTGAATTAGATACACACTTAAATGTACTCGGCTTTGATATTACTTATTTTATTATGGTTCTAGTTATTTTTATTTTATCTAGGCCTGAATCGTAACAACAACTGCCATGATACAAGTCTGAATGAATAATCATCAATTATTGTTGAGGATAGTACATACCCAACAAGTTATACAAACAAACTAATTCATAAGCAAGCAAAGATTTTATTAAAGGTTAGTACTTTGAACCTTTTTCAGCTTGTACTGCAATATCCATTGTCAATTATAAGATAAAATGTATAGGAAAAATGACATTTCTTCGTTACATCGTCTTGCAATATGTATTTTAGAATAACATTTAACATCCACAATCACATCATCACTTATTTTTGGAATTTGAAAAATTAGTGTCAGTAGACTTATCATATCCCTTAATTCAAAATATTTTAAGATATTTAAATCTAAAGCAAAACGCCTACAAAATTGTAACAAACACGATTGGTGTAATTGGATAATTGCATCACTTCCTTTAAGCTCTCACTGGCTTCTCTTTACTACTACAAGAAGACTGCTTTTACTATAACAAATTTAGCGGGAGAAACTAATGAATGGGCACCTCCTACTGCCCAACCCCTGTGTTGGCTGCCTACCCGAACTAACCTTCAGTTGTATAACTATAGTATTTATAAACAAGGCTATTGGCCTTGTTTATTAATACTATAGTTATAATATAATAAACAAGGCTATTGGCCTTGTTTATTAATACTATAGTTATACAACTGAGGGTTAGTTCGGGTAGGTAGCCAACAGAGGGGTTGGGCAGTAGGATGTGCCCATTCATGAATTTCTCCCGCTAAATTTGTTATAGTAAAAGCAGTCTTGTCGTAGTAGTAAAGAGAAGGCAATGGGAGCTTAAAGGAAGTGACGCAATTATCCAATTACACCAATCGTGTTTGTTACAATTTTGTAGGCGTTTTGCTTTAGATTTAAATATCCTAAAATATTTTGAATTATGGGATATGATAAGTCTACTAACACTAATTTTTCGAATTCCTAAAATAAGTGATGATGTGATTGTGGATGTTAAATGTTATTCTAAAATACATATTGCAAGACGATGTAACGAAGAAATGTCATTTTTCCTATATATTTTATCTTATAATTGACAATGGATATTGCAGTATAACCTGAAAAGGGTTCAAAGTACTAACCTTTAATAAAATCTTTGCTTGGTTATGAATTAGTTTGTTTGTATAACTTGTTGGGTATGTACTATCCTCAACAATAATTGATGATTATTCATTCAGACTTGTATCATGGCAGTTGTTGTTACGATTCAGGCGTAGATAAAATAAAAATAACTAGAACCATAATAAAATAAGTAATGTCAAAGTCGAGTGCATTTAAGTGTGTATCTAATTAATTTTTATGAAGTGATCATATACCTTACTTCAACCAGTATGATGGCTAAAATTCTACATATATAACACAATAAGATCCATGAAGATTTCAAACAATTGCAATTAAACGTGGGTGAAAGAAAAATTAAATAGTAGAAATATAAGTAAGCTATATAGTTTAATAATGACATGTAATGTCGAAACTGCAGTCACATAGTGATTAAAATAAAGTGAAGTTATTCAAATTGAATTGAGTGTTTTATTTTACTTATATCCAGTATCATGAATCTTCACAAAGTAACAGCCGAAAGTGTTATATATTTTAAACTAGTTTTGTTTGATAACCCCAACGTAACTTCAATTATTAGGAATTACTATTATTGAAAGCAATTTTTAAAATCGCAGGTAAATATATACACATTGAAGAAACGTCCATATACAGACCACGTGCGACTTCCCTGATGAGATGAAGTATTGTGGGTGTAAAACCAGGATTAATTAAAACACTTCTACAGTAAGAAGGATAGAGTTTCTATTATAATAATAAATTTATTATATCAATAATAAGATATACATACAGTTTACACAATAGCACATCAAGCAAAAATGTAATGATAACGTCAACACAGGGCTAATTTATGTCATTGACATTGTAGAATGCTTCTTGAAGGAGAATGTCCTTTATTTTCTCTTTAGATACGAAAGTAGAAAGATGCCTACACATAACTTTGATTTTGTTAAATAATTACCAGTGACGTGTTGTACTGAAGTGGCTTTTGTCCTATGTAATGCGGGATGTGCAGCAAATGGTTATGAGGGGTGGAGACTTCTGTAATCTCACCCCTAGTCATGAGGTGTGACAGCTTTTTCAAAGCCCTCCTTAGTTGTTGCAGAATATGTGTCTAGGCTAATGGACTTATCATAAGTTCTCTGAAGAGAGGTTTGCAGCGAATAGTTTGTGAAACACAGACAATTGCTCGAACAGCCTTCTTCTGCAGGATGAACACCTTTTCTACATAGGCCTACTTACCCCATATTGGTTTAACATTGTTGGTATGTGATTTGATAGTCCATAGTATGTCGTTATTCCAGTAGACTATCAGTTATAAATCTGATACGTCTAATTGCATAAGTAGCAGAAGATAAGTGTTAAATTCTACGAATTTTCAATTCGTAGAATATATGTTGCATTTTCTTTGTAAAACGTACTACATTACTGGTTTGAAAGCCTCACATAAACCAGTCAAGTTGATGAAACCATGCAAAGCAACTTAATAAATGTTGTGGTTCGGATAGCTTTTAATTACTTTTTCTTCTTTTACATAAAATATCTAGTCATACCGAATATATAGAAGACTGTTTTAGACATACCTGTTGAACACAGAAACAAATTAGAATAACCCAAACTCTGAACCCGAAACAGACTGACATTTCATGTAGGTGAGTATTTAACAAAAATGCTGACTTTTTAATACCGTTTTCTTGTTTAGATTTATTTCTTTAAAAAACATGAATACGTTTTTTAAAAGGCCTTTTGTATGTCTTTTTTTTTATTATGTTATAAGGTAACTGTGAGTATAATAAGGGAACAAAATAGTAATACTACGATTCTTCAATAAAACATTTACTTAAATCTACTTTATCACAGTTAAGCTATATAGGTTATGTTGATATGTAATTCAAGGGCAAACGATGTGAAAAGAAAACAATGATCTAATACTATTATACTACTAGATGCAGTGTACGCTATGTCTTGCTGATTAGGAAGTGACCCACACCATAGGAGAAAGAAGGAATATATATGAGCGTCGAAAGTTTGACAAGGATGAACAAAATTGACCGTTTTATGTGGGCAAAATTCAAATATGTTGCTATAGCTTGTAATGGCTTATAATGTTTAAAAGTATTATTTTGTTAAAAATATGCTATATTAAGAGGAAAGTAAAGGTATTGCAACTTTAATAATCAAAAAGATAAATAATTAAATATATATTATTAATATGGTATTAAATATATTCTGTTTAATAACATTTTAAAGGTATCTATGCTAGTTGCCATTCTTCATTAAGGAAAGAAAATTAAATAAATGACTTTTAATGACTATGAGATAACTATATGATTTTGTTCTTCTAATAATACCTATTTTAGCATGTTTGATGATCACTCAGTTTTTATTTAAAACAGTAGTATTAGAAAAATATTTTAAAAATCACTACAGAAATCAGTTGGAAATTTAGAATTGACCACTAGAATTTTTCAAAATATTACCTGTGATATTACGTTCTGAAAAAATAAATATAGACACTGACAGCTTTTCTTAGGTGTTCCTTACAACTTCTGATATATTCAAAATAAAAGACAATTAATGCTTAATTTTTTATTAAAATATATGTAGGTACATATAATTAATATGGATTAACAAATACGTAAATGGTAAATATGTGATCGAAGAAAAATGGAGAAAGAAATATTAAAAATACATAAAGCTAGAATAACAACTTGTATTATTTCGTGAGATGTTTTTTCTGTGACTAATTCAAATACTTCAACATTAGTTACATTTGGGGATTCTGAGCTATAAGGTAAATAGAACATTAAAAATATCTAGGTAGAATAATAACTACAAATAGAAATCTTACTTTAACAGTTCTTTGCTTGGTGCATCAGTAATTTTTAATCGTTGAGATCTGCTATTACAGGGAATTTTTCTCAAGTGAGCAGGAAAATTGAAAATACTTTGAATTGTATTTTGGGGCAAATATTTTCTTCCATAACTTATAACAAAATCTTCAGGAACAAAATGCTCTGAACACAATCTTGAATATTTTGATGGCTTAAAATCCTTTCGTTTAGTACAAATTATCCACTGCTTGCATAGTACTTGATCAGATTGAAAACTAAAATTTTTTATATCAAATCTACAAATCATGTATTTTATTAAGAATAGTTAACCTGTGAAATGATACGTTCATTCCCTTTTCTGTCCTATTAGTACAACCATACGCTGCACATGACATTACCATTGTGTCTTAAATATGTGACTCCAAGCACTGCGAAGCTGGTATATATAATATTCAACAATTTAAAATATTTATTTCTAATTTTGTTACTGATAATAGCACTTTTAACCAAATATATATTACACTAAATCCATGAGAACAACACTGTTAAATTATAAGCTGAAGTTAACATTTGCCAATATTCTTGATGATTCTCAATTTATATACATTACCTATATCAAATAAAAATGAAATTCTTAAAATGTGTCTAATTACAACCACAATTTTATAAATAAAAATAGTTGATTGAATCATCATGAATCCACAGTTGTCTTTATACTCGTATTTCTTTAAATAAAAATAAAGTCAGTGGTGTATGAAATAAAATCAATACTAGAAGAAATCTATTAATAAAATACATAATCCAAATTACCAAAAAGACAAATAAATATGTATAAATCAACAAAATTGAGAAAGTTTATATACAAAACAATGCGATATCGCCATGTTTTGCCCACAACTAACGGTTTTGTATATCTGTCTCCTTTGTATGTAGAGGTCAATTCCTCTCTCTCTACAGTCCATCTAGTAGTTCTATATTATTAGATCATTGAAAGAAAATCAAACAAAATATACTCTTATGTAAAATTTAATAGAAAATATCAAAATATATTTACATTTTTTATAAACTTCCGGATTAAATTGTGGGAGTGGCGTTGAGAATATTTCATTGGCTGAGCACTTTCATTCGTTCGTATTAATCCATTTGAAAGATATGAGAGGACGACACTTTACTACATAAGAAATATTTAGAGTTTTCTCTAGGTTGTATAACTATAGTATTTATAAACAAGGCTATTGGCAAGCCATTAGCCTTGTTTATTAATACTATAGTTATACAACTGAAGGTTAGTTCGGGTAGGTAGCCAACAGAGGGGTTGGGCAGTAGGATGTGCCCATTCATGAATTTCTCCCGCTAAATTTGTTACAGTAAAAGCAGTCTTGTCGTAGTAGTAAAGAGAAGCCAATGGGAGCTTAAAGGAAGTGACGCAATTATCCAATTACACCAATCGTATTTGTTACAATTTTGTAGGCGTTTTGCTTTAGATTTAAATATCCTAAAATATTTTGAATTAAGGGATATGATAAGTCTACTGACACTAATTTTTCAAATTCGAAAAATAAGTGATGATGTGATTGTGGATGTTAAATGTTATTCTAAAACACATATTTCAAGACGATATAAGGAAGAAATGTCATTTTTCCTATATATTTTATCTTATAATTGACAATGGATATTGCAGAACAAGCTGGAAAAGGTTCAAAGTACTAACCTTTAATAAAATCTTTGCTTGGTTATGAATTAGTTTGTTTGTATAACTTGTTGGGTATGTACTATCCTCAACAATAATTGATGATTATTCATTCAGACTTGTATCATGGCAGTTGTTGTTACGATTCAGGCCTAGATAAAATAAAAGTAACTAGAACCATAATAAAATAAGTAATGTCAAAGCTGAGTACATTTAAGTGTGTATCTAATTAATTTTTATGAAGTGATATACCTTACTTCAACCAGTATGAAGGCTAAAATTCTACATATATAACGCAATAAAATCCATGAAGATTTCAAACAATTGCAATTAAACGTGGGTGAAAGAAAAATTAAATAGTAGAAATATAAGTAAGCTAGTTTAATAATGACATGTAAGATCGAAACTGCAGTCACATAGTGATTGAAATAAAGTGAAGTTATTCAAATTTAATGGAGTGTTTTATTTTACTTATATCCAGTATCATGAATCTTCACAAAGTAACAGCCGAAAGTGTTATATATTTTAAACTAGTTTTGTTTGATAACCCCAAAGTAACTTCAATTATTAGGAATTACTATTATTGAAAGCAATTTTTAAAATCGCAGGTAAATATATACAAATTGAAGAAACGTCCATATACAGACCACGTGTAGGCAGTACTTACTATATTGATAATTACCAAGAATGTACATGTATAATGAAAGTTGCTGCGACTTCCCTGATGAGATGAAGTATTGTGGGTGTAAAAGCAGGATTAATTATAACACTTCTACAGTAAGAAGGATAGTGTTTCTATTATAATAATAAATTTATTATATCAATAATAAGATATACATACAGTTTACACAATAGCACATCAAGCAAAAATGTAATATAATGTCAACACAGGGCTAATTTATGTCATTGACATTGTAGAATTCTTCTTAAAGGAGAATGTCCTTTATTTTCTCTTTAGATACGAAAGTAGAAAGATGTCTACACATAACTTTGATTTTGTTAAATAATTACCAGTGACGTGTTGTACTGAAGTGGCTTTTGTCCTATGTAATGCGGGATGTGCAGCAAATGGTTATGAGGGGTGGAGACTTCTGTAATCTCACCCCTAGTCATGAGGTGTGACAGCTTTTTCAAAGCCCTCCTTACTTGTTGCAGAATATGTGTCTAGGCTAATGGACTTATCATAAGTTCTCTGAAGAGAGGTTTGTAGCGAATAGTTTGTGAAACACAGACAATTGCTCGAACAGCCTTCTTCTGCAGGATGAATATATTGGTTAAACATTGGCATATTGGTTAAACATTGTTGATATGTGATTTGATAGTCCATAGTATGTCGTTATTCCAGTAGACTATCAGTTATAAATCTGATACGTCTAATTGCATAAGTAGCAGAAGATAAGTGTTTGACTAATTCAACTATCTGCGGCTTCCATATTAATCTTGTGTCTAGTCTAATATCAAGGAATTTTCAATTCGTAGAATATATGTTTGATCTATGTTTACTAGTAAAATAAATTGTCTCAAATTTATCCTGGTTAAGTGATAAATGATTGGCTGTGAACCATTTAAATTTCTAAATTCTGAAGATACCAAAACCTTAAAATAATGTGGTGTTTATAATGCATTTTCTTTGTAAAACGTACTACATTACTGGTTTGAAAGCCTCACATAAACCAGTCAAGTTGATGAAACCATGCAAAGCTTAATAAATGTTGTGGTTCGGATAGCTTTTAATTACTTTTCTTCTTTTACATAATATATCTAGTTATACCGAATTTATAGAAGACTGTTTTAGACATACCTGTTGAACACATAGAAACAAATTAGAATAACCCAAACTCTGAACCCGAAACAGACTGACATTTCATGTAGGTGAGTATGTATTTAATAAAAATGCTGACTTTTTAATACCGTTTTCTTGTTTAGATTTATTTCTTTAAAAAACATGAATACGTTTTTTAAAAAGCCTTTTGTATGTCTTTTTTTTATTATGTTATAAAAGGATAATTGTGAGTATAATAAGGGAAAAAAATAGTAATACTACGATTCTTCAATAAAACATTTATTTAAATCTACTTTATCACAGTTAAGCTATATAGGTTATGTTGATATGTAATTCAAGGGCACACGATGTGAAAAGAAAATCAAACAAAATATACTCTTATATAAAATTTAATAGAAAATATCAAAATATATTTACATTTTTTATAAACTTCCGGATTAAATTGTGGGAGTGGCGTTGAGAATATTTCATTGGCTGAGCACTTTCATTCATTCGTATTAATCCATTTGAAAGATATCAGAGGACGACACTTTACTACATAAGAAATATTTACAGTTTTGTCTAGGTTGTATAGTTATAGTATTTATAAACAAGGCCATTAGCCATTATACACTAACCGTCTAGGGAATTTTTGGTGCAAAATCTTAGGGAAATAAAAAGAATTTCCCTGGCAACACGGGTAGAAACGGATGTAGGCAGATGTGGTGTGCCTATTGGCTTTCTGCTTTTTTCCTTGTTATTACCGGTGTATTGTGTAATTTGCGGTTTGTGTGTGCCCAATCGTTGTATTGGTTTACTCGCCATTCTCAAATTTATAATAAGAAGAAATAAGTAAAAGTTAATAATGTCTGATCATGTTGAGCAAGGTAATATGAACGACGCTACGCTTTTGGCAAATACATATAGTGTAATGGAAGCACAGTGCCAAGAAGACAGTTTTGTAGAAGATAAAGTGTGTATCTCTGAAACCGCTATTACAACAGACAACGCTGAATTACAAGTTGCCCTTTGTCCTGGAAAAATAAAACAGTATGAAGAGTCCACATGTTTGGACAATATAAAACCAGAACGGGCACCATTTGATGGTAATGAAATACAAAATGGCGATGTTAATGGTGGAGGAGAGTTTAATGCAGATGATATTAAAATTGAATTCGATAATGGACTACTATGTAAGTACATACATATAAGATTACACTTTAGAATGACGCCCATACAATAAATATTGATATACAAGAAAATATTGAATAATACATTCATATGTAGGGATGCGGGAATAGAAAGCTTATCTAAAAATGTCGGTTTTATTATCACTGTTTGAGTAAAAAGTATCAAATTTTTGCTTAAAACTCATATTTCAAAATTAAAATCCATGAATTTTACTTGAAATTTCTTTTAGTAGATGGATTTTAACTTTGAAATATGTTTTTTTAAGAAGAAATTGATACGTTCCACTCACATGTTGACAATGAAACCTACACTTTTGGATTCTGTACAAGATAAGCTTTCTGTTTACACATACCTACATACTTATTATTTGATACTTTCTTATATTTTAATATTATTTGGGTGAGCAAACTTTTGCCGTTCAGTTAGATTTTTATCATGATCATAATTACAAACCTTATTTTTTGGATATAACTTGGTTTAATATATGTATGGAAATGTATATTTCCAACTACATCTTTGTTAATATTGCTGATGATCTTACATCACCAATTGGTTGATGGAATGTTATGGAAAGTATTGGTGCTCTGGACATTCCTGTTGGGACTGTTTTAGAGCCAATAAACATTTAGTAATGGAAGCAACTGCATTAGGTGGTCGTGATTGTCTTGTTTGGCAATAGTGATGAAATATATGCAGCATAAGCATCAAATACACAACTCTAACTTCGAAAAGTTAATGTGCATGTAGTATTCATTCTGTTTATTGGAGAACAGAATCTCATTCCATCATAAATACCAAACTAATATTTTTATTCTCAAGCTCGTTTTATGTCTAAAGTATTAAGGTTTAGATTGTTTCAACTGCCGATTAATTCTTCATTGCTTCTATACAGGATGCCCACCTTCCTTATATTGGTAACTTTCTTAGTATTGAAGATACAGGATCAGTTAAATTATCAAAATTGTTCAGAAATTTAAGTAGTATAGAATTTTCAGATTTGTCATTTATTGTCAACTTTTGATGGTATTTTGATTCAAATGAAAATTCGCCAAATGTTCAGTTCTGACAGTAGTTTGTATGTGTAGAATTTAATAATCTAAATTAAAAATGCATGGCACAGTTAATCGAAAAGATATAACATAAACTTACATTGTGGTTGTGCTTCAACATTCTGTATTTATTTTAAAACTTATCTAGTGACAGTAAATGCTATGATTTTTAATCTGTGTACATTTGATCGACAGACTGTGAACATTGTGAAGCATATTATGAAGACTATTGCATCGAATGTGGAATGCTTGGACATATTTTAAACAAGAATGCTTTGAATAGTGCTGATAATGGGACAAGAGGAGATATACCAAATGACATTTTAGAAATTCGAGATTGTCTTGGACAAACTGGAATATATGCTTTGAGAATTATTCCTGCAGGTGTAAAATTTGGTCCTTTCACTGGACTCAGTGTGACACAATGTCCTTGGGAAATAATAGAGGAGATATATGTTTTGGACAAAAATAAATTTAAGAATTTGAATTGGATGCAGTACGTTAATCCTACCAGGAATACTTCTGAAGGAAACCTGCATGTCTTTCGATCTGAAAATAATATCTATTATCAAAGCACTCGTCAAATCCAAGCTGGTGATGAATTACGGGTATATTTAGGCGAGGAATGCGGAAACAACTCCAATAAAATTATCAATGACATATTTGCCTGCACATTTTGCTGCCTTGGATTTAGCTTGAAATCGCATTTGGCCAAACATAAAACTGTTTGTGTTGTGGATACAGCTGGAATGTTTTCAATTGAAGGTACTGTGCCATTGATGTTTCTGGATCTAACCATATTGATTTTTGTATTATAAAAGCCATTATATTTAAATTATTCTATTAATGTTGAAAATAGTATCATAAAATAGGTAGTTTGACAATGTCATTGCAGAATCGGAAAGAAGTGCATAAATTGATAGATGCATTCTTGATCTTGGATGTTACAATTTTGTCGTTCCTATATATTTGTCATTGTGTGTAAAAACACACTTTTATCCACAATGACAAACACATTTACATAATATAAAAAAAAGACAGTAATAGTGCAAGAAGATGAGTATATTTCAATAACTATTATGGGTTGGTCATTGTTATAACTGTGAATATTATAAAAGAAACAGAATATTTTCCGAAGAACCCAATAAAAACAATATCAATTTTTTAAAGTGTAGAAAAAGGATGTTTGGTATTTTTCAAGGGCGCAGCTACATACTTTTGTAAATATAAAAGAAGTGGTTGAAAGGTTGACTCGTTTACTTTAGAAACTTTTATTTATTTTATCAGGATCAATACTCATATTTGAATCATTTATTATAGTAGCCAGTAATACTGTAAAAGAGGTTCATAATTTGGGTGACCGGAACGGTATGTGGTGGTTGTTAGGGACATACAAATCGTGTTTATTTCATGGTTATGTGTTAATCATAAATTGTTAAATGCCTTTTTACTTAGAAATCATTACATTCTTTAATGTCCATGATATTCTATGATTTTTTCAGTCTACAAGCACTAAATTAATGTAATTTATGAGTGTATTTTTCACGCAATTCCAGAACTCAGGCAGTGCCCGTTTTGCAAAATTTACTTGGACCTAAAGGAGTATTTGGAACATCATATGGCCTTCTGCTGCGAGAGGAATGCCAGGTATGATTGCTTTTTATATTATTATAAATGTATTATCAGCTCGCTGACATGTATAAGGATTGAGGTAGCTATTTTAAATTGATTTGAATAAAATCCCAAAATAAATACGAGAATAGTTGAGAATAATTTAAATACCTCATCTGTTTTTCGCCGGTCTCTTTCTATTTATGATATTTTCTCACCCTGTTTCCTTACTTCTTTTTTTTGCTTTCATTTTCCAGTTTAAGATATGTTATTTTAAATTCTTTGATTATGTTTTGGAAATCATTTAACTTTCCTTCTATTCTTATAATCCCCTTTTCCACCTTTAGAAGTGTGGTCATAATGTCTTCCAGAGCTTTTGTCTCTATTCTTAATTCCACAGGGTTTGATATGAGTTTCTTGATTTCACGTTTTATTTTTTCTCATTCGTATCTAACATGCCAATACTTTTTAAAAATGTACACACAAGATCACAAAATATTGTTTTTATTATATTATACAGTTATTATCTGTAGATGCGAATTGTTTGTTGTAAATCAAAGTAGTGTGTGTGTTATATTGGCACAAAAGAAGAATCTGAAGGAAACTATACATTTATTATAAACAATAAAACTATGAACATAGTATATAAGATACACGTTTTTTTAATTCCATACCGACCGATTGGAAGCAATTGACAAATAAAAAGTTCAATAGGAGGGTGAGGGAGCATCTGCTGCAAAATGCATTCTACAGCCTAGAAGAATTTATGGTCGACATAGCCAATATCTAATAATATAAAATATAATTCTTTGTACTGACCGTGGTACAAATATATAAGGTGTTCTAGCGCAGCTTCCTTATGACGTAATTTGAACACACCTACGTCATTACCATTGATATTAAGAAAAAAAGATTACTTTTGAATAACACAGATGTAATAGTATATAGATTGCTATATAAAGAATAATAAAATAAACATAATACATAGCACAGTTGTTTACGAATGTGTAACTATTTTTTTTTTCCATAAATTATCTGTTTAACACATAAAGCAAAATAATAAAACTGTACTGATGAAAAAGGTCCACTGGATATTATGTAACACTTTAGTTAAGAAAGCTGTTTTATGTTTCTGATAACACACTTTATAATTAATTTACTGATAATGTAATTTATTAAAAAAATAAATTTAAGATTTGAATATGTCCATTTTTTCCTGTATATTGCTTTACTGATACAAATGAATATTGCAAAAATTAGAATAATGTATACTACGGAAACTAGTGGTTTGAGATAGCATTTATGTATATTAATTCTTGTTAACTTACAGGTAATAAATAAAACAACAAATATGGTTGCTTTTTTATTGGTAGATTTAATGTTTTTCATGTTAATTTTTATTTTTTTCTTGATATTTTTATTTATCTCTTTGATACGTATATAAGTTCACACTCTCACATATGCTTGTATAATTTCTTCCAGTAAGTCCATTTTAATATTTTTCACCAACCGTTTTAATATGTTGATGTTTTTATTTATAGAAAACCTCTTCGAGAATATCTGATTTCAATTCCAATTTTGTCACACATTTCCTTAACGTTGACAAGCCTACCAGTGGATATTGTCTAGTACTTTTTAAATATCTGTAGGCTTCAGGGCTTATGCTTTCAACCAAATTGCTGAGGAAATATCCTCGGCAATCTATTTTGAACATATATATACAGGGTCCGGCAACGAAGCGGGGCCGGAAGATTACATGCTTATTTGAAATATAATCAAATATTGAGTCATGGGATATTGTTGCGCACCATCAAGCGCACGTTTTAAAAATATGTTCCAGATAGAAATGCCAGACTAAAGTCGCTTTTTTTTAATGGAACAGCCTGTATATTAATAGATAAAATGATCCGCGCTTCGAAGCTGGTTACATCGATATAATGCTGTATGGGTCTAAAGTTGATAGTTTCTGTGTTAATAATTATTTTACTTGATAAATTAATACATTTCACTAGGCTATTCTGCATAAGGAAAAACAAAAGATCCGAAACCAACAGAATAGAATATTTTTTACTAGTATTTAGTTTTGTTGCTACGTGAAATAAATTCTGTAACTGTTCGCGTTATACAGAGTGTTCACAATTTCGCAAAATCGAAGAAATCTGGTACTTTTAAAATGGAACACCCTGTACATTTTCAGCTCATTAAAGAGCCCTTTTCCTACGCTTTCTATTGATACCTCATTTAATGCACCTAGGATAGATCATTTGATAATTACACAGTACAACACATGATTTTGGGACTAAATTCTGAGAATTGCACGTGAAAGTAGCCCCAAAAATAAGAACTTCTGCATCATTCGTTTTGTCAAGTTGGCTGCATTAATAATTTAATGGCCATACGAAATTTTTTGCTCAAGGTGGATTTTATCACTTTTTCTATATTTTAATACGGTTATATCTCGGCATACCGTACGGAATATCTCTTTTGTGTCTGAAGAAAAGTTGTAGATATTGAATAGGAGAAGAAAAAAGAAGCGGAACAAACCTACCCGAAAAAAGTGCATCCAGTGCCTTAAAAATCGCAAAAATGCCCATTTGCCCCATTTTTCACATTTTTTGCTCAATAACTGGATTACAAATCCACAAATATGCTGTTTTTTTTCCTTTATAAACCTTATGTTGCATGCTAATAAAAATTCCGATTCATATTACACAGAAAATATGAGATTTTTATTTTTTATTTATGCATGGAAACAAAAGTTAGAACATTTTCAATTATTTTCAATATCCATCCTCGTTGAAGTAGACGCTTGTGGTTCTGATGATCTTGTTTTCTTCGTAGATTGTTCATATTCATGTTCTGAGTCTGCATCATCATCCGAGTTAGACATAATATTCAAGGGCATGTTTTCTTCAGTGTGTCCACCAATTTCAGTGTCATCTTCATCTTCGGTGCTTTCATCTTCAAACTGCATAATTTTAGAACTCCACCAACAAACCTCCGCAAGTAATCCATCTAATTTTTTGCCTTTGAATCGCTTTTCCATTGGCATGGTCACCTGGTGGAACCTCTCTCCTTGTTCGTCCTATTCCTGAGGTAATTGTGGCAAAAAGGTGGAAATGCATGAAATGTAATTTTAACGTCATGGATGCATTGATTGTTTCAAAATAATACAGCAACTTGTCCACTCGTGTCTGTATGTCATCTCGCAGTACACGGTTCTTTCCTAAAACGCCTTCAATGACTTGTTTCAGTGCGTCCCATGCACATAGGTGGTTATAATGGTTCGAAAGCACATTTGTGAAAGATTCTCTTTTCATTAATTTTCGTATATCCGGTCCATTCACAATACCTGTTTGAAAAAGAAAAAAAGCATTTGCGCAAAAATTATTGGTAATGCGAATATACAGAGATATCAACAATTCCTGTAGACCACGTGACTACCAAATTAGGCAACCCAATTAACAGCAGTTGGTAGTATTGAATGTTTTATGTAAAATATGGTTAAAAGTGTCAACAATGACAGCAGTATTTGTGAATACAATGTACGCTACTGTCAAATACTAGCGATACGCGAATCTCATAAACGTATGAACACGAAAATCACCAGATTTTAGAAAATTACTGATCACGTGGTCTACAATCTTTCTCGATAGCACTGTATCGAAGTGAACAAATTTAGATATGACAATATCGAAATACAGACAACAATACGTACCTTTTCTAATTTTAGCTTCACTGAGTTTTGGAAAGATGGATTCCAAACAGTCATAGGCGTCCTCAATATCTTTGACTACCGCTTCAACGAATTTCCCAGCTATTCCTAATTTCATGTGGAGCGATGGCAACAAAGTATCATCTACATCCTTTATCAAAGGTTCATTACGTAATTTTAATTGTTTCTCGAGCTCGGGAGTTCTTGCTTTCCAATCTCTACATTGATATTGATTCCCTGTGTATCGCGAATCCCAATTACAAAGAAAGCAGAATTATTTTGGAAAACCGCCCTTTAATATAATGCCTTGTATTATATTGACAACCTTTAGATCAGAAGAAATCTTCCATTTGTGTACATTGTATTTGATTTTCTCTAAAATTTCGCCCAATGTTTCATACGTTTCCTTCATAGTTGTGCTGAATGCCAATGGAATGGACGGTTTTTTGTTTGTTTTGTGCAACAGCACAGCCTTCAAACATGAAACTGAACCGTCGATGATGAATAAACGGAAGTCGCAAGCGATATAATCCATTCCTATATTTTTCACTAAACTTGGGATATCATGGCAGTAAGTGAACGTATTTGCTTCGTCAACGGAATAAAATTTCTGAAAATCAGCTTGGCGTTTTCGGTATGATATTGCGCTGATATTTTGCTCTGTGAGTTTTTTACGCTTATTAAGAAATGATGTCAAAGATTCTGAATTTTTTTGTGATAGTCCCATCTTAGCCACAAAGTAATCCATTTCGATTTGTGTTACCGGTTGTGGTGCATTATTTTCAATATTGGGTGTCCAATCTGCATCTTTCACATTGGTCGGATTGGTGAAAACGGTTTCGGCTTGCAGGGACACAGTATCCAGACTCGGAGGTGTAGGTGGATCGGTAACAGCAGTACGTTTTACTGGAAGCGTCGCAGTAAAAGCGGGAATGTATACTTTTGTTTTCAATTTTTTTCTGTTCAATCCATAACCGGAATTTATGCATGCGTAGCACCTTGATTCATCATGTCCACTTAGGTCTTCCACCCAAATTACTGGCTTCATAAAAGAGAACTGTACACCTTTTCCATGTATCCACTTTATAAGGGTATTATAACAACTTTCGCACACTGTGTTCGGCGTAAAATTTGCACCACTTAAATCTGTTTCATCAAAATAATGACAATACGCTGTTTTGAATTCCTCAGTAAACAAGTTTTTTCGATCCTATTTGCCTATTTTTGGGACGATATGACCACAAACGTAACAAAAATCATCCAATTTTGGGCACTTGTTATATTCCATATTGAAATATACCATGAGATCATTTTGAACTGTCCTGGGTTGGCCATAAAAAAGTCCCAGTATTATCAAAAACTAGGAAATATTTACTTTCGTGAATTGCCCATACTAAATTTACATGTCAAATGTCAAAACCACAATGTAT
This sequence comes from Amphimallon solstitiale, assembly GCA_963170755.1. Lineage (NCBI taxonomy): Eukaryota > Metazoa > Arthropoda > Insecta > Coleoptera > Scarabaeidae > Amphimallon > Amphimallon solstitiale. Next base: position 27,943,243 of record OY720685.1, read on the forward strand.
TGAAGTGTCTTATACCTTCGTATTTTTATTGTTTTATTGTCGCTTTTCTGTCTATTTCAAAATAATATACCTCGTATACCATGCCTTTTACGATACAACAAGATAGGTTTATCGTAATGTCGCATTTTCGCAGTGGAACATTTTTTGGGATCGTGTTTTCAGCAATTTGTAAGGAAAGATGGAAATCTGGAAATAAACTTGGACACATTCACTTTCCATCGCAATAGGGTGATTGAAATGTTTAAGGAAACGGGAGTGTTTGTAAATGTAAACCTGAAAAAGTAACAACAGTTTTAACTGAAGATGTTGTCGCAGACATTAGGCAGTGAATGGATGTTAGTCACACAAAATCTGTACGAAAGCTGTGTGCTGAAACTGGTAAACAGATCTAATTAACTTAAACGTAATTTGTTATACAGCATTATGTATTTAAATTGTAGGTATTTCCTCCGGAAGTACTCACAAGGCACTGAAACAACCTTACATATGCACCCATATAAAGTTTCTGTGCCACAACATTGACGGGGCAATCACTTTGAGCAGAGATTGAATTATTGCAACTGGTTTAATGAAATATTACATGAAGAACACTTGAATCGCACTTTCTTTCCACCCTATCAAAGTTGGTGTTTGGGTTGCAATGTCGAAAAGACGGATTATTGGAGCAATTGTTTTTCATGATACAATTAATGCAATACGATACCGAGAACAAATATTGGGACCCTTCACGAAGATGAATTAAACCTGGGGTACTTCCACCAAGATGGGGCAACTGCACATACTGCGCAACAAACTATTTTTTATTTGCAAGGATACTGTGGTGACCGATTGATTAGTCAAAATCGATGGCCAGCCAATTCTCCTGATTTAACCCCACTGGACTTTTTTCTCTTTGGCCATCTAAAAAATAAAGTGTTTCTGAACAGATTGCATAATCTCGATGAACTTGAAGAGGAAATTAGAATAGAATTACAAAATATCACACCAGAAACGCTCCAGAATGTGTTCAATAATATGTGAAGACGTGTCAATCTATGCATTGAGAATAATGGTGGACATTTCGAACAACTTTTGTAAAATGTATTCATTTTGTGAAATAATTATGGAATTATGTTTTACAGTAATAAAATTGTAACGTATTTATTATTGTTTATGATAAAAAAATAAAGTGCAATTACTATATTTCTACAAAAATTCCTTCATATAATTCTAATTAAAACTAACCCTATTTCATTGACATTTTTCACAGGAAATTTTTGAATAGTAAACCTAACCATAAAAATTAATAAAAAAGGCTTGCCAATTACACTGTGTTCCCAAATTAAAATCAGTATGGTAAACTCAGGACAGTTCAAAATGATCACTTTGTATATTCAATGTTCTTCTGGTTTTAAGACAGTGATGCGCAAGAAGAGAAAGAGAGCCAATTTTAGTTTTCTTACAAATACAGTAGAACCTCGATTATCCGTGCTCCACGGGACCGGACGAGGCACGGAAAATTGCAAAGCACGGATAATCCGAACATTTATTTCTTATATGTATGTATGCATACATACTAAAAAGATAACAGAATAAAAACCAGAATTCTACATAAGTAAACTTTTACACTAAATAAGAAAAAATAAACTCTACATAGGTATGTTAACTTGCATTTATGTACATAAAGCAGATGAAAAGCGAATGATTCCCCTAGTATACTGCTGGTGATATCGATATTGCGTCATCATGCGTATGGCACGGATAATCCGCAGCCCGGATAATCCGTACACGGATAATCGGGGTTCTACTGTATTTTAAAAATGAAATCATCCGCTATACCCCCGCTCTGTTTGAAAGCTAACAAGCTACTGAACAAGGCATCTGTATCCCAGATACTATCACTAGCACATATGTTTGTAATAATATTCACGAAGAGAATAAAAATATACCCGAACAAAATCGATTTTTATGAATCGGAATTTTTATGTTTAAGCAAAATAAAGTTAATAAAGAAAAAAAAAGCATATTTGTGGATTTGTATCCAGTTATTTTTTGAGCAAAAAATGTGAAAAATGGGGGGAAATGACCATTTTTGCGATATTTATAGCACAGTAAATCAAAAATAAAAGATATGGTAGAAAGCACCAAACAATCGACCTTCGTCATCAAAATCCATGATGTAACAGTTGTAGTACGTCAATGTTAGTATTGTGATCGACGAATAAAATTTACGATTTCTGAAGTTTACTTTGAGGTTATATTTGCATCAAAATTTACCAAATTTTCTGAATGTAAATTAAATACTTTTTGATAAAGTAAAACAATGTATTCTGTGAGTATAATGAAATAAAACTACATCTTGAATTCACCATTCCACTTAATAAATAGTAAAAATAAAAAATCAAACTCTTCGTACTTTTCTTCTAGTGATTATTTCTTAATACTGAAGACTTAAACAATGGTTATATAAAATGTATATTTTAGGAAGCAAACTTTTTCAATAATTCTTCATTGTTTAAAATATCTTTTTAAAGCTGACTTCAATTTATATTAATGTCGTACTTTACAATTAACTTGTTTCAAAGGATGTTTAGCTTAACACAAATTAACTCGTCACTTATCCAAATTTGTAATAAATTATTAATGACAACCCTCTTCAACTTAGGACATACACAAAAAGAAAGTTCCAAATGTTACAGGCAAGTAACAAAATGTAGATATTTATTTTTATATTTGTTTTTTCTTATAATCGGTATAACATTAAGTACAAAATTTAAATCAGTATATGTAGCGAATTTATTATAACATATATTGTACATTTTCTGCTTACGTATTTATCTTATAAATTTAATTATAAGTAAGAATTAAATAAATTAATACATCTTTGACTTGAAACCAAAATTCTCCAAGTTGCAATGAAAATATACTCAAAATATTTACATATTCTTATATATTTACATGACATATTAAATATGCCCCTCACTGTCACATAAGCAAAGAAGAGCACATAAAATAATAAAACCAATGGTAATATGTAACTTTTTTTTAGTATACTGGATAAAAATAAATACTAATTTTATATGTTGTTCGTGCTATTTCCATCGCACAAACAACATATCACATTACACTACATCATTAATAATTAATTACATGTTATGTATAAATACTAAACTAACTCTAAACGTCAATAATTAGATCATTAATGTCTAAAGTACACTCACTCACATTGTATAATACCTACATATGCCTAAAATATATTACTTCTGTAAAAAAAGACACATGTCCTTTTTATTTCAAGTTAATTGTAGTAATATATAAAAAATTTATCAAAAAAGAATAGTAGATTTTACAGGCATTCTTGTTTATTATCACTATTTCTACTGTCTTTAGATTCTGAACATGTATAATAAATGGTATTACTACTTCTCTGCCAGGCAACAATTCTCGGTGCCATCATTTTCTGATTTCACTGCTAGTGTATCTAAGAGTATTCGTCTAAATTTCAGGTGTCCTCATTTCTGGGTCTGATTCCATATCTTAACTGCATTTTTCCTCATAACCCTGCTCTCCCATGTGCTTATTATAGTATATTTTGGATATACCCCAAATATGCTCTATCGGGTTGAATATGTAGTGATATGATCGTAGTTGTACAACTGTGTGCGTCTGGTATATTATGGCTCTTAACCATTCTCTTATTTGACCTTTGTTTCAAGAATTATTAGGACATTTATGATATAAATGCTATGATAACATCTTGCGTACACAGCAGTTCATTTTCAAACTAATTTAAGAAATTATTTTTATCTCTTTCACTATGGTAATCAGGATTACTAGTATTTGAATAAAATACTAAAGAGGCACTGTTAATAAAACCATTACATGTACCTGCATAAATGAGTATAAACCTAAAACCAAACCAAAATTTGTATTACTCGACACATGTCAATTTTAACGCAGAGTATTACCTCTTGCCGTCAACTTTCAAACACTCTTATGACTCTCATCCTGCCATGATCTGGTTACAGTGCCATTTTCAAAAATCCAAGTCTCATCTAAATAGACACATTCCAGTGGATTTTCAGATTGTAAATTATTCATATATTTTTATAGAAAATTGGTTCGAGGAAGAACAACATGTGTTTTTTCCTTAATCTTCTCTATGGATAGTCTTTCTTATATTTGAAACCAATATCTGCTAGTACTCTCCCAAAAGAATTAACAGAGCCATCAAAGATGTGATGCTCCCCTAGCAGTGATAATAACCAAGCTCATGTAAAGTGTTGTTCTAAAAAACACCATTAACATTATAATATTCTTTTTATTTTCTATGAGTTGTATAAGCAACTTAGCGTTTTTATACAGATCGTATCGCGTATTGTTGCTTTTATTGCAGGAGTAATCACATTCCTGAAACGTTTTTTTAGGACTTCGGTGAGCATCATTTTGTTTACGTGTCTTAAAAATATTACTCACAGATACAACGGAAATATTTAAAGCTTGTGCAATTCTCTAAAATTATAATATTAATATTTATTTGATGTCATTACAACAAATATGTAGGTATACATACCTCTCGCACACTTGTCAACGGTAATAGTTATTCAATTTACGTTTGTATGTATGTAATCAAAGAGCTAATGAGCTCCTTTGACTGACTACTGAATGACTTAAGCATCGTTAGTTCTAAAAAGAACTTTGAAAGATAATACTACAATAAAATAACAAACATACAGTAAGATCTGGACTTCGTGGAGGCCAAGCGATTGGACCACCTCGTCCTATCCATTTGTCTTCCTTCCATCACACTAGAAACTCCCTAACGTTAAGGCTATAATGAGCAGGTACACCATCGTGTTGAAACCAGAAAATTTGTCGGGTGTCAGCATCCAGATGCTCAAGTAAATTAGGCAGTTCGTTCTGCAGAAATGCCAAATACGTATTGCCTGTAATGATTGCATTGAAAAAGTACGGCCCAATGATATATGGGCCAAGTATACCTTCCCAGGCGTTAAGGGACCATCTATTCTGATTGTCTACATGACGTATCCAATGCGGATTTTCTGTTGCATAATAATGCATGTTATGTTTATTTACCGCGCCATTACTTTTGAAAGTAGCTCTATCACTAAACAAAATCTTTGTTAAAATATTTGTTTGTTGATTTTTTACGTTTGAATTTTATCTATCATCATCTTATTTTAACATGAAAACTACCCATCGAATATTTTTGAATGATACTATAAAACCAGTATTTGTATCTGCATACATCTACTTATGACACGAGATACTTTGAAAAATCATTTGACTGTGAGTATCATACATATGTATTTTTTGCATTTTGATATTTTTATACATACTTATTAGTAGAAAGCTTTGTAACGGTTATTTTTGCTTAGATTCTAGATTGATGATGACATAATGTCGAAACTAGTCCCTTAGAGTATATTAGAAACTATTGTAAAGAATAAAGAGGATCCATCATTATATTTGTCTTTTCTTAAAATATTTGGTATTTCTCGCATTTTATTTAACAACTAACCACAAAAGTCTGTTCCTTTAATGAAATCATCACCATGCAATTCCTGATTTAATTCCATATGGTGCGGATGATACTTATGACTTCTTAAAATTCTCCGTACGCTCCTATCTTCAATAGCTGTTACCTTTGAAATACCGTCTATACTTATATGTGGATTTTCCTGTATTATTAATAATTGTTTTCTTCATTGATTACCGGTTTATTTATTTCTCTTCTTGTAGGCTACACTACCAGTTTCTATAAATTTCTCTAACAACCTTTTAAATGCTTCCGGTCTTGGCTTTCTTTCAAGGTTTGAAAATCTCTCTGCGTATACTCAGTGGCGTGGCTAGCATGGGTGACACCCGGTGCGGATATTGATGGTGTCACCCCAACCACAGACTAAACAATCCAGACCGGCAACTTAATCCTAGATTTTATCCAGAGTACTCATCCTTGTTTAGCAAGCGTAAATTTCAATACTCTACCATCTTTGTCAGATTCACTGAACTTGGAGATGAGATGGCGCTAGCGTCAATTGAAATGTTTGTTATGCTGTGGTTATATGTCATTCAAAACATTTCAAGCTTGACACGTTTGACATATTTTTGCAATCCTTTGTCGTACATCGTATTAATTATATGTTGATACAAATATGGTGTCCAAGTGTTTAGTGTGCGGGTTTGGGCACGATGAAGTTAACAAAATGCACAGGTTTCCTGCAAATATCGACTAGTGAGTATAAATATTGTAAAGTTGTGCTTTAAATATGCATATTACAAAATTTCTTAGTCATCATATTATAGGTATTATATTACAAGATTTGTATTATTTTTGTCTTCTCGTTACTGGTTGTGTAATTTAGTTTTACTATGTATTGTATAAGTACATGTATCAATAAAAACTATTATTATTATATCCCTATGTTTTCCTTGACAGTTTTCACTTGATTATTATATTTCTTTTAATCTTAATAGTTTATTGTGTCTAATAGGTAACCGTAAGAGCGATGTTATAATACATGTAAGTAAAAGATTAATATTTATATTTCGTATCACATATTTAATATGTTACACCATAAAATTACACATAAGATGCTCAAACTATGGCTATAATTGTTACAGTAAGTAATATTTATTACCATAGTTTTAGTAACTTTTGTGTATGTTTCTGTTACATAAATAACGTATTTAATAAGCGTATTCTAAAAACAAGTTCATTTCAAATTCCGCGCCAATATGCTGCTAGCGCCATCTCCGTACTAAGTTCGCTGATGTGTGACAAGGATAGAAGATCTTGGATATTTTTTTTTCAAGTAGTTGCCGGTCTGGGTTGTTTAGTCTGTGCCCCAACAATGAAAACTGTCAAAATTAATAAAATATGTCAAAACAAGAATAAGAATAAAATTAATATACCCTCATACATATTTTAAGTGTTTGTATATTATGTACAAACACTTAAAATCTCGTACATTTGATCAGTATGTGAAATGTCAGGTGTACTATCAAACATACTTTCAAAATATTTAGCCGATTTAATTTCGTTGACAAGCAAAAATTTGACGTGTTTCGCTAAAACATTTATGAATTCATTTTGTATATCTGGCGACAAATATGATACTTCTGGTGTTCCCTTGATGTTTCATGATCGGCCACTGTGGGATATACTTTCCACCACTTCTGAAATCCAGTCATAAATTTTGCTTTTGTATTTGTACTATTGGTAACAGCAAATAAACGACAGGAGAAACAGTACAGCATATTAGTTATAAGAGAATAAACCATCCATGACCGCAGAATTTTTTCACCATAGGCATCACTTTATAAAACCATTCTTATGAAAGGTGGCAAAAATCAGATTTTATTTTTAACCCGTACCAGGATACAGTGGCAAACGGCTCTTCTCTGTTTTGGAAATGTTCACTACCTTTTTTTATGATCATAATGCGAACATTATCAGGAACGGGTATACTCCAATATGAGACATCTCTCAAGTCCTGAAGTGATTCATCCATGCAAAAACTGTGTTCGATGGTAAAAGCCTACGAGTAAAGAATAGAACAGGAGAGAGCATAACGTGGTGTAGAAATAGGTATTTTTTAGACGGAACCCTTTTCGGTAGGTCAGTTATCTCCGGTTATGTCAAAAATGACATTTTAGTGTTTCTATAATGGTCAATTGTGTGGCTTGTGGTCGTTCTAAAACGGCAAGAACAAAGAATATTAAGATTTCTCTTCATCAGTAAGTTATTTCATTGGCATTCAACATAGGCAATAATAATTTAAAAAGAGGTATTTTAAATAAATTGTCATATATCTGACATGTCTGATTATGTGTTCAGTGTCGTAACATATATATCCAAGTCATTTAATATTTGTCATATTTTTGACGCAGATTTCATTTAAACCCGTTTATAATATATTAAAAAGAAGAAAAGAATTGAAAACATAATACACTCACGATATTTCTTTAATTATTTTTGGACTAACAACCTATTCTAAATGATTATCGAGAACACAGGAAGTGTACATATACCCTATACAAAATATTTATGCACGCCTAGGCATTGCGGCGGCCATATTTAGTTACCAAATTTGGACAAATATTATTATTAAGGAGACTCTCACCTGTTCTATTCTTTACTCGTAGGTATAAGCATTATTAGTATTATCACTGTTATTTTCAGTTTTTTTTGTGATTGGTCTTTCTCATGGGTTATCATCATTAATTCTGTATTGTCGCAGTTGCTTCTTGAAGATGAGCTAATATTATCTGAATCATTCCTTGCATTAACGTGAGAATCAGTTTCTTTTGACGAACTTTGCCTGTTATCAATTTTTGTAACATATTTAAAGATGGATCTCAGACGTGCTCTGAACTACATCCATTTTAGCTTGTTTGGCTTTTCTCTGCTGAAACCCACATTTTCTTTTACATGTATATATGAACTCCCCGGGGCATATTCGTCTTTTTAGGTCTTTGGCATACGTACTCTAAAAAATATTTTCGATTGGTAGGTATCATCGTAGTCATACATTCTAAATATATTTATTTGTAGATATTTCACAACAAGGACTAACGAATAAATACATCATCAAGAGGCTACCCTATCGTAACTAGCTCCGGTAAACATAAAAAATTATTTTCGGCAAAATTAGTACTTAAATAAAAAATCTGGTTTGAGGATTACTGATAATAATATCGCGTAAATATTAAATGTGTTTCCGCCAAAAACGGCATATTTTTACAAAATCACATTTAGTCATTCACGATACTTTTTCAGGTTATACAAGTATTATTGAAAAATACTGTATCTTTACTTTTAGTAATTCTCAAACCAGATTTTGGATATACCGTGTGGCCGCCGTTCATAGCGCGATGCATGTATTAGTAACTACTGGTCGACTATAAATGGGCATGCCAACTTGAATTGCCACACCGACAGCGGGCGTATAAGTTATACGTATAAATGTATTCGTAGGCAAATCAAGTGAAAAGCAGTGTAATAGGTATTGCGTTCCCGTTGTAAGTAATTATTTGTAGTTGTTTGAAGCATCAGATAATCACTGATAATATGTCAGTGAAGTAACTCATCACAGCTTCATAAACAACATAAAAGAGCAAAACTAAATAATAAATAACTCCTAGACTTTAAAATAAAAAAAACTTCTTAACTAAAATAATATTTTTCAACAAATATTATAATCTAAAAACTCAACTATAATAAAATACTGAAACATAAAATATTTACTTCTTTAAACAGAATTGTAATTCAACATTGCAATTAACCTGTAATTAGCTAAAAAAATGTTATTCTTAAGCAATAATAAAACTCGAACTGACGCCCATATGTGGAAGCGACGGCGAATGCGACTGCCCGACTACACCGTATAAATGTAGATTTTTTGGACAAATCGAGTGCATCATAGGCATATGCGAAATACTAGCTCTGTTGTAATCCAGTATAACACTGGGTCCACTTGTTTACCGTTCTAATACACAGACATCTCTATCTGTTTCGCTTACTCTACAGGTATCGCGATAATGCAGACGCACGCGGTCTTATGGTATGTATGTCCTAATATTAAGGTATTTTAATTGGTGGCCTCATGTCCAAAAACTGTTTCAATAGAATCGATGACTCGAAATCTGATAAGCAAGTTTGAGAAATTCAAAAAGAAAATTTCGACTTCAAACACGATAAAGAAAATACTTAATACTCAAAACGTGCAAAAAAGTTTTATCGAATTTCTCTAAGTTATTTATTTGACTATTTTCAGTCAGTTATCGATCGATTCCGCAACAACTGTCATCAGGTTTTGCGTTTATTCGTTATCGTTTATTACAAAAAAATTATTGAACTATCCTATCCACTTACCTTGTTTCTTTGAATGATATCTTTTCTACTCTCTTCAACCGAGCAATAGTTAGAACTAGGTACGAAACTTAAAAAAAACATTTTGCGGGAATCCCGGACCGATCGTGCCATAGACCCAGGAAAATAAAAACATTAAGACAGTATGTATGTGTATAAATTATTTTTGTGGTATACTACTCTACCTACTGGAGTTTTTGTTTATATTTTCACGGTCGGGTGTCACCCGTTGCGGACCGCACCCCTCTAATTATGCCACTGCATATACTCTACTTGCTAGGAGACAATTTCTTGTATACTCCCCAAGAATAAATATATTAACCATTTCTAGAATACTAAAATTCCTCATTATAGCAATTTCTTTTAAGGCCAGGTCGGCAGGTTAAAAATTTGCTAACTGGCCGCTGTGGCAGCACTAGTACATATTTAAACGCGGGGTCGGTAAGGCAAAATAGTTCAACTCAAATTACACAGATGGTGCCATTATTAAAGAATTATTATTAGTAATTATGTACGTTTTATTTCAAAGAATAGCAAGCGGTACTAGACGACTCTAAAATTGTAGAGGTCTGAACTAATACGCATGCGTGCAAAAATATGTATGAGCGGTAAATATACGATTTTAAAAGTTGTGTTGTATCATGTGCTGACAAAATATACATCTCAAACATAAAATACTACACGTGAGAGCGTGTTGAGTAGGTATGTGTTTGAAATACATGTTTTACCTACGCACATTTTGGAATTGCTTATAATAGTATTATCTTTATTTTTGTAACAGTATGATATAATTATTAATATGCATAAATATATGTAATTTTAGTAATCTTATACTTTTTAGAGAAAAAATCATTTCATTTAAATAACAAGAAATTTTTAACAGTCTTAAACTTGATTCTGACATTTTAATATTTGGAAAAAGTACTAGTGTTATATTTGCTAACCATTTATTTACAGGTGTTGGGGCTAAGTAAAAGAAAACAATTTTTTGATGGGTACATTAATATATTTGCTTTCGAGATTTTCTATTACTGCTCACAAGAAACTTATGAGAAATTACTTTTTTGATTTTTCACAAATACAGACAAAATTATTTAATACACATTACACCAAATAAGAAGTTGGAAGAAAATAAAACATACAATTAGATACAACTAGTGTATGAAGTGATAATAATAAGTTTGTAGCCAACATGCTGTAATGTGCAGTATGTACTTTTTAGTTCTGCAATATTGCTTGTTGAGTTTTAATTGCATTTATTATTTTTGGAGAATCTTTACATTTTAGTCCTTTGGGAATATTTCTCCCAATAATTTCCGGTAAAACATTTTCCAAATAAAATGTTTGCAACCTCGGCAGCATTTTATAATTCCAGAGCTGCACATCTTTTTTGATTTTTTCAACGAACAAATCAGTATTTTCATTAACATATACTACAAAATAGCCGTAGTCTCTTTTACTTTATAAGGAAGTATTGTGATGATGAAAATTTTCGACCTCGAGATTTTTGCAGATGTTCACGTTTTGAAGTCGCCTGATACCGAAAAAGTGCTTTTTAAAAAAATGTCTGTCTGTCTGTCTCTCTGTGTGTGTGTGACAACGATAGTGGTCAAACCGCTGTAGATATCAATTCCAAATTTTGTATTTACGTGTATAATCTCCCTCTTGAGATCTGATTAGTTTTTCAGTAAAATCGGTAGACCGGAAGTAGCAGTTTACTTCAGCGAAAAAATCGAATTTTGCCAATATTTCGTCAACTACTAAGTTTAAACAAATTTATAAAGAATTCATATATACTTAAAATTAAAATTAAGAATAATTTTATTTAAAAAGTTTTCCGAAATTCCTACCGGAAGTAGGTCTTTTACTCTTTATTATTTATCAAAAATCAGTTTTTTGCGAATATGTCATGCTTTTTAGACAAGTAAGTTACGGGTATAAAAGTATTTAAAACATAATTTTCAATATCTTTTGTATAAAAAATTTTTCAAAATTCAGACCGGAAGTACCACTTTTACTCTTATCGAATAGCGATTTTTTGCAAATATGCCGTAAGTTATGCATTCTATATACATTTATCAAGAGTACAAAAGTATTTAAAACTGGATTTGCAATATTTTTTGTACATATGAAATTTCAAAATTCGGACCGGTAGTAGCACTTTTACTCTTAGCGAGGAGCACTTTTTTGATAATATCTTGCAAAGTATGCATTCTATAGAGATTTATTAAGATAATAGAAGTACTTAGAATAGGATTTTGAATAATTTTTGTAAAAAAAATTCTTAAAATTCTATAATTTGAACCGCTCATACGTATACGAAAGTCGTATGGTGGCCACACCTCATTTTTTGTTATATTAAGCTGGCCACGTGTAAATAACGAAATGACGAAACCGAAGAAAGAATCTCTCTGAGAGGAACTTTCACTTTTGCTTTACTGCCTTACCTGGCTTTACCGGCATCCTAAAATATCTATAAATAGCACGTACAGGGTTGCCACGGTACTATAAACGAGGTGGGAATCATTCTTTGCGTACAGGACATATACTTTACGAACGGCGCTGGAACCGATTAACCGCAACCGCTCATGGCTAGCCCCTGAAGTCATTGGACGAATTACAGAGCTAAATTTTAAGTTTCCTGCCGCACTTTGACTACTTTTGACCCTTTTTAACAATATAAAACTTCAGTAAACAATATGGGGTTAGAAGTTTATTTGTTTTCATCATTATTGAAACTATTTATATGTGAAATAGGCACTAAATATAATACGCAATAATTATTTAATAATTGCACCATCTGTGTAATTTGGGCTGAACTAGATACAAAACTCGCACACGAAGGTTATAAGAGATAGAATATATTGAGACGCGAGTAAAAGAGAGATGGAAATTTATTTACACTTTATTTTATTTAATAATAATAATTGAACACTTTTTGCAATATTGGGTACATAACTGTGAAACGTCATGTTTCTATGAGGGGCGTATAATATTTTCAGTGGCAATAGTTTCCTAAATTTTGAAATATTTGTATTACAAAAAACATGCCAATTTGGCGGGAATTTAAGGAAAAAAAAGATTTGCAATAACCCATAAAAAGTACATGCGCCCCTTCAACTTATAGAATTCAGCTAATGAGTCAAATTTGGTTAAGCAATCTTTTGATTTGCATACACACAATAGATTTGAAATTTAAATAAAAGCTAACCTCAATTTTACCCTGACGACTCCCCTTAAACACTGAACCAAAAAATACTGTGTATAACATGAAACGAAATTTTTGACAACTTGGTTATTATGTATGCAAGCTTAAAACTGGCACCAAATAACTTGATGAGCAGTGAATCTATTGAAATTGCTATATTACTTTACATTAATTTAATGTTTGCTTTCACCGCTGAGTGAAAATCAACTGTTTCTCATACTAATTGGGGTTTCTTCTTGTTATAGACCATTTATGGATTATTTCTTGAATATCCGACCTTACAGAAGGTTTTAAAGTGCAAATTAGCTAGGTACTAAAAATACAAGCATTTTTCATTAATTCAATTTTAAAAAGAAATAATTATCAAATGATCTATCCTAGGTGCATTAAATGAGGTATCAATAGAAAGCGTAGTAAAAGGGCTCTTTAATGAGCTGAAAATATACAGGGTGTTCTATTTAAAAATTACGAGATTTTTTCGATTTTGCGAAATTGTGAACACTCTGTATAACGCGAACAGTTACAGAATATATTTCACGTAGCAACGAAAGTCAATACTAGTAAAAAATATTCTATTCTGTTGGTTTCGGATCTTATGTTTTTCCTTCTGCAGAAGAGCCTACTGAAATGTATTAATTTATCAAGTAAAATAATTATTAACACAGAAACTATCAACTTTAGACCCATACAGTATTATATCGATGTAAGCAGCTTTCAAGCGCGGATAATTTTATCTATTAATATACAGGGTGTTCCATTAAAAAAAAAAGCAACTTTAATCTGGCATTTCCATCTGGACCAGCCTGTATAAACCAAAACATTTTTAAAACGTGCGCTTGATGGTGCGCAAGAATATCTGATGACTAAATATTTGACTAACTTTCAAATAAGCATGTAATCTTCCGTACCCGTTTCGTTGCTGGACCCTGTATATAGGTTCACTTCTTTATTTTTTTGAAATTAGTCAAAGTGATGATACATAAACTATGTATTACAGATTAACTATCTACCTTAGAAATATCAGACTTTATATTGTATATGTATAATTCAAAATGAAGTACTCTTAACTGTACCACCCCAGAGAACAATACAAAATGGTAGCTGAATTTTTAGCTCCATTTTTATATTTGAAGGAGAGAGCGGTGTTTGTGTGGGTATCAAATATGCTGCTTAAGTGCGCTGCAATATCAAAGTTGGGAAATAGGCCTTATTTTTGTAGATATTGCGATAAATGTTTTTTATAAAAAACCTGTTTTTTTGCTGTTATTTATAATGATTTTTAGTTGAAATTTATATCGATGTGTAGAGAATTCACATACCAAGTGCGCTCTCATTTTTTTTAAATAAAATTCTTTCATTTTTTTGATAATTTAATTGTAAGCTCTATAATTTTCTGCCAAAAATTTTAATCTAGGCAGCCCTTTATACATTTAACAAATCCATATGATTTGATTTATAATAGCTAGGTACTTAACCAGCGGGGGGTCGGCTAATCGTTACGAACATTACAAGGCCGCAATGAATATTTTTCTTTAGGTCGTGGATTGTATTCACTACCTACTAAAGGTTTTGTGTTAAATTTTGTATATGCTTTAACGTAGTTAAAAATAAAACGCTTGATTTTGTTTCACATAATTTATTAGTATTTCTCTAACAATTGTTTCGGCATAATTCTACCATTATTAAAGTGTTTACTCAACTAAATGCAAGAGTGTGAATATTAACTTATATAGGTACCTATTGTGAACTGTATTTTGTTATTAATCGTATTAAGATAGTTTACTAGTTCGCTTGTTTGTCTTAAATTTTATAGTCTGTCTCTAACTAAATTAAAATGTGTATTTATTATTACTATTATTAATAATAATAATAAATAATACTAATAATGATAATAATAATACTAATGTTTATTTGAGTACATTTACATTATAAAATAATAATAACGTTGTGCCACTAATATTTTGTTTAGTTTCCTAATATTATACAATAACATGACACTATGAAGCATGAGAAAACCTATTAAAATACAAACGTATTTTGTGTTGAGGGTTTATATTATTATTCCCAACCCCGTATAAGCCGCCGCATGCAAATTAATTCACCGCATACACATACTCCCAGATATCAAATCATGAAAGAACTGTCCCGGTTTCGCTATCTAATATTTTATTTTTTTTATATGATCTGTAGGACTTCTCAAATCTTACCTACCGAAACAAATAATCATGAAATTTCAGGGCGAGATATGTATTTTTTTTTGTCCAATTGCCTTCAAAGCTAACTGTTTACGTATGATATTATCTTTTTTCCGAGTATTATAATTGTGTTCACCTATTGTAATAATTTCTTTGTTTTTTTTAAGATGTATAAACATAGCATAAGCGTACACTTGTCGCACATCAAAAACAGCCGTTTCAAATAATTCTCCACTCGGGTAATCGCGTTTGTTTATTGAAAATAATCTTTAATATCCACTTCTGAACTATATCTAAGTTCCTCAAGTAACATTCCGAAACACCTCCCCAACCAATGATTCCATATTGAATATATGTACTCTATATCTGCAAATCTCTACGTAAAATACTTCTGATAGGTTTTTTCCTATTTACACGGGAATCAATTATTTCTGGTAATAAAGCGTTTCTATAAAATTGTTCCAAAAGATTTACCATTTTTGTATTCCAAAAATTATCATCCTTTTCAATAATTTCGCAAGCTATATTTTTTTCTGTGTATACTATAAAGTAACATTCATCCCTTCGCGTTATATGTAACTGACCCTGTACATATTTGGTACATGTAATTATGATCCGGTTTTAACTTTATTTCATCAGCATCATTAATTGTACAATAATCAATTATCTTATTTGGAATGGCTTCCTGAACTGTTAGTTCTCTCGCAGAATATGGGGCTTTTATTTCTACAACAGCAATAGCCCCAATCAATCCTCAGGGGATGCGGCTAAAAACTTATTTTCAATATCAATAAATAAACCAGTTTTTTTTATTTCAATTTTAAACTAATTTTGAAATTTTTCAATAGCCTTGTTCTCGCTATTTATACCGTGTTGTAATGAATTTGGCAACCTCTATGTTTGCAAATTTTGCTTTGAATACAATATCTGATTTACACTGCATCTTGTATCGGTTGAAGGTCTCATATGGCATATTTTTCCAAAGTTGCTCGCAGTTAGCCTAAATGATTTTTCCTTAAACCAGACAGGGTTTGAGCTTTGTCTTAATGTTATTTCTTGAATTATATCGACATCGGCTTTATCAATGTTATCTAAAAATTTCTGTTTTGCGATGTTATGTTGTGCTTCATTCATATCTGGAATGTCTGCATTATCTAGATTATGCTTTTGCAGTTCAAGACACAACAGCTTACCATTTCTTAAGTTGTTTTACACATAAATTAAAGTAAAAGTCTTTGGCCTAACAAGAATATTTACAAAACTTAATAACTGCCACTATAAGTACAGGGTTATTGACTATATTTGGACCAATAGATAACTTTGTTATTTGAAGGATTAGAAAAACGTTTAAATTAGGAAAGTTGTAGGATTTCACTCAAGGCGCTAGAATTTGATATCAGAAAAAACAATCGAACGTCGCAAAGCCGTCAAAAACGGCTAACTTAGTTTTTTTTAAATGGAATACCTTATATAATGTTACATAATCTGATCCTAATAAAATTTCGAGTATATTCCATTTATATAACATATACCTACATTCAACTGTTTTCGCGCTATCGTACTACTAATATGTTTTCTACACCCTTCGTATATGAATTTACGTAAGTCATTACGGGGTGTCTATGGAAACATAGTAGTAGTACGATTTTCAATCAGCGATAGCGCGAAAACAGTTGAATGTAGGTATATGTTATATAAATGAAATATACTCGAAATTTTATTTAGAATCAGATTATGTAACATTTTATAGGATATTCAATTTAAAAAAAACTAAGTTAGCCGTTTTTGACGGCTTTACGACGTTCGTTTGTTTTTTCTGATATCAAATTCTAGCGCCTTGAGTGAAATCCTACAACTTTCCTAATTTAAACGTTTTTCTAATCCTTCAAATAACAAAGTTATCTATTGGTCCAAATATAGTCAATAACCCTGTACATGAAATAATAACTATAATTACAAAAAATACTATATAACTTCTTCTAAATCTAAATGTAAACAAAACATAAACTACAAACATATGATGGATGACGCAACATTGATGACGTAGCTGTGTTCGGCGCGAAAATAGACGAATTTGAGACAAAGTTGTAGCATACCTTATATATTTGTACCATGGTACTGACGTGGGCCGTATATTTGAGCACTAATAAAGATTGTTGTTCTTCAACCTCTCAGATTGTCAGTTTACAACAGCACACCAATTTAATATAGGTTATTTTGTCATATTTATTTTCTTTGATGCAAGATTGCATAAACATGTTTATGTGTATGAGATAATTCATAACATATTACTGTGGTTGCTAGATTAAATAAAGAATGAAAATATGTTCTTATAATACTATCTTGAAGGAAGTTTCGTGTGTAAAGTTTAGAGTCCCTCCTATATTTATTTCATAAATCTCATGCACTCACGTGTTTTTCCTGTTGACCCGAAAAAACCTTTCCGTCCAAACAAACAAGAAAAACAAAGAAGGGAATATCGTTTACTTTCTTACTGTTGTTGTATGTATTTAATGTACTCATGTTGATAAATTTTGTGTTTCATTTTCCTACTTTCAACTATAATTGTGTAGGAAAATAAATTAAGAAAACACCGTGTTATGCCAATTTAAGTTGTATTCTCCTCGCTAATTGTGGCAAAATCACTCCATATATATTACTGAAATTCTGCGAGTCAGATTTACAATTTATTCCGTGTGTTAGGGTTTTAATGGTCAGTGTCTAAGAAAGTTCTCCGTGTGTAGTTGGGTTCTTTAAAGATAATTCTTGTATTATTAAAGTCTGCTGTGTGGTTGTACGTTCTTTTTATTAAGCAGGGCTTTATCTAAAGTCCAGCTTAATAAAAAGAATTAACGAAAAGATGGTTGAAGAAAATATTAAAGTGTTATTAAATAATAATTACAACCGTCATGTCAGACATGCTGCAATTTCTTTATACACACTGTTCTGATGAAGACAATAAAGTGTCGAAACGTTAACTCTTCAATTATTACTTACCACCAATAATAATAAAAAGCCGCATTCCAAGAACAAAAAGAGAAAAGATATATATATATGAAACAATGGTTTCTCGGGTTCTTGGCCGCGTGTGAGATGTGTCCTGAGAAGGACTGTTGTCTCGACGTTTCGACGAGATCGCACTCGTCATTTTCTAGAGATGGTCTTCTGCTGGTTACAGTTGAGAGTTATCTGCTGTTCGCCTTGTTGTACGCCTGCTTTTATATTGCTGAGTTGGAGTGGGGTCGGGTGGGGGATGTTGTACTGTGGCGATCGCTCGCAAGCGGCTGCGTGTGATTGGTCCGTGTATTTGCGAATCCTGTGTATGGATCTGCTTCGGTTGTGGAGTGTTGCGTTTATCGTGAGTTCTAATCTGTATGTCGGCCACGAGCGGTTTCCATGTATGCGGCGGGCGTAGGCCGTCGTCTCTTTTATTTAAACTTCTGGGCCTCTTTTCAATTTCTATCGCTTCTCTAGTGATTCTAGTAGCTAGATTTTCGCTCTTTGCTAATAACTTTGTATTGTCGAAGTCGATATTATGCCCCGTTATCACACGATGTTGTGCTAGAGATGAAGTTGGTTCTTTTTTGAGCACTGCGTTTCTATGTTCTTCTTTTCTTACGTTTATTCGCCTATTCGTCTGCCCTACATAGGATTGGTCGCACTCCAAGCATGGTATTTCGTACACGCCCTGATCTTCGAGTGGAATTTTATCTTTCGCGTTGATTAATTCATCAGCTATTTTTCTCTTTGTTGTGAAAACTGTGTTGATGTTGTGTTTTCTTAGTATTCGGCTGATTTTATCTGTGGTACCTTTTACATATGGGAGAAAGGCTCTTGAAATGAATTCTTCTTTCTCTTTCTCTGTTCTTCTTGTTTTGTTATAGGTGGCTTCCTTTATTATTTTGTGCGAGTAACCGTTTGCAAGGAGAGCGTTTCTAATATTTGTTCTTTCTTCGGATTTATGTTCTTTATCTGTTAGTCTGTCGGATCGTAGTACTAGTGTTTTTACTACTGCGTTCAGTTGCGCCGGATGATGGTGAGATTGCGCTTTTAAATATCTATTTGTGTGTGTAGGTTTCCGGTAAACAGTATGTCCCAATGTCCCGTTTTCTTTCTTGATCACCAACACATCTAGAAATGGTAGTTTCCCTTGTTCTTCTACCTCCATTGTGAATTTAATTTTCGGATGTTGGGCGTTTAGATGGTATAGAAAGTCTTCTAGTTTTTCTCTGCCATGTGTCCATATTACAAATGTATCGTCGACATACCGCAGCCACAGTTTTGGTTTATTCGCACAGGTGTTAACAAACTTTGTTTCAAAGTTCTCCATAAATATGTTGGCTATTATCGGTGACAGAGGTGAGCCCATCGGTGCGCCTTCAACTTGTCGGTATTTTTGGTTTTTGTAAGTAAAATAGGTATTTACTAGGCAGTGTTCTATCAAGTTGATTGTAGTCTTTTGTACTTGATACTGGTTTTCTAATAAGGACATGGTTTCAGCGATTGGCACCTGCGTAAATAGGGATGTTACATCGAAACTGACTAACAGATCCGTTGGTTCGAGATGGATGTCTTTTATCAATTCAATGAAGTGATCTGCATTCTTTACGTAGGATGCCATTTGTTCTGCGTGTACTTGAAGTTCTTGTGCCAGGTATCGTGCTAACGCTTGTGTTGGTGATCCAATTGAGCTTACAATCGGACGGAGTGGTACATGCAAACGGTTACTCGCACAAAATAATAAAGGAAGCCACCTATAACAAAACAAGAAGAACAGAGAAAGAGAAAGAAGAATTCATTTCAAGAGCCTTTCTCCCATATGTAAAAGGTACCACAGATAAAATCAGCCGAATACTAAGAAAACACAACATCAACACAGTTTTCACAACAAAGAGAAAAATAGCTGATGAATTAATCAACGCGAAATATAAAATTCCACTCGAAGATCAGGGCGTGTACGAAATACCATGCTTGGAGTGCGACCAATCCTATGTAGGGCAGACGAATAGGCGAATAAACGTAAGAAAAGAAGAACATAGAAACGCAGTGCTCAAGAAAGAACCAACTTCATCTCTAGCACAACATCGTGTGATAACGGGGCATAATATCGACTTCGACAATACAAAGTTATTAGCAAAGAGCGAAAATCTAGCTACTAGAATCACTAGAGAAGCGATAGAAATTGAAAAGAGGCCCAGAAGTTTAAATAAAAGAGACGACGGCCTACGCCTGCCGCATACATGGAAACCGCTCGTGGCCGACATACAGATTAGAACTCACGATAAACGCAACACTCCACAACCGAAGCAGACCCATACACAGGATTCGCAAATACACGGACCAATCACACGCAGCCGCTTGCGAGCGATCGCCACAGTACAACATCCCCCACCCGACCCCACTCCAACTCAGCAATATAAAAGCAGGCGTACAACAAGGCGAAAAGCAGATAACTCTCAACTGTAACCAGCAGAAGACCATCTCTAGAAAATGACGAGTGCGATCTCGTCGAAACGTCGAGACAACAGTCCTTCTCAGGACACATCTCACACGCGGCCAAGAGCCCGAGAAACCATTGTTTCATCATACGACCGCGAAAACATCAGGAATATCATATATATATATATATATATATATATATAAAATATATTACAATTCTTTGCCAATTATACAAATGTATTGAAAAATTGAAAATCTTCTTGGTAGTAGTGGCATAAAATGAATTAAAAGTAATAACAATATGACAACTGGTTGTCAATTAGAAAACAATGACAAATATAAAATGTAAATCAAAATGTATAAATGAAAATGTAATCAATAAGCATAGGACAGTCGAGATTATTTCCATAATCACATTAAAAGGCTTGGGGTCTACCACAAACTGTTCAGTCAATCCAAATATACAAATAACAACGACGCAACTATGTAAAGAAAAATTAAGAGTAGAAATGTTGAAAATATAACAATATAGAATGTAAAATAGTCAAGTATAAATGTAAATGAAAGTAAATAAGCATAGGACAATCGATAATTACTCATGTAATCCTATCAAAATGGGCTAGGTTCACCTAAACATGTACAATTTTGACTGAAATACACAAACAATTAACGATGCAACTATGTATGTGTTAAGATGTATTTGTAGCTACAGACATATATGTTTCTACCTAGTTTGGTTTCGTCAGTGCAGCATAACAAAGAAAGTGTATGTTAAAGCATTAATATGTGAATAAAAAAATATAGTATTACCTTAAAATGTCAATCCAAAATGTCCAAGTGTAAAACAACTGTGAAAATACCTAATACTGTGTAATGCCTTATTTCAACCAGGCAGTTAATAAAATATATTACAATTCTTTGCCAATTATACAAATGTATTGAAAAATTGAAAATCTTCTTGGTAGTAGTGGCATAAAATGAATTAAAACTAATAACAATATGACAACTGGTTGTCAATTAGAAAACAATGACAAATATAAAATGTAAATCAAAATGTATAAATGAAAATGTAATCAATAAGCATAGGACAGTCGAGATTATTTCCATAATCACATTAAAAGGCTTGGGGTCTACCACAAACTGTTCAGTCAATCCAAATATACAAATAACAACGACGCAACTATGTAAAGAAAAATTATGAGTAGAACTGTTGATAATATAACAATATAGAATGTAAAATAGTCAAGTATAAATGTAAATGAAAGTAAATAAGCATAGGACAATCGATAATTACTCATGTAATCCTATCAAAATGGGCTAGGTTCACCTAAACATGTACAATTTTGACTGAAATACACAAACAATTAACGATGCAACTATGTATGTGTTAAGATGTATTTGTAGCTACAGACATATATGTTTCTACCTAGTTTGGTTTCGTCAGTGCAGCATAACAAAGAAAGTGTATGTTAAAGCATTAATATGTGAATAAAAAAATATAGTATTACCTTAAAATGTCAATCCAAAATGTCCAAGTGTAAAACAACTGTGAAAATACCTAATACTGTGTAATGCCTTATTTCAACCAGGCAGTTAATAAAATATATTACAATTATTATTACTTTTAATTCATTTTATGCCACTACTACCAAGAAGATTTTCAATTTTTCAATACATTTGTATAATTGGCAAAGAATTGTAATATATTTTATTAACTGCCTGGTTGAAATAAGGCATTACACAGTATTAGGTATTTTCACAGTTGTTTTACACTTGGACATTTTGGATTGACATTTTAAGGTAATACTATATTTTTTTATTCACATATTAATGCTTTAACATACACTTTCTTTGTTATGCTGCACTGACGAAACCAAACTAGGTAGAAACATATATGTCTGTAGCTACAAATACATCTTAACACATACATAGTTGCATCGTTAATTGTTTGTGTATTTCAGTCAAAATTGTACATGTTTAGGTGAACCTAGCCCATTTTGATAGGATTACATGAGTAATTATCGATTGTCCTATGCTTATTTACTTTCATTTACATTTATACTTGACTATTTTACATTCTATATTGTTATATTATCAACAGTTCTACTCTTAATTTTTCTTTACATAGTTGCGTCGTTGTTATTTGTATATTTGGATTGACTGAACAGTTTGTGGTAGACCCCAAGCCTTTTAATGTGATTATGGAAATAATCTCGACTGTCCTATGCTTATTGATTACATTTTCATTTATACATTTTGATTTACATTTTATATTTGTCATTGTTTTCTAATTGACAACCAGTTGTCATATTGTTATTACTTTTAATTCATTTTATGCCACTACTACCAAGAAGATTTTCAATTTTTCAATACATTTATATATATATAAAACCTCTTAACTCAATTCAATTTTCGTATTTTTGTACTTGTTTGATGGTTTTTTTTCAACTTTGGCACTATTATAGTTTAGTAAATCACTTTCTAATTGGCACATTTCATGTTCAAATCATATTGCATATTTATACAATGTGATTTTAAAGATTATTACCAAATAGGTTATTATGAAATTTTTCGCTTAACAGAATCAGCAAAATCTCATTATGTTACGGTCGATTTTTGTTTTTTTCTCGGTCGTTAAAATATTTGATAATGAATCTTCTGGACATTTATTGCTGAGTGTGGCTGAATACCTTGAAACTTCTTTTTCTTCCTCTGAGGTAAGAGCATCCTCAGGAGGCTCATCAAGTATCTAATAGGGGTGGTGCTATTTTCGATCGTCGTTTTAGTGAATAACTTGCCATACTTGCCCCACTCCTTATGGCAAGAGGGTAGCAAAATGTTTGCATTTTAGTTTTATTTTCTTGTAGAAGTAACCAAATTAATGGATATAAGCAACATCATGACTGAAAATGATTGGTGTTGACTACTGTACTTGGCAAATATAGAAGCTTTACGAGTGGGCTTCAACAGATTCAAATATTCATAAGCCAGACTGCAGGATCTTAATGAAAGTATTGCTGTATTTATATTTCTATTACATTCACATGTTTTGCGCCAATTATGTGGCCATGAGAATTAATGAATTTTATTATTATTATTATTTATTACTTAACCCTTTGCACTCACTCCTTTATTATTTATTTTTTACTTATTACCATCACAATGTCAGTATTTATGTATTACAAAGTATTTGGGGGAAGAAACAGATATTAACATATTATCTATTTTAGTAATTGTTTTTATAATGTTGACCCTAGCTCGACATTGAAAGAAATATGATGTCAAGCCACACCCGACAAAGTGTAAAGTGGTAAGGGTTCAAAGTATTTATGTCAAACACAGTGGTGAAAATAACTTTCGTATTTATGTGAACCCTAACTTCTGGCGGGGACTTTATCTATCTCATTACGGCGCATTAGCCAAATTGATGCCGCCCTTAAATTGATTTTGCTAGTGATTAGAAATATTTATTTTCAGAAAGTGCATTCTACCCACACCACCGGTCAAACAAGCGTCAACAGCATTGAACGGACGGAAGAGATGCCCCCGTCAAATTTATAAATGTCAGCAGTGCAAATACAGGACGAAGTACCAAGCAGATCTCAAGGAGCACACCAACAACCAGCATTACAAAATTAAAATGTATAAATGTGGGATATGTAGCAGGCATTTCAAGACTAAAGAATTCCTCAGGTTGCACGTGATAAACACGCACGCTTGTGTTGGAGGAAAGAACGACCAAGAACATTGTAAGACTGATGATAGCATAACAAATATAGAAGTAGAACAATCCAGGTCACGAGATCCAATGAAAATATTTAAGTGTTCACTGTGTGTGTTTCGAACAAAATACAAACAAGCTTTAGGACAACATGTAAATACTAAACATTTGAAGCAATTTAGCTATAAATGTGACTCTTGTCAATTTGAAACAAACGCCAAAAGTCATTTAGGAAGACATATAAAAACTAATCATCTGAAGAAATTTGATTATAAATGTCGATCTTGCGAATACCGAACAAACCTCAAAAGAAATTTAGAAAGACATGTAAAAACTAACCATTTGAAGCAATTTGATTATAAATGTGACTCTTGTGAATTTGGAACAAACTCCAAAAATCATTTAGAAGTACATATAAAAAGTAAACATTTGAAGCAACTTGATTATAAATGTGACTCTTGTGAATATAGAACAAACCACAAAAGTAATTTACAAGCACATATAAAAACTAACCATTTGAAGCAATTTGATTATAAATGTGACTCTTGTGAATTTGGAACAAACACCAAAAGTCATTTAGAAAGACATATAAAAACTAAACATTTGAAACAATTTGATTATAATTGTGACTCTTGTGAATTTGGAACAAACGTCAAACGTTGTTTAAAAACACATATAAAAACCAACCATTTGAAGCAATTTGATTATAAATGTGACTCTTGTGAATTTGGAACAAACAGCAAACAGCATTTAGAAATACATATAAAGAGTAAACATTTGAATCAATTTGATTATAAATGTGACAGATGTGAATTTGGAACACACGATAAACGGAATTTAGAAATACATATAAAAACTAACCATTTGAAGCAATTTGATTATAAATGTGACTCTTGTAAATTTGGAACAAACCGCAAAGATTCTTTAGAAAAACATATCAAAAATAAACATCTGATGCAATTTGATTATAAATGTGATTGTTGTGAATATGGAACAAACCGCAAAAGTAATTTACAAGCACATATTAAAACTGAACATTTGAAGCAATTTGATTATAAATGTGATTCTTGTGAATTTGGAACAAACGCCAAAAGTAATTTAAAAAGACATATAAAAGCTAACCATTTGAAGCAATTTGATTATAAATGTGACTCTTGTGAATTTGGAACAAACGACAGAAGTCATTTAGAAATACATATAAAAAGTAAACATTTGAAGCAACTTGATTATAAATGTGACTCTTGTGAATATAGAACATACCGCAAAAATAATTTACAAACACATATAAAAACTATCCATTTGAAGCAATTTAATTATAAATGTGCCTCTTGTGAGTTTGGAACAAACACCAAAAGTCATTTAGAAAGACATATAAAAAGTAAACATTTGAAACAATTTGATTATAATTGTGACTCTTGTGAATTTGGAACAAACGTCAAAAGTCGTTTAGAAATACATATAAAAACTAACCATTTGAAGCAATTTGATTATAAATGTGACTATTGTGAATATAAAACAAACGACAAAAATAATTTAAAAAGGCATAATATAAATATTAAACATTTGAAGTAATTTGATTATCAATGTGATTAATGTGAATTTGAGACCCACCTCAACTGAAGGTGTTGGCGTAGACAGTCTGTATGCAAAATTGTGATTTCCACTTTTGTTACAGTGTACCGTATGTAGGAGACGAAATATTGCAAAAGTTATAGGTCATCACACAGGCCTACATATATTAACACAATCAAAGAAATCTACTTATTGTGTGTATAAAAAATCCTTCACTGAAATAGGTTAAGATAATATAATTAATATAAAAGAGAAGTCTTATGAACGTTCGGTTTTAAGTAATAAAGTAATTAATTATGTACATAGTGTATAGTTGTATAGTAATGTAATATGTAGTGTTCATACGAAATTAAAACACATAACAACACCTATATGTGTTTTACTCAACGTGCAACCCTCTAACAAGGAACGGATGTCACATCAGAAAAGAAAATTAAAAAATTTAAGTTTAACAAAAAACGAATAATAATCAAAGTTTTTAAAATTAGAATCAACTGAATTCGTCGCCCAGAACAAAATGTGTCATGTTAGGGATCAATTTCTGTAGCACCTGTTGTAAAAACTGTTATTTCTGGGAACAAATTCTACAATTTTTCTCGTTCAGTTAACCCATTACTGGCCAAGACAAGAAAAAGACATTTTAAAGATTTTTTTTATTAATTTAAACTCAGAACACAGTAATTAAGATAAATTTTTGGTACAAGAAAATTAGGTATTATTTTTAACAAAAAAATATATGGGTGCATGTACACACCTTTGGCGAACAGCAGGTTATTGTAAAATAAAATACGGCGCGATCATTTAAATTCTAAATTAGAGCAGGCTGTGAAATTTAAATTAAGTTGGTATATAAGTACTATAGTCCATTCATTTTAAGAAAACAGTAGTTAACGCTGCGATCGGCGACCGTATCACACCGAAAAATTTTTGTCTGTAACATCAACTGTCAGAAATTTTTGACATACAAATACATTAACAAATATTATGCGATACATTTTTTATCATATCTTTTTATTTGAAAACTAAAAAGAAATTTTACACATAGTTCAAAAAATTGAAGACTCCAGGGGATGAAAGTGTAGGTGTGGAGTAAATTTGCCTGGGCTATTAGCCAATCAGAATCCAAGAAATAATCGCCTATCTTACCTAACACTGTTTTCTTAACGTGAATGGAGTGTAATTTACAATTTGAATTGTCAAAGTGACGTTTCAAAATGTTAATTAATCAATAATTGACATTCTGGACAACATAATAAAAAAAATCCCGCCTGCTATAATTTAGAATTTAAATGATCGCGTGGTACTAGTCTCTTGTATGAAAAATATCAAAACAATCAGGATGCAAATGCACATTACATTTCTTACACAAGTAAATTGTATTACTTTTGCAAAGTTGACACTTTTTTCTTGCACTCTTAGCATTTCGAATTATAACGTGCCCGATATTGTCACATCTTGTCACCTGGTAAAGCTGATTTAGAAGGTCTTCCATAAGACGAGTTGGATTTTGCTGAAGTGGAAGCCTCATTGTGGGTGTCTTCTTTTTGTCCTTCGTATTTCAGCAGAGACAGCGCTAAACTTGAACGAAATTCCAGTTGGGAAATTTTGGTTTCATTGCGATATTGAATATAAACAACATCATTCGATGTAGCATTTTCACAATCTGAGTCTTCTTCTAACACAGCCATTAGCTCTATGACTGTGAGCGGCCTTTTCATCTCCCATTTTGAATATTTTTTACTGAAACAAAAACAAACACCAACATAACCCAGATATAAAAAAATTAAAAAAAAAACGGAATCATAAAACTGTCAAAAGAGGCAAGAGAAGAGCCTAGCTGCCAGATATATTTTAAACTTCACACTACTATTATACCTAAACAAAAAACTCATTTTGACTATAGATATCTAAAAACACAAATTCAAAACTCTAAAGCACTACAAAGAAGTTCCGCTGCGATTGCTGGCAACCAACTGATGTATCAACGAGTCAAATAATTTTCCGTCAACATGCGAATCGTGTCTCAACCTGCATGAAACCGCTCACGTCCTTCAAAAATGCCATGCAGCAGTAACCAGTGCGGTCGTTTTTACCTATGTATTAGCCAAAGGTGCGTATACGCATCCGTTACAAAATACCTGTCATTCTAGCTGTCGTTTTCAAACTATAGATATAAAGATGTGTATATATCAAAGAAGACATGTTTTAAATATACACTGCGAGAAGAAATATATAACAAAAAAATAATTAGTACCCAAAAAAAATAATTATTTGAAGGTGTGCACAAAAACCAAAAATACAGATTTTTTTTAATTTAAAAAAAAATAACTTTTTGCACGACCCTTGCATAATAGGCACGTTCACTCCCTTAAATGAGGGAGTGAAGTGACTCTTTTGCTCCCTTGGTATAAAAAACATAGCCAACTCAATTTATGAATTTAATCGTTTATTTAATATTAATATTGACATTAATGTTAGTACCACCATTAATAGTGAACAAAGATGTTAATGGACTAATCACACGTTGCTTAAAGCCGCTAGAATTGGACAGTCGATTTTCTTTTACATTAATATCCACTTGATTTGACCCACTGGAAGTTGACGGTCGATTTTCCTTTTCCGAGTCTTTTCCGATTAGAATTTTTTCGGAAATCAAATTCTTATTAACTAATGAATTTTCAATATATCCCTCTGCGACAGTATCAGATTTCCATCCGCCATGACGTTTTATAACTCCAATTTCAACACCTGAATCGGCCAGAAAAGATGTTGATGAGCGCCGAAAGCAGTGGCCGGTGTAGGAAGATGGATTGGGTAAATTGAGGTATGAAGCTATTTGCTTAGGCAATCCTCCAAAAGTATTCTTACCTACGGGTTGTGTGGAACATTTGTTATTTCTGTAACATACAAAAAACCGTCTATGATCTGTGTTTTCTTTCCGCAGAACCATATATTTTTTACAAATAACAACAAAATCAATTGCACAGTTTTCTTTGGAGACTATCGTAAATGCTCTATTTACATGATTTTTGGTATTGTTTACAGATACCAAAATAGTTGATCCCAAGTCTTGGACATCATCTACTGTCAATTTTACCAGTTCATCCGATCTTAAAGCCCCAGCAATTCCCATAATCATTGCTACCTGAAATCATAGTGTATAATTATCTTAAATTAGAAACATTAACTTTTTTAGTTTACCTTAACCATCAAGTACTTTTCTTCTGGAGCGTCTATTAGAAATTGATGAACTTGCTCCTTAGTAAGAATTTTTGATTTTTTTGCCTGGTATCCAGTATTTTGTCTTTTAAGGAATGCTACTAATCGTGAGTACTTGCTGATGTCGACATTATTTTTCACGCTAATAGTAGCTTTTATCATTGAATAATGTGACCACAGTGTTGAAGCCTTAAAATGCTTCGCCTTTTCGGCAAAATATACCAGGAGCACACTCTCGCTATGAATTTCATCTACTTCTTTTACCAGACACCAATCACAAAATTCCTTGAAGCACTTTTCGTAGATCTTCCTAGATTTTTCTGGCAATAAATTCACAACTATTTTTGAAGCCGTTTCTTCAATAGTTTCGTCACACATTTTTCCAATGCTTATTTAACGAAGCGAAGAAAATACGGGCAGTTTCTCGATATTCACAAAAAACCAATATGGCTACCCTTATTTATCGGTCGTCAAGGGTTTCCATCAGAACCAGCATGATTTTTGCGTTCGACAACTGGAAACGTCATGTTGACAATTTTTAAAAAAAGTTAGATTTCTTCAATTAAAATCGTTTGGGTCGTGCAAAAAATAGTATATACACCTCGGGAGTGAATGAATTTCTCCTCGGTGCTTTGTAGAGCCCTCGGGCTTCGCCCTCGGGCTACAAACTGCACCTCGGAAAAAAACATCATTTCACTCCCTAGGTGTATAATATACTATTATTGGATCATAATTTAACATAAGATTTTAGCCTGTTAAAAAAGCAACCCTTGCGACATAATGTATAAAAAAATATTTTTGATGCCAAAAAAAAAATCTTTTTAAAAGGTTGCGTTTACGCACCTTTGGCAAGTAATGGGTTAACAGGTTCTCTATATTTTTGTATTAAATTACCGGTTAATGATAACTGTCTCAAACTTCTTTTGTGCCAATATTGATCGTTTGAAAATTATCAATCCGTAAGTGCTTTCTTTTCATTAGATTTATAATTTCTTTCTCAAATTTGAAAACATATTTTGCAGCTTTTGCTGAGGTACTGCTGTAATAAGTAGTTGAATTCTGTTTTGAGAGTGTTGCAATAAATGGACTGAAAGGAATTCTTTTTTACATATTGCCACGTCAGATATGGCAACTTTTACAAAATAGTTATTCCCTTAATTCTCGTGCATGAGACTCATGTAAGTCAATGACATAATCTTCAGTGATGTGTAATTGTAATGTATCATCACTATAGTCTATTTTTTTGAACGACGGAGTGACGTAAATAATGGGAGGAGCAAACCATATTCACACAACACCAACGGAATCAGCGACATCTATGCTGTATAGTTCACATTATAAACAGAAAACTGTATGCATACTTTGAAATTCAGAATATATAATCACTTATAATACCATGAGTAGTCAAAGTTATGTCGATTATTTTTGTGGTGGTTACACGAATGTCTTTCATGATTGCATTTAAATACTACGAGTGCGGAGCACGAGTAGTATTCGCAATTATGAAAGACATGAGTGTAAAGCACCACAAAAATAGTAGACTCAACTTTGACTACGAATCGTATTCGAGAGACTATTCAATGAACCAAATCAATTTTTCATATTAAAATGACTCAAAATTTAGTTACACATGATTACGTTTCCATGTCAACAAAAAAAACATTTATGTTTGTCATTAAAATTTTTGGAATCGTGTTCCTATTTAGTTCGTTTCGTTGAATAAAAACTGGTGTTTCTAAATAATGGGAACTGAGAAAAGATTTGGCACGAAATCTGAAGACGAAATCGATGCTGAAATTTGCGAAAATATCCCTTGGAACACGAAGAAATCCAAAGATTCAGTATGGAGACAATTTAGTACATTTTTAACAGCAAAAGGCTATAAACTGGATCAATCTACTTCTCCTGTGGACTTAAATGTCATCTTAAAGTCGTGGGCATGTAATATGAAGAAAAAAGATGGGTCCGATTATAAAGAAGGCGTCATCAAGCACATGTGGAACGTGACGGCGAAAATGGTTCAAGAAATGTTCTTCAATAAGTGGAAAATAAACGTAAACCCGTTTTCTGATGCAATATTTAAGTCAGCACGTGACGCCAGGGATGCTACAAGAAGAAAACTGCAAGCATGTCCTGAAAAAAGAACCAGCAACGCGGCGGCACTTACAGAACCAGAATACTTAAATATGATACGCATATTAGATGAGAGTACCCCAGACGGTTTACAGAAAAAGTTTTTCTTAATAGCATCTTACGAACTAGCTTGGCGGGGAGGAGAAGGGAGCAACTGTTTCACCTATTACTTCAAGGAGGAACTCGATAACAAGGGAAGAAGAACTGGTAGAATTGAGTATAATCCAGTATTTTCGAAAACTGCGCAGGGGGGAACTAAATCATTGACAGGCAGCAAGTGGTTGATAGAGAATAAAAGCAATACCGATATGTGTCCAGTTAGGTAACCTATTTATATTTAATTTCAAGACGGTATAATTAATATTCTTCTGTTATTTAGATTGTATTATCTACTGAAATCGAAGAGAGGAAAAAATGTGAAAACAGAAAGGATGTTTTTGACACCGAATCCGTTTTGGGATAAAGTTGAGAATGCGGTGTGGTATAAGAACAGTCCAGTTGGTATATGTGAGATCAGTAAATGGGTGAAGTTATTAGCTGAAAAAACTGGATTAGATGTTAAAAGAAGGAAGATATCAAATCATTCGGTACGCTCTTCAACTGTATCATCTCTGGCGAAAGCTGGAGTCGGAGAGCAACAACTGATGAAAATAACGGGACACCAAAATCTGAATTCCATAAAATCGTACTTGCAGCTTGATGATGAGCACCACGAGTCGATTATCACCAAAATGCGAAGAAATTTTACAACAACAAATGTGTCATGTACAACTTCGACATCTGTCAGTAATAGTGACGGTATTAAGCTACAAGAGAAAGGTACTCCCTCGGGTACTCCCAGTGATAGCTCTGTTCCAGAATGTCTGCTGCAGCACTGCAGTAATGTTAGTTTTTCTAATTGTACCTTCAATATTGTTAGTAAATGAGTTACATTAATAAAAACTTTCACTTGTTTAAAATATCCACTTGAATACCTTCTAGGAAGATATAATCGCTGAAATTTCCTGTTGCTATGATACGAAAGTAAATATTTGCTATTTTATTGGTTCATATTTGAACAATGACAGGTGAATTGAATAGTCAAAATTATTTTTTCGGAAGCAAATGTTGCAAATATTTTAATTGATTTCTATATAATATAATTTCATATGTTTTAGAATATAATATGTATTAATTAAAGCGTAAAGAAATATACAGTAAATATTTTTTGTAAAATGTATGGAATTGTATGAAAAAAATATTTTGAACTGTTGTACTTACATCATATACCTAAAATAAATCAAGATGACAAAGTGTTTAAAGAATGTATTCCAATAGAAATTAAATCTGTTTTTTTAAACAGACACATACTTTGTTTAAATTATAGTATTACAAATAAATATAATCTCCTATAGTATATGTACCTCAACTATCGTATTTTGTCAGATTTTACACGTAGCTATATCAAACACTTCAGATTTTTTACATATTTTTTAATAGTTTATATCATAAAATAAAATTATAAAAAGATATTAGAAAGAAAAGAATTTAATAAATTCTTTATCTTTTACAGATAAAGCTTGTCTTTTTCGGGTGGCCCCAGTTAGCCCCAGTATTGTTTGTATTCATTTTATACAATATCGCACAAGTGAAATCAAATATAACCTAAAAAACAACAAAACATTTTTATAATGTACAGTTTTGTGCAATAAATTGGCGTACACGTCTTATTGCTAATTTTGACATTATTTTGCCATTGTGAAAATGGCTTAAGTTAAGTTGACAAATGGAATTATAGCGTCAATTCAATTTGTCATACATGACAGGTATTCAAACAAAAATCATATTTACATAAGCGTATATTAAGTGTACGCCAATTTATTGCACAGAACTGTACATAACCAAATATGTGATTGTAATTACCTTCCACAATAATAACACCGCGAGATTGGTTCGGAAAAGAACAGTTTAAAAAATATATGAAAAGAACCTTTTGGAATGAAACTTAAAATATGTATGTATTCGCATAAATATGAATCACATTTTAAACGTCATATTACATTTGTGCCTTGTTGTGTTGGTGTGTGTTGGGCTTGTCTTTTTGGCGGTATTTCCGAATTCAGCCAATAAGGGAACAATTACGTCACATTTTTGTTCTTTTATTACTCCGTACAATTAAAAAACAGAGTATATCCATATATATATATGTCTCTTTCTGTGACTCCCCGAAAATCACCCAAAGGTGAGGGCACAGTTTGTTCATAGTCTCTTGCATTGTTGATTGCTTTACTTCCTCTCAAGAATCATTAATGTTTTTTTATTGCATCATAGATGTTATAATTCTTCCAGACGTATTTAAAAGTCATCGCATTATCTTCGATAGTCCACAGCATCTTGCGCAAATGTGCGTCGTAAATAATAGCTTTTAGGCCCGGTTATAGTATTGCCGCCCGAGTCTATTTTGTATCAAAATCTTATTTTATGCTATTTGTGAAAATAAGAATATGAATTACGATATATAACCATTTGCTGCATCATGAACAAGTTGCCACATTATTTAGTATACATAGCTTAAGTTTTTGTAATAAATTATGTTGAATACCGTAAGCGCCAACAACAGGAAGGGATTTTGTCAATTCTGTTAACTTCTATTGTCAATTTCAGTACAGATCAGTAGTAAAAAGACGAGGTTCACTACTTTCTTATACGTATGAGCGTTTCAAATTATACAGAATTGTTCTAAATCGTTTTATATTCCTAGAAGAACATGTCAAATTTTAAGATTTCTTTTTATATAAAAAATATTCAATATCCTATTCTAAGTACTTCTACTCACTTAATAAATATAGAATGCACTATAGAATAACTCAACACAAGTTTCCCTATGTGTTGAGCTATATTACCCATGATAAAATTTTGTTATTTACCATGTACTTATATTTTTTAG
The DNA here is from genome assembly GCA_963170755.1 of Amphimallon solstitiale. Classification (NCBI taxonomy): domain Eukaryota; kingdom Metazoa; phylum Arthropoda; class Insecta; order Coleoptera; family Scarabaeidae; genus Amphimallon; species Amphimallon solstitiale. The sequence continues at coordinate 27,977,530 of OY720685.1, forward strand.
GTTATTGTATTTTCTTGCTGTATTTCCTTCGTCTAAAAAATAAATTGTGCTACTTTTCAAATAAAGAATTAAAAAAGAATTATACCAATGAGCATTTCAAATTATACAAAATTGTTTGAAATAGTTTTATTTCATAGAAAAATAAGCCAAACTTTAAGGATTTTTTATATAAAAATTATCAAAATCCTATTATAAGTACTTCTATTTTCTTAATAAATATCTATAGAATGCATACTTTGCGAGATGTAGGAAAGAAATTGCTACTCGCTAAGAATGAGTAAGAGTGTTACTTCCGGTTCGAATTTTGAAATTTTATTTATACAAAAAATATTCTAAATCCAGCTCTAAATACTTTTCTACTCTTGATAAATATACAGGGTGAGTCATTAGTAGCCGCTTCTTCGATTGCGGTTCAGTGTTTTAAATAAAAGAAAAAACAATTAGTGGAAGTTCCATGGTTGCTTATGGCGCATATTATAAAAATACTTTAAGCTCTGACGCACTTCCGGTTATATAAAGTTATACTATGGAATATTCACCTCCAAGAAAGAGGCCCGCAATATACTTGTCACCGGAAGAAAAAGAAGTGATTGTGAATATATTTAAAACCAATCTTGAGCAGCCAGGTACATCAAAAGTTGACAATGTTGAAAGGACTGCAAAAGCGGCAGGTAGTAGTTTTGTTATAAGAAATTATAACAAACTGATTTTATTTCTATCATATTTACAGGAATTGCCATACGTAGTGTTTACAACATATTGAAAGAAATTGCCACTGAACCACAATTTAAGCAACCCAAAAAATATCAGAGAAGAAGGGGTATTTTAGATACTGTTGATGAAGATATGAAAAACAGAATTCGAACAATTGTTCATTCATTCTACTTTAAAATCGAACAACCGACTGTGCAAAAAATTCTCACAGCTGTGAATGAAACAGAAGATCTGCCCAATTTTAAAATAACGACATTCAGGATGATATTAAAGGAACAAAATTTTCGGTATACTATTTAAGTTCCGTAACCTGCAGTTTGCTATTATTAATAAAGATATTCAGCCTTATTCATAATCATCACCCTAATAGGGTGTTAGTACGCTACTAGTAAGTAGCTACTAATTTTTTACTAATTTTTTTTTTTAATTTACCTTATTCATAAACGCTTATTTAGTGGCTAGTAAGTAGTAGGATGTTAATAGAAAAATGCATATAGGTGGATTTACACGGGCGCGTGAAGCGTGATGACGTAACGCGTTATCCGACAATAACCAATCACAATGCTGAAAATTTTGAAATAGAAATCTCGCAGTTGGTAGGGGAAAAATAGAACAGTGTTCTATTTTTCTGCGTTTTTAATATGTGCTTCTCTTTTTAGTATGTCAATCTATCTTCTTCTAATATTTACGCGGTGGTTCGAAGATTTTTAAAACTCAACATGTGTGTACCAAATGCTTAAAACAGGTAGCTGTCCTTAATAAAACAAATTTTGTAACACTTGGTTTTAAGTATGCTTTATGAACAGAAATACAAAAAAAAAGAAAATGTATAAAAACACTAATGTGTCTTTTTATAATAATATTATACTTCTTCTATACTATGAAGGTGTTTTCTTTTATTCTAGAAAATATGTAAACCAAAAGTAATTATTTCACGTAGGTATAACATTAGTAAAACAAATAATTCTCATTCAGCAGATAAACTAAAAACAATAATGTAACTTATGGCATACTTAATATTAATTTAACACTCTTTTATAAAAAAAAGTTTGTTTTCATATTTATATTATATATCATACAATTATTTGTATATATTGACAAGCATAAAAATAAAGTATATGCACATGGTGCAGACAATAATCAGATTAGATTATAAATTATTTACTATCTTCATAATATTTTTGTTCGTTTTTTAGATTTGGCTATACATATTTCGCTGTTTCATTAATAAATAATATAACTAGAATACATTTTTCCAAATTTGTATGAAAAATTTGTGTGTAAAAATTGCCAGCTGACAGTAAATTACACTAATGAAATGCAAAACACCATAACAATTGTAACATAATATAACTATGAGCTACATAAACTTAATCTGCATTATTAGTTGCCTTTGTCCACTACCATTCAACAGCACCTTCGTTGACAAAATATGCTTTTAAGGTGTCTTTTATAGTTGCAGCACTGGCACTGTGTCTATTACCCCCTACATTATGTACATTTTCCAAAGCACCTGTTTCTTCATTTCTCCTGCTACCAGCGATCACATTGCCTTGTTCCTCACGGTCAACTAGATGGGGGGAACAATATGATCTTTGGTCTGCTGGAAGTTTATCTTCAAGTCGCTTTAACCAGTTATGCAAACATACTGTAACTTTAACGATATTTTCATATGTGTTCATACTAGCATTTAATGGTCTTCTATAAATAGGCCATGCTGATGATAATATACCAAATGCATGACAAACGATACTTAAATGTCTTTTTTGGCAAATCAAGGCCACCTCTTCCAGGATATGGCCTCATCATATATTGAGTCATTTGAAATGCCTCATCCCTACTAATACAAAAGGCGACATCACACTTGAATTTGGCAGTTTACATGGCTTCGGTTTTAATAACGACTTGTTTTCTGACAGTTGACCTAATGCACAATTTTTAAACACACCTTCGTCACTTTTTCTTCCTTGCACCCCTATATCCACAAAAGTAAAACAATATTTTGCATCACTGCAAGCCATCAAAACAATGCTATGATTGTTTTTGTAATTATAAAAATTTGAGCCACTATGTGGTGGTGCCTAAAAATACATCATTGTTCTTACACATTTTAACCTTCATATATGACTGTTTACCTGTATATTTATGTTAGAAATATAAGAAATAGAATTGCGCTAACAAATTCCATTCTTCGTTATTCATGTTCAGAAACTTTCGATTTATAAATTTTTGTAATGAGGTTCAATGTGATGTCTAAACAACACTTCAGCGTTTTCGCGCTCTAACTACGCGCCTGCGTTTAAGAAAAAACGCTTCAATTTGAAAGCAAGCCAAGAATTTTCCCGTGAAAGTGTGACGTCACTTACAAAAACGCGTGACGTCATCCCGCTTGACGCGTCCGTGTAAATCCACCTTATGGCAACAGGGTAATATGAAGAACGATCGTGCGCACTGATGTACAAATTTAAATTTGCGGTAATCACGAAAGAAAGCAAATATTAAAAGGTTAGAATTTACAATTTCAGATTAACTAAAATCTGCAAAATATGAAGGTAGGATTATATATAAATTGTATGTATAGCAGAAGAAGTTTTCATGGATTATGAACAAATACATGTTAGAGCAGAATACCAAGAAGTTGAGGAAGGTAAAGTTAATGGGGCTCTAAATCCAAAAATGTTCTAGAAATGGCTTAATCCACTGGAAATATATAATTCAATAATAATAGAATTTCTATACAAAATATCTGTAGAATGAAATAAAATAAGTTACAAACATGATAATCAATAGGTGGAAAGACGTTATAGGTACTACACATTTAATTATATATATAGTTTATTCTTATATTTTGCATTAATAATAATCTATGCGATGCTAAGGCAAGGATATGTGATACACTTGCAAGGTAAAAAGACTGTACCGATGACTTAGAAAATTTGGAACAAATGTTCATTAAACAGGAGATTTAAAGTAATTCTTCATTAAAATTAAATGCTAAGAAAAATGTAAACAATATTAGGTGATATTAGTATGATTTCAGAATGGAGATATAGAAGGTATTTTGGTTAGGTAGTGATAATGGATATGCATGTTCAAGATATCTATTAGCTCCATCACAAACACTAACACAAGTCCTGTGTTAAAATATAAGACTCCATATATCAACGAGAAATGTCTTTTAAAAAGCATTTGAAGAATAAATTTGGATGCTTTTTTTGATTAAACTGGACAAAACAAGGGCATCGATAGGAGCAATATCCATTATGAATATTATAAAAGGAAAAATTGCAAACAGAGGAATCTTCACATTAAAAAAATATCTCCTCACTTTCATTAACTTTGTATGGAATTAGATTGTTAATGTGGATAATGATTTAAAATGATTATTAATGATAATGTTGGCAATATTTTTAAGCATTAGATTAGCATATAATGAGACATTTTAATTAAAAGCACCTATTATCATAAGTATGTTTTATTTAAAATAAAGTCATATAAAAATATCTATACACTCATTCCTTCCTTTTTCTCTTTTAACAATTTCATTTTCATAGCATGATGTTGAATTTCATTTTGTATGTTCATATCGCGGATCTTTTTCAACTGTAAATGTTTCCATGTGAATGTATTTAATTAAAAAGTTATAATCCTGGATCTAAAAGATCTAAAATTTTTATTCGTACCAATTTGTTTTTTTAGGTTAGCTTTAACGGTGAGGTGTAACTTTAAACATACCCCTACACGCTACTAACAATTTAGTTGGCTACTACGCTTAGTACGCTGTTAAATACGATTATAAATACGACTTTTTTTAGTAGCGTGTTAGATGGATCTTAGTAGCCACTAACTTTCATTATGAATAGGGCTGATTATATTTATGGTTATCAAAAGAGAAATCGCAATAGCATCTTGAAACAAAAAGAAGAAATTATTGTGTGGAGAAAAAGATACCTGTTAAATTATGCAATTTCGTCTGGAGGGAAGACCTATATATTATTTGGATGAAACGTGGGTGAATGCTGGGCATACCGTAAGCAAGATATGGACAGATATATCTAGAATTACTAGCTTGCGAAATCATATAAAACGTACTATTCAACGGATTAGGGAGTTTAAAATTATTAAGACCACATGCTTGTATTAATAATAAAGTTCCACAAATAGATAGTGCTGTAAATATTGCTGCAGCTTTAGTAAATCTATAGGGACCTCTTATTAAAAAATACACAATATAATATGATTGATATTTAGTTTTGGTTATGAATTTTTTAATTAGTAATAACTGTTTTAAGAAAATATATTAATTTTTTTATTATTTGTATTGTATTGTAGCGTTTTCGGGTTCGCAATAAACAACTCGTGCAATTTATTTATTTAAAACAGTCTGTATATTCACACACGTATTTATTTACCACTACTATTTGTATGACACGGTAATATTTATGTCTTTATTGCACTATAAAAACTGCACCGCTCATTATTTATGTTTATTCTTCGACTACCACTCAAGGAACTATTTATTTATGTTTATTTATCTATCTGCCTCTTTGGTCTGTTCCGCGCGACGACTACTTAAGGAATTCTTATTCCGGAATGAATCATCCATCGGTTCAACTGCTTTTATATACGCATACGAAACATCTGGAAACATTCGCGAAAACTCCATCTTTCTCTCGATGTTTGTAGAACATACGACAGACATTCTGTCTCTTCGCAGTACATATAAATGGATGATTTATTGCTTTACGACTTGTTTACCAGTCGCGCCGAATATTTGGCTTTCTTTTTTTTTGTAGACTGGTTTCCTTACATTGCCCCCTTCTTAAAAACTGCGCTATTCCATGTTCTTGTCGCTGGCGGATGACGAAATCTACACTGGGACCCACGGGTGCACCCAGTTGTCTTGTGGAAATGGCAATCCACCGTATTAGGTTGTATAACGGGTTGATTGGGCCGATAGCTGCATACGACTATTTTCATACCATATGCCGAAACATTCATTGAAGCTATCGAAAGGTTGTCTACTTGTTTTATATCGAGAGATATGCGCGATAATGGCGATCAAATGTAACGCGTGTGATCGTAAAATAGACCGGTATGATGATTATATTACGTGCTGTAAAAGTGCTTGTGGGCTGGACTACCATATAAACTGTATACAGCTATTAGTTGAGAGATTCTTAGCAATGAAAACTAAAGGCGATCTAAATAATTGGGCTTGTGAAAAGTGCGTGGTTGACATAACCTCAATGAGGGGACAGAACTGCGAAGAAGTAAAAGACGGGAATAACGCACGGGAATTAAACCGTTATATCGAGGAAAAAATTAGTGATAAACTAACAACTTTGGTAAGTGAGATTGTAGAAAAAATGTCGGTGAATTTTAAGCTAGAATGTGATAAATTGGCTCAAGAAAACAGAGTCCTCTTGCAAGAAGTGGAAGAATTAAAATCTTTAGTCACAAAGCTGACAGATAAATACGATCGTACAGATGATAAAGATCAAATAGTAAACATTGTGACCGATCAAAAAATCGAGAATGCAGGTCCGAAGAAATTAGAACAAAAAGCACCAATACACAAGAAACCTACGTCTAAACAATCTTCAAATAAAAAGGAGGTCGATGACCGTAGCACTAAAAACACATCGATAAATAGCGACTCCGACAATGCTCCCTCAGGCGATATTGATAAACAAGATTTTCAAGTAATAACATATAAAAAAAGAGCTCGAAAAGTAGTCCATGGAAAAGGGCCGGACACTTTGCAAATTAAAGGCTCCGAGAAACTTGGTCATTTACATGTATATGGTTTACACGTAGAAACAACTGAATTAGAAATCGTTAGTTATTTATCTTCTCAAGATATAAAAAATATTAGTTGTGAAAAATTGAATGCGAAAAGACCAAATGAGTATTCCTCTTTTAAATTGACTTGCAATCTAGCAGACCTTGATCGCGTAAAATCTCCCAGTATATGGCCAGGCGGGGTGAAATTAAATAGATATTTTTTTCATGCCCGCCCCACTCAAAAAGAGAAGATCTAGTTACAGAGGGATTTAATATTAATATTAATATTAAAAATAGAGTGGACCCTTCTAAATCAAAATTAAAAGTATTAAATATTAACATACAGTCACTGCACAATAAAATGGATGAATTGGCACTATACTGTGATACTGAAGAAATTGACGTGGTTTGTATTACGGAGCATTGGCTGACAGAAGGGGCTGTTGATGTTTTGAAGTTTGCAAATTATAATATAGTAGACACATACTGTAGAAATGAATCGAAACATGGAGGAGCAATGATATTGATAAAGAAGGAGAATGTCGCAAATAAGATACCAATAATTAAAAGACTAGCGGTAGATAAAGAAATAGAGGCGACTGGCGTGTACCTAAAGCATTTGAAAATCGTAATTGTAGCAATATACAGGCCACCAAAGGGTAATCATGTTTTATTCATACAACAATTAAACAAAATGCTTATATATATTTTTGAGAATTACTCAGGTTCTAGAATTGTAATTGCAGGCGATTTCAATATAAATTTCTTAACGAACAGTATTGAACAAACCACAATTTGCAACAGCTTCCTGTCTTTCAATTTAAGGCCACTTTTTAACGAACCATCAAGGATACAAGGGAACGCTGCTACATGTATTGACCAGATTTTTGCGAACTTTTCGAAAGACGATCTTCTGGTACGGACTGTCCAACCACATGTATCTGATCACCACGGACAATTACTTACAGTTGAGCTTTCTAACTGTGTGAACCCTGAAAAGAAAACCTTTTTGAAAGTAAGGAAAATAAGCGACGTTAATATACCGAGGTCGTCATATTTTAATTTCTGATAGGAAAGTAGTAAGTGGAAAAGAGCGCGACGAATTAAACTAAAGATAGACATAAGCGAGGCTGCCACACTGGACATTTGTAAGGCGTGGGGGTCCCCCGCCGCTCCGTTGCTCTCCCTCCACTGTTAGCAAGCATGCATCGCTGCTATGATAAGATCATCTTCTGCATATTCTAGAAGTGCAAACCGAAATTAAAATTTGACGCTTACGGTATATTCATTTGGCGAAAGATTAGGAAGAGAATGTTGGGACGATATGCACTATTTGGAGCCTGAGGCACAGTTTTTAAATTTCTATGGGCGCTTCCTTGTTTGTTTCGAGGAATCTTTTCCTGTCGAATATGTTAAACCGAAGAAAAGAACTAACCACACTATCAATTGGCACACAGACGAATTAAAACAGCTCAAAAACAAATTAGACGCATTAGATGTTGTAAATAAAGTAATGAAGAGTAAACAATCACAAATGATGTACAATGATGCCAGAAGTGAATATCGAAAAAGGGTTCAGGAGGCAAAAAACAAGGCAGTGACTGATTACATAGAAGGCGCGGAAAAGTCAAATAGAAATAGAGTCGTCTGGGACATTATAAAAAGTGAAACAGGAGGTAGAAAGAAACAGTAGAGACTGGAAGAATGCATACATTCTCCTGAAGATTTCAACAAGTACTTTGCAGGCGTGGGTGAAACACTGGCAGCGAGTATACCAGGACCATCGTTGTGCGCAACCTCACTATTAGCGACTCAAAAAATGCAAAACTTTACATCACTATATCTATCTCCCATCACCGAGGAAGAAGTGATCGATATAACGAGGAAACTCAAGAGCAAAGGTACTAGGGATATTGACGGTTTAACGTCTACTCTAATTAAACAAGTCATACATTTTGTGAGTGGTCCTCTCGCGCATTTAATAAATTCCATGTTTCTTCATGGTATTTTTCCCATGGAACTGAAAAGAGCTAAGATTTATCCAATTCGTAAAACTGGTCAACAGAACGGTTTCAACAACTATAGGCCAATTTCCATACTGCCAACAATTTCAAAAATATTTGAGCAAGCAATTACAACCCGCTTGGTTAAATATCTTGAGGACAGACATTTATTTAGTGAGGCACAGCATGGTTTTAGAAAACAACGATCTACAGTCACAGCAATGACCGAACTTGTAGACACAGTGGCAGAGGCCTTTGATCAAAAGGAAAACGTGAAACTGATCTGCTGTGATCTGTCAAAGGCATTTGATTGTGTTGATCACGACCTTCTTTTGGGGAAAATGCAACATTACGGAGTACGTGGCATTCCTCACGAGCTATTAAAAAGCTATTTGACCAACAGAGAACAACAGGTGTGTTGGAATGAACAACTGACAGATGCGGAGATAGTAAATAGGGGAGTGCCGCAGGGATCCATACTGGGGCCTGTGTTATTCTTGATGTACATAAACGATATTCCTGCAAATGTCCACTGCCATAAGACCTTAATGTACGCAGATGATACATCCTTCATTCTACGAAACAAAGATACTAGTTTGACGCAGGATACAGGAAATGTTCTGGCGGAGGCTGGGGAGTGGTTTGGCGCAAATAAACTCAGTATCAATGCGCAAAAGACCCAAACCTTGGTCTTCTCCACAGACAACAACCAAAAAGGATCAACGAAATTCTTAGGCATCTTCATTGATTCAAGGTTAACATGGGCCGATCAAGTCACCAACTTGCAGTACCAGCTTTCAAAATCCATATATGCAATACGCAGAATAAAGAAGATAGCTGGAAGGGATGCCGCACGGCTGACGTACTTCGGAAGTTTCCATAGTAGGGCCACTTGCAGGATTCTCTTATGGGGTGGAGCACCAGCGGCACGGAGGATATTTTTACAACAGAAACAAGCAATCAGAGCAATAGTGGGAGTAAATTCAACAACTAGCTGTAGAAGTTTATTTAAAACTCTAAATATACTTACCTTGCCGTCCTGCTACATCCTTTCTAGTTTACTCCACATTCATCTTACACAAAAATATCCGACCCATAGTGAGAATCACAATTATGACACCCGTAACAAAAATAACTACGTGATCCCTTGCCACCGAGTGAGACGGGGTCCAATTACAGGGCTATAAAACTGTACAACCACTTGCCATCTCGTTTGAAGGCGATGCCGGCAAAGCCATTCAAAAAACATGCGACTCAGATGCTTCTGTCTAGCAGTGTCTACTCCATGGAGGAATACTTCGGACGGGACTACTCTGGTAGCTGCTAGTATTCGGTTTTATATTGACATGTATATATTTAATTAAATGTATTGAAAAATTGAAAATCTTCTTGGTAGTAGTGGCATAAAATGAATTAAAAGTAATAACAATATGACAACTGGTTGTCAATTAGAAAACAATGACAAATATAAAATGTAAATCAAAATGTATAAATGAAAATGTAATCAATAAGCATAGGACAGTCGAGATTATTTCTATAATCACATTAAAAGGCTTGGGGTCTACCACAAACTGTTCAGTCAATCCAAATATACAAATAACAACGACGCAACTATGTAAAGAAAAATTAAGAGTAGAACTGTTGATAATATATCAATATAGAATGTAAAATAGTCAAGTATAAATGTAAATGAAAGCAAATAAGCATAGGACAATCGATAATTACTCATGTAATCCTATCAAAATGGCCTAGGTTCACCTAAACATGTACAATTTTGATTGAAATACACAAACAATTAACGATGCAACTATGTATGTGTTAAGATGTATTTGTAGCTACAGACATATATGTTTCTACCTAGTTTGGTTTCGTCAGTGCAGCATAACAAAGAAAGTGTATGTTAAAGCATTAATATGTAAATAAAAAATATAGTATTACCTTAAAATGTCAATCCAAAATGTCCAAGTGTAAAACAACTGTGAAAATACCTAATACTGTGTAATGCCTTATTTCAACCAGGCAGTTAATAAAATATATTACAATTCTTTGCCAATTATACAAATGTATTGAAAAATTGAAAATCTTCTTGGTAGTAGTGGCATAAAATGAATTAAAAGTAATAACAATATGACAACTGGTTGTCAATTAGAAAACAATGACAAATATAAAATGTAAATCAAAATGTATAAATGAAAATGTAATCAATAAGCATAGGACAGTCGAGATTATTTCTATAATCACATTAAAAGGCTTGGGGTCTACCACAAACTGTTCAGTCAATCCAAATATACAAATAACAACGACGCAACTATGTAAAGAAAAATTAAGAGTAGAACTGTTGATAATATAACAATATAGAATGTAAAATAGTCAGTATAAATGTAATTTCTAATTGACAACCAGTTGTCATATTGTTATTACTTTTAATTCATTTTATGCCACTACTACCAAGATTTTCAATTTTTCAATACATTTGTATAATTGGCAAAGAATTGTAATATATTTTATTAACTGCCTGGTTGAAATAAGGCATTACATTTATTTTTTATTCACATATTAATGCTTTAACATACACTTTCTTTGTTATGCTGCACTGACGAAACCAAACTAGGTAGAAACATATATGTCTGTAGCTACAAATACATCTTAACACATACATAGTTGCATCGTTAATTGTTTGTGTATTTCAATCAAAATTGTACATGTTTAGGTGAACCTAGGCCATTTTGATAGGATTACATGAGTAATTATCGATTGTCCTATGCTTATTTGCTTTCATTTACATTTATACTTGACTATTTTACATTCTATATTGTTATATTATCAACAGTTCTACTCTTAATTTTTCTTTACATAGTTGCGTCGTTGTTATTTGTATATTTGGATTGACTGAACAGTTTGTGGTAGACCCCAAGCCTTTTAATGTGATTATAGAAATAATCTCGACTGTCCTATGCTTATTGATTACATTTTCATTTATACATTTTGATTTACATTTTATATTTGTCATTGTTTTCTAATTGACAACCAGTTGTCATATTGTTATTACTTTTAATTCATTTTATGCCACTACTACCAAGAAGATTTTCAATTTTTCAATACATTTGTATAATTGGCAAAGAATTGTAATATATTTTATTTAATTAAATATATATTCATATTTTAAATACACATACAATTTTAATCTGTGCTGTTTTGTAATGTAATTTTCATATACTTGTTAGTCGATTTTATTTTTATATAATGTTATATTAGTTATTTATTTATCTACCCATTGACAATTTCTGATACTGTAGCTACCGATCTGTGTATGTTCACTATCCAGAAATAAATGATTGATTGATTGAAACAACACCTCCAGCATGTTCCTTATGAGTCTCCATTCCAAACGGTCTAATCCGCAGCCCAGTTTCGGAATTGCCATCCTCTTTATGTTTTGTTCGAGTGCACGTCCTCGTAAATCAACAAGGGATTCCCACATTGCATGATAGGTCGGCTTTTCGTTGGAAACTTCTTTTGTGACTAGGTAAAAGATAGATCGTCCATCACGCTTTATCTCCACAGTTTTACCAACCCTTGGCTTTTGTTGGATCAGTTCATTGACCCCGCCATATCTTCTCTTGAATTTCACGGCAATCCCTCTACGCATACATAGGTCTTGGGCCACACAGTGAGCTACGGCATAATCACCGGGTACCGTAACAAGATCCTGTTGCTTCTCCGTGGTGATTCCAAAACGAGCCTTCCTGGTACCAGAATATTCTTGTATAAAATTCCTATAAGTTGGCTCTTCATCTTTACTGGTAATTTGGTTACTTCGTCGTTGTTATGTCCATGGTATGGGGCCAATCGGTTGAAATGCACCACCCTTGGTTTGCTATGGGGTGTTCGTCTTATGCGATAAACCACGTCATTTATTCGCTTTAGTACTTCACATGGTCCCTCCCAGTGTAGTTGGAGCTTTGGGGACAGGCCTCGGCGACGTTGAGGATTATATAACCAAACAAGGTCTCCTTCTCGGTAACCACCTCTCTCGGCTTGCACGTGGTAACGATTCTTCGTCCTGTCGCTGGCATCCTGAGTGTGATGGCGTACTCGCTCGTGGGCATCCTCCAACCTTCGCCTGGGTCCGCTTACGTAGTCTTCTCCATTTGGGTTCTCCACAACACGCCTGAGTAGGCCATCCTCCACCTTCAGAGAGTCCCATTGAGCCCAGTAGGATTCCAGTCCCTGTGAACGAGGAGCTACTTCTTGATAAGCCGGTCCGCGACCAGTACCTTTCCAAACCATCAATGAACCAAGGTCTTCATCAGCTTCTTGATCGATCCGCAAATTGTCAGGTTGCCACTGATCGTCAACCACGGTAGTTCTATATGTGTTGGCCGATTAGTCGGTTGCTATGCCTGCAGTCTTCTGGACGTGGTCTCCTTGCAACAGCATCAGCGTTTTGGTGTTGCAGAGATGCTATTCGCGCTATTGATTTTGAGGCTCTACGATACTGGGTCGACGATTGCCTCTTCTTATCGACCCGTTTCAGTTTTCGCTGCTCCGCTATGGTTTTCTTGGACTCCTTCCCGCATTTCTATGCACGTGGCCCATTTCAAATTCCAGCATGGGAGCGTTCTTCTCTTTGGTTGCACCTGATTCACTAATCGTCGGTCTACCTGTTGTAAGGATTCTTCGGCTTCTGGTAGATCTCTGACAAAACATACTCTGGCAGGGTTCCGAGAGTACAGCTTTGCGGTTCCGAACTCCAGACTATGCGCCAAAGCATCAATTAGGGTTTTTGGTCTTGCCAGCCTCAGTGCTAGCTGTGTATCGCCATCTCGAAGACCATCTATGAATGTCTGCACAGCCAACTGTTCTGAAAAGCTATCTAGAGCCGTTGGGTATGCCAGACGAACCAAACGGGCGATATCCGCTTCGAATTCTTGGAGGCTTTCACCCTTTTTCTGCAGACGATTCTTCAATTGTATATGATAAACCTGCTCCAGGTGTGCATGCCCATATCTCCTCTCAAGCCGCTTGATTAGTTGAGGGTAGTCTTGACATTCTTCCGGAAGTAAGGTCTGTAGAACGTCACTGGCCTCTCCTCTTAACGAAACAATCAGAGAAGTAGCTTTCTCCGGGGACGTCCATCCATTTGCTCCTGCAGCGGCTTCGAATTGTTTCAGGTACGTCATCCATGACGTCTTCCCATCGAAGGTGGGAGGTTTTACTTTTGCCTTTGCTGTTCGAGAGATCTCCAGGCTTAAAGAAATTGTTATTTAAATAAAAGATAATTATTTCACAAATATGTTACATCATATATGTGTAAACAAAATAAATTAAATTTTGTTAGTACAAGTATTTCTTTTCATTCAATAAACATCTGCTAGAATTGAGCTTGACAGATTTACAAGTGCACATACCATTACAAAAATGTGATCTGCAATTGGTATTAAATTGGCTGGTAAGCAATTTGCTAAGATTATAAAAGTTTTTATCCTCTGATCAGATCTCTCAATGTGAACCCTAATTGAAGCTATTTTAACATAGCTTCAACTTGAGAAAATTTTTTCTTTTTACGAAGGAATGGAGGCCGAACTAAACCAATACCAAAAGAATCACTTACACTTTCAATTAAAAATCCTTTATCAACCATAATTCAGTACAGTCAAGAACAATTCTAATTTTTTTAAAATTTTCGAAGCATTTAGGCATATTAAGTTGTATTTCTTCTCTAGATGGAAAGACAATAGCACATTTTAAGACTGGTGTTAAAAACCTTACAGTTTCAAAAATATTGTTTTACATGTTTGAGAAGAAACACCAAATAAAATAGATAAAATTACATATGGAAGATCTAATTTAATGTTCACAAGTGTTAAAAAGACCCTTTTATACAATGACAATCTATGAATACGCTTATCGATTACAAAATTTGCTAATAAACTAACTAATGCATTTAACAGTTGGAAACTATTGACACCTATGCAACTGCTCAATTCTTTGTCTGTCTTTACAAAGTCACAAATAGTTAGCATTTCACTAGTATCTACTTGTGCTGCCACATCTTTTTTTTCTACATTTACATGAACACTCGCTTCTTTGTATATTTTAAGCGAAGGTTTACTTTGTCCCAATAATAACAAACCAGCTACTGCTTCCTCGTGAACATCTTCATTCTTGTTAGAAGGAGGTTCTTCTGCAGTTACAGTAACATCGGCATTAGCAGATTCTTGCACAGTATGACTTTCTGTATATGGCAAACAACAGTATGCACTTTTCTGTGTTTGGGCTTGTCTGTTAATGCAGCCTTCTTGTCTTGCATTTCTTTGAAATTCTCTAATTCTGTTTTTATTCCTAACACTTGTATGGCTTTGTGTAGGACAATTTTCACTGGGTACAGTTGTGCGCTTTAAGCATTTTATTGATGACCACCCTGAAATAAAATCATTTTTTAGAAACATTACATATATAGGTATTTTTGCAAAAAACTTTAAAGATGAAATTACTTAAGAAATGACTCTTACTTGAACATGTATAACTATCTCCAGTGAAGTGCAATGAGCAAACTTTCATTGAGTTGGTAAATTTTTTACCCATACGTAAATTGATTTCCCATATTTTTCTTCTTTCTTGTAATTCTATGAGTCTCTTTAACATCATTGTTGTCATCAAGAACGCTTTGAATATCTTCTTTAGTAATTTTAACATCACATGATTTTGTTTTTGTATTAAAGGAACAACACTTTGCATTTGATTTTACTTTTACTTTCAAAAACTTGTCTAACAGAAATGTGATATTGGGCACCTGCTTGATACCTATACATTCCAAAGCGTTCTTCAAGTTTGTCAGTTTGTATTTGACCTAGTAAAATAAAATTGTAATTCTTGGTATTTATACAGTAATCCAAAATTTTCAATAAACCATCAGTAGTATGATGTAGTGCAAAGTGAGTTTCACTAGTCAGTTTTCCACTGTTTTCCGATTGTTGCCACCTATCCAGCCACCTCAAGAATGAAGTTAAAAATGTAAAAATGTGACTGGAATTTTTTGTAATAGGCTCTTGATACTCATTCCTAAGTCTTTTGCCTTTTAAGACAGTTTTCACATTTACAATATCCCACCACTTGCAAATTATTTCAATATATTCAGCGGTGTCTTTAAAACATTCTAAATTAGCTTTTGGACCTAATTCCCTTAAGGCAGAGACTATACCTCTATTAAAAATTTGTAATGCAAGTTTCACATTTTGTCTTTCAATCGATGTTGGATACAATGATTTGAGTGACAAGGTATATCCATACTTCAGTAGTTGTTGTTTCTCTCTTGAATGCATATCCTTTAAAGAATTAAATGCTACTACCATTGTTGCCACTTCATTATCTGCATGAAAATTATTTATTTAGTTATTTCTTATATTCTATATATTTCTGATCCGTAATTACACTATCAGCTATAGCCTTTTCTATCATTTCACTCTCCAGACGAGTTTTCTGCAGGACCTTCTCTGTGACCTCCATCTGGTTTCGAAAGGTAAGAAGGACACCCCGCTAAACGACTTGGAATACAATCTACAAGTTACAATATTTTAACATTAAGTAGCATTATAAATGAAAGATATATTAGGAATACAAATTTTGGCCAACTAGCTCTCCTATGATTAAGCAAGGATATTTTAAAGGTGCTGTTAAAAGTTCACCTGTTTTTTCTACAAAATACTTAGTTGTTCGCTCAATATCCCCTTCATAAAACTGCCACTGACATAACTAAAAATCAAATAAAATTAGTTTTTTGCTGTATTGTTAATTATCTAAGGTCTCTTACTCTAGAGTTCTTCCATGGAACGAAGTCGTTTTATGGCATTTAACTTCTCTTTTAATTCCTCACTCTTTGGAAATGCAAAAGTAGCCACTTTAGGTTCGTTATCGTAATTTCCATTACAATTCGGTACACAACAACTGTGAGGCATTTTAAATGAACAAAACTGCCTCTATAGAATCCTAACCTTAATCGAAGTTTATAAATAAAGTTGTTTAAAACAGCAACTATAGGACTGTGAAGCACTTTCATCTATTTATACAACCAACATTGCTTCTCAAATTTTATGTGAATAATACATATATTAAAATAAAGTATGTATGTATATTTAAATTAGTATACTAATAAGTCATCTTTAGTTTATTAAATTTAAATTGTTTATTATCACATTATCATCTATCTAAATATTTGTTTATGCACAATATTATCTAATTAATATTAAATAACATGTTAAATACATTGTATTTAAATAAATATTTAATCTAAATAACTGTGTTAAATATATTCAATTATTAGTATTTGCTCTGTATACTACACCAATTATTTATTCAAGATTTTTTTATATATTTTAAATACAAATTACGTAATGAATTGTACATACGAGAGCAAATACGCCATACCCTTCCTCTTTCAACGCCCTAAGGCATAGACCCTAAGGCGATTGTCTACTACAGTCTAGCTTGAGTAGCTGCGTTTGAATAAAAATCGTCGATTTAGTGACATCTACATGCGCTTATGTTAAGTACTCAACGCTCGGAGTTTGTCGGCTTTGTATGCGCAGTCGCACTTGTAGGTAGCTGAAACTCTTCTCTCGCATATATATATATATATATATATATTCTCATTTTATTCTTGGAATGCGGCTTTTTTTGTATTATTATTGGTGGTAAATAATAATTGAAAAGTTAACGTTTCGACACTTTATTGTCTTCATCAGAACAGTGTATATATATATATAGAAATTGCAGCATCTCTAAACATGACGGTTGTTATTATTAGTATTTAATAATATTTTCTTCAACAATCATTTCGTTAATACTATTTATTAAGCAGGACTTCATCGTTTCTAAAACATATACATTGAGTGAACTCAATGTATATGTTTTAGAAACGATGAAGTCCTGCTTAATAAATAGTATTAACGAAATGATTGTTGAAGAAAATATTATTAAATACTAATAATAACAACCGTCATGTTTAGAGATGCTGCAATTTCTATATATATATATACACTGTTCTGATGAAGACAATAAAGTGTCGAAACGTTAACTTTTCAATTATTATTTACCACCAATAATAATACAAAAAAAGCCGCATTCCAAGAATAAAATGAGAATATATACAAAATAACGGCTAAGAAAAATACAAATTGTACTTCTACATAATATAATATATATATATATATATATATATATATATATATATATTGTGCTGAGTAATAATATGAGTGATTGGCACTGTATATTTTTGAATAAGTTTGAAGGATTATTTAATTTTACTAATTTTTCTTTATGACTGTTAAATTAAAATATTTAAACTAAAAAAGAACAGTTGTGTATACTTAAAATGTTATTTATTATAGTAAAGATGTGTGCAGTCAATTATGAAAACATTACTTGAAGGAGTAGTAGTAGATCAGGTTCTTGGTTGCAGTAATTTTCATTGGATTCTGAAAATAGAGATTTAAAAATTATTATTTATGTAAAAATGTAGTTTGTTATCTTGTAAAACTTGTCTAATTAACAATAACGTAAAGAAAAGTAATTTAGTGTTGAATGTTGAAGTATCAACATTTATCTTCTTTCTCTGGGTTATTCAATTTATATTTTCCTTTTCCTTACAGGTTCTGGTAATACGATTGTAGATAACTCCAGTGGATCTTCTTTAATGTAGTAAAACAACCCTCCTGGAGTCGTTCTGTGCCTCGGATGACCCTCTGGATCTCTCCTAGTATGACTTCTTGTATATCCTCGTCTAATCCTGGATCTGGAACTTCCTCTTCGGGATTTATTAATGCAGCTGTACTTTTATCTCGACTAAACACTGGAACTGGACCTCTTCGGAAATATATGGCTCACCGGATCCTTTTAATTAATTTAAAATATAACTGGAACGACACCTGTATTTCTACCTGGTAGGAACTTCTCGTTTTATAAAATAAACTGGACTTTGATAACTGGAATCCCTCTTTGGTCTCACGTACAACTGTCGAATTTGATATTCCGCTCGGACTTGGTTAATATTTGGTAAGTACTATTTAAATATTTTCTTTCCTTCGTAAATGTCTTCTTTTACCATATAGGATATCTTTAATTTCGATAATAATAGAATTATTCTATTATTTTGTGCTTCTTTACAATATTGTTTTTTATTCTACCAACAAATTAATATTATCTATGCTGAAATAAACACTTTTCTCACCAACTTTTGCGGTTTTCGTGAATTTAAAGTACAATTTTCGGAATAAAAATCGTGATTTTCCGAAAATTACACGCACCTTGCTTGAAAAATCTTTTCAATCCCCGTTGTTTGTTTTTCGTCACCAAGACAATATTTTCGTTTTTTAATTTCATCCAATTAAATTCCTTTTCTCATAATTCTTGTTCAAAATGGTATTATAAAACTTTATTGATACGTTTCAGTGCTTTCCAAATTTCAGTAGACCTTCTATATTAAATCTCTATTAATTTATAATAATGAATTACTAAGACTTTGTACTTCACAAAACATTACTAACAAAATTTTATGTAAATGTCAATTTTGACAGATCCGCTTATTCAAACTTTACCCGCGAAATTATTTACTAAGTTGTTTTCTTCATACTTCAACATTCAACACTAAATTACTTTTCTTTACGTTATTGTTAATTAGACAAGTTTTACAAGATAACAAACTACATTTTTACATAAATAATAATTTTTAAATCTCTATTTTCAGAATCCAATGAAAATTACTGCAACCAAGAACCTGATCTACTACTACTCCTTCAAGTAATGTTTTCATAATTGACTGCACACATCTTTACTATAATAAATAACATTTTAAGTATACACAACTGTTCTTTTTTAGTTTAAATATTTTAATTTAACAGTCATAAAGAAAAATTAGTAAAATTAAATAATCCTTCAAACTTATTCAAAAATATACAGTGCCAATCACTCATATTATTACTCAGCACAATATATATATATATATATTGTGCTGAGTAATAATATGAGTGATTGGCACTGTATATTTTTGAATAAGTTTGAAGGATTATTTAATTTTACTAATTTTTCTTTATGACTGTTAAATTAAAATATTTAAACTAAAAAAGAACAGTTGTGTATACTTAAAATGTTATTTATTATAGTAAAGATGTGTGCAGTCAATTATGAAAACATTACTTGAAGGAGTAGTAGTAGATCAGGTTCTTGGTTGCAGTAATTTTCATTGGATTCTGAAAATAGAGATTTAAAAATTATTATTTATGTAAAAATGTAGTTTGTTATCTTGTAAAACTTGTCTAATTAACAATAACGTAAAGAAAAGTAATTTAGTGTTGAATGTTGAAGTATGAAGAAAACAACTTAGTAAATAATTTCGCGGGTAAAGTTTGAATAAGCGGATCTGTCAAAATTGACATTTACATAAAATTTTGTTAGTAATGTTTTGTGAAGTACAAAGTCTTAGTAATTCATTATTATAAATTAATAGAGATTTAATATAGAAGGTCTACTGAAATTTGGAAAGCACTGAAACGTATCAATAAAGTTTTATAATACCATTTTGAACAAGAATTATGAGAAAAGGAATTTAATTGGATGAAATTAAAAAACGAAAATATTGTCTTGGTGACGAAAAACAAACAACGGGGATTGAAAAGATTTTTCAAGCAAGGTGCGTGTAATTTTCGGAAAATCACGATTTTTATTCCGAAAATTGTACTTTAAATTCACGAAAACCGCAAAAGTTGGTGAGAAAAGTGTTTATTTCAGCATAGATAATATTAATTTGTTGGTAGAATAAAAAACAATATTGTAAAGAAGCACAAAATAATAGAATAATTCTATTATTATCGAAATTAAAGATATCCTATATGGTAAAAGAAGACATTTACGAAGGAAAGAAAATATTTAAATAGTACTTACCAAATATTAACCAAGTCCGAGCGGAATATCAAATTCGACAGTTGTACGTGAGACCAAAGAGGGATTCCAGTTATCAAAGTCCAGTTTATTTTATAAAACGAGAAGTTCCTACCAGGTAGAAATACAGGTGTCGTTCCAGTTATATTTTAAATTAATTAAAAGGATCCGGTGAGCCATATATTTCCGAAGAGGTCCAGTTCCAGTGTTTAGTCGAGATAAAAGTACAGCTGCATTAATAAATCCCGAAGAGGAAGTTCCAGATCCAGGATTAGACGAGGATATACAAGAAGTCATACTAGGAGAGATCCAGAGGGTCATCCGAGGCACAGAACGACTCCAGGAGGGTTGTTTTACTACATTAAAGAAGATCCACTGGAGTTATCTACAATCGTATTACCAGAACCTGTAAGGAAAAGGAAAATATAAATTGAATAACCCAGAGAAAGAAGATAAATGTTGATAAGAGGTTGTATAATTTTTATTAAAAGGAAAAATTTGGAATTACAATTTTTTGTACATCGAGTAAAAGTCATAAATATTGTTAAGAATTGCTAAATAGTATAAAACGAGAATAGAATTACTTATTGTAAAAAGTTTAAATCTCTATTTCAATAAGAAGTTTCAGAATATGCACATATAAATGAATTTACATGACCTTGGTACTAAAACATACCTTCAAACTTGTTTGAACATTTTATAGTCGAAAGTTATTTATAAATAATTAAATTGCGTGGCTTAATGCATGCAAAATTGAAAAATCTACATTGAATTGGATATTGTACATACCATATCGAATAGATAAACATTTGCTGGACATCCTTCATATATCAATAAATGTACAGGTACAATTAGACAGGTTAAACAATTTATGTACATGTCGTATAATTATATTGGAGATATTTTCGAATCAAGATTTAAATATTTATTGTTATTAAACGATTATTGTGGTGAAATTCTTCTTTTATTTGGTAAAGTAGAAACATTGTGCTAGACATTTTCATATTGGAAATAGAATTTTGATAAGTCAATGACCTGCAAGTAAACAAAATAAAATAGCATTTATAAAGTTAATTGTGAGAGGTAAAGTATACATACCGTACGAGTGTTATCCTATAAGAGGGATAATTCATTAGCAGAAATATTCACATAATCAAAAGAATAATTATAACAGGATTATTTGAAGCATTTAGATTGTTATTTTTATGTAGCAGTTTATAACGGCAAATACCAGTGCGACATCTTTATAAAAGTAAATGTACTGCTAGTACTGCATGGTCAAAATAAAAACTGGTTTCATTTATAGAAAAGTAATACCATAAAGAAGTGATGAATTTTAAATTACTATTTGAAAGAGTTAGGAGATAAATATTTATTTCTAAATACATTAAGAATATTATCATTATAGAAAATTAAATTGATTAAGAATAAAACTGAGAAAGTGTTTGGGCATAGTTAAAAGAAATAAAGAAATATATAATAGCATATGAGATAATAAATTTGGTACAGAAATTTAAAATATTATATACTGAGTGTTACATTATCATTATCATATTATAACCTGAGATTATTTGAGTAAATTTGAATGACTAGGTAAGAGAGGAGATATTATTAGCAACACACATAACAAGATTTGAATAATTTTGGGTTTATTATTTATTATATGTGTTTGCAAGTATATTATCCCCTCCACTAGTACAATATATATATATAAAGATATTACAAAAATACGAAATCCAAAAGTGAGAAGTTAGTCCCCCTTTTTTTGAAAATCTAAATTCTGACGGTTGTTCCAGGTTTTTCTATGTATGTTCTAAATTGTTGCAAAGTAGTTCAAAGAAATATCGAAATTGACCAAGATTTATAATAAACATCTCATATAAGTAGTAAATATATATATTCCCAAGAGATTAAGGGGGAATTGTTAGAAAATCGTTTTTTCCTATTAATTTGGCCAATTATGATTTTTTCTTTAAAATACTTTGGAACAATTTAAAACAAACCTAGAACAACCGTCAGATTTAGATTTTCGAAAAAAAGGGGGAAAACTTCACACTTTTGGATTTGTTTTTTTGCAATATCTTTTGATATATAATGCTATGTTTACACGGTCAAATAAATTCATGAAGTTTTTGACCTTGAATTTATTGGAGCGTGTAAACGCTCAACTTGCCGTCAATTTTTTCTTGTCAAATAAATTCACGAATAAATTGTGGAATTAGAACCCGCTCTAATTTTTCGTCAATTTTCTAGGGAAATATAGTAACATTTTAGTTTAAAATACATGCCAACTTTCGCATTGTGAACCTTCTGCCCCGTGAATAATTTTTTTATTATAAAACATTGATAAAGTTAGTAAAATCAGTCGTATTTGTAAAGAAATATTAATGTTCCAATAAATAATATGCCACTATTGCTATTCTATACAAACGTTGCAGAGGATCGTCAAAAAATTGATTGTGAGAAGTGAATAATTTCACTTTGTAACGAAGTCCCTTCGTTTATTGAATAAATTATCATGTTTTTAAATTCATAATTAATTTGTCATGTAAATATCAAATTATGTATGACTGATATTTTATTCAATCATCAGTAATAATGTTTTCATACTGTATATACCGCTGTAATTATTGTATTTGATTTGTCTATACATTTGTTATCGATTTATAGTAGGGGAAAAATAGCTGTGTACGTCACGATCGTATTCGCGCGCTTCTACATCACGTTCGAGTGCAAAATCCAATGCTTTCATGCTAGTTTTTGTCGATCATAAATGATATATAAAGCCGACCGTTTTCCAGTTAAGAGGCAGAGTCCCTGCGATCCTTACCCTAGCCACAGGTCTATTATCGTGTGGCATTCCCCTTAGCAACGTCAG
Organism: Amphimallon solstitiale; assembly: GCA_963170755.1. Classification (NCBI taxonomy): domain Eukaryota; kingdom Metazoa; phylum Arthropoda; class Insecta; order Coleoptera; family Scarabaeidae; genus Amphimallon; species Amphimallon solstitiale. Next base: position 28,000,846 of record OY720685.1, read on the forward strand.
ACCTTTGTCGTGACTGCGCTAAGACACCGTTTTCTCCTGGATGCAGGCCTATTGCCGTGTCTCCAGGTGAAAAGTCCCGTCAGGTTAATTATCGTGACACGAACTTAATTTACCTAAGCCACTTGGTTTCCAGCAGGCCAATTTGTCGTGTAGGAAATCAAGAACCTCCGCCTCCCGAAGGAACCTCTCGACAGGTCTATTTATCGTGTAGAGAGATTCCATTCCGTCCGACAAATGACCGCTCCCAAAGATTTTAACTATAAATTTTGCGTATTATTACAGGTCCGGGTAAGAATTCACTGCCGCGTACATTAACGTGTTTAACAAACAAGAAACAGACCGCGTATCACCGTGAATTGATTACATTGGTAGCGTGAATAAATTAGGCACTTATAAATACCGCGATAGACGTGAACGAATAATATAATCCGCACGACAACCCCGAGTCGTATTCATTAAAGTTCAGATATAGTTTTAAATAAACACTGTAATGCATATTCCGCGAGTATATACCTTTTGTTTGTGAAATTCAAAGACTAAAATTGTTATTTTCCATAGGTTATGTATGTATATATAAGTTAAGCATCCGTAATAAAAGAATGACATAAAATTTCTTCTTGCTAGTATTTGGCATTTGTAAATGTTATATTTAATGAAGCATGTAATGTATGTATATAAATTTGTGTAAATATATTGAGTTGTTTTGAAGAATAAACATTGATTTAAAATCCATTTGACGAATGTCTATACTCCATTCAGTCTAAGAATGGAGTAGATGGCGCTACAATATGAGCACAGTTTACACACGATGAATTTTGTATTTTGAAAACAAATAAATCATATGTTTACTGTCAGATGGATAGCAGGGACATACATTGTATATGATATTATATTTTGACTTTTACGTGTTTATTGACAAGTAAGGCTTATATTGCTTTTAAAATGATAACCATACTAACAAACATGAAAAGGCAAACAGCTAATCAGTAGGTATTTGATAAGTTTTCCAAAACAGAATATCGCTCACACATAAAATATTAAAATATAAGGAAAATATTGAATAACACGTTGTGTCTACATGTAAATAGAACACTTACATTCGACAACATTCAAGAATGTAGGTATCATTATCAATATGTGAGTAAAAGGTGTAAAAGGCAATATTTCATGTTAAAATCCAATAAATTTTAGATACTATTTCCATTAGCAGATATTTCAATTATTATCTTATTTACAATATCTAATTTTATTGTTGTAGATTGTCGCAGCTATAATGAAATTATATACAAACACAGCAGATAATGAACTGCAATGTGAAGATCATGTATTAAAAATACCGCAGAAGAAGTATTTATATTAAAATGAATGGAAATTCATTAAATCCACAAAAGTAAATGTATCTGATAAAATTGTATTTTTAATATGACAGATCATAAAGCAATAAGGAGGGTATTATTTCATATCTTTTTTAAAAAAATCTCTTATAAACATGAACAAGTACTTTTATTTCACAAAACATGAAACACTGAATACGTAAACAAAAATCTTGAATAGAATAAAAAGTATATTTCTAATTATTATTAACAAGTATTTACTACGGTATGCGGCAAAATAAACAGTACTGAAATTATGAAACGTTTATTATTTATGTATTTACTTTTCATTATATAGCGTTGCAAACATTATTCACGACGACGTTCCCGATAAAACTGATGTCCAAGATGCCCTCCGTTCAGAGTCAAACAGTATTCGTAGCGTTCGCGAAGGTTCACAATCATGTCAAATAACTATGTAAAATACGGAAATCGACAAACTCTTTGAACAAAACTGTCAGTACGAAAAGAAAGTTAACGAAGGTGATAAAATACCTTAACAAATGAATATGTCACTTGCGAGTTCTAAGAAGAACTATTTTTTAAGAATATTAACAACAAATAAGTATGTAAAATACGGAAATCGACAAACTCTTTGAACGAAACTGTCAGTAAACAAATTTTTGACAGAACGAGCTAAATGCGATTATTTTGCCGGTGTAAATGCACACTCGATTTCAACCAATCACAAACGTTTATTTTAAGCCCTATCTTTCCCAATACTCCATTCTTAGACTGAATGGAGTATAGTTAATGTTTGGATTTGTTTATAACCTCGACCGCAATAAGTTATTTCCAGTGTTTGAATTAAATCTACGTGTATTGATAGATATCTATAATAAAAACAAACAAAGTACTCACTTCATAAACTCTCACTGAAGCAAACCGGTGGAATTTTGTATTTGTTACACCAACACTTTTCATATTTGACAGCAAGTTATCATTTTCCCCAGCAGGTTAAGTTACCGGCATATTATACGGTCTTCGTGACTTGGTAGGTGACTGGATGTAGGCAACCCAGAGTACGCTGTTCGATCAAATCTTGATCATTGCAGAAGTAACAATATATATAAATTTTGTGTCTGTCGGTGTCCCGCACCATTATTAAATATTACATATTAATATTTAACGTAAAATAAGCACCATCAGGTTACAACTTAGCAAATAATTATTTTAATGATCATGTTCAAGTCTCACCAAAAAAGATATTTGTGATTACTACAATCAAGTACATATAAAAATATTCGGATATGCTTCCGCGTAACCTCCAAATTGATAAATGAAAACAAAAACATTTAAAGGTTGCAAGAAAACAAATGTCACTATTTGATGGTTGAAACTATACTCCATTCAGTCTAAGAATGGAGTAGATGGCGCTACAATATGAGCACAGTTTACACACGATGAATTTTGTATTTTGAAAACAAATAAAACATGTTTACTGTCAGATGGATAGCAGGGATTGGATATACATTGTATATGATATCATTATATTTTGACTTTTACGTGTTCATTGACATTTATTTAAGTAAGGCTTACATTGCTTTTAAAATGATAACCATACTAACAAACATGAAAAGGCAAACAGCTAATCAGTATTTGATAAGTTTTCCAAAACAGAATATCGCTCACAAAAAATATTAAAATATAATGAAAACCTTGAATAACACGTTGTGTCTACATGTAAATAGAACGCTTTCATTTTACAACATTCAAGAATGTAGGTATCATTATCAATATGTGAGTAAAAGGCGTAAAGGGCAATATTTCATGTTAAAATCCAATAAATTTTAGATACTATTTCCATTAGCAGATATTTCAATTATTATCTTATTTACAATATCTAGAAATTGATAAAATACCTTAACAAATGCATATTTCACTTGCGAGTTCTAAGAAGAACTATTTTTTAAGAATATTAACAACAAATAACTATGTAAAATACGGAAATCGACAAACTCTTTGAACAAAACTGTCAGTAAACAAATTTTTGACAGAACGAGCTAAATGCGATTATTTCGCCGGTGTAAATGCACACTCGATTTCAACCAATCACAAACGTTTATTTTCAGCCCTATCTTTCCCAATGCTCCATCCTTAGACTGAATGGAGTATAGTGCATATCGTCAATAAAATATTGGATGAATGCTTTCGTTTACAGGGTCCAATAAATTGATGAATAAATTCATAATTTCTTCGTGAATAAATTCGTCAATTTATTCAACAAGTATAATGTTTGGACATTTTTTTTAAACACATTTAGACTTATAGACACCTTGCATTCATTCATACGTCTATAAGAAAAAATAGTGCATTGCTTCTTGTTACCAAATAAGCAAGTAAAAAGAAAAAAACGCTTACATGTAAAGCATATACCTATAATTTGGGTAGCTCGGAGCCTTAAGTATTTGTAAATATATTTAAAAGTAGGTTATATATTTAGATAACAGAAATTTTATACTGTTGCATGAACATGTTTCAATTTAGTCGGTTATTGCATTAACCGATGAATGCTGACAATCGATATGTAATATTAGTTTCGCACGTCTATTCTTAAGTTCAATTTGTTATATGTAAACAAGAATATGAAAAATTTAAAGCAATTGCTAATAAACATATATTATTATTATTTGTTATACAGGGATTATTCCAATAGTAATTTTATAAATAAAAATTATAAGGACATTGTTACATTGTTTTACTTAAACTAATATAAATTTACTACATCCTAAGCTACTATTTCACAATAAATACTTATATACAATGTGTATTGTTTAATTTTAAACTAAGGCTAATATAAAAGATTAAAAATAAAAGTAAATTAATTAAATCTAATTGTGGTCTTGAGAATACTTGTAATATACAACTTAATTTTAACTCAAGATCACTGCAATATGTAGATAATTTTCAAGTATGTTACAATTTATTAAATACAAAGTGGGCCGGCAGTTGTTACTGGATAGTTACCGCTACATAGTGGGTAAGGGGTCACCTGTCCCTTCGTTGCAAGTCTTCTTATTATCACACAGAAAGACTTTCTGAAACTTGGTATTTCAAGTGGCTCTTGAAGTTTCTCTTCTTAACTTATTCTGATTGAATTCCGTGTATTTGCTAGTTATCACGTTTTGTAGGATAATAATAATAATATTTATTTCAAGAAACGAGTACAAAACAAAAAAGTAGGTACAAGTTTGAAACATGTCATGTGAAAATAATATTACCTAATAAACCTTTAGTGATTTGATTAAGGAATAATCTATCTTTTCGATTTACTTCTGATGGAATAGGTGAACTTAAAATGACATTGATATCGTCAGCATATAAGACTATGTGAATTGTGTTGTCAAAAACTGTGAGCAAATCATTAATATAAATGAAAAATAAAGTAGGTCCTAAAACTGCACCTTGAGGCACACCAATATCAACCGGTTCATAGGAGGATTGGTAGTTATCAATCATAACACACTGTCTACGGCCAGAAAGAGATGAACTGAACCACTTATGGGAAACACCATTAATGCCTAATTGCTCTAATTTGTGCAGTAAAATTTCGTGATTAACAAGATCAAGAGCCTTAGATAAATCTGTACAAATACCCAAACAGTAGTGATTTTGATCCAAGTTGATGTAAATCTGTTTTAAAAAGTTAAATAACGTCGTATTCACAGATTTATTTGCACACAAGTCGTGTTGATTAGAATGCAATAAGTTGAAACTGTTAAAAAAAGTTAATTAACTTTTTGATCATGAGTTTTTCGTATATTTTAGAAACAGACAGTGAACTAACGGGACGGTAGTTCGATATTACATCAACACCACCTTTCTTAAATAGTGGTTTCACAATTGCCAATTTCAATGCAGAAGGGAAAATGCCTTTGTTGAAAGAAAAATTAATTAGGTAGGCTAATACTGATAGGGAGCATCATAGGTATTAAAATGACAACAATAATTAAACTTGAAAACCAAAAGAGCAAATAGTAATAATTTATTCTTGGGACGATTAAAACGATAGAAATTTTACATTAATAAATGTTCAAATTGCCACCCATTTGTTTCCTGGCAATGATAAAGTCGGAGTTGAAATTAAGTTGAAAGTGTACCTACATAACAGGCAACATTATAGTTGCAGACATCCGTTATATCACAATATAAACGGTTGAAAGACAAATACTACAAACAAAAATGCACATTCCCACTCTTATAAATGTTTTCGTTCCATATGTCGTTTTAAATGACTTTTTCTGGTTGTTGCAAATTCACATTTGTTACATTTATAATGTATGGTTTTTACGTGTCTTTCTAAATCACACTTCTTGTTTGTTCGAAATTCGCACAAATCACATTTATAATCAAATTCTTTCAAATGTTTGGTTTTTATGTGGATTTCCAAATGCTTTTTGCTGCTTGCTCCAAATTCACACAAGTCGCATTTATAAAGAAATTCCTTCAAATGTTTAGTTTTTATATGAATTTCTAAATGATGTCTGCTGTTTGTTCCAAATTCACATACGTCACATTTAAAATCAAATTCTTTCAAATGTTTCGTTTTTATATGATATTCTAAATTACTTTTGCAGTTTGTTCTAAATTCACACCACTCACATAGATAATTAAATTCCTTCAAGTGTTTAGTTTTCATATGATTTTCGAAATTATATTTGCTGTTCGTTCTATATTCACAAGAGTCACATTTATGATCGAATTCTTTCAAATGTTTCGTTTTCATATGTTTTTCTAAATAATGTTTGCCATTCGTTCCGAAATCACAGGCGTCACATTTATAATCAAACTTCTTCAAATGATTACTTTTTATATGTTGTTTTAAATCCCGTTTGCTGTTGGTTCTATATTCACACGAGTCACATTTATAATCAAAATCTTTCAAATGTATAGTTTTTATATGCCGTTCTAAATACTGTTTACGGTTAGATCCAAATTCACATTTGTCGCATTTATAATCGAACTGCTTCAAATGTTTGGTTTTTATATGTTTTTTTAAATCCCTTTTCATGTTTGTTCCAAATTCACAACAGTCACATTTGAAATCAAATTGTTTCAAATGTTTGGTCTTTATATGTATTTCTAAATGCCTTTTGCGGTTTGTTTCATATTCACAACGGTCACATTTAAAATCAAATTCTTTCAAATGAACAGATTTTATATGTTGTTCTAAATGCTGTTTGCTGTTTGTTTCCAATTCACATAAGTCACATTTATAATCGAATTTCTTCAAATGATTAGTCTTTATATGTCTTTCCAAACGACTTTTGAGGTACGTTCTATAGTCACAAGAGTCACATTTGTGATCAAATTCCTTCAAATGTTTAGATTTCATATGTCTTTTTAAATCGTTTTTGTTGGAAGTTCCATATTCACATTTGTTACATTTAAAATCGAATTCTTTCAAATGTTTCGTTCCTATATGTCTTCTTACAGACTGTTTGAATTTGCCTCGAAACATACACAACGAACACTTATATATTTTCTTTCGATCACGTGAGCTGCTCAACTGTTCTACTTTTATATGTGTATTTCTGTAATCGGTCGTAGAATGTCCTTGGTCGTCTTTTTCTCCAAAATAAGCGTGCGTATTTTCCAAGTGCAGCCTGAGGAATTCTTTAGTCTTGAAACGTCTATTACAAATCCTACATTTATAAATTTTAACTACACGATGCTGTTTAGTATGCTCCTTGAGATTTGCTTGGTATTTCGTCCTGTACTTGCACTGCTCACATTTATAGATAAGACGGAGGCATCTTTTGCGGCCGTTCAATGTCGCATGCGTGGCTGGTAGTGTCGGTAGAATGTACTTGCTGAAAATAAATAAATATTTATAATCTCCTGCTAAACATTAATTTAAGAGCAGAGATAGTTTCACTACCTGTTGCGCTTTAATGGGACAGTTAAAATTCCCACAAGAATTAAGGGTCGACCATATACCGATAGAACCACCGGCCATCTGCCTATAGGGAATTGTATGCAGTACACATTTATATGTACATATACCTATGTATCTAGTCCTATCGTTTATCAGAAGCGTTGTCTATGCCGACGCTAGGGATCGACAGTCAACCGCGTCAGTCGTGTCTTGACTGCGGTGGAGTATACTCATAGTTGGTCGAACTTGCAAAAATACGCAAATTCTTGCTGTCTGCATCTTTAGGGTTTAGAATTATTTAGAGCTCAGTCTTTTTTTTTCTGTTTTTTTACCGATATTCATTTACGTATTTACTATGCCGTTAGTTTATAGTAAAGAAGAAAAAATAAATATTATTAAATGGTATTACTCATCTCAAGGAGGTACGCAAGAAGTGATTGGTCGTTTTGTTTTTTCGTTTCCTGATCGTCCAGTTCCCTGCCGTCGGACGATACTAGATATCATACATCGTTTTGAAAAGTCGGGCTGCATTAATGGATGTTCGAAATGCTATCAGAGTAATTTCCATCCTATTTCGGAGGAAAGAATAGAGAAGGAAGTCAGTGTATGCGCCTTTGTAGAATCAAGTGAGCCCTGCTCTAGCCGCCAAATTTCTGAACAATTAGGTATTCCAAAAACCACAGTTAGGCGTATATTACACAAAAAGAAATATAAGTGTTATAAGGTTAGAAAAAATCAAGAAATATTCCCAGATGACCAGTTTAGACGTCTCGAATTTTGTGATGCTATTAGAGAAAAATGTGATAATGATGATAATTTTACACGAAATATTTTGTTCACTGACGAATCAACATTTTCCCTTCACAAACGCCATAATCCATCTGCCGTTCGCTACTGGTCTCAGAAAAACAAACATTTGAGCAGGGATGTCAACACTCAATATCCACAGAAACTAAATGTCTGGGCAGGAATCTTAGGGGATCACATCATAGGGCCATTTTTCCTAAACGGAACATTAAATGCGCAGTCATATTTACAATTACTGCAAAATCATATTGTTCCTGCAGTGCGTGACCTTGCTGTAAACTTTAATGATATTTGGTTTCAGCAAGATGGCTGCCCAGCTCATAATGCCAGAATAGTACAAGAATGTCTTTCATTGCATTTTCCACCTACCATTAGCACTAGAGGTAATATTTCTTGGCCGCCTAGATCCCCTGACTTAACGCCATGTGATTTTTTCCTTTGGGGATATTTGAATGAAACCATTTATGTACACCAGAATGAAAGACCCCGCACATTAGATGATTTACGAATGCGAATTACACAACTCTGTAATAGTATTTCACCTGTAACTCTCTCTAATGTACGTAGAGAATTTTACAACAGACTGGGCTACTGTGAGGCAAACAATGGAGGCTTGTTTGAAAGAGATATCTATTAGCCTCTAGAATTCTATTTTATTTTCTCTAGAATTTTTTTTGTTTGACATCAATTATTACTTTTTGAACGTTTTTTAATTTCTCCATGTTGCTTCCTTTTTAGAATTATTTTTCTTATTTTCTCTTGGTTTAGTAATTTGCAATTTAATTTTATTTAACTAGGTACATTCAGAATCACTAGTTACTACTTCTTTGGAATCTCAAACCTTCGTTTTCATTACAAATCTACTACTAATATTTCTACAACACGAAACATTATGCCGATGATTGATTCTTACAAATATCTACGAAATGAAATGGCAATATCTGTGTCATATTTAAAGATTAAATATGCTTTATCGACGGATGTGTATTTATTTCTTTTTACGCCACAAATTATTATTGCCGGTACGTAGATATATACGTAGGCGTATATAAATGTGTACTGCATACAATTCCCTATAGGCAGATGGCCGGTGGTTCTATCTGTATATATAATACTTGAAAATGTGTAATCTTTTTCCCAACTAAGAGAGATAGAATCGGTCACATTGCCTGTTCTGCGCATGCGTCAACTCAAAATGTCCATTTTGAAATTTACGAAATGACAGATAATTGTAACCTCTGATTTAAATTGACATCTATAACTGGAAGCATACGCGTATTTGTTTTTTATTGAATTCAGTTTTGTGCAAGTTTAGTTCATCGGTGAATTTGTAGAATTACCCAGAAAATACGCGGTAGAATAAATAAACGATATGAAGCCTGATTCCAGTGAATTATTAACAGAAAAACTTGTGAAGTTATAACTTCTGCGTTGATTTATACGTGCTTACTGGAATATGTGAAATTATATTATTAAATATAAATACCGTACCTTCCATTTCGACTAACAGAAAATATTTTGATCAGAAAAACTTGTGAACTTATAATTAATACATTGATTTGTACGTGTTTATTGGTATATGTAAAATTATATTATTAAATGTAAATACCGATCGTTTCATTTCGTCTTCTTGAAAAGATTTTAAACAGAAAATCTTGTGTACATTGATTTGTATGTGCTTATTGGTGTATGTGAAATTATTGAATATAAATACTGCTTGTTTCATTTTGACTTACAGAAAACACATAAATTAATGTTTTATATACACAATCCAATATATTCAGGTATGTTTTATATATGTCAGATTGTATTATATTTGAACATATAGTTTTGCTATATATTTTTAAGCTTAAGAATGCAAATAAAATTACTGTTTTTAATATTTTGGCTACATGTAAGAATAAAACAATATCTATTTTATATTTGTCTACGAACAATATTCAATATTATGTTGCATAATCAACAATGTTAAATTCCTGTTGTGTTCTTGTATTTAATTCTGTATCAAAATATACACTGAAACATGAATGTTTTAGCAAAAGTGGTGGAATTAATCAGCATTACATTTTTGTGATTGAATATAATTTTTCTTTTTGTTAACTTTTTTTTCAAATTTAGGATGGTTAAGCCATTCATGAAAATAAAAACGTTATAAAGCGTTACTTACGTCCATGTGGTAGCAAAGAATATAAACAAACAATTACTCTGATACGCTTAAATTTCTTTAGTGTATGTAATGGCACATTCGTAATCAATACATTTTTCTTGATGTCTATGTCTCATAAACTAAGATGAGTAGAAATGAAACTTTGCAAATAATTTATATTATTTCTTGTAAAAAAGGTATGTGTTGATGTTGTATTTGATCCAACAATTAAATCATTGAGCAAAGTTCAATTTCTACTTATAAAGCAAAAAATTAAATTTTATTTTATTTGTGTTCAGAATTTATTGTATTTATTGCATTTAATGTAAAATATAAATATTGGTATGAATTAATACATAAAAATGATAAAAAAAGACTTATAGAACGTAAATATCATAAAAACAGGAATATTGCTTGAAGCTGTGCTTGCCTTGCTATTCATAACACTACATTATTTACCTGCACAATGTTGGGCAAAGTACGAAAAAACCTATCTCACATTGTCTTGACAAAACTCAAAATGAATATTGTACCGAAACAAGCCCACAAAAGAAGCAGACCTCCGGGCGACGACAAAAGAAAAGTAAACATGGTAAATAAGTCATAAATCAACTGCACTCATATACTGCGTCAGCAACAGAAAGTCTGGAATATGGTAGAAGAGAGCCAGAATTTGCTGGTGTATCTCTAGACCTTTTGTCTGCACATATATATAAATGCCGCCGGTGGGATAAGGAATTCATTCATTCAATAGTAGTCGCGCGCGGTATTTACTGAACAGTTCAAATAACATAAATAATGTGAGTAGTACAGTTTTATTATAGTTCCCAAAGTACATAAATATTACTGACATAAATAGTAGTGATAGAAATAAATACGTGTGTTAATTTATTCGTAGTAGTTTTAAGTGCGATACATTTATTTTATATTTTTATATTGTGATTAGTTTTAAGTGTGTAAATATACAGACTGTTTCAAAACATTTGCACGAGTTGTTCATTTCGACCCCGAAAACGCAACAATATTATCTCTATATTGTACCATTTAGGAGTTATTTTAAACCAACATATATTTCATTGTAAATTTAAAGTGCATTCTATATGTGCCTGATTACAATACAATTTAGTGACAGAAAATATGAACCTATGTATTTAGCAAAGTATAAATTAAAAACAACCACTTCATTATCTTATAAATAATGTGTTCATCCTTCCAAGTTATTTTCACAATACACACCAATAACCGGTCAATTCTAAAAGTATTGGCATATTTCCTCTTTGTTGTATTTGGCGTTATTTTAGTACCCAATATTTAAAAATCAATCATACCTGGCATTCCTCTCGCAGCAAAAGCTCATATGATGTTCCAAATATTCCTTGGAGTCCAAGTGGATTTTGCAAAATGGACACTGCGTGAGTTCTGGAATTGCGGAAAAAAACACATCCATTAAATCTCATGCAAAACTGACATTGATGTAATTCTTGTGGAATGCAGAAATTATGAAATATGATTATATTACTAAAGCACGGAATGATTTTTATGTAAAGAAAAATTCAATAACATGACCAATAAAGAACCATGAAAAGGGATCATTTGTATATTCGAAACAGCTGTTGCATCAAACGTTCCTTAATAATTCTTTTTCCTAATGTTGTCTTCACCCAAATACTCCTGTAATATTATTGACATTTTAGGTATTGAGTTACAGGATTGATTGGATTTGTAAAAAAAAAAAAAAACTCCTAGACGTGATATGTTGAAATTAAAGTGTGAATGTTCTATATTGAATATTATAACTTTTAATAATAATACATAGTTGAACATAATTTATTTAAGCATATGTTGGAATGTGAGGTATTCTGTTTTCCTAAGAAGTACTAACGTTGCGTAAAACGTTTCGACATATTCTTGTAAAAGCTTTTCTGATTTTAATGTTCATGTTTTCAAAAAGTTTAGAAAGTCCGTCCGTAGAAAACGAAGATACTCTTCTCGATTAACATTTTCATCAAAGAAATAAGGTCCAATTATGTAACTACCCACTATTCCTCCCCACACATTTAATGACCAACGATTTTGAATGTTTACAGTGAGGGTTTTTATGTGTTATAACTAGCTGTCCATCAATCTCTTCGAGCTTGAATCGCCTTTTCGAGTCCGATTACAGTTTTATTACAGTTCCCTGTAAAACGCCAAAAAAATTTTGATTTTCTAAACTATTGGCACACCTTGTATAGACGTATATTTCTGTCCACGAACTACTGTCACGGTGACAGGTGGAACGGCAATTTAAAGCATCTTAACGTCAGTCTGACTTTTCGTTGTTGAAGTTTAAAATTTAGATGCTATTTAGCGTAATACTGAGACTTGTCACTAAAAGATTCATAGTGTTATTAGTTTTACACAATGAAAGGACTAAATCATTATTAAAAAAGTAATATCAGATTTATTTTAGTTTTGCATAATTTAACCTGTCAATGATCATGGCCCACAAACGTCATTTCTGGGCTGTAATATTTAATAATAATCATACATCTTTTGACATATCTTTTGAGCTTTGTTATAATGCAAATTTGTGAACAATGCATGCCCATTACACAGAAGAATCAAGTTTTAAATAAAATGTTGGTATAGAATAGTATGACATTAATTTTATTTATAATAGTGAATTTATAACTGGCTTCCATATTAATAAATTAGTTTCATTTGTCTGCTCTGAAATTGTTCCTGTCAAAGTGTGTCAGTTGCTGAAACGATCCTATTATAATTTAAATATTTAGTAGGGACGCTGCTAGTTGAACTAAAAACAATAACCAAAAATAATACAGACTGATGTGGGAATATCTGTGTAAACATGTTGCTTACACACACTGTAAAAAGAATATAATTCGTAATTGTTGGATCATTTTGTGATTGTTATTAAGTATTTAAGGAAAAGTAACACAAAAAGTTTGTTCATGATTACAACCAATCCATCGAAATAAGAGCCACCAGCCTGGGACACGATCATCATGAACCATCATGAGAATGTTTGATTAACAATTTGATTTAATGGTGTATTTTCAAACATATCCCATTAAATGATTGAACGCTGACCATACTTCAAACTTTCTACTGACAATCAAATTATTTAGTAGTGGTAATTGTTGAATTAGGCTGGAATATTTACTTTAATAAACTAAATACTTACAAAACAATTGTCATTACATTGGAATTTGATTCGTCTGTCACCTATACTCCATTCAGTCTAAGAATGGAGTAGATGGCGCTACAGTATGAGCACAGTTTACACACGATGAATTTTGTATTTTGAAAACAAATAAATCATATGTTTACTGTCAGATGGATAGCAGGGATATACATTGTATATGATATCATTATATTTTGACTTTTACGTGTTTATTGACATTTATTTAAGTAAGGCTTATATTGCTTTTAAAATGATAACCATACAAACATGAAAAGGCAAACAGCTAATCAGTATTTGATAAGTTTTTCAAAACAGAATATCGCTCACACAAAAAATATTAAATTATAAGGAAAATATTGAATAACACGTTGTGCCTACATGTAAATAGAACGCTTACATTTTACAACATTCAAGAATGTAGGTATCATTATCAATATGTGAGTAAAAGGTGTAAAAGGCAATATTTCATGTAAAAATCCAATAAATTTTACATACTATTTCCATTAGCAGATATTTCAATTATTATCTTATTTACAATAGGTATCTAATTTTATTGTTGTAGATTGTCACAGCTATAATGAATTTGTATACAAACACAGCAAATAATGAACTGCAATGTGAAGATCGTGTATTAAAAATACCGCCGAAGAAGTATTTATATTAAAATGAATGGAAATTCATTAAATCCACAAAAGTAAATGTATCTGATAAAATTGTATTTTTAATATGACAGACCATAAAGCAATAAGGAGGGTATTATTTCATATATTTTTTAAAAAAATCTCTTATAAACATGTAGAAGTACTTTTATTTCACAAAACATGAAACACTGAATAAGTAAACAAAAATCTTGAATAGAATAAAAAGTATATTTCTAATTGTTATTAACAAGTATTTACTACGGTATGCGGTAAAATAAACAGTACTGAAATTATGAAACGTTTATTATTTATGTATTTACTTTTCATTATATAGCGTTGCAAACATTATTCACGACGACATTCCCGATAAAACTGATGTTCAAGATGCCCTCAGTTCAGTTTCAAGCAGTATTCGTAGCGTTCGCGAAGGTTCACAAACATGTCAAATAACTATGTAAAATACGGAAATCGACAAACTCTTTGAACAAAACTGTCAGTACGAAAAGAAAGTTAACGAAATTGATAAAATACCTTAACAAATGAATATTTCGCTTGCGAGTTCTAAGAAGAACTATTTTTTAAGAATATTAACAACAAATAACTACGTAAAATACGGAAATCGACAAACTCTTTGAACAAAACTGTCAGTAAACAAATTTTTGACAGAACGAGCTAAATGCGATTATTTTGCCGGTGTAAATGCACACTCGATTTCAACCAATCACAAACGTTTATTTTAAGCCCTATCTTTCCCAATGCTCCATTCTTAGACTGAATGGAGTATAGTAATAATAATATAAATCGTATTTTAAGGTAATTGTCTAATATATAGGCAAAACTAAAATGGATCTGTCATCTGTGTCGATCAACTATTTTATATATTATATATTTAATGTGTAGACTTGTTGGATTATTTATGTCTAGCACAAATTGCGCCAATTTTGACGTTTTCCGGCAAATGTCCTCGCGAACTAAAATTGATTGCTGGTTTTGGTAGTTTATATCCTGCAATTGAATTTTCCTGCGCCTGCCAATGTTAATTGAACGTTAACCCTTCAAATTTTGACATTTACTGTAACATTTAACTCAGCCTTTAGTGGCATTCTAGGGGTCATCGTCGTATGTGCCGTTCGACCTCCATTTATATGTCATCGTGACAGCATTTCGTTGAAGTGTATTCGTTCACAGGTAAACTTGTGAAAACGAAATGACAGACTGACAGTACTTAACCAAATTGTCGTTAAAATTGCCAAATGTGAGAAACAACATAACATGATGAACTTAAACAAAATATGTTTTAAACTTACAGGTAATTGAGAGAATTAATTAATTTTCATATTACGCTTTAAATAATATACTTTCTAAAATGCAATCGAAAATCTTGCTGGCTCCTAAACGGTTTAAGCTAAACAATGTGTCGTACCATTTAACCGAAAATGTACTTCTGATAAGTTGGTGCCAACCAGCAGTCACACACTTTAAATGCTTGCTTTTATAAATGAATTGGTAAACGAAATTACAGAAATGTTTATGGGAATTTTATTTAATGTATTTATTTTATTTCGAAGTGTTTCGGACACATCTGACAAATAAAGAAATCTCACCCTATTAGTTGTATGTAGAAAGATGATATATATGCAAGCCATTTAATATATGTATAGATAAGAAATGTTATTAAATGATCCCATTATTATATCTTGAATAGTGATATATTTAAATTTTAAGTAGAAAATAGCCTGTACTTCTCTCGCGAGCTGTCATCGTGGCGGCATTTCGATGATATTTATAATGAATAGAAAGATCGATATATTTATTATTGTACTTACGTGCGATATTACATTTTAGGTTTATTTAATCATATCCATCGGCATTGTTCATATTATTATATTCATATAGAAAAGAAATAGTAAGAACAATTGATAATAACACTAATACATATCTGAAAGGTACCACATTTCAATTAAAAAAGAACTTTTCCTTCGTAATCTATTTATTTGTTGGCTTTTTGACGTTTGAACTTGACAACCGATCCATGAACGTGAATATTCTTACTCGGTAATTTATCGTATTCCATACATTAATCAACGTTAATCATACGTCAGGTGTAATTATGACATTTAGTGTATTGCATTAATTAAAGTCACCCTAACGCGGACATTTGATTGTCAATGTCATCTGTGCCGATCGACCACCACCATATGCAATCATTTCTATAGTCATTGTGTATTGCACGACTGGCGCCTTATGGTATATGCTTTCCACCAATTTTGACGTTTCCCAGCAAATGTCATATCGCGAACTCAAACTGATTGATGGTTTTGATAATTTATAACCTGAAATTGAATTTTTCGTGCGTTTATTTTAACCTTATCCGAACTTTGAGGTGTCATGGTCATCTGTGCCGACCCACCGCCTATTTTAAAATCGAACCTAGTCCATAATTTATATTTTACACGTAGACCTTATGGCAAAATGCTTTGATGTCTTTTTTCTGCATGTACGAACATTTTCAAAAATCCCTTTCGGGCCCCCGTTCTCTCTTCGGAGACGTGAAAAATAGCCTAAAGCACATGGGACCGTAGTCCCCGTCACGTGACACTTTCGTTCCCACCGTAGATGGGCCAGGTTCTTAGTGTCTCCCAATTCGTCAATTTTGGGGTATAGCTGTGCCGTATTAATCGCTTGTTAAAAAGAGTTCGACGAATGGCTTTTAGTATATATAATAACAAAAATTGTGACGATTAAAGCATCCATTTTAATAGAAGGTGGCTTCGTCGGTAAACAACAAAAAATTGAGAAAGTCATGCTAATTTATCTGATGACATTGACAAAAAATGTAAGCGATTCTGGAAATTTCATTCATCTAAACCTGTGTATGAATATACTACGGATGAATTACATATTTCCTAATTAATCTGGATTCTCAAATTTGACTTATATCTAACTGACGACTAATTTTCGTAGTACTAGTATGGGGGTGTTCGACGACACTCGCAAGTACCATAAACGTCTCATCCTCACCAGTTATACGAGGTATGTCTCAGAAATAATGAGAATGAATTGTTTACGCTAAATATGACAACGACTGCAGCCGACTGGAGTCGACTACATGTGAGTGGAATGTCTAAGAACGCAACCATAACAGGCGCAGCCCACTAAGTCTAGTGTTAGTGGCATAAGTCCCACGTATTTACCGTTAAGTTCCAATACCACGTTACATGTAAAATGCAGGCAAATATCGAGCAGCAATATGCAATTAAATTATGCGTTAAAAAAGGGAACTGCTTCAGAGACACTACAAATGGTAAGAACAACATATGGAGATGTTACGTTGTCGTCCAACATATGGAGATGTTACGTTGTCGTCAGCACAAGTTTTCAGATGTTACAAGACTTTCAAAGATTTCCGCGAAACCATCGAAGATAACCATTGCTCCGGACTTCCGTCCACGTCAAAAACCGATGAAAGCGTGGCGAATGTGTGTTCTGCGTTAGCAGACGGTTGAAACTCAGGTTGATGACACAAGAGGTCGGCATGAGTTCACTGTTTATCGGATTGTGACAAAGGAACTACGCATGCGGAAAATTTGTGCATAGCTGGTGCCCAAGAACTTGTCTGATGAACAAAAAGAAAATCGCTTCTCCATTAGTCAGCAATTGCGGGATCGCTTAACAACCCAACCCAACTTCATGCACAGAGTGATAACAGGTGATAAATCATGGGTATTTGAATATGATCCAGAAACAAAGCGACAAAGCGCTGACTGTCACACACCTGCATAACCGCGGCCGAAGAAAGCTCAATGAGCAAATTCTGAATCAAGTCGATGCTTATCATCTACTTTGATTCGCGTGGAATTGTCCACAAAGAATTCGTACCGCCGGGCCAGACAGTGAATCAAACTCTTTATCGCAACGTCCTCGAACGTTTTCGGCAAAGAGTTCTGCGTGTGCGGCCTGACATTGCCAGCTCGTGGATCTTGCATCACGATAATGCCCCCAGTCAAAGCTCATTGTCGGTTGGAGAATTTTTTGCAGAGAAAATTATTCTAGTACTCCCACACCCGCCCTACATTCCAAATATGGCTCCATGTGATTTTTTTCTTGTTCCAACGCTTAAGCGATAATTGAAATGTTCCCATTACGGAACAATAACCAACATCCAAACAGTCACGACACAGGTTCTAAACAGCCTAACGAAACAAGACTTCCAGAATTGTTACCAGGCATGGAAAACTTACTAAAGATGCTGTGTGCATTCCCAAGGGACATACTTTGAAGGGAAAAATTTTAATTTGTAGATACATTCAATAAAACTCTTGAAAACTAATCATTCTCATTAATTCTGAGACACACCTCGTATTATATTATTGTTTCATATTCAATACAAAGGTGAATTTCTGCAAAAATTGCAAAAAAAAAAATTAAGGGATTCACAATGTAGAAGTTGAAAGAAGATTGCAAAGTGAATCGGGGATATGGAGTGAAGAAAGAAGAAAATTATTGACTTCGTCAAACTTTGCAAGAATATGTAAAAGAAGGAATAATTCATACTCGGCCAAACTTGTGGAATATCTGCTATATAAATCGCATGGGATAAAGCCAAAGCTTTAGAACATGGTAAAAAAAGCGAAGTTATTGCGAAAAATGAATTAACAGAACAAGAACATTTTATTATTAAGCCTTGTGGTCTATTTCTAAACAGCAAAACTTTTTTTCTATGGTATTTACCGACGCGACGGTTTAGTTGGTGACGATAAAATATTGGAAATAAAGTGCCCCTATACTGCATTTAAAAATGAGATGACACCGGAACAAGGGATCGATGCAAAGTGTATAATGTTTTGGAAGAAAATGAAAAATGGACAATATTACATAAACAAACGGTGGGTGGTATCAAATTCAAAGACAACCACTACTGCCGACAAAACAGAATGTATTTTCTCTGTTTCGGTGTTAGAACAACGTTATTCTAGCAGCCGATTTTTGGTAACTTTCTATTTTAGTAGAAATAGGTAAATCGGTTGGTGCCATAAATTTTTCATATTCCTTTTCGATTTACCTGGTAGTAAATTATTCATGGCGTTGAATTAAAGTCCGTAGATAATAAAGTACCTCAATTACCTCCATTTTGGCGGCAAATTTAAAAATCTGTCCGTTTTTTTGACTATACAAACTTAATTTCAATTGAATTGAAATTTAGAATAAATACGCGAAATATTGTATTTTTATTTTCTGAAAAATTCTTGTCCCCGTGCGGATGCGATCCCCAGCCGACCGCGTGTGAAGCGGGCATCTTACCATCAGACCAGCGTGGGTACTTGAATGTGAGTTGTCTTATCGTCAATTTGTATATATGCGTACGAATTACTAAATAACTATTAAAAGTAACCAAATCAACGCCATTTTGGCGGCGTTATAATGGGACAAACCAATTGCGGTACTTTATTATCTAAGACTTTAGCGTTAGAGACCACGTCCCGCAATCTGGTGGCTCCGATTGAAGCTCTTCGTCTGACATTCTGCCACAGATAATATGAGTTTTTTTTCAAATTTAAGCAAACTTTTCGATTCAAATAATTCTTACAAAAGTCAGCTGTCAAATATAAATCAGTGCTACCAAGCGACTACGTCACGTTATCAAAATTTCCCTTAATGTATATTTGTAACAATTTTTCTATAAACAAATAATGTAAATACAATCCGAAACAGAGAAAATAGTGTAAAACAGTCGTAACAGAAGGCCATTCCAGTCCCAATTTGGAAATCATGCTGGAATGAAAGGCCTTCTGTTACTTGTATTTTAATATACTATTATTTGTTTGGACAGGAACTGGAAAAATTAAAATGGAATATATCCAACGCGACACAGATGTTCGGGAAAATGATATGAATTGAAGTGGAAGTTTTTGGCAGAATTGTGTTTGATGGTTAGAAGCCATCAAACACAATTCTGCCAAAACTTCCAGACTTTCATAACTGTATACTTCTAGAACTGGTAGAACCGCGTTACCACAAGAAATACGCCGATTAGAGATCTACCTGAAGTCATATCAGCTCAACAAAACATTAGAAATAAAAAAAAAGTGACAAATATTCAATAGTTACTATATGGTCAATCGAATTTTATTGTTTTATTATTATTAATATAAAGTATCAAAAATGTACTAATCATTCATTATTATGTACCTATACTGGAGACGCGTTATATTCGCGGGACGGGTAGACGCAAGGGGGGGGGTGTAGGTGGAGTTAGACGATATTCGGTTTCGATCACAGCGCTTCGGTTTTATTCATAGATTCTGTCATAAATAAAGGAATACTATAGATGGGAAACATAATGTATAAAGAATGAGTACTTACGGTACTGTTGATGTTGTTGATGTTTTATAATAAGCCAATTTTCGCTTGCTCGTAACTGTTATATTATTATACATTCGAATATTATAAGTACATATGACATTTCTTCTTAATTACAAACTGTCACTTGGATTTAAGTCTGGAATAGCCACCCGATTCCGATAGATTTGCGTCTTGGCTAGGACCGGTAGAGATACCGTAAAATGGGGATAGACGACGCAATAGCTTCGAAAACACTAGTGTGAAATGCAGTGGCGGCTCGGGGCGTGAGCAACCACACAGACAAGACCGACTCGCCCATTATCGGCGATGTACTCCCGGATGTCGAGCATATCACCGACAACAAACGAACCAGTCCCGTCCACGCAACTGCACCGCCAAAACGCGCTCACCAGCCGCCACTGGTGAAATGTGTGTAACAATGTTTACTATTTAATGTTTTTTATCTTCAAAAATAATTACATGAAGTTTTTTTTATGAGGTTGTTTCTTTCTTTTGTGTACCAGCCTTAGTTAGTAGACAGTAATCAAATTCATGCATGTTTGTGCTTATTTCTAAAACACATAACTTTTCCAAGAAAATAAATTAGTACAAAACCTGGCCTTGACATTATAAATTTATGCCTTTGGATCACTATCCCAAATTTGAGATTCTAAAATTACAAAATAAATTTAAAAAATGCAAAAGGATATGCCTTAGTTTTCGATAGGTAAACGCTCCTCTTAAATACAAAATTTATAAATTGATCGTAATATACGCATTCATGCCAAAAAAACACATAATTTCCGTTTCGATACTAAATTTCTTTGTTACATATTTTTAATAGACTAATAATTGAATTCGCTGTTGGCAGATAAATCATATCTCTCAAAAAAGCGTGTGTTGTGTATATTTTTCCTGTCAAAATTTTCATGTGTATTTTTACTTTGATATAAATTGTTTAAAAACAGTTCTTCTTAGAAGTGTACATCCTGTTTATTATTTATTTGCGTCCTTTGAATATAAGGCCGAAAGGTTTCTGTAAACAGTCGAAGCTTTTTACAAACTTTCTTATAATCATCTGTTAAATTTAATGTGAATAGCGTAAGTATTGTTTATTTTAAATTTTATTATGGATACATTTAAGGTTTTTCAACAATCTAAATCAATATAATAAAAAGTTGAGAAAATCTTAGAGCATTTCAATTACTAAATATATTACGTTATAGTTATTGTATTGTGAATAATTTTTTCTTTGGTTATATCAAATATCACTGACAGAAATAGAAACATATCCGGCAACATATACAAGATAAGTCGTCATGGATCTAGTATGACGTGCAATAGAACTTAACGCGTTTCCTCTATATCTGGCTATCTATATGAGTCTACAGTAAACCACAACATACTACGAATATATACTGAAAGGGGAATGTAGTGGGGATTGATACATCACATCTGACGGCCAGGCAACTATATCTTACTTGATCTTACTGACATACGTCATTCGTTCATGTGAGTTGTTCGTGATCTGTCAAGTGTCTGTTATAGTAAAATTATGGATATGGTGTATACAATTGATGAAAAGGTTCAGATTGTAAAATGGTATTTTCAAGGCCACTCACTGATGTCTATTATAGCTCTCTTTCGGGACACTTTTGAAAATCGACCTATTCCTTGTTTGAAAACCATTCATCGCATCAAAACTAATTTTGAAAAATTCGGTTGTGTTTCGCCATCGTTTCATGTGAAACTTCAAAATAATGATAACCAGAATCTCAATGTAATAATATGTGCTAGCGTGGAAAACAATTATACTCTGACAACATCACAAATAGGACAAAAACTGGATGTATCACGTGAAACTGTGAAAAGAGCCTTAAGAAAAAACAAATATCACTCTTATCATGTTCAGAAGATAAATGAAATTTTTCCACAGGACAATTATGATCGCATTCAGTTTTGTTTAGACATAATCGAAAAATGTGCACTGAATGAAGGTTTTATTTCGAACATCCTCTTTACGGATGAATCTACGTTTTTCTTACATGGCCGGCATAATCCAGCTATACTACGATATTGGTCCAGAACAAATAAACACATTGCGTAAACTGCTCACACACAATACCCACAAATGGTAAATGTATGGGTTCGGATATTAGGTAAAAAAATCATTGGCCCATTTTACATTGATGGCATGTTGAACAGACAGAAATACTTAGATCTACTGCAACACAGTATTATTCCTTTTATACGCGGAATACCTAACATTGTAATGGAAGACATTTGGTATCAACAAGACGGATATCCTGCCCATACAAGCAGGAATGTGCTGCAATATCTAAGAAATACGTTTGAAGACCGAATTATTTCAAAACGGGGCACAATCCATTGGCCTGCCAGGTCTCCTGATTTGTCACCAAATGATTTTTTTCTGTGCGGTCACATAAAGTCACAAATATACGGCTACGAAGAACAACGTGCAAATAATTTAGAAGTATTGCGTATAAAAATTAGAAACTGTTTGTTAACAATCACCCCAGAAGTCTTGTACAATGTACGGTGTAACTTGTATAATCGAATTGCGTATTGTTTAGAAATAGAAGGAGGACGATTTGAACATTTAATGTAGTATAATCAACCGATAATTTTTGTTTATAAATTATTATTTTTAACTTCTATTTATTTACTTAATAAGTATTTAACACCTTTATATTTTAACGCCCACCACTACGTCATCAGCGTGACCATTCTACCAGATGCGTGCGCTGCCGACCGCGCAAATTTAACTATAAGAATAAACCACAAAAACACGCTATCAACACAAAAATCAGGTAGCAGTATAAATATGCAGTAAATGTTGATATTATTGGTCACTGTCGGTGGTAAGGAGAGCCGCGAAGTTTAATAATTTTATACCAAAGCCTAAATTGTCCTACTTTCTCTTATACCGAAATACCGTTGCTGTTTCTCTCCCGCGTAAAATATAAAGGTCCATTGAGATCGCCCCATTTTCCCCTATTATTGCTAAGCGCCAATGACATCACTGTGCATTTTCGTAGTTAACTGTGTAATACTGTATATTTTTGCCTGTTTTCCATTTATCATAACATCTAATGTATTGGGGTTTTAAAACTTGGTAAATTATATTCTTTCAAGGAAATTCATTCATTATTTACATCAACTCTTTTAATAACCGTCCCGACACCGGATCTTATGAGAAATTTTTCTCTCGGTCATAAATTACTACTTTTCGGATGTATCAAAACGAAATTAAAAAAAAAAAGGGGGAGATAGATATCTACAATACCTTCAATTGCAAACTTTCCAGCTGCATCCTCAACGCAAACGGTTTTATGTTTCACTAAATGCAATTTCGAGCTGAATCCAAGACAACAAAATGTGCAGGCAAATATGTCCTTACCAACGTCTTTCATGACGTTAACAAAATCCACTGTGATGATTTTATTCGAACTGTTTCCATATTCCTCACCAAAATACACCAGTAATTCTACACCAGCTTGGATTTGACGGGTGCTTTGATAGAATATTTTGTCACCAGATTTAAAAACACGCAGGTTTCCGTCACAAGTATTCCTGGTAGGATTAACGTACTGCATCCAATTCAAATACTTCCATTTATTTTTGTCTAAAACAAATTTCTCCCCATTCATTTCCCATGGACATTCTGATGCACAGAGTCCAGTGAAAGGACCAAATGTTACTCCTGCAGGAATAATTCTTGAAGCATATATTCCAGTTTGTCCATAACAATCTTGAATTTCCAAAATATTATTTGGTAGACCTTCTCGTGCTCCTCTATTAGGACTATTCAAAGCATTGTTGTTTAAAATATGCACTAGCATTCCACATTTGATACAATAGTCTGCGTAATATCCTTCACAATATTCACAATCTGTTGGTCAAATATATACAGATTAAAATCATAGGTCTGATTTTGTAAATATTAAATGATAAAATATATATTTAATACTGGCAATTCTCATAATAGTCAAGTAATATACGGACATACAGACATCAAGAAAATGAAGATTTAATTGGCAGTTGAAATAACCTAAACTATAGTCTTTAAGACATAAAACAAGGTTGAAAATAAAAACATCACAGCTTATTCTTTGTAATCGAATGAGAATCCTATTATCTAAGACTTCATTTTGCAACAAACATAATTAATACTATATGCATGTATTTTATATTTACACTGCAAATGTTTCATCACTACTTACAAATAACACAATCAAGACACTTCTACTGGAGTTATTTCCATTAGAAGTTTATTGACCTTGAAACAGTACAACTATAATGACACAAGCAACAAGAGTTTTCATAATATTCCATTAACTAATTAGTGATGTAACATCAGTGATATTACTGAATACTGAGGATGTAGTTGTAAATATACATTCTCAAGGAATATATCATGGCTATTGTTTTAAATTAGGACTGCGAAACACAACAAAATTTATGAAGACGCGCTATTAATATGCATTGACTTACATAGCAGCCCATTGTTAAATTCAGTTTTAATATCAGCACTCAACCCTTCACCGATTTTAACGTTGGCATTTTGTACTTCAGTTACTTCAACTGATGCCGATTCTGTTTTAATATTGTCCAAACATGGGGACTCATCATATTTCTTTATATTTCCATACCAAATGGGACCATGCACTCCAGCATTGTCCGTAGTAATGGCAGTTTCAGAGATATACACTTTATGCTCTGTAAGACTGTCTTCTTGGCACTGTTCTTCTTTTACATTTAATGCAATTGCAGAAATCATTGCGCCATTCATATTTACTTGGTCGACATGATCAGTCAACATAATTAACATTTAATTTTAATAAATTGCGAATAAAATGTACAATTGCACAACAATATCAAAAATTGACAAGCTAAACTATTGGGTGGGGCGGCAGCAGTAGCGCTGCCAACACGGCAAAATTGAATAAATGCCGAGTTCACAGTTCACGCTTATCCAAATAGACGATATTCGGTTCTGTCACAGGGCTTCGGTTTTATTCACAGATTCTGTAATAGATAAAGGAATACTATAGATGGGAAACATGTATAAAAAATGAGTACTTACGGAACTGTTGATGTTTTATAATAAGCTTTGCCATAACTGTTATATTATTATACACTCGAATATTATAGGTACATATATTTAAATGCGAGTAACGGTTTGTAATTAAACTGTCACTCGCATTTAAGTCTGCAATAGCCGACCGATTCCGATAGATTTTCGTCTTCGCTAGGACCGGTAGAGATCCCGTAAAGTGGGGATAGACGACGCGATTAGCTTGGAAAAACCTCGTGTAAAATGTGTGTGACAAAGTTTACTGTTTAATGTTTTTGAAGTGTAAACTTCTTTAGGCGCGTTGCGCTGATTGTAGGCAGTGAACAAGACTGACCTGCAACGCTTGGATATGTAACGCTCTTCGGGTAAAGTTGGCTAAGGGAACAAGAAAAATAAATATATCATATAGAGGTATTTAATTTCAATTAAATTGAAATTTAAATAAATAAATAAATTCATGTCCCAGAGCAGATGTGAACCGGGGCCGCCTGGGTGAGAGGCCAGCACTTAACCATTAGATCAAGGGCGGGATTCGAAAGCCAGTATTTATATCGTCTATTTATATATATACATGCGTCCGAAAATCTCCTTAATAATGCTTGCGGCCGAGGCAAGACAATCTCGAGTACGTTAAAGTTTTTCGCGGACAAGATATACACACAATTTTTTGGGCAACCGTTAAATTTTTCAATCGATTTAATTTAAATTGAGACACAATTTAATTTAATTTAGTTCTAAAGGTGCTAAATTAAAGTGGTTTACTTGCTTTACATGCGTTATCATGGAAATGAGACGAATATAATAAACTACAAATACTTGATAGTTGTCAAAATAAGTCGTAGAATGTGTGATTAAACATGTGTCAAAATGTGTATTTACTTTAACGGCCGCTGCCATAGCAACGTCCGCGAAATTGTATTTCGCGAACTGTGTTGCGTAACCTCACCTTGACGAAGTTTACACTTCTGCTGTGTGGTTTTAAGCACACCCATTTTCTTGTTTATCTTTAAAAATAATTACATAAATTTGATTTTTTCTTTGTATCGTACATCAAATGTGCAGCTGGCGCGTAGAGGTCGTTTTTTTATTTTGTATACCAGCCTTAGTTAGTAGACATTATTCAAATTCATGCATTTTTATGGTTTTTTCTAAAACACTAATCATACACTAATGCCCGGTTTTTCAGTGTGGGTTTAAACTCAATTTTTGGTTTAAGTTCAAGTTCAGAGTTTAAAGTGTATTTCAGTAGCAGTTAAACTCTGAACCGAATTAGAAATTGGTTTAAGTTTAAGCTGTACTATCTACAGAGTTTAAACCTGACCGACGACGTGAACCAAAAATTGACATATAAATATAACCTCAATAGAACGTATTATCTGGTATTATCAAACAACAAACGTAGCACGTAGCATATAAACATCGTTTTCAAAATGGATTTTGTGGTATCTTCCGACGATGAGGATGTTATTAATTTTATTGGATACATTGGCCGAGAAAGAAGGCCTAAAATTATTCGAAATCGCCCAAATTACTTCGATCTTTGGGATGATCACGACTTTTTTGTACGGTTTCGTTTAAGAAAAAATACTGTCAGGCATGTTTTAGCAAGTATTAGAGGAATGATTGAAAATCCAACTGACTGGTAAAGATATTTTATAGACAAATATGTATGGTAAATACATTAGATTAATTTTACAGGAATTCCTCGTTAACACCTGAGCAAATGTTGCTTTTAACCTTACGATTCTATGCAACTGGAAACTTTTTAAATACTATTGGGGATATAGCTGGTGTTCATAAATCCTCCTGTTGATGATGATATCATAATGGATGCAGTAGAAGATGTTCCCAATGAAGGAAATTTTTATAATATAGCAAGAGACAATAGAACAAGAAATAATTTAATTACGAATTATTTTAATAATTTATTGTAAATTTTACATCTATACATATATAAATAGTTATGTTTTTACATTATCAAATGTTTTTTGCTTGATAAGTAAATCTAATTTTATCAGTTCATTTTTTAGTGTCTGTTCTTCTATTTGTAGTAGAGCCAAATGATGTTGCTCCTGTAGAAGTTGCATTTTTGCTTGATGTTCCTCTTCCATATATTTCTTTTGAATATGTAGTACATCATTCTTGGTATCTGCCAACGATGCCCACTTTTCATTTGTTGCAGATCCTGTAACTTTGCGTTTTTTTGTTGGTTTGCCTTCCGACATTGCAGTAACTTTGGTGTTTATGTTATTTTGCAATGGCACAGAAATTGCTTCTTGTAGTGATGAAGGAGTATATTTACTCCAACGCTGACCACTACTGGTTGATGGGTCACTGTGCACAATAATGATTTCCTCATTAGCTGCATTTTCCACATCTTTAAGCAAAATGATCACAGTAAGAAAATTATTAAATATAAACTAAAAAATTTACCTTCAGTTGTGTCATTGTGCACAATAATGATTTCCTCATTAGCTGCATTTTCCACATCTTTAAGCAAAATGATCACAGTAAGAAAATTATTAAATATAAACTAAAAAATTTACCTTCAGTTGTGTCACTATCAAAATAGCTAGGGAGGCCTTCTAAACGAACTCCTAATATATCTTTTATGTCTTCGTCCACTACACTTATTTTTATGTCGGACGGTGGTCCTCCACCAGTCCCAGTTATTTGGCATCGATTATCAGCAAATTTTTGCTTGGTCCTCTTCTTTATGTTTTCGTATTTTTTTCTTAAAACAACGGCGCTTCGATAGACGGTGGAATTCGAATGACTGTTGAACTCTTTTGCAATATCTTCCCATGCTGTATCCTTTTCTTTCCACAAAACGCGATCGGTTTATTTTGATTCTATTATATGTTTCCTTTTCTTTATTAAATCCATTAACATGTCGATTTCTTCCACAGAAAAATTCGCGGCTCTCTTACACGCAGATGCTTCGTCATTCATTTTCAC
Source organism: Amphimallon solstitiale (assembly GCA_963170755.1). NCBI lineage: Eukaryota > Metazoa > Arthropoda > Insecta > Coleoptera > Scarabaeidae > Amphimallon > Amphimallon solstitiale. The sequence continues at coordinate 28,029,276 of OY720685.1, forward strand.
CAGGCAACAATCACTTCAGATTAGAATAGTTTCAGCTTACAAACAAAAGAATCTATACATTGGAAGTTCCTAATCCCTATATCTATAACAATACCATAAATACCTATAACAGTATGGATTGTAGATAATATAAGTACAGGTGATTTAACATAGTTGGGGTATATAATGAAATATCTTAACAAACAAACTGGATATAATAAAACAGTTTCCTTGTTAATACTTAAAATTGGGAAATACCTAAATTGCGCTAACAATAGTAATAACCATTCAATTGTATAAACGTAGAACAATAGTGTTTAACTTCGGGAATTCTGGGATATCTCGCGTTTTCATTGGTTACTACCTTTAAATAACAAGTCTTGCCAACAATACATCTCTTAAGTTCCTCCATATCAGGTTGACCAACATCGTATTTTAATCTCCAGTTTTAGTTTAACTGAACGAGTTCAAGAAAGGGACTGATGCCCATTTTCTTCACCTTTAGATAAGTGCTTGATAAAGTTATCTGTTAGATATCTATGAGAAATAGGCATAAATAGATTTCTTCACTTCTAAATAGACTTTATCTTGAAGATAAATTTATCAAGCAGTTGAAGTACTCGATAAAAATTATCTTACAGATATTTCGCTGCGCGCGCATTTTGTTGACAAGATATAAATGGTGGCTGACTTTTATCTCTGCGCTTTTATTATAAGTTATCGTGTTATTTTTAAAAAATTTCTGGTGTTCTATGGATTTATTAATGTTGGAAATAGATATTTTATGAAAATGATCAATATATAATAAAGTGTTACAAATTAATAATAATGTACAGTGATTTCTCCAGTACAGTGTCAAATAAGAATCCAACAGTCCATTATATTATTTTTATAACTTAAATTATTACAGAAATGATGCAAGTAGATAATATCTTAGAATCAAAATAATGAGCACGTTTTTATCACAAAGATAGATTTGTGTTTTATCAGGATAGTTCTTGAGAATATAAAATGTATGAGCTTTACGTGAGGGTTAAATCAAAAAGGAAGAACGCCGATTACTGGTGAAATCTCCATAAATGCATTAAGTATACTTCATAGATATTGTGTTACAGTGTATTTCTTACGTCCAAAGATGTCACAGGCCGAAATATCGCTAATAATAAATAATACAAACACACTATAATAAGCCTATGTTTTATGTTTGCAATCGCAATATAACCTACGCGTCAAACAAATCAGAGCGAATGATGCACTTGATGTTAGAAACAGTGACTATTTGCTAGGTTGCCATTTCTCACGATTCTAGTATCTACGGGATTTCCATCTAAGGGATAAGTAACCAAATGCTGCAGTGAAGAAATTCAAATGCACATTATCTATCAGATATATTTATCTTGACGATAGTTATTGGTTACTTTATCTGTTAGTGAAGAAAATGGGCCTGAAAAACGCAAACAAGAGGTTCATGGTTCTAGCTCAAGTTCAGAGTTCAGCTGAACTTGTACTTAAACTCAGACTGAAAAACCGGGCATAACTTTCTTAAGAAAATAAATTAGTACGAAAACTGACCTTGACATTAAAAATTTATGCCCTTTGCATCACTAACCCAAATTTGAGATTCTGAAATTACAAAATAAGTTTAAAAAACGCGATACGGCGATGCCTTAATTTTCGATAGGTAAACGCCCCTCTTAAATTGAAAAGTTGCTTGAAAATTCACATTCACATTACTGCAAGTGAAGATATCATGTATCCTAAGCTTGTTCTATTTGAATTGAAAACTGGTGGTTCGAACAATGCTCGTCTAATTACTTCAGGAATGGCGGGAAAATTTTAAAATAGGTGTCATAAGGGCCTTTCGTTTTACATGTGCTTCACTTCACTTATGACGTCAACAGAAATTCCACGGAAATGCTACTGCAAGTGAAACACGTTATATTTACTTCAGATTTTGTTAAAGCGCTTCAGTAAAGTGCATCATAGAGTGCATTTCCACATCACATAATTTTTAAAACGAAAGGGATTCGCAACTGAAGTGAAGTGAAACATCAGAAGCGCATGTAAAACGAAAGGCCTTATATATTAAAATCTAAATGTTTTATATAAAACAATTAAACTAATTATTCCAGTAGTTACGTTTAAAATAATTCCCTTAATTATAATTGAAACACAAAAAGATTCTTCAGTTGTGAACCTTAAGCTAATTAACAACTAATGATTGTATTGACAGTATTAAATAAAAAATAAATCATAGCTGAACATAAAAAGTTTGTAATTCACGAGAATAAGAATAAAATACAACAAAATATATATTATATAGACAAATAAGCAGGTAATGACCCACCAATGGCGCCTGTAAACATACCCTTCTCGGCTTCACTTTTTGCCGGAAAATGCTCTCTCATAAAGTTGGCAAAATTATATCAAAAAACGAAGCTCAGTAATTGCCACTTTTAAAATAATAGCTTCTTAGGTATTTGGTGCGAAATTTAGTAAGCAATTCAAAAATGAACCGATATACAGGCCATTCCAATTGAAAAAAAAAAACATTTAGACAAAAATTTGTCATGTAACTTTTATCTGAATTTGTTGAGTATTACTTTGAAAAACAATATTGAATTTTAAAAATAAATTTGAACTATATGCTGCAAACAGAACTTCAGGTGTAATTGCAGTTTTAGTTAACAATTGCTTGATCGTTTTGTATGGTTTTGCACTCTTTGGGTATGTACTTTAAAAAATACTCGATAACAGCAGGCCATTGTTCAATTCAACGAGTCTATCGCAGGACCTAATGTTGTCCATCTTGATTGCACATGTTTCTCAATCAATATGTATATTAAATAAAACTAAAATTCTTAAAATGTTTAATTACAATTTGATACAAAAAAATAAGTTGATTGAATGATAATGAATACATAGTAGTCTTTGTACACATATTTCTTCATAGCAAATATAAATTCAGTGGTTCTGAAAGGAAATCAATACTAGAAGAACTCGTTTTTACAATACTTACAGGGTTAGGTAACGGTGAATTTGCGAGTTCAGTTTGGTCATTAAGAACATTGCCTGGCAGAAACAATCTAACAGGACATAAATCTGGATTATTTTTATTTTCCGTGAGCTACTTACTATCGTTAAGTTTCTTATCTGACCCTGGGCTGTTTTCGAAAATATCCGATTGTATTCGAGCCTACCTGTAGATGTTCCGTCAGCCGCTACTGTTCCAAACCAACCGGGCATCACCTTTGGAAACTATATTGCTTCAATATTAAATATACAATAAATGTTTTTTTTTGTTAAAACTATATATGTATGCACAGTAAATGCCTGTTCATATAAAATAAAATATACTACATAAATGAAATTTTATTTCTAATAAAAACAAAATGAATATATTTCTTACAAAAGAAAAATATAATTCGTATATTATTAAGAGAAGTTACTTTGTTTAAGATAAATTTTTTTCAAGTTTCTCCCTTTCTATTTTAAGTTTTTCAAGATAATATGCCTTAAAATCATTCTTCATTTCCATAAGGATGTCATTGCGCTTTGTATAGCACTTTGTGTGCCTTTTTCTTTTTTGGGATGTTTCCTGTATAGTCTCAGGTATTGTTAGTAGTGTATCATTGGTATCTACAGATTTATTGGATTTATTAATATCTGTCACATACTTTACTTAGTCTACTATATTCGAGGTACATCGATCAAGAACGGTATCCGCTATAGATTTATTTGTTATTTCTTCTGATGAAGACAATACCATTTTGGGGTTTATATTTAATTTTCTTCCAAAAATCTCACCAAATTCTTTTTCATATGGAAAATCCTTACGTCCTCTTCCGCTTTTGTTGTTATTGTTTTTTACCTTATCGTAAGCTCTTTCCAACAATTTTACTTTGTTTTCACACTTTGAAAGTATTATAGTAATTTGATATTTATTAGAGAGGTCAAAGATATTTTTTCCCATAGTCTCTTCATAGATTTTATTTCAACATTACTGACGTTTTCTTTATATTTTTTGTATAGGTTAATAACTATTTAAATTAACAAACCAGACAGACTTATATTATTAATTCTTGTTTTCCATACCGAAAATTTATTTCACTGAACTGATATTTATTACTAAACAGTTTTCATTTCGTCGCTGAGCTTAGTGGCTAGAAACTGTGCTAGATATTTTAATACGATGGTTATGGTTTTCTTTGTAATCTTCTTTTTCTTTTTAGCGAGTCCTTTTTTGCAATTTTTGTTCATTACACTTAGTTAGCCGTAATGTAGCATGAAGCTCCATGAGACGTAAAACATCGCTCAGTTATGTTTATATCATTTAAATTATGTTACTGGGTTTGCTGCAACAGTTATTGCAAATGTATTTATATTCGAAATTTAGAAATTAGAAGTAAGGAGATCCACCTCATAGGCATTAAGTGTGTATGACGTAGGTTGGGGAAAATATAAAGAGAATGTTTGTTTCTATACTCTTTTCCCTAAAGTATGTTTGCAGTTTCTTCCATATTACTACGAATCACATTTATTATCGTATTCTTACAAATGTTTAGATTTTATATGCCTATCTAGATTATTTTTGAGGCATGTTTCAAATTCACAAGAATCACATTTATAATCAAATTGCTTCAAATGTTTTGACTTAATATGTCTTTTCAAATTACCTTTGATGTTTGTTCCATATTCACACGAGTCACATTTAAAATTAAGTTCGTCTAAATGCTTTGTTTCTATATGTCTTTTTAAATGACTCTTGATGTTTGTTCCAAATTCACAAGAGTCACATTTATAATCAAACTGCTTCAAATGTTTAGTTTTTATATGTATTTTTAAATAATCTTTGATGTTTGTTCCATATTCACACGAGTCACATTTAAAATTAAGTTCCTCTAAATGCTTTGTTTCTATATGTCTTTTTAAATGACTTTTGTAGTTTGTTCCAAACTCACAAGAGTCGCAGTTATAATCATATTCATTTAAATGTTTACTTTTTATATGTTTTATTAAATCATTTTTGAAGTTCGTTCCATAATCACAAGAGTCACATTGAAAATCGAATTCTTTCAAATGTTTAGTTTTTATGTGACTTTTTAACTTGTCTCTGCGATTTGTTCTATAATTACATGAGTCACACTTCAAACTAAATTCTTTTAAATGTATCGCTTTTATATGAAGTTTTAAACATTTCTGCCAGCTTGTTCTATATTCGCATGAGTCACATTTAAAATTAAGTTCGTCTAAATGCTTTGTTTCTGTATGTCTTTTTAAATGACTTTTGTCGTTTGTTCCAAATTCACAAGAGTCACAGTTATAATCATATTCATTTAAATGTTTACGTTTTATATGCTTTATTAAATCACTTTTGAAGTTTGTTCCATAATCACAAGAGTCACATTTAAAGCCAAATTCTTTCAAATGTTTAGTTTTTATATGTCTTTTTAACATGTCTCTGCTGTTTGTTCTATAATCACATGAGTCACATTTAAAGCCAGATTCTTTCAAATGTGTTATTTTTATATGTTCTTCTAAATAACTTTTGTCGTTTGTTCCATAATCACAAGAGTCACAGTTACTATCATATTCATTTAAATGTTTACTTTTTCTATGTTTTATTAAATCATTTTTGAAGTTCGTTCCATAATCACAAGAGTCACATTTAAAATCGAATTCTTTCAAATGTTTAGTTTTTATATGACTTTTTAACCTGTCTCTGCGGTTTGTTCTATAATCACATGACTCACATTTCAAACTAAATTCTTTTAAATGTATCGTTTTTATATGAACTTTTAAACATTTTTGCCAGCTTGTTCTATATTCACATGAGTCACATTTAAAGCCAAATTCTTTCAAATGTGTTAGTTTTGTATGTTTAAATGTTTAGTTTTTATATGTCTTTCTAGACGACTTTTTATGTTAGTTCCATATTCACATGAGTTACATTTATAATCGAATTGCTTCACATGTTTAGTTTTTATATGCATTTTTAAGTTACCTTTGATGTTTGTTCCATATTCACACGAGTCACATTTAAAATTAAGTTCGTCTAAATGCTTTGTTTCTATATGTATTTTTAACTGACTTTTGTCGTTTGTTCCAAACTTACAAGAGTCACAGTTATAATCATATTGATTTAAATGTTTACTTTTTATATGTTTAATTAAATCATTTTTGAAGTTCGTTCCATAATCACAACAGTCACATTTAAAATCTAATTCTTTCAAATGTTTAGTTTTTATATGTCTTTTTAACATGTCTCTGCTGTTTGTTCTATAATCACATGAGTCACACTTCAAACTAAATTCTTTTAAATGTATCGTTTTTATATGAAGTTTTAAACATTTTTGCCGGCTTGTTCTATATTCACATAAGTCACATTTAAAGCCAAATTCTTTCAAATGTGTTATTTTTATATGTTGTTCTAAATAACTTTTGTCGTTTGTTCCAAATTCACAGGAATCACATTTATAATCAAATTGCTTCAAATGTTTAGTTTTTATATGTTTTATTAAATCACTTTTGAAGTTTGTTCCATAATCACAAGAGTCACAGTTATAATCATATTCATTTAAATGTTTACTTTTTATATGTTTTATTAAATCATTTTTGAAGTTCGTTCCATAATCACAAGAATCACATTTAAAATCGAATTCTTTCAAATGTTTACTTTTTATATGACTTTTTAACCTGTTTTTGCGGTTTGTTCTATAATCACATGAGTCACACTTCAAACTAAATTCTTTTAAATGTATCGTTTTTATATGAACTTTTAAACATTTTTGCCAGATTGTTCTATATTCACATGAGTCACATTTAAAACCAAATTCTTTCAAATGTTTTGCTCTGATATGTCTTGTCAGAGATCGTTTGTGTTTTGTTCGAAACACGCATAGGGAACATTTAAATTTTTTTCCTAGACCTTGTGAGTTCAAATTTTCTACTCTTATATGAGTGTTCACATGATCGCACCTGGAATCGGTTGGATCTTCCTTTCCGCCGACAGAAATGTGTGTATTTTCCACGTGCAACTTCAAATATTCTTTTGTCTCGAATCGTTTGTAACAAATACCACACTTGGACTTTTTCACTTTGAAATGCTGATTGTTGGTGTGCTCCTTGAGATCTGCCTGGTACTTTGTCCTGTACTTGCACTGCTCACATTTATACATTTGGCGGAGACATCTCTTGCGTCTGTTCAATGCTTTCGTAGCTTCACTGGGCGGTGATGTCGGTAGAATGCGCTTTCTGAAAATAAATAAATATTTCTAATCTCATGCTAAGCATCAATTTTAGGGCAGAGTTAATTTCACCACTGAATGGATAATGCGCTTTAATGTGATATATAAAGTCCCTACAAGAAGCAAGGCTTCACGTTAATGCAACAGTCATTCTCGCCACGCTGTAGAAGGGGGTAATGGTTAGCTCATAAAACAAAAAAATTGGCAACACGGTTAACTATTTCCAAACAAAAAAGTTCACGTAATTATTAGTATAGGTCAATTATCCAAACAGACGATACACGTCATAAAGTGTTACTTCGGGAAAGTAAGATTAAATTACAATAATACCTACAAAGCCTGGCAATATTCTCGCTCCAATGAACGTATTATGTACCAGAACTGTACGCCGTTGCAACATCGATTGCGACACTTGTGACATACAAGATTTAGGAGTTTATTCTGTCAACTGTCATAGTTAACGACTTCATTTTCATACGTATTTACTACATTCATTTTCACTATGTTTATACAGCGAAATTATACAGCATGTGTCATATACCATTAGGCATATAGATTCAATGTTTACGTGCGATCTATGCGTATGCATGTAATACGTGACAATGTGGTACCTCTACTGTCCGTCACCAATGCCAGAAACAACCGACACCACAACGATTTTCTCCGATCCCCATTCTTCCCACACAGATTTTACATTTAATGTTTAGCTGCGAACACGTTGCGGTGTGCAATAAAAGCATTCAGTAAAATTAATTTATAATGAGTCTCTATACACCCGCTGAAAAGCTTCAAATAGTAAACTGGTTCTGTGGTAATAACTCTGCAACAACGTGCATAAATATGTTTGCGTTGACTTTTGCAGACAAACAATTTATAATATTATTAATACATTTGAAAAATGTTTCTGTCTGATTAACTGCACGAAATGCAAACCAAGAGAGATATCCCCACAAACAATTGAGGAAAGTGAACGGCGTACAGTGGTCATTTTTTAAATTTTAGGTAGAAATAAGTATGATATATGAGAAACCCCCCATCTAGCCCACATGCAATTTGTTATTGACATTCAAATTGTAAATACATTCAATATATACAGGGTGTGGCAACGACCTGTAATCGGTCCCTTACGGTGTACATATTAACTTGATTGAAAAATGTTTTTAGTAAAAGTTATTTGGGAAAGCACAGGCTATGACCTAAAATTACTTTAATGTATACAGGGTGTTTAGTTTCCTCCCTACCTTATATAAATTTCTTATTTTAAATGGAACATACTATATATTGTTACATTTTTGGATTCCTGGGCGCAATGTAAGCCAAATTTGTACAACACATCATATGGATTAAATTAATGGTTTTCGAGATATTTCGTATTAAAGGAAAAAAAACGCATTTTTAATAATTTATTAAAAATTTTATATCTCCTGCATTTGTAATTATTTTGTAATAATTTTTTTATAACATTATAACAACAGTTCAAGATGCTCAGCCAATACGAAAAAATGTTCATTTTATAACATTGGGTGTTTGGAAATTGAACATGAATTTGAAAATTTTAAAATAGTTGTAATCATTTTTTTTCAAATGTAACACCCTGTATATTTCTACGCCGTTCGATGCAGGCTAAAGACCGCTTTCGTTTCCATATAACACTTCATATACCCAAAGCCAATAGTTTTGGAGTTATACTGTATACTATAGGGATTCTGAAACATAAGCCACGACTAACAAACGACAGGAATCGCATTAGCCTTATTGAGCTAGAAGCAGAATGTGTTATTGCCTTAATTAATGTGTTGCATAATAATATTTCAGTTAAAAGAAACAAATAGTTTTATTCTGTAAACAATTTTTAATGGAAATGAATAAATAAACATTAAAACAAAAACGCATTACAAAATTACAGGAACTGTTCAAAATGACCGCCTTCGTTATTTATGCAGAGACGTAGTCTTCGATGAACCGAGTCTCGGACTCGCAAAAGTGTTTCACGTGTTATTTCCTGAAAAGCTAAAGTAATTCTGTTTCTCATGTCATCCCGAGTAGTTAAAATCTCCTTGTAGACAATTTCTTTAATGTGACCCCATAGAAAAAAATCTAAAGGTGTCAGATCAGGAGATCTAGCTTGCCATGTTACTGGTCCCCTTCTTCCAATCCACCTTTCTCTGTACATTTCGTCGAGCATTTGGTTTGCTGCCGCATTGTTGTGACTTGGGGCTCCATCATGCTGATACCACATATTGGCTCTTACGTCCAGTGGTACATCTTCTAGTAATCCTGCTAGTTCATTGACAAGAAAGTTTCTGTATATTGCGCCATTTAAGTGGCCATCAAAGAAATGTGGTCCAACGACGGTAGTACCAATAATACCTCCCCAAACATTGAGCGACCACCTATGTTGACGATGGGTTTCGTTCACTAGGTGCGGATTTGCGTCCGCATAGTAATGATAATTATGCCTGTTCACATACCCATTGTTGTGAAATATGGCTTCGTCTGTCCAAAGAATATTATTTAAAAACCCTGGGTTTTGGTCTACATTATCTAACATCCTTTGACAAAACTGCATACGATTGTAGTGATCCATTGGTAGCAACTCCTGGTGCAGTTGTACTTTATAAGGATGAAATTTGTATTTCCGTAATATTCTTGATACTGATCTTTCACTAAAATCAAGATTTTTACGAATATTTCGTATACTACCTACCATGTGGATTTTCTACAACTGCTTGTAACACTCGTTTTTCATTTCCTTCGTTTATAACTGTTTTTGGACGAAAACTGAAATTATATTTTATATGTCCATCAGCGATAACTCTCTCTTTTAGTCGTTCAAATGCTGATATTTGAGGACATCTGCGATTAGGGTATTTCACTTTGTACAAGCGACTTGCCAATAAACAATTTCGTTGGGCTTCTCTAATAATAAATGTCATATCGACCAACTCTTCTTTAGAAAAATTCATTTTAAAAGCTACTAAACTTAAAAACAAACAGTAGATAACACGAGATGAATAACCAAAAATAAATAAGTAATGGATAACTATAATAATATGAGAAAAGTAAGTTGATCTTTAAATAATAAACGGAGAAAAATTATTAGTTATATACGATTTGACAGTAAGACTGAATCTAACATTTACGTAGATTCTCATTTTTTTTGTGACTTGTCACAGCCTACATTTATTTTCGAATTCCCAATGCTCCACACTAACCATAATATAACTCAAAAACCATTAACGTTGGGTATATGAAGTGTTATATGGAAACGAAAGCGGTCTTTAGCCTGCATCGAACGGCGTAGAAATATACAGGGTGTTACATTTGAAAAAAAAATGATTACAACTATTTTAAAATTTTCAAATTCATGTTCAATTTCCAAACACCCAATGTTATAAAATGAACATTTTTTCGTATTGGCTGAGCATCTTGAACTGTTGTTATAATGTAAAAAAATTATTACAAAATAATTACAAATGCAGGAGATATAAAATTTTTAATAAATTATTAAAAATGCGTTTTTTTCCCTTTAATACGAAATATCTCGAAAACCATTAATTTAATCCATATGATGTGTTGTACAAATTTGGCTTATATTGCGCCCAGGAATCCAAAAATGTAACAATATATAGTATGTTCCATTTAAAATAAGAAATTTATATAAGGTAGGAAGGAAACTAACTGTATACATCAAAGTAATTTTAGGTCATAGCCTGTGCTTTCCCAAATAACTTTTACTAAAAACATTTTTCAATCAAGTTAATATGTACACCGTAAGGGACCGATTACAGGTCGTTGCCACACCCTGTATATATTGAATGTATTTACAATTTGAATGTCAATAACAAATTGCATGTGGGCTAGATGGGGGGTTTCTCATATATCATACTTATTTCTACCTAAAATTTAAAAAATGACCACTGTACGCCGTTCACTTTCCTCAATTGTTTGTGGGGATATCTCTCTTGGTTTGCATTTCGTGCAGTTATTCAGACAGAAACATTTTTCAAATGTATTAATAATATTATAAATTGTTTGTCTGCAAAAGTCAACGCAAACATATTTATGCACGTTGTTGCAGAGTTATTACCATAGAACCATTTTACTATTTGAAGCTTTTCAGCGGGTGTATAGAGACTAAACATTAAATGTAAAATCTGGCTGAGCATCTTGAACTGTTGTTGTAATGGTATAAAAAAATTATTACAAAATAATTACAAATGCAGGATATAAAATTTTTAAGAAATTATTAAAAATGCGTTTTTTCCTTTAATACGAAATATCTCGAAAACCATTAATTTAATCCATATGATGTGTTGTACAAATTTGGCTTATATTGCGCCCAGAAATCCAAAAAGTATAGTATATATATATATATATATTTTTGGTAATTTTTTTCCTTGGCCGTATTATATTTTATAAGTTGAGGATTGTCGTGGGTGTAGCGGCCTTTTTTTGGGACAACACGGTTTAAAAACAGGTAACTTAACAATGTAATTAAAAACACATATTTTTGTTTTTATTCTTTGTAACGTTTCGGCCAAACATTTATGTTGCCTTTTTCAAACAATCTATAATTATTTTAACAAATTAAAATATGTACAATAAAACGGATATAAATTTATAACTTACACTTATCTGTTGTTTTCTTATTTAATTGTAATGGTGAATATAATATACGATACATTTACAAATAATATGTTTTTCTTCCTGAAAGTCGTCATTTCTTTCTCTAGTTCTCTTACACTTTCAACAAATCTCATTTACTTTTACAGTCGTATTTATATTTTTATAGTTCTAATACTTGTAATTGTCAAGTTTATGTCTTGACTCTTAAAACATATCTGTTACAAGCATGCGTTTAAAATCAATGTGTATAGGTATATAAATTCTTCTAGCTCGTGTATTTGTAAAAAGTTGTGTGTATGTTGTGTTTTTATTTTGGTTGTTTCTTTTGAATATTTTAATATTTTCTTTATGTACTTATTTTTTTAATTATTATGTAGCATTAATAAGATGATGTGTTATGATTTTGATTAAACTGTTAAATTATTGAAACATAAATATTGGAAATGTTATTAATGTCGGTCCTATCATTAATTGAGTTTGTAGTTTTTTTAATGTAAATGCTTTCCAAAAAATTCCTAGCTTTATTATGTTTTTCGGTGGTAATAATTGTTGTATTTTTGAAATTGAAGGACAATTACAAGTATTAGAACTATAAAAATATAAATACGACTGTAAAAGTAAATGAGATTTGTTGAAAGTGTAAGAGAACTAGAGAAAGAAATGACGACTTTCAGGAAGAAAAACATATTATTTGTAAATGTATCGTATATTATATTCACCATTACAATTAAATAAGAAAACAACAGATAAGTGTAAGTTATAAATTTATATCCGTTTTATTGTACATATTTTAATTTGTTAAAATAATTATAGATTGTTTGAAAAAGGCAACATAAATGTTTGGCCGAAACGTTACAAAGAATAAAAACAAAAATATGTGTTTTTAATTACATTGTTAAGTTACCTGTTTTTAAACCGTGTTGTCCCAAAAAAAGGCCGCTACACCCACGACAATCCTCAACTTATAAAATATAATACGGCCAAGGAAAAAAATTACCAAAAATAATATTATCCAGGGTGAAATAATGGATCTACAACATTTAATTACTTTTAAAGAAATAAAGGACGAATATGGAATGGATATATACAGACAGTTCCAAGCCGTGCTGCGAGAAGAAAGACGAATAGCTACACTTAAAAACCGGAGAATATTCCTAATTAAATGTAAGAATTTGAATATCATTCCTAATTTTTGTAATTTCAAAATTTCTCATTTGCAATTTGACAATGAATATATTAATACTAAATTTTTAAATAAGGTTCAAAGTTTCAAACATGCACTTCTGAATTTATTCCTAACAGATTGTATAAAGACGTTAAAACACACAATTACCAAAAAAGAATTTTTGTACAACAAACTCAAAAAAAAGACTAACAAAGAAATTCTCCTAGCTCTAGAAAGAAAAATAAAACACACAACTGAAAATTTTTTTATCAGTATAAAGACAAAACACCAAAAGAAACTAAATATATTAATTAATAATACACCTCAAAAAAAACAAAAGAACAGTAGCAACATAAATCAAGACTGGGTATGTAATATTTCAGATACTGCTTTGCCAAACGATGTAACAGAAATATTATGTCTAGGGAACGATTTCGCAATACAACCGCTATGCCCCAAAAAAATTCCCACAGAAAATATTATTGCTAACATAGAATCGTCAATAGACCACTTAAACAACAATGACAAAAACGTAATAAGAGCAAAAATCACTAATGCGATAACAAACTTTAAACAAAAACCACAATTAAAAATGACCCAACACCATAAGAATCTTAACCAAAAAGTAAAAACTACAAAACAATTCATTAAAACCAACCCTCAAATCATTATCACAAAACCAGATAAAAGCAACAAAACTCTAGTTATGAACAAATCTGATTATGACACAAAAATGAACACCTTATTGAATGACAACAGTACCTATAACAAAATAAAAAATGATCCAACATCAAAATATCAAAAATTAAACAATGATTTGATCAAACATTGGGAAAGTAGCAATATAATATCGAAAGAAACGGCCAAAGCACTTAAAATCAGCAATGCACAACCACCAAAGATATATGGACTCCCAAAGTTACACAAAAAAGACATACCGTTAAGACCAATCATATCGTCAGTACAAAGCCCACTCTACAATTTGTCTAAATTTCTTGCAGGATCCATTGCTTGTATAACATCTAAAAACGAATATTTTCTAAAGAACTCATATGAATTAAAAGCATTTTTAGATAAGTTAGAAATACCTGATAACCACATCTTAATTTCATTGGATGTCGTATCAATGTATACCAATATTCCAATCAGTTTAGCCATAGATGTAATAAAAGAACAATGGGATCACCTGCAAGATTTCACAACGTTACCCTTAAATGAATTCATTAAGGCAATAGAATTAACCTTGAACGCCACTTACTTCCAATATAATAATAACTTTTACAAACAAATACACGGATGTGCGATGGGATCCCCAATATCTAGTGTCGTCGCACAATTGGTATTAGAACATGTAGAAAGAAATATAATAAACAAGCTAGATTTCAAACCGTTCTTCTTCAAAAGGTACGTCGATGATTGTATCACTTGTATACCAATAGAACACACAGACAATATTTTAAAGAAATTCAACTCATATCACCCCAAATTACAATTTGAAATTGAAATAGAGAACAATCATACTATTAACTTTTTAGATTTAACCTTGGTACGAACTAATAACAAAATACTAACAAAATTGTACCACAAACCTACAGCCTCTGACAGATACCTAAATTATAATTCTTGCCAAACCCCAGTATGTAAAAAAAACATAACAACCAATCTAATAAAAAGAGCGATAACTTTAACAAGCCCAATTTTCAGACCTGAAATTATTGAAAACATAAAAACCTCACTACAAAAAAACAATTACCCTTTACAGTTCATTAATAAACTCATTAAAAAACAACTGCATATACACTACAATTCACATAAAAAAAACAATAAACAAAAAGAATCAACTGCTTGTAAGTACGCACCACTGCCATTTATTAAAAACCTTTCAAATAGATTAGATAAAATTCTAAAACCGTACAACATAAAAACGGCATATAAGAAGTACAACACGCTAAATAACCTCTACACAAAACTTAAAGATAAAATACCGGATGAAAAAAAGA
Organism: Amphimallon solstitiale; assembly: GCA_963170755.1. Taxonomy (NCBI): domain Eukaryota; kingdom Metazoa; phylum Arthropoda; class Insecta; order Coleoptera; family Scarabaeidae; genus Amphimallon; species Amphimallon solstitiale. Next base: position 28,044,296 of record OY720685.1, read on the forward strand.
CCCATGTAATTTACAAAATACCTTGCGGAGACTGTGATGGAGTATACATTGGCCAAACAACTCAACACCTGAAAGAAAGGCTAAATGGGCACAAATTTTCAAATAATAGCACAGCTCTAAAAAAACACATTAATCAGACTAATCACTCCTTCAATTTCAAAAATACAACAATTATTACCACCGAAAAACATAATAAAGCTAGGAATTTTTTGGAAAGCATTTACATTAAAAAAACTACAAACTCAATTAATGATAGGACCGACATTAATAACATTTCCAATATTTATGTTTCAATAATTTAACAGTTTAATCAAAATCATAACACATCATCTTATTAATGCTACATAATAATTAAAAAAATAAGTACATAAAGAAAATATTAAAATATTCAAAAGAAACAACCAAAATAAAAACACAACATACACACAACTTTTTACAAATACACGAGCTAGAAGAATTTATATACCTATACACATTGATTTTAAACGCATGCTTGTAACAGATATGTTTTAAGAGTCAAGACATAAACTTGACAATTACAAGTATTAGAACTATAAAAATATAAATACGACTGTAAAAGTAAATGAGATTTGTTGAAAGTGTAAGAGAACTAGAGAAAGAAATGACGACTTTCAGGAAGAAAAACATATTATTTGTAAATGTATCGTATATTATATTCACCATTACAATTAAATAAGAAAACAACAGATAAGTGTAAGTTATAAATTTATATCCGTTTTATTGTACATATTTTAATTTGTTAAAATAATTATAGATTGTTTGAAAAAGGCAACATAAATGTTTGGCCGAAACGTTACAAAGAATAAAAACAAAAATATGTGTTTTTAATTACATTGTTAAGTTACCTGTTTTTAAACCGTGTTGTCCCAAAAAAAAGGCCGCTACACCCACGACAATCCTCAACTTATATATATATATATATATATATATATATATATATATATATAAATGTATTGAAAAAATGAATGAAAATCTTCTTGGTAGTAGTGGCATACAATGAAATTAAAATAATAACAAATATTATTATTATTTTAATTTCATTGTATGCCACTACTACCAAGAAGATTTTCATTCATTTTTTCAATACATTTGTATATTTGGCAATGAATTGTAATATATTTTATTATCTGCCTGGTTGAAATAAGGCATTACACAGTATTAAGTAAGTGCACAGTTGTTTTACACTTGGACATTTTGGATTGACATTTTAAGGTAATACTATATTTTTTTATTCAACACATATTAATGCTTTAACATACACCTTCTTTGTTATGCTGCACTGACGAAACCAAACTAGGTAGAAACATATATGTCTGTAGCTACAAATTACATCTTAACACATACATAGTTGCATTGTTGATTATTTATGTATTTCAATCAAAATTGTACATGTTTAGATGAATCTAAGCCATTTTGATAGGATTACATAGGTAATACCGATTGTCCTATGCTTATTTGCTTTCATTTACATTTATACATGACTGATTTTACATTCTATATTGTTATAATTCAACAGTTCTACTCTTAATTTTTCATTACATAGTTGCGTCGTTGTTATTATTTTTTATAATTGCATTGACTGAACAGCTTGTGGTAAACCCAGGCCCTTTGATGTGACTATATAAGTAATACCGATAGTCCTATGCTTATTTGAATACATTTTCATTTATACATTTTGATTTACATTTTATATTTGTCATTGTTTTCTAATTGACAACCAGTTGTCATATTGTTATTATTTTAATTTCATTGTATGCCACTACTACCAAGAAGATTTTCATTCATTTTTTCAATACATTTGTATATTTGGCAAAGAATTGTAATATATTTTATATATATATATATATATATATATATAGTATGTTCCATTTAAAATAAGAGATTTATATAAGGTAGGGAGGAAACTAAACACCCTGTATACATTAGAGTAATTTTAGGTCATAGCCTGTGCTTTTCCAAATAACTTTTACTAAAAACATTTTTCAATCAAGTTAATATGTACACCGTAAGGGACCGATTACAGGTCGTTGCCACACCCTGTATAATATATATCCAGTGTTTTAAAAAAAGGACGAGTTAATTGACCTTTATTACAGTTATGATGATGATTAGAATGAGTGATACACCAAATAGAATGGGTGAAAGTAGACTATAAAACAAAATATAAACGAAATATAATAAAATATGAAGCATTATCGACAGATTACTTCTTCATTTTTGAGTGGCCCTAAGACCATAAAACGCTTAAGCGTTATGAATTATTTTATCAGTTCGTTGTATAGCCCACGTCTGACCAATTAATTTGCCTTTTAAATTATTAAAATCGACCTATACATAAATCCCCAACAGACACCCTATATATATTTTTGACATGTTTTAGTTGTCACTCGTAAGCCCACCTTAATTTTTCAAACAGTTTCATGATATTCAAAACCATATGATGTTCAGCTTAACTCATTTTTATTAATAATAATAATAATAATGCTTTATTAGTCTCAGATCCACTGGATATAGACTTCGTCAATACAGAGTATATTACACAAATAATAAAACATATATACACATACAGAAATATAAACCACAAAACATAAATAGACTAAATGTACAATACGACTATGGCAACCGTGCATGGAGCTCTGCCATGCTATAGAAACTGTGGTCAATTAGAAAATCCCGCAACAGTTTCTTAAAGTTTGCTCTACCCGAGTCCCGCATGTGTGTTGGCAATTTATTAAAAATTGTAAAGCCAGTTATGAGTGGGGACTTTTGATGAAACAAGTGATATGATCTGTCCACAACTAAGTTATTTCTATTACGAGTCCTGCTTCTCACTTATTAGTGAAAATCTATGCTTGTTATTAAAAATATATGTTAATAATTTATAAGCATAGATAGAGGTAACGGTAAATATTCTCTTTGAGCGGAAGGTGCCTCTACAAGACTCATGGTAGGGCATATCAAAAACAAGTCTGATGATACGCTTTTGCAGAAGAAACACTCTTTGTGTATCCCTCGCTTGGCCCCAGACAATAATATTATAGGAAATTATAGAATAGGCATAAGCATAATAAACGCTGAGAAGGGATTCGGCATTCAAGATGTCCTCTGAAGTTTATCGCACACGTAATCAACCTGGTTTTCCCATGACATAGTTTCATCAAGAATTGTACCTAAGAATTTACAATTTCTAGAGACCTCAATAATTTGATTATTAAATGTTATGTCAAAACCTGAGCGTGTTCTATGTCTGTTGAAAAATTCAATAATAACTGTCTTATCATGGTTGATTATTAATTTGTTGGCACAACACCAGTCCTCAAAACTTTGTAGAACTATATTGATATTATTGTTGATCTGTTCCAGATCCGAGTGGGAAACCACAATTGCTGTATCGTCAGCATACAGCAATATTTTGCCATGGTTAATGAAACTAAACATTTGTAAATAATAAAGATATTAATGGATCCAGGACACTGCCCTGTGGAACTCCAACTTCCATATCATATTCCTCCGATCTGACGTCACCCAGTCTAACAAGAATTTCTCTGTCTTTTAAAAATGAGACAATCAATTTGTTCAGTTCCCCACGAATTCCCAGGTTATAGATCTGACTACTAACAAAATGACAATTAACGGAGTCAAAGGCTCTGGATAGATCAAACAAGATCAACACGGTGTATAGTCCTATATCCATTTCATCAAGAATATGCTGCGTACATTGCACAACACCAGTCTCAGCAGAGAAACCACTCCGATAACCGTGCTGACAGGGGGGTAATGAGATTATGTTTGTTTAAAAAATTAAATATTTTATCAGCAATAATTTTTTCAATAATTTTAGAGAAGACACTAATATTTTTAACAGAAAGAGCATACTTATTTCTAATCGTAGCGTAAAGAAAAAAATATATAACAACCGAACGCAAACTGTATTAGTTGCTGTCATTGTCTCCCTCTTCTTCATCTTCTTCTTCGTCATCATCCTGATCACTGTCATTATCCTCTGAAAATTTTTTGGGCAAGTGATGCTCTTTGAGCAATTTAAGGACAGCTTCATCTTTATTGGAACGTGCTCCTACATATTAATATAGGGATCGGACGATAATAAGAGGCCACAAAGCATTCTTTCTCTTGAAAACTTCCTAGTATGAAATTCCCTATATCTCCTGATATCTTTGTTACGGGAATCAAGAGCCTTCTTTGAAAACATTCCAATAGGAAGAAGAACTGATTTCACGATTTCCGGTCAATGAATTAGGATGCTATGAAGGCTTGCTGGCATGTAATACCATGGATAAAGCTTCACAAACATTTTCGCTGTTCCTGTGCAATACTCAGTGAATGCCTCTGCATGCACTTCATACACAGAGCACATTGTTGTCAGGATTACGTAAAGACGTTTGAGGAACTATTCATTCAGCCCTGTAAAAATTATTTATGGATAATAAAAAAAATATTATAAAACTAAAAGACAATTTGGATAGTAGAAAACTAAAAAGAAATACCAACCTGTTATTAATGATGTAACTTATATACTACGGAAAAATATTCGGGCGGTATTTCCGTCATTGGTTGTGCCATCACCCTGCTTTGGAATGTCTCTTAGCATCCTGATTATCTCTTCCTTTCTTTCTTGTACTAGCTTTTTCTCGTTCTCCTCTCGTATCTGTCATCTTTTTAACACCATCTTATAAGAAATGTGGAGACAATACTCTAAGCACCTTATCCAGGCATGGAGACTGGAGATACCATAGTATAGACTCACGTAACCAGGCTTGATGTCTATATTCAAACACTTTTCGTGTGCGATTACTGCCTTTCCACATTCTAGCTACAGAACAGTTAAAGGAATTTACCAATTTCTCAACAACACTCTACGGAGATTGGTGTAAATTAAGCTTATCCAATACCAAATTCAAAACAGAAGCGTCTTTCTCTTCCAGCGATACTGGCTCGCACCAGATGACAAACAAATCATACCTTCGTATTGCCATAGTTTCTGAAATTGTATATTATTTAACGAGCATATAAAGCGGTCTGTATTACACGAGGATGAAGTTTTTTTTTTTTTGTGAATTGCATACCTAACCCTATTCATATTCTACTTACCTTACGCTTTGTTACTGCACATTCACTTTTTAGAAAATCTTTGTAGAATTACCAAAATGAACCATGCAAATGCACTGATTGTATGACACTAAACTCATAAATCGCTCAAATTAAATGTCATACTTTTTGTTTATTGTCATAGCGACGTGCGATTAGGTATAACAATTCTGGCACCAAAAAAAACGGTTGTACAAACTGTCTTTTTCAAGATAAAATCATTGGAAATATATAATTTTCATAATCAATTTTGCGATTTATTTCCACCTAACATTTAAAAAATGACCACTGGGCGGCGGGATGTATTAGTTTGTAGTATTGTGGGAATAGACAATACGATATCAACTGTGCTGCCGAGAATTTGGGTATAAGTAACAAAAATGTTTCACGTATTTGGAACGTAATGGTTTGAAATGTTTTAAGTATTCGAAAACCCAAGAAATATTTCCGGAGGACCATTTTCGAAGAATGGAGTTCTGTCAATCCGTTATAGTAAGTTAAAACGAGACGATAATTTCGTTAGAAGTATTTGCTTTACCGATGAATCAACTATTCCATTGCAAAGAAAACACAATCCCTCTGTTCTTCGATATTGGGATACGGAAAATGAACACAGACATTTTGCAAACCGCACCCAATATCCTCAAAAAGTAAACGTTTGGGCAGGTATTTTAGGTGATGGTATATTAAATGCCGACAAGTACCTCGAATTATTGCAAAATCAAATATTTCCCGCCATTCAAAACACTGGAATAAATCAGGAAATCGTTTGGTTTCAATATGATGGCTGTCCAGCACATAATGCAGTCAGGGTAAAGGAATTTCTGGGGAATACTTTTTCTAGCCGTCTTATTACTGGAACGGGATCCTGATCTATCTCCAAATGATTTCTTTTTGTGGGGATATCTAAAAAATATTGTTTATACCCATGAAGCTGGTAGAGCAGAAAACATAGTTGCCTTGAGAGAAAAAATAATTGAGGCTGCTAATTCTGTAACTGCTCACATGTTAGAAAACGTAAGAGTAAATTTCTACGACCGCCAAGGGCAATGTCTTGCTGCGCAGGGAGGAATTTTTGAGCCCCTTGTATAGTTTATTATTATTTTCAGAATCCTTTTTTATTTATTTTATTAGAGTTATTTTTTAATTTTATTAGAATTACGTGTCATGCAGCGTGAACGCAGTTTAAGAATTCTCTGCATTTACCGAAAGGAAAAAGAAAAACAAATCCTTGCAAGTCGTAAATATTACTTCTGAACGCATTACAAACACCCAAGTCGGTGGTCCAATAGTTACTGCTAACTTGTATTTGCGAGATAATCGTTGTGGCATCGGTCGTCGCTGGCATTGGAAAGGAAAGTAGGGGTACCACGTTGCCACGTATTGCATGCATTGATCCCCTGTGGCTAATGAAAATTGACACATGCGGTATACAAAGATAAGTTGTCTCACACAACTAAATTATGCCTAAACTATTAGGTAAGCAAACACATGCATATACGTTTTACGTATAAATGTATATATGTAAGTCACAGTATTTATTTACTGCTTGATGTTAGTTTTAACATCCATGTGTTTACATTATTCATTTTCGTTTTAGCTAAAGAAATAATTCTCTCCTTAACTGGATATTTGAAAAAGAACGCAATAATAATAAGTCATTGTTCCCGCTAACAACAGTTCGAGAGGTAATATTTTTTTGGAATGGCTTTGGAGGCATCACCTTCAAACAAGATGGCAAGTGGTTATACAGTTTTATAGCCATGTAATTGGACCCCGTCTGTGCACAGCTCACTCGGTGACAAGGGATCACGTAGTTATTTTTGTTACGAATGTCATAATTGTGGTTTTCACTATGGGTTGGATATTTTTGTGTAAGATGAATGTGGAGTAAACTAGAAAGGATGTATCAGGACGGCAAGTTTTAAATAAACTTCTGCAAGCAATTGTTGAATTTACTCCCACAATTGCTCTGATTGCTTGTTTCTGTTGTAAAAATATTTTCTGTGCCGCTGCTGATTCACCCCATAAGAGAATTCCGTAAGTGGCCCTACTACAGCTATCTTCTTTATTCTGCGTACTGCATATATGGATTTTGAAAGCTGGTATTGCAAGTTGGTGACTTGGTCGGCCCATGTTAACCTTGAATCGAAGAAAAAGTGCGTTGATCCTTTTTGGTTGTTGTCTGTCGAAAAAAACCAACGTTTAGGTCTTTTGCGCATTAATACTGAGCTTATTTGCGCCAAACCACTCCCCAGCTTCCGCCAGAACATTTTCTGTATCCTGCGTCAAACTAGTATCTTTGTTTCGTAGAAGGAAGGATGTAAAAAATGCAAAAGAAGGTCGTGATCAACACAATCAAATGCCTTTGACAGATCACAGCAGATCAGTTTCACGTTTTCTTTTTGATCAAAGGCGTCTGCAACTGCGTCCTACAAGTTCAGCCATTGCTATGCCTGTAGATCGTTGTTTTCTAAAACCATGCTGTGCCTCACTAAATAAATGTCTGTCCTCAAGATATTTAACCAAGCGAGTTGTAATTGCATGCTCAAATATTTTTGAAACCGTTGGCAGTATGGAATTTGGCCTATAGTTGTTGAGACCGTCCTGTTGACAAGTTTAACGAATTGGATGAATCTTAGCTCTTTTCAGTTTCATGGGCGAGATAGAGGAATACGGTTCTAGTTTCACTCAGACTAGACCGACTCGTGTTTTGTCGGCTCTCGGGCACCGTATTACCTATCGGCTTCCCCGAGAGCCGACAAAACACGAGTCGGTCTAGTCTGAGTGAAACTGAACCGTATTCCCCTATCTCGCCCATGTATATGGGCTATGATCAGATCGCTGGAGAGATTGGTATAACGTTCCTAACCCAGATTTATAATAGATGCTGGAACGAGGGAAAAATACCAGAGGACTGAGAATTGGGTGTCATTATCCTAATCTTTAAAAAGGGAAGCATACATGACTGCGCCAATTACTGAGGCATTACATTATTAAGTATAGTGCTTAAAGCATATGAGAAATTAATCGTAAAAAGACTAAATCAGGAAATTGAACCAACCATGGAACAGCCACAAAACGGGTTCCGGAAAGGGAGATCGACACAGGCCCATATTTTTACTATTAAACAGCTACAAGCACGTACTCGAGAATATGATAAGAATTATCTCTTGGCTTTTCTAGACTTAGAAAAAGCATTTGACAAAGTACCAAGGGACAAAATGCTAGAAAACTTAAAACAGAAAGCAATATCGATCAAGATAGATAATTTCAGTGCGCTGGAAGAGTCAAAGATAGAGTGGGGCAAAGTAAAGTAGATTAAAACTATACATTTTAATTATTAAAATACATACATTAAAAAAACGGTTACAAAAAATAAACTTTTATGTTATTCTTCTCATTGGGGAAAAGTAATAGGAGATTTTTTCTGTTCTGAGAAAATCTATTAATCACTTTTTCCATAAATGTGTCTTTATTTTATACACAGATTCTCTGTGAACGCTAAGCATACAGAAACCAGAAAGTCTCTCGTGAGATATGGTTGATTTCAACCAGGTTTTTGACTGTCTGATCTTTCAATTGTTGTTGTAGTAGGAGGTGAGGTTAAAAAAATTTGTAACCCTTTTTGATGCAAGGGAAGAACTACTGGCAATGTTTATCTATAAAGCCTGTTTTACATTTATCAGCTAAGTCATGAATTCGTTCATGAATTAGTTCAAACTGCCATTTGCGCTGACGAGAACCAAGTAGTTCGAAACACGCGTCCGCAGTTGCATTTTCAGCGAAGTTACCCCATTAAATTCTGTACTTGATTATATATATACCGTATGTGTCTATTTTCATTAGCTATAGGGATTCAATGTTTACATGCGATTTATACGTATACAAATAATACGTGGCAACGTGTATCTCCCGGCAACAATCGACATCACAGCGACTTTCCCCGATCTTGCCACTTCACATTAAATGTGTAGCTGCGAACACGTTCCGAGATATAGTCTGCAATAAAATCCGTCATCATCAAATGGCCGGCGCGATCTAGTTGTTTATTATTATTTTCATAATCCTTTTTTATTTACCTTATTTTTAATTTTATTAGAATTACGCTTTTGTTTGTGTCATGCTTAATAATTCTCTGCATTTACTGAAAGGAAAAAGAAAAATCCTTGCAAGGCGTAAATATTATTTCTAAGCGCAGTACAAACATCCAAGTCAATAGTCCAACAGCTACTGCTAACTTGAGCTTGTATCATCGGTCGCGCTCGCATTGAAGAGAAAAGTAGGGGGTGCCATGTTGTCACGTATTGCATGAATTAATCGCCTATGGCTAATGAAAATTGACACGTGCTGTATATATATATATATATATATATAATCGGCGCCGTCACTCCCTGAACGCACGGAGATGTCAATTCAATGTAAATAGAACTATTAGATTAAAAAGTAACATCTCACAGACACGACATAAAATACAACCGAAACATATAACTGTTTCGTTTGTATTTTATCATTTCTGCCTCATTTTCTTCTATATAGTGGATATAAAAGGCAATCGTACCTGGCATTCCTGTCGCAGCAGAAGACCATATGGTGTTCGTAAAATTCTTTCGAGGCCATGTGGATTTTGCAAAAAGGGCACTGCACCAGTTCTGGAATTGCGTAAAAACACATCCTTTAAATTACAATTACATTACACTTTTTTTCGAATATCTTGCAAAGTATGCATTCTATAGCGATTTATTAGGAGAATGAAAGTACTTAGAATAGAATTTTGAATAATTTTTGTATAATAAAATTCTATAATTTGAAACGCTCATACGTATAAGAAAGTCGTGTGGTGGCCACACCTCATTTTTTCATTAGTTAGCCATGACAGTGTTTACAAAATTATAAATTTTCATTTGTTGAAGAAAAGTCATTTACTTTATCATAATTTCAATAAGTCATGCCGGGGCCCTTAAATTATACAAACGATGATTATTTAAATTTATTTATGGGAAATGTAATAAAGTTATGTCAAGAACATGTGATACATTTACATTACATTATTATCGTTATTAATAACTGGTTTATTTCCCTGAATCTTTGCCCTCACGGATCCAAAATTTCTGAAGTTTCCTATAAGACGTTTAACGGTATTGGTAGATGGTTTCCGTTTTTCCGGATATCGGGTTGCAAATGTATCACATGTGGTTGACATAACTTTATTACATTCCCAATAAATAATAAATAAATTTAAATAATCATCGTTTGTATAATTTAAGCGCCCCGGCATAACTTTTCTTCAACGAATGACAATTTATAATTTTGTAAACACTGTCATGGCTAACTATTGAAAAAAGACCTAATGCAAACAGTATGTGTTGTAGAAGATAAAAACACTAACTTGCCAATATTTCGAAAACTACCAACTTTCATAATAGACATATTTATACAAAGTGATCCTTATTTTTAAAGCAGAATAAGATAAAATTATAAAAGTTGCCGCTTCCTATTTATAAAAAATTGTCTTGTGGCAATTTTTCCAAATTCGTTTTCAGGCGTATAATTCGCACACTCTGTATTAATAATTGTAACAATTTTATACAAATAGTATTTAATTAGACCATCTATTTGAGCGAATTTACTTCAAATTCAATAATAAATTCATCTTTATATGGAAAAAGTGCTATTGATTTTCTGCCTGCAAACGTCAAATTTAACATAAGAATTTCAATAAGTCAAAAAGGGTTACACTTAGATATATGACATTATACATGAAATATATTTAGAATTTCACGTAGAATCTAAAAACCTGACAATATACAGGGTATTCTATTTAAAATTAGGAAGTTGGTGCCTACTTCCGGCATAGCCCGACGTGCCGCCATCTTGAAAATATTTTAGGCGAATGGCCCCCATCGACTTTAATATAGTGTCAAAATTTCAGATCATTCCTAGCTATAGTTTTTCCACAATCGATCGATTCAGTTCCCGGTGAATCACCCACCCTGTATATCTTTATTTATCTTTCGAAATATAAGGTAAATATAATAAATTTTAAAAACCTCTCACGCTTCTACCTACGCCGATGAAGAAAGGAATTTACCAGTTAAATGGACTTTTTTTGTTATCGTTTTTCGGACGTAAACAGATGTTGCAGTTCACCATATAAATAGTGCTATTCAATAACTGCGTGTTGTTTATATTATTTCTTTTGTCCGTCGTAATTTAAACCTGGGACGTCCGGTGTATAGTTATAAGAGTATTACTTTCAAGTTTTGTGTGGGGTGTTAATCATTAATCTTGGATTGAAGACCATGTCTGACCGGTTAGTATATCTTATGATTACCTTATTATTTAATAAAGTATAATTTTTTCTAAAGGGACAGATCATTACCTACATATACATGAAGCTGACAAATTAACAGAAAAATATGGCCATGTGGTACTTTGACTTTCCCCATATTATTGTATATTCAACCTGATTGCAATGGGAAATATGGTAGATCAGAAGAAGAAATCTAAAAATGGTGAAAGATGGAGGTTGGTTTCAAAAGACTCTTTTCTTTTGCACCATTTCTAATTAGTATAAATAATTGTAGTAATTGGCAACATGGTGATCATGTTAATTATACCCACCTCCTCTGTTGACTTGAACTATACAGGGTATTCCACGAGAGCCGTTGGTTAGAAGTTTTCGTGGTTAGAAAAAACTTAGAATTCTGAAATTTTGGGTTCCAGGGTTATTCAAGATTCTCTTTCATTTTAAAATATTATCAAGATCATACTACTTCCGGTTATACTGGAAGTCGCCATTAACTTCCTTATTTTAAATGGAACACCCGGTATATTATTTCATTTTTGGATTCCTGAGAAAATTTCATAGTGGGTTTTCATCAGGTTTCCCTATACCTATTTTCAATTTTTTTTAGATATCTTGATTTTTTTGAAAATTTTGACAGATGTAGCCCTGTTTTGAGCATTGCGCCCTTTAACCAATTTCGATTGGTGGAAAGCGCTTCTGGGGTAGACGGAAGCACAGGAATGATACTTTCGAATGCCATATTGACAACTGATTTATCGCATACAGGGTATCCAAAATTTAATGACCAATTACATCATCTTAAAAGTTGAAAAAGGTCGTTTTTTCAAATGGGACAGCCTGTATTTTATTGGATGGTCGGATGCAGAATTTGATTCTGCATCGATTTGCTAACATTCCCTATACCTATTTCCAGTGGTTTCCTTGTTAATCCAATTTTTTTATTTTAACCCATTTATGCCTAGTGTTCTATATGTAGTACGGCTAAATCGTGTTTCAACTTGCAAAATCTGTTTCGTCTATTGACGACACAGTTTGTGTTTGAGTTTAGTACTGCGCTAGCTTTTGTATGAAGTAGATGGCAAAGTGAACACAATCCTTTCAAGTGTTTTATAAACAAATAAGTTTGTGTATTTTCACAAGATGGAAGATTGCGGCGTACGATTTGTAGGGTATGTAATTATTTCATCTATAAAAGAATATTTGCTTTTACTTTTCTTTATAATAAGTTAGATAAATGATGTATGTTATAGAGTCATTTATTTCTTTTACTTACGTTTACTGTAAATACCTTTATTTTTCCGTCAAACGTAGGCGTCCTACATATAGTACTCTAGGCATGTAAGATCTAAGTCTCTTTTTATTTTACAGGACTTACTCTTCAGGAAGCACTGACTATGATTGAAGATGATGAAGACTTTTGTAGAAATACGGAAGAAATAATTTTATATCCTCCAGTAAATGCATGTGAAGATCAAACAGATGAGGATTCCGGAGACGAATTTGATTTTTCTCTCAATAATTTGCCGGGATCTCAACTTGGTGCCGCATCTGATGTAAAATTTCATTCTGACGATGAATGGTCTTCTGATGATGATGTACCCTTATCTACTTTTATAAAATCTTCCAAACATGTTAGAAATAATAATGCTAAGGATAAGAAAAAATATGACTGGGAACATATTGACTTGACTCCTGAGACGTCCACTTTTGAAAATGAAACTATAGTAGCCAATAGAATGACACCAATCGATTTATTTTCTTTATTTTTTGATCATACTTTACTTCAACTAATATTGGACAAAACTCAGTATTATGCTCAAACAAAAAGCCGTACACAACTCATAGAAATGTCCGAGCTAAAAGCTTTTCTTGGCGTGTTAATCCTCAGTGGATACGTACAACTTCCGAGACGTAGAATGTTTTGGGAACGAGAAAAAGACGCTCACAATAGCTTAGTGAGCGATGCAATTACGCGAGACAAGTTCGAATATATTTTATCAAACTTTCATATTGTTGATAACGCTGCCTTGAACCAACAAGATAAGTTTGCCAAACTGAGACCTCTTTTTGAACATCTGAATAAAAAATTTTTAGAGCTAGCTCCTTTTGAACAAGATCATTCTGTCGATGAAGCCATGGTGCCGTATTACGGCCGTCATGGGTGTAAGCAATAAATCCACGGAAAGCCGATAAGATACGGTTACAAGCTTTGGGCAGGAACGACCAGATTAGGGTATGTCGTATGGTTTGACCCATATCAAGGAGCTTCTATAGAGAAAACTTCAGACTTTGGCGTTGGAGCAACAGTAGTTCTCAACTACGCCAATGTCTTACAAGAACGGTGGCCTAATACCGCTTTTCACTTGTATTTTGATAACTATTTTACCTCTGTACCTTTATTAGAAGAATTGTCGAAGCGTAAATTATTTGGTACAGGTACTGTTAGAGAGAATCGTCTCCCAGGGAAGCCTCTACTTGATAATAAAGTAATGAAAAAGCAAAACCGGGGTTACTTCGACTACCAAAAAATTAAAGGCTCCAACATCATTGCCTTGAAGTGGAATGACAATAATATAGTATGTTGTTTGTCAAACGAAGCAGGCGTAAATCCTATTCATTCTACTAAACGATATTCCAGGAAAGATAAAAAAATTGTTCAAATCTCTCAACCGCATGTGATTTCTCTATATAATAGAAATATGGGCGGTGTTGACAGGTCCGATGAAAATATTGCCAAATATAGAATTTCAATTAGAGGCAAGAAGTGGTATTTTAGTCTTGTTTCTCACTGCATCGACTTAGCCATAAATAATGCTTGGCTACTTCATAGAGTTTGGGGCGGTGAACATGATCTTTTGAAGTTCCGACGCAGCATTCCCATTACAATGTTATCTCAACATAAAAAACGGAAGAACTACAATAGAAGCCACGCTTCCGCTACGGGTAACTAAAGTATATTTATCATTTGATTCTTGACTAATTCTAGACATTGCAGCTATTCAGAACGACGCACTAAGGTACGATGCTATTGAGCATTATGTTATTCCACAAGAAAAACAAACGAGATGCGCTGAATGCCATACGAAAACAACTACACGTTGTAGGAAATGTGACATTGGGTTACATGTCAAATACTTTGTTATTTTTCACACTAATCGTTAAGCTTTATATTTTTATATTCTTCTAATTAAAACTATACTCCATTCAGTCTAAGAATAAAGCATTGGGAAAGATAGGGCTTAAAATAAACGTTTGTGATTGGTTGAAATCGAGTGTGCATTTACACCGGCAAAATAATCGCATTTAGCTCGTTCTGTCAAAAATTTGTTTACTGACAGTTTTGTTCAAAGATTTTGTCGATTTCCGTATTTTACATAGTTATTTGTTGTTAATATTCTTAAAAAATAGTTCTTCTTAGAACTCGCAAGTGAAATATTCATTTGTTAAGGTATTTTATCAGTTTCGTTAACTTTCTTTTCGTAATCGCTAATATTGTATAGTATGGCGGAAGCAGTTTTACCAGGTCCTTCAAAAAATCGTAAAGGGAAACACATAAGATCTGGACAAAGGCAAATGGCTTATAATGTGTACATTAAGGATAAAAACAATATGTCTAAAACAGCTGCAGTCAATCAAACAGCAGAGGAAGTGGGTATTAATAGGAATACAATGTACTGCATTATTAAAGAAATGGAATTATATGGAGTTCCAATTTCTCCTCCAAGAAAAAGAAATTATCGTCATACTTACAATAAATTGGATGAAGCACAAAAAAGTACAATTAGACGACATGTGCATTCCTTTTTCTTGAGGAATGAGTTACCAACTTGTATAAAAATGTACGTAAATGTCAAAATATAATGATATCAGATATGTATATCCCTGCTATCCATCTGACAGTAAACATATGTTTTACTTGTTTTCAAAATACAAAGTTCATCGTGTGTAAACTGTGCTCATATTGTAGCGCCATCTACTTTATTCTTAGACTGAATGGAGTATAGTTCAAACAATGTTCATACCTTTTATGCCTAGTGTCCTACATTTAGTACACCATTTTCCACCTAGTTTTCCCTTAGCTAGAAAATACATTTCCGGTTTACATGCTAACATGTAAGCCTATATTGCGATATTGTTTAGTAAAAACTATAATTTCGTGACCGATGAGTTTTAGGCATAAATGGGTTAATGTGGTTTTTTGGCAGAAACCGAAACATCGCTTGCCTTTCGAAGCCAAATAAACATCAATGAAACGGTAAAAAATTTACTTTAATTAGAACATGACATTAGTACATAACATTTAGAACGAAATATAAAATAAAAACAAAAAATTGGAACATAATGACAAAAAATAATAAGAAAATGTAAAATTACAATAATTGTTCTATATGACCTCCATTTTGGTTCAAACACTGAATAACTCTGTCATATACTCCTCGCGAAACAGATCTCCGAAGTTCGTCTGGATTTATATTAGTAAACGCATGGTGAACACGGTTCAATAATTCCTCTCTAGTTTGTACCGGCCTAAAGTACACTAGTTCTTTTATACGACCCCAGAGGTAAAAATCCAAGGGGGTCAAATCGGGTGATCTGGGTGGCCAGTTCCAAGGTCCCCGCGGGCCAATCCACCGATCCTCGAACATCATTGACAATTGCCGGTGTACAGCTATAGTTGAATGTGCTGGAGCACCATCAAGCTGAAACCAACAGTTTGCTCTATCACGTGGAGGTAGGGCATTTAGAAAATCACTAACAAACCCTCTCAGCATCTCCAGATATCTAGCCGCATTTAAATTTTCATCGTACACTTGATAAGGCACTCTGTTGTCCATAATTAAACAAAAAACATTGAAACTAAAGCGGTCTTGGTGATTATGCTCCCTAATAACATGTGGATTATCTTGTGCCCAGTAGTGAATATTTCGGCGATTTGTAATTCATTGCCTGCTGAATTTCGATTCATCAGTCCACATAATCTGATGAAGAAATCTCGGATCTTCGGTCACTTTCAAAATCATAAATTCGCAAAAGTTGACACGTCTTGCCTCATCACCAAGACGTAATCCGTGAACAGTTATCTCACAAAAAGGATGCATTCCATGTTTTTTTAATATTCTGTGGATTGATGTTTTTGAAATACCCAAATCCAGCGCTGCTGTCGAAATTGAACTCCGCGGATAAGCTTGGTTATTTTGAGTTGCCCTTACGTTTCCAGTTGCTATAAAGCGAGTTTTGATTCTTGCGAATTTTCCGGGAGTCATTGTTGGTATGTCCGGATATTGTTCATTAAATAATCTGCAGGTTCGTCGAACAATTCGTCCACATTCACCGTGCGTGTAAAACAAATGTAATAAATCATTATTGGAATATTCTTCAACATTCTCCATTATAAACTGTACTTAAGCAAGTTAACAAAATCCCTAGAACTGTAAGTAGATACCTCACGAATCTGTACGATGATACTGATTTGACATTAAATCAACATTGTTTCAATTCCTGTCAAAATCAAGGCTTACTAGGTAGAACTTTTGGAGTTTGATCACCTTTTGATAAAAATATGGATTAACAAGAAAACCACTGGAAATAGGTATAGGGAATGTTATAGCAAATCGATGCAGAATCAAATTCTGCATCCGACCATCCAATAAAATATATATTTAAAAAAAACGAACTTTTTCAACTTTTAAAATGATGTAATTGGTCATTAAATTTTGGATACCCTGTATGCGATAAATCAGTTGTCAATATGGCATTCGAAAGTATCATTCCTGTGCTTCCGTCTACCCCAGAAACGCTTTCCACCAATCGAAATTGGTTAAAGGGCGCAATGCTCAAAACAGGGCTACATCTGTCAAAATTTTCAAAAAAATCAAGATATCTAAGAAAAAATTGAAAATAGGTATAGGGAAACCTCATGAAAACCCACTATGAAATTTTCTCAGGAATTCAAAAATGAAATAATATACCGGGTGTTCCATTTAAAATAAGGAAGTTAATGGCGACTTCCGGTATAACCGGAAGTAGTATGATCTTGAGAATATTTTAAAATGAAAGAGAATCTTGAATAACCCTGGAACCCAAAATTTCAGAATTCTACGTTTTTTCTAAGCACGAAAACTTCTAACGAGCGGCTCTCGTGGAATATCCTGTATATGTACTGACAGATGTAATATCTTTTTAGAAAATTATATAACTCAATAACTACTTAAAACAACTACTTTCATAACATATTCTTCAACTTAATTAATTCTATTCATTTGATATTTAACAAAATAAAGATAATATGCCTTTTAAAGTACTAAATTCTAACACAAAGATCAAAATAAAATATGTACAATACCTTCAAGTGAAAATTTTCCATCTGTATCCTCAACGCAAATGGTTTTATGTTTGGTCAAATGCAATTTCGAGCTGAATCCAAAACAGCAAAATGTGCAGGCAAATATCTCCTTAGTGGTTTGCGTCGTAGTGATATCAAAATTCAGTCTGACAATTTTATTCAAGTTGTTTCCGTATTCCTCAACAAAATACACCAGTAATTCTTCACCGGCTTGGATTGGACGAGTGCTTTCGTAATATATATTATCTTCACATTGAAAGACACACAGGTTTCGTTTAGAAGTAATCCTGGTAGGACTAACATACTGCATCCAATTCAAACACTTCGATTTATTTTTGTCCAAAACAAATTTCTCCCCTTTCATTTCCCAGGGACATTCTGTTGTGGCGAGTCCAGTAAAAGGACCAAATTTTACACCTGCAGGAATAATTCTCAAAGCATATATTCCAATTTGTCCTAGGCAATCTTGAATTTCTAAAATATCATTTGGTATATCGTCCCGGGCTCCTTTGTCTGCACTATTCAAAATATGTCCAAGCATTCTACATTCAATGCAATAGCCTTCGTAATATGCTTCACAATTTTCACAATCTGTTGGCCAAATTTAAATGGATTAAGAATCATAATATTTACTATCACTTCACGATGAAATTTAATTAATATTTAAAAAATAATGTTGATGGATATGGTCATGATAAAATTTGTATTTAATCTTACTGACCATCACATTTTGGATTACGACTACAACAAATTACAATGAACTATGTACTATTAATATGCATTTACTTACATAGTAGTCCATTATCAAATTCACTTTTAATATCGGCATTGATTCCTTCTTCCACTTTAACATTATCAGATTCTATGTCAGTCACTTCAAGAGAAGCCAATTCTGTTTTGATATTGTTCAAACGTGTGAACTCTTCATATCCCTTAATTTTTCCATGCCAAACGGGCCCTTGTAATTCAGCATTGTCCGGAGTAATGGTAGTTTCAGAGATATACACTTTATCCTCTACAAAATAGTCTTCATGGCAGTTTTCTTCCTTTACACCTTGTATGTCAGTCACTTCAAGTGAAGCCAATTGTGTTTCGATATTGTTCAAACGTGTGAAGTCTTCATATCCCTTTATTTTTCCATGCCAAACGGGCCCTTGTAATTCAGCATTGTCCGGAGTAATGGTAGTTTCAGAGATATACACTTTATCCTCTACAAAATAGTCTTCATGGCAGTTTTCTTCCTTTACACTAAATTTATTTGCAGAAAGCATTGCGTCATTCGAATTAGCTTGGTCAATAAGGTCAGCCATTATTAATTTTAATGTGTTATGACTTGACTAAACATTTTCTATGGACTAAACCTGGTCAAATAAATTGGCAATAGTATACCAAACACACAGTATGTTTATACTGTGCCAAAGATATAGAAATTAATGTGGTACCGTGGCATGGTACAAGGAAACAAGGTATGCTCTTGCGCATCTCTGAATGACGCGCAGTCGACCTCTAGTACTACCAGTTCAATAGAGTTGTGAATTCACAGGACACGAATAAAGTCCTTTTTAACAGAAATGGAAATTTTGTAATGTGAAAATTAATGATAGGAATAATCTTAAACGTAGTCGTAAGAAATATATAGAGATCATAATGATGTTTGTTGACAAATAAATTGAAGGCTGCTGGGGTGTAGGGTAGGTAATAAAATTGATTATAAATTATATAAATTTGTATATTAATTTTTTCAATAAGACTTACTTCCTTTTTATTATGCTTTAGAAAAATAAATTTATTTAAAAATAATGCGTTACATTTTATAGTAGCCAAAAAATATTAAATACTTTAATTAGAGAACTTAATTATTTTTAATTTTCAATACATAATACAATTCAAATAAAAATTAATTTTACTTGGAGTGTGTACATTCTTCAACAAAAAAATTTTTGCAGTAATTACAGTTCACGTAAAAAACAAATATAATAGGTAGGAAGAGAATTTCGGTCTGTTTTTACGATATTACGATGAAAGCCGATTGTATTCGGTATCTTCGTAGTAATATTAACTTTTACTACAATATATTAGGGGGAAAAATTTATGAATGGACACATCCTACTGCCCGACCACTCTGTTGGCTACCTACCCGAACTAACCTTCAGTTGTATAACTATAGTATTCATAAACAAGGATAATACTATAGATATCTATGACACACAGAGAAATAGAGTAGGGGAGAACGCGCTTCGACGAGTGCGCATCCAGTTTTAAGCAAACGCTATTGTGGTCGCCATTTTGCAGGGTAATTGGCACTTGTGTTGTTGTAATTCTCAAGCTTGGAGGTTATTTTTAATTAATTGTATTAAAAAGGACTTGTGTGTGTTATTAACATGTCGTGCTCTGTGTTGGGCTGCAGTAACAGTCGAAGATTTAAGCCGGAAGGCATTTCTTTTCACACGTAAGTTTGTTTACATTTTTCTAAGTCAATGAACTTTACATGCGAATTGTTGAGCTAGGTATAAATATTACCGTAATAGAATGAAAGAATTGCATCTTTAAGAGCGCGATTAATTCTGCACTATTTGTAGATTTCCACGGGGTGATTCATTGAAAATGTGGTTAGATGTGCTAGGAAAAAATGTTGAAACGTGGACCTGGTCCAAAAATAAAGTTATTTGTTCCAAACATTTTTGTTCCGCTTGTGAGCAACCTTCAAAATGGCGGAATTCAATTTAACTTAGTTGGCGCATCTTTAAGCGCGTTCTCCCCTACTCTATTTCTCTGATGACACACGTAGTGCCACTGTAGAGTTTGTAAATTACGTTTGCGCAGTAGATATGTTTTTATTTTATTTTAAATTTGATAGGAATTCAAGTATTTGTTAGTTTAGAAAGTTATCCAAGTTACATGAAACAATTCGTTACAATGAATACATTTTATTTGCAAAAAATGGAAAATACACTAACTTCCCTTATGGTGATACTTTAGTCCTTCCAAATATATGTGTTGAGAGCATATTTGCTGCTTATTATTTATGCAATAATCAGCAGTTCTATGGTTAATTTTAAAATTTTCTTGAAACTGTTTGTCATCAAATTTATAGACGACATTTACAATATAGTTCTTAATTTATAATATTATCCATCTACGTTCACTTTCAGGTTCCGATGAATCTGAAGAAGAACTTGTGTTGCTTGAAAATGAGCATCGTTCATATAATAAATCGTTGTTGTTGTCTTTGGCAAATAGAAAATCCTAAATATAACATTATTAAGAATATTGAACAATTTTAAATATATTTATGCTTAATAAATACCAGAATAATGTCTTCTACGTTTAAACTAATAGTTAGCTCTAAAAGTTCGCATAATCGCGCTTAATTTGCTTTATAACATTAAAATCGGAGAGCCAATATTTTCTTAACCTATAAAAAATCATCAAGTATCCTAGCAGCAAAATCACTACATTAACAAATATATATTTTCATCTTTCTCTAAAATTGTTATTTTGCTGCTTGGGATATATAGGTATGTGACATATGAGAATATCCGTCCCAAGCAGCAAAATCACAATTTTAGAGAAGGATGAAAATATATATACAGCCTGTCCCAAATTAACTCCGCACTATTGCTAACTTTGTTATTATTGGAGCTACGAAGTCGCTTAAATTAGCAAACTAGTAGGACTTTTTTTGCTGATTAAGTTAGTCAAAACAGAGAAACAATTGAAGAGCTAGTTTCTGAGATATTCACAAAAGCAACAAATTTTTAAATGGAACATCCTGTATATTTCAACATATTTTGAAAGAGGGTTAAATTCTAAACAAAAAGTAAAGTATACACTATCGTCCTAAATTTAAAAATAAGCGAATAAAATGCACTTAAACTCTCTGATTATCATTACTTTAATATGTAAGTAGTATTAAAGTAATGATAATCATAGAGTTTAAGTGCTTTTTATTGGCTTATTTTCAAATTTCTCTGTTTTGACTAACTTAATCAGCAAAAAAAATCCTACTAGTTTGCAAATTTAACCGACTTCGTAGCTCCAATAATAACAAAGTTAGCAATAGTGCCGAGTTAATTTGGGATACCCTGTATATTTGCTAATGTAGAACTGATTTTGCTACTAGGGGTTTTACTTAACAATTTTCGACTCACGCAAACTCATCTCTTTGCTGAGTAAAAGAATACATCTATACATAAAAGGAACACACCTAAAGATACTACAATAACGCCCGGTATTATCAACGTATTTAAAATGACTTTTATGTTAAGTGACATTTAAATGTCATCCAAGCGTATTATGAACATATTTAAAAAGCCATTTAAGGATAAACGCACATTTAAGCAAAATGCTCGAATTTCACCGCTTAACTACTAAAAGGGGATTTAAGGCATGCGTACTTACATTGATTTGCATATCTACATAACATCGAACATCGCTTGCAAAATTATTCCAAAATAAATATACAAGTTTATTATTATTATTAAATGTACAAGCCAGTTGTTCAGATATTATTTTTTGTCTTTTGTATAAATAAATAATTTTTAAATGAAATTTGAAATGGATTCTTTGTCAAGTAATAACAACAATTGATGGAATAATTCGTAGAAGACGACCAAAAATATCTAATGCAAAATCACAACCGTTTAACATATTATCTGATGATGAATTCTTTGAAAGAATCCAATTTACGAAAGAAGGTCGAAATTTTAGGCTATATTGAAGATAATATTAAGTATGATTCTGCAAGAAACCAATGATTTCAGTTACAGGTTTAAGGGCCGGTTGTACCAAAATCGGTTCAGCATTAAGATCAGCTGAACGACCGTTCAACGGTGAACTTAGTTCAAGCAAATATGCGTTGTACCATCATAATAACATTAACGTTCTACTGATCCTAATAGTAATTCTAGTAATTTAGGGAAATGTTGGCAACAAAAAGTGCCATTAGAGATTTGGCGGGATTATTTTCGAAGCGTACTTGTTGTGAGCCTTTCATAAGATTTTTATCAGTATTATTATTCAATTTTCCTTTTATTTTATAATTAAAATCACGTAAGAATATTGTATAGGTGATGGTTATGCAAATAATAGTGCAGGTGGTGGTTTTAATTTATAGTAGGTGATAGAAATGGCTTTGAAAGCGATAAAATTTTCAAGAGCAGCTAATTTTAATAACTATGAAGAGCTTTTAGTTGCTCTTGTTACAAAATATAAGCACATAATTGAGTGCGAGTACTGATGGTAGTAGTACTAGGGAGAAGAATGCTGCTTGGAATACGTTAGCAAAAGAATTTAATTCAAATTCTGGTGGGCAATTCAGTGCAATTGAAGAAATATACTCATTTTTTAAGCGTTCAATAGCAGATGCTACCTTCTTAATTACTCGACTGGCAGTACTTCTATCAACCCCAGTTAAATCTCCTGCTACTCTTAAACATTCTATTGCAAAGAATCGCAGAGCAATTAATACCATTTCAGCCGGGGAAAGTGTTCTATTTCTTTCATGATTGTCACATCTTTAGTTAATCTAAGCCTATCCAGAAACTCATTTTCAGACCACTTTTGAGAAAGACTGTTTCTTACTTTATAACTTTGTTTTCTTCTCCTGTTTAAACAAATTTCATACATTTCCAGAAAATCATTTTCTTCGTCACTAAATTCATTGTAGAAAATAATATCTAATTCGAATATATCTTTTTAACTACTTTTTAAACAAAACGTAAATTATGTGTTAGGTTTGTTATGTATGTAACATAATAATACACTTAATAGATGCCGTATGTAATAACTTTATTTATACAATACAAGGTTTAGCGTCTAACGCCATGAACATGAACATACTTCGCTTGCTTGTCGCTTACTACCATTGCATGCAGCGTTGCCAACCTATCAAATACATAACAATCCTCCGCGCGTAAGAATGGCAACTACACATATTTAAAGATCTAATCTAACAGGTTTCTTAATATTTCTTTTGGGCCTGGAAGAACTAACAGAGGCAATCGGATTCATATTAACTACTGCATCAGCGTTAGCTATTCCTGGTTCACAATCTCGATTATCAATATTAATACAAGTATAATGTTTATCATAATTTGTCTTATGTTTAGGATGACAGTTAACCATCTCTATATTAGTTTGTGCTGTTTTATTTATTTGATCTAAATGCCTTTTCCATACTAATTCTGTTTTGTCGACTTTACACAAATATACTCTTGACCCTAATATTTTTATGACTTTCGCTTTTACAAAACGTTTCTTATTTAACAACCTGTAGTCTCTAATATATACGTCTTCTCCCACCTTGAAAGCCTCTGATCTCCCCATTTTCATTACTTTATTTCGACTTCCTGCAGTAACATTTCCGGGTTGTAATTTATCGAATCTAATGCGCAACGATCTACCAAACATTAATGAAGATGGCGCTTTATTGGTAGTGCAATGCACACTGGTACGATAATCCAATAAATATCTTGCTAAAATGCAACTAATTGATGTATTTTTGTTTCTAACATCGTTAAAAGCTTTGGTTAAACCGATCTTTACTGATTTTACTAAGTTCTCCGCAGCTCCATTACTAGCTGGGTGATAAGGTGCTATTAACGTATGCTTAATTCCATTCTGAAAACAAAAATTTACAAATTCTTTCGAAATAAATTGCGGTCCGTTATCCGAAACTAATTGATTCGGAATTCCGAAACGTGCAAATATCAATCTCAATACGTTTATAGTTGCCTCGGTAGTAGTAGATTGCATCTCTATTACTTCCGGCCAACGACTGAAAGAGTCTATCAGAACTAAAAACATTTTATCCTGCGTAGGACCAAAAAAATCCACGTGAATCCGGTCAAAAACATGTTTAGCTGGGTTGTACGATATTACCGTTGCTTTCGGTGGTTCCGGCCTTACTTTATTGCAAGCGTCACAACTTTTTGCTATTAATTCGATGTCCGCGTCTATAAATGGCCACCAAAAGTAAGATCTTGCTTTGCTCTTCATCTTTACTATGCCACCATGTGCGGAATGCAATTCTTGTAACAGCTGCTTCCTAAATATTTCTGGTACCACAACTCTATGACCTAACATTATTATATCATTTTCTAAGGTTAAATTTAGTTTTCTAGCAAAATAAGGTTTCAATGAACTGTTCTCTCTGTGTAAATAATATGGCCAGCCCCCTTTAATGTTTTTGAATACTTCGACTAACACGGGGTCTTCCTGAGTTTGATCTCTTATGTGTTTGGCGAGTATCGGCATCTCGGAACTATCTATAACAAAATTCAAATAAGAACATTCTCTTTCTGAATTTTTTTTGTGATCTATCGGCAAACGCGACAAACAGTCCGCATTAAAATTCGAAGTTCCTTTGATGTGTCGTATTGTAAAATCAAAACTGTTTAAAAACGCTGCCCATCTTTGTAAACGACTTGCTGCCATGGTAGGTATACCTTTTTTGTCTCCAAAAATGTAAATTAAAGGCTTGTGATCAGTCTCTATAATAAAGCTATGGCCACATAGATATTGATAAAACTTTTTGACCACGAAGAAAATAGCTAATGCTTCTTTATCGATCATTGAATATCTACATTCTACTGGACTTGATGTTCTAGAAATATAACCTACCGGTCGTTCACTCCCGTCTGGAAAAATGTGAGATAAAACTCCGGCTATACCGTATGAACTTGCATCGCATGCTACTTTAATAGGCAATTCCGGATTAAAATGAACCAGTACCTTCTCTGAAGCCATGATTTCCTTAATCCGTGAAAATGACTCACTACATTTCGAGTCCCATTCAAACTGTGCATCTTTTGCTAGCAAATTACATAATGGTTTTAATAGGGTAAAAACATTGTGTATAAATTTTGCGTAATAATTTACCATTCCAATAAAAGATTTGACTTGAGTGACATCCTTTGGTACAGGACAGTTTAAAATAGCTTTAACCTTTGACATATCTTTTTTTAATCCGTCTTTATTTATTATATGCCCTAAATATTTGATTTCTCTTTGAAAAAAAATACATTTTTCTTGCTTAAGTCGTAGACCAGCACTCTGTAATTTTTTGAAAACAACATTTAAATTTTCTAAATGCTCTCGATCGTTGGTACCTGTGACTAAAATGTCATCTAAGAAAAAGACTACTCCTTTAACACCTTGTAATACTTTTTCCATGATTTTTTGAAAAATCGAGCATGCTGGTTTAGTGCCGAAAGATAAACGTTCCATTTTATAAATACCTTTATGCGTGCTCCATGCGAGTAACAATTTTGTCGTTTCTTCCAATTCCAATTGGTTGTAAGCATGACTTAGGTCTAGCTTTGAAAACTTCTCTCCGCCTTGAAGAGCTGCAAATAATTCCTCTATTCTGGGAAGTGGGTACTTGACATCTTCCAGGTAAGGATTAACTGTGATTTTGTAATCTGCACATAATCTTAGTGTACCATCCTTTTTAAGAACAGGCACTAAGGGAGTGCCCCAATCGGAAGTGGGTATAGGTGTGATTCTACCTGCTCCTTGCAATCTATCTAATTCTTTTTCTACCTTGTCCTTGTAAGCTAAAGGTAAAGTTCTAGGTTTACAGAACTTTGGCTTAACATTATTAATTAAATTTAATTTAATCTTTTCGTATTTGAAAAGTCCAATTTCTTCTTTAAATAAATCTTTATATTGAAAAATTAAACTATTAATACTGCTAGTATTTGACAAACTATTCTCTAAATTTAATAATTTATTTTCTCGTGAAAAAGCATTTAAATGAAATGTGGAAAGTAAATCTCGTCCTAACAATGGAGGACCATTACCCTTAATAACTAATAAATCTACATTCGTAACAATATTGTTAACTTTAAGTGAAACTCGTAACATTCCAGATGGATAAATGTCTGTACCATCATAAGCTTTAAGAACTGTATCACATTTACTTAATTTAATGTTTTTAAAATAATTTATATATGTACCATAATTAAGTGCAGAAATAGCAGAACCTGTATCGATATCCATTGTGATTGGAATATCATTTATGTGCACATTAACTTTGTATTTGTGTTCTAAGTCTACATCATTCTTTATATTAAAAAGAGTTTTCTCATCTACATTTGCAGAAGAATCCGATGAATTTTCATCGTCACCCTCTGTCTTTTGCAAAAAACATTGCTTATTGTTTTTACATACTTTTGCAATATGACCTACCTTACTACAAATTTTGCATTTATAAGATTTATAATTACATTTACTAAAATTATGGTTAGGTTTACCACAAGCAAAACACATGGGTCTTGAGTCCGTCTCTGGGTTGTTTACTTCTTCGGAATCTCCCTTGGGCTTACTGCTAACTTGTTTCTGTGGTTCCCTTGAAATTGTTGAATGTTTAACACTTTTTCTTTTCATTTGAAAAATGTCCCTTGGTACTTGTGTACTAAGGTTAATTGATGCTTCCTTCTGAACTGCAATATCCAATATATCTGTCAAGCTTTTCTTACTGGGTCCTCTTCACACATTCTGTCAAGAATTTTCCCTTTACACATGCTTGTTACGAACTTGTCCTTTAACACTGAATCTAAACTAGCACCAAACTTACAATTTACTGATAATTTTTTGATTCTGGCATACCACTCGTTTATTGTTTCATCCAATCGCTGTTGTGCCTCGTAAAATTTTATTCTTTCGTTGAAAGTCGATACACGCCTTGTGTACTGGCTTCTTAATATTTTACATAATTCTTCGTACGTCTTGGTGTTTGGTGCATTCGGATAGCATAAATCGCGAAGCGTTGTATACACTACTGAATTTAATGTGGTGATAAGCACGGCTACTTTTTTTTCTTCTGTAATGCTGTTTGCAATAAAATTTGATCCAACTTTTCTTCATAAATATTAAAATCGTCCCTCGGATTAAATTCTGGAATATTTCCCAGTAACGCCATTGTTGTTCGCCTTGACCAACCGTTTATGGAAAACTAACTTCTTATTAACACTTCGTTAATACAATAAAAAAAACTTATTCCAATTTATTCCTCGTCGCCAGTGTTATGTATGTAACATAATAATACACTTAATAGATGCCGTATGTAATAACTTTATTTATACAATACAAGGTTTAGCGTCTAACGCCATGAACATGAACATACTTCGCTTGCTTGTCACTTACTACCATTGCATGCAGCGTTGCCAACCTATCAAATACATAACAGGTTAGGTAATCAGCTTTGAACCAGCTTGAACCACCAAAACTTGCCGTTCAACTTGACCGGCCTTGAGTAGCTTGATCCCAGATTTATTTTGTTGGTACAACGGCTCCTTCTAAGTAGAACCAGGTTCAACGCTGAACTTGCGTTGAACTACGTTGGTACAACCGGCCCTAAGTACGACACAACTACTGGAAAACGTGCACAGGCACACTGCTGACAACTTCAGAGAGTTCATATGTCCTAAATTCGGATTACTTGGACTAATACCATTACCAACATCTCAAAATTTTACATTTAGTTAAATGCAGAGAAATAGAGTAGGGGAGAACGCGCTTCGACGAGTGCGCATCCAGTTTTAAGCAAACGCTATTGTGGTCGCCATTTTGCAGGGTAATTGGGCACTTGTGTTGTTGTAATTGTCAAGCTTGGAGGTTATTTTTAATTAATTGTATTAAAAAGGACTTGTGTGTGTTATTAACATGTCGTGCTCTGTGTTGGGCTGCAGTAACAGTCGAAGATTTAAGCCGGAAGGCATTTCTTTTCACACGTAAGTTTGTTTACATTTTTCTAAGTCAATGAACTTTACATGCGAATTGTTGAGCTAGGTATAAATATTACCGTAATAGAATGAAAGAATTGCATCTTTAAGAGCGCGATTAATTCTGCACTATTTGTAGATTTCCACGGGGTGATTCATTGAAAATGTGGTTAGATGTGCTAGGAAAAAATGTTGAAACGTGGACCTGGTCCAAAAATAAAGTTATTTGCTTGTGAGCAACCTTCAAAATGGCGGAATTCAATTTAACTTAGTTGGCGCATCTTTAAGCGCGTTCTCCCCTACTCTATTTCTCTGGTTAAATGCTGGTTAAATGTACTTCATAATACCCTTGTTTATTAATACTATAGTTATACAACTGAAGGTTAGTTCGGGTAGGTAGCCAACAGAGGGGTTGGGCAGTAGGATGTGCCCATTCATAAATTTCTCCCGCTAAATTTCTTATAGTAAAAGCAGTTTCTCGTAGTAGTAAAGAGAAGCCAATGGGAGCCTAAAGGAAGTGACGCAATTATCCAATTACACCAATCGTGTTTGTTACAATTTTGTAGGCGTTTTGCTTTAGATTTAAATATCTTAAAATATTTTGAATTAAGGGATATGATCAGTCTACTGACACTAATTTTTCAAATTCCAAAAATAAGTGATGATGTGATTGTGGATGTTAAATGTTATTCTAAAATACATATTGCATGACGATGTAACGAAGAAATGTCATTTTTCCTATATATTTTATCTTATAATTGACAATGATATTGCAGTTCAAGCTGAAAAAGGTTCAAAGTACTAACCTTTAATAAAATCTTTGCTTGGTTATGAATTAGTTTGTTTGTATACCTTGTTGGGTATGTACTATCCTCAACAATAATTGATGATTATTCATTCAGACTTGTATCATGGCAGTTGTTGTTACGATTCAGGCCTAGATAAAATAAAAATAACTAGAACCATAATAAAATAAGTAATGTCAAAGCCGAGTACATTTAAGTGTGTATCTAAATAACTTTTATGAAGTGATATACCTCACTTCAACCAGTATGAAGGCTAAAATTCTACATATATAACACAATAAAATCCATGAAGATTCCAAACAATTGCAATTAAACGTGGGTGAAAGAAAAATTAAATAGTAGAAATACAAGTAAACTAGTTTTGTTTGATAACCCCTACGTAACTTCAATTATTAGGAATTACTATTACTGAAAGCAATTTTTAAAATCGCAGGTAAATATATACAAATTGAAGAAACGTCCATATACAGACCACGTGTAGGCAGTACTTACTATATTGATAATTACCAAGAATGTAAATGTATAATGAAAGTTGCTGCGACTTCCCTGATGAGATGAAGTATTGTTGGTGTAAAAGCAGGATTAATTATAACACTTCTACAGTAAGAAGGATAGTGTTTCTATTATAATAATAAATTTATTATATCAATAATAAGATATACATACAGTTTACACAATAGCACATCAAGCAAAAATGTAATGATAACGTCAACACAGGGCTAATTTATGTCATTGACATTGTAGAAGCTTCTTGAAGGAGAATGTCCTTTATTTTCTCTTTAGATACGAAGGAGGGAGTGGCGTTGAGTATATTTCATTGGCTGAGCACTTTCATTTGCTTTCATTCATTCGTATTAATCCATTTGAAAGATATCAGAGGACGACACTTTACTACATAAGAAATATTTACAGTTTTCTCTAGGTTGTATAACTATAGTATTTATAAACAAGGATAATACAGAACACCCATTTAAAAGGGCATTTAATTTAAAGGTCTTTTAAGTAAAACTGCTTTTAATAAAAGATGATAATACCGGGCGTAAAAGTAATGTGGTGATTTTTTTTCAAATCTGGCAATTTCACTTTACAAAAATCTGGGGACATTTATTTTTTTCAAGTGCCAACCCTCCAATGATCTAATACTATTATCATGCTGATCAAAGCCTTTTGGCCAATGTCATTAACAATTTTAGTTTATCCCCCACCTGCAATGGCGCTAGTGAGCGCTAGTCTCATAGATATGTTTTATTTCGGAGTTTGGTGCACATGCTTATAGCACTTTAGTTGGCAGTAGTGCTATTCTATTAATTGACATCTGAGCGTGCATTTGAGTCATCAGACATCAATTGTTGGTTGTGTTTACGCCATTTAATCTTATTATTGAATTTAGTACATTACATGGTACAAATATATAAGGTATGTTCTAGCGCAGCTTCCTTATGACGTCAATTGGATGCAATTTCGTCATACCACTGATATTAAGAAAAGAAAGATTACTCTTGAATAACCACAGATGTAATAGTATATAGATAGCTATATAAAGAATAATAAAATAGACATAATATATAGCACAGTTGTTTACGAATGTGTAACTAAATTAAATTTCTTTACAAATTACCTGTTTAAAAACTCATAAAGCAAAATAATAAGATTGTATTATTGAAAAATCTCCCACTGGATATTATGTAGCACTTTGGTTTACGAAACCTGTTTTAGTCGTTTGATAATACAATTTGTAATTACTTTACTGACAAAGTAATTTATCACAAAATAAATTTATGACTTGAAATTGTGCATTTTATGTAGTATATTGCTTTAAATTACTGATACCAATGAATATTGCAAAAGTTGAAAGTATTATAGTAAGAAAACTATTGGTTTAATATTGGATTTTCGTTTATTAATTGTTAATTGACAGGTAATAAATAAAACAACAGATATGGTTACTTTTTTTTATTGGTAAATTTTATTGTTTTTTTTTGTAATTTTCTTTTTTGTTGATAATTATTTTTATTTATCTCTTTTATACGTATGTAAGTTCTTACTCTAATATATGATTCCACAACTTCTTGTGGCAAACTAGTCTTAATATTTTGTACCAAACGCTTTATTATGTTGGTATTTTTGTTAATCGATTTCTTATGGAATTCATTAAACATTTGTTCAGCGTCTTCTGCCATTTTCTTCATAATAGCATTCGGCTGACGTAGACACCGCCTGGAGACTAATCCAATCCAGTTGCTTTCTGGGGATTCAATCTGAGTATCATCATGTAACGAGTATTTGCTTCTGAACTTATGTGCTATATATCCCGCTATATAGTATAAGCCTTGCTTCGCAATATCCCCGGTAGCAGAGGTTGCGGAATGGATTCTTTCGAATTCCGTCAGCAAGTCCATAAATTCCTCATTTATGTCATCCTCAGACACCCTGACAACATTTTCTTCAAAATCTCCAGTTTCTTGCACAAAAGGTTCCAAAACTGTAGTTAAGTTAAGTGTTGCGTCTGTAGTTAGTAACTCTACTACAGACGTATCTTCCTGTGTGTTGACATTTTCTGAAAACACAACAGATGAATGCTTCCCAAGAATGTACCATCTCAATCGATATTTGAATTGTAATGCACTAGGGTGGTCATTGGTGGATCCCATAGCTCGCATATATGAAAAAAAATTTTCTATTATATCTTGATTCAGACGTCTAGTAATTATGTACTCAATATTAAAGTTTGACCTTAAATATTGATATAAGTTTTTTAGAGAGCTGTTATTTTGTAGTATCGCTTTTTGAAAAAACATTAAACTTTTTCTTGTACCGACTCTTATATTTTGTATTAATTTAGTCATTTTTTCTATTTTATCCAGTTGGTTTTCAATATCAACACCATATGCATTGGCAGCAATATCAAATTTGGTTTGAGTATTGAACAAATCAAACCAATCGTTAATGATATTAATTATGTCACTAATTTCAGCGCATGCAATATCTGGCATTAAATTATGTTCACCACACCACCTTATCGCTAGCGCCACTGTACGTGAGAGACATTGCACAGCATATTTTACTTTCTGCCTTTGGTTGCCAATTACATCGATGTGAACCTGTGTAAGCTTATGGGCAAGTTTCAAGTCACCTTCCTGTAGGTCAACCAATTTCTGAAAGGGCTCCTTCGTGATCTTTGTATTATTTATGGTGAACCCATGATCAAAAAGATTATTTCTAATCAATTTGATTAAATGTGGCACATCAGCAAATACAAAAATCTTTTTCCCTTCATCAGAAGGATGAGTGAAGGATTCACTTTCATCGACAGCTACACCAACCTTCATATTTTTCCATAATTTTCTGTTTCCAGGTCCTAGATCCGAAACAACAGCTACAACAGTGTACTGTATTACTTCTAATTTACATATAATATTTCGGAGGACTTCTACCGACATACCACAGTCGTAATCATAGTATATTACTTGCTTCCATGCCGAAAACAAGCCACGTACCATAACGGTTTGCACTGTTTTGTGCGGTCCTACAGCCTGTTCCCTTTTGCGATCGAAACATATTTCATTAGAGACGTACATCTCGTCAAAAGAAAGTACACACAATCTGTCGCGCTCGGTATACTCATTTGCCTTATATTTCATAATTAGTAAAACCTCTTCCAGAATACCTGGTTTCAATTCCAAACTTGTCGCCCACTTCCTTAAGGTTGATAAGCCTGGCAGTGGATATTCTCTGGTAGTTCTTAAATATCTGTAGGCTTTAGGACTTACGCTTCGAAGCGAAATTGCCGAGGAAATATCTTCAGCAGTCCATTTTGCCTTCATTTTTGTCTTTGATTTTATTAGTCGTATTTGCCCCGGTGTAAAATATTTCTCTAAAATTCTATTGAGGTGACATATTTCTTCAGTGAGGTAGGCCACCTTTTCCTGTAAGGTCTGTATTTTCCCTTGCGATAGAAAATATTGTTCCTTCCAATGTGATAGTGTGTCTTCAGGGTTTTCGGTTGAAGTAGATGGTCTGCATTATAAAATCAAAATTAGAAATGCTCAATACATAAATCATTCGTTATACTATCTTTCACAAACTTGATTTGTTTCATTTTTAAAAAAATGCATATTAAAATATATATTACAGAATTACTGTTTTTAGCATATTCAAATTATTTATTATACACCATAATCTTAATCAATAAAGTCTACAACATTATTACTTACATAACAGCTTATGGCCAAGCATTTCAGTAAAAATGGAACATAGGTATATAGTAATATGTATCAAATAAGAAGTATATAGAATAATTAAATAAGTAAGACTGATTTGTGTACTGTTCGGGCATATGAAAATAGGTATTAATGTGAAGGTAATGATTAAAATCGATAATTTTCTTTCTGTAATTCCTTAATATCATATGTAACAATGATCATTCTCCCTTACAGATTATATTACAGACAATGAATGCTATACTTTTTTAAGTAAAATATCAAAATTTTTACTGACAAAAAGTTTTTATTCAATCAATGAATATTTGAATAATAATTTTATTGATATACAATTTTAATTTGTTTGTCTGTATATTTTGACTTTTCATGTAATGATTTTATTACATTGAATAAATATTATTATTATTATTATTATTATTATTATTATTATTATAAATTACATCATTAATGATATATATATATATATATTTACTTAAATGAAAAAGCTCCAGGTTTTGTAAATGCTACTTCACAATATTTTTCTGTTTCGCATGTTTGGTTTCTTCTTTCCTCGGGAACAATAGAACAACTAGAACAAATTATTAAAATTAGAATGCTTTGTTTATTAAACATGGTAAGGTAGTATTGCTAACCTTATTTATTTGTTAAAAGTATGAAACAGCAATTTCTTTAAGTATTTTTACATTGCACACCACTTCAACATTACAAGACTATTTAAAACATTTTGAGCTTTTAATTTGACAGCTTATTTGAATACAACTCTTTTCATAATAACTATGCTTTGACAACTCCACTAACGAGTTAAATTTTTCCTTACCTTGTTGAGGAATCTTCTTTTGGCATAGAGAATGTTACTTCTGTATCTTCTACAGTTGGAGGTAACAGGTCGATTTCTTCCGATGGATTGATGGAATAACTGTAATAATTCATTAAATAGGTAATACTTTTTACATTGGCATATAATACATAGGTTATTATTAGGTTCATTGCTTCATACAAACAAATTTATTTGTATTTTTTTAAATACAGTATAAGTAGTGATTATATGAAGGTATGTATTACAGATTAACATTCTTCCTCTGCAACATCCTACTCTGTATACTAAATAATTTAAAAGTAAGTACACTCATGCGTTATTTCATATCTGTTACCTTGATGTTGATGGTTGTAAAGTCGAGTAATTTACAGCAGCTTCACTATGTGTATGTATATACAATGTGGGAACAGCTGTTTTATGAAGTATTTGGTACGATTTTATATATTTCTCTCTCATCTGTCGATTATCTAAATACCACTTCTCATATGCGTCTCTTGCAAAATGAAGTGAACATATATAATCTGTAAATAATAACATCATTAAAAGGTACACAAATACGTCCAAATACAAAACCTACGATTTCTTGTGTTTTTTATCCTTCTACCACAGGCTTGTATCCACTGCTGAGATAAGTTTCGATCTTTAGGAAAACGAAAATATTTAATATTCCTTCCTCGAGTGTTTTCTGACCTGCTTTTGCAGCTCAAGACACAGCAGCTTACCATATTAGATGAGCTAAAGGTAGAGGCAAATGTATTGCTTTATAATACAATATTTAATAAACTCATTACCTTCTATGTTATAACCTCTTCTTAAGTTCTAAATAAATCAAATTAAAAGTCTTTGGCTTAATGAAAATATTCACAAATCTTAATAACTACACTAAACATATAAAATAATAATTATAATGACACAAAATACGATATAATCGGATATAACTCTTCGAAATCTAAATATAAACAAAGCACAAACTCAAAACTACAAACATGTGATGGATGACGCAACACATATGACGAAATTGCATCCAGCGCAGAAATAGGCGAATTTGAGTCAAAGTTGTAGCATACCTTATATATTTGTACCATGGTACATTAGTTCCGTGAATTATATATATTTATCTATGTTTATCTTGTATATATATTAGTTATTTTATAGTATTTTTGGTTTAAGGTGTATGTACATAGTTTTTATTTGTGCGTCTAATATTTCTGTATATAAATACTATTTTGTGTAAATAATTTTCAAATTTGATTGCGAGTTATACACTTTTGCATCATGGTAAACCAGTGTTGTGTGACAACTTGTACAAACACAAGTAAAGAGGTACCTATGCATCGTTTTCCGCACTTGGATCTTGAGGTATTTCTATATACTATTAACAAATATATCAAACTTATTTGAACTTTTTTCGTTGTTTTGAGCAGGTCTACAATATATGGATTCAAAGAATAAACAATGAAAAATTAAAAAAGTTAAATCCCGATCAGGTGCATAGGAATTATCGTGTGTGTCATGCACACTTTAGTGATTATTGCAAACTTCCACTTGAACATGCAGTTAATCGAAGAATTTTAAAGAATTGCAGCTTACCTACAATAAATTTACCAGGTATGTAATATATATTCACATTTTATGTTTAAGCTTAGTGCTCTGTCAGTAATTATTTAAAGTATCGAAAGTGTAGCGTAACAGATAGGGAAGCATGAAGACATAGCACATTGCAGAAACGAACCAATAACTTATATCAAGATTGTATTTTAAGAATCATTATATACTTATTTATATTTGTTTTTTGTAATTAGTGAAATTGTTAAATTATTATAAATGTTATTGTTTTCTGTGTTAGGTTTTCAAGGATCTAATACTTACGAGGAATCACTACTACCATGGTCATCTCCAATCTACTCTGCCTCTACATCAAAGCTGTTTGAGGAAACAGCATCTAAGCATGTGACAGAAAATGTTGGTGCAGCCAGCACTTCTAGAGGTAGTATAATGTTTATGCAATTATTTTTCATATTTTATATATTAATATATACATGTATGTATGTAATATTCTTTGCAGTGATAGCAACCGCTGCAATACAGACTCCTCCACATTCACCTCAGTCTGCTATAGCTGAAACACCAAAATCACGAATGGGTAAGGTACAACTGAATAGTCTACAACTATTATATGACTTTTAAATTACACGGACATTAAGATTATTTCTTTGTTCTCAGATCTAAGGAAGAAAGTTCGTATTCTACAGACAGTTGGAGTGCGCAGGTGTAATCAACTAACACCAAAAGCAAGGAAATTATACAGACTCACAAAAACCTTTCGGGGCATAGCTAAACAATTATATAAAGAAAATTGTAGTAACAAAGAACGCTTGGAGAGAGCATCAGCGTTCTCGGAAACTGAAGATTTTATTTAAAGTACTGTGAACCAAACTACATATTCTTTTATAATGTCACAATTAAGGTTGCAAAAGAAAAAACCGAAGAGCAGAAGATATTCTTTAAAAGAAAAAATATTTGCTCTGACACTATACAAAAATGCTCCAAAGAATTATAAACTTCTAAGAAAAATTTTTGCTCTTCCAAGTAAATATACGTTAATGAAATTGTTGATCCAAGTGCCTTTGGCATGTGGCATTAATGAGGAGATAATGAAGAGTTTGCAAGAACATTTTCAAAAACTCCATCCATATGATAGATACTGTACTATCATATTTGATGAGATATCATTAACACCAAATTTATCTTACACCCCACATTCTGATTGCTTTGAAGGTTTTGAAGATGTTGGAAATGAGAGGAGGAGAAAGTTTGCAGACCATAGTTTAGTTTTTATGGCCAGAGGAATTCGCAAGGCATGGAAACAACCACTTTGTTTTTATTTTGTTGAAAGTGCAATGAAAAAGTCCGATCTTGTTTCTAAAATAAAGGAAATTATCAGAGCCACTGTAAAGATTGGACTAGTACCAGTAGCAACTGTATGTGACCAGCATCAAACTAATATAGGAGCCTATAGTGAGTTGCTGAAACAAACAAATGAAGAGTGTTTACGAAACAATGTGGAAAATAGATACAATGGCTTTGTTGTCGATGAAATAGAGATTATACCCCTTTTTGATCCACCTCATTTACTTAAAGGGCTACGCAATACATAATATGTTGCATTATGATGTGAAATTTGTATGTAAGGCTGACAAAGAACAAACAGCGAGATGGGAAGATGTGAAGATCTATGAGTGTGACCATCCTGAACAAGATTTCAAAATGTGCGAGAAGTTGACGGATAAACACGTATATGAAGATAAAATGAATAAAATGAAAGTTAAACTGGCAGCACAAGTCTTCAGTCAAAGAGTTAGTGCACTAATGCGAAATTTACCAAGGCTAGGTATGTTGTTCTTATTGTATTATGTTGGACAGCATTCATATAAACATTTTTCAGGTGTTAATTTGTTATCGCACACTGCCGTGGATACTGCTGATTTTTTATTATTCGTAGACTATCTGTTTGATAGTGTTAATGGGGATAAATTAATTTCAACAAAAAAATTTAGATGTTCAATAACCTCTACAAGTCCACATATGAAGTTTTATGACGAAGCAATCACAGTTTTGAGCACTGTCAAATTTATTAACAAAAATGGAAATATCGTTGCCGTGCCTACCACGCAAAACTGGATTAGGACACTAAAAGGTATTAAGTACTTGTGGAGTAAAGTTAATACTGAGTGGAGTGCACTGGAGCACAAAACAAGTAAAAAGACTGTAGTGCAACATCCTCTAGTTTTTCTCAGCCCGAGGAACCTGAACCAAGACCCAGTGGAGAACTTTTTTGGGTGCATACGAAGTCATGGTGTCAGAAATGTCAACCCGTCATGTACGTCTTTCAGACAATCTTTCACTTCCCTTATAGTAACTAACTTCTTGTCAAAGCACTCTCCAGGGGCCAACTGTGAGCCAGATAATTGTGAAGAAGCTCTTGACACACTGACGGTTTTTTTGCAACCACATCAAAGGTTCAATAATCGTGACAAATCCAGTATCACGTTAAATACTGCTAATACAGTTACATATACAACCCCAGTAAGAGGATATATTTCTGGATTTGTAGCAAAAAAAATTATAACAGCAACCCATAGCTGCAAAACATGTAAACGTGAGTTACTTACGACGAGCAAACAGAGTCCGGAATATGAACTCATTAATATTAGAGCTTATACCTCTAAGTCATTGACGGCTCCAAACACGTCATTTATGCAATTATTTTCTAAATATATATATAACCTACGTTTGTATACTGATAAATATGCACATATAGTCGGATTCAAGAAAGATGATCCCTGCGTCATTTTTTAATATCGTATGATTCAAATCAATACTTCGCCATCATGATAAGTACTGTAAACTATAAAATGAACATGGAAATTATAATGATGACATCCTACGTTTTCCGGTTAGATTGATCGATCTAATTTTAGGTTATGTATAATTAGATAACTAAGTTAGATAATCGCCTTTATCGTTTATTAAAAATATGTAATATAAACTCAATAGTCTTTTAATGTACTAAATTTAACATATGCCAAAATACAAATGATAATAGAACTTTATTGAGAAATAACGTGGGTACAAAACAAACAATAAATACAATTTATTATTATATTTTAGAGCTTTCTGTCGCTTTTATATGGGGCCTTTTCATCCCTGGACTAGATAGAACAGGACTATTTAGTGATCGGGCTTTAATACGTTTTACTGAAGCTACTCCTACCTTCAATGCATCTGCTACTCGCTAAAAGATATTCATTAGAATTTGTAAAATATTAAATCTCACAATGTTTACCTGTTGTACAGATGTAAGGGATATTAGAGGACCACAATTAACCTTCTCGTGCTCGAAATATTCTAATAAATTTAAAACGAGTCCTTGAGCTTGTGACCGTAATGTTTTACCGCGTCGTGACATTCTGGTTTAATAAAGATTGAAACAACAAACAAATTGTGAAACGATCAAACTACTAGAAATGTCAAAGCGTTAATGTCAAAGCCAAAACGCTAAACGGAAGTGTATGAAATAATACAGCGCATGCAATCACTCCGTCTTTGTCTTGCTCAAATAAATTCTATGAAACGTATGTCGTGCTTGCATCGCACTGAAAACACATGCACTCGCTTATGCTATCCTTGTTATACAAGTTGATACTATTTCTTATTCGGATATAGACATAATTCTTTGATAGAATTATATAGTAGTGACGCAGGGATCATCTTTCTTGAATCCGAGTGTATGAAGGATATTAGATCGATTTTGTATACCGTATTTGATGTAAACGATTTTAATTATTTTACGTGTAAGGATCACAGTATATTTAGTATGTTTAAAAAGTATTTAGTTAGATTTTATCTATTTAATTTTGCCAGAAACATAAATTTATCCTTAAGAGGCCTAGACCAACATAAGAGAAAGGATTTATATGAGCCATTAAGGCTTATGGCATGCAGTAAGTATGGCAAAAAATACAAGAAAAAATAAAGATTATTATTATTATTATTGAAGTTTTATTTACCAAAGTAAGCTTTCTTGACTAATAATTTCGACATTTTAATTTATGTGTTATTCATGTCATATTACGACATGAATAACACAAATTAAAATATAAAATAACTGAAATCTAAATAAATTTTGAAAATAAAGCCGCGCAAATTTAAAAATTGTTTAGTTCTTCCCCCACGCACAATGGCGCTGCAAGAGTCGAAAAAATTTACTATTGCCGTACCTTAACTATTTATGTATTTTATCTATGACTATTATACTGCAACCCACTGACTCTGAACGAATATGTTATATGCATTTGGGCGTATTGTACGTAAATAATTGTGGTTTACTTTTAGGCAATATATAAAGAATCCTTTGCTTTATTAGTGTTTTAAATCTTAAAGAATATTATAATAGATCAAGTAGGTGTTATTAGACAACTTACAAAAAGCAACACAGAACGTAACCTACATGAAAACAGTCGGAAGAAAACTAATCTGTCGTTGCTCCACCATCTTTATTTTCAATATCTAGATATATTGTGACCTCTATACTACACACATAAATCAAACATCGTCGCTTTGTATGTTGTATATAAATTAGTAGTTGTGATGGCTGATTAAACTGAAAATTGTGATGTGAATACAACGTTGCTGTCGTTAAATACATCCAGTACAAAGGAAATGGACGATTTTGTAGATGATAAAGTCCACGTCTCGGAAACTGTTATTATTGCAGACAATTTTGAATTGCAAGACCACATGAAGTGGCATGACAAGATAGAATATGAGGCATCCACTATTTTAGACAATATTAAGACAGAATTGCCATCATCTGATGGACAATATAACGTAATAAATGACCATGTTAAATTTGAAGGTGGAAACAGTGCCTATGAGATAAAAATTGAAGTAGATAATGGACTTCTCTGTAAGTAAAAGCATAATTAAGTTTATCACAACTGCAAAATAACTCAATTACTTCTTATTGTAATCATACTCTGCAGGTTCTTCAGACTTTTTCATTTTATTGAAAATGCAATTATTTTTTTAAAAAGTGTTTTGGGCCCATTAAGCCAAGTAATAAACATTTTTATTTTTAAATTAAAATACACGTCATTGACAATTGCACGTCATTGATCACATTTACATGTTATCATAACTACTATACTCCATTCAGTCTAAGAATAAAGCATTGGGAAAGATAGGGCTTAAAATAAACGTTTGTGATTGGTTGAAATCGAGTGTGCATTTACACCGGCAAAATAATCGCATTTAGCTCGTTCTGTCAAAAATTTGTTTACTGACAGTTTTGTTCAAAGATTTTGTCGATTTCCGTATTTTACATAGTTATTTGTTGTTAATATTCTTAAAAAATAGTTCTTCTTAGAACTCGCAAGTGAAATATTCATTTGTTAAGGTATTTTATCAATTTCGTTAACTTTCTTTTCGTAATCGCTAATATTCTATAGTATGGCGGAAGCAGTTTTACCAGGTCCTTCAAAAAATCGTAAAGGGAAACACATAAGATCTGGACAAAGGCAAATGGCTTATAATGTGTACATTAAGCATAAAGACAATATGTCTAAAACAGCTGCAGTCAATCAAACAGCAGAGGACGTGGGTATTAATAGGAATACAATGTACTGCATTATTAAAGAAATGGAATTATATGGAGTTCCAATTTCTCCTCCAAGAAAAAGAAATTATCGTCATACTTACAATAAATTGGATGAAGCACAAAAAAGTACAATTAGACGACATGTGCATTCCTTTTTCTTGAGGAATGAGTTACCAACTTGTATAAAAATGTACGTAAATGTCAAAATATAATGATATCAGATATGTATATCCCTGCTATCCATCTGACAGTAAACATATGTTTTACTTGTTTTCAAAATACAAAGTTCATCGTGTAAACTGTGCTCATATTGTAGCGCCATCTACTTTATTCTTAGACTGAATGGAGTATAGTGAAACTAAAAAGGTTATTTTGTTAAATTTTATTTGAGGGCTTTTATTTCATTAATTTAGATAGAAAATGTATACATTAATTGTAATGTATGTATTCATGGCAAATAAACACCTAATTTCCGTTTCATTTTAAATTTCTGTCTTACATATTTTTAATAGACTAAGAAATATTTCAATTCGGTGTTGTCAGATAAATCATATCTGTCAAAAAGACGTGTGTTGCACAGACTCAAGGATTGTATAAGAACATGTTCTTATACAATCCTTGGCACAGACTAAACAACCCAGACCGGCAACTACTTGAAAAAAAAAATATCCAAGATCTTCTATCCTTGTCACACATCAGTGAACTTGGTACGAAGATGGCGCTAGCAGCATATTGGCGCGAAATTTGAAATGAGCTTGTTCTTAGAATACGCTTATTCAATAGGCTATTTATGTAACAGAAACATACACAAAAGTTACTAAAACTATGGTAATAAATATTACTTACTGTAACAATTATAGCCATAGTTTAAGCCTCTTATGTGTAATTTTGTAGTGTTACATATTAAATATGTGATATATAAATATTAATCTTTTACTTACATGCATTATAACATCCCTCTTACGGTTACCTATTAGACACAATAAACTACTACTCTATTAAAGATTAAGAGAAATATAATAATCTAATAAGTGAAAACTGTCAAGGAAAACATAGGTATATAATAATAGTAGTTTTTATTGAAACATATACTTATACAATAAAACATATTAAAATTAAATTACACAACTAGTAATGAGTAATTTATACTCACTTGTCGAGATAGACAGGAAACCTGTGCATTTTGTTAACTTCACCCTGCCCAAACCCGCACACTAAACACTTGGACATCATACTTGTATCAACATATAATTAATATGGTACTATGTACGACAAAGGATTGCAAAAATATGTCACACGTGTCAAATTTGAAATGTAGTTTTGAATGACATATAACCACAGCATAACAAACATTTCAATTGACGCTAGCGCCATCTCATCTCCAAGTTCATTGAATCTGACAAAGATGGTAGAGTATTGAAATTTACGTTTGCTAAACAAGGATGAGTAGTCTGGATAAAATCTAGGACTAAATTGTTTAGTCTGTGTGTGTTGCGTATATTTTGCCTGTCACATTTGCATGTTCATTTTTGCTTTGATATAAATTGTATAAAAACAGTTCTTCTTCGAAATGTACATCCTGTTTATTATCTATTTACGTCTTCTGAATATAATGCCGAAAGGTTTATGTAAACAGTTGAAGCTTTTTACAAACTTTTCTATAATCATCTGATTAATGAGAATAGCATAAGTATTGGTTATTTTTAATTTTATTATGGATACGTTATGAAACATTTATGGTTTTTCGACAATCTAAATCAATATAATAAATAAGTTGAGAAAGGCTGAAGTCTTAGAGCATTTCAATTACAATAGTATATGGTAGAAAGCACCAAACAATCGGCCTTCGTCATCAAAATCCATGATGTAACAGTTGTAGTACTCAATGTTAGTATTGTGATCGACGAATAAAATTTAGGATTTCTGAAGTTTACTTTGAGGTTATAATTGCATCAAAATTTACCAAATTTTCTGAATGTAAATTAAATACTTTTTGATAAACTAAAACAATGTATTCTGTGAGTATAATGAAATAAAACTACATCTTGAATTCACCATTCCACTTAATAAATAGTAAAAATAAAAAATCAAACTCTTTCAGGATTTGTCGACCTTTGTGTTTCACTATTAATCAAAACACATTCGCATTTGTCAAATGAGTGTCACCTTTTGTCAAAACAACTTCATGAATTTTCATTATTGCAACATGGAACGTGTGAGAAGGCCAAGGCATAATGCCAAAATTAGTAACGAAATACGCACATTAATTTATTAATTCTATGAATCAGGAAAAATCTTCTGTTGAGGAAGAGAGTTTAATGTAAAATCGAATACAATGTGTAAATTTTATGCAAAAAATGTGCAAACGAGACAAGTACATAATCGACCCCCCCCGACCACAGAATACAAGAAGAATAGAAATTCTTTCGTAAATTGTGTATGAATTTGTTTATGAACTTCATTAAGTATTTACAGTCTATTTTACAC
Source organism: Amphimallon solstitiale (assembly GCA_963170755.1). Classification (NCBI taxonomy): domain Eukaryota; kingdom Metazoa; phylum Arthropoda; class Insecta; order Coleoptera; family Scarabaeidae; genus Amphimallon; species Amphimallon solstitiale. The sequence goes on from OY720685.1 coordinate 28,088,292, forward strand.
ACATATAATAAATATTCCATTCGACTGCTTTCAATTATTATATTATTTACATAAGAAGTGGGATCATCATTTAACAAATAGTAAAACTGTTTGAATACAAAAGACAAATCGTGAAAGACAACGGAAAAACTCTGTATAAAATTCAAAAATTATTGTAAGCTAAAAAAAATGTGGATATATTATGGTTGTGGTAAATGGTTATTTAAGAGTGAGCAGTTGTTTTGTCATATGTTTCAAATCAATATATTTTATTTTGTCTAGTTATTTTTCATGTTCAAGTATATGTATACTTCTGTATTTAAATATATTTTATGATTTTAAAAGTTAAATAAAGTAATTACATATGAGTGATGTATTTTATTGTCCCTTGAGAGTAAAAAAAAAGGTTATCCATAAATTTTTCTGGATTCAGTACGTTTTTTGTGAATTCAGTACGAAAATTCAGTACGTTCTGTGGTACGTTTTTAAAGCTAGTGGCGGCAGCACTGAACGCGGCATCAATTATATGCATTTGGGCGTATTGCACGTAAATAATTGTGGTTTACTTTTAGCACAGTATAAACATATCCAGTAGTTGCAGTCGCTGTCGGTACCTTTGATCTTTAGAAACCAAGTTGTATGTTCGCGCATTGTAAGGCGCAATGTCGCATAACGGAGAGATCGGAAAGTTCTTTAATAAGCAGGTCCGGATCTAGCCCTATTTTAAAATATTCGGGGCCGGATTTACTAAATTTGTTAATAAGTGAATGTATTGAAATTAGTAATATTTAAACAATAATTATGTACGTCATGCATATTATTGTCTTAGATTTGAAACCTGTGGCCAATTTAATAAATATTTTACAAAATGTTGAAAACTATTTTGGTAAACAGTCTACTACATAGACGGAATAAAATGATTTGGAAGAAAATTATACATTTTAATGTTAGTTTGAATATATGAGTTACATTTAAATGTTACAATATTTGATATATTTTGTAAATGTTGCAAAATAACTTAAAATTAAAAACTATCTTGGAAAAAAAGCCTAATAAATGGAATAAAATTATATATTTTAATATAGTTACATTTAAATTTTACAATATTTGACGTATTTTATAAATGTTGCAAAATAACTTAAAATTAAAAACCATCTGGAAAAAAGTCTCATAGATGGAATAAAGTTATATATTTTAATATAGTTACATTTAAATTTTACAATATTTGACATATTTTATAAATGTTGCAAAAGAACTTAAAATTAAAAACTCTCTTGGAAAAAAGTCTCATAGATGGAATAAAATTATATATTTTAATGCTAATTACATTTAAATTTTACAATATTTAACATATTTTATAAATGTTGCAAAATTACTTAAAATTAAAAACTATCTTGGAAAAAAGTCTCATAGATGGAATAAAATTATATATTTTAATGCTAATTACATTTAAATTTTACAATACTTGACATATTTTATAAATGTTGCAAAATTACTTAAAATTAAAAACTATCTTGGAAAAAAGTCTCAGATGAAATAAAATTATATATTTTAATCCTAGTTACATTTAAATTTTACAATATTTGACATATTTTATAAATGTTGCAAAATAACTTAAAATTAAAAACTATCTTGGAAAAAAGTCTCATAGATGAAATAAAATTATATATTTTAATCCTAGTTACATTTAAATTTTACAATATTTAACATATTTTATAAATGTTGCAAAATTACTTAAAATTAAAAACTATCTTGGAAAAAAGTCTCATAGATGAAATAAAATTATATATTTTAATGCTAATTACATTTAAATTTTACAATACTTGACATATTTTATAAATGTTGCAAAATTACTTAAAATTAAAAACCATCTTGGAAAAAAGTCTCATAGATGAAATAAAATTATATATTTTAATGCTAATTACATTTAAATTTTACAATACTTGACATATTTTATAAATGTTGCAAAATTACTTAAAATTAAAAACTATCTTGGAAAAAAGTCTCATAGATGAAATAAAATTATATATTTTAATCCTAGTTACATTTAAATTTTACAATATTTGACATATTTTATAAATGTTGCAAAATTACTTAAAATTAAAAACTATCTTGGAAAAAAGTCTCATAGATGAAATAAAATTATATATTTTAATCCTAGTTACATTTAAATTTTACAATATTTGACATATTTTATAAATGTTGCAAAATTACTTAAAATTAAAAACTATCTTGGAAAAAAGTCTCATAGATGAAATAAAATTATATATTTTAATCCTAGTTACATTTAAATTTTACAATACTTGACATATTTTATAAATGTTGCAAAATTACTTAAAATTAAAAACTATCTTGGAAAAAAGTCTCATAGATGAAATAAAATTATATATTTTAATCCTAGTTACATTTAAATTTTACAATATTTGACATATTTTATAAATGTTGCAAAATTACTTAAAATTAAAAACTATCTTGGAAAAAAGTCTCATAGATGAAATAAAATTATATATTTTAATCCTAGTTACATTTAAATTTTACAATATTTAACATATTTTATAAATGTTGCAAAATTACTTAAAATTAAAAACTATCTTGGAAAAAAGTCTCATAGATGGAATAAAATTATATATTTTAATGCTAATTACATTTAAATTTTACAATACTTGACATATTTTATAAATGTTGCAAAATTACTTAAAATTAAAAACTATCTTGGAAAAAAGTCTCATAGATGGAATAAAATTATATATTTTAATGCTAATTACATTTAAATTTTACAATATTTGACATATTTTATAAATGTTGCAAAATAACTTAAAATTAAAAACCATCTTGGAAAAAAATGTTTTTGTAGTAGTTTCATGAAAGCCTATTATTTCATCTTTAGATCTATTATAAAAATGAAATGTCTTTAATGACATTTCGTCAAAACACAGCACACAATGCCTCGCTTCTTCACTAATCATTTCAACTTTTCTTCGTTACCATAAAAGGAAAGTCATTCAACCCCACTGTTATGTTCCATTTACTGGTTAATCTGCATAAAGTTGCTTTCGATGGCAAATGGAGAATATCGGATAAAAATCTATAAACTTTAGGGCTCAGAAAATATATAGTTAACGCAAACTGTTTAAATTCATTTGTATATCTGAAACCATGAGCCCTTTTACTTGATAATTTCAGCTGCATTTTAAACAGATTAACCGTGGCCTCATTAAAATGGCTTTCACAAAATGTAATAAAATCAGCATCAGAAATCGGATTTTCTTTCTCAGTCAGAGTAGAAACCTTCCCTTCCGCTCTCTTTAGAACACCTTTCAAATACCGAATCTCAGTTTTTAATTTGCTCTTCCTGGGACTTGTAGCTGACAGGCTTTGCGGTGTTTGCACATAAATGTTAGCTAAACATAAGAAACATAATTTAATGATATCACATAAAACATCAAAAACTGTTATTACCTGTATGAGTTTCAGTATGTTGATCGATAATCACATTAACATCTTTACTTGTGCCTGGTAGTGGATCATCTTTTAACACAGGTGTAACATCTGTACATTCTGTAAAATAGAATTATCATATATAAAAAAAGGTGTATGTAATCTTGGTTGTTAGAAAAATCACAGAGGCATCAAAATCAAATAAATATAGCAAAGCTAGTTGCAATCAATATATTTGTGATTAATTTGCTAAAATCATCATTTAAAAGAACTTTTTTTATTAAGAAAAGATTAATTTCAAAAAATAAACAGTTGATTTTATAAGTTTATCTATCCTAGGGCTTACCTGTAAGAAATAAAGTGGGCACTGCAGTAATTTCTAGCCTGTTTTTCATTACATTTTTGAAGTAAGAGTTTTCAAGATGAATGCTACAGACTTTGGCATTTTTCTTTACAGAACTTGTTTCTCCAATTCGAGCAATCCACTCCTTACGCCTAGTGCAGAAAAAATTATTAATCATATGCAACTATTATTATGTACAAGTATGTTTGAATGATGTAGCAATTTTAACCATTAATAATTTACGTCAATATTTTTTTATATTTTACAATAACTTTTTATAAATTCTATAATCCTATAATCGTACTTATGTGCATGTATATCTGAATATTTATTTGAATTTTATGCTTACCTTATTTCCTCAGATGGAATATTAAAAAAACTAATGTCTTTTATGTCCTTGGAATACACACTTTTACACTGCGGTACACAACACTTTATACTCATTGTACTCGATTAATTTAACACACTAAATCAAATACATCTTTCGCAATTATCCACAAAAACCTAATTCACTTTAAAAACGGTTGGTTATTTTCAAAAGCACGTACTAAGATCTGTTGACAAACAAACTATAAACAAGTCTAATTCTGTTTCTTACCGTCACTGCGACACTGCGCATTACAATGCGCAAGAAACAACTTGGTCTCAATAAATTTTGGGAGTGCAACTACTGGGAAGGTTTATACTGTGCTTTTAGGTAATATATAAAGAATGCTTTGCTTTATTAGTGTTTTAAATCTTAAAGAATATTATAATAGATACAAGTAGGTGTTATTAGACAACTTACAAAAAGCAACACAGAACGTAACCTACATGAAAATAGTCGGAAGAAAACTAATCTGTCGTTGCTCCACCGTCTTTATTTTCAATATCTAGATATATTGCATAATATATTGTGACCTGTATACTACACACATAAATGAAACATCGTCGCTTTGTATGTTGTATATACTATATACCAGCGAGTATACACCATAGGTTTACATATTTAATTAGTAGTTGTGATGGCTGATCAAACTGAAAATTGTGATGTGAATACAACGTTGCTGTCGTTAAATACTTCAAGTACAAAGGAAATGGACGGTTTTGTAGATGATAAAGTCCACGTCTCGGAAACTGTTATTATTGCATAGAATTTTGAATTGCAAGACCACATGAAGTGGCATGACAAGATAGAATACGAGGCATCCACTATTTTAGACAATATTAAGACAGAATTGCCATCATCTGATGGACAATATAACGTAATAAATGACCATGTTAAATTTGAAGATGGAATCAGCGCCTATGAGATAAAAATTGAAGTAGATAATGGACTTCTCTGTAAGTAAAAGCATAATTAAGTTTGTCACAACTGCAAAATAACTCAATTACTTCTTATTGTAATCATACTCTGCAGGTTCTTCAGACTCTTCCATTTTATTGAAAATGCAATTATCTTTTTCAAAAGTGTTTGGGCCCATTAAGCCAAGTAATAAACATTTTTATTTTTAAATTAAAATACACATATATAGAGGAGACGCGTTATATTAAATTGCACGTCATTAATCACATTTACATGTTATCATAACTGTACTAGTGAAACTAAAAAGGTTATTTTGTTAAATTTTATTTGAGGGCTTTTATTTCATTAATTTAGATAGAAAATGTATACATTAATTGTAATGTATGTATTCATGGCAAATAAACACCTAATTTCCGTTTCATTTTAAATTTCTGTCTTACATATTTTTAATAGACTAATAAATATTTCAATTCGGTGTTGTCAGATAAATCATATCTGTCAAAAAGACGTGTGTTGCGTATATTTTGCTTGTCACATTTACGTGTTTATTTTTGCTTTGATATAAATTGTATAAAAACAGTTCTTTTTAGAAATGTACATCCTGTTTATTATCTATTTACGTCTTCTGAATATAATGCCGAAAGGTTTATGTAAAGAGTTGAAGCTTTTTACAAACTTTTCTATAATCATCTGATTAATGAGAATAGCATAAGTATTGGTTATTTTTAATTTTATTATGGATACGTTATGAAACATTTATAGTTTTTCGACAATCTAAATCAATATAATAAATAAGTTGAGAAAGGCTAAAGTCTTAGAGCATTTCAATTACAATAGTATATGGTAGAAAGCACCAAACAATCGACCTTCGTCATCAAAATCCATGATGCAACAGTTGTAGTACGTCAATGTTAGTATTGTGATCGACGAATAAAATTTAGGATTTCTGAAGTTTACTTTGAGGTTATAATTGCATCAAAATTTACCAAATTTTCTGAATGTAAATTAAATACTTTTTGATAAAGTAAAACAATGTATTCTGTGAGTATAATGAAGTAAAACTACATCTTGAATTCACCATTCCACTTAATAAATAGTAAAAATAAAAAATCAAACTCTTCGTACAGTTTTGTGCAATAAATTGGCGTACACGTCTTATTGCTAATTTTGACATTATTTTGCCATTGTGAAAATGGCTTAAGTTAAGTTGACAAATGGAATTATAGCGTCAATTCAATTTGTCATACATGACAGGTATTCAAACAAAAGTCAAATTTACATAAGCGTATATTAAGTGTACGCCAATTTATTGCACAGAACTGTACTTTTCTTCTAGTGATTATTTCTTAATACTGAAGACTTAAACAATGGTTATATAAAATGTATATTTTAGGAAGCAAACTTTTTCAATAATTCTTCATTGTTTGAAATATCTTTTTAAACCTGACTTCAATTTATATTAATGTCGTACTTTAAAATTAACTTGTTTCAAAGGATGGTACAGCTTAACACAAATTAACTCGTCACTTATCCACATTTGTAAAAAATTATTAATGACAACCCTCTCCAACTTAGGACATACACAAAAAGAAAGTTCCAAATGTTACAGGCAAGTAACAAAATGTAGATATTTATTTTTTCTTATAATCGGTATAACATTAAGTACAAAATTTAAATCAGTATATGTAGCGAATTTATTATAACATATACTGTACATTTTCTGCTTATGTATTTATCTTATAAATTTAATTATAAGTAACAATTAAATAAATTAATACATCTTTGACTTGAAACCAAAATTTTCGAAGTTGTAATGAAAATATACTCAAAATATTTACATATTCTTATATATTTATTTATGACATTAAATATGTCCCTCACGGTCACATAAGCAAAGAACAGCACATAAAATAATAAAACTAATGGTAATATGTAACTTTTTTTAGTATACCGGACAAAAATAAATACTAATTTTATATGTTGTTCGTGCTATTTCCATCGCACAAACAACATATCACATTATACAACATCATTAATAATTATATGTTATGTATAAATACTAAACTAACTTTAAACGTCAATAATTAGATCATTAACGTCTAAAGTACACTCATTCACTATTGTATAATAACTACTCATACATATGCCTAAAATATATTACTTCTGTAAAAAAGACACCTTATGTCTTTTTTATTTCAAGTTATTAATTTTCAATTTTACAAATTAATTGTAGTAATATATAAAAAAATTATCAAAAAAGAATAGTAGATTTTACAGACATTCTTGTTTATTATCACTATTTCTACTGTCTTTAGATTCTGAACATTTATAATAAATGGTATTACTTCTTCTCTGCCAAGCAACAATCTTCGGTCCCATCATTTTCTGATTTCACTGCTATTGTTTCTAATAGTATTGGTCTAAATTTCAGTGGTCCTCATTTCTGGGTCTGATTCCACATCTTAACTGCATTTTTCCTCATAACCTTGCTCTCCCATGTGCTTATTATAATATATTTTGGATATTCCCCAAATATGCTCTATCGAGTTGAATATGTAGTGATATGATGGTAGTTGTACAACTGTGTGCGTCTGGTATATTATGGCTCTAAACCATTCTCTTATTTGACCTTTGTTTCAAGAATTATTAGGAGATTCATCATATAAATGCTATGATAACTTCTAGCGTACACAGCAGTTCATTTTCAAACTAATTTAAGAAATTGTTTCTATCTATTTCACGATGGTAATCAGGATTACTAGTATTTGAAAAAAATACTAAAGAGGCACTGTTAATAAAACCATTACATGTACCTGCATAAATCACTATAAACCTGAAACCAAAGCAAAATTTGTATTACTCGACACGTGTCAATTTTAATGCAGAGTATTACCTCTTGCCGTCAACTTTCGAACACTCTTATGACTATCATTCTGCCATGATCTGGTTACAGTGCCATTTTCAAAAATCCAAGTCTCATCCAAATAGACACATTCCAGTGGACTTTCAGATTGTAAATTATTCATATATTTTTATAGAAAATTAGTTCGAGGAAGAACATGTGTTTTTTTTCCCTTAATCTTCTCTATGGACAGTCTTTCTTATATGTGAAACCAATATCTGCTAGTACTCTACCAAAAGAATCAACAGAGCCATCAAAGATATGATGCTCCCCTAGCAGTGATAATAACGAAGCTCATGTAAAGTGTTGTTCTAAAAAAACACCATTAACATTATAATATTCTTCTTATTTTCAATGAGTTGTATGAGCAACTAAGTTTTTTTTATACAGATCGTATCGCGTATTGCTGCTTTTATTGCAGGAGTAATCACATACAGTTTCCTGAAACGTTTTTTTAGGACTTTGGTAAGCATCATTTTGTTTACATGTCGTAAAAATACTGCTCAAAGATTCAACAGAAATATTTAAAGCTTGTGCAATTCTCTAAAATGATAATATTAATATTTATTTGATGTCATTACAACAAATATGTATACATACCTTCCGCACACTTGTCAACGGTAATAATTATTCAATTGACGTTTGTATGTATGTAATCAAAGAGCTAATGAGCTCCTTTGACTGACTACTGAATGGCTTAAGCATCGTTAGTTCTAAAAAGAACTTTGAAAGATAATACTGCAATAAAATAACAAACATAAACGACGGCAAACAAAACCTATAATACTGTCAAACAATACTGTCAAATGACAGCAAGGAATTCAAAATCACTATATAGCGACGTGTAAACGATGTTTCATGTAAGCCAACATCCGATGTTAATATTTTTTGCAAAACTGGCTAAAATAACGCCAACATTATCATTTTTAATTAATATTAATAATGAAAATAATCCTGTAATTATTATTATATACATATAATATATTCTATACCAATGAAATTCTAAATTTAGTAATATATAAAGTAATTATGTTCGTTGTTATGAAATTGGCAATGCAGACGTCATTATATTTCCTTTATGACGGAAGTCGATTGATTGCTGCTTTCTGGTATATTATGCAATGAGCATTTAATGATATAGTCGGGACGCGATAGCTAGCAAAGTGCGTCATTAACCAACATTGACGTCTCAGCAGGGCAATATTGCCGTATCGATCGATTTATAATTGACAAACGCAAATTGATCACATGTATTATGTCAAATGTAAGGTTAAAATACAGGTTAGGTGACACAAAATAACAAGATTGACAATGACTGATGAATTGACATCGGCTACGTCGCATACTTGTATTCACCTCGTTAATAGTTATTTATTATACAAGGGAAAAAAGTATTAGGTTTTAGCTCGAGGTTGGGTTTATCTCCCGACGCGAAGCGGGAGGGAGATAAACTACCGAGAGCTAAAATCTAATTTTTTTCCCGTGTATAATACACAATTTTTTTCTGTGACGGGAAAAACGACGATTTAATATTGAGAAAGACACGTTAATACTTTATATTAAAGTCAGAAAATCAATCGATGTGACATTTCAAGTGACATTACACCTGCGTTGCTATGGAAACCTGTAAAATAATCAAATATCTGTCAATTTAAGCGGGCAGAAAGTGATCACTTTCTTCCCGGGGAAGAAAGTGCTCACTTTCTGCCCGGGTTGAAAAAGTGGCGTTTTGTTACCTGTCAAGAAGGATAAAATGTCACACTTTTTTCCCGTCACAGAAAAAAAAATATTCACAAACTGTAAAATCACATCAACTCGAAACATGTGTTGTTTTATCAAAAATGTAATAAATAATAACCAAGTAGTGCTACTATATGTAAAAAAAAAAAATAAACCAACGACTTTTTAATACATATTGCATTTAAAATGTTTTCAAATGGGCTAATATAGATATGACATGTAATCTTCATTGATGCCGTGCAACGCTAGCTATCGCGTGGCTACTAAGGCTTGTTCCATAATTTCTGGTGGACTCAAATTTTACATTTCACTGTCATTATCCCTCATTTTTATCGTTTATATTTTCAAAAAAGCACAAATTTTAAATACTTACTAAGGTCCGTCTCAACCTTAGTATTCAGTATGTGTCTTATGGAGATAGACAACATAGTTGTCAGATCGACAATGATAAGTTAGGTTGGTAGCTCATTATAATGACACGACATTTTAAATACTTGTTGGTTAGGATATTATTCTATATTATTGTATTATAATATTAATTTGACACTTAGACAGGAAGGTTATGTTGTGATACTTACACCAACCTACAATACCAACCGTAAACATAATAAATCAAACTGACAACATTGCCTTGAAATAAGAAAAAGACAGTTTATTACAAATTGTTTACTGTAGTAAAAGAGGTATATATCCCATAAGAGACTGTACTGAATACTAAGGGTGAGACAGTCTATAGTAAATTGCAGAGAACTGTCACATTTAATTAATCTTTATATCTGTCAGATATGCAGTCGCCATATTGAATATTGTTTGAATATTGGAATGTCGCATTCCTATCGGATATAAACTTGCATCGTAATGAAAAATCTGTATACCTATTGGATATAAACTTGTATCATAATGAAAATCTGTATCGTAATGGACATCATTAAAGTACAAGTTCAGCATATCTAATAATACAATTAAAGTATGGGAGTAGAAAAAAAATATTACGTTATAGTTATTGCATTGTGAATAAATATTTTCTTTGGTTATATCAAATGTCACTAACAGAAATAGAAATAGATCCGGCAACAAAAACAAGTCGAGACGTCATGGATCTAGTATGACGTACAATTGAATGTAACGCGTTTCCTCTATATGTACATAATTCCTTATAAACTGATTACTACGGATTGCCAGTCAGATTTACATTGCAGATCTGGAATATTATAACTTAATTTATTAATGTAAACTTGACTGCCGATCCCTATCATAACTTGTAATGTGTGATATCATCTTATCAACCATAAATTATTAAAAAATTAAAAGTATAAATTTAAAAAGCATTTTTAAGCTTTCATCACATAATTAATAGTCTTCATAAAAATTCAAAACTTATAAAAATTAAATAAACTGATTGAAAAAGGTGAGAGATATGGCGATTCTATACTTTTATTGTATACATATTACAATAATTTATGGCCATGTTCAATAAAAATCAAACAAAATAAGCTTCTGTGGAATATCAATAAAATATGTTCTTGTAATTTTGAGACTAATTATGAAAGATTACTAATTAAAGTGTCAAAATGCTAAAAATGCTTTTTAATGTATATTTTAATGTTTTAAAAATTTATGACCAAGAAAAGCTTACCTTGGAATAAAAACATGATTATATAAAATAGGAAATTTTAGCTTAGTTAAATGATCAATACACTCTAATTTCTTTTTGACTTATGCAAACATTATATTACTTGCTTAAACTGTTTAAACATTATCAACAGATTGTGAAAATTGTCAGGCGTATTATGAAGACTATTGCATCGAGTGTGGAATGCTTGTACATATTTTGAACAGAAATGCTCCGGATAATTCAGAGAACAGAGCACAAGATGAGTTACCAAATGATCTTTTAGAAATTGAACATATGTTTGGCCAGTGTGCAATATTGGCTTTAAAAGTTATTCCTGAAGGTGTAAGATTTGGTCCTTTCACTGGACTCTGTAGAATAGAGAGTGCTTGGAGAGTAAAAGGCGGAAAATTTGTGGTTGACAATGATAAATCGCATTTCTTCAATTGGATGCAGTACATTAACCCTGCCAGAAATACTTTTGAAGGAAATCTAATTGTCGTACAATGTGAAGGTTATCTATATTATCGAAGCACTCGTCAAATTCGACCGGGTGAAGAATTACTGGTGTATTTTGGTGAAGACTTCACAGACAGCTTGAATGGAAATGTTGAAATGGATTTTATTCCTACTATGGAACATCTCATTAAGGATATATTCGCCTGTACATTTTGCTGCCTAGGATACAGCTCGAAATCATGTTTGGCCAAACATAAAACAATTTGCCTAGGGGATGTAGGTGGTGACTTTTCAATTGAAGGTATGAAAAAATCAGATCTTTAGGCAAAATTTTAAAGAGATATTCATTTTCTTGTTTAATTATTCTTCTAATTATAGTTTCTCTGTTGAAATTAGTTGTGCCAACGAATACAGTTTACTAAGTTGATGAGTAGAATTACTGAAGGTTCATGATAAAAAATAAATTAAAATGTTACAATTGTTTCGTCAACACAGTCACTTTTTCAGACAAAAACCAACAAACTGTGCCATTGTTTTGGTGCGTCAATTGTGTCACTTTGCTGTTAATAAATTGTGAAGAATTGTTAATTTGATTATCAGAAAGTAATTACTTTTGATTGTATTTCAGTGTATTTTTTGTGATTTCAGATCTTACACAGTGCCCATTTTGCAAAATCCACTTTGGTTGAAATGAGTATTTGGAACACCATTTTGCTTACTGCTCTGCAAGAAGTGTCAGGTATCATTCGTTTTCATATTATTTTATTAACGTAGCACCATACATCAATTATGTTTTGTAACGAACAATTAATCATAATTAATTACAATGTACTCTCTCTTAAGCACACCTCCAGTCACCTTAAATTTGTCCTCTTAAAAGAGGTGTCCCTTTAAAAGATATTTGTGGAAATGTGTACGTACATACTGTTGAAATTAATTTATAGACTGTTATAGTGAGATATAAAAATTATGTACTAGAAAGTAAATTAAAGTATTTAAAATTTAGTGGTAATGATATAGAATAGTTTATTGGCTTGAAAAAGTGATAATTTATAAATAATTATAGTAAAGATACTTGTTGGATAAAGTGTTCTTATGGTAAAGATGAACAACCTGTATTTGGAGATGTGGATGGTTTCATTGTCTATTGAGATATATAATAAATAATTGTATATGTTAATTATTGTATTGTAATTTGTATCATTATTTTGTTAAAACTTGGTTAAATGACGTTTATGAGATAAAAGATAATAAGAATTGAATATTAGCAATTGAATAGCTAAAATTAATTGAAAAACATTTTAAATTTCGTAAAACCGGAATTGTCAAATTCAATGTCATTTTGACATCTGGTTAGAAAATTGGTATAAATTAATTTTGGAATACTAAAAGCATATAAAAGTTTAATTAAAATATGAAAAGAATAATAACGATGGAATTTTTTAAGTTTAGAAATTATAAAAAGTAATAAAACTGATTTTAATTTTATATTGATTAGATAAAGTAGTGTGTAATATATTGATTGGTTTAATTCAAAAATTCAAAAAGTTGTCTTGGAGATGATAAACAAGCAATAGGGGAATAATTTTTCTTCTTGAAAAGAAAAGAGGTATATTTGGGAAGAATTGTTAATATTCACAAATATTTATATAAAAAGTATCCGAGGATAAGTGAAAAAGGTGTTTAATTAATAATAATACAAGTAGAGAAAATATCAAATCGAAAATACCAGGATAAAGTATAAGTAATATTATTTGAAGATTTCATCGAAGAGTTATTGTTGTATATAAAATCCATGGGAGTGGTATTTCAATCCAGTTTCAAGAGAGAAGAAAGTTTATTTCAGATATCATTTTCAAGATTTAAGAATTAAATATCCCGAAGTCCCAGTTGTAGTTGCAGTATTCATTATTCCGGAAGAAAATATCCTAATTAAGAGTCTAGTGTTGGAAAGTACCAGTTGCAGACCTAGGAGTCCAGTAAATGCACGAGGTTCCAGGAGTTCCTGTTCACCAACAAATATTCCATTGAGAGATAGCTGTGACGATCCTGAGCTTAATTGATGCTGTATTAGTTTGAAGAACTAGTATGGATACCATAAATATCTTCAAGAAGGACTACTTATAGTAATAAAACCAACTAGTATGAAGAATGTCTAGAAATAAAAGGATTATAATTAATATTGGAAAAACTACGCATTAGAATTGGTTATTTTATACCAGGTTGTATAAATAATTATTGTAATATTGATAATTCCAATAGTCACGAAAACATAAATTGATATTGATTAGTAAATGTTATAAAATTATAATTTAAAACAGATTCAATAATATTATGAATGTATTATACATTTTCATAGTGACAGACATGCTAAATCTCAAATGACCTTGATTTATCAGTGAAAATATTACACATTATTTATAAATGATAATATCACAGGAATATAGTCGTAATAAATTAATATAGAATTCATATAATTGATTAATGATCTATATGCAAAGGCATGATAGAAGGACTAAAAGAGATATGACACTCCCGTGGTTAAAATTCGTTCCTTCTGCGCAATGACGTCATGCGGTGACGACCAACAACGTAATTACACGAGTTTAATACGTAAAATTGTACATTACTGTTGATTGTGGATTAAATGAGGCCTGTTGACACAAAAGTTGGTAAATGAAGTGCAATGTCCTCTAATTGGATGTTATATTATTTTCAAATATGACCTTGGGATTAGCCGCAAATGTGATATTCTCATTTAAAAATCTGGATTTATAATATTGTCAACCATCCACTCCGTCCAACTAAAATGCCAGATATCCATGGCCTACTTTGGTCTAAATAGATAGTTAATAAATAATACAGTTTGCACATAGGATAATAATGGGTTTCATTTAATAAAACAAAAACATGTAATACAATATTAACATTTTAATGTATGATTTTGTCAAGTTTTCTTTTTCTAGATTTTTCTAACTCTTGAAGATTACTATTTAACTGTCTTATTCTAAAATACATTCGACTTCTAAAAAATAATGTTTTTACATCCACATGACAATGTATATGTTCGCTTTCCCTTATCAAATACTGAAGATAATTTTTTGTTATAACTAATGTGTCTTTATTAATATCTTGAAAAATTTTCTCCAATTTTTCCAGTTTTTCCATAATTTCTGGAGATGCTTTTGTCAATCCTCCTTCAGATAATTGATCAGTCCATGTAAAACTGGCTGAAGTAGATGTGGAAGTGGTTTGAGGAAGAGTAACATGTTTTAACCTATGACAAATATAACCACCTAAATTTTCAAGTCCGTCGTAAATTAATTCATCTTCATCAGCGAGTTCCATGTTATGGTCTTGGTCATTGTTCAGGTCACGATCTACAAAAACATTAAATGAACTACATATATTAATTATTAATTTTGAATCAATACTAACCAGTCAATAATTTCGAACATAATTCACTGCTTCTTACGTTTTCGCCTAATTCAAGATTCAAATCTGGAGTATGATCTTCTTCAGTATTACCAAATGACAGCGACCCATCATTTTTTCCCAGGATATATTTTCTTAGGCGATATTTGAATTCCAAAGCTGTAGGGTGATCATGGAGGCCTCCTTTGGCCCTGATTACACCAAAAAAGTTTTCTAGAACATCTTGGTTTAGTCTATACGTCAACAAATATTTAATGTTGAATTTATTTTGCATTTCATGAAAGAGAAGCTTTAAAGATGTATTGGTAATTAGAATTCCTAAAAAATTTATGCCAGCTACAAATTGACATGCATTGATTTATGTAGCATTTATACCCTTTTGGAACGGCAAAAGCTGTTTTTTGTTGGAAATTTTCATAGAAAGTACGGTGTCAGACATCTTATCCAAAATGATATTTTGTTCATTCAAAGCTAAGCCATATGCTTTTGTTCTTGCTCGTGAATCAGTTTCCGGGACTCGTACATTTAACACATCAAACCAGTCGTTCACCTAAAATTATAATTTTTATTGATAACTTACCTAATGTAATTATTTTATAATATTTTACTGTTTTGAAAAATTCTGAACACTGCGCCCAATTTGTTGATGATTTGAAACGACCTAGCATTCCACATCTAGAGATAGCAGTAGCAATTGTATGTGAAAATAACTTCGTTGCAAACTTCACTTTCTGCCTAGCTGCTCCCTTAACATTCAGCATTTCCTTGTTAATTTTGTGTGTAATTTTTAAATCTGAGCAACTGGTTAAATCAATCAATTCCTCAATAATATTTTTGTTTACTTCTTGTCCTTCCAATATAAAACCTTGATCCACAAAGTGATTTCGTATCAACTTTATTAGATGCGGAACGTCAGCAAATACAAATATTTTTTCATCATTAGCAGGATTGAGGAACCACGTTTTTGAAGTATTAATTCCTATCTCTGAATGTAAAGCACGGTTACCGCCTCCTAAATCGCTTGTCATTGCCACCACATGAAAACCTAAATAATAAAGTAATTTAAGTGATTTAACATCATATATAATTACCTGCAGATTCAACATAATTTATTACATCAAATATCTTATCCTTGGTCAGTTTGCAGTCAAAATCAAAAAATATTGGTTGCTTCCAACTTTTAAACAACCCTCTGAGCATGATCACTTGGACATAACTAAACGGTTTTATTGTTTCATCATTTACTTTATCATACAAAAACTGTTTTTTAATTTTCATTTCATCGAACGATAACACGCATACTTTATCCATTTTAGTCATATCTGAAGTTTTAATAATATGAAAAATCTTCTTTAAAATTCCTGGAGATATTAGTATTTTTTTTAGCCATGATCGAAGAGTTGAAACTGCTGGAAATGGAAATCCACGTTTTAACATAAGTCTATAAGCTTTAGGCCCTGCTGCATGAATAGCTATTGCTTTTGAAATATCCTCAGCTGACCATGTCAATCGTTTATTAGGAGTTTGTATTTTCCTTATCTGCTGAGGGCTAAATAATTTTTTCAGCTGGTTTTGTTCTTTTTCCATTACTGCTAATTGTGCTTTAAGATCAGCTATTTTTGTATCCCTGTCGTCATACTCCGTATTTACTCTAAAACAAAATGTAAGAATTCAAGAAATAAAATGTAACAATACATATTATAATAATAGTAAGACTTACCCCTTGCTAACACATGTATCCACAAGCTTGTTATTGTTACCATCACCTTCTAGAGCATCTGCATCTGGAGAAGAACCAGGTAGGGCCGGGTGATTATTATGGGTACCACCGCCATCCGAAGAAACAGTATTAACTGCATGTGTAAAAGAACTACAACAACCCAGAAGAATAATGCAGGCATTGTTAGATTTACATAAGTTAATTTATAGTATTATGAATACAAAATAGTACAATATTACCTGTTTACAACCGAATCAACAATTTTCTTGCGTTCTCTGGCTTCTCTCCTTTGCTGCCTAAATTTGTTACATTCTGAAGGCAAGGTTTTTGCCTTCATGATGTTTATACTTGGTACGGCACTCTCCTTCAACTGACGACAGTTTTTTGGATTGTAGTTCAGTAATTCGTGTTTCAAATTTCGAACGTAGTCATCGTCTGTGAAATGTGTCGAACAGATTCGAGAATTTTCAACGTTGAAACAGTCGGCACGAGAACAACAGTTCACCCATACACTTCGCGTCGGTTCTTCTTTAGGAAAACGAAAAAATTGTACATTTGGTCCAATACTTTTTAAATTGTTATTGACGGAGCAACCAAACACTGCGCACCGCATTGTACTTAGGTTAATTAATTACCCAATAGAAATAATTTCTAATTTCACAAGTAAAACGATGAGTAAAGTCAGTCATGTCCGTCATATCACCACAACATGGTCACCACTTGACGTCACCGAGCAATGACCGGTGGGGGAAACATGCGCAATGTCATATCTCTTTTAGTCCTTCTATCATGATGCAAAGGTATCATTTAGAATTCTTAAGATATTAAAATATTTACCTTGATAAGGTTAGACATTCGATATCATTCTCAAACGTCAATTAAGCTTGTTTAAAATGTTGGAATTCCAATAGGTATTGTTATTGGATATAGACGAAATTTTTATACTCTCATAAATCACTTTCATTAAATTCGATAATTATAGATGGTGTTATTTATTTTATTAGTATTGTTCAGCATACGATGATAGATAACGTGTCAAAAGGGTGATACGTATCATGTAAGATAAGAATGGAAAATAATTAAAATCAACAGTAGGTATAGTTGATTGTTTGCTTACCTTATTGCAGACTTATAAAATATAGTTTATAAGTTATTTCAGTGCTATTCAAATATAACAACGACCCAAAACACGAACTGAGATTAAATATAAAATTAATAATTTAGGTATTATTTGGTTGAATATAGGTGTTGGACGTTTAATACCAACCTTGAAAATTTTAAAATACTGAAAGTAAATAAATTTCAAATCTAAATATATAGAGTCATCAGAAATATAATAATGTTAAAATTGAGAATAAAATTAGTCGAAATAACATATTATTGTGCTAGTACGGGACGTATAAATTATTTATTGGTATAGTCACAGGAGATATTCAAATAGTTACATGAGGTGTCTTTATTAATTTTTGGCTGGCCTAATATGTGGCAATTATAATAGTATGAATTAATAATTACAGAATATGGATTCTATTATTTTATTAGAGTGTATTTTATTAATACATACATATTGCTGTGGCATATAAATATTTATTTTAAATAACAATATTGCCATATAATTTATATGCTGTGACAACATATTTTTGTGTGTATTACCACACGTAGGGTATAGTCTTTTGTACACATTATACTCTTTAAATTATTCTTTACACACCAAGAACTTATAATTGGTTTTGTATTTTTATCTTATATTGTTGGGTCATGTACCTTATAACTATTGTGGGTCCTGGCAATGTTTGTGGTTCCTTCTTCTTTGCTGATGATTTTTCTCTTGCTCATTATAGGGAAAAGGTAATAGTTTTGTTCAAAGAAAAACTGTATGTCTATTCAACATAATCATGTATTTTTTATTTTGTAATTTATGGATTCAAAAATATAGTTTCCTTTATATACACACCTTTATGCTCTAAACAAGATACATAATTGAAAAATGCTCATATCATTTATACCTAATGCCGGTTGTAATGTATGTAAATCTTTTGTTTATTTATTTATTGTACCAAGCAAAATAAATATTTATCCTGCAAATAAACAAATGTAAACTTTTATTGTACGTTTATGAATATACTTATCGACGTTATAATATTTATGTATAGGCTTCAATTAATTGCTTTAGACAACCATTTGCACGTGTTGTATCTAGCTCTTAATCTATGCCTTGTGAAATTCTAATTAATTATTCGCTTAATTTGAAAGAAATTAATGATGTCTATACAATACGATGAAGAAAATGCTCATTTTCACGTAACATCTCTCCAACTGACCAACACCATTAATCCTATTTGGTTGTAATTCCAACTATATAAATTTAAAATAAACCTTACAGGATAAATTATTTACTTATCTATTTTGTCCAACAATACATTGATTAATCATTCGCACGTAAAAATCAATGTATGTCCAACAACTCGTATAACTTCATTTTCAAAAGAAATAATAAACTTACTTGTTATCAAAAAATCTATTTTGAATGTCTATTATGAACGCTTCAAATGAATTCAAATGTATTAAATAAAATAAATTACTGTGACTATATGTGTTGAAGAAATAATTAAAAACTACAATATAACAAAAAAAAAATCTTATTCTTTAAGAGACCTTCCTTTTGTAAGTGTTTTGAGAAGTTCACCTCTCGGAGGTGTTATCAGAAAGTCCTTCTTGTCGAATCTTGTCTTCGTATTTATAGCGGCAAAAATAAACTATGTTGACCATTGCGCCCTCTAGTCCATGTTTAGGTTGGTACTGGAATACACTTTCCCGTGAAATCGCTGCCCATATGTTGCCGCCTTGATACACGCACACATACACATTTTGTTCTGACAGTTCACAATTCACTTAAACGTCAACATAACCTTCCAATTCAAAGATCCCCTCTGCTTTGCACATCATTCCCAACGGTAGGTTTATTCTTGTCACTAATACCATCCTTCTTTGTACTCGTCAATGAACCTATTACCTTGTTCATTGTTCGATACATATTTTTTTCTTTCCATTTATCAATGTTAGTCTCACTTTTCTTCTAGCCGGAGTGCGCCTTGGCAAAATGGGAAACATGTTGAAGATAACCATTATTTTTCTTCCCGCACTGCCTGTACTTGTAGAACACGTCCGCCTCCAGTCCCTGAAGCATTGTGTTACGAACAAATCATGAACACAGATACCTTTTATTTATTTATAATGTCAGCTTTTAAATACAAAAATATGTCACTGCTGATTGCTTCTATGTTTTACATATTTTTATATCCTTTTTCTTAGTCTAGTAGTAAGCTAAGGTAAATTTTATTCTTTAATACTATTTAATTCTTAAACTCTCATAAGATTTTTACTGCTTTATGCATATCGTATTTCATTTCTTTTCATGATTTATAAACCATACATCATGTGTATTCTCTTACAAAAGAAATATATTACTTATATTTATTTTGTCTTTATTTCATACTTTTCTTTATTTAATAAATTTTTATTCTACATCTTTTGTTTTATATTTATTTAATAAACTTTATTTTGCATATTTTCATTATTTACTGGAATAATAATAAATTGACTATGAGTATGCAACTTTGTATACCTTCATGTAGTTCTTGTTGCATAGTTTTACTCAATAATATTTAAATAGGACTTTTTGTTATTTTTATTTTTATTTCTAAGCTTAAACTAATTCTTAAATCAATCTCTACAACTATTCTTATTTTACAAATTTTGCGAGTTCACGGCATATCCCTTGGTTATTATATTTTGTCGTGAATCGTCAACAATGATTATTAAAGCATGAACGACACATATAATAACCATTGTGAAAACTCGCACAAATGATTATTAATTTTCTACGTCTATATAATCATAGAGCATAGATATGTGATTAACGATACTTAATGCTAAATTTCTTATAGCTATTGCATTATTTGATGCGTCGCATCTTAAAATAAATTCTTCATTAATATCGGGTAAATTTACTATTAATGCTTTGCAAAAATTCTCTTTCACTTCTTCAAATACTTTGAGAGTTTCAGGAGTCCATTTAAATTTTACTCCCTTCTTTATCATTGCAATTAATGTAAGCATGAAGGCAAAATATTTCCTTTCATCCTTTTGTACTTTGCTTCTTTCATGAGTCTTTTTAAACTTGACTCCTTTCTTTCTAATTACAAATAACATTACTAAGAATGAACAATCATTTATTGAATCATTACGTATTGTTGCCAGCCAAAAAGTACGCCTCCGATCGGTCCTTTTGAACTGTTCGATATTTACACACATTGTTAATGAAAATGTAACGCTCTGTTGAGCTTCAAAATAAGGTGAGTTTCTTGAATTTAAATATTTTGGTAGTATAGTGTCCCTTTGATCACTTATACCCCTTTTGTTTATTTCGACTACAGGATTGGTAAATGTTGATTCCGTTTTTTCTATAATTTTGTTCTTTAACATTTCTTTAATTTCTAATTTGACTTGTTCTCTGTATTTATTGGGGACAGGATAATTTTTAACTTTAAAAGGTTGTGTTTCATCTACTTTTAGCCTGTGTTCATAGCCTTTTGCTAAACCAGGTTTATTATCAAATAACTCTATACTTGCTGACAAGATTGCTCACATGGCTTATGTATTGTTTATCGCAATTTAAATTCGTACCATCCCTATATTGCGTGAAGTCCTCACTTTGACGATGCTTCACAGGATGTGCACACTTATTGTCTAATAAACTACTATCCATTTTATTTGTGAGATTTTGTTCAGCATTATTTATATATAAATTATTAATTAATATCTCATCTTCCTGTGTTTCCTTACACCAGGAGATTATTGAATTTTTAATATGAAATGTTTTGTTTTCCATATTTATTTTTGTACCATATTGACTTAAAAAGTCTATCCCCAAAATACAATTGCTGTTCAAATTAGGCACTATTATGAATTCTGTTAATAAATTTAAACTACCTATTCTAACATTTATACAAAAAACTTTATCTATAGTAATGATGTGTTTCTTATTTGCATTTATTAAATTTACTTTTCTTATAGGCATATAATATCCTAATTTTTCTATGTCTTTATCTATAATACTACTATCTAATAAAGATAATTGCGCTCCTGTGTCTAATAATACTTCTATCTCTTCGTTCCCTATTTTTACTGTTATGTGTGGTAATTCCGTCGTGATTTTCTTTAGATCGTCGAAGTTATATACGTTTTGTACCTTCCTTTTCTTCTTGACTGGCCTTTCTAAAAATCCAACGAAGTCGCATTTGAGTAAGTAGAATTTACCCATTCTTTATTTGTCGGTAGTTGTCTTGAATCCTTGGGTATTGCACCTTTTGATTCTGTTTTTTTCTTCGTACTTATTTCTTCTTTCTCTTCACTTATTTGAACATTGTTCACTCTTCTTTCCCTCTCAGGGTTTCTTTCTTCCTTCCCATAATTCTGTTCTTTCTTCCTCTCATTTTCATAGTTTCTTGTTTTATTGTATGAATATGGATTGTTCCCATAGCTTGGCTTATTATATGTATAAGGGTTGTTTCCATAATTCTTTCTACCCTGATTTTGATTGTACCCATTATTATTGTACTGTTTATCTTGATTGTAACGAGGTGTCTTGTTTATATGTGGATTATTTCCATTGTTGTAGTTATTATTATCATTTCTGGGTGGATCGTTTGTATATTTGATATTTCCATAACTCTTGTTGTTTCCCTTTTCATCCACATCGTCTAATCTCTTGACCAGTTCCAGGAGTGCTTCAATGTTATCAATTCCTTGAAGTGCCACCGCCTGTGTAACGTTGTGGTCAAAGTGTGAGACAATATCGCTTTCTTCAATGGTTGGTTGGATGTATTTAAGAAAAGAATATTTTCTTATGATGTAGTTTTCTCTAGAAGATCCAGCTCTGTATTTGCCAAACACTAAATCGTGTCTAATCTTCCTCTGCTGAGTCTGTCCCCAGTACTGTCTCACAAAACGAATCTCAAATTCTTTGAAATCCACTACTTCATCTATTATCATATCGTACCACTGAAGTGCATAATCCTTCAAACAACCTCTTATGAAATGTAGCTTTGACATCTCATCAGATATTCCCCTCATGTATGTTTTTATCGTTCTCATAAACGCCATTGGATTATCTTTGTAAAATCCTGAGAATTTTGGTATATTCTCTGCGCTACCAGGTATTTGTGTCAAAGATACACTAGGTGTACTAACCCCATGTACTTTGTTCTCTAACCCTTTTATAGTGTTTTCAAAGTTTAAAGTTTTGTTTTGTAGGGTCAACATTGTGTCCGTACAAACACCATATTTTATTTTACAATCTTCCACTTGGTGTGAAAGTTCTTGTATTTGCTCTTGATATTGCACATTAT
Source organism: Amphimallon solstitiale (assembly GCA_963170755.1). Taxonomy (NCBI): domain Eukaryota; kingdom Metazoa; phylum Arthropoda; class Insecta; order Coleoptera; family Scarabaeidae; genus Amphimallon; species Amphimallon solstitiale. The sequence goes on from OY720685.1 coordinate 28,111,615, forward strand.
TCCCTTTAACTTTATTTTCAAGAGAATTTATTTTCTCATCTACCTTATCAAAACTAGCTTGTGTTTTGGCAGATCTTTCGTTGATTTCTTTTATTAAGAATGTGCCTTTACCTTCACATTTCTTTTCATTAATATTGATTTGTTTATTTAAAGTTGAAACTGACTTTTCTAACTTTAATTCTATTTTTGCATTTAATTCTAAAGTTTCTCTTCTTAACTCTGCGAAACCTTCGTCTATTTTTGAGTTTATTTCTACTTTATTTTGTTCTAGTTTTCTATTATTCTCCTCAAATTTCTTGTTCATACTCAAATTATTTTGTTCTAATTTTTGATTTATACTTAAATTATTTTCTACTAATCTTTGATTTAAATTCTTATCACTTTCTTCTATTCTACTGAATAGTTTATTGAAAAGATTCTCAATTTTTTGTTCACCAGTTATGCTGCTGATGCTTTCTGTCTGTACGCTACCTTCAAGTGTTCGATCCTCTGATTCAGGTTTATCTGACTCTGAATCAGAAAATACCGGACGATTGTCCCTGTATTTAGTGAACTGTGAACCTTCACCATTATTTTTATCCTTCTCTGCCATTTTTATCCTATTTCTAACTTATAAATTAATAACTAAACTTATCTAATCAAATACTATTCCTCCTTTTTTTTTCATCCCTTTCTAAACAAGAGAAATTGATTATTCACCAGTAAATGAAAATTAAGGTAATCTGTCTCTAACTTGGACACTGAATAATTATTCTATTTACTAATAAATAAAAAAAATGAAACAAACTTTGTACCCATTATTTGTACAAAATAAATTATTATTTTTTTTTGTTTAAACATTTAAAAAACAAAAATTGCATTGCTTCACAACGTTAAATGTTATGTAAATAATTATTGACAAATGAGAAAATGAATACAATGCTCCACTATGTTAAGCAACATTAATTATATATATATTTTTTTTTCTTTTAAACAATTATGAAAAATAATGCATTGCCTCTCTATTTTGGGCGTTAAATAAATACATGATTAATAAACAACAAGAAAAAGGAATACATTGCCCCACCACGTTGAGCGCCATTTATTTATGCTGTGGCATATAAATATTTATTTTAAATAACAATATTGCCATATAATTTATATGCTGTGACAACATATTTTTGTGTGTATTACCACACGTAGGGTATAGTCTTTTGTACACATTATACTCTTTAAATTATTCTTTACACACCAAGAACTTATAATTGGTTTTGTATTTTTATCTTATATTGTTGGGTCATGTACCTTATAACTATTGTGGGTCCTGGCAATGTTTGTGGTTCCTTCTTCTTTGCTGATGATTTTTCTCTTGCTCATTATAGGGAAAAGGTAATAGTTTTGTTCAAAGAAAAACTGTATGTCTATTCAACATAATCATGTATTTTTTATTTCGTAATTTATGGATTCAAAAATATAGTTTCCTTTATATACACACCTTTATGCTCTAAACAAGATACATAATTGAAAAATGCTCATATCATTTATACCTAATGCCGGTTGTAATGTATGTAAATCTTTTGTTTATTTATTTATTCTACCAAGCAAAATAAATATTTATCCTGCAAATAAACAAATGTAAACTTTTATTGTACGTTTATGAATATACTTATCGACGTTATAATATTTATGTATAGGCTTCAATTAATTGCTTTAGAGAACCATTTGCACGTGTTGTATCTAGCTCTTAATCTATGCCTTGTGAAATTCTAATTAATTATTCGCTTAATTTGAAAGAAATTAATGATGTCTATACAATACGATGAAGAAAATGCTCATTTTCACGTAACATCTCTCCAACTGACCAACACCATTAATCCTATTTGGTTGTAATTCCAACTATATAAATTTAAAATAAACCTTACAGGATAAATTATTTACTTGTCTATTTTGTCCAACAATACATTGATTAATCATTCGCACGTAAAAATCAATGTCTGTCCAACAACTCGTATAACTTCATTTTCAAAAGAAATAATAAACTTACTTTTTATCAAAAAATCTATTTTGAATGTCCATTATGAACGCTTCAAATGAATTCAAATGTATTAAATAAAATAAATTACTGTGACTATATGTGTTGAAGAAATAATGAAAAACTACAATATAACAAAAAAAAAATCTTATTCTTTAAGAAACCTTCCTTTTGTAAGTGTTTTGAGAAGTTCACCTCTCGGAGGTGTTATCAGAAAGTCCTTCTTGTCGAATCTTGTCTTCGTATTTATAGCGGCAAAAATAAACTATGTTGACCATTGCGCCCTCTAGTCCATGTTTAGGTTGGTACTGGAATACACTTTCCCGTGAAATCGCTGCCCATATGTTGCCGCCTTGATACACGCACACATACACATTTTGTTCTGACAGTTCACAATTCACTTAAACGTCAACATAACCTTCCAATTCAAAGATCCCCTCTGCTTTGCACATCATTCCCAACGGTAGGTTTATTCTTGTCACTAATACCATCCTTCTTTGTACTCGTCAATGAACCTATTACCTTGTTCATTGTTCGTTACATATTTTTTTCTTTCCATTTATCAATGTTAGTCTCACTTTTCTTCTAGCCGGAGTGCGCCTTGGCAAAATGGGAAACATGTTGAAGATAACCATTATTTTTCTTCCCGCACTGCCTGTACTTGTAGAACACGTCCGCCTCCAGTCCCTGAAGCATTGTGTTACGAAGAAATCATGAACACAGATACCTTTTATTTATTTATAATGTCAGCTTTTAAATACAAAAATATGTCACTGCTGATTGCTTCTATGTTTTACATATTTTTATATCCTTTTTCTTAGTCTAGTAGTAAGCTAAGGTAAATTTTATTCTTTAATACTATTTAATTCTTAAACTCTCATAAGATTTTTACTGCTTTATGCATATCGTATTTCATTTCTTTTCATGATTTATAAACCATACATCATGTGTATTCTCTTACAAAAGAAATATATTACTTATATTTATTTTGTCTTTATTTCATACTTTTCTTTATTTAATAAATTTTTATTCTACATCTTTTGTTTTATATTTATTTAATAAACTTTATTTTGCATATTTTCATTATTTACTGGAATAATAATAAATTGACTATGAGTATGCAACTTTGTATACCTTCATGTAGTTCTTGTTGCATAGTTTTACTCAATAATATTTAAATAGGACTTTTTATTATTTTTATTTTTATTTCTAAGCTTAAACTAATTCTTAAATCAATCTCTACAACTATTCTTATTTTACAAATTTTGCGAGTTCACGGCAATATGTGCGTATTATATGTACTATCTACCTTCGAAACTTACTATTAGTTCTCTGTATACATACATATTTACACAAAAAAACTGAAACAGTGGTAATATGTATTTATACGCCTGGTTTATTTTACATTGAAGTGCATACATAAGTATCTACATGCGTACTTTTAAGCTTAAGAAATCTAAGATTCTTGTTTGATATACAGACAGCAACACGAAATTTTTTGTATCGCCATACTTGGAGGTAAATAGTTTTATGCTGAGTAAAATTGGTATTGTATCCTTATACGTTTTGATTGTATCCTCTTCATGATTGGCTAGCATTCCTCATTAGAATCAGATTCTTCTTGCTGCAAGATTCCACCAATGTCAACGCTCATTTCTACATTTTTATCTTCATGAGCCAAGTTTTTATCAACTAATGCTTATTTATCAAAATCAACGTCATTTGCTTCAGATTATGAAGCAGGTTATACATTTCTGCAGTAGTAGATAAAGGTATGTCATCTTCGGGATTAAGATCGCTATCAGTCTTAGAAATTTTGGAATACGTGAACCCAGCTTTACGAAAACAGTTTTGAATTGGTACTGAAATCACTTGATTCCATGCACTTCTTATAAAATAACGTCTAGTAAATGAATCCAATTGGTTAGGTCTTCTAGAGAATTAACTGGTGTCCATTTTATGTAAAATGTGTCTTAAGATTCTTGATCTGTACCAGGTTTTAACATTTTTGATAATGCCTTGATTTAATGGTTGACAAACTGCAGTTGTGTTTGGAGGAAGAACAATTATTTTGATAGTTTTTTAGTGTCAAATTTCGTGGATGAGATGCAGCATTATCGAGAGAATTTCTTAACGAATTCTTGCAAAAACTCTGTCATCATTTCGCATGTCATCCGTGCCTTTTTTGAAGTGTAAACTTCTATAGGCGCGTTGCGCTGATTGTAGGCAGTGAACAAGACTGACCCGTCACGCTCGGATATGTAATGGTCGAATATGAAATGCTCGGATATGTAACGCTGGTTCGGGTAATGTCGGCTCGAGTCGACTAAGGGAACAATTTTATTATTATTTAATTTCAATTGAATTGAAATTTAAACGAATAAATAAATTCATGTACCAGAACAGGCTCAAGCCCGAGATCGCACGGTTATGAAGCCGATACGTTGCCATTAGACCAATTAGGGACAGTAAGAAAATATTTATATCGTCTATTTATATATGTACATGCGTCCTTAAATCTCCTTAATAATGCTTGCGGCCGAGGCAAGACAATCTCGAGTACGTTAAAGTTTTTTTGTACTCACCGCCTGTAAAGTGACATTTGGCGCATGGTTGAGGCGACTGTAAAAATTGAAAAAAACACTGGCACTTTGGGACATTTAAAAAAAAATCTAACTTGGTAGTAATAAAATTTAGTCTATAAAATACTACTTCCCTTCACTATTCTGCACTAAAAGTTGGGGAAATAGGAGTAATAATTAATAATTCTTCCAAAAAAATTGTGGCGTCATCTATTTGACGTCATTTTAAGCGACACCTTAATTTGCGCCATCTATTTGAACCACATCGACATTCATATTGGCAGTTCGGAATTGATTGTATTTAAACCAAAAAACGCAATAAATGTACTATAAATGTATAAATATAAGAATAAATACCTCATGTTTGCCATGTGTAAGAATATAATAACTTAATTTTACGGAAAGGTGAGTAATAGTTACGTACATGAAATGCTAAAATTAATCAGGTAATCTATCTTAGGTTAGGTATGAGACCAATGACATTAATCAATAATTTTTTTTTTTATTGAAGTGTAATAGTATATTACATACCGAGGTGGAAAGTGTTTCATTACTGTCGAGAGATTAGGTAGGTAACTTTATCTCGAGACAGGAATGAAACTTTTCACCGAGGTTTGTATACTATTTTATTTACAACCATAATTATATTTATTTGTGATAAAAATTCCGGTAAAAGTTTTGACATATTGAGTTGTCAGATTTGTAATGATCTAGCGTAAACGTCAAATAAATATACGCCACTTTTTTTCGGTGAATAGATTATAAAAGAAATGTTGAGTAGTAAAGCCATCAAGGTCTGCACTCCACTTGAACTGAGGGAAACTGTCCTCGTGTAGCAATCCAGATATCTTGGCTCGAATGGAGAAGGACAAGAAATCACTATTTCATCATATCAGCAATAGCAGGGCGGCCTATCTACATGTATTCAAGCTTCCAATAATTCTAATGTAACAATTAATTTTATTTACAACCATACAATGAATAATTATTTGTGATAAAAATTCCGATCAGGTTTTCACATATCGAGTTGACAGTATTAAATTGCGATTAACATTGAGGTTAAGAAACGAGGGCAGTAATAGAGGGCGGGAAGTAAATGAGGGCAGTAATAAAAGGGCGGGAAGTAAACGTGAATAAAGTCACACTTCCCAACTTTTAAAAAGTCAGAAATGCCAACATTACGCGTATGGTTGTAAATAAACTTCTTTAGGCGCGTTGCGCTGATTGTAGGCAGTGAACAAGACTGACCTGCAACGCTCGGATATGTAACGCTCTTCGGAAAAAGTCGGCTAAGGTAACAAGATAAATAAATATATCATATAGAGGTATTTAATTTCAATTAAATTGAAATTTAAATGAATAAATAAATTCATGTCCCAGAACAGATTCGATCCCGAGACCGCACGGTTATGAAGCCGATACGTTACCATCAGACCAAGCGAGGGAACGTAAGCAAGTATTTATATCGTCTATTTATACATACACATACGTCCGAACCGACCAAACGAAACGGACGCTCGCGTAAATGTAATAAATGTTTTATTTAATACGTTACTGAATATTATATGCGTGTATTTCGTATTATCTACGGTATTATTAACCTCGCCTTGATGAAGTTTACACTTCCGCCGTGTGGTTTTAAGCACTCTCATTCTTCTTGTTTGTATTAAATCGTCAAACTAGGGTGAAATGTTCAAATTAATTTTCCGAAATGCAGGAAGCCTAGCAGATTTACCGATCACAAGTAGTTTTTCTGATTGTCCGGCCATATTCACACAATGTAAAATGGTTAACTGCTCCTTAGCCATTTTCTACCAGCACACTTTTTCCTTTTAAGGTGAAAGTTTTGTTGGACAGAGCACGAAAAAAGAGGCCCGTCTAGAATTGTAATCGCCGATTAATCAGAGCCGGAGTTTTTGCTTGAAAATTGTTAATTTCATCAACATCAGCACTTCACGCAAACGTCCTAACCAACTAGAGACATGAGGCATTCATGTTTTTATATTCCAATTGCTGAGCTATTTCCATTGCTTTTGACCGGAATATGGAATATTTTTGTTCCTGGTTTTTACAAACCATGTGTAGATTAATTTGTCAATATTGTAGCCTTCACTTTTAAAAAAGTTTCTTTTTTGTTGAATATTGTCACCAGAATAAAACTTATTCAGTAATTCTTTCTTATTCTCTATAATATTTGCTGGATCCTAAAGCACGAACACCAAGCTTCTCTTTGTTGAAGACGTCTATAATATTAGTTTTTTTTCTTGAAGCGTAAGAACCCGTTTTTGATATTTTTCAGTCATTCTTCCCTGATTAACAATAGCTTTTATATAGAACTCCACGCACCAATAGTAAAATAAAACCAAAAATATAAACGTACTTGGACACTACACTACAGTTACGCAACGAGTAAAGTATGCGTTGAAGCGAGGAGATATAATACGGGGAACTACCGCCATCATTTCGGAACTACATTCATTTGTCCGCTTAAGAGGAAACAGGACCCTGAAACTTGCTATTATCGTGTGTCCGTGTCCGGTTAAAATAGACAGTCCGCCCAATAGGAAAAATTTGATATGTAAATCACACCATTTGTTTTGGTACCCAACAATCTGTCCGCGTATAAGAGGTGTGCTCTAAAAGAGAGTATGTACGTTGTACGTGTTTGATTGTATTTATAATAACCATAAAAACTTAATGTTTATTCTTTGTTCATTCAAACTGTTTCATTCTTCCATTAATTTATACAACAGTAAGTTACCAAATAGGCAAAAAGAATACTCAAATTGATGAAAGTATTCTTGGCCAAGAAAATGATTCACAATCACTTTCGTTAGTTATAAGCGCTTACTCTTTAATCATTTCATGGCTTATGATCTTTCCAGGAAACGCAGTGCACAGACGCTAAGCAATCAAATAACAACGTTGAACGGAAGCAAGACACGCCGCAGCCCATCGTATAAGTGTGAGCTGTGCAACTACCGGACAAAGTATAAAGCTGATCTCAAGAAGCACAACAATAAACAACATTACAAAGTTAAAAGGTTTAAATGTGGGATTTGTTGCAGACGATTCGAGGCAAAAGAATATCTGAGGTTGCACGTACAAAATACACACATCTCTGGTGGTGTAAAGGAAGACCCAGTACATTCCAGATGTAATTATGAGAATATATATATCAAAGTAGAACAATCAAATTTACACGGTCAATGTAGGCTCCGAACAAAACACAAACAATCTTTGATAAGACATATGAATTTGAAACATTTGAAAAAAATTAGTTATAAGTGTGACTCATGTGTATATAAAACACGCGAGAAACACAGTATACAATATCATACAAAAACAAAACATATGATGAAATTTAAACATAAATGTGACTTGTGTGAATATAGAACAAACAAAAAAACTGAGTTGAAAAGACATATCAAATCAAAACATTTGAAACAATTTGGTTTTAAATGTGAGTCGTGTGAATTAAAAACAAACCGCAAATCTAATTTAGAAAATCATATCAAATCAAGACATTTGAAAAAATTTGATTTTAAATGTGATTCGTGCGAATTTAAAACAAACTTCAAATCTATATTAGAAAATCATATCAAATCAAAACATTTGAAAGAATTTGATTTTAAATGTGACCTGTGCGAATTTAAAACGAACTTCAAATCTAAATTAGAAAATCATATCAAATCAAAACATATGAAAGAATTTTATTTTAAATGTGACGCGTGCGAATTTAGAACAAACGGAAAAACTGATTTCAAAAGACATATCAAATCAAGACATTTGAAAGAATTTGATTTTAAATGTGATTCATGTGAATTTAAAACAAACCGCAAATATCAGTTAGAAACTCATATCAAATCAAAACATTTGAAAGAACTTGATTTTAAATGTGATTCGTGCGAATTTAAAACAAACCTCAAATCTAATTTAGAAAATCATATCAAATCAAAACATTTGAAACAATTTGATTTTAAATGTGATTCGTGCGAATTTAAAACAAACCTCAAATCTAATTTAGAAAATCATATCAAATCAAAACATTTGAAACAATTTGATTTTAAATGTGACTTGTGTGAATTTAAAACAAACCGCAAATCTGATTTAGAAATTCATATCAAATCAAAACATTTGAAACAATTTGATTTTAAATGTGATTCATGTGAATTTAAAACAAACCGCAAATATCAGTTAGAAACTCATATCAAATCAAAACATTTGAAAGAACTTGATTTTAAATGTGATTCGTGCGAATTTAAAACAAACCTCAAATCTAATTTAGAAAATCATATCAAATCAAAACATTTGAAAGAATTTGATTTTAAATGTGACTCGTGCGAATTTAAAACGAACTTCAAATCTAAATTAGAAAATCATACCAAATCAAAACATATGAAAGAATTTTATTTTAAATGTGACGCGTGCGAATTTAGATCAAATCAAAACATATGACAGAATTTGATTTTAAATGTGATTCATGTGAATTTAAAACAAACCGCAAACATCATTTAGAAACTCATATCAAATCAAAACATTTGAAAGAACTTGATTTTAAATGTGATTCATGTGAATTTAAAACAAACCGCAAATATCATTTAGAAACTCATATCAAATCAAAACATTTGAAAGAGCTTGATTTTAAATGTGATTTGTGTGAATATAGAGCATACAGAAAAGCAGACTTGAAAAGACATATCAAATTAAAACATTTGAAAGAATTAAAGTTTTAATGTGACTCATGTGCAAATAGAACAAACTTAAAAACTGATTTGAAAAGACATATTAAATCAAAACATGTAACAAAGTCATAATTTTTATATAATAACTAATTGTTTATCGGTAACTTTAGCGCGAAAAGATGCGAGGCCAGAGACCATTCGATGAGTGAAATCTCATGATGGGGCCGGAGTAAATATTTCTTCAATTGATGCTGTCAAACCACGCATTCCTTTATTTCCTATGAGAAGGATGACAAGGAAAATTAGAATTAAGCATCGAAACAACATGCGGAAGTGGTTTAAAAATCATAAGAACAGTAATATGGAAATTTATAACCTTATTTATGAATGGCAGTGATGTAATAGATGTTGGAATATTATGGTAGTTATCTTGTCTAATGGAGATGTAGCAGTAATTTTGTATATTAAATTGACACAATCACATCGGTTTAAAGATGCATTTGTTTAAATTTTTCAAGCAGTAGTGTATTTTCACGCCGCTAGTGGCGACGCTAGTCTTAAACTATACAAATATAAATTATACAAAAAAATATATAACAAATATTTTTTTGTATAATAAATTATTCACTGTCTCAGCATTTCATTGCCTACCTTTTTAAATGTACATATTTCAAATATATATTTCTTTATTTTCCGATCACATTTAACATGTATAACACATATACACTTAATATTCTCTAAACACTTATTTTCTTATAATGATATTTTATATTCTTATAATATGTAATTATTCCACATATAATTTGTATTTCTATTTTAGAATATTGTGAATCCATACATTTATTTCTACGACAGTAGAAGAATTTTAAAATCTGTTCTGTTTAAAATTCCCGCGCTTCTACATTCCAATTTAAATGTCCAAGGTCACTGAGAATTTGAGTAAGAGATCAAAGGTTCCGATCGAAGCGTCGTATCTTTATTCTCTAATCTTTGAAAATGGTTCAACTCAAATTACACAGATGGTGCCATTATTAAAGTCACTAGATATATAAAGTACCGCAATCCATAAGGCCAAAGAGTGCGAGAGAGAAAGCGCTACTTTGCCCAAACATGGCCGCCAAACGTCAAATCACTTGTCAAATCGTTCGAAAACGTAGACGTAGTGTTCAGTGTGGTTAAGCGTGCGACATCGTTGCATCTAAACCCACCGTTGGCAACATAAAGTGTAATTATGCCTGGTTGTTGTATTATCAATTGCAAAAACAGTGTCGCCAAAGGTTTCCGTTTATTTGCATTTCCCAGTGGTGAAAGGAATGCAGACAGAAGAAAAGTGTGGTTATGTGACATTAATCAAGACAATGTGCCGGTAAATGCGAAGATTTGTGAGGTGAGTACATATGTAAAAGCAGATCACATGTTATAACACTTAGTTACTTATGTAAGGTGCATTTTTCTGATTCCCAATTTGAACAATCAAGAGCAGATGACATGAAAAAACTAACTCCAAATGCACACCCTGATCTGGTTGTCAACCACAAAAGGCGAAATTAAAGGAGTTTAAAGTTGACGTTCTCCAATTCGCAACAAATGATTTGTATCAATATATTAAAAAAATTGAACTGTACTTCCGTGAATGTACGAATTCATTGATACAAAATGATTTATCATTAAATGAGTTCAAAGCAATTATTAAGACGAAATTTGATACTCCTGACATACCAAATTGTCATAATATATTAGATAATATTATTTCTATATACAATAATAAATAATGAAAACGGTGCTTGCTTGTTTTAATTAATTGCCTTACTATCTGCGGTTTAATTATTAACGCATGTTCATACAGTTGCGTTCTTTTAAGAATACAGTACTAAATTGATTTTTTATTTAACACAGCAATTCAATTTTGGCGCCAAATTTATAATAATAATAATAATTTTTGCCCAAAAATGGCGGAGGTTTGCGGTACCACAGAGAAAGAAGAGAGAGCCCATGAGATAGGCTTTACTGTAGCCCATCAGTTTTAGTTCATTTAGGAAAAATAGAGGACACTACGATTTAGAATTTACCATTATTTTATATTTAAACCACATGTGTGCCGGAAAATTTAAAGTACGATTTGCTATAAATTACCTTTCAAGTTTAACTAACCGACACCAGATGACGATATTGGGGAACTTGAATTATGATCTATTTCCTATTTTTAATATTTAACAAGAAAAGAACAATCTCCTTATTCATCTCACCCAAACACATTTAGCCTTGAGTTGACGACAAAAAACCGACACACTTTTTGTAAGTGAACGGCAAAAAAACATATATGTAAACACTTATAAGAAATATAAATTAGGAATTCTTCAATTTCAGGTTATATAAATTCAAACATTGTCGATGTTCCCAGTGAGATTGATTTTATATTAGAAAATAAACCAAGAGAGCATGTGTCTGTTTACCCATCAATCAGAAAAGTAGATGGGGAAAGATAAATCTCATAACAATTTTAATTGCATGGGTGCATTTGTTTTCGCACGCTGTTAAATTTTATGTTCACCTCAGGCACGGATTAAATCATTTTTTAAAACTAACATTATTTGGTTACCTATTTAGCAGATTATTTAACAAATAAAAAGTATATACAACATATTTTAGAACAACTTTTGAATATATTTTTTTTTAATTTGGACCATTAATAAGTTTTAGAATGTGTATGGTGCCCACACCAATTTATTTCGTTAGTTAACAGTGCAATAACTTTAACGCAGTTCAAGTTGACTGAGGGTTAAAATCAAGGCTGTTTTACTTATACGTAGTATAAGGAAGTCTTGTGATGACGAAAATTTTCGACCTCGAGATTTTTGTAGATGTCCACGTTTTCAAGTCTCCTGATAGAGGTTTTTAAAAATGTCCCCCCCCCTTTCTCTCTCTCCCTCTCTCTCTCTCTCTCTCTCTCTCCCTCCCTCTCTCTCCCTCTCTCTCTCTCTGTGTGTTTCACCACAATAGCGGCCAAACGACTATAGATATCAATCCCAAATTTTGTATTTGCAACTATAATCTCCCTCTTGAGATCTGATTAGTTTTTCTGTAAAATCGGTAGACCGGAAGTAGTAGTTTACTTCAGTGCCAATATTTCGTCAACTACTAAGTTTAAACAAATGTATAAAATTGGTAATTAATTAATACCTTCTTTCTTTTAATACCTTCTTTCTTAAATGTATAAAAAAATTCAAATGTACTGAAAACTGAATTTGAGAAAAATTGTATTAAAGAAGTTTTTCGAAATTTCTACCGGAAGTAGGTCTTTCACTCTTATCGAAAATCAGTTTTTTGCCAATACCTCGCGAGTCATGCTTTCTAGGCAGGTACATTTCAGTATAAAAGCATTTAAAACATAATTTTCAATATCTTTTGTATAAAAAGAAAATTGAATTCGGACCGGAAGTAACACTTTTACTCTTTTCGAATAGCGATTTTTTGCAAATATGTCGTAAATTATGCATTTTGTATATATTTGTTAAGAGTACAAAAGTATTTAGAGCTGGATTGGGAATATTTTTTGTATAAGTGAAATTCAAAATTTGGACCGGAAGTAACACTTTTACCATTAGCCAGTAGCACTTTCTTTCGAATATCTCGCAACGTATGCATTCAATAGAGATTCACTAAGAGATAACAAGTACTTATAAAAGGGTTTTGAATAATTTTTATATAAAAAAAATTCTTAACAATTTAGAACAATTTTGTATAATTTGAAACGCTCATACGTATAAGAAAGTCGTGTGTTGGCCACACCTTATTTTTTAGGACTAAATGCATCCACTATAAACTGTCAATAGATTTTTTACGTTTCATATGGTGATTAGTTGATTAGTTAGTGATCGGCAGTCAGAGATACACTGGCAGAATTTATATGTTATAAATTCTGCCAAAGTACCCCTGACTGCCGGTCCCTAGTGATAACGTTAAAAGAACTAAATTATTTACTCCTTTATCATATCATTTTTAATTATCTATATTTTATAACCGTATAAAATATTGTTAGTAACATAATAAGTGATATCTCAGCATTACTAGATTTTAAATATGAGCAAGGAGTGAAGTGAATAAAAAAGACATTATTATAGGTATTCATCTGTTATACCTATAAAGAGAAACAATATACATACCGTAGTCGTCAAATTAAAATTTCGGTTTACACTTCTATCGCATATAATCGCATGCAGAAGATGACCTTATTATATGCAGCGATGCCTGCTTGCTAACAGTGGTGGGAGAGCAACGCAGTGTCGATGTCGGGGGACCCTCACGCGAGTGTACTGTCTTGGCAGCCTCGCTTATGTTTATCTTTAGTTTATTTCGACGCGCTCTTTCCTCTTTCTACTTTCGTATCAGAAATTAAAATATGTCGACTACGGTATATGTAACTACATATATTGAGGATTATCTATCTGAGTAAATAGGGTACATTTATTATATTTGGTCCATTATTTCATATTAAGAAAAATGAGGAATGTTTTGCTAATCAACTACTTTTCAATAGAAATAATATCTACCTTATAATTCCAAATACATTTAGGCATGTGTATTTATGATATTATTAGAATATTTTATAAATGACAGACACTTTTATGCAATTTCAATATGGTTTGCAAAGAGCGCATTGTATGGGTTTGAAATAAAGACACTGCTTTGTATTCAAAGAAATCAAAGTAGGTATTATCACATTATGCGTTGGGGATGACTGTATTTGTTTTATTTGGAATTGCAGAGTAATATTAAATATTTAATGTAGTTAGTTGTTCCATGTTGTTCATTGTAGCAGTTTGTATCTTTTTAAATTTTAATATTTTCAAAATACCGACGTAATAAGTGTGAATATAATAAATAATAAGTTGAAATAGGTATATAAATTCTCGAAGAAAAAATAGTAAGTAAATAATTAATAGTTCCATCTTATTGATTACATTGATTAACTAGAAGAATTGACAAAATCACTATATATATTTATATATTTTTTATTTAAATCACACAACTAAAGCAGTTAAACAATTCTACTAAAAAAAAGAAATAAGTATGTATAGTGATTTTTTCAAGGCAGAAATTATAGTTACAAATTATATAAAGAGTGCATTTTCAGACACACAATAATTACTTTGGATTTATGTCCTACCGAAGACTTCATCGTGTTCTTCTGGAATAAAAAAAAGTAACACTAAAACTATTTTTATTTAGAGAAACCATTTACTTTATTAGAGGCAAAAAAGAGCGTCACTATGCCGCTTATGTGTGCTTATTATTCGTGTCAACGTCGAAAAAAGGAAAATCCAATGATGAAAACATTTAAATTTCCAGTTCAAGATTCAGAACGCTTGCAGAGGTGGATATTAAATTCTGGTAGGTGCTCAAAGTAAATTTCCACTTACAATATTAGAAACTAATTATATATTTATTTAGGAAATGCAAGGTTGTTAACATTAGAAGTAGACCAGTTGAAGAATCAATTTTTATGTGATGTGCATTTTTCTGATGACTCATTTGTTGATCCTAAAAGTAAACATCGTTTAACAAAATTTGCCATACAAGAGCCTTACTATAATGAAGAGAATGCTGCTTCGTCTTCGCAAACACGCGTTGGTAATGCATCACCTCCTATATTAAAAGTTAAAATACCACAAAAAGTCTACTCCAAAAAAAGAAGCCGGTGCTCTCCAGCATTGTTGGAAACATCTTCATTGTCACAGTCTCAAAATATAGATGAAATTTGTCAAATGCCTTTAATACCACCAGGAGATTCTCCAAGAACAAAAAAAATTAAACAAGATATTGCTATACCTATAGAATAAAATTATACGCAATAAAAGAAACCAAATACGAACACTGAGGGAAAAAAATAGACTACAAAAACAACATTTAACTGCTGAATACTTTCTTCGTTCTTACAATTTTCCGTCACAACATTCAAAGGCAGTGGCAAGTATGCAATTTAAAACAAAACGACGTTCATGGACTGCTGATGAGCAAAAATTTGCACTGACATTGTATTTTAAATTACCAGCAGCTTACAAATTTCTATTACGACAAAAAGTTGTTTTACCAAGTATTACATCTATAAAGCGATGGTTAGGAGCATCAAAATTTATGCCTGGGGTAAATTCGAGATTATTTCATGAAATAAAAACAAAATTTTCTCTGAGGCCAGAAAAAGACAAATTCTGTGTTTTATGCTTTGACGAAATGTCAATAATGGAGTGTTTAGAATTTTCCAAGGAGATGGATGTTGTTGAGGGTTATGAAGATTATGGTAGTCTCGGAAGGTCAAATTTGACTGCAAAAAATGCATTAGTTTTTATGGCAAGAGGAATACATTCGCATTGGAAGTTACCATTAGCATATTTTCTCTCACATTCCGGAGTAAAGGTGCACTATCTTATCATATTGATAAAAAGCATTTTATCAAAATTATTTGACTGTGGGCTTATTCCGAAATTTATAGTATGCGACCAGGGTAGCAGCAATCAAAGCTTAGTTAAACATTTAAATATAACACCAGATTGTCCATTTCTTATTCACAGAAAACGGAATTTTTTTTTATATACGATACATACCTCATTTATTTAAGAGTTTTCGAAATAATTTATTAAATAGCGATTTTGTTTTGGATAATAAAATTATTTCTTTCAATGACATAAAGAACACATATAATATTGATCAGAAGAACAAGAAGAGCAGAGCACTTACAAAAATAACAGATGCACATATATCACCCAATAACTTTCAAAAAATGAGTGTAAAATTAGCTGTCCAAGTTTTTAGTAAGACAATGGTCGCAGCTATAAGAACTTGCGCTGATACAGGTGAATTAAAAAGTGAATCGGCTAAAGATACAGCAAATTTCTTAGAGTTTATGGATAAACTATTTGATTCATTAAATAGCAAGAATTTGTATACATCAAATCCATATCGATGCGGCCTCTCCGAGGAAAGTAATCTTATTCTTTCAACACTAGACGAAACAAAAATAATGCTGAAATCTTTAAAAAAAATAGATCACATTAAAGGAACCCTAACTAGACCACCGTGCTTTAATGGTTTATTACAAACTATTCAAGGAATTTTACAATTTTTTAACGAAGAAGGAGGATATATACTAACAAATAGACTGAATCAGGACGCACTAGAAAATTTATTTTCCACATTTCGACAGAAAGGTGGATATAATAGAAATCCTAGTGCCAGGACTTTAAGAACAATTTTCAGAAGTTGTGCTATAAATAGTTTAATGACACCACCATCTACATCTTCTTGTGAACCAGACACCGATGAAATTCTTGATGTTCAATCTTTCACGCCTGGCAAGATGTTACTGGAATCAGATTCTTCCGCCACTAGTAGCTCCTTGGATTCTCCTGAGTCGACTACAATTATTGAGCCTTCAATACATGACCCATTAACTTTAGAACATTCTTCAATTACATATTTCGCTGGCTATTTAGCAAAAAAATGTTTAGAAACATATAACTGCTCTATATGCAATGCTTTACCACAAGTTCATTACTTGAAGACACCAATGAACTATTTATATTACACAAAACATATGCTAATATTTCGTTGAAAGATGTAGATAGGGGATTAACAAAACCTACCAATACATTTGTGGAAATTGTTAATTTAGCATTAACTGTGTTCGAAACACATTTTAGTAGTATATGTTGCAAGAAGCGATTAAGAGAACGTTTCTTAAGAAAAATAACAGCTGTAGGACAAATAAGTGTATGGATAAATGAAAATAGTATGTGTTCATCCCATAGATTATTTATAATTGAAAAACTCATAATTTGTAAGATATTTAAGAATTGTAAATTAACATTTAAAAAAACCTCACCCGAAAAGCAACATCCAAAATTAAGAATATTAGATAATAAATAAACAATTACTTTGATCATTATTGTATACCTACTTTCTTTATAAAAGTACCTACTTCTGTGTAGTCTGTATTTATTTCATAGTTCATATAGATAACATTCGAATTCATCCTTTAACAATACACCAATTACCAATTACTAAATGCTTAACATATACACTGTACATTATCTGAGCTATATACCTATATATATTTTTTACATTAGGATATTTTCTATTTTGTTAACTAAATTGAATCCTATTCTTACATTGCATTTTTTATAATTATATTCCCACAAACATCTTGCTCCAAGAAGGAGCTCTTGGAATTTATAGTCAATAAATCACATAAATAGAAAAAAAAAGTGTGCACAAGAGTAACTTTGTATGCATAGTTGATGTAACAGTTTTTTGTGCAGAAATGATTGCAAGCGACTATAGACCTTAAGGCTTATGATCATATGGGTAGGAATTAAATGAAATTTTGAATCCTATATTTAGAAAAATTGTTTTGGCAATAATTAGATAAAAATAATTATAATATTTTCAAATAACAGAAAAAAATATATGTAAACTAACTCATTCAGTACCGAAATAAATTACCTAAAATATTTTTTTTAGGAGCGTCATCTGTCGTTAACTAGAATACCAATTGTAGGTTTCAATCTCTTAAATTACAACTAAACTGCAGATTATATAAATTTATCAAATATTCAGCGCCTCTGGTGGGAGTAACCGGGCGACGGTGGCGTAGCCTGGTGTTCGTAACCATTTTAGGGCTACAAAAATTTGTTAATCATGGGCCATCTGGATATTTATCTGTGGCGGTACTTTATATATCTAGTGACTTTAAGAATTATTATGTACGTTTTATTTCAAAGAATAGCAATGTTTTATTTTAGCTTGCATTATGTAATTTGTATAATAATTATATTGTTAATTTTGTATGTGTATCTAATAACTTTCATGTTTCATGTGTTTTTTTACATATAATAATTTTAATACATTTATTTTCTACACATTATATGTATGTATATTTCTGATTACATATTGAGAACATTGAACATTTTTTTATCTTCAAATATTAATATATTAAAAAAAAAATCCAATTATTTATTTATTTATTCATTTCTTTGCAAACCCAATTCCATGTCCAAAAGAAAGGCTATATTGTTTTTCAGGAACAATTTATCAGAGAAAATAAGTTTACAAGCAGGGCCAGTCCTCGTGGGGGGGGGGCATAATGGTGCACAGCATATGGGCAGCCAAATTTAAGGGCTGCGAAATGCTTATCAACGAAAAATGTAAAGCATAACGTTTGTAATTATTAATACATTATTTAATTGCATTACAAATATATATATATATATATTTTTACCATTTTTTGCAATTGTAATATTTAAATTTAGAATAATGTGAAATGCTTATGTGCTAAAGCACATTTAAGGCAAGGGGGAGATAGTTTTCTCAGACAATGCTTTAAAAAGAAATAGTTTTTAAACTCTTCCCTGTTAAATTTTAAAAAGAGAAAAATGATAGGCTTCAAATAATTTATTTTATATTAAGAAAACATTCAATCCAAAAATACATGTAAAATATTAATCTAATATTAACGTTTTCAGTTTGATTTTTAATTTTATATTAGATCAGAAGTTTAATTAAAAAAAAAAAGTAGTAAGGAGTCAATTTTCCGCACTGGCGGTAAAAAAAATTTTGATTACAACCAAGAAGAGCGTAGTGCGTTCGTTGACTGTAAAGTTGTTTTCTTTACCAAGCACGAAATCGCTCGTTTGCCCTTTAAATTGATTCAACCAATCAGAAGCCTCTATTTTCTTCCCTATGCTAGCTTCGTTAGGATCGGCGAAAATGCAAGCGGCACTAGACGACTCTAAAATTGTAGAGGTCTGAACTAATACGCATGCGTGCAAAAATATGTATGAGCGGTAAATATACGATTTTAAAAGTTGTGTTGTATCATGTGCTGACAAAATATACAGGGTGTAGATAAAGTCTGGAACAAAATTAATATTTCTGTTATCTTCGGTTTGATGGAAAAACCCTGAAACAGGTCGATTTTGTTTTTATCCCGTGCACTTTATAACATCGTGAATTTAATTCTGTCGTCATCTGGTTGCGCGCGGGCGTGACGTCATTAGTTTTTTTCAAATGGTAACCCGCCACATTTATTACCCCTTGTCGTTAGGTATTCCATTGTGCATGCAACGGTATAAAAAGTTTGGTACCTTACATAACAATTTTTGGGAGAAAAATGCTTTCGAATTTCAAAAAATTAAAATTTTATTTCTAATGAAAAACTAATCAAAAATTATTTTGAAAAATCAGATAAATTATAATCCGAGGTTTATCTTGGATTGTCGTCAAACAAGACACCAAAAAAATGTCAATGGAAGTGTTCAAATTGTCCGCCATTGGCCATTTGACACTGGCCGAGACGGACGTACACGCTTTCTACGACACGTCATATTGACAGTTCATTACTTGGTGTTTGAACTTATCCATTCACAATACTTGCTCCATTGGTAGTGTTGAACGTGCATTGCGAAAATGGCGAATTTGAGCGAAAAAGAGCGGATTCAAATTCTCATTATTGTTGGTTGTGGTGATAAAATACGTAGCCATGAAGAAGCCTGTCAGTTTTTCAATGCAGAAAATCCAAACCGCGCACCGATTTCGCGGTCAACGGTGAGCAAAATTGTCGCAAAATTTGCTGAAACTGGTAGTGTAAAAGACAGGGCTCGTCAAGGTCGACCAAGAATTGAGGAAGATAGAAGGGTCAATATTCTCTTGGAACTTCAGGACAACCCCCACACTTCAACAAGGAACATTGCCAGGGATCATGCAGTCGATTTTACCACAGTAGCCAAATTGCTGAAGAAGGAAAAACTTCATCCGTACAAAATCAATCGGGTTCAGGAACTGAATGAAGATGACTTCGACCGCCGACTCGAGTTCTGCGAACAAATCATGCTACGGTGCGATGAGAATCCCGGATTTGTCGACAATGTGGTTTTTAGTGACGAAGCAACTTTTACCTTGAACGGTGAAGTGAATCGCCACAATTGTAGGTACTGGTCGGGCGAAAATCCTCGATGGGTTCGAGAGGAGCACACCCAACACCGGCAATAAGTTAATGTATGGGCGGGAATAGTGGGAGATCGCATTGTGGGGCCTTTCTTTCTGGACAGAAATTTAAACGCTGAAACATACTTACATTTCCTAAGATTTACGCTAGTGCCAACATTGGTAGAATTATTTCCGGATGAAAACACCCCCGACAAGCCTCACCCCAGAATCTGGTTTCAACAAGATGGAGCACCTCCACATTTTGGCTGGCGTGTTCGGAGTTACCTCGACGAAATTTTCCCCGGGAGATGGATCGGACGAAGGGGAACAATTGAATGGCCTGCCCGTTCGCCAGATCTCACACCACTTGATTTTTTTCTATGGGGTCATGTGAAATCAAAGGTGTACACCAATAAGCCAAATAACTTGGATGATCTGAAACATCGTATCCGCGAGGAAATGCGAAATATTGGTGCAGAGACAATACGACGTGTCGTAGAAAGCGTGTACGTCCGTCTCTGCCAGTGTCAAATGGCCAATGGCGGACAATTTGAACACTTCCGTTGACATTTTGTTGGTGTCTTGTTTGACGACAATCCAAGATAAACCTCGGATTATAATTTATCTGATTTTTTAAAATAATTTTTGATTAGTTTTTCATTAGAAATAAAATTTTAATTTTTTGAAATTCGAAAGCATTTTTCTCCCTAAAATTGTTATGTAAGGTACCAAACTTTTTATACCGTTGCATGCACAATGGAATACCTAACGACAAGGGGTAATAAATGTGGCGGGTTACCATTTGAAAAAACTAATGACGTCACGCCCGCGCGCAACCAGATGACGACAGAATTAAATTCACGATGTTATAAAGTGCACGGGATAAAAACAAAATCGACCTGTTTCAGGGTTTTTCCATCAAACCGAAGATAACGGAAATATTAATTTTGTTCCAGACTTTATCTACACCCTGTACATCTCAAACATAAAATACTACACGTGAGAGCGTGTTGAGTAGTATGTGTTTGAAACACATGTTTTACCTACGCACATTTTGGAATTGCTTATAATAGTATTATCTTTATTTTTGTAACAGTATGACATAATTATTAATATGCATAAATATATGTAATTTCAGTAATCTTATACTTTTTAGAGAAAAAATCATTTCATTTAAATAACAAGAAATTTTTAACAGTCTTAAACTTGATTCTGACATTTTAATATTTGGAAAAAGTACTAGTGTTATATTTGCTAACCATTTATTTACAGGTGTTGGGGCTAAGTAAAAGAAAACAATTTTTTGATGGGTAAATTAATATACCGGTAGGTTTTCTGGGTACGCAACGATTGTATAGCGCATGTATCAGTCCCCACAACTGAACGACTACGTATATGTACTCCCCTCGAAGCGTATCGACTCATTTCATTTCAATACAGTGAGACGCTTGGGTAACAGCCGTTCGCGTCGGGGAATACGATAACTGTAGCGAGTGATAGTGGGGACTTGGACACTCCTCTGTCGTTGCTTCACCCGAAAACTTACCGGTATTTGCTTTCGAGATTTTCTATTACTGCTCACAAGAAACTTATGAGAAATTACTTTTTTGATTTTTCACAAATACAGACAAAATTATTTAATACACATTACACCAAATAAGAAGTTGGAAGAACATAAAACATACAATTAGATACAACTAGTGTATGAAGTGATAATAATAAGTTTGTAGCCAACATGCTGTAATGTGCAGTATGTACTTTTTCGTTCTGCAATATTGCTTGTTGAGTTTTAATTGCATTTATTATTCTTGGAGAATCTTTACATTTTAGTCCTTTGGAAATATTTCTCCCAATAATTTCCGGTAAAACATTTTCCAAATAAAATGTTTGCAACTTCGGCAGCATTTTATTATTCCAGAGCTGCACATCTTTTTTGATCTTTTCAACGAACAAATCAGTATTTTCATTAACATATACTACAAAATAGCAGTAGTCTCTTTTACTTTCTTATACGTAGTATAAGGAAGTATTGTGATGATGAAAATTTTCGACCTCGAGATTTTTGCAGATGTTCACGTTTTGAAGTCCCCTGATACCGAAAAAGTGGTTTTTAAAAAAATGTCTGTGTGTCTCTCTCTCTCTGTGTGTGTGACCACGATAGCGGTCAAACCGCTGTAGATACCAATTCCAAATTTTGTATTTACGTGCATAATCTGCCTCTTGAGATCTGATTAGTTTTTCAGTAAAATCGATAGACCGGAAGTAGCAGTTTACTTCAGCGAAAAAATCGAATTTTGCCAATATTTCGTCAACTACTAAGTTTAAACAAATTTATAAAGAATTCATATATACTTAAAATTAAGAATAATTTTATTTTATTTTAATTTTATTTAAAACGTTTTCCGAAATTCCTACCGGACTCTTATCGAAAATCAGTTTTTTGCGAATATTTCGCAAGTCATGCTTTTTAGACAAGTACGTTACGGGTATAAAAGTATTTAAAACATAATTTTCCATCTCTTTTGTATAAAAAAAATTTCAAAATTCAGACCGGAAGTATCACTTTTACTCTTATCGAATAGCGATTTTTTGCAAATATGTCGTAAGTTATGCATTCTATATAAATTTATCAAGAGTACAAAAGTATTTAAAACTGGATTTGCAATACTTTTTGTACATATGAAATTTCAAAATTCGGACCGGAAGTAGCACTTTTACTCTTAGCGAGGAGCACTTTTTTGATAATATCTTGCAAAGTATGCATTCTATAGATATTTATTAAGATAATAGAAGTACTTAGAATAGGATTTTGAATAATTTTTGTAAAAAAAATTCTTAATTGTTTAGTTTGAAACGCTCATAGGTATAAGTCGTGTGGTGGCCACACCTCATTTTTTGGTATCAGGGGACTTCAAATCGTGGACATCTGCAAAAATCTCGAGGTCGAAAATTTTCACCATCACAATACTTCCTTATACTACGTATAAAAAAGTAAAAAATTTGAAACGCTCATACGTATAAGAAAGTCGTATGGTGGCCACACCTCATTTTTTGTTATATTAAGCTGGCCACGTGTAAATAATGAAATGACCCGCATCCTAAAATATCTATAAATAGCACGTACAGGGTTGCCACGGTACTATAAACGAGGTGGTAATCATTCTTTGCGTACAGGACATATACTTTACGAACGGCGCTGGAACCGATTAACCGCAACCGCTCATGGCTAGCCCCTGAAGTCATTGGACGAATTACAGAGCTAAATTTTAAGTTTCCTGCCGCACTTTGACTACTTTTGACCCTTTTTAACAATATAAAACTTCAGTTAAACAATATGGGGTTAGAAGTTTATTTGTTTTCATCATTATTGAAACTATTTATATGTGAAATAGGCACTAAATATAATACGCAATAATTATTTAATAATTGCACCATCTGTGTAATTTGAGCTGAACTAGATACAAAACTCGCGCACGAAGGTAATAAGAGATAGAATATATTGAGACGCGAGTAAAAGAGAGATGGAAATATATTTACACTTTATTTTATTTAATAATAATAATTGAACACTTTTTAGAATATTGAGTACATAACTGTGAAACGTCATGTTTCTATGAGGGGCGTATAATATTTTCAGTGGCAATTGTTTGCTAAATTTTGAAATATTTGTATTACAAAAAACATGCCAATTTGGCGGGAATTTAAGGGAAAAAAAGATTTGCAATAACCCATAAAAAGTACATGCGCCCCTTCAACTTATAGAATCCAGCTAATGAGTCAAATTCGGTTAAACAATCTTTTGATTTGCATACACACAATAGATTTGACATTTAAATAAAAGCTAACCTCAATTTTGCCCTGACGACCCCCCTTAATAAAAATTCATATCCTCTTTCTTTTTGACTCTCAAAAATTGCTTTTACACCTGTGATCGTTAGTATACGACCATCAAATGAGGGCGGTCGAAGCAATTTTCCCTGCTTACTTATTTTGTTAATTTTTTTTTAATATATTTACCATTTGATCAAACACATTCATAATATGTAAATTGGTATCTGTTAATGCTCGATTGCAAACCTTATCGCTATGTAATGACCTGCTGTTTAATGAGTCAAATGTGTTATTTATTAAATCAACAAATAAAGCAGTAGTTTCTGCAGACTCAGATACAAGTTGCCCAGTTTCAACTGCAGTTCTTATTGCCGCACTAACTGTATGACTCAAAACCTGCACGGCAAGTTTCACGTTCATTTTTTGAAAGTTATTTGGATTTATGTGGGCTTCGGTGATTTTGGGCACTGCCTTTCCAGTAGAACTTTCTTGATCTAAATTATAAATAGCCTTAATATCATTAAAGGAAATTCGCTTGTTATCATACAAAAAATCTCCATTCAATAAATTATTTCTTATACTTTTAATGAGATGAGGCGCATCAAAAATTGCAAAGTACTTTTTATTAGCTACTAGAAAATATGGTTTTTCAGGTGTCACATTCAGTTTTTTATATAAACTTTGGTTTGTAGTTGATTGGTCACAAACAATTGTAACAGGTCGAAGTCCAATTTCGTTTAAGTTTTCCAACGTACTTTGTAATATATTTTGTAAATCGTCAGTTTTAATACCCGTGGCTGTGAAATAAAATGAGAGTGGCATTTTCCAGATAGAGTATAACCCTCTAACCATAAATACTAGAGCTTGTTTAGCTAGATTTTGCTTTCACCCAAACTCACCCAAATCTTCTACACCTTCTAAATAATCTTTTGCTCTTGAAAACTCTGCACTTTTTTTTATAGCCATCTCATCAAATATTAATATGCATTCTCTCATTTTAGACGGCATTGTTTTTACTTTAATATCCAATAATTTTAACAGTTTCTTATTAAGACCAGGCTTGCACTCAAAACATCTTAGCCACATACAAATAGTTGTTGGTGATGGCAAAATGTATCCCTTCTTACGCATAAATTTATATGTTGTAGGCGATTTATAATAGAGTGATAAAGCTGCATGTTTTTCATGTCAACCATGGTGTTCTTTTACCATGATGTAACTGCATTCTTGTTAAAGCCTTCGGAAATGCTGGTAAATTCTTGAAATTTTTCTGTATAATGAACCTCTTATTTTTCATTTTTCTTTTCAAAGCATTTAATTCATATTCTGTTTTTCTTAGTTTCTGTTGCAATATTATTGGAGTTTCAGTAACCTTCCGTTTCCTACTTGGGGGAGATGGTGGCATATTTATGATATCTCTTAATACATCCATATATTGCAAATTTTCAATGTCTAATTCTGTTATCTTTTTAGGTGGTGTTGAGATAATGATTTCTTTTGAATTAGAGGACATACCAGATGTAGAAGGAACTGGCTCGTATTCTCCTTCTCTATCATCTTGTGGTTTCATTGAAATAAAAGTATAGCTTTTTTCGGCCTTCAGTGGTGGATTGTATTTGAGGGGCACTGCATCTTTAACTAAGTACTTAATCCGCATATCTTCTTTGCGAAAATGGCAGTCGCAAATGAAGCGATTCTTCAACTGGGGTTTTGTTAATTGGAACAGTTTTGCATTTCCTAGAAAGAAGAATACCATGAATCAGTTTAATAAATAATTTATGTTGAATAGTTAACTATACCTGAATTGATAATCCATTTTTCAAGCATATCTTCATCATTAATAGGGAAATGAAATGTCTTCATATTTGGAATATCGGATTTTTTATTTCCGCACAGAAAATATGAACAAGTTGTTATCGGCATCTAGAATGCATCTTTATATTAACTGTGAATTTGTTAATAGATACAACTTTCGTACCTTTGCAAGTACTGAATAGGCTGCATATAAGATTATACCTTACACTTTTGTTATGCACTTCCTTTAAACTATCTCAAATTTACATAAAACTGTTCTTATTCCACTAATAAATACTGCACTATAAATTATTAAAACTATATACAATAAAGTTCATAACAAATCAATACTATTATAATCATATAATAAATGTGAACAATTTGAAAAGATAAAAAATACAAGCGTCGTATCTTTATTCTCTAATCTTTGGTATCACCAATGGTGACAACAGTCAACAGCCAAGACTAATCAAAACAAATAATAATAATAATAATAATCTTTATTTTGCAGTTGCTATTAAAATATACAAATATATTACTTAGAAACTAAAACTTTTTCTATAATATACTTACGGACTCAAATATTCTAACGTACTTAACACTTAAAAAACTACAATTTAATCACTACTAAGTGAATCAACCCTACTTACTATTTAATTGCTACGTATATTTAAATTTCCATTCTTGTTTACCTACTATTTGTTTGAATTTATACACTTTCTATCGAACACTGTGATTAGTGTCAATATCCACTTTAAATTTATTATTTGTTTTTACATTTTTATATACTTATAGGTATACAAGTATAATTAAGCTATCACATTTGTTTGTCAAATGACTATCAGCATAACGACCATACTTGCACCACAATTACCACGTTTCCACATTTTTACATTCTTTAGCAAAATGATTATACCCTGCACATTTATAACATCTAACTATGTGTAGGTGTTCATACACCTTACATTTTTTTCCGTCCCACATTTATTTGTGCCCTGTCTTTGATGCTGGAATACATCTTTGGTTGAACAGATAATATAATATTTCCATAGTTCTTCTTTTTCTTGTCTAAGTATTTTTTTTTCTGTTTTAATTTAAGCTGAGACGTCCTTGTCTACATATTGCTGTGACATATAAATATTTATTTTAAATAACAATATTGCTATACGTTGGGCATCGCCATTTAATTAATGCTGTAGCATATAAATATTTATTTTAAATAACAATATTGCCATATAATTTATATGCTGTAACAACATACTTTTGTGTGTATTACCACACGTAGGGTATAGTCTTTTGTACACATTATACTCTTTAAATTATTCTTTACACACCAAGAACTTATAATTGGTTTTGTGTTTTATCTTATATTGTTGTGTCATGTACCTTATAACTATTGTGGGTCCTGGCAATGTTTGTGGTTCCTTCTTATTTGCTGATGATTTTTCTCTTGCTCATTATAGGGAAAGAGGTAATAGTTTTGTTCAAAGAAAAAAACTGTATGTCTATTCAACATAATCATGTATTTTTTTTATTTTGTAATTTATGGATTCAAAAATATAGTTTCCTTTATATGCACACCTTTATGCTCTAAACAAGATACATAATTGAAAAATGCTCATATCATTTATACCTAATGCCGGTTGTAATGTATGTAAATCTTTTGTTTATTTATTTATTCTACCAAACAAAATAAATATTTATCCTGCAATTAAACAAAAATAAACTTTTATTGTACGTTTATGAATATACTCATCGACGTTATAATATTTATGTATAGGCTTCAATTAATTGCTTTAGACAACCATTTGCACGTGTTGTATCGAGCTCTTAATCTATGCCTTGTGAAATTCTAATTTATTATTCGCTTAATTTGAAAGAAATTAATGATGTCTAGACAATACGATGAAGAAAATGCTCATTTTCACGTAACATCTCTCCAACTGACCAACACCATTAATCCTATTTGGTTGTAATTCCAACTATATAAATTCAAAATAAACCTTACAGGATAAATTATTTACTTGTCTATTTTTTTGTCCAACAATACATTGATTAATCATTCGCACGTAAAAATCAATGTCTGTCCAACAACTCGTATAACTTAATTTTCAAAAGAAATAATAAACTTACTTGTTATCAATAAATCTATTTTGAATGTCCATTATGAACGCTTCAAATGAATTCAAATGTATTAAATAAAATAAATTACTGTTACTATATGTGTTGAAGAAATAATGAAAAACTACAATATAACAATTAAAAAAAAACTTATTCTTTAAGAGATCTTCCTTTTGTAAGTGTTCTGAGAAGTTCACCTCTCGGAGGTGTTATCAGAAAGTCTTTCCTCTCGGAAGTGTTATCAGAAAGTCTTTCCTCTCGGAAGTGTTATCAGAAAGTCTTTCCTCTCGGAAGTGTTATCAGAAAGTCTGTCTTGTCGAATCTTGTCTTCGTATTTATAGCGGCAAAAATAAACTATGTTGACCATTGCGCCCTCTAGTCCATGTTTAGGTTGGTACTGGAATACACTTTTCCCGTGAAATCGCTGCCCATATGTTGCCGCCTTGATTCACGCACACATACACATTTTGTTCTGACAGTTCACAATTCACTTAAACGTCAACATAACCTTCCAATTCAAAGGTCCCCTCTGCTTTGCACATGATTCCCAACGGTAGGTTTATTCCTGTTACTAATACCATCCTTCCTTGTGCTCGTCAATGAACCCATTACCTTGTTCATTGTTCGATGCATATTTTTCTTTCCATTTATTTATGTTAGTTTCACTTTTCTTTCAGCCGGAGTGCGCCTTGACAAAATGGGAAACATGTTGAAAATAACCATTATTCCGCACTGCCTGTCCTTGTAGAACACGTCCGCCTCTAGTCCCTGAAGTATTGTGTTACGAACAAATCATGAACACAGATACCTTTTATTTACTTATAATGTCAGCTTTTGAATACAAAAATATGTCACTACTGATTGCTTCTATGTTTTACACATTTTTATATCCTTTTTTATTAATCTAGTATTAAGCTAAGGTAAATTTTATTCTTTAATACTATCTAATTCTTAAACTCTCATAACATTTTATTGCCTTATGCATATAAATTTCATTTCTTTTCATGATTTATAACCCATACTTTTTGTGTATCTTTTCTACAAAAGAAATATATTACTTATATTTATTTTATCTTTATTTCATATATTTCTTTATTTAATAAATTTTTATTCTACATCATTTGTTTTATATTTATTTAATAAACTTTACTTTGCATATTTCATTATTTACTGTTATAATAAAAATTTGACTATAAGTATGCAACTTTGTATACCTTCATGTAGTTCTTGTTGCATAATTTTACTCAATAATATCTAAATAGGACTTTTTCTTATTTTTACTTTTATTTCTAAGCTTAAACTAATTCTTAAATCAATCTCTAAAACTATTCTTATTTTACAAATTTGCGAGGTCACAGCATATCCCTTGGTTATTATACTTTGTCGTGAATCGTCAACAATGATTATTAAAGCGTGAACGACACATATAATAACCATTGTGAAAACTCGCACAAATGATTATTAATCTTCTACGTCTATATAATCATAGAGCATAGATATGTGATTAACGATACTTAATGCTAAATTTCTTATAGCTATTGCATTATTTGATGCATCGCATCTTAAAATAAATTCTTCATTAATATCGGTTAAATTTTCTATTAATGCTTTGCAAAAATTCTCTTTTACTTCTTCAAATGCTTTGAGAGTTTCAGGAGTCCATTTAAATTTTACTCCCTTCTTTATTATTGCAATTAATGTAAGCATGAAGGCAAAATATTTCCTTTCATCCTTTTGTACTTTGCTTCTCTCATGAGTCTTTTTAAACTTGACTCCTTTCTTTATCATTCTGAAAAGCATGTGAGTTTGATCAGATATTTTCGGAATGAAATGTTTATAATAATTTATCATTCCCAAGAATCCTCTGAGCATTTTTATGTTCTTTGGTCTGGGATACTTTCTTATTGCTTCCAATTTTTCTTCTTCTATTGTGATGGTTTTACCATCTATAATATACCCTAGATAATTTATTTTATTTTTATAAAATTCACATTTTTCAATGTTAACTTTTAAATCGTTTTCTGCTAACGTATTTAAAACCTTTTCTACTGATTCTTTGTGATTCTCTAAATCTTTATTAAATATCAGTATGTCATCCACATAATGAGAAACGTACTCCTCGTGTGGATCTAAAATTTGTTGCATGGCTCTAACCAAAGCGGCTGTCGCTGTTGATAGGCCAAATGGAACGACTCTATATGAATAGACTAATGAATTGAACATAAAGGAACAATACTTCCTTGAGTCCTTGTGTAATGGTACCAGCCAAAAAGAACTCTTCAGATCTATTTTTGTGAACCACCTTGCATCAGTACACCTTGTTAATAAGGTCTCTATACTCTGCGGAGCTTCAAAATTAGGGGAGGTCCTTGAGTTAAGGCCCCTTGCATCAAGACATAAGCGTAATTTTGTTTCTTTCTGATTGCCTGTATTTTTCTTCACTACCACTACTATTGGATTTATAAATGTTGATTCTGTTCTTTCTATAATTTTATTTTTTAACATTTCTTTAATTTCTAATTTGACTTGTTCTCTGTATTTATTGGGGACAGGATAATTTTTAACTTTAAAAGGTTGTGTTTCATCTACTTTTAGCCTGTGTTCATAGCCTTTTGCTAAACCAGGTTTATTATCAAATAACTGTTTATACTTGCTGACAAGATTGCTCACATGGCTTATGTATTGTTTATCGCAATTTAAATTCGTACCATCCCTATATTGCGTGAAGTCCTCACTTTGACGATGCTTCACAGGATGTGCACACTTATTGTCTAATAAACTACTATCCATTTTATTTGTGAGATTTTGTTCAGCATTATTTATATATAAATTATTAATTAATATCTCATCTTCCTGTGTTTCCTTACACCAGGAGATTATTGAATTTTTACTATGAAATGTTTTGTTTTCCATATTTATTTTTGTACCATATTGACTTAAAAAGTCTATCCCCAAAATACAATTGCTGTTCAAATTAGGCACTATTATGAATTCTGTTAATAAATTTAAACTACCTATTCTAACATTTATACAAAAAACTTTATCTACAGTAATGATGCGTTTCTTATTTGCATTTATTAAATTTACTTTTCTTATAGGCATACAATATCCTAATTTTTCTATGTCTTTACTTATAATACTACTATCTAATAAAGATAATTGCGCTCCTGTGTCTAATAATGCTTCTATCTCTTCGTTCCCTATTTTTACTGTTATGTGTGGTAATTCCGTCGTGATTTTCTTTAGATCGTCAAAGTTATATACGTTTTGTACCTTCTTTTTCTTCTTGACTGGCCTTTCTAAAAATCCAACGAAGTCGCATTTGAGTAGGTAGAATTTACCCATTCTTTATTTGTCGGTAGTTGTCTTGAATCCTTGGGTATTGCACCTTTTGATTCTGTTTTTTTCTTCGTACTTATTTCTTCTTTTTCTTCACTTATTTGAACATTGTTCACTCTTCTTTCCCTCTCAGGGTTTCTTTCTTCCTTCCCATAATTCTGTTCTTTCTTCCTCTCATTTTCATCGTTTCTTGCTTTATTGTATGAATATGGATTGTTCCCATAGCTTGGCTTATTATATGTATAAGGGTTGTTTCCATAATTCTTTTTACCCTGATTTTGATTGTACCCATTATTATTGTACTGTTTATCTTGATTGTAACGAGGTGTCTTGTTTATATGTGGATTATTTCCATTGTTGTAGTTATTATTATCATTTCTGGGTGGATCGTTTGTATATTTGATGTTTCCATAACTCTTGCTGTTTCCCTTCTCATCCACATCGTCTAATCTCTTGACCAGTTCCAGGAGTGCTTCAATGTTATCAATTCCTTGAAGTGCCACCGCCTGTGTAACGTTGTGGTCAAAGTGTGCTGCTAGCTGTGAAACAATATCACTTTCTTCAATGGTTGGTTGGATGTATTTAAGAAAAGAATATTTTCTTATGATGTAGTTTTCTCTAGAAGATCCAGCTCTGTATTTGCCAAACACTAAATCGTGTCTAATCTTCCTCTGCTGAGTCTGTCCCCAGTACTGTCTCACAAAACGAATCTCAAATTCTTTGAAATCCACTACTTCATCTATTATCATATCGTACCACTGAAGTGCATAATCCTTCAAACAACCTCTTATGAAATGTAGCCTTGACATCTCATCAGATATTCCCCTCATGTATGTTTTTATCGTTTTCATAAACGCCATTGGATTATCTTTGTAAAATCCTGAGAATTTTGGTATATTCTCTGCGCTACCAGGTATTTGTGTCAAAGATACACTAGGTGTACTAACCCCATGTACTTTGTTCTCTAACCCTTTTATAGTGTTTTCAAAGTTTAAAGTTTTGTTTTGTAGGGTCAACATTGTGTCCGTACAAACACCATATTTTATTTTACAATCTTCCACTTGGTGTGAAAGTTCTTGTATTTGCTCTTGATATTGCACATTATTCCCTTTAACTTTATTTTCAAGAGAATTTATTTTCTCATCTACCTTATCAAAACTAGCTTGTGTTTTGGCAGATCTTTCGTTGATTTCTTTTATTATGAATGTGCCTTTACCTTCACATTTCTTTTCATTAATGTTTATTTGTTTATTTAAAGTTGACACTGACTGTTCTAACTTTAATTCTACTTTTGCATTTAGCTCTAAAGTTTCTTTTCTTAATTCCATGAGAACCTTGTCTAATCTTGAGTTTATTTCTATTTTATTTTGTTCTAATCTTTGATTGCTTTCCTCAAATTTCCTGTTCATACTCAAATTATTTTCTTCTAGTCTTTGATTTATACTTAAATTATTTTGTTCTAATCTTTGATTTATACTTAAATTATTTTCTACTAATCTTTGATTTAAATTCTTATCACTTTCTTCTATTCTGCTGAATAGTTTATTAAAAAGATTCTCAATTTTTTGTTCACCAGTTATGCTACTGATGCTTTCTGTTTGTACGTTGCTATCAAGTGTTTGATCCTCTGATTCAGGTTTTTCTGAATCTGAATCAGAATATACCGGACGATTGTCCCTGTATTTAGTGAACTGTGAACCTTCACCATCATTTTTATCTTTCTCTGCCATTTTTATTCTTATTTCTAACTTATAAATTAATAACTAAACTTATCTAATTAAATACTATTCCTCTTTCTTTATCCCTTTCTAAATAAGAGAAATTCACCAGTAAATGAAAATTAAGGTAATCTGTCTCTAACTTGGACACTGAATAATTATTCTATTTACTAATAAATAAAAAAAATGAAACAAACTTTGTACCCATTATTTGTACAAAATAAATTATTATTTTTTTGTTTAAACATTAAAAAAAATTGCATTGCTTCACAACGTTAAATGTTATGTAAATAATTATTGACAAACGAGAAAATGAATACAATGCTCCACTATGTTAAGCAACATTAATTATATATATATATTTTTTCTTCTTTTAAACAATTATGAAAAATAATGCATTGCCTCTCTATTTTGGGCGTTAAATAAATACATGATTAATAAACAACAAGAAAAGGAATACATTCCCCACGTTGGGCGCCATTTAAATTAATGCTGTGACATATAAATATTTATTTTAAATAACAATATTGCTATACGTTGGGCATCGCCATTTAATTAATGCTGTAGCATATAAATATTTATTTTAAATAACAATATTGCCATATAATTTATATGCTGTAACAACATACTTTTGTGTGTATTACCACACGTAGGGTATAGTCTTTTGTACACATTATACTCTTTAAATTATTCTTTACACACCAAGAACTTATAATTGGTTTTGTGTTTTATCTTATATTGTTGTGTCATGTACCTTATAACTATTGTGGGTCCTGGCAATGTTTGTGGTTCCTTCTTATTTGCTGATGATTTTTCTCTTGCTCATTATAGGGAAAGAGGTAATAGTTTTGTTCAAAGAAAAAAACTGTATGTCTATTCAACATAATCATGTATTTTTTTTATTTTGTAATTTATGGATTCAAAAATATAGTTTCCTTTATATGCACACCTTTATGCTCTAAACAAGATACATAATTGAAAAATGCTCATATCATTTATACCTAATGCCGGTTGTAATGTATGTAAATCTTTTGTTTATTTATTTATTCTACCAAACAAAATAAATATTTATCCTGCAAATAAACAAAAATAAACTTTTATTGTACGTTTATGAATATACTCATCGACGTTATAATATTTATGTATAGGCTTCAATTAATTGCTTTAGACAACCATTTGCACGTGTTGTATCGAGCTCTTAATCTATGCCTTGTGAAATTCTAATTTATTATTCGCTTAATTTGAAAGAAATTAATGATGTCTAGACAATACGATGAAGAAAATGCTCATTTTCACGTAACATCTCTCCAACTGACCAACACCATTAATCCTATTTGGTTGTAATTCCAACTATATAAATTCAAAATAAACCTTACAGGATAAATTATTTACTTGTCTATTTTTTTGTCCAACAATACATTGATTAATCATTCGCACGTAAAAATCAATGTCTGTCCAACAACTCGTATAACTTAATTTTCAAAAGAAATAATAAACTTACTTGTTATCAATAAATCTATTTTGAATGTCCATTATGATCGCTTCAAATGAATTCAAATGTATTAAATAAAATAAATTACTGTTACTATATGTGTTGAAGAAATAATGAAAAACTACAATATAACAATTAAAAAAAAACTTATTCTTTAAGAGATCTTCCTTTTGTAAGTGTTCTGAGAAGTTCACCTCTCGGAGGTGTTATCAGAAAGTCTTTCCTCTCGGAAGTGTTATCAGAAAGTCTTTCCTCTCGGAAGTGTTATCAGAAAGTCTTTCCTCTCGGAAGTGTTATCAGAAAGTCTGTCTTGTCGAATCTTGTCTTCGTATTTATAGCGGCAAAAATAAACTATGTTGACCATTGCGCCCTCTAGTCCATGTTTAGGTTGGTACTGGAATACACTTTTCCCGTGAAATCGCTGCCCATATGTTGCCGCCTTGATTCACGCACACATACACATTTTGTTCTGACAGTTCACAATTCACTTAAACGTCAACATAACCTTCCAATTCAAAGGTCCCCTCTGCTTTGCACATGATTCCCAACGGTAGGTTTATTCCTGTTACTAATACCATCCTTCCTTGTGCTCGTCAATGAACCCATTACCTTGTTCATTGTTCGATGCATATTTTTCTTTCCATTTATTTATGTTAGTTTCACTTTTCTTTCAGCCGGAGTGCGCCTTGACAAAATGGGAAACATGTTGAAAATAACCATTATTCCGCACTGCCTGTCCTTGTAGAACACGTCCGCCTCTAGTCCCTGAAGTATTGTGTTACGAACAAATCATGAACACAGATACCTTTTATTTACTTATAATGTCAGCTTTTGAATACAAAAATATGTCACTACTGATTGCTTCTATGTTTTACACATTTTTATATCCTTTTTTATTAATCTAGTATTAAGCTAAGGTAAATTTTATTCTTTAATACTATCTAATTCTTAAACTCTCATAACATTTTATTGCCTTATGCATATAAATTTCATTTCTTTTCATGATTTATAACCCATACTTTTTGTGTATCTTTTCTACAAAAGAAATATATTACTTATATTTATTTTATCTTTATTTCATATATTTCTTTATTTAATAAATTTTTATTCTACATCATTTGTTTTATATTTATTTAATAAACTTTACTTTGCATATTTCATTATTTACTGTTATAATAAAAATTTGACTATAAGTATGCAACTTTGTATACCTTCATGTAGTTCTTGTTGCATAATTTTACTCAATAATATCTAAATAGGGCTTTTTCTTATTCTTACTTTTATTTCTAAGCTTAAACTAATTCTTAAATCAATCTCTAAAACTATTCTTATTTTACAAATTTGCGAGGTCACAGCAATATGTTAATCATTTTGTATAATAATCGCATGCACTTTTTCATTGTTTTGATCAATAACATCTTCTTCAACACCAGTAATTATTATTTTCGGATTTCTTAATTTCGGTTTAAAAACTACATACTTATTTTCAATTTCATTTATGACTTTTCCTCTTAATTTTTCAAATAAACAAGAACTGATCAGCTGACTTCTGTCAACATCACATCTAACAACATAACATTAAATTTTGAATTTCACTCAACTGTTGTCGATGTAGCGTACGCTGCCGATGGAGCGGAGCATGTGCTTCTGCTGAATGCAACCATTTCTATGTAAATAGTAAGTAATTGAATGTTTTATTTTTATAAGTTCTTCATATCATTTACAATGTAATAAGTTAGTAATAACACAGTATTATACGTTAGGGTTCGAACAAAACCTAAAATTACTTCTTTCGAAATGCTCTAAAAACTTAATAAATACGAACTAAAACAATGTCGTACACTAAAATAAAAACCTTCGACTATAAATATAATAATAATGTCTGTATTAAATAATAAAAAAGCATATATTAATCCGGACAAATCACAAAATAACCTTGGGCTCAACATAAACATAAATGGCCCTTCTTTCAACTATGACGCGCATTCGACCTGCGCGGCGTGGACGAGTTTTGGTTTTGGGAAGAGCATACCCATGCCTTTATCTATGATTAATAGATAGGATAGGTACACTGTGTACTGTGTGGTGTACACTCCGTGCGTTCAGGGAGTTACGGCGCCGCTAGCGCTGAGCTGTGCTAGCTCGAGCGGTGTCCTGAACGCGACTGCTGAGTACCGGCATTGGAGCTAGCGGTCGCCATCTTGCCTAGCGAAAATAAATTTCGCTCGATGACCTAGCGGCGCTAGAAAGAAGTGGGGTAAGCGGTGAATATTCAAATATGAATTTAAAAATTCAAACCCGCGGATTAATAAACACATTAATTTATTAATTGTAGTAGTAAATATCATTTTTACAGTTGCTGTTGTACTTGTTTTTATATTTAATGTTATGCGAAAGTTATAGGTAAATTTATCATATAAAATAGATATTGATAAGTACTATTATATTCGGTTTACATATAAAGTGAATATCTTTTTTCTACTTGAAATAGATTATTTATTTCTAATAAACAAACAACTGTTAGTGAATCCTAATATATGAAAATAAATTTGGCTCGATGACAGCAGAGGTAAAAGAAAGCGATTAAAATTCAAATTTGAATCTTGTGAATAATACGATCAATAGAAACTTCAATTATGTTGCACAATAGATCTTAAATAGTGCCTAATAAGTCTTTTTGATATGTTTATATAGGTATTGAAATGTATTTTGAAATAGATATAACTAACAAGTAATGTCAAACAGCATTATTCCTTCTAATTTGGCACTAAATTTAATCAAAAATATTAAGAGCTGCTACTGAAACTAATGAGCTATATACACCCTGTCCAGTTTAAAATGCAGTACATTGGGATATTGGAAACCGTTGGAGATACAACGTCGGTTAAATGGGAGAAAAGTTGCGTATTCATTTGTCCATGAATAATCCGACATCAGATTTTGAAATTTTTGTTTCATTGGGCAGATACAGGGTGAAAAAGAAAAAAATGCATTTTTGAAAATCTTCCATATTTTGTTTCCTAGAAGGGATAAATTTACAAAAGTTGTTAGCTAGGGATAGCAAGCCATGAGGATTTGAAAAATGATTAAAAAAAAAATCTAGGTCTACTAGATTTTGCGTGACAATAATCAACTTTTGTTTTTCTTATGGCAGCCATATTGGATTTTGACATTTTTAATATCTTCAAAAAAAATGCTATTCAATGATGTATAACATGTTTATGTTCAAGATCGTAAAAACATGAAAAATAGAGAAAGTAAGATTTTAACATAGTAGGCCGTGATAATGTGACATTTGTATTAAACAACTCTAAAAGCTGTGAAGTTTATTCGGAACTGTCAGTAATCTTATTGTTAATCTCATTGTATTGTTATAAGTATCTGTACTGTGCAAACCTAAGATGGATCGTTTTACAAATAGTGACAAATATCAAATGCTGGAGTGTTTTATTTTGTGTGGAAGAAATGATGAATTAGCTGCAGAAATGTATTTCGATAGATACCCTGAAAGGCGGCAGCCAGAAAACAGCATTTTTCGCCGATTGCGTGATAATTTGATAATGCATGGAAGTTTTGTCAAACCCAAAAAAAGCCAAAACAATGAAAATAATGAAAATATTGTTCTTCAAGCAGTAGTTGAAAATCCCCGTACGTCTTTACGGGTAATTAAATATTTTCAATTACCCGTAACTTGGCGTCGCTAGGTCAACAGCTGGTACCATTTTAAAGCGTGCCAAATTCAAACCTTATCGTGAAAGTGCCAGTCAAGGGCTTCAAAATGGTGACGAAATACGGAGAGCACAATTCTGTCATTGGTTTATCGAAAAACATAATGAAAATCCAAACTTTTTTGCGAAAATTTTATGGTCTGATGAGAGTCGATTTACTAACTCTGGAATGTTTAATCGTAAAAATACTATCTTTTGGTCCGATGAAAATCCACATCTAATTCGTGGCATTAGACAGCAAGTCAAATGGGGATTTAATGTCTGGATCGGCGTTATTGATACCCATGTTATCGGTCCATTCTTTATCAATGAGAATTTAAATTCTGAAAGGTATTTAGAACTTTTGCGCACACATGTTGCTGAACGAATTGAAGAACTTCCACTTGCCACGTTGCAAAATATGTGTATTCAGCAAGACGGAGCGCCTCCACACAATTCCTTGTTGATTACAAATTATTTAAATAATCAATATTACAAAAACTGGATTGGTAACCGAGGACCAATAGGGTGGCCTGCTAGGTCGCCGGACCTCACACCTCTTGATTTTTTTGTATGGGGCTATCTGAAAAACAAGGTGTATTCGAGATCTTATGAAAATGTGGAAGAATTGCGTCAAGCAGTTGAAGAAGCAGTGAATGGAATGACACCGAACATGGTTAGACAATCTTGTGAGGCAGTACACTAACACGATGTAGATTGTGCATACGAATGAACGGTGGCTTATTTGAACAGTTGTTACATTAATGATTTAGCTACCTAACCACCTTTATTTAATGAATACTAATAAATAAAATGTTAAAGATATTTTAACAGTACTTGGAGACTTGTTATTTTTTGTTTTTTTATCAGTATACACTTAAGATATCCACAGTTCCATGGCCTACTATGTTAAAATCTTACT
Source organism: Amphimallon solstitiale (assembly GCA_963170755.1). Taxonomy (NCBI): domain Eukaryota; kingdom Metazoa; phylum Arthropoda; class Insecta; order Coleoptera; family Scarabaeidae; genus Amphimallon; species Amphimallon solstitiale. Next base: position 28,150,797 of record OY720685.1, read on the forward strand.
TTCTCTATTTTTCATGTTTTTACTATCTTGAACGTAAACATGTTATACATCATTGAATAGCATTTTTTTTGAAGATATTAAAAATGTCAAAATCCAATATGGCTGCCATAAGAAAAACAAAAGTTGATTATTGTCACGCAAAATCTAGTAGACCTAGATTTTTTTTTTAATCATTTTTAAAATCCTCATGACTTGCTATACCTAGCTAACAACTTTTGTAAATTTATCTCTTCTAGGAAACAAAATATGGAAGATTTTCAAAAATGCATTTACAGGGTGAAAAAGAAAACTTTTTCACCCTGTATCTGCCCAATGAAACAAAAATTTCAAAATCTGATGTCGGATTATTCATGGACAAATGAATACGCAACTTTTCTCCCATTTAACCGACGTTGTATCTCCAACGGTTTCCAATATCCCCATGTACTGCATTTTAAACTGGACACCCGGTATATAATATTGTTTGTTTTTGGGCCTTATCTTCTTATTATATTTTCGTGTTCTAAAATACATTAGTATTGTATGCATAAGTATAGATAGCTACATAGTCTATTAGGTAACGTAACTTAAGACTTTTACACAAAATCTACCATCAGATTCCAGTGCGATAAATTTTGGAATAATACTGCTTCTTCAACCACAACAATAAAACAAACACACAATGTTATCAGTTTATGTCATATTTATTTATCAATACGATAGGCGATTTATTTATTTATTTATACACTTATTACAAAGTAGCATTCAGAAAATACATCAATTAATTAAAATTGAAATGAACAACTATTCACAGTGCCGATAAATATCTCAGCCAACACTGCTAATATACCTAATAGTATTAATCGTTACATCATCTTCAACTAAAACCTCAAAACATTCTAACGAATTTGCTAACATCAGATTTCAATAATTTAAATATTGGAAGAATATTGTTTTTACAACTACAGTAATAAAATAAATACACAAAGTTATTTCTTTGTAATAAATTTATGTATCAGTTATAATTCTGTAGTTATACCTACTCTTACTGCAACATTAGCGTTCAGAAAATTCATCAACTAATTAAAATTGAAATGAATACTGTTCACTGTGCCGATAAATATATCAACCAAAACTGCTGATATAATATTGATAATAGATTACACCAACTTCATCGAAAACTTCCACATAATCCATATAATAATACACTGTAAAATGGAGTATTAAATATTTAAACACACTTTATATTATAGTAAATAATTTACCATCTCCTCGGTCAATTCTAAAATAAGGATTTTATATTGCCATCATATATTAATTACACACCAAATACGTTGAATTTATTTTTAGTTTAGATTTTAAAAGTACGTATTGCTATGGTTTTTATATATCATAGATAAGTAAAATTAAATAAATTGATTTACTTCAAATTAATTTTTCTGTGGGGCAAATGTTTTGGTACACACTGTATTTTGGTTTATGTTTAAGAATTTGGGAGGTATAGTAGTCTTTTGGGTAATCTGTGTATATTAAGATTTATTTTGTTATTTGAATTTAAAAGAAAAGATGCCTGAAGATTATTTACGCTCAACTTGATATGTTAATATTGTATACATGTGCGAAGTTTATGAGACGTGGTAGGGATATGGACTTTGACTTGTCCTGCGTGTGATATATGAAGACATTAAATTTTGGTCTCCCGTCTTGTGCAGTTCAAGTAAAGTTTTGATGTTTGAATAAAATTTGTTATAAATTCATTATTTTACGGAGCCAAGATTTAATCAAGTTAGTGAATTAGTTATTGCTGTTATACTAGTTAAGTATATATATATTTAAGAAAGAGAATGCATTCTTTATAATAATAATAAAAGAAAATTTTAATATTGAAAAAGTAGACTCGTATCCGTCATTTTGTTTTCCTGCACGTGTTTGAAAATATTTTATATTTTATTTGAGAAGCTATTAAAGTAGATAATTTTCTTTACTGTATCAGTTTGCTACAATTTGATGTATTTTAATTATAGGTATTTAATTTATGAATTATTTTTAGTAATTAATTAGGTAAATTTTTGTCGCGTTTGTCAGTACAAGTTTTTTTTATCCTATCTGGTCAAGTAGTGGGTAGGATTTTTTCTTGAAAATTTGTTAATGAAAGTTTTTTTTTTTTTTTTGTAATAAATAAATTATATTTGATCTGTTTTTCAATTTTTATTAAAGATTTTAGAAAAGATAATTAAATATTTATTTCATTTTTTTGTCTTCAAGTAATTTGTTGTTTTTTATACTGTTTCCTAAGATCACGATTCCTGACGTGAACATTGTACAGTTTCGCCGAGGGAACCTGAGAGAGAGAGAATTTTGTTTTATGAGCTAGATCGTGGCAACCCTATAACAATTGTACTAATATCATAGCAGTATGTCACGTCTTCATACTTCAAACAATAATAATAATAATTAAATTAAATAATAATAAATTTCAGAACGCCATATTGCCGCTGTCAGACTTCAGAAGTAGTAAAAGTACGCATGTCCAAGCAACAATTTTAAAATGTACTACTGTGACCCGTTCAATGACTTCAGGCGCCACCGCTTCCAGCGCCGTAACTCCCTGAACGCACGGACTGTGTACTGTGTGGTACACACTGTGAGGTACACTATGGGTACACTGGCTGCGTTCATCACACAAGGCAGCCATGATACCAAGCGCAAACCGTTTGCGATTTGTAGTGATTTTATATGTCCATGTGATGAACGACAATTGTCATCCATGATTCAGGCAACCCCTTCCATAATTCTTTTCTGTTTGAAATTTCATTTAATTTGAGAATTGACAGAGAAGTGTTCATTGTTCATTTACTGTTTGTTTTTTGTATAATAAGGTGTATATATAATAAAAAGATTATTCTATTATTTATAAGATAATTCAATATTTTATACATCATGGATATAAGAGATCTCTTATTTGATGTAGATTTAAATATTAATGGTCTTGTAAATGCAGCATTACATTTAGCTGAGCCTATTAATCAAATCAACAATCATGAGAATGAAGACCATAATGAAGATGAAGGAGATGAAGTACTTGATAGGAATGTTGTTAGAAATACAAATTATTTCGAAATAACTATACCTAATTATACCGATCATCAGTTTCCAGAACATTCTAGAATGTATTTCGCTGTTATCTGTTATCGAATAACATATATTTTGCCACAAATAAGTTTTCGTTTCCATTTTATGAGGCGAAAATGTTTAACCAATCGCAGGCACTCGAACACGTTTGCAGCGTACTTACAGCGTAAAATGGTTATGCTTGCTAAGATGGCGACCGCTTTGCAAACGCGTTTGCATCATGGATAGACGTTCTTCAAACCGCTTGCTAGCGGCTTGCCAACTGTTGCCTGTGTTGGGTGTGTGATGAACGCAGCCACTGATAATGGCCATGGGGTGGGATGATAATCAGCATAAATGAAATTAAAATTTTAGTTTTGCTTTATATGGTAGAGGGCGTCACTATTTCTAAAAAAATCGTAAACAAGTGAAGCCGACATTTTGTTTATTTTTCTTCTTGCGTTGTGTTTGGTATCATATCCTTTCTTAAATGTAATTTATGTTATTGTTATTGTTTTTACTGTGTTATTGTTATTGTTTTTACTGTGTTATTGTTATTGTTTTTACTGTGCTTTAAGTGCGTAATAGGATATTTGTATTAAAGTGTGTTTTAATAAAAAATTGAAAAGACAATAATTTACGAAGTAAAGATAGTGGTTTTATAAGTAAGCCATAAGATATATATATATATTAATAGTAGTGTTTACTTTGTAAATAAGTTAACTATGTTAAAATGCTTTGTTTTTCCTACACTTGCATGTGAAAGTCCATATATATAATTTTTTTATTGAATAAAGTGTATCTGAAATTCTGCCATAACCTCTGTATTTCAGATATGAATAGGTTGTACAAGTGTGCTGTTCATGGCTGCCTGGATATTACATCTCCTCGGCATTACTTTCCTAATCCAGACAAACAACCCGACAAATTTAAGATTTGGCTGAATTCCACTGGAAATGTGTCCTTACAGACGGTACCATATAAGACAATCTATTCTAGTCACAGAATATGCCAGCTTCATTTCTCTAAAGAATTTGTTACCCGAAATAATCGTTTAACCCCATCTGCAAAGCCAACATTATATCTACCAACAAACACTGAAGGTAATTTTACATCTATGTTTTATTTGAAAAATAAAGATATTTATAATTTCGTGTCATATTAAACTTGTTACGCTGCCCCTAAGGACACACTCTAACCATATTAATTTGCAATTAATATGCTTAGAGCTCAACAAATCGAATATCACTTTATATATAACTACATATTAAGGTGTAATAAATATCTTACTATTTTTCATAAATAATGCAAATGATATGGCATTGTAACTTTAAAGATTTTAATTGCAGCGATTAATTTGTAATACTGCTGTTACAGGTTCAAGCAATTTGGATGAATGTAGAGCATCTACGTACAACGATTTACCTGACCAAGTAAATAAAAGTACAGATGATGAAAATTATGCAAGTGGTAAGATGAAATAGAATCTCTTTAAAAAAGGTATATATACATACATTATATTCATTATTTTAGCTTCAGTTGTAAATCAACCAAGTACTTCATCTGTATTGGTGTCGCAAATCCATGAAACTCCAAAACGTAAGTTATGACAATTGTTAGTGTAACTCTATAATAACTGAAATATATTCATAGGTAAAGCCGATATGGGTTCATTAGAAATGTATGGGGAATTGTCTTTCCACAAGAAAAAGAACTAGTAAGTACCAATAATTATGTCATCACATACTGCCCAAAATCCAAATATAATATGAAATTCATGTAAGTGATTGTGATAATTTTACGAATGGCATGTCATGCTTGGCTTATAATAGAAAAAGTTGTTATTGTAATTGAGTTATAGAATTATTTGTATTAACATTTTAAAAGCTTGTGAATAGATAAACGCTGTAAATAGTATTTACACATAAGATCCTTGTAAATGTAATTAAATAGTAATATTAGTGCTATTTCTAACAGATCGTATTGGTTTCTAGATTACTACTATTATAAAACTTACCTCTAAAGCGAATGTACTTATACTTTTATGTATTCTAACAAATAAAATAATATACATATTGATTTCAGGATATATCAAAATTGCAAAAAATTCTACTCCTCGAAAAAGGCGTTTATACCAAGAAATGAGGATAATTCGTAAAAGATTGGCATTGTGCAATTCAAGAAATTTATCTCTTAAAAAAGATTAATATTGGCAGAAAAATCATCAAAGTATGAGTTTTTGGCAAATTGTGGACTGACTCCTATTTCCACAAATTTTTTCAAGTGCCAACTTAGGAACCTAAATAAGAAGCCGAAAGGAAGACGTTTCACAATGGAGGATAAAGTTATGGCACTATCACTTATTAAACAAAGTGCCAAAGTTACAGACTATTGTCTAAACTATTTACATTGTCTTCACGAAAAACGTTAATGGCTCTGTTGAAAAACATTCCAATCCATCCAGGAATAAATAATTTGTTGTTTAATCACATTAAACAAAATGTTCAAAAGCTAAAATCAAAGGACAAATTATGTACATTGATTTTTGATGAAATGGCTCTACAACCAAATCTTCATTGGAATCCCAACACAGACATTGTTGAAGGTTTTGAGGATTCAGGATTTGAACGAAAGAGGAAAGTAGCAGATCATGTGCAAGTTTTCATGATAAGAGGTATATTTAGGAAATGGAAGCAGCCAATATTCTATTCTTTTTGTGAAGGCACCACCAACACAGCTGTATTGGTATGCACAGTAAAAGAAGTTGTTCGTAGTGTCCATAGTACAGGCCTAAAAATATTGGCTACCATATGTGATCAAGGCAGTACTAATGTTGCAGCCATAAATTCTTTAATAGAGACAACCAAGGGTGAATACTTGCGACAAGGAAAGACATTGACAGACAGAGTTTTTGAGGTAGATGGACACGCTATCATTCCTTTGTATGATCCACCTCACCTTCTTAAAGGAATAAGGAATAATTTCCTAACAAAAAACATTAGTTTTGTAAATAGCAAAAATGAAAGGTGTTTTGCAAAATGGCAACATATTGTTGAAGCCTACAAAATTGATTCGCCAGGTGGTCGCTTGCGAATTATGAAAAAACTTACTGACAGTCATGTAATACCATCAAGAATAAAAAAGATGAAGGTGTCATATTGTTCACAGGTATTCAGTAACCAAGTTGCATCCGGAATATCATTTATGTGCAAGAATAGTAAGTTCAAATGTTTTCAAATATAAGCAAATGTATAACTTAATATAACTTATTCTTGCAGAAGTAACAAGTGCAGATGGAATAGCGTCTATGGATCCAGATGGAGTTCATACTGCGGAATTGCTGCTGTTTTTTAATGATCTATTTGACAGCGTCAATGGGGGATCAGTATATCCATTGACTGGTGTGCGTCTTCGATGTGCAGTTAGCAGAAGTTCACCTCACATTAAATTTTGGAATAGAGCTTTACAAAAATTAGAGCAAATGTATTTTGTAAATGTAGAGAGTGGACAGAAGTCTGTGCCGCCATCTTTGCAGAACTGGATTATCACGTTGCAGGGGTTCAAAAAAATATACGAAGTAATTCAAGATCTTGGTTACAAATATTTCTTGCCTCGTATGTTTAATCAAGATCCAGTTGAAAATTACTTCGGTCAGATGAGACAACATGGTGGACGCAACATAAATCCGTCTTGTTCCCATTTTGGACAATATTTCAAAAGTTTATTAATTAATAACTTTGTATCATCACATTCTGTTGGTGCTAATTGTGAGATAGATGATTCTAGCGATCTCTTACTATCCTTCAAAAATTTTTTAAATCTGCAGAAGGAGGTGGAAGAGAGTAATGTTGATACTGTAAAATTTACACCTAATTTTCATATGAATAGAGACCTAGATGCTGCAAGCCTAGGTTTTGTCAGCGGCTATATAATAAAGAATGTTTTGATTAAGTTTAAAAATTGTGAAGACTGCAAGCAATATCTGATATCAGATCCAACAGATGCTGCTGCGCATGTATTAATCAAAGAAAGAGAATATGGCACAACAAGTCGCCTTCTTTATTGTAGAGAAGATATTTTTCATACATTTAAACACATTTACAACATAACTATTAATATATTACCCGAAGTGGCTTCCCAAAAAGCATTATACCAAAGAATATTGAAAACGGTAATGTCTAATATTCAATTTAATTATAATAGTAATTGTAATACTCATAATATTGAGAAAGTTCGAAACTTTATGATTGGCAACTTGATTAGATTACTTATCCACAATTATTTTAATGGTTTAAATAAGGTCTTAATGGGTAGAGATAGTAGGATTCCTAATGAAGACTTATATCAATATTGCCATAAAAAATTCTTAAAAAGCAGATCTAGGCAGTACAATAGATAAATATATGCATATATGCATGTGTTCGGGATATTGATATATGCATATACGTTTTACGTATAAATGTATATATGTAAGTCAGTATTTATTTACTGCTTGATGTAAGTTTTTAACATTCATGTGTTTACACTTTTCATTTTCGTATAGATAAATATATTAAATTCATTGTTTCTTTTATATTTTAATTTGCTTGTATATATATTCAATTTGTAACTACATAAATAAATGTTTTTATTTAACTACTGCTTTATTATTATTAAATTATGTATATAAATACAATAATTAGTCACTGGAATTAGAAGTGTAGATGTCATTATAAATTTAATTAGTCTGTAAAAAACGGAATTGCAAACAGCATTTTTACGACATTGTTAAATTTAAAATGTACCATCTACACTTTTAATGAAAATAAGTTTGCAATTTCTGTAGAAAATCCTTTCTAACATTCGTATAGCCCGCCATTCAACAATTAGTTCTGCTTTATATGGTAGAGGGCATAAAATTCAATCTCATTTGTTAGTATTGTAGAGTCCATTCTACAAGTATTTCTTATCTATGATAATGGCGGATCAAGTTGATAGAGGTAATGTGAGTAACGCCTTGCTTTCACAAAATATATTTAATGTAATGGAAAAGGAGTGCCAAGATAATTCTGTAGATGAAAAAGTCGATATCTCTGAAACTTCTATTGTATACAATGCTAAATTACAAGACTACATTTGGCATGACAAAATAAAACAATGTGAAGTGTCTACAACTTTGAATAATATTAAAGTAGAATTCTCATCATCTGAAGCCAGTGATGTACAAAGTGACAATGTTAAAATGGAACAAGGGATCAGTGCTGATGATATAAAAATCGTATTTGATAATGGGATGCTATGTAAGTAAATGCATATTAATGAACGGTAATGAAAATGTAGTTTTTGATGTGATTTGTCATAATTCATTAATCATTACACAGTCGATTATGTTCAGAGTGAATAAATGTAAATTTGTATTGTGATCGTATTATTAAAAATATTTTTTTTTGATATATGTACAGTATTGTTTTAGGAGTTTTTGGAGAATATGGGTGCAACTGATTTTTGACAAAAAAATAGTGTACCTTATAGAGGAGCTCTAATTGAACAACTTTTGCTTATAAATTAATCCGCGCTCACCCACAGGAACGGAGATAATTAATAATTAATGTCCTCACCGAGTGATTTTTCCATGTTACATTTTTAGTCGTATCTGTTATACACACTGTTAAAATTATGGAAATCGTAATAAATGATGTTTATTTCACTTTACCACACAACAATTACATTTGATTTTTATGTTTTTTAATAACTTTTCTCAACAAACACAAAACAAGAAACCTAACCTTAAACCACCTAATGGAGAAAGCCCATTCCAACTTTCATGCGGATTCGGACCAACGACTGTCATCCATAGAGTTATATACTAGATAGATGGTCGAACAAACCACTTGTATTTTTCAATATTTATTTGAAAATTATATGCAAATCAGTAACAAAAGACGTTATAAAGTGTATATAATTTATAAATTTGTAGTTTATTTCATTGATTTTTTAACATGCCTTTTAAAATTATATAATATCCTGTAAATTAGTACGGAATGAGAATATTTATGTTTTCTTTCATTTTTTCAAACATTCATAATTCTCTTTTTGCACATTTACATGATTTATACTGCAATCATTGCAATGATTGTTCCCTTAATTTATAGATTTTTTTACTTCTTTACCATCTCCCTTCCCCCTCACCCCCGCGCGTTTGTACTTTTCGTGTTTGTCGCCCCTTTCCCACCACCCAGGATTCCAGTTCTCACCACCCCCAAAGTTTTTTACCATGTCTTCCCTCGGTGCAAATTCCGTTCTGTTGTTGCCGCCCCCTTCACATAAGGGGCCGGCAAGAATATTTGTTTTTGCTTTATGTACCCATTCGTTGTCCGCACTCGTATTTCGGTTGATTTATACCAATTTGTTGATGTTTTGCCGCCCCTTCCCCCCACCCCCGCGCGCGCGCGCGGGGGTGGGGGGAAGGGGCGGCAAAACATCAACAAATTGGTATAAATCAACCGAAATACGAGTGCGGACAACGAATGGGTACAGAAATTGCTATTATTACCGTAAACAAGTTCGACCATCTATCTAGTATATAACTCTATGGATGACAGTCGTTGGTCCGAATCCGCATGAAAGTTGGAATGGGCTTTCTCCATTAGGTGGTTTAAGGTTAGGTTTCTTGTTTTGTGTTTGTTGAGAAAAGTTATTAAAAAACATAAAAATCAAATGTAATTGTTGTGTGGTAAAGTGAAATAAACATCATTTATTACGATTTTAATAATTTTAACAGTGTGTATAACAGATACGACTAAAAATGTAACATGGAAAAATCACTCGGTGAGCACATTAATAATTAATTATCTCCGTTCCTGTGGGTGAGCGCGGATTAATTTATAAGCAAAAGTTGTTAAATTAGAGCTCCTCTATAAGGTACACTATTTTTTTTGTCAAAAATCAGTTGCACCCATATTCTCCAATTTACCCTTGTTTTATCTACTGGCATGTGTCAGTAAATTAATATGACGTAAAATTTCAGATGTTACATAATATTAACTGTCCAGTCATATAATTTATAAAAGCCATTGCAGGACTATCATATTGTTGATTCTTTTAGCAATCGACATTGACCCAGTAACCACTACAGATGACGATTCAGTGATACTGCAAGTGAACCCTGACCAGTACAATGTAGGAAAAAAGACAAAGTAATCAATTAGTATTTAAAATGTTTAGCTTCCACCACTAAAATATTCCTACATGAAAACCACTTACAAGTTGAATAGCATAAATAAATTTTAGTCATTGCTTTTTTATATCTATATTATATTTACTTGTCTATGCTGTCATTGTTAACATATTTGTTCTAAAATGAGTTTTGTAGTACTTGATAGATAATATAGTGCAACATCTACAAGTTTAGTGCCATTTTGTCATATTGGCAATATTGAGGTTCTTTTAAATACAACATAGTATAACTTTGGATACATATACTCCATTCAGTCTAAGAATGGAGTAGATGGCGCTACAATATGAGCACAGTTTACACACGATGAACTTTGTATTTTGAAAACAAGTAAAACATATGTTTACTGTCAGATGGATAGCAGGGATATACATATCTGATATCATTATATTTTGACATTTACGTAAATTTTTGAACAAGTTGGTAACTCATTCCTCAAGAAAAAGGAATGCACATGTCATCTAATTGTACTTTTTTGTGCTTCATCCAATTTATTGTAAGTATGACGATAATTTCTTTTTCTTGGAGGAGAAATTGGAACTCCATATAATTCCATTTCTTTAATAATGCAGTACATTGTATTCCTATTAATACCCACTTCCTCTGCTGTTTGATTGACTGCAGCTGTTTTAGACATATTGTCTTTATGCTTAATGTACACATTATAAGCCATTTGCCTTTGTCCAGATCTTATGTGTTTCCCTTTACGATTTTTTGAAGGACCTGGTAAAACTGCTTGCGCCATACTATAGAATATTAGCGATTACGAAAAGAAACTTAACGAAATTGATAAAATACCTTAACAAATGAATATTTCACTTGCGAGTTCTAAGAAGAACTATTTTTTAAGAATATTAACAACAAATAACTATGTAAAATACGGAAATCGACAAAATCTTTGAACAAAACTGTCAGTAAACAAATTTTTGACAGAACGAGCTAAATGCGATTATTTTGCCGGTGTAAATGCACACTCGATTTCAACCAATCACAAACGTTTATTTTAAGCCCTATCTTTCCCAATGCTTTATTCTTAGACTGAATGGAGTATAGATTAATATCTGTCCAGCCGATGTTTGCCACTCTCAATTTGAATGTTACATGTGTGAATTCAGTCGATACCCCTAGCCAACTTGCATACTCAAGTAGCGAGAAAGGCGCGTTAAATTACTTTTTATACAGTTACAGTAAATAACATTACATCTATTATCATGTATAAGTACATATTCTTGAATTCTCAAAGTATTTGGTACTCATACCTTTGACTTTGTTATTTGATACAAAATATACAACAAATATATAGCAGCAGCGTTTGTGTTCTGGAAAATAAAACATTACTTGATACCATTTGAAATCATTTTACAGACTGCTAACATCTGTGCGGAATATTTTTTAAAAAAATGTTATTCCGTTATTGAAGGGTAACTTTGGAACCAAGTTATGTATATCTATAAGAAACCTATTTATATTGACCGTGTGTGTCAATATATGTATTGCTAATCCTGTTCAAAAACGTTCTTATCATTATTTTGTAGATTTGTTATCTCCGACACTATTATTAGTTTATAACAGTGCAATTAGTTACTACAGAAATATTCTTTAGTGTGTTTCCCTTAGCTCAGCCTTTTATTAAAAATAAAAGTATTTGCGAATCCCAAATGTCAGTATGACATTTTACGAGGATAATTTTAAATTTTGATTGATTGTCGTATTATTTCTGCAGTATGAAGGATCGTAGTTAAATAAAATCAAAACAAATTACGATACCTTCTATCTGTTTTTAACTGCTGTAGAGTATGCTCATCACATTTTCATATTTATTTCATAGTCTTAATTGACAAATGCTTTTATATAGTTGAGTCGCTCTCGCAACCGACATGCGCCACTAAATTAAAATGGCGTCAAATTTGAAATGTTGCGAAATTTTACTTGTCAAGTAATATAACCTATAAAAGCCAGTTTAGGACTGTCATAAATAATAATATTCATACACCTTTTGACATTTGTTATAATGTCATCTAAACATTTTAAACTTGTCAACAATGCTTGCCTCCTAAACAGTATAGCCAAATGTTATTGTATAAAATATAGGTGTAGAAAAAATAATATTTAATAGCTTTATTTATAATGTTTAATTTGTAACTGGCTTTCATGTAATAGTATTTTACTACGAGAAGGTATATATCCTGAAATATTAATTAATTAGTTTAATTTTATTGTTTTGAAATTGTTCCGGCCGATCGAAATTTGTAGTGGTATTGAATCGTCGTCTTTAGTTCACAATTTGGCCGTATAGGTTGCCAAAACGACTCGACAGAATGCTTCTTTCTTACATTGAAATAGATTGAACGACGCACATACGGGTATTTGAGCATTCTACGCGGCCAAAATTTTTTATGCTTAGATTGCTTCTAAACGGTATAATAATAATAATAATAATAATAATATTTATTTACCTTTCGAGTGTAGATACATAGTGTAAATACATTATTAGGCATGTCATATACAACAAAACATTAACTATCTATAAATTGTGACACCGAATAAAAAGGATTATTTATGAAAAACTGTGAACATTTTCTTTGAAAGACCTTAACGTTAGTTTCATTTTGTATGTCCGTAGGCAGTTTATTAAAACACAAAGATCCCATATAGTCTGCTCTACGTTGTGATACGCACAGTCGCTGAAAAGCCGGTCGCAGAAATTCACTGCCCCTAGTATTATAGGAGTGATAGTCTTTATTTTTCTTAATATCACTGTTTCTTATGTGCATTATCAGTTTGTATATGTATAACGAGTAAATAGTCATTATCTTGAACTTTTTGAACAGGGGCTCACAATGTGTCAGTGGGTGTACACCATCCATAATCCGCACAATTTTTTTCTGTACTTTGAAAATCGTTTCTACTTGCGCAGTATTACCCCAAAAAACCAACCCGTATGAAATGATAGACTGTACCAAACCGAAGTACATGTGTTTAAGCACCAAACTTGAAACCGTGGATCTTATTGTTCTGAACAGATACACAACACCACTCAGTTTACTGGAAAGTTGACTTACATGTTCGTTCCATGTTAGTTTGTCGTCCAGAGTCAGTCCCAACACTCTTGCACTGTGGACATGTTGCAACGAGCTCCGATCCACGTAAACCAGCAAACTTCTATCAACATGATGATTTATAGGATAGAACTGCATCATCTGCGTTTTGTTTGTATTCAGTAGGATACCGTTGTTTTTACACCATATTTGAATTTCTTTTATGTTATTATAAGCTGACTCTACTAGACCATGTGTACTAGAATCTGTTATGACAGCACTGGTATCATCCGCATAAACACTGATGGAAGCTGTTGATGCACACACTGATGGTAAGTCATTAATCATGATCGAGAAGAGCAGCGGACCCAATACAGTGCCCTGTGGTACCCCTTTCTCCATGCACCTCCTTCCCGAGCGTAAGCCATTTACCACCACAACATGATCCCGGCCCCCCAAATACGAGAGGACCCACTCATATGCAATACCTCTCACTCCTATACCATGCAATTTTTGTGCCAGTAGCTGATGGTCAACAGAATCGAATGCCCTACTGAAGTCGTAAAATAGTCCTAGAACGTTCCGTCTGTTGTTTAAACCCTCACAGACTGCATTGATTATTTGTTCCGTAGCTGTAATAGTAGATTTAGCCTTTCGAAATCCGTGCTGACACGATGACAATACCTCGTATTTTTCGAGGAAGCTGTACAGCCTTCTATGGAAACAATGTTCAAAAACTTTCGAGACTTGGTTTTGCAAAGCAATAGGTCTGTAATTCTCGACATTACATTCATTACCTTTCTTTTTAAAAATCGGTACGATCTTGGAAGTCTTCAGATTCGCAGGATATTCCCCAGATTCAAAAGATTTATTGATCACCATGCATAAAGGTGGACTTATGCATTCCTTTACCATGCGTAGAATTGTTCCCGGTATTTGATCTATGCCTGAGGACTGTTTCGTACAACAATCATCAATTGCTTTTGAAACTTCTGATACGGTCACAGGACTAACGTACATGGTATTCAACACATCGTTTTTGTTATATGCCTTATAAAGTGGTGGTGGGCATTGTCCAGCAATCTCCGCAAAGAAATCGTTAAAGTAATCAGGTGTATCACCTATGCTAATCTCAGAGTCGCCATCTTTTATTTTAATGTTGTGTTTGGTATTAGTGCCCTTCAAATCCCTTATTATATTCCAGCACGTTTTGTTAATATTCTCTGACTTCAGTATGCGATCATTATTGTAATTTCTTTTAGCGTTATTGACTTCTTTTGTGTACAATTTTTTTAAGGAACGGTATCTTTCGTTATACATATCGCTATGAATTATCTTATTAATAGCAGACATCTCTCGAAGAAGTTGTGAAAGTTGCTTAATTTCAGGCGTAATCCATCTGTTCCGAGTGCTGGGCTGACTGAACGACGAAACCAAAGGGAACGCTTCATTGAAATTTCTATGCAATATTGCTTCAAATCTATTGAACATTGAATTTACATCGGCTCCTGCATTATTCCATTCCTGCCAATTGCATAGTCGGAACTCGTTTTCAATTTTTTCTATGAAGTGCAATTTGTTGCCTTCTGTGTATCTCCTGGTTAATGACTTGTCAGACCTCGTATTGGGATCCTGACAATTGATCAAGATTTTGCCTATCTGATGAGTGTGATCTGATATATGGTTGTCTTCAACACTCACACTACACTCCTCTGTATTAGTAATAAATACATCAATTAAAGTTTCGGATGTCGCAGTAACTCTTGTTGGCCCGTTTATTCTGTTGGAAAGACCATGTTCTCCCAATGTGTCTACTAGTAGTTTCCTGATAGGGCTATGCACTAGGAAGTTTATATTTAAATCCCCACATATAGTAATTGTGGAATTAACTGGGAAATTACCAAGTAGTTCATCTAATTTATCCAGAAGCAAGTCAGAGCTATTCGGAGATCTATATACACAGACTATAAATATTTTTAGACGCTCTATCACAGCACAAGCGGATACAACCTCGAAATCTTTTTCTGTACCTAACTCATTACCAAAACACTGCATTTCAATATATTTTTTCGCAAAAATACAAACTCCGCCCCTCATATAAGTACTCCTGCAGTAACCTGCTACCAGCTTGTACCCATCAATCACGAAGCTATTGAGCTCCTCATACCGCAACCAGTGTTCCGAGATGCACACTATATCTATATCATTCTCCTTTAATAATATCTCCAAATGTGGTATTTTTTATGTATTCCCTGTATATTTAGGTGCATTACCTTTAAACAGTTCTTATTTTCCGGGTCTCCATTAAATAGTGATTGCTATGCGGTGTTATTAATTTTATTTCTTTGTATGTTCATTATTCTGTTGTAACTCTGACACGTTTTATCCCATACTGTATGCTCAATATCAATACGCAGGTTGAGCTTTGTTCTTGCTTCTGCACAGTTCACGCACTTTTTAATATTATTTCTACATTGTTCCAAAGTATGGCCCTCTGCACAAACCGGACACTTCATTTCATTCTTGCATTCTTTAGCCAAATGTCCATATTTTTGACAATTAAAACATCTAAGGATCTGTAAGTCTTCCTCCAATCTACAAGACATCCATCCGATGAAAACGCACTCTTGTTTCATTAGGTATTCGTATACTGGACCATCACATTCAACCACCAAGTTGAATTTATTTTTCCTTATTTTAGATTTATGCACTATATTTAATTCTTTTACTATATGTTCTAGTTTATTCTGTTCTATAATAATATTTGATAAATCATCAGTATTACTCTCTTCATGAATTCCAATAATTTTAATCCTAGGTCTTAAAGGTTTTGGATTCTCAATTTTATATTTTGCGTATAAAGGATACAAAAATAGTGTTTGTAAGTATATATATACATTTATTTTATGAAAAATATGGTTTAGGAAGGAAAAAATTACAAATTAAACTTCTTCAGAAATAAATTCCCCTTAGTCGTTTTCAGATGGAAGAACCATTGGGTTTGAATGTGCTGGCAGAAGCATATTGATGGTTTGAGAAAGAAACGAAGTAAATTTTCTTTTTTTAAAAGAGTTTATACTACTGAACAAGGGATCTCAAGAGGACTCGGTTGGATGTATCTTTATTACAGGACTCTCTAGAAAATTTCCTCGAAAAGTCTTGGCGATATGTCATAAAATGCTTGTTACGAGCTTCTGCTGCCTCCTCAGATAATTGACCAATAGGTAGCAATGCATTTTTTTATTATGGCTGCTCCGTGAATTAGTATCTTGTGCATTGTTGGTGTCATTGGATGCCAAGGGTACAATTCGACATATAAAGGAACAGTTTCCAGTTCATATTTGTCGTATTTTTCTACATCTATCAAGAATTCGCATGAAATGGTTCCCAGTATGACTTTCAACCTATAAATTAAGTCGTAACTGATGCCTCTAATCTCTTAAGTTAATTTCGGATCCTCAAAAAAATCTTCTACTCGTGTTGCCATCATTCGTATTACCGAAATTTGTTTTTGACATATTCACTAACATACCAGTTTCTTTGCAAAATTTGTCCTGTATTTCTGTTTTCCTCTCTTTTTCCATTTGTTTTTCCTCTTTTGTTTTTCTTTTTCTGTATTTCTTTACGGGCAATTTGTATGCCAAATGGAGAATACTGTCGAATAATCTTACCCCGGCATGTAAAATCGACAGCCCAAATTCAATAGCTTCAAAAGATATTTGTTTTTTATTATCCAGTTGGTTGAAGTCTTTGGAAGTCTCACCACAGATGTAGCAACAATTCCTAGATATTGTGCCAGTAACTGCGTTGCAGACCTTTCCGTCAACCATTGTCATTATGAACAGATGTTTGACGAAAAACTTTTTTCCATCAATATCAACCTCAGTTGCTATTTAAGAGTTTATGGAATTTTGAACGTACTTCATCTTTTCATTTGTGATATCAGTATTTTCTTTCACAAAACGGAATCTAATTGGGCGGCAGAACGGTGGAGAAGAAGGTGTGGGATTTCCCCCCAATACTCTTTCACAGTCTTTGCCACAAACTAATCGCACACGTACAAAGCAGCTCTGAAAAATATTGGCATCTAGATCATCTTCCTCATCAAATTTTTGATTGAACTGTGATTGCTGCGACCCATCGCATCCCCATTTACATATAATTTTTAAAGTATCCCTTTCTTGCTCTAATATTGTTTATAACACTCTCAAAGAAATCAGATAAGCGTTTAACGGTAATATCGATTAAAGAATGCAATAGGCTTTCGGCGTTGGTACTCGTCACTATGCATGCTTCTCGGGGCGGATAACACTGTTTTTGCTTGCTGTATTAAACTATAACACGGGAAGAACTTTTTATTAGTATTTCGAATTATTTCATATTATCCTCGTGTTAAATCAGCATCTATAAACATTTTCAATGTTTGGAACGGTTCAGACGCAAAGCGTTTTCACTTTTGGAAGTGGCATATCCTCTTTTGTATTTTGTTGCTCATGTTGGGGTGCAAGTAATATCTTTTAGTACATTGGAAGCATCTTTTTTTCCAGATATACTTAACTCAACTTGTGCTTTGTGAACAATAATACCGTCTTCTAAAGTAAAACGAATCTCCTATGTTTTCCTTCTTTTACTCGTTTTTGAGAAAAAGGTCTTCCTTTTTATGTGTTTTGGTCCATCTTGATTTCACTTCGGATTTGAAATGTGCGAAACTGCGTTTAAATTTTTTGTATTGGTCTTCAGTGAATTCTTCACACGACAAAAGTTGGTCTTCTAAGCAATTTAATTTTTGTTCGAAATTTGACTTGCTATAAGTTTTCATGAGGTCGAATAAGTATTTGCGGTTCACTATCCGTACTCCCGAAGTACCCACTGCTCCTGAAATAAGCAAAATGTTGCTTTGTAATACATGCAACATAATTCACATATTCAGACATTTTCGTAGGAAAAAAAATAAGTTACTGAGATTTTGCTTATCGGCGCTTTTCCGCGGCAAACTTTTTGATTATCTAGTACTCAATACTCTAAAGTTCTAATATTAATAAGAAAGGACACCGGATCTATCTCGATACTGTAAGTAATACTTTGAAGAACATAAACTTCTCTGAAAAATCATGCTTATTATAGATGTTACTTCTACGTCATCAAAAGAGTACATTTATAGAATAAAATAGAAAAAGCAATATTGCAGTACAATAGAAAATTACCTGTAGAATCAGAATCCACATCACCTTTCCGCACAAAATTAACGTAGAAAAATAATTATTCACTTTGAAAATTAAGGTTTTCAAAAAATCGCCGAGAAGAGTCACTTATGCTAGGTTTGATGCCCAAGTTTCTAATGACGCTGTCAGCACAGCGTCCACGGGAAAAGGGTGGGAGATGCTGCGTATTATTCACTGGAATGTCCCTTGATTCAGGTAATTGATTTAAGATGATATTTCCAATTTTGTGAAATTCACTTTTGGCCGCGTAGAATGCTCAAATACCCGTCTGTGCGACGTTTGAATATTATAGTTGCATAAATTAACGAAAAAATGGCAATATTGGGATGGACAAACAATATGTTTCATCATTCAGTATTAATTTAAAAGATCACCTAACGATTATAAATGCTGTGATTCTTACTCGCTGTAAATTTGACCAACAGACTGTGAACATTGTGAAGCTTATTACGAAGACTATTGCATCGAATGTGAAATGCTTTTGCATATTTTGAACAAGAATGCTTTGAATAGTGCAGATAATGGTGCACTAGGAGATATACCAAATGATATTTTAGATATCCAAGATTGTCTTGGACAAACTGAAATATATGCTATGAGAATTATTCCTGCGGGTGTAAAATTTGGCCCCTTTACTGGATTCAGCGCAAGAGAATTTCCTTGGGAAATGAAAGGAGAGAAATTTGTTTTGGACAAAAATAAATCGAAGTATTTGAATTGGATGCAGTACGTCAATCCTACCAGGAATACTTCTGACCATAATCTGCATGTCATTCAATGTGAAGATAACATATATTACCAAAGTAATCGTGCTATATATGCCGGTGAAGAATTATTGGTGTATTTTGGTGAGGAATACAGCAACAGCCCAAATAACATAGTCCGACTGGATTTTGTTACCATTAAGAAAGACAACATTAAGGACGTATTTGCCTGCACGTTTTGCTGCCTTGGATTCAGCTCGAAATTGCATTTGGCCAAACATAAAACCGTTTGCGTTAATGATGCAGCTGGAAGATTTTCAATTGAAGGTATTTATAAATATCACATTTTGATGTTTGTCGATTTAACTGTATTGATTTTTGCATTTTAAAAGATATCTTTAATATATTTTTATAAATCATTAATTTATTTTGATGATTTTTGTCCGAATGAATAGAGTTCATTAAAGTGATAAATATTGCAAGAAAATAATTGTTCAGGGTTGATAATGAGTTATTCAATGCTCTAATAGTATATTACATACCAAGGTTGAGCAGATGACTATTATTGCCCGAGTGGCGAGATTAAATTCCGAGGCGATATAGTTATTTATTTTGACGGTTGACAACTTGACATACTACTACTACTACGAGCACGAATGCATGGTTGCGGCATTCGTTTTATTTGTTTTCATTATTTCCCTTGGTCAATAATAGCCTCATTATTTACCTGTTATTAGTTCCAGGTCGAGAAATGACATTTCGTGGCGCTTTGTTATGTGTAAAAAATGCTATGATTTTTTACTACTGGTACAAAAAAATGTATTACACTTGACAATGTAGGCGTTTTAACACCTGTCCCTTTCCAATTATGATTCCATGTACGCATGGTCTCAAGTCAATGATTAATGACTAAGAGGGGGGTTCACACTGATGTAATTAGTTGCAGCGATTTCGCGCATGTGAAAAGTTGCGTGAACGGCGCAACTTTTAAGAGTTACACGGTTGGTTCACACTGATCAGGAAGTACAGGGTTATTGACTATATTTGGACCAATAGATAACGTTGTTATTTGAAGGATTAGAAAAACGTTTAAATTAGGAAAGTTGTAGGATTTCACTCAAGGCGCTAGAATTTGATATCAGAAAAAACAAACGAACGTCGTAAAGCCGTTAAAAACGGCTAACTTAGTTTTTTTTAAACGGAATACCCTATATAATGTTACATAATCTGATTCTAAATAAAATTTCGACTATATTCCATTTATATAACATATACCTACATTCAACTGTTTTCGCGCTATCGCTTATTGAAAATCGTACTACTAATATGTTTTCTACACCCTTCGTATATGAATTTACGTAAGTCATTACGGGGTTTCTATGGAAACATCGGTAAATGTCAGTTGCCATTAATAATTAAGCCTCCAGAAAAAGGGAAAAAGTGGTTTATTTTCACTCATTATGGGCTAGACTCAACAAGAACAACTTCATATATTTGTCTTGCATTTGCAGGATATTATTTGTAGCAAATTTTGCGACACGGGAGCTTTTTTCATTGTGATCGGTGATAAGCGATTCGTAGCGCACTTCCAACCCCATTCTTCCGGGTCATGGTGAAATCCCAGCCAATTTTGGACCTGATGATACACCCTGAAGGAATGGTAACGGGCTGTATCTTGCGTCGGTGGTAGAATGGAGGATAAGTTCAGCTTGGTGATCCGAGCTAACTTGCCGAAGTTCTTGTATCGGAGAGAGTCGATGGATGGTTCGGTTTTATTACCTCCATACAAAGCAATAAAAAAACGCTCGCCAGCTTGAGCAATCATGTTGGGATCGCTCCTCCTATCTTTGAACAATGCCACAGCCGTCGTGGTTCTTCAATGACGTCAGAGTTTTGTACTTTCCAATTTAAAACGGAGCTGACGTGTCGCAACCGCTGAATGCATGTAAAAATAGAATGTTTTCTCTTAAATTTTCACCATACTCCGGCTTCAGACAACGTGGGCTGTATAGAGATTCTGGAGTGTGTCCTTTTCCGGGCTTCCGAAAATATTTTTTTTTATTTTTCTTTTTTGGCACAGACAATGTTGGGAGAAACCCAGCACCGTGCTGCTGCTTACTTTTCTATATACCTGTATTCTATTCAAATAGAATATTCATGGTTAAAAATCGATGAATATACATGTATAAATGAATATCCATATATCCTTATTGTTAAAGAACACACAGACGTGTACTAATTATCTCCTGCAATACTTGACGCCAAGATGTCGCGTCTCCTTACACTTGTTCTTCGCATGCTAGAGCAACGTATTACCAATAATCGCTGTTTTCCTAGACCTGACGGCAACGTTCAATGCGCTATAACTTAGCAACTATCGATTGAACAAAAGAAAGTTTCATACAAAAATTGTAGAAAATGTTATGCTCTACAACTTCGATAATCACATTTTTTTCGTATTTCCAAAAATTATCGAGATATTTTCCAAAAACAAAAAATCGTTTTTTTCAATCGACTATATCTTGGCAAATATTGACAATAGGGAAAAGAGTTTCAAACAAAAAAGACGGGAAATGTTATCTTCTACGAAAAAGGTCCTTACAATTTTTAACGTAAAACTCACCGTTTTCGAGATATTTGCAAGAAGGCGTTTTTCAAGATGGCGGCTAACGCTCGCGGTTTTGGACGACACAAATTTGGTTTTATACTTAGGGGACACCCTCTGACATAATCCAATCGAAAAATCAAGTGATAGGATTTTTTGCAGAGCGAACCCCGTTTTTGGTGCTAAAATTCCTGGACTACTAACTCAAAAAAAATTTAACCAAATTTAAGACGTAGAATCTCTGTAACTCGAAATTTTCGCTAAAGGTACGTGATACGCCATCTGTTAGAGGATATAACTTAATATCTATCGAAGGAATTCGGGGAAGTACCAACGACAACGGGTTTTATCATTCTTATTCACGTGCGTGTTGCGCTATATATTCATTCGTAGTCGTTAGTGTCTGTCATCAACATGCCCCAGCAACGAAAACTTAAAAGTTTAACAGTGCAACAGAAATTAGAAATATTAAAAAAAAGTGGACGATGGAATAAAAACGAAGATAATAGCTGCGGAATATGACATACCAGCGAGTACATTGTCAACTATAATTAAAAACAAGCAACATATTCGAAGTTTCGCGAGTAAACTTACACAACCCGCTAATTTCAAGCGAAACCGAGTTTCAAACAAAAATGTAAACAGTGCGGTATTTAAGTGGTTTGTGTCTACTAGAGAAAAAAACATTCCGGTCTCAGGATCACTTGTACAGGAAAAAGCACTGGAATACAGTCAACATTTAGGAACAACAAATTTTAAGGCCAGTACCGGTTGGCTTCATAAATTTAAAAAAAGGTAAAATTTACGTGATTGTATTAGACGTATATATAATGGACATATGAAATTTATATTTTATTTTTTAAATTTAGACACGACATATCGCATAAGAATATCTGTGGTGAAAGTGCCGCAGTGGATGATCATCAGGTTAGTGATTGGATTCGAAATGTATTGCCGGGGATTTTGGGGCAGTATAGCGAAGATGATACTTTCAACGCAGACGAGACTGGGTTATTCTTCAAATGTCTACCTAAGAAAACTTTAGGCATTAGAGACGACAAATGCTATGGTGGAAAACTTAGTAAAGAGCGGGTCACATGCCTTCTAGCAACGAATATGAGTGGCACTGAAAAACTAAATCCTCTCATAATTGGCAGAAGTGCAAAACCACGATGTTTTAAAGGGGTAAAATGGCTTCCTGTAGATGACGAGAACAACGTAAAGGCATGGATGCCCTTTGAAATTTTTGAAAAATAGTTGGTTAAATTGGACAAGCAATTTTCACACGAGAATCGAAAAATAATAATGTTTATAGACAACTGCCCTACCCATCCTGCAATACAACAGAAGCTGAAGGCCATCAAATTGCAATTTTTCCCACCAAACGCAACTTCCAAACTGCAACCGTTAGATCAAGGCATCATTAAAAGTTTCAAAGATCATTACAAAGGAAGAATCCTTAAAAAAAACTTTATATGCATTAGAGAATAACGGTTCTCCTACCATATCACTTCTCGACTGTGTGAGAGAGGTTGCCATGACATGGAATGTGGATGTTAAACAAAAAACCATTCAACACTGTTTTAAAAAGGCTGGTTTTGGTAACGAATACGAGGACGAAGACGAAATTCCCCTTGCTCAACTAAGAGAACGACTGCAAAATTCAGAAGATAAAGAATTGCCTGTTGAACTAAGGCAAGATTTTGAAAACTATGTTGAATTGCTAAATGTCTAGAGTCTAGAATGTATCTCTTGATACTTATCGTGAAATTGATAGTAACCTCTTAACTGCAGACTATCCGACAGACGAAGACATTCTGAGGAGTGTATCAAACATTGCAAATGAAGAAACATCCGAAGAAAGTGATGAGGAAATTGTAGAGCAACCATCGCACAAACAAGTTTTGCAAGCGTTCGAGACACTAAAGAATTACTTTATGTCCCAGGAACAAACATCCGATAAGACATATATGTTCATTAATAAAATTCAAAAATCGTATGAACACATCCGAGCGGCCAATGTTCGGCAACAGTTGATAACGGATTTCTTTAAAAAGCAATTAAATTTATGCAATTGTTTTATGTTCTCATGTACAAGTACACATCTAATATCTACGTATATAGGACAATTTTTGTTTAATTACATACATATATACATATACATAGTACATATGTACATATATCCTAATGTATGTAGTTTGTATTTTCAGTTTGTTTTTAAATCATTTATTTTATCTATTTTATATAATATTGTTATTACATATTATGCTTTATAAATACATATATACATATAATGTAAATTGTGAATTTTCTGTAACTCAAATTTTCTCCAACTCGAATTTTATTTGGGGATTTAGGTGGTTCGAGTTAGGGGAGTTCCACTGTACCTATAATTTGGGTAGCCCGGAGCCTTAATGATTGTGTTTTTCACTTAATTCCAGAACTCGCGCAGTGCCCATTTTGCAAAATTCACTTGGACCGCAAAGAATATTTGGAACATCATATGAGCTTGTGCTGTGAGAGGCATACCAGGTACGATTGGTTTTTAATGATTTTGCATGAGAAGAGTGAAACAGATACAACCTTATCTTACCAAACAGTTTATATTAGCTTGTTGACACATATAAGAATTGAGGTAAACATTGATTTGAAGTACTTGAATTTAAATATCTCATTGTACAGTCAAGTAGAGTGTAGTAAAAAGTAAGCGAGTACTGAAGCTGTTACGGACTTCATAAAAATGCTGTCTCTCTATTCCATCTTCCTCAAGAGCCTTCTATACCTCCCGGTTGTATATTAATCAAGAGTGAGATTCATCTGAATACATTAGATTTGCTAATATGACGTTTACAGAAAAAGACGTGTAAGAAAATTATTTGGACTGCATTGTGTAGACAGCCCGGGCACGGATCTAGTTTTTATGATTCCTTGAAAGCTGCTCTGTTCTCGAGAACGGCGAAGTTCATCTAAAAGAAGTAACTGTCTAAGCTAGATAAAAAAGTATACCTCATACAAGTAAAACAAAAACATCTGCATGCATTGGTGGCTAATATAATTTAGTTCTAAGCTTAATTTATACCTAGTCACTTCTTCAAAGGCTGCAGATTAATTTTATTATTTCGACAGATTTAAATACTCATAAACCAGGTTAAAGAATATTAACCCTGAAGAGGTAACCTTGTAATTTCATTTCATTATGGCAATATAAGACATACGCATTTATGCTAACTGTATTGAGCATACTATAGAACATGCAAAGAGCCCATCGTTTGGGTTTTCTGGGCGTGCTCATGTGAGCGCACATTTAGTTATGTTATAGCATTCCATTATTTCCGGTATTATTATTAATGTTACTATTGCCCGCGTGCATAATTGACAATAATAGTACATTCTTATTTGGTTTTAGTTTGAAATTAAAGTTTTTCTTTGTCGTAACAAAATTTTAAATGACCCACAGGCCGTTTGGACAAATTCAACGTCTCAGGTGGTATTGCCTTCTTGTTGGACCGGTTAGTACCAGCAATAGTTAAATTACATGGATTTTTCAATAAATCGTTTCGCTAGTTTCATTGAAACGAACCATTTGTCCATTGTGATATTTCTGTTGGAATTGTGGGTAGTTTTAGTAAGGTTTTTAACAAAATACGCTCCTAATGGCATGCCATTAGTTTGGGTAGTTTTCTCTAAATATGGGGTGGGCATCTATCATATGTTTTGCTCTTGCATTGCAAACCATAACAGTCTTCAAACCGTATTTTGAAGGCTTATTTACTATATACATTCGAAACGAGCAATTGCCTCGAAAGTTTAGCTGCTGCTAATAGATCGTTAATAAGACCCTGGTGTATATATAGGTTATTGCATTGTTGAATTAATTCATCCCATATCTGACTAATGGCTGCAAATGCATCGGATTGTTTACTTCATCTCGACTATCTTGTGATATCATAAGGTTTCTAGGACGAAGACGGAATTGAAATAGGAAACATATGTTTGAACTTAAGCCATATTATTAATTTATGAAATCATCATAAATATTAAATAATAATAATAATAATAATCTTTATTGTAGTAAATCTGATTTCCAGATATTTACATTGTCAAAAATTCACATATAATACACAAATATAACATATAATAAAGTACAAACAACCAGTGGCGGCTCTTTAATGAGAGCAAGTGAGCAATTGCACCCCCTGGAATTTTGAAACAAAACGAACCAAGCGGCGACTAACTGTGAAAGTATTTATTTATTACGTATTCATAGTTATTGAACAGGAACGTGGCGTGTGCGGCGCCGCGTAACAACCTACATGCACCGATCGTCGTCACATATAATGACGACTAACTTCCACCGAGAGAAACATACCCATGAGCAAAGCCCAACCGTTGCTCCGTTAAGCCATTAACATTACATTGAAGGTGGGGAGAACTGTATTTTGTTTTACTGCCATATCGTATAATACATAGCGTGTGAGCAAGATCCCCAGGCTGCTCACCGCTGTTGTAAGATGAATTTCGTGTCTACGTTACAGAATAACACGTTTTCGCGGTTAATGTATGATGAAAAAATCGCAATAAAAAATCTTAAACGGCCGATGTCTTAGTTATGTTTAGAAAATAAACAATCTGACACAAGAAAATTCAAAATGAATATTTATCAGAAAAATGACTGGATTTGTGGGTGTGAAATTAAAAATACTTTGTTTTGTTTGGTGGTGAACCGTCTTGGTCAAAGAACGGAATAAAAGACTTAATTCATCTTAGTGCTAAAATTACGAAACATGAAAATTCCGAAGGGCATTTGAAAAATATATGTAGTCTAAGAATGTTAGGAAAAAATAACATTCAGAATGTTTTAGATTCATCATATAGAAAAGCAGTTCAACAACACAATGAACGTGTAACAAAAAATAGGCATGTGTTAAATTTAATAATAAATTGCATTAGATTTTGTGCCGCGTTTGAACTGGCACTTCGGGGTCATGATGAACGGCAAACGTCGAATACCAAGGGCATTTTTCGGGAATTGATAAATGTTAGGGCAGAATTGGATAGATCGCTCAGAGATCACATCGAAGCAGCACCGGTTTTTAAGGGATTATCAAAAACGATACAGAATGAGCTGCTTGATGCAATGTTGAACGTGTATCATGGACAAGGTTCCAGTGAAATTAAAGCAACCGACTACATATCTGTGATAGCTGATGAAACCACAGATATGTCCAATCAGTTTCAGTTGGTGGTTGTTTTAAGATATATTGTGAACGCGAGACCGGTCGAAAGATTTTGGAAATTTCTTCTGCCTAGTGGACATGATGCTAATTCTTTATCTGCCTCCATCCTTAACGAAATTAGTTTGCTTGTTGATGACCCAGAAAAACTGATTGCACAGAGCTATGATGGGGCAGCAGTCATGAGTGGTGCTATTAACGGCGTGCAAAGACATGTCCAAGACCTGTATCCAAGGGCCAATTTTGTACATTGTTACGCACATCAGACAATCTTATTATGTCACATGCTACATCGAGCAGTAGTAATTGCAGAAATTTTTTTGCCAATCTGACGGGATTATGTACTTTTTTCTCCACTTCACCACAACGAGCTGCAAGATTTGAAGAATTCCTTCAGAGAAAAAGCTTACCTCGTTCTTCAAAAATAAGATGGAACTTCAATTCTAGGACAGTGAATACAATATATGAGCACCGAGAAGAAATAATTGAAGCTCCAGAACAAATCGAGGGAGAAGCTAGTTTACAAACTACCATCAAGCTGGTGCCAATTTGCGAATTTTAGAGGAGCAAAACTTTATCTATTGGTTAACTTTCTTTCATAACATTATGCCACATGTGGACATATTGTTTAATCAATCACAAAATGTCAATACAGATGCATCAAAAATCAAGAATAATTTAGATAATTTTGAACGCGCTATTGGAAAAATTCGAACCGAAATCGCTGACATAGATAATCAGTTGGTTAAACAAAATGACTCAGAACTGACTCCTCGACCATCAACGCGACGAAGAGTAACTGATGGTAGCCAAAGACGGAGGGAAACTATTGAAGTGTGCGATATTATTTTGCTTGAAATTAAAACTAGATTTCGGCATACAGGGCACTTAATATTAGCAAACTTAATTTCTTTTAAACAGTTCTCCTCTTTTCAAAAAAAAAATGTCTGGAAGATTGCCTTAAAGAAGCAGTAAAATTTTATCCATGCCTCAATGAAAGCAGACTACGAACTGAATTAAGTGTTCTATATTCTAGAGAAGAATTTAGGCAAAATATAGAAGTCAGTGCTGTAGGTCTGCTAGGCCTTCTGCTGGATGGATTAAGCGACACCTTTAATGAAGTTGTTAAGCTTTTAAAAATTGTCATTACAATCCCAGTGATAACGTCTGAAGCGGAACGCGTTTTCACGGCTGAAGAGAATAAAAACTTTCCTGAGAAATACAATGAAAGAAGACAGATTAAATGCCCTTACTATGTTATCTTGTGAAAAAGAATTTATAAATGATTTCCCAAATTTTAATGAAAAAGTGATAGAACTGTTCTGCAAGTCAAAGACACACAAAATGGACTTCGTTTATCGTCAGATGTAATCAAACTGTAGTGTTATATTTACTATTCCCTCAAAACAAACTGTACAATGAACAGTACCTGTCTGGAACAGTATGTCGGTGAAACTTATAAAGATTGGGTAAGCGTTCTTGTATTATACTTTTTAATTTTGAAATTATGCACTCCCTATGTGAACCACCCCGAGCCGCCACTGCAAACAACGTAAAAATAACTTAAATAAACGGGGTTCTAATTATGACTGTAAAGTGGTCAAAAGAAGATAACAAATTTAAAAATCATTATTTAGTTATACAGTCGGTTGTACGCTACATAAATTAAAATATTCATCCATAGAATAAATACAGCTTTCTTTCAGGAATGCCCCTACATTACGCTTTAAACACACGTTCATTCACTATATTTTGAAATCTCTGAGGCAAGGCATTGAAAACCCTCAAACCCAAAACTTGAGGAGAATTTCCAGACAAATTCAACGAGTACTTAGGTATACGAAAGTTTTGACATGAACGAGTTTCATAAGAGTGAATCTCATTATCACGTCGAAACTCGTGCTTATTTTTATGTACGTAATTTAAAAGTTCGTAAATATGAATAGCAGGCATGGGTAGAATATTCCATTGCTTAAAATAAGGTCTGCATGATTGTCTGGAACTAATTCCAGCCATACAACGGACAATTCGTTTTTGTGCCAGAAATACATTTTTAGCGGCACACGATGTTCCCCAAACAGTAATGCCATACAATGACATAGAGTGGATATTGGCAAAATAAAACGACAGCAAGGAGCTGAAGCTAATTATAGTTTTCAAATTACGAACCTGACAAGCAACCAGAGTTTAATCTGTTTGTAACATCTCGACAATGAACATCCCAAGACAGTGGTCCATCAATATTCACACCCAAAAACTTTATCTCACTAACACGCTCAATTTCCTTAGCCTGCGCATACAAATGTATATCTAGCCGAGTCTTATTTTGTAGTGTATGAAAAACCATAAATTTTGTCTTATCATTATTTAGGTATAACTTGTTATTTGCAAACCAAGTAGTCATGTTATGTAGAACATTTGACAGTCGTTCTGTTTCGGAAATGTCTGAAGTCGACACGACAGCACTAGTATCATCAGCGTACAGAGTTATTTTGAAATTTTTCAGAAAGTTCGCGACGTCATTAATAAAAATCAAGAAAAGGACTAGGCCCAAAACACTACCCTGTGGTACTCCCCTCTCAACAGGCAAGGTGGAAGATCTGATATTTCTAATACAACCAACAGCCCCATGTCTTATTCTGACTAATTGAAATCGATCACGCAGATAGGAGTCGAACCACTGCGCAACAACACCGCGAATTCCGTAGCACTCCAGTTTACCAAGCAATATGTCATGATCAACACAGTCAAAGGCACGACTTAGATCGCAAAAAATCCCAACTGAATGTTTTGCAGTGTCCAAAGTCTTAATAATGTATTCATACATAGCATGAATTCCTGTCAAAGTTGAGTGATTGGCGCGATAACCATGTTGTTGACTTGTTAATATTTTATTTTTATCTAAATGCGTGGGTATTCTATCCAACATAGCATATTTAAAAACTAGAGAAACTGGGAGAAATCGCAAGAGGACAATAATTGGCCATATCCAATCTAGAGCCCCGCTTGTGTAATGGCAGAACACAAGCAGTTTTTAATTTTTTAGGAAATTCTCCCCTCTCGAATGATAAATTAACCAGAAACATTAGAGGTTTAACCAGTAATCCTGAAATACTTTTAACCAAACTGCACGATACTTCATCCACACCTACAGATGGTGAGTTTTTTTAATTTGTTGAATAATTCTTTCATTTCAAACTCATTGAGAGGTAAAGCATAATATGAATATATGAATATTTTACTTTTTCTCCACATTTCTATAACTTTACTACCATGTTGTAAACTATTTAACTCTTCACTGACATGATGCCGCATAGTTTCCAAATGCTGCATTGAATTTATTTGTTAACAACACTGGATTCTGCAAAATCTAGGAATGCTGTCCAATGGTCTTGATCACCTTCATTTGAATTTTATTGAGTAACTACTTAACTTATCTAATTATGATATCGAAAATACCTACAAATAAAAGGAAAAGTATATAATTCTACAATACACGTATGCACATATGGAGATGTACTATTTACAAATGAATAGACATTTTCGAATATCTTTTGATTTTTACTACCTATCACATAAAATTATTATAATCCACCCTTTTCTTTTATGGTTACATTTAAAATATTTCATTACCGCCTTAACTGCCTTTATTCTATCTCGCTCTTATACGTGAGTAAATACCCAAGCAATGATGTTTCTAAGGCGAGACCATCGATGCTTTCGCTTGTAGGCGATATACTTGGGCGAGAATTAGTATCGCTTTCTATCATAGATATGCACATGTGATACGAACTAGGTAGACAGAACTCGATGTATAGATGTCTATGACACACGTAGTGTCACTGCAGAACTGTCATTTGTATTACATTTCCGTATTTCGTACTATATGTCCGTTGGATCTTTTGGCTTACGTCATTGATTTTCATCCATATGAATTAAATCAACACTTCTGGCTCAAATTCATTACTTACAAAATAGAATTAAATATTTAAAAATAAAGAGCTTATAATGCTTATATCTAGTATTTTCTATATTTAATACCATGTTTTATTCACTGCTTAAAATCAGCTATATCTATCATAATGAATTTAATAAAACAATAATAAAATTTGGTTATGGTTATGAACAAAATTTACCGGTCTGTCATTCATTCATCTTACAACAAATGGGTTTTGTACAGTTCCTTAGTATGTATTTATTAAAAGAAAACATAATAGTGGAATAATATCTCAAAATATTTAACAACAAATCCTGTCAGTCTGAATATAGAACACATAAAATGTTTAAATACACCTCTACCTATTTTCTAGTGACAATTTTTTAATGGAATTATTTTGTGGAAAATCATTAGATCAGTTCAAAATAATTTTTGTTTTATGGTTATTTTTACATTTTGTGAGTAATTATCATTGGAAAACCAGCAGTAAGTAGTACTGTTATATTTATAAGCACGATAGAAATTTAGTAGCAATAACTCCTCAGGGAAGTATATGTTACATTAGTGAAGCTCGGGGTGACATACATCTGAAAAATGAATGGAAGAAGTAGTTTTTGCAACAATCTTAACCCAGGATATGTTGTTCTAGGAGAAAGAGCATTTTTAATAAAGGACGCACTAGGAATTCTGCAAGTGAATTTTAGTTATTCCAGCTTTTACTAAAAGAAGAACTCGTTAGCCCCTTACAATATCTCATTTCAGTATCTGTGTTAAAAAAGGGTAATAACATGCAAAAATTAAACAGTGTAAATAAAATTGTGACTGTATTTAATGCTCTAATTAACATATGTAAGTTGTAAATAATTTTGTATTTATAATTATTTATGGCACTATATTATTATAATATTAATTTATTCCTGTACAACGTGGCCATTATTTTAGAATTTAAATCGGCATTTCGTTACAGACAAAACACAAAGCTTTAATAATAAGTTAGATTTATTTATGTATTAATATATTTGAAATCCATTTACATTTTTTTAAGTCCTAAACTGTATATATTGTTTTATAATCTTACACATAATATTTCTATATGATTAAACTAATTTTCTTATTACTATTTATTAACTATTGCTTCTATTATAATTAAGTGAAACTATTTTGATAAAAAAATCTTATTAAACAAACCTCTGATTATTTTGTTAGCTATTGTAAATTTGAAGACAAGTTTAAATAATTAATCCTTAATCAGTGCATGAGTGGCTTTCTTTTTCTTCAAATATATTGTAACGTTTTCGGGTTCCAATAAACAACTCGTGCAATTTATTTATTTAAAACAGTCTGTATATTTATGTAACTTAAAATTATTTACAATATAAAAATATATAACTAAAGTATCACACTTAAACTACTATTGATAAATTAAAATTAACACATGTATTTATTCAGTTCTATTACTAATATCTCTGTCCGTATTTATATAACACGCACCACTATATTTATTTCTAACGTACGACTTATATTTATTTCTTATATATTTATTTATACCGTACGACTTATATTTATTTATTTCTAGGCGCGTCGGCTACTTCTTACGGACTTTCTTAATCCCGTATTACTATTCTTCAATTACTTCTCCGCAATTACTCATCCCGCAATGAATCCAGCCGCCTTATATACACATGCGAAGATTACTAGAACATACGAGCACAGTCCCGCTTTTTCTCCACATGTACGAGAATCGTTCTAGTCCCTTTCGCTATGCAAGCCGTACGGCGTGGAGATGACTCATCGACTTGTTTACATATCGTTTCTATATGCCGCGCCGAGATGATTTATGGTGGTGTGTAAACAAGAGCGTTTTTATCGCGCCGAGAGGTCTGCTTCTTTTATTTAATGTAAACTCATTTCGTTACATTGCCCCCTTCTTAAAAACTGCGTTTCGTCCCGAAACACACTATTCCATGTTCTTGTTGTTGGCGGATGACGGAATCTACATTGGGACCCACGGGTGCACCCAGCTGTCTTGAAAAAATGGCAATCCACCGTCCCAGGCGGCACAACGAGCTGATTGGGCCGACAGCCGCACACGACCATTTCCATACCAGCACGCCGAAACACCACCTCCAGCATGTTTCCTGCGATTTTCCACTCCAAACGGTCTAATCCGCAGCCCAGCCTCGGGATTGCCAGCCTACCCACATTTTGCTCGAGTGCACGTCCTCGTAAATCGACAAGGGATTCCCATAAGCTGGCTCTCTAGGTTTTCCGGCAATTTGTCGCACGTCCGCTACTTCACCGCTGTCACGTCCATTGTATGGGGCAATTGGTTGAAACACACCATTCCTGGCTCACTATGAGGTGTTAGTCTCATGCGATAAACGACGTCATCTATTTGCTCTAGTATTTCGTATGGTCCCTCCCAGTATAGTTGGAGCTTTGGGGACAGGCCTCGGCGACGTTGCGGATTATATAACCAAACAAGGTCCTCTTCTCGGTAACCATCTCTCTCTCGGCTTGTCGGCTTGCACGTGGTAACGATTCTTCGTCCTGTCACTGGCATCCTGAGTGTGATGGCGTACTCGCTAGTGGGCATCCTCCAACCTTCGTCTGGATCCACTGACGCAGTCTTCTCCATTTGGGTTCTCCACAACACACTTGAGTAGATCATCCTCTACCTTCAGAGAGTCCCATTGAGCCCAGTAGGATTCCAGTTCCTGTGAACGAGGAGCCACTTCTTGCCAATCCCATCCGCGACCAATTCCCTTCCAAACCATCAATGAACCAAGGTCTTCATCAGCTTCTTGGCCAATCCGCAAATTGTCAGGATGCCACTGATCGTCAACCACGGTAATTTTGAATGTGTTGGCCGATTTTTCTTCTAGTTGGTTACCATGCCTGCAGTCTTCTGGACGTTGTCTGCTTGCAACAGCATCAGCGTTTTGGTGTTGCACAGATGCAATTTGCGCTATTGGTTTTGAGGCTCCACGATACTGGGTCGACGATTGCCTCTTCTCATCGACCCGTTTTATTTTCGCTGCTTCGCTTTGGTTTTCTTGGGCTTCTTCCCGCATTTACTATGCGCATGGCCCATTTCCATCTCTATTTCCATTTCCAATTCCAGCATCGGAGCGTTCTTCTCTTAGGTTGCACCTGATTCACTAATCGTTGGACTACCTGTCCCAGGTGTGCATGCCCATACTTCATCTTAAGACGCTTGATTGATTTAAGGTAGTCTTGGCACTCTTCCGGAAGTAAGGTCTGCAGAACATCACTGGCCTGTCATCTTAATGACAGAATCAGGGCAGTAGCTTTCTTCGGGGACATCCATCCATTTGCTCCTGCAGCGGCTTCGAATTATTTCCGGTACGTCATCCATGACGTCTTTCCATCGAAGGTGGGAGGTTTTACCTTTGCCTTCGCTGTTCGGGCAATCTCCAGGCTTCCGCTTGAGATGTCATGGGGACCGCAGTCGTTCATCGCTGGCAACTGAAGCTGAACCCCAAACTCTTCGCCCATTCCGAACACGCGCTGCTCAACTTTCTGTTCTACGGCTTCGATGGCCTCAGAAAATTCCTGCCTCCCATTCGATGAATTCTTTTGAATGTCTTCCTTAAAAGTAGTCATCTTTTAGAGTCTTCATATTAGTGTCAAATTGTGTTGCAACTTCATCTCTTAGAGTCTTGAATTGTTTTGCAATTTCATCTTTTAAAGTTTTTGAATTATTTGCCATTTCAGTTAACATCTCATCTTTTAAAGTTTTAAAATTATTTGCAATTTCCTTATTTAAAGCTTTAAAATTATTTCCAATTTCTTTTAGAGTCTCGAGCAATTGTTTTGAAGAATTTTCAATTTTATCTTCTAGAGTCTCGAATTGTTTTGAATTATTTTCAATTTTATCTTTTAGAGTTAACATCTCATCTTTTAGGATTATTAAGCTTGGATCAGCCTGTATTTGAAACAAATATTTTTCGGGATCCTTACCTTCATTTATTGACAGGTCACGAAGCCGGTCCTGGAGAATTGTTTTTTTTTCAGACGTATCTGCGTCGCTTTCTTCCTATTCTGCCCTTAACTCGGAGACCTTTAATTCTTCCAAACGTTTGGTAGCCATTTATTTATTTATTTGCACTTATATTGTTTACCCCACATCTGACACCAATTGTAACGTTTTCGGGTTCCAATAAACAACTAGTGCAATTTATTTATTTAAAACAGTCTATAAAAACAGTATATAAAAACATAAAACTAAAGTATCACACTTAAACTACTATTGATAAATTAAAATTAACACATTTTAACAAAATAGATGTTCAATTTGTTTTATTTCAATTTTATTTCTTCGTAAATATCATATAATTAATTTGGGTTACACATTTGCGGATAATAACGAAATACACATATGCTAGGTTAACACTTCTGACATCACTCTCGCACTGCTGACTGAATACTGATGAAAAATGTTCCATTGCATCATTCCCCACCTGCGCACATCGTCTTTCTTCCCAATAGGAACATATGGAGTGTTACATCCTCCCCCTCTGGTTTCGATGACGCCTCGACGAGGAACCAGTATGAACTGTCTTTTTTAGTCTCCCACGCTTTCTCAGAGGTACTTGCGGCTGATCAGTCTCTCTTCCTATGTATGGAGTAAGCATAGACGAGTGATAAACTCCTAACGGTTCATTCCGCGCGTTGGGTCTTCCAATTTGATAGGAGGTTGATGATACCTTCCGGAAGATTTCGTAAGGTCCATCTCGTTTCGGATCAAACTTCGAAGTAACCTTCTTATCAACACTGCTACGTGTATGAGTAGCAACCCACACCTTGCTTCCCACTTTGAACTCGGGCGAAGGTAGTCGATGTTTGTCCGCATAAGTCTTCTGTCGATCCTGCTGTTTTTCATGTACAGCTTTTGCTTCGGTTAAAGTCATTGCAACTTTATCTAAGTACGGGGTTATTTGCGGGACGAAATTCTCCGATTGCACGATATGTCTGAGATCGTGGTTGATTTCATCAGGAGTTCTCAATTCTCGAGCGAAAGTCAAATAAGCAGCGGTAGCTCCTGTAGTCGCGCTTTTTGCTGTATTCATCGCAAATCGTATAGACGGCAGCTTTTCTCCCCAGTCGGTATGTTCATTACCCACTAAAATAGCTAAGCGAGGTTTTAGGTCTCGATTTTTACGTTCAACCATGTTCGCCTCTGGATGAAATACTGGAGTTAAGTTTTGTTTTATTTTCATGCAGTGGCAGACCTTTTGCATCACTGCCTAAACGAATTGAACACCATTGTCTGATATGATACGTCTGGGCACACCGTCTCTAAGAAAGATTTCATCGATCAGGACTCTAGCACATTCGACAGCTGTAGCCCTAGTCAATGGGAATAGCTCTACCCACTTCGAGGCAGTATCTTCTATTATAAATATCCATCGACACCCAGTGTCTGTCTCGGGTAAAGGACCAAATAAGTCAATTGCTATGACTTCAAATCTTTGAGCATAAGCTGGAGTTTGTACTAATCCAGAAGGTTTCTGGTTTGTTGCCTTATATCTTTGACAATCAGGACAGTTTTTTATGTAATCAGTAATGAACTTTCTCGTTCCCGTAAAATAATAAAGTCTTGCTATTCTTTGTATAGTTCTTTCGGTTCCATAGTGCGCAGCAGTTGGGGCGTCATGGTGCTCCTGTAGCACTCGATTGCGTTCATGAGCTGGCACAACTAACTGACATTCTTCATTATCTTCCATATCGGAATATTTATATAACACACCATTAATCATGATATAGCCACGATCCGTCCAGCGTGCGAAGTCATCATTTTGTTTACTCTCAAAGCAATCAATTATCTTTTTGAGCTCTGGATCCTTAAGCTGTTCAGTACGAATTTCATTAGGAGATCTGTTTGGTAGGTCAATCACAACCGAACAAATTTCACATGTCGTTGATTCTTCATGTTCACAAGAGGGACGTGAAAGCATGTCTGCAACAACATTGCTCTTGCCAGGTATGTATTCTATCTTCAGGTTATAACTTTGAATAACCAGGGCCCACCGGGCCAATCTTCCTGTAGGGGTCTTGAGACTAAGTAACCACTTCAAGGGCTGGTGGTCGGTAGTGACAATCACAGATGAATGGTCCAAGTAACCTCGAAACTTATTCAAACTCCAAACCACCGCGAGAGCTTCTCGCTCAGTTGTGTTATAATTTCTTTCTGCTGCAGTCAATAATCTACTGGCATATTCTATAGGGTGTTCGTCAGGACCTTCTCCCTGTAGCAAGACAGCTCCTAGGGCGAATGACGAGGCATCAGTTCGTAATATATAAGGTTTTGTTCCATCATTCTGTTGGAGTATGGGTGCCGTGATCAATGCAGTCTTCAATTGTTCAAAGGAGTTTCGCTCAGAGACTCCCCATTCCCACTTTGCATTTTTCCTTGTTAAGTTACACAATGGTTTTGCCAAATCTGCGAATTTATCAATAAATCTTCTATACCATGAGCAAGTTTGTAAGAAGGACTGGACTTGCTTCACGTTTTTTGGTGGAGGTATGTTCGCAATAGCCGCTGTTTTATCTGGATCCACATGTATGCCTTCACTGGTAATTATGTGTCCGAGATACTTTACTCGTGCACTCGCAAAAGTACATTTATCGCGGTTGGCTCGTAGTTTAAATTGTCTAAGTCTTTGCAACACTAATTTTAAGTCACTAACATGGGTGTCATAGTCTTCTGATAACACAATTAAATCGTCTAGATAAGCCAATAAAAGTACATTAGGAACACCACTACGAAATCTATCTATGAGTCGCTGGAAAGTGGCAGGAGCCCCACACAGACCGAAAGGCATATTACGGAACCGAAATGTTCCGAACGGTGTGACAAAGGCAGTTTTATCGCGATCCTCTTCCCGAACACTCACCTGGTGATATCCCGATCGTAAATCTATCGTCGTCATGAAGAAAGTCCTTTTCGTGGCATGCAACAAATCATCCATTCTTGGGAGGGGATAGGAATCCATTTTCGTTATCGCATTTAAAGAGCGATAGTCGATGCATAAACGTGTTCCACCTCCCTTTTTCGGAACTAGTACTACTGGTGCCGACCACGGAGACTCACATTCCTCTATGATGTTATCGGATAATAGTTTGTCTATTTCCTATTTCAAAATCTCCTTCTTTGCTGGCGTCATGCGATATGGCGGTACTGATAGGGGTGCGTG
The DNA here is from genome assembly GCA_963170755.1 of Amphimallon solstitiale. Classification (NCBI taxonomy): domain Eukaryota; kingdom Metazoa; phylum Arthropoda; class Insecta; order Coleoptera; family Scarabaeidae; genus Amphimallon; species Amphimallon solstitiale. The sequence continues at coordinate 28,189,060 of OY720685.1, forward strand.
AGAGCCTGTATCGATTCTATGTTCTATGTATGGAGTTGGTTCTCCCCCTAAATCGAAGATATCCTTATGGTCTTCCAACAGACTGCACAATCTCACCCTTTCACCCTTTGTAAGCCTCGTACCTTCTTCCGGCCTTAGAGTATCAACCGCGTAAAGTTCCATATTTTCTAGCTTTTGCTTCTCCAACGCCAATGCAAACTTACAATTTGGTTCATCTGCGAAGTACCATAATTTCCCGTTAATGTCAAAGATAAGATTAGCATCCATCAGAAAATCAACACCAAGCAAAGTCACATCTGCATTTGGTAGAGACACAAAGGTAGTCGGTATACTTCTTTTCTCAACTTCTACATTTACTCTTGTTACAGGAACCACTTCACTTCTCATGGAACCATCAGCTAATTTAATACACAGTTTCTCTGTGGAAAATGTTTGCCCTTTTTCTTTCAATAATTGGGTTAGCGAACCACTCGCAACACTTAATCGTGCTCCGGTATCTATAACGGCAGTACCCCTAGAATCCAGGATTTGCACCAAAAGAATTGGTCTCGGTTTTAGACCAAGTCCCGAAGTGTCATTGTCAATTGCCGAAAAACTAATTGAGGACGTATCAACTGTGCACGATGGACAATTTGATTTCACGTATCCCGGTTTTCCGCAACCGAAACATTCTATAGCAGATTTCGTATCAGTCGTTGTCGGAGAAGTTGTATGTTTTACTTGTTTATCTCTCGATGGAAGTCTACGGCATTCGTCTTTACTATGCCCAAATAACTTACAATAGCTGCATTTAATACGCTTGGAACAACTGGAATTCGCTTTGTCGTCAAAACGTTCAGTAAAAGTTTCTTCTGCCAAACGGCATTCTTTCAATAAGTCCGAAAAGTTCTTTATACTGTCACGCGACATTTTCTCTCTAATACGTTTATGCATCAAACCATACACCATATCAATCTGTGTAGATTCTGTTAGCGTACCTACCGGTAATTGAGAAAGTATAGTCCTTGCCTGACAAATAAAAACATCAGAACTTGTTTTGAAATCCTGCTCTTTCGCAAATAATTCTCTATAGATTTTAAAAGCAGGTTTCTTAGGACTGAATGTTGTGCGTAACATGTCAATAGCATTTTGCCAAGTATTAATAGTATCTTTCACGCCTTGCCACCAAGTAGCGGCGAAACCATCCAATAACATCGATAAGCCACGCAAAGCATTGGTATCTGATATTTTGGTGCATTCTTTGTATGTCTCTATTGCATCTATAAAGGCGTTGACGTCATTATCTTTAGATCCGGTAAAGCGAGAAGAGCATGTTAAAAAATTTCCCTCCTGGACATTTACCGTACCAATTTGTTGTAAAAGTTGTTGAAATTGTTCCTGAGTAAGAGTCACTGTTTCGTTAGACATCGTGGTGTTACTGGAGAAACTCCTCAACCAGTACGTATTTTGACCTTCCGTGATGTCGATTGTGATAATAAAATAAGAGAAAAGTACTTACAGTTCAAACAGCACACGGTAGAATATTAAATATTTTGTAAACCCTCTGTGACTGCACGCCACTGGTATATTTGAAATTATTGTAACCGAAAATACTGCTGATAGGGATGTATAGCACTATTATATCTTTGAAAACCTTTCCTACCACTCTTATTTATTTATTTATTTATTGTTCACAACTAATATTATTCAAGCGTCTTTTATTTAAACCCTCATACAATTTTATAATGTTCCACTCACTGGATGCTTTTATAAAAAGGTGTTTTACTTAATTTTAAATAAACGAAATCGACACTAAAGTTTTATATTGTCCACTCACGTAGATACTTATATAAAAACTACTGATTTCGAATATACGACGCAGAGAGTTCTCCACAGCAAGCTTGATTTATTGCTTAAGTAAACAACAACGGTTTTCTCTTCAACGTTCACACACGTGCATTCAATACCCCGCAAAGGCCCCACGTTGGGCGCCAGTTTAACAAAATAGATGTTCAATTTGTTTTATTTCAATTTTATTTCTTCGTAAATATCATATAATTAATTTGGGTTACACATTTGCGGATAATAACGAAATACACATATGCTAGGTTAACACTTCTGACATCACTCTCGCACTGCTGACTGAATACTGATGAAAAATGTTCCATTGCATCATTCCCCACCTGCGCACATCGTCTTTCTTCCCAATAGGAACATATGGAGTGTTACATCATGTATTTATTCAATTCTATTACTAATATCTCTGTCCGTATTTATATAACACGCACCACTATATTTATTTCTAACGTACGACTTATATTTATTTCTTATATATTTATTTCTACAGTACGACTTATATTTATTTATTTCTAGGCGCGTCGGCTACTTCTTACGGACTTTCTTAATCCCGTATTACTATTCTTCAATTACTTCTCCGCAATTACTCATCCCGCAATGAATCCAGCCGCCTTATATACACATGCGAAGATTACTAGAACATACGAGCACAGTTCCGCTTTTTCTCCACATGTACGAGAATCGTTCTAGTCCCTTTCGCTATGCAAGCCGTACGGCGTGGAGATGACTCATCGACTTGTTTACATATCGTTTTTATATGCCGCGCCGAGATGATTTATGGTGGTGTGTAAACAAGAGCGTTTTTATCGCGCCGAGAGGTCTGCTTCTTTTATTTAATGTAAACTCATTTCGTTACAATATTAAAATTGTGAAACATAAATGAAATATCTAATAACATACTCTCTATGTTATAAATACTGTTTCGTACTTCCATCTTTGTAGATTCTCGCAAATCTTTTGTTTGGCTTTGACACGTGGTCTTTTCTTACCGGGTGAAAAAAGTACTGGGTTTTGTCCTTTACGTTGTTTTATATTTCTGATAGTTTGTGTGGAGATTTTAAGGGCAGCGGGTGCTCTCTGAAATATTCAAACCTTTATTATGATTTCAAAAAATATATGTATATGATTCTTACTTCAATAGGTGCATTTATATGTATGAGAGGTGCACGACTTGTTTTTCTCTTTCAAAAAAGTCCCGGACATTTAATACAAGCTGTTGAGATTGTGAATTCAGACGTTTCCCAGGCATGTCTCTGTAATAAATGTAAATTCTTAACTTATAAATAACCAATAAATTTAGTGATTAGAATACTTTCAGAAAATGTATTAAATACACTTTTTGTTCTGAAAAGAACAATTATTTGCAATATAGAACAAAAACGAATTAGAAAAGCAATATAACGAAAATAAACCAAAACGCAGAGAACAATGTTATATGTCAAAATTTAATAAATTGACTAAGGCAGTATAGAGTGTCATGGTAGTATATCTTCTCTCTCTGTCTTATTACTCTTATGGGGAAGACAACCCCACCTTAAAGTTTAAAATTTCTATCCTTATCTAGTCATTGAGATTGAAAAGAAATGAATATATTACATTCTAGGTGCCAATGTCCTTGATAATGCCACGCAAATGATGATGTGACCCAAAAGATCCGATGGACAGATAGTAAATCTGTTTAATGGAAAAAAAAATAATAATTTCAAATTGCCATTGAAAAACTAGTTGCTTCAAACTTCATTTTATTGTATTGAGGAGTTTCCATTAGAAATGATCATATTGTTCCTGATATGTTTGAATGTAAGTTTGTTCTTTAATCAATTTCTAGATCTGCACGTATTGTTGCATAGTTAGTGTAGGAATTGTATTATAATAACTTGATCACTACCAGTTATTTGGCAATAAGAATTAATGAATGTTGTTATTATTACTAATAATACGTGCATTACTTGGACAAAAATATTGGTATTAAAGACAGCGGTGAGAATAACTACAGTATAACCTAGTGCAGTGGGACTTTATCTATCCCATTAAAGCGCATTCGTAATTGGGTAGTGAAATTCAGTCCTTCCTTAAATGTTTAGCATGAGATTAGAAATATTTATTATTTTCAGAAAGTGCATTCTGCCGACACCCACAGCCAAGGAGGCGACAACAGCACTGAACCGACGCAAGAGAAGCTTCCGTCCAATCTATAGATGTGAAAAGTGCAAATACAGGACGAAGTACCAATCAGATCTCATAGAGCACACGAACAACCAGCATTACAAAGTTAAAATAGATAAATGTGGGATTTGTGACAGACGTTTCAAAGCCAAAGAATCTCTCAGGCTGCACGTGCAAAATACTCACGCTTATATTGGAGAAAAAAACGACCAAGAAAGTTATACGACTGGTTATACGAATACACTTATAAAAGTAGGGCAGTCGAGCTCATACGATCAAAAGAAAATATGTAAGTGTTTGTTGTATGTGTTTCGAGCAAATAAAAGATGTTTAAGAAGTCATGTAAAAACTAAACATGTGAAGGAATTCGACTTTAAATGTGGCTCATGCGAATATGGAACAAACAGGAAACGTAATTTGGAAGTACATATAAAAAGTAAACATTTGAAGGAATATCGTTTTAAATGTGACTCATGCGATTATAGAACAAACAGGAAACGTGATTTGGAAGTACATATAAGAAGTAAACATTTGAAGGAATATCGTTTAAAATGTGACTCATGCGAATATAGAACAAACCAGGAAAGTCGTTTAGAATATCATATGAAAACAATACATTTGAAAGAATTTGATTTTAAATGTGACTCGTGCGAATATGGAACAAACAACAAAAATAATTTAGAATATCATGTGAAAGGAATACATCTGAAAGAATTTGATTTTAAATGTGACTCGTGCGAATATGGAACAAACCAGAAAAGTCATTTAGAGTATCATGTGAAAACAATACATTTGAAAGAATTTGATTTTAAATGTGACTCGTGCGAATATGGAACAAACTACAAACATAATTTAGAAAACCATGTCAAAGGAATACATCTGAAAGAATTCGATTTTAAATGTGACTCGTGCGAATATGGAACAAACCAGAAAAGTCATTTAGAATGTCATGTGAAAACAAAACATTTGAAAGAATTTAATTTTAAATGTGACTCATGCGAATTTGGAACAAACTGGAAAAGTCGTTTAGAATATCATGTGAGAACAACACATTTGAAAGAATTTGATTTTAAATGTGATTCATGCGAATATAGAACAAACCGCAAAAATGATTTTAAAAAACATATAGAATGTCAACATTTGAAGGAATATCGTTTTAAATGTGACTCATGCGATTATGGAACAAACAGGAAACGTGATTTGGAAGTACATATAAAAAGTAAACATTTGAAGGAATATCGTTTTAAATGTGACTCATGCGAATATGGAACAAACCAGAAAAAATATTTAAAATGTCATGTGAAAACAATACATTTGAAGGAATTTAATTTTAAATGTGACTCATGCGAATTTGGAACAAACCGGAAAAGTAGTTTAGAATATCATGTGAAAACAATACATTTGAAAGAATTTGATTTTAAATGTGACTCATGCGAATTTGGAACAAACCGGAAAAGTCGTTTAGAATATCATGTGAAAACAACACATTTGAAAGAATTTGATTTTAAATGTGATTCATGCGAATATAGAACAAACCACAAAAATGATTTTAAAAAACATATAGAATGTCAACATTTGAAGGAATATCGTTTTAAATGTGACTCATGCGAATTTGGAACAAACCGGAAAAGTAGTTTAGAATATCATGTGAAAACAATACATTTGAAAGAATTTGATTTTAAATGTGACTCATGCGAATTTGGAACAAACCGGAAAAGTAGTTTAGAATATCATGTGAAAACAATACATTTGAAAGAATTTGATTTTAAATGTGACTCATGCGAATTTGGAACAAACCGGAAAAGTCGTTTAGAATATCATGTGAAAACAACACATTTGAAAGAATTTGATTTTAAATGTGATTCATGCGAATATAGAACAAACCACAAAAATGATTTTAAAAAACATATAGAATGTCAACATTTGAAGGAATATCGTTTTAAATGTGACTCATGCGAATTTGGAACAAACCGGAAAAGTAGTTTAGAATATCATGTGAAAACAATACATTTGAAAGAATTTGATTTTAAATGTGACTCATGCGAATTTGGAACAAACCGGAAAAGTCGTTTAGAATATCATGTGAAAACAACACATTTGAAAGAATTTGGTTTTAAATGTGACTCCTGCGAATATGGAACAAACCAGAAAAGTCATTTAGAGTATCATTTGAAAACAATACATTTGAAAGAATTTGATTTTAAATGTGACTCGTGCGATTATGGAACAAACTACAAACATAATTTAGACTATCATGTGAAAACAACACATTTGAAAGAATTTGGTTTTAAATGTGACTCCTGCGAATATGGAACAAACCAGAAAAGTCATTTAGAGTATCATTTGAAAACAATACATTTGAAAGAATTTGAGTTTAAATGTGACTCCTGCGATTATGGAACAAACTACAAACATAATTTAGACTATCATGTGAAAGGAATACATCTGAAAGAATTCGATTTTAAATGTGACGCGTGCGAATATGGAACAAACCAGAAAAGTAATTTAGAGTATCATGTGAAAACAATACATTTGAAAGAATTTGATTTTAAATGTGACTCGTGCGAATATGGAACAAACCACAAACATAATTTGGACAAACATATGAAAAGTAAACATTTGAAGGAATATTGTTTTAAATGTGACTCGTGCGAATATAGAACAAACTACAAATATCTTTTAAAAAAACATAGAAATAGTAAACATTTGAAGGAACATAGTGCTACGTAAAAGTAACAAATATGTCTCACGTCGTTCGATTCACTGAAACAATCAGTGACTTTGCTGGTCGCGGATGTTGGACGGCAAAGACGCTGATGAGACAAAGGAAGGTATCGGTCGAGGTGGGACTATAGAAAAAAGATAGATGTAATTTAGATACCGATAATGATAGTCGAGAAGAAAAAGAATAAATAAGTTATAAAGATATCAGGTGTTTTTGTTATACTAATTATAAGAAAGTCGAGTGAGCTACCCCTCGAATATAGTAAGGCAAGCCTTTTTTATTTATTTTTGTGGTTAGGTTTACTATTTAAAATTTTCCTGTGATAAAAATGTCAATGACATAGGGTTGGTTTTAAGTTGAATTATATGAAAGAATTTTTTAGAAATATAGTAATTGCACTTTACTTTTATCATAAACAATTATAATTTCGTTACAACTTTATTACTGTAAAACAATTCCATAATTATGTCACCAAATGAATACTCCCTCCGTCCGAAAATATGGTATACATTTTGTAATTTATTTTTGTTCGGATTTATGGTATACATTTACAATTTTTTTCCGTCCACATTTACATTTATTGTTTGATGTAACATCAGCACAAATTTTATCGTCATTGTACTGTTTTTGAGCCATTTTTCAAATTCTAGACACGGATAAACGGGTTACCCCAAATTCAGTTGCAACTTTATTTATACTGCCGTGCTCCAGCTTCTGCCTTTCTTTCAGCTGCAACAATTTTTGCAATAGACCATGACGTTGCTCACCGGTTAATTGCTTGAACTTGGAATTCCTTTTCAATAAGCTTACTTCATTATTTATAATATCTGCCATTTTGTGAATAGGGCATGTGTAAAATAATTTTTCATGAAATGACGTTTTAACTCTATTGACGATTTTGACACAAACCAAATCGGACATCAGCCAACTATGTATTATAGTTGTTTACCTAGCATAAGAACTGCCCAAATAAGTATATTTAATTATAGTTCGTTACTAATGTCTCATTAATTTTCAAAAAAAATTCAAATGTATACCATATTTTCGGACGGAGGGCGTACATTTTATAAAAGTTGTTCGACATTTCCACCGTTATTCTCAATGCATACATTGACACATCTCATGTTATTGACCACATTTGCAATTCTATTGTAATTGCCCAAGTTCATCAAGATTATGCAGTATGTTCTGAAACACTTTATTTTTTACATAGCCAAAGAAAGAAAAGTCCAGTGGGGTTAAATCAGAACTGGCTGGCCATCGATTTAGACTAATCAATCTGTCACCATAGTATCCTTGCAAATAATTAATAGTTTATTGTGCAGTTGCCCCGTATTGTTGGAAGTCCCCCAGGTTTGATTCATCTTCGTGAAGGCTGTTAATCAAGGGTTGCAATATTTGTTCTCGGTATTGCATTGCATTGTTTCATGAAAAAAAAAATTGGTTCAGTAATCCGTCTTTTCGACATTTCACCTCAAACTCCAACTCTGACAGGATGGAGACTATTTTCAACAAAACGTGAATTCTCGGTTGACCAGGTACGGTAATTTTGAGAGTTGATATACCCCGACAAATGGATCCAAGCTTCATCCGAAAAAAAAGTGCGATTCAAGTCTTCTTCATGTAATATTTCATTAAACCAGTTGCAATAATTCAATATATGCTCAAAATGATTGCCACGTCAATGTTGTAGTACAGAAACTTTATATGGGTACATATTGCCGTGAACTTTACTTTAGAAATTAAAACAATATTGTATATAATCATAAAATGTTAGAAGTAGATATAATTAACGTTGACACTAAGATATACTTGTGTATTTAAATCAATATTAGCAATAAGAAAACTCACCTATAGTCTAAGAAATATTTATTCTAAAATAAATAGGTGAAAAATTACAAAAAAAAACAAACAAAAAGGTACTTAGTAATAGTTTAAAACTAGTATAAGATAAATTAAATATTTATTCGATCATACGATAATACAGGTATGCACATAGAATATAAGTATTTTAATTAAGAACATTATATATATATACATATCATTTAGAAATAAGTGAGGAAAAACCTCAACAATAACAGTCAATGACGCAAATGAATGCTTATTTTCAGAAGTGAAAAACCCGAGATAACATTCAAATTTGAAAATAAAGAACCTGACTATAAGTTAGGAACAAAAAGAGCTCTGAGTATATTATGCAAAGAACCTACATTTAAAAATGGAAAGACTTAAGACCAACAACCGTGAAAGAGTGATGTTAACTAACGGAACAATTATAAGAGTCAATCATCTAAAAGCAATTAAACTATACTCAGAGAATAAAATAAGATATGCTCGTAATGTATATGAAGAGGCTTAATGCACTCAAGTAACTTAGAAATAAAATACATACACTTACGTTGAAAAGGATATTAAGATAAAGTATATCATAAAGAACATCACAAAATCATATAACATTTTTAATATATACAACAAAGGTATCAATTCTCATTGTAATGCGAGTAATTGCAATCTTCTTCATGGTTCCAAACTTAGTGCACATACAAACGAACATCTGTAACCAAAGAAATAAGCAGCATTAATATAAAAAGCAATGATTTATTACAGCATATTAGATATTCAAAACTCACCACGCACAATGAGATGGTTCAAAGAGAGAACGGAACAGACGGGGAAGCCACAAACGGAGGGACTGACGATCGAAACAATATCCAATTTCTTTCCATTCTTTCCGATTAAAAGCACCAGAACAAAAATACGAGTAAGGTTAGCGCTTGGTCGAAGAGTGTATCTACGAAACAACGAAAGTAGCAATGAGTGTATTTATAAGTACAATGAATGTTTACGATAGAAATAAACGAATAAAATAACGTAAGAAAAACATTACAGTGAATATCAATATACTTACTTGAATTGATTTTTTAATTTATAATATTTCTAACAAATTTAATTTCGGTCCTTTGTTTACATTATGCATATGTTTACAACTATCTATATCGGCAAAATGGAGATTATCTATACAATGTTCGGCAAGGCCTGTATTTCTAATATTATGCAATATTGATCTTTTATGTTCTTTTAATCTAGTTTCAATCTTTCTGCCACTTTGTCCGATATAGATAGCTTTACAGTCTGTGCAACTAATTTTGTATACACCTGATTTGTCGGTAAGCTTAGTTATTTCCTTGTTATTAACTAACATAGCACCTAAGTTGTTTTTATTTATGTTGACTGTTTTGATTCCTATTTTCTTAAATATTCTCTTAATTTTATAATTAATATGTGGAATGTATTGTATAATGTGCCGTTTCGTGTTAGTAGGGTACTTAGGCCGGTTCTGGAACACCTCCTCCCCCTCTCACCCAGCTCCCCCTCACCCCCCCTCGCCCTAGTGGCGCCCTCTGCCAACCCAACTGATGTGGCGCCCCCTCGCGGCCTCCAACCCAACTAAAAATTGCAGATTTCATCATTACCAACCCAACTAAAAATGGCAGATTTCATCATTACCAACCCAACTGATGTGGCGCCCCCTCGCGGCCTCCAACCCAACTAAAAATTGCAGATTTCATCATTACCAACCCAACTAAAAATGGCAGATTTCATCATTACCAACCCAACCGATGTGGCGCCCCCTCATGGTCGCCAGCCCAAAATGGCAGATTTCATCATTACCAACCCAAATACCATGACGCCCTCTCACAGCCACTAACCAAGAAATGGCATCTCTCATGATTACCAACCTAACTAATGCAGCATCCTCTCACGGTCACTAGCCAAACTAAGGTGACGTCAGACAAAATGGCGGACCATCAAGATGGTCTTTGCTTCGAGAGAATTCCTGAATAAATTACCAGGCTTGCTATCGCGCTTCTCAATGTACTTCAAACAGGTCTAAACATGTTTCCAGCGGAAACCGCAACGGCTGTCTGCTTCTGTGATAGCCGCATGCATGAAATGTATATCTTACTTATAAAATAAAATAAAACAAACAATATATTTTTTAAGAAAACAATTTATTTATTATTATTTATAAATTAACAATATTATTTTAAATTAACATTATCTACAAGCTTCATAACTTCAAAGTCATAGTAAAGCGAATTATAACTAAGATGTAGCACTTCCATCATAAGGAAAGCGTTAAATGAATTACAATGATCAACAAGTAATTTTGATACATTCGTATATAAATCTCCAGTTAATGCCATGCAGGCGGTTAAGATCATTTTATAAAATGTTATGAAATTACTATTTACTAAAAATTCTAATTTACTCTTAATAAGCAGTCGCAAATTAAACAAATTGCTATAGGTATCGGAGGACAATACCAGCTGCTGATTGCGACTGCTTAATACAATTACGCTAGTATCTCTAAATGTTGACGTTCGAATTTGATGATTCGGACTGCAACCTTCCGTCTTACAAAATTCTTCCCACTCATCCAATGTGAAGAATACACAGCTTGCAGGCGATCGAATCTGGATGATGGGCACGAATCCAGCCGCCGGACTAAGGCCGATATTCACCCATTTCGAACCGCATTTGTTGAGGAAGTATGATGACTGCCCAATCAGTTGTTTTTCCTTAACGATATTATCATCAATCATTTTAAGCGAATCACCAATAAATTCATTATAAGTTTCTGAAAATAATTAAAAAATATATAGATATAAGTTTATGTACATAATAATTTTGTATTCTTACTAGCTTCCATTTTAATGTTAGAGGTTAAAGAATATGTGTGAACTCGAATGCAAACAAACTAATACTGATTTAGTGGGAGAAAATTACAGTGAGAAGCAAACAAAAAAGGGTGGGGGTACTTACCCAATTTGAGGCGGTAGAGCAGCTGCACCCGAGGCATGTGCAGCGACCATCGCATGTGCAGCGACCATCTAAGGAGCTGGTGAGTCGATTTTATAATGCCCCCAGGCGAGAGTATGAACGCCATCCTCATTAACCCTGCGTTTATCATCGTGAGGTGATAGGCTCAATTTATTTTGCTTGACGGTATAAATCTCATGTAGTTTGATTTGAAAAAGATTTTGCTCTCTTTATAAAATATCATTATTCAATAAACAGTGTTTGTAATCTGCCAGACTAATCTCATCCCGCACAACATTCTTTTTAACACCCTTAACCTTTTTAATCTCCCTACCCTCAACCTCTAAGGCATACATTTTTGCGCTCAATCCGACAAATTCACTCATTATATTACCCGCATTTTCGTCTTTAAATAAACCTAAAACAGCCTTGTTTTGAGGTGCTATGTTGTAGACATTATTTGCCGAAAAGTTCGATGTATCGAATTTTGATATATTTTTTTTCATGTCGCTGTATATATCGTCTGTTTCTACTTTTAAGATAAAACTATCCGTATCCATATAACACAGACGGACCTTTTCTGCATACACGCGTCTCAAAAAATTGTGGAAAAAGTCATACATCAGGTGCTTTGATAGCTCCAAGACGGAGAAGCCTATATAAATAGGTTTATTATATACGACTTTCAGCTTCCCCATCTGGACAGCCACAAAGTTTTCGGAAAAAATACTAACACTTTTAAAATTCGGATTCGCGATTAAACTACCAGCCCCGCGACTTTTGCCATGGTCCTCCCAACGTGTGACCAATTTGACTTCTACTCGCTTATCAACATTCTCCATGGTTTTACCATATACGGAGTTGTTCATAAGCTTGTAGAAGTCCTTTCCAAAATCGTTCCTAGCATGCTGACGTAGGCTGGTGTTTAGGTCGATATAAGTTTGAAGCCAGTTTGACTGGTTGAATTTTAAAACGCGGTGAATTTTGGTGATTTTAAGGCCGAAATGTAATGCTTGCTTTAACGTTTGATAGTGTATGACATATTTCTCTTTGTTCTGTAAATTCGCGATCAACTTTTTATACTGAAATTTAGACGTGGGAGGCACCATGTTTTCGGGCAGAAAAGGAAGGTCGTTATGCTCATCATGCAAAGTTACAGGATACGTGACATCTACCTCCAAAAAATAGCCAATCGGCGAATCATCAGCGACCCCAGATATATTTAGATTGTCAATTTCATCCTGACTAGCCCAACTGAACCCACCGAATGGTAGATACTGCGACATTGCCCACCCGTACAAATTGTTCGCGTCCCAATAAGCTAAATACGAGCTAGGAGCACTCGCATCATAATTAGGCATATATTTATTATTTGCTGTAGCGTGCCGCAATGATACCTGACAACCCACCCCTGATACTCTGCTTAACAAAATGATGCATGTCGATGTCTATGAGTAGCTCCAGCTCAATTTTGGTATGCTTCAACATAGCATCCCAAGACAAGCCCGGGCTGGTATAATATTGAGCCGGATCCAGACTGTATGTATCCCGACAAATCTTCCTGAAATTTTCAAAAATATCGGCCAAAAGTAAAACGTCTGATTTTAAATATAAGTTTGAGTACTCTAATAAATTTTGACATCCAAACGTATTCCATACAGTTTGCGCATGTTGATATTCAACATCCGAAATATCAACATTCGTTAATGAATTAAAAGAATCGCGTTTTGCCGGTAAGGTCGATTCGTTCAATCGCCCAAAGGTATCTATGTATTGATAGGGGAATACACCCTTCTTTCTAATTAAATGGAAATGTGAATCTAGTGGAAACGCCCGCCTAACATTGACAAAGTCTTGCGGGCTCAAATTTTGTGCAAGCTTATCGATAGAAGACGCCATGAATCGAAAACTATCTAAAAACCGTAGTTTTATATAAACATTTTTTTTCTCGCCCGATTTTTTATCTGTGTAGTCACCAACCAAAACTTTCGCGCTGAAACTGATATATCTTTCTTTATTAATAGGAATTACGTCAATATCTAAATTTTGTTGTGCCAAATCTCTTAAAAATAGATGGCTATCATACCCGCTCAAATTGTGAAAATAGATAGGGACAAATTTCGGAATTTTGAAGTTTAGATTACAATTAGAATGAGCGGCCCCTCGAAACGCTCCCGTAATGTGGCAGTGATCTCTCACTCTATCTCCGTTGAGAGACAGCTCACAAATGTGGCAAATCACGGCCTCATTATATAATTTTCGCTCGCTATTATTTAAAGTTTTCATCGGCACGATAGTCTTTAAATAATTTTCATAGATTAGCTTAACATCTTCTATCAATTTTTGGACAAACACCGTTGAGCAATCTAAACCGGCATACGCGACAAATTTATTCAACTTTGCATCAAACGAACATACAATTTGATATGCAAAACTATAGGGAACGTGTTTGAATGTTTTATTCGTATACGAACTAGCTGGATCACGGCTGCATGTGTGAATCGGTTGGAGAATACTTTCAAAATCCGCATAAACGACGAACGAAACGGACATTTTCTTATGGTGACTATCGAAACGTAAAATGTTTTCGGGTAGCATATCTCCAAATTTTGTTTTACGCGCGTCGGTTGAGGGTAGTACCGTATACACATGGTTGCAATCGTGTTGTTGATGGGCGCTTAATTTTTCTGATGTTCTGAAATGAATTAAACACCCATCACAGATGTGAGCTTCATGATCATGTTTATTGATTTGAGATGAGACTAGCCTGGACAGATTTTTAATTAAAACAAAATAGGCTCTTTTTCCATCATCAATTAGGAGTAAATTGATGTGGATATCTTTTCTGTTTTTAGTGAAATGAATTGGCCCCACCACCTCATGATTTTTTGTTTCATCATTAATAGCCAAACCGTAAACGTTAATACTTAAATTGTTCATATTCTCAATTTTTGAAATATCTTTAATTTTAACCGGGAATTGAATACCCTCTAAATTTAGGACGCTGGAGTAATGAGGATAACTACTAACTCTATGTACAGCCATGTTTGCCGGATGGAGTGCTGCTACAATCGACCAACACAAGCAAGCATCGTCCGAGTTCTTAATATTGATGCATGCTTTCTTGTTTCGAATAGAGGGTGGTAGTTCCAAATAAGATGATCCCCCAAGAGGTTGGTAGCTGTTGATGTTAACCTCTAAATGCGAGACCATCTTAAGTGTCCAATTGCTCCCCCTATCCGAAAACTCTTCAGCTTTCGATTTTATGATGGCAGCAGCCTGATCAAAAACATCCTCTAAGTCTGAAGACTCGGTGACAATGACGTACCGAGTGTAGAACGTTATTCTCGAGATTTTCTCTTTGCGATTCTACTGGGGTAGAATATTCCATTCAAAATAAAAATGCAATTTTAACGATACAAAACTTTATTGCGTTGTTTTGTGTATCTTGGCGGTAATAATAATGTCTCTTTTTTTTCCCTTTCCAGTGCTACCAAAATAAACTTTTCTTCAAGGAGTTGGCGGCAAATTTAAATTTATACTAAAGACCAAACATACCGCCGCCCTTGAAAGGCTCGACTTTCAAAACAGATAAAACAAGATAATAAAAGAACTCAAACATTTTGCAAATATCAGTAATTAATGAATATTCATATTAAAAATTGTTAGTGATAGTTGATTGGCAAAATACAAATATTTTGTATTGCACGTTTTACTGTTCCATTAGCAGTACGTATGCTCACAACACGCACTACACCGTCACTTCCTGGATAAACGTCTTCTATTCTTCCAATTTTCCACAACAGAGGAGGTAGGTTGTTTTCTTTCAATAGCACCATGGTTCCTACACCCAACTGTGTTGACGAGGACTTCTGCCACCGGGTACGTTGCTGCAAGGAAGTCAGATATTCGTGCGACCAGCGTCGCCAAAAATGTTGAACCATTTGCTGCAACTTTTGATAATGACGTAATCGATTTGTGGGCATTTGCACTTCTACTTCCGGTATCGCCATTAAGTAGTCTCCTATGAGGAAGTGAGAAGGGGATAGGGCTACTAGGTCATTAGGGTCGTTTGTCAAGGGAATTAAAGGTCGGGAATTCAAAACTGCCTCAATTTGAGTAATCACAGTACAAAAATCCTCATAATGTAATAAGGCCTTGCCAATAACCCGCTTTATGTGAAATTTGGCGGACTTAATTGCTGCCTCCCAAAGACCCCCATGGTGTGGTGACCGCGCCGGAATAAATTGCCACGTAATTTGATTTTTACTCAAAAATGATTGAAAGTTGACGTCCGTCTTCATTAAGTGATTACAACTTTGCACTAGCTTATTATTAGCACCTACAAAATTAGTGGCGTTGTCTGAGTATAAAATTTTACAGATACCGCGTCGGGCCGTGAATCGCTTGAGCGCGTTAAGAAAAGACTCAGCAGTCAAATCACCAACCACCTCCATATGGACGGCTTTAGTGGAAAAACAAACAAACATACAAATGTATCCCTTAATGAGGCTACGATTTTTGAATCTTTTCTCTTTCAAATCAAATGGACCCGCGTAATCAACGCCCGTTACTAAAAATGGTCTTGTCATGCTAACTCGATTTTTTGGCAAATCACCCATTATTTGTTCAGCAGAATATGGATTTGCTCTAAAACAAGTGACGCAATTTCTTATGACGTTTCTAACCGCGTGCCTGCCATTTAATGGCCAGAATTTTAATCTAACGGCGGCCAATATTGCTTGTGCGCCCGCGTGCAAATGACGATGATGTTCATCTTTTATAATAAGTTTTGTTAAACTGTGTTTTTGAGGTAAAACGATTGGATGTTTTTTATCATATACAGCTGAGGCTTTACTAATTCGACCACCTACTCGCAATAAATCGTGATCATCCAAAAAGACGTTCAATTGTGAAAGTTTACTCTTACGTGATATGGATTTCCCTTGTTTTAAGTTGTTAACCTCTTGCGAAAACTCCCGCTGTTGCACAATTCTTACTAATATTTCAGTTGCGTGATTTGTTTCTTCGCTAGTTAAGCAACCCGTTATACGATTTTCAGAAGACACCTTTGAATTATTTACAAATCTGAAACAATAAGCAACCACTCTTTTTAGTTTATAAAATGTTGAGTATCGATGAAAAATGTCAAAATCGGTGGTAATGTTTAAGTTAACTAATTTCGCTTTCCGTTTCTCGGGAACGTTGTCGATGACTCCGATAGGACGACACCCGGGCCACTTCTTTTCCTGTAAACACAACCAAGACGGTCCGTGAAACCATAGGTCAGATTTCAACAGTAAATGAGGTTCAATACCTCTAGAAATAATGTCAGCTGGATTATCCGCTGAGAAAACGTGTCTCCACTGCGAAACATTTGACAATTCCTGGATTTGCGATGTTCTATTAGAAACAAATGTCTGCCATGTAGACGGCTCTGCCATCAACCACGATAACACAATAGTCGAATCTGTCCAATAAAAAATGTCACTGATTTTCAAATCCAAGGCCTTAACAACACAGTGAATTAATTGTGCAAGCAAAAGTGCGCCACAAAGCTCCAAACGTGGAAGACTGATAGATTTCAAAGGAGCGACGCGAGATTTTGCGCATAAGAGACTTGCCTTTGTTTGATGATTGGCATCGATTGATACTACGTAAATACATGCCCCATAAGCTTGCACCGAAGCATCACAGAAACCGTGTAAACTAATTTTGTTGGCACCTCTTATTACACATTGTCTTTCGATGTTTAAATTGTTTAGTTCGAGAAGCCGATTGAAAAATCTTGAACATGCCGTGAATATGTCTAATGGAACTGACTCATCCCAATCTAGCTTTAGCTGCCAGAGTTTTTGCATTATTATCTTGGCTCTGATCGTTATCGGTCCAATTAGTCCCAATGGGTCAAAAATTTGAGCTATCATAGATAAAATGACGCGTTTGGTTAATCGTTTCGTGTATATATTACTGCTACTTATCTCAAATGACAATAAATCCGTTCCTGCATTCCATCTCATACCCAGAGTTTTTGTTTGGTCATTGTCGTTAATGTAATACTCTAACAATTCTGTTTTGTCAACTGTTGAATCTAATACTTTCTTTTCGTTTGATATCCATTTCCTTAGATGGAACCCGTAACTCTCCAGTAACTGTGTTAATTTGTCCTTTAAATATATCGCCTTTTCGATGGTTTCCGCGCCTGTGATTAGATCGTCCACATAAAAATCTTTCAAAATGACTTGTGCAACGTCTGGCTGTAAATGTTTTTTTTCGTGCGCTACTTGCTGCAATGCCCGTATTGCCAAGTACGATGCACTTGCCGATCCATAAGTAACAGTTATTAGACGAAAATGTTGAATGTCTTCATCTGGATTTTTTCTCCAAAGTATCCTTTGCAAATCTTGCTGTTCTGGTGTTATTCTTATTTGTCGATACATTTTTTCGATATCTGCGGTGAGTACTAAATTATGTTTTCTAAATCTTAGTAGTATGTCAAATAGATCATCCTGTAACTTTGGGCCAGTTTTCAGCACGTCGTTTAATGATAAGTTGGAACTTGTTCTCGCCGAAGCATCAAAAACAACCCTTAACTTCGTTGTTAGGCTACTTTCTTTATATATTCCGTGATGTGGAATATAATACGTGAGTTTGCATTCGTTTTGTAACTCCTTTTCGCTTATTTTTTCCATGTGCCCTAGGCTTTCGTACTCGCTCATGAAATTGTTGTACTGTTCTTTCATGGTTGGGGTTTTGCTTAATTTGTTTTCTAGATTCAGAAAACGCCGTTTGGCATTTGTTTCCGATTCTCCTAGTTCTTTTAAATTTTCGCGCACTGGCAGTTTAACGACGAACCTACCAGATTCTTCTCGCTTGGTCGTTTCCAGAAATTCCTTTTCACATTCCCATTCTTCTTTGCTCATTTTTGGTGTATCGCTGGTTTCCTCTAATTTCCAAAAATTTTCTATTTGTTCGTGGAGACTTAAATTTGACACGACGCCATTTTCAATCTCATTCGATTTGTGACATACTATATTTATCGGTCCCGAAAGAATCCACCCAAATTTTGACTTTTGCAATATTGGTTGTCCAGGTCCCGTTTTGATTTGACCAGCGCATAACAATTCCCAAAAGATTCCTGCACCTAATAGAATATCAATTTTGCTCGGTATACTAAATGACGGATCTGCTAGTGATAAATTATCCGGGATATTTACTGAATTTGTGTTAAATGTAAAATTCGGTAAGTCGTTGGTTATTCGTGGTATAATTAAACAAAAAAGTTCTGTCTGGAAGTTATTATATATAGATTTTATTTTGATTCGCGTACTATTTGTGATTTCCATCGATGATTGGTTAATACCTGTCACCGGAAGGCATATTTCGTTCATGGGTAGTTTTAATTTTTGACATAACCGCTCCGAAATGAAATTGGATTGACTCCCTGAGTCCAAAAGCGCTCTCGCCTTATGATAAGCTCCGATATTATCCTGCACATAAACTAAAGCCGTTTAAAGCAATACGCGCGCTTCAGGTTTAATGCTGGTAACATGTGTGTTTACTGATGCTGAACCCTCGCTATTCGAAACAGGATTTGCCTCTTCGTCAACCCCTTTGTTGCTACACGCCTGGCTGATTCCCAAATTACCAATTTCCTCCGCGTTATTCATGTGTAATAATGAATTATGTCGCTTGTGACAATGTTTGCAACCCGATGCCTTACAATTTTGAGAAAAATGATTATTGCGCAAACAATTAATACATAATTTGATTCGCTTTACTTCCTCATATCGCTTTTTGACGGGAAGTTTTTTGAATTTTTCGCACTGATATATATAATGTGAGTTTTTGCAAAATTCGCATGTTATATTTGACGTTGCTAAATGCGTATGAGTGTGCTCGTAATACCGCTTTTTTTCATGTTTAAAGTTTGACGATTTATTTGGATTATTTGCCACCACGATCGTTTCTAACACTTGATATCGATTTGTTAAGAATGTAATTAAATCCGAAAATTTTGGTAATGTACTTTTTTCTTTAGAAATGGTAAACTCTTGCCATTCGCGTTTGGTTGTTATGTCCAATTTAGAAGTAAGTAAATGAATCAATAATCGATCCCATTGTTCGGTGGGTTCGCCTAATGCTTTTAAAGCCCTAATATGTTTACTAAAATCATCTATCGCTTTTCGTAATGAATTAGCGGATTCTTTATTCATAGATGGATATTCAAATAATGATTGAACATGTTTTTCAATTATAACTCGCTTATTTTCGAATCTTTGCTTTAATAATTCCCATGCGATTTGATAGTTATTGTTAGATATTTCTAATGATTGCAATATCTCGCCAGCCTCGCCTTTGAGACATCCCTTCAAATAATAAAACTTTTCGATATTGCTTAAGTTTGTATTGTTATCGATTAATGCTACAAAGGTATCGTGAAATTGAAGCCACTGATGATATTCACCATTAAATTCCGGTAAACTCATAGACGGTAACTTTAAAGTATCTTTTTTTACATTATGATTCCCGTTTTCAATATTCGTTTTCGTTTCGTATTGTACAAGAAATCCCTTCGCTTTTGCTTTGATTTGATAAAACATGTTTTCAAACGATTCACGCTCCGTTTCTTGCTGCTCACGTTCCCTGTCTTTTAATAACGCCTCTAAATTTGATTGTATTTCGTTAAATTCTAGGGATATTTGATTAAGAGTTTCATAACGTTCGCTTAATTCTAAATATTTGTCTTCGTTATACGCGTTTAAAAATTTTGAGAACCGTGTAATTTTTCCCAAAACTTGTTCTCGCTGTTGTTTCAATTGTTTGGAGGTCATTGTAAGTCAGCCACAAAGTAAACAATTGACGGGATAATAATGAATTTGTATCTAAAGATTTTTTTTTTAATATCTTGAAACATGCAAGGACAATGAAAATGATTTTGTTTTTCGTGATTACTCAACTAAAAATTCGTTTTTCAAATAGGTAAAAAAGGATAGGACTTACTGTGAATTCACGTGCGTTGTCTGCGTTTCTGTGTTGCACTCCAAAACCGCTGTTACCGCTACCTTGCTTCCAATATCGATTAACTGGTTTTTTAGGTTAACTACTGCTTCTACGTTATTTTGCTTTTCGATGTGCGATTCTTCTTGATTTTCCTATACCAATGGAGTGATGTTTTCGCTGTTTCGTTGTACGATGAGTAATAAATGCCATATACTTGTATTCCTTTAGAAACTGAGTATATCCCTGTTACGTTCGTTTGCGATGCACGTGGTTAACCTCTACCGTCAACACTTTTTTCTCTTAATCCGATGCCGAAGGACCAATATGTAGAACGTTATTCTCGAGATTTTCTCTTTGCGATTCTACTGGGGTAGAATATTCCATTCAAAATAAAAATGCAATTTTAACGATACAAAACTTTATTGCGTTGTTTTGTGTATCTTGGCGGTAATAATAATGTCTCTTTTTTTTCCCTTTCCAGTGCTACCAAAATAAACTTTTCTTCAAGGAGTTGGCGGCAAATTTAAATTTATACTAAAGACCAAACACCGAGTATTGAAGGACTTTAAGTCCACTATTTCCTCATCAGCTACGGTTTTAGCATAATGAGCAAATAGCTCTAACTGCACCTTAATACCCGATACAACCTTGGCTAGAACATCGTTAATCAGGCTGCACACTTTAGTTCTCAAGTTCGATAAAAAATTTGTGATGTCAGCACTTTCATCACCTAAAATTTTATAACTCGCGACCCGGCTTTTAAATGATGAATTAATTTTGAACACTCCATCCGGCAGCATAAATGTATTGTTATTCAAATGCTGCTGTGTGCGAAGATGTCCCCTGTATAGAGAATTATTAGGGAACATCAACCCACAACAGCTTCTCTGAGGCGCATCTCGACTGGTAGATGGCGCAGCATCCACAGGTCTATTAGAACTTGTGGGTGGTGCAACATCTACTTTAACCCTCTTTTTAGGCGGTCCCGCAACATGCTCACATGTATCCACACCCTCCCCACAAATACCGCAAACAAAATTGCGGTGGAGGGTATTCACATGTCGCTTCATGTTGTCGCGCCGGGTGAAGGACTTGCCACATATGATGCAATTCATTCTATGAAAAAGCGAATTAAAAATAATTAATATAATAAATTTAAAAGAATAAAAAGCTATTGAAACCCAATTTTTAATATATCTAAATTGCTAATTTATTTGACTGATTCGCTAGCCTTATAATTGAGAAAAACAATTTTTAAAAGTTCTATAAAATTTTAGAGTGGTAGAAAAACTATGATCCGCATATATTTAACTAAAAATACTTGTATTATTGAGAATTTATTGATAAAACCCTTTAAAACCTTATAAAATAATCAATTTAATAATATAAATTTACGCACCTAAAAATTTAAAAAAAAGAAAAAAAAACAATATAAAGAAGCTACTAAATACAAATAAAGTACTTTGACGCACCCTGGATTAAT
Organism: Amphimallon solstitiale; assembly: GCA_963170755.1. Classification (NCBI taxonomy): domain Eukaryota; kingdom Metazoa; phylum Arthropoda; class Insecta; order Coleoptera; family Scarabaeidae; genus Amphimallon; species Amphimallon solstitiale. The sequence goes on from OY720685.1 coordinate 28,211,097, forward strand.
TGTATATAAAAATAATATTCAATAAAATATTCAATAAAATTTACACCATTAAATTATTAAAAATAACCTTATAATTGATAAAAACAATTTTTAAAAAGTCCTATAAAATTTTAGAGTGGTAGAAAAACTAATGAAAACTATGAACCGCGTATATTTAACTAAAAATACTTGTATTATTGAGAATTTATTGATAAAACCCTTTAAAACCTTATAAAATAATCAATTTAATAATATAAATTTACACACCTAAAAATTTAAAAAAAGAAAAAAAAACAATATAAAGAAGCTACTAAATACAAATAAAATACTTTGAAGCACCCTGGATTAATTGTATATAAAAATAATATTCAATAAAATATTCAATAAAATTTACACCATTAAATTATTAAAAATAACCTTATAATTGATAAAAACAATTTTTAAAAAGTCCTATAAAATTTTAGTGGTAGAAAAACTAATGAAAACTATGATCCGCATATATTTAACTAAAAATACTTGTATTATTGAAAATTTATTGATAAAACCCTTTAAAACCTTATAAAATAATCTATTTAATAATATAAATTTACGCACCTAAAAATTTAAAAAAAGAAAAAAAAACAATATAAAGAAGCTACTAAATACAAATAAAATACTTTGAAGCACCCTGGATTAATTGTATATAAAAATAATATTCAATAAAATATTAATAAAATATACACCATTAAATTATTTAAAAAATAACCTTATAATTGGAAAAACAATTTTTAAAAAGTCCTATAAAATTTTAAAACTAATGAAAAATATTGCAAGTTAATATTATATAAATTAGGCTTTCTAAATACCTTGTAGTAAAACACAAACAAGCACTAAAAAAAACGACCTTAACTCCTCGAAGACACTGATTATAATGAAATTGAAGATGCCGATCTACGTATATATAGATACTCATCCGTGACGTATACATCCATCTGCGTTAGATTCTCACGCAAATGGAGTGATGCATAAAGAGAAAGCCCTTTTTACCACACGCATGCATATATGCGTGTGACCGGAGGCAATTAGCGGCGGGCATATTCCGTTTCCAATGGGTGACTGTGTGTGGTCCATGTACAGCTGCGACGACTCCTTTTTTCCCACACGCATACGTATATGCGTGTGACCGGAGGCAATTAGCGGCGGGCACTCCGTTCCCATGGGTGACTGTGTGTGGTCCATGTACAGCTGCGACGACTCCTTTTTTCCCACACGCATACATATATGCGTGTGAACGGAGGTAATAAAGAGTAGCTGCATTCCGGTCCCACGCTCGAGCCGTGTTCTAAGGAATGCACTTAAATTTTTAGCGTTGCATACCTACATCGAATGGTTGCTGTCCGGGTGGCCCTTTTTAGGGCAGGTGATGGTTAATTAATGGGAATGTATAAAAAATCTCTCGCTTACATACCTGCCTCGGATTGATGCCGTCTCGGCGGTCCTTTTATACATGTATAGACATGTTCATACGTATACTATTTTGCTATAATATTAGTATTAATATACAGGGTGTCCAGAAACTCTCCTGACAAACGAAGACCGGAGATTCCTCAGATAATTTTAAGACAATTTAACCCAATTCACCCTAGTCCGAAAATGCTTCCTAAGGTCATAGGCGTCCGTTTTGGGTAGGTAAACGGTTATTTTAACGCATAACTTTTTGTCTTTAACTTTTAAGCATTTGTGACACTAGATTATTAAATTTTCAGGTATTCTAGTACTGAAAGGTACTCTTACTTTAAGTCGGTAGGATACACCGTTTTCTAGAAAAATCGATTTGAAAATTTTTCGTTTTTTCGTCATTAAAAGTCAATTTATTATTTTTTGCACTAGTTCGCTCTGAACTGCCAACAGAAATAAAATCTACGTTTTTAACTGTCAAATTGTTGTCAGTTCGCGAAGTTGAAATGACGAAAGATGAAACGACGAAAAAACGAAAAATTTTCAAATCGATTTTTCTAGAAAACAGTGTATCCTACCGACTTAAAGTAAGAGTACCTTTTAGTACTAGAATACCTAAAAATTTAATAATCTAGTGTCACAAATGCTTAAAAGTTAAAGACAAAAAAGTTATGCGTTAAAATAACCGTTTACCTACCCAAAACGGAGGCCTATGACCGGTACTAGAAATTCGCAATTGATGGAATCGATTCATCTCTGGAGGATAAATAACCATACCAGTTTTTGTTTTTCTAAATAGAAGCGTTCGGGAGATATTAAAAGAAAAATAATTACAAGGCGCCATCTTCAAAGAGCTCTAGCTCCCTTAGGAAGCATTTTCGGACTAGGGTGAATTGGGTTAAATTGTCTTAAAATTATCTGAGGAATCTCCGGTCTTCGTTTGTCAGGAGAGTTTCTGGACACCCTGTATATAGGTGGATTGAAATAAAAAATAATAAGAAGGTTAAAGTAATTCTTTATTTTTTAGATAATTGCATAGAGTTATAATATTATTTTGCGTGCATATACATTCTTCATTAGTTTTATTATTATGATAAAAACAATGATTGACATTTTTAATAATCTTTGGTACATCATTAAAATATTCCAAGTTAATTATGTCAATATCAACATATTGCTTAAGTAGCTCCTTTTTTTGATGTCCTTTAACATACACTCTATTATATGAGTTACAGATATTTTTTAACAAGTTATAATGTCCTTAAAATATACATAACCAGTAGAGTATTCTATATTTAAATAATTATTTTCAAGCCATCGAACGGTCCTCTGGTCTTTCTTCGATAATAGATGGAATTCAATGCTAGGTTTAAATAAAAAATGGATGCTCCTTTCTCCGTCACTTATGCTCATCTCTTTTGGATCGAAATGTTGAATCGCATAACCTTGTATGTCTATAATAAGGAATGATTGAAGTTGATCTCGAGTGTTAATTGCACCTCTTTTAGCCATGAGGTCTCGCGATTGACTGAATGTTATATAATTTTCTTAACAGTGCCTGTCAGTGCACTATATTCAACGACACAATCTTGTAAAATTAACAATAAACAAGAGGTGTCCTCGCTAAACGTCTCCTGGCACTGCATCTCAAGCTTAACATCGACGGTGGATGATTTTAAGCTCTCATTCTGCTTCGAACAGTCTATTACGTAAAGTGCTGAATCGTGAAACTTCTCGTAGCTCATGAGAGGGCCGCGAGTGTTTCCATAATAGCTCGATTGAAATTTTGTGTACATTAGATATGCTTGGGCATATAGTTTTTTGCTCATATCTATATTCATATCGCTATATGGGTAATATTCTGAATTTAAATGTAATTTAATATTTGTGATTGAAGCGTGATCAAAGCCTGATGCGTCTTGCTGAAAATTATCTTTTCTGTTGCGCTGAAACGCTATAATAGCATATCTGGGTTTCTCTAGATTAGTGCTAGTTTTAACAGGCCAAATGTCAGTTTTCGTTGCACGCAAAGCTGGAAGTTCATATAACTCCCATTTACGAAATGTTAAATATATCGGTTTATTGGTTTTAAGGGTGTTTAAGAACTTTAAGCGTGTCTGATCATTTACGCTTACATGTGGCACCCGCCATTCAATCTTTTCAATCTCGATTGAGGCCTTTTTTGTACCATCAGCGGTCTTGTTTTGATAGCAGTTTTCATCTGTTTTACTTCTAATTAGGACTAATTCTTGACCGACGTTAATAATAACCCTCCTGTAATCGGAACAGAAGCCTAAAAGCATGCTCAATGGAAGGCATGCGTTGAACTTGTTATTGGAGAGTGTTGCTTGCTGCTGTGCGAATGGTCCCCACCCGGCAATCGACAACATTCGACTTTCATCTTCATTATATGAAACTAATGTTTTCATCGTAGAACTGATTCCTGGCTTCATTGCGCGATCGATTTCTACACCATTAAGCTCATATCGAATCTGATCAAACAAAAAAGCGTATGCATTGTTTGTTAATTCAGGTAGACCAGTACCATTATCATCAGGTTTAAATTTCCCCTCTATGTATATATAACTCTCGGAAGGTAGTGTGTATATATCTTGATTTTGAATGCTTATGCGAACTTCATCATTTAAGTTGAAATTGTGTGTTCTCGGATAATATGTGTGATACTCTTCTTTCGTTATAACTTCGTCAAAATGCACACCTTCAAATATTGATAGCTTTTCCTCCATTTTTTACTCGAAAGCCTAACGATTGTAAAAATATTATATTGGCCGATGTTAACTGCTTGAGTTTAGATGTTGAAGTGATCTTCCGTTGTGGGGGTGAGGAAGTTATATAACGTTTACGAAATGAAAGGCCCATTATGAAACTTTTTTTAATTCTAATCTAACAATGATTTGCTCGCCTCTAAAGTTTACGGCATCACCATCTTGATCGAGCAGTGTTAATGTGATATTATCGATACGCTTAGAATTAATTGGTAGATATATTATATGCTCGGGCGCTATATTAATCGAAAACCCAGCTTCAACTTGTGGAGAAAATTCGTAGAGCGTGTGGGATAAACGACTATCGTTGTAGGCTGATGTTGTGATATTGCACTCAATTCTTATTGTCGACACTTTTATAATATTAACAGGTAAATCCGATTCATGTTTTTGATCGGCTGGTAATAGCTTCCCACTAAAGCCTAATATGCTTCCTATAGAGTCTCTAGGTCCAAAATTTATTTCATATTTGCTTTTAATTTCACACTTTATTGTATTGTTGTTTGGTTTGAGGGATATTGCACCTCTAGGCATCGCATTCATCAAGAAGTCGGCGATATCACTTATCTCATAAGATCCTGTGGGAATTGTAATAACTTTGTCATTATCATAATAAAATTTGTTACAGCCCTCTACAATGTTGGGAATCGAATTGTAGCTATTAAATCCTATTAGACCCAGAACATATTCATAGTGGGGATTCAATTCAATAGGCGGATAATAATCAACAGAAAGCACTGATTTTGTGCCCTTCAGGCTGAAAGTGTACGACATGACTAATATATTGATATATGGACATACGATTATATATTATTTAGTAGGAATTCTAAGCATAAGTGACCACAATTGAATGTATTGAAATTTTGGTATCGCTTATGATTATACATTATTTTATTAGGTCCCTTTCTATTAAAATATTCTATCAATTCCGGTGGAGGCTTTAAATTGCCAAACGAATCATAATAGTATATATTAGAACCTCTCTTCTTATAACAGACCCAATGTGTTCCCGATCCTTTAATGCTATCCAAATTAACGACTGCGCTTTCATTTTTGTTGGGTGATTTTGGTAGAGTATCCCTCATAAATACACCTCTAAAATGGTGAATATATTTCGCATATTTCAAAATATCATGATCGGTTAATGCTCTTTGAGGCAGTCGACTTATTAGTTTTTTGATGGTTTTAGATATAAACCTAAGCCTCGCTTATATGGCTTCAGATATAATCCTTTACCTTTTAATGCGATAGCTTCCATAGTTTTATTATGCCTTTCAGCTTCCCGTAATTGACTTCGAGCCGCTTTCGCTTTGAGTACTGCTTGTGTTATACCACCTACACCGCCTGCCAGTGAGCCGAGAGCGCTTAGCCCGGCGAATATTGGTATGAGTGGCAATACGCCTCCAACTTTCGGTATGGGGATTATTCTGGGGGTTTTAATATGTTTTCGACCTCCAGCCTCTTTGATTGCAACCTTAGCTGCTGCCAATGATGATTTAGCACCCTGTTTAATATCACCCCCGAATCGCTTAAGAGCCTTCTTAACATTGGTGCACACTATTTTTTTAAAAGTTTTTTTCTTTAAGCCCATACCAAATTTTCTTTTGGCCTTCATTGCGTTAGTCACCAACCAGGCTGCTGTCTTTTCACCAACACTTGCGTCTGCTGACTTTACACGATTCCAAGCTTTTTCTTGCAATATCAAATCTGCCTCGTGTCTATCTTTTAAATCTTTATGTTGTGAATATGCGATATCGTGTTCCCGACAAGCCGCATCCAATGGATTAATGCCGGGATCACCTCGTGCTAAACGTTTCTGGAGCTTTGTACCAGGACCACAATACATGTACCCACCTGGCAGGTGGAGCTCTATAGGCAACTTGTTGATTATCGAGTTCACGACACCTCCGCCCTCTTTAAAAGTTAGCATCGAAATGAATTAGCTTTATAAACATCCGACAATTTATATATAATTCATTCACCATGAGACTTGTGAAGCAGAAGGATGCACTTGAAATAATCAACTTGGATTTGGACGTTGATGAAAAGGGTAAATTTCGGAAACATAGCAGCCTACTACCGAACTCCATTAGAGCGCTACTTTGCGGTGCATCAAACTCTGGGAAAACAAATCTCATGCTATCGTTATTATTCAATGAAAATGGTCTCAAGTTCGAAAACGTATACATTTATTCCAAGTCTTTATATCAAGCTAAATATAAGCTGTTGGAGAATGTTTTAAATAATGTTAAAGATGTGAAATATTTTCCTTGTAAGGAGAATGATGATATAATAGACCCCATGGAGGCTGAGAGAAATTCGATATTCATTTTTGACGATGTGGCGTGCGATAAGCAAAACAATATTAGAAAATATTTTTGTATGGGTAGACATAAGTGTGTTGATAGCTTTTATTTATGTCAAACTTATACTAGTATTCCGAAACAGCTAGTTAGGGATAATGCTAATTTTTTGGTATTATTTAAGCAGGATAATACGAATCTACAACATATTTACAACGATCATGTTGGAGTTGACATGTCATTTGAGCGGTTTAAATCGGTTTGTGGTGAGTGTTGGAAAGATAAATACGGATTCCTGGTGATAGACAAGGATAGTGATTTGCATAATGGTCGTTATAGGAAGGGTTTTGATCGCTATATATGCTGGTGAATTATTCATTTTATTCAGTTAATATATATCTGTCTGCAAATAATCATGCGCAGGCAGGCAGTTAATAGTAGAAAAATGGATTATGAGAAATTGAAGCGTGATATTATTAAGGCAAGTAAAGTTATTAGGAATAAGTATATGCAATTGAAGCTTAATCGTTCCGATGAGGATTATTTAATACGAAAAATGTTTAAGCCCATTACTGAGAACCTAGAAGGTTTGAGCACGACAATAAAGCAGGAAACACAAACAATTAAGGAGCCCATAATGAATATTACAAACACTTTGAAAAATAGAGGAAAGCTGATAAAAAAACAAGAGATAGAAAAGAGCTCTTCGATTAATCCATTCGATGAGCAGTCTAATCCATTGGTGGAAGAGGATCCGCATTCACATAACACGTTTTATGGAGATCTTAATCCTTTACCGAGAGAGTTTGTGCGAGGTCTTTTTCAAGATACAAGCAATGTATATGATACAGCGTATGGTGTTACATTCGAACCCGAAACAAATAGATTGAAATTGGGTGGGCATACATTATATCTAGATGGTAAAGACATAATAATCAATAATAAGCTGTTTACGGGTTCTCATGGTCTTTATGAATTAATATTTAAAACTAGACCAAGTAGATATAATGAGGAGGATTTATCACATTACTATGATATTTTACACGAAACCAATGTGCATCGCAAACTGTTCCAACCCAAAAATGACTTGAGGGGGACTAGAGGCCACAAATGGCGTGAAATAATAAAACCTCTTCTTGCTAAATATTCCAGTTCGACTTCAGAAACATGGTCTGGCGGACATATAGGCAGCATGCTTGTTTCCAACACCAATGATAGATATCAATACGTCTATTGGGACGACATAAACGAGCTCGTGGATCGTCTTAAACTTTTGAAGGCCTCTCGGGATTCTGGCAATGAAAGTACCCATAATGAAATGCAGTCCATCATCGAGGAGCTTAAAGAATGCGGCGTAATTGAATAAATATTTAATACTCTCATTCTTTTCCTCAGTATCGTCATGAGTGTAGACAAATTTGGCCGATATCTTAGCAGCGGTAAGGCTAGCGTTAAACGTCAAAAGCCATCTCTGCCATTAACAGAGGAAGGTGATGTTGATATTGGCGGTAAACGTATTTGTCGTGTAGCAGATCCTATACACGATCAGGATTCTGTTAATAAGCGTCACCTATCTAGAATACTTGGCGTAATAGATCTAAGGATTGATAATGTGGTGAGTGATATTCAAATAAAAATAGACGCCTCAAATTCCAAAGTGGCTGAGGATATTAGTGATATCATACATCATATGCAGACTGCTGTTGAGAATAGAATCGAAAATGAACTAGACAATTTAAGGAACAATCTCGCAACAACCACCTGGGTTAGTGACAAGATTGATAAAATTAAGAGGGAATTGGATGAGAACTTGAATGCATTTAAAACTAATTTAAATAAAACTGTTAATTTGGATATATTTAAGGGTATTGTTAATGTTAGTGTAAATAATGTGCAACAGTCGATTAATGGAAAATTAAACCAGATGCAAGCTAGTGTTGAGAAGAAGATTGATGCTAAATTTGATGTTTTAAGAAAAAACCATGCTACAAATTCTGAAGTTAGTAAGAAGATTGAAAAAATTAAGAAGGATTTGGATGGTGAAATACTTGCACTGAAAAATAATTTAAATAAGGGCGTTAACTTGGATACAATCAAAGGGATTGTCGAAGTTAGTGCAAATACTCTACAAGCTGAAACTAATCAAAAGCTGTATCGAATGGAAAAAAGTGTTGAGAGTAGAATTGAGGTTAAACTCAATGCTAAACTGGAAGCTATAAGAAAAAAACTTGAAAAGAAATCAGGGAATTCCCCACCCCCACAACCACCACCACCACCCCGACCGCTCGCAAGACCATAGAGACGAAACATAATTTTAATTCATTTACCATCGCATTGTTCTACCTACATGATGTATTAACACGCTGAACAATAATTGTTAATTATGAATAGTATTAATTATGAATAGTATTAAGCGTCATTTAGTTGATGAGCTGCATAGGCCGGCTCGTAGATTCTTTCCCAGATGTCGCGTCATTATTAGAGGGTTTGACGATGTTTGGCAGATTGACTTGGCCGAATTTATACCTCATGCTCGAGAGAATGGCGGGTATAGATGTATACTTGTGGTTATAGACTGTTTCTCGAAATTTTTATGGACTCGACCCCTTAAATCGAAAACCGGTCTGGATGTATGTAATGCTATGGAAGGCATTCTACAAGACACTCGACAGCCGAAAAATATACAGTCCGACAATGGTAAAGAGTTTTATAATACTCGATTTCAAAATCTCATGAAGAAATATGGTATAAACCATTATTCAACATATAGTACAATGAAAGCGTCTATTGCCGAACGTGTTATTCGTACGCTAAAGGGTACATTATATAAGGAATTTACAATGAGAGGTAGCTATAAGTGGATAGATATTTTACCCTCCGTGACTGATACGTATAATAAAACAAAGCATCGAACAATTAAAATGCGACCTTGCGGTGTGACTAAAAAGAATGAGAAGCTCCTGCTTTCTACTATCTACAATGATGTGCAAACAGCTGTGAAGCGGAAATATAAAGTTGGTGACATCGTGCGGATAAGTAAATTCAAAAGTGTTTTCTCGAAAGGCTATCTCAGGAACTGGGGTAGTGAATTGTTCAAGATTATTAAAGCTAATGCTACAAATCCGCCAACATATATGCTGGAGGATATGAATGGAGATCCGATTTTGGGTTGTTTCTACGAACATGAATTGCAGAAAACTAAACATAAAGATGTATATCTGATTGAAAAAGTATTACGTGTAAAGGACGGAAAAGCTTATGTAAAATGGTTAGGGTTCGATAATTCGCATAATAGCTGGATTGACGAGGATAATGTTTTGTAATTTTATTAAAACTGTATATTATGATTATATAAAAATAAAAAAGTATTAATTCTATACATGCACGCATTTTTATTTAAGGTGAATTACATATCTGTATCCTAACATCCTGTATAAAGCAATATAAGAAGTTTTTAATCGTGAGAAGGTATAAACGTTCAGCTGCAAAACATTATTCTTATATATAGTCGCATTAAAAAATATGACTTCTATGTCTACGCATTTCTTTAAGTGAGATGCACTTTATATATATTGAGGTAGTACTAGGTACATACCATCAATATCAATATGTGTTTATAATTAGGAATAGTATTATAAAGAGAATAATGGTTTATTAATGTTTTTTATATTTACTAATGGTCCATAGTTGATTCTATATAGTTTGTTGTGTAAGGTCCATGGTTCGTCAAATGACACAGAAATCTGTAAAATAGAGAATTTGTATTTAATTGATAATTCGATATGTTATATAAATTTGTAAAAACTTGTTCAATTGAATTTAATGAAGAGAAATGGTATTAAGAGGTAAATTTTATTATAAGGCATTGTAAAAATTGATTATAATTTCCCGCGTTAAAATATTTGAAGGAATTGTCAGTGGTTGTCAATGTGACATTTTGTACAGAAAAGTTATTTGAGAATATGTGAAATGGTTCTGAATACATAAATTTTATACTAAATTCATGGATAAAATTATCATAATAAGAGTATTGTTATATGGAAAGGTATTTATAAAAATATTAGCATAATGGAATTTATATTGAATATAATTAAGAGGTGGATAATGGAGATTGGTCAATTTGAAAAATAGGCAGTATCACTAAGGGAATGGGATAAATAAATAAAAATTCGAAAAATAATTTTCGCAGAGAGAGTTTATGAAATTGGCGGTCAATTTATAGTAGCCATAATTTCATAAATTAAAGATATATAAAAGGGTTATTATATTGGAATTTAATATTCAAACATTTGGAAATATTATTAGTAAAGAATACGAAGTATTAGTGTGCTAAAAAAATAAATGTTAGCAATTTTCACTAAACTGTAATAAAGGAAGAAGATAGGAGTGCAATAAAACAGGAATATAATTTAAAAATACTTACCAGAAAAGAAGTATCCATTTTTAGCGAGGTCACAGTGGAATTGGAGCATCATACATTATTTTCTTAAAGGAGTATCCATATTTAACGAGGTTACAAAGGAATTGGAGCATTAAACGTATTTTTCCTGAAGGAGTATCCATAACAAACGGTGTCACAGAAGAATTGGAGCATCACACGCTGTATAATTAGTCGAAGAACTTCCTGGACGGAGTTATTAATTCATTGGAGTATTATTTAAATAATCAAGAGAGAAATTCCAATCTTCTTAGGACCAGTTTTCATATTTCTTGTACCGGTAGTCACCTTTAGGAGGCACAGACAGCGGTTTCATTGTCCAAATAAAGTAATTGCTGTAGGATTTTTGTTCATCTGAGGCTACAAAGTAACAAGAAGAGATTAAAAGGAGCTACGAAATAAGAAAATACTGTGAAATAAACAAAGGTTGTATTGAACTATTTTCATTTTTCATTTGGTTTTTGCTATTATAATTTAAATATTTGTGGAAGAGTACAATAAAATAAACCACATGACAAACTATATACATAAATTAGTAAGAGATCATAAATAATTGCATAAGAATATAAATCAGATAAGTTTGTAATAATTCTCATAAATATAAAGCTAAATTTATTAAATAACATACCTTTTAAAAAAAAGAGGTTAACATCTGTTCTTTTCATAACCATATTTCGGACATTGAACAAGTTTAGATAGGGTGTTTGTATTAATATTGGCATTTCCATCATAGTACCAGAAATATTGTAAATAATTTATCAAATCAATATATTGTTTGTTAATTTTTCTATCCTTGTTTTAATGGTAATATAGAATATCTGTTAGAAAATCACTACATTATGAAATGTTGGAATTCCTAGAAATAAAAACATCAATTTAATTTATAGGCTATAAATCACATCCGATAAAAAAAATACTTACTCCTGAGATTAAAAGAGATGTTATGCAGTAATAAAATAAAACTCATTATATAGATTTTGTATCAAAAGAAATTAATTATTAGAAATCTAGTTATAATAATTTTCAACGTGAAGCGATACTATCGTTCAAGTTCCGAGTTACCAACTTTATCAGAAGATATATCACTACAAGTATATAATTTGCTAAGTGAACCAAAAGATACAGGTTCGGACTAAGGAATATTATAGTTAAAGAATATGTAAAAGTTGGAATAATGAAAGATGAATTTAATTGAAAATGTAATGTTAGATTTATGAAATCAATATTGTATGGAGTATTGTTGGATGTGATAGGAAGGGATATCAAAGTACATAGAGATTATACGACTGAGTTAGTGACGGGCAAATTAATAATTCATTTTATATCTTTATTAGTCTTAATATTGAAAATACATATTGGCAACCCAAATTTATATATAGGATATAGTAGTATATTGTTAAATGTAATTGATACACCTGTAAAAGGGGGTATTACTACAATATCTAAAAGGGGTATTTTAAGGAAAAAATGTTGGATGCTATATTCTCTTTATTTAATAATGTATATTACATATATTTATTTATAAAATTATATAAAGTGTACAACAAAAGACCTAATCATATATTTTTCCATATTCTCCATTTTATAGCTTTATTTTACTAATATTTGTCACCAACGCATACATTTCTAAATCAGATTTGATTTTTTCAATTTCGGATATAAACCTCATAATTCTAATGTTCAACAAGTCTTTCTTCTGTCTAAGAGCCCTCCGCCTGCTTTCAACGGACATTGTCGACTGATGTATTTCCAGCAAGTCTAGACATGTTTAGGCGGGTCTGTACATGTTAGCTACTTGCGAAATGCTTCTGACTGGCAAATATTACATATCCACCACCAGTCGCGGCCAGCTCGTCATTATAGTCCAATTCAGGATGATTATATTGAGGATACCAACTCATTAACATCTTCGGTATGTTCTTATTTAAAGTCAGCACAGTCGATGTTTCTATGTCGAATACGCAAATTTCTGCATGAAGATCTAAATCAGGTTCACATATATATATATATTTGGGTTACAATATTCCAAAACGTTCATTAATTCATCGATATCAAAATATTGCATGTATTGATATGCGAATGCTGCTATGAATAAACACTCGCTTTGCGTTAATTCTGAAGATAATAACCAATCTCGCACTATGATAGGTATTTCAATACCATTAGCAGACAAAAAGTTGTCATATTTCTCATATTGCACCGCCATTATACTATATAGAAGGTGCTACACCGCTTTGCAATTGATACTGATGATATTACATTCGAAATTCTTATATATTTAATATTTAGTTGGGGTAGTGTCCATCAGGGGGCGCTTTTTATATTTTCTGCGCATGCGGCTATCACAGAAGCAGACAGCCGTTGCGGTTTCCGCTGGAAACATGTTTAGACCTGTTTGAAGTACATTGAGAAGCGCGATAGCAAGCCTGGTAATTTATTCAGGAATTCTCTCGAAGCAAAGACCATCTTGATGGTCCGCCATTTTGTCTGACGTCACCTTAGTTTGGCTAGTGACCGTGAGAGGATGCTGCATTAGTTAGGTTGGTAATCATGAGAGATGCCATTTCTTGGTTAGTGGCTGTGAGAGGGCGTCATGGTATTTGGGTTGGTAATGATGAAATCTGCCATTTTGGGCTGGCGACCATGAGGGGGCGCCACATCGGTTGGGTTGGTAATGATGAAATCTGCCATTTTTAGTTGGGTTGGTAATGATGAAATCTGCAACTTTTAGTTGGGTTGGAGGCCGCGAGGGGGCGCCACATCAGTTGGGTTGGTAATGATGAAATCTGCAATTTTTAGTTGGGTTGGTAATGATGAAATCTGCAATTTTTAGTTGGGTTGGAGGCCGCGAGGGGGCGCCACATCAGTTGGGTTGGCAGAGGGCGCCACTAGGGCGAGGGGGGTGAGGGGGAGGAGGTGTTCCAGAACCGGCCTAAGTACCCTACTCGTGTTGTCTTTTTCTTTTATTTCAGGACAAAAATGTGTTTTGAGTTTTTCTCTTTGTTTGTGTTTGATAATGTCGTCTACTATTTTCTCTTTAAATCCATTATTTCTAGCTATGGTTTTAATTATGCGTAATTCTGTGTTGAAATCTTCTTCACTTAGTGGTATGTTAATTAGTCTGTAAGCGAAACTATGTAGAGCTGCTGTTTTTGTGCGCCAAGATTGTTTGGAATTAGCTGGTAAGATCGTATCGGTGATGTAGGTTTCCTTTATATTGTTACAATTAATTTTTAGTTTTAATCGCGTACCTTTGTTGTACGTACTTAATTTTTAACGTACCGTGTAGATATATCGTTATTCCTTTATTTCGGACAAACATTTGTTTAGATTCCATACTTTTCGAATATGTTTGGGGTTGTCGTATTTATTTGGTTTAACTCTATCCTTGTGCCATCTTGTGTGATCTAATTGAGTAGAGCGATTTCGCGATCGATCGTAGTCGTACAAATCATCTCATCGGGTGTTGCAGGAGCCGCTGTTTTACAGTCATAGATGGCGTTATATGTGCCGATAATTGATTTTATTTTTATTTGAAAACTTATCTGTTTTATTTTGGTTATTCTAAGGATTTGTTTAGGGTTCTATAATTAATTTTGTTTTGTAGTTGTTTGTTTCGCTTGAATTACCGTTGGCGAGTCAAATGTTTATCTTGTTTACTGGTCATTTTAGTTCCCGTGCTCTTTAGGTAAAATAGGTTATTGGTCTGATCGGATCGTTATGTTGCAGGGGGCGACTCACGTCAAATTTCACCTTGCTTCTAGAACAACGCTGGGTCGGCGTTTCTTCCTTCTTTTTCGCTTTTGGAGCTTCGAACATCTAACACAGTATATAGCTATGTAATAGAAACAGTAGTTTCTCTCGAGGGAAATAATTGTCCTCCTACCGACGACCTTGAACCGACGCGTGCGTGAAAATTTCTGAATGCGCAGTAGTCAGTCATCAGCTGTTGAGTTGGCGGGATTATTTGATGCGATTGCTGGGCATGCGATTTGTGAATGGCTGTTAATATAAGTTATGCTGTACACTGTACACCAATTATACAAAATGTTTGACAAACAATTTATTATGAACACTAATTTTACAAATTAATGGGTAGTTGTACACAGATTAAACAAGGCATTTGTTAAACTAAATTATACATTTATAATTAACGCCAAATAAATTTATTAAGACATTATTAATTTAGAATTTGTGTTTAAAATGTGTGTCAAAAATTTTTGTTTGATTATTGTGCATTTCCTTGAAACATTTCCATATAATTTAATGGATGCTGACGTACTTCCAACATTTTTGACAAACAAATTGTTTTTTATAATTAGTGTGCACGCAGCATAACGTTTTATCAATAATTGTAGTGTTTCGTTTCGCGAATACTTGGAACAAAAATGCCCGATTATTGTTGTGCACCTCGGTGCAAGAATAGTTCGAACAATTCTAAATTAAGCTTTTTCAGGTTTCCTAAAGAACCAATGCGGTAAGATCCCCAGGCGCATTAAACTGTCCTCAACTGTTAAAATTTGCATATTGTGTATTGTAGTTGTGAGTAATTACTCAAACTTCATGACAAATTCACCACCACCAACGCAAAATTTAATTTTCGAAGATTGATTACCGACAATGGGAAAATATAACTGAACAAAATGCCTTCACTTATTTTATAGGTTATTTGGGACACAAATGTTTTGAAAAGCATAGTTTTCCAACAATTATACGTTTAAAACACAAGAAATGAATGAATTCAAATTTTACACTTATTTTAAGGCATGTCCTAACTTTGTGAAATAGCTTTACTAATTTGGCAACGCCCGACCATAATTTCAGTATACCTATATATAAATACTGCATTAGGAAAAAGCCTTCTGTGAATTTTTTTTTTCATTTTCCTTCGAACCAAATGTTAGCTTTAAATTAAAACAGAAGTTGCAGGAGATATCATATAAACATCCCTGCGAAAATTTTCCTACTGAATTTTTGATAAAGCTATTTATTCGTGTAAGAATTTTTTATACTTTGAAATTTTGCAATAGAAATTTCAAAGTTAGTGGCAATTCAAATAAAATAACAATTTTACAACACCATTGATGAATTGTGTCAAGAAATTTAAGTAATCTTTAGGTTAGAGGAGCCTTTTTTTGTGTTGTACGTATAATGTATTACATTTTAAATGCGTGTGTAATATGTACTTAATAAAAAGCAATGTTCTTTGTATTATTGATATAGCTTTTTCATAATTTTAAAAATAGATTAACATAATTATCTCATAAACGATTTGGTTCTGCGTCACTGGCTTATTCCTGAATAGAAAAATTTACTACGCCTCTGGTTGCGCGTGCGTGAATGTGCAGTACTATTTTGGGACACAAACATCAAAGGTGCCGACGGCGAGAGAAACTACTGTGTCTATACAGCTCTATACTGTTCATCTAATACGCAAAAGTAGATAATCCACAATCAGTGCTTAAGTAGATTATCTTGGTATATTGAATTTATCGTAGACGATTCACGAACATGTGGATGTTATAGAAATCTGCCAAGAATTATCTGGATTTTGTCGAAATAGTATCTAGACTTGTATGAGGATTTTTTTTAATTACTGATTGGAGGGTAATCATCACTGTAAGTACCATTATCGATTATGCAAATTGATCTTAATGTCGTTTCTTCTGTTATCGCCTTTGTAGTTTACGGTTGGCTTTTGGTACGATATGTTCGGCCATTAGTAATGTAAAGCACATGTCGATTTTCACGAGCTAATTTCGAGGCACGTGATCCTGTCTTTCTGTAACGAGTGTGTCTATCTTTGAACCCCTGGAGAAAGCTGAACAGAAGCACGTCGATGGGTAAATGTCAGCTGCTGTCTGTGAATATTTTATTGAAGAATTTCTAACCGATCCTTCCTGGTGATATTTTGTGTGGAACATTTGAATGTGGTACTGTCCAACAAAACCAGGTATTTGTGCATAATTTTAATGTTTTCTGTTGGATTGCGAGTGTAGAAACACTACCGGCTAAAGTATTTAAACACAGGTCACTCGAGATCTGCCAAATTTTGGGGTAAATCAAGTATGTCGATGTGTTCGACTACTGTGTGAGCTGTAAATTTGTAACTTCAGCTTCCGTAAATTTTTAATTGTAATTCTGTGGCATTTGAGCCTTATGTAAATCCATTTCGAATGCTCTACGTACAATTTATAGTAAATCAAATCTCTAGTGAATATTTTTAGTAATTATTTTTGTTCGCTATTCTGTTAAATTGTTCAATTATTTTTAAATTCACTGAGCTTTGAGCTGCTTTAATTCCCACACTTATTGTAATATTGTTAATTCAATAATTAGTGTAAACTTTGATAATTTTGAGCTGTAGCAACAGCTAAATGGTAATTTAGTTAATGATTCATATCGTGTTGTGTTAGTCTAAGGTTTTACCTACGGGTTATGCTGGGATATCCTAAACTACATCCAAGACCATTTAGTTTTAAGTTGGACGACGGTCAATTTGGCGCATAATACCTGAGATACAGGGTCTTTCATAGATTTCAATTATTGTTAAATGGTAATTTAGCGGCCAAGTTGCCTGAAGTCTAAAGACTCAGCGATATGAGTGTATAATTAGATTTTAACCTCATTTGTCAAGTTCTTTTTTAAATTCAGTTAAGGCTGTAATCTATTGTGGAATTCAAATAATGCTGGAATGATGTACCTTTAAAATTGCCTAGGTTGAGTGGCACTTAAATTGAGATTATGTACTTGTGTCAAGCGCTTTGTGGTTTTGATTGTTTGTTTGTTTTTTAACTTTAAGTTCTTTATGTAATGTCAAGCGTGGGAATTCAAGGGTAATGGTTATCAGTGGTAATAATTTTTTTTTACATAATTTCCTGTTTCTTGTAACCGCTGAGTAAATTTTGGTATTTGTGTCATACTGGTGTATTTATGATTTCATATTACCTTTATTAATGGGGGTGTGCTGACTTTTGTAAATAAATTCCTAGTTTTAAAATTTGTATGAGTGTGTTTGGCTTTCCTTTTCATTCCATCTGGGGTTTAATAATAGTCTTGTTCGGGCCTATCTATCAGTTGCTGGTCAGTATAATTAATCGGAACTGGTGCCCTTATTACATAACACCTTCACTTGTTGAGTGAACGAACCTACCCTGCCCGACTGGTTAGCGGCAGTACTAATCATCATCTTCGACACCAACCTTGGGAAGAATGAAAGGTAAGGCTTAGTGAGGGATAAGCTGGCGATTAAATGGTTAATTAGTAGACAAGCGTCACTGTTTTTTTTAGTTATCATTAGAAGGTGAGTTATCGTGGTGGCTCATACCTTCTGTTCTCTTGCATATTTTATATTCTCTTAGTAATATATTGAATTTTAACTTTTTATTGTCTTTTTTGATAGTTAAATCTAGAAAGTTTACTTTTGCTTTTTTTTTTATTTCTATAGTGAATTGGATCTTTTCATGAATAGTGTTTAGATAAGTTAGGAAGTCGCGTGCCTGTCTTTCAGTACCTGACCATATACAGAAAATGTCATCTACATACCTGACTCAATGTTTTATTTGTTTGATGTATTTATTATTGCTCTTAAACAGCTTTTCTTCATAGTCTGCTATGAATATTTCAGCTAGAAGAGGGCTTAGTGGACTTCCCATCGGTAAACCATTTATTTGTGTATAGACTTTGTCATTGAATTTAAAGTAGTTTTGTTTTATGCATAAATTAAGAATTTCCAGAGTGTGTGTTTTTTCTTTGTCTTCTAAATGGCTGCTACTAATAAGGCTTTCTAAGATTTCTTTTATTTCATTTATTGGAATTGATGTGAATAAGTTTTTATGTCAAAAGAAATTAGTTTTGTACTGCTATTGATTTCAATATTTTCTAATTGTTTGACCAATTCTATACTGTTTTTAATGGCTTTCTCAGATTTAAAATTAATTAATTGTGGTAGTTCTTTGCTGAAATATTTACAAAGTTTGCATGTGGGTGCATTAATGTATGAAACTATAGGTCTAATATGGTTGTTTTCTTTATGTAATTTTGGTTGGCTATAAAGGACAGGTGTTCTAGGATTCATAATGAGCAGTTTTTTTTATCTTTCAGCATTACGTTATCTTTTATCGTTTTGTTGACATTTTGTTGATATGTTTGTGGGGTCTATTTTTAATACCTTGAAATCAGATGTGGCAAGCAGATTGTTTATTTTGTTTTGCACCCTCAATTGAAGAATCATTTTCCTCCACAAGTTCACTATCATTTGGATCATAATTACTATCGGTATCAGTCGCGTATGGATCGGATTCAGAAGCATCACTTAACTGACGTGTTCATGTTTACAATCACAACCTACTAGGCAAGAAACAGTCATAAAGCCACATGTCGTGTTCTTACACCGAACGACAAAATGTACGGTATACTGCGCAATAACAAGAGACTGAACATGTTTTGACGTATAATCCCCTACAAAATCAAGACAGAAGTCTGATTCTTGCCCCGAACGATATGTCCGACTTGATATTTACTTATTCAGAACCAGACATATCTCAATTTTGCCAATAGGTGGAGATGTCGGGATCTTGCAATTAGAAAAACTGTCATGTTGGGATCAATTTCTCAAGCACCCATTGTTTTGTGAAAACTGTGACTTACTTCTAGTATGTAATAGGAACGAATACTTCATTTTTTTTTGTTCAGTTTAACAGGTTCTGTATAGATTTGTATTAAATTATTGGTTAATGATAATTTTCTCAAACTTCTTTTGCCAGTATTGATCGTTTTAAAATTATTAATCCGTAAGTGCTTTCTTTTCATTAGATTTATAATCTCTTTATCATATTGAAAAACATAAATTTTGCAGCGTTTGCCGAGTTGCCTCTGTAATAGCTGAATTCCGTTTTGAGAGTGTTGCAATGCATGTTGTTACACCTTGTTTTTTTTCACTCCATATGTCGTTTCCTTTTAGTGAACCTGTTAATATTTTAGAATTTTTAGTTCATTTAATTTTGGCACAATTCTTTGAGCGATATTGTATATTTGTGTAGTTTAGGAGTTCCGTCTAACTTGCCGACCGAGAGCACTTGCGTGAGAACCATAGATTATACATAAGTAGATAAGAAAGTCGTTATTAATTCGGTATAATGAGTTTTTAATTCTGGATCCTAACACTCGTGATGCTGCAATTGATGGCGGCACTTTTGAAATAGTTCTTTCTTATTTTAAAGTTATTTATATAAGCATTGTTATTAATAGTTAAATGCCACTTTCATTACTGTGACATTTAACCATTAATAACATATTGAATAATATTAAAATGTATAACCTGAATTAGTAATAACATATTATATGTTAAAAAATCTTTCTTATAAATAAAAGGTATTGAATAAAATGTAATATATAATTGAAACACTAATTGTAAGAACATATTTTATTTATATCTATATACAAACATTTAATTCGGCTGGTTGAAGATATAAGAACATACCAACATGTAATTGCAATACTAACAAAATAGTGTCAAATTTTTTGCTGCCATTAGCAAAAATTTTATTGCAAACCTTTGAGATTTTTTATTTTTTGCATTTTAGCCTTGTGTTTTAAGGCTTTTTTCAGTGCAGTTTCCTTAACATTATCATTTATGTTTCGACTATCAACACCTTTTAAAATTTTATTAATATTGCTAATCCAAGCATGAATATAAAATTGCACAATATTTCTACATAAAATAGAATATAAATTATGCTCAGTGCAAGTAAAGTTCGTCTTTACATATTTAGTAATCTTATTATACAATGTTTTTTGAACATTCGCCTGGTAGCATACTTTGGGCAGATAATAATGTAAAACATCATTGCACTGACCAAATAATTTAATAAAATTAGTATTAGGTTTTAATAATGCTTTGCCATTATATTGTCTATGAGTAATTAGATCATGTTCTCTTTCATGTACATCAGTTATTAAGTCTTTTTGACATACATTACACCCTCCAACACTTTTTAATATTTTTTTAGCTGTATAGCCAGCTATGTATGCATGGTTTTGAATGATTAAATCACCGGGTATATCAGAAAATTTGAAATTTTCATCATTAACATCAATCTCCATTTCAGGCGTGCAGGTGTATTCAAGATCTGTGCTGACGATCAAATGCCTCAGTGAATCTAATGCACCCTCAGTGATGTCTTCCTCACAATTAAACCCTGGAGAATGAGTAGATACAAAATTATTTATAATTAACGTTTTAAATGAATTGATGAAAGCTGTGCATGATGGATTTATATTACGGATCCCGTGGCTTCTTATGCATCCAAAGAAATTTTCTAGAGGATCTTGATTAATATTACGTGTGCACATATACTCTAGTCCTCTCTTTTTCATCTTCTCCCATAAGTATATAAAGCCACGGAGTGTTAATATCCAATTGTTCACAGTAGGTGGAACATATTCTTTTTTTCCATCTCCAAAAAATTGTATGGTGCTTAGTACCTTTATGGCTTCGTACCAGAATTCTACATGTGGACTACAATCTCTGACAGCACACCTAAGTGGTTTGCCATATTCTGCATTGATAATATAGCCATTGACACTATCAAATAATTTATCAATAAATAGTAAAAAATCAGCTGTGTCAATGGCTGAATCTGGCATGCATCCATTGCCTGCAAAAATATATACTGTAAGTTCATAGTGTTACACATATAACTAACACTTACCATGCTTAACTAATGCTCTCATAGTAGATGAAACTCTGTGAGAAAATATTTGAGCAGCATTTTTCACTTTCATTTTTTTAATTTTATCTCCATATATGTGAGCATCAGTTAATTTATAGAGCATTCTAGTATCGTGATCACCGATATCCAATTCATATAGTGACACTATATCACTCCAGGATGCAATCTGGTTTGTTTGTTTCCACGTAAATTTGGCTTTGCCATTCAACAAATTATTACGGATTCCTTTCAGTAAATGTGGGGGATCATATAGGGGAATTATTTCTGAATCATCTACTTCAAACCCAAAGCATTTATTTTCTACACCAATCGATGTAGCTTTTCGTTGAGTCTCTGCTTTAAGAGCATTTACTGCTGATACATTATTGGCTGCTTGGTCACATACAGTTGCTACAATATGTAGGCCAATTTTATGTGAAGCAGAAATAATTACTTTCAACTGCTTTGCAATTTCTTGTGATGTCATACCACTTTCAGAAAAAAAGAAACATATCGGTTGTTTCCACTTTCTCCTGATTCCCCTGATCATAAACACAGTGACATGATCAGCAAATTTTTTCTTTTGTCCCTCTCCACAATTCTCAAAACCTTCCATGCAATCTGCAATTTGATTAAGGTTCAAGGCAGCTTCCAAAGACATATCGTCAAAAAGCAAACAGCAATATTTGTCCATATCATTCATTTTATCGACAGTTCTTTTTAAATGCATCATTATATTTGTGTTAATTCCACAAGTGAATGGTATTTTATTTAACATAGTCATCAACGTTTTTCTAGATGGTAGGGCAAATATTTTTTCTAGTAGTCTGTAACCTTTTGGACTTTGTTTTAACAATGATAATGCAAATATTTTGTCATCTATTGTATAACGACGACCCTTAGTTTTTTTTTTTTGGAGTGTTATTTGACTGTTAATAAATTTGAATGTCGTGTTATTTACTTTTCCTTTTAAAAAATCACCTGACTCAGCAAACTGGATCACTCGCTTTATGTGTTCTTTATTTGTTGCATTCTGTCTATTTAATTTTCTAGCTGTGTTTATTATATTTTTAGCAATATAATAATATTTACGGGCTCTTCGACCCAGGTGACTTTCTCTGGTAGTGTTACTCATTTTCAGTAAATTAGTCCTTCTTCTAATGTCTAAAATAATGTATGTTATTATGTATGTTAAGGTGTTTAAATATTAAGCTTACCTATATGGAAGCTTGGCCTCTTTTGAAATTTTGAAGTCCTTGATTTTTTTTGCAATAGCTCAACAGGTGATCCTATAATAACAAGATATAAAAATTAGTGTTTTTAGGAAGTATATATGCATTTCATTATTATATTGCTCTATTTTTATAGTTTATGGTAAATCAACATCATGCAAATAAAATTTCACTTTATTAAATATGAATGTTTACATTGTCAAGAAAATAGGAAATCATCTAATATAATAAAATCAATATTCAAAATATTTGTAATAGTGTAATCATATATACCTGGTCTCTTTAATCCTCCAGATATTTGTTGATCTGTGTCCTCAGTAATATTTACGGTTACTTCTTTTGGTGTCCCTTGTGTAGCAACAATTGCACCTAAACATTAAATAAGAAACCATACAAAATATATACTTAAACCAACACACTATGCAAATAAAGGTGTCATACAACTTTTAAAAAAAATCCTGTTTTTGTCAAAATTCATCTAAAATATTTAAGAACATGTGCAAATTAAATAATTCTTCAAAATTAAATTACAGTACATGAATTAAAGTTAAAATGAAATGTACC
Source organism: Amphimallon solstitiale (assembly GCA_963170755.1). Classification (NCBI taxonomy): domain Eukaryota; kingdom Metazoa; phylum Arthropoda; class Insecta; order Coleoptera; family Scarabaeidae; genus Amphimallon; species Amphimallon solstitiale. Next base: position 28,234,548 of record OY720685.1, read on the forward strand.
TATTTTAGCAAAGATTAATCAACATACTATATACATATATTTGTCCAAAATGTATTTTACCTGACAAGAATAAAGAAGGAACAGCATCTGCTTTAAGATTTGTTCTTTTATGATGTTGAACAAATTTATCATCTTCTGAAAAATGAACATCACATATTCTATATTTTGTTCTTTCTTCTAACTTAATATCTGCCCTTCCAACCTTTTCAGACCATATTTTGAATAACTAAAATCAAGAGATAAGTTCCATTTCATATGAAATTAGTATTAATGTACTTTCAACTTACATCTAGATCCCTCGGGAAAACATGCATTGCTTCATCTCCATATTTATTCTTGCAATTTGAAACTACACATCGAAAAACCATAGTGACCAAAGTCTATTCACACAAAGTACTTATAAAAATAAACTATATACACGAATAAAATACTAAAACCTGAACCTATCAAATAAGAACCTAACACAGTAGACTTACAAGTAAATATATAAAAAACTATAACATACACGAATACCTTAATAAAATAAATATAAATACTATAATCTAACAAATAAAAACGCAACTCCCGTTGTCCTACAAAACCAATGCAACAATTAAACTCAAGAACGAAAAACATAAATACAAAATGGAAGTTTTGTTTACGGTATTTGTGGTAGAGGAAAAGGTTATTTGCAATTTGTCGATTATGTAGCCACCTTTATTACCAATTGACACAACGCCAGCTCCCTGAAGTGTTAGGATCCCGAACTTCTGGTTTGGAACTAAACTAATTTTGCCTATATTGTAAGGAGTGAACAGGGTTTGGTGAGAACCATCGCTAGCGTCTTTCTCTGATCGGTACTCGTGCATTTTTCCGGCATTCTTACCGTCTCGATCATCTCGTGTGCACGTTTGAAAAGCGATCTGAGCCAGTCCAGTCTATGCTACTCTATAATTTTGAGTTTGTCCATTTATAATCAATCGTAACGTAACATACATCCGAAGGATGGATGCCTAAATGGCAGCATTTTATTTTTCTGAGAAGTTTTAAAACTTTAACTGCGACTAAAGCAGGATTTTCGTTTGAGATTGGAATGGTGCGTAAGATCGGTAATATTTCTATATTTTTAATTCTCTTGGTCGTGATTAATGTATTTGATCTCGTGTAACTTTTGGCTTTTTGTAATATACCACTTGAATCGATCTATATTGCACGTGGGTGCTGATTTCCGGCAGCCATTTTGTCCGGCCTTTATGTCCGCATTCTATCGCCTGATGTACAGGAGTTCCTAGAGTGACACCTGGTAATAATTGAATCCTCACCGGGAAACGCCTTTTGTGAAGTTCAAGTCCTGTGGATGTTATGGATGCGCTGTTTAAGCTATGTATACTACTATGTTTGTTTTCTTTTATTTTAAATATATTTAATTGATTGGTTTAATTAATTTATATTTGCACAAGTGGCAATCGGCTATGTAAACTTAGTTTCTTAAGAATTAATAGAACTTTAGACAGTTTCATTAAGCTTTTGCTGCCGACACCACCTGGTGCGGTTAAATTTTAAGTATTTGAGTTAATTGCCAGCTTCATACCCTCAGTATCGGAAGCTGAATTGAAGTTACAATTTCAATAGTTTAGGAACTTTTTAAGCCTACTGATAGTTCGTGACGACTGATTTATCCTTGCATTACGAGGGTTCTCGGACAAGTGTCAGTTAGTTTATTGATTCGTCAACCTCAGACGCATGAACTTTAATTGTTAGATTCCAATATACATTACAATAATAATTAATATCTATTTGTATCAGTCCTGTTCAGATACAGGTTGATTTATTTTATGTAAGCACATTGTAATGTGCGAGATATCTCGAGCTGATGGTGTTAATAGTTGTCATGTTTTTTTTTTAATTAAATTGAGCGATTTGAATCTGTAACTTAGTATTCTGCTCATGTAAATTTCCATATACAGGGTGATCTAGTGGGTCCCCTGATTCATGATTTATATGTGCCGGGTTGATGTTTAATGTTTAACTGTGATTCATGTTTGAAATTGACTAAGCCTATTGTTTTTCTTTTTGTACGGGTAATCATTGGTAATTTCTTTTTTTTGGCAGTTTGCCGAAACATACAATTGATCCATAATTTTGCTTATAATAAATTTGTTATTGTTGATTATTTTGAGTATGAATGTCTTACTACACCTGATGTACCCAATATTATTTTTGCTGTCGGAATAACTAACATGTTGGAGTGGGCCTGAGTTAGAATGACAGCTGGTGCCTAAGAGTCATCCACCTTCAGTAATCTGAGTGACCCACTCCTAAATCCGAGAGTTAGAGGCACAGGCTCCACCCCATTTTTTTTCCCAACGCACACTAGGAAAGTAAGGTAAGGCAGGTTGAAGGTGACACACAACAAATTTCCGAAACATTCATAAATTTAGTTGGACGAGGCTACAGGTGTGAAACTCCGACAAACGGGCACATCCTTAATTGTCGAACGGATGACCTTAATTTAGTTATCGTCAGCGCCATTTGCGCCTCCTCTCTGCCAGGACGATCCAAAGGCGATGGTTGAGCGTAACAGTGTACTGATAGGAACTCTTTCTAACATATTTTCATGTCAGATCTGGAAGCTTCTACAAAATAATTAATCCAGCACCACCTTATACCGCATGTGTCAAATATCATTAGGTATAGGGATTCAATGTTTATGTACGATCTATACGTATGAACGTAATACGTGGGAACGTGGTACCCCTACTGTCCGCCACCAATGCCGGTAATAACCGACATCACAACGATTTTCTCCGATCGCGACCCAGATTTTACATTCAATGTTTAGCTGCGAACACGTTGCGGTCCCTGGCCGTCTTATTACTGGAACGGGAAACATCAAATGGCCTCCGCGATCTATTGATCTCTTTCCAAATGATTTTTTTTGTGGGGATATTTAAAAAATATTGTTTATACCCATGAAGCTGGTAGAGCAGAAAACATAGTTGTGTTAAGAGAAAAAATAATTGAGGCTGCTAATTCAGTAACTGCTCACGTGTTAGAAAACGTAAGAGTAAATTTCTACGACCGCCTAGGGCAATGTCTTGCTGTGCAGGGGGTATTTTTGTGCCCCTTGTGTAGTCAATAATTTTTTGAGAATCCTTTTTTATTTATTTTATTATGGTTATTTTTTATTTTATTATGGCTATTTTTTAATTTTATTAGAATTACGTCTTTTGTTTGTGTCATGCAGCGTGAACGAAGCTTAATAATTCTCTACATTTACTGAAAGGAAAAAGAAAAACAAATCCTAGAAACTCGTAAATATTATTTCTGAACGCATTAGAAACATCAAAGTCGGTGGTCCAATAGTTACTGCTAACTTGTATTTGCGAACATGTATCAGACGTCGCGTCGCTGGCATTGGAAAGGAAAGTAGGGGTACAACGTTGCAACGTATTCTATGCATTGATCGCCTATGGCTAATGAAAATTGACACATGCGGTATAACAAGGCCTAATAGCTGATGAATACACGCGCGTGTCATCACTAGAAATAAGCCGCCTAATTATCATACTGCATGATATAGTACGGTATTGCTGTTTTAATTCTTAAAGACATTGCTTTTGTTCTTAATTTTTATTGAAGATCGTTGTAAAATGCCGTACAAGTGTTGTGTACCAAATTGTATTCAATATCCCCATATGCTTTTAAATTTTTAAAACCGTCAATTAAGCTTGAAGTGCCAAGTGAGTCTACATTTCAGAAAGGAACGGTAAATATAAGTGTAACCCACAATTTGAGCAAAACACAGATGGCCTACTGTCCTATTTATCAGCAAAACTTAAGTTGTTATCTCCAGATGATAAGATTGTTCTGTTACTCACATAGTAAAAAATGAGGTGTGGCCACCACACGACTTTCTTATACGTGTGAGCGTTTCAAACTACATATACAATTTTAAGAATTTTTTTATACAAAAATTATTCAGAATCCTATTCTAAGTACTTTCATTCCCTTAATAAATCGCTATAGAGTGCAAACTTTGCAAGAAAAAAAGTGCTACTCGCTAAGAGTAAAAGTGCTTCTTCCGGTCCGAATTTTGAAATTTCATGTATACAAAAAATATTGCAAATCCAACTCTAAATACTTTTGTACTCTTAATAAATATATATAGAATGCATAATTTACGACATATTTGCAAAAGATCGCTATTCGATAAGAGTAAAAGTGGTACTTCCGGTCCGAATTTTGAAATTTTTTTATACAAAAGATATTTAAAATTATTATTTAAATACTTTTATACTCGTAATGTATCTGCCTAGAAAGCATGACATGTGAGATATTCGCAAAAAAACTGATTTTCGATAAGAGTAAAAGACCTACTTCCGGTAGGAATTTCAAAAAACTTTTTAAGACAATTTGTCTCAAATTTAATTTTGAGTACATTTGAATTCTTATAAATTTGTTTAAACTTAGTAATTGACGAAATATTTGCAAATTTCGATCTTTTCACGGAAGTAAACTACTACTTCCGGTCTACCGATTTTACTGAAAAACTAATCAGATCTCAAGAGGGAGATTATATACGTAAATACAAAATTTGGAATAGGCTTGACCGCTACCGTGGTCACACACAAACATTTCTTAAAAACCACTTTTTTTGTTTTATGGGACTTCAAAACGTGAACATAACAAAAATCTCGAGGTCGAAAATTTTCGTCATCACAATACTTCCTTATACTACGTATAAGAAAGTAATAAAAAAGCCATCCATATTCTTTATTTAGTGATATGCCTGAAATAAAAATTACATACAACCACCACCCTGCACATACTAGCAGTCGTTAGTATTTTGTAATTGACACAGTGAATATGCTCAAATGCATTAGGAATAATTGGTTAAATATATATATGTATAAACTAAGAGTTTATATATTCAAGAATTGCTGGTGCACAATCTTGAAATGACATTAATCATCAAAATAACATGCCCCAATGTAAAGGAATGAAGCTGCACGGCAATTAATGTTTTTACTTTCTTATACGTAGTATAAGGAAGTATTGTGAAGACGAAAATTTTCGACCTCGAGATTTTTGCAGATGTCCACGTTTTAAAGTCCCCTGATACCAAAAAAGTGGTTTTTAAAAAATGTCTGTGTGTCTGTGACCACGATAGCGGTCAAACCGCTGTAGATATGTATTCCAAATTTTGTATTTACGTGTATAATCTCCCTCTTGAGATTTGATTAGTGTTTCAGTAAAATCGGTAGACCGGAAGTAGTAGTTTACTTCAGTGAAAGAATCGAATTTTGCAAATATTTCGTCAATTACTAAGTTTAAACAAATTTATAAAGAATTTAAATGTACTCAAAATTAAATTTGAGACAAATCGTCTTAAAAAAGTTTTTCGAAATTCCAACCGGAAGTAGGTCTTTTACTCTTATTGAAAATCAGTTTTTTGCGAATATCTCGTAAGTCATGCTTTCTAGGTAGGTACATTACCAGTATAAAAGTATTTAAATTATTTTAAATATCTTTTGTATAAAAAAAATTTCAAAATTCGGATCGGAAGTTTCATTTTTACTCATATCGAATAGCTGTTTTTGCAAATATGTTGTAAATTATGCATTCTATATATATTTATCAAGAGTACAAAAGTATTTTGAGTTGGATTTTCAATATTTTTTCTATACATAAAATGTCAAAATTAATATCGGAAGTAACACTTTTACTCTTGGCGAGTAGCACTTTTTTTCGAATATCTTGCAAAGTATGCATTCTATAGAGATTTATTAAGAAAATAGAAGTACTTAGAACAGGATTTTGTATCATTTTTGTATAAAAAAATTCTTAAAATTGTGTAATTTGCAACACTCATACGTACCTACAAGAAAATCGTGTGATAGCCACACCTCATTTTTATAGGTATTAAAAAGTTCATTCCAAGATCTAATAAATGTACAGGCTGTCCCAGAAATAAAAAGACGGAGTAGCAGGTATGTAAAATCCGAACAGAAACAGGCCCAAATATGCCGCAATAACGAAGAAATTAAAAATTTAATTTTCTGTTATTTTTTTAAATAAAAATATTACATTACGGACCTGGCACACGTAAGAATGCTCATTTGTAAATAGAAACGAACACGCATTCAAAGAAAAATATGCTTTTATTTGTATAAAACGGGAAAAAAATGTTAAATCATACTCATTCATAATAAAACATATTTTTTGCCGGATGCGTCTAAATAACGCAGATATGTATTCGATTGTTGACGCAGATGGGCGACTGACTCACTTTATTGCAGACAATAAAAGATTGTTTTTATTTTTAAAATAGGAAGGTTGTTGCCCTTTAACGTGTTTGTAGTCGGAAACCGCTGATTATTATTATTTTAGAATATTCAATAAATCCTAGTAAATATCAAAATGTAATTATTTTTTTCTAGCAGGTGTAAAAAGTAATTAATGGTGTGATATTTATTATGAAGTATCTGTTCCTCCTCCTTTTTTTAAAACAAGTAATATGGTGGGCCTGAAAAGGACTGATTGTGAAAGTGAAGCAGGTGGATATTTAGTCCAGGGTCGGCGTAAGGCCAATTAAATTCTTTATTATTTTTTTTCTGCCGTCTGCGCACGAATAAAGACTTGATATTTTGAGGGTATGTTTTTACACAATCTGGCTTCCGATTTTTGCTACTCCGTCTTTTTATTTCTGGAACACCCTGTATAGAGGTTATGGGAGAATACATTAAAAAATAAAGGTTGATGAAATTTTATTCGTATTGTTTTTCATACTGATACCGAGAATACATTTTTCCTCTACTTGTTCACCTTATTTCCCATTGCAAAGTATAAAAATAATAGCGAAATATATGCGTGAAAAAACGTAGCGAGAGACATACCTACCACCTCCAACGTTAGAGCTCAACTGATATTCGCTTCTGCGCAGTAAATAGCATAATAAGCAATTTTCGTAATTATTTATTTACTAATTAAATATTTGAATTTATGAAAAAGTAAAACAACTATCATTTTCTTACTTATGAAACCATTGTACTCATATTTTTTTAAAACTACAATATTTGCTATTATTGCAAGTAATAGTTGTTCTTCGAAAATTGCAGTGCCTATTTCATTATTTTTTTTTATCGAGCAAAATGACCGGAATCGCGTTTTCGAAACAACAGTTGTTTAATTTAAATTCTGGCCTACAACGTCATGTATTTTTTTACAACAAATAACAACTTTTGTAGGAACTAGAGTTGTTTCCAAACGCGCTTTTGAGGGAGTCCGCCTCTTAAAACACATTTTATCAAAATTGGGCACCAGTTAATTCTCTAGAAGACCTGACCAAGTGGATTCATTTACTAGGCGTTATTTTATAAGAAAAGCGTGGAATCAAGTGACTTCAGTACCAATTCAAAACTGTTTTCGTAAAGCTGGGTTCACGTATTCCAAAATTTCTCAGACTGATAGCGATTTTGATCCCGAAGATGAGCCACCTTTATCTACTACGGCAGAAATTTATAACATGCTTCACAATCTCAGCAAATGACGTTGATTTTGATAAATAAGCATTAGTTGATAAAAACTTGCCCCATGAAAATTAATATGTAGAAATGAGCGTTGCCATTGGTGAAATCTTGCAGCAAGAAGAATCTGATTCTAGTGAGGAAATGCTAGATAATGATGAAGAGGAAACAATCAAAACGTATAAGGATACAATACCAATTTTACACAGCATAAAACTGTTTACCTCCAAGTATGGCGATTGGATTTGCAATATTTTTTGTATACAGCAATAAATTCGTAAAATGTCTTGCCTAAAATGCAACATGGTAATCAATGAAAAATCCGACAAATTCATCAGGTGTGATGGTTGCAATAGAGCTGTACACATGAGTTGCTCGGAGCTGTCTGACAATGAGATCAAGTGTTTTGCACTGTGTCCCAGTGCTAGGCGTAGGGTAAAATATATTTGTAATGAGTGTGAACGGGGTGTGCACCAGATCCCTAAATTGATAGCTCTTGTAAATGACTTGAAAGAGGAAATAGAGATATGAAGGCCAAGTATGCGGATTTGAATATTGCTACTACTAATCCGCCTCTGAAGTCCTTAGATGTACTTTGTACTGAGGAGATTATTAACGAAATACAAGAACGAAATAAACGTTCGCAAAATATTATTGTATATGGCAGCTTGGAAGGGGGCAATACTAAGCAAGATCAGGTCGAGATGGACGTCGGTGTGGTACGGGGTCTGCTTGGAGAGGGGGGTGTTGCGTGTGAGGTGGTGAAGCCGGTCCGGATTGGGAAGTTTGACCACACTCAGCAGCAGCGTAAACGGCCGATCAGGGTGCGTCTCTCGTCTCCGGAAGATGTCCTTCAAATCCTGCGCAAATTCAAACAAATAAAAACTAAAACACAGTTTTCCCATCTGTCGATATCGCCAGACAGAACGCCGAAACAGGTAGCTTTCTTCAAATCTGTTAAAGCCCAGTTGAGTGTGCGCCTTGAGGCGGGAGAAAATAATTTGAAAATGAAGTACAAGAACGGTATCCCGACAATTGTGCAATCGGAAAACTAATCGCTCTCAATGGGCCAGTGACCCCCTTGAATATTTATTATCAGAATGTGAGAGGCTTGAACTCAAAAACACATATTTTCTATAATAATATTATTAACTTATCTTGTGATGTAGTACTAATCACTGAAACATGGCTTAATGATTCGGTGTTTAACAGTGAACTTCTTACCAACGATTATAATGTGATCCGTAAGGATAGGGACTTTGCAACTGTTGGTCGCACTAGGGGTGGGGGTGTCTTGATTGCTCTGCGACAGTATATCTCATTTAATATTGTAGATACGAGTCATATTGTTGGGCTGGTTCCTGTTATTGATCTGCTGATTTGTAAGTGTTTAATGAATGATACATACATGTTTATTGTTTTAGTATATATGCCTCCTGATGTGTCTACGGAAGACTTGGAAGTTTTTACCTCAGCTCTTGAAATTATATTACTTAATAAGCTCTTTATATTAATTGGGGATTTTAATCTTCCTAATTTATATTATCATACTCATCAACATTGTAGTCGAACTAATATCTTCAAGAATTTTATTGATGTTCTACACATTAAGCAGTATAATAATATAATTAATAGCGACGGCAGACTACTAGATTTAGTGTTCTCTAATATAGACTGTAATATCGAATTGCAGCAGTCTGAGTGTCCAGCTAGTCTTTAGATAATAATCTCTGTTTGGCAGTCTTCGTCAGGCAAGCGTTTCCCATCGGCTGATAATCTTCGATATGATTTTAAGAAAGCCGATTATATATCATTATATAGTCACTTGCTTGGCTGTGACTGGTTCTTTCTGAATGATTATACTGATGTCAATGATGCATTGGGTGCTTTCTACAGGGAATTATTCTCCATTCTGAATCTCTATGTGCCTCGCAAATCGAGACCCAATGTTAGTTACCCACCTTGGTTCTCATCTGAAATAATATCACACATTAAATGCAAAGACTACTATCATAGAAAATGGATTCAATCAAAAAGTGCGGTGTTCTATGATGAATTTAAGCGACTTAGGACCTTAGTAAAGAGAAAGATTAATGAAAGTTATACTGCATATCTATCAATAATGGAAGAGTCTATTAGAACTGACCCTTCGAAGCTTTGGGGTTTTTTCTCATCTAAGAGACGTACTACTAGGATACCTAATGTTCTATGTGATGAATATGGTAATACTTTCACGGAACCTAGTCACATTGTCATTGCTTTTGCGAACACCTCGGGTAGACTCCCTTCATCTACAGCATTTGCGGCCCCTGAGTCACATTACAACTCTCTGCCAAACTCCTTCTCATACGTAACTGAGGATGAGTTATTAGAATTACTCGCTGCCTTCCACAATAAAAGCACAGCAGGTGATGATCAGTTGCCTAGTTTTCTTGTCCGTGATTGCAGATACGTCCTTTCTCCTCCCTTAAGAATAATTATTAATTTATCTGTATCTTCGAACATCATCCCTGAACAATGGAAAATTACAAGAATTACCCCGGTTCATAAGAAGGGGGATCGTACATTATTGAGTAATTATAGGTCTAATATCTCTATTATTTCTAACTTTGCGAAATTGTATGAGAGGGTATTATACCGCAGTCTTCTTCATAGTACTCGATCCCTTATTTCGCCAGACCAACACTGATTCATCGCTGGTCGATCTATTCTTACCAATTTGGCCACTGTGTCTCAACACATTGGAGAATCTTTGGATAGGTGTGGTCAGATGGATGTAATTTACACCGATTTGTCGAAAGCTTTCGACTCGATTGATCATGAAATATTATTACATAAGATTGGTTCATTTGGTTCCTACTTCGATTAATCTGCTTAGATCTTATCTTTTTGAAAGAAAATGCTATGTCACCTATAACGGATACTCTACTAGCAACTTTCTTCTTACGTCTGGCATCCCTCAGGGATCCAACTTGGGACCGTTATTATTTGTCCTTTTCATTAATGACCTGCTCCTCCAAATTAACGGTCCTATTCTTGCGTATGCGGATGACATCAAAATATTTTCTCGGATTACATCAGCCCTAGATGCGCAGGCTCTTCAGACAAGTTTGGACATGTTGGCCATGTGGTGCGAGGAGTTTAGGCTTGGGTTGAATATCAACAAATGCTGTGTTGTTACGTATACACGTTCCTCTACACCTTTCTACTACTGTTACCAGGTAAATGATACCGCACTTGAACGAAAATTCGAAATCATGGACCTTGGTGTTGTTTTCGAGTCTTACTTTACCTTTCGAACACATATTGGGGCGGTCTGTTCTGGAGCCTTTAGATCACTTGGCTTTGTAATGCGGGTATCCAAATATTTTATGAATATTGCCTTGCTCAAATCCTTGTACTCCGCCTACGTTTTGAGTAAAATTGAATACGCTGCTCCGCGTTTTTGATGCCATTTGCGAGGTCTAACGCAATGAAACTGACTCCAGCATATCTTCTTGCCAGGGTGGGTAATGGGGATGGAGTTGGATTTATTCTTGTGAGGGTGTGGGGATTCTCAAATGAAACATTGAGTGGTTTATATATGTGTATGTTTATGTATGTGTATTATAATATATGTATATATTTACTGTTTTGTATAAATTTTCTCTGTTATTGGGTATAACCTGTTGGGAAAATAAAGAATTATTATTATTATCATACATGAAATTTCAAAATTCGGACCGGAAGTAGCACTTTTACTCTTAGCGAGTAGCACTTTTACTTTCTTATATGTAGTGTAAGGAAGTACTTATTGTGATGATGAAAATTTTCGACCTCCAGATTTTTGCAGATGTCCACGTTTTGATGTCCCCTGATACCGAAAAAGTGGTTTTTAAAAAATGTCTCTCTCTGTGTGTGTGTGTGTGCGCGTCTGTCTCTGTGTGTGACCACGATAGCGGTCAAACCGCTGTAGGTATAAATTCCAAATTTTATATTTACGAATATAATCTCCCTCTTGAGATCTGATTAAATTTTCAGTAAAATCGGCAGACCGGAAGTAGTAGTTTACTTCAGGGGGGGTTTTACTTGATCGGCGTATGCCACAAAATTAATTAAAATTAAAATTTACAATTATATTAAAAAATAGTTAAACCACAGCACTTTGAATTTTTTTCGTTTTATAGCGATATAAAGCTTACTGTGTTTAAAAAGTACTTTTTTGAATCGTGAGTACCTAGATATTTTTATTCTGAACACGACAATGTATTTACTTTACTTTCAAAATAACCCTGGTCTCCAAAAAATTACTTTGAAACCAATGAGAATGATCGCAATGTCCGCACTGATAAATGGCAAATAGGCAACACACAATTCAACCTCTTACTCACATTTTCGTAATGTCTAAGACCAGGTATATGGAAAGTATACCTGGTCGACTGTATTAAGCCGAACTTCATATAAACTGAGAGATCCTCAACTTTTTTTATTACCTTAGGTAAACGAATGCTTCATTCAGATATCGGCTTTATTTTCTAATTATTTTAATGATATTTGGGAGAATGTATTAGATATTAATTCTTCGTCTGTTGTTGTTTTTTAATAAAATGTAAATATATATATTTTATAATAAGCAGATGTTTTGGATTGTGGAATATTATATTCTTCCCAATCGGCATTGATGGAGTTGATTAGCAAAATTAAATTATAAACCATTTTGTCACAGGTAAGATTCGAACTAAATTTTATCACCAAATAAAGTTGTATTCATTTTTTCATACATAAGTTTAAGTATACATTAAACATATTTGTAAAAGAAAATACGTGCGGTTGGTATTTACAAGCAAATTTTAATATATTTCAGATATTTGTCGGTGTTCATTGATGTGTCTACTTCATTACACTCTTTTTCTGTTCCTTAATATTCTTCTCGCTTTCAAAATGTATTTTATTTTTTAAGGAGCAGTTTTCTTCGGCAATAAATATACATTATTATTATTAATTATGAAGTTGCACGACTTATTGTTATTTTTACATGTTGAAGCTTTTTAATAATTAGAACAATGTTTGTAGAAAACTAAAATCTGACAACAACAACTTTATGTCATTGTAAAATACGAACTTAGAGATTTTCCGGACTCTTCAAACTAAGATGCATTGGTTTTAGGCAGCAAGTTACACAAATTTCAGTTTTCTAGATGGTAAAAGCATTTATTTAAATATATGAGTTTGTTGTGCCTTCATGTTTTTGTTTTATTTATACTTTGTATTTTGACCACATGACATTTTTTAGATTTTTTTTTTTTTGTATATGTGAATAAGTAAAAGAGCATGGGCCAAACTAGCGCATAAGTCTAATTACAGCAGTTTATCAGGAGTGTCAGCAATTGTTGGATGGCGAGCGAAGAAAATGTTGTATGTAGGCGTAAAAAACAAATTTTGTTTAATTTGTGCAAAATTTGGTGAATCTAAGGATCACGTATGCTACAAAAATTGGTCTTCGTCGTCAACAGCCATGGAGTCGACAATTATTCCGGAAGGTTTTCGACATTCTGGTGAAATGCACGGTGTAATTTATGGTAGAATAATAGGGGATGGTGATAGCAGCGTTCTTAGAAAACTACGTGAGACGGCTCCTTACGGTCCCCAAAAAATTATTGAAAAAATTGAGTGCCGAAATCATATATTATGTAATTATATAAATACAATTAGCGACTGTTTGAAAAAACCTAAATTCAATTCGGACATAGGAAAATTAATAACAAAAAATTTACTAAGATTCAGAGCGGCCTTGACAAAAGCAATTGAACATTACAAAAGTTCGAACTTAACAATAACAAACCAGATAGTGAAACTGCAACGTGACATTATAAATGGATCAAGACATATTTTTGGTGAATACTCGGATTGTGCTTCTTACTTTTGTCAAGGATCTAAAGAAGGCGAGATCAATATGTTTGCAAAATTTCAGAATTTTAATATGTATGATAACTTTATTAACGCTTTAAATCGGCTCAGGCTAATAGTAGATCTTTAATAGGAAAGGTAGATGCTAACATTGTAGAATCTTTTAATTCAGTCATTGCAAAATTTGTAGGAGGTAAAAGATTGTATTATATTCAACGTAATTCTTACAATGCACGTTGCAAAGCGGCAGCAGTTTCATTTCATTTTTTGAAAATTTGTATTGGGTTTTTGTGAGGATTTTTGTGTTTTTGTAGGGTTTTTGTGTTTTTGCAGGGTTTTTGTGTCCTTGACATTTCACATAACCTGAAATTCAGATCAAAATTTACTAAAGTCCGTCTCAACCCCATTATGCAGTACAGGTTTAATAGGGATATTGCATCTCTTATTATCTTTAGTAGTCTCTTAATAACGCCATCTTTATATCCGGCTGCCTTGCTGAAGGTTCTATTATACAAAGTATATGGCTATTATGAGTAATCGTTGCTGTCAATTGTCAGTTTTTGCCGTAGTGTGTATACTTTTATATTGTCTTTAATTCACCTAATTAATTTCTGTTAAATCGTTGTTTTCTTTCTTAATTCGTGTTAAATCGTTGTTTCCTTTCTTAATCGTTCGTTTCTTTCTTAATTTCTCCTAAATCGTTCTTTTTAGCAAGCATATTATCTTTTTCAAGCATTTAAAAGTAAGTATGCATACCTATATCTATAATGTTGATAAACTTGATAACCATATTGTATTGCAGTATTCACTGTCATTATGGAGCTCCCAGGCAGAAAGCGACAGAAGGGAGAAAATTTTAGTCGTAACGAAAAGCAGATGATTATTAATGTGTATAAATATTTTAATACATCCATGAACGTGACCTCTGCTGTTCAAGAAGCAAGTAAAGCTTTATGTTGTTCAGAGCGAACCATATATAATGTAAAGCAGAGCTGGGCAATTACTTTCAAATAGTAATTAATTACAATTACAAAATACTTTTTCTTAAAAGGAATTAATTACAATTACAAAGTACAAGAGATTAAGAAAGGAATTTTTCTTCTAACTACAATTATAAATAAAATGTAATTGACAATTACTTTTCTAATTACAATTACAATTACATTTGTTTATAAAATCCGAGGAAGAACTTTTTTTCTGTTTTTAGTCTTTTGTTGTATATAATATACAAATCGGAACTTAAAATAGGAAATGGGAAAGAAATCCGAAATATATTCCAACCCACCTGTAGAAAAAATAACGTAATTTATTATATAAAAAACAAAACAAATAAAGCAACTATCCAAGTATAACATAAAATATGTGATTACAATAATTAGTAACGAAAAATTACACTATAAACTGGGAATGAAAATAAGGTAATTTAGGGTACATTACATACCCTGGGGTGATAATATTATTCTTATTGAAGAAGACCAAAAAAAAATTACTTGAAATTGAAATTTTCCGTAAAAATCAGTGGCTAGTTTTTAAAAAAAGGGCTGTAAAGGTAACATATACCTTAAATCAACTTATTTTCACCTTCGGAAAGTATTGAAATAAGTATCTTTTATTGTTACATTCAATATAAAATACTAAACATTTGGTATTGTTGGTTGGTTCAGTACAACTAACTTTTCAAAATTTGTGTCTGAGAAAGCATGTTTTTTGCTGCATGAAAATAATCGTTCGAGACGGGTGCTGAAGATGGTAGTGCAGTATTGTATTTAAAAAACCGTTGCTTAATGAGAGGGTAATTTTCTAGCATGGGAAAGTTTTGTCTTATATCATCCAGATACTGTAAAATTTCAAGATGAATCTTATTTTTATTTTCAGAAAATAATTCACACTCTGAAATAAGCAGTTGTTTAATATCATATTTAGATTACACAGACGTTGACTCGGCTAACGAAAACCAACGAAGTTTAAACTCAAGATGTGTAATTGCTCCTAAAAGTGCATAGGTATCCTCTAAAGTTAAAAGATGTTTAAATCTATTATGTAAACGTTTAATGGCACTTTGAAGTATTATATCTCCGCCACTTTTAAACTTCTATTTACTTAATTTATTTAGCCTATTATTAAGAGACACTAGACTAGGAAGAAGAACGCCATAAAAACCTTATATAATATTTAGGATCTGTGCTAAAAGTGCAGTGACTTCACAATATTCTTGCAGAGTAAGGAACTCGTATTCAGAAAAGCACGATATTTCTAATTTTAAAAAGAGGATAGGATCGAAGGGTATGCCCTAAATATGAGTTAATTGGAAAAGTAATTTGTAATTGGACTTTTAAAAAACTAAAAGTATTTAAATACAAATACTTCACGATTTTTCAGGCAATTACAATTACAAATTACTTGAAAAGGCAAAGGAATTAACTACTAATTAGAATTACTGATTTCTAAAGTAATTTGTAATTGCTAATTCCTTTTTGTAAAGTAATTGCCCAGCTCTGATGTAAAGAGGGAACAACAAATGGGTCAAATATCAAGTCCGAAGAAAGTACACACAAGAAAACATATACAAATAAATGATCGACTTCATTCATATGATGACGATATCCAGGCACTTATTCGACGTAAAGTGCATGGCTTTTTTATACAGAATATACCTCCTACATTAAATACTATTCTTGTTGCTGTTAATAATGATGACGATCTGCCTAACTTTGCACGAGCAACTCTTCACAGATTGCTACATGATATGGGTTTTGAATTTCAAAAAGTTGGACGAAAGAGTATTCTTATTGAAAGAGATGACATCATTAGGTGAAGACATAAATACTTGCGAGACATCAGGAAATTCAGAGACGAAGGTATAGTTTATCATTTAATTTGTTATACTTTTATGTTCATTACGTAATTCATTAATTGCTTGTGTTTGATTGTGATTGTTTTATTTTCAGGTAGAACTATAATATATACAGATGAATCATGGGTGAATGCAGGACAAACAGTAAATAAAAAATGGACTGACACCAGGGACGTATTTATAGCTTTTTGTTGGGGGGGGGGGGGGTTCTAACAACCGATTTTCGTTTTTATCCCCTATGCTGAAGTGAGTATAAACGTGTCTTGGTTTTGGGGTACCTATTTAAAAAAAATATATCACATGATTGAAAATTTATTAAAACTTAAGATATTTATTTTTACAAAATTAAGTTCATTCTCTTTCTTCTTTCAGCTAACTTATTTACAATTGCTGAGGAATCTAGTTCTATTGCCATATTTCGATGAATACTCATGAGCGCGAAGCCTGTAAGTCTCTCGTCTCCCATTCTATTCCTTAGATACGTTTTTAGCCATTTAAGTGTGGAAAAAGTACGTTCAGGAGTGGCAGTGGATACTGGGAGTGTTGCTAAGATTTGAAGAAGCTTCTTAATCGTTGAGAAAAAAATTTCATCACATTGATCCATAGCTTCTAATACACTAAGGGGCTTTTCCTGATTACACCACTGGTTGTGCCAAAGCTCATACTCGCTCACCAAAAGTTTTATTTCAACTTCACTAAGAAATATTTCTGCTAATCTTGCTATAGATTTCTTTGCTCTTTCAGTGTTTTGGGTCCGGTCAGGTAGGAGCAACTAAATTCCTGAAATTGTTTCTTCGTGAGGCTTAAAGCGAGCATCAAGCTCACTGACTACATGTTCGATAAATGGGTAAAATACATTTCGCCTATAGTAAACTTCAGCTGTGTCCCCTAATACATTACTGCGGTTCATTTGTCTTCCACTTACTCTTGGAACACTTATACCAGTTGCACTTAACATTTTTGCTTCCTCAAAAAGATTTGAGAATTCCCGTTCATCACGTAAGTTCTGCAAGGTGGTTTTTATTGTTTTTACATATCTGCAAGTGTTAGTTAAATCTACATTGACTTTTTGCTGGGTTCGGTTTAAGTTTGATGTATACGAGAAAATTTTCCTTAAAATTGTCAATGAAACTATGAACTGACTTGTGTTGCAAGTTCCGCCCTTCCAGACTCTTGAAAAACTTGAAGTGCTGCAAGTACTATAGAAAACATCTCAGCAAACCTTTCGACGGCTGTGTGTTTTTCCGTCCAATGTGTTTCACTAAGCGATATAAGCATTGAATGAGGCGCTCCAATCTCGTCCGCAGTTTTTTTTAGAAGGCCATCTCGAAGTGCCGATTGTCGAAAGAAGTTAATAATACTTTTAATAGTTCCGATGCAGTTTCGAATTGCAGAGATCTCGCATGAATGAGCCAAAACTAAGTTTAATGAGCTGCACAGTGTACGAACTGTGCTCTGGGATATTTGTCCATAATTATTGTTCTTACGCCTTTAAATCGTCCGCTCATCACAGCCCCATCATAGCCCTGACCAACTAAATTCTCTAAGTCTAATCCAAACGACTTAAGTCTTTCCATGATCGTCGAAGCTAAAGCTGATGCTGTAACATCATTATCGTGGACAAATTCAAGGGCATCTTCTCGAATAAGAGCCTTTCCAATAGAGCAGTCGACATAACAAAGACAAAGTGATAGCTGTTCATGACGCGATACGTCTTGAGTTTCGTCGGCAAGTACAGCAAAGAAACCTGACTGTTTAACTCTATTTATTAGTTGCTCTTGAATAGCACTTCCACACAATTCAATGAATTCATTTTGAATGATGGAGGATGTGTACATACCCCGAGTATGACTACTTTGAGGAAGTAAGTGAGTTTTAAGTACTTCGTCACCTGATCGCGCACGAAAACGAAGTAGTTCCATCATTAAGTTGAGGATATATAATACCGATTTCCCCTCAGAGGCAACTCCTGTCGTCCGCAAAATAAGATTGTGTCTACTATAGCACACAGCCTCTGTCTATTTTTTTCGGAAATTTTTTTATTTTGCACATTAAATGACTCTGTAACATCACCCGATTGACCTTCCATAACGCTTATGAAATTTCTTGCCCGTTCAACAGCATATTTATGATACTTTCTATTTCGATGATGTTCGATCTTTTCGAGAGCTTTTTTCCAGTTATGAAATGGCTTTGTGACAAAAGCTTCAAGTTTTTGATCACCTTGACCACCTTCGGTCTGTCCAAACAAAACGCACATTTTGCAAAGTGATCCTTGTGATATATTTAAATAACCATGGGTTCTTTTGGGTCCAATGACGTTGAAAACAAAGATTTCTTTTACCACTGATGGAAAACTTAAAAGTCTCTGAAGGGGTCCAAGTTTCTTTCAAAGCTTTTAATTTTTTTTCATCATTTATTGGTTTTTTTGACAAATATTTGCCAATATCGTACTCATCTTCCTTTATAACAAACTCTAGACTAGCTAAGACACACTAAGGAATGTCAACTATTGTCAACCGTCGCTCGACGACGTAGAAATTCTTCTATAAATGTAATGTTGCCGACTTGCCGGTATTGCATACAGAATTTATACGCACTTGGTGGGCACTGCTGCAAAAGTACATTGAAATTCAGTATATTTATTTTAAGTTTTTTAGATCTAATAATAATTGTATTCAATGTAATTCTAATACCGCAGAAGAATGATGATAATTCTGGGCGGTTCGATTGGGGGGGGGGGGGGGTTGAACCCCCTAACCCCCCCCCCCCCCTTATATACGTCCATGACTGACACTACTGTTCAAAGCAGTCGACAAGCCTTTACACAAGGACTCAGCACTGGTTTAAGATCACCAAGTGGTCTTGAGCCTCGATTTGCATTACTTCATGCTGGAGGCGAGCAAGGTTTTGTTGTTGGTGCTGAATGTACATTTCTTTGTAAGAAAAATACTGCTGATGTTCATAGCGAAATGGATGCAGATACATATGAAGATTGGTTCAATAATAAATTGGTTCCAAATATACCAGACAACTTGGTTGTTATTCTCGATAATGCCTCATATCATACGAGGAAATTAGAAAAGGTTCCAACAGTAGCACGGAGAAAAGACCAAATTATTGAATGGCTTACCGAGAAGAATATACCACTAGATAACGACATGTTAAAAAGAGATTTACTGGCTTGTGTGTCAGAGGTTAGGTCTCAGTATGACAAAAACAAAATTGATGAATTTGCAAATAATAAAGGGCTTCCACCTTATCATTGCGAATTAAACCCAATTGAAATGGTGTGGGCACAAGTTAAGCACTATGTTAAAATGCACAATACGACATTCAAACAAAGAGATATTGAACAATTAATTATGGAGGGTTATCAGAATGTAACCATAAACAACTGGAAAAACTACATTGGCCACGTAAAAGACATCGAAAGCAAAATGTGGATAGTAGATAACTTGCAAGACGATGTTGAAGAGTTCATAATTAATTCATCATCAGATCAGGATTCTTTCAGTGATTGAAGAAAAATAAAGCAATATGTGCATCTACTCCTTTGTATGGTCGTGGTTAGTGTTTTCATAAATGTTATCACGTATTTATTACAACACTCAAAACTAATTTTAAGTTATTTAAATTAAGTATACTATTATGTAGTATTAGCTTGTTCTTATAAATGGGAAAGTATATTTTTGAGGAATTTGTGTCTTTAAATGTATAATGGAATGAATGTACAATAAGACTATATAAGTCATGTAACAAATTAAAAAATAAAAGTATAGGTATGTGTATGTGTGGTTATTGTTATTCTTTTTTAAATATGTATTATTGAAGTTGCTTTCATAAATGGAAAAGTCTTTCTATGAAAAATAAATTTGTAATTAACTTTGTCTTTGTCTAAATTTATTATTTATCTTAATCTACTATCCACTGATAGTAGATTAAGATGTCATTATTCAGTAACGAAGAAAATTGTATACCTTAGGTATTTGTTTGAAATATTAGTTTATTTACTATAGCATACTATATTCAGTTAGATTTTAAATAAATTTCTACAATTACAAATATCATGCTGTAACTAATCCAACTTCCCATATATTGTTTCCTTTTAGTGTTTCATGTTACTATTAATTTTTTGTATGCATCACTTGAACGACAAACAGTCGTCGATTGCAAATAATGTCAGATAATGAACCGGAACTGTAACGACATTTACATATTACTAATGACTAGGTATAGCAACATTTTGTTGGCATTCATATTCGTCTAATTACTACATAATCTAATAATTTCTGCAGTTTGGCTTACTGAATGTTCGTTTTTGATTTTAGGAAAGTCTTATGATGATAAATGATGGATGGCTGAGTTGGACAAAAAGCAAATTGGTTATATTACTAGTTCTATTGTTATAGAAGAGATTCCTTTCAAAGATGATGAAGATGGATTCCATGGGTGGAAAACCATTGACCCCGTTGCTGTTAACATGGCGCAAAAAAATGAAAATTCTGATACTGTTGAAACTACTGTTTCTGAGCCTGAGGGCAACAGTAACAGCGACTTAATTTCTACTAACATACAATATGGGAGTGGAAGGGAAATTACAATAATTACTTACGAAAACGAAAATAGTGAAAATACAGCTGGGGATGAGGTTGAGTACCACTACTTACCTGATACTGAAACTCAAGCTGAAACCGATACAACTTCTGATGGTGACTTGTGGGGTAGAATATGACAAAAAGGACAAAAGAAAAACCAAAACACTCCAAAGCATAAGCACAGCGGTGTGACAAAAAGAGGGCTGAAATATTTTGGTGGAGGGCAAAGCAAAGGTGCTGAATGGGAATATGTTGTTCGACTGCCAAATAATAAAGCACGGTGTAAATTTTGCAACTATGAAGTCAGTTGTAAAGTGGAAAGAATTAGGCATCACATGGAAAAGTGCAGCAAGTTTATTGAAAATAATAATTCTAAGGCTATTAAGAATATTGAGATAGAGGAAAATAGTTCGGTACGAGACCAACACCAATGTTCAAATGTATTAACAGTAACAGCAGTTATTAAAAGAAAGAACAATGATAATGATACAGACAAATTCAAATTAACACTTCAATCAACAGGATCAGAAACAACAAAATCAGGTCAATCAGATTCGATGGTGTCATTGGTGTCAGAGTCAGAGACAGAATCAATGACATTAAAGTCCAGTTTTCAAAATCAACAATTCAAAAGACAAAAAGCTTCGAACTTAGATCAGTTTATTGTAAAAACGACTAAAAAACAACATCACGATATTGATCTCAAAGTAGCAGCATTTTTTCTACTCGTGCAATATTCCGTTTGCAACTGTTGAAAATCCCTGTTTCTTAAAAATTGTCAGTACTTTACGACCAGGTCATGTAACGCCTAACAGAAAGCGGCTCTCAGATTCATTGTTGGATGAAGTTTATGATATCTATGAAAAGAAAATGGCAGAAATATTGTTCGAAAAAGAAAGCAACCGTCCTATTACTCTTATGCTTGATGTATGGTCTAGCTGCAAAAATGATCCAATACTAGCTTGTAACGTACATACCGGTAAAAGTTCCATGTTGCCATCAAAAGATTGCTGCTCAGATAAAAAAAAAACCGCCGAGTATCACATGCAGATCGCAGAATAAAATATAAAATTGTGTAAGGAAAAGTTTAATCGAGAAATATTTGCTATCGTAACTGATAATGAAAACAAGATGAAAAGTTTCAGAAAACAACTCAGCGAAAAATATCCTGATATACTAACATACGGTTGCAGTGCACATTATCTAAACATATTAGAAAAGGCTGTATCACCTCGCACAGTTTTAAAACACCTAATAGAAATCCAAACATACATAAGAAATCATCACCAACCGCACGGGCTATTAAAAGAAAAAAAAGGACTTATGCCGCAAATTCCGAACGACACACGATGGAATTCCCAAATTGCATGTGTACGCACTTTTAATTCAAATTACCTTATATACAGGGACATTAGCCGTTTTTTGTTGTTGGACCTGGTTAGTAATGGTTCAAACGGGTTCAAACTCTTACATTTTCGTGTTAAAGCTATGACGTCATCAGTGATTTGTGTTCGAACCTTTTGCCTATGGTTCGAACCTATTCTGCGCATGTATTCGTAGTGTAATCCAATATGGCGTAAACTATCAAATGAAAAACAAGAATAAACACACAATAAACAATTGCTGGGTGCAACGACATATTGGTGAAATGGAAATGCATAGTGTTCAGCTAGGCGATGTAATCGTCACCGTGGACGATGAAACATATAATTTATTAAAAGGTGAAACAGGTAATAAACTGAAGGAATACGTATACTAAGAATAATTTTTTAGACCCAAGGTACGCAGAAAGTTATCTAAAGCTGGTAAAAGCCCAATTGTGTGTAGTTGATAATTCGGCACGTTATGGAGAACTTCCAAGAAACAAACAACAGAAGATCATGTAGCAACACTGAAATTCCTAGAATTAAGAAAAAAATATAATAAACAATTCGCAAACAAAAAAACTTGCAAGAATACGTTGTGGACTAATATAGCAGAAGAAATGAACAATGAAAATTGTTTTGTAGGAAGTGGTATTAAAGGCCGAGAGAAGGTTCGACAAAAGTTTGCCAACCTCCAGAAAGCTTTCATTAAACTCAATGATAGAAGACGAAAAACTGGTGAGGGGAAAGTAGCAAATTCTCCTTATTATGAAGAAATGTTGGATGTCTTAAGTGATACGGATAAAGTAAATTCAGTTTTAATTTTGGATACGATTTCAAGCACAAAAAAGACTGACGATCAATATGAAACAACCACAGGTGATGAACAAGAAATTAGTGATGATGCCTTAGAAGTAAATACTCTTCCTAATAGTGAAACTGAAGCAAATGAGTCAGTTGGTCGAAAAAAGCAATATAGATTTTCATCAATAAAGAGTACTTTAAAGCCAAAACCAACTAGAACGTCATTAATTGAGCGCTTATTAGAGGAACAAAGACAAGACAGAGATGATAGAAAAAAAGAAACTGCAGCCCTGATGGAAACGTTCCAAAAAGAAAATGACCAGAGACATGAGCAGATGATGGTATTAATCGAAAAAGTTGGGAGTAATGAAACAAAAAAGGGGAAAAAAGGAAATACCATGAAAGTGATGACAGTGACTAACGTTTCTTGCAACAATTTTCTCTTATATTTTTCATTTGTTATTTATTAATCGTGTAATGCATATAACAAAATAAGCTTCTGTCTGTAAAGTGTGAAATTATTTGAACAATAGTTAATAAATTACCTAAAAATGTTCTTAGTACCTTTTATTCATTATTAGGAGGTCAAATACCTCTCACACTTATTATATAATGTAATGTTATACTTTTTCGTCGATGATTGGCAAATTAACATTATCAACAATAAAAGTCTAGTACCTAACCTAGTACATTAAAAAATAAGTTCGAACCGAAGGTTTAAACTCCTTCATTTTCTTCGCAAGTCAATTTATGACGTCATCTTTGAACTCGGTTTGAACTAATGAACGAACCAGGCCAAAAATGGTGCAACAACAAAAAACGGTTGTGACTGTTGTTTCCGAGGTTGTTCCTTAGTAGGGTTTTTATTTTGTTTAACATAGATAAGTAAAATGTAGGTGATCCTAGATTTTTTATTGATATTTGTCACTGTGGTACGAATTTGTTTTTTAATAAAACAATTTTCAAATTAAATTAAGGCAGTTAATTATTTCTGTACGAGATCTTGACACAAAAACCCACTGGGTCTTTGTCAATACTGATGGTGGGTTTTTGTGTCAAAAACCCACTGGGTTTTTGAAATGGGTTTTTGTGTGTGCCAACCCTGCCTTTTCTCCTATATAGTGGATATAAAAGGCAATCATACCTGGCATTCCTGTCGCAGCAGAAGACATATGGTGTTCGTAATATTCTTTCGAGGCCATGTGGATTTTGCAAAAAGGGCACTGCACCAGTTCTGGAATTGCGTAAAAAGCACATTCTTTAAATTACAATTAGATGCAAAACTGACAATTGATACAAAAATCATAGAATATCATTGATATTAAAGCATGGAACGATTTTTATATAATGAAAACAATTAACAGCTTACGATGAACAATGAAAAGAGAAAGATTTGTATGCCCGTTCCTTATTTCCAAAATTGTCGCTTTTTCCAAACTTTTCTATTCATCCAAATTCTCCACTATTTTTTTGTAATATTAGTTATATTTTGGACAATGAGATACAGGGGTTTGATTGTAATATGAATGTAAATCTTCAGTTTCTGTATTAAATATTATAACTACAGACCGGACACGAAGCTTGATGAATCATCGCCCATGGGCGCACTATTGAAATGTTGTATATTTAAAGAGGTTTTAATTTTATTTATATAATTGGATAACAAGTGGGTGGTGATCTATAAAATACAAAATACGTTATTTTTTGGTCATTTTGTAGTTCAAGTCGAGTAAAGGAGTATTAATATTTACTAGCAATACTATCTCAAGGTTCTCTTCTGTAAGATTTGTTCTCTTTGAATGAAGTACATCCTTGTACATAGAAAACGTCCTTTCTAAATCGCAGCTGGTTATAGGTGTGTACTGGAAATATTCTTTTATTTCAGCGTATTTAGCAGTTAGGCTTTGTGTCATTGTCCCCATACACAATTGCCGCAATGTGGTTAATCCATCTTTTAATTTGAGATTTCATTTTTCAAAATATGTGATTAGTTTAGGCAAATTTCCAAACTGTTCCTGAAGGAATAACAACTGATGTTTTAAATTTGGGATTTGTGTTAGTTCCTTGCACTTAGCAATACTTTGAGCACCGTCATTTAAACATGTAACGAAATTTTGTAAATTCTCTGCATAAAAACTAGTAGCTTCCAACCACGCTTCCCATCTAGTTATTACTGGCGAGGGAGCCAGTGACAAAGATGGAAGTTTTTCCCTGTAAAGAGCTACTCTCGATGGTGATTTTCTGAAAACTTTGTTAAAAGCGGTTGCAAGGCTATCAACTTCCGGATACCTGTCTCTGATATATTCACAGATTCTGCGGAAAGCATGTGCTACACAAGTAATATGCAGCATATAAGGATATGTTTCCTTTAATAGTCTTGCCTGGTTTTAACATATATGCGGCACTATCACTATCAAATAGAAGTATTTTTCCCTGTACCAGTCGTCCGAATGAAGCATTTTGTGCAAATTCTCGTCAATGGTTGTAGCAACTGTTTCCGCATCAACATTTATGGAATAGTTAGATATAGTACACCAGCTACAACATTTACCACACAGCGTCCTAATATATCGACAGTTTCGTCGGCACTTTTCCATAGGTACTGATTTGAAAGATGTCTTCTAATGCATTCTACTGTTTTCGTGAATCACTTAGAAACACAATATTTGCGTTAGGTAGATTCATCAGGAACATTTCGACCAGTATATTTCTGGAGAAATGTTTTGAAAGTGAGATTGGTCAAGTTTATTTAATGGGATATTAGCCGCCATTAAAAGCTTCACAGAGTTCTTCGTTAAAATTATCAGCTTTAAACGGGTCCAATTCCTGTTTTAGCGGTGCTCAGTAACGTTGTACGTGCGATTTTGGGCATTCTGTAACGATATTTGACAGACTTTGCAATAAATTTCAGAATCATTGACAATGGAGGACATACAATCAGAATGACCCTTATCCAACTCGCCATTGTTTCACTTCTCGACGTTCTTCCATATCATAGTAACATAAACAATGTTCTAGATCTAAATAAATGATAACTAAAAATGTATGCGTATGTTATTGAAACTTAACAAAATCCAGTGCGCGCTTACGTCAAGATAATTGGGAGAAGTAGATTCAATGAAACGGTATTAAACAGGAACTATTAAAAAAATTACGAAGTTAAAACAATGGAAAAAACGAAACTAACATATGTAAGTATGAATAGATATATACATATATAACTTTATTTATCTTACGAAATATAAGGTAAATATAATAAATTTTAAAAACACCTCAAGCTTCTTCCTACGCCGATGAAGAAAGGAATTTACCAGTTAAATGGGCTTTTGTTGTTGTCGTTTTCCGGACGTAAACAGATGTTGCAGTTCACCATATGAATAGTGCTATTCAATAACTGCGTGTTGTTTATATTATTTCTTTGCTCCGTCGTAATTTAAACCTGGCACGTCCGGTGTATAGTTATAAGAGTATTAGTTTCAAATTTTGTGGGGGGCGGGGGGTGTTAATCATTAATCTTGGATTGAAGACCATGTCTGAACAGTTAGTATATCTTATAATTATCTTATTATTTAGTAAAGTATGATTTTTACTAAAGGAACAGATCATTTCCTAAATATATATGAATCTGACAAATTAACAGAAAAATATGGCCATGTGGTTCTTGGACTTCCCCCATATCATTGTATATTCAAACTGATTGTAATGGAAAATGTTAAGTTGAACTATATATGTACTGACAGGTGTAATACGCTTCTAGAACATCAGATAACCCAATAACTACTTTAAACAACTACTTTCTTAACATATTCATCAATGTAATTAATTCTATTCATTTGATATTTAATAAAATAAAGATAATGCCTTTTAAAGTACTAAATTCTAACACAAATATAAAAATAAAATATGTACAATACCTTCAAGTGAAAATTTTCCATCTGTATCCTCAACGCAAGTGGTTTTATGTTGGGTCAAATGCAATTTCGAGCTGAATCCAAAACAGCAAAATGTGCAGGCAAATATCTCCTTAGTAGTTTGCTTCGTACTGATATCAAAATTCAGTCTGACAATTTTATTCAAGTTGTTTCCGTATTCCTCACCAAAATACACCAGTAATTCTTCACCGGCTTGGATTGGACGAGTGCTTTGATAATATATTGATATGGGGGTATGGTATGCGTATCCCCTTTAAAAAGCACTTGCATACGATACGGTAAGTACCGTTTAGAATTTCTTGTAATTATTTGATAAATTGAAATTTATTTTAAATATTTAATTGCCTCCGGCTAGCTATGTTGGTTGCCTACCTATAAGGTGGGTAACGTATTTTATTAAAATAGCATGAAGCTCTGTTTTAAACCATGTGAAAGTTACGTATTAATAAAATTAAAATTGTGTTTTAGTTTATTTGACTGCTCCCTGTATATTAGAACTAATCTTTGAATTATTTAAATATTTGACTAATCGTGGAACGGTTCAATTCTATTTCTAGTGTTGGTATTACTCTCATAACCAACATGCATAGACGCTAACTAAGTCCGCGCGTTTTCACGTTCAAGTCTTTATATCAACAGACGAAAACAATCTGATATTTTCACGTCGTCGTGATTTTTAAGTATGAATAGGCTTAATCTCATTAATGGGTCGTTAAAAAGGATTCGGTTATTGAACCTGAGGAAAAGTACACGACTTACTTCTATGTTATATCTTCCTCCAAAGTGGTTCCACAGGACGTTCTCGGAGAATCTACTAATATAACAAATGTACGATCGAGCATGCTTTTTTAAAACAGCTGTTCGGTCAAGGTTGAGGATGATGTAACTGGGTCAAATGAAAACAGGTATTTTTTTGATTAGGTATGCTCTTTATTATTATTGAATTGAGTGTAACTTTATATTTACAGTTTAAAACATCTTTATCAAGAATGTCTTTAGGCATAATCTTTACTTGGAATATCATGAACAAATTACTCTACGCAAGTCATATTAGGCATACACATAACAATATTTAATCTGTCTACTTTACTAATGGTAAACAATTGGATTCAACATTGGATTTCTAAATATGATTATCTGACTCTTCGTCTCTTAAAATAAACTAATGTGACACGTAAGTTTTAAACTTAGATCGTTGTCTAATTTAAAATGCATGAATGGTATTTGAATTATAGGTTAACTATTTAATTATCCGGCTATTATGTACTATTTACAACGGGCTACGTTAGAAATGAACGTTTAGTCTTGGTAAAAAAACTCGGATTACACTTAAGTCTGACTTGATTATCAGTCATTTACAAGTTTATCTTGGTTCCTTCTAATGAACGTGAAATTATACAATTGTCACTTTACATACTGTTCTTGTTTGTTTAACTTTAAGTTCGCTGGATGGAAAGAATGCAGGTGCTGCTGTCGTTCTTGAAGGGGGCTCCACAGATGTTCGTAGTTGAAGGAACGTCTTGATCCTCCGGTTTGATTCTCTTGATAGGCAGCCCTGGTTTATCTTCTTGGCTGCACCTTGTTCTGATGTGTTGACTCGTTGTAGATGGCCGGACACAGGTTCGTATTTTTTCAAATATATTTGAATTGTTGTTTGGTTAACTCCCTGGTAGTTGAAGTTAATATCCTTGTTGATTATTTCTTTCTTTCCAGTACGTTATTTGCATCCTTGGTTTTTCCAATATCGAAAACACAGGATGGACTTCAATGTTTGTAGTCCCACTAGTTCGCACTTTGTATGAAGAATACCGCACGTTGATACACAGATGTGGGGTGTTCGCGAATATTTAGACCAACCTCACTGGTTGCTTTATTAAGAAGGAATCCCTTTTAAATCAAGGTACTGTCCTTTTCTACTTTCCCATGTTTGTATGGTGGTTGTCAAGGCAACCAACAAAATTCAATCAAGTCAACAACCATCCGTTCATTTCAAAAGGCAAACCCTATTGTTTCGCGATTTTATTGCATTCATAAAGTCTTTTGAAATTTATTTCTACTATATACAACCTTAGAATTCTAGTTTTTGACAATTAAACGCGCATTACAAAAGTTTAATAGTAGCGCGTTTGATTTTCTTAGTACAGTTCTGCTCATAAAAATATTATTTTTTATAATTTTTGATTTGCCTAACAACATACTCAATATGTGTATCTCTAATGCAACGGCGTTTACAATGGTTCTCTTAACATTTAATTACATCGTTTCTTTCTTTCTTTTCCGTTTCTTTTTACCAGACAAAAATTCATTTATAAAAATTAAAATTATTTAAGGGTGACTTTTGACAACCTATATTCAAACATGTGGTGAAATCTTAATAATGCTCATGCCCTGTTTGTACAGTACTTGAATATGTAAAGGGCTTTTGGTTCAATATGTGTGTACCCAAAAGTTTGTTTCTTTACTGAATTAAAGTTATATTTGATCTGATAAAGACATTTATCGCCAACGTCCATTCGTTCCATTTCAGGATGCTAACAAAATTTACACTGTTATTAAACTTCCAATTGTTTATAAGAACCTATAGTACATCAAGTATGGATATTGAAGTATCCCTATTAATTTGCAAATTTAACAATTTTAGTCGATTTTTATTATAAATCATACTTTTGCAATGGCCATATTTGTCGACCCAAAGTAAACATTTTTATAAGTAAACCAATGAGCAGGATACAAATGTTCTATATCTTTGTTATGTGTAATGCGAGTCTGCGCACATTGTATGCGCATTTGACCTTAATTATATGCCCAATTCAATAATAATTATTTTAACTACAATGTACAAGGGTTCGTCCAAAAGTGAATCTTTTAAAACATGAACGAAAATCTAAATAATCATATTTTACATATTTGACTGGTCGTGGCTAAGATACAAGACCAGTTCAATATATTACCTTCACATTGAAAGACACACAGGTTTCGTTCAGAAGTTATCCTGGTTGGATTGACGTACTGCATCCAATTCATATACTTCGATTTATTTTTGACCAAAACAAATTTCTCTCCTTTCATTTCCCAGGGACATTCTGTTGCAACGAGTCCAGTGAGAGGACCGAATTTTACACCTTCAGGAATAATTCTCAAAGCATATATTCCAATTTGTCTTGAATTTCTAAAATATCATTTGGTATATCGTCCCGGGCTCCTTTATCTGCACTATTCAAAATATTCTTGTTTAAAATATGCACAAGCATGCCACATTCAATACAATAGCCTTCGTAATATGCTTCACAATTTTCACAATCTGTTGGCCAAATTTAAATTGATTAAGAATCATAATATTTACTATCACTTCACGATGAAATTTAATTAATATTTAATTTAATACTGTCACTTTTTTTCAAAATAGCTAATACTGTCATTGTCCTTCGCCATCCATATGTAATATGGATAGCAAAGGACAGTGAAGATTTAATTGACAGTTAAAATAGCCTAAACCTTAGTATTTGAGACATAAAAGAGGTTTGAAAATAAAATATTACAGCTTGATATTTGTAATGGAACGATATTGTCTTTTCACTAAACAGTATAGATACTAAAAACATTTCAACTTCTCTGTGTTAGGATGTATGTGGTTGCAAATATACATGTGTATATTAATTATGTCAAAAAAATAATGTTGATGGATATGGTCATGATAAAATTTGTATTTAATGTTACTGACCATAGCGTTTTGGATTACGACTGCAACAAATTACAATGAACTACTTTTAATATGCATTTACTTACATAGTAGTCCATTATCAAATTCAATTTTAATATCGGCATTGATTCGTTCTTCTACTTTAACATTATCATATTGTATGTCAGTCACTTCAAATGAAGCCAATTCTGTTTCAATATTGTTCAAACGTGTGAACTCTTCATATCCCTTTATTTTTCCATGCCAAACGGGCCCTTGTAATTCAGTATTTTCCGGAGTAATGGTAGTTTCAGAGATATACACTTTATCCTCTACAAAATAGTCTTCATGGCAGTTTTCTTCCTTTACACTAACACCCTTATTCTGTAACTTGATCGTTACGATCGTTACGCATTATCGAACGCATTTCACCCAAAAATCGATATGGTCGAAAATTCGTATTCTCTACTTGTTCGATCGTTATGGAATCGTTGGAAAGTCGTTATGAAGTTGTATTCGTATTCCATTACGACTAGTAAACCGGCGTAGGGCGCACTTGCTTAAAACGATATCTAGATGCATAATTTTAAATCACGTTTGTCGAACGAATCTAAAATTTCTCATAAATTTTGTCCCTTTCAAAATCCTGTACGGATATCCTCTTCATGTATTCCCGATTTTGAAATACAGTATGACTTTTAATACTTGAGATGTGTTTGAATTTACCGCCACAGATATTTTTTCAAGGGTTGGTAACACTTACTTTGTGTCTGACATAATATACAACTTAATTTTATATCAGGCGCACGATACACTTATACCGGTATTCTCACTTTAGTTGTCAATGACGTCATTGAGGAGCAAGTCAGATTGACAGTTCTCATATGGGCTACATCATGGCTACATTTTGACTCAGTTTCAAGTTGTTTTATCGTTTTTTTAAGTAATACTCTATTTAATATGCCAGGATGTGCTGTATACGGATGCCGTAATTACAGTCGAAAAAGTAGAGATAGCCACATTAAATATTACAAGTTTCCCAAAAAAGAGACGGTACGAAATGTATGGTTAATTGCGTGTAAAAGGCAGGATTTAATAAATTTGAAAAATGGTATTTTCACAAATTAATAATATAAGCAATTATTGAAGTACTCAGGCAAAGTGATATTTTTGAATGCAGTCATAACTACTAAGATGTTTTAACTTTTTTTGTATGTGTTTGAATTACGTTTTCAATACACAATGCAAAACAGTTTATTTTGTGAGTTCATTGTTAGACTATGTTATCGAGAGGCTATGCATTAATGATCTGTGTAAATATAAACTGAAAATTGTAATTGAAGTATAAATAAATGTTTCATTTAGTGAATAAAATCATTTCCAAAATGTAAATATAGATATTTATTTATCATATATGTATTTTGAAGCATATACCTAATATTTTCTTTTGCACACATGTAAATACTATTTAGTTAATCCCATAGTTCTGATGTATTCGATATTGGTAATGTACAGCTACATCACTTTTAATAGAAGGGTCTTGGGTAATGGAAGAGAAGATAAACCAACATTTGAATGAAGCAAATACAACTTCGCTGGAGTTATGTTTAATATACTTATTTTACAAGTATGTTTTCAATAATTATAAATTACCCACTGAAATACATAAAACTAACTTCAAGCCATAAATTAATCTTGATTCTAGATTAAACAATTGTAGTAGTCACGTATTTCAAAATTTTACCTAATAATATTAAGTTAAAATAAAATTGTCAAACTTAAATTTTATCATTATCATGTATAACAAAATTTTTAATTTGAAGAGATTTTATAAGATTGTTTTTGTGTTTGATAAAAATACTATATTTGAACAGAATACAAATGTTTATAAAATGCAGATAATGTATTATATGTTGCTTAAGAAAGATACCATGGGAGTTAAGGATAAATGTTTGTAGAAGGTACGAATTCTAATTATGGTAGCTAATATAAAAAACGACTTTGATAGTTTAAGAAGTTTATTTCAATTCAGTTTGACTCAATGCTTCTAAAACTATTGAAGAAAATGCTATACAATTCTGTATAAAATTAAAATCCAAATACTATTCTCACTCCTTGCGTTAACGAAAAGCAGCCTGAAATAGTTCACAATAAATTAAAAATTCTTAATAAGCATAAACACTACGTATGTTGCTACAATGTATAGAGTACCACAAAATACTGTATGAATGTTCGCAGATGTACAAATGTGTTGCTCATAATGTGACAGTCTTGGAAAAGGTACTAAATCAAATAATTCACTTTCATAGGTGGTCAGTAAGCAGTCAGTGTATGTCGATGTTTCACACATTTTACTGCTCGATCTTAATTACTTTGATCATCTGTGTATGTTTTATAAAAGCATCTATTTCTTGCTTTTTAAAGATTTTCAATTGTCTTTTCTTTAAATCTGGGAACTGCATCAGAATTTAAATCTCTGTATGATTTACTGGAAAATTGCAGTAATTCTTGTTGGAGTTGGAGTGATGTAATGAAAACATGATTGCTTAAAATGAAAGGAACAGATACATGCTACAATAAGTTGATTTTTTTATTATGAACAATGATAAAATCAGATTTCAGGAAATACTATTCTTCAAATTTATTAAATCCTGCCTTTTACACTCAATTAACCACACATTTCGTATCGTCCCTTCCTTGGGAAACCTCTAATATTTAATCTGACTATCTCTACTTCTTCGATTGCATTCACGACAACCGTATATAACACAACTAGGCATATTAAATGGAATATAATTTAAAAAAACGATAAAACAACTTAAAACTGTGTCAAAAATGAGAACTGTCAATCTGACTTGCTCCTCAATGACGTCATTGACAGCTAAAGTGAGCATACCGGTATAAGTGTATCGTGGGCAAATGCAAATGGCGAAAAAGTCAAAGCAAAACAACTTGGTAAGTATATACGCGAATTGTTTTACCGATCGACCGTATATGTCCAACGAAGAGACATCTCGCGGGCTTAGTTAAGAATTAATAAACTGTCTGAACCCGGCCGTAAGCGATAACAACCCGTGTAGTAAACAACTGTCGTTATGCAGTGCTAAAAATTTGTGTGTGAATGAATATTGTTGTAAAATATATTTTACTTTGATTTTAATTTTAATTAGACAAAATAAGTATGGATCATGTTTTATTATTGGTATTGGCAAATATTGATGAATTTTAAAATAAATTTAAAGAAGATTTTTTTGTTAAAGTAATATGTATTTTAGGAACAATTATATAGAAAATAGGTATTTAAAAGATACAAGTAATCCCTTCCAATTATCTGAAAATAATTTTATTAATTTGTTTAGATTAAATAAACAATTGGCGGACAATTTAGTTAATATAGGTACTGTATTTCACAAAGAATATCTGCTGTTCCAATGTTTTAAAAATATTAACGACGATATACCATAAACCATATCACCACCAGGAACTCTCTAGAGAGATACATAGGATTATTGAAAACGAGGTGTCTGTACGTCAACAAATACTTCACTATAATCCTGCAACTCTGGCAGAAATATTTATTCATGTGCTGTTTTACACAATATGGCAGTCGAGGGTAATATTCCCGACCCTGCAAATGAAAATATTGACACATAACATTCCATATCATGGAGACGATAATTGGCTTCATGAAAGGAGAATAGTTACGGAGCAGCATAATCAAAATAACTTTAGATAAATTAAGGGAAAATTACATAGTTACCTCGTTAAATTTGTTTCAATTTCATCTAATTAGTGAATTCATTAAATTATGCATTAAAATTTAAGTAATATGATATACGGGTATAAAATTAAAAAGAAAATTGCAGGGGAAATATTTTTATTTATATAGTACCTCATAATAATATAGTATAAAAATAATGAAAGTAAAATATGATCAGCATTCATTTTAATCTGTATCACTTTCTGGATCAGACATATTTGCTCA
The DNA here is from genome assembly GCA_963170755.1 of Amphimallon solstitiale. Lineage (NCBI taxonomy): Eukaryota > Metazoa > Arthropoda > Insecta > Coleoptera > Scarabaeidae > Amphimallon > Amphimallon solstitiale. The sequence goes on from OY720685.1 coordinate 28,269,158, forward strand.
GTAATTTTCATTTTTGTCATTTGGAATTTAGAATCTGTTATTTATATGATTTTCTTCAATTTTAGCCGTTCTAAAATTCTGAAGTGCAGTTTATTTAAAACATCCAACTGTTTTTCTTGTGATGCCTTGTATTCATCAAGTGCACTATTTAATGACATCTTCAACATATTCTTCCTGTAACAAATATGACAATATCAGTAGAAGTTACAATTACAGTTAGAATACGTAAAATTAATTTTATCAGAATAAATTTAAATACACTGAACTATTTTTTATGCATAGTAATTAATTAATTTTAAATACCTTGGAGGTTTTATGCCTTCTGGTGTTTCTTCCAAAAAAGTGGATGTAGATAGACTAGGACCACCGGTTTGTTGTTGCTATATATTACCCAGCCTTGTCTTATTTTAGTACTGTATTTCCAATCTTCAAATGTCTACAAAAAAAATATATATAAAAACACCTATATCTAGCCATTTATATATTTAGCATTTTAACAAAATATCTAACATAACTCTACTGTAAAAAATATTACGCTTAATAATCAATTTCATTCAATAACATTACTTGTTTTTAGAAAGAAGTTCGTCATTTTAACACAGACCAACACAGACAGAGACTAAACAATCCAAACCGGCAACTTAATCCTAGATTTTATCCAGAGTACTCATCCTTGTTTAGCAAACGTAAATTTCAATACTCTACCATCTTTGTCAGATTCACTGAACTTGGAGATGAGATGGCGCTAGCGTCAATTTAAATGTTTGTTATGCTGTGGTTATAAGTCATTCAAAACTACATTACAAGTTTGACACGTTTGACATATTTTTGCAATCCTTTGTCGTACATCGTATTAATTATATGTTGATACAAATATGGTGTCCAAGTGTTTTGTGTGCAGGTTTGGGCACGATGAAGTTAACAAAATGCACAGGTTTCCTGCAAATATCGACTAGTGAGTATAAATATTGTAAAGTTGTGCTTTAAATATGCATATTACAAAATTTCTTAGTCGTCATATTATATTATATTACAAGATTTGTATTATTTTTGTCTTCTCGTTACTGGCTGTGTAATTTAATTTTACTATGTATTGTATAAGTATATGTATCAATAAAAACTATTATTATTATATCCCTATGTTTTCCTTGACAGTTTTCACTTGAGTATTATATTTCTTTAAATCTTAGTCGTTTATTGTGTCTAATAGGTCACCGTAAGAACGATGTTATAATACATGTAAGTAAAAGATTAATATTTATATTTCGTATCACATATTTAATATGTAACACCACAAAATTACACATAAGATGCTCAAACTATGGCTATAATTGTTACAGTAAGTAATATTTATTACCATAGTTTTCGTAACTTTTGTGTATGTTTCTGTTACATAAATAACATATTTAATAAGCGTATTCTAAAAACAAGTTCATTTCAAATTCCGCGCCAATATGCTGCTAGCGCCATCTTCGTACCAAGTTCACTGATGTGTGACAAGGATAGAAGATCTTGAATATTTTTTTTTCAAGTAGTTGCCGGTCTGGGTTGTTTAGTCTGTGATTTTAATAACATTTATTAATTTCGAATGACAGTATCAAGAAAGCATAAGACATTTTATAAAATGCTAATAGTTTAGGGATAATAAATTTATAATAATTTATAAATATAATGAATACAAACCCTCATCCACTGGTATTTTGTTTTTTGTGAGCCATCTCCACATGCATTTAAAATACCTTCATCCCATTACAAGAGGTATATTTTTACAATCCCGGCAATTTTTTACTGACATCGCTTAAACAGCTGATACATTGGCAATATGAAGATGGTAACATGTGTACAGTCCCTGGTGAAAACATTGAATCTTCGTTCTATGACCGAACTCGTAACGATGTTACTTACTGAATACGCTCTCCAGCGAAAATCGTTACGGACGGGATAACGACAACTTGCTTTACGATAATCGTTCGCATAACGATCAAGTTACAGAATAGGGGTGTAATAAATTTATTTGCCGAAAGCATTGCTTCATTCGAATTAGCTTGGTCGATAAATTATTAATTTTAATGTGTTATGACTTGACTAAACATTTTCTATGGACTAAACCTGGTCAAATAAATTGAAAATGGTACACCAAAGATATAGAAATTAATGTCGTAGAACACCAGGCATCAAAAATCATAAGCAGATAATGGCGTCACCAGCAGAATTGCCAACTCCGCATAAAAGAATAACTGTACTGAAGGCGAAGAAATTACCGTAGTTTAGCAACCATACCCTACACCAATTAAGAATAGTTATTTATTATACAAGGGAAAAAGTAATAGATTTTAGCTGGAGGTAATAAAATATCGAGAGCTAATTTTGTTCCCGTGTATAATACACTATTTTTTTCTGTGATGGGAAAAACGACGATTTAATATTGAAAAAAAGCACGTTAATACTATATATTAAAGTCAGAAAATCAATCGATGTGACATTTGAAGCGACATTACACATGCGTTGCTAACGAAACCTATAATAGTATATTAAAATACAAGTTTCATAAGACACGATTTTTGCGCACGCGTTCAAGTTTAGAAAACGAGCCGCTAGGCGAGTTTTCTAAAGAACAAGTGCGCAAAATGTCTTATGAAACGTGTATTTTATACTATTTTTTCTATTTCGGTTATTAACCCTTTAGCTACTGGAATGTATCCACAAATCTGTCCGTCTAAACGCGAAAAAAAAAGAAAAAAGAAAGTTGTTCAAATGCTGATAAATTAATTTCTTATCTCTATGTGATGAGTTATGTACATAAGAATGTTAAAATTAGAGGAGGTAAACGGAGAAGTAACCCCCTCTTTTAATATAATTGCACTTATATATTACATAAAAAATACGTTTGCTAAGAAAATTAGTTCCTCTAAGATTGTTGCCCGGGACTCTTCCTAGTACATACATATTCATCTATTACAATACAAACACCCTTTTTTATAAACAGGGGGTTGTAAAAAATTACAATTTTGAGTATATTCAAACTATACGGATATAGCGAATTATAGATAATTCATTGAAAAATAACATAATTATACATATAGGAAACGTATATTCTTGGTTTCAGCTCTACTGAAGAAGACTCACATGTCAGTCGAAACGTTTAGAGAAGAGACAACACAGTTCGGTACCCCAAAAACAAGTTTTATAAATTAGCGCGATTAGAATCATTATTATTTCAGAACTTATATTTCTACTGATGCAAAACTAAAACTTGGTATTTCAAATAACACATGAAGTCCAAAAGCAATTAGGAATATGTTGAACTTTATTATACTTCAAAATTTATACCTACACAATATATACAAGAAAAGACATGTTTGCCAAAAACAAACATAATAAAAAAAATTCTTTTACATAACATCCATATCAGTAAACACACTAAGCCTAAATAGACTTATATAACAAAATACCAAATTGAAAGGAAATTATGTAACTTTTTTTCATCAAAATGTTTTCTGGTGTGATAAATTTTGCAACATTCGCCTAAACAAAGGACACCAAGATGTAACATACTTCACGTTTTCTTTCACCTCGGTCAGTATTTGAACATACATGGTAAATTCTTTGCTCCTTTTGTCACTCCCAATAAATAGGTGGAACATTTGCATGCGAAGACTTTCCACGAAATTCGCTGCTACTAAGCGACTTATTCTTCCATACTTTGTCTCCCCGGTCTAGCAGCAGTCAGAGTTCTATTTTTCTTCAAAATTTGTTGCACAACTTTTCTTATAAATATGTTCAAGCGTATTGAAGTTTTGCACATTATAAGCATTTAGCATGGTAACATCAACCAGGTGAAAATAGTTCTTTATACCACTTGATTTTCAGACACATTCCACTGTAGCTAATTGCATGTCACATTTATCAATCATGGGCATGTTTTGAGTATAATCTAATACACAGTCTGGTTTCCTAATATGCGCGCCAGTTCTATGGTTCAATTTTCTGCATGTTGTTCATTACTCGCTATGAATGTTGAAAGCATTAATACATCACGTTTGTCTTACCGCATGAGAGCCATTACATTTCCGCACTTTCCGCGTGCCATCCGATGTAAAAATTTCGGAAAGTTTTTATTTTTTTTTTCTGTACCACAGAAACCAGCATTTTGCTGGTCCAAGTAAATTGCCAGTTTAGGGTTAGTATACCAATTATCTGTATATAACAGATGCCCTTTTTGTTCATAGTTCACAACTAGTTTTTTTTTGCACCACACCTGAAACACCTGACGGGTCATTTTGAAGAATGTTCATTTCAGAACCGGTGTACACTAACAAGTTCAGAACAATTCGCATCTCACAATCACACAACACAATAATGTTGATTTCAAATCCATTTTTCTTGGATAGGATAAATTGCTTGAAGTGCAGTCTGCCTTTGAAGAATATCAGGGATTTATCGTACAGCAGCTTTTGAAAAGGATGAGAAAATGTTGAACACTTCTATTTCATTCTTCAAATATGGTTCGTATTTTCAACACTGTCTCTTGTCATGTACTTGCTAATAAAATTACTGGCAATAATGGGATCTATTGATCAATAGGTAATCCAAATTGCATGTTTTTTATATGTGGCATCAACAAAATTATTGCTAAAAGGCTATACATTTCATTGACATTAGTAATCACCCATGGTCTTCTTTTTCGAGCAAGATCGTTGTCGGCACTGTACTCATGGTATCTATTAGTTTCGTCTACAATTAGGCTCATCAAAATATTTTACTTTGTTATCTTCATTTTCTATTTCAAACGCTTCCGTCATGCAAGAATTTTCATCGTCAAAGTGGTACATCGTAGGCTGAAAATTTCGCAATTTTGCTACTCATTGACCCTTTCACTACCATCACTCGGACTATCCAGGTCACAAAGTGAAAGAATTTCTTCTTCATCACTATATATGTCATTGTCACTCAATTTTATTCTTGCACGCTTAAAAAAATATTTTTTTTTTATTTACTGCATAAGTATATCGAACATGGATTTACCGTCAACATCTCGTGGTATGTAAGTACCTATGTACAACTCGTGGTACTCGCGGTTCATAGCGTCGAAGAACAAAATTGAGTGACAATGACATATATAGTGATGAAGATGATTTATTTCACCTAGTGGCCTGGATAGTGCAAGTGATGGTAGTGAAAAAGACAATGACTCAAATAGTGACAGTGATGGAGAAACTGTTGCAAGAGATTTACGTTGGCAAAATTGCGATATTTTCAATCCCACGATGTACCACTTTGATGATGAAAATTCTTGCATCTCGGGAGCGTTTGAAATAGAAAGATAATGAGTACGAGTAACTTGTAACATATTTTGATGAGCATATGATGATGATAATTGTGACCGAAACTAATAGATACAACGAGTACAGTGCCGACAACGATCCTGCTTCAAAAAGAAAACCATGGGTGATTACTAATGTGAATGAAATGTATGTATAGCCTTTTAGCAATAATTTTTTTGATTCCACATATAAAAATCATGCAATTTCTGAGTAATGAACAATAACAGAAAATTGGACGATAGAACTAGCGAGGAAACCAGACTGTGTAATATATTATACTCACAACATGCGCATGAGTGATAAATGTGACATGCAATTATAGCTACAGCGTATGGAATGTGTCCGAAAATCAATAAAGTGGTATAAAGAACCATTTTCTCACATGGTTGCTGTTACTAAATGCTTATATGTAATTCTTGTAAAAACAGTAAAAACTTCAATACGTTTGAACATATTTATAAGAAAAGTCGTGCAACACATTTTGGAGAAAATGAAACTCTGACTGCTGCTGGACCGGCGAGACAAAGTGTGGAAGTAATAAGTCGCTCAGTTGCAGCGAATTTCATGGAAAAACATTCGCATGCAAATGTTCCAAATACTGACCCAGGTGGAAGAAAACGGGAAGTATGTTACAACTTGGAGTCCTGAATGTAAAGTAGAACTTTGTTTAGGCAAATGTCACAAAATGTATCACACTAGAAAAAAAATTGATGAAAAAAGTTACATTATTTCCTTTCAATTTGGTATTTTATTATATAAGTCTATTTAGAGTTTTAGTCTATTTACTGATATGGATGTTATGTAAAAAGAATTTTTTTATTACATATTTGTTTTTGGCCAAACATGTCTTTTCTGGTATATATTGTGTTATTTGTAGGTATAAATTTTGAAGTATAATAATGTTCAACATATTCCTAATTGCTTTTGGACTTCATGTGTTATATGAAATACCAAGTTTTAGTTTTGCATCAGTAGAAATATAATTTCTGAAATAATGATTCTAGTCGTGCTCATGCATAAAACTTGTTTTTGGGGTACCGAACTGTATTGTCTCCTCTCTAAACGTTTCGACTGACATGTGAGTCTTCTTCAGTAGAGCTGAAACCCAGAATATACGTTTCCTATATGTCTAATTATGTTATTTTTCAATGAATTATGTGTAATTCGCTATATACGTATAGTTCGAATGTTCAAATACTGACGTGAAAGAAAACGGAAGTACAACCTGGTGTCCCGAGTGTAAAGTAGGACTTTGTTTAGGCGAATGTTACAAAATTTCTAACACCAGAAAACAAATTTGATGAAAAAAGTTACATACTTTCCTTTCAATTTGGTATTTTATTAGTCTATTTAGGTAGAAGTTTTAGTTTGTCTACTGCTAGGGATCTTATGTTTCCCCTTTAATTTTGACATTCTTATGTAGGTACAGCCGTAGTTAAAATATGAAATGCAATTAAACACACCAAAATTATTTCTAAACTGGAATATCTTATGATAAAATAAATAAAAGTCAATAAGCCAGGCCTGGTCCCTGCATAATTCATCAAATCGCTTATTGACGACAGCCGTATCTCATGAAAGTTTCGTACAGTCGTCTATTGACGACAGCCGTAGTTAAAGGGTTAAAAGTTCAAAAAAGCTTAAAATAAGAGACATGTTTTGTTCGAATATTTTAGAAATTTTGCTTTTCTGAAGTTGGTTACTCTGATTTTTAAGTAGAACATTTTAAATATTTGAATATCGGTGGTGCTATATGTAATTGTGTTTAAAATTCAGACTGATTTATACAATAAATTATTTCAAATTATCAACAAAAAGGACGAAATAAATAACTGTACGTTCCCAGAGATTCGCAAAGTAGCAGAAGACAATTTACAAAATCTTTCGTCCACAAACTCTCTACATATTTATCAAAACAAACTTTTATAACAGTTGTACTATTCAACATGGTAAGTAAATGTCAATAGTAGCATCCGAAAACTTATCATCCAACTCTGCTTAACAATTTATATTGCTAATTAGTACCTAAGTGAAATGTTAGCATGTGTGCTTTTTATTCTTTGCACAATTTTATTGCACATTTTTGTTACTTTAAAGGCTTTTATTTTGACATTTAAATACGATTTGGTTCCATTTTTTTTGTTACCAACTTCAAAAAAATAAAATTAGCGTGCGATAAAGTAATACTTTATGCAACCAAAACGGGTGTCGTAAAGTGAACTTTATAGCACCGGAATAGAAAAAGTATTCAAATATCTCTCAATTTAATCGGGAAAAACGTGCTCACTTTCTTCCCCGGGTTGAAAAAGTGACATTTTGTTACCTGTCAAGAAAGATAAAATGTCAAACTTTTTTCATTTTACGTAGTTGGCGAAAAACTTTATAACATGAATTCTGCTAGAAATCACTAAAAACTTGATTAAGTTGGTTTTATTAGTAATTTGAGATAAATTTAAGTACATGAGAATCTAGATATTATATGTTTCTTTGTTGTTACGTTTCCTCGTTTCAAATTTGCAAATTTTGATCCCATCGGAAATATATTCGATATTTTGGATCAACATAGATTTACATCGATTATATATACAGGGTGTAACAAAATAAGTGTAAAACATTTCAGGGGGCGATTCCTTAGCGAAAAAGAGATAGGGTCTTTCATATAAAAAAACTTCAATGGAGCATCCCTTGTTAAGATACAGCCCCATAAAGGGGGTACATAAAATTTGTTTTACAATTTTTCTCACAAACACTAAAAATGTAATTTATTTCCAATGTAACTTTTTGTCTGATTATTTGTTTACCATTTAAAAATCTATTTCCAATACCTTGTTTCATTCGAAACAAAAAATGTCTCTTGAATTTTTTGCCCAAAAGTAATCAGTTCGCAGCAAAAAATTATTTTACGAACAACTACAGAGATACATCGTCATAAATGCGAACTGGATTAGTATTGTTATTTTGTAGTTACTACCTGCATCAAAATACATATGATTAAAGATGAATAAACAAAACTAATTTATTAATAACAAAACATAAAACATGTAGAAATCATAGTAAATGTTCAATATGTCCACCTTCAGTCATTACACATGCGTCTAGACGTCGGCGCATTGAGCCACGTACTTGCTCAAATATTCCTGGATTCTCTCTAATTACCCTGCACGCATCGATGATGCGGTTTCTTAAGTCCTCTACATCGCGAACAGGAGTAGGATAAACAAAGTCTGTAAATGGCCCCAAGTAGAGAAATCGAGAGGATTGAGATCCGGGGATCGGCGGGCCAATTCTGTGGTCCTCCTCGACCTATCCAATAATTTGGATATCTTTGGGTTAAATGCTGACGTGCTGCTTGACTAAAATGGGCGGGAGCCCCATCATGCATAAAAAACATATCCCTTCTGACGCCCAAAGGAACTTCCTCCAGCAGTACTGGATGCACTTCTCTTAAAAATTGAGTGTATGCCTCACCATTTAATCGAGGAGGTAGAAAATGAGGGCCAATTAAATAATCCCCAATAACTCCGAGCCACACGTTAAGAGAAAAGTGTTCTTGATGGTTAGCTTGTACAATAGCGTGCGGGTTTTCATCAGCCCATATGTGGTTATTATGAAAATTAATTATCTTGTCCCGAGAAAAAATACATTCGTCTGTGAATTCGATCGTCTTCAGAAAGTCAGGATTTCTTCTAATCATTTCCAGCATCCAATTGGAAAATTCAAGACGGTTCGGAAAATCTCGCTGTAACAGTGCCTGTACTCGTTGCAGATGGTAAGGGTATAAGAGTTGTTCCTTTAAAATTCGAAATACCGTCATATGATCAACATTTAACTCGAAAGCAATCTTTCTAGTACTGCTAGTAGGTTGTTCTTCAACCAAATTAAGTACTGCTTCTTCAAGATGTGTTGTTCTAACTTCTCGATGGCGACCACAATCCTGCGTTCTTTTGTCGAATGAACCATATTCTCGTAATCGTTGATGAAGTCGGGCAAATATTCTATGCGAAGGAAGCTGCCGTTGAGGATAAATTTCAGCATATCTTCTAGAAGCTTCTAACCCATTCTCCTGCGACAGACCGTAAACGTAATGCATATCAGCCATTTCCTCATTTGTGTATGCCATTTTAACAACAAGTGAATTATTAAACTAACAAATTAGGAACAAAACAACGACACACAATTAAGTATTAATTCAATTTCAAAAATTATAAACTGACAGCGTGATACCACTACTAGCGGCCTACTAAATAAATTAGTTTTACATTTTCGTTTTATGACGATGTATCTCTGTAGTTGTTCGTAAAATAATTTTTTGCTGCGAACTGATTACTTTTGGGCAAAAAATTCAAGAGACATTTTTTGTTTCGAATGAAACAAGCTATTGGGAATATATTTTTAAATGGTAAACAAATAATCAGACAAAAAGTTACATTGGAAATAAATTACATTTTTAGTGTTTGTGAGAAAAATTGTAAAACAAATTTTATATACCCCCTTTATGGGGCTGTATCTTAACAAGGGATGCTCCATTGAAGTTTTTTTATATGAAAGACCCTATCTCTTTTTCGCTAAGGAATCACCCCCTGAAATGTTTTACACTTATTTTGTTACACCCTGTATAATAGGCTGTACACTCCTGCGGAGTAGTAGCCACCCTTCTGGGCCCTCCGATCCTTTTCTTGTGGGGGATCACTCCACATTTCCACCTATTCCCTCTATAAGTTTTTGTGTGATGTTGCCTTTTCTACTATTAGCCTCCATTCTTTTCTGTTCTTTGTTTTCATTCTCCAGTTTGTTCCCATTTTGTTCAAGTCCTCTTTCACTTGTTGTTCCCATCTGATTCTTGGTCTTCCTCTCGTTCTCTTGCTCGCTGGTGTCCACTGGGCAATGCTGCGCACTGTTGCTCCTGTGCCTGCTCTGTTGATGTGTCCATACCATCTTATTCTTTGGGCCTTTATAAATCTAACTATATCTTTTCCTTTCACTAGTCGGTCGATTTCATGGTTCATCAGTATTCGCATTCCTTCTTCTTCTCTCTTTGGGCCATACATTGTTCTTATTACTTTCCTTTCGAATATTCTGAAGTTTTCCTCGTCTCTTTTCGATTATATGGAACTACTAATATCGTCAAAACATCGCAACATCGAATTACAGATATCGATGTTTGGAAAACATCGATGTTCGCTGGAGCATCCCAACGCTAGAGGAGGGCAAAACGGTTCATTTCATTGACCCGGCTCACTCGGTTCAACTCCTCATTGTGAGCCGGGTCCCGGAACCGGCTCATTTGAACCGTATGGATCCGTAATAGCATACCGTTCCAGCAACGTGTAGGACATGTAATACTCGGCGCCGTCGTCGGCTCAAACGAACCGGGATGATAATTTAGGCTGCGAGCACACCAATTATACAAAATGTTTGACAAACAATTTATCTGAAGCTATAATGCACACAAATATGACAAATTATCAGATTGTTGTACACAAATTAAGCAAAATATATGTAAAACGAAATTATACATTTATTTGGTATTTATAATTATTGAAGAGGCCATTCGAACATAAAGTTGTTAGAATATGCGCTAAGAATCGTTAGTTGTTTTTTGGTAACTTTAAGTTGGTATAACTAGATATAAGATAGAAGATAAGATGATGGTTGAACAGACTAAACAACCCAGACCGGCAACTACTTGAAAAAAAATATCCAAGATCTTCTATCCTTGTTACACATCAGTGAACTTGGTACGAAGATGGCGCTAGCAGCATATTGGCGCGAAATTTGAAATGAGTTTGTTTTTAGAATACGCTTATTAAATACGTTATTTATGTGACAAAAACATACACAAAAGTTACTAAAGCTATGGTAATAAATATTAGTTACAGTAACAATTATAGCCATAGTTTGAGCATCTTATGTGTAATTTTGTGGTGTTACATATTAAATATGTGATACGAAATATAAATATTAATCTTTTACTTACATGTATTATAACATCCCTCTTACGGTGACCTATTAGACACAATAAACTACTACTCTATATAAGATTAAGAGAAATATAATAATCTAGTAAGTGAAAACTGTCAAGGAAAACATAGGGATATAATAATAATAATTTTTATTGATACATATACTTATACAATAAAACATAATAAAATTAAATTACACAACCAATAATGAGAAGACAATAATAATAATACAAATCTTGTGTAATATGACAAATAAAAACACTAATATGTACCAAAAGGAACAAATTCAGCATGCAAATAATAATACTAATACATAAATCAAAAGGTATCAAACCTGCAAGGCAAAGAGCATGTCAAAAATGCGCTTCTTAAACAAAGGAAATGCCAATCTTATCTTAAACCTATGCTTTTTGTTAACTTCATCCTGTCCAAACCCGCACACTAAACACTTGGACTGGTTATTTGTATCAACATATAATTAATACGATGTACGAGAAAGGATTGCAAAAATATGTCAAACGTGTCAAATTTGAAATGTAGTTTTGAATGACGTATAACTACAGCATAACAAACATTTCAATTGACACTAGCGCCATCTCATCTCCAAGTTCACTGAATTTGACAGAGATGGTAGAGTATTCAAATTTACGTTTGCTAAACAAGGATGAGTACTCTGGATAAAATCTAGGATTAAGTTGCCGGTCTGGATTGTTTAGTCTGTGATGGTTGTGTGAAAAAGTGTCAACTGCGTAATGGCTTTGTTTGAATAAAATATCTTACATAAAAACCTGTGCAAAGCGTTTTATTCTTCAGGTTATGTGCCTAGACAGGCTGAAGGACACGAAGAAGTATTAAGTATAGAGAAAACAACGAGAAAACGGCGGTAGTAGCCAGCACAAACAAAAAGCAAAAAGTAAGGTTAAAGTTTTGGCGGTAGTTTTTGTGCGACAGGGCGTATGCACAGGTGGTTTTGTTAAACAAAGGAAAGAGGAAATTAACAGTGAAAAATGTCGCAAACCAGGAGTTATACAATAGAACCGTTGGATGGTAAAAATTATTACAATTGGAAATTTCGTATGGAAATGATATTAGGTGAGAACGGAGTACTGGAATTTGCAACAAAAGAAAAGGTTATAAGCGCAGAAATTACTGAACAACAAAAGGAAGACTGGATTAAAAAAGATGCGAAGGCTAAATCATTAATAATTCAGGGTGTGCAGGACTCACAGTTAGAATATTTGCGTGACAAAGATACAGCATTCAAAATGTGGAGTACATTAGAGGAGAAATATGAGAAAACAGGCTTGCCTGGACAGCTTTATTTAAAGAAAAAATTGCTTTCTATGAAATTAACAGAAAAACAACCAATGGAAGAATTTTTGCATGAATTCGATGAAGTAGTGAGACAATTAAAAATATCAGGAGCAGATATGAAAGATGAAGATCATATTTGTAATATTTTATTAAGTTTACCCAAGTCCTATGACACAATTGTAACAGTGATTGAAAATTCCAAGGACTTAACTTACTCTGAAGTTAAAAAGAAGCTAGTAAGTGAATATGAAAAACGAAACTTGAATAGGCAAAAGGAAGAAAACTCACAAAGTACAGGTCATGCATTTCAAGCACAAAAGTGGGAATGTTACAGATGGGGTGAAAAGGGACATTTTAAAAGAGACTGCAGAGTGAATATACATGGCTCATGGAGAAAAAAGGACAAAACAAACAGTGAAAATAGACTTTCGACATCAAGCTCTAGAAGCAATTTCAGTGGTTTTAGTTCAAATCGAGGTTCAAGTGGTTCCCGAAATAGATTTAGTAGATATAGAGAAGGTGACAGGAGGAGCAACTATACATCAAACGAAGAGAAAGAAGAAGAACCAGAAAGTGACAAAAGTGCGTGTTTCATGTTAGAAACAAAAAGTGAAAATTCCCAGGATGATAGGGATTGTATACATTTCTTTGTTGACTCGGGGTGTACCGATCACATGGTCAATAGAAGGGATTGCTTTGCTGAATTCATAATGCTCAAAGAGCCAATTAAAATAGCAGTAGCAAAGAATAATGAATTTTTGTTGGCTATGGGAGTTGGTAACATAAATGTAATGAGTAATGTAGGATGTAAAAAGGTAGATTGTACTATTAGAAATGTTTTGTATGTACCTAATTTAAGAAGGAATCTTTTGAGTGTAAAGAAATTGGAAATATCAAATATTAAGGTTATTTTTGAAGGTGGAAGGGTTAAATTGATAAACAAATATAATAGCCTGATAGGTATGGGAACTAGAGAAAATATGTATGAGATATCATTTGTACTATCAAAAATTGAATCAATGAATGTGGGAAATATTGACAGTGATTTTACAAAGTGGCATAAAAGATATGGGCATATTGGGTTTTCAGGGCTTAGAGAATTAATAAATAAACAGATGGTCAATGGATTAGAAAAAGTAACAGTACAAGACAATGATTTTTGTGAACCTTGTATAAAAGGAAAAACAACTAGATTTCCATTTGGTTCTAGAACTAGAAGTAAAAGGATTTTAGAGATAGTTCATTCCGATGTTTGTGGGCCTATTACACCTGCTACATTTGAGAATGAAAAATATTTTGTTACCTTTATTGATGATTTTTCAAATTTTTGTGCAGTATATTTAATTAAAGAGAAAAGTGAGGTATTTGATAAATTTAAAGAATATGTAAATATGACTGAGTCAAAATTCAATGAGAGGATATCAAAATTGAGGTGTGATAATGGGGGTGAATATATTTCAAAAGATATTAAAACGTTTTGTGTAGAGAAAGGGATCATTTTGGATTACAATGTACCTTACAGTCCACAGCAGAATGGCAAAGCTGAAAGAAAAAACAGAAGTTTGGTAGAAAGAAGCAGGACAATTATGGAAGAATCGGGAATACCGAAGGAATTTTGGGGTGAAGCAATAAGAACAGTAAATTACATCATGAACAGGGGAACATCAGCAAGCCTAGACAATGTTACACCAGCGGAAATTTGGTATGGAATACGTCCTGACGTGAGTAATTTTAGGATTTTTGGATGTGTTGCTTATAATCATATTCCAAAAGAGTTTAGAAATAAGTTTGATGCAAAAGTTGAGAAATGTGTTATGGTAGGTTATTCTCAAACAGGGTACAGACTTTGGAATATAGGAAAACAAAAAATTATTAATGCTAGGGATGTAGAGTTTAATGAAAATGATTTTTGGTTCAAAAGGGGAGAGATTAAATTAAATAATGATATAGAAAATGAATTATCAGACATAATGCATGAAACTGGTAAAGTCACAGATGAGGGTGATGCTAGTGATGTTTCAAATAGGGGTTTAAATGAGGTTGGGAGTTCTAGGGAACATACTCAAAGAAGTGTAAAAGTACCTAGTAGATTTGATGACTATGAACTTTATATGGCATTTGATGCTAATAGTTTTGTAGAAAATATACCGGCTAGTTTTGAGGAGTTAGAGAATAGACCTGATAAGGAAAAGTGGTTAAGGGCAGTAGATAGAGAATTAGAGTCTATAGATGAGAATGAAACATGGGAAAAAATTCAAAGACCGAATAATATTAATGTTTTAGATACTAAATGGGTTTTTACATTCAAAGCATTAGAAGAAAATGAAAATGACAAATTTAAAGCTAGATTAGTAGTAAGGGGATTTGCTCAAGAAAGAAATAAAGATTATGACAATGTTTATTCGCCTGTAGCCAAAATGACAACAATAAGAGCTTTATTAATAGTAGGTAATCAGTTTAAATATCACTTTCGGCAACTGGATGTAAAAACTGCATTCCTAAATGGAATTTTAACTGAAGAAATTTATGTTTATCCACCAAAAGGTATCAGTTCTGAACCAAACATGGTTTTCAAACTTAAAAAGAGTTTATATGGATTGAAACAATCTTCCAGATGTTGGAATGATGAAATAAATAAATTTTTATTGGAAATTGGTTTTGTTAGATCTGAAAACGATTTCTGTTTATATGTTTTTAACTCTGATAAGTGTTACAAAGTTTTTCTTTTAATCTATGTTGATGACATAATCTTATGTGGATCAGATGAGACACAAATAAATGAGATAAAAGATAAATTGGGGGCAAAATTTAAAATGAAAGATAAGGGTGTTTTAAAACACTTTCTAGGACTGGAAATAAATTATAACAGGGAAGATGGCATTTTAAGAATTAGTCAATCAAAATATATTCAGAGCATTTTAAAACGTTTTTGTATGAACGATTGCAATGGCTCAATTATTCCAATAGATCCTAAATTAAAAATTAATTTAAGTAATGATAAACATGTAACAAATAAACCTTTCAGGGAATTAGTGGGTTGTCTCATGTACCTAATGTTGGGATCACGTCCAGACATGCTTTTCTGTGAACTTTTTTAGTCGATTTCAGGACAGAGGCACTGATTAGGCTTGGAACAGTCTTAAGAGGGTTTTGAGATATTTGAAGTCCACAGTTTACTTAGGTTTAGAATATCATAGAAACGATAATAGGGATTTGTGTTGTTTTGTTGATGCAGACTGGGGTGGTGACACTCTTGATAGAAAATCCGTTAGTGGATACACTTTTAAAATGTTTAATAATACGTTAAGTTGGACAACAAGGAAACAAACTTATGTGTCATTATCTACAACAGAGGCGGAATTGGTATCACTTTGTTTATCGGTGTGTGATGGACTATGGTTGAAAAAATTATTATTGGATATGGATGTAAATTTTAAATTTATAACCTTTTATGAGGACAATCGGGGATGCTTGGCATTGATAGAAAATCCATCAAACAATCGTAGAGTGAAGCACATTGATATCAAGTTCAGCTTTATTTGTGAACATATAAATGACGGGCTTATAAAGTTGGTTTATATTGATACAGCTAGACAACAAGCAGATATACTTACGAAGGGATTATCTGGCAATTTATTTATTAAGTTTAGAAATCTTTTTGGTCTAAGCGATTTTAGCGAAGGGGGGTGTTAGAATATGCGCTAAGAATCGTTAGTTGTTTTTTGGTAACTTTAAGTTGGTATAACTAGATATAAGATAGTAGTAAGATGATGGTCGTTGTGAAAAAGTGTCAACTGCGTAATGGCTTTGTTTGAATAAAATATCTTACATAAAAACCTGTGCAAAGCGTTTTATTCTTCAAAAGTAGTTAGAACTAGAGCATTTCATAATTTTCGTAGCATTATTAAATGGCAATTATGATTATGATGCAGGTGTAATAAAAATATTGGCAAGAATTTTGTAACTCGTAAACAGCTAATAAATTAAATATTTTATTTTATTATCCAAAGGAATATTTTTGAGAATTATATAAATAACAAATAAGTATTGTTATGCGTCTTTGACCGACATAGAACAGGTAAAAGAATTGAATTTGATAAATACTTAAATGAATCAATAGACAACAAGATCCACTAAAATGGTGGCATCAAAGAAAAGAATTTACGAAATAGTAAAAAAACGTTTATGTGTCTTGGCTATATCTGTTCCATGCGAGCGCATTTTTAGTAAATCTGGGAACATTATTACTGACAGGAGAAGTCGGTTAACCACCGCGAAAACATCACAAATCATTTTTTAAATTATAATTTGTAAATTATCAATGTAGAATTTAGATTTATACGTAAGCTGTTTAGTTATTTTTACATTTTGATATTCAGTTCAGTATATTCATTTTATATATTTATACAATATGCTGTTATGTTAAGGTGACCAGAATTTCAGAATGGTTCAGGAGGACAGAAATGTTTGTGTAATATCATATACTGGTACAAGCGCGCATTTATGCTTATGGTATTAGTACTTTAGGTATTATCAATAGTAACTAAAACGCAACGTACGCATGCAGACGCAGCGCCTCAACGGCCGGCACAATAATTTTTATTACTAAGTAATAAAATAGTAAACGTAAATACTTGGTAAAGGAGGACTTGGGAGGACGTCAAAAATAAGGGGACAGTTCATTGAAAAGGAGGACTGTCCTCCTCAAAGGAGGACGTCTGGTCACCTTACTTATGTTGTACAAAAGTAAATATTTTAGTGAGTAGTGTCTACCCTACCTGTTATATAATATCAATTTTTATTTTTCAATCCATCCTGCGACTATAATTTCCAAATTATTCAGTCGATACTCGGCAGCCAGTCGTACAGTAGGTTCGTTTATGGTCAATGAATTGTATATACTAACTGGAAGGGAGGCAGGGTATTTTCATTTAAGAGAAAAGTGTGTCAGGCGCAACAGAAAGAGATAGTGCTACGTTGTGGTATTTCCATCCTTATTTGTTGCATGTTCGTTTACGGAGTTTATTTGCACCTTGATCTTAAACGTTTTTCACCGTCTATACCTGAGGTGCTCGGCAGGTAAAAGCATACAATTTGATGTTATAATATTTTAATGTGCCTGTGAAGAATAGTATCTTTTTACTTCAGTACTTAGAACAAGAAAAAATGGTACATTATTGCGCGGCTTATGGATGCAAAACTTTATATGACAAGAGAAATAATATCCAGTTTCACTCGTAAGTTTATTATTTAATACTTTTACGCACGGAGATCACACATATACTTCTGTAATGCAAATGTCTCAAGAATTTACAAGTTTTTCCTTCAATGGTGGTCTAGTATTCGCGGGTGATGTCACTGATGTGTTCAAGATAAAAGAGTTCATAGAAAAACAATTCCGATTTTTAACAACCACTACTTCAGTACAAAAAACAAATTTAAAAAATATATTGCAAAATGCAGTGGTACAAAAGTTTTCGTCAAACTTACAACTTTTTTACTTAGTCATCCTGTAACAGAGGAGATATTTAATGAAGATTTAGACGAAATACAATTAATAAAATGTATTGTAAGTATGTATGTGAAATGTCGAATGCCGCATCATGCAACAGTTTATAATGAAAGTATTCGATATACTAAACTAGGTTTAAGGCAAAAGTTTACTAAATTATTACTTTTTAATAATCAATAAAACTGTCATAATATTGAATTTCTTTTTACAATACCCTTCCAACGTATCCTGCTCCTCATAACTATTTAATTTAAATTTTGTTACGTATTGATATGATTAACTTAAAAGTATCCAGCCTACTATTTACTTTAAAACACGATAATTATATAAAAATCATTCTTTGGATAATTCTTCTCCTTTTATAACACCTACAACAGATAATAATGTATAATAAATACCCTAAAGTAGATTTATTTAAAAAAAATATATTTAAAACGGCGGCGGCTAATTATGTAGCCGCTAGTCGGACAAAGATGAGAATACCACATTGCAGCGGGTTGCATACTCCATAATTTTGCCTCAGTCATCGTTAATTTACCCGCCTTTCCAGTTATATATATATATATATATTTCACTGTTTATGGTTTTGATACGTTCGCGACCGAACCGGATAAAGTTACTGCCCAAGTGAGCCGAGATCCGATTCATTATCAACCGGCTCTCTCGGTTCGCGACCCAAGTGAGCCGAGATCCGGTTCATTGAAATTTAGTGAACCGGCTCCCTCGGTTCCCTGCTGGGATTCGGTTCACTGAACCGGTTCGTTCGCGAACGACCATCATGTCTACCCAATTGTCCCAATTACCCAACTCTCCTGACTCCTGAAATCACAAAAAATGGCTGATCATGTTGACCAAGTTGATATGTATGAAGCTATGTTTTCGACAAATACATTTAGTGTAAAGGAAGAACAGTGTCAAGAAGAAAGTTTTGTAGAGGATAAAGTGTGTATCTCTGAAACTGCTATTACTACAGACAATGCTGAATTACAAGGCCCCATACGCTTTGGCAAAATAAAGCAGTATGACGAGTCCACATGTTTGGACAATATTAAAATAGAATTGTCATCATTTGAAATAACTGAAGAACAAAATGACAACGTTAAAATAGAAAGAGGGATCAACGCTGATGATATTAAAATTGAGGTTGATAATGGACTACTCTGTAAGTAAATATTGTAAGGCAACTTCTAATAGAAGCAACACTCTAGCTTCGTTCGTAGAGGAATCACAAACTAGTCAGCGGCGATTTGATTGATGGGGAGAAATACGGAACTAGTCTTTGACTGATTTTACAACATCTCATTGGCTCTGATTAGTTTGTGATTTCTCTACGAACAAAGCTACTATTAGAAGTTTCTGAGTCTGTTGTTTGTAATGAATGATGGAACATCTGCAGCGTTTAACTTAGTGCAAGCCAATTAATTCTTTGACATCCTATGTTGTATATTATGTGGTTATTTTGAGACCAGTATAAATATATCTTTTATTACTGTTTATATGAAAAATCACCAGGTGGTAATAAATGCTACGATTGTTAATCTGTATATATTTTGCCAACAGACTGTGAAGATTGTAAAGCATATTACATAGACTATTGCATTGAATGTAGAATGCTTGTCCATATTTTAAACAAACATGCTCTAAATAATGCAGATAAGGGAGCACGAAAAGATATCCCAAATGATATTCTAGAAATTCAAGATTGTTTGGGACAAATTGGAATATATGCTTTAAGAATTATTCCTGAAGGTGTAAAATTTGGTCCTTTCACTGGACTCATAACAACAGAATGTCCCTGGGAAATGATAGGTGAGAAATTTGTTTTGGACAAAAATAAATCGAAGCATTTGAATTGGATGCATTACATTAATCCTACTAGGAATATTTCTGAAAGAAATTTGAGTGTTTTTCAATCTGAGGATAATATATATTATCAAAGTACTCGTCCAATCCAAGCCGGTGAAGAATTATTGGTGTATTTTGGTGAGGAATACGGAAACAACCTAAATAAAATTGTTGGACTGGATTTTGATAACGCTACGAAGCGAACTACTAAGGACATATTTGCCTGCACATTTTGCTGCCTTGGATTCAGCTTGAAATCGCATTTAGCCAAACATAAAACCAATTGTGTTGAGAGTAGAACTAGAATCTTTTCAATTGAAGGTATTGTAAATATTGCATTTTGATGTTTGTGGATTTGTCTATATTGATTTTTCTATTGTAATTCTAATGGTTGTGTTTTTCACGCAATTCCAGAACTTACCCAGTGCCCACTTTGCAAAATCCACTTGAATCTCATGGAATATTTGGAACATCACATGGCCTTCTGCTACGAGAGGAATGCCAGGTATGATTGCCCCTTATATGATTATACATGAGAAGAGTGTCACAGAAACGACGTTTTCTTACCCAGCAGTTTACTATTTTACACTTTGAACTGAAATAAGTAGGCGAGTGAATAATTTAAATACCTGTTATTCTGGTAGTGAAGCTCTTGCATTATTATTTGTTATATTTTTTGCAGTATTCAATGAGTTCAAGCTATAAATTGCTCAGGACTTACCACGTTTGAATTTCTGCAATAGTTAAAATTAGCATATTTTAAAGACTACTGTATCTAATTCACAGGTTCACAGGTTTTAAATATGATCCCAAAATAGTGGTGAAATTATGATATGAAATTTTATCATTTATATTAATAAATAAATGCACTTGTTTTCCTTGGAAATAGCGAACCGAGTTGCTGTGTTTTATGCTTTATGACCTGACACATTTCCTTACATATAATGTTTTATGTAGGGATAGCTGAATAAATCTTGTTCCTAGTGTCAACAGTTTCCCCCCAACCCAACTGCTTACTAGAAATGCAGGTGACGTAATCAGTGAAATGAGTTTGGAAATAGAGAATAACTTTATTACATGCTTTTACCAAATCAGCCACCATGAATGTTTTTTTTTGTATTTTCATATAAGATTGAAGATTTTGTTATTGATGAAGTTTCAAAAGAATATTTTGAATTTGAATAATCTGCCACCTTGGACTCTATATGGAAAACATTTTGAAAGTATACTTTCAGGTCATATTTGTGAATGAATGGGCAGATTGCATACAGCATAATAATTGGTAAAACATGCTGGACAAAGTATGAAAAGTAGTAGGTGTTAAATTGTTACATTTTTTTTACTTGTTTTTGGAGACCCGCATATGTTTATTTCAAATTGGAGTGTTAATTTTTAGTTTTACCTTATCTTTTTAATAAACTATATTTTTTTTACATGGCCAAGTTAATGCCAAGGCCGTGACCTAACTTCGATTTACATTGTTGAAAATGCTTTCATTCAGCTTCAACCGTTCACTTCACAACAGTTGAGTGTTCGCTGGACAGGATCGCTCACCTTTATGGCATCGTCTGTCATCTGGTACTTTTCATTGCTGCCATATGTTAAAATTATAGAGATTAAACCGAATAAACAATAATAATAAATTGTTTTTCTGCATTAAGTTTTGGCGTAGTTTTTAGTGGAAGGGCTTGTTTTCCCAACCCCGAATAAAATACTGGGTGAACTCCAATATATTAATACATTTATTTAGGGTGTGAGTAGGTGCTAGACGATATTCCGTTTCGATCACAGCGCTTCGGTTTTATTCACAGATTCTGTCATAGATAAAGGAATACTATAGATGGGAAACATAATGTATAAAGAATGAGTACTTACGGAACAGTTGATGTTTTATAATAAGCCAATTTTCGCTAGCCCATAACTGTTATATTATTATACACTCGAATATTATAGGTCTATATGACATTTCTTTTTAATTACAAACTGGCACTCGGATTTAAGTCTGCAATAGCCGACCGATTCCGATAGGTTTGCGTTTTAGCTAGGACCGGTAGTAATGACTTGTTAATTTAGCACTCATTAAATCAATTTTGCCCTATGTACAAAAAAGCAGTTTGCGTATGTTTTTTCCAGGTCTTAGTTATGAGGATCGTTATTTTACTTGTAACGCTGAATCAGTTTACAATAAAACATCTACATGCCATAAAAAATTGAATATAAAATAAATCCCAGTATTAGAATATTAAGAATCAGTTTCATACGTTGCCCTATAAATTGCTTAATGGTATCACCATCTACAATCTCGCTTTGAATGAAGCATAAAAAGAGCCCGGATGATTTCACTGAAGTCCGTCGATCATAATCATAATTTCTTAGATTATTCTGAATCTGTAATTATTGTCCTTTCACTGAAACATAATAATGTTATTCGGTTACCTATTTTGCAGATTATTTAACAAAAAATGTTTACATCAACATAGTATAGCTTTATTAGACATGCATATCGCAGAATTTTTGTTATATGAAAATGAGGCAATATCCCTTTTACTGATGATCGAGTCGAGGTTTTACATCAAGTGTCCAAATGACTGGCGTCAAAGAGTGTGTCGAAGTGCCGGTGAAAGATTTGCACCTCATTCAATTAAGACTTTTCGAAATAATTTACTAAATGGCGGTTATGTCTTGGATAATAAAATTATTTCTTTCAGTGACATAAAGGAGACCTATAATATTGATCAGAAAAACAAGAAGAGCAGAGCACTAACAAAAATAACAAATGCGCATATACCACCCAGTTCCTTTCAAAAAATGAGTGTAAATTCGCTGTTCAAGTTTTTAGTCAGATAATGGGTTTTTTTTGACAAGAGTTTTTAGTTTTTTAGTAATTTAAGATTTTCAATTTCAAACACTAATTCCTTGCAATTTATTTCTCAAAAGTAGGCGGAGTTATTATTACTTCAGCCAGATAAATTATCTGACAGTTACTGTACATATTAGTTAAGACGTCATCGCTGTTCAACGTCGTTTCAATAATTTCAATTATATAAAATGAGAACCGACTCTCAAAGCGAAAAGGTGGATATGATTTTAGTAATTGGAGAGTTTGACGAAAATTGCTTGCTAGCTTCAAGAGTTTATGCTCAAAAATATCCTAACACGCGTCATCGCCCGTCATTAGAAAGTTTATTGCAAGTGTTATCAGAAACCAGAAAGGCAAAGACCAATTATGGGAAAGAAATTGATTTTGTTCTTATCGAATCTCTTGTAGAAAAGCCGCATACTGGTGTTCGTAACCATTTTAGGGTTACAAAAATTTGTTAATCATGGGCCATCTGGAAATTTATCTGTGGTTCAAGTAAAGTATTCATATCAAAAACAGTGGTGAGAATAAGTTTTGTATTAATGTGAACCCTTACTTCTGGTGGGGACATTATCTACCTCCCTAAAGCGCATTAGCCAAATTAATGCCACCCTTAAATTGATGTTTAGCCTGATAGATTAGAAATATTTATTTATTTTCAGAAAGTGCATTCTACCGACACCACCGGTCAAAGAAGAGTCAACAGCATTGAAGGGACGAAAGGGATGTTTCCCTTCAATCTATAAATGTCAGCAGTGCACGTACAGGACGAAGTACCATGCAGATCTCAAGGAGCACACCAACAACCAGCATTACAAATTTAAAATGTATAAATGTGGGATATGTAGCAGACCTTTCAAGACTAAAGGATTCCTTAGGCTGCACTTAAAAAATACACACGCTTGTGTTGTAGGAAAAGACGACCAAGAACATTCTAAGACTGATTATAGCCTAACAAATATAGAAGTAGAACAATCCAGCTCACTAGATCCAATGAAAATATTTAAGTGTTCACTCTGTGTGTTTCGAACAAAATACAAACAACATTTAGGACAACATGTAAACACTAAACATTTGAAGCAATTGAGCTATAAATGTGACTCTTGTGAGTTTGAAACAGGCAAGAAATGTCATTTAGAAAAACATATAAAAACTAAACATTTGAAGCAATTTGGTTATAAATGCGACTCTTGTAAATATGGAACAAACATCAAATATAATTTAGAAAGACATATAAATACTAAGCATTTGAAGCAATTCGATTATAAATGCGAATCTTGTGAATTTGGAACAAACACCAAAAGTCATTTAGAAATACATATAAAAAGTAAACATTTGATGACATATGATTATAAATGTGATTCTTGTGAATTTGGAACAAACATCAAACGTAATTTAGAAACACATATAAAAAGTAAACATTTGATGGTATTTGATTATAAATGTGATTCTTGTGAATATGGAACAAACACCAAACGTCATTTAGAAAACCATATAAAAACTAAACATTTGAAGCAATTTGGTTATAAATGCGACTCTTGTAAATATGGAACAAATAATAAATATCATTTAGGAAAACATATAAAAACTAAACATTTGGTGGTATCTGATTATAAATGTGAGTCTTGTGAATTTGGAACAAATACCAAACGTAATTTAGAAAAACATATAAAAAGTAAACATTTGATGACATTTGATTATAAATGTGATTCCTGTGAATTTGGAACAAACAACAAATGTAATTTAAAAACACATATAAAAAGTAAACATTTGATGGTAGTTGATTATAAATGTGATTCTTGTGAATATGGAACAAACCAAAAAAGTCATTTAGAAATACATATAAAAACTATCCATTTGAAACAATTTGATTATAAATGTGACTCTTGTAAATATGGAACAAATAACAAACGTCATTTAGAAAAACATATAAAAACTAAACATTTGAAACAATTTGATTATAAATGTGACTCTTGTAAATATGGAACAAATTACAAATGTCATTTAGAAAAACATATAAAAACTAAACATTTGAAGTAATTTGATTTGCAATGTAACTCTTGTGCATTTGGAACACACCTCAATTGAAGACCTTGGCGTAGAAGTACTAATTATTTTTCGTTTTTTGTCTGCATAAAAATGTTTCAAAATCAGAAGTCTGGTTTTTGCACCTCAAATTCGTGTAACGAAAACCTTTAATCAAAACTAAATAAATTTGTACGTCACAGGATTATACTTTTCATGTTGTAAACCTTAGAAGAAGGCAGATGATGATTTGTATTTAAAAAAAACAGTTTTTCAACAAAAAGAGGATGTCTGATTTTTGCACCAAATTTGCAGGTATCTCGTTTTTGCACAAAAAATAACCATAGATTTTTGACATTATTTATCGCTTAAATTTAAAAAACACACCAAAACATATTATTTAAACATAGTGAAGTGTAATCTAGTCAGAGTCGTTGTCATTATACTCGTTCTCGTTGTTGACTGGGGCACCGGCGTTTTGTATTTCAAATATTTCATTGTAGTACCACTTGTCTGCCGCTGGTACGTACTTGTTGGCTAAATACTTGACGTTATCGTATTTTTGGGGTTTTAACTTTCGTCTTTCCTTATACAGTTTCTGCTCAGGATTAGGCAATGTCGCTTGTTGGTTAATGCCCGGTTGCACCAACATCCGTTGTTAAGTTTGATAACCTATGTTAGTTAACGCTATGTTAAGAGTTCATCCGGATTAATGGTGACGAAGTGACGTTGCGATGACGATTTCAGAATTTTTACTGTTAGTGACGTAGAAGTGTCAAAACGTTCGTGAGTAAAGATTTTGTTGGTTATATTGTGGTTATATTATTATTATATAATTATTGTTAATATACTGTTCCTGTTGTTATATTTATAGTTTCTGTTAGTTTATTTGTTATAATTATTATTGTTTTATATTTGGAAATATGAATGGCTTTATAGCATTATTATTAGATGAAGAACACAACAGGTAGGTAATCGATAATATAAAATATATAGAGTATACATAATATTCTCTATTTTCTTTATTTTAGAAATTATATGCGTATATTCCGAAAACGTTTAAGAGATCACGGAAATCCTTTTGAAATACCAAACAGGCATTTTAAACAAATGTTTAGACTGAATAAGGACACTGTTGAAAACCTGATCCAGTTATTGGATGGACATATTGAACAAACAAATATACCATTACATTTGAAGGTTATTATCATAAACATCACTTGAAATGCATATTAACTTTATAGTGCACATTATGTATTTGTTACAGGTCTTAACAACATTAAATTTCGTAGCATCAGACAGCTATCAGAATAGTGTTGGTATTAATAGCTTTGTTTCTCTCAGTCAGGGTTCAGTAAGTCGAATAGTTCATCAGGTCTGTCTTGTAATATCAAACAATTTATTCCCTGAATGGATAAAATTTCCCAGTGATTGTGAATTGAAGAATCGTGTCAAGCAAGGGTAATTATGTTGTATCAAAATATTCTAAAAATAATTCTTTATTTTGTTTTTATGATAAAAAATGGGAGACCGGAGATGTATTTTGTTTAATCGATAGCACCCAGTTCATATACATTTACCAAGGGTAATTAAGGGAATCTTTTCTAAACGTTCTAAAAATTATTCTTCTGTATAGTTTTTATGAAAAATAGGGTGCACGAGATGTAGGTGTAATTGATGGCACACATGATGATATACTTGCTCCACCTTTAGCCGATGAAGAACACACTCCTTTTGTATATATATATTTTTTATATTCACATACTGTAATTTTTTTCTAAATTTCAGCACTATTATGGTAAGGTTAATAAAAGAAAATATATTTGACAATAAAATGTGTTTTATTTTTCAATATTTATACAAACAATCTTTATTTGAGTACTTATTATTCAAAGTTCACATTTCTAGTTCAGTATTATTATTTTTCTTTTTGATCTTTATTGTTAAGATTTAATAGTAAACATATAATTCATATCCAATATTAGTATAATTATCCGAGTCAAATGTCTTCTATTGTTTTATAATACTTGCTGGTAAATTTACTAAACAATAATTTTTTACATTCTTTTGAGTTGAAAAAGTGCAAATTTCAGCCTAATGAATATTACTTTCCTGTAAAAACTGCAAATAGAGAGAACTTTCAATTACTATAATTTCAGAGGCTCGACAACAAAATCCTGCAATAATATCGAATGATTTGGTGTACCAAGTACAACAATACATCACAGGATTGGTCGATTTTCTAAATACAAAATCATCTATATCCTTCAACCATTTATATACTTTGGCCTATGCTATTAAAACTTAATGTTACCTTTTTGGAGCCTAAAACATTAGTCATTCAATATAGTGACATATTGATAAAATCTTTGCGGTTTGACTTACAAATAAAGAAAGTCATTGACTAACCAGGTAAACTTCCTCTTATCTTCTTCAACATAATATAAAGTTAAACATCCTCTCAATTTGATGTAGTTTTATTATTAGAAAATCTTATGAAAAAGTCAACTTTAAATTGTGAAGTTATTGTGACCACGATACCATAAGACTTTTTCGAACATTTAGTTTGTGCACACTTCACATGCTTTATGTTGTGTGGATATTGTCTGCTAGGTTTATGTATTTATTTGTGTTTAGGTACTCTTGTAAGAAAAACAATGTCCACTTTATAGGGATACCTGTCCTTGTTGGCTTTATAAAAAAATCACATTTCATCATCCATAAATGTGCCTGAAAAGACATTTATCTGCAAATTCACTATACACTAGTGCGATACTACATCTTTTGAAACACTCCTAATGATAACAGTTCTTGTTGAAATTTTCCAAAGTATTTCGTGCTATCTTGGCAGCAGTATAAACATATGTTTATATTATGTCTTGGCATTACAAAATGTTCCGTACATTTTCTTTAAAAAAAAATGTTATCAATCGCTATATTATATTTCAAACAATTTTCTTATTAGTTAAAATTTTAAATTGAAATATTTTGGTATATGTTTATGAGATGATATGTCTGTTTACATGTTAAACATAGAGGTTATGTACAAAAAATCGTAAATTGACACTTCTACGTCACTAACTGCAAAAATTCTGAAATCGTCATCGCAACGTCACTTCGTTGCCAGGGCCTACGATAGCCGGAGCTTCCGAGAAAGTTACAGAATTCCACCATTAATTTCTTTTTCGTAGCACCGACGAAAAGTTGACCTAGATTAGTTAACAGAGCGGTTGACAACGCAAGAATCTGACGTCATTAAAATGTCTGACGTTTCATTCCGTTATTGGTCTATGCATTTTAAGTAAGATTTAAATTTGTGAACATTTATCATGGGAACTTCCAAACATACCTGCGTTTTATTAGGGTATATCATTATAGTAATATCAAAACCATTTTTAAAATAAAGATATCTGGTACTTTACAATGATTTCTTTGAAATAATATGTCCATGCATATTTTGTGTACAATTGATGTAATATTTGTATTATCCCTATCACTAGACATGATTATTATACTACTATTAATGTGTTAAACACTTGTGAAAATATTAAATATAATTAAATAAAAACACCTTTTTCACAAAATAATTATTTTGTGAAAAAGGTGTTTTTATTTAATTATATGATTATTATAATTATTTACAGTACTGGACACAAGATAAACAAAAACACGAACGTCCAATGTTACTCTACAAGAAATTTTTAGGTTAACATTAACTTTAATCGACCTCTAACGTCGAATTTGTTAACCCATGTTAGGTAATTCGCTGTTAGGACAAATCACGGTTAGTGCAACGAAAATACGCCTAACCGAGCATTTGCTAATCAATATTAACTAATACTACTTTAACAGAGGTCGGTGCAACCGGGCATAGGTTTTTCAAGAATATAATCTAAAAATATGGGACAACTGACAGTAACGCTCACTTAAATCACCGGCATCTTTTGTCTATCGTATCGAAAGAGGCGATATTTGGAAATTGTGAAATTATTTCCATGTGACGAGTAGTTTTTTTTAAACTTATCAATAAAATGACTTTTATAGTCCAGTAACATTTCTTGATCGACAGTAATAGTTTATGATTCTGGCATATTCTTGGGGCAAATAAATTTTCTCATGTTTTTTCTTTTCTTGCTTAATCCTCCCAAAAGTTCGGTAACAGGGGAGAAACCTGTGGCCTGGTTCCGGAAGTCTGTGAATTATTACTTTAAATCATCCCATTTTTACTAGAGTATACAAACACTGCACCATAACAGCGTTTTTGTTTTGTGAGCTGCAGTTGCCTGAAAACAATATGCAACTCTGTGACTTTTGCATTTAGTTTAGTTGTAATAAAATGATTTAGCAAACTAACTACAACACTCTGACCCTTTGAACCAGTCAGCTCGTTACACAAAAGCTTGTATTTAAGCTGGCAGCGTGAATGCAGAAATGATACACCCATAACTGAAAATCCATTGAAATTGTTTCAATGTGACCGTTATGAATGGCAAGTGCAGTTTTTTCTTTTATGTCTTTATCAAATGTTCCAGCTTTAAGGAGATGTAGTTTCTTTTCTGCCTCTAGTCTTTTTATATCGGCTGTGTCTGCAGCGAGAATTTTTACGTCATATTCTTCGCAAGTTTGACATGTGCCTGTTTTCGGTTTTCCAAAACTAATGTTGAAATTTTCAACAAAATATTTCCGACAGTAATCATTATACAGCGAACGTGCCAGGTTTAAATTACGACGGAGCAAATAAATAATGTGAACAACACGCAGTTACTGAATAGCACTATTCATATGGTGAACTGCAACATCTGTTATTGCCCCAAAATGACAGCAAAAGTCGCCTTTCCTCGTAAAATTCGTTTCTTCATCTGCGTTGCTAGAAGCGTAAGGGGTTTTTAAAATTTATTATATTTACCTTATATTTCGCAAGATAAATAAAGTTATATATGTATATACCTATTCATACTTATGTTAGTTTCGTTTTTTCATTGTTTTGACTGTTAATTACATACTTCGTAATTTTTGTAATAGTTCCTGTTTAATACCGTTTCATTGAATCTACTTCTCGCCATTATCTCGACTTAAGTGTGCACTGGATTTCGTTAAGTTTCAATAACATACGCATACATTTTTTTTTTTCACTTATTTAGATCTAGAACGTTGTTTATGTTAGTATGATATGGAAGATAGTGGAGAATGGCATCGTGAAACAATGGCGAGTTGGATTAAGGGTCATACTGATTGTATGTCCTCCATTGTCAGTGATTCCGAAATTTATTGCAATGTCTGTAAAATATCGTTACAGAATGTCCAAAAAGCGCACGTACAACGTCACTTAGCATCGCTAAAACATACACAAAAATTGTACTCCTTGAAAGCTGACAATTTTAACGAAGAACTGTGTGATACTTTAATGACGGCTAATATCCCATTAAATAAACTTGACAATCCCACTTTCAAAACATTTCTTCAAAAATATACTGGTCGAAATGTTCCTAATGAATCCACCTCACGCAAATATTGGGTTTCTAAGTGTTTCACAAAAACAGTAGTATGCATTAGAAGACATCTTTCAAATCAGTACATATGGATAAGTGCCGACGAAACTGTCGACATATTAGGACGCTGTGTGGTAAATGTTGTAGCTGGTGTACTACATCCAACTATTCCATATAACGCATATGTAATAGCATCTCAAGTTATAAATACAGTTGATGCGGAAACAGTTGCTAAAACCATTGACGAGAATTTGCACAAAATGCTTCATACGGACTACAGGTACAGGGAAAAAATACTTTTATTTGACAGTGACAGTGCCGCATATATGTTAAAAACAGACAGACTATTAAAGGAAGTTATATACAGCATATCCTTATATGCTGTATATTACTTGTGTAGCAGCACATGCTCTCCACAGAATCTGTGAATATATCAGACAGGTATCCGGAAATTGATAGACTTGTATCCGGTTTTAAAACAGTTTCCAGAAAAGCACCATCGAGAGTAGCTCTTTACAGGAAAATACTTCCATCTTTTTTACTGGCCCCCTCGCCAGTAATAACTAGATGGGGAACGTGGTTGGAAGCAACTAGTTTTTATGCAGAGAATTTCGATAGTTTACAAAATTTTGTTACTCGTTACGTTAATCCCAAATTTAAAAAATCAGTTGTTATTCCTTCAGGAGCACTTTGGAAATTTGCCTAAACTAATCACATATTTTGAAAATCGAAATCTCAAATTAAATGATGGATTAACCACATTAGATGTGGCTATTAATAATTTCAAAAGTATTCCAAGTGACTTCTGATATGGCCTTCGACAAAAGTTAGACGCAGTTTTTAATAGAAATCCAGATTTAATAATATTGCGGCAATTGTGTATGGGGACAATGACACAAAATCTTAACTGCTAAATACGCTGAAATAAAAGAATATTTCCAGTACGTACCTATAACCAGTTGCGATGTAGAAAGGACGTTTTCTATCTACAAGGATGTACTTAATTCAAAGAGAACACGTCTTACAGAAGAGAAAATGAATAAACAATAAGGTATTTTGTATTTTATAGATCACCAGCCACTTGTTATCCAATTATATTTTATTTATATAAAATTAAAACCTCTTTAAAAATACAACATTTCAATAGTGCGCCCATGGGCGATGAGTCATCAACGTTTCGTGTCTGCTCTCTGGTAATCATATTTAACATTTGGATTTATTTTTCTTTTATTGATCAAATTGTTGTATTGTTGTGCCTCGTCCGGTCCCGTAGAGCACGGATAATCGAGGTTCTACTGTATCTCCAAATACAGTTCGTACATTTTCGAAATATTTAAAAGTGGGGATAGAAAATAATGTCTTTGGTATTTAGGAAAGCACCTAATGTGGGTATCAATTTGATTGTTGATGTCTTGTGATATTTTATTAGGTCTTGTTGAAAGTTTCCCACGTTGATACAGGGATGCAGTAGAATGTGTTTTTAAGTGATTGGCAATATGCTCCACACGACTTTTGGTAATGCAATGGATGGACATGAAAGCACGTTTACAAAAATTGAAGGTATTGCCACCATGTCTTACCTGTGTATTTAATGAATAAATCAGTGGATTAAATTTCTACCTAAATAAAATTAAAAACTTACCACATATGGGAAATTGCGCTCTTTGGTTTACTAGTCCCAGCTTCCACGACCGCTCGATTGACTTTCTTGCGTTTTATTCGTACAGTTGTAATAAGCCCAGCCAAATAAGAATCTTGTAGATTTATGTTTTGCAATTGGTAAATACTATTAAAAATGTCTTGTAGTGTCCACGCCAACCATTTCGAAACAATTGCTTGTGCATGAACAAACGGCACCTACAACTTTTTCTGGTACAACACGATTTAATGTATGTAAATATTCTTTCCCCAAGGCACGTTTTACTTTCCGTATGTTTCGAGACCATTGACTTCTATGCACTTTTCGTTTCCGTTTCTTCCGATTTTCTAGGTTAGAATCAGCTTCCACCAGGTGCTGTTCGTTTTCTAAGTGTTCTGCACCCTCAATTGAAGAAGCATTTTCTTCCACACGTTCACTATCATTTATATCATAATTACTATCGGTATCAGTCGCGTATGGATCGGATTCAAAAGCATCACTTAACTGTGACGTGTTCATGTTTACAACATATACAGGGTTTTTCACCTAACCCGTTCGTTAGAACTTTTCTATGTTAACGCCTTAGGACAGTTTTGAAAATTTGTAGCACGTAATGTTGATGCTTGGTCTGTTAATATAAAATATTTACACTCGTTAACCACTTTTTGTTATACAGGAAGTCATAGCCAACTTTGATTTTTTAAATGGAATGTTATCTTTTTTTATTGCTTTTTTTAGATTCCTTGTAGAGTGCTGTAACACATTTAATTAGGTTTTATTTTGTGAATAATTAACCGTTTTTGAATTATTTTGTTTTTTGTCAATTTGTTTGTTTTTTCAATGCACTTTTTAAAACCACATATCTAAGGCGTATTTGAATAGAATTACGTCATATTTCTACTGCAAACAGGGAAAGGTATAAGATTATGAGTAATGTTTAAATATTTAATAAATCTCATACAGGGTGTTCGAAATTTATCGATTATTTATGTAATCTTAAATTTAACAACAATCGTTTTTTTTAATGAAATACCTGTAGATGAGCACGCCCTAGTAAGTAGATGAATATCTTGCATCATACAGATATGGGTTTCCCTATGCCTATCTCTAATATCATTGTTATAGATGTCAATTTAAAGCAGAGGTTATAATTATGTTTTCTATTTATCTGTCATTTCTTTATATCCCCATATGCTTTTAAATTTTTAAAACCGTCAATTAAGCTTGAAGTGCCAAGTGAGTCTACATTTCAGAAAGGAACGGTAAATATAAGTGTAACCCACAATTTGAGCAAAACACAGAAGACCTACTGTCCTATTTATCAGCAAAACCTAAGTTGTTATCTCCAGATGATAAGATTGTTCTGTTACTTACAAATAAGACTCATCTAAAAGAACATTTGGCAATAATGAAGCATTAGCTACCAGTGCTCGCCCTTTCATGATGCCAGTTTAAAGTCTCCTTATAAAGAAGCTGTGCATATCTTACCCATAAATAAGTTAACAAGTGAGATATTACATTCATCTCAGGAAAAAAATGTGACAGGTCCACACAGTATAGGACTTGATGTGTTATGGTTGGTGTCAGATAATCACTAATCACATAGTAAATAAAAAAGCCATCCATATCTTTATTTAGTGATACGCCTGAAATAAAAATTACATACAACCACCACCCTGCACATACTAGCAGTCGTTTGTATTTTGTAATTGACACAGTGAATATGCTCAAATGCATTAGGAATAATTGGTTAAATAAAGAAAACTAAGAGTTTATATATTCAAGAATTGCTGGTGCACAATCTTGAAATGACATTAATCATCAAAATGAAATGCCCCAATGTAAAAGAATGAAGCTGCACGGCAATTAATGTTTTTTAACATATTGTGGGTGTATTGAAATAAAAAAGAAAACATTACTAAAATCGTTCAGAGAACTTATTCTTATATTTATGTAAATCATTTTTGTACAATAACTGTGTTTTCATGTTTTTTGAAGTAAAAATGTAGTAATTGATAAGATTGTTAATATTCTATTAAATTAAATAGATGTATTTTTAACTAAACCTGTTTTGTTTATTATTTTAGTGGTTTATAAATATAAAAATTTTTAACTCGACTACAGCGCCACCTATCGGATCCTAGCATAGCTGTGACCATAATCGGTCAAGTTAGAAGTTACATGTTTGCTAAGAGCCGCACCAACGACTATATTTATATATAAAGATAATCCTAAATCATTATCTCGGTTCTGCCATTTGCCGTGTATACTAATAATAATACGATTATTAAGATCATCCGGGTAGGGAGTATATATTTTTGTATGTATACTCGATTATTGAAATTATTCCGGTTTGCCCATCACTACTACAAATAAAAAGTAACGGTAATTCACTTAAGCATTGCAGTTTAGCACTTTTCATTTTATTCAATCGGCAACTTGGAAACATTTTCATTCATTTTTTCCACCACCAGTGTTTAACCTGCAAAATGGACTCGGTAAGTGAATATTCTATTAATTATTTCCTTTTCCGCACCAAGCCAACTAAGGAATTTGCATTGGTGCCAACCTCCACCACCACAACTGCTCCCACCCAACATAGTGTTAAACGCCACTACCGAGGATTTACAGATGGCGCTGAGGTCGGCATGCCAAGTGTATTTCTAATAGGTCTAAACATGTTTCTAGCAGAAACCGCAACGTCAGCCTGCTATCGAGGCTTCTGTGATAGCCGCATGCGTGAAATGTATTTCTCTCTCTTATAAAATAAAAAGAAACAATGTATTTTTAAGAAAACAATTTATTATTATAAATTAGCAATATCACAAAGTTTCATAACGTGAAAGTCATAATAAAGTGAATTATAACTGGTATGTAGCACTTCCATCATAAAGAAAGCGTTAAACGAATTACAACGATCAACAAGCAATTTTGATACATTTGAATATAAACCTCCAGTTAAAGTTATGCATGCGGTTAAGATCAGTTTATAAAATGCTATAAAATCGCTATTTACTAAAAATTCTAATTTACTCTTAATCAGCGGTTGTAAGTTAAACTAATTGCTATAGGTATCGGAAGACAATACCAGCTGCTGATTACGACCACTTAATACCATAACACTAGTATTTCTAAATGTTGACGTTCAAATTTGATGATTCGGACTGCAGCCCTCTGTCTTACAAAATTCCTCCCAGTCGTCCAATGTGAAGAATACACAGCTTGCAGGCGATCGAATCTGGATAATGGGTATGAGTCCAGCCGCTGCACTAAGGCCCATATCCACCCTTTTCGAACCGCATTTGTTGAGGAAGTATGATGGCTGCCCAATTAACTGTTTTCTGGAAAGAATTAAAAAATATATAGATATACGTTTATGTACATAATAATTTAGTGTTCTTAATAGCTTCCATTTTAATCTTAGAGGTTAAAACTATGTGTGAACTCGAATGCAAACAAACTAATACTGATTTAGTGGGAGAAAATTACAGCGAGAAGCAGACAAAAAAGGGTGGGGGTACTTACCCAATTTGAGGCGGCAGAGCAGCTGCAGCCGAGGCAAGCGCAGCGACCATCTAAGGAGCTGGTGATTCGATTTTATAATGCCCCCAGGCGAGAGTATGGACGCCATCCTCATTAATACGGCGTTTATCATCATGAGGTGATAAGGCCAATTTATTTTGTTTAACGCTATAGATTTCGTGTAATTTAATTTGAAATAAATTTTGTTCTCTTAATAAAATATCATTATTGAATAAGCAATGTTTACAATCTGCCAGACTAATTTCATCCCGGACAACATTCTTCTTAACCCCCTTAACCTTTTTAATTTCCCTACCCTCAACCGCTAGGGCATACATTTTAGCGCGAAGTCCGACAAACTCACTCATTATATTACCCGCATTTTCATCTTTAAATAGTCCTAAAACAGCCTTGTTTTGAGGTGCTATGTTGTAGACATTATTGGCCGAAAAGTTTGATGTGTCGAATTTGGTTATATTTCTTTTATGTCGCTATATATATCATCTGTCTAGACTTTTAAGATAAAACTGTCTGTATCCATATAACACAGACGGATCTTTTCAGCATACCCGCGTCTCAAAAAGTTATAGAAAAAGTCATACATAAGGTGCGTTGACAGCTCCAAGACGGAGAAGCCGATATAAATAGGCTTATTATACTGTGTCCAAAAAGTCTGGAAACACCCGAATAAAATCGAAACGGATGATTTTTGAGAAAAATGCAAAAACACAAAAAATAATCAATAGGCGTTAGATCTGGCGACCTAGCCGGCCACTAGATAGCCCCCCTCCTGCCAATCCATCTGTTTGGGAAGGTATTCTCGAGATAATGCCGAACATTTCCCGCATAGTGGGGTGGAGCCCCATCTTGTTGAAACCAAATTCTTTGGCTGGGCAAATTAGGATCTTCATGGTTCGGAAATATTTCTGCTAATGACGGAATTAAATAGTTTTGTAAAAAATCGAAATACATTTCCGCCGTCAGGTTACCGTTGAAGAAAAAAGGCCCTATAATTCTGTTACCAATTAAACCAGCCCATACATTTAATTTCTTAGGATACTGAGTTCGTACCTCTCTCATCCAGCGTGGATTTTGGCGTGCCCAGTACCTGCAGTTTTGTTTATTAACAGTCCCATGTAATGTGAACGTAGCTTCATCTGAGAATAAGATATTTCTGATAAAAAACGGATCATTATCACACATAGGCATCAGTTGTTCGCAAAACTGTACACGCCTGTCGAAGTCGTCTTCAGACAGCTCATGAACCAAACAGATTTTGTAGAGATGATACTTAGTTTTCCGGAAAATATTACCAATTGTACTCTTCGACACGTTAAACTCCCGAGCAAGCTGCCGTGTACTAGAATTTGGAGTTTCCTCTACTGACAATAATACGTCGAGTTGCGTATCTTCTGCGATCTTTGGACGGCCACTTTTAGGGCGATCTCGAACATGGCCTTCTTCTTGAAATTTTTTGTGAATCTTACTCACTGCAGAAATATTAATTGGGGCACTCTCCGGATCTTCTGTATTAAATAAGTCGCAAACTTCTCTAACTGAACGAGCCCTATCCCCAAAACCAATCATCATCAATATTTGAATACGTTCCCTCTCACTTAAAACCATTTTTAAACAGATTTTTTTAACTTACGCACAATTCGTATTTGACAGAATGTCACAAATAAAACAAAATGTGTTTGAAAAATAATCGACTTTTAAGCCAACTATGTTTTTTTTTAAAGACAAACTTTTCGAAGAAGTAATTAAATTTTTCTCGGTTATTTTCTTAAGTAAAATGAAAAATTTTTTACAGTCATTTAGACAATTAAAAGATCTATCAAAAATAACATTAAAAATGCGACGTTGCCATTCAAATTTTTTTGATGACATCATAACTTTTTCAAGGTCATCAAAAATTCCAAACAGATACCATCAGCCAGTAGTTTTTTGAAAATACTAATTGACCTGTTTTTGAATTTTTCTCAAAAATCATCCGTTTCGATTTTATTTGGGTGTTTCCAGACTTTTTGGACACACAGTATACAACTTTCAGCTTCCCCATCTGGATAGCTACAAAGTTTTCAGAAAAAATACTAACACTTTTAAAATTTGGTTTCCCGATCAAACTACCAGCCCCGCGACTTTTACTATGGTCCTCCCAACGCGTGACCAATTTGACATCTACTCGCTTATCAACGGTCGTGGATTTCCACTCAACTCTATATATATATATATATATATATTGAACTGGTCTTGTATCTTAGCCACGACCAGTCAAATCTGTAAAATATGAATATTTAGATTTTCGTTCATGTTTTAAAAGATTCACTTTTGGACGAACCCTTGTACATTGTAGTTAAAATAATTATTATTGAATTGTTCATATAATTAAGGTCAAATGCGCATACCATGTGCGCAGACTCGCATCACACATAACAAAGATATGAAACATTAGTATCCTGCTCATTGGTTTAGTTATAAAAATGTTTACTTTGGGTCGACAAATATGGCCATTGCAAAAGTATGATTTATAATAAAAATCGACTAAAATTGTTAAATTTGCAAATTAATAGGGATACTTCAGTATCAATACTTGATGTATCATAGGTTTTTGTAAGCAAATGGAAATGTAAAGACCGTGAAAAGATCAATAGCATCTTTTGATTTTTACATACGTCAAACGTAAATGTCATTTATTATGTCAAAGATAACTTTAATTCAGTAAAGAAACAAACTTTTGGGTACACACATATTGAACCAAAAGCCCTTTACATATTCAAGTCCTGTACAAACAGGGCATGAGCATTATTAAGATTTCACCATATGTTTGAATATAGGTTGTCAAAAGTCACCCTTAAATAATTTTATTTTTTTATATAAATGAATTTTTGTCTGGTAAAAAGAAACGGAAATGAAAAAAAAGAAACGATGTAATTAAATGTTAAGAGAACCATTGTAAACGCCGTTGCATTAGAGATACACATATTGAGTATGTTGTTAGGCAAATCAAAAATTATAAAAAATGATATTTTTATGACCAGAACTGTACTAAGAAAATCAAACGCGCTACTATTAAAGTTTTCAACACGCGTTTAATTGTGAAAAACTAGAATTCTAAGATTGTATATAGTAGAAATAAATTTCAAAAGACTTTAAGAAGGCAATAAAATCGCGAAACAATGGGGTTTGCCTTTTGAAATGAACGAATGGTTGGTGACTTGATTGAATTTTGTTGGTTGTCTTGACAACCACCATACAAACATTGGATTCATATAAAAGGGAGTACTCACATGAGAAAGGGATTTCGTCTGCAAAAACCAACCAAGTAAGGTTGTGTTTAAATGAGTTCTTCTACAACAACCAAGCAGTAAGGTTGTTCTAAATATTCGCAAGCATCCCACTTCTGTGAAACAAAGTGCGAGCTAGTGTAACTACACACATTGAAGTCAATCCTGTGTTTTCGATATTGGAAAAACCAAGGATGCAAATAACGTACTGGAAAGAAAGAAATAATCAACAAGGATATTAACTTCAACTAACAGGGAGTTAACCAAACAACATTTCAAATATATTTGAAAAAAGAATACGAACCTGTGTCCAGTCATCTACAACGAGTCAACACATCTGAACAAGGTGCCGCCAAGAAGATACACCAGGGGTGCCTATCAAGAGAATCAACTCGGAGGGTCAAGACGTTCCATCAACTACGAGCATCTGTGGAGCCCCCTTCAAGAACGACAGCAGCACCTGCATTCTTTCCAGCCAGCCAACTTAAAGTTAAACAAACAAGAACAGTATGTAAAGTGACAATTGTATAATTTCACGATCATTAGAAGGAAACAAGATAGACTTGTAAATGACTAACAGTCAAGTCAGACTTAAGTGTAATCCGAGTTTTTTTACCAAGACTAAACGTTCATTTCTCACGTAGCCGGGTTTAAATAGTACATAATAGCCGGATATATTTAAATATTTAACCTATAATTCAATTACCGTTCATGCATTTTGATTAGACTACATTCTAAGTTTAATACTTACGTTGCACATTAGTTTTTTTTGGGAGACGAAGAGTCAGATAATCATATTTAAAAATCCAAGGATGAATCCGATTGTTTACCATTAGTAAAGTAGACAGATTAAATATTGTTATGTGTATGCCTAATATGACTTGCGTAGAGCAGTTTGTTCATGATATTCCAAGTAAAGATTATGCCTAGAGCCATTCTTGATAAGGATGTGTTAAACTGTAAAGATAAAGCTACACTCAATTCATTAATAATAAAAAACCATAATCTAATAAACACCTGTGTTTTCATTTGACCCAGTTATACTATCCATCAACCTTGACCGAACAGCTGTTTTAAAAAGCATGCTCGATCGTACATTTGTTCTATTAATAGATCTTCCAGACCGTCAAGAATTGGGCCCGTTTTTCCGTTGATATAAGTAGGTTACCATACCAAAAATAAGTCGTGTACCTCCTCATTCGAAGCCTTTTTAACGACCCATCAATGAGATTTAATTATATTTAACGTTCAAATTCAGAACGTGAAAGCCAACAACAAACTGTTTTTTTTAAGGTTCACATAACCTAGCTATCATAGAGCGCGTACATTTTTGAATTTCTCTGCATCCACGTGGGTGTGACCCAGGTGCACCAACTGAGGGACTGAATTTGAACTGTTACAAATTCAGTCGCTTAATAAGTAATTCAAAGATTAGTTCTAATATACAGGGAGCAGTCAAATAAATTAAAACACCATTTTAATTTTATTAACAATAAACTAGCACATAGATAAATAACAGAGTCCATGCTATTTTAAATAAAATACGTTACCCACCTTATAGTTAGGCAGCCAACATAGCTAGCCCGAGGCAATTAAATATTTGAAATAAAAATTCAATTTATAAAATAATTAACAAGACATTCTAAACGGTACTTACCGTATCGTATGCAAGTGTTTTAAGGGCAATACGCTTGTTATACACCATATCAATATATATATATATATTGTAGTGAATTATTTAGCTGTAATATAATTCAGCTTCGTTGTTGTTGTTGTCTGAAACATATAAAAGAGAAAGTCTTAAATTAAGTTTTACACGTTAAATTGAATACTTCCTATAGCTAGGTTATGTTGACATCATTAGTGCATATATTGAGTGAATATTTGTTTTCTTTGCCTGTGCATTATCCATATAAAACCTTGTTATCTATATTAATATATTCTGGATTTCCTTGGTCATCTTTATGTTGGTATACTGATTTACTAAAAAAATAAAAATAAATAAAATAATATTCTTTGTTTACGTCAAAATTATTTAAATGTTAGAGTCCTCTAGTATGAGTATCGAGAAACTGCAAATATGCAGAATGGCGTATATGCTCCTTATTACATCTCGATATGAGGGGTATAAGCTGAGTATAAGTGGTTCAGCATCTAAACGAATAGGTGTCCCCTCGATAGCCATATGTAGAACTAAAACCACAGAGTAATTAAAATGAAAGAAATCAAAAGCGGTTTGGAGCGGTATTTAAAGAGAAATAAATATAAGGTCAGCCGGTGACGTATAGACTGTAAATATAATTTCCCTAAATAATTTTGAAATCACTTTATTATTAATAAATTAATTTAGTCATGTTATGAACCAACAAGTATGACATTCTACTTTGTACATGACAGTATTCTGTATTAATATCAATATAGAATGGTCAATAACATTGATTTCTTATTTATTAACATACGTTTCATATTTATCAAAATCAAAATACGTTTTATGAATTGTTTAATTTATGGATATGTCAATGATTTAAATGCTGTTACTTAATATCATTAAATATCAGGAATAAAGGAACAATTTGGAAATGTGAAGATTATGTGTTCGTATTAGAGGGTATGTGTTATTAGAATTTATATAAATGTAATTAAAAATATAATTATTTTCATATTGTAATATAATGGGAATGATATGCAAGTATGCCTTGAAAATTATGAAAACAAAAGAGGACAGGGAAATGCCAGAAAATGGTGGAAGCATCATTTTCTGGCATCCATATATTTAAATGGAATAGGATAACTTTTAGCATAAAATCCAGATTCATTCTTTACTACGATTCTGTGATAAAAATCCCTTGCGAATGTAACTTT
Organism: Amphimallon solstitiale; assembly: GCA_963170755.1. NCBI lineage: Eukaryota > Metazoa > Arthropoda > Insecta > Coleoptera > Scarabaeidae > Amphimallon > Amphimallon solstitiale. The sequence goes on from OY720685.1 coordinate 28,310,800, forward strand.
TTCATTATATACATCTTCATTTTCTAATAATATATTTATTATATTCTCCTTAACATCTTCTTTGATTTCTGGATCTTCCAGTATATTTTTAAACCATTCAGTCTCATTATGAGTCATATTACTACTTATATTATTCATTTGACATTCTTTAATAAATATGTTTCTAACGTTAGCCTCCCGATTTAATTTTTTTTCCATTAAGCATCCTTTTATTTGTATATCATTTTCCCCTATTCTTAATAAATTATTCTTTAGATCAATGATCATTTTAAACTTCCTTATCATGTCTATTCCTATTAATATATCATGACTCATTTTGTCAAAGATTAGATATATATATTGCAAAGGGTAATTTACATTATTTATAACAGAATCGACAAGAATCTTTTTTGATATTGTACCTAACTTTTTATCATTAGTTGCTATTATATCAATATGCTGTATGCTAATAATAAAAGATTTTAACTCATTATTTTCTATGACGTCTTTGCTTATAAGTGTAATTTCTGCAGCAGTGTCAATTATTGCTTTATACGATCTATTATGTAAAATTATCTCTATCAATGGTATTTGATTGTTAAAATCCTCAAATTTAATATCTTCCCCCTCTAAACTTATAAAATTATGTATATTATCGTAAAATTTACTGCCTCTTGATATATTAATTTTTTCTATTTGCTTATTTACATTATTGATGGTCCTGGTAATGTTTTGTCCAATTGGAGTTTTATTTATCTTCATTAGTTCCCCTTGCACTTTCTATATCTGTATTATGCTTCTCAAAATAATTTCCTGGAATAGTAGCCTGTATATTATTTACATGTTTTTCATTCCTATCTGTTGCATCTTCATTTCTTCCTGTATCTCGATTATACCTATAATATTCACGTTGTTTTCCATAATCGTTTTGCTGATAATACTGCCTACCTCTATCATTTCGATAGTTCCCTCTATTGTAGCTTGGACTATTTCTATGATAAACACCCCCATCTATGTAACCCTGTGTTCTATTATGCTGGTAATTCTGTTCTCGGCTAATTGGCATTTGTCTGTTATTTGGATGATATGGAGTTATATTGCTCCTATCGCGACAATCATTAGGCTTTATATTACCTTGTGCTTCAGTTAAGTGGTCTAAGCGCCATAATAATTCAAGCAAATCCTCTATATTTTTTATTTGATTATTAAATAAGACATGACTATCTGTAATACTGAAATTATTGATTAGGTATTTAACTATTTCTTCTTCCTGCATGTTTTCAATGTATTTACACTTATTATAGATATCACACGCGTATTGTTCCCTCAATTTTGAATTCTTATTGTTAGCAGCATTGAAACTGAATTTACCTGTTAATAATTCCATTTTCACCAAGTCGATATGTTGCGAAGACCAATATTTCTTTTTTAACTCTCTTTGTAAATCATTTATACTTGTTAACCGAGGAATTATCATGTCAAACCATTCTAAAGCTCGATCTTGCAACATCATTCGAATTATATGAAACAAATTTTTATCATCAGGCATATCTTCAAGGAAAGTCATTACATTCTTTAAAAACATCGTAGGATGAATGTCGTCGTTAAAACCTTTAAATTTAGGTAAATAATCAATTTTTATTATGTTACTATTACCATATGCCTGTCTATTTTCTGTATTTGTATTATTGTCTTGTTGCATGCCATTTTTATCTACCTGTGTACTATTAGACTCGATAAAATGTATTTTTTTTAATACTATATCGTTGTTTTGCTTAATATCCTTAATCTCATTAGAATTAGAATGACTACTTAGCTCTAACATATCAATTCTCTGTTGCAAAGATGTCATCTTTGTACCAGTATCTGCTTGATTTAAACTATTGAATGTACTCTGAATATCCCTTAAATTCCTATCATAATTCACTTCTATATCCCTAATTTTATTGTCAAATCTATCTTCTACCCCTTTAAAATTACTAGCAACTGATTCTTTAATGTTCTTTATATCAAGAATTACTTCTTCATTTAAACTTGCATAAACACTTTGTTGTACCTGTAATTCATTTTTTATTTCAGTCTTAAATTGCTTAATGTCACTTTTTAATTCTGTTATTGAGTCAATAATCTTTTGAAGATCATTTTTGCTTAAGTTACAATCTCCTTCCTCAGTCTTGTTCGAATTACCTCTCGTGTTCATTTTTAACAATCTTATTTTAACTACTTGTTTTGAACTAAAATAATGTTTAACAACACCCTCCAATTACTAGTGAACTATCCCTGAAATTCTCTAATTACTTTTACATACCCTTTCTATTTAAAATACAACAAATAGCACTTGTACGTAACCTTAAATCGTAATCCTGGCTTTTATATTTAATTAATACAATTTGAACAAAATTTTAAGGCAATTACTATTTAAATAATTTTCTATCCTTATTTATAACTTAAATACCCATTATTTTAAACTGCTACACCGTTGGGCGCCATAATATGCTATTTTATTATTATAAATTATTTTAGCACATTTATTAATACAATCTCAATGAGGGTGTGGGTTCAATTATATTAAATAGGTATCCTCAGAGTGATAGGGTGCATACGTCCTCTGTATTATTTTCTCTATTACATTTATTTTCAAAGTTTCTAATTATTTAAAAGAAAAACTTCAGGTTTTTAATTCAAAAAAATTATAGGTTATTTATTTTGATACTGAATGTCAAACGTGGGAACAACTTGCAAATACAAAAATCACTGTTCATATTATACATTGAAAAACATTCTTGTCTTGAAGCTTCGAGACTTTAATTGTTACATATTGGTAACATTATTGAAATATTTATCTAATTTCTTAATACGTTAAAGTATTATTACTTATTGAAGAGTTTTAATTAATTCGACAAGTTTTAATATCAAAATTCATATTTACTTAACTTACTTAAAATCAGTAAGATAGTTAATGTATTAAGAAATTCTATTCTACGTAAATACATACATTATTTGTTAAAGTGAAATTTAAAAAAAAAATAACATGGCTTCGAAAGCATGTAACGGTCAACAATTTTCTAAAGGACTTAATTTTAATTTTGAATTTTATTGAAGAGAAGATATATCTGTTTCCTCGCATTTTTCACGAGAGTAAGTATGCCTCTAAATGTCTATCAATACGAAGTACTTCTTTCTTATAAGATTATTTAATCGGTTAAGTATGTATACATGTATATTTTTATATATTTTTTTTACCTTGTAGCTTGGCTTAAAAATTAGTTCCAAATCCTGATGAATATTTATAGATGTGATTACTGAATATTCTGTTCTTCAATTGACACAGGAAAGCAAATTCATACTCCAAATCTGAAGATGTTCGATGGATCCGCTGAAGTTTTCACATGTAGAACTGCATATATTATTTCACACGACGTCAACAATTTTATTTTCACTTTCGAATTACTGCACTAATATTTCTGGACTATTATTTACCAAGGTACATACATCTGTTTATTTATTTATGATGAAATTTAGAATTTTCTTTTCCATCAAAAAATGATGCCTCCACCATTCCTTTTTGGCATCCCTCTACCTTCCTTTGTTTTCATAATTTTTCAAGGCATACTTGTATATCATTCCCATTATATTACAATATGAAAATAATTCTATTTTAATTAAATTTATATAAATTCTAATCACACATACCCTATAATACGAACACATAATCTTCATATTCCCAAATTGTTCCATTATTTATGATATTTAACGATATTAAGTAACAGCATTTAAATCATTGTCATATCCATAAATTAAACAAGTCATAAAACGTATTTCAACTTTAATAAATATGAAACGTACGTTAGAAAATAAGAAATCAATGTTATTGACCATTCTATATTGATAATAATACAGAATACTATCATGTATCAGGTAGAATATCATATCTGTTGGTTCATAGCATGACTAAATTAATTTATTAATAATAAAATGTTTTTAAATTATATTTAGGGGAATTATATTTACAACCCCATACGTCACTGGCTGACCTTTTATTTCTCTTTAAATACCGCTCCAAACCGCTTTTGATTTCTTTCATTTTAACTATTCAATGGTTTCAGATCCATATCTGCCAAGAGGACACCTACTCGTATAGACGTGAACTACTTATCATCAGCTTATACCCTGAATACAGAGATGTTATAATGAGCAGATACGTCATTAAGAATACTTGCAGTTTCTAGCTACTCATACTAGAGGACTCTAATACATTTAAATATAAGTAATCATTTTTTGACGTAAATATAAATATTAATTTATTTATTTTTATTTTAGAAATTTAGTGTACCAATATAAAGATGACCAATGAAATGCAGAACGTATTAATATTGATAACAAGGTTTTATATGGATAATGCACAGGCAAAAAACAAATATTCACTCAACAAATACGTTAATGACATTTACATAACCTAACTATAGGAAGTATTCAGTTTAACGTGTAAAACTTAATTTAAGACTTTCTCTTTTATACGTTTCAGACAACACAATGGAGCTGAATTACATCACAGCTAAATAATTCACTACAATATATATATATACAGTAAACGTGGAATTAATGCGTGTAGCAGTCGGAAAGGCGAAATAAGATAACTCTTTACAGTTTTGGTCGAGCTTTCGATTGATTTATTTTATCTTCTTCTGAACCTGGTACAATTATTTTATTGTTAAAAAAATGTACATTCTATTCAAAGATTTTTACATACCAATCTAATTAAGTCACAAAGAAGTCAACATCACATTGCATTTCTTTGAATATCACCAATATGGACAACTCATAACATTTTAAAAGTTATTGAAAAACAGTCATTAAAAATCATACTAATTAAAATATTCGTTAGTTACATGAAAACAAAAATAGACATTTTAAAATTATTTGACGGTTAAGTCAGATGATCGATGTAAAACAGCTGATCGATAAAAATCAGCTTATTGACATTTATGTGTATGTGCACATGATGAAAATAAAATGAACAGTGACCGTTATTACTGTTCATTTTACTTTCACATGCACATGTTGAAAGTAAAATGAACAGTGACCGTTATCACTGTTCAGTCGCCACATGGTTTTTCGTATAGTCCTTGTTGTTCCAGCGAAATATTATCTTTCGGGTTAGGTAACACTTGGCTAATTTTCTTGTGGGTGGTAAATATTGTGTGTATTTTATGTTTCTTCAACATTCTTCCTATTTTATCGGTTGTTCCTTTTATATAGGGGAGATATGCCTTTGTAGTTACCTCTTCTTGCTCTGCTGTAGTGCTGTTTTTAACGTGAATTTGCGAGAAACCATTTGATATTAGAATGTTTCTGATTTTGTGTGTTTCTTGTGCGACGTGTTCTTCGTCTGCTAATCTTCGTGACCTACTCACAAGGGTTTTAACTACCGATTGTAGTTGTCCCGGGTGGTGATGTGGGTGTGCGTTCAAATAGCGGTTCGTATGCGTGCTCTTTCTGTATACGGTATGTCCTAAACTGCCGTCTTCTTTTCTTATTACCAATACATCTAGAAATGGTAGTTTTCCCTCTTTTTCCGTTTCCATTGTGAATTTGATTTTAGGGTGTGTATTGTTTAGGTGTTCTAGGAAATACTGTAGTTTGTCTTGTCCGTGTGTCCAAATAATAAAAGTATCATCCACATATCTGAGCCACAGTTTAGGTTGGTATTCTGCTGATTCTATTGCTGTAGTTTCGAAATGTTCCATAAATAGGTTGGCAATGATTGGCGATAGTGGAGAGCCTTCCGTTTGTTTGTATCGTTGGCCATCGAACATGAAGTACGTGTTTGGCAGGCAATGTTTCACTAAATTTATTAGATGCTCCGGTGGTCGGCATTTCTTCTCGATAATCGATATCGCTTCTGTTACTGGCACTTGTGTAAATAGAGAAGTCACATCGAAGCTCACTAATAATCTGTCGGTTGAAGTTTTTGTGCTTTTATCACTTGTATAAAGTGTTCTGCATTCTTTATACAGTGTGTTTTGTCATTGATAGAAGTTATAATAAAAATATGTACACTTACGTTAATTACTGTGAAATCCATTGAAAATTTTTTTTTTAAAAAATCTTTGTTTTTTGTAAATATGCGCGACGTTTGTAGGATGAACATCATAGTAAGTGTTCAAAGTTCGCACCGTTCACTTCAATACATAAACGCGCCCGTCGTAAAAGTGAATCATGCACTGCCGGTAACAGATTGCGTTCGCGGATACGATCTGTTTCTACACTGATACGGTCACGGAGTGCGTCAACGGTATCAACTTCGGTGTGATAAACTAATTGTTTTAAATGACCCCAAAAGTAGAAATCTACGGGATTTAAATCAGGGGACCGAGGTGGCCAAGGCACCGGTTCACCACGTCCTATCCAGCGATTGGTAAATGTTCTATTTAATTGTTCGCGTACGGCGCGCACAAGGTGAGCTGGTGCGCCGTCGTGTTGATACCACATCCTAGCTCGAACATTGGACATGGGACATCTTCCAATAATTCTGGAAGAATGTTGTTCAGGAAGTTAAGGTACACGTGCCTATTCAGTCTAGGAGGTAAAAAGAATGGGCCGACGATGGTATTATTAACTATTCCCACCCATACATTCACAGAGAATCGATGTTGGTGGTGAGAACGGCGTATCAGATGGGGATTTTCCGTGGCCCACTCATGACTATTATGGAAATTAAAAACACCATTGCGAGTGAAGCTCGCTTCGTCCGAAAATAAAATCCCACTTAGAAAATCTGCATTTTGTAAATGTTGCCGTAGTATCCATTGAAAAAACGCAATTCGAGCGGGATAATCTTCTGGAGAGAGTGCCTGTACTCGTCGGTAATGATACGGGTGCAGCTGATTTTCGCGTAAGGTTCTCCAGACAACATAGTTAGATACATTGAATTGTCGAGCTAGCTGTCTAGTACTGTTGCTGACTTTCGCCATAAATAAGTATCATGTCCACTAATTTATTGTTATTAAACGCCATAACACTAATTAACAACTATGTATAATCAACAGAAAACCAAATTATTCACTTAATATTATTCACATACCACAGCACAGACGACTGACCTACAAATGTGACAATACTTCAAACACAGATTTGAAAATGTAAACAAAAACCCAGATGTTGTGGCGCCAGACAGGTAGTTATGCCTAATTTATGGCATGTGATAAATGCAATACTCGGTCGAAATCTAAACAAACATAGCTAGGTCAGGTTCATTCAATCATTCAATACAGTCCATCTCAAAAATATTGACTGCACTTTTCAATAATTTTTTCCGGCGTTAATTGCAAACATTTATATAATTTTTTTTCCATTACTTTGTAATAAGTGTGAAGTATGTCACCTCAAAGTCCTATCGATCATTGACCAAACATAGTGTATATGATGCTACTCCTTCTGCATACGGATGCAGTTGTTCGGCGAGGTGTATCTAGCAAGTGACTGTTGGTGACCCTATCGAACTCACTATTGGTCTCAGCGGAGCGCCCTGCTTGTGAATTTTCGACAGGCCGTACAGTTTCGGACATTTCGAGGATTTTTCTCTCGGTATGATTCTCTTCTTAATGTCATCACTGATAGGTGTAGCGTTGATTTTGTTTTTCGTCGTTCTTTCCAGGTATGTAGTTGGATCCGTCATTATCGGTTTGTAAGAAGGATCTTGTAATATTGTTTTATCTTGTAGTTGTAATCTGTTTTGTTTAGAATAACCGTCGCATTGCCTTTGTCTGCTAGTAAAATCGTGATGACTTCATCGTTACTAAGTTCTTTCAGAGCTAGGTATTCATCTCTGGTTACGTTTCTCCTTGGTGGACGGGAATTTCGTAGAATAACGGACACATCTTGTCTAACTGTTACTGCGTCATTAGTGTCTAATGGGTGAATGGCTGATTCTACGCCACATATGATGGTTTCTTTCGGTATTCGAGACGGAGCAATAGCGTAGTTGAACCCTTTCTCTAGTACACTTGTCACAGCTGATGACAATGGCTTGCTTGAAAGGTTGTGAACTACTCGTAGAGGTTCTTGTCCGGGTACGTTTGACTGTCGGTTTTTCTGGAGATAGTTTATTTTCTTAATTTGTCTCTCTGTTCTCCAGGTAGCGTTGTTTTCCGCTCTAAATGGAATTTTATCCCATAGTAGCGGGTGTATTTCGGTACTTAGCCGTAAATGTAACTTGAAAAGTTGAACGTTCAAGTTATTGAGGGCTTTCATTGTGCGTTAAATAGCCTCTCGTACTAAGTCTAGGCCGGCTTTCTCAAGAATTCTTGATATTTTTGGCGATCTTGTATGGTGAGATAATCGGCAACAGGCTGGTATTAGGTGTTCTTCACGACATCGATGGAGGAAGGATAAATCGCAAAGTAGCCGCGCTTCTTCGTTCGCTGTTTCTCATACGACCTTGACAGTTGAAGAATATCCTCCCCGTATAGGATTGATAAATTTGTTCAGATGTTTCCGCGGTCGTAGTATGACGTTGTGATTTTCCGGGTTTGGAACCGCGTAGTATTCGCTTTATAGTCCCAAGAAGGACTGCTTGGTTGACGTTTCGATGAGACCTCGCTCATCTTCTTCTAGACGATCGTGTTCGAGTTGCAATCGGGGAATGCAACTCGAACACGATCTGTTTCAATGGTCATAACAATTTATGCGTAGTATTTTCATTTTAAAAATTACACTTTTTAAAAGTTATATTTTGTCAAAAATGATGTGAAATTGTGTATTTACTAAATCAGGAATAAAAATGAATAATTAACAATTTTCAGTATTTACAAAAAATATTAACAATTAAAATTGATATCGTCCGAACATTAAGTTGTTTGGGCTCGTATGATTAAACTAAGACAGTTAGGACCATGTAGAATACGCTTCATAATTAAATTATATCAAAGGATTTGCTTTTGTGTCTTTCTAAATTTTGTTTGATGTTTGTTTCATATTCACACAAGCTACATTTTAAATCAAATTCTTTCAATTGTTGTGTGAGATTTTATATGATTTTTAATATGATGTTTGAGGTTTGTTTTATATTCGCACGCATATAGGTACTACACATTAAATTATATATATAGTTTATTCTTATATTTTGCATTAATAATAATCTATGCGATGCTAAGGCAAGGATTTGTGATACACTTGCAAGGTAAAAAGACTGTACCGATGAGAATTTGGAACAAATGTTCATTAAACAGGAGATTTGGAGTAATTCTTCATTAAAATTAAATGCTAAGAAAAATGTAAACAATATTAGGTGATATTAGTATTATTTCAGAATGGAGATATAGAAGGTATATTGATTAGTGATAATGGATATGCATGTTCAAGATATCTGTTATCTCTATCATCAACACTAACGACAAGTCCTGTGTTAAAACATAAGACTCCATATATCAATGAGAAATGTCTTTTAAAATGCATTTCAAATTATGAAGAATAAATTTGGATGCTTTTTTCATTAAACTGGACACAACAAGGGCATCGATAGTAGCAATATCCATTATGAATATTATAAAAGGAAAAATTGCAAACAGAGGAATCTTCACATTAAAAAAATATCTCCTCACTTTCATTAACTTTGTATGGAATTAGATTGATAATGTGGATAATGATTTAAAATGATTATTAATGATTATGTTGGCAATATTTTTAAGCATTAGATTAGCATATGAGACATTTTAATTAAAAGCACCTATTATCATAAGTATGTTTTATTTAAAATAAAGTCTAAATATAAAAATAACTTTATACACATTCCTTCCTTTTTCTCTTTTAACAATTTCATTTTCATAGCATGATATTGAATTTCATTTTGTATGTTCATATCGCAGATCTTTTTCAACTGTAAATGTTTCCATTTCAATGTATTTAATTAAAAAGTTATAATCCTGGATCCAAAAGAAGTCTGACAAATATGTTCTTATTTTTATTTGTACCAATTTGTTTTTTTAGGTTAGCTTTAACGGTGAGCTGTAACTTTAAACATACCCCTACCAGAGAAATAGAGTAGGGGAGAACGCGCTTCGACGAGTGCGCATCCAGTTTTAAGCAAACGCTATTGTGGTCGCCATTTTGCAGGGTAATTGGCACTTGTGTTGTTGTAATTGTCAAGCTTGGAGGTTATTTTTAATTAATTGTATTAAAAAGGACTTGTGTGTGTTATTAACATGTCGTGCTCTGTGTTGGGCTGCAGTAACAGTCGAAGATTTAAGCCGGAAGGCATTTCTTTTCACACGTAAGTTTGTTTACATTTTTCTAAGTCAATGAACTTTACATGCGAATTGTTGAGCTAGGTATAAATATTACCGTAATAGAATGAAAGAATTGCATCTTTAAGAGCGCGATTAATTCTGCACTATTTGTAGATTTCCACGGGGTGATTCATTGAAAATGTGGTTAGATGTGCTAGGAAAAAATGTTGAAACGTGGACCTGGTCCAAAAATAAAGTTATTTGTTCCAAACATTTTTGTAAGGAAGATTATATTGTCAGCGCCGGTAAAAGAATCCTCAAACCGCTTGTGAGCAACCTTCAAAATGGCGGAATTCAATTTAACTTAGTTGGCGCATCTTTAAGCGCGTTCTCCCCTACTCTATTTCTCTGACCCCTACACGCTACTAACAATTTAGTTGGCTACTACGCTTAGTACGCTGTTAAATACGATTATGAATACGACTTTTTTTAGTAGCGTGTTTGTTGGATCTTAGTAGCCACTAACTTTCATTATGAATAGGGCTGTTGATGTTTGCTTTAAATTCACACGAATCACATTTAAAATAAAATTCTTTCATGTTTTGATTTCATATGATTTTTTAAATTAGATTTGAGGTTTGTTTTATATTTGCAGGAGTCACATTTAAAATCAAATTCTTTCAAATGTTTTGATTTAATATGTCTTTTAAAATGAGTTTTTCCGTTTGTTCTAAATTCGCACGAGTCACATTTAAAATCAAATTTTTTCAAATGTTTTGATTTCATATGATTTTCTATATCATAATTGTTGTTTGTTCCATATTCGCAAGTCTCACATTTAAAATCAAATTCTTTCAAATGTTTTGATTTAATATGATTTTCTAAATTAGATTTTCGGTTTGTTTTAAATTCGCAGGAGTCACATTTAAAATCAAATTCTTTCAAATGTTTTGCTTTGATATGAATTACTAAATTATCTTTACGGTACGTTTTAAATTCGCACGAGTCACATTTAAAATCAAATTCTTTCAAATGTCTTGATTTAATATGACTTTTCAAATGAGCTTTTCGCTTTGTTCTAAATTCGCACGATTCACATTTATAATCAAATTCTTTCAAATGTTTTGATTTAATATGTCCTTTCAAATGAGTTTTTGCGTTTGTTCTGAATTCGCAAAAATCACATTTAAAATCAAATTCCTTCAAATGTTTTGATTTAATATGTCCTTTCAAATGAGTTTTTGCGTTTGTTCTGAATTCGCAAAAATCACATTTAAAATCAAATTCTTTCAAATGTTTTGATTTATTATGATTTTCTAAATTAGATTTGTGGTTTGTTCCATATTCGCACGAGTCACATTTAAAATCAAATTCATTCAAATGTTTTGATTTAATGTGATTTGTTAAATTAGATTTGTGGTTTGTTTTAAATTCGCACGAGTCACATTTAAAATCAAATTGATTCATATGTTTTGATTTGATATGTCTTTCGAAATTAAGTTTGCCGTTTGTTTTAAATTCGCACGAGTCACATTTAAAATCAAATCCTTTCATATGTTTTGATTTGATATGTCTTTCTAAATTACATTTGACGTTTGTTTTAAATTCGCACGAATCACATGTAAAATCAAATTCCTTCAAATGTTTTGATTTGATATGTCTTTTCAAATCAGATTTTCCGTTTGTTCTATATTCACATGAGTCGCACTTAAAACTATTTCTTTCCAAATGTGTCAGATTCCTATGTCTTATCAAAGATTGTTTGTGTTTTGTTCGGAGCCTGCATTGACCGTGTAATTTTGATTGTTCTACTTTGCTATGTGTATTCTCATAATTACATCTGGAATGTACTGGGTCTTCCTTTACACCAACAGAGATGTGGGTATTTTCTACGTGCAACATCAGATATTCCTTTGTCTCGAATCGTCTGCAACAAATTCCACATTTAAACCTTTTGACTTTGTAATGTTGTTGATTGGTGTGCTTCTTGAGATCTGCTTTATACTTTGTCCTGTACTTGCACAGCTCACACTTATACGATGGGCTGCGGCGTGTCTTGCTTCCGTTCAACGTTGTCATTTGATTGCTTAGCGTCTGTGCACTGCGTTTCCTGCAAAGATCATAGGTCATGAAATGACTGAACAGTAAGTGCTAAAAATCAACGAAAGTGATTGTAACATAAGCAAACAGATATTATGCGACCAAGATAGTTTTAAACTGCTTATTTTCTTGGCTAATAATTAGTTGGTATTAGCCCGTTTTAAACTATCAAAATTTGGTTCAAAAAATTAAACGCTATGTCAATTTACAAAGCTCGGCTGCGGGGTCGAGAATACTCGTTTCGAATGCCAGGCTCAGCTCGACTCACGACTATCCAAATTGGCAATTAATAGACAAATGCTTTAATCAATTTGTCTATTCTTTTCGGCTTTTTCGTATCTTACAGTTGTATGAATTAATGGAAGAATGACACAGTTTGAATGGTTATCATGAATACAATCAACAAGTACAGTGTACTCTCTCTTAGTGGACAGCCCTTATAAGCAGACAGATTGTCGGGCACCGAAAGAAATGGTATGATTTACATATCAACGTTTTCCAATTAAGTGGACTGTTTATTAACCGGACACGGACACACGATAATAGCAATTTCCACGGCCATGTTTCCTCTTAAAAAGACAAATGAAAGTAGTTCCGAAATGATGCCGGTAGTTCCGCGTATTATGTCTTCCCGCTTCAACGCATACCATGGTACAAATATAAAAGGTATGTTCTGGCGCAGCTTCTCTATGATGTAATGGTCACCACCACTGATATTAAGAAAAAAAGTTTACTTTTAAATAACCACAGATATAATAGTATATAGATTGCTACATAAAGAATAATAAACATAATACATAGCACAGTTGTTTAGGAATGTGTAACTAAAATAAAGTTTCTTTACAAATTATCTGTTTAAAAATGCATAGAGCAAAATAATAAAACTGTATTATCGAAAAAGGACCCACTGGATATTATGTGACACTTTAGTTAAGAAAGCTGTTTTACGTTTTTTGATAACACAATTAATAATAATAATAATAATAATAATAATAAGAGAATTTATTGGGATTTGAACAAGATAATAATACATTGGAAAATATGTAACATATATAAATTAATGTAAGTAGCATATAAAATAAATGTATGTATATGGATAGTTGCTTCTTGTCCCTAGCCAAATAGACTAAGTCGCCGTATTGTGATCATATCTTAAAGATATGATCACTTAACGTTCTACCCTTAGTCTAGTGATTAAAGTGGTAGTGAAATAAGGAAGCTCATATTAATCACAAACATAACCAGAGAAATGATAATAATGCTTATTGAAGACTAACCTACGAAAAAGAAATTACGTTTGGTAAAAGAAAAAGCAAAAAAAAACGAAGAAGATGATTTAGAAAAAAAGAAAAAGCACATATACAGCATGTGCCAATTTTCATTAGCCATAGGCGATTAATTCATGCAATACGTGACAACATGGCACCCCTACTTTCCTCTCCAATGCCAGCGCGACCGATACAAGCTCAAGTTAGCAGTGACTGTTGGACCACTGACTTGGGTGTTTGTAATGCGTTCAGAAATAATATTTACGCGTTGCAAGGATTTGTTTTTCTTTTTCCTTTCAGTAAATGCAGAAAATTATTAAGCTGCGTTCACGCTGCATGACACACACAAAAGCGTAATTCTAATAAAATTAAAAATAAGGTAAATAAAAAAGGATTCTGAAAATAATAATAAACTACTAAATCAGGAGATCGCGCCATTTGATATTTCCCGTTCCAGTAATAAGACGGCTTTTATTGCAGACTAGATCGCAACGTGTTCGCAGCTAAAGATTGTTGTGATGCCGATTGTTGCCGGGATTGGTGACGGACAGTAGGGGTGACACGTTGCCAAGTATTATTTGTATACGTATAAATCGCACGCAAACATTGAATCCCTATACCTAATGAAAATTGACACATACGATATACTTATGTATATACATACATACAACCACATACACACACAGACTCAAAATTCATATCCACATATATGCGTACACACCTAGATATAATTGTATGACGTACTGCTTTATTCAATATTCAGAAGAAGTTTCGTAATAATTTAATTCTGTTTAGCTAGAGCTTTTGTTAGTTGTTTCCGAAGTAAATATCCTGAAACATTTAGGTCTATTGTTGGGAGAATATTATTTAGTACTTTGGCTGCACTATATGAAAAACTGCGTTTAAATATTTCCTGCTTGTGTTTAGGGATTGTCAAGTGATACTTGTGTCTCACATTCACGTTATGTTGTTGATGCCTGAATTTTATTTTATTATATAAATATGGTGGCTTTCTAGATTTTAAAATATTTAAGAAGAATATGCTCTTGTGATTAGCCGTGTATTTGACATATTCAAGGTACCGCTCTCCTTAAGCCTACGAGTGACCCCTCTCCTGCCCCGAATGCCATGTATCAGCCGGATACAACTATTTTGCACTCTCTGAATCCTCATGGAGGTCACCCTGGTTATGCAGGAATCGTAAACGACATCACAATAATTAAAGTGTGACAGCACAAGGCTCCTGCACAAAAGCGACCTCGCTGACTCGTCAAAAAGTTGTCTGTTAATATATATCATTTTCAAGGACATTATCGCTTTTCTTATAAGATACGATGTGTTTTGCTCAAATCTCAGCGCAGAGTCAATATGCAACCCTAGGTTCTTAATACAGTCCGAGATTACGATTTTTGTCGATTGAATATAGATATTCAATGACGACTGGAATAACGTAGCCTAGGACCAAAAACGATAGCTTGGGTTTTATTTGGATTTATTTGGAGCTGATGACTACCACAAAACCGGGAAATGTTTTCCAAATCTCTGTTAATCCTCTCTTGACCCCAAAGGTATTCAGATGGTTTGAATGATATATATAACTGCGTATCATCTGCATACAGATGGTATTTGCAATATCTGATAATGGATGGCAATGTCGAGGTATATATACTGAACAGCAAAGGACTCAAAATGGCACCTTGTGGAACCCCATTCTCCATAGTAATTTTATTTGATATGACATTATCTATTCTAACCTGTTGTGTTCTTCCCACCAGGTAAGATCTTAATAATTAAACAGCTGAGGAAGCCAAACCTTTTTCTTTAAGCATTTGTAAAAGTAGTTCGTGGTGCACTGTATCGAAGGCTTTGCTGAAGTCCAGCAAAACCAACACAGTAACATTTCCATCGTATATACCTTTCAACACATCATCCAAGATGTGAGCAAGAGCGGTAGAACAACTATGGCCTGATCTGAAATCAGACTGACATTCTGGTATTCTATTATCATCTACAATATAACAGTGAAGCTGATTGGTGAGACATCTTTCAAATACCTTTGACAGAACTGACAATAAGCTGATTGGTCGTAGATCTGTAATCAACATTAGCTGTCTTGGGAATAGGCTTAATAATAGATGACTTCCATACCTTCGGAAGAGTAGACGTATCTACACAATAGTTGAAAATATGCAACACATAATCGACAATCATCGGCATACAGATCCTCAGCATGCGAGTATCAATGTTGTCGCTTCCTTGGGAATTTTATTTTATTTTACTCACGGAACTAAGTACGTCACCCACTGATAGATGTTTAAATTTGAAAGTCGACGCATTGACAGTTTGGGTCCGTGCATTGTCCGTTACTGTGATGGCGGACATTACAGATTTAGCAAAAAATGAATAAAGTGCGTCAGCATCCTTCAGATGCTCAAGTATTTGTTTATCTTTTACTACATTAATTTTCCTAAACTCCTCCCATAGACCAAGATGGTTATTACAATTGAGTCTACACTGATGGGTAAAGTAAGCCTGCTTCTCACGTTTAATTGCACGGTTAACTTCATTCCTCAGCTGTTTATAGTACGCGTGATGGGCGGGTTCTCTAGTTCTGTTGTAACGCCGTAGCGCAGAATCCCTAGTTTTAATCATTAATTTTATGTTATACGTTAGCCAGGGAGCCGGTGGTTTCGAAGATGATATACGTCTAACAGGAGCATGCTTATTGAAGACGTGTATTACATTAGCGTTGCTTTACTGACAATGTAATTTATTAAGAAAATAAATTTAAGACTTGAATATGTCCATTTTTTCTTGTATATTGCTGTATCGATACCAATGAATATTGCAAAAGCTAGAAATATTTTTACTAAGGAAATTATTGGTTTGAGATAGCATTTACGTTTATTAATTCTTGTTAGCTTACAGGTAATAAATAAAACCATAAATATGGTTACTTTTTTATTGGTACATTTAACGTTTTTCTTGTTAATTTTCCCTTTGATACGTATACAACTTCATACTCTCACATATGCTTGTATAACTTTTTCAGGCTTGTATCCACTCCTGAGATAGGTTTTGATTACTAGGAAAATGAAAATATCTAACATTCCTTCCTTGAGTGTTTTCTAGCCTGTTTTCACAGTTCAAGACACAAAGGCTTATCATATTAGATGAGCTAAAGGTAGAGGCAAATCTATTGCATTATAATACAATATTTCGTAAACTCATTACCTTCTATGTTATAACCTCTTCCTAAGTTCTTTTACACATACATTAAATTAAAAGTCTTTGGCCTAACAAAAATATTTACAAAACTTAATAGCTGCACTAAGTTCATGAAATAATAACTGCTCGTTTGAGAAAGTAAGCGTGTGAATACTTATTTCTTTGCGTTCGTAACAAATTTTAAAAATATTAAAGGTTTTGCTCGGTGCACGTGTGTTTCTTCGCCGAGTACATCAGACAACACATCTGAGGGGAGAGTCTCGTTTCAACAGCCATCAAGCAATAATATGGCAAAAAACAATTAAATATCGGTACAAACGAGTACGATAATTAGTTAGTTAATATGTCAAAAATGCCGATGTAGTTATGTATGTGAATAAATATTAAATGCAGCGAATGTTTACTTATATCTACAAAGCTATCTCAAACAAAAAGCAAAATAATTCGTTCCCTCGGATTATTTAAAACACAAAATAATAACTATAACTACAAAACCAAAACTACAAACATATGATGGATGACGCAACATTGATGACGTAGGTGTGTGCGGCGCGGAAATATAAAAATTCGAGTCGAACTTTTATATTTACACCACGACGCATACTTCAGTGGTTACGTAACTGTATTGTAGTGTGCAAGTCCGTTGACATTTTTGGTTTTATTTTACTATTGGTGAGTGAAGTTCTATATAAAAGCTATTGTTAATCAGGGACGAAAGACTGAAAAATATTAAAAACGCGTTCTTACGCTTCAAGAGAAAACTAATATTATAGACGTCTACAACAAAGAGAAAGAAGCTCAGTGTTCGTGCTTTAGGAGCAAAATTTAAAATAAGAAAAACAAAGGCAGCAAATATAAAGAATAAGGAAGAACAACTGAATAACTTTTATACTAGTGACAATATACAACAAAAAAGTAACTTTTTTTTAAATTGAAGAGTACAATATTGATAAATTAACCTACGAATGGTTTGTAAAAGCCATGAACAAAAATATTCCAGTATCTGGGTCCATATTCCGGTCAAAAGCATGGAAATAGTTCAGCAATTATAATATAAAAACTTGTATGCCTCATGTTTCTAGTTGGTTAGAACGCTTTAAAAACAGACACTTTAAAACAATATCAGGAGAAAGTGAAGTGCTGATGTTGACAAAGTTAACGATTTTCAAGCAAAAATTCCGGCTATGATTAATTAGCGATTATAATCCTAGAGACGTCTATAATGCCGACGAGAAGGGCCTCTTTTTTCGTGCTATGTCCGACAAAACTTTGGCCTCTAAAGCAGAAAATTGTGCTGGTGGAAAATGGCTAAGGAACGGTTAACCATTTTACATTGTATGAATATGACCGGACAATCAGAAAAACTACTTGTGATCGGTAAATCTGCTAGGCCTCCTGCATTTCGGAAAATTAATTTGAACATTTCACCGTCGTTGGGCGATTTAATAAAAAGGCAAGGATGACATGTGAAATGATGACAGAGTTTTTGCAAGAATTCATTAAGAAATTCTCTTGATAATGCTGTATCTCATCCACGAAATTTGACATTAAAAAATATCAAAATAATTGTTCTTCCTCCTAACATAACCGCAGTTTGTCAACCATTAAATCGAGGAATTATCAAAAATTGTAAAACCTGGTACAGATCAAGAATCTTAAGAGCCGGACTCCCTCATCGGAAATATCAAAGTTTGAATAAACTGACTGATTCGTGCGACACTGACGGGCCTGGTTGACACTAGTCTTACACGGAATATCCAGCGCTCGGTTATTTTCTTCATATTGCGACTGGAAAGAAATTGGTTGAGTGGCTTATAAAGAAAGTCATAATTACTGTGTCTGTAGAGTGCGATAATATCAAATTTTTCTTACATTCGAAGATAATTTAAACAGTGCCAGCAAGATGAAGCTGATAACCATGATATTTATTTTCTATGTTAAAACTACGGTATACTTTTGTACTAAAAAAGCAAAAAAAAAATGCAATGTTTGAATTTGTTGGTCCACTTCGCTTACCAAATGCGAGCGCAAATGCCTACTTGTAAATCGATTCTAGATAAAATTTGTTATGTAAAAACATGGGTAGGTTGGTAGCTAATTATTAATGTAAACAAAGAACTTCATTGGGATCAGATATTTTACATTCTTATACGTAGTATAAGATGATGAACATTTTCGACAACGTCATTTTTTCACATGTCCATGTTTAGAAGACTAACAAAGTTGTTTTTGAAAAAGTCTGCGACTCTCTCTCTCTCTCTCGCTCTGACCACAATAGCGGCTAAACGGCTAAAGCTATCAATACCAAACTTTATATTTAGTAGTATAACCTTCTTCTTGAGATCTGATTAGATTTTCAATGATATCGGTAAACCGGAAGTAGCAGTTTACTTCAGTGAAAATATAAAATTTAATTTTACCAATATCTGATTACTACTAACTTTAGATAATATTTCAACAGAATAGAAATACACTTAAAAATAGGTTTCAGGAAAATTTTGTAAAAAAGGTTTTCGAAATTCCTACTCAAAGTACGTTTTTTGCTATTATCAAAAAAATAGCTTTTTGCAAATATTTCGCAAATTATCAATCCTATAGAGATTTATTATGAGTATAAAAGTACTTAGATGGATTTTTAATAATTTTGATACAAAAAATGTACTGACAGTTTTATTTTATTAGAAGGATAGAGAATTAAAAACTGAATTTTGAAATACTTTTGTATATATTATTTGTAAAAAACTGATATTTGGTAAGAGAAGAAGAATGTATTACTTCCGGTCCAAATTTTAAAATTTCTTTTATACGAAGATTGTTCGAATTGCAGTTCCATATTTTCAATTTTTTTACATACATAAATTGTTCCAGTTTGATCTCTAATAATATATTATGCAATGATCATTTAATGATAGCTACTAAGACACGAGTAAGAAAATGAATAAGACTGTCTTAATAACCATTAAATCCGAGTTGCATACACTATTTTTTCTACGACCCCACAATAAAACATTATTTTTTCAACATTCCATTCATGCATTGAGCGTAAAATTTTCCGTACATCTTTGCGAATTTAGCTGGTAATAAATTGTTCGTGGCTACTAAGGCTTGTTCCATAATTTCTGGTGGAGTCAAATTTTCCATTTCACTGTCATTATCCCTCATTTTTACCGTTTATATTTTCAAAAAGCACAAATTTTAACTACTTACTAGTAAATTGCAAAGAACTGTCACGTTTAATTAATTTTTATATGTCAGATATGCAGTCGCCATATTGAATATTGGAATGTCGCATTCCTATTGGATATAAACTTGTATATTAAGAGGCCACCGGACGGCTTGAATTACGGATTTCCTTTTTTCCAGCTTATTTCTGCATCAAATCGAAAACGGTTTTCACAAACATGTTCAAAAAGTAATACTGAATATGTGTATCTATTTTTTTTTTCTAAAATGAACAAAAAACATTTTTTATTTCTTTATTAGTGACTAAAAAAAAAAATTAAATGGATAGACAAATTGAATGAATTATTGTAGAATATTTATACCGCAAATCAGCTATATTAAATGTTTTATAAATTGCTCAAACGTAATTTACGATTAGCAAATTTTGGACCGGGGAGGTGCTGCTCTCTGGCGAAGGCAAGGTGTATATCAATTTTCGTAACTTCATTGGCAACGTTGCTAACATAAATCTCGTGAGACGATTCTAAAATGCACTGGTCTGTACTCATCCGCATGCCCGCGAAATTGTGCACAAACGCGGCAATATACGATTTTAAAAGATGTGCATGAGTTAGAATCATATGGTTAGAATACACTAACGTATGACGGCTGGCTTATAATAGACATGTCAGACATAGAGTACACGGAGACACGAGGTGAACGTTGTTGAGTAGTATGTGTTTCAAATACATATAATAAATAATAATAATATATAATACATATTTTGTATACATACCGGGCAATATATCTATATTTTTGCAATGGTATAGCATAAAAATCATTTATAAATATGCATAAGTATATGTAATTTCAGTAATCTTATACTTTTTATAAAAAAAATCATTTCATTTCATTCTCCAGAAATTTAAATAACAGGACCTTTTTAACTTAAACTTGATTTTGATATTTTACTATTTGAAAAACAGTACTAGTGTTACATTTGCTAACCATTTATTTAAAAAATCTTTGAAAGACCAGGTGTTGGGACCAATTAAAAGGAAACAATTTCTTCATCGATATATTAATATATTTTATTTTGGAATGTGCTATTTCTGCTCACAAGGAGAATCAAGAACAGACTTATGAGAGATTACTTTTTCGATTTTTCACAAATACAGATAAAATTATTTAATAAGCATTACAACAAATAACGAAGGTGGAATAAACTAGCAAAGAAATACAAAAAAAAATTTCAAAGCACCCCTATTAATAACACTACAGTTTACACGAGCATTATTAAAAATAAATGCAGCTTACAGTTGTGCATTATTTAAATGTTACTAATCCATTTCTAAATATCAGATCCTTTGAAAACTTGAACTTGCAGTAAAAAAAAAATTTGCAATTCATTTTAAGTGAATGAACTTCAGTGTACGTATTTTAACACTACAAAATCTATGCGTACCAACAAAAACATCAGCGCCCATTATTTAAAAAAAATTACCCCTCAGATAACAAAATGAATCTTTACTAAAATAGTTCTTTTTTATAAAAATAACTCTGGACACTATATAATTGTTTTGTTTACAGTAATAAATCAATAAGCTAGTAAATAAATACATTCAACTTAACACGAGTAATTGCGCATTAAAATGAGTAAAAGAACATTATTCCGAATAAATGAGCAACAACTTGCGTAGAAAAGATCCATAACATGGAATTACGAAAGAACCTTCATTAACCGTAACGATGCAGAAGATTTTGTCAAATCGGAAACTTGTTGGAGCTTAAAAAACACAAACAACACTGAGTCTGGTGTAGTTAAGTATTTTCGATGTAATAAAGTTAAATGTCGAGGACAACAATGTGCAACTGGTATTAAATTAATTCTGGATTCATCCTGTGAAAATGTTCTCCTATTTCGATCGCAAGTAAGTCATTCTTGTGATTCTATTGCAACAAAGGCCGGTACCGAAATGAACGACAAACTAAAGAACGAAATCAAGGATTTCTTTACCAAAAAAAATAAAACCGAAAGCAATTTTGGATGTTCTTGCCCAGAAATATAATCCACCACCAAATATAAACCAAATAAAAATATTTCTGGCTAAATTAAGAAAAACCATTTACGGTCCACCAACAATATCTCTTGGTGAACTGTAAAGTTGGCTTCTTAAGAATAGTGCTGTCCCCAATGAACGAAGCAAAGCTTTTATCGTAATTTCACAACCGATGAGGACGACGGTGTTTTTAGATTCATGGCAACCAGTAAAATTCTATTAGAAAATGGAGTAAAAAAGAATATCATTATCCACGCAGATGCAACGTATAAATTGATTTGGCAGGGGTTCCCTGTTTTCTTAATAGGAACAACTGACCGCGATATAAAATGTCATTTACTGGGAATAGCAGTATGCACCATAGAACGAACTGCCGATTTTCAATTTATTTTTCAGAAGCATGTTTACAGCGTCTGAATGTCAATACTCGCAGTTTAATATTGAATATGGACAACAATTTAACACAACATTACAACAGCATTGTCTGCAAATTTACGGCAGAAAAGCGAATAAACTTTGCGTTAAAAGGCTCACATCAAATGCGTCGTGAAGCTGCTTCCATTTCTTTCAATTCGGGTGGTGAATTTCATAGAGTATTACATAAAGCTTTGACTCAAACAAGTCCTCATTCTTATGCTAAACGGTATATAAAAAAAATTAAACAACGGCGACTAAAGTCAGTGAAACGACAAATATTTAACACCAGAAAGAGGAAAAGACACTCTGTAGTGACTTGTGATAAAGATTATGGCCCAGAGGCTAATGAATCAGTAAGAGATGATTTTTCAATGGAGGAATACAACCGAAAACGGGAACAGTTCCTTCAGGATTTGAAAACATCAAATGAAGACATTTTGTACATCGAAAGTGCGACTAGAAGCCAAAAAACTTCTAAGGATAAATAAAAGATCTGTTAGAGTTACCGCGTCAAACTTTGGCAGTATATGCAAATGCACCCTAAAACATCTTGTGTCAACACAATAAAAACATTGTTATATAATTCCTTCGATGGCAATAAACATATACGGTATGGCAATAGGAGCGAACCATTAGCGAAAGCTGCTTTTCGAGAGCGATAGGATATCGAAAAAATTATTGACTGTGGTTTATTTATCGACAAGGAGAATTTCTACCTGGGCGCGAACCCTGATGGGATAATCGGAGAAAATCTTCTTGAAATAAAATGTCCATCCGTCTCACAAAACATGGATCCCCTAGTGGCCATTCAAGAAAATCAAATTAAATTTGCAACAATAGAAAAAGGTCAATTAAAATTAAAAAGAAGCCATGATTATTACTATCAAGTGCAAAGTCAATTAGCAATAACTAAAAGAAAAATGTGCTATTTTGTTGTGTGGAATAAGCATGGCATGCTGGTGGAAGAAGAAAGTATAAGTTTGTGTCGGTACAAAAGCAACATGTAAAACTTTATTTTGTAGATATGGAGAGATTCGGATTTTTTCAAAAATGTAATGCTTCCCAAACTTGAAGAATTTTTTTACATGTGCTTACTACTAGAATTGGTGGATCCCCGCTATACAAGAGGCCTTCCAATTAGAAATCCCCCTAGAAAACAATCGTAGATTTTTATAAAAAACCGTGTTTTTTGGATTATTTTAAATTTTGAATACTGATACTTTATAAAAGCGTCTTAATCTATTTACATAAAAAATGGTGGAGATCTCAGAAGAATGTTCCAGAAATTAATCAAGCATTGGATATCATTGTTCCGATTTTGTATGCAAACCCTTCTTCTGCAGATGTCGAAAGAACTGTTTCATCATATGGGCTTGTCCATTCAGAATTAAGAAATGCAACATTGCTAAAAATAGTATTTTTTATTAATATGAAACACACAGTTTTCTTATGTTTATTTATGTTTTCTTTGTATTTGAAAATTTTTATGTAATGTTACTAAATAAATGTAAGACGAATTTCTTTATTTTTCTGCTTGAAATAATTATATAAATATAATAAAAACTATAAGAGACTATTACAAGAAGAAAAATCATGTTTTTTTAAATAAAAATCACATTGATTTAAATAAATCATAATTTAAACTCTGATTTTATTCAAATGATTTAAATCATCTCAACTCTGAATATGTATATAGGATTATGTATCTAGCAAGGTAGCAAGTGAACGTATTATCACAGAGAAAGAAGCAGAGAGCCCATAAGATAGGCTTTATTGTAGCCCTTCAGTTTTAGTTCATTTAAGGAAAATAGAGGACACTACGATTTAGAATTTACCATTATTTTATATTTGAACCACATGTTTGCTGGAAAAATGAAATTAAGATTTGTTATAAGTTACCTTTTAAGTTTAACTAACCGACACCAGATGACGATATTGGGGAACTTGAATTAAGATCTATTTTCTATTTTTAATATTTAACAAGAATACAATCTCCTTATTCATCTCATCCCAAACATATTTAGCCTTGAGTTGACGACAAAAAACCAATTCACTTTTGTTAGTGAACGACAAAAAACATATACATATGTAAACACACCATAGTTATCAATATAAATTACGAATTCTTGAATTTCAGATGAAAGAAATTCAAACATTATTTTCGGTTTTCCGAGTGAGATTTTATATTAGAAAATAAACCAAATAGAGTTGAGAGAGATGTTTTTTCTTAGTTATGAGTTATGAGGATCGTCATTTTACTTTTAACGCTGAGTCACTTTACAATAAAATATTTACATGCCATAAGAAAATTGAATATAAAATAAATCCCAGTATTAGAATATTAAGAATCATTTTCATACGTTGCCCTATAAATTGCTTAATGGTATCACCATCTACAATCTCGCTTTGAATGAAGCATAAAAAGATCCCGGAATGATTTCACTGAAGTCCGTCGATCATAATCACAATTTCTTAGATTATTCTGAATCTGTAATTATTGTCCTTTCACTGAAACATAATAATGTTATTCGGTTACCTATTTAGCAGATTATAACAAAAAATGTTTACATCAACTTAGTAGCTTTATTAGACATTCATATCACAGAATTTTTGTTATATGAAAATGAGGCAATATCCCTATTACTGATGATCGAGTCGAGGTTTTACATCAAGTGTCCAAATGACTGCCGTCAAAGAATGTGTCGAAGTGCCGGTGAAAGATTTGCACCTCATTTAAGAGTTTTCGAAATAATTTATTAAATGGCGGTTATGTATAGGTAATAAAATTATTTCTTTCAGTGACATAAAGGAGTAGTAGTATAGTAGTATAGTATTGATCAGAAAAACAAGAAGAGCAGAGCACTAACAAAAATAACAAATGCGCATATACCACTCAGTTCCTTTCAAAAAGTGAGTGTAAAATTCTCTGTTCAAGTTTTTAGTCAGATGATGGTCGCAGCTATAAGAGTTTTCAGTTCTTTAGTAATTTAGGATTATCAATTTCAAACACTAATTCCTTGCAATTTATTTCTCAAAAGTAGGCGAAATTAATATTACTTCAGCCAGATAAATTATTTGACAGTTACAGTACATATTAGTTAAGACGTCATCGCCGTTCAACGTCGTTTCAATAATTTCAATTATTTAAAATGAGAACCGATTCTCAAAGCGAAAAGGTGGATATGATTTTAGTAATTAGAGAGTTTGACGAAAATTACTTGCTAGCATCAAGAGTTTATGCTCAAAAATATTCTAACACGCGTCATCGCCCTGACAGGCGGTCATTAGAAAGTTTATTGCAAGTGTTATCAGAAACCAGAAAGGCAAAGACCAATTATGGGAAATGAAGAAAATGATTTTGTCGAATCTCTTGTAGAAAAGCTGCATACAAGTCAGTGAAAAATAAGTGAAGCCAGTGCAATAATTAAGCAGGCGGAGCGTCGGAAAAATTATAAAAAGGCACAGCTTTTTCCCGTATTGTATTCAATTATACCAAGCACTTTTGGAAGTAGATTACGATCGTCAACTCGTATTTTGTTTATGGGTTCTAGAGAAGTTTAATAAAGATGAATTTCTTTTGGATTTTGTACTTTTTACGGACGAGTCATCATTCCACAATAACGGATTAGTTAATAGACATAATTTTCACCACTACAGTGACGAAAATTCCCATTTTTTTAGAACTCTCGAAGGCAACACAGATGTTGTGTCAATGTGTAGGGTGGAATAATTGGAACGCTAGTGATACGTTCTTTTTCGATGGTAACTAACAAAGAATGTGGTTACAACTAGACGGTGCACCAGCGCATTTTCAAGTAAATGTTAGAAATGAATTGGATAGGCAATATCCCAATAGGTGGACAGGACGCGGCGGTCCACTCAATTGGCCAGCAAATTCTCCAGACCTAACGACTTCTGTTTTTTTATGGCAATATTTCAAAAATATTGTCTATGATACACCACCAACTACACCAGACGATATGAGAGACAGAATAAGAATAGCGTTTCGTTCTTTAACACCAAGTATTTTAACAAGAGTTAAACAGTCCTTTCAAGAGAAAATTCGTTTATGTATTGAAAAATAAGGACATCATTTTGAGCACTTGTTAAAACATTAGTTTTCTTTTACTACTTAAGTTTGTTATTTGTTTAATAAAGTACCTATGTATTTGTTGTTTACCTAGTTATGACGCTTTTTAATTATTGTGAAACAAAACCAATCAAACCGTTAGGTTAATAAATATTAGCCATTTAAAAAATGAATTGCACGAAACTAAAGGCTGTATTACGCTTACCAAGTTCTTGACCAAGTTATTGGCCAAGAAATTGTCGGCAAGTTCTTGATCAAGTTATTGTTGACCATGACTGTTTTACACCTATCAATTTCTTGGCCAAGTTTTTAGATGAATTAGCAGTACCAATAGTGCAAAAGTACGAAACAAAAAAAATAATAAAGTTACCGAAGATTTGATATTGAATGTAAAAATAACTGCACAAGAGATGCAAAAGAAAATAAATAATTTACGCATACAATTCTTTCAAGAAGTATCAAGTTAACATGTCATTTTTAACAATTTTCTAAAATGGAATTTGTATTTACATTTTAGGCAGTTGGCAAAAAAGTTTATAACATGAATATTACTAGAAATCACTAAAAACTTGATCAAGTTGAGAAGAAAAATAGAACATGTTCTAAGCCACCAAGTTCTTGGCCAAGAAATTGACCAAGTCGACTTGACAAGTGTAATACACGACTTGTCGTCAATTTTAACTTGATCAAGTTCTTGGCCAATAACTTGGTAAGTGTAATACAGCCTTAAAGTTTGAAATTGAAAATCCTAAATTACTAATATAGTTTTTAGTAATAATAGTAAATATTGTATCTGTTTGAAGTAATAATAATAATATTGTTTTTAAACACTCTGTATAATTTTTAGATTTCAACTTTAACTTATCTTAGAGTCTGATGCTTTGAGTAAACAATAAATACAATTTAAAATAATTCGCTCAAATATATAAGACAGAAATAGTTAAATGTCTCTGTTAAGTTATGTATAGGGAGTATAACAGTAAGTAGCCTTCATTTAGCCTATAGTATCAAAATATGCCATAATATACAAGTGTTCCATTTAAATTTTCATAACTTTGGTACGCAACTTTTATTGAATCACTCTGTATATTTCAAAACAATTTTAAAACGTGCCCGTAATGTGGCAAAGTGTTAAAACATTTTGTCACTTCGTATATATAAATCGACGGAAATGTGGTGCGCCAGCCTGTATATTATCTGTGCTATACCTATAGTATAAGTGTTTACATTAGGATATTTTCCAGTTTGTTCACTAAAATCAATCCTCTTCCTAGATTGTATTTTTATAATAATATTCCGGCAAACATTAATCTTACTCAAAGAAGGAGCTCTTGGAATTTATAGTCAATAAATCATATAAATAGAAAAAAAAAAGTACGCCCAAGGTAACTTTGTGTGCATAGTTGATGTAACAGTTTTTTGTGCAGAAATGATTACAAGCAACTATAGACCTTAAGTCTTATTATCATATGGGTAGAAATTAAATGAAATTTTGAATCCTATATTTAGTAAAAATGGTTTTGTCAATTATTAGACAAAAATAATTATAATACTTTCAAATAACAGAAAAAAATATATGTAAACTAACTTATTCAGTACCGAAATAAATTACCTAAAATAATAATTTTTTTAGGAGCGTCATCTGTTGTTAACTAGAATACCAATTGTAGGTTTCAATCTCTTAAATTACAACTAAACTGCAGATTATATAAATTTATCAAATATTCAGCGCCTCTGGTGGTAGTAACCCGGCGACGGTGGCGTAGCCTGGTGTTCGTAACCATTTTAGGGCTACAAAAATTTGTTAATCATGGGCCATCTGGATATTTATCTGTGGTATTATTTAACAGTCATGAATAATTCTTTTTTTCTAATAATTTATTTTATTTTGATATCGTAATAACTAAAACATTCTATCGGCCCATAATCTAATAAATTATACCTTTCTTATATAAATAACTATTATTACACTGATTCTCGGATCACACATATTTACGCGATATTTCGAAAAATGAAAAAGTCAAAACTATCAAAACAATAATGTGCAATGTGTTGAATGTAATATATTTTTGTTGAATAACCTTTCATTTGTTTCTTAGTTGGTTCGGATCGAAATTTTCTGCACCAAATTTTAATTTTATGTGTGTATTATCTATATTTTTCTGATTCAAACGACTCAATAAGTGCGCGCCCTACGTTTATCCTTTATGCCTTTTTGTATATCAACTCGTATCTATATCACTAAACGCACGGAAGAGACGAATCGT
Source organism: Amphimallon solstitiale (assembly GCA_963170755.1). Lineage (NCBI taxonomy): Eukaryota > Metazoa > Arthropoda > Insecta > Coleoptera > Scarabaeidae > Amphimallon > Amphimallon solstitiale. Next base: position 28,339,597 of record OY720685.1, read on the forward strand.
CTCATTCTCCTAATATTTGGTTGTCGTTAGTATAAATCAACGATGAATTATGTACCCATTCCCACTCTTTACAAACCAATCCTCGCTGTTGCCAAATTGCCACATCTGTGACTACTTACAGCAGTCTGAAGGGGAGAGGGGTTAACGAGCATCGAAATATTTTTACCGTCCGGAGCGCTCTTAATGAAAAATATGTAATCCTATTGGACATAAACTCGTACCTTAATGAAAATCTGTGTCTTAATGGACATCATTAAAGTACAGGTTCGGCATATCTAATAATACAATTAAAGTATGGGAATAGAAAAATATTATTTTAAATAAATACTGGTATTTCAAATAAATCTGTATCGAATGCATAATTCGCTACATACATATTTTCAAAAACCGTTTTATGAAAAGAGAAAAAGGCCTACTTCCGGTAGGAATTTCGACAAAAAAATTTCGATTTCTTTACTGAAGAAAACTAGTACTTCCGGTCTACCGATTTTACTGAAAATCTAATCAAATCGCAATGGAAATAAATACAATCATAAATATAAGGTTTGGTATCATACACCGTTAAGGAAGAAAGTTATTTTTACTTTCGTATACGTAGTATAAGGAAGTACTGTGATGGCGAAAACGTTCATAGTTTTGAAGTTTCCTGATACCAAAAAAGTGGTTTTTAAAAAATGTCTCTCTCTCTTTGTGTGTTTCTGTCTGTCAGTCAGTGTGTGTGTGTGTGTGTGGCCACGATAGCGGTCAAACGGCTATAGCCATTACTTCCAAATCTTTTATTTACAAGTATAATCTCTCTGCTGGGATCTGATTAGATCCCAGTTCTTCAGTAATATCGGTAGACAGGAAGTAGTAGTTCACTTCAATACAAAAATCGGACTTTGCCAATACTTCGTCGACTACTAAGTTTAAACAAATTTATAAAGAATTCAAATGTACTAAACATGAAATTTAAAAAAACCTTTATTCAAACAGTTTTTCGAAATTCCTACTGGAAGTAGGTCTTTTATCAAAAATCAGTTTTTTGCGAATATCTCGCAAGCCATGCTTTCTAGGTACATTACGAGTATAAAATTATTTAAGAAAAAAGTTTCAATACCTTTTGTATAATAAAAATTTCAAAATTCGGATCGGAAGTTTCACTTTTACTCTTATCGAATAGCTATTTTTTAGAAATATGCTGTAAATTATGCATTCTATATATATATATCAAGAGTACAAAAGTATTTTGAGTTGGATTTTCAATATTTTTTCTATACATAAAATGTCAAAATTCAGATCGGAAGTAAGACTTTTACTCTTGGCGAGTAGCACTTTTTTCGAATATCTTGCAAAGTATGCATTCTATAGAGATTTGTTAAGAAAATAGAAGTACTTAGAACAGGATTTTGAATAATTTTTGAATTAAAAAATTCCTAAAATTGTATAATCTGAAACAGTCATACGTACCTATAAGAAAATCGTCTGGTAGCCACACCTCATTTTTTATAGGGTATTAAGAAGTTCATTCCAAGATCTAATAAATGTATTGAGGTTATGGGAGTATACATTAAAAAATAAATGTTAATTAAATTTTATTCGTATTGTTTTTCATACTTATACCGAGAATACATTTTTCTTCTACTTGTTCACCTTCTTTCCCATTGCAAATTATAAAAATAATAGCGAAATATATGAGTGACAAAACGTAGCGAGAGACATACCTACCACCTCCAACGTTAGAGTTCAACTGATATTCGGTTCTGAGGGGAGAGTAATGTGGCGGAGCTTCTGCGCACTAAATTGCATAATAAGCAATTTTCGTAATTATTTATTTACTAATTAAATATTTGAATTTATGAAAAAGTAAAACAACTATTATCTTCTTACTTATGAAACCATTGTACTCATATTTTTTTAAAACTACAATATTTGCTATTATTGCAAGTAATAGTTGTTTTTCGAAATTGCAGTGCCTATTTCATTATTTTTTTCTATCGAGCAAAATTACCGGAATCGCGTTTTCGAAACAACAGTCGTTTAATTTACATTCTGGCCTGCAACGTCATGTATTTCTTTTACAACAAATAACAACTTTTGTGGGAACTAGGGTTGTTTCCAAACGCGCTTTTGAGGGAGTCCGCCTCTTAAAACACATTTTATCAAAAATCGGCACCAGTTAATTCTCTAGAAGACCTAACCAAGTGAATTCATTTACTAGGCGTTATTTTATAAGAAGAGCGTGGAATCAAGTGACTTCAGTACCAATTCAAAACTGTTTTCGTAAAGCTGGGTTCATGTATTCCAAAATTTTTCAGACTGATAGCAATTTTGATCCCGAAGATGAGCTACCTTTATCTACGACGGCACAAATTTATAACATGCTTCACAATCTGAAGCAAAACACGTTGATTTTGATAAATGAGCATTAGTTGATAAAAACTTGGCCCATGAAGATAAAAATGTAGAAATGAGCGTTGACATCGGTGGAATCTGGCAGCAAGAAGAATTTGATTCTAGTGAGGAAATGCTAACTAATAATGAAAATGTATAAGGATACAATACCAATTTTACACTTCATAAAACTGTTTACCTGCAAGTATGTTGATACAAAAGGTTTCGTGTTGGTGTCTGATTAAAACAACACTCTGAAAATATGTTTTTAAAAAGAGAAATCTATATCAGACAACAATATTCGATTTCTAAAGTTTTAAAGTACGCATGCAGATACATATGTATGCACTTCAATGTTAAATAAACAAAGTATTTATAAATACATATTGCAGCTGTTTCACTTTTTCTGTGTAGATATGTACGTTCATAGAAAACTAATAGTAAGTTTGGAAAGTATGTATATGATAAATATAGTACACATGTATGTACGTACATACACATTTCCACAAACATCTTTTAAAGGGACACCTCTTTGAAGAGAACAAATTTAAAGTGACTGGAGGTGTCCTTAAGAGAGAGTACATTGTAATTACTTATTATTAATTGTTCATTACAAAACATAATTGATGTATAGTGCTACGTTAATAAAATATGAAAACGAATGATACCTGACACTTTTTGCAGAGCAGTAAGCAAAGTGGCGTTCCAAATATTCATTTCGACCAATGTAGATTTTGCAAAATGGGCACTGTGTAAGATCTGAAATCTCAAAAAATACACTGAAATACAATCAAAGGTAATTACTTTCTGTTGATCAAATTAACTTCTTTAATCATCATTAATCCTCACAATTTATTAACACAATTGATTCACCAAAACAGTGGCAGAGTTTGTTGGTTTTTGTCTGATAAAGTAACTATGTTGGCGAAACAATTGTAACATTTAAATTTATTTTTATCATGAACCTTCAGTAATTCTACTCATCAACTTAGTAAACTGTACTCGTTGGCACAACTAATTTCAACAGAGAAACCAGAATTAGAAGAAAAATTAAACAATAAAATGAATATCTCTTTAAAAATTAGTCTAAAGATTTGATTTTTTCATACCTTCAATTGAAAAGTCACCACCTACATCCCCTAGGCAAAGTGTTTTATGTTTGGCCAAACATGATTTCGAGCTGTATCCAAGGCAGCAAAATGTACAGGCAAATATATCCTTAATAAGGTGTTCCATAGTAGGAATAAATTCCATTTCAACATTTCCATTCAAGCTGTCTGTGAAGTCTTCACCAAAATACACCAGTAACTCTTCACCCGGTCGAATTTGACGAGTGCTTCGATAATATAGATAATCTTCACATTGTACGACAGTTAGATTTCCTTCAAAAGTATTTCTGGCAGGGTTAATGTACTGCATCCAATTCAAGAAATGCAATTTATCATTGTCAACTACAAATTTTCCTCCCTTTACTCTCCAAACATACTCTGTTCTACAAAGTCCAGTGAAAGGACCAAATTTTACACCTTCAGGAATAACTTTTAAAGCCAATATTGCACACTGGCCAAACATATGTTCAATTTCTAAAATATCATTTGGTAACTCATCTTGTGTTCTGTTATCTGAATTATCCGGAGCCGTCTCTGTTCAAAATATGTACAAGCATTCCACACTCGATGCAGTAGTCATCATAATACGCCTGACAATTTTCACAATCTGTTAATAAAATTTAAACAGATTAAAAAGGAGGTAACATAATGTTTGCATAAGTCAAAAATAAGTGAGAGCTTATTGGTCATTTAACCAAGCTAAAATTTCCTATTTCATATAAACATGTTTTCATTCCAAGGTTCATTCCCGGTAAACTTTCCTTGGCCATAAATTTTTAAAAAATTTATAATATAAATTAAAAACCATTTTTAGCATTTCGAAACCTTAATTAGTAATCTTTCATAATTAGTCTCAAAATTACAAGAACATATTTTATTGATATTCCACAGAAGCTTATTTTGTTTGATTTTTATTGAACATGGCCATAAATTATTGTAATATGTATACAATAAAAGTATAGTCACCATATCTCTCACCTTTTTCAATCAGTTTATATAATTTTTATAAAGACTATTAATTATGTGATGAAAGGTTAAAAATGGGTTTTAATTTGAACTTTTAATTTTTTAATGATTTATGGTTGATACGTTGATATCAGACATTACAAGTTATGATAGTAGGGATCGGCAGTCAATTTTACATTAAGAAATTAAGTTATTATATTGCTACTACCACAGATAAATATCCAGATGGCCCATGATTAACAAATTTTTGTAGCCCTAAAATGGTTACGAACACCAGGCTACGCCACCGTCGCCGGGTTACTACCACCAGAGGCGCTGAATATTTGATAAATTTATATAATCTGCAGTTTAGTTGTAATTTAAGAGATTGAAACCTACAATTGGTATTCTAGTTAACGACAGATGACGCGCCTAAAAAAATTATTATTTTAGGTAATTTATTTCGGTACTGAATAAGTTACTTTACATATATTTTTTTCTGTTATTTGAAAGTATTATAATTATTTTTGTCTAATAATTGACAAAACCATTTTTACTAAATATAGAATTCAAAATTTCATTTAATTTCTACCCATATGATAATAAGACTTAAGGTCTATAGTTGCTTGCAATCATTTCTGCACAAAAAACTGTTACATCAACTATGCACACAAAGTTACCTTGGGCGTACTTTTTTTTTCTATTTATATGATTTATTGACTATAAATTCCAAGAGCTCCTTCTTTGAGTAAGATTAATGTTTGGGGGAATATTATTATAAAAATACAATCTAGGAAGAGGATTGATTTTAGTGAACAAACTGGAAAATATCCTAATGTAAACACTTATATAGGTATAGCACAGATAATATACAGGCTGGCGCACCACATTTCCGTCGATTTATATATACGAAGTGACAAAATGTTTTAACACTTTGCCACATTACGGGCACGTTTTAAAATTGTTTTGAAATATACAGAGTGATTCAATAAAAGTTGCGTACCAAAGTTATGAAAATTTAAATGGAACACTTGTATATTATGGCATATTATGATACTATAGGCTAAATGAAGGCTACTTACTGTTATACTCCCTATACATAACTTAACAGAGACCTTTGACTATTTCTGTCTTATATATTTGAGCGAATTATTTTAAATTGTATTTATTGTTTACTCACAGCATCAGACTCTAAGATAAGTTAAAGTTGAAATCTAAAAATTATACAGAGTGTTTAAAAACAATATTATTATTATTACTTCAAACAGATACATTATTTACTATTATTACTAAAAACTATATTAGTAATTTAGGATTTTCAATTTTAAACTTTAAGGCTGTATTACACTTACCAAGTTCCTTGACCAAGTTATTGGCCAAGAACTTGATCAAGTTAAAATTGACGACAAGTCGTGTATTACACTTGTCAAGTCGACTTGGTCAATTTCTTGGTCAAGAACTTGGTGGCTTAGAACATGTTCTATTTTTCTTCTCAACTTGATCAAGTTTTTAGTGATTTCTGGTAATATTCATGTTATAAACTTTTTTGCCAACTGCCTAAAATGTAAATACAAATTCCATTTTAGAAAATTGTTAAAAATGACATGTTAACTTGATACTTCTTGAAAGAATTGTATGCGTAAATTATTTATTTTCTTTTGCATCTCTTGTGCAGTTATTTTTACATTCAATATCAAACGCAAATCTTCGGTAACTTTATTAATTTTTTTGTTTCGTACTTTTGCACTATTGGTACTGCTAATTCATCTAAAAACTTGGCCAAGAAATTGATAGGTGTAAAACAGTCAAGCTCAACAATAACTTGATCAAGAACTTGCCGACAATTTCTTGGCCAATAACTTGGTCAAGAACTTGGTAAGTGTAATACAGCCTTTAGTTTCGTGCAATTCATTTTTTAAATGGCTAATATTTATTAACCTACCGGTTTGATTGGCTTTGTTTCACAATAATTAAAAAGCGTCATAACTAGGTAAACAACAAATACATAGATACTTTATTAAACAAATAACAAACTTAAGTAGTAAAAGAAAACTAATGTTTTAACAAGTGCCAGTGGCGGCTGCTGCAGGGAGGGCAACGGGGCACTGCCCCCCATGATAAATTTCCCGGTGACAAATTTAATTTAACAGATAAATTAATTATAAATACCTAATTTGTATGTAATTTTTCTGATTTGTTTGATGACAAATAATACGTTTTCGAAAGTAACAGTCCGTCTTTTCAGCGCGTTTAAAAATCGCAGTCTGACGTAGGCTTCAGGGCATCTCGCGCGACTGCCCCGTCTATATTAGAAATGGAGCGATGAATCTGGCGCGGGTAGCGCGCGTATATATGTAGGCGGCGGGGCACTACTCTATGGTGCCGGGTCCTGATGGCGGTTCAGTATGTAATATACAGCAGTGAGTGTATGTTGTAATTTCTATCGGTGCAAATGCAACTATGAATTGCGTTAGTAACATTACGACAGAATTAAAAAATCTAGGTCTCCCTAGACCAGATTTAATGATTAAACTAGAAGATCACAATTTGAAAACTAATAAAACCGTGACGAGAAAATTCAACAGAAGCTCTTACAGTTTATCAGACTGGTTGTGTGGGTGTAATGTGCAAAATGCTTTTTTCTATTTCGGTGCTATAAAGTTCACTTTACGACATCCGTTTCGGTTGCAAAAGTATTTCTTTATCGCACGCTAATTTTGTTGTTTTGACGTTGGTAACAAAAAAAAAAAAAAGAACCAAATTATATTTAAATGTCAAAATGTAAGCCTTTAATGTAACAAACATGTGCAATAGAAGTTGTACAAAGAATAAAAAGCACACATGCTAACATTTTATTTACTAATTAACAATATAAATTGTCAAGTAGAGTTGGATGATAAATTTTCTGATGCTACTATTGTAATTTACTTCCAAGGTTGAATAGTACAACTGTTATAAAAGTTTGTTTTTGATAATATGTCGAGACTATGTTGGCGAAAGATTTTGTAAATTGTCTTCTGCTATTTTGCGAATCTCTGGGGGGGGGGGGGCGTGCAAAATAGAAAAAATCAAGTGAATGGTGTTTTTTTTTACTTTGAAGAGAATAAAAACATTTTCTAGAAATACCATGCGGGAAAGCAGACTATGTGCCTTAGCAATGTGTTCCATTGAAAAACAATTACTGACATCAACACCAAACTTCAATGAATGAGTTATTAATCCTTTTGCTGATCGTAAGGAACGGCGGATGGATTTTATTTTCAAACAAGTTAATTAAATAGCATATTGAGCTTATTTTTTGTCTGTACTTAATTTTTGATATTAAACACTCAGACCCCCGGTGCCTTCCCGTCCCAAAAAATCACGGGCCGCCACTGACAAGTGCTCAAAATGATGTCCTTATTTTTCAATACATAAACGAATTTTCTCTTGAAAGGACTGTTTAATTCTTGTTAAAATACTTGGTGTTAAAGAACGAAACGCTATTCTTATTCTGTCTCTCATATCGTCTGGTGTAGTTGGTGGTGTATCATAGATTTTTGAAATATTTCCATAAAAAAAAACAGAAGTCGTTAGGTCTGGAGAATTTGCTGGCCAATTGAGTGGACCGCCGCGTCCTGTCCACCTATTGGGATATTGCCTATCCAATTCATTTCTAACATTTACTTGAAAATGCGCTGGTGCACCGTCTAGTTGTAACCACATTCTTTGTTAGTTACCATCGAAAAAGAACGTATCACTAGCGTTCCAATTATTCCACCCTACACATTGACACAACATCTGTGTTGCCTTCGAGAGTTCTAAAAAAATGGGAATTTTCGTCACTGTAGTGGTGAAAATTATGTCTATTAACTAATCCGTTATTGTGGAATGATGACTCGTCCGTAAAAAGTACAAAATCCAAAAGAAATTCATCTTTATTAAACTTCTCTAGAACCCATAAACAAAATACGAGTTGACGATCGTAATCTACTTCCAAAAGTGCTTGGTATAATTGAATACAATACGGGAAAAAGCTGTGCCTTTTTATAATTTTTCCGATGCTCCGCCTGCTTAATTATTCCACTGGCTTCACTTATTTTTCGCTGACTTGTATGCAGCTTTTCTACAAGAGATTCGATAACAACAAAATCATTTTCTTCATTTCCCATAATTGGTCTTTGCCTTTCTGGTTTCTGATAACACTTGCAATAAACTTTCTAATGACCGCCTGTCAGGGCGATGACGTGTGTTAGGATATTTTTGAGCATACACTCTTGATGCTAGCAAGTAATTTTCGTCAAACTCTCGAATTACTAAAATCATATCCACCTTTTCGCTTTGAGAATCGGTTCTCATTTTAAATAATTGAAATTATTGAAACGACGTTGAACGGCGATGACGTCTTAACTAATATGTACTGTAACTGTCAAATAATTTATCTGGCTGAAGTAATAATAATTCCGCCTACTTTTGAGAAATAAATTGCAAGGAATTAGTGTTTGAAATTGATAATCCTAAATTACTAAAGAACTGAAAACTCTTATAGCTGCGACCATCATCTGACTAAAAACTTGAACAGAGAATTTTACACTCACTTTTTGAAAGGAACTGGGTGGTATATGCGCATTTGTTATTTTTGTTAGTGCTCTGCTCTTCTTGTTTTTCTGATCAATACTATACTACTATACTACTACTCCTTTATGTCACTGAAAGAAATAATTTTATTACCTATACATAACCGCCATTTAATAAATTATTTCGAAAACTCTTAAATAAATGAGGTGCAAATCTTTCACCGGCACTTCGACACACTCTTTGACGGCAGTCATTTGGACACTTGATGTAAAACCTCGACTCGATCATCAGTAATTGGGATATTGCCTCATTTTCATATAACAAAAATTCTGTGATATGAATGTCTAATAAAGCTACTAAGTTGATGTAAACATTTTTTGTTATAATCTGCTAAATAGGTAACCGAATAACATTATTATGTTTCAGTGAAACGACAATAATTACAGAGTCAGAATAATCTAAGAAATTGTGATTATGATCGACGGACTTCAGTGAAATCATTCCGGGCTCTTTTTATGCTTCATTCAAAGCGAGATTGTAGATGGTGATACCATTAAGCAATTTATAGGGCAACGTATGAAAATGATTCTTAATATTCTAATACTGGGATTTATTTTATATTCAATTTTCTTATGGCATGTAAATGTTTTATTGTAAAGTGACTCAGCGTTAAAAGTAAAATGACGATCCTCATAACTAAGAAAAAACATCTCTCTCAACTCTATTTGGTTTATTTTCTAATATAAAATCTCACTGGGAAAACCGAAAATAATGTTTGAATTTCTTTCATCTGAAATTCAAGAATTCGTAATTTATATTGATAACTATGGTGTGTTTACATATGGATATGTTTTTTGTCGTTCACTAACAAAAGTGAATTGGTTTTTTGTCGTCAACTCAAGGCTAAATATGTTTGGGATGAGATGAATAAGGAGATTCTTGTTAAATATTAAAAATAGAAAATAGATCTTAATTCAAGTTCCCCAATATCGTCATCTGGTGTCGGTTAGTTAAACTTAAAAGGTAACTTATAACAAATCTTAATTTCATTTTTCCAGCAAACATGTGGTTCAAATATAAAATAATGGTAAATTCTAAATCGTAGTGTCCTCTATTTTCCTTAAATGAACTAAAACTGAAGGGCTACAATAAAGCCTATCTTATGGGCTCTCTGCTTCTTTCTCTGTGCTACTACTATGCCCAACTTGAATTACATTATTTATTAAGTCCAGAGCTGCAATTTAATTCTGATTGCAAATACATATTAATCAGTTTATCAGTAATTACATAGGTACTTATAGGTATAGGACTTTTAATTTAAAAATAAAAATTTTATTACTTGACTTAATGAGACTGAAACACTTTTTAAAAAGATAATTGCACTTTCAATAAAATGGAAAAGTCTAAACAACTTGTAAAGTATGATTACAAGACATAAGTAAGAGATATTTTGCTTTTACTTACAGAGAAGTCCATTATCTACTTCAATGTTTAATTCATTGGCACTGATTCCATCTTCAATTTTAACATGGTCATTTAATACGTTATATTGTCCTTCAGATGATGGCAATTCTGTTTTAAGATTGTCTAAAATAGTGGATGCCTCGTATTCTATCTTGTCATGCCACTTCATGTGGTCTGGCAACTCAAAATTGTCTGCAATAACAACAGTTTCCGACACGTGGACTTTATCATCTACAAAATCGTCCATTTCCTTTGTACTGGATGTATTTAAAGAAAGCAATGTTGGATTCGCGTTACAGTTTTCAGTTTGGTCAGCTGTTATACACTATACATACAAACTAGGGATGGGCGATAAACATCGATGTTCATTGAACATCGATATTTTAGGATCGATGTTCGATGTTTTTGCATCGATGTTTGCAATTTAGAATTATCGATGTTAGAAGAAATATAGTGAACATCGAACTTTTAAGCTTGACAAAAAGAATTAGCACTAATCACAAAAATAAAACAGCGTCCTCTGTTGACAAATACAAAAATGTTTCCTAGTAACACCTCACATACAACCACACATACAGGTTATTTTGTGTACTCTACTATCCCAGAAACATTTCAGCATGAACTATACTATAGACACAAGCCTCAAGACAAGCATTATGCGTAATAAATAAGGCAGCTGTCAAAAGAATTCAAACGTTATGGTGAGACATAGTCACTCTCCCCACAGTATTTTTAAAATTCAAGGACCAACATTAGATGGCACTGTTTAAGAGGATGTTGTGACATTACTTTCTACCGATAGATTTAAGATTGTCTACGAATAAAAGAAGTATTTAAATTTCACAGTGGTATACCATATAAATTCGAATATTTCATTTAAGCTCTTTTAAATATTACTCAGTAATGTGCAGAATAAGAGTTAAATTATGTATGCACGCAGAATGAGTGAAGGAGGTAAACGTATTTTCATAGAAAAAGAAGGGAGATAGACACTACCGATGTATACCTCTTCGGGGAATTCCCTAGTGCGTACAACCATACACGTATAGATGCAAGATGACACATTAGAAATATAAAACCATATCCATATGTATCTCGGTATTTGCCAGCGTAGTCAAAAAAAATGCAAGACTATAAAATCCCAAATAGAAATCGTTCTCTTAAAAGTTTTGATACACGTAAATGTATATATTTTTTAAGTATCAGACGATTTAAGTCATGTGGTTGTTTCATGCGCATATTGTTTTTTTTATATAGTTTTTTTTTGAGTAGTTTCTAACGTTAACTACATATTATAAATGTATATATATATGTGCCATGTTTCTTTCATTAATTTTATGAATAATGATATCTTTTATATCATTTTTTAAAGGACGTAAATTAATTAAAGTTTTTGTTAAACTGCCAAAAAATAAATCTATAAATAAAATTATCGATGTTTAAAAACATCGATGTTTGGTAGTCGATATTTTGCAACCATCGATGTTGATCAACGATGTTAACATCGATGTTTGATATCGATGTTTACCGACCGATGTCCCATCCCTAATACAAACCACAGATTACAATCAGGGGGGGGGGGACACATTAATGGGGCAATTGGGTTCCGATTTCAAGCGCCATCGGCCGAGGAGGCATGGAAACATTCGTGATTAATTACAAGCTAACATTGTAGATGACTCTATGTAGGAATTATTTGATTTGGTAGTTCACAAGTTCAGACGTAGTTGTTGGAAGTTCTTTTTAGTTTGTTTGATCTTGTTTGTTTTAAATAGTGTATTAGTATAAAAAGACTTTATCTTGTGTTAGTTTAGAACTTTTCTTAAATTATTCACGCCATAAATGTAAGTAAGCCTATATCTAATGAATACTAGCTTACAAGCAGTTATTCTATACAATGAATTTATTTTCTAGATTTTGGAACGTTAACATGGACAGCAGTCGATATATACGGATGTATTATCCCAAATTGTAATGTCAGGAGTAGTTCAAGGTATTTCCGGAAAAAATCAAGAAAATGAAGGTTTAACAATGTTCCCAAGTTTTCAATCAGCGAGTAGGACAAACCATAAATGTTCATGTTGATTCAGGTAATTTATTATCATATGATTGCATTGAATAAATAAAAAAATTTTTTAGGTGCTACTATACTCCCACCTGAAGCAAAAGGCACAGCTTTTATATTATTGTTTTTTGACAAACTATTTGATAGCTTCAATGGCACTCGTAGGTTTGCTGATTCCGGACACTCACTACGATGTCAATTAAATCAGTCTTCCATGCATTTTGAATTTTGGAAGGACGCCAAAGAAGTGATACGAAGCATAAATTTGTAGGCAGGACCACAAATAAAATAAGTAACCCGCCATCTATTAATAATTGATTGCATAATGTTAATGCGATGGAATATATTTTTAAAAATTTTCAAAATGAAGGTTTGACTTACCTTGTTCCTAGACATTTTAATCAAGATGGAATAGAAAATTTCTTTTGTTGTATAAGAGGCCATGGTTTGAGGAACAATAATCGAACATCTGCCGCGTTTATTACCTCTTTTAAAACATTAATTATCAACAACCTGGTCTCAAGTAAATCTATTTCATCAAACTGTGAGGACGATAATTTTGCAGGAACATGTAATATGCGGGAATACATTACTAAGCAAATATTTAATGATAATTAAGTACCTAACATTAATTTACAGTTTAATTATAAACCCACAAATATTCCTTCATATTTAGGGTCGTATGTTAGTGGATATGTGGCACGAAAATTGCTTTCATATACAGTGGGTTTTTTTTATCACTGAACATAGCACACGATATCACCTATGTTCAGTTTTAAAATAAACGCGTCAACGCATGGAACATTATGCAACCAACATTGCGTTATGTAACTAACATCGGTCAATTATTTGTTTCGACAAACGTCAAAATCAATATCATAACAGAAATGACATTTTGAATATTTCACATTTGTATTCACCTAATTTAAAAAATGTATACAAAAGATGATAAAATAGAAATTTTAAACTGGTATAAAGCTGGAAACAGTTTAAGGAAAGTGCGGGATCTGTTTTCTGTCAAATATCCTGAGAAGCCCATACCATCTATCGGAACAATTCAGGCGATTAGTAGGAAATTTGATTCTGATGGCTGTATAATAAATACCCACAGAAAGAAAATTAAAACTCCTCACATCCTTACTTGACACGGTACAATTTTCTGTACAAGATTCTGCACAGCTTTCTGTACAGAATATTCTGTACAACTTTCTGTGCAGAATTTATTTTGCCCACTTGCAACGATGCAAAATTTTAAAGGTCCGGGCATGCGTCGAATGTATTACTAGTTTGGCGGGTATCCGGAATGTTGTAACCCTAAAATTTCATTTGTGTGTATTTTTCTGAAAAAATTCCAAATGGACACAAATACAAGAAAGAATTTATTACGAGCTGCAGTTCTTGTTATAATAACAAACATTCTTAATATAAAAAATAAGAAACGCGAACAAAAAAGAAAGATATGGACTAAACCTTGGCTTTTAAGGCGGCCGGGATGTTTTGTCATTAATTAATGAATTACGCATTGAGGACCCTGACTTATATAGGAATTATTTACGGATGAATGATGCTCTGTTTCATAAATTATTAGATTACCTTAGAGCTGATATTACAAAGCAAGATACATTTATGCAAGACAGTATATCAGCCCATAGCAAGTGAGATATTCTTAATATTTAAAAAAATCAAATACAATAGACTTATGATTTTTCAGGTTGCAAATTACTTTGCGGTTTTTAGCAACTGGTGAAAGTTTCCAGTCTCAAATGTATTCAACACGAAAGCATTATTTCCAAGTTTGTTCCAGAAGTGTGTGAAACAATTTACCGGAAGTTAAGAGAGCATTATTTAACAGTATGGTGATTAATTCTCATATATATTTTTAACAGAAGGAGTTATGAAGCCATATCCGCAAAGATTTTTAAGTCATGACAATAAAATACTTAATTACCGATTATCAAGAGCAACTTTAGCATGTGTGGTACTTCATAACTTCTTGGTAACAGAAAGTGAAAGGTATGTTACAGATGTTAACATTAGCAATACCAAACATTTAACAACAGTTGTAAAACAAGCTGGTAATAAGTCAAGTATTGAAGCCAGATATATTAGAGATGAATTCCGGAACTATTTCTGTACCAACAATGGGAGTGCAGATTGGCAGGAACACGCAGTGGCTGAGCATAATATTTAGAACATTGATTTATGTTTATTCCAGTTATGATTAATTAATATTAAAAATAAAGTCTAATACAAAAAAATATTTATTTATTTAAATATGTATATATAACATTTAAAATTTTAAATTGAACTTTATTTTTTATTTGAAGACAATTAATTTCTTTAATTTTGGCGGCTACTAATTTACCAAATACTTCCTCGCTGTTTTCAGGCTGTTGAGTTGGCTCATTCTCCAAAGCAGAAGTAAGTTTTACTAAAGCATCATTTGCATGTTTCAAATATTCATCATCTTTTCATTTCTTGCGGGATGGAGTACTGTC
Source organism: Amphimallon solstitiale (assembly GCA_963170755.1). Lineage (NCBI taxonomy): Eukaryota > Metazoa > Arthropoda > Insecta > Coleoptera > Scarabaeidae > Amphimallon > Amphimallon solstitiale. The sequence continues at coordinate 28,354,608 of OY720685.1, forward strand.
CTTAATAGCTTCACATTTCCTTTTCTTGTTTTCTGTGCCAAAATCACCTGTATTTATAGCGCCTTCCTCAATATAATTACTTGAGGTACTTGGAGCAGGTTGAACGTCCTCATTTGCATTGCTTATAAATAAACCAGAACTGTAGTCCAACTAAGAAGACTAAATATTAAAAATTAATATTAAAATACCAATAGACAACTTACAATTATCTGTGTTTTCTTGTGAATAGTCGATATCTTGATCCACTTGCACAATTACTTCTTCACCTTTGCAGTTTTCGCTAATAACATCAGTCGACTTACGTGCTACTGTATGATTTACAATAAACATCATATCCAAAATACCATAAAGTTGGTTCTGCAATCTATAAAATATGGTCAATATATTTTAGTACTTTATTAAATGATACTTACATCATCATCACCACATCCACTTTTCTAAGACTGTTGCCACTTTCGATATTCAGACAGAAAAGTAGTCCTTAAAGAATTAAATTTTGTGTTTACTTCTAATATGGTTATGACATTGATTTTGACGTTTGTCCAAACAAATAATTGACCGACGTTAGTTTGTTAGTTACATAACGCAATGTTGGTTGCATAATGTTCCATGCGTTGACGCGTTTATTTTAAAACTGAACATAGGTGTTATCGTGTGCTATGTTCAGTGATAAAAAAAAACCCACGGTATATGGAATTGTAGTACATGTTTAACTAATTTAACTACATGTAGTGAAGAAAGTCATTATACAATGATTGTTGCAAGGCGCTATTCACACAAGAGTTTATTGCTCCTATCTACAAAATTTGTTTACGTATATAATAATATTGCTTTAAAAATTGTTGAAATATTACCTCGGCTTTGCTTGAATTACAATTTACATGCATTAATTTCTAGTAATGTGCTAGACCATGTAGATTTGGATACATTTAATTGTCCAAACCACAGAGACTTAAAAAGAAAATTTTTAAATATAACAATAAGATTAGTAATTTATAGTTGGATCAAATCAGTAAATAAGATATTAAGTGGGTCTGATGCCAGATTTAAAGCAAATGAAAAGCATGATCCAATTAAAAATTTAGCAGTAATAAAAGCTGAGAAACGTAGAAGATAATATTTTATACTAGAACATTATAAATGTAATTCTATTGAGTACAAATATTTTGTTCAATTTATATGTATGTGTATATATGTATATGTATGTAATATTAATCGTCATTAGTGCAATTATTGATATTTGATTTAAATTATCTTTACTTATTTATTTTTGGCATTTCTTACAAATTGCTGTCAAACAGCTATCATAGATAATTATTTTTTGATGTTTCATGCTCAAAAAGAGTATACCGCCATATATTACGGATTACCTTCTTAAGTAATGTTTTTTGCAACGATTCCTTTAAATGTATGTAATCACACTTATTTTTTATTGACCACTGTAATCAATAATTACACTAAAGAATAAGAACACCTATGCTGATTCTAGAAATATTTATGTAATTTTTTTGATAAATATATGTATATATAGTTATTACGTGTTTCTTTTGAATTTAATAGATATATACTTAGTACTACAAAGGGAATAATTTAAATAAGTCGGTTTAGTTTAGATATGAACCTTCGATTGCAGATTTTATTTAAGGGTGCGTTTCAAAGTTGACAAATCCATTTGGGTTCGTATCTAAGATTTTAGCGTTTCTTAAGTACTACTAGTAATAATTGGATGGCGCCACCATGTTAATTCTAACAAACTAAACTAATTCTGAAGATTAAAAACATTTCAAGGTCATTTTACCTGCTTATTGAATTTCCACCTACAAACGTAGATTTGGTCTGGCAGACTTTCTTTGCAATTCGATTTTATACATATGAATCTAATCGATACTTGTCAACTTTCATGCTGAAGGGAGAAAGACGCGCGAACTTTAAGCATTCATTTGAATTTATTTGTAAAAATTTAAAATTACGTTTCTTTTATTTATAAATTAAGTTATTCTTAAACATATTCGCTAAAGGTAGGTGATACTCATCCATTCGACTTTCTTATTTTCTTATTTCATATATATTTATATTTTGTAATTTATATTAATACAATGTTGTTCTCTTATTTTGGAAATAAACTAATATTATTATTATTATTATATAAAACCACACAATAAATAAACAGCAGTGTGTTTGTGTTATGCAAAATAAAACATTTTCTGTTACTTGATACATTTAGTACGTAGCCTGCATCTCTGTTGATCATGTCTAATAATAATAATAATAATAATAATATGCAAAACTGAAATATAGTCATATTATTGTCTTCATAACGTACCTATTAGTTCAACATTCTAATAAATATATTTCACCTGCTAAAAATACAGGTAAAGTTAGTATTTGCAAATCCCAAGTGCCAGTTTGACAGTTGATCAGTTTTTTTCATGTTTTTATTTTTATTTCTATTTTGTAATTTGGCTCCTGGACAGTTTTCAGAATGGATTTTTTTTTTGTGAGATTACTAAGTTCGAATAAGAGAAATTCTATATACATATTTTAAGGCAAATTTGGTCATAGGTACGTTGTTACTTTATATTATAACTTTTCAATTCAAATATCGCGCCAAAACGGTACCATTTTTAACAGAATATGTAAGTAAATTTAACAAGGAATTATAAGTATGCTATATCTGTATATTTTATAACATAACCTAGCCATAATTTGTGAAGCTATGAACATTCTCTTATTATATTTTACTGTGTTATTATACACTATCTGTACGTTTAAGTACGTCACGAACATATTAGTTAAGGCACTTCTAACCAAACCGTGAAAATCGCCACCCAAACAGCGTCAAGTATTTTTACAATAAAGATGATAAAAACAGTTTTAAATATGTACAAAGATTTAACTCTACAAACACCAAAAATAAAAAGAACAGTAATTGTAATAAAAATCTTCAAAACTAAGTAAGGTAAAGGTATTATTTTAATGTTAATATATTATAAATAATGAGGCTATTATAAAGATTATTGTTATTAATCGAAACTAGAAAACCGGCGAACTGACCTCCGGAAGAAAGAGTAGGCAGGCATATGTGATTTGAACTAGGGATGCGCACGATATATTGTTTTGTAAAAAAGTATCGATGTTTTCTTTTCGATAATCGTGATTGAAATCGATATATTTTTATTTAATAATATTGACTGTTATCGATTTTTTTATTCGATAATATCGTTTAATCAAAAATGCCATTCTACTTATATCCTGGTAAACAATCTTTGACATTTTACACATTTATTTTACATTAATATACAAAAGAAACTGTTCATATTATACAGAATTCAATAGAATATATTTTTAAGAAAAAAGTTGGAAATTTGAAAATTGCCTACTGGGATGTTTGCTGTTTCGTAGAAATTATAATCGGGAAGCGGCAGCGGAATATTGCATTTCATAGACTTGACATCTCGTATAGTTCGCCGAATCGCCTTCATGGGGTGTTATCTTTATCACAATTACTATTTCCTCAAAATTGTAAAGAAGATATGTTTTAAGATGTTTATTTTTTATTTGTATTTATGTATGTGTTTTATACCACTAGAATTATATATTTGAGTTTTGGATTATCTTATACGTTATAGATACAAATTTATATTTTGTTTGTCTTTTTATTGGATTTTTTTTATTTTTTGAGTAAATATATATTTTGAGTCAAAGATTTTATTATTTGTTACTAAATGGCTTGAAAAGCCACAGCAAAGAACTTTTAATATAAACATGATAAAAATGTCGATGTCAAGGTACATCGATATTCTTCATTCAATATTTGTTTAAAATCGATTTTGAATTTTTGATACATTATTCGACTCTAATATCGATATTTTTGAAACGTTGCGCATTGGAATTTTTTTTATTTGCTAATTTGCTATATAGTATGAACTATAAAATATGATGAATATGTCAAAAATACTATAGACATGGTGTGCAGTTTCTATTTAAAAAATAAACGATTTCAAAGTTCTGAAAACTGCTAACAAATAAAATGTACCTATATTTACATTTTAAGTAATTAGCAACAACCTTAATAAATTTTGAAGAAAAATGTAAAACGTTCTTAGCCGACAATTTCTTTGCAAACTTCGTAAATATAAAACAGCTATTAGGCTTTTGTCGGCGTAAACAGTCCCAGTTTAATTGATTTACATAATTCATCTCATTAGTAAAAGCATAGGCATCTTTCAATTAAGGATAACAGAAAACTCCATATTTTAAAATATTGCAATTTCATTAAACTCGCAAATTAAACTATGTAGTTACTTTTTGGTTTTGTGGTGCCAACCAGTGATGCCAACTGTTGATTGTCTATTACGTACTTTCAAATAACTCGTAACATACTAAATTTTATAATTAGTAACCGCAAAAATTGTTGTTAATTATAATTTTACATTATAATGAATATTTAAAGTATCGCATAACACACAACTAACCTCTAAATAATTGCAAGATAATAACGCCATCTATATTATATGTGCTACACTGTTAGGCGACGTAAATGTAACAGATATCTGTAATGTATGTAAAGACCCACCGAAAATGTAAACAAATTTTATTTCATGGATCACTTAAAAAATTACACATATATTTAGCTACTGTTACTATATTTATCTTCCAAATATAAATACCGAGTGTACTTGCTATATTACATATAAATTTACCGTGTAATTTTTAAATGCAGCCATTTTTTCTAGTACTTGCAAAACCACTAACTTCCCATTTTATTTACGGCTTATATATTAACTTAATTTAAAAAAAAATACGACCGTTCACTTCGTTTAACCTTTATCTTCATGCTTAATGCATAAAATTTACATGTTTTGATATCATACGCCTGAAAAAATGGAAATAAAAATGGTATTTTTCGGGTACATTTCTCTCCCGCCAAAACGTTATCAAACGCAGCCTTAAGTTGAACACCAAGTTTTTGTATTTTGTCCTATAGTACTATGCCTCCTCGATAGGTGTCGCACAAAATACATATCCAAAAATTTAACATTAAGTGTCCCTTCTCTTTGGGGTATTCTCTGATTACAATCTGTGATACAAACCGATGTTTCATTTATGTGCAGTGTTGCCAACTTGGGGGTTTTCCCCCTAGATTTAGGGTTTTTTTTGAGCCATGGGGGAAATCTGGGGGGTTTTATTTTTTAGGGGTATTTTTAGGGGTATTTGTAGAGGACATTCAAAACTGTTATACTTGAGTATTGCATTATTGCAAACAAAATTAAGGATAGGTGTATAAATTGTAATTTATTCGATTTTCCTACAAAAATAATAGATTTCGTCAGTTTTAAGTTCAACAGAAGAATTGTGAACTCATCCATGCCTTTTTCCGCAATCGTATCACGGTATCATAAAAGCCGTCTACCTTCTTTTTCTAATTTTACAAATATGGAAATATCATACTATGAAAACATGGAACACAACTTAGAAACACTGAAGAAAAAAGGAAATTAATTACACCTAAACATTATCAAATTTCTCTTGACTTGCTTAAAATAGAACAAAACTTAAAAACATACCTGAGTGCATAGGAACCTACCTTTAAGTGTTTGTAAACGGCTGCACTGCATGCGCACATCGCAACTGTGGACCCAACGGTATCTAATTAACTCCGACTAACTTTTTTAGGAGCTTAATGTTTTATATTCTTGGTAACCAAGAAAAAAATTAATAGTATCCAAAATCACCAGATATAGTAATTTAAAAAATAATCACGAGGTAATTTAAAATTAAGAAAAACAACCAGAACTGGTGATAAATCACCAGCATTATTGGCAACACTGACTTGTCAAACAGACCTGTCAAATTAACGCCCGCGTTGTATGTGTAACACGCTAACACGTCATACAAGGATGATACATTGTGCAAAAAAAATACTTCATGTAGAAAACAAGCGGATTGTGCTTTTTACAGCCAAAAACAAATGGAGGTGCCAATCATCGAGGCCTGCCAACAATACCCCTCGCTACCCTATGTAGGTATATTATTTTTATAAGAGAACTATTTTGGAAAGTTTAAATAAAGATTGATTAAATATATGTTAAAAACTTATAACATTTTTTTAATTTCCTGGAAACATGCGTTTGTCTATACAAATAACTGTCACATTAATATAAAGGAGTTATTTTTTTTATAACAATTTATTTACTCGTTTTTAGGGGGTTTTTGATGAAATTTAGGGGGTTTTCAAGCATTATTCAGAGCATTCAGGGGGAATCGTCTGTAGTGGGTTGGCAACACTGTTTATGTGTGGTGTGGACAGTGATGCCAGCCGACCATAGTCAAAAATCCCTCGTTGTCCCTCAAGAATTCCTAAATATTTTTCTATAAATTTTATAAGAAAAACAAACATTCAAGCATCAAACAGGAAAAGTTTATTCAAATAGTAGGTATTAAATATGTACATACATTTTTAAAATGATGAGTATTACATACAGAAAAAATAAATAACTACCTATGTGATCATTTTGAACTGTCCTGAGTTTACCATACTGATTTTAATTTGGGCAAAGATTAGAGAATACTCTAACTACGAGTAAAGAATAGAACAGGAGAGAGCATAACATGGTGTGGAAATAGGTATTTTTTAGACGGAGTTACCCTTTTCGGTAGGCCAGTTATGTCTGGTTATGTGAAAAATGACATTTTAGTGTTTCTATAATAGTCAATTGTGTGGCTTGTGGCACAGATAAATATCCAGATGGCCCATGATTAACAAATTTTTGTAGCCCTAAAATAGTTACGAACACCAGGCTACGCCACCGTCGCCGGGTTACTCCCACCAGAGGCGCTGAATATTTGATAAATTTATATAATCTGCAGTTTAGTTGTAATTTAAGACATTGAAACCTACAATTGGTATTCTAGTTAACGACAGATGACGCTCCTAAAAAAATTATTATTTTAGGTAATTTATTTCGGTACTGAATAAGTTACTTTACATATATTTTTTTCTGTTATTTGAAAGTATTATAATTATTTTTGTCTAATAATTGACAAAACCATTTTTACTAAATATAGGATTCAAAATTTCATTTAATTTCTACCCATATGATAATAAGACTTAAGGTCTATAGTTGCTTGCAATCATTTCTGCACAAAAAACTGTTACATCAACTATGCACACAAAGTTACCTTGGGCGTACTTTATTTTCTATTTATATGATTTATTGACTATAAATTCCAAGAGCTCCTTCTTTGAATAAGATTAATGTTTCCGGGAATATTATTATAAAAATACAATCTAGGAAGAGGATTGATTTTAGTAAACAAACTGGAAAATATCCTAATGTAAACACTTATATAGGTATAGCACAGATAATATACAGGCTGGCGCACCAAATTTCCGTCGATTTATATATACGAAGTGACAAAATGTTTTAACACTTTGCCACATTACGGGCACGTTTTAAAATTGTTTTGAAATATACAGAGTGATTCAATAAAAGTTGCGTACCAAAGTTATGAAAATTTAAATGGAACACTTGTATATTATGGCATATTTTGATACTATAGGCTAAATGAAGGCTGCTTACTGTTATACTCCCTATACATAACTTAACAGAGACATTTAACTATTTCTGTCTTATTGTTGAGTAATTATATATCCTTCAGGAAACAATCGGTAAGGATGAATAATAGTTTCTCTGCCTACAAAAATGTGCGCTCTGGTGTACCGCAGGGTTCAGTTTTGGGTCCTCTGCTGTTCTCTATCTACTCTTCTCAGCTGCATACTTCACTGCGTCATGCCCAGTTCCACTGTTATGCTGATGATACGCACGTCTATATATCTTGTCGGCCAGATGAGATTGTGCAGGCCTGCGAAGTACTGTGTGCTGACCTCGATAGGCTTGCAGATCTGTCCGAACGTCATACCTTATATCTGAATCCTTCGAAGTCTACTGCTATGCTTTTTGTAGGTAGGAACGTTAAGATTAATATTAATGATGTTATAGTTAGGATTCGTGGTGTTGATGTTGGGTTAGTGGATGAGTCAAAAAACTTGGGGTTGATAGTGGATCACAGGCTAAACTTTAATGCGCATGTCTCCAAGTGCATTCAACGAGGATACAATGGTTTAAGGTTGATTTATCCACATCGGAAGGTCCTTAATAAAACAATAAAAACAATGCTATGTGAATCTCTGGTTTTAGCACAGGTAAATTATGGGGATGTTATATATGGTCCTTGTTTACGTCAGAGAGATGTTTATCGTGTGCAAAAGCTGCAAAACTCGTGTTTGCGCTTTATTTTTGGCATTAGGAAATATGACCGCATTACTCATAAGTTGAGAGAAGTCCGCTGGCTTAATATGGAACAACGCAGATATTTGCATAGTGCTTGTTTATTTCACAATATTATTATAACTCGCTCCCCTACATATCTTTATAACAAAATTACATTCAGAACTGATGTTCATAATTTAAATTTGAGATTTAGGGGCCTGCTGACGCCGCCAATTCATAAACTTACCCTTTACAGTAAGTCGTTCAGCTGCAATATTGTAAAAATTTACAACTCCCTACCCAGTTCTTTAAAAAGTATGTCGCCTGCTTCATTTAAAGTTAATTTGAAGCGACACCTGCTCCAATTGTTGTGACCTGCGCGTTTGTGTGTCCACCTATCTTCATTCTGTCATTTATTCAGATTTGTATTTATTAGGTTATTAATATTATTAATACATTTATTATTTTGTTGTTATGCTTTGAGTTGCTATTTCTAATGCATGACTATACTTGTATCTAGTTTAGTGTTTTTGTGTGTATGCCTGTGTTATAATTAGTATTTATTCTCACTATGATTTGTTAGGTTAGGTTTATGGTTAAGTTGAACAGCAATAGCTGAACTTCGCCATTTGGCACATATATATGTATATATGTTTTGTGTCAATAAAGTTTATTATTATTATTATTATTATTATATATTTGAGCGAATTATTTTAAATTGTATTTATTGTTTACTCAAAGCATCAGACTCTAAGATAAGTTAAAGTTGAAATCTAAAAATTATACAGAGTGTTTAAAAACAATATTATTATTATTACTTCAAACAGATACATTATTTACTATTATTACTAAAAACTATATTAGTAATTTAGGATTTTCAATTTCAAACTTTAAGGCTGTATTACACTTACCAAGTTCTTGACCAAGTTATTGGCCAAGAACTTGATCAAGTTAAAATTGACGACAAGTCGTGTATTACACTTGTCAAGTCGACTTGGTCAATTTCTTGGCCAAGAACTTGGTGGCTTAGAACATGTTCTATTTTTCTTCTCAACTTGATCAAGTTTTTAGTGATTTCTAGTAATATTCATGTTATAAACTTTTTTGCCAACTGCCTAAAATGTAAATACAAATTCCATTTTAGAAAATTGTTAAAAATGACATGTTAACTTGATACTTCTTGAAAGAATTGTATGCGTAAATTATTTATTTTCTTTTGCATCTCTTGTGCAGTTATTTTTACATTCAATATCAAACGCAAATCTTCGGTAACTTTCTTAATTTTTTTGTTTCGTACTTTTGCACTATTGGTACTGTTAATTCATCTAATAACTTGGTCAAGAACTTGGTAAGTGTAATACAAGCCTTTAGTTTCGTGCAATTCATTTTTTAAATGGCTAATATTTATTAACCTAACGGTTTGATTGGTTTTGTTTCACAATAATTAAAAAGCGTCATAACTAGGTAAACAACAAATACATAGGTACTTTATTAAACAAATAACAAACTTAAGTAGTAAAAGAAAACTAATGTTTTAACAAGTGCTCAAAATGATGTCCTTATTTTTCAATACATAAACGAATTTTCTCTTGAAAGGACTGTTTAACTCTTGTTAAAATACTTGGTGTTAAAGAACGAAACGCCATTCTTATTCTGTCTCTCATATCGTCTGGTATAGTTGGTGGTGTATCATAGACAATATTTTTGAAATATTTCCATAAAAAAAAACAGAAGTCGTTAGGTCTGGAGAATTTGCTGGCCAATTGAGTGGACCGCCGCGTCCTGTCCACCTATTGGGATATTGCCTATCCAATTCATTTCTAACATTTACTTGAAAATGCGCTGGTGCACCGTCTAGTTGTAACCACATTCTTTGTTAGTTACCATCGAAAAAGAACGTATCACGCGTTCCAATTATTCCACCCTACACATTGACACAACATCTGTGTTGCCTTCGAGAGTTCTAAAAAAATGGGAATTTTCGTCACTGTAGTGGTGAAAATTATGTCTATTAACTAATCCGTTATTGTGGAATGATGACTCATCCGTAAAAAGTACAAAATCCAAAAGAAATTCATCTTTATTAAACCTCTCTAGAACCCATAAACAAAATACGAGTTGACGATCGTAATTTACTTCCAAAAGTGCTTGGTATAATTGAATACAATACGGAAAAAAGCTGTGCCTTTTTATAATTTTTCCGACGCTCCGCCTGCTTAATTATTCCACTGGCTTCACTTATTTTTCGCTGACTTGTATGCAGCTTTTCTACAAGAGATTCGATAACAACAAAATCATTTTCTTCATCTCCCATAATTGGTCTTTGCCTTTCTGCTTTCTGATAACACTTGCAATAAACTTTCTAATGGCCGCCTGTCAGGGCGATGACGCGTGTTAGGATATTTTTGAGCATAAACTCTTGATGCTAGCAAGTAATTTTCGTCAAACTCTCTAATTACTAAAATCATATCCACCTTTTCGCTTTGAGAATCGGTTCTCATTTTAAATAATTGAAATTATTGAAACGACGTTGAACGGCGATGACGTCTTAACTAATATGTACTGTAACTGTCAAATAATTTATCTGGCTGAAGTAATAATAATTCCGCCTACTTTTGAGAAATAAATTGCAAGGAATTAGTGTTTGAAATTGATAATCCTAAATTACTAAAGAACTGAAAACTCTTATAGCTGCGACCATCATCTGACTAAAAACTTGAACAGAGAATTTTACACTCACTTTTTGAAAGGAACTGGGTGGTATATGCGCATTTGTTATTTTTGTTAGTGCTCTGCTCTTCTTGTTTTTCTGATCAATACTATACTACTATACTACTCCTCCTTTATGTCACTGAAAGAAATAATTTTATTACCTATACATAACCGCCATTTAATAAATTATTTCGAAAACTCTTAAATAAATAAGGTGCAAATCTTTCACCGGCACTTCGACACACTCTTTGACGGCAGTCATTTGGACACTTGATGTAAAACCTCGACTCGATCATCAGTAATAGGGATATTGCCTCATTTTCATATAACAAAAATTCTGTGATATGAATGTCTAATAAAGCTACTAAGTTGATGTAAACATTTTTTGTTATAATCTGCTAAATAGGTAACCGAATAACATTATTATGTTTCAGTGAAAGGACAATAATTACAGATTCAGAATAATCTAAGAAATTGTGATTATGATCGACGGACTTCAGTGAAATCATTCCGGGTTCTTTTTATGCTTCATTCAAAGCGAGATTGTAGATGGTGATACCATTAAGCAATTTATAGGGCAACGTATGAAAATGATTCTTAATATTCTAATACTGGGATTTATTTTATATTCAATTTTCTTATGGCATGTAAATGTTTTATTGTAAAGTGACTCAGCGTTAAAAGTAAAATGACGATCCTCATAAACTCATAACTAAGAAAAAACATCTCTCTCAACTCTATTTGGTTTATTTTCTAATATAAAATCTCACTGGGAAAACCGAAAATAATGTTTGAATTTCTTTCATCTGAAATTCAAGAATTCGTAATTTATATTGATAACTATGGTGTGTTTACATAAGTATATGTTTTTTGTCGTTCACTAACAAAAGTGAATTGGTTTTTTGTCGTCAACTCAAGGCTAAATATGTTTGGGATGAGATGAATAAGGAGATTCTTGTTAAATATTAAAAATAGAAAATAGATCTTAATTCAAGTTCCCCAATATCGTCATCTGGTGTCGGTTAGTTAAACTTAAAAGGTAACTTATAACAAATCTTAATTTCATTTTTCCAGCAAACATGTGGTTCAAATATAAAATAATGGTAAATTCTAAATCGTAGTGTCCTCTATTTTCCTTAAATGAACTAAAACTGAAGGGCTACAATAAAGCCTATCTTATGGGCTCTCTGCTTCTTTCTCTGCGCTTGTGGTCGTTCTACAACGGCAAGAACAAAGAATATTAATTTTTCTCTTCAGCGGTAAGTTACTTCATTGGCATTCAACATAGGCAATAATAATATAAAAAGAGGTATTTTAAGTAAATTGTCATATATCTGACATGTCTGATTATGTGTTCAGTGTCGTAACATATACCATGCGATCATTTAAATTCTAAGGGCGCGTTAAGTATACGGTTCGCCCAATCTCGTTTGACCACATTGGTCAACATGAATTCTAACGGATACTGCCCAATTCATTCTGACCAACCAGCTGATTCGTGTTTATTTGTGACATTTTACATATTCTGTCAGTTATGTTGGTATCGTTATAACTGTTGAGAACATTCCTATTATTTCCTATTTATATTTGAAGTGATTTGAAAATAATGTGTGATGTATATAATTTTTTATATTTATATCAAATAAAACAATAAAAGCACTTAACAGATTTATTTATTAAATAAGTATTTAAGAATAAAACAAAATAAATATAGAATTTCTAAATTTTCAAATAAAACCCCTTAACTGAATTCTCAACATAACATTCACTAGTATGGGCTTCCACATGCTCTGACTAGGCTACTATTTGTTTGCTAATTTTTCGAGGCTAGCTGCAACTCTATTAAAAATACTGTTTCTTTCCCTTTGGATATTAACAAATTCAGCCATATTGTTTCTTTTACTGCAGATAAATTTTTGTTTATGTCTTTAAAGTGAATTTCAAACCACTCCCATTCTTCTCTTTTCCTTTTTTTTTGGATTCAGTTCTTGTTCATCATTAGATATTACCTCTTCTGAAATGCCAAAGGGAGCTGTAGTGGCTGGATTATATGCAGGATCTCTTGCTAAAATATTATCAACTTTATCGAAAAATTGGCATGTCACTGCTGCATTACCACTCCAATTTCTGTCTTGTTTAATTTTTTTTATACATTGCCTGGAGGCCACGCCATTTTCTTTCGCATGTTTCCCACCTGACATTATATCCATGGCTTAATAAAATTAGACATATAACACTGAACACTTTTCTTTTTTATTACTGTGTCTTACATATATACCTTTATACGTAAAACGTATATGTATATATGCACGTGTTTGAGATACACACATACATTAAGTGCCATTGTCGATAATCGAACGCGCAGACACCGGTGTTTCGACATATGAGGTCTCATCAGTGCACGTGGAGATTCTCGACAATAGCTTCAAGACTTAAATCGCTGCCTATGTCATTTTCGCATGTTCAATGTTTGTGTGTATCTCAAACACATGCATATATACATATACGTTTTACGTATAAAGGTATATATGTAAGACACAGTAATTATATTCCATACCCGTGGTAGCTTAATACAATTCATAATCTGTTAAAAAACAAATAAAACGCATTCCATTCTGATGTTTTAATGTACCTTTTTTAGTATTTGAAGTAGATGCTTCCATAATTAATGTTAACGATTGTATGATGAAACAAACTAAAATGTGTTAGAAGAGACAAGAGGTTATGTTTTTAAATTGTAAACAAATCGAAGTTGGTATTGCAGGGAGTCTATTCTTGAATCGTTCGAAGCGACGAGGGGCCCGATTCTCGAACTTAAGAGAAGTGAACGTTCTATTGAGAGAAGTGATAGATCACACTCCCATCCCTGGTTCTCCTAACTTCAAGAATAGCTGTTTTTAGGTAGGGATGTCTGTCGATCATGTAGGAAATAGCAGTGCAATGTTGCCAGGTTGCAAATGAATGCGGATTAGGACAATTGTTGTATAGAACAGTGTATATTAGGTAATATGTAATACGAAAACTATTTCTTTTAAATAGCGTGTGTAATGTTGAAAGGTTTTATGGTTTATATCAGTTGGATTTCCGGAAAGTGTTAGGCTAAACATCGAAATGTGAATATTGTTTTCTACGTATCATACATGTAGAAATAATGTAACATATATTAAAGTAATAAAAATAATAAAATAGAATAAAACACCTTTTTCACAAAATTAGTTTAATAACTATTTAAACATATTACCTACCAGACATTTTATAATAAGTAAAATATATGTTATACAGACAAATTTTAAAGGTAGGGTGAAAAAACGATTAATGCAAAATTACAACGAATATTAACAGTATAAAATTCTGAGAATTAGTTCAATGGGAAATACAAAATATTAATGAGAAAGAACGGGTAAAACTAACGCTGACAGGATTACGAATTACAATTCTAAATAAGATAATGAAAAGTTTAATATATAATTGTGTATTTAAACCTATTATCTACGAGACATTTTATAATAAAAATACATGTTATACAGAACAATTTTAAAGGTAGTTGAAAAACGATTAAAGCAAAATTACAACGAATATTAACAATATATCATTCTGTGAATTAGTTCAATGGGAAATACAAAATATTTCTGAGAAAGACAACGGGTTAATTTAACAGTGACAGGATTATGGATTAACAATTCTAAATAAGATATTACTCAAAAGTTTAATACATATTTCAAGAGTGTCTTAAGTGTTATCCGATGTCGGTATACAAGATAACAAACCAGAAGAAACGTTCAAATACGATATAAAGAACACATGGCTCATGTCAAATTACACAATGTAGAAAAATCCGCATTAGCTCTACATCATATTGATACGAGTCACAACTTCAGCCTAGAAAATGTTAGTTTAGTTAAACAAAGCAACAATAGAAACTTAGATATGTGGGAAGTCATATACATGAAAAAACATAAAAATTATCTGCTGAATAATGATATTTCTCCCCTTAATAACAAGCATTGATCGGTCATATGTACAAAATTTAAGTCGATATGCGCATGCTTCTCTTAACTTTTAATATGTTCGCTTGACTTGAACCGATAGATGTAAATTCTCCCAACTCTTGAGGGAAGGGATCTTTCTCTCAAGTTCAAGAATACGATTTTTAACATTTCAAGAGAATCCCCTCCATTATTCTCTCGAAATCTCTGTTCTCTCGACTCGAGAATCAGGCCCGAGGTAATGCGATGCGGTCGAACGGTCCAGTAACGCATGGTCTGTCAAATCCGTATTCTCGAAATATCGCTTCGAGTGTGTGTTACAGATGCACGTCGAAGTAGAATCGGACGGTCATGAATAGAATAGGCGATCCTTTTCTATTCAATGGCAAGCATGATAACCAATGCCAGCAGGGTATTAAAAATTCACAGCGGGCGGGTAATACTTAAAAGATACGCATACAACAATTATACCCATCAATTGTCTATGTACGTTACACTTGTTTCTTCATATATTTTCAAATTATAATTGTATTTTCGGAACATTTGCGCCCTTTCGTTGACCAGCTAACGCGTTATAAACATGGAACGCAGACGAAGTGCCATTTCTCAAGAACAAAAAGCATAGGAAATATTCAGAGGGAACTGGCGTTGGCCCCTAAATGCGTGGTGGAGGCATTTGCCACGAAAATATAATTAAATTACTTAATCCCATAAGTATAAGTGGAATATCAATAGTAGAAACGCCGATAGATTTGTAAGTTTAAATAAATTAATGCTTTATTAATAACTGAATAAAAAACATTTTTAGGACTTTGATCCAATAGTAATTAAATTCCCAAGACTATTTTAGCTTTCACTTGGTTTTATTCAAATATATTTACAACAATGTACAAAGTATCAACCAAATTCTACATGTATCTCAATTAATAAGTAATTTATAGATATAAAATATATAACATTAATCATTCATATATATAATTATCACAGAAAATGAATATTTATTCCACGACAAACTGGGTGAAACAAAAACTAAATCAATGAGTAAGTGTACAAACATAAGTAAATTTCAAATATATTAATTAAATATAATTTTTTAATTCAAGAGATCCAGAACCAAGTACATGATCAACCACATCAGTTGTACATTGATAGAATGATATCCCTTTCTATTTACAAAAATATGCTCTGGATACACTGGATCATCTTTTACTGGCACAACTATGGCTACATGAGGCCAAACAATACACCCAATAAAACCCGGAAAGCCATATTTTCTGTAAAATCTGAAATAAAATTGTTAGTTTCACTTATAATTTAGTTACAGAATTCCTTATATTTGCAATTTCCCTTACGTTTTTTGGAAACTTCACCCATGCATTGAATATATCATTAATATTCACTGCCCGTAGCAAAAAATCTTAGTACTGTTAGAAACTATAAATAAAATAGTCACCCACATAACATCCTCACCTATTATATTTGATACTACCTTTATTTCAGCATTTAAGCTGAAGCCCGAGATGGGGTAGCAGTATTAACCTCAACTAAATGTATTATGTGTTAAGGCTTTTGATAACCAAACCATTTTTATAAATTCATGTTCAGTCATATCAAATGCATTACTTTTAGTATATGCTGTTCTATTTGCTCTTAATGCATCTTCTTCCAGAATGTCTGATTTCATTAACAAATATATTTGCAGCTCGTATTACATTTGCCATCTAAAATATTAATTCTTTCACCAACAGTTCCATAAGTAATTAATGAATAAAATGCTAATAAAAATAAAAGTGTGATGTATAGAATGTCACCAGAAATGTAAGAATTTAACAAGTGCCTGTATTTAGTTGTTATAATAATAATTGTAGGTGTAACTACTTACTTTTATCCTAAAATCGTTGAGTTAAAAATATTCTAATTTTATTTAGCAAAATCGACAACGTAAACAAAAACCTGGAAAGAAAAAATGTAAATGTGTAAAAGAATTTAAAAAAATACTTTTTCCAGTACATGTAAATATGTATACAACATCCTACTGACTAATAATTGCTTTCATTCAGCAGGCGGATCGGGAACCGATCCCGCTCCAACCGTTCACTTCACAACAGTTGAGTGTTCGCTGGCAGGACCGCTCACCTTTATGTCATCGTCTGTCATCTGGTACTTTTCATTGCTGCCATATGTTAAAATTTTACAAATTAAACCGAATAAGCAATAATAATAAATTGTTTTTCTGCATTAAGTTTTGGCGTAGTTTTTAGTGTAAGGGCTGGTTTTTCCAACCCCGAATAAAATACTGGGTGAATTCCAATATTATAATACATTTATTTCTGCACAATACCTTTAATTTGTTGTATCTTATTTTTCTAGTAACATTATTCAAAATTATGTATTAGGTTGGTCTTGGCATGCATCAATGGAGCATGCGTACAGAATACGCTCAGTAAGTGAGCGTAGAATTTTTCCGCTCACAAAAATGGCGGCCGCTCCTGAACATGTTCAGAGTGAGCGGTCGTCAACTCGACATGATCACTGAACAGTTGCGCAACTGTTCTGTCTGCTGAATGAAAGCATTGTTCTTCCACTAGCAATAAGAACTAGTTTCAGATTTAAATTAACATAATAATGTATTCAACTGTCAAATATTCATCTGTAACGAACGCAAAGACCATTCGATGTGTTTCATACGCCGGACAGCGCATAGGCGATCTCATTCGGAACGAAAATTGATTCAGAATACCAATTCGAACGAAATAAGATAGGCGACCGCAACGGACGTACGATCTCAGTTCAAGAATAGACCCCCTGACCGTACGACCGCATCGCATTACCTCGTCGCTTCGAACGATTCATGGTACAAATATATAAGGTATGTTCTAGCGCAGCTTCCTTATGACGTCAATTGGATGCAATTTCGTCATACCACTGATATTAAGAAAAGAAAGATTACTCTTGAATAACCACAGATGTAATAGTATATAGATAGCTATATAAAGAATAATAAAATAGACATAATATATAGCACAGTTGTTTACGAATGTGTAACTAAATTAAATTTCTTTACAAATTACCTGTTTAAAAACTCATAAAGCAAAATAATAAGATTGTATTATTGAAAAATCTCCCACTGGATATTATGTAGCACTTTGGTTTACGAAACCTGTTTTAGTCGTTTGATAATACAATTTGTAATTACTTTACTGACAAAGTAATTTATCACAAAATAAATTTATGACTTGAAATTGTGCATTTTATGTAGTATATTGCTTTAAATTACTGATACCAATGAATATTGCAAAAGTTGAAAGTATTATAGTAAGAAAACTATTGGTTTAATATTGGATTTTCGTTTATTAATTGTTAATTGACAGGTAATAAATAAAACAACAGATATGGTTACTTTTTTTTATTGGTAAATTTTATTGTTTTTTTTTGTAATTTTCTTTTTTGTTGATAATTATTTTTATTTATCTCTTTTATACGTATGTAAGTTCTTACTCTAATATATGATTCCACAACTTCTTGTGGCAAACTAGTCTTAATATTTTGTACCAAACGCTTTATTATGTTGGTATTTTTGTTAATCGATTTCTTATGGAATTCATTAAACATTTGTTCAGCGTCTTCTGCCATTTTCTTCATAATAGCATTCGGCTGACGTAGACACCGCCTGGAGACTAATCCAATCCAGTTGCTTTCTGGGGATTCAATCTGAGTATCATCATGTAACGAGTATTTGCTTCTGAACTTATGTGCTATATATCCCGCTATATAGTATAAGCCTTGCTTCGCAATATCCCCGGTAGCAGAGGTTGCGGAATGGATTCTTTCGAATTCCGTCAGCAAGTCCATAAATTCCTCATTTATGTCATCCTCAGACACCCTGACAACATTTTCTTCAAAATCTCCAATTTCTTGCACAAAAGGTTCCAAAACTGTAGTTAAGTTAAGTGTTGCGTCTGTAGTTAGTAACTCTACTACAGACGTATCTTCCTGTGTGTTGACATTTTCTGAAAACACAACAGATGAATGCTTCCCAAGAATGTACCATCTCAATCGATATTTGAATTGTAATGCACTAGGGTGGTCATTGGTGGATCCCATAGCTCGCATATATGAAAAAAAATTTTCTATTATATCTTGATTCAGACGTCTAGTAATTATGTACTCAATATTAAAGTTTGACCTTAAATATTGATATAAGTTTTTTAGAGAGCTGTTATTTTGTAGTATCGCTTTTTGAAAAAACATTAAACTTTTTCTTGTACCGACTCTTATATTTTGTATTAATTTAGTCATTTTTTCTATTTTATCCAGTTGGTTTTCAATATCAACACCATATGCATTGGCAGCAATATCAAATTTGGTTTGAGTATTGAACAAATCAAACCAATCGTTAATGATATTAATTATGTCACTAATTTCAGTGCATGCAATATCTGGCATTAAATTATGTTCACCACACCACCTTATCGCTAGCGCCACTGTACGTGAGAGACATTGCACAGCATATTTTACTTTCTGCCTTTGGTTGCCAATTACATCGATGTGAACCTGTGTAAGCTTATGGGCAAGTTTCAAGTCACCTTCCTGTAGGTCAACCAATTTCTGAAAGGGCTCCTTCGTGATCTTTGTATTATTTATGGTGAACCCATGATCAAAAAGATTATTTCTAATCAATTTGATTAAATGTGGCACATCAGCAAATACAAAAATCTTTTTCCCTTCATCAGATGGATGAGTGAAGGATTCACTTTCATCGACAGCTACACCAACCTTCATATTTTTCCATAATTTTCTGTTTCCAGGTCCTAGATCCGAAACAACAGCTACAACAGTGTACTGTATTACTTCTAATTTACATATAATATTTCGGAGGACTTCTACCGACATACCACAGTCGTAATCATAGTATATTACTTGCTTCCATGCCGAAAACAAGCCACGTACCATAACGGTTTGCACTGTTTTGTGCGGTCCTACAGCCTGTTCCCTTTTGCGATCGAAACATATTTCATTAGAGACGTACATCTCGTCAAAAGAAAGTACACACAATCTGTCGCGCTCGGTATACTCATTTGCCTTATATTTCATAATTAGTAAAACCTCTTCCAGAATACCTGGTTTCAATTCCAAACTTGTCGCCCACTTCCTTAAGGTTGATAAGCCTGGCAGTGGATATTCTCTGGTAGTTCTTAAATATCTGTAGGCTTTAGGACTTACGCTTCGAAGCGAAATTGCCGAGGAAATATCTTCAGCAGTCCATTTTGCCTTCATTTTTGTCTTTGATTTTATTAGTCGTATTTGCCCCGGTGTAAAATATTTCTCTAAAATTCTATTGAGGTGACATATTTCTTCAGTGAGGTAGGCCACCTTTTCCTGTAAGGTCTGTATTTTCCCTTGCGATAGAAAATATTGTTCCTTCCAATGTGATAGTGTGTCTTCAGGGTTTTCGGTTGAAGTAGATGGTCTGCATTATAAAATCAAAATTAGAAATGCTCAATACATAAATCATTCGCTATACTATCTTTCACAAACTTGATTTGTTTCATTTTTAAAAAAATGCATATTAAAATATATATTACAGAATTACTGTTTTTAGCATATTCAAATTATTTATTATACACCATAATCTTAATCAATAAAGTCTACAACATTATTACTTACATAACAGCTTATGGCCAAGCATTTCAGTAAAAATGGAACATAGGTATATAGTAATATGTATCAAATAAGAAGTATATAGAATAATTAAATAAGTAAGACTGATTTGTGTACTGTTCGGGCATATGAAAATAGGTATTAATGTGAAGGTAATGATTAAAATCGATAATTTTCTTTCTGTAATTCCTTAATATCATATGTAACAATGATCATTCTCCCTTACAGATTATATTACAGACAATGAATGCTATACTTTTTTAAGTAAAATATCAAAATTTTTACTGACAAAAAGTTTTTATTCAATCAATGAATATTTGAATAATAATTTTATTGATATACAATTTTAATTTGTTTGTCTGTATATTTTGACTTTTCATGAAATGATTTTATTACATTGAATAAATATTATTATTATTATTATTATTATTATTATTATAAATTACATCATTAATGATATATATATATATATATTTACTTAAATGAAAAAGCTCCAGGTTTTGTAAATGCTACTTCACAATATTTTTCTGTTTCGCATGTTTGGTTTCTTCTTTCCTCGGGAACAATAGAACAACTAGAACAAATTATTAAAATTAGAATGCTTTGTTTATTAAACATGGTAAGGTAGTATTGCTAACCTTATTTATTTGTTAAAAGTATGAAACAGCAATTTCTTTAAGTATTTTTACATTGCACACCACTTCAACATTACAAGACTATTTAAAACATTTTGAGCTTTTAATTTGACAGCTTATTTGAATACAACTCTTTTCATAATAACTATGCTTTGACAACTCCACTAACGAGTTAAATTTTTCCTTACCTTGTTGAGGAATCTTCTTTTGGCATAGAGAATGTTACTTCTGTATCTTCTACAGTTGGAGGTAACAGGTCGATTTCTTCCGATGGATTGATGGAATAACTGTAATAATTCATTAAATAGGTAATACTTTTTACATTGGCATATAATACATAGGTTATTATTAGGTTCATTGCTTCATACAAACAAATTTATTTGTATTTTTTTAAATACAGTATAAGTAGTGATTATATGAAGGTACGTATTACAGATTAACATTCTTCCTCTGCAACATCCTACTCTGTATACTAAATAATTTAAAAGTAAGTACACTCATGCGTTATTTCATATCTGTTACCTTGATGTTGATGGTTGTAAAGTCGAGTAATTTACAGCAGCTTCACTATGTGTATGTATATACAATGTGGGAACAGCTGTTTTATGAAGTATTTGGTACGATTTTATATATTTCTCTCTCATCTGTCGATTATCTAAATACCACTTCTCATATGCGTCTCTTGCAAAATGAAGTGAACATATATAATCTGTAAATAATAACATCATTAAAAGGTACACAAATACGTCCAAATACAAAACCTACGATTTCTTGTGTTTTTTATCCTTCTACCACAGGCTTGTATCCACTGCTGAGATAAGTTTCGATCTTTAGGAAAACGAAAATATTTAATATTCCTTCCTCGAGTGTTTTCTGACCTGCTTTTGCAGCTCAAGACACAGCAGCTTACCATATTAGATGAGCTAAAGGTAGAGGCAAATGTATTGCTTTATAATACAATATTTAATAAACTCATTACCTTCTATGTTATAACCTCTTCTTAAGTTCTAAATAAATCAAATTAAAAGTCTTTGGCTTAATGAAAATATTCACAAATCTTAATAACTACACTAAACATATAAAATAATAATTATAATGACACAAAATACGATATAATCGGATATAACTCTTCGAAATCTAAATATAAACAAAGCACAAACTCAAAACTACAAACATGTGATGGATGACGCAACACATATGACGAAATTGCATCCAGCGCAGAAATAGACGAATTTGAGTCAAAGTTGTAGCATACCTTATATATTTGTACCATGGAACGATTCAAGAATAGACTCCGTGCCAGTGTTGCCAGATGAAGTGCATATTTTATCGGTAGAAGGAGTCGTAACTTTTCGGGAGATTTCGTTAAAATTCGGTAGATTTAGATTTTTATTCAAGTAACATAATTAAACAAAAAAAAACATATTTTTATTAATACGTACTTGATACATACTTAACTTACTTACTTATAAATAAGTATTGGTACATACTTAACGCTTAAAATAATCAGTTAGGAAATAAATATGATACCTACTACCTAATATACTAAACTAAATAATATGTACACACAATGTAAAACAAATGTATGACCTAAGTAGATACGTTATATGAGGCGTCTAAATGCAAAAGTCGACATATGACAAATTTAAACAAAATGAGGTAAGGGCGCCATCTGGTAGAATACTTTCTCACTAAGTTGATGACCAATAGTTCTGGTTCAAAACTCGACAGTTAACATTGAAAACGAAGCATTTAAGATCAGCGTTAAATGCAAAACCCGACATCTCCTAGTGTGATTAAGTTGCAAACAACGACATTTGCACAGGAACCAATGGGCGTTCGCATTCGATACACGTGATCAACGGGGCATGACAAACTCGTGTTGATTTCATTTATGTAGAAGCATTGTTTTTAATCATTATTATCTAGTGGTGTTTTATTAAAATAGTGAGCGAATGGATAATTTAATAATTACTAAATCTTCTCCAAACAAAGCAAGGAAACGCATTGCTAACTCCAGTCAGTGGAAAAGAGAAATAGCAAAAGTAAAGAGGTAACATTTTCAATAATCTTTGTTTACATTGTTGCATTATGTTCAATTTTAGACATTCTGCAAAAAATTTACCAATTTATCCTTCTTGCAAACATGACGGTAAACCTGGTACACCTTACCATTGCTGCAATAAAAATCTTGTGTCTCTTCAGTCAATAAAACATTTTCACCAACACTTCTATGCCACTAAAAATAAGATTGACCAAGACAATTTTATACTGAGATTTTGTACATCATCAATCCCAAAGCGCTCAAAGAAGAATGATAATAGAAAACCTAAACATATTTCTATGAAGTATACCATTCGGCGCATTGAAGATGGATATCTTGTAGCAATATGCCGAAGTGCTTTTTTAAACATTTTGGGTATAAGTAAAGATAGAGTAATCAATGTTGTTAAGAGGCATCTCTATACTGGGGAATCACCAAAGGAACGCCGGGGTGGTAACAGAATTGGAAATAAAAACAATGAGAAAAGAAGAAAAGTCACCGAATTTATAGAATCTCTCACATGCACAGAAAGTCATTATAGTCGATCAAAGAATATGTTACGTGTTTACCTGCCATGCGAATTAAATATAAAAAAGCTTTGGTGTATGTTTAATGAAAGTCAAAATGAAAATCACAAAGTAAAGCAGTGCTTTTTTCGAAAAATTTTTACAACAACGTACAATATAGGATTTGGATCTCCAAAAACCGATATTTGTTCTACGTGCACACAATTTGAAGAAAAAATGAAAACTAATTTAGATAAACCAGCCAAGCTTGAATTGATGGCTCAGCAGAGAGTCCACAAATTAAGGGCTAAAGCTTTTTATGGGTTATTGAAAGAATCCAAAGAAAATATTGAAACATTCTCATTTGACTGTGAAAAAAACTTAGCTTTACCGAAGTTGCCGGACCAAGCTTGCTATTTTAGTATGCAATTGAACTTTTATAATTTCACTATCGTAAATGGCCCTTCAAACACTCCTCTCAATTCAACAACGGTTACCGCATTTTTATGGAGCGAAGTAGATAGACCGAAAAGTTCAAATGAAATCTCGTCGGCTGTTTTCCATAAATTATGCACTTTTCGGTTTAGAAAAGATGTCGAAATTGTTAGGCTTGTAGCTGATGGATGTGCAGGCCAGAACAAAAACTCCACGATGTTAGGAATGGCTATGTATTGGCTTCAAGTTTTAGCACCAAAACAGATAAGAGAAATTCACATCATGTTTCCAGTTGTCGGTCATTCTTTTATACCGCCGGATCGCGTCTTTGGATCTATCGAAAAAAAAGTAAAAAAAACATCTTGTATTGTTTCCCCTGATGAATATGCTGACATAATCAAGAAACATTGTACAGTGCTGAAAATGGGAGACGACTACAAAATCTATGATTTCAAAGAGAAGGTGAAACATGTTTTGAAGTCTACAAATAGTTGGCATTTTCAAATCAGTAAAGTAAAGCGAATCATCCTTTCTAAGACGACAGAGAAACACGTTAGTGTTGTAGTTCGTGGGGAAGTACATTATAGAAATGACATTGGAGAAGCAAAATCCATTCTCAAAAGGGGAAAAAAAAATCAGATGCTGAAGCCTGAGGAACTTCCTGTGGGAATGCCAGTAAAACCTGATAAAATTAAAAGCATTTCGGATTTACTCAAGAAACATTATGGCGACGACTGGCCAACCCAAGAAAAACTATCTTTTTACAATAACTATTTTCATAATGAGATAGAAAACGATGAGAATCAAAGTTTAGACTCCGAAAGTAATATTTCTGAAGACGATGAGAACTATTTAAGAGTTTAAAATTACTTTTACAATTACTTGAATTGAATCTAATTTGTTTTTTTTTTTCAAATTCGAATAAAAGCGATTGTTTAATAATTTTTTTATTTTTAAAGGTAGATTGATAGTTTGAAATGAAAAATCAAAATTTGCATTATGCTGAGATGCAAAATACGACATTTACCTCATGAGATGCAAAAGTTGACATTTGCAAAATTAAAGTTCAAATTATAATTAAACGACTGTTCTTAGATTTTTCAAATAATGTTAGTTATACTGCGAATATTAAAAGCATAATTTACATATCAAATTTAGAACATTTAGCCGAAAAATAAAAAGTAGAGGCGTTTTTGTCATTTTACTCGATTTTATGTCAGAAGTAGATGTCGACTTTTGCATTTAGACGCCTCATATGTATAAAATTATGTAGGCATGTATTTAGGTACTAGAAACTTACAAGTAGTCAAATTTAAAGATATATACATATATTGAAAATTATTGGTCAAACTGATCAGGATATAAATTTTTAGAAGTCATACTGTTTATCAATTTCTTGTCAATTGAAAATTCAAAACAATTATTTTTGGCGCTATCTGAAATTAATCTTTTAGTGTGAAGTAATGCACAGATTGTGTCACTGTTCAATTTATTTCTCACTTTAGTTTTCATTAAATTTACTGCAGAAAATACCCTTTCCACTGTTGCTGAGGAGTGGGGAAGGCACAGAATTTTGAAAACAAATTTAGTTAGAGTGGGAAACATCGGCGTTTCATCACCCTGTTTAAGTTTTTCGACTTCTTGCCAAAAAGTACATACGTCACTACTTAGCGATTTCACTTCTTCAGTGTTTCTTAATAAACGCCATTCATTATCTAATGGCTGGATATTTGACGTGTCAAGACAATTCGAAAATTTAACAGCTATAGTCGAAATTGATGAAATGGACCCAGATTTAACAACCTCAGGATCAAGAAACTCTAATAATTTCAAAGAATTATTTTTTAATGGAAACCGTTGAACAATTTGTGAACAAGCCTCCACATAAAAATCTAAGCAACGAACTCTAAAAAAATGCAACTGTTCTGCAGAAAGTCTTGACTCAGAAATAGTTTTCAAGACATTCCCACCAAAATAAATTTCCTCAATAGGAACATAGTTACCTGGATCTTTAAAATTAATATTTTCAATTGGCGTATTGAGTAAATAATCTCGTTTGATAAAACAATCAAAGATGGTTTTTAAAACATTACAAACATTTCTGTACATTACGTGAACCCTTGGCGATTCCGATTGCATATTTTGGTTCAAATTATTAAAAAAAGGCAATACAAAATCAAGAAATTGGAAAAATAATTTAACAGTTGGGTCATTCAATTTTGTTAATATATTTTCTGCTGCCAAAATATCGTTTTGGGCAACAGCATCCGTAAAGTATAATTGCAAAGGACGATACTGCTCTAAAATTCTTGAAACGACAGAATGAACCGATAGCCAACGCGTTTGTGAAGGATGCAAAATTTTGTGTATTTTTACATTACAAAAATTTTGAAATTCGGAAAATTCAGATACTCTTTTTGGGCTAGAACCAAAATAGTTGTATATATCCCGAGTTAAATCTTCCACAAATCTTGGCAATTTGTGGCAGGCGTAGGAAGCACATAAATGGAACGAGTGGCAAATACACTTCATAACAAATAAAGATGGGACATCATTCCTTAACAGACTCATTAAAGAATGATGCTCTCCCATCATAACATTTGCACCGTCAGAAGCGAATCCTAGTAAATTTTCTTTATAAGGAATATTGTTATTTTGAAAAAAAGTTGTAATATGATTGTACAAAGTAGTAGAATCAGCTCCTGAAAGTTTTATCATGCCAAGTAAGTCGTCCTTCACTCTATAAGTATTATTATCTAGGTGTCTCACTATTAAACAGAGATGTTTTTCAACCGTCCTGTCGGTGGATTCATCTACAATTAACGAGAATTTTTTCGACTGGAGCTCAGTACACAGGGATCTAAAGCTGTCTTGCCCTAGCACGTTTTTCACAATGGAGGTTGATTTGGTTCTTCCACATGCCAAACCTTTCGCGATGTTGGAGTCGTGACAAACTTTGGCAATTGTCTTGACTAAATGATCCATTATCGAAAATGGCAGATTGTGTTCTGCTAGAAAAGCACTCAATCGGATTTCACCTTAAAATAAAAAAAAAGAACATTATGCTATAAATTCGGAAAAATCAAAATTAATTATTATTGGAAACAATTTTTAAACTTACCTTCTTTGATATTATCATCTAATTTCTTAGTTTCCCCTCCAGTTGCGAAACTTGTTAATGTTGTCTGTTTTGAAATAGTTTTAGCTTTTTTCTGATGAAACTGCCCGATGCTGTGTTTAATCAATGCGTCTTTTCCGGAGGAAATGTTGATATGTTTATCACAACATTTACATTTTCCAAAATGGTTTCCTTTTTTACTTGCAATTAACCAGCCTTTAAATTGTGGTAATTCTTCCCAGTTTTTTTTATACCGCTGTTCGTATTTCTTCTTTTTAATTGTACCCGCACTTGTACCTTCACCTCCACTATCACTTGGGGAATCACTCATTTTACACGCTTTGCTTCAAAATCAAATTGAAACCAAGAAGTTCACTGTTGAAGTGACGCGAAAAATTGTTTACCCCCATTTATAGCCTCGGGCTACGTATTTTTTCCGGGGTTTTACCGATTAACGATTAAGAAATTTAAAAAAAGTCCCGTGCATTTGTTTAAAAAGTTGGTAAAATGTAGAAACCGATGCGTACCATGGGAATTACAGAGTAGTATTACCTATCTATGAATATAGTTTGCTATTGACTTATAGATGGCGCCATAAATAGACAGAAAGTTGAATGTTTTTAATTTTTTGTTTCACTGAGAGAAATTTTGAGGAAATTCTGGCAATGATTAAATTACAGGTAACTTTTCGGTAGAATCTTATATTTAATCGGTATTTGGGTAAGACAACTATAAAATCGGTAGATCTACCGAAAAATCGGTAAATCTGGCAACTCTGCTCCGTGCTCCAGTTACAGAACACACCAACCGACACAACTCAAACTGCTACTTTAAAGCTGGTGTCACTGTTAGCAACGGTGACTGAGCAGTAGCAGTGACAAAGTAGCAGACTGCGATTTCACAATCCGCCCCTAGCAACAACACACTTAACGATTTCGCCCAACTCAGGCAGCCAGCGGGCGCGATTTATAACATGACCGGTTTTCCCAAACAGCTGATCGGGAATTTGACTGGTCTGTCCTCATACAACGAAATGAACTAGTCCGACCGTATACTTAACGCTCAGTAATTTAAAAATACATATAAAAGCTAAACATTTGAAACAATTTGATTATAAATGTGACTCTGTGAATATCGAACAAACAAAAAATGTAATTTAGGGCCGGTTTTTCCAACACCGGTTAAAGTATCCGGTTAACTAATCATTGATTACGCTTAATCGTTGATTATCTCTAACCGGCGTTTTTCAACGCCAAGAAATACGCCGGTTATCTGATCAGTGATTAAGAGTTTATTTTAGTAGGTTGGTAACAAAAATGCTCGTACATTTGATCTAAATTAGCATATTTGTTATAATAATATTGGCGCTATTTCCTATATTTGAATTTGTTCTTTGTGCTTTTGGCCTTTATTTTTTTAATGATTATATTTATATGTAATTAGAAATTTCATTTTAGTAAATAAGGTTTAAGTACTTATTTTGTGAATATTGCATGAGAATTTCTATGTACATAGCACATATTTAAAATTTCTATTATTCAATAAATAACAAATGCCACAACCTTGAAACTGAAATAAATTTATTGATTACTTATTGCTATTGAAAAATACAAAATTTTTGTAAAAATGAAAAAACTAATACAATATACGTACATATATGAAATTAACAGTTACCAAAATTATGTAAAATATATGATATGTAACAAAATCATAAAAATAGGAAGTTTGCTGAAAAAGAAAAGGCTACATCTAGGGTCTTAAGCTGGATTATCAGTCACACTATAACGATATAAAATATTGTACTTTGCATTGCCATATCTGAGATGATTTAACTTTCACCAAATTCCTGTGGGGTGAATAAAGCCAGATATTTTTACTGAAAGATCATATATCAGCTGTTTATTAAGAACAATGCATTCTAACCAATTTTATGTCCATTAATCAAAGAAGGTTTATTGAGAAAATCTTGTTTCCAAATTGGTTTACACGATTTCAACATAATGAATGTTATGTTCTGGAGGAATCGGTGTGAACTTGACAGTGCCTGTAATAATTATTAGTGCAGAAATTAACTGCACGTTAACTTTATAGGCATGTACATTATTCATCCAAACCCAGTTCAGCTAAAAGAATTTAAAGTGTCTGCATATAATCTCAACGTAAACCTGCCAGCTTCTCTAGAATTTCTTCCATATTTTCAATTTCATTTGTAATTTTCAGTATAGTTTAATATGTTAATGACATATCTAAAGTGAGTCTAAAATATGTTCGACTAAAATGATGTTTTCACAAGGTGCTATTAATTGCAATTACAAAAAGGGAATGAGCAAATGCAAGCATAAATTGCCACAGGATCTTAGAACCTACACGAATTAAGGTAAAGTCCCAGAATTGTAGTAGAATAGAAAAACTTCCAAAGCTGTATCATCCTCATCAGAGAAAATAATGTATTCGTAGTTATTAATTAATTAAATTTCTGCAGTAAGCTAAAAGTTACACATATTTAATATTATGCTATTTTTATACTGTTCATTACATTTATAGAAGAAACAATACAATTACTAAATCACTGATGTAAATAATTATTAATTAATTCCAAAAAATACTTTTATACAGTAAAACAAATGCGTATGAAAACAACAGCTGTCAATAATAACAGAAATAATAATGACAGAAATTCAAATCTTCTAGGTTATGCGCATGTGTATATATAGGCCTAATCACTGTTTAATATTTTATCAGGTATTTCTTTCGCCGGTTAAAATTTGGTCGATTAACGACGTTCTTAATCAACGATTAGAGTTAACCGGCGTTGGAAAAACGCAAATTTGTCCTAACCGGTGTTTTAATCAATGATTACGCTAACCGGCGTTTTAATCGGAGTTGGAAAAACCGGCCCTTAGAAGTACATATGAAAAGTAAACATTTGAAACAATATGATTATAAATGCGACTCTTGTGAATATAGAACAAACATCAAAAGTAATTTAGTAAGTATACAACACAACCAGGCATTTTAAATGGAATATAATTTTAAAATAACGGCAAAACAACTTAAAACTGTGTCAAACTGCAGCCGATATGAGAACTGCCAATCCAACTTGCTCCGCAATAACGTCATTGACAGCTAAAGTGGGCATACCGGTATAAATTGCAGGTAAACAACACACAACGATTTCGCCCAACTCAGGCAGCCAGCGGGCGCGATTTAAAACATGACCGGTTTACCCAAACAGCTGATCGGGAATTTGACTGGTCTGCCCTCATACTTAACGAAATGAACTAGCCCGACCGTATACTTAACGCAGCATAAATTATAGCAGGCGGGATTTTTTTTATTAGGTTGTCCAGAATGTCAATTACCAAAGCCGTCTCTATCTTACAAGCCGTGCTGGTGGAGATTTGGCAACGTCGAAAGTAGTCCGTAGTTCTGTGTCCGTAGCTTCGTACGAATTTGTTTGTTTACACACTATCACACATTGCACACATCACATTGTGCGCTCATTAAAACATTACAGAAGTAGTTGTGGTATTTTGGTGATAAATATCCAAAACTTGTAAGTTATAGTGTTTTATGGGACGTGAAATAACATTTACAACAGTTGATGACAAATATAATTTAAGGTAAGACGCTTGCTATTAATATTCTAGCCGAGG
The DNA here is from genome assembly GCA_963170755.1 of Amphimallon solstitiale. NCBI lineage: Eukaryota > Metazoa > Arthropoda > Insecta > Coleoptera > Scarabaeidae > Amphimallon > Amphimallon solstitiale. The sequence goes on from OY720685.1 coordinate 28,385,634, forward strand.
CATTTCACATAACCTAACAATTTTACTTTCATAAGGTTGTTGTTGTTGACAAATTTTATACAAGAAATTTCTTTTAAATTGTAGATGCCAAGACGGTGTGTTGCTCCTGGCTGTCAATCTAACTACGATAGTTTTTTAAAGAAAGAACCTCCAGTATCAACGTTTTCGTTCCCAAAAAACGAATCAAGAAAAGCAGCCTGGTTACGTGCAATTCCAAGGAAAAATTGGAGCCCGTCTGCCTCTTCTGCCATTTGTATAAAACATTTTGCAGATCACTATGTAATAAAAACCCAAATTTTCAAAAATGCAAATGGGGAAATACAAGAATTACTCCTTCAACATCCAAAGCTTACTGAAGATGCAATGCCTACCATATTTCCTAATTTACCAGTGTATCTAACGCGAACACTGCCTGTGGAACGAAAGTCACCTGCTTTAAGAAAAGAAGAGAATCTTAAAAAAACAGCCACAAAAATTGAAACATTTTTAAGGGATGACATTATAAACACATATGGAGACTTTGTGAAAAGTTTTTGTAGCCAGTTAAAAGACATTACAAAATGGAATTTCAAAGTTTGTGGTAATGGTGTGTGGTTCTATCTTTTAAGTGTTGATTTCGAATCAAACATTACACAAGATCATCCGTTGGAAGTATTAAGTAGTGTGTTTGTTTCCAGTGAACTAATTATTAATGTTTATTTAAAAGGAAGACAGATTTCTTCAAATGATCTTAAATGGCTTTTCCCAGAGGATCTAAAATTAACAAGGTGGTCACAGTTAGAAAATCTGCTTATAAGGTATAAAAATTTTTCTCATGAGGTAACAACTGAAACTGTTGACTATTGTTTAAATAAAATAGAGTATTTTGTAGCTAAATGTTTAGAAATAGTTGAACAGGATGAAACATTTTTACATAAGAATCTGTTAGAAATAATTAGAAATCAAATTACTTTAATATCGTCTAAGAAAAAGATCTATACTGCTAGTACAATATTATTTACATTCCTTATGTATTCTCAGTCACCAGCGGCATATAACGTTCTTAGAGAATATTTTATCTTCCCTCACAAACGTTATATACAGCACATTTCTGGTTCTCTACATTTGAGTCCAAATATTGAGATAAACACAAGCCATTATTTAAGTCATATCATCAAGCAGTTGAGTGATAGGGAATTGTATGTATCTCTTCTTATTGATGAAATTTATGTTAATCGTACCCTCACTTTTAAAGCACAAAATGTTACTGGTTGTGCAGAAAATAAATCAACAGAAGTTGCTAAAACGGTTGTAAGTTTTATGATTGCTTCTTGTTTTGGAAGTTACAAAGACATTATTCGGTTAATACTAGTTAGTGGTTTGACTGGTGAAGATTTAAAAAAATATACAGTAGAAGTAATTCAGCACATACAAAAATTTAATTTTAAAGTGACAGTAGTTATAACAGATAATAATCGTATCAACCAAGCCATGTTTAGACTCTTTTGCAATGATAACTTTTTCACAGAAAATCAAGACTTTCAAAATGTTCCTTTATTTTTGACATACGATTTTGTACATATTTTTAAGAATATTCGTAATATCTGGATTAATTTGAAAAAGAATTTCTGTACGTTTGTGTTTCCTGATTTTGACAATGGTAACATCATACGAAAAGCTTCTTTCAATCATTTGAGGCAGTTTCATAACAATGAAAAAGATATGTTGATTAAAAAGGCCTTTAAATTAAATCACAAAACTTTATACCCAAGTAATCTGGAAAGACAAAATGTCAGATTAGTAGAAAATGTATTTCACTGTTCTACGATCGCTTCTTTAAAGGAGGTTGAAGAATATTCTGAAACAACTATGTTTCTTGAAATAATTAGTAAGTGGTGGAATATAGTTAACACAAAAAATATTCTTAAAGGCATTAAGAAAAGGAATGAGTGGTCGGGTCCTATTTTTAATGTTAATGATCCAAAATTTGAATTTTTAATAAAATTTGTTGGGTGGATTAGAAGGTGGAGAGAATTATGTACTCAACAAATTTATACTGGTCTCAGTAGAGATACATTTGATGCTATTGAACGAAGTACTGTAGTGTTGATTGATTTAATTAAATACTCCTTGCAAAATTGTCATGTAAACTACGTTTTACCAGGAAAATTCCAAACCGACAATTTGGAACGCCGATTTGGACGCTACCGTGCTCTTTCAGGATGCAATTATAATGTATCTTATCAGCAACTGATTGAATCTGAAAAAAAAATCCGCATAAAACAAATTCTTGAATTGGTAAAACAAAGTAAATTGTCATTACAAGAAGTAAGAGAGGACGTAACAGACGATGAAGATATATCTAGCGTCAACGTTGATGATTTTTATGACTTGTTTTCCAATAATTACGAGTATCTAGAAATTTGTGAATTGGATCAAGCCACAACTTTGTATGTCTGTGGTTTTGCTAGCAGTTCAATTTTCAAGAAGTTAAGTTGCTTTAAATGTCAAGGCAGAATAAGAGAGTCGAAAGGGGACGAATCTGGATGTTCTTATTTTGATAGTCTTCAAAGAGGTGGTTTATGTTTACCCACAAATTATGTAATTACAATTTTTTATCACATGCACGCGTTATTTGAATATATTATTAACAATATTGAATTAAATTCATTATTTTTTAAACATACTAATCAAAAGAAAATTTTGATGGCTCTCACATATGCAAGTTTAAAAAATAATGAATTCTTTAATCTTTATGACGATTGTGTGTGTGGTGTAACAGCAGTACAGCTGGCTAAGAAATGTTTTTCAATTTTTAGTAATATTATGTTAAATAATTTTACAAAACTGAAAGCCAGTTCAATACTCACTCATGGTATATCAAATGGTGCCAAAAAACGTAAAATTATGACCTACAAGTAAATAAAAATAATTATGTAAATTATTGTTATCAGCTTGTATAAATAACTATTTAAATAACTATAATAACTGTTTTTGTATGGAAATATAAAATGAAATAAATGTCTGATACTTTGACTTTTATTGTTTTCTAACAAAATAGATCATGTTTCTACTAATATTTAAAAATAGACCAATTTTTTTGAATAATTGATTCTACACTTATTTTTTGTGGAGCTTTTGAATAGGCTCTCCGTTGATACAGCGGTAGAGCGGTAGGACTACTAATGTGAGTCTTTGCGACGTTGCCACATGTAGTAGCACGGCTTGTAAGATAGAGACGGCTTTGCAATTACTGATTAATTAACATTTTGGAACGTCACTTTGACAATTCAAATTGCAAATTAGTACCGCGCGATCATTTAAATTCTAAATTAGAGCAGGCTGTGAAATTTAAATTAAGTTGGTATATAAGTACTAATTTACAATTTGAATTGTCAAAGTGACGTTTCAAAATGTTAATTAATCAATAATTGACATTCTGGACAACCTAATAAAAAAAATCCCGCCTGCTATAATTTAGAATTTAAATGATCGCGTGGTACTTATATACCAACTTAATTTAAATTTCACAGCCTGCTCTAATTTAGAATTTAAATGATCGCGCGGTATATCCAAGTCATTTAATTTTTGTCATATTTTTGACGCAGATTTCATTTAAACCCGTTTATAATATATTAAAAAGAAGAAAAGAATTGAAAACATAATACACTCACGATATTTCTTTAATTATCTTTGGACTAACAACCTATTCTAAATGTTTATCGAGAACACAGGAAGTGTACATATACCCTCTACAAAATATTTATGCACGCCTAGGCATTGCGGCGGCCATATTTAGTTACCAAATTTGGACAAATATTATTATTGAGACTCTCTCCTGTAGTGGGACTCTGTGTACTTTCGACTTCCAACGATTCGAATCGATTATCGATATCGATTATCGCTAACGATTCTCGCTTTGATTGGTACTCTGTGTAACTATCGATACGCGCTCGGCAAAGATCGGAAGAATACTACCTTGTTTAAAAATATTTAGCAGTGTTTTAGGGAATTTGTTGAAAATTCAAAACTTTTTTGCATTACCGGGAAGTATGAATGAAGTTTTAGCTGATTTTAATCATGGTAATCAGAATGATGGTGTAATTGCACGAAGAACTTTAATTAGGAGATACTTTTTGAATTAAATACACCAATATTAATTATGGGATGTATATTTTATCACATTGCGATACCTCTGATTAAATGCTACATAACATTTGATGTTAATAGATATGGTGTTAATAAATGATTTCATTTAAAAATAAAAACCTCTGAATATTTTAAATATTTAAGATAGATGCTATTATAAAATAGTTTTACTCTTCCTTTATGTTATATGTAAATAGTATTGTATAACAGCCTAGTGGTTTAATTGTTTTAGGTATAGTATGTTTAATACTTTATATTTTTAATTTTAACAAATGTAAAACCATAAATGTTCGGGAAATATAAATAAATTTTAATTTATAAGTGTATTAATTATTGGCTGTTTATTTTACACATTTTATGAAAGCACTGTAGTACAAGTACAAGATTTGCAATTCAATTACATAACTTTTAATGACATTATTAAAACTGAACACTAATAAATCAATTAAAGAAGTACTTTAACAGTATCAATTTATTTATTGAAATAGTAATGGTGATATAAAATATAAATAATTCTTTAATGAAACATTTTAGCTTAAGAAACTATTTATTTTAAATTAATTCTAACATAGTACATGAAATATTGCTTAATGATTCTACCATTGTTTCCATAGCACTTGCTATTCTATTAGTGTTCTTTTCTATATTTTTTTATATATCCTTAGTTTCATTGTTGATTTTACCTTGTGTTATCCACATAACTTGCCCACATTATTTTCTTTTTATTACTACACTTTATGCTTTAGTACCTACTTTGTTTTCTGTCTTGTTCTTACATGCGCAGGAAGTTGCAAAGCGAGAGATGTCTCTTTTTAAACGAGACATCCCTTGGCTTCGCTTGAAGACGATAGTGGGCGAATGGAAGGGGAAGCGAGATCGACGACAAAAATGTTATACAGAGTACCAATTTTCACCAAGACGAGACGAAAGTGGATATCGATAGTACACAGAGTCCCAGTACTGATTGCTATCGTTTCACTCGATAGTATCGTTTACGCCATTTTTCCGAGTTCGTGCGATTCTCATTGCTATCGTTTCGTCCCGATAGTCACGTGCTTTCGTCTAAAACTGTCATTTCTAGACGGTACCTACTGAGGTCCCGAGTTCTCAAAACGATATATGTTTCTCACTTTAAAAAGTATGACTTTCTTTGTTGCATACACACTGATTTGAATTTTGTATTTTGAAATTTTACAGTTAGGGTTGTTAGAACCTGCCTTTCTATAATTCATTTATTTTTTTCTTACATACCTCTTTTGATCAGGCGAGTAAAACAAAAGTGAAATATATTTTAAAGAAATTCTTTCCTACTAAACAAACATGTAAGTTATTCAATTTATAACTAGTTTCTAATAGTAATTTGCTTATTTTTCCAGGGCTTCTTTCAAAGTTACAGATATTCACTGGGGTGTTTTATTGAATTTTTCAATAATCATCCAGATTTTGCAAGTGGCAAGCTTATTTAGCAGTAATTTCAATGGTGCTGGATATGGAGTAAAAACTGTATATAATGGCAAAAAGTGAGTAAAGTACAGATTATTTTTATATATCATACAACTACAAATACCTACCTATATACATAAACCGTAACACATGTTTCATCATTATAGACATGGAGTGATTACAAATGTAATTTAAAGAAAAATGCTGCTGAAATTAGACGAGCACAAATTGCTACAGGAAGTGGCCTCGAAATGGAAAATAGCTAACCCAGCAGGAAATGAACATTTTTACTCTGTTGGGCAACACTTTCTTTGAAGGGTGTAATGTTGCAGAGCGTGGTGTAACTAATAATTTTTTAATTAAAATATGCAGAAATAAGCAATCTTATATTTTGTAGGTGGATGTAATAAATATGGGGAGAGCAGGATAGGGCAAGCAATATACGCAATATATCTCGACTTTCTTGTTCATATAGTTCATCTCCCATCACTCAGAAAAGGAAGAATGAAATATGTGATAATTATGATTATTTATTTTTATCGAAAAATAGTATTCCCAGTAAGAGAACACAACATAATGAAAAAGATGAATTAAAAGAATTGTATATGAAAACTTTAAGTGCAACTAAAGAAATTGGTGTTATATGAAGTAGTCACCTTAATGAAATAAAGCATAGACAATTTGAAATGCGATTATAAACATAAATAAAATATTGCAATATAAAACAGACTTTTATTCCAAACACTCTTATAAATAAATTGAATCTTTAAAAAAGGTTTATGCTCTAGCCAAACTTAAATGGTGCTGTAAATATTAAGGCTTTTTTAAGTGAATTTGTATAATAATAGTGAAAAACATGTGTTAATAAAAACTATAATACATACTAGATTGTTGAATAGTTTAGGAAAGTTTCTTTTGTAAATTTTTGTAAGCATATTTCTATAATTCATTGTTATTAATAGTTTTTAGAAGTTCTGCCGTCTTTTTCCCAATAATTTGCTTTTCAACATATGCAATTCTACAAAGTATAATCAGAAATAAGTAAATGATAAAGGTAGTATAATAATATTAATATTATAATTTAAATAAAATAACTGTTTTGCTTGGTTTTATTTTAAAATTAATACACACGCGCAAATAATATCAACTACGATATCGACGCCGTGCTACGACTCGAAAACGAATTTCGAACTCGAAAGCACTTCAGAATCACATCAAGTCGCTGCGAGTTTGTCTATCGAGACGAGACTTCGACTCTCTGGATATCGTTTTGCAATCAGGTCTTCTGTGTTTCACGAATCTCGGAACCAAACGACTGATGCAATCTCTATAGATCTCGGAACCAGTTTGGGTACTATGTAGTGGCGCATCTTTATGTATTCCTTCAATCAACGCCCGTACGTCCGGTCTTAATTATAAAATATTGAAAGCATGAGGAAGTATTTATTGCACTTATTTTGACATGTTTTACTCAATATTTAATATTTTACAATTTCTTAGTTTATTTACAATATTTTAAGAGCAGCCGATATATTAAAATGTAAAATATCATATAGATATTTTAAGTGCGACTATAATAATATCAACTGCGTTCACCGTTAATATCAGTCACGTTTTAAATATCCCCAAGCAGCCAAAACACAATTTTAGAGAAGGATGAAAATATTTATTTGCTATATTGTTCTACATTGGCAAATTTATATTTTCATCCTTCTTTAAAATTGTGATTTTGCTGCTTGGGATATTAGTTGTGATCACTGCTACTGTAGAATAACAGTGATTAATAACTGCTACTGGATATATCACTCTCATTTCTAGTTAATTTCTAGCACGATTTCTAGTTAATAATGGCTGACCGTGTTGATCAACTTAATCTGGATAATACAATGCTTTCGACAAATACAATTTGTGTAAAGGAGGAACAGTGCCAAGAAGACAGTTTTGTAGAGGATAAAATGTATATTTCTGAAACTGCTGTTACTACAGACAATGCTGAATTACAAGACCCCATTTGGCATGGCAAAATAAAACAGTATGAAGAGTCCACATGTTTGGACAATATTAAAACAGTGTTAGTATCGTCAGAAGTGGCTGAAGTACAAAATGACAACGTTAAAATCGAAAAAGGGTTTAGTGCTGATGATATTAAAATTGAGTTTGATAATGGACTACTGTGTAAGTAAATGTATATAAGGCTAAGCATTAGATAGACGCCCACACAAATTATAAAGATTTTGAATAATATGTAGTAGTGATGGCAGAATTCGAGTGAAAAATACCCGGTCACCCGATTATTCAAATAATCTGTGTAATTTGCGTCCAGCACGACAACCAAGTTGCCGCAAGTCGGAGTACTCAATCGGACACTCAAATTGCGAACTGACTAATGCATTAGTCATACTCCGTCCCCTGGTACTCATTTCTTGCTTTGCAAAACCGTCTACTCGGTTGTTGCAAATATCGAAATCATTTCATTGTCAATTATGTATATATTAATAATAAACACAATGTATTTACAAAAATACTAGCAATAGCATTAGTTGCTTTTCCAGTGTTTTAATGGGGATATATATTTTAAGGTACATTCTTTTATAGTTGTGTATTGAAGGGTGATGAAATATGAGGAATAAACAAGCCTGTTCGCAATTTGAATCCACGATTTGATGCACCTAGTTTGTGTGTTTTTGCAAATATCTGTTGTTTATTGATATATACAGATATATTTAATGGATAGTGATGTGATCTTTATACATACAATTCCTACTAAGTATACTTTAAAAAATGAAAATGGCATTTTTAATAAAGCAAGGTATGTGTAAATAGCAAGCTTATGTTATACAGTATCCAGAAATGTATGTTTTATTGTCTGTGTTTGAATAAAAGTTATGAAATTTTTGCTACAGAGCTATATTTCAAGGTTAAAATCCATCAATTTTACTCACTCTTTCCACTATTAGATGGATTCTAAATTTGAATTATAGTTTTTTAAGTTGGAAAGTTGGTATATTTTACTGATATGTGGACAATGAAACTTACATTTTTGGATACTGTACAATGTAAGCTTTATATTTACACATACCAAATGTATTGTTCGATATTTTTCTTGTATTTTAATATTATTCATGTGAACGTTATTGTAAACTCTTACCATTCAATAAATATTCAATCAAAATTTTATCATGGTCATATTTACGAACATTATTTTATTAATAAACTTGGTTTAATATTCATATGTACGTAAATGTTTATCTGTTAGTACATCTTTGGTAGTATTGCTGATGATTGATTTTACATCAGCAGTTAGATAATGGAATGTTACGCAAACTCTTGTTGTTTCTGGCATTACTATTGGTACTGTTTCAAGGGCAAGAAACTTCTAATAGAAGAAACTCTATTAAAAGTTTCTGATTGTCTTGTTTGTAAGGACTGATGAAACATCTGCAGTATAAATACAAAATACACAGAGAAAATGGAATGTTATGCAAACTCTTTTTGCTTCTGATGTTACTATTTCAAGGGCAAGAAACTTTTTATAGAAGCAATTCTATTAGAAGTTTTAGATTATCTTGTTTGAAAGGAGTGATGATCTGCAGTATAAATATAAAATATACAGAGAAAAGTTAAGTGCATTTAGTATTTATTCTGTTTATAGAAAAACATAATTAAATTCCATTACAAACACTCACATATTTTTACTTTCAAACCTGTTTTATGTCTCAAATACTAAGGTTTAACTTATTTCAATTGCCAGTTTTAAATCTTGGACATCCTTTTATAGTATACTACTTGATATGATTCATAATCTGTGTGTGTCTTTGGTCAACAGACTGTGAACATTGTGAAGCATATTACATCGACTATTGCATCGAATGTGGAATGCTTGTGCATATTTTAAACAAATATGCCTTGAATAATGCTGACAGTGGAGAAGATATACCAAAGGATATTTTAGAAATCCAAGATTGTCTTGGGCAAACTGGAGTATATGCTTTAAGAATTATTCCTGCTGGTGTAAAATTTGGTCCTTTCACTGGACTCAGTCCAACTGAATGTCCCTGGGAAATGAATGGCGAGAAATTTGTTTTAGACAAAAATAAATGCAAGACTTTGAATTGGATGCAGTACGTTAATCCTACCAGGAATACTCGTGACCAAAACCTAAATGTCTTGAAATCTGAGGAGAATATATATTATCAGAGCACTCGTCAAATTAGATCTGGTGAAGAATTAATGGTGTATTTTGGTGAGGAATACGAAAGCAGCCCGAATAAAATTGTCAGGATGGATTTTGTTATGACTACGAAAGACATCGCTAAGGACGTATTTGCCTGCTCATTTTGCTGCCTTGGATTTAGTTCGAAATCACATTTGGCCAAACATAAAACTGTTTGCGCTAAGGATTCAGCTGAGACGTTTTCAATTGAAGGTATTGTAAATGTTTCGTTTTGATGTTTGTGGAGTTGACTCTATAAGTTTTTGCATTTCAAAAGATATTATTTTTAAAATCTTTTATCAACCGTAGTTTCTCTTTTGAAGATACTTGTTCAAACGAATACAATTGACGTAGTTGAAGAATAATTTCAGAAAGTATTTGCTTAGGGTGTTGTATTAAGGGTCCTTGATAGTGGATCTGTGCAGAATTTTGATGCAAAATATTTTTGTTGATTTTAAATTTGGAGAGAACCTTTCATCGTAAACTTATGAAGAATTTAGTATTCTACCCCGCTGAATAATTGAACATGGAAAAAAATTATCTGATTAAAGAAAATTAATTAATATGTCAAAATATTTAAAACGAGTTTTCTCAAAAACCCTTTGCAGCAGATTTGTTTGCTTTAGTTTACGTTAAAAATTGAATGAAAAGCTACCCCGCACTGAACTTATTTTCCGTTCAACTATTCTTTACTTTCTTTTAAATGAATATAAAATAAATTAAAATTAGGCAACCCACATTACAATGAATGTTATTCTGGTAAAAATCTTCCCCCGCGATTACAAATGTCTAAATATTTGATCATAAATGAATTTTTATTCGCTGAGATATTGAGTTATTATTTCAAATATTTATTATATATTCCCTATGTGTAATAAGTACTCGGACATCCTTCGGTTATTAAAATATGTGCTATGCAACCAATATTGCGATTGCCGGTTCAGTAGTGAGGAGCCTTAAGGGGTCATGCCTGTGACGCGACCGTAAAAGAACCGTATTTTCATGAAATTTTCCTGGGGAAACGCTTGATGATTTTTGAATTTTTCTATCTCCACTTCAAAAAGCATGGTTTTAAATATTCATAACATTTTTTTTATTCGAAAAATATTCATAAATATAATGTACACAATGGTTTGTGCAGATCGCTGTTTGGGAAACATCTTTTGCGGCGACCACTGCTGCTTTGAAAATAGATCACCTGGAATTAAAAACCAAACGCCTTCAGTTTGAGTAATAAATTATCTAGTGCTTGAACGAAGGATTTGATGAAATATTCCGTGCGTTCAGGGAGTTACGGCGCTGGAAGCCAATACCGCTAGAGTTTGTGACTAGCGCCTGAAGTCATTGAACGGGTCACAGTAGTAAATTTTTAAATTGTTGCTAGCGCATGCGTACTTTTATTACTTCTGAAAAATCCTACGAGGAAAGAATAGAACAGGAGAGATAATAAACTGGGGACGGAGTTACCACTTTAAGGCAGGTCGTTATGGCAATATTGACCAATCATAATTTATATAACGAGTATTTTGAATAACTTGTCATATATCTGACATGTAACATCCATATTATATGCATTGAGGCGGCCATATTGAGTTACCACATTTGGACAAATATTATTATTAAGGAGACTCTCTCCTGTTCTTTCTTTACTCATAGGAAAAATCACAATTTCTGGCAGCAGCAATATGGCGTTCTGAAGTTTATTTTTATTTCATTTCACTATTATTATTATTGTTTGAAGTATGAAGACATGACATACGCACTTTCAAAATCTAAACTAAAAATAAAGTCGACGTATTTGGTGTGTAATTAGGTTGTCCCATGTATGATAGCAATATAAAATCCTTATTTTAAAATTGAGACTGAGGTGATGGTAAATTATTTATTATAATATATAGTGTGCCTAAATATTTAATACTACATTTTACAGTGGATTATTATATGAATTATGTGGAAGTTTTCGATGAAGATGATGTATCTATTATCAATACTATATTAGCAGTTTTGGTTAGAATATTTATCGGCACTGTGAACAGTATTCATTTCAATTTTAATTAGTTGATGAATTTTCTGAATGGTATGTTGCAGAAGAGTATAATCACAGAATTATAACTGATAAATAAATTTAATACAAAGGAATAACTTTGTGGATTTATTTTATTACTGTAGTTGTAAAAACAATATTCTTTCAATATTTAACTTATATTTAACTTATTGAAATCTGATGTTGGATTGGATTGTTGGATTATTTTGATGTTTTTGTTGAAAATGATGTAACGATTAACACTTATATTAGCAGTTTTTGCTGAGATATTTATCGGCACTGTGAATAGTTGTTCATTTCAATTTTAATTAATTGATGTATTTTCTGAATGCTACATTGTAATAAGTGTATAATTGCAGAGTATACAACTGATAAATAAATATGACCTAAACTGATAACATTGTATGTTTATTTTATTGATGTAGTTGACAAAGCAATATTATTTCAACATTTAACTTATTGGAATCTGATAGCAGATCTTTTGTAAAAGTCTTAAGTTACATTACCTAATAGACTGCATAGCTATCTATACTTATACATAGGAAAATAGTTTACAGAAGGCAGTACTAATGTATTTTAGAACACGAAAATATAATAAGACGATAAGGCCCATAAACCAGCATTATTATATATATATAGCTCCTTAGTTTCAGTAGCAGTTATTAATATTGAAATAGGTAACTAATATAAGCGAATAGCCCTGTATATTAAATCTTTTATACGTATTTTAACATGACTGTAAATTTAAAATTTATTTCAATTATAAAGAACAGTTGAATACACTTAAAGCATAATTTATTGCTGTTATAATATTTGGTTTTGAAGTAGACATTTCTTGAAGGAGTGGTAATGGAACAGGTTCTGTGTCGTATAAATTTTCATCACATTCTGAAAATAGAGATGTAAAGGTTATTACTTTTGTTAAAATGTAGATTATAATTTTGTAAAACTTGTCTAATTAACAATATAGTTAAGCATAGTAATTTAGTGTTGAATGTTGAAATATGAAAGGAATTAATTGGTAAATTTGTTCGCGGGTAAAGTTTAAAAAAAAACGGAACTGTCAAAATTGACATTTACATAAAAAATGTTAGTAATGTATTTTTGAAATGGAAAGTATTAGAAATTCATTATAAAAAATTAATAGAGATTTAAAATGAAAGGTTTACTGAATTTAGATAAACACTGAAACATATCAATTAGTTTGAAATAAGCTGTTTTGAATAAGGATTTTGAGGAAAGGAATTTTATTGGTGGTAATTTAAAAACTATGGATTGTCTAGGAGATGATAAACAAACAAGAGAGAATTAAAAATTTTTCCATGAGAAGTAGTGTGTAATTTTCGGATAAACGAAGTTTTATTCCGAAAATTGTTTAAATAAAGCGCGAAAATCGCGAAAAGTAGTGAATAACGTGTTTATTTCAGAGTGGAAAGTATTTAGACGACAGAAAATTATATATTTAATAAAGAGTAGAAAATATTTAAGATATTTTCTGGTACTCATAACTACCAAGAGTATAAACGCTATAGGAAGATATTTATCAGAAAAGGAATTATATAAAATTGGTACTTACAATTTTGAAATAGATTACGAGGTCCAGAGCGAAGTTTAAACTCTTCCATTGTACGTAAGGGACAAGCAGAATTCCAAATATTAACGGTCCAGTTAGGTTCATAGATACGAGAAATATCAACAAGTAAGAAACACATGAGAAGTCCAGGATTCATTTAAAATTTCCAAAAGGTTCCGTTGTTTCAAGAAATTCCGAAGAGTTCCAGTTGCAGAATCAAGTGTAATGTTCAAAGGTACAGCTGTTATAAGTATTCCTGAAGAAAACCATTAATCTACGTGGTCACAACGAGATAGAGACGGTACATCACCTGTGTGGAGTTCCAGAGTCGTGATATTGTTCAAGAATAGTAAGCACAACCAGAATATTGTACGTGATAAGAACCAGAGGTGTATTCTTGCTGCATAACGTTCCAAGGAATGCTGTTTTTCGTATAAGAAAGCATATACATTATATTTTCTCAAACAAATTAGTTGTAGCTGTAAAGAAAAATTGCTGTAGTACGTGAAAAAGCCCAGAGATAGAAGAACAAAGTTGTAAAAAGGTTGTATAATTTTATATAAAAGGAAAAATAAGAAACTTATATTTTTCATCGATAAAATGTCATAAATAAAAATAAGATATGCTGATAGACATAAAAAGTCGCATATAAATTTACGTTATAAAAGTTTTACATCTCTTATTTAAACCAGAAATATCAGAAATGTAATTTATATTCATATTTGTTAAAGTAGTATAATACTGACACGTAAAATTATTACAGAAAATCATTGAGCCTTTTAGATTAAATTAATTTGGTTAAATTCAGATCTGTATACATTAAGGTATACTAAATTTACAGATTTACCTGTAATTGTTTGAAATACATACCTTATCGTAGAGGTAAGAGTCATTACCCATCCTTCATATGTCAACAACAAACAAAGTTTGGTTAGGCAAGTTACCAAGTTGATGTAAATGTCGTAAAAGATTGTAAAATATTCTTCGTATTTTATTAGACGTAATTATTTTTATTATTAAACGGATCATATATAAATTCATCTTTTATTTGGTAAAGAAGGAACATAGAATTAGTAACTTCCATATAAAGTATAGGAATTCAAAAAGATGCTAACCTACAAGAAACATAAGTATTATAGTGTTATTTGTTTTAAATATTGAAGAAAGAGCATACATACCACATCATATTATCCCAAATTTATCAATAATTTATAAGTCTTAATTAATACTGAATCAGAAGGGATATGTTAACAAAATACTTAAGAGAATTTATAGGTTGAAAAATAGTTTACGTATTATAATGGAGATAACCATTGCCAACAAGTTTGTAGAAATAAATGTACTGTATGTACTGCGTTATCAAGATAAAAGCTAGTTTCATTGTTGGAAATTCAATGCAGTGGCAAAGTTAAATATCTTGTAACTAGTGAAATAATAAGAAATGAAATATTTGATCTCATTTATTAAAGTAATAAAGTTATATAGAATATTTGCTTAATAAATTTTATAACTGAGTTAGTTTTGGGCATAATAAAGAAAAGTAATAAGATTTGAATTATTGAAAGATCATATTATTGGTTACATAAACATATAAAATTAAATCTATATACGGAGGAGAGTTAAAAAGTTTTGTTAATATTTATTTATGGTTTTTATAAATATCTGAATGGTTAGGTGAGTGAGGTGTTGCATATACATTACAAATACCAAAATTTGAATTATTGTGGTTATTATAATAGTAATAGGTGTTTGTGATTTATATTACCCCCTCCCTAGTGCAATATTTTTGATTAAATTTAGTGCCAAATTAGAGGGAATTATGCTGTTTATTAGAAGGAATTGTGCTGTTTGACATTACTTGTTAGTTATATCTATTTCAAAATTCATTTCAATATATAAACATATCAAAAAGACTTACTAGGCACTATTTAAGATCTATTGTACAACATAATTGAAGTTTCTATTGATCGTATTATTCACAAGATTCAAATTTTCATTTTAAGCGCTCTCTTTTACCGTCCCTAAGTCATCGAGCCAAATTTATTTTCATATACTACTTAGGATTCACTAACAGTTGTTTATTTATTAGAAATAAATAATCTATTTCAAGTAGAAAAAAGATATTCACTTTATATGTAAACCGAATATAATAGTACTTATCAATATCTATTTTATATGATAAATTTACCTATAACTTTCGCATAACATTAAATATAATAACAAGTACAACAGCAACCGTAAAAATGATATTAACTACTACAATTAATAAATTAATGTTTTCATTAATACGCGGGTTTGAATTTTTAAATTCATATTTGAATATTCACCGCTTATCCCCACTTCTTTCTAGCGCCGCTAGGTCATCGAGCGAAATTTATTTCGCTAGACAAGATGGCGACCGCTAGCTCCAGCGCCGGCACTCAGCAGTCGCGTTCAGGGGTTCAGGACACCGCTCGACCTAGCACAGCTCAGCGCTAGCGGCGCCGTAACTCCCTGAACGCACGGATTGATTTTTGGAAGAATGGCGGCAATTTGAAGTTGAAATGACATTTTCGGCAAACAAAAATGCTCTTTTTTTTATTTAACAAGGAACCAGGCATTGGAAAAGAAATTCCTTACACTAGATTTTGATGAAGCTTGCAAAATTTGAAGTTGATCGGTTCAGTAGTTCTCGAGATATAGTGGTCACCGATTTGGAAAGTCGTTTCGCGGAAAACGCGTTTAAAGTTTTAGGTCGGGTTTACAGATGGATGAAATGTAATTTGAGACACTCACGTAAAATCATCGATGCCTGTAATAAAATTGAGTATTCTGTATTCTATTGAGCTCAAGGACATTTCCATGCCTAGCCCGTGCAATACTCTAGCGATCTGCGGATTTCTTCTCTCGATCAGACATTCATTCTTGTCAACATTCAATTTACAAACTGTATAACGTTCTGAATTTGCAAGGAATCAACTTGAAATTTCAGAGAATATTCTCGAAATGTTAAACTTTGAGGATCCATCAAAAACCAAAAATCGATTTTTTCGAAAATTTCGCACAGACGTGATCCCTTAAGTTATCCAATGTTCTTAAAACTTATTATACATGTGCCACTTTACCAGTTATAATTCCATACACGCATGGGGTTAAATCAAATATTAATGATTAACGGCCTTATATAAAACACGAGAATGAATACTTACATAACTACCTGCTCTTATTGGTAACATTGAAAGGAAATATATAAATTAATATGGTTACACTCAGACATATAAAATTCTACAACTCTCATGAATTATTAAAAAATATAGTATATACACACACAAATTAATTTTTACATCATTCATCATTGTCTAAAACTTCGATAATTAATAACAGAAATTTTCGGTTAGGAAAAGAGTTTAATCCAGGAGCTGCACACATCCTTTTCTTTTCCTGGTTATATGTTGTTACGTTGTAAACTCACTTTATTTATAGTTCTCGAAAGATTGTGTACCTTTTGTCTAAATACGTGGAATTTTGTATAAAGTTCATGACTTTTTGAGCGTACCCTGTATATTGTCTATTTCACCGGTCACTAAGACTGCCTGCAGTACACTTGCGTGGGTGTTTAACCTACTATTGAGCCCTCACCGCTCTAAATCACGTACCGCGAATTTGACAGATATATTTTGTGTAAGATCGGGCATTTACACCCTGTTTTTGTGAAAGCCTCTTTATCTGAGTAACTAACTTTAATTATCTTAGCTCTAGCTTAATCTAACCTACCTGTAGTTTCGTATTTTCCGCATTGGCAATTACTTTTACGCCTTGCTTAAGGTTATAAAATATCTTCTTATATATATTACGTCCGATCTCTGCATAATGCATTTATTTGTGATTTGTAAACGCTTTGAGACGACAGTCAAGTTTTTGTGTTAACTGTTTCACATGTTTTGCGTATTGCCAAACACAGTTTCTCGAGCAGGCCCGAGTATTACTGTTTTCCTCTTTCCTTCGCAGTCATCTCACTAAAAAAAAGTCAGGAGTGTTAATTAAAGCAATGCTTGAGATGGAAGGCATACTATTAATTGCTGCCGGTCACTTGCTGCTCTATCTTCGATATTCTAGTATTAGGAACTTCTGTTATTCCGTCCCCAGAACCATCGTATGGGTTAGGATCGTGATTTTTTCTGTAACATAAGGTTAAGATCGGTCTTCCACCGTCTTTTGCAGCGTTTTGTTATTAAAGCTTTAGTACTTCGTTATTTACCTGCAGAGATTCTGTCCCTTCGCATAGTAAATAGAAATTACGGGTGGAAGAATGTTTGTTGATGTCTGTCAAAAACCTATCGGTCGTATTGCACAGGTCGGGCTATACACGCGGTATTGCCAACGTCTAGCATGAAATACCCTCTCGTGCCGTCGGCTCTATATTTTCTACTTACAATTGTTGAGTATTTCGCTTATGTTTTCCCGTCTAAGTTATGTGTAGGGTCACGTTTATTTGTGTTTAAGTCACGATGTCGTCTCCATCTATTGTCAGATTAGTTGTGGGTTTATTATGTTTATTTGAAAACTCCCGCCTTTAATTTGAATCCTTTCCAGTGACGCATTGAGCGTGCGTGCTCTTGGGTTGTGACGTATCTACCGGAAAGGTCACGCTGGAGTCACTTTAGAAGTCGAGCTTGTTATAAGTGCATGGGCACGATCTGCTTATTTTCTTTTGGTGAATTTATCACTTTGTCTAAAGTTGGACTAACGCTTAAGCGGCTTTAATGAAATAAGTTTAAGTTATCGATACCTTAATTAGGTGTTTATCGTGAATTAATTTTTATCGCAATACCGCTATCTAATTTACGAATGCCACGAGGTGGATTTTGAATTAATTTCGTGCTATGTGTGACTTCTGAGTCCTTATCGTGGAATCTCCATTGTTCTACTTGGGGTAAGTTTTCAAAGCTCTGTGTTAAATTTTCGGGATTTTATCTTTGGGTTCTTTTTTTAAATTTTCATAGGATTCTTTTGTCGGGCGCAAAAGCCCTCAAAAGCCGTTAGGATTCTTGACGGTCATTTGGGCCCTCCGAAGTCTTTTCTGTGGTGAAATCGCCCACAACAGTGGTTTTATCCATCATCCAGCCCACCTGTTGAGTGGAATTTTCCAACAAGGGAGTCGCCGCCATCTTGGACATCCGCAGCGTCCTTCCGACAACCATCTTGCCAGCTAAGGTTGTAATTTTACCATTTATATTTTACGTCCGAATTTCGACGACTTTTCGACTGTGAACAAGACTTCAGTCCGCCTAGTTTTGTCCAGGAATTTTTGAGAGGCTTATTAACTATCGCACTTCTCAGTAATCTGCGTGGTCACAATTTAATCCTTATTAAATTACCGTTATTATTTTATTAATTATGTAAAATCAGTTCGACCTGAATTTTGGATTTGTCACTACCGTAATATCTGTAGCCCTTTGTCGAGGCTAATATTTAACAATAATTAATTCTAGTAAATTCAATAGATGCTCCCTTTAACTTTAGGATAGTTTTATTTACTTAATAATAAACCCAGTGTTTTCTTTTTCGATACAATAGTTGTATGTTTTATGATGTGTTGCATTTGAAAATTTAAGTTTTGATAATTATTTTGCACGTTTAATTATTGCCGTAAGGTGGTAAATTTTGCCTTTCGAAGATCAATTAATTTACCTGAGCCAGATAAATTCATTCTTGTAGTAGCAAACTTTGGTTCTCGAAGCTCAGGGTTTTATTGAATTTTTTTTTATGAAATCGTTTTCCTAAATTTTACCTTTAATTTAATTTTTGACTTTGCTAATCAATAACCTTCGATTAATTTCATTCAGTTCATGTAAGCAAACCGACGTTTTTTATATTTAGCGAATTTTCCTCATTTTAGACTAAGACCTTTTACTGACTTATCAATTGTTCTTTTGCGCTTATAAATTTATATGTATACTCACACCTATGTATTGACATTGCCGTTGTGGCGTGTCTTTGAAAACTTTTGTACACCTAATGTGAGGTGAAAGAAACGTTTCGGCAACCGACCAACTCCTGCTGAGGCGCAGAGTATATGTTTACTTATTAAGACTTTTTTATACTTTCAAAATTTTGTAACTGTCACCTAACGACTTGGTTTTTTTATTCAGCAACTGTCTAGCTTCATTACACTTTAGTTCAATTTCACTTCTCTTTCAACGCATGTTTTTTTTTATCTAATCTCACAAGTTTAATTTTATTTTGATCAAATAACCGTACAACACATCAAAAATTAATTAAATATTGTTACGTTACGAATACCTTATCTTTTATTTCATTTACCTCTGCATATCTTAATTATTATTGTGACAAGCACGCACATAAGTTTGGGTGCTTCAAAATACAGGGTGTTCAATAGGTATCCTACTGGAGGGACACAGCCAGTGGTAGTTCGTAGGAGGCGCAGGTAGGTTATCTGTAGATAGCATAGTGTCCTGGTGCCCGGACAATCGTCGCTAGCGTCGTTGCCGACCGACGCTCTACTATTAGGTGTTCTTATTTTCTTGAACCGTCACGCCGTCTGCGACAGAGTTAGCTCGGCCCTGCGTTATCCTGTTTAACAACCCCTATTGCGACTCTCCGTTTCATTACCGAATTCTGCCGTTACCTTAATGCGACGTAGATCCGGTAGCAATGTTGACCATAATTTGTTAAATTTTTCTTTTCATAAAAATCATTTTAAGCTTCAGTAATATGATATTTAATGATTTTTGCATTTTACTAACACTACATCATTGTCAGTTTTGCATGTAATTTAATAGATGTGTTTTTCATGCAATTCCAGAGCTCATGCAGTGCCCTTTTTGCCAAATCCACTTGGATCCAAAGGAATATCTTGCATATCACAAGAGCTTCTGCTGCAAGAGGAATGCCAGGTATGATTGGAAGTGTGTGATGTAAAAATAACTTCTTCTTACAAAACAGTTGATTATTTACTCTTTGATACATTAAATAATTGAAATAGACATTTTAAATTGATCTGAGGTACGACGACAAGATTTGCGAATAATTTGAATATTTCGTGTATTCTATCTACTAGCTCTTTTATTATTGTTTTTCTACTCCCATACTTTAATTGTATTATTAGATATGCCGAACCTGTACTTTAATGATGTCCATTGAGATACAGATTTTCATTAAGATACAAGTTTATGTCCAGTAGGAATACAGATTTTTCATTAAGGTACAAATTTATATCCAATAGGAATGCGACATTCCAATATTCAATCAATATTCAATATGGCGACTGCATATCTGACAGATATAAAAATTTTAATTAAGTAAATATGACAGTTCTCTGCAATTTACTAGTAAGTAGTTAAAATTTGTGCTTTTTTGAAAATATAAACGGTAAAAATGAGGGATAATGACAGTGAAATGTAAAATTTGACTCCACCAGAAATTATGGAACAAGCCTTAGTAGCCACGAGCAATTTATTACCATCTGAATTCGCAAAGATGTACGGAAAATTTTACGCTCAATTTATGAAATGGAATGTTCAAAAAATAATGTTTTATTATTATATATAATTTTACAAAAACATTCAATGTTTCAGAAAAATGGTGATAAATCGAAAACCTTAAATTTTAGGCCTATACTGTTTTATAACTTTTTACCTAAGAATTATACGGGGAATAAAAATTGTAATAATATATAGGTTGTTCCATTTAAAAAACTATACTATAACTATGGTCAGCCATCAAGTTATGGACCACTCCGTATAATACAAAATATTTTTAAAATGAGCTCCTAATAAACATCTATCACAGGTAAAAAACGCTTCAAAATATCTTTACTCGTAAAGGCACAATAGGCCTTATCCGCGCGAAGATGACTCACCCTGTATTTGGTTGTCTTATAATAAAAACGACGATTTCAATTCAATTTAAAAGGCAAATTAAATGGGCTTTAAAATGAACTGATAAAATTATTGATAACATTTACGCGTTTTAGGGTCCTAGGGCCAATCAACAATGAAGAAGCAATCTATCGATTATGCTGCATATTTTATTATATTTCATTTATGTTTTTGTTTTATAGTCTATTTTTACCCATTTTGTTTGGTGTATCAGATACGAGTAACTTTAAAATTTGAGCAGTATTTGATGGTATTTTCAGATTTAACATTTGTTGTCAACTTTTGAAGACATTGAAAACATTGAAAATAACCAACATTTTTAATCATACAATAACTTCGTAACCATGAATGATAGAACAAAACTAGAAACGGCAACTTGTAGTAATTTTACGTAGAATTTAATAATCTAAATCGAAAATTCATGTACACATGAATTATCAAAATATAAACTTGTTTTTTTAAATAGCAATCATAGTTGGCCATAACTTTATAAATATGATTACTTTCTTCTGATTTCATAGATATAAGGTTTGGTATGATAGGCCAAGATCTTTTACAAAAATTTATTGTATTATATCTTGCTAATTAAGCAATTAATTAATATATTTATCAAGAGTATAAAAGTATTTAGAGTTGGATTTGGAATATTTTTTGTATAAATGAAATTTTAAAATTGGGACCGGAAGTAACACTTTTACTCTAAGGGCCGGTTCTACAATACAGGAATAAAGAATCGAATAAGTATCCGTAGAACAAATTTATTCCATAGATATACTCCGCATAACGGCGTATGCGTTCTACAAATCGTTTGGAACAGCCGCATAGTAATTCTAGGTTAAAACACATAACACATTAAGTTGGCAATGAAAATGAGCAATGCACATGCGTGATTTTTAGTGTTTCGTAATGTTAACCCATCTTTTTGAAATGTATATTTTTGTTTTTACGTACCTACCTACATTTTTATGTAAAATATATGGTATTTTTCTAGTACATATTTTCAATTTACGTGTATAAATAGGTATGCGTACTTTTAAAGTGAGGAGAGATGTAAATTTGTGTTTTATGATTCTACCTGCACAGACTGATGTTTTAAATTTATCTGTTCAATACATGTTTCAAAACCTTACATAAAAAAGAAAATAACGGCAATAAAACAACGAGATGCTAGGGACTGATGACAAATATTTTTTTGGTTGTTCAGTTTGACCGTGGTAATTAACCAGTACAGTAGTGATACCTTATTTTAAAAAAGAAATGCAAAGCGAGTTAGATGTTTTAATTTTACAGTGTCTGAAACAGAAATACTAGTTGGGTTGGTGAAACAATATAAAAATGTGATAGGTATGCATATTACAAGTTAAAAAAAATGCATGCAATTGATATATAGTGTTATAAACTAAATTTCAGAGGATAGGGAAGGATATTCATTGCTTCTCTACAAAAAAAATGAATTTAGTTGATTTGTAATTACAAGTTTTGCAAGAAGATCATCAACAGAAGAAGGAAAAACATCAATTAGAGATGAAAATTTTGAAAAAAACATTATTAAATTTAAATAAATGTTAATTTTATAAATAAATTTTTTGAAAGAGTTTCGTATTGTAATTATTTAATTTAGAAAGTAGAGTGTGTTACAAACAAAATTATTAAATTTAAAAAGGGATTTACTTAAAAGAACATACATACTTGCACAATATATTGAAATACCCTTTCAATTTACATACTCGTCACTACATAATATTTATTTAACATATTAAAACACTGTGATCAAAAATAAATTCCTGACATATATTCTGAGTGTCAATGCTTAATTATAATTCACTTGTAGGAGATTCAAATAACCACAATTGATATAGAAATATAATTTTGAAAGGATAAATTATACCGTGAAACGCAATATAACAAATAAAATAACCTAACTAAACATAAAACCGAGGTTATCCCGCCATTCAAAACTAATTTTAACCAACCAATCACGAAACAGAATAGAGATATTCCAATATTTATCTTCCACACAATGTACGTATAGCGTATCCGGAGTTTATACCGTAAGTTATTCTATACTATAGTCCGTCTGAACCTTATTATACAGTACAGGTCTTATGGGAATTGATTTCATGGTTGCCAAATCGTCTCATTGTATAATGTCGTTACAGTTCCGATTCAATATCTGACATTTTTTGTAATCAAAACATAACCTATACGACTGTTTGTCATTCAATTGATGCATACTGCATACAAAAAATTAATAGTAATTTGAAACACTAAAAGGGGGGAATATATGGGAAGATGGATTAGTTAAAATATTTGTAATAATATAATCCTTTGGGATTGTTCTGTAAAAAAATATTTAAAATCTAACTGAATATAGTAAGCCAGAGTAAATGAATTAATATTTCAAAGAAACACTTAAGGTATACAATTTTCTTCTTTACTGAATATTGACATCTTAATCAACTATCCACTATAAATTCAGACCAAGACAAAGTTAATCACAAGTTCATTTTTCATAAAAAAAACTTTTCTATTTATAAAAACAACTTAAATATTACATATTTATGAAAAGAATAACAATAACCACACACAACATGTACTTTTATTTTTTAATATGTTACATGACTTATATAGTCTTATTGAATATTAATATGTTAACCTACATTGCGTTATACACATTTAAAGACACAAATTCACTTTGCAAAAACATATTTTCCCATTTATAAGAACAAGTTAATAATACATGATAACATTTATGAAAAAACTAACCATGACCATACAAAGGAGTAGGTACACATATTGTTTTATTTTTCTTCATCACTTAAAGAATCTTGATCTGATGATGAATGTGTGACGTTAATTATAAACTCTTCAACATCGACTTGCAAGTTGGCAAGGTGGCCAATGTAATTCCGCCAGTTGTTCACTGTTACATTCTGATAACCCTTCACAATTAATTGTTCAATATCTCTTTGTTTGAATGTCGTATTGTGCATTTCAACGTAGTGCTTAACTTGTGCCCACACCATTTCAATTGGGTTTAATTCACAATGATAAGGTGAAAGCCGAAGAACATAATGCCCTTTATTCTTTGCAAATTCATCAATTTTGTTTCTCTCATACTGAGACCTAACCTCTGACACACAAGCCAGTAAATCTCTTTTTAACATGTCATTATCAAATGGAATATTCTTCTTGAACAGTAATGTCAGTCCACTTTTTATTTACCGAGTGTCCTGCATTCACTCATGATTCATCAGTATATATTATAGTTCTACCTAAAAATAAAACAATCACAATCAAACACAAGCAAATAATAAATTGCGTAATGAACATAAAAGTATAAAAAATTAAATGATAAACTATACTTTCGTCTCTGAATTTTCTGATGTCTTGTAAGTATTTATGTCTCCACCTAATGGTGTCATATCTTTCAATAAGAATACTCTTTCGTCCCACTTTTTAAAATTCAAAACTCATATCATGTAGCAATCTGGAAAAAGTATATGTGTATGTATATAGGTTATCACGTTAATCAGAATTATAGATCTAGGTATGCATACTTACTTGTAAATGCTTGAAAAAGATAATATGCTTGCTAAAAAGAACGATTTAACAGAAATTATATATAGATAAATTAAAGACAATATAAAAGTTTATACACTATGGCAAAAACTGACAATTGACAGCAACGATTACTCATATACCCATCATATATACTTTGCATAATAGAACTTGCAACAAGGCAACCGGATATAAAGATGTCGTTATTAAGAGACTACTGAAGATAATAAGAGATGCAATGTCTCTATTAAACCTGTACTGCATAATAGGGTTGAGACGACGGACTATAGACTTATCTAGCGTTTGTAGAACGACACTTTCTAGTTTATACTCCGTATAGTATTATACTAGCTTTATCTACGAGTTGTAGAACCGGCCCTTAGCGAGTAGTACTTTCTTTCGAATATCTCGCAAAGTATTCATCCTAGAGGTATTTTAATTCATTATAGAAGTATTTTAATAGGATTTTGAATAATTATTATATAAAAAAATTCGTAAAATTCTATAATTTGAAACTCTCATACGTATAAGAAAGTCGTGTGGTGGACACACCTCAATATTTTTTTGTATTATAATTAGTAACATCGATCTGCGTAATATAAAACTAACATTATTTCCAAAATTTATCCTTTCTTCTTTTATCACATTTTGGGTTTATGTCTGAATACAATTTTGAGCGCTTTTAAATGTTTAAAAAATTAAATTATTAATTAAAAAATTATCGTTTAAAGATAAAAATTTCCATTAAATTATTTTTAACATAATCTATCACAAAAAATATGGGTCTAGGTAAATTGTTCGAAAACAGTTATTCGAATTACAATTGTTCGAATGCAATTGTTCGGAAATAATTCTTCGAAAAGACAATTATTCGAAAACAGTTATTCGATGTTGTCAATTGTTCGAATGCATTTGTTCGAAAATAATTCTTCGAAAAGACAATTACTCGAAAACAGTTATTTAATGTTGTCAATCGGATAATTACTCGAAAACAGTTATTTAATGTTGTCAATCGGACATAATTCTTCGAAATAAATTAAAGTGAATTAGTGGATGGATATCCAATTAGTGCGAATTATCACTAACAAATGAGGTAGACCCGTAAATAGGTCGAAATATATGAAATAGTATCAGTTTCTTATCGGCTGTCAACTGAAAAGTTTGGGAAAATGGAATACGTGTTAAGTGAAAAAGGCAACCAGAAGCTAGTGTTAGAAGGATTTCTATTTGTGAAGGATAAACAAAATGAAAGAAGAATTTATTGGTAAGTTAAATGTTGTTACTGCACTTGCTTTTTTTACCCGACTACGCCTAGCAGATAGGGTTATGTGTTTTACATATGGACTGTTGAATCTTACTCTGGTTCTTAGTGGTTCGATACTTGTGTGGAGTTTGCAATAGAGTTTTTCGGAACGAATATCGACTTGGAACTTCAAATAATTACGTTTTATATAACAAAGATTTTTTACTTTCTTATACTAATAGTATAAGGAAGTATTGTGATGACGAAAATTTTCGACCTCGAGATTTTTGCAGATGTCGACGTTTTGAGGTCCCCTGATACCGAAAAAGTGGTTTTTAAAAAATGTCTGTCTGTGTGTCTGTGTGTGTGTGTGTGTGTCTGTGAGCGCGATAGCGGCCAAACCGCTAAAGATACCAATACCAAATTTTATATTTAGGAATATAATCACCGTCGGAAGAACTGATTAGTTTTTCAGTGAAATCGGTAAACCGGAAGTAGCAGTTTACTTCAGTGAAAAAATCAAATTTAACCAATATTTCGTCAAATACTAAATTAAAACAAATTTCTAAAGAATACAAATGTACTCGAAAATAAATGTTAAATAAATCTTATGAAAAGAATTTTTCAAAATTTTTACCGGAAGTAGGTCTTTTACTCTTATCGAAAAACAGTTTTTTGCGAATATTTCGCAAGTGAAGCTTTGTTTACAAATATTTTTTTTTTGACAAAATTAGGCTTATCTGTAACAAGTAGTACCTACGTTCTTTTACAGGAAATGTGAAAATATTGGTTTTAAATATTGTATCTACTATTTTTTCTTTCTAGGAAGTGCGAATATTTCAATACCAAAAAGTGTCGCGCGCGTGCAATAACCGAAGGAGACGAATTAAAGAAAATACCTACAGAACATAATCATGGAGGAGACGCTGCTAACATGGAAGTAGCAAAGTTCATGGACCAATTGAGGACATCGGCTAAGGAAACACAGAATACACCACAGTACATCATCTCCTCGCTCTCAACGACCATCAGTAACAGTTGTATGGGTCGCCTTCCAGATGTTAGCTGCATGAGGAGAACAATTCGAAATGTTCGAAAAACTAACCTTGCAGCACCAACTCTGCCCCAGTCCAGAGAAGATTTGGTTATTCCTGACAAATATCGACAAACGATCAGCGGAGACGAATTTCTGCAGTTTGACTCAGGGCCCACCAATTCCAGAATCCTAATTTTTGCAACACAACGTTCGCTAAACATTCTCGGAAACTCAGAACATTGGTTCATGG
This sequence comes from Amphimallon solstitiale, assembly GCA_963170755.1. Classification (NCBI taxonomy): domain Eukaryota; kingdom Metazoa; phylum Arthropoda; class Insecta; order Coleoptera; family Scarabaeidae; genus Amphimallon; species Amphimallon solstitiale. Next base: position 28,413,005 of record OY720685.1, read on the forward strand.
ACGGTACATTCAAAACTGTACCTCAGCTGTTTGCGCAACTGTACACGATTCACGGATTAAAGGAAAATACCGCCGTTCCGCTAGTTTATGTGCTTTTACCCACCAAAACTGAAAACGTTTACTTGGAGATGTTACGAGAAATTAAGAACCTTTGCCCCACTGCTGCGCCAGCGACAATAATGATCGATTTTGAAAAAGCCATGTTTAACGCAATTGCAGCGGAATTTCCAGATACTGTAACGAGGGGGTGCTTTTTTCATTTTGGTCAATGTCTATACAGAAAAATTCAATCTGTGGGCTTAAAACAGCGTTATGATAATGACACAGAGTTTTCACTGAAAATGAGAATGTTGAGCGCTTTAGCCTTTGTGCCACTTGATAACATAGTACAGGCATTCGAGGAACTGTGTGATAACGATGTTTTGCCTGCAGAAGCTCAAGAAATTGTAGATTATTTTGAAGACACGTGGATTGGTCGACCAGACCGAAGATACAGGCGAAGAGCTCCCATGTTTCCACATAACATGTGGAACTGTGTTGGAGCTGTTACTATGGGTTTGGCAAAAACAAACAATGCTGTAGAAGGTTGGCATCGCGGATTTGAAAGTCAAATTTCAGCCACACATCCTAGCATTTGGAAGTTTTTGGACGCCATCCAAAGAGAGCATGCTTTAAATCAATTAAGAATTGAGCAATATTTCGCAGGAGTCCCACCACCTGCACCAAAAAAAAAATACAAAGATTGTGCTGAAAGGATTCGCCGAATCCTAGAAACATTTAATACAATAAATATTGTAGAGTATTTAAGCGGAGTAGCACATAATCTGAGTTATTAGAGAGCAGTGTATACACCGTGTTTCATGTAACTAGCACATTAGAAGTTTTTGTGCTTACAACGCGAATTTTTTCCAGAAGTTTTGCCTTCTCACATAATTGACCGCAATCTTTCAAGTTAAAATATTTTTAAACTCGTGCAACTTCCGGTTACACCGGAAGCAGGCGCCATCTTTGTTATTTTAAATGTGACACCCTGTATTTTATTCGAGATTTGAATTGCTTATTTAAATAGAAGAACAGAGATACCGGGTTGGATTATGTCAAAGTCAACCGTTTCGGAGTTATTCAACTGTTTTCCATTTTTGGGGCACTTGAACGTAAATTTTAAAAGTTCTTTATTTGAGACATGAAAAAAGATAAACAATTGAAATTTGTTCCTGAGATAGTCAAAGTATTGTCCTATTCGAATATCACCAGGTTTTGCAATAATATTACACAGGGTGTTCTCTAATTAATTTACAATTATACACATTTCAAATGCAAGAAACTCAATTTTTTGAAATGAAACACCCTGTATATTTTCGCCTTTTCTAAAGCAGAAAGAAATTGTCTTTCGATCCACTATTACATTCCCTATACCTATCTCTAGAGGTTTTTGAGTTATTGGGGAGATCAGCCTGAAGGCCCGATATTTTGCCAAATAAAACTGAAAAAATAATAGATTAGGTATAGGACGAGTGGATTAATAGTCATCTGTAAGCATGTTATGGGCATGGAAAAAAAGTCTTCTAGTTCAAAACCAAAAATTTATTAATTGCGAAAACATTTTTGATCTCACGGTATAAGTCAAACAAAGAAAACAAAAACAAATCTAAAACCAAATCACAGCAAGTGCTCAATATGTCCACCGCCTACTTCAAAGCATTTATTTAACCTTGTTTGGAGCTGGTCAGTCGTTGCACGTTCAATCATTTGAACTTCAATTTGGTCGAATGCTCTTCGCACCCTATCCTCTAGTTCTTGCCTGGAGTAAACTGGTGTTGCATAGACCTCTTTTTTTATGTAACTCATTAAAAAAAAGGCAACTGGAGTTAAATCCGGAGATCTAGCAGGTCAAAGACATGGTCCATTTGGACCAATCCACCTATCCTCAAATAGCTGGGTCAACTCTTGATATACAGCATGAGTAGAGTGAGCTGGAGCTCCATCCAGTTGAAACCAATAATAGTTTTGGTGTGGCATGTCATTGACTATGTTTGCCACCACTTCCCTAATGATTCGCAAATATCTTTCGGACGTTAGCCTTTCATCATAAATATGATAAAATACCCTTCCCCACCCTATTATGGCGAATACATTAAAACTAAATTGATATTGAAAATGGCTTACTCGTGAAAAGTGGGGATTTTCATCTGCCCAAAAATGACAATTTTTATTATTTACAACGCCTTGCCTGGTAAACTTGGATTCATCCGACCATAAAATCTTTCGTAACATGTCCGGATCTTCCTGTTTACGAATAGTTAGCCACTCACAAAAATCAATTCTTCTCTGAGCGTCTCAATTTCTCAGTTCGTGGACTTTCCTTTGTGCATATGGGTGCCATTTGTTCTTTGCTAGCACGCGTTGAATTGAAGTCATACTAATATCTAAATCCACCTTTGCTTTACGTATCGAAGCATGGGGATGAGCTGTGAAATATCCCAGAATATTAATTTCGTTGTTTTCTTCACCTGTTACTGGCTTAGTACAATTTCTTTTTGTGTTCATATTCCAATGTCGCAAAAAATGTGTTTCAATTTTTGCAAATTTGAATCGATTCATCGGAGGCAAATTAGGGTATCTCTGATTGAACACACGGCAAGTTCTACTTATTATGCGATTACATTCTCCGTGTATGTAAAATAAATTAAGGATAATTTCATTTGGATAATTATTATTATAGCCTTCCATTATGCACTAATCAAATCATTCAGTAAAGTACAAAAAATATCCAAGCATCAAATTAATAACACTGACAGCGAACGAAATTTTGACAACTAAACATTTTGTTACTTCCAAGGCATTCTTGAAATTGTGTGTGATAAATGGCAAAATATCGGGCCTTCAGGCTGATCTCCCCAATAACTCAAAAACCTCTAGAGATAGGTATAGGGAATGTAATAGTGGATCGAAAGACAATTTTTTTCTGCTTCAGAAAAGGCGAAAATATACAGGGTGTTTCATTTGAAAAAATTGAGTTTCTTGCATTTGAAATGTGTATAATTGTAAATTAATTAGAGAACACCCTGTGTAATATTATTGCAAAACCTGGTGATATTCGAATAGGACAATACTTTGACTATCTCAGGAACAAATTTCAATTGTTTATCTTTTTTCATGTCTCAGATAAAGAACTTTTAAAATTTACGTTCAAGTGCCCTAAAAATGGAAAACAGTTGAATAACTCCGAAACGGTTGACTTTGACATAATCCAACCCGGTATCTCTGTTCTTCTATTTAAATAAGCAATTCAAATCTCGAATAAAATACAGGGTGTCACATTTAAAATAACAAAGATGGCGCCTACTTCCGATGTAACCGGAAGTTGCACGAGTTTAAAAATATTTTAACTTGAAAGATTGCGGTCAATTATGTGAGAAGGCAAAACTTCTGGAAAAAATTCGCGTTGTAAGCACAAAAACTTCTAATGTGCTAGTTACATGAAACACGGTGTATATGTATGTATATAAATAAATAAAAATTCAAATATATAAATAAATAAAAATTCATTACCTTCGAATAACAATTGTTTTTCTCAAGCTAGTAATATCGAATAGTAGTTTTCGAGCTAGTAGTATCGAATAAATGATAAATAATTGTTTTCGAACAATTACATTCGAACAATTGCATTCGAACAATTGTCCTTTCGAATAAATAATGTCTTCGAATAATTGTTTTCGAACACTTGCATTCGAACAATTGTTTTCGAATAATTGTTTTCGAAGAATTTACCGGCACCGCAAAAAATTTGTCCAGATACGTCAAAAAATATTGACAGGAACGAACATATTTGACGTAAATATAATGTGGCTTTTCATTATGCAAAAAATGAGGTGTGGCCACCACACGACTTTCTTATACTTGTGTGTCTGTGTGTGTTTCAAATTATACATAAGTTGTTCTAGATTAAGATTTAAATACTTTTATCTTCTGAAAAAATAAACAAAATGCTACTGTACTACTTCTATTCTCTTAATAAATCTCTATAGAATGCATACTTGGCGAAATATTCGAAAGAAAGTGTTACTCCCTAAGAGTAAAAGTGTTACTTCCTGTCCGAATTTTAAAATTTCTTTTATGCAAAAAATATTTCAAATGTAGCTCTAAATATATTTGTGCTCTTGATAAATTTCTTCTGAAATTTAATTTTGAGTATATATGAATTCTTTACAAATTTGGTTAAACTTAGTAGTTGACGAATAATTGGAAAAATTTGATTTTTTCACTGAAGTAAACTACTACTTCCGGTCTGCCGATTTTACTGATTAAGAAATCTAATCAGATCTCAAGAGGGAGATTATATTCGTAAATATAAAATTTGGAATTGATACCAATAGCGGTTTGACCGGTATCGTAGTCACATACATACACACACAGAGAGAGAGAGAGAGAAAGAGAGACGCGGACATCCTAAATCCAAAGTTTCGTACAAAAATTTTAATTTTAATTTTTTTTTCATAATTTTGTAAAAAAAACGCCTGTATATTTTTTAAGTGTATTTTTCTCTCGAATTCTGATAAAAACCTATGTTACCATGTAATACACAAAAAAAAACAATTTGTATTTCAGAATAAGGTATATTTTTTTTAAATAAAAGATTTCGTTAAGAAAAGTGGAGGACATTCTTGGACTATTTTCATATTTTCGTATATTAAAAATGTTTATTTTTCAAACATAATGGTCAAAAAACCTAGAAAATAACACTAGTTGTAAGATTAGAACATGTTATGTACCTAGCCTTGTTTGTTTTAAGCAGAATTTCCTTTAGTATCTCTAAAGCAGGAAATAACAAGCTTATTCTTAAACTTCGATAAATTCACAAGTAGGCCTAGAAAATAATTGCAAATTCTAGACATAAACAACTAAATAAATGTCAGTTTTGTGTATTTCTCTAATAGATTTGTTTTAAAATGTTATCCATGGAAGAAAAAATAGAAATCATTTTAATTCACGGAGAAAATAGAACCAACAGGGATACGGCAAATATTTTTAATCAAAGACACCCTAACAAATTCGTTTCGCACTCTACTGTTGGTCGTATTGTAGATAAGTTCAAGTCATCCGGTTCAGTTCTAAATGATTTTAAGAAGCCACATGTAAACTGGCAAGTTCAGCAGCATGAAGAACATGTATTATTAGATGTAGTAGAGCATAAAACTACATCAATTGCTGCTATTTCCAACAGAACTAGGGCAAAAGAGACTACAGTGAGAAAAATTTTAAAGAAACATAAGTACCGTCCATTTAAGCCAAAATATGTCCATATACTAAAAGAACGAGATTTTAACGCAAGATTTGATTTTTGTATGTGGTTTCAAGGAGAGCTCGAAGAAAACCGTCGTTTCCCCAAAGAAATCATGTTCTCGGACAAAGCAACGTTCTCTTCCAATGGAACGGTGAGTTCGCAGAACTGCAGATGGTGGGCTGATGAAAACCCTAACTTTATCATCGAATGCATGGACCAATATTCTTTTAAAACAAATGTTTGGTGTGGTATTTTTTATGGTAGATTGATTGGACCCTATTTTTTCCACGAAAATTTAAATTCGCAAAGGTACTTGAACTTTCTCATGACCGAAATAACCGATTTAATTGACGATATGGTATTGGAAGAAAGATCTGTCCTATGGTTTCAGCAAGACGGCGCATCTATACATAGTACACTGGCGGTGAGGAGTTATTTAAATCAATTATTTGGGGACAAATGGATTGGCAGATATTCAGCGTATCCATGGCCAGCGAGATCCCCTGACCTAACTCCGTTAGATTTTTCCTTGTGGGGGTATCTAAAAGAGAAAGTGTACCGCAAACGACCATTTCGAAACATTGAACATCTAGAAAACACAATACGTGACGTTTGCCTAGAAATTCCGGCCACATATTTTGTAAACATTACAAGAGAGTTCTCTAGAAGGATCATCAAATGTATTGCAAGAGAAGGGAGACATACAGAAATGTAGTATTGTTAACGTTTTTTTATTCATTTAGTTTAACTGTATAGTAACGGTATTTTTGTAAAATTGGAATTGTTGACTACGCTTACTTGTGAATTTATTTAATTTTAAGAATTAGAATTGGTTTTTTTTGAAATTAACTTTGTTAGTTGAAAAAAAATTACTTTTTTTTCTCATTTTTAAAAGGTTATTTTCTAGCTTTTTTGACCATTATGTTTTTTAATTTATTTTTAATGGTACATACGAAAATATGAAAATAGTCCAAGAATGTCCTCCACTTTTCTTAACGAAATCATTTATTTAAAAAAAATATACCTTATTCTGAAATACAAATTGTTTTTTTTTTTGTTTATTACATGGTAACATAGGTTTTTATCAGAATTCGAGAGAAAAATACACTTAAAAAATATACAGGCGTTTTTTTACAAAATTATGAAAAAAAAAATTAAAATTAAAATTTTTGTACGAAACTTTGGATTTAGGATGTCCGCGAAAGTACAAACAACTTTTTCTTATGGCATCTTCTTATATTTTGACAAATACTGGCACGTTTGGACGTTGGCAATTTTTAAATGACATTTACGCATTGAAGCAAATGCGATATGTTAAATATTTTAGGTTAGTTTTTGGTTTCTAATTATGCAAAAACAAACTACAAAAAAATAATTTTAAAAATTAAAAGAGTAAATTTTTTTTCCATATGGTGCAGACTTTTCCGCGGGCACTGTATATAGAATGCATAATTTACGACATACCTGCAAAAAATCGATATTCGGTAAGAGTAAAAGTGGTACTTCCGGTCCGAATTTTTAAATTTTTTTTTTACAAAAGATATTTAAAATTATAATTTAAATACTTTTATACTCGTAATGTACCTGCCTAGAAAGCATGACTTGCGAGATATTCGCAAAAAACTGATTTTCGATAGGAGTAAAAGACCTACTTCCGGTTGGAATTTCGAAAAACTTTTTTAAGATGATTTGTCTCAAATTTAATTTTGAGTATATTTCAATTCTTTATAAATTTGTTTAAACTTAGTAATTAACGAAATATTTGCAAAATTCGATTTTTTCACTGAGGTAAACTGCTACTTCCGGTCTACCGATTTTACTGAAAAACTAATCAGATCTCAAGAGGGAGATTGTACACGTAAATACAAAATTTGGAATTGATATCTACTGCGGTTTGACCGCTATCGTGGTAACACACAGACAGGCAGACACACACACAGACATTTTTTAAAACCCACTTTTTCGGTATCAGGGGACTTCAAAACGTGGACATCTGCAAAAATCTCGAGGTCGAAAATTTTCATCATCACAATACTTCCTTATACTACGTATAAGAAAGTAAAATGCATTCTGGAAGCCTTTAGTTTCTGATATTCCATACTACAAATAAATAAAACAACTTTTATACTTTTTATAAAATAACTATAATTCGATGAATGAGTGTTTTATTCCAACTGGGCATTTCAGGAGGAGTTTATATATACACAGAAAGTTGTATATCATAAATTTTTTTTATACATTCTTGGTATTGGAGCACACAGTTTGTTTGTTCTTTATGTATTTCATAGTAGTTTAACGAGCGGGTTATAGTGTGCCTTTGTAAGGTGCGTTACATGTGTCTGGAAGTTATCAATTTATGAATGAATATGATGTGCATGCCTTCAAGTTAAAGTCCGTCCTAAATGCGCTCGGCTCGTGTAGATTGGCAACCTTTTTGTTGAGATGACTGTACAACACACGAAGTAGAAAGCATCTAAGAACCCCTTATCATCGACTTTCACTATCGCAGTCGGGTGTCGATTATTGGGGTCCCAAGCTATATAAACACTTGAAGGAAGAACTTAAAGACCTACCACCTGACGAGTTCAAGAAAAGGGTCAAAGGGCTGCTGATGGAGAGGAAGTACTACGGCGTCGAAGATTTTCTGGCAGTTAACGCTAGCTGCTGAAGTATATAACATTCATCATTTATTATTATTTGTTTATTTGTTTATATCATTGTTTGTCATATTGTTGATACAGTGATCTTGTTATATACACTTTAATTTAAATTAATTTGGTATTTCATGACAAATGTGATAATTACCACAAGATTACTCAGATGTGACGATAATCTGTAATTAATATAATGTTAATAATCATAGATGAGTAAATATACATTATTATTATTATTATTATTATACTCTTATTATATTATTATTATATTAAAACAATGGTAATATATTTTCGAATTAAAAATGACTTTGTTTTGTTGGAGTTTGCAGAATGAAAGGAATGTCATTATATTATTATATTATAGTGTACTATTTTTCGTGAGTGAAAGGGACAAGATCCTATTGGTGGTATAGTATGTTAAAAAAATGAGGTGTGGCCACCACACGACTTTCTTATACGTATGAGCGTTTCAAATTATAGAATTTTAAGATTTTTTTTATACAAAAATTATTCAAAATCCTATTCTAAGTACTTCTATTCTCTTAATAAATCACTATAAAATGCATACTTTGCAAGATATTATCAAAAAAGTGCTACTCGCTAAGAATAAATGTGCTACTTCCGGTCCGAATTTTGAAATTACATGTATACATAAAATATTGCAAATCCAGTTCTAAATATTTTTGTACTCTTGATAAATATATATAGAATGCATAACTTACGACATATTTGCAAAAAATCGCTCTTCGATAAGAGTAAAAGTGGTACTTCAGGTCTGAATTTTAAAAAATTTTTTATACAAAAAATATTGAAAATTATGGGTTGAATACTTTTATACCCGTAACGTACTTGTCTAAAAAGCATGACTTGCAATATATTCGCAAAAAACTTATTTTCGATAAGAGTAAAAGACCTACTTCCGGTAGGAATTTCGAAAAACTTTTTAAATAAAATTATTCTCAATTTTAATTTTAAGTATATATGAATTCTTTATAAATTTGTATAAACTTAGTAGTTGACGAAATATTGGCAAAATTCAATTTTTGGACTGAAGTAAACTGCTACTTCCGGTCTACCTATTTTACTGAAAAACTAATCAGATCTCAAGAGGGAGATTATACACGTAAATACAAAATTTGGAATTGATATCTACAGCGGTTTGACCGCTATCGTGGTCACACACAGACACACACACAGAGAGACATTTTTTAAAAACCACTTTTTCGGTATCAGGAGACTTCAAAACGTGGACATCTGCAAAAATCTCGAGGTCGAAAATTTTCATCATCACAATACTTCCTTATATTACGTATTAGAAAGTAAAACAATTTTGCAGTTACTTTGGTTTTGCCTACTCTGGAAATTATTGAACAACCAAATGAACACATATTCCATGGAAACAACGTTCAAGAAGTCCCCAATCCAAGGGATCCATTGCTCAACCAATGCATCGGGCGAAGGCGGTAAATAAGAGAGATTCACTTTGCTCTTGGTCGCGGATTGCGTGAATTCCTGGAAGCGAAGTTGAGACAGTGTGTACTTGCAAGTGGCACCACCGTACAATGCCATGAAGATGACCTGTCCCACGGTTTCAACGCACAGTATTCATCGTCACATTAGATAATTTGTAGATAATGTTGTCCTCTTCAATTTTTGTTAAAAATTTTTTTTGTCAGACCAACCATTTACGTGGAAAATCCATTCAAAAACTTTTTGGAATTACCAAAAACCCACAAGGAGGGGGATTCCAACTTTTTGGTTTTAGAGTCAGTAGTTGTAATTCGCCGGTTCTGCATCTCCACCCAAGGTCACAGCTCTGAAATCCCGGGAAATGACCCCCTCCACTTTTTAGATTTTCCAGATTAGAAATGCCAGTCATTAGAAAAAATAGGAAAATCCTTAGAAACATCATTGGAAAATAGAAAATCGTTAGGAAATTTAGATTTTCCGGGTTATAAATGACCTCCTTTCTCTTTTTTTTTAAGATTAGAAAGGGTGCTCTAGATTTACCTAAACTATAGGGAGGACACTGTAAATTAGAAAGGGCGCTCTAAACTTGAACCAAATACATATACAGCCTGGTTCTTGATGACGTAGTAGTCAAATATATACACGATATTCCAAAAGTATTTATATATCCAAACAGATACAATCAAATACATTATTTGAGAAAATCTGATAATAGTCTAACATTATGTAAGACACAATTACAATAGTCCTTAGTATGAAATACACAAGTTTCATTAGTCTTATCTAACTTAATACTATTTTCGTCACACTCTAAATCAATTATTACAGAATTGGGTAAATACTTTTTTAAAAACATTTTTTTTTGATGTCCCTTAACATAAATACGACCGTTGTAACAAACAAACCTATTCAAAATATTTCCTATTTCGGAGTAGGGTATATATCCATCGTCATACAATAAACCGTGATGATTTTCTTTTAACCACAACACCTGACATAATTCTTCACGTGTGAGATTATTGTAAGACACATTAGGTTTGAAAATGAAATAACCTACTTTTACACCGTCACTGATTGCCATTTCCTTGACCATAAAACCATTTTTAAGTTGAAATCCTTGTAGATCGATAGCTATCGATGAATGTTGTTGAGATAAAATCGAGTTTAAATTATTCTCATTTTTTTTTTAATTCTATCCGTTGTTGATATTCGACACTCACACAATTCATTCATAGATATATCATCAAAATTATCCATCATGAAATTATTTTCTGTTCCCGTAAGAGGTTGGTATTCTACTAAGTTATCGTGTAAAATGAGACAGTATACCACCGTATCTGCTTTAAATTGCTCTTGACATTCCATTTCCAGTTTTATATCAACACTTGAGGAAATCAATGTTTCGTTTTGCTTGGAGCAGTCGATTACATAAAGAGCATGGTCATGAAACTGGTTATAATCCAGAAGTGGTTGGTTTTGACGACCGTAATAACTAGATTGAAAATTTGAATACGCGTGATATGCAATAGCATATCGTTTAAGTCCCATATTTAAATTCATAGAGGTGTATGGATAGCTCTCCGAATTTAGATATAATTTTAGATTAGTAATTGCAGAATGGTCAAAGTCGGAAGAATCTTCAAGAGGGTTATCTTTCTTCTTAAGTTGAAATCCTACAATAACATAGCGTGGTTTCTCCAAGTTCGTGCTAGTTTTGATAGGCCATATATCGTTTTTTGTAGTGCGCAGTGAAGGTAGTTCGTGTAATTCCCACTTTCTGAATAATAATAATAATAATAATAGCCTTTTATTTTCCCCTGGCATGAACCTACATTATTCGTATAATTTTATATTATTTAAATAACAAGAAAAAGAAAATAAGGCGAAGTTCAGCTCGCTACTTAACGTAGTTACTGCTCTTCCACTCAACCCTAATTAAACTAACTTAAAGATAACTAACCTAAAGATAGATTGTGATTAGTACACATTTGCAAGACTAGCAAATCCACAAACACCGGATCACCGCTGCCCACGAAAGAGATACCGATAAAGCTTAAGTTTAAACAATTTTACGGACCAAGTTTCTTTTATATCCCGTGGAATAGCATTATAAATATACGCCACCTGGTAGGAATAGCATCTTTTAGCATACTGAGTATTACGCTCAGGCGGAGTTAAAGTTCCTTTAAAGCGTATATTTATATTATGTACGTCCGATCTGAAGGTAATATTTCTATACAAATACGGAGGCTTTTGAGTTAAAATAATGGAATGATACAAGCTAGCAGCGTGTAGGCGCCTACGGCTGAACATATTCAACCATCCTACTTCCAGTAGTTTATGTGATATATGAGATCTTCGTCTAACATTAAATATCAATCTCAAACAAGAGTTCTGAACTTTTTGTATTTTACGAACGTTTCGAGAATCAAGTGATGCATGATATAAAGAGTCACAATAATTCATATGCGATAAAACTAAAGATTCACACAATACTTTCTTTACATGTCTTGTAATAAACATCCTACTAGCATATATCACCCTCAAGGCTGCATAACTACGTTTGGTACACTGATTTATATGGTCACAGAAATTCAAATTCTCATCTAGAATAACACCTAAATTTTTTACACAGGGTTTTAAAGCAATAGCTGTACCATCAACAATTATTTTTACCTTAGAACGATAATTAGGATCAGACCTAATTCTTTTTGGACCGAACAAAATCAATTCTGTTTTGGCAGAATTCAAGCGTAGTGAATGTCTTTTTGACTCTCTAACTAAACTTTCAATATCTAAATTCATTTTATAGCACGCATCTTCAAAATTTCCTTTGTCAAAGGAGCAATACAGCTGAGTATCGTCAGCATAGAAATGACAGTGTGAGTAACGCACATAGTTAATAAAATTAAAAGTATATATTGTGTACAATAATGGACCTAATATAGACCCTTGAGGAACACCAGAATCAACCGCTTTATATTCGGAGATATTGTTATCAATAGTAACGCATTGCTTTCTGCCGGCGAGGTAGTTATATATTAATTTTACAGCAGTTGATCCTAGACCAAGGTGATGAAGAATTGAAGCCATCAAATCATGGTTTATTGTGTCGAAGGCCCTTGAAAAATCCAACAAACACAACAACGTACACCTCCCCCTGTCACTTTCCATAACTATATCATCAACAATTTTTGTTAAAGCAGTAGTACAACTGTATCCCTTCCTAAACCCCGATTGTGTTACAGGTAAAATGTTATTTTCTGACACGTAATTTCGTAATTGTTGCTCAATAACCCTTTCAATAACCTTCGACAAAACGGGAAGCACACTTATTGGTCTAAGATCACTATACTCACGAACATCAGCTCTCTTCGGCAACGGTGTAATCAATGAAAGCTTCCAACATCTTGGAAAGCATCCGGTAGTTATACATTCATTAATTATATGCGTAAGATAAGAGACAATATGAGGTGTACACAATTGAATAAATTTTATATTAAGCCCATCTATACCGGCAGCATTAGTTTTTATAGAAAAAATTAATTCATAAATGGTCTGTTCATCCACGGTTTGAAATTGGAAATCAACATCAAGTAAACGCGTTGACATGTAATCATTAAAAACAGCACCATCCCGATGCAAATTTGGAATAGAGTTAACAAAAAAATCATTTATTTCACCAGCGTTTTTTATATGTGATGGTAGGCTAATTCCCCTAGAAACAACTACTCCCATACCTCGCAGCAATTTCCAAAATTCTTTGCTGCCGCTTGCTCTCCCAAGTTTATATGCAACGTATGCACGTTTCTCCCGACGTATTGCCTCGGTTGTAGTATTACGCAGTGATTTATAATAATTCCAATGTGGTACAGATTTACTTTTTTGAAATCTCCTATAGGCATTGTCACGCAATTTTTGCATAAGTTTTATCGTATCGGTCATCCAAGGCGCTGGAGGTCTGGTAAACCGAGAAGTCACTAAAGGCATATGGGTGTCAAATAGAGATTTGAGATTGTTAGTAAAAAAATCAGTTTTCTCATCAACGCCGTCCATATCAAAAATTAAATGGAACGGTGTATTATATAAATTTTCTTGAAATATATCCATACGGAAATATTTCTGACTTCTATATGTACGCCAAGCAACATTGGTTTTCCTAAACTGAATTTTAAAGGTGCAGACCAACAGCTCGTGATCGGAGAGATTATGAACTGGCTCAACTAGGGCATTTAGTAGTGAGTCCCTATTAGATATGAAAACTAAATCAATTAAAGTAGAAGTATTGCACGTAATTCTAGTAGGTGATTGTATAACTTGAACCATATCCATCGATAACATCGTATCTATGAGTGTCGTACTTGCTAAACTACCGATATTGTTGAGATCAATATTAAAATCGCCTGTTAATACAATATATCTATAAGCAACACCAAAACTATAAGTTTGCGCATTTAATACAATAGATATCCATAATTGTTCAATACCACCACCGGATTGCAGTATTTTATATCGGAACTGATTTCTACAATATATCGCCACACCCCCCGCTCGCGAGTCTCTATCTTTTCTAATTAGGGAATAACCCTGTATATATAAACGTGCATCAGGAGCACTGTCTGAAAGCCATGTCTCGCATAAACAACAAATGTCGCAATTATAGTCATATAAAATAGTTTTTAATCTTTCTAATTTCGGCAGCAGTGATCTAATATTCAAATGTAGTACCTTAAAAGGCTCCACAGCCATTTGCCAGTCCAACAAATCCAAGGATATTTGTGTAAGTAACTATAATAATATAATAACAAACAGAAAAATTAAAGGCAATTAACAAACTATAGCAATACTACAATGCAAAATCGCTCCGTGTCCACTCAAACATGGACATATTTATTAAGCAGCAATTGACAGACTAAACATTACAATATGCAGAACCAGAAAAAGGAAATTTATTTAATTACGTCTGCTCCATGAAGATATGCACAAATGTATATCAGAAACACTCAATATCACCAAAAACACAAAAATAAAATATAATTAAAATTATAAAATTATAAGAGCTACAAAAGTGCCTTAAATTCTAAATGCATTACATTCAGTTCAAAAGAAGGAAAAAAGAAATCTCAAATATAACATTAATTTGGCTTCAGTAGCACGTACAGTATGAGTGATTTCATTTTAATTGTTTAGCACGTGCAGCAGTACTAACAAAAGCAATAGTATTTTATTTCTACTTACATTAACTTTATACAAAATCAACTATACTATTCATATTGAATCATATGCATCCAGACAGTATTACCCATGGAGCGTCTCAAGATCCTCTAAAGACTTAATTCGATGTTCGATGGTATGTATATCGATTTGTTTTCTCGAAGAGCCTGTAGCAGTCTCAAGCGAGTCTTATCGTTTACAGTAATATGTGGCACGTACCATTTAATCTTTTCAATTTCTATGGTTGCCTTCTTCGTACCATCCGCCAAATTGTTCTTATAACAATTATCGTCAGTTTTACTGCGATTCAGTATCAATTCCTGACTGACATTCATTACTATCTGCTTGTAATCATCGAATATCCCAAAACAAAATTTGAGCGGCAGGACAGCGTTGAATCCATTTACGGAGAAGGTGGGTTGTTCATCCTTGAACGGACACCAGCCTGCCATTTCAAACATTTTAGATTCATTCGCATTGTAAGAAACGTACGCCTTCATTGCAGTAGTGATACCAGGCTTCATGCAACGATCAATCTCAACACCGTTAATTTCATATCGCATCTGATCGAATAGAAAAGCATATGCATTGTTTGTTGGTTTACAACTACCTGTTCCGGTAGTCTGCACGTTGAATTTGCCCTGTATGTGAATGAAACTTTCACTTGGTAAAGTGTAAATATCCTGATGTTGAATGGGGATGCGAATTTCATCATTTAGGTTAAAGTTATTTGCGCGTGGATAGTAGACGTGGTTTTGCTCCTTCACTATAGCGTCATCGAATTTTAATCCTTGGAATATCTGCAACTTTTCCATTATTCTCGATCACTTTCAAACCAATAGATTTTAGAAAAGCAATGTTAGCAGGTGTTAATCGACGGCGCGCACGTGATTGAATGAATGTGTGTTTTTTCAGATCTATACGTTTTATTGTTTTGATTATTAAATGATAGACCCATTTTCCACCTCACGACAATCTTTTAAGTTCGAGACGTACAACTATCTGCTCGCCACGAAAATCTACTGGGTCAGAGTCTTGATCTAATAAGGTGAGGGTAATACTGCCCTCCTTAGGAAAAAGGTCCTATCTGCAAAATCCTCTTTTTGAGTTATTTTAACTTTTATAAATTCTTCAATGGCGTCCACAGTTTTTACTGCACACAATCCAAATTTCGAACAACATTGTAAAACATGTTGCTTTATCACCCGACATAATTTACATTTCTAATATTTGCCGAATTTTCATTTTATGATAGATAGGATTTTTATCCTTAGTAAAGTAATTAGTTTTTATCATCACCTTTTTCATGTGGTAGATAAGACTAAAAAGAATACAAAAAACTGCTTTTTAATAGAAAGTATTTATTTAAGAAATGCAAAAAAAACTTCTTGAAGTAAAAAATTTAAATTAAACGCTACAAATTCAACAAAATAAAAAACTTCTTTTTTAAATAGAAAAGACATTATTATTGCATTAAATTTCTTCAGGTACATTTATTGCAACTGGTAAGTTTTGCCAAAAAGGCACACGATTTTTGGGCATTATTTGTGACAACTTTGCTAAAAGTCCTTCTTTTCTTTCTTTCGATATGCCTCTAATTGTGTGAGAGGTTGTGGTTTTGGTAGATTTGTTTTTATAGCTGTTGCCGTGAGAAAATTAAGTTTAACAAAATCGCCTTTAAAATCAATTTTATATTCTAACAATTGACTTCCTCTTTCAAAAGACACCCAAACCATATCGTGAAGATATACACGTGGCTGCAATTTTTGCAATTTATATTTGGAACAATAATCTGGCCAATCATAGAACTGTTCAATTTTCATTTCGACAATATCAACATTTGACAAATTTGCTGATTTTACGGCATCTGCAAAATCACCAAAATCATAAATTTTACCTTTTTTCTTTAGCGATAATTCCACTTGGTGGTGGAAATAATCCGCAGACATAAAAGTGTGTCCTGTCTCAAGATACTTAATATTAAGTTTGTTTAAAGATACTTCTGGCGAATTAACAAGATAAACAAAAAAACTGAAAATGGTCCAATTTTTGTTTTGGGCAGAGCAGTTATCTAGCCACAGTGTTATTTCAGTTTCGTCTCTGTACAATTGAAAAAACGCATAATAGGTCGAAATTAAGTCTTCTTTGGATCTTCCTGCTAAAGCCTCATGCCAAAGAATAGCTAAAGGTTTTCTTTTTTGTTTTTTTCCGATGGGGACAAAGCTTTCATTAAATACAATAATGCGTTTTGTAAACACAACTTCTTTGAACATATCTACTCGCGGAATCATGATAACCTGCAAAATTCAATTAATTAATAAAAAATTATAAAAACAACTACAAATTTGAAAAAATACTTTTTCAAGGTCTGCTGAAAAAAAGAGGCCATTCGTCTTGTCGGCATCATTTTTATATTCCTCACGAGCAGTTACATATTTCATATGATGCACATTCCATTTTTGACATTCTTCACACAAAGTTCCCTCTTCATGATTTTCTTTCTTGTGAAGATTATAAATTTCGCACTGCCAACACTCCTCATGACCTAACTTTGCAAAAGAGATTTTAAGGTCATCTGATACCACTTTCCTATATAATTCATAGGAAACTTTTAAGGTCTTATTTTTTTCTTTGAAGTCGTTGTACATAAATCGTATTGTAATATCTGATGGTAAATACCTTGTATTCGGAGCATGTTCCCTCCGATAGTGCGACTGAACGGGATTGAATAAGTTTACATGTTCCACAATAACTTGCCTATCAATTTTATGAGGACACGGCTGGCATCCCCTTCCATCTGCTTTGGGCGTTATTAATTTCGAATTCGTTTTTCTTACGTTTTTTAAAACTCTGTCGTTATTAAAGGTGTATCCTAAAGTTGCCAAAAAAAATCTCTTGCACACTTGAACATCAAGAGCATTTGCGGTTTTTAAAAAATATTTATATGAAAATTGTCTTGCAGAGTTTGGTCCTGCTGTTTGTCTTTTTTTGTTCTCTTTTTTAGTTGAATTAAAGATAAATGTTTTTCGTGCTTCTTCCTTAAGTTGCCAAAATTGAGTGTTAATGGCGGTTTGTCGGTCTTTATTGAGAAGTGAGGCACACTTGAATTTGCAGGTATCTTTACAAGGTTCCTTTACTTGAAACTTTTCAATTTTACTGGCTAGTTTTCTTTTTTTTCTTTCAGAAGGTGTGGTGTCAAAACACCTCCTCTTGCGTATTTGGCCCTTTTTGGTATATGTCAACTTTTGTTTATGCTCAATGTGTGCCATAACATTCTCAAGTAAAATTGGTAAAATAACTCTTTCAACGAATTCAATACTTGCGCAATTTTCACGTTCTATTATAATATCTGTGGTTATGTCTGTATGCTCAAACTCGTCAACTTCAGGATCGGAATCAGTATCTTGACGTTCCTCACTTTCTAAGACAAAATCAGGGTCTTCCTCTACTTCTTTACGGTTACTGGAGCATTTACGAACAGCAGATACCTTTTCTTGGAACGATTTATTTAAAGCAAGGCTGACTAAATGTTTGCCTCTGTTAAACATTCTAAAAAAATTAATAGTTTACATGTTTTTATTACTTGAATTTAGTTTTTGTAGCTCACTTGTCTTATTTTTACACTATCACAATTAACATTTAATAACTTCACACTACAGACGCAAAGAAAAAACACAGGGGGTTTGAGTTTTTAGGTTATGTTAATTTTAAACAACAGCGCAATATCAGTTTCAGTTGTCCTTACTGCACTATTATTATAACTAGCCTACTAAGGAAAAAAGTCCGAAGTGCAAATAATTTCACAGATAGGACACACTTGCTTAGCATATGAAAGATAGTACATTTTTACTTAGTAACCCGATTAGTTATTGTAGATAGGACAAACTTTTTAGTGAATTATGAAAGGTATCGGCTGTAGTTAGGACTATCTTCTTTAGTAGATAGATAAAACACATTGCACTATATACAGAGCAATAAAAATCTGAAAAACACAAATTTTGCAGATGGGACCATCTTCCTTAGGAGGGCAGAATATTACTAATTCTTTTTGTATTAATCGGCAAATAAACGATATTTCTCGGTTCTATATTGATGCTATAGCCCGGTTTGACTGAAGGTGCGAATTCAAATAATGTATTTGCGAGATATGTGTCATAGACGTTACGATATTGCACTCGATTCTTATAGTGACGACCTTTATAATCTGTACAGCGAGATCCGATTAATGATTTTGTCCGGAATCAATTTCCGACTACTGAACCCCAACATTCGTCCAATAGAATCATTTGGTGTAAAATCAATGGTATACTGACTCTGTATCTCACATCTTAGTGTATTGTTGTTGGGCTTTATTGACATCAATTTGTTTTTGTCTGTTACGTCACCAATTATTTTTTTCTGCAGGTAAGCCTCCAAGTCCCCTATTTCATAGGAACCAGTAGGTATATCTAACACGTGATTATCATAATAAAATTTGTTGTGTCCCTCATATATGTTTGGGATAGTGTTGTACGTATGCAGACCAATGGCATATTCATGTCGATTATCCAAATCAATTGGCGGATAGTAATCCGCTGTGAGCACATTACTCGTGCTGCTGAGCGTGAACGTACTCGACATGATACTAATGACTTTCTAATCTCTACACTCGGCTATATAAGAATTGTAGACACAAATGTCCACAATTTTTCTCATTAAAATTTTGAAACCGCGAATGATTGTAGATAATTTGACAATTTTTAAAGTATTCTATCAATTCCAAAGGTGGTGATAAGTTACCGAATGAATCGAAATAATTAACTGTACGGTTTTTCTTACAATAAGCGACCCAATGGGTTCCCGGTCCGGATATCGAATCAAGATTAACGACTGCACACTTACTTTTCCTCGGTGTATTAGGCAAATTGTCTCTCATAAAGACTCCTCGAAAATTGGGTATGTTTTCTCCAAACTTCAAAATATCTTTGTCTGTGAGAGCTCTTCGTGGCAGTCTGCTTAGTAGTTTTTTGACTGTGGTTTTAAATACAGTCCCAATCCTTTCCTGTATGGTTTCAAATACAGACCCTGACCATTTTTCCCCAATGCAACAGCCCCCATTGCTTTATTATGTCGTTGTGTTTCAGCCAGTAATTTTTGAGATGCCTTAGCTTTATTCACAGCCTGTGTAATTCCAGCAGCTCCTCCAGCAAGAGTGCCCAAAGCGCTCAAACCCGCAAACAGTGGTATTAAAGGTATAAAACCACCAGATTTTGGTATCGGTATAATTCTAGGTGTTCTGATATTTTTTCTACCTCCATTTTTTCTAACTGCAATTTTAGCAGCTGCGAGTGATATTTTTGCTTGCTCCGCAAAATCCTTAATTTTTGAATTCGTCAGAGCTGATTTTGCTTGTGCTACAACGCCCCTTCTGAAGAGTTCCCTTCTACTCTTAATACCAGCTCCTCTCATTTGCTTTCTACTGCTTCTTCGTTGTACTCTCTTCATTTGTGTATTTAGATTTATACCCATCCCCAGTTTTCTTTTAACTTTCATGCTGTTAGTCACCAACCAGCCAGCCGCTTTCTCACCAAGACTAGCGTCTTTTGATTTAACACGATTCCAAGCTTTTTCTTCAAGAATTTGATCTGCCTTGTGACGGTCTTTAATATCCTTATTTTTAGAGTATGCAGTGTCGTGCTCTTTACAAGCGGCGTCGAGTGGGTTTATTCCAGGATCTCCTCGAGCTAAACGCTTTTACTTTCGTCCCAGGCCCGCACCACTGGTATTGGTGAAAGTGCAGCTCTACAGGAAGATTGTTGATAAGTGTGTTTAGGACACCACCTCCTTCTTTGAACACTAACATTTGAGAGAATGATATTTGATTGGATGAACTCCCTGAATACACTTAGTATCGCATCATGCGTCTTTTTAAGCAGAAGCTTGACCTCCAAGTAAAAAAATTGGATAATGAATTACTATCTGAAAATTTATATTGCAGACATAATTCATTACTGCCCAATACAATTCGATGTATAATATGCGGGCCGTCCAATTGTGGAAAAACAAATGCTCTGATAAGTCTGATTATTGAAGAAAACGGTCTTAAATTTCATAATATCTATATATACTCCAAGTCACTCTTCCAGCCGAAATATCAATTCCTAGAAAAGGTCATCAATAATGTTAAAGACATAAAGTATTTCAAGTACACCGAAAACGATAATATTATATATATTATATATTATAGATGATGTTGCTTGTGACAGGCAGGACAAAATTAGATCGTATTTTAGTATGGGTCGGCATAAGGCCATCGATTCTTTCTACATATGTCAAACCTATACCCGTATACCTAAGCATTTAATTCGAGACAATGCAAATTTTATTATTTTATTTAAACAAGACGATCTAAATCTTCGACATATATATGACGATCATGTAGGCACTGACATGACTTTCGACCAGTTCAAGTCAGTTTGTGCAGAGTGTTGAAAAAATAAATATGACTCTCACAATTGATAAGGATAGTAACATAAATGAGGGTCGCTATCGAAAAATGTTTGATTGCTTTATATATTTGTAAATGAAGATAAATTTGTCAATCAAGTATTGATATTCAACCGTGTTAGACATGATAAAATGGAAGAAGTAACGGAAGCATACGATGATGCACCTGTAGGTTGTTGTGACATCTGTTGTTTGTTCTGTGAATGAATTTCAACTTTTCTACTATGTATTTTCTATTAGTCATTAAGGACAAGCTGCAGTGATAACATCAATTATTACTTTGAAAATTGTACAGAGCTCTTCAAAACCTGCATCAGCCGTTTAAAGCTCATTATAAGCTGTATATTACCTGTTTCAAAACTCATCAGAGCTGTATATTACCTGTTCCGAAGCACTTGAGTTGCAGTTCAAAGCTGTTCGAGGCACTTCAAAGCTGTTCGAAGCACTTCAAAGCTGTTTGAAAGCTGTTCAAAGCACTTCAAAAGCTGTTCAAAATCTTTAAATATGGCCGCACAGAAACAGAGAATAAATAATAGTGATAGAATTACATCTGAAATAATACGAGCTACCAAGTCCATTAGAAGGAAACATTTAGCATTAAAATCAGGTCGTTCTGATTATGATAAGTTAATAACAGAACATTTTAAACCTGTTACCGAACCCCTTCGGAAGTTATTGAAAGATGTCGTTATACCAACAGTTAAAAGTGAAACTAAGATGGAACCAAAGGATGAAAGTATGGATGAGGATGGTGAAATATTAAAGACACCCCCAACAAAACTTCGACTGGAAACACCAACAACGCCTAAAAAGAGGGTAACCCATGATCGTGCAATTCAAGTACAGCCCTCCGGTATCGACAAAGGTGTACAACAGGATGCCAGTGTATTTGCGGTTGATACAACACCAGTCGTAGTGGATCCTGAGAAATCATTTGAGCAATATCGTACTCATTATAGGGAGACGCTTAGAAGGACACCTGAAATCGTCGATGACTATCTGGAACAGTACGAGTTAATGCCAAGGACTTACTTGGATGGCTTATTGGCGGATACCGCCGGTGAATATGATTTAACAACAGGTGTTCACTTCAATCCTGTAACAAATAAATTTAAAATTGGCAACTCCATTTTAACCATCGACGGTCAAGATATTGTAATCGATAATGTGCGATATAGAGGAACTGGTGGTCTCTACGAATTAATATTTAAAGCCCGTCCGGAAGGTTTTACTAAAGACGATGAGGCTCGATATCGTGCAATTTTAAAACAGACTAATGTACATCGTCGCGGATATGATCCTAATAAACAGGTGCAAGGTAGTAAGAGTTACAAGTATGTAAACATCATTAGACCCCTAACATATGAGCGACATTCTTCAACAAGTGCTGTTATTGAGGGTGGTAGTCATTTAGGAGAAGAACTCATATTTAGAAATGAACCTTATCAGTACGTTTATTGGGACGATATAAACGAATTGGTGGATCGTTTACGTTTCCAAGCATTCAGGGAATAACGGTCATACCAACGAAATACTCAGCATCATCTCAGAACTCCAGGAGGCTGGTGTTATCGAATATAATTAGAGACATTTTCAAATCAACGTCTCAGTCTAAATACAATCGTCAATATGGATAGCATTGATAAATTTGGTCGTCATTTAACTAAATCAAAAATAAGAAAATCTGTACCCACAGATAACCTTCATCCACTTTTGGAGACTAGTACTGAAGGACATTACAATTTTAAAAATAAGCGACTATGTAATGTCAATCACCAGTAGAAGTTGACGACTGTGCAAATAAAGCTTACGCGGACAAAAAGTTTAAAGATGTTGATGAAGTCATTAAAAAATCTAAATCACCGTATTATAGTCAAATTACGGAGTTTATCAAACTACAGACTGACGTAGAGGATTTAAAACGTTTGAAAACAAACGTCACCAGCAAAACTGATGAGCTGACGGATAACGTAGATCGGCTGAATCGTGAATTTGTAACATATAAAACCAAAGTAGATGAGGCTCTACACTTGGACAAGTTCAGATTTGATTTGGACGTTGTTGAAGATAAATTGATACAAAACGAGTCCTCATTTAAAACTTTATTGACTAATTTAGAAACAAAAATCGATAACAAAATTGATAAATTAATTACTACTAATGAGTCAGATTAAGCGCGATGTGGTCAATGAGCTACACAAATCAGCTCGAAGGATACTCAAAAGACGTCGTGTTATTATTAAGGGTCTGGATGATTTATGGCAGAGTGATTTAATGGAGTTTATTCCATACGCAAAAGAAAATAAAGGCTACAAATACATACTCGTGGTTATAGACTGCTTCTCGAAATTTCTGTGGACTCAACCACTAAAAAGTAAGACTGCTGTAGAGGTTGTGAACGCAATGAGAACAATTTTAAAAGGAACTAGACAACCTAAAAATTTACAATCAGATGATGGTCTTGAATATTATAACGCTTCATTTAAAAATCTGATGAAGCAGTACAGTATAAATCATTATTCAATGTATAGTACAATGAAGGCCTCAATTGCCGAACGCGTAATTCGAACAATCAAGGAAAAATTATATAAAGAATTCAGTATGCTTGGTAAATATAGATGGATAGATATATTACCGACTGTAACTGATACCTACAATAGGACTAAACATAGTACGATTAAAATGCGACCTCGTGATGTCAACAAGAAGAATGAAAAACGTTTATTAAAAAGTGTTTATAGTCATCTTAAAATAAGTGGAGTTGGAAATTTCGAGTTGGGGATATTGTACGATTGAGTAAACATAAGGCTGTATTTGAGAAAGGCTTTACGCCAAACTGGTCTACAGAACTATTTAAAATAGTTAAGGCAAATATTACAAATCCAGCAACATATATTCTAGAAGATATGAACGAACAGTCTATTTTGGGAAGTTTTTACGAAGAAGAATTACAAAAAGCAAAACATACAGATGTATATCTTGTGGAGAAAATAATAAGACGGAAAGGCAATAAAGTTTATGTGAAATGGTTGGGACTCAAGAGTAACAACAATTATTGGATATATAAGTAAGATATGTTATAATAATATTTATAAAAAATTGTATATTTTAATTATTAATAAAATACATATAATTTATTAATATTTTTTATTATTCATAAAAATTATATAGATAGTTTAGATTCCTTATTTAATTTACAACAAAAGCATTTTCTTATAGCAGGCAATGGTCCATCTATATGATCATTTTGCCAGAGTTGATTATAATGAATATAGCATGGTAAATATACAAATACAAATACAATAGTCCTTAGTATGAAACACACAAGTTTCATTAGTCTTATCTTCTCTTTCCTATTTTTGGAGTAGGGTATATATCCATCGTCATACAATAAGCCGTGATATTTTGTTTTAACCACAACACCTAATATAATTTTTCACCTATTAGTTATTTAAATTTGTAATATCACCTATTTTCATTACCTCATAATCAAACTGAAGTGTAGTAAAAGAAGTATATAACACTTCTAACATTAGGAAGGCATTTAATGAATTTGAATGATCTGATAATAATTTAACAATATTTTCAAATAAGTCACCACTTAAATTTATACAAGATTTTAATATTGTATTATAAAAATTTACAAAATCATCATCTTGAAAAAATGATAATTTATATTTAATTAATGGTTGTAAATTATACAAATTATTATATGTGTCTCTCGATAACACTATTTGCTGATTTCGGCTACTTAATCGGATAACGCTAATAGATTTATATGATGTATGTTCGATTTTATGACTGGGGCTGTAACCCTCAGTTTTGCAAAATTCATCCCATTCTTCCAATGTAAAGAATATACAGTGTATAGGAGAGCGAATTTGAATGATGGGCACGTATCCAGCTGTTGGACTAAGCCCAATATTCAACCACTTGGAACCGCTTTTGTTAAGGAGGTATGATGATTGTCCAATTAAATGCTTTTCTTTTACGATGTTTTCATTCATCATTTTCAGTGAATTGTCGATAAAGTCATTATAATTTTCTGAAAAGATATAAGAAATATATATTTATTGCTTTAGAAGAAATATTTTTTTCTCAGTCTTACTTGCATTCTAAGATTTAAATTAAATTCAAATTAAGAGAAATCATAAACACGTCTGAACTGATATTTAGACAAATTAAGACTGATTTAATCGACTGATTATCAATAAAGGTACAATATAAATTAATAGTGGGGTACTCACCAATAGAGATAGCACACAATGGTAACAAGTGCTCAAGGGACCTGTTAAAAAGATGTCTACACAATGTTGTAATGTCCCCAGGCTAAAGTTGTAATACCGTCCTCATTAATCCATCGTTTGTCATCATGAGGTGATAGAGCCAATTAATTTTGTTGAATTGAATGAATCGTGTGGAGTTTCGATTTAAATAAATTTTGTGTTTTATAAATTAAATTATTTTTAAATAGACAATTTTATAATCATCCAAACTAATTTCATCCCTCACAACGTTTTTCTTAATACCCTTAGATTTTTTAATCTCCCTACCTTCAACATCTAAAGCATACATTTTTGCTCGCAGTCCAACAAATTCATTCATTAACTACCCGCATTTTCGTCCTTCATTAAACCGAGAACGGATTTATTTTGGGGTTTTAAAATAAAACTGTCGGTGTCCATATAGCATAGACTCATATTTTCTGCATACTTACATTTTAAGTAATTGTAATAAAAATCATACATCAAGTGTTTGGAGAGCTCCAGCACGGAGAAGCCAATGTAAATCGGTTTGTTAAATATTACTTTTAACCTCTCCATCTGAATTGCAACAAAATTCTCTGTGAATATACTAGAACTTTTAAAGTTTAATTTTGAAATTAGAGAACAGGCCCCTCGCCTTACCGATATCTTCCTAGTGAGTTATCAATTTGACATCTACACGCTTGTCCACGTTCTCCATGGTCTTTCCATAGACGGAATTATTCATAAGCTTGTAGAAGTCTTTTTCGAAATCGTTTTTAGAGAGTTTGCGAAGACTGGTATTTAAATCGATATATTTTTGTAGCCAATTTGACTGGTTAAATTCTAATACGCGATGAATTTTAATAATTTTGAGACCGAAATATAATGCTTGTTTCAAATTTCTATAATGTATAACATATTTATCTTTATTTTGTAAATTAGCAATTAATTTTTTATGACGGAATTTAGATGAGGGAGGTACCATATTTTCGGAAAGAAAAGGTAAGTCATTATGCTTATCGTGCAAGGCTATAGGATACTCGACATCTACTTCTAAAAAGTAACCAATTTGTGACTCATCTGAAACTATTAAAACATTTAAATTATCTATTTCATTTTGACTAAGCCATCGAAAATTATTAAATGGTAGATACTGAGACATTGCCCATCCGTATAAATTATTGGCATCCCAATATGCTAAATATGAACTAGGAGCACTAGCATCATAATTCGAAATGTATTTATTATTTGCTCTTGCATACCGCAAAGAGACTTGAGCCAACCCACCCCTTATACTTTTTTTCATGAAATGATGCATGTTGATATCTGTTAGTAACTCCAGTTCAATTTTTGTATGCTTCAACATAGCATCCCAAGATAAACCGGGACTGGTATAATATTGAGCGGGATCCAAATCATATGTGTCGCGATAAATTTTACGGAAATTTTCAAAAATATCGGATAATAATAAAACATCAGTTTTTAAATACAAATTCGAATAATCTAATAAATTTCTACATTTAAACGTAGTCCAAACAGTTTCTGCCTGTTGGTAATCTACATCTGAAATATTTTCATTATTTAATATATTAAAAAAAATCACGTTTTGGAGGTAAGACTAGTTCTTGTAAACGTTCAAAAGTATCTATATATTGATAGGGAAAAATTCCTTTTTTCTAATTAGATTAAATTGAAAATCTAGTGGGAACGCTCGCCGAACATTTAAGAAATCTTTAAAATCTAAGTTTTTTGATAATTTATCAATGGAAGACGCCATAAATCTAAAACTATCTAAAAAGCGTAAACTAAAATAAATATCTCTTTTTACGCCCGTTTTATCCTTGTATTGATCAACTAAAAGTTTTTTATTAAAACTAATATATTTTTCTTTGTTTACCGGAATAACATCAATGTCTAAATTATCGTTTGCTAATTCTTTAATGAATAAATGTCCGTCATAGGAGGTTAATGAATGAAAAAAGACAGGTAAGAATTTTGGGATTTTGAAATTTAAGTTACAATTAGAGTGAGCGCCCCCCCTAAACTCCCCCGTAATATGACAGTGATCGGCCACTTTATCTCCATTGAGAGATAATTCACAAATGTGACAGATTACTGCATTATTATATAAATTCTGTTGATTTTGAGTTAAAGACTTCATCGGAACGACAACCTTTAAATACTTTTTGTATATAGCCTTGACATCTTCAATCAATTTCGTGACAAATACTGTTGAAACAATCTAAACCGGCATACGTCACAAATTTATTTAAAGAAGCATCGTGTGCACAGACAATTTGATAGGCGACACTGTGAGGAATATGTTTATAAGTATCACGAGTATTTGACAGAGATGGATCACCCCCACATGAATCAATTGGTTGTAAAATACATTCAAAATCAGCATAAACAACAAACGGGACTGACATTTTTTTATGATAACCATCAAAACGTAAAATATTTTGCGGTAACATATCACCAAATTTTGTTTTCCTCGGTTCAGTTGAAGGTAGTACTGTATAGACGTGATTACAGTCATTCTCACTAGAAAACTTTTGTAAACAACCATCACATAAATAAACAGCATGTTCGCTATGATTGATCTGGGATGAAATTAATCTAGATAGATTTTTAATATAAACATAATGTGATTTATTATCATCTTTCAAAAGTAATAGATTTATATGAATGTCTTTTCTCTTTTGAGTAAAATAAATTGGGCCCACTATCTCATAATTTTGTGTTTCGACAGCAAGTGCTAAACCATAAACGTTAATACTTAAATTATTCAATTCTTCAACTTTTGATATATCATTAATTTTAGCCGGAAAATTTATGTTTTGTAAATTTAGTACGTTGTTATAATGAGGGTAAGATGATGTTCGATTATTATTCTTTAGACGATCTACAGCGTGGAGCGCAGCAACAATCGCCCAAGCTAGGCAAAAAACGTCATTGTTTTTTATATTTATGCAAGCTTTTTTTTAATTTAATAGAAGAAGGCAGTTCTATGTATGAAGAGCCACCCAGTGGTTTATAAACATTTATATTTACCTCCAAATGAGATAAACACTTAAGGGACCATCCGCTTCCACGTTCTGCAAACTCTTCGGATTTAGTTTTTATTACTGATACTGCTTTATTAAAGATATCCTCTAAATCTGAAGATTCTGTTGCTATAGCATATCGAGTGTTAAAGGATTTTATTTCAGCTATTTGTTCATTCAAGTGTGGTTTCTCATAATGATCAAATAACTCGAGTTGCACTTTAACACCCGATACAGTCCTCAATAAAACATCTTCAATTAAGCGGAAAAGTTTTAATTTTGTATTGTTCAAAAAACTTTCAATGTCTGAATTTCGGTTACCTAAAATTTTATAACTCGCTATCCTGTTTTTAAACGATGAATTGATTTCGAATATACCTTCCTCTAAAACACTGACATTATTAGTGGCATGTTGCTGCGATCGTAGGTGTCCTCTATACTCAGAAATATTTTTAAATGATACATTACGTATTCTATATATGGACGTCTTTAATAAAAGAATACTGAATCTTAAACGTATGTGAAACATGTTCCCATTTCTCTTTCACATGTTCCCATTTCGCTTTCACATACAAAACTTTCATTTGTCAGTTGAAAGGCACTTGTTATAAATACTGTGCGAAACATATCTACGCTAGTATTCAAGTTTCAATTGAGTAATAACCATGAATGTACCGACCACGATTATTATTAAATCGAAAGATTTAAAAAGTCTACCAATTAAAATGTTGTTTGTAGTATGTAAGCAGCTGTTTATGTAAGTATTTAAAAAATATAATATACGTTGTTTCTATTTTATGTTTCAAAATATATACAGATATGGTATAAAAAATCTAACCATGAAAGAAAATCAAGTGCGGGTGAGTCTGACGTATTCTCCGAAGGGTGAAACCCTTAAAAGAAAATTTGGGGATTTACCCATTGAATACGTCAGGCTAAACTGCTCTAATGATGAAGAAATCAACCTATTTGAGGAGGCCCTACTGAAATTTAATTTTTGTACACAAGCAGAAGAAGAGTATAGCCAACAACTTCCCAAAAAAAGAACATTGGAGCTTAATAAACCTGACAATAAAATAATTAAATTATTAGAGAATAGGATATTAAAACCTTCAACATCGTGCGAGCTTGTAGAGCTTTTTGACCAGGACGCTGATTTGTTTAATTCCCAAAAATTCGATAAAATACAATTATAATGTATTATATCGAATTTTTGTGAATTAAATAAGTCAGTGTCGTCGTCAAAAAGCTCTACAAGCGCACATGATGCTGAAGGTTTTAATAACCTATTTCCAATTATTGTAATAAATTTTTTATATATTTTTTTTTAAGTAAAATAAACCCTCTCCATGTTTATAAATTGTTTTTTTTAGTATATAAGTGATATCGCTACATTAGTATTTAGTAGTTATTATTACAACGTCGTAGTGTTAAACAAAGTGATAATGTTATCAAAATTAAGCTCAGACGAAAAACATGAAGAATTTTTATACCAAATTGACGTTGATTTACCAGTAGAAATTAGAGACTGGTTTTTCTATACCAAACTGATTAACAATGACTGTGTATATATAGCTGCTTTTGCGTTCCAAAATCAATAATACTTTGATATAGATGATTTAGTAAATCTGTTAAAATATTGTAATCCACATATAAATAATAACAAGGTGAGAACTATTTATAACGAATTCGAATCTCTTAACGAACCAGATACTGAATTCTTAAGGGAGATCTGCATGTATGATATAGATAGTAGGAGTGTCTTAAATTTATATAAAGGAAAACCGAAACATTTAAATTTTTGGTACCCACAATATAATCATCCAGAATTGGACTATGACGTGGAGGTGAGTGATAATGGAAGAGGTTGTATTATATATGGACATCAGCTATATTAAAATGAAATATATAGTACATCGTCAACAGACAACAATGTGTAATATATGTAAACGTAGAATACTGAGATTAAAGAATACCTTATTACGACACAGAATCGATAAATATAAATCTGAATTAAGAAAACTTGGAAGTGATATAGACATTTACAAAATAATATTGAATATTAGAAAAATAAAATTCTAAAATGGAAAACCAATTGGATGCTCTGTGTAATATGATAATACGAGTCGATAACATTCGCATTTATGTTAAGGGACATCAAAAAAGAAAATGTTTTTAAAAAAGTACTTACCCAATTCTGTAATAATTAATTTAGAGTGTGATGAAAATAGTATTAAGTTATATAAGACTAATGAAACTTGTGTGTTTCATACTAAGGACTATTGTAATTGTGCCTTACATAATGTTAGACTATTATCAGATTTTCTCAAATAATGTATTTGATTGTATCTGTTTGTATATATAAATAAACTGTTTCTAAAAAAGCTAATCTTTTATTTTGAAGGAAAAAAAAAACTAAATGTCTCCCAAAACCTCACCTATACAAAAATCATTGCGGTTGTCAGTATTTTATATGGCAGGAGTGCTACGTCACAGAGATACATGTTCAGTATTTATTGAATTAAAATATAACCTGGCGGTGACCATTTTGTATTCGACATGTTGTTCAACACTTTTGGAACATCGTGTATATATTTGACTACTACGTCATCAAGAACCAGGCTGTATATGTATTTAGTTCAAGTTTAGAGCGCCCTTTCTAATTTACAGTGTCCTCCAGTTTAGGTAAATCTAGAGCACCCTTTCTAATCTAAAAAAAAAAAAGAGAAAGGAGGTCATTTATAACCCGGAAAATCTAAATTTCCTAACGATTTTCTATTTTTCTAATGATGTTTCTAAGGATTTTCCTATTTTTCTAATGACTGGCATTTCTAATCTGGAAAATCTAAAAAGTGGAGGGGGTCATTTCCCGGGATTTCAGAGCCGTGACCTTGGGTGGAGGGTGGTGATGCAGAACCGGCGAATTACAACTACTAGAGTCGTCGCATGCCCCACTAACGATTTATCAAATAAAATAGTCTCGCATATTTTTTTCCAATAAAAATACAGATTAACTGTACTATAATATCATTTATTGAATCGAAATTCATTGTTTTATTATTATATATATAAATTATTTAAAGTTTAATGTTTATTCATTATTATTATGTAACTACATCTGTAATATAATAAGTCCTATTTCTGTCTGTTTTTTATTTACCATAACATGAAAAGTATTCTGGTAAAATTTTTAAAATAAAAGATATCATTTCCGAGCAATTTCTGGTATACTTGAAATCTTTTTATAACTGTCCAAATACCGGGTCGTTTGAGAGTAATTTTTTGCTAGGTCGTAAATTACTTTTTTGAACTTGCGTCTACCACTCCGGTACAATTTCTGACGATATGTACAGAGGAAGAACGCACCATCTATCTCCATCTCATTTCTCTACATATTGTACAATTGCCCGGCAGAAGGCGCCACTGTACAGTGACAAAATTCACATTTCTGGAGCGCCAAAAAAACGGGGTAGGCATATTATTTTTTATTTATCTATGTACATGTTTTTGTTGTTCATTAATGAATCTATAATCTGACCGGAGCAAATTTGTTTTTAATTATTTATTAGGTGGTAAAACGAGACTCAAATGGGACATTGATTATGCTGATTACCGTTCCACTTTGATATCTAATTGTCATTACGCGAAACTGAATATTAAAAAAATCTCCGGGTGAATTGTACCTAATAATGTATATTTTTGAAATCTTACAATACATTTTGTGCAGGTTCGTTGGATAATGAGATATTTTGGCGCTCATTTACATGTAAATCCATATGCTATTAAAGCGTACAGAGGCCTCTTAAGGCTGTTCATACGGTCGGATTTGTGAAGACGCGCAGGGGTGGTGCTGCCAATTGATTGTGCTCTTACTGCAGGATATTTCTTGACGAAAATTTGACTGTAATAAAAGGAAAGTTGGTTCTATGCTTCTATAAGATTAGATTTTCAATAACTTTCCCCACTTAAGAGAAATTCTAATGTAAAAATGTGCTAAAATGACTGAATTCTAACGTAAAACAAACAACAAAGTATGAACTTTATCGAGAAAGTATTTCTATAGAAGCATAGATTTGTCTTTTGCAAATATCTTACAAAAATCAGAAATAAAATACATGCTTTAATAAATGTATAATCAATTGGCACCGTGAACCTTACAT
The DNA here is from genome assembly GCA_963170755.1 of Amphimallon solstitiale. Taxonomy (NCBI): domain Eukaryota; kingdom Metazoa; phylum Arthropoda; class Insecta; order Coleoptera; family Scarabaeidae; genus Amphimallon; species Amphimallon solstitiale. Next base: position 28,445,567 of record OY720685.1, read on the forward strand.
TCACCAATTCTGCTTATTTAACCCACTGGAAAGTGGCGCTGCATAGTGCATTTTAGCTTCAACTACCGAATGGCTGGAGACTCCAAACTGAACGTATTATAATTATTCTAGGCCCTATGTTTTAAGAGTCTTCTATACCTATCCGTTGTATTTATCGAGAGTGAGACTCATCTGAATACATTCAGATTTGCTAATATAACGTTTAGGAAAAAAGGCGTGTAGAAATTTACTCGGACTATATTAAGTAAACAGTTCGGCACCGAGACAAACTTTTTATGATTTCTTGAAGCTACTCTCTTCTCGAGAACGGTGATGTTCATATAAAAGAAGCAACTGTCTAATATAAATAATGTCATACATAGTAGAAGTAAAATAAAATACATTTACAATTTCTAAATAGATAATTTTAAAAATAATTAGAATTTCACATGTACACGGCTAGGAGGATAAGTAATTTAAAAGAAACTATAATGAAATTTCCAATAAAAATGCTTTGCGTCAACATTTGTATAGTTGAAATATTGAAAAAACAACTAATTATCAAGTAAAATACTGTTGTGTTTTAGTAGAAAGTAATAATAATAATATGCCGAGAATTTCGATAGTTTACAAAATTTCGTTACATGTTTAAATGACGATGCTCGAAGTATTTCTGAGTACAATAAACTAACACAAATCCCAAATTTAAAAAATCAGTTGTTATTCCGTCAGGAACATTTTAGAAATTTGCCTAAACTAATCGAATCTCAAATTAAAAAATGAGGTGTGGCCACCACACGACAATCTTATACGTATGAGCGTTTCAAATTATAGAGTTTTAAAAGTTTTTTATATAAAAATTATTTAAAATCCTATTCTAAGTACTTCTATTCTCTTAATAAATCTGTATAGAATCCATACTTTGCAAGATATTATCAAAAAAGTGCTACTCGCTAAGAGTAAAAGTGCTGCTTCCGGTCCGAATTTTGAAATTTCACATATACAAAAAATATTGCAAATCCAGTTCTGAATATTTTTGTACTCTTGATAAATATATATAGAATGCATAACTTACGACATATTTGCAAAAAATCGCTATTCGATAAGAGTGGTACTTCCGGTCTGAATTTTGAAATTTTTGTTATACAAAAGATACTGAAAATTATGTTTTAAATACTTTTGTACCCGTAACGTACTTGTCTAAAAGGAATGACTTGCGAAATATTGGCAAAAAACAGATTTTGGATAAGATTAAAAGACCTACTTCCGGTAGGAATTTCGAACAACTTTTTAAATAAAGTTATTCTCAATTTTAATTTTAAGTATATATGAATTCTTTATAAATTTGTTTAAACTTAGTAGTTGACGAAATATTGGCAAAATTCGATTTTTTCGCTGAAGTAAACTGCTACTTCCGGTCTACCGATTTTACTGAAAAACTAATCAGATCTCAAGAGGGAGATTATACACGTAAATACAAAATTTTGGAATTGGCACCTATAGCGGTTTGACCGCTATTGTGGTCACACACACACACACACTGACACACACACAGAGAGACATTTTTTAAAAACCACTTTTTCGGTATCAGGGGACTTCAAAACGTGAACATCTGCAAAAATCTCGAAGTCGATCATCACAATACTTCCTTATACTACGTATAAGAAAGTAAAAGTGGATTAACCATATTAGATGTGGCTATTAATAATTTCAAAAGTGTTCCAAGTGACTGGATGTGGCCTTCGGCAAAAGTTAGACGCAGTTTTTAATATAAATCCAGATTTAATAACATTGCGGCAATTGTGTATGCTAAATACGCTGAAATAAAAGAATATTTCCAGTGCGCACATATATATAACCAGTTGCGATGTAAAAAGGACGTTTTCTATCTACAAGGTATTTTGAATTTTATAGATTACCAGCCAATTGTTATCCAATTATATAAAAAAAAAAACTCTTTAAAAATACAACATTTCAATAGTGCGCCCATGGGCGATGAGTCATGACTCGCTCGATTCCGCACCCTAATTATCACTAAAAGTTCTTTTTCCAACTAACGATGCCTACCCACAGAAAATACTGCTTTATTTTTGACAAAAATCTAGTTAATTTACTCAAAGTAAACTTCAGAAATCGTAAATTTTTGTCATCGATCATAATGAATTTTGATCACGAAGTGGATTGTTTCGTGCGTTGTAGTATACCAAAGGAGAAAATATTTCAAGCTCCCTGCTTGAAATATTTTCTCCTTAGGTATACCAAAACGCACGAAACAATCCACTTCGTGATCAAAATTCATTATGAAAAATATGAATACATATTTTCTGAAATGTTGTATAGGTATATTATAAATCAGTCTGAAATTTTAGTATTTTGCATTGTTTTAAATATAAAAACTGTATTCTAATATAGGGTACAAGTGACATTTTCAAAATCAAATTTTTATCTGTTTTCACTAAGATTAACGTAAAATTTAAAATTGCCACAAGCACGAGCATTGTCGCGGCTATACCGTGAAGAACAGCGACACTACAAAGGATACGACGTCACACATTCCAGAGATAAGTAGCAAATTCTAATATATTAGTCAACGCGCAATATACTAAAATGGAAACTAATTGATACGTGCATATATGAAGGTTGCACCCGACCTAGTGATTCATTTATTGATTAGTTGCTGTGGCGGTCTGGCGAGAGGCAAACGAAATGTCACTGAATTGTCACTTAGCTAAGAAATTTTGTGCATTATATGTTATATGTTACAAAATCGCAAAAAAGCCTCTAAGTTAATTAATTCAAAGATGTTATGAACAATACTTTGGCTTCAAAATTAATAATCACGACAAAACACGGGTAGCACATATATGCTGTACTTCGTGTTATGTCAAATTAACTCAGTGAAACAAAAACAAGAATTCTTCTGAAGTCCTGTCAGAAAGGCTAATGATTTGGCGTGAATTAGTAGATCACGCTACGGACAGTTACTTCTGTCTTGTAAAAATTGCAGGGTTTTTAAAAAGAAATAAACACAAAGTAATATATCCAGATTCCATCTATAAGCAAACCGTTGAAAAGAACTAATTGTGAGCTTCCAACTCCAATGCATTCATATTCTTCTGCAACTTTTGTCATTTTTAAGTGATCTGACGTATGTTCCTTCTGACAAACCACATCCCGTTATTCAATCAGATATGAATGATTTGATACGGGATTTGGGTTTAACCAAAAAAACTCACAAATTTTGGGATATCGATTAAAATAATGGAATCTTTTACATCCCACTACAAGAATCTCTGTATTGAAGAATCGTCACGAAAAATTCAGTTCATTTTACAAAGTTGAAAGACATTTCTGTTACTGTAAATCAACATTTTTGTGAAATGAGTATTAAATATAACCTTGCAGAATGTCGATTGTTTATCGACTCATCGAAAACATGTCTCAAAGCCGTTATACTTTATAATGATAACAAGAAACCATCAATTCTAATGGCTCATTTTACAAATACAAAAGGAAACGTATGACACTATGTCAACTATATTAAATCTCATTCAATATTCAAATAATTTTTGGCAAATCTGTGGTGAAGGTTATTTTCTTATTACGTAGAGTGCAAGGACGGTTTACCAAATATTATTGTTTGTTGTGTCTGTGGGATAGCCGAGCAGTTCAGTCAGCATCATTACCAAATAAAAGAATGGCAGCCACGGACCAACATAGTTTCTGGAGAATTTAATATAAAATTTGAGCCGTTAGTGGATTCTAATTTGGTGATTCTACTACCCCCTCTACACATTAAATTAGGATTGATTAAATAGTTTGTCAAAGCACTAGAGCTAGCAGCATGGACTTCTTTTAAAATATGCTTGCAAATATTTTCTGGGAAATCAAACGAGTTAAAACTACCAAGATATCGTGGCTAATTTGCTAGAAAATTATAAAAATTTAGGGTGTCGGATGTCGCTCAAAGTTCATTTTTTGTATTCCCATTTGCATTTATTTCCTGATAATTTAGGAAAGACGAGTAATGAACAGGGGGAAAGGTTCCATCAAGAGATTGCAGAAATGAAGAAACGATATCAAGGAAGGTGGGATCCCATCATGATCGGAGATTTTTGCTGGTTTGTCATTGGACAATGCAACAGGTAACATAAAAGGCAGAAATAACTCTATTTATACAATAGTTTGATATATGAGCAATTTTTCTTTGTGTGTAGTTAAGTGTTTTTGTATTCTTGATACTAATTAAACATACAAGTATTTTTTATGTCAAGATTTTTGTACTTATCTATTTCTTTTTATAACGTCTGTATAACAAATTTTCTAAATATAATATTATTGTTTATCTACTAGCGGAGTATGATTATAATTCTAAAACTAGATGTGGTGAAAGGATTTGGTTTTTGGTTATGGCTTCAGTTAAATACTGTAAGAACTGTACACCCATTTTTAAAACAGTTATAAAAAAAAATTAAAACTGTGGGCTAGTGTTATTGCATTAAATAAAGAACTTAACTGTCTTTTTCAAAGAAAAAACCATTTTCAACAATCGGCTCACTATTTTCTTTATCCATTCTTTATTAGATAATTTACTTTAATCTTTACAACTTTTTTCGCTTAGCGTAACACTTAATCTGACCTCGAGATACATTACACGCGATAACGCTGACTTTTTCAATTCCTTTTACTTTTTTATACGTAGTACAAGGAAGTATTGTGATGATGAAAATTTTCGACCTCGAGATTTTTGCAGATGTCTACGTTTTGAACTCCCCCTGATACCGAAAAAGTAGTTTTTAAAAAATGTCTGTGTCTATGTGTCTGTCTGTGTGTGTGTCCGTGTGTGTGTGACCACGATAGCAGTCAAACCGCTATAGCTAGCAATTCCAAATTTTGAATTGACGTGTATAATCTCCCTGTTGAGAACTGATTAAATTTTCAGTAAAATCGGCAGACTGGAAGTAGTAGTGTACTTCAGTAAAAAAATCAAATTTTTCCAATATTCCGTCAACTACTAATTTTAAACAATTTTATAAATAATTCATATATACTCAAAATTAAGTTTAAGAAGAATTTTATTATGAAAGTTTTTCAAAATTCCTAGCGGAAGTAGGTCTTTTACTCTTATCGAAAATCAGTTTTTTACCAATATTTTGCAAGTCTTGCTTTGTAGACGGGTACGTTACGAGTATAAAAGTATTTAGAAAAATTTCAAAATTCGGACCGGAAGTACCACTTTTACTCTTACCGAATAGCGATTTTTTGCAAATATGTATATGGAAAATTATGCATTCTATATATATCTATCAAGAGTACAAAAGTATTTAGAACTGGATTTGCAATATTCTTTGTATACATGAAATTTCAAAATTCGTATTATTAAGACAATGCAAGTACTTAGAATAGGATTTTGAATAACTTTTGTATAAATTTTTTTAAAAAGTGTATAGTTTGAAACGTTCATACGTATAAGAAAGTCGTGTGGTGGCCACACCTCATTTTTTTAATCAAAATAGGTAGAGATAATGTCCGTCGTGATGTATCTCGTAGATAACAAACAATACCGTGGTACAAAACTAGCCTGAATTTTGTTTTTTTTGTGGGACTTGTGTCGTGAGGAATTATGTATTGTAGTTTCCTAATTAAACATGTTTGTATGGAATATCAATAAAATCAACAGTTTATACATTTTTAGACAAAGTTGTTAAATATTTATGTGTACATTCATTATATAGTATATCACATCAATTTAAATTCCATCTTTTTATTTTGATTCGGAATCTGTTAGACCTTTCCCTCTCTTGGTTTGACAGAATAATTTTTTAAAAATATATTATTATACCTATAACTCACATTATACTTATATATTATACACATTATACCTTATGTAGTTGATATAACGTAATCTACTTTAATAAAAGGAAAAAGGAATTGCTATCAAAAAAATTAGTCTTCCTGACTTTTATTATATTCACATTAGCAAATACGTATTTTCATCCTTCTCTAAAATTGTGATTTTGCTGCTTGAGATAAATATATGTACCAAATAAATGACAGTCAATGACCGTGCTCACGATAATAATTTGCAAAATCACAATTTTAGAGAAGAATGAAAATATATATTTGCTATGCAGAACAAGTGTGGCATATAGCGATTCTACTACTGGGAAATGACCAAAAGGTACCAGATGACACAATTTTAGAGGAGGATGAAAATATATATTTGCTAATGTAGAACAAGTGTGCATATAGTGATGTCGCTACTAGGGTATAATTGTATTGGACCGGTCACTGCACTAAAAATGACGTCCACGCCGCTACAAAACGAACTCCCTTATATTTCGTTATTTTTACCTCCCACGTCTAAACTATCAACTTCACTATGGGGTCGTCACGAACTTTTTTGTAGAGAATTTCATCTTTTACAAAAAAGGTACTATACAATTTTGCTCTATCTAGCTTCGTTTTCAAGGCGGAAGAGATATTGTGACCTTCCTTGTTATTGACTAAATGTTTTGGTCCAATAAAAAGGATGTCACTTTAATATGTCAATGAACTTGTTCAATAATTAGAACAAAAATCAAAAACGGTGCTCCTGTAGCTCTTTAGTCGGTGCGAAAGGTCATGGGTTGTCTATATGCGCCACATGCTTTTTAAATGCACAAAAACATGAAAACTAGGATTAGGAGTTATAGTAATAGCAATCAAACACACAAGATCTAATTTAAGTGTATAATAAATAATAAAAATATGTATATGAATGAAAAAACATCAACTGTATAACACATACACAAAGACTGTCAACAGGTAGTCTCTTAATAAACTCGGTTCTCAATAATCTTAACTAAATACGTTCTGAATCGTAACAGCTGTTCGATATCTTTCTTTAGGCTTATAAGGAATTCACATTAGGTGTTATAATGTACTCAATACTACGACTAAAACAATTAACTACAAAGCTTCCAAAATACAACCTAGCTCTAACTGACACCGATGCTAACAATAGGTTAATTCAGAGTTCTTCAAGGAATCTCCGAACAACAAAGCTAAACGTTCTTAATTAATTACAGTATCTTGGAGTCTTTGCATTAAATAAATAAATTACAGTTACTTCTACTTAGCTTATACAATCTGCACACGTGAAGGTCTCGTTAAAACTGGTAGGTTTGTTACCCGTCGACTTTCGGCTGATGATCGAAAAAACACTCAACAATGCTTCCTTCAACCTTTCCATCATTCTGACAACAAAAAACTGTCTAATTAAAAATTAGACATGTCAGTTCCAATCTTGATCAGTCAGAAAAAAATTAATGTCAAATAAAAAATAATGACAGAACCAATCAATCAGGAAAAACTTCAAACACCTGCAAACGCGTCGTATTTAACATGTAACGGTAACAAACGGCCACCCCCGGGAAGACGTCGTTTGCAGGGTGTTTGAATAAAATTGGAAGCAAAATTAAAAAAATTGTCTGTCTTACAACAACACACGAAAAATGGTTCTCGCACTTAAGGTTTGTTCTTAGGGGGGGGGGAATTACGCACTAACACTGAGCGCTTCCAGATGCTCCGGGTGGGCAGCATACTCTGGCAACTCTGGTTGCTCCTGGTAAACAGCAAGCTCTTGCATCTCCTGGTGGGCAGCAAGCTCTGGGTTGTCTTGTTGTTCCTGGCGGAGAGCAGGCTCGTGGGTTGGGTTGGCTTGCCTCATGGGCCGTACCTGGTCAAGGTGGTATTTTGCTCGTTGAGCGCCTGGACGCTCGACCCAGATTGCTGTTGGGCCGGCGTTCTCTACCACCGGGTACGGTCCCATCCATTTCTCAGCGAAATGTCTGCCCGGCGGATGGTGTGCCTTCACCATCACAAACTCACCGGGTCGGAATATTACGGGTATCGGAGCGTCGGGTTGTGCGTACCGGCGCTCACGATACCGCAATTCATTGGCATGTACCTGCCGTATCCTCTTATCGGCAGGCACTGGGCGCTCTTGCAGCGGATCTTGCCATTCTCCAGGTCTGTGTATGTCAAACCCAAATAGAGCTTTGGCTGGGGAACACCCCGTGGCGGCGTTTTGCCGGCACCTTAAGTTAAATAAGACTTGGTCCAATTTCTTGTCCCATCCGTCAGGATCCTGGCCTTGGAGTAAGATGCGGAGGCCTTTCTTGAGCTCCTGATTTCTTCGTTCCACTGGGTTGGCCCGGGGGTGGTATATGGGTGTGGTCCAGTGCATACATTGCCATTTTCGAAGAGCCGCTGCCCATACTACTGACCTGAATTGCGGTCCGTTATCAGATATTATGGCCATGGGATACCCAAACCTCAGGAATACTTGGGTTAAATAATCTATTACGGCGTTACTACTGGCATTCTTCACTGCCTTTGCTTCCGTCCATCTGGAATACAGGTCGGTGACGACAATGCCGAATCTTTTCTTATTTCGAGATTTGGTTAGTGGTCCAATAAGATCCACGGAAATCACCTCGAACGGCTGCTTCGGTGTATGTGGTCGTAATGGGGCCTGGGCTTGGAATGGTCCTCGTTTAAAAGCGTTACATATTCGACAGCTTCTGACATGTTCCGTTACATCAGCCTGGGCGTTGTTCCAGTAGTACCTTTCTCGGATAGCTCGGTAAGTTTCCTCGGCCCCTGGGTGACCGGCTGTAAAATGATCGTGGTATTGGTCTAATACCCGGGCTCGGGCGGCTGGTGGTACCCAAATGAGTTGCTTATCACCAATCTTGTAGCGTAATAGGCCGTTTTGGAAAGTTAGATATGGATGTTCGGGTGCTGTAGGATCATGGTTCAGTCCATTAATCAATTCCTGGGTCTGTGGGTCCGCTTGCTGGGCGTCTTGGAGGCTCTGTATAATTGGCTCTTCGTTTTCCACGACATACACGTGCTCTATGGGTTCAGGAGCTTCGTTTGGGAGCATGCGTTCTATATCGTCTAAACCTTGTGGGGTTTCGCCTGTGCCAGGGTTTCTGGAGAGGGCATCGGGTAATTCGTTTCTGCTACCTGGAACGTGCTCGATGGTATATTTAAATTCTTGTAGCAGCAGGGCCCAACGCATCAATTTTGATTTCGTCTCCTTAAACTGCTGGAGCCAGGTCAGTGCCTTGTTGTCGGTTCTTAGAATAAATGGCTGGTCGTCGAGGTATGGTCGATACTTCTTGATGGCCCAAATGACCGCCAGGCACTCCTGCTCGTTAATATGATAACGTTGTTCTGCCTTGCTAAATCTTAGGCTGGCGTAACTGATTACATGCCTTTGTCCGTCGCTTTCTTGGTATAAGGTCGCTGCGGCTCCGATTACGCTGGCGTCAGTCTGGACGAAGAACGGTTTTCGGAAATCCGGGCGATGTAAGTATAGCGGCTGGGCTGCGGCTTCCTTGATTGTTTGGAAGGAGGCCATGGCTTCTGGGGTCCATTTGTAGGTTTTACTGGTAGATAGGAGGTCTGTAAGTGGGGCTATCTTTCTTGAGCAGTCATGGATGTAGTCCCGGAGCCAGTTGATAAGGCCGAGGAACTTTCGTAGGGCTTTCCGGGTTCTTGGTGGTTCGGCGGCTTGGATAGCTTCAATGTGTGCTGTCTGTGGGTGGTTCCCGTTGACGGTGACCACGTGCCCTAAGTAGTCCAGACTGTGTTGGATGAAGTGGCATTTCCCGAGGTTTAGTTTCAGCCTGTGCTGGGCTAACCTCTCGAAGACCAGTCGTAGGTGCCGTTGGTGTTCTTCCATACTGTCAGAATACACAATGATATCGTCTAGATATGCGATGGCAAATTCTCTTAGGTACCCCACCAGAACATCCTGGACCATTAGCTTTTGGAAAGTTGTGGGCGCGCCTTTGAGTCCAAACGGCATGACATTGAACTCGTAAGCGGCTCCGTCCGGAGTTGTGAATGCCGTATAGCGTTTGGATGTCTCTTCCAGCTCTATTTGCCAATATCCATTCTTCAGGTCCAGTGTGGAAAACACTTTGGCCGTGCCTAAATCCTTTAAGGATTCCTGGATGGGCGGAAGAGGGCTCAATTCGTCCTTGGTCCGGCTGTTGAGTTTCCGGAAGTCCACGCAAAAACGCGGTTCTCCGCTCTTCTTTGCTACCAAGACGATTGGGGAGTTATAATTGCTGTGGCTGGGTCTAATTACGTTGGCCGCGAGCATCTTCTCTACCTGCTCGGAGATCACCCGTTTCTTAGCCGGCGGGTAGCGATAGGCGGGTACCCGGACCGGGGTGTCGTCGGAGAGCCGAATTTTGTGCTTCGTAGTGGCCGTGGTTGTGACGGCTTCTCCTTCCACGAATAGTTCTCTGAAGTCCTCCAGGGTTCGTCGGAAAGTTTCTTGGTCCGCCTTTGCCCAGGTCCTCATGTCGACGGCAACAGGGACATCTTCTTTAGGGCGTGATTTAGGGCTTCGAGTAGCAAAATATATGGTCTGCCGTTTCTCTATACCGACATGAATGCATCTGCGGGCCATATCGATAACGGCCTGGTTTTCCATGAGCCAAGGACTCCCCAGGACGACGGGTGCGCGCATCTTTGGTACCAGCATGGCATTGCACGTGACGGTGTATCCCCTGACGGTTGCTTCGAATGTGCCCTCGAGGTTGGTTTGGAAGGTAGCACCCTCCTGAATCCAAGTGAACGTGGTTGACCGGGTCTTCCGAGCTCGGCCGGTCATGTACTCTGGCCTCATTAGATTCTTTGTTGCTGCTGTGTCGATCAGAGCCATGACTTCTTGGTCGTTCACCTGGAGCCGTATCGATAGGGTCCCTCCTTCGGCATCTGTAGTTGTTAGGGCCGTTCCGTTTACTGCTTTGGGACGGCCCCTACATAGGTCTTCTCCCTGCTTACGGGCTGATCTCGGGTGTCGGTCTTCGAACCAGCTAGGCTTCTTGGGACAGTCTCTGTTCATGTGTCTCTCGGTACAGAACCAACACCTTGGGAGACTGTGGTCTGTTCTTTGGGTCTCCTGGACCCTTGAGGCCTCTATGGCTGGGCGGCGTGTCGTTTGCTTTGCCTCCAGGGCGGTCGTCGCCTGGGACTTTCCTTTTGTCTGTTTGGCCCAAACTTTATCAGCCTCGTTAAGTCGGGACCAGCGGGTGCATTGTCTTTCCAGTTCACCCATGGTTTTTGGAGCTAGCTGGAATAATTGGAGGTTCGTTTCTTTATTCATTCTGTCAGTGATATGTAGGACCAGTTCTTCCTCGGGCCAACCAGGTTTCAGCCGGAGACACAGTTGTTTCATCCTGTACATAAATTTCTCTGGGGCCTCACCGGTACTTTGTCTTGTGGCGTACACAGCTGTTTCCAGCGCAGTCCTCCGTTGGTGGTTAAGAAATTCATCCCGGAAACGTTGTACGAAATCTTCCCCCGATAGGAAACTGCCCATATAATATTCAAACCAAGTTGCTGCTTCTCCTGCCAAGTGTGGACGCACCGCTTCGTCGACATCCTCTGGCACTTCCAGAGTGCAATGTCTCAGATAATCTTCTAGTCTTTGAATGAAAAGCACGGAATCCTCCGTGATCTCTCCACGATAAGGGCGTGGTGGTGGCTTGGGTGTTGGTGTACCCAAGGGCGACATAGTGAGTTGCTTCAGTGCCTCAGTCAGTGTCCATACGGCCTCCGATTCCACCTTTGTCCTTGTCTCAAAAGTTGGCCTCGTGGGACTCTTGGATCGGCTCCCAGTTGGCTTTTGGGTAGCATCTTCCAAGACGCGTCTTGCGACTCTTTCGGCAATCTGTTCCATCAGGTTCAAGTCGTTTCTTGTGGGCGAGGGTGATGTTTCAATTTCCATCGATCGTTCTCGTCGACTCTCTCTTTTTTTTGATGTTTTCTTTGAAGTCATGCTCCTGGGGTTCGCGGTGCTTCTGCACCGAAGTTTTTCTGTTTTAGATCTCGGAAAAACTTTGCCAGTCACGTATGGGCGCCAAATTGTTACCCGTCGACTTTCGGCTGATGATCGAAAAAACACTCAACAATGCTTCCTTCAACCTTTCCATCATTCTGACAACAAAAAACTCTCTAATTAAAAATTAGACATGTCAGTTCCAATCTTGATCAGTCAGAAAAAAATTAATGTCAAATAAAAAATAATGACAGAACCAATCAATCAGGAAAAACTTCAAACACCTGCAAACGCGTCGTATTTAACATGTAACGGTAACAGGTTGAAGTCTGTTGTTCTGCTTCACACTGTTACACAACTGCAAAACCTCGTTGGTCTGGCACGAATAAACATTGGCCTTGTACACACAGGTTGTTAGGGTACAATATTCTTAGCTACGCCTGGCCCCTTTATTCACTATACAAACTGCACGCTGTTGCATGTATTGAGATGTTGTCGCCTATTTCATAATACAGGACTGCATCTTCTGTCTAACAGCTGACCACCCGGTCTTGAGAACACGTTCTTAAATATTCACTTCTATCGGTTCATTGCCGGTTACATATATTGTGCTGGTATTCTGCTAATATCGTTACTTGCACTGCTTGTTCACAATGGTATCAAGGATATCCACACAACAGGGATCCTTCTTACAAAATTATCTCCATACCAAAATTTATACAACACGGATCTCCTTACTAAAATAATCTCCATACAAGGATTTTCATACAACAGGGATCCTTTAGCCTACAATCGAAGTAACAAATGAACATGTGCTTTTGAGGTTACAAATACATGCATTAGAAACAACGCTTGTTAAATTACAAAACAATAGTCAACAGGTGCATTAGCTACTATCATCACGAAGCCTGATGATTTAAGATTTTAATTAAATGATATTAATAACAATTAAGCTTACCTTAGTGTCTTATTAGGCTTTAACATTCAAACAAGGACTAAAATTTGCGCGTTTTCGTTTATATGTGCCTGTCAAATGACAAAAACAAGAACATGAATGTAGACACGTTAAAACCTCTGTGATTGCACATGCTACTTGTCACATCGTTACAATGATTGTTACTGAATCATAATAACAGGTATTCATAACTGTTACAATATAACGTCTAAAAATGAGTAACTTTCACAAGTTTAGCTGTTTTTAGAAATTATTTAAACAATTACTTTATAGCAAAATTAATTACATGCCCTATTCAGTCGATTTTCCTATATATTTCCTACTTTTTGATTGTTCGTGAATTGAGAAAAATTTTAGTTTGACTGATTCGTGTTTGAATCGTTGCACCCTCGTTTACATGATTTTAACTTTCGGCCGAACCTGGATTGTGTCTCGACAAAAACCTAGCTCCGGCTTCTTTTAAGAAGAGACAGATACAATATCGTGGTCCTCCTACAGCCTACCTCCCGCTTCCACCCTCAAGATTTTGCGGGTTGCCCATCGACTGGGTGAACCGCCTTAACAAAATCTCATTATGTTACGGTCGATTTTTGTTTTTCTTTCTCGGTCGTCAAAATATTTGTTATTGAATCTTGTGGATATTTTTTTGTCGCGTGTGGCTGAATACTTGAACCATCGTTTTCTTCCTCTCAGGTAAGAGCACTCTCATGAAAGTTTCAGTCTTTATGCATTACAAAGTATTTGGAAAAAAACAGATTTTAACATATTAATCTATTTTAGTAATTGTTTTTATAATGTTGACTCTAGCTCGACATTGAAAGAAATATGATGTGGAGCCATACTCGACATAGTGCAAAGTGGTAAGGGTTCAAGTAAAGTATTCTAATCAAAGACAGTGGTGAGAATAACTTCTGTATTAATGTGAACCCTTACTTCTGGCGGGGACTTTATCTACCTCATTAAAGCGCATTAGCAAAATTAATGCCACCCTTACATTGATGTTTAGCCTGATAGATTAGAAATATTTATTTATTTTCAGAAAGTGCATTCTACCGACACCACCGATCCACCAAGCCACAACAGCATTGAAGGGACGGAAGAGATGCCTACGTAAAATCTATAAATGTGAGCAGTGCAAGTACAGGACGAAGTACCATGCAGATCTCAAAGAGCACACAAACAACCAGCATTACAAATTTAAAATGTATAAATGTGGGATATGTAGCAGATGTTTCAAGACTAAAGAATTTCTTAGGCTGCACGTGAAAAATACACACGCTTGTGTTGTAGGAAAAAACGACCAAGAACATTCTAAGACTGATTATAGCATAACAAATATAGAAGTAGACCAATCCAGCTCACGAGATCAAATGATAATATTTAAGTGTTCGCTGTGTGTGTTTCGAGCAAAAGATAAACGAACTATAAGTAGACATATTAAAACTAAACATTTGAAGCAATTTGATTATCAATGCGACTCTTGTGAATTTGGAACAAACAGCAAACAGTATTTAGAAATACATATAAAAAGTCAACATTTGAAGCAATTTGATTATAAATGTGACTCATGTGAATTTGGAACAAACCAAAAAATCCATTTAGAAAGACATATAAAAACGAACCATTTGATGCAATTTGATTATAAATGTGACTCTTGTGAATTTGAAGCACACACCAAAAGTAATTTAAAAAGACATATAAAAACTAACCATTTGAAGCAATTTGATTATAAATGTGACAAATGTGAATATAGAACAAACCTCAAAAGACTATTAGAAAGACACATAAAAACTAACCATTTCAAGCAATTTGATTATAAATGTGACTCTTGTGAATTTTTAACACACCTCAAAAGTAAGTTAGAAATACATATAAAAAGTAAACATTTGAAGCAATTTGATTATAAATGTGACTCATGTGAATTTGGAACAAACGAAAAAAGTTATTTAGAAAGACATATAAAAACTAATCATTTGAAGCAAATTGATTATAAATGTGATTCTTGCGAATATGGAACAAACATTAAAAGTCGTTTAAAAAGACATATAAAAACTAACCATTTGAAGCAATTTGATTATAAATGTGACAAATGTGAATATAGAACAAACCTCAAAAGACTATTAGAAAGACACATAAAAACTAACCATTTCAAGCAATTTGATTATAAATGTGACTCTTGTGAATTTGGAACAAACAGCAAACAGTATTTAGAAATACATATAAAAAGTCAACATTTGAAGCAATTTGATTATAAATGTGACTCATGTGAATTTGGAACAAACCAAAAAATCCATTTAGAAAGACATATAAAAACGAACCATTTGATGCAATTTGATTATAAATGTGATTCTTGCGAATATGGAACAAACATTAAAATTCATTTAAAAAGACATATAAAAACTAACCATTTGAAGCAATTTGATTATAAATGTGACTCTTGTGAACATAGAACAAGCTGCAAACATTATTTAGAGAGACATATAAAGAATAAACATTTGAAGAAATTTGATTATAAATGTGACAAATGTGAATTTGGAACAAACTGCAAAAATCATTTAAAAAGACATATAAAAACTAAACACTTGTAGCAATTCGATTATAGCACAGTTTGTGTTATATGAGGATATAAGTTTATTATAAACAATAAATGAATTAAAGTGCATAAAATACTCGTTTTTAAAGGCCGTTTGACACTTACGTAAATTTTAAATAAAATTCACAACTTAATTCACACGCAAATTTTATAATAAATACATATCGTGGCATACATAAATTTTAGCTTGTAGATTTGGTTGTTAATTCACATGTAAATTATTTAGAACATGATCTATTTTCTGGGTGGGTGTTTCTAGTAAATCTGCGCGCGCATCGACATGAGCAGGTAAATTGAATATCACTGCAATACACTGCGATATCACGTTTGTTAGAAGTTAGTTATTGCTGATTATTGTACTTATTGTCGGTATCTTGATTCTTGATCAACAGTATATAAAAAAGACATATTGGTCAAACGATCAAGTACGAGCATTAATTAATGAATATCAAAAGCATCCTGGTTTATATGCGGTGAAAACCAAAGACGATAAAAATTGACATGCACGATCCCACGCACTTTATTTATTTCCCTCATAAAGTTTTTTTTTCAATTAAATTAAGTAAATCGTTAAATTGTACGCTTGTAAGTCTAAGAAAATTTTTGTATGCATTCGAATCTTCTATTTTCAACTGGTAATTTATCAGACTTAAGATGCCTTTTCTTTTTCGATTTAACCACGATCGAGCTCATGACTTTTTTACGTTTTTTACCACGGGCCGTTACAACTACGGTTGTTGCGATTATTATAGTAGTAGTTAGAAGTAATAAACTGTCGTCTACTGCGTCCATAACAAATCCAATAGTGTCCAATATTGATTTAAAAAGCAAACGAACCAACATAACCATAACCTCAAATCATAATATTTAGTATCTATACTCCATTCAGTCTAAGAATGGAGTATTGGGAAAGATAGGGCTTAAAATAAACGTTTGTGATTTTTTGAAATCGAGTGTGCATTTACACCGGCAAAATATCGCATTTAGCTCGTTCTGTCAAAAATTTGTTTACTGACAGTTTTGTTCAAAGAGTTTGTCGATTTCCATATTTTACATAGTTATTTGTTGTTAATATTCTTAAAAAATAGTTCTTCTTAGAACTCGCAAGTGAAATATTCATTTGTTAAGGTATTTTATCACTTTCGTTAACTTTTTTTTCGTACTGACAGTTTTGTTCAAAGAGTTTGTCGTTTTCCGTATAGTTTTTGACATGTTTGTGAACCTTCGCGAATACTGCTCGACTCTGAACGGAGGGCATCTTGGTCATCAGTTTTATCGGGAACGTCGTCGTGAATAATGTTTGCAACGCTATATAATGAAAAGTAAATACATAAATAATAAACTTTCATAATTTCAGTACTGTTTATTTTGCCGCATACCATAGTAAATACTTGTTAATAATAATTAGAAATATACTTTTTATTCTATTCAAGATTTTTGTTTACGTATTCAGTGTTTCATGTTTTGTGAAATAAAAGTACTTGTTCATGTTTATAAGAGATTTTTTAAAGAAGATATGAAATAATACCCTCTTTATTGCTTTATAGTCTGTCATATTAAAAATACAATTTTATCAGATACATTTACATTTGTGGATTAAATGAATTTCCATTCATTTTAATATAAATACTTCTTCGGCGGTATTTTTAATACATGATCTCCACATTGCAGTTCCTTATTTGCTGTCTTTGTATACAATTTCATTATAGCTGCAACAATAAAATTAGATATTGTAAATAAGATAATAATTGAAATATCTGCTAATGGAAATAGTATCTAAAATTTATTGGATTTTAACATGAAATATTGCCTTTTACACCTTTAACTAACATATTGATAATGATACCTACATTCTTGAATGTTGTCGAATGTAAGCGTTCTATTTACATGTAGACACAACGTGTTATTCAATGTTTTCCTTATATTTTAATATTTTATGTGTGAGCGATATTCTGTTTTGGAAAACTTATCAAATACTGATTAGCTGTTTGCCTTTTCATGTTTGTTAGTATGGTTATCATTTTAATAGCAATATAAGCCTTACTTAAATAAATGTCAATAAACACGTAAAAGTCAAAATATAATGATATCATATACAATGTATATCCCTGCTATCCATCTGACAGTAAACATATGATTTATTTGTTTTCAAAATACAAAATTCATCGTGTGTAAACTGTGCTCATATTGTAGCGCCATCTACTCCATTCTTAGATTGAATGGAGTATAGTGCGCATGTTTAATTATAAATTTGTTAGCAAATTTTATGCAAAAAGTTGATGTGAGGCAAACAGGCATTTCTAGTGAATTCACATGTAAATTTGTAATTAAATTTGTTATCAAAAGTTTCTGTATGATACTGTGTTAAATTTACATGTAAATTATGATGTAAATTTAATTCCTAATTTTGTATGAAATTTACGTAAGTGTCAAACGGCCTTTAAGTATTTGCTTTTAAATAATTGATTGAAGACGGAGATACGTGTTGAAACTCCATAATTTACAAATAAAAATTGAAATAAATTCAAATTGAGTTCAAAACAGTTTTATTCAATTCATATTTATGTCTTTTCCTATTTGCTTTTGTTATCATTGCACCATTTCGATTTATAACATCTGCTACTCTTCGCGGCATAGAATTAAATAAACTTAAACAGTATTGGTCCGAATTATTATCCTACGCATTATTAATTGTTTCCAGTAAGTCTTGCACATTTTATAGACGAATATTTCTTCTTTGAATAATACGTTACGAGCCAATAGTTTTAGCCATTTTGTATTAGCAATTATTCTTGCCTTGTCAACAATATTTTTGTGACATTTTTAGAAAAAAAATGTATTGTTGAGAAATTAATGACGCATTTATGAAGTTAGGACTACTATGTTCTATTCGGTAAAATTTTAAAAGCCAGCAGTAACTACTAAAATAAAGCAAAATTTTATGTCAGAGTTGTCCCACTTTTTTCTGTCCGTAACTGTACACAAGCATACAGAAAAAGTGCGCACATTTCAAAAATCAAGCAATAAAGTTTTCGAGTATTTTGTTCTTTATAAGTGTGAATTTTGACATTATATTTGCTAATAGGTTCCAAACTGTCAGTGAAACTGTTACAGTTTTATTTGTTAAAGCAAGTTTTTTGAAACTGACAAATAAAAAGTCATGATCAGACCGACAATACATCGAGAAATAGGTGTAGGTACGTGATTTTTCTGCACACCAGCGTACTTAATCGCGGATTAATTTAATCCTCTCGTTGGTCAACATTTAATTGCGATTAAATATATTTAATCACAATTAAGTGTATATGGGTTACAGTTGCAACATCAGTCCCCTGGGAACGCATATTTTCGAAGACTGAACAAATTCTTTCTGATTGACGAAGTCAACTTGCTTTAAAGAAAATTAAACAAATCATGTTTTTGCATGTAAATAGTAAAAACTAATTTTTTATTGTAATTTGGTAATGTTGGTTTAATATGTTTTAATTAGGAGTATTACTTGTGCAAGCTGTTTTTTATTGTTTGTTTTATATAAGAAATAATTAACTTTTGTTTCGTTTAATAAAATATCAACTAATATTGTAGTTCTTGTTATATTAAAATAATTAATAAAGTATCTATCCTAATTTAATATGTATATACTTACGGTGCGTAATATTAACAGAAACAAATATCGCCTAATTTAAGTTAGAGTAGGTATTGTACTCTTTAACGGTGATAATACAAACGCGCGGTCAGTCCGCGACCGATATTTGTGAAATATGCGACACACGAATAATGGTGACCACGATGGTGACAGAGCATAACCGCAGTTTCAGAACACACCAACCAATCCAACTTAAACTAGTGTCACTGTCACCAACGCGCGGCGAGTCTGCGATCGATATTTGTGAAACATGGTGACAGAGCTGTAACTGCTCTGCTCCAGTTCACTGATCTGTATAATATATACAGATCGTGCTCCAGTTACAGAACACACTTAACCGACACAACTCAAACTGCTACTTTAAAGCTGGTGTCACTGATAGCAACGGTGACTGAGCAGTAGCAGTGACAAAGTAGCAGACTGCGATTTCACAACCCGCCCCTAGCAACAAATATCTAACGCACGGATTATCGGTGGTTCACTTAAATGAGGGGTTTTGCCGCTTAATCTACCTAATGCAGGCGCACCTAGAGGGCGCCACGGTATTAGAAACAAGAGACCTAGAAGTAAATTTGAATCATGACTTTAACCGAATAATTGAGATGTCGCTACTACTGTGCTGTTTTATGCAAGCGCGTACAGGCCGTTAACCAACAAATTTTGTGTGTGTTGCTAAACATTATTTTTCTTATTACTACTTAGTGGTGTTATAATCGTACCGTAAGTTCTGTAAAGAGTAATATGATAATTTTATTAAGTTGACATAATGCATTTTTAGACTTAAAATATGGATAGAAGCTGGTGCATTGCATCAATTGTATGTGCTGCGTACAAGCAAGAGCGATGCATATTTTCCGAGAATGCGAACAAGTAACTAATGGCACTAATAGTTGACATATAACCCGAAGGTGAGCTGGAGATTTTTTGTTTGTAGTTCTGATTCTAAGTGCAACAAGGACCACCTGGTTGTAGCAAGGATTTTGTTGGTTTCCGATTACACCAATTAAAGTTTGCAATTATTAGGAGTATAATATAAGTGAGAATAATTGTAGTTGAGATGTTAGGCGATTTTTGACAAAATGATTAGTATACATTATAGAGGACCTCTAATTGAACAACTTTTTCTTACAAAATTATCAATGCAAATGTAGGGAAATGGAGATAAAAAATAAATTAGGTACTCACCGAGTTAATCTTGCAGGTTACAGCCCATGTGAGATATCCCATATAGAGCATTGATATAATGAAAATCGCAATAAATGATGTTTATTTAAGCTCACAACACAACAATTACCTTTGATTTCCACGTTCTTTGATTGAATTTTAGCAAAATTGTAAATACGAGATCACATGATATCAGCTGTTTTCGTTGACATTTGATGGTGCTTTTAAAATCGCAGAAGTCATAAGAAAACATACAAATTGACCTAAATTGTGTGTGATTATGTGAAATAAACATCAATTATAGTGATTTTCATGATTTCAATGATCTATATGGGATACCTTACATGAGATGTAACCTGCAAAATTGACTTGGTCAGTACCTAATTTATTTTTTATCTCCATTTCTCTATGTTTGCATTGATAATTTTATAAGAAAAAGGTGTTCAATTAGAGGTTCTCTATAAGGTACACTAGTCGCCCGACACCTCAACTGCAGTTTAACCCTATGGGTGTATAAGAAAGCCTTTAAACTACACGAAAAACTTACTACTTGTTTTTAAGTTTCTATATTATGTTTTTTCACAAGCAATCAATCCATGTTTAGCAGTGTTAATAGAAACTTCAGATTTCTTGGTACAGAAGCATTTATGGTTTTTCTTAATGAATTTCCTGTGCAGTTTCCTATAATGAAAATGTGCCTTTATACTATCGTTGATATTTGTTAGTATACAGTTGTAATTATTATATTTTATTATTCAGGAGCGAAACTTGGCAACAGCAAATGGGCATGAAACCTGTGCTAGATGCCAGTACAACATGTAATAAGAAACTTTGCAGCCTACATTTTGACACAACATACTATGCACACCCTCATTCAGTACACCTCAACAGAAATGCAGTGCCGACACTCCATCCCATGAGGCCACCCATGGAGCTTAAGGCAGCCATATCATTGGAAGTCTCATTTGTTTTACGACAACAATAAATTAACCAATTTGGTGTTAGTTATTGCAGGTTTAATTTTTTTGTTTTGTTCTATAGCCATGTAATTAACATTATTTAGTTTTTAAGCCCTAATTGTCACTCTTTTAATTATATATTGATGAAAAGACGTCTACTAAATTTGTTAGGTATCTTATGTATCCATATTTTTATTTATGTCACCTTATTTTATGTTCATCATTTATGTAATACAAGATTTTGTAAATGGTGGTAGTAAACATGGGCTTAAGTCATTGTGTATCTATCGGGTTTAATTACCTACTTTGTAGTATTTTGAGTAGGTACTTGTACTTTTCAACAGCAATTCTATCTTATTGTTAAAACTATCTTTGTAGTAATATATATTGGACACTTGTGAAATATAGAAATAGTAATGCAATAAAACACCTTTTTCACAAAATATAGTTTAATAACTAGATGTCACATTTCGTGTGCACTGCACACATCGTCAGTAGTAACTGTTATTACTGACGATGTGTGCAGTGCACACAAAATGTGACATCTAGTTATTAAACTATTTTTTGTGAAAAAGGTGTTTTATTCTATTAATAAAAATATATTTGTTAGTCAAATATTCTACTTTTGGTAGATTATGCTATTGTTCGTTAATTTATTTTTGTACTGGTAATTTAACTAAAACACATGTTGGATGTTAGTTATAATTTTTCAATAGTAATCATAAATGTATACCTTTTCTACTTTGTAGTATTTTGAGTAGGTACTTGTGCTTTTTCAACAGAAATTCTATCTTAATGTTAAAAATATCTTTGTTAGTCGAATATTCTACTTTTGGTAGATTATGCTATTCTTCGTTACTTTATTTTTGTACTGGTAATTTAACTAAAACATACGTGTTAGATGTTAGTTATTAATATTCATAAATGTAGTTTGTACCTTTTCTACGTAGCAATATTAAAGTGTAATTATTTAAGTAATTCTTTTCTTTAAAACGTTATTGTGTGGTTACAGCATTGTCATTGAATATCGTACTGTATACTGTTTTCCTTAGAAATGATTCCTCATTACTACGAGAACTAGTAAATAGTATGCAATTTAATTACAGTGTTATAATCATGTATCGCGAGATCAAAAATTATATTGATGAAGGTTTGTCATGTAATGTAAAACGTCTGTCTTAAGTTATATCATTGTCATATTGTCCATATTTGTCATTATATTTTCTCTTATAATGACAAATATTAATGACAGTATGACACTTAATGATATAACTTAAGACAGATTTTTACATTCCATGGCAAACCTTTATCAATATATTTTTGATCTCGCGGTATTAAACCCTAATTTTTAATAAACTTAATTTTGAATTTCCCGCTACCAAATACATTTTGAATCGCCCGCTATTTGCTTAGTGTTATTGAAAACTGTAATTTTTTGATGCCAGCGCCTTCTATATCGGCCTTCACGCAATACAAACCGCGGATAAAAATTTTGGCTTGACTGCGCCATCTGATTCTAATCTGTGATCTAACGGTATATGGTTTGTTTACGCCATTTTTACCTACTCACCGTTTCCGTGTTAGTAAATTTTAAGTGAATATTAATAATGGCTGAATATGTTGATGAAATTAAAATAAATCGCGGAAGACTCTCGGCAAATATATTTTGTATCAAGGAAGAACAATGCCAAGAAGACAATTTTGTAGAGGATAAAGTGTGCGTCTCTGATACGACAATTACTATAGACAATCCTGAATTACAAAGCCCCATTTGGAATGGTAAAATAAAACAATATGAAGAGTCTACATGTTTGAAAAATATTACAACAGAACTGACAACTTTTGAAGTAACTGAAGTTAAAAGTGACAAAGTTAAAGTAGAAGGAGGGATCAATGCTGACGATATAATTGTATTCGATAATGGACTACTACGTAAGTAAATGCATATTAATAGCTGTTCATTGTCATTTTTGTTGTTGCAGTAATATAAAACAATAACAATAGGCTATGTCCAGTGAGAATAAATACAACTTCTTATTGTGACCATGTCTACGAACAATATTTTTTTTAATATCACTTTTTGCTTAATATTTATATGTAGGTAAAATGTTTTTCTGTTATACTACATATTTCGTAATATTGCTGATGATTGATTTTACATCAGCAATTAGTTAATGGAATGTTATGCAAACTCTTGTTGCTTCTGTATTACTGGCTACAGTTTCAAGGGCAAGAAACTTCTTATAGAAGCAACTCTATTAGAAGCTTCAGATTGTCTTGTTTGTAAGGAGTGATGGAACATCTGCAATATAAATATAAAATACACAGAGAAAAGTTAAAGGCGTTTAGTATTTATTCTGTTTATAGAAAAACAGAATTACAAACACCTACATATTTTTGCTTTCAAACTTGTTTTATTTCTCAAATACTAAGGTTTAACTTATTTCAATTGCCAATTAAATCTTTGACAATTACAATTACTTGAATATTTTAAGAGCTAACAGTATTAAATAATGTTTCATGATTCTGTACTTAAAGAATTACCAACTGATATGATTCTTAGTCTATGTATATTTGGCCAACAGACTGTGAACATTGTGAAGCATATTACGTAGACTATTGCATTAAATGTGGAATGCTTGTGCATATTTTACACAAATATGCTTTGAATAACGCAGATAGTGGAGAAGATATACCAAACGAGATTTTAGAAATTCAAGATTGTCTTGGGCAAACTGGAGTATATGCTTTGAGAATTATTCCTGCCGGTGTAAAATTTGGTCCTTTCACTGGAGTCAGTGCAACTGAATGTCCCTGGGAAATGAATGGTGGGAAGTTTGTTTTAGACAAAAATAAATGGAAGTCTTTGAATTGGATGCAGTATGTTAATCCTACGAAGAATACTTCTGAACAAAACTTGAGCGTCTTTCAATGTAAAGATAATATATATTATCAGAGCACTCGTCAAATTCGAGCCGGTGAAGAATTACTGGTGTATTTTGGTGAGCAATACGCATGCAGCCCGAATAAAATTGTCAGGATGGATTTTGTTACAATTACGAAAGACATTGTTAAGGATGTATTTGCCTGCTCATTTTGCTGCCTTGGATTCAGTTCAAAATTACATTTGGCCAAACATAAAACTATTTGCGCTAAGGATTCAGCTGAGACTTTTTCAATTGAAGGTATTGTAAATATTTCGTTTTGATGTTTCTGGAGTTGACTCTATAAACTTTTGCATTTTAAAAGATATTATTTTAAAATTCTTTTATTAACTGTTGTTTCTCTTTTGAAGATACTTGTTCAAACGAATACAATTGACGTAGTTGAAGAATATTTGCAGAAAGTAATTGCTTACGGTTTTGTATTAAGTTATCCAATGTCCTTAAAACTTATTATACCTGTGCCACTTTACCAGTTCCATACACGCATGGGGGGTTAAATTAAAGATTAATGATTAACACCCTTATATAAAAGATGAGAATAAATACTTACATACCTAGCTGCTCTTATTTGGTAAAATTGAAAGGAAATATATAAATTAATGTGGTTACACTCAAACACATAAAATTCTACAACTCTCATGAATTATTAAAAGTTATAGTATACAAACATCAATAATTAATAAGAGAAACTTTCGGTTAGGAAAAATATTTAATCCAACAGCTGCTGCACATCTTTTTCTTTTCCTGGTTATATGTTGACCATAAATTGTTCAATTTTTTATAAAAATCATTTTGTGCTTCAGTAATATGATATTTCATGATTTTTGCATTTTACAAACACTACATCATTGTCTGCTTTGCATGTAATTTAATAGATATATTTTTCATGCAATTCCAGAACTTACGCAGTGCCCGTTTTGCGAAATCCACTTGGACCCAAAGGAATATTTTGAATACCACATGAGCTTCTGCTGCAAGAGGAATGCCAGGTATGATTGCCTAATATATAACTATTATACACCGGACGTGCCAGGTTTAAATTACGACGGAGCAAAGAAATAATTAAACAACACGCAGTTACTGACTATTTTGACTATTAATTACGTACTTCGTAATGTTTGTAATAGTTCCCGTTTAATACCGTTTCATTGAATCTACTTATCCCAATTATCTAGACGTAAGTGTCCATTGGATTTTGTTAAGTTTGAATAACATACCCATACATTTTTAGTTATCATTTATTTAGATCTAGAACATTGTTTATGTTACTTTTTCACATATGGTACGGTATAATCCGTGCGTTCAGAGAGTTACGGCGCCGCTAGCGCTGAGCTGTGCTAGGTCGAGCGGTGTCCTGAACGCGACTGCTGAGTAGAGAGAGATGAGCGATATATCCAGTAGCAGTTATTAATCACTGTTATTCTACAGTAGCAGTGATCACAACTAATATCGCTGTAGAAGTATCAGTGAAAGAAATAACGTTTGAATATCGACCGTACAATTCAACGGCGAGAGCGGGTACGTGCAGACTGATATTCGGCTCTGATCGTAACGCTTCAGCACACTTCGGTAGCAGTGAATTATAACTCCGATCACCGTCAACTTGATCGTTACGCATTATCGAACGCATTTCACCCAAAAATCGATACGGTCGAAAATTCGTATTCACTACTTGTTCGATCGTTATGGAATCGTTGGAAAGTCGTTATAAAGTTGTATTCCATTACGACTAGTAAATAGCTGTCGTTATGCTGTGCTAAAAACTTGTGTATGAATGAATATTGTAGTAAAATATATTTTACTTTGATTTTAATTTTAATTAGACGAAATAAGGATGGATCAACATGTTTTATTATTGGTATTGGCGAATATTGATGAATTTTAAAATAAATTTAAAGATTTTTTTGTTAAAGTAATATGTTTTTAGGAACAATTATATAAAAAATAGGTATTTAAGAGATACAAGTAATCCCTTCCAATTATCTGAAAATAATTTTATTAATTTTTTAAATTAAATAAACAATTGGCGGACAATTTAGTTAATATACTGTCATCTCATTTGAATATTTCATAAAGAATTCCTATCTGCTATACCAAATGTTTCAAAAATATTAACGACCATAAACCACATCACCACCAGGAACTCTGTGGAAAGATACATAGGATTATTGAAAATGAGGTGCCTCTACGTCAACAAACACTACACTATAATTCTGCAACTCTGGCAGAAATATTTATTCATGTGCTGCTCTACACAGTATGGCAGTCAAGGGTAATATACCCGACCCTGCAAATGAAAATATTGACATTCCATATTATGGAGACGATAATTGGCTTCATGAAAAGAGAAGAGTTACAGAGCAGTATTTTCAAAATAACTTTAGATAAATTAAGGGAAAATTACATAGTTACCTCGTTAAATTTGTTTCAATTTCATCTAATTAGTGAATTCATTAAATTATGCATTAAAATTTAAGTAATATGATATACGGGTATAAAATTAAAAATAAAATTGCAGGGGAAATATTTTTATTTATATAGTATAACAATAATGAAAGTAAAATATGATCAGCATTCATTTTAATCTGTATCACTTTCTGGATCAGACATATTTGCTGAGTAATTTTCATTTTTGTCACTTTGTATTTTAAAATCTGTTATTTATATAATTTTCTTCAATTTTAGCCGTTGTAAAATTCTGAAGTGCAGCTTATTTAAAACATCCAACTGTTTTTCTTGTGATGCCTTGTATTCATCAAGGCACTATTTAATGACATCTTCAACATATTCTTCCTGTAACAAATATGACAATATCAGTAGAAGTTACAATTACAGTTAGAATACTTAAAATTAATTTTATCAGAATAAATTTAAATACACTTTGAACTATTTTCTATGCATAGTAATTAATTAATTTTAAATACCTTGGAGATTTTATGCCTTCTGGTGTTTCTTCCAAAAAAGTGGATGTAGGGACCACCGGTTTGTTGTTTCTATATATTACCCAGCCTTGTCTTATTGTAGTACTGGATTTCCAATCTTTAAATGTCTACAAAAAAAAGATATATAAAAACATACCTATATCTAGCCATTTATATGAATAGCATTTTAATAAAATATCTTACATAACTCTAATGTAAAAAATATTAATAATCAATTTCATTCAATAACATTACTTATTTTTAGAAAGAAGTTCGTCATTTTAATAACATTTATTAATTTCAAATGGCAGTATCAGGAAAGCATAAGACATTTTATGAAATGCTAATAGTTTAGGGATAAGAAATTTATAATAATTTATAAATATAATGAATACAAACTCTCGTCCACTGGTATTTTGTTTTTTGTGGGCCATCCCCACGTCCATTTAAAATACCTTGTAATTCATCCCAGGCATTTTGATCATCTGGTATATTTTTATTCGTTCTTAATGAACGTTTACTTCTCATAAAATCTAATTAATTGGGTTTGCTGTTGGACAATAACTTTACCACCTCATTTTTTATTATCCTTTAACTCCTTTAAGAAGTAAATTTGAAAATAACGTACCGTCAAGGAATCTAACCATAAACTTTAAATATCAAAATTTGTTTTACGATGATACAATATACTATACAAAGATATACGCTTTGTGCAGAATTTACAAGATGTATATTTTTACAATCCCGGCAAAGAACATTTTGCTATAAAACATCTGTTAAAAATAGTACGCCCTTATGAATAGTTTTACGTATATAACCTACAATCCCGGCAATTTTTTACTGACATCGCTTAAACAGCTGATACATTGGCAATATGAAGATGGTAACATGTGTACAGTCCCTGGTGAAAACATTGAAGCTTCGTTCTGTGACCGATATCCACCGAACTCATAACGATGTTACTTACTAAATACGCTTTCCAGCGAAAATCGTTACGGACGGGATAACGACAACTTGCTTTACGATAATCGTTCGCATAACGGTCAAGTTACACAATAGGGGTGTGACACCCCTATTCTGTAACTTGATCGTTACGCATTATCAAACGCATTTCATCCAAAAATCGATACGGTCGAAAATTCGTATTCTCTACTTGTTCGATCGTTGGAAAGTCGTTATGAAGTTGTATTTCATTACCACCAGAAACAGCTGTCGTTATGCAGTGCTAAATTTTTGTGTGTGTATTGAATATTGTAATAAAATATATTTTACTTTTAATTAGACGAAATAAGTATGGACTAACATGTTTTATTATTGGTATTGATGAATTTCAAAATAGGTAAATTTAAAGGGGCTTTTTTTTTTGTAAAAGTAGGTAATATGTATTTAGAAACATAGAAAATAGGTATTTTAAGAGATACAAGTAATCCCTTTCAATTACCTGAAAATAATTTTATTAATTTGATTAGATTAAATAAATAATTGGCGGACAATTTAGTTAATATACTATCACCTCATCGCAATATTACACAAAGAATATCTGCTGTACCAAATGTTTTAAAAATATTAACCATATAAGTGAAACCATATCACCTCCAGGGACTCTGTGGAGAGATACATCGGATTATTCAAAATGGGGTTTCGGTGTCTCTTACATCACCGAACGCTTCACAATAATTCTGTAACCTCTGGCAGAATTATTTATTTATGTGCTGTTCTACACAATGGCAGTCGAGGGTAATATACCCGAGCCTGACCATGCAAATGAAAATATTGACATAGATAACATTCCATATCATGGAGACATTAATCATGAAGGGAGAAGAGTTAAGGATCAGTATATTCAAAATAACTTTAGACAAATTAAGGGAAAATTACATAGTTACCTCGTTCAATTTGTTCCAATTTCATCTAAGTAATGAATTCATTACATTCTGCATTAAAATTTAAGTAATGTGATATAAGGGTATAAAATTAAAAAGAAAATTGCAGTAGAAATATTTTTATTTCTATAATTATATAGTAGAAAAAATAATGAAAGTAAAATATGGTCAGCATTAATTTTAATCTGTATCACCGTATCACTTTTTGGATCAGACATATTTGCTGCGTAATTTTCATTTTATGTCATTTTGTATTTTAAAATCTGTTATTTATATAATTTTCTTCAATTTTAGCCATTGTAAAATTCTGAAGTACTTTTGTGGAGTTCTTTAAACTGTCAACCAGTTTATTTAAAACATCCAACTGTTTTTCTTTTGATGCCTGATATTCATCAAGTGGACTATTTAATGTCCTCAACAATTCTTCCTGTAACAAATATGAGAATATCAGTAGAAGTTACAATTACAGTTGGATTACGTAAACTTAATTTTATTAGAATAAATTTAAATACACTTTGAAGAAATTTGTGAACTACTTTTTATGAATATTAATTTCTAAATTTTAAATACCTTGGAGATTTTATGTCTTCTGGTGTTTCTTCCAAAAAAGTGGATGTAGATAGAATACTACCGGTTTGTTGTTGCTATATATAATCCAACCTTGCCTTTTTTTAGTACTGCAAATGTCTACAAAAAAAGATATATAAAGCATACCTATATAGCCAATTATTTGTTTAGCATTTTAATAAAATATTTTACGTAACTCTAATGCAGTGGCGGCTGCTGCAGGGAGGGCAACGGGGCACTGCCCCCCCCCTGTAACAAATTTCTTTTAACAGATAAATTAATTATAAATACCTAATTTGTATGTAATTTTTCTGATTTGTTTGTTAACAAATAATGTGTTTTCGGAAGTAACAGTCCGTCTTTTCAGCGCGTTTAAAAATCGCAGTCTGACGTAGGCGCCGGGGCATCTCGCGCGACTGCCCCGTCTGTATTAGAAATCGAGCGATGAAACTGGCGCGGGTAGCGCGCGTATATATGTAGGCGGCGGGGCACTACTCTATGGTGCCGAGTCCGGGTGGCGGTCCAGTATGTAATATACAGCGGTGAGTCTATGTTGTAATTTCTATCGGTGCAAATGCAACTATGAATTGCGTTAGTAACATTAAGACAGAATTAAAAAATCTAGGTCTCCCTAGACCCGATTTATTGATTAAACTAGAAGATCACAATTTGAAAACTAATAAAACCGTGACGAGAAAATTCAACCGAAGCTCTTACAGTTTATCAGACTGGTTGTGTGGGTGTAATGTGCAAAATGCTTCTTTCTATTTCGGTGCTATAAAGTTCACTTTACGACATTCGTGTTGGTTGCAAAAGTATTTCTTTATCGCACGTTAATTTTGTTGTTTTGACGTTGGTAACAAAAAAAAATGGAACCAAATTATATTTGAATGTCAAAATGTAAGCTTTTAATGTAACAAACATGTGCAATAGAAGTTGTACAAAGAATAAAAAGCACACATGCTAACATTTTATTTACTAATTAACAATATAAATTGTTAAGCAGAGTTGGATGATAAGTTTTCTGATGCTACTATTGTAATTTACTTCCAAGGTTGAATAGTACAACTGTTTTAAAAGTTTGTTTTTGATAATATGTCGAGACTATGTTGGCGAAAGATTTTGTAAATTGTCTTCTGCTATTTTGCGAATCTCTGGGGGCGTGCAAAATAGAAAAAATCAAGTGAACGGTGTTTTTCTACTTTGAAGAGAATAAAAACATTTTCTAGAAATACCATGCGGGAAAGCTGACTTTGTTCCTTAGCAATGTGTTCCATTGAAAAACAATTACTGACATCAACACCAAACCTCAATGAATGAGTTATTAATCATTTTGCTGATCGAAAGGAACGGCGGATGGATTATATTTTGAAACAAGTTAATTAAATAGCATATTGAGTTTATTTTTTGTCTGTACTTAATTTTTGATATTAAACACTCAGACCCCCGGTGCCCTCCCGTCCCAAAAAATCACGGGCCGCCACTGCTCTAATGTAAAAAATATCACGTTTATTAATCAATTTCATTCAATAACATTACTTATTTTTAGGAAGAAGACCGCCATTTTAATAACATTTATTAATTTCAAATGGCAGTATCAGAAAAGCATAGGGTATTTTATAAAATACTAATAGTTTACGGATAAGAAATTTATAATAATTTATAAATATAATGAATACAAACCCTCTTCCACTGGTCTTTTGTTTATTGTGGGGCATCTCCACACGCATTTAAAATACCTGTTATTTCATCCCAAGCATTTTGATCATCTGGTATATTTTTATTCGTTCTTCATGAACGTCAACTTCTCATAAAATCTAAATAAATGGTCTGCTGTTGGGCAGTAACTTTACCACTTCTTTTCCTCTTAGCCATTTTAATCGCAGTTGAAAAAACACTTGCTTAACACTCAAAACTCCTTGAACAAGTAAATTTGAAAATAACGTACCATCAAGGAATCTAACCATAATCATAAACTCATCCGTAAACTTTAAATATCAAAATTTATTTTACAATGTACTATATACTATACATATATGCTTTGTGTAGAATTTACAAGAGGTATATTTTTACAATCCCGGCAAAGAACATTTTACCGTAAAACATCTGTTAAAAATAGTACGTGCCTATGAATATGAATAGTTTTACGTATATAACCTACAATCCCGGCAATTTTTTACTCATATCGCTTAAACAGCTGATACATTGGCAATATGAAGATGGTAACATGTGTACAGTCCCTGGTGAAAAGATTGAAGCTTCGTTCTGTGACCGACATCGACCGAACTCATAACGATATTACTTACTGAATACCCTTTCCAGCGAAAATCGTTACCGACAGGATAACGACAACTTGCTTTACGATAATCGTTCGCATAACGATCAAGTTACAGAATAGGGGTGTAACATTCGGCAGTCGGATCGTAACGACTCGGCACACTTCGGTAGCAGTGAATTATAACCGTGATCACCGTCAATAACAATCACGCTTAAAAATATGTAATATATCTTAACAGTGATCACCGTTAATATCAGAAGCGGTGAAAAATATCTACTTGATTTTAAATCAGGCAGATATTTTTAAGCGTTACTGTTATTGACGGTGATCGCTGTTAGTCTATCAAGTAGATATTTTAAGGAGTGACTGATATTAACGGTGATCGTAGTTAAGATATTAATCGCGCTTAAAATATTTACATGATATTAACATTTTAATATATCGGCTCCTCTTAAAATATGTCTGGCATTATAGGAAGGTTGATATTATGAAATAAACTAAGAAATAGTTAAATATTAAATATTGAGTAAAACATGTCAAAATAAATATTATATTATTTGCTCATGCTTTCAATATATTTTATAATATTTAAGTCTTTGGAAAAAGTTATTATTTAACCAGTTCTTAATTGTATACGCATAATTTAAATACCTTCCAATATAGAATATTAAATAAAAATTTTACTCAAGCTATTTTACTATTTTCAGAATTAAATAAGTTGAATAATTTATTGTAGTTGGTTTTATTGAAATTATCTAAGCCAAACTCAATATATTGGTTTTAAAACAATATAAAGTGCATTTCCTGTCAGTGTTTCTATATAAATTCATACTTATTATTTACTAAGTTCCTATTATATATCTGTTATAATCTCTTGGAAAATTTAGTAACAAAAATTAGCTTTTTTTTTATATATATTGTGCAGGTGCCTAGAATAATTAGGTAGAACTATCTAGCACCATGGATAATAATTCGGCAGTTGATTGCTAGCATTTCCGTAGCAGTTACCTACTACGTATAATATCAAATATCAATCAAGTTTAAA
Organism: Amphimallon solstitiale; assembly: GCA_963170755.1. Lineage (NCBI taxonomy): Eukaryota > Metazoa > Arthropoda > Insecta > Coleoptera > Scarabaeidae > Amphimallon > Amphimallon solstitiale. The sequence goes on from OY720685.1 coordinate 28,478,350, forward strand.
ATATCGCTGTGTCAGTTAGCGATTAATTTGGTGCAATTTGAATTTACCAACCTGAGTTGTATATTATTACTGACATTCAGTTGTCACAAAATATTAAGACATTGAATATTACTATTTAGTTTAATATGTCAATGGCAAAACATTAAGACTATCTATTGAATAAAGCATTTCAGAAATATGCAAGTAGTACAGTTGGTATGAAGCACCTAGTATATTATTTATACTTTCGTATTTCATGTATTGAATTTAGCAATAACTTAAATCTAATTTTATAATTTTTTAATTTGACTTATGACAGGTTTTTTAATGTTGATATGCGTATAGGAATTTTTAGTATTTTTTTTTACATGCACACATATTGCTTATATCTGAAACCCATCCAAATAATTTCTCGGGTAAGACATTGTCATTTAAAATTTATAAGACGGGTGCACACCAATTATACAAAACAATTTAATTGTCAAACAAAATGTTTGAAGTAGGGCGGCGTCCATTAAAATATATGGGAATGTTTGAAGGAGATGCACACCAATCAAAATGTTTGACAAATATTTTAAACACATTTCTGGCAAATTCTTAATTAAAATGGTATTAATAAATTTAATTAATATTAATTATAAAGGCAAAGTTATGGTTTTAGATATATTTTGTATAATTGGTGTGCGTGCAGCCTAAGAGAGAACAGTCCTTATAAATAAGGTTGAAGGTGGTTTTTAATTTCATATGCATATAGGAATTATTACTATATTTTTAATATGCATGCATATTGCCGATATCTAGATATGGATGTAAGTCTTGATCATAATCACCTTTAATTTTCACTGATATTTTAAAATCACTGTTACTGTGATCACAGCTATTAAAAAATCACTGCTAAGCTCATACCTACTGCTGAGTGCCGGCGCTGGAGCTAGCGGTCGCCATCTTGAATATTCAAATATGAATTTAAAAATTCAAACCGGCCGATTAATAAAAACATTAATTTATTAATTGTAGTAGTAGATATCATTTTTACGGTTGCTGTTGTACTTGTTGTATTTAATGTTATGCGAAATTTATAGGTAAATTTATCATACAAAATAGATATTGATAAGTACTATTATATTCGGTTTACATATAAAGTGAATATCTTTTTTCTACTTGAAATAGATTATTTATTTCTAATAAATAAACAACTGTTAGTGAATCCTAAGTAGTATATGAAAATAAATTTCGCTCGATGACTTAGCGACGGTAAAAGAAAACGGTTAAAATTCATATTTGAATCTTGTGATTAATACGATCAATAGAAACCACAATTATGTTGTACAATAGATCTTAAATATGTTTATATATTGAAATGTATTTTGAAATAGATATAACTAACAAGTAATGTCAAACAGCACAATTCCTTCTAATAAACAGCATAATTTCTTCTAATTTGGCACTAAATTTAATCAAAAATATTACTAGCTGCTGCTGAAACTAGGGAGCTATATATATAATAATGCTGGTTTATAGGCCTTATCGTCTTCTTATATTTTCGTGTTCTAAAAAACATTAGTACTGCCTTCTGTAAACGTTTGTCGTATGTATAAGTATAGATAGCTACGCAGTCTATTAGGTAATGTAACTTAAGAGTTTTACACAAGATCTGCTATCAGATTCCAATACGTTAAATGTTGAAATAATATTGCTTTGTCAACTACAACAATAAAATAAACATACAATGTTATCAGTTTATGTCAAATTTATTTATCAGTTGTATACTCTGCGATTATACACTTATTACAAAGTAACATTCAGAAACTACATCAATTAAATTAAAATTGAAATGAACGACTATTCACAGTGCTGATAAATATTCCAACCAAAACTTCTAATATAATATTGTTAATTTTCCATCATCTTCAACAAAAACTTCCAAATAATCCAATAAATTTTCTAACAGACAGCAGATTTCAATAAGTTTAATATTGGAAGAATATTGTTTTTACAACTACAGTAATAAACTAAATACACAAAGTTATTTCTTTGTATTAAATTTATATATCAGTTATATATTCTGTGGTTATACTCTTACTGCAACATAATAGCATTCAGAAAATTCATCAACTAATTAAAATTTAAATGAATACTGAATTTCCAAATAATCCATTTAATAATCCGCTGTAAAATGTAGTGTTAAATATTTAGATACACTATATATTGTAGTAAATAATTTACCATCACCTCGGTCTCAATTATAACATTATTTTTAATTTGGATTTTAAAAGTGCATATGTCACGTCTTCATACTTCAAACAATAATAATAATAATGAAATTAAATGAAAATAAACTTCAGAACGCCATATCGCTGCTGTCAGGATTCTTCGATAGTAGTAAAAGTACGCATGCGCAAACCACAACTTTAAAATTTTTACTGTGACCCGTTCAATGACTTCTGGCGCTAGCCACAAGCTCTAGCGGTATTCGCTTCCAGCGCCGTAACACCCTGAACGCACGGAATGGCGAGTTGGATTAGGGGTCATACTGAATGTATGTCCATTGTCAGTGATTCCGATATTTATTGCAAAGATCTGTAAAATATCGTCACAAAATGCCCAAAAAGTGCACGTACAACGTCACTTAGCATCACTAAAAAATACACAGACATTGACGAGAATTTGCACAAAATGCTTCATTCCAACCACAGGCACAGGGAAAAATACTTTTATTTGTTAGTGACAGTGCCGCATATATGTTAAGAACAGGCAGACTATTAAAGGAAACATTTCCTTATATGCTGCATATTACTTGTGTAGCACATGCTCTCCAGAGAATCTGTGAATAGATCAGAGACAGGTATCCGGAAGTTGATAGACTTGTATCCGCTTTTAAAAAAGTTTTCAGAAAAGCACCATCGAGAGTAGCTCTTTACAGGAAAAGACTTCCATCTTTGGCACTGCCTCTCTCGTCAGCATTAACTAGATGGGAAGCATGGTTGGAAGCTGCTAGTTTTTATGCAGAGGATTTCGATAGTTTACAAAATTTCGTTACATGTTTACATGACGATGGTCGAAGTATTTCTGAATGCAAGGAACCAACACAAATCCCAAATTTAAAAAATCCGTTGTTATTCCTTCACGAACACTTTGGAAATTTGCCTAAACTAATCACATATCTTGAAAATCGAAATCTCAAATTAAAAGATGAATTAACCACATTAGATGTGGCTATTAATAATTTCAAAAGTATTCCAAGTGATTTCGGATGTGGCCTTCGGAAAAAATTAGACGCAGTTTTTAATAGAAATCCAGATTTAATAACATTGCGGCAATTGTGTATGGGGACAATGATAGAAAATCTAAATGTCAAATACGCTGAAATAAAAGAATATTTCCAGTACGCACCTATAACCAGTTGCGATGTGGAAGGGACGTTTTCTATCTACATGGATGTACTTCATTCAAAGAGAACAAATCTTACAGAAGAGAACCTTGAGAAAGTATTGCTAGTAAATATTAATACTCTTTTACTCGACTTGAACTACAAAATGAACAAATAATAAGGTATTTTGTATTTTATAAATCACCAGCCACTTGTTATCCAATTATATAAATAAAATTAAAACCTCTTTAAAAATGCAACAATTCAATAGTGCGCCCATGGGCGATGAGTCATCAACCTTTCGTGTCCGGCCTGTTATAATTATGCATGAAAAATGTGAGGCAAAAATAACTCTTCTTGCCAAAACAGTTGATTATTTCCTCTTGTCTTAAGTGCAGTTATAAGTACATTATTTTTAAACTAATTATGAATAAACAAATTTAAAAATGTTTTATTTTGCATTATTATTGAGTCAAAAAGCATTCTATTGTTTAATTTACAGCTGAAAGGAATTAAAACTTGTGGCTTACTGGCTCTTAAAAATTAAAATTTAATTTCTGGGGAATAGACAAAATTGTCACTTAACACATGTGTGCGCTAAGCCATCAATATGTTCATATAAAGTTGAGGAATTTTGACATGTCCACCACAGAATCCCCAGATCTCATATGATATGAGATAATATGCCGAAATTGGGTATTTAAAGACGAGATTGACCGGTTATTGGAATTTATGCCATGATACATCCATAATTGTGAAAATAACTTGGAAGGATGAACACACTATTTATAAGATAGTGAAGTGTTTTTTAATTTGTATTTTGCTAAATACATATTGTAATTTCTGTCAGTAAATTGTATTGTAATCAAGCACATATAAAATGTATTTTATATTAAAATTTACAATAAAACCTATTTTGGTTTAAAATAACTTGTAGGTGGTACAGTATAAAGATAATATTCATTTTGGGTTTTGCCAAGACAGTGTGTGATAGGTTCCTTTTGGACTTATCCCAACACTGTAGAAGTAAATTGTGCAGTGTTATGAATGGCAAGGTAGGTAGGCACGGCTTCAAACAATATTCCTTTTTTTATGATATTGTTACATTCTATAATTTTTTTTTGTCATTCTATAAATTTGTATGTATCTGTCAATTCATATAAATATTTATATTTTACAATAACATATTTTTTTGTTTTAATTTCAAGAAAGTATATTCAAAATAGATTTCTGAACATAAATAAAATAAAATTTAATTTTTTACGTCGTAAATAGAAATTGAACTTTGCTCATTGATTTAATTACTGAATCAAATACAACATCTACATACTTTTTTTACAAGAAATAATATAAATTATATGCAAAGCCTCATTTCTACTCATTTAGTTTATGAGACATAAACAATATGAAAAATGGATTGATTACGAATGTGGTATTATATACACTAAAGAAATTCTAGTGTAACGAAAGTAATTTTTTGTTTATATTCTTTCCAAACATATGGGCATAAATAATGCTTTAACACATTTTTAATTTCATGAATACCCACCCATTCATAAAAATAAAAATGTGTTGAAAGCATTGTTTATGCCTATATGTTATATAATATAATATAGAATATAAACAAAAAAATAGTCTCTGGAATGGTTAACCCTAACTATTCTAAGTAAGAAAAGTAAGAAAAAAAAACAGACTATTATTCAAGCGCAAAATTGTAATGCTGATTAATTCCATCATTTTATTAAAATAATCAAATGTTTGATTTTGTCTTCATGGGCTTTCTTTATTCTCCATCGTATTTTCTGTGTAAATCTACAAATTCACCGGTGAACTAAACTTGCACAAAGCTGAATTCAATAAAAAACAACTTTACGTATGCTTTCAGTAATATCGAAGTTATAGTTGTCAGTTTAAATCAGAGGTTATACTTATGTTTTCTGTTTATCTGTCATTTGGTAACTTTCAAAATAGACATTTTGATTTAACGCATGCGCAGAACAGACAATGTGACCAATTGCATATCTCAGTTGGGACGAAAAATTACACATTATCAAAATACAGCGCACGCAATATAGTAGTAGTATTATATACAGGGTGAGTCATTAGTAGCCGCCTCTTCGATTGCTCGTTTGTGTTTTAAATAAAAGAAAAACAATTAGTGGAAGATCCATGGTTGCTTGTGGCGCATATTGTAAAAATACTTTAAGCTCTGGCGCACTTCCGGTTTCACCGAAAATGCACGGTACTTAATTTTTTAAAACGACACCCTATATATTTTTGGATTTTCGTGTACTGCTTTAAATTGTCTGTTCAACTGTTTTTTCTTTTTCAAAATTGAGACAATAGTTTTTGAGTTATTAATTTTTTTTTTGAAATTTTTGAGAAAAACACGTGTTCAGAGAATATCATTTCACATTGTTTTTAAAAGTAAAAACATTAACTTTGGTGGTGCTCGTAGCCAAGAAAATTCTGCATCTGGAAAAGTTGCACTCGACCTCAAAAAAACTTAGGCTTTTTTCAAAGCCTACCTCCTGAAATTTTCACGTACCAAAAGCTTCCTTTTTTTTAATGAAACACCCAGTATTTTATTGAAGCATTTTGTTCCCTATTTTATTCTATTTCATTTTTGTTAACAATGTCCTATACCTATCTTTTGTAATTTTGGGATAATTACTATAGGAGCAATCAGCGGTCAAATAAAGAACTACAAGCGCTGTTCAATGCACCCAAATATTCGTCCAATAAAGGCTGGAATGCGGCTGACTGTCTGAGTCAACTGTTAAAGAAAGTCGGTATACATTTATGTCAAACTTATAAAAGCATCGCTATTAGTTATCATCCAAATGAATTATTCTTATGAAGAGTTAATAGATATGATTGATGTTTTGGGTAAATCTGAAAGAAGCTCTTTGCTAGCATCCAGACTTTATGCACAGCGATCCCTGGTAGATGTCAATCGAAGCCAGAAACCTTCGAAAGTATATAGGGATAGTTTGTGGTACTTGCGAGTGTAGTCGAACATCCCCATACTAGTACTACGAAAATTAGTCGTCAGTTAGATGTAAGTCAAATTTGAGAATCCAGAATAATTAGGAAATAAGAAATTCACCCCTAGCATATTCATACACAGGGTTTGATGACAGAAATGTTCAGAATCGCTTACATTTTTGTCAATTGGCAGCAGATAAATTATCCTGGCTTTCTCAATTTTTTATTGTTTACCAACGAAGCCACCTTCTATTAAAGTGAATACGTTCATCGTCACAATTTCCGTTATTATAACACATAAAAGCCCCCACTTTATCACACCTGTAAACTATCAAAATCGTTGGTCATTAAAACTGTGGGGAGGAATAGTGGGTAGTTACATAATTGGACCTTATTTCTTTGATGAAAATTTTAATGGAGGAGAGTATCTTCGCTATCTACGGACGGATTTTCAAAACTTTTTGAAGACATCTTCAAATATGTCAGTAAACATAACCTTTATTTTATTTCGATGTTAACCAACAGCGTCAAAAATGAAATACTGCAACTGGACATTGCCGGAATTAAAAAAATTAAATGCGATGCTCTTCATTCTGTAAAATTATTACTTTTGGGATAGTTGGATTTAACATTTACATTGTTTGACAGTTGACTCGGGCGTCATTCCTGCCTTCCATTGGTTGAACGAATATTATGGTGCATAGAACAACAGCGTTCTTAGTTCTTTAATTGACTGCTAATTGCTCTTATAGTAATTATCACAGAAATTACAAAAGGCAGGTATAGGACATTGTTAACAAAAATGAAAGAGAATATGAGGGACACTATTTATGTATAGAGAATAGAAAGAATAAACAAATGAATTTGATGAAAAACATTTTTCAAAATAATCGCCTTTAAGATCTATACACTTTTGCATGCGATTGAACCACCCTTCAAAGCACTTTCTCCAGTCAGAAGATGGTAGCTCTAAAACATGCGTTTTGAAGGCCTCAACCGCTTCTTCGGGCGATGAAAATCGTTGTCCACGCAGTTTATCTTTAATTACTGGAAACAAGAAGAAGTCATTGGGTGCCAAGTCGGGGCTGAGAGGGTGATGTCCCATCAATTCGATCTTTTGTGTGTCCAAATACTCGTTTGTTGCATGTGATGTGTGTGAGCTCGCATTGTCATGATGCAAAATGATTCGTCGTTTTGGATTGGTTTCTCTCAATTTACCGAAAACAAATGGTCGTATACCACGCTGAATTAACGGTCTTTTGATTTTCGAGAACCACAGTTGCCACAGGACCAGTTTTCGTGAAGAAAAACGCCACCATTTGCTTCCTAACGCTGCGAGAACGAACAACTTTTGTTGGCTTTGCTTCACATTGAACACCCAAACTGCCGACTGGCCTTTTCTTTCTGGCTCATAAGAATAAATCCACGACTCGTCACCTGTGACGATGTTGTATACCGCTTTGGATGCACTACAGTTGTATTTTGAAATCATTTTACGGCACCAATCGACACGAGCATTTTTTTGAGCATCTTTCAACAAATGTGGAATCCAACGCGCACACAGCTTCCGAACACACACATGTTCGTGCAAAATCTTATGTATGCTGGTCATACTAATGCTTAAATATCTCACGATTTCTTGATATGTCACATGACGATCTTCTTCAATTACTTTTCGCACAGCATCGATATTTTCCGGCACAACGCCGATTTTGGACGACCTTCTTTAACTTCGTCCGTGAGCGAACTACGTCCACGTTTGAATTCAATGTACCAGCGATATACAGTGGGTGTGGATGGCGCTTCATCACCAAAAGTTGAATTCAGTTGATTGATGAATTGTTCTTGAGTTAGACCACGTCGAATGTCATAATAAATCATAGCTCGAAAATTGTCGCGAGTTAATTCCATACTTTGGCTGAGATGACATTTTAAACACTGCAAAAAACACAAATATTGCTCGCACGTCAAAACTTTCTGACTACCTATAACGTCAAAAATGTCAAACTTTACGATGACAATTTCAAATTTCACCTGGCAATACCAGTGTTGCCAATTCTCAATACATAAATAGTGTCCCTCGTAAAAAAGGAGCAAAATGCCTCAATAAAATACTAGGTGTTCCATTAAAAAAAAATAAGTTTTTGGTATGTGAAAATTTCAGGAAGTAGGCTTTGAAAAAACTAAAGTTTTTTGAGGTATTGTCGAGTGCATCTTTACCAAATGATGCAGATTTTTCTTGGCTACGAGCACCATCAAAGTTAAAATGTTTTTACTTTTAAAAAAACGTGAAAATATTTTCAAAAAAAATTAATAATTGAAAAACTATTGGCTCCATTTTGAAAAAAGTAAAAACAGTTAAGCACACAATTTAAAGCAGTACAAGAAAATCCGAAAATATATAGGGTGTCATTTAAAAAAATTAAGTTCCGTGCATTTCCGGTGAAACCGGAAATGCTTTTTCGCTTAAAGTATTTTTACAATATGCGCCACAAGCAACCATGGATCTTCCACTAATTGTTTTTTCTGTTATTTAAAACAAAAGAGATATCAAAGAAGCGGCTACTAATGACTCACCCTGTATATGTGAAATCCCCTGATACCGAAAAAGTGGTTTTTAAAAAAGTCTCTCACTCTGTTCGAGTCTTTCTAATAGAGAAATGACTGCCTCTTTTGTTAGTCTGAATCTATCAAAAAATTCATTGTCATTGAATTTATTCAAACCGTTCTCCCTATTTCTATAAACTTTACGTCGTCTTGCGACTACATCAACCTCATCCTGATGAGGAACCAGAACTCGTTTGCAATATACAGGGTTGCGATTATGTATGGATACAGCTAAATATTTCGAAAACGGTTAATTGAAGCTGGCTGAAATTTGGCACTCTGTTAGAAGGATTTAGACTACATTCAAATGTAACATTTTTGAAAAGGGTGCTCTTTTTTTCTATTCAGCGATATAACACATGCCTGCCTTAATTTTCATAAAAACCGTTTTTTTTTGTTTTTACGAATTCGAATTTGAAGAAAAGTAAAACTAAGTTAGCTTTTCAAGTGATGTTTTTAATCTGTCATCAACGTCATCTGTCGTTAACAACCTCCTTTCGACCAAAAATAATAAAAATAACGCATTTTATTAAAATTGAACTCATACATTTTAAGAATATTGAAAAAAAAATTGAAAATGTATAAATATTTTATATTATAAAATATACTCAAAATACTGTCCTTTAAATTCTTGACAGTAATGAATTCGATGCAGAAAATTCTGCAAGGTGTCAATCAAAGTATGAGGAGAAATCATGGCAATCTCATTTCCTATTCGTTCTTGCAAATCGGCGATATTTAATGGTCTGTTTAAATAAATTCGATTTTTTAAATGACCCCACAAGAAAAAATCAAGTGGGGTCAAATCAGGTGACCTAGCTGGCCATTCAATTGTTCTCCTCCGTCCTATCCATCTATCAGGAAAGGTTTGGTTTAAATACTGACGTACTACACGACCAAAATGGGGCGGTCCTCCCTCTTGTTGAAACCATATGGTGTCTGCTGGTATATTTCGGTTATTGTAGTTTGGGAAGATTTCTCTGAGCCGGGGAACAATGTTTTGTTGTAAAAGTTGTAAGTATCTTTGAGATGTTATATTACCATTAATTAAAAAAAGACCAATAATTCCACACCAAACATTAATTTTTTGGGGATACTGCGTATGAACTTGGTCCATCCAGTGCGGATTTCTGTCAGACCAATACCTACAGTTATGGCGGCTAACATTCCCATTTAAACAAAATGTTGATTCATCATAAAAGAGAATGTTGTGATAAAGAAGTTTTTGGATTTTCTTCCACATCTAATATAACATTCAAAGAATCTTCTTCGTTCGTGATAGCTTTCGGTCGTCCGGGTTTTACACGATTTTTTGTGCTTCCAGTTTCATTGAATCTTCTTAAAGTTTTTGAAATCGTTCTACAGATCGACTGTCGATTGGGATGTATTTCATTAAAAAGAGTTACGACCTCAGCACAACTTCGTCTTCTATCGCCATATCCAACTATCATCAGGATTTCTATACGTTCCCTTTCACTTAAATGCACCATTTTTAAACTAATTATATGACAAGCATATTTTTTTGAATATAATGCAAATGACAGAAGGCTACTGGCAGCATTTTCAAAGCTAACTTACTTTTACTTTTCTTCAAAATCGAATTCGTAAAAATTTAAAAGAAGCGGTTTTTTATGAAAATTAAGGCAGCTATGTGTTACATCGCTGAATAGAGAAAAGAGCACCCTTTTCAAAGATGTTACTTTCGACCCCCCGTGCTATTTAAAAAACATCAAGTTAGCCTTGTACCTCGGAAACAAACGCCGATGTAAAACTGGAGAAAATCTCAAATAATGTAGTCTAAATCCTTCTAACAGTGAGCCAAATTTCAGCGAGTTCCAATAAACCGTTTTCAAAATATTTAGCTGTATCCATACATAATCGCAACCCTGTATAGGATAGTATTCGAATTGAATACCAGAGTATCTGTTTCTAAATTTTACAATGTAATCGTCAACAACACAACCTAATACCTATATTATGGGGGGGTTTTACTTGATCGTCGTATGCCACAAAATGGTCAATTTTAACGGAAAAAATTGCAAAAATTAAGGCACATGAAAAAGTTGTCGCTGCATGAACGAAATAACCAATATTTGTTCTAGTGACTCACGATTAAAATTTGCAATTATATTAAAAAATAGTTAAAATACAATACTTTGAATTTTTTTCATTTTATAGCGATATAAAGCTTACTGCGCTTAAAAAGTACTTTTTTGAATCGTGAGACCCTAGATATTTTTATTGTGGACACGACAATGTATTTACTTTACTTTCAAAATAACCCTGGTCTACAAAAAATGACTTTGAAACCAATGAGAATGATCACAAGTTCCGTACTGATAAATGGCAGTTAGGCAACACACACTTCAATGTCTAAGACCAAGGATATGGAAGGTATACCTGATCAACTGTATTAAGCCGAACATCAAATAAACAGATATTGTATTCAACTTCTTTTATTACCTTAGGTAAACGAATGTTTCATTCATATATCGGCTTTATTTTGTAAATAATATTTGAGAGAATGTATTCGATATTAATTCTTAGTCTGGAATAAATATATGTTGTTATTATTATTATGAAATTTCACTTGTTACTTAATTTCTGGCGGTCATATGTATTTACTTTAGATGTTGAAGGTTTTTAATCTTAATAATATGAGTAATGTGGTAGTAAACTAAAATATTACAAAAATAATTCTGTGTTTAACAGTAACAGTGCCTGTTTTTTTTTAAATGTAAATACCTATATATATATATGTATTATAATAAACAGATGTTTTGGATTATTGAATATTATATTCTTCCCAATTGGCATTGATAGCGTTGATTAGCGAAACTAAATTATAAAACATTTTGTCAGAGGTAAGATTCGAACTAACTTTTATCACCAAATAAAGAAAGTCGTGTTGATTTTTTCATAAATACATGGGGTTGTTATAGACAAGCAAATTTTAATATATTTCAGATATTTGTCGGTGTTCATTTATGATTGATTACGTGATAATATTGATGCGTCTACTTAATTAGACTTTTTTCTGTTCCTTAATATTCTCCTCGTTTTCAAAATGTATTTTATTTTTCAAGAACAATGTTCCGGCTTTATGGAATTTCAGAAATACAGTTTTCTTCGGCAATAAATATATTATTATTATTAATTATGAAGTTGCACGACTTATTATTTCTAACCTTACGTGTTAAAGCTTCTTAATAATATGAACAATGTTTGTAGAAAACTAAAATCTGACAAAAACAACTTTATGTCTTTGTAAGATACGAACTTAGAGGTTTGCCGGACTCTTCAAACTAAGTTGCATTGGTTGTAGGCAAGAAGTTAACAATTTTCAGTTTTCTAGATGGTAAAAGCACTTATTTAAATATCTGAATTTGTTGTACCTTCATGTTTTTGTTTTATTTATACTTTGTATTTTGATCTCAGGACTGTTTTTATATATATATATATATTTGTATATGTGAGTAAGTAAAAGAGCATGGGCCAAACGAGCGTATAAGTCGTAAGTACAGCAGTTTCTCAAGAGTGGCAGCAATTGTTGGATGGCGAACGAAAAAATGTTGTCTATAGGCGTAAAAAACAAATTTTGTTTAATTTGTACAAAATTTGGTAAATCTAAAGATCACGTATGCTACAAAAATTTGTCTTCGTCGTCAACAGCCCTGAAGTCGACAATTATTAATTGCGGAAGGTTTTCGATATTCTCGTGAAATACACTGCGTAATTTATGGTAGATTAATAGGGGACGATGATAGCAGCGTTCTTAGAAAACTACGTGAAACGGCTCCTTACGGTCCCCAAAAAATTATTGAAAAAATTGAGTGCCGAAATCATATACTACGTAATTATATAAATAAAATTACGGACTGTTTGAAGAAACCCAAATTCAATTCGGACATAAGACAATTAATAATAAACAATTTATATAGATTCAGAGCGGCCGTGACAAAAGCAATGGACCTTTATATTTTTCGAGTGAGAGAAACAGCAATGTTATTTGGGAATAAGTAAAAGTAGGATAAAAGATCAGTGCGTGCGTCAGTGGTAGAAAAATTTTAAATTTTGTGGCTGTTACTACCATTTTTACATTGAATAAAAATATTTTTTTTCATAAGTACCATCCACATCGTTGATATTGAAAGATTAGTTAAGTTTTTGTTATTTCCAATGTTTAGAGTATATTTTAAATGTTGTAGTTAGCGGCCGGCAGCGCGTGCACCTGGTAGAAAGGTCACCCTAGTGACGTCAAGGTGGGCGTGAAAAATATAAAGGTCCATTGAACATTACAAAAGTCCGAACTTAAGAATAACGAACCAGATAGTGAAACTGCAGCGTGACATTATAAATGGATAAAGACATATTTTTGGTGAACACTCGAATTGTGCTTCTTACTTTTGTCAAGGATCAAAAGAAGGCGAGATCAATATGTAAATTTCAGAATTTTAATATGTATGATGACTTTATTAACGCTTTAAGTCGGCTCAGCCTAATAGTAGATCTTTAATAGGAAACGTAGATGCCAACATTTTAGAATCTTTTAATTCAGTCATTGTAAAATTTGTAGGAGGTAAAAGATTGTATTATATTCAACGTAATTCTTACAGTGCACGTTGCAAGGCGGCAGCAGTTTCATTTAATTGTAAGGGCAAATATCACTCAAAGCTTCAGACCAAATATGGATGTATACGACAGTGTCTGAAAAAAAACGGTATGAGAAGAAAACATTTTATAAGAAACAAAAAACACATTCAGGAACTACAGACGATCGCGACTATGGGCCGGAGGCATATGCATATTTTATTGAAGATATAAATAATCAAAAGTACGAAGAAAAAAAGATACATTTTTGAAGAATTAACAGCATCAAATTTTGGCAAGATAATGAAATTGAGAAGAACCACATTTACGGCCAATACTGTGAAGGCTTTATTATACCAGGAATTTATAGGAACGAATGCGACACTGCACGGTAATGAAAAAGAAGAGCAAGCTGTAAAAGCTTTTGAATGTTTGGCAGATCTAAAAGTCGAGTCTTGTGGTCTTTTAATTCAACCTGTATATAGATTTTTAGCGGCATCTTCGGACGGAATAATTTCTAATCAAAACGCGCTTATTGAAGTAAAGTGTCCATTCAAGGCTCGCGAAGCGACTCCATTTGAAGCTACGGGACAAAAATAATTACATTTTTAGAAATTAGGAACAGCGAATTACATTTAAAATCTAGACACCATTACATGTACCAAATATAGGGACAGTTAAACATAGCTCAGAAAGATGTATGTTACTTCATAGTCTGGATTCCGAAGGATACTTGGTATGAGACAATATACTGAGGTGAAGAACTCTGGCCAGAAATGGTAATTAAGTTAGAACGTTGATTGAAGGAATATATAAAGATGCGCAACGCTATAGTAAAATTGCGTGTCTTTCCGTTAAGTCATCCCGCAAACCCCTTACCGAGAAACATCATCGCTGTCTCGGGCTGTTTGGAATCTCAGACCCAAACGACTGATGCAGTCGCTATAGATCTCGGATCCAGTTTTGGCTACGCTCAGTGCTATGTAGTGGCGCATCTTTATGTATTCCTTCAATCAACGGTTAGAGTAATTTTATTTTCTGGCTTTATTACCTGAAATTATTGATCCTCGTATTTTGAGAAATCTAGAAATTATAGACGTCAAATTGAAGAATTCGTATGTACCTGCTGATTGTGACACGTTTAGACAAAACTCTACTTGGCTATTCTTGTTTATTTTCTACACTGTCTATACTTTTGTAAACATTTTTTGTGTGTAAAAAACATGAATTTAGGCCTACTGGGAATACCGTGAGAAAAAAACGCGCTTTGCACTCTACCTATAAGGTGGTGCGGAAAGGAGTGCGTTTGACGTTTTGTCTGCCATATACGGTTATTTAAAAAAATTATCAAAACTTTACTGAAAAAAAATTATAGAATGTAAGGTATAAATAAAAAAAATAATAATATCAATAACAATTAATTGTAAGTTGTTGTTATAAATGATTAGTTCCGAGTCCGCAGAGTTCGTATCTTACCCACGGTGAAATTTTTATATTTGATTTCGCTAACTAACAATACCAGTGTCGACTGTAAAGAATATAATTTTCAATAATTTAAAACATGTGCTACTTAAAGAATATAAATTTTTACATTTTGTAAGAAACACCGGCATTGATTTTTTATCAGATTTTAGTTTTCTCTATTACAAAGCATCAATATGTAAAGTAAATACAAATGATGGTGAGAAATAATAAGAAGTACAACTTAAATAATTGATAATCATAAATAATAATAATAATAAAGTTATATATTTATTGCAGAATAAACCTTAATATCTAATTAATTTCGGAAAATACCATTAAAATAATTACAAATTACATAAAACGGGAGTCTTAATAAAACTAAATACATACAAGCCTATAGGATATTCAAAAAGAGCAAAAACAAATTTCGAATAATGTAGGCCGGCCCACCAATATTTTCATGCAATAGCAGGAGACAAATATCCCAGATTTATTTGCTTGCCAGTTGTTTCTGTTCGTCTACCTGCATCGTGTAAAAGGTACAGGCATATTAAACTCCGTAAATATATTCAATGTATTTCAGGCAACCCGACATACGCCGTTCGGGAATTTTTCTTAAGGAAAGCCCACCCTTATGTGAGGTTATACCGCACTTGTCGTTAAAGTAAATATTAAAGTTGGTTAAAGCTAGAAAATCCTAACTTTGGTTTAAAGTGATTTTGTAGGTGACTTTAAAGTTAAACTGACATTATGAAACCAAAATTCAGAGTTAAAGTGAACTTTGAAATTAAAAGTGACTTTAACTTGATTATGAAACCCAACCCAACCCTTACTTCATGTGGGGACTTTAGCTATCCCATTAAAGCGCATAAGCCATTTAGTAGCGATACTGCCTCCTCTATAAATTGATTTTTAGCATGAGATTATAAATATTTATTTATTTTCAGAAAGGACGTTCTACCGACACCACCACCGGCCAAGCAAACGAAAACCGCATTGAATAGACGCAAGAGATGCCTCCGTGAAATCTATAAATGCGAGCAGTGCAAGTACAGGACGAAGTACCAGGCAGATCTCGAGGAGCACACCAACAACCAGCATTACAAATTTAAAATGTATAAATGTGATGTCTGTACCGGACGTTTTAAGACAATGGAATTCCTTACGTTGCACAAGAAAAATACGCACGCTTTTGTCGGAGTAAAGGACGACCGAGAACATTCTACGACTGATTATGTGAATACACATATAAAAATAGAACAATCGAGCTCACGATATCAAAAAAGAATATTTAAATGTTTACTGTGTGTGTTTCATGCAAAATACAAAGTATCTTTAAGAAGACATATAAAAACTAAACATTTGAAGAAATTTGATTATCAATGTGATAAATGTGAATTTCGAAGCAACAGGAAAAATAATTTAAAAATACATATGAAAAATAGACATTTGAAGCAATTTGATTATCAATGTGACAAATGTGAATTTGGAACAAATGACAAAACTAAATTAAAAAGACATATAAATTATAAACATTTGAAGCAAATTGATTTTAAATGCGACAAATGTGAATATGCAACACATGTCAAAACTAATTTAAAAAGACATATAAAAAATAAACATTTGAAGCAATTTGATTATAAATGCGACAAATGTGAATTTGGAACAAATGACAAAACTAATTTAAAAAGACATATAAAAAATAAACATTTGAAGAAATTCGATCATAATTGTGACAAATGTGAATTTCGAACCGATTTTATAACTGATTTAAAAAGGCATATAAAAAGTAAACATTTGAAACAATTTGATTATAAATGTGACAAATGTGAATTAGGAACAAATAACAAAAGCGTTTTAATAAGCCACATAAAAAATATACATTTGAAGCAATTAGATTATAAATGCAACAAATGTGAGTATGGAACAAATGACAAAACTAATTTAGAAGTACATATAAAAAATAAACATTTGAAGCAGTTTGATTATGTATGTGATAAATGTGAATTTCGAACCAACAGGAAAAATAATTTAAAAATACATATAAAAAGTAAACATTTGAAGCAATTTGATTATCAATGTGACAAATGTGAATTTGGAACAAATGACAAAACTAGTTTAAAAATACACATAAAAAATAAACATTTGAAGCAGTTTGATTATATATGTGATAAATGTGAATTTCGAACCAACAGGAAAAATAATTTAAAAATACATATAAAAAGTAAACATTTGAAGCAATTTGATTATCAATGTGACAAATGTGAATTAGGAACAAATAACAAAACGGATCTAATAAGACACATAGAAAATAAACATTTGAAGCAATTTGATCATTATTGTGACAAATGTGAATTTCGAAGCAATTATAAAGCTGGTTTAAAAAGGCATATAAAAAGTAAACATTTGAAGCAATTTGATTATAAATGTGACAATTGTGAATTTGGAACAAATAACGAAACTAATTTAGAAGTACATATAAAAAATAAACATTTGAAGGAAATTGATTTGAAATGTGACTTGTGAATTTGGAACAAACGCCAAAAGTCATTTACAAATACATATAAGAACGAACCATTTGAAGCAATTTGATTATAAATGTGGCAAATGTGAATATAGAACAAACGACAAACATAATTTAGAAAGACATATAAAAAGTAAACATTTGAAACAAGTTGATTATAAATGACAAATGTGAATTTGGTACAAATTGTAAAAGTAATTTAGAAAAACATAAAAAGTAAACATTTGAAGCAATTTGATTATAGGCCCCAAGACAATTTGGGAAAATTAGGATAAGGTGGTTTAGATGAAATGATTAAAAATAGACATATTCTTATGAATTGCGGATAATCTCGAAATTCTTTTTCGAAGCCAGCATTTCCGTTTTATAACAACACTTCAAATAAAGGGGAATATTTCATATATAATTAGAATAAGAGCTCTGTTGTTGGGTCCCGCCACAAAAAAAAGTGCCGTCTGAATAGGATAATTTAATTGTAATCTAAGCCATACGTTAAGCTATAATAGTGCCATCTTTTATCCTATAAATTGTTTTCAAATTACTAGGCAAGTGTCGCTAAAGCAAATACCTAAAGAAAATAACACGAGAATACCGTAATTCTGGATTTATGTGCCATCTTTTAGGATGAATTAAGGTTATTTTTTGCATTGCCAATCTTTCTATATACACCCGCAATCTGTAATCTCCCTTATATGTGGTATAAATAAAACACGATGGCACAATAAAAAAAGAAATGTTTTATTTCAAATAAAAATACCTACATTTGTAAAATACAGGTACAATGATTCTTAAAGACTTTATAACGCAATTTAAATAGATAAGCTTCTAAATTGTGTGGCTAAATTAAGTTCATTTCATATATTTGAGAATATATTGAGGTAGTGCTAGATACCTACCATCAATATTTATATATCTTTTTAATATGATTTCATAAATCAGTATTCAATTAGTGTTAGAAAGTAGAGAGTATTAAAGAAATGGAATAGTATTACCTAGTATATTATTTATTGTACTAATTTTTATAGTTGTACAAAGTCCATAGATGATAGAATAATGTTTAATGGATAAGGTCCATTGTTCTTAAAATGATACCACTATCTGAAAAATAGAGATTTTAAAATTAATTGAGAATTTTGATATGTATTATATTATTGTTAAAACTTGTTCAATTGACTTTTATAATAAGAAAAGGTATTAAGAGGTTAATTTTAAAATGAATCGTTAAAATCGATTAAAAATCTTCCACTTAAATTCATATACAGGAACTGTCAGTTGCTAATCATTTTGACATTTGAAGATTTTTAAATTGTGATTGAGTTAAAAATATTGAGAATACACAAAACTATTACAAAATTTATGGGAAAAATTATGGGTATATAAGTAATGATATATGGTAAAGTATTTAAGAAAAGTAAATAGATCTAGAATTTATATTGATTATAATAATTGGTTGTTCAATGGTAATTGGTTAATTTAAAAATTTTGATATATCACTAAGGATATGAAAATAAATAAAAGCTCTCTCTAAAAATTTTTTAGAAGAATGTTGTTGTGAATTAGGTATTAGTGTTTTTCAGCTGATATTATAAAAAATAAGGCTTCTAAATAGTAAATGTGCATTAGAATAAAGTATTCTAATATCTTGAAGTATTATATAACTAGAGAGAAAGAAGATTGAAGTAAATTGTACTATTAAAAATAGAAGACACTTACCAAGACGGAGATTTATTAGAGGCAAATATAATTTTCAAGTTCCATTTTTAAAGAAGAAATTCACTTGGACATTCGACGAGGAACTCCATAAACGAAGAGGCATTTTTCCAGAAGCATTACATTTGGTCTTTCGACAAGGAACTTCATAAACGAAGGGGCATTTTTCCAGAAGTATATCACTTGGACATTCGACGAGGAACTCCATAAACGAAGAGGCATTTTTCCAAAAGCATTACATTTGGTCTCTCAACAAGGAACTTCATTACCGAAGAGGCATTTTTCCAGAAGTATGTCACTTGGACATTCGACGAGGAACTCCATAAACGAAGGGACAATTTTATCAGAAGCATTACACTTGGACATTCATCGAGGAACTCCTTGGACAAGATCTCATTTCCTAGATGCACAAAGTGATAGCCAAGCAGTAGGATAAGGTGAACCCCAGGAATATCCAATCCAGTTAGTGCTACAACAGAATAGGCATTAATAATACGAATATTTGTTTGAAGAGGATATCTTGTGTAATAAAAGGTCGTATCGAAACTATTCAATTTTCAAATTAGTTCATTATAATATGTTTATAAAACAAATCAAATTTTACTTTATAAATATTGAAATGTCAAATTTGTATTACATAATCATTTATTATTTGAAATATTAGTTCTTATTATTTCTATTCTAAAGGAAATAGCATATTTTAAAATTTCTATAAATTTGAAAAGTGTTGATAAATTTGAGTTATCAAAGAAAGATCTATCCATAAATATTATTTTCGTAAGAGAATTTAATTTTTAATATAATACTATTCCATAATAGTATATTAAAGGACAAGTTTCATTTTGAGGTTTCAAAGTACGAATTCAGAGTTTAAGAAACGAGTGGCGTAGCCACGAGTTTCTTAACTGAATGAGTGCTTTAATGTCAAATGAAACGTGTCTTTTATGCTATTTTTTGCAATTAGTTTTAAAATTTCTCTTTTTGTAAAAGCAAAACGAGAAAAATTTGATAATCAAGGGAAATTTTGTGGCTGTTGTCACCTTAGTTTGGCACAAGATTTAAATTGACAAGTTAATTTAAAATTGACACATTTTTGATAATTTTCAACAGAATGTTTCTACTGCACACGGTATCACTATCACTTCGAAAGATAATTCAAACGTTAATATAAATGTTTATAATAGTTGTACTATTTCAAAGATTAATTAAAAATATCAAATCTTACAATGAATTTCAATATAAAAACCTCAAACTTGCTTACAAAATGTCATATTGACATCTCCATTTCTGTTGCAATGTGACCAACTTAAAATAAATCTGTTTAAATGTTCCATTTCTATTACGCAACTATACTCCATTCAGTCTAAGAATAAAGCATTGGGAAAGATAGGGCTTAAAATAAACGTTTGTGATTGGTTGAAATCGAGTGTGCATTTACACCGGCAAAATAATCGCATTTAGCTCGTTCTGTCAAAAATTTGTTTACTGACAGTTTTGTTCAAAGATTTTGTCGATTTCCGTATTTTACATAGTTATTTGTTGTTAATATTCTTAAAAAATAGTTCTTCTTAGAACTCGCAAGTGAAATATTCATTTGTTAAGGTATTTTATCAATTTCGTTAACTTTCTTTTCGTAATCGCTAATATTCTATAGTATGGCGGAAGCAGTTTTACCAGGTCCTTCAAAAAATCGTAAAGGGAAACACATAAGATCTGGACAAAGGCAAATGGCTTATAATGTGTACATTAAGCATAAAGACAATATGTCTAAAACAGCTGCAGTCAATCAAACAGCAGAGGACGTGGGTATTAATAGGAATACAATGTACTGCATTATTAAAGAAATGGAATTATATGGAGTTCCAATTTCTCCTCCAAGAAAAAGAAATTATCGTCATACTTACAATAAATTGGATGAAGCACAAAAAAGTATAATTAGACGACATGTGCATTCCTTTTTCTTGAGGAATGAGTTACCAACTTGTACAAAAATTTACGTAAATGTCAAAATATAATGATATCAGATATGTATATCCCTACTATCCATCTGACAGTAAACATATGTTTTACTTGTTTTCAAAATACAAAGTTCATCGTGTGTAAACTGTGCTCATATTGTAGCGCCATCTACTCCATTCTTAGATTGAATGGAGTATAGTGCTGTAATAGACCCTATTACAGCACTAGTGAAATAAATGGTATGATTACGGTACTAATTGCAAAAATCACATAATAGTGTTGTGTTTACAAGTATTCTTATGACTAAATGCATATAACTTACCTTGACAGAAGAGAAGTTTTAATCATATGTAACCTTGAACATTTATAAGCGATATTGAACAAGTTGCTTGAGTATTTTGTATTTACTGGCATTTTCATTATTAATAGATATAATTGTGTATATTTCCTTATAAAATAATACATCATTTGTTGGATGTACATATTTGTTTTACTGGCAGTAATCGTTTGTATTTTGGTGAAGATATAATAGGAAAAAGAGTTGATATTAACCTGAAATTTAAATCATAACATAAAAATAAGATATGGTGAATAAGTTTATATCCTTTAAGAAAAGCACTTAACCTGAGAATGAGTCAAAGACATGAATTATAGATTTCTTACTAAGCTTATCGATTTATAGATTGATTGTGAATATAACCATTGCATTATAATAAAAATAATAGGCTTGGCATAGCAGACATGTTACACTAGATACGCAGTACCAACCTTAACATATAATATAACTAGGAGGGTGTGAAACAATGATCTAATAATATAGAACTACTAGATGGACTGTAGAGAGAGAGGAATTGACCTCTACATACAAAAGAGACAGATATAGAAAACCGTTAGTTGTGGGCAAAACATGGCGATATCGCATGGTTTTGTATATAAACTTTCTCAATTTTGTTGATTTATACATATTTATTTGTCTTTTTGGTAATTTGGATTATGTATTTTATTAATAGATTTCTTCTAGTATTGATTTTATTTCATACACCACGGACTTTATTTTTATTTAAAGAAATACGAGTATAAAGACAACTGTGGATTCATGATGATTCAATCAACTATTTTTATTTATAAAATTGTGATTGTAATTAGACACATTTTAAGAATTTCATTATTATTTGATATAGGTAATGTATATAAATTGAGAATCATCTAGAATATTGGCAAATGTTAACTTCAGCTTATAATTTAACAGTGTTGTTCTCATGGATTTAGTGTAATATATTTGGTTAAAAGTGCTATTATCAGTGTTGTGTATGTGTATACAAGTTGGCAACACTGACCACTTATATATATGTGAGCAACGACACAAAAATAACAAGCATCTTCACACAGTTACGTTGACATGGTGTCATTATTCATTTCGTTATTTTTCTTATAGCGATGTATTGTATTTTTAAAGAGTTCAATAAAGTTAAAGTGTTGAATAAGTAAATTGAGTGTTTAAATACATAACACTGGCGACGAGGATGGGATGTGTGAAGAAGATCCCAGTTCAAAAAGTCTTCAAGATATCGTAGATATGGCAGTCAAAAAGGAAGCATCCCTTAAGCTGAGTACTGATTTGAGGCCAGAAGTTTTTCAAATGGAGAAAGGTCATAGTAAATTGAAAACAAAGCTAAACAAACCAAAGCAAGGTGAATCTTATTTAAAGTTCGGGAAGAAGAAAGAAGAGACAAATGGGGAGAAATCAGAAAAGGATTCCAGGCTCAAATGCTTTGCATGTGGTAAACCTAATCATAATTTTAGTAAGTGTAATTATAAGACTTATAAATGTAAGATTTGTAATAAAGTAGGGCATATTGCTGCAGCATGCAATGAAAAGAAACAAAATTTTTTAGAAGTAACAAATTCAGATTCATCAAATTCTTCTGTAGATTTAGACGATAAATGCTTTTTCAATATTAATAATAGCACCATTATTACACACAATTTTAAAATTAAAGTTTTTATTAAGGATATTCCATTTGTAATGGATATTGATACTGGTTCAGCAGTATCTGCTCTTAATTATAATACATATGTAGACAACTTTAATAATATTAAATTAAAAGAATGCAAGACGACGCTAAAGACATATAGTGGCACTAACATTTATCCAGCAGGCATATTGCATGTTCCATTAAAAATTAATGACATTGTTAAGCAAGTAGACCTTATAATAATTAAAGGAAATGGTCCTCCTCTTTTAGGACGGGATTTGTTAAGCATATTTAATTTAAGTGTTTCACCAAACAAAAATTTATTATTAACAATGGAAAAAAAGGAAAATTTAGGTATTGTTAACAATATTAATGACATAGTAAGTCAATATGGAGAACTTTTTAAAGATGAAATAGGACATTTTAGGTATGAAAAAATTAAGCTAAATTTAATTGAAAAGGTTAACCCAAAATTTTGTAAACCCAGGAATTTACCATTTGCCTATAAAGACAAAGTAGAAAAAGAGTTATGTCGTTTGCAAAAGGCCGGCATAATTACACCTATTTCGACTTCAGATTGGGGTACTCCATTAGTACCAGTTTTAAAAAAAGATGGCTCATTAAGATTATGTGCTGACTATAAAATTACCGTAAATCCTTATTTGAAAGACGTTAAATATCCTCTTCCACGAATAGAAGAACTATTTACAACGCTTCAGGGCGGGGAAAAATTTTCTAAATTAGATTTAAGTCATGCTTATAACCAATTGGAACTAGAAGACACTACAAAAGACCTACTAGCGTGGAGCACACACAAAGGAATTTATAGAATGGAGCGTTTACCATTTGGAACTAAACCCGCTTGCGCTATTTTTCAAAATGTCATGGAAAAAATTTTACAAGGAATTAAGGGAGTTGTATTTTTTCTAGATGATATAGTTGTTACAGGCATAAATGATAGAGAACACTTAGAAAACTTAAAAACTGTTTTTCAAAAGTTATTTGATGCAGGACTCAAATTAAAGCGAGAAAAATGTATTTTCTTTCAAAATGAAATTAAATATTTAGGACACATTATTAATAAAGACGGATTAAAAAAAAATATGTCAAAAGTAAAAGCTATCTTAGACTGTCCGGTACCCGAAAATGTAACTCAGGTTAAATCATTTGTTGGTATGGTAAATTATTATGCAAGATTTGTACCAGATATATCCACATTGTTAAAACCGTTGTATAAATTGCTTTCGAAAGATGTTAAATTTAATTGGGACGCGGAATGTAATCAATCATTTTTAAAAATTAAAGAAGAGATGATTTCAGAGAAAATATTAGTGCATTTCAATCCTGACTTACCTATTGTATTAACCTGCGATGCAAGTTCATATGGAGTAGCTGGAGTGCTATCGCATGTTTTTCCAGATGGAAGTAAAAGACCTATTAGCTATGTTTCCAGGACTTTAAATTCAGTAGAACTAAAATATTCAATGATTGATAAGGAAGCTCTAGCAATATTTTTCTCAGTTAAAAATTTTTATCAATACTTGTGTGGTCATACATTCGTAATTGAAACCGATCATAAACCATTAATTTATATTTTCGGTGATAAAAAAGGAGTTCCCGCAATGGCGGCAAGTCGTTTGCAGAGATGGGCTGTTTTTCTTAATAGTTTTGATTTTAAAATAGCATATATTAAAGGGACGACAAATGTCAGTGCCGATTTTTTATCACGTTTGCCTTTAAAAAATGAGCATAAAGTCGAAAAAGAATATTCTTATCTAAATTTTGTTACAGATAATTCAGAAATGCCCATTATTGCAGAACATATCAGAGACGAGATTCAAAAAGACACCATATTAGTAAATATATTTAAATATATTAGAGACGGTTGGCCGCATTATTTGTCAAAAGAAAGAAATTCTCTAAAACCATATTTTATAAGGAAATTAGATTTAACAATTGAAAACGAAATAATCATGTTAGGACACCGAGTAGTTATACCTAAGAAATTTCAGAATCAACTTTTGAAAGAATTACACTCAGCTCATGCTGGTATAGTTAAAATGAAAAGTAAGGCCAGATCTTATTTTTGGTGGCCGTCTATTGATGCCGATATTGAATTATTAGCGAAAAGTTGCGATGCATGCAATAGAGTCAGACCAGAATCACCAAAAGCTGCTGTTATATCTTATAATTCAGCTAGGCACGTTTTCGACCGAGTTCATGTAGATTTTTTTGGCCCGGTGCAAAATAAAATGTTCTTAGTTCTCATAGACGCTTTCAGTCGCTGGCCAGAAGTTGTAGAGATGCCATCTACAACTAGAAAGTCTACTATCGATACCTTACGGCTAATGTTTGCGCGTTTCGGTATTCCAAACCAATTAGTCACGGATAATGGTCCGCAATTTATTTCAAATGATTTTAACACCTTTTGTCTTCGGAATGGAATCAGACATACTTTAACAGCACCATATCATCCAGCTAGCAATGGGGCTGCTGAAAATGTAGTTAAATCAGTAAAAATGGGGTTAGCAAAAGCTTTTAATGACCATGAAAACAATGATGCATCAATCTCTTGCATTTTAGCAAGATATTTGTTAGATTATCGTACAAGCACACATTGTACCATAAATAATACGCCTTCCTATTTGATGTTTAGCAGACCAATAAGAATTAGATTTAACAAACTAAAACCAGACAACATAAACACTAAAATTGAAACAAAAATTATTAAGCAGGGTAGGATAGACACATTTAAGATAGGGGAAGAGGTATATGTGAGAGATTTTAGATTATTAAATAAAAAAAGTTTCGTTAAGGCTAAAATTGTAAAAATATTAGGTTTAAGAGTGTACTTGTGTAAAGTAAATGGTACAAACTTAATTTGGAAAAGACATTTAAATCAAATAAATAAAACTCCTCAGATGAATACTGAAAATATTATAAATTCAAATTGTTCAAACCTTGTTAATAAAAATAGACATTATACTTGTGTAAACATTGATAAACAGGATTGTGAACCAAGAACAACCAATACGGTTGAGAGTGTGATTTCACCTTGTTCTCTAGATTCCACAGCTGTTGGTTGTTCTAGGCCGAAAAGGAATATTAAGATACCAGATAGATTAAACCTATAATTTATATATTAAGTATAAATTAATCTTGTCGGTGGAGGAGTGTTGTGTATGTGTATACAAGTTGGCAACACTGACCACTTATATATATGTGAGCAACGACACAAAAATAACAAGCATCTTCACACAGTTACGTTGACATGGTGTCATTATTCATTTCGTTATTTTTCTTATAGCGATGTATTGTATTTTTAAAGAGTTCAATAAAGTTAAAGTGTTGAATAAGTAAATTGAGTGTTTAAATACATAACAATCAGTAACAAAATTACAAATAAATATTTTAAATTGTTGAATATTATATATACCAGCTTCGCAGTGCTTGGAGTCACATATTTAAGACACAATGGTAATGTCATGTGCAGCGTATAGTTGTACTAATAGGGCAGAAAAGGGAATGAACGTATCATTTCACAGGTTAACTATTCTTAATAAAATACATGATTTGTAGATTTGATATAAAAAATTATAGTTTTCAATCTAATCAAGTACTATGCAAGCAGTGGATAATTTGTACTAAACGAAAGGATTTTAAGCCATCAAAATATTCAAGATTGTGTTCAGAGCATTTTGCTCCTGAAGATTTTGTTGTAAGTTATGAAAGAAAATATTTGCCCCAAAATGCAATTCAAAGTATTTTCAATTTTCGTGCTCACTTGAGAAAAATTCCCTGTAATAGCAGATCTCAACGATTAAAAATTACTGATGCACCAGAACTGTTAAAGTAAGATTTCTATTTGTAGTTATTATTCTACCTAGATATTTTTAATGTTCTATTTACCTTATAGCTCAGAATCCCCAAATGTAACTAATGTTGAAGTATTTGAATTAGTCACAGAAAAAACACCTCACGAGATAATACAAGTTGTTATTCTAGCTTTATGTATTTTTAATATTTCTTTCTCCATTTTTCTTCGATCACATATTTACCATTTACGTATTTGTTAATCCATATTAATTATATTTTAATAAAAAATTAAGCATTAATTGTCTTTTATTTTGAATATATCAGAAGTTGTAAGGAACACCTAAGAAAAGCTGTCAGTTTCTATATTTATTTTTTCAGAACATAATATTTTGAAAAATTGTAGTGGTCAATTCAAAATTTCCAACTGATATGTGTAGTGATTTTTAAAATATTTTTCTAATACTACGCGTGTTATAAATAAAAACTGAATGATCATCAAACATGCTAAAACAGGTATTATTAGAAGAACAAAATCATATAGTTATCTCATAGTCATTAAAAGTCATATTTATTTAATTTTCTTTCCTTAATGAAGAATGGCAACTAGCATAGACACCTTTAAAATGTTATTAAACAGAATATATTTAATACCATATTAATAATATATATTTAATTATTAATCTTTTTGATTATTAAAGTTGCAATACCTTTACTTTCCTCTTAATATAGCATATTTTTAACAACATAATACTTTTAAACATTATAAGCCATTACAAGCTATAGCAACATATTTGAATTTTGCCCACATAAAACGGTCAGTTTTGTTCATCCTTGTCAAACTTTCGACGCTCATATATTTTCCTTCTTTCTCGTATGGTGTGGGTCACTTCCTAATCAGCAAGACATAGCGTACAATGCATCTAGTAGTATAATAGTATTAGATCATTGGTGTGAAATGATAATTTGAATTGAAAGGCCAGGTACGGACTTAGAGATTTTGGGCGTTTAAAAATAATAGAACATAAAAGTTAAAGTAAATAGATTATATTAAACTATTATAAGATATTTGAAATAGGAATAATGTTAATTCATATTCAACCGATTAAAAGAGAAGTTTAAAATATTATAGGAAATTCGACTGAGTTAGTTAGGGCAAATTGATAAAATATTTAGTACATTGATTATAGTTAATACAGAGTATATTTTCTTATTAATTGGCTAACCCAACGTGAGATATTTTAAACATAAAGATAAAAGATTATTGAATTGATTCGGTCTTTACTTGATGAAGATCCATCGTATTAATTACTAAATAAACAACAAATGTTGGATGTTCACTATTTAATATTCAAAGTAATATTTTGACAATTGTTTCGCCAACACAGTGGCTTCTTCAGAAATAAATAAAAATATATTACACAAACACATATATCTAACAATATAGCACAATTTATGTAGAGGGGGTGATCTATTGAACAGTGTACATTATGAAAATAAATTTAATAAGGGGGAGTTATTAGTTTCTAACTGATCATTAAGTAAATTATTAGAGGGTCTATTTTTATTGATTGCAAGGGATTCTAGTAGGTTTAATTTAACACCTTTATTTTCTATATGTAGGATATCGAAATGAGGACTAAAACTATGGCTTTCTTCTATGAGGTGGTTTGCGTATGAAGAATCAGTTTTCTTCATTTTGAAGGATCTAAAATGTTCTGACATCCTTTTCTCAAACGTTCTTCCTGTTTGGCCTATGTAAAACTTAGGGCAATCACTACATTTTAACTTATAGACTCCTGACTGTTGGTTTTTACACCTAAAAACCAACAGTGTTATGTTCGTAGCAACTGCAGTTATTTCTAATGTTTATTCAGTATTTTTATTGATTTAGTTCTGTATTTTTGTAGTTATTTCTATTGTTTATTAATTTTTTTTTATTATTTATTTAGTTCTGTAACTGTAACAGCGTGTGTTTTTTTTATTTTCAATTATATGTTTGTAGTGTTCTATTACATTGAATAATAAATCTGTTTCAGATCAAGTAAAATTCTTGCGTCTTTTAAAATAATTAATATTCGCTAGTAGTACAACTATCACGACACAAAAGAATAAATCAGGGGTGGGACTACGTGTGCGATCGACTTAAAGCGATCCTTGGCTATTGTAGATAGCTACACTTTCAGGCGAGAGTTTTAAAAATTGGTACCATGTGTGTCTCTTGCTTGACTATCGCTTGGCATTCGGTTATGTTCGGTTAGTTATTACGTTTTCTAAAAGTATTGACTCAATTTTTAGTAAATATTACGTCTTAAAGTTGAAAGCCGTTAAAATTACCAAGTCCTTTAATAAAAATTTCAAATTTATACTTGAATAAAATAAAATAATAATAAAAAAAGTCCTTGTTTAATTGGAGTATTAACCTTATTATCACATAAATTCAAGACAAGTGGAGAAATATCTTATATTTGTTACAAGTGTAGGTATATGTGTTTACCACTTATATATTATTTATTCACATCAATGTGATTACTGCTGAAAAAAGTTTTACGCCTCGATTAAAGTTGGTTTAATTGTTAATATGTGCTCTATATTGCATCATATTTGTATATATAATATATAGATGCCCAGTTGGAAAACAATTATGATATACCACTAGATGATGAAGATGGACAATAATTTAGGTACCTAAATATCAGTAACGAGGGAAATGTTGTATACAACACAATTTAATAAAATTGTATTTTGAATAATATACTCATTTTATTTAAAGTAAACATTACAATTTTTTCCAGCATTTTCATAGACTGAGCTATGGAATTTATTACATTCGTTAAATTACTTAAGATAGAATTAAGTGTGTAACTAGTTATCAATTTTAATAATTTGTCAGACACTCCAAAAGAACAATATTTATATTGGTGAGCAGGTAGTACGTAGTACATTGGTTTCTTCTAACGCACTTGTTGAGGGCATTCGCAATACAATCGAATAAGCAATATCCATATTATATGTTCTTGTGACTAAAAAAAAGATATTAATTAGTACAATCTTCAATTACCAATTTTATTTTGCTCTGGTTCACCTTTAATGCTGTTTGTTCCAATTATTTTTAGTAATCAGTTATCTGCATTTGTAAGAGGAAGATACCTAATCTACAGCTTCACCAGCTGTAATGCTTGCATTCATATTAATTTTGACAGCTTTAGCTTTTACTTTGCACAGTCTATAAAACAATTAATACTGCACACTGTTACTTCGATATAATACATATTAATAAACTGGATAATAATATAATTAGTATATCATTATATTTTGAACAACTTGTGATTGTAGTTTACAGAAAATTATTAAATTAATTTATGAAGTCATCATTAAATATATTAAATATGAATGTTTTACTTTTTCTCCACTTTTCTATAACTTTCCTACTATGTCGTAAACTATTTAACTGTTCACCGACATGATGCCACAGTTTCCAAATGCTGCGTAGAATTTATTTGTTAACAACACTGGATATATATATTATTCTGCAAAATCTAGGAATGCTTTCCAATGGTCTTGATCACCTTCATTTTAATTTTATTGAGTAGGTACCTAATTGACTTACCTAATTATATTATCGAAAATACCTACAAATAAAATGAAAAAATATATAATTCTACAATACACATTATGCATAATAAGTCCATATAGTTGTCTTATTAGTTATTACTTACCAGGACGATGTACTATTTACAAATGAATAGACATTTTTGAATATCTTTACATTTTTATTACCTATCATATCATATAATTATTATAATCTGACGTTTTCTTTTATGCTTATATTTGAAATATTTTATTACCGCCTTAACTCCCGTATATTATATCTCGCTCTTAAACATTTGCTAAATACGCAAGCAAGGATGTCTCTGTCTAAGGCGAGACCCTCAATGCTGTCGCTTGAAGGCGATATATTTAGGCGAGAATTAGTATCGCTTTCTATCGTAGATATGCACACGTGGTACGAATTAGGTAGACAGAAGTCGATGTATAGATATCTATGACACACGTAGTGCCACTGCAGTTATGGTTTTATTCCGAGATTATGTTTGATTTGAAAAGGTTGAATGAACACTACATTCAAGTTTAACTAATGATAGTTGCCAATAAAACCTTAAATATAAAAATTACTAAAGGATTTGTCACTGTTTACAGAAACAGTTTTATATACCTGTAAGATATTCTAAGGATAACTGTTCGATATTCACTTGGTATCTAACAGATATCCAATAGATATCTTTTCTGTTTCCGAAACCGGGCATTAAAATTGGAATTTTAGGGAAACTTGTACTACCAACATTAGTAATAGTAATATTAAAAAAACACCAAACTTATTGGAAGAAATATTCCGTGCGTTCAGGGAGTTACGGCGCCGCTAGCGCTGAGCTGTGCTAGGTCGAGCGGTGTCCTGAACGCGACTGCTGAGTGCCGGCGCTCGAGCTAGCGGTCGCCATCTTGTCTAGCGAAAATAATTTCGCTCGATGACCTAGCGGCGCTAGAAAGAAGTGGGGATAAGCGGTGAATATTCAAATATGAATTTAAAAATTCAAACCCGCGGATTAATAAAAACATTAATTTATTAATTGTAGTAGGTAATATCATTTTTACGGTTGCTGTTGTACTTGTTGTTATATTTAATGTTATGCGAAAGTTATAGGTAAATTTATCATATTAAATAACTGTTGGTGAATCCTAAGTAGTATATGAAAATAAATTTGGCTCGATGACTTAGCGGCGGTAAAAGAAAACGGTTAAAATTCAAATTTGAATCTTGTGAATAATACGATCAATAGAAACTTCAATTATGTTGTACAATAGATCTTAAATAGTGCCTAATAACTCTTTTTGATATGTTTATATATTGAAATGTATTTTGACATAGATGTAACTAACAAGTAATGTCAAACAGCACAATTCCTTCTAATAAACAGCATAATTCCTTCTAATTTGGCACTAAATTTAATCAAAAATATTAATAGCTGCTACTGAAACTAATATAATAATGCTGGTTTATGGGCCTTATCGGCTCAAAACTATATATATATATATATAATAATGCTGGTTTATGGGCCTTATCGTCTCATTATATTTTCGTGTTCTAAGATACATTAGTACTGTCTTCTGTAAATTTTTTTCCTATGTATAAGTATAGATAGCTACGCAGTCTATTAGGTAATGTAACTTAAGACTTTTAACAAGATCTGCTATCAGATTCCAATGCGTTAAATGTTGAAATAATATTGCTTTGTCAACTACAACAATAAAATAAACATACAATGTTATCAGTTTATGTCATTTATTTATCAGTTGTATACTCTGCAATTATACACTTATTACAAAGTAGAATTCAAAAAATACATCAATTAAAATTGAAATGAACAACTATTCACAGTGCCGATAAATATCTCAGCAAAAATTGCTAATATAATAGTGTTAATCGTTACATCATCTTCAACAAAAACAACAAAATAATCAACAATCCAATCCAACATCAGATTTCGATAAGTTAAATATTGGAAGAATATTGTTTTTACAACTACAGTAATAAAATAAATCCACAAAGTTATTTCTTTGTATTAAATTTATTTATCAGTCATAATTCTGTGATTATACTCTTCTGCAACATACCATTCAGAAAATTCATCAACTAATTAAAACTGAAATGAATACTGTTCACAGTGCCGATAAATATTCTAACCAAAACTGTTAATATAGTATTGATAATAGATACATCATCTTCATTGAAAACTTCCACATAATCCATATAATAATCCACTGTAAAATGTAGTATTAAATATTTAGGCACACTATATATTATAGTAAATAATTTACCATCACCTCAGTCTCAATTTTAAAATAAGGATTTTATATTGCTATCATACATGGGACAACCTAATTACACACCTAATACGTCGACTTTATTTTTAGTTTAGATTTTAAAAGTGCGTATGTCATGTCTTCATACTTCAAACAATAATAATAATAAGTAAATTAAATAATAATAAACTTTACAACACCATATTGCCGTTGTCAGACTTCAGAAGTGGTAAAAGTACGCATGTCCAAGCAACAATTTTAAAATGTACTACTGTGACCCGTTCAATGACTTCAGGCGCTGGCCACAAGCTCTAGCGGTATACGCTTCCAGCGCCGTAACTCCCTGAACGCACGGAATACCAATTCTGTTTTAATAGTGTCCAAACCAGTGTTGCCAGGGGAATTTTTTTTAATACCCTAGACATTTGCAGAAAATTTCCCTAGATTTCCCTAGAATTTTTAAACAATTTTCAAGACGTACTTAAAAGCCGATTGGAGATTGCAGGTTATATAATACAAAAAATTTTTAAAAAAAAACGATTACACAAATCATAAAAACAAAATATATATTTACAGTCGAAAGCAAAAAAAAGTAGACAAAAGATATTGTACTTTGTAAACCTGGCTTTATTTACTTGTCATTAGTGTCAAGTCATTATTCTATGGAATATCAAATAATTATCAAAACATCTTCTACCAGATTAATATGAATCAAAATACTAATTAAAAGACATCATAAAGAAAACATCTATTAATATCTAGTTATAGAGCCGTTTTTGTTTAAAACTTCTTACAATCTATTTGGAATAGAGTTATAAAGGTTGGTACAATTATTTTGATTTTGATTTTCTCATGCTGTGTGAACTATTTCTACCAGCTCTTGTCTATTTTGAGATCTTTGATTTAATTTTTTTGATCATTAACTGCCACGTATTTTCGACAATATTTAAATCAGAACTTCTTGGCAGAAAATCCAACACATTGATATTATTTTCTCTGAACCATGTTTTCACTCTATTCGATGTATGGATAGGACAGATGTTCAAGTGCATATCTTACACGAGTTTCTTTGTGGGTCACATTCAAATTGTTTTTCGGTTGTTTTATAGACCGCAAATTAGCTTCTCTAATTCTTCGTTGGACAGTAAAAACAAAACCCAGAAAGTTATTTACATCAGCTGGATTCACTACTGTAGTAAATGGATTTTCAATAAGCACATTTATGATATGGCGGTCTTGCTCGGCTGTTGGTATTCTTTTGTGTTCAGAACCAGAAATTCTACAAATTCTATGCTGATCTCGCCATATTTTAATAATTCTAAAAGCTGTGCTTTTATTTATATTATTTCTTTTTGAAACCGTTACTCAAATATGTTATAACATTTAATATCTTCATTTATGGAAGGCATCTTTATAATAAGATTAATATCAAGTTTAAGGTTGTCAATTTTGAAAGATAACCAAATATTGACAAGTAACTTTGAAGACGCTATTACACTAATCATTTTGAGAAAGTCTATGACACAAATCTTTATTTTTGTCTACTTTTTTTTTTTTTTTGCTTTCGACTGTATATATTTTAATATAACAATAACTAATCTAGGT
Organism: Amphimallon solstitiale; assembly: GCA_963170755.1. Taxonomy (NCBI): domain Eukaryota; kingdom Metazoa; phylum Arthropoda; class Insecta; order Coleoptera; family Scarabaeidae; genus Amphimallon; species Amphimallon solstitiale. The sequence goes on from OY720685.1 coordinate 28,512,797, forward strand.
AACATAATATTAAATATACATATAACAAAGACGAACAATTTTTAAAATAAATTCTATCATACTAAATACTATCATACAATATATCAAATTTTTTAAATAAATCATTATTGAGTTTGAAATTAAAACAACTGTTGCCCTTCATTAATGTTTTGCAATGTAAAATGCCACACAACGTTTCGGTGGATAACCGGTTACGGGTTTTGGTTTTATTTAAGTTAATTTGCGAAAATACACGCTCTGCAGTCGCACTAGAGAGTGGCAAACTAAATATATTAAATATAAATGTGCACAGCTTTGGATACATAAGCATGTCGTCGCCGGATTTAAGACTGGCAATTTTTTTCCAGAATTGTTCAACATTCAAGTCTCCAAATTGAGACAAATCTGTATTTCGTAACATTCGCCATTCCCTGTCTATCTCATTTAAATCATTGCCAACTAAATTCGGGAAATTAATGGCCATAGGTGCTATTGATTCATATTTTTTTGATATTACATCGATGGGTGAAATCATTTCGATTTGCTTTAAAATAATAATTGATCTATTCTTTTGGTCGAACCTCTGATATATTTGATGGCACCCTTCTATTAAAAAATCTAAACATCGCCGTCTAAAGTTCGCTAGTTCATTTATATTTAGCCCATGGGTATTATTAGCTATTTTACCCATAACAAAGGCACCTAAATAAATTTTCTCCAGGTTAACAAAATTGTCTGGATTTTTATATTCTACATTTTCAGTTGGCGTTCTATCGAGATAAGTCCTTTTTAAGTAACAATCTAGTAAAGATTTTAATGCAGTTTCTACATTTCTATATATGTGAATTTTAACGCCCTCAGACTGCATCTCTGTGTTTAAATTTGTGAAAATAGGTAAAATATATTCTAGAAAATGAAAATATAATTTTATAGTGGGATTGTTGAGACCATTGAAAATATTTTTCGCTGTTATATCTTTATCACTTAATTGTGCATTTGTGAAATACAATTTTAAAGCATCGTATTGCTCTAAAAATCGTCTAACAACTGATAATAAAGATAACCACCTAGTCTGAGAGAGTTGTAGTATTTTATGGGGTTTTAAAGCTAAAAACTCTTGAAATTCTTTGAATTCACTCTGTCTTTTGTAACTGTATTGCAAATAGCTGTATATATCTCTGACTAGTTCCTCAAGAGAAGAAGGTAGCTTTTCACAAGCATAATCAGCGCAAAGATTAAAAGAGTGGCAAACACAATTAAATATAAATAAATCTGGGATATCTGCTTTTAACTTAGTAGATGGTGAATTGTGTTTGCCCATCATTGCACTTGCGTTATCGGCAGCAAAGCCTATCAAATTCTCTTTATAGTTAATATTATTTTTAACAAAATATTCCGTAATGCTATTATATAAAGATTCTACTGTACCACTAGGCACTTTCAACAAACCGAAAAATAAGTCTTTGATGCTAGTGCCATCAAACACTCGCGCTACTAGCGCTAAATGTTTAATGGATCCTTTATCGGTAGATTCATCGACAATCAGTGAAAATTTATTACAAATTAATAAATTTATAGTTTTATCAAAACTATAAGAACCGATAACATTATTAACAATTGCAGTTGCTTTTGTGCGGTTATTACTGTAATTTTTTGCGATCTCAGAGTCGGTAAATGTGGTTCTTATAATTTCCGATAAATGATCTAATGCATTGAACGCAATATTATGCTCGGCTGCAAAAGCGGCGAATCTTACTTCAGCGGTTTTAATTTTCTTTTGAAGATCGACTGTTTGTAAAAAAGAAGATATATCAGTCAAAGACTGTTGTTTAGTTACAGAAGTTACTAATTTTGTATGTGCTTTTCCGTGCGCGTGTTTCAATATTTCTGATTTGCCACATATAAAATGCTTTTTACATGCCTTACAGTATGCATAATTTTGTCCTTTTTCGCTGCTTCGCAACCAGTTTTTAAACTGCGGGTTCTGCTCCCACCGAATATTGTATTTCTGTGCATAGGATTTTCTTTTTCTTTTCTTCGATATATTCTGTGCCTCCTCGGACGAAGAGGCTGATGAAAATTCAGATATATCCTTCACAGAAGATGGCCCGGCCTCTGATGACATTTTGATCCTTTACTTACTGCATAAAAATAATTACAAATATATTTTAATTAATTGTTAAAATAAAAGCAAAATCTGAAATATTCACCTTTTTGAATGGCAACGCACTTTTGATTCACTGCTTTAGAAAAAAACTTTATTTAAGAGATAGTAATAAGTGTATTCTTTAAAATACTAAAACTGTTCTTTGAGGCTGAACTGAAACTAGTCAATGTATTTTTGATACTGACCGCTAATTAAAAATTCAAATAAAATTCTTGGATTGAATATATAAAAATATTGGGTAAAATTTGGGGGTAAGTACATAATATACCTATTTTAGTTTTATTGCCATCCGCTGGTTATCTTTTATGTCATACTCATAAATAAAAAATATTCAATAATTCGGGGTTTTATATTATTACTATCAATAATCCTCTTTTGTGTATAGAATTCGCACGTGTTACTTTAAAGTGCTAACATATACTTCTAGAACGTAATAAAGATATATTATTTTGTCTATTGTAATTTTATTAGAACAATATACATTATCTATAAATTCATAAATAGCCCCGCCTCGTACCATAAAATAATATTTACAAATATATGTACAGTGGTGGACTCCCCAAGGTGGACACCTAATGTACCCTGTGTAACAAGTACTTAGTACATTACATTGGTATAAATCAAAGTGACACAACTGACTGAAACGCCACTAATTGAAACCATATTTACAATACATAAAAATAAAAAAAATACTATAGCAACTAAAGTGTCCACCTTGGGGAGTCCACCACTGTACATATAGGAATTTATTACTCTGAAGTGATTCCTATATTACCCATAATTTATATTTTTTATTACTATAAAATCCTCTTTTGTATATATTGTAATTCCCACGTGTTACTTTAAAAATGTAGTTCACAAAGGGTATTTTCTTTTGCTTTATATATTTAATATAACAATACGTTTATTTATTTCTTGAAAATTGGCATACTAAATTTGTAGAATAGTCGTGCTTCATAAACAATAATATACATACACTTCTAGAAATAGGAATTCCAATCTTAATTATTTAATTTTCCTAAGTTACTTCTTGTTCAAGTTTTAACACATAAAATATGAGTATGTGTGTCATTATTACGGGTCATAAAAATCTATTGATTAGTTAATAAAAGTAACCACATCATAATTCGGTATTAATTAGATGGGTTTGTAGGTATAAGATGAACGTATAAATTTGGAATGGTGCTTTTCAAAATAAAAACCACTCGCTATTGAGTTGCAATTAACAACTACTATGCGAAATTTTTGGGATCTTTGTATATCGAGGTTTCCTTACATGATTCACAATATTTAAAGTTTCTACGTTAAGGGAATCCCCAACATATATACTGGAAATATTGTGACATAGCATAATTCCCTAGATTTCGCCTTATTTCGTAAAAAATCCCTTTTTCCCTAGCACCCACCTAAATTCCCAAGGTCTAGAGAAATTTCCCTAGCTCTGGCAACACTGCAATAGCCGTATAATTTGACAAACAGTCTTGCCAATCTCGAACATTCACAAGAAAACTTCCAGAAGCCAAAAAACAAAATAGATTTCTATTTGGAATTTTGGCTCCTGAACAGTTTAGATTTTGGTATAATTCTAAACAATACGCTCGTTTAGTAAATACGTCACAACGCCAAATTGTTAAGCACGGTGATAAGATAAGTCAGTGAAGTGGATGCAAACAAAGATCATATGGTAAATACGTCACAATAGATAGGTCTGTTAAACTGGATGCAAACAGAATATGATGACGCGCACTAAATGAGCGTATTTATGGACATTGTATCTGAATATGAATTATCTATCTTCAAAAAGTAATTTGTTTTGGTATAGTGGGGCCATCAAACTATTACTAGTAGAACTACCATAGACAAAAAAAATGTGATTTGAATTTAGAAGATGCAGAAGAGAAATTAGAATATGCATTGAATTATTATTTAATGAATTAATTTTAGATAAGGAAAATAATCTCGCTAAAAAATTGTGTCTCGAAAAGATGAATATACAATATGTCTCACTAAGTTGGAACCATATGGAAAACTTTTTTATTACTAATTTTAGGAAAAAAAGTTATTCTTTATAAAAACTTCTGCATGTTCTAAAATCTAAAATACAATCATCAGATATTAAATTTTTTCAGTTGTATACGAGGTATGTCAAAAAATATTAATTTTACTCAAGAGTAAAGTACCTTTATATTTGAGAATACCGAATAATGTTACTAAAAAAAGTTGAATAGAACTAAAAATTACGTTCAAATATGCCATTACATCCATTTATATGGAAAAATTCATTTTTTCTATTTTTGCCTGCAATAACAATGCAAATTTAACTGTAGTTACATATTATCTAGGATGCACTGACATACAAATGATTTGTTGTTTGCTAGAAAGGTTTGATAGTGAATGTCAAAACGCGTTAGAATTTATATGGCACATAAACATGGTAGCGTTATTAACTTGTAAAGAGAAAATAGAAATGGTTTTGATTGTGGGAGAAAACTATAAAACAATTTCGCAATTTAAATACGTAATGAATGCATGTGCATTTATTTTGCAAATAAGAAAAAACAAAAAAATACTAAGTTGTGTAACTAATATAATATTAATAATAGAAGTAAATAGAAATTTAGTTTTCACTTATTCCACTAATGCCTCCACATATCCACCCTCTCGTTCAATACATTTAATCGTTCTTTTGGAAAATTGACGTAATAATAATATAAATTCTAACGCGTTTTGACATTCACTGTCAAACCTTTCTATCAAACAACAAATCATTTGTATGTCAGTGCATCCTAGATAATACGTAACTACAGTTCAATTTGCATTGTTATTGTAGGCAAAAATAGAAAAAATGAATTTTTCCATATAAATGGATGTAATGGCATATTTGAACGTAATTTTTAGTTCTAATCAACTTTTTTAATAACATTATTCGATATTCTCAAATATAAAGGTACTTTACTCTTGAGTAAAATTAATATTTTTTGACATACCTCGTATACAACTGAAAAAATTTAATATCTGATGATTGTATTTTAGATTTTAGAACATGCAGAAGTTTTTATAAAGAATAACTTTTTTCCTAAAATTAGTAATAAAAAAGTTTTCCATATGGTTCCAACTTAGTGAGACATATTGTATATAAGTCTGAGTATGCTACTAATGTCAAAGTCAAAGATGATTCAGCGTTACAAATATTGAACGTGTATCTATGCAGGGATAATAAGATAGTAATTATTGTATTCTGCCAGTCATTTTAATTTTGAATTAGTCTTGAATTCTTTTGCAATTTTTTATATTTTGACTGCCGCCGAAGGATAAGAACGTTAGTTTGCTTGTGTTTTCTGTTGTGCACAAATAATAAGTTTTAAAAAATATAAAAGTACACAGATGTGTCTTAACATATAAGACACACTTCTCAGTTTCGCCCACACAAATGTGAATAATCTAATTAAGTGTTTATGTACAACAGATGCCATGTACAGATAAATGTTGATGTAACAGGAGAACCACCAGTATCTTTCGTAATTATGTATTTAGAGATAAAAAGAAATTACTGAGGTAAATGATAATAACATATGTAAATTAGTGGGCTGTTATATCTGTTTTAGCTTTGAAGAAGTTTGTTAATTAAACGAACGAAACGTTGCATAAGCAATACATATGTGAAAATATGAACAATTAAGCATAGAACAGTCATTACTACCCATGTATACCGCATGTGTCAATTATCATTAGCCATAGCGAATCTGTGTATACGTATGCATCTATGTACGATGTATAGACACCGCGCTGCGACGTATTACATACGTACGTATAAACTGATTCTCTATGGCTAATGGTATTTGACATAACCGGTATATATTTATATATAATAATATATATGTGCAGATTTTTCATCTTTTATTGAGTGTGTTTGTCGGATATTTAATTTAAAATTTAGCGTTAACTTCTTAGTTTTGTTTAATATAAGTTTCAAAGATGTTTTAGTGGTTAGATGTATTTTAGTAGTTTTGCCCACATACACAGTTCATATTTGTAAGTGTTAAAAACAGCTTTTTTCATACGGTGCGGTGATAAAGTTTGGAACAAAATTCATAAAAATGTTCTATGTTTTTAAGAAAATCGCTCAGATAGGTCAATTTTTGCTTTTAAAATGCCGTCTTTTGACGAAATTTTTTTTTTGAATGACGTCACTGGTACACAATGGTCCCATTCAGCAGACGCAACTGTTGAGGAAACGTCTGCTGGATGCATACGCTACATCGAATTACGTCACGATTACAGCGACTACTTTACGGAGCGGATGGCCATCTTTTGTAGCGCATTCTATTACCGCTACGTATCGGTAACGCGTTGAGTAAGATGGCGGCTAACTATGAATTTAAAGATCAATTGTATGAAATTACAGATGTGCATGAGATTCACAGTAGATTAGCGTCGGGTAGTTGTTTTATCGAAGGTAATTTTATGTAAAACTTAATTACTAGTTTTAACAGACGAAGAGTATTTTGCGGATTACATAAAACGTAAATGTTCTCTTGAATGTAATGTATCACCAATGGTGACAACAGTCAACAGCCAAGACTAATCAAAACAAATAATAATAATAATCTTTATTTCGCAGTTGCTATTAAAATATACAAATATTGTACTATTGTCTATCTTAGCTCAGCTCAGTCGGTATAAATTATGCTTAAGTATGCAAATAAATAATATTGTAGCGTTTTCGGGTTCGAAATAAACAACTCGTGCAAATGTTTTAAAACTGTCCGTATATTTATACACTTAAAATTAATCACGATATAAAAATATAAAATAAACGTATCACACTTAAAACTACTACGAAAAAATTAACACACGTATTTATTTCTATTACCACTATTTATATCTGTAATATTTATGTATTTATTGCACTATAATAAAAACTGCACAGCTCACTTATTTATGTTTATTTGAACTGTTCAGTAAATACCGCGCGACTACTATTTATTGAATTCTTTCTGGGCACCGGCCGCTTTTTATATCGGCATATAAGACTCTGGAAATATACGAGAAAATTCTTTCCTTCTCGATGTTTGTAGTAAATACGAGAGATTTTCTGTCGCTTACACATTACACATATGTGGATGATTTATGACTTATTTACGGTGCGTCGCGCTTTTGTGGCCTTATTTCATTTCAATATTCTCAGGTTTGAATTCTTTGTTAAAAGTTATTTTACTATTTATTTTAAATTAGTTTTGTTTAAAACACAATACAATGTATGTTGGATAAACAATTTTCACAACAATGTAAACTTTTTTTTAATATTAAACAATTCAATATTTAAAAAAAATTAACTTCTCCTTCTTAATGTAAAAATTAGTACTTTAAGAGTATGAATATGATTATTCATATTGTACAAAATAGAATCATTTTTACAATTAATAATAGTTCAATTCTATTATTCTTTATTTTATCTGCAAAATTTTACTTTAATGGTTTCTTTTAACGATTATTAAATGCTTGTCCTTTAATAATAATATATTTATATATATATATACTTTGGTACTTTGTTGAGCCCGAAAATACGTTATTAAGCCCACCGCTGGGCTCCACAACGTTTTTCGTTTATTTCGTCAGTATTCATTAAATTATGTGATACTAACTTCCCACACAAAATTTCAAGAAGGCTTAATAACGACCCATTTACCCCTACAAGATACGCCGAATAGTTAAATAGAATTCACTGTAGATGGCGTTTCGTGTAGGCGTATATACACCAAACACAAATAGATACATTTAGCCTTTTGTTGAGCCACCGATGTGGCAATGCTGCGTTGTGTTATAATTATGATTACGATAAATAAACACGTCTTTCATATTGTTGGCTACTACTTGCAAAATATTTACGTTAATTTGCCGATAGAATAACTATTCTGCAGATGGTAAAATAAGCATTATTCAAAGGTTTGCGCTCAATCTGTGACTAGCTTTTTGTTTTATTATAGATAATATAAAGTGAATATCAAATTAAAGAAATAAATGCGCTTACTTATTTATTTATTGCAATTTTATATGCAACATCTATGCATATAAAATTGTGATAGATATTATAATTTGCCATAGAGTAGTTTAAATACACTAGTATCGAAAAATTAATAGTGACGGGATTCATATATCACAGAAAAACGTATTAATTTATACAAAATATAATAGAGGTTACTACTATTACGATAAAACAATTATGTTATTATGGAAATGTCAAAAATACATTTTCTGCTAATTCTTAATAAATTTGTCTTAGTATTATTATTAAAACTGCTAGTTTTGTTGTTATTTCTACTTCATTTTGCCTCCTTATTATTATAGCCTTATTATATATTTTTCTGTCTTTTGATGTTTTGGAATCAATAATTAACTTAAATCTTGCAAAAGATGTCAGCCGTTCCATTTAAAATAATATCATATCTTAAATTTTCTTGAAAATATGCTAATTGCATATTATTCAGCACTTACAAGACTATTTTGACTATATAACCGACTTTCTAGGATAAATGATACCGGAGATTACAATTAATAGCACACTTAATTTGGATACTATAACGCTATTATTTATTGTCATAAATTCAATTAAAGTATAACAATATGCAGCAAATATTCTACCTAGCTTTCGTACCAACAAATCTAAAGAAACCATCCATTAAGTATTAAAACAATTTATTATTAAAAGCCATGTAATTTTTTTACAAAAATATCAATACATTATGTTTGTCCCGTTCTCGCCCATTGTCTTTCTCGCTCTGTTTTTTTTCTCTTTCTCTTTGAATCTTTCGCTCATCCTCTTCTGTTCCCGTCGGGGTCGCTTCTCCCTCTCGGGGAGGGCGGGGTGCACTCTGCGGGGAGCTCTTCTTCATGTTGCTGCTCACTTTACTTTTCTCCTTTCATATATTTTTATTTAACGAATTTCTTTAAAATTTAAGTAATGAATTAAACAAATTTTGAATTATTCCTGATAATTCCGAGGTTCAGAACAACAAATTAAAACTCCCAACAACATTCGATTAATGTAAAAAAACTGTAAACTAAGGCAAAAAATACATAATACAAGCTGCGTCTAACTTATTTGTTTTGTAAAATATGTGCTTACAAGAACATTGGTTTAATATTCTAAAATATATGTTACTAATTATTATTCCTAATATACATATTAAATGAGCTACATCACGCATTGAACATTTTATTAAAAATACTGACGTAATAATACTACGTCCATAGTAAATAATTGAATAAATGATAAATGTAAACAATAATATATTTCCTAAAATATGCGGTAAATAGATTATTATCAAATAATGTCTATTTTTGACGAAAATAATGGAAGGTCAAACAAATGTTGCCGTCTTTATAAAAAATGTTACAGGTACAACAAATTAATTAAATGTGGTATCGTAGCAGAAAAAAAAACGCGTACTAGTCAGGAATAGTAAATACAAAGAACAAAATAAGCCTACGTCTGATCATGCTATTACAGATGGTACATATGGAAAATGCTGCGCTTGCGAAGTTAGTTGAGAAGGTCGATTATTTTATTAATTACAAGGCATGCAATATATACATTCGACAATAATTACAATTGAAATAGATTTTCTTTTGTTTATATAAATCACTTGACGCAATTTACATAAACAATAACATCGGTATGGTTATTTGGAATATGCATTTCAAGAAATAAATAAATAAAAACTGAGGCTTTTAAATTTTTATGTAGATAGCAAATGCATCATTGCGTAAAAAAAGTAAATCAGTATTTATTGAAACAGAATGAGCAAGTTACATACAACAGCGCCAGCGTTAATAGGTCAAATATAACAAAAAATAGATACTTTTGTTTTCTACGAGCTTATAGACACGTATTAACATTCTAAAACAAAATTATACGTATCACTTGATTTTTATCGCCAACTCTAGGCAAAAAATTACCCATTCGATACGTTCATAGCTGCCTCCACATTAATTGTCATAGACAAATTTGTATATAATTCTTACCATTTAGGTGTGAGCGAGCATTTGTAATATAAATCTAAACGTTGAACATAATAATAAAATAAGAGGTATGTAGTAGGTGGTTAATATATTGTATAAAATATTGTGTTATTTAAATATATCTGATAATTATTTTTAAGAATTGTAAATGTACGCTTTTATTTGAACCCAATTCTTATTATTAAAAAGTGTTGTATATTTGTCTATAAATTTTTCTACTTCATGCTTTCTCGGCGCTCGTTCATTCTTAATATGATCTCTGAAAAATATTTTAACTAGTTCTATTTGTTTTTGCGACCATCGAATTCTTTGTGATCCTGTCTTTTTCTTTTTTCTTGTGATATTCTTATCTGGAAAATAATAATTTTAAATATCTGGCTAGTTCAGCGAAACAAAATTTTACTTTTGGGTAGATGTTTCAAGACTTGGTAATAAATCTACATTTGATATGGCACAATTTAGGCTTGTTGTATCAATCAAAGTAGGTGTTTCTGCCTCTCCAGAATTAGTTGTCCTATAAAACGTGATGTTGGTGTCTGAGTCTGAATCGATTTCTAAATTATCTGACAAGTCAATCTCGTCTAAAGTTTTTCCCTGGTATAGATGAGCTTTTCCACTATTTATTGCCAATAACAACTTAGATACTTTAGCAGTTTGGTATACGTCTTGGGGAAGCCTAAAAGTGTTCAAAATAGAAAATATTCATCTCGTATTTGTTGTTATCGCATTACTTCAAACTTATTGAACTTATAGGCAAGTCGCCACTCACTTTTTACACGTTTCAAAATTGAAAATGTTATTTTTAAGACGAATTATAGAGTATAGATTTCACTTGCAATATTCATAAAAATCAATAAAACTTCGAAAATAAAGTGAGCAAAACTTGGCACATATTTGAAATCACTATAGGCGCAATGATTTCCAAAATAGTGAAACGTTTGCAAATAAAAGAAGTACAACAAAGATTGTGGGTCTTACCGGTAATAATTTTCGTGAGTTTTTTTTTGTGTCCCATAAAACTTGCAAATTGTTCCACTTCATTTTCGGTCACACTTAATATTTGCAATATGCTAGCAATCTGTTTTCGGAGCCTAGTTGATGTGAACAGAGTTATATCGTTGACTTTTGATAGTTTAGCCAGTTTTTTTTAACGTGTGGTAACCGCTTACCCATCTATTTTCTGTATTTGTATTCGCAAACAGATATTCATTAGATTCTCGGACATATAAGCTTCTCACGTTAAGTAGCACACTAATCATTTCTCGTATATCTTTGGAGAATAATATCGGTATCGGTTTACTACCCTTCCCCTCTGTTATCACCCTTTTAAAGCTTTTAGTCAATGTTTTTTCAGTTTCCGAAAGCGCCAGTAAACATTCTTCTTGTTGCACTTGCAAAACCGGGCTGGAATATGTTTGTACTTTTAAGTATTGAGTTTCACCAATTCGTTTACGATTTAGTAACAGCGTTAATGCCAAAACACATTCTGTCAACCGTCTCTATTCTGCTTTTGTCTGACAATCTTTTCTTAATCCTTCACGCGCCTCTTTAGCTTCTTTTAAAACAAATTGTTGGAATTTGACGACGTCACTTGTAAGTGGCAGAAGTTTTGGTTTACAATATTTCTGCTCATTTAAAATTTTTAACGCCAAACTAGAAATTTCTGCATTCCAATGATTTTCTATGAGATTTTTCAGCCGTTTTATTTCCTTCAATGACTGTTCTTTATCATCTACAGGTCAAAAAAATGTTTTTTTGATAATTAATTTTTTGGCCTCATTACACACTGCTTTAAAGTCGTTCCCATGTGAAGGGCTAAACTGCTTGCTCTGAATGTACGTGTTTTGTCATCATATCCACTAATTGTTTTTGTAGCCGAAACGAAGTTGTCAAACATTGCAGGGTTCAATGCGTCAATGAGTCGCTGAACGCCTGTGACTTTTTTCAACGATATTAAAAGACGTCCCAGTTCTCTCATCTTGTTTGATATTACGTTTCTTATTTGAGGACGTTTGTGTTCGCTCAGTAAAGATTCCGCATAGCTGCATATAAGGATGTCACCCATCGCAGTTTTTGAAATCTCATCATTCCTTAAAATTGTAAATACTTCATCCTTTATCCGTAAAGGTGTATAAAAATCTTTGTGTTTTCCAACACATACTGCAAACAATTGTGCTGCCGTTAAATGTTGTTCTCGGTTCTTTGATGCATTTTTTTACGATCGCAAGGCGCATAGTTTTCGGTGCCTCCTTAAGTAATTTCTTGAGAAATATCCCAGACAGTATTCACAAACAATATACTTTTCTTTGGCATTCTCGGAATTTTTCATGACCTTATACTGTGCTTTAGGTCTTCTAACTGGGCGTACGATATTTATATGTGTATTTAACATAAAATTTCCTTGTCTCCGAATAGCATTTATTAGTGGTTCTCGGTTAGGATTTTTTAGAGACATTGATAAAAATTGCTTCACAGCGCCTTCGTCTTTATGATTTTTTTGTAAATGACGAGCGAAGTGCGTAACTTCTTGAAAACAATAAGGACAAGTGTTTTTTTTCTCCAAGGCCGAGTGCCCATAATACACTTTACAGATGTTGTAGATAGTGTAGATGTTAAAAAACTACCAAACGTCATAATAGTTGTGTCTACATTATTTTTTGTTCTTAATTCATTACCTGTAATAAATGTTTTACAATTGCCGACTATATTTACAGAATGTTGTTACTTACTTGTCCTCTTTTGGTTACTTTTTTCAGAATCGCTTGATGAACCCGGGATATATTCAGATTCTGAAGGTAAAATCGTTTTGTCTAATATGTCTATGTATATCGAAATCTGTGACTTACCTTACTACTTATTGCTTGTGGGTATGATGTAATTTGTTGTCTTCGCCTACTTCACCACTTTCCCTTGTTTGTGATTTGATTATTTCTTGTTCTTGAACACTATTTTCCAATCTGTGCTCTTTCATTATTTGCTGATGTTCTTCATAAATCATTTCACAGCTGCCCTTTCTGTCCTGTTTTTCTATTTCTTGGTTTTCGCCTGTTTTTAATATCTGTTCTTTATAATCACTTGTAATCTTTAAACACCCACTCATTGCGAGCAATGCGACAGATTGTTCTTCTTGTGATGACCCTTTTGTAGATTCATATTTTGGCAAATCTAATAAGTGTCGATCTTTACTCGTCACCATTTGTAGTATTTTTTTTGATCTGGTGCTCATAGCGATTTCAATCAAAAAATTGCCCTAATATAATTTTTAGCACTATTTGTTTATATTTACTGGTGAAACAGTTGAATATTAGTAAGATATATTTCTCTTTGCCTTCTTTTATATCAAGCAATCATTTCTCATCGTTTTAAATTTAAGAAGCATTTTATTGGAGCAAAATAGCACGTTTTGTAACGGTCAAAAAGTTCGTTATTTAGGTACTCAGAAATTTCTTTGTTTTGTCGTATGTGCTAACATCATGAAAAAGTATTGATTAAACCTAACGGTTATCCAACTGATAATATTTCTTAAAAGAGCACCTATAATATTTTAATCGTCTATACGAAGTGTTTCTTCTACACCGATTATACAAACATACATTGCAGTAATACAATTTTTTATTCTATTGAAATTATTTCATGTAGATTTTCACTATTACAAATTTATAGTCTTCATCTTTAATTTTTTATGATCGTAATAATAAATTTATAATTTTACAAAATAATGTACAACTTTAAAATACAAATAATTTATTGTAATGAATAGAATAAAGGAAGTTAAAACATAATTTAATAAAACGTTCTGCTAATATACTTAAACAGAGCATATCGCATACATACATTTAATTATGCAAGAAATAAAACTGACCTATCTAAAATATAAACATGCTTGTAAGTCTTATCGCGTTGTAAAGACCGCTGACAAGTGCTTCTTCAGACCACCGCAGCTCCGTGCCGAGATAGCTAAGAATCGTTGAAATAATATACTAATATCCTATCACACAACGGCAACAACGTGCGGCAGTTTAACGAACGATAAATATCTATTTATATATCTAATGGCTTGTTAACGTTATATTAATATTACTTGGGCTTCGCAAAGTATTATATATCTATAAGTGGTTTAATCAATAAAACTCTCTTCCCCTCTTAATGACCCCAATATGATTATGATTAATAATGTAGTTTGCACAGAAGTATAATTTTCCATTTCTAATATTTGTGCCTGGTGGAACAACGGCTCCACAACATGCCATATATAGGTATATATATATATATTAATTTTTATTGGACGATTTGTAGGTCGTTATACTAGTTTTAAATAATTTAAAACTCGCTAATTCAGAATATATATATATATATATATATATATATATATATATATATATCAGAAAAAGAAAAATATTGGGTATAATCCGCTGTAGAGCAACCGTAAACACGTGTTTCTGACTAATTGGTCGTCATCAGTACGGTGTAGCCAAGGAATAAGGTGGGATAACCTTGGAGATGTAAGCTAAACGGAAGACCATCAGGTGACAGACCACCATTTGCAGCTTCAGCTAGAAGATCCTCGGTTTTGAGGACAACAACTAACGTCGCCACGAGGAAGACAATGTCAACCTGCGTGCAGGATCTTCTAGCTGAAGCTGCAAATGGTGGTCTGTCACCTGATGGTCTTCCGTTTAGCTTACATCTCCAAGGTTATCCCACCTTATTCCTTGGCTACACCGTACTGATGACGACCAATTAGTCAGAAACACGTGTTTACGGTTGCTCTACAGCGGATTATACCCAATATTTTTCTTTTTCTGATATTTTATGTATCCGCGATAATTTCTTATTCTTTCATTTACATTTCCTGGGTCTCGGATGGCACGCAGGTTGACATTGTCTTCCTCGTGGCGACGTTAGTTGTTGTCCTCAAAACCGCGGATCTTCTAGCTGAAGCTGCAAATGGTGGTCTGTCACCTGATGGTCTTCCGTTTAGCTTACATCTCCAAGGTTATCCCACCTTATTCCTTGGCTACACCGTACTGATGACGACCAATTAGTCAGAAACACGTGTTTACGGTTGCTCTACAGCGGATTATACCCAATATTTTTCTTTTTCTGATATTTTATGTATCCGCGATAATTTCTTATTCTTTCATATATATATATATATATATATATATATATATATATATATTGAAACAAGTATTTGAGACTCTGTATACTTAAATCTGATGTTACTAACAATAGTCTAACTTTTTACCATTAAAATCAATGTTAAATGTATTGGTAATAAGTAAAATCCTTATATTAGTTTTCCTAATACACCTATAATTATTATTTGTACTTCAATAAATACTATAAACTTTGTTTCTTTTTTTTAATAACCACGGCTAAGCTCAGATAATTTAAATATTAATGATTATTCTCTTTACATATATTTTATTCAACTGGTAGAACCATATATGTAACTACCCTAGTTTATTGCAGAGGTGGGTATATAAATGAAATCAAATATCAAAGATTTTCTAAAATAATTTATAACATCGAATATGTATCTCACTTCTATATCAAAATCTTTTCTGTAATACTTCTTATTCACTCAAAAGGGGTGTCTAATTGGTCCGCTGTTTCTGGTTGATTTTATATGAAATACTATTTTCTCTACTAACTACGTAAGTATTTCTATTCTCTTATAATGTATTTTTGACAGAATGAAATTTATATGTTTGTTTTCGTTTCAGGAAAATTTAACTTCTACAATCATGTGTTCTATTTACGTTTCAAAATGTATAGTATTTCAAATGAAGGAAAAACAATCTCAGATTAACAAGAATATATTAAATTGGTCAGAATACCATAATTACAAATATTTCATTTGAGAACACAACTGAAGCAATGTTTAATAAAATTGTCTAATTACGATGACACTATTTGAGAAGCAATGACATTTATACCTAACATGACATTTTACGGTGAGTATTTTTATTTCCTAACATTTTACTTTATAAAAGACCATAAATAATGTGTTCCTCAATTTTATATTTAAATATTCAATCTACTACGATAACTTTAATGGATCGTACATGAGACAATTCTTTCTATAAAGTATCTTTCAAATATATTACAAACTTACGTTACTTTTTCTATTAGGATATTCCTAAACTTTTTCAAATATAAATTATACTATAGATTTTAGGTTAACTGTGAATTATTAATGTTAATGTTTAAACATTTTATACAACCTTGAGTTTCAAAACGTTGATATTTCAATCAAATTGTCCAAATACTATTATTTTCATGTTCCCAGATTTATGCGGCCTCGATGGAACCAATCTCCGTGCAATTATACCACGGTCCCGGACGTCACACCTTCCTGCTGTCCTCGGATACTATATCTTGCTGTACCTTAAAAGGAAAAACACTACTCCGGGCTGGAAATACACCTCTCAAGACTTCCTATACTGGCTGACGGTTAATATTACATCAATTGGATGAACTTGAAAATATCTTCGTCTCTGGGAACTGGATTATCGTATACACACATCTACTAGTTAAACTTGAATTATTATTGGACTTTCGGGCTGGAAAAAAAAGTTAATAGCACATCTAATGGTTGATCTTGAATTTTCCTCTGGCTCTCTGAACTGGAGTATTTTAAAATTTCTCCTTCTTAGATTGGAAATTACAATGATGTGTTTACACTGGTTAGGATACGGTTTTTTATAAATTTGAGGTAAGTTATCTTCAATATATTATCAAATCTTCTAATTATTATATTATTTCAACATAAACTTCTTAGCATCTCTCTCAATAGTAGCTTCTTGGCTTTGATTTCCACTCAATGTTGGAAATTGTAAGTACTTTTCTATATTGTTTTCGTTGTTATATTAACATATTTAATCACTTTTTCCGCACACAAATAATTGATTATGTATCAATTTTGATGTTATTTTATCAACATCAAAATTTATACATCCGCACTCAATTTTATCAAAAACAATTGTCTTTCTTTATCTTTCCAAATTCCCTTGACGACCTTTTTAAATTTTTTTAATTCTCCAATGAGAAATCTACACCTACCTTTAAAAATCAACATATCTCTTTTATATATACTTTTGAATATTTATATCCATTAAAATCTATAGAACTCACATTATTTAATTCTTTTTTCATTTTAAAAACCTTCTTTAAATGCTTTACATATCATTTTTTCACATACTCTCAAAATTCTAACAGGATCTGTCAAATTTTTAAACTGTCACCTTCCCACATTCAAATTATAGCGGAAATCTTGATTCAAATTTGCTTATAGGGCCGCTGTGGTTTGTGGATTATTCGCATAGACCTGCGACTTAAGAAAACCCCACAAGAAACAGTCCAACGGGGTCAAATCGCACGATCTCGGTGGCCAGTTCACATCACCTCCACGTGAGATGATCCTCCCCTCAAATCGCTCGTGCAGAATTTCCAATGTGGCATGAGCTGTGTGACACGTAGCGCCGTCCTGTTGAAACCACATCTCATTGATGTCCATATCATCCAATTCAAGCCAAAAGAAGTTGGTAATCATCGCCCTATAGCGTTCGCCGTTGACGGTGATGGCCTGGCCAACATCGCTCTGAAAGAAATATGGACCGATGACGCCGCCAGCCCAAAATCCACACCACACAGTGACTTTTTCGGGATGGATTGGACGCTCTTGAATCTCACGTGGATTGGTATTGTCCCAAATTCGACAATTTTGTTTGTTGACGTACCCATTCATCCAGAAATGCGCCTCATCGCTGAAGATGATTTTTTGATGAAAATTAGGATCAGTTTCCAACTGCTCCAGGGCCCAATCAGCGAACACACGTCGTTGTCTATGGTCATTTACCTTCAGCTCCTGTGTCAGTTGAATTTTATACGGGTGCAGGTGCAAGACGCAAAATTCGCCAAGTTGTGGTCTGCGAGAGGCCAAGTTCTTGTGAGCGACGCGAAATCGACCGCCTCGGATTCTCCTGCACGCTTTCACGGACAGCGGCGATGTTTTCGGCAGATCTTGCGTTTCGTGTTCGTACGGATGCTGCTTCCTTGATTACTGAACCAGTAGCTTCAAATTTATCCACCACACTGCGAATAGTCCTCTCGGTAGGACGATTACGACGACCGTAAAATGGCCGAAGTGCGCGGAACGTTGCCCGAATAGAACATCCATTTTGATAAAACAATTTTATCATTTGCACGTGTTGTTGAGCGCTATATCCGTCCATGGTAATTTGGCAAAACAGACTGAATAAATGACAGCCAATCTGACAGATGTAGCTTCAACAATATGGCCACTACCAACTGTCAAAGTTCGGAAGTCCCTATTGGAAGACCCTTTAGAAGAAAGAAAACTTATCGTTCCACCGCTGTACGGAGTGAACCAAGAATCTACATCAAATACCATCCATTATAGTAATCACCAACTTACTAAATACTGACAATCTCATTTAACAAATATTTTATTACTATATAAATCATTATTTTAAGAAACATCAGTAAACATTATATATGGCATGGTTATTTTAACTGTGTCAATATATATATTAATAAAATACAACCGCTAATGATTGTATTAATATCCCTTTTAAAATAAGTCTTCCGGCTAACTCCAAATTTAAATTATAAATGTTAATAAATTTTACTTTTAATAACGAAGAACATGAGACTTTTCTTTTAAATCAACTTCAAATATTTCCCTGTAGTTTATACCACCAGTCATACATTAACTCTAGTAATTTCTTATTTACGGTTGGTATAACATTCTATTATTCGATATTCATTGATGTTCAATTTTAAGAAACTATTTTTAATTAAATAATGGTTAGTATTTCTCAAGATCATGTAATGTGGTCCGTTTATTGAAATATGATATTTAATAAATTCAAGCACTATCTTCTACATATGAATTGGGTAAGTAATCTATAAATTTCCAATATTCTTAGATAATTTTACGTGTCACTTTTGTTCTTTCAAGGTTATCGACTGTGTCAATGGATTATAACTCCATAGATATAATGAGATGTTATTAATGAACTCCAATAAAAGAAACTATTCAAATCTGATACAATTTAATACATGGAATAGATATCAATATAAAAAAATGTCTTCTTTATATGACATGGAAAATAAACTTCAATTTAGTAAAGATCATAAACAGATTTACTTGACGTTTAAGATAATAATAATATGGTTCTATGTCAGTGAAATTCCTCAATTACAAAGGTAAATATTTTACTGTACTTATAAAACACCTTTAAGTATACAAATATACAATGTTATAAATGTTTTTGGATAGATCTATGCATGATAAATATTTATTTAGTACGGAAGATTTGTATATTAAAATTCAATGACTCTATTAAGTTGAAATTTAAATGTTAATATTTTTAAAATAATCTAACCTTATTTAAAACATGAACAAGATAACTATAATATCAATTATGAGCTTCTATAAGCTTCAATATATTTCGTATTAATACAATAACATATACAACCTTGGTCAAAATAAATGCATGTATGTTTCTTGTTTTCCAATAATGTTAATATAATCCTTTCGATCCTAGAACTCTCTTATACTGGATGGTATTCTCAAACTGGATATTCTACTGAATACTTCGGTTAAAAAATGGCTAATCTCTTCGGAATAATGACACACACTATGGAATTTAGGCTTATGACTGCTACTACTCGCAGGACAAACACTCTCTTGAACTCCTCTGACTTCACTGGATTTATGAACCCTGGATTTTCAATTAATATCCTAAATCAGGAACTGGATCGTCTAATGGAACTTCTGTACCTCGTATTTAATTTCTATCTTCTTGTATACTTTTAAATATTACTGAAATAAAACACTAATTCCTGGATACTGGATTTAAAAGGAACTTCTGTAACTTCTCTTCGCAATGGATTCTCTTATTATCGATGTACGACTTTCAAAATCGTAAGTATTCTTTAATTATTAATGATTTTAACCAGCTTAAGTTCTTATAAAATTTTCAATTCTCCTTCTTTTAATTTTATTCACTATTTATTTGCATGTATGAATATTTAATACGTACACTATACAAAATAATTCTGGTTTATTTTAACCATTTATATTCATAAAAACTATAATTCTTTCTAAAGGCACACGCGTCTGTTAAGAATTATTAAAAATTCTCTCTATCTACTGTTTCAACAAATCTCCTTAGTGATCTTTTTAAATTTTCAAATCAGCCAATCGATTTCTTTTCTTACTTTGTCCAGACAATATAATTTTTAAATTTGTTCGACTATTTCTTTATACTAACTGACTTTATAAATTTCATTATTTCAAACATTTTGAATTTTAATTAAACCTTCCCATACTTTTAATATTCAAAAATGAAACACTTTCAGTAAAATTATATATCAGATGTCACTTTTGACATTTTACTCTCCATCCGGTTGTACGATATTTAAACTGTACTTTTAATTCAATATCAATTATTTACCTTTCAATATTTAATTTTAATCATCTTTTACCTCCTTAAACGTCACTTAAACGAGTTTTTACAAAATAATAATATTTCTTATAGTACAATAATTAGCATTTAAATCTCTTCTTTACAGATATGGTAAATTCTAATGAAAAGAAGAAAATAGTCATTCAGAAAATATACTGGTCGGTTCACCAAGTAACGTACCATACTTAACAAATATTTCTGTACAACAAATTAATAAATTTATACGTCTAATTCAATTACATATGTCCATATTATTATCATATACTTCTTCAATAACTAATTAAATTATTATATAAATGATTTTTTTAGAAAAATATTGTTAGAGTCAATAATGGACCTTTAACAATATATATATTTATAATTTTACGTTGTGATTTTTCTCCTTTCGTCACAGCACTGATCCTCTTCATTAATTGCGTCTATTTTGGATTGCAGTCACAGTTCTTAATATCTTGATAATTAAGTCACATAGGTCGAAGTTAGCTACATCTAATATCTTCACATTCGTACTATCGCTATGGTATTCTTCTGTTCTAATAAACGTCTTCTATATGTAATTTTCTGTTTATATCTCCAATTCCATTTAATTTATAATCAACATCAATGTGGCTCCTTAATCAATTTGATTCAATATATGAGTTTCACCAGTTTTTTTACTTCTCAAACATGTAGATGATTATAATAACTTATAAACTTAAGTATTTTTCACTCAATTACCAGATTTTCTTTATCAATTCTTATTTATTCCAAAAATTTTAGTCTCATTCAATATTTTCTTATTTTATTGTCAAAATTTTCAAATCATCTATTTTTGTTTATAAGTAACCAGGATATTTTCCTTAGTTTCATATACGTATTTGATTTTCCATATAATAATGACAATTGTTTTATATAGTAATTTAAGTTGCATATCTTATCTTGACAGTATTTCTAACATTGTGACTTTTTAAAAATCTTTCATCAAGAAGTGAGATTACAATAGATTTAGTTACTATCTAACAATTTATACATTTCATTCTATTCTGTATACGAATGATCTTTTAATTGTATAACATAAATTAATTTTCTTGAGACGTTAATTTTTTTATTTATACTATAAATGTTGACAATTTAAATCATTATAATATATTACTTAGAAACTAAAACTTTTTCTATAATATACTTACGGACTAGTTCTTCAAATATTCTAATGTTCATAACACTTAAAAAACTACAATTTAATAAGTGAATCAACCCTATTTACTATATAATTGCTACACATATTTAAATTACCATTCTAGTTTACCTACTATTTGTTTGTAGTTTATACAATTTCTATCAAACACTGTGATTAGTGTCAATGAGCGCGTTCATCACACAAGGCAACCATGATACCATGCGTAATCCCTTTGTGATTTGTAGTGATGTCCATGTGATGAACGACAATTGTCAGCCATGATTACAGGCAACCCTTTCTTCAAGTCTGTTCTGTTTGTGGTTCTGTTTTAAATTTCATTTGATTTGAGAATTGACGGGTAGTTAGAAGAGAAGTGTTTATTTTCTGTTTTTTGTATAGTAAGATGTATATGTAATAAAAAGGTTATTCTATTATTTATAAAAAAATTCAATATTTTATACATAATGGATATAAGAGATCTCTTATTTGATGTAGATTTAAATATTAATGGCATTGTAAATGTTAATCTAATCGACAATCATGAGAATGAAGAGCATAATTAAGGTGAAATAACTTGATTGGAATGTTGTATTTTGCCACAAATAAGTATTCGTATCCATTTTACCACTTAAATGTGGCGAAAATTTTAACCAATTGCGGACACTCAAACACGTTTGCAGCGTATTTCCAGCGTAAGATAGTTATGCTTGCTAAGATAGCGACCGCTTTACAAACGCGTTTGCGTTATGGACATACGTCCATCGTACCGCTTGCTAGCGGCTTGCCAACTGGTACCTGTGTTGGGTGTGTGATGAACGTAGCCAATATCCACTTTAAATTAATCATGTGTTCTTACATATTTATACACTTATCTCGTATACAAGTATAATTAAGCTATCACATTTGTATGTATTATTTCCTATATATTGTAACATGTTTGTACAACCTATTATAGATTATGTGTTTAATTTGTTGCATGGTTTTCATTAAGTTTATAGAAGAGGATACTCTTTCTAGATTAGCCGAGGAGTGTGGGAAAGTTAGTATGTTAGGGGGGGGGGGGGTTTACTTGATCGGCGTATGCCACAAAATGGTCAAATTCAACGCAAAAAATCGCAAAAATCAAGGCACTTGAAAAAGTTGCCGCTACGTGAACGAAATAATGAATATTTGTTCTAGTGACTGACGATTCAAATTTGTAATTATATTAAAAAATAGTTAAAATACAGCACTTTGAATTTTTTTCGTTTTATAGCGATATAAAGCTTACTCTGTTTAAAAAGTACTTTTTTGAATCGTGAGTACCTAGATATTTTTATTCTGAACTCGACAATGTATTTACTTTACTTTCAAAATAACCCTGGTCTCCAAAAAATTACTTTGAAACCAATGAGAATGATCACAAAGTCCGCACTAATAAATGGCAAATAGGCAACACATAATTCAACCTCTTACTCACACTTTCGTAATGTCTAAGACCAGCTATATGGAAGGTATACCTGGTCGACTGGATTAAGCCGAACATCATATAAACAGAGAGATCTTCCACCTTTTTTATTACCTTAGGTAAACCAATGCTTCATTCAGATATCGGCTTTATTTTCTAATTATTTTAATGATATTTGGGAGAATGTATTAGATATTTAATTCTTCGTCTGGAATAAATATATGTTGTCATTATTATGAAATTTAAGTTGTTACTTAATTTCTGGCGGTGATATTTTGCTTTAGATGTTGAAGGTTTTTATTTAATCTTAATAATATGAGCAATGTTGTAGTCAACTAAAATAACATAAAAACAATTCTGTGCTGTAACAGTAACAGTGCCTGTTTTGTTTTTTAATAAAATGTAAATATATATATTTTATAATAATCAGATGTTTTGGATTGTTGAATATTATATTCTTCCCAATCGGCATTGATGGAGTTGATTAGCAAAATTAAATTATAAAACATTTTGTCACAGGGAAGATTCGATCTAAATTTTATCACCAAATAAAGTTGTATTCATTATTTCATACATAAGTTTGAGTATACATTAAACATATTTGTAAAAGAAAATACGTGCGGTTGATATATACAAGCAAATTTTAATATATTTCAGATATTTGTCGGTGTTCATTTATGATTGATTACGTGATAACATTGATGTGTCTACTTTATTAGACTCTTTTTCTGTTCCTTGATATTCTTCTCGCTTTCAAAATGTATTTTATTTTTCAAGGACAAGGTTTCGGCTTTATGGAATTTCAGAAATGCAGTTTTCGTTGGCAATAAATATACATTATTATTATTAATTATGAAGCTGCACGACTTATTGTTATTTTTAACCTTACATGTTGAAGCTTTTTAATAATATGAACAATGTTTATAGAAAACTAAAATCTGACAAAAACAACTTTATGTCATTGTAAGATACGAAATTTAGAGATTTTCCGGACTCTTCAAACTAAGATGCATTGGTTTTAGACAGCAAGTTACACAAATTTCAGTTTTCTAGATGGCAAAAGCATTTATTTAAAGATCTGAGTTTGTTGTGCCTTCATGTTTTTGTTTTATTTGTACTTTGTATTTTGACCACAGGACAGTTTTTAGATTTTTTTTTGTATATGTGAATAAGTAAAAGAGCATGGGCCAAACGAGCGCATAAGCCTAATTACAGCAGTTTATCAGGAGTGACAGCAATTGTTTAATGGCGAGCGAAAAAATGTTGTATGTAGGCGTAAAAAACAAATTTTGTTTAATTTGTGCAAAATATGGTGAATCTAAAAATCACGTATGCTACAAAAATTGGTCTTCGTCGTCAACAGCCATGGAGTCGCCAATTATTCCGGAAGGTATTCGACATTCTGGTGAAATGCACGGTGTAATTTATGGTAGATTAATAGGGGACTGTGATAGCAGCGTTCTTAGAAAGCTACGTGAGATGGCTCCTTACGGTACTGTTTGAAAAAACCTAAATTCAATTCGGACATAGGACAATTAATAACAAAAAATTTACTTAGATTCAGAGCGGCCTTGACAAAAGCAATTGAACATTACAAAAGTTCGAACTTAACAATAACAAACCAGATTGTGAAACTGCAACGTCACATTATAAATGGATCAAGACATATTTTTGGTGAACACTCGGATTGTGCTTCTTACTTTTGTCAAGGATCTAATGAAGGTGAGATCAATATGTTTGAAAAATTTCAGAATTTTAATATGTATGATAACTTTATTAACGCTTTAAGTCGGCTCAGCCTAATAGTAGATCTTTAATAGGAAACGTAGATGCCAACATTGTAGAATCTTTTAATTCAGTCATTGCAAAATTTGTAGGAGGTAAAAAGATTGTATTATATTCAACGTAATTCTTACAGTGCACGTTGCAAAGCGGCAGCAGTTTCATTTAATTGTAAGGGCAAATATCACTCAAAGCTTCAGACCAAATATGGATGTATACGACAGTGTGTGAAAAAAACGGTATGAGAAGAAAAATTTTTTATAGGAAACAAAAAATACATTCAGGAACTACGGACGATCGCGACTATGGGCCGGAGGCAAATGCATATTTTATTGAAGATATAAGATATAAATAATCATAACAATACCAGTGTCGACTGTGAAGAATATAATTTTCAATAATTTAAAACATGTGCTATTTAGAGATTATAAATTTTTACATTTTGTAAGAAACACCGGCACTGTTTTTTTAGCAGATTTTAGTTTTCTCTAAAACATTACTCATATTATTACAAAGCCTCAACATGTAAAGTAAATACAAATCATGGTGAGAAATAATAAGAAGCACAACTTAAATAATTGTTAATCATAAATAATAATAATTAAGTTATATATTTATTGCAGAATAAAATTTAATATCTAATTAATTTCGGCAAATATCATTAAAATAATTACAAATTACATAAATCGGGAGTCTTAATAAAACTAAATAAATACAAGCCAGGAGAATACTCAGAAACAGCAAAAACAAATTTCGAAGAAAATAGCCGCACCAATATTTTCATGCAATAAATGCAGGAGGCAAATATCCCAAATTTATTTGCTTTCCAGTTGACCAGGCATATCCCTTCATATTGCTAGCCGGTATCTGCATCGTGTAAAAGATGCAGGCATTTTAAACTCGGTAAATATATTCAATTTATTTCAGGCAACCCGACATACGCCGTTCGGGAATTTTTCTTAAGGGCCCACCCTTAAAAGCAAAAGAACTTAAAACATTAAAGACCCATCACCCAGCTTGAGTTTTTTAACTTCTCGCCAAAATTCTACAGCATTATCTGGAAATGACTGAATTTTTTCGATATTTCTCAATAACCGCCACTCAGAGTCAAGTGCTTGTAAATGAGTATTATTTATTAAGTTAGGATATAAAAAGGTCACATCAGTAATAGAACTTATTGAACCATGTTTTACAATGCTAGGATCAATAAAATTAAATAATTTTATTATATTTCCTTTTAATGGAAATCTTTGAATAATTTGCCTAGACACAAAATCTTCCACACTAAGATCACAACATGTAAGCCGTTTACATATACAGTCTTGAAATCTTATCATTAATAGTTTTTTAAATAGAAATTATGCTGTAAAATTTCTTCAATTTACTATTTTACGAAAAATACCTCCGCCAATTTTTTTTTAGTCTTAAATATCTGACTGAAATTTAACAAATCCTAAAAATCGGTATATCGGTAGATTACCTTCTAAATCGGTAGATCTACCGATATATCGGTAAGGTTGGCAACACTGGCTACACCACATCCGTTTCTATCGTTGTTGCCAGGGGCCCGATTCTCGAGAACAATGGAGGGGATTCTCTTCATATGTTAAAAATCGCATTCTTGAACTTGAGAGAACGCTCCCTTCTCTCAAGAGTTGTGAGAATATACATCTATAGGTTCAAGTCAAGCGAAAGTTAAGAGAAGCATGCGCATATCGACTTAAATTATTTTGTACATGTGACAGCGATGAATTGTTACGTTTTAAAAGCAGCGGCGAACATTAATTCACTTATTCCTGTATATTGCATGTCAAATATTTTTAGTTCCGTATTAATTCAACTTGTATTCTACATTCCAAATAAATTACGTCTTAAAATTTTCAACATTGATATCTGCGTCGCATATATTTCATCTCGAATATTCGATTCAAAACATTCAGTTTATAAACAGTGCGTTGTTCAATTTCAGAGACGCAATATTTACATTTTAGTTTTCTTATCTAAACAATTCCCACCGTCTCCTATTGCATGAAACTGCGTACCTTGCTTATTCTACTAGCGTCATTGAAATAAGGGGAATACCCGTGTTAAACTAACGGCGTCTTATTGTCGTCAATTTCTTCCGAAAATACCCCTCTACACGCCCGAGTCTTTAAATAGGGGCAAGCGCGTCTAAAATGATTATTCGTCTATCATTTATTATTAGTACATCATTCATTGATATATACAACATAGTAAGTGGTGGTAAAACAGTGACAAATACCGGTCCCCTTCGTCTATATATATTTATATATCCCTGATAGATCGAGGTCTAAATATCCAGAAGTTTATGGATACGCTGTTATGCGATCTGCCTCTTTCTATAAATAAATAATTGTGGAGCACGTAGTGTCTTCTAATTTACGGAATTAATCCGGATGAGGGATAATTGCTCACCGCTATCCACCATCTAAAGCCCGAGACGGCGGACCAAACCGACAAGTGGGGGCCATCCGTCGGAACTCTGCAGATTAGACAATTCCACCTACCAGGTACTTACATGTTCTATCTTCTGTTGTGCCGTGAAATTAGTTAAAACTGTCTAATTTCTTTGTATATATATATATGTAAAATTTAGTCAAGTACGACGACAAAGCACGTCACCAAGTCTTTTTTGTGTTTATCTATATAGGTATATCCTATCTTGTGTTCAATATTTATTGTTTATATTTTTGTTTTCTTGTACACTCTATTAACTTATTTTATTCGATTATTTAATCAAGTAGTGTTTAATATATATAATAATATTTAGTTTATGAATTTTGCTAAGTTAATTAGTGCACCAACCGTAATCAATTAGCTTATTTGTTAAGTCAAAACCTATTGTTTTCTTTTAACGTACCGTCTCTAGAATTCAGTGTTTCTATGTTTTGTAAATAACGACCATTATTAATCTCCGATCAAATAACTTTAGTAATTTCTTTCTTTTTACAACAACAAAAGTTAATAATTATTATAATCATATCTTTGCTATAATATTTTTGTGACATAATTATTTCAATTTTATAACAACATCTCTACGATACCGAATTTTATATTTCACATTTACCAGTGTTATTTTAGTTAATAAATTGTTATTGTTTTAATAACTTGTGTGTTTTTCTTGAAGATAGGCCTATATATTATTGTAGTGCAAAGTTTCCCATTTTTATTTTGCTATACAGCAACAACAGTGACCTTGCCTCTATAATAATAAAATGGGTGGCGCAAACGGGCATTAACATCTTTAGTAGTAGTCTCAAGCTCTGAGTTAGATATATAGGGTGGGTCACAAATATCAAAAACATCAATCGTCTACTTCAAGGGTAACAACTAGAATTGGAAACAATAATATTAATCATAAGCGATTAATAATTATTTTTAAGGTAAGTGAATGTACTGTTCTAACACACACTCCTCTTGCACCCTGAATTTTAGTTTATTTATATTAGGGGTTTTTCCCTTAAGTAACATTATTAAGTAACATTCACTAAGTGACATTCCACTAAGTAACAGAATGTATATAAAAGAGTAGTATAGGTTATGGTATAGATAGTCATAAGCAGTACGGTAGAATATGTACTATACGTGCATTATCACAGTAATATACAAGTTTGGAGTAACATAGATGAAGAGATTTTTATAGTGAATCAAGTACTAATTGATGTTGCGGAAGCAGAGGAAGTCTATCAACGTCCTCGGCGTCGTTTTTATATGCGGGAAAATGCGTTTAATTTATCTGATATACAGTTTAGAAAATTATTTCGTTTAAACAAAGAAACAACAAAGGCTGTATTACACTTATTAATTTGACCAGGTTATTGATCAAGAAATTGTCAAGTTATTGTTGACCTTGCCTGTTTTACACTTATCAATTTCTTCACCAAGTTTTTAGGTGAATTAGTAGTACCAATAGTGCAAAGTAGGAAATAAAATTACCGAAGATTTGTTTGATATTGAATATAAAAATAACTGCACAAGAGATAAAAAAGAAAATAAATAATTTACGCACACAATTCTTTCATGAAGTATCAAAACATGTCATTTTTAACATGTATGATATGTAGAAAAATTAATAATAAGTTGATAAGTGTAATACAACCTCAAGATATATCATTGACATGATTTCTGAATATGCTGAACAATCATCCCGAATGTCGGCTATTAACATAAAATGACAAATATAGAAACATATTCGCTGTACTGGAACGTTATATCATTATTATAATACTTCAAATTTACTAACACAAAATTGTCTAGTTTTCCAACCGCTCACGGGGTGCAAATGCAACCTTAAACCAGTATTCCACAATGCGTTGATACTTTAATGTGAATATATATAGCATATGTTATTGTATTATATTGAAATAATATTAAACATGTATGATATGAAGAAAAATTAATAATAGTTTACATTTCGATGTTTAGCCTAACACTTTCCGGAAATCCAACTGATATAACCCATAAACCCTTTCAACATTACACAAGCTATTTAAAAGATATTGTTTTCGTATTACATATTACCTAATATATACTGTTCTATACAACAATTGTCCTAATCTGCCTTCAAGTGTTACTTCCGGTATGAATTTTGAAATTTCATTTATGCAAAAAATATTCCAAATCCAGTTCTAAATACTTTTGTACTCTTGACAAATATATTTATAATGCATAATTTACGACATATTTGCAAAAAATCGTTAAAATTCTTTCAGAAATCGGTCTCATGCGTAATCAAATCCTTTCAAACGAATCGTTTTCACACTTAAAAGTGAATTATTTAAGATGTTTCGTCTTTATATGGTATTCTATGATATTCATTGTTTGCTGTAAATTCGCATTTCTCGCATTTATAAGCATACTCTTGCAGATGATTTGTTTTTGTGTGGAATTGAAAATGATCTTTACGCTTTGTTCTAAATTCACACGAGGTACATTTGTAATCAAATTCAGTACTTTCGGTGTTTGTTTCAAATTCACAAGATTCGCATTTATAATCAAATTGTTTCAAATGTTTGGTTTTTTTATGTGTTTGAAAATGACTTTTGCTCTTCGTTCCAAATTCGGAAGAGTCACAATTAAAATCAAATTGCTTCAAATGTTTACTTTTTATATGTATTTCTAATTGAGTTTTGTTATTTGTTCTAAATTCACAAGAGTCACATTTATAATTGAACTGCTTCAGATGTTGAGTTTTTATATGTGCTTGTAAATTACTTTTGATGTTTGTTTTAAATTCACAAGAGTCACATTTATAATCATATTGCTTCAAATGTTTAGTTTTTATATGTTTTTGTAAATCACTTTTTTTGTTCGTTCTAAATTCACAAGACCCGCATTTATAATCAAATTGTTTCAAATGTTTACTTTTTATATGTCTTTCTAAATAACTTTTGTTATTTGTTCTAAATTCACAAGGGTCACATTTATAATCAAATTGCTTCAAATGTTTACTTTTTATATGTCTTTCTAAGGGCCGGTTTTTCCAACTCCGATTAAAACGCCGGTTAGCGTAATCATTGATTAAAACACCGGTTAGGACAAATTTGCGTTTTTCCAACGCCGGTTAACTCTAATCGTTGATTAAGAACGTCGTTAATCGACCAAATTTTAACCGGCGAAAGAAATACCTGATAAAATATTAAACAGTGATTAGGCCTATATACACATGCGCATAAGCTAAAAGATTTGAATTTCTGTCATTATTATTTCTGTTATTATTGACAGCTGTTGTTTTCATATGCATTTGTTTTACTGTATAGTATTTTTTGGAATTAATTAATAATTATTTACATCAGTGATTTAGTAATTGTATTGTTTCTTCTATAAATGTAATGAACAGTATAAAAATAGCATAATATTAAATATGTGTAACTTTTAGCTTACTACAGAAATTTAATTAATTAATAACTACGAATACATTATTTTCTCTGATGAGGATGATACAGCTTTGGAAGATTTTCTATTCTACTACAATTCTGGGACTTTACCTTAATTCGTGTAAATTCTAAGATCCTGTGGCAATTTTTGCTTGCATTTGCTCATTCCCTTTTTGTAATTGCATTTAATAGCACCTTGTGAAAACATCATTTTAGTCGAACATATTTTAGACTCACTTTAGATATGTCATTAACATATTAAACTATACTGAAAATTACAAATGAAATTGAAAATATGGAAGAAATTCTAGAGAAGCTGGCAGGTTTACGTTGAGATTATATGCAGACACTTTAAATTCTTTTAGCTGAACTGGGTTTGGATGAATAATGTACATGCCTGTAAAGTTGACGTGCAGTTGAATTCTGCACTAATAATTATTACAGGCACTGTCAAGTTCACACCGATTCCTCCAGAACATAACATTTATTATGTTGAAATCGTGTAAACCAATTTGGAAACAAGATTTTCTCAATAAACCTTCTTTGATTAATGGACATAAAATTAGTTAGAATGCATTGTTCTTAATAAACAGCTGATGTATGATCTTTCAGTAAAAATATCTGGCTTTATTCACCCCACAGGAATTTGGTGAAAGTTAAATCATCTCAGATATGGCAATGCAAAGTACAATATTTTATATCATTATAGTGTGACTGATAATCCAGCTTAAGACCCTAGATGTAGACTTTTCTTTTTCAACAAACTTCCTATTTTTATGATTTTGTTACATATCATATATTTTACATAATTTTGGTAACTGTTAATTTCATATATGTACGTACTTATATTGTATTAGTTTTTTCATTTTTACAAAATTTTTGTATTTTTCAATAGCAATAAGTAATCAATAAATTTATTTCAGTTTCAAGTTTGTGTCATTTGTTATTTATTGAATAATAGAAATTTTAAATATGTTCTATGTAGATAGAAATTCTCATGCAATATCCACAAAATAAGTACTTAACCTTATTTACAAAAATGAAATTTCTAATTACATATAAGGAATATAATCTTTAAAAAAATAAAGGCAAAAAGCACAAAGAACAAATTCAAATATAGGAAATAGCGCCAATATTATTATAACAAATCTGCTATTTTAGATCAAATGTAGGAGCATTTTTGCTACCAACCTTCTAAAATAAACTCTTAATCACTGATCAGATAACCGGCGTATTTCTTGGCGTTGAAAAACGCCGGTTAGAGATAATCAACGATTAAGCGTAATCAATGATTAGTTAACCGGATACTTTAACCGGTGTTGGAAAAACCGGCCCTAAATGACTTTTGTTATTTGTTCTACATTCACAAGAGTCACATTTATAATCAAATTGCTTCAAATGTTTACTTTTTATATGTATTTCTAAACTACGTTTGCTATTTGTTTCAAATTCACAAGAATCACATTTATAATCAAATTTCTTCAAATGTCTACTTTTTATATGATTTTTAAAATAACGTTTGGTATTCGTTCTATATTTACAAGAGTCACATCTAAAATCGAATTTCTTGATATGTTTAGCTTTTATATGTATTCTTAACAAGCTCTTGTATCTTGCTCGAAATACACACAGTGGACACTTAAATATTTTCTTTTGATTGCGTGAGCTCAATTGCTCTGCTTTTATATGTGTATTCCTATAAGCATTCGTACAGTGTTCTTGACCGTCCTTTCCTCCAACATAAGCGTGCGTATTTTCCACGTGGAGCCTGAGGATTTCTTTAGTCTTGAAACATCTGTTACAAATTCCACATTTATACATTTTAACTTCGTAATGGTGGTTGCTGGTGTGTTCCTTGAGATCTGCCTGGGGCCTGATTCTCGAGTCGAGAGAACAGAGATTTCGAGAGAATAATGGAGGGGATTCTCTTGAAATGTTAAAAATCGTATTCTTGAACTTGAGAGATAGATCCCTTCCCTCAAGAGTTGGGAGAATTTACATCTATCGGTTCAAGTCAAGCGAACATATTAAAAGTTAAGAGAAACATGCGCATATCGACTTAAATTTTGTACATATGACCGATCAATGCTTGTTATTAAGGGGAGAAATATCATTATTCAGCAGATAATTTTTATGTTTTTTCATGTATATGACTTCCCACATATCTAAGTTTCTATTGTTGCTTTGTTTAACTAAACTAACATTTTCTAGGCTGAAGTTGTGACTTGTATCAATATGATGTAGAGCTAATGCGGATTTTTCTACATTGTGTAATTTGACATGAGCCATGTGTTCTTTATATCGTATTTGAACGTTTCTTCTGGTTTGTTATCTTGTATACCGACATCGGATAACACTTAAGACACTCTTGAAATATGTATTAAACTTTTGAGTAATATCTGCTTTTTAAGATTTGTTAATCCATAATCCTGTCACTGTTAAATTAACCCGTTGTCTTTCTCAGAAATATTTTGTATTTCCCATTGAACTAATTCACAGAATGATATATTGTTAATATTCGTTGCAATTTTGCTTTAATCGTTTTTCAGCTACCTTTAAAATTGTTCTGTATAACATGAATTTTTATTATAAAATGTCTCGTAGATAATAGGTTTAAATACATAATTATATATTAAACTTTTCATTAATATCTTATTTAGAATTGTAATTCGTAATCCTGTCAGCGTTAGTTTTACCCGTTCTTTCTCATTAATATTTTGTATTTCCCATTGAACTAATTCTCAGAATTTTATAGTGTTAATATTCGTTGTAATTTTGCATTAATCGTTTTTTCACCCTACCTTTAAAATTTGTCTGTATAACATGTATTTTACTTATTATAAAATATATGTTTAAATAGTTATTAAACTAATTTTGTGAAAAAGGTGTTTTATTTTATTTTATTATTTTTATTACTTTAATATATGTTACATTATTTCTACATGTATGATACGTAGAAAACAATATTCACATTTCGATGTTTAGCCTAACACTTTCCGGAAATCCAACTGATATAACCCATAAAACCTTTCAACATTACACACGCTATTTAAAAGAAATAGTTTTCGTATTACATATTACCTAATATACATTGTTCTATACAACAATTGTCCTAATCCGCCTTCATTTGCAACCTGGCAACATTGCACTGCTATTTCCTACACGATCGACACACATCCCTACCTAAAAACAGCTATTCTTGAAGTTAGGAGAACCAGGGATGGGAGTGTGATCTATCACTTCTCTCAATAGAACGTTCACTTCTCTTAAGTTCGAGAATCGGGCCCCTGGTACTTCGTCCTGTACTTGCACTGCTCACATTTATAAATCTGTCGGAGGCATCTTTTCCGTCCGTTCAATGCTGTTGACGCTTGCTTAGCCGGTGGTGTCGGTAGAATGCACTTTCTGAAAATAAATAAATATTTATAATCTTTTGCTAAACCATATATGGGCGACCCCCGGCCGTATACGGCCCACCACGGGTTTTAATCCGACTCGCGAGACCATTCCAAAATTTTAAATTACGCGCGAAAAGACTAAACATTTAGCACACATTTTTTTTCACCCTCCACTACTCCTAACTAACCTATTAATTGTCAATCAACACAAAACTGTATTCCACACATAGTAGTTTTTTTCTAAAAGTTAGAATAAAACTATAAATTTAGAATCGATTTTGAATCTAAATCGATTCTAAACAATAGTCATTAGAAAGGGACAAACAGATAAACATTCGGGAAGCCTCCCAATCAGCTTGAAGCGCTCACAAACGCACGCGTTCGTTCGAGAATATACTAGTTGCCTATTGCGGCAGGTCTACAAATCGCTCCGGTCAGCGAATAATGTTTATTTTTGAATTCAGTTCATAGTGAAGCAAAAGAATCCATACAGATTGGTTTTCCGACTTCAAGAACATGGATAGCTCCTTTAACCTTTTTTCAAATCCGAATAAAAGTTACGTGGAGAAACTAGGCGAATTCTATAGAACATACCTTGCTGAAGAAAAGTACCCACAGCTGACAGTTTTCGCTCAAAATATAATTTGCGCATTTGGAAGCACGTACAGAGAGATCGTAAATGCTTGACCGTGCCGCTTCATCGGATATATCAACTTTAGCACGAGTTTGCCACACGTTCATTGTTGTAGTATCAATATTTAGTTTGTATCTAACTTCGCTAAAGCGGCTGTCATTCCAATATTTTGGCATTTATGCATATTTGTCAGTCATATAAGCTTTTTGTCGTTTCTTTTTCCCTCAGTTTACTGCGTTTAATTGAATATTAGAAACTGTCTTTCTCAATGCAATAAAAGGCACATTCCGTTGTTACTGTAAGTTATATCTTCTTGTGTTTATACGAGTATCATTATCAATTTCGTTTAATTTTAAAGTTGCGTTGAGATCAACAATGCCATTTACGAAGAACAAGATAAGTTTATTGTGGAGGCTTATTTTTGTAGCGGAAAACTGTTACCGAATGCAGAGTGGAAATATTCTACTGATTCGTGTTCATAATCATTTAAGTTCTTCGTTAAACACAATTGTAATTTATACAATTCAAGTTCTATCTACTTCGTTTACTATAGTATTTTCATAGTAAGAATAGGTGCAAGTCATCAACAGAATTTTCGGAATGACAAATATACCAAATACTAAGTACCTATAACGCCATCTCTTATAAATGCAACCTTAATACTCTACCCAACTCTACCGCACTTTTAACAGTTGTCTGTACTGAAAGTAAGCAGGGCAGTGTTGTCAAATACCGTTCTGTCATTTAGGTTATAGCGCGCCAAATATTGTCACACGTGTTCTTTATTAATTTTTGCCGGTTTTTAATCCTGCTTTTTACAAAACAGTTATTTTCATAACTAAAAGACGTTTATTCATATACAATTATGCCAAAAGCGTATTGTAGCACAGTTTGAAGCAGAACGTGACCATGGTGAACTTGTATTACCTTTAGCTTCAGTACGAGAGGTAAACAGCACAAATTTTTGTCATATACTGTACTACAATTATTTATATGTTTACAGCGAGCATCTATAACTTTTGGTGTAAGCTTGGGAAATGTAAGTAAAATTTCATCCGAGGTCAAAAAAGGAAATGTGCTTGTCAGTCCCAAACGCAAGCGTGACAAAGGGAAGCCTGTTGTTGATGTTGACAACTTTACTGAGTGCGCTATAAGAAATGCTGTGTATGATACGCACAGAAACAGTAAGTTTTCTAAAATATGTATTGTACTAAAATGCACTTAATTTATGAATTATTACAGAGCAAAATATTACTCTCAAATCCTTGGGTATTGTATTTCGTGAGAGGGATATTTTCACAGGTGGACAAACTTAATTGTGGAAAGTCCTCCAAAATATAGGCTTTCATTCAAAAAGGTTGATTCAAAACGAGCACTAATGGAAATACCACATATTGCTTTGAAACGTGTAAACTTTTTATCAGAATATAGTCGTATAATACAGTCTGGAGATTATCAGTTTCTTTTTACTGATGAAGCATGGATATTTCAAGATGGCACGGTGGCACGACCATGGCAAGATGAGGATGTAAGAACAGTTCGCAAATCAAAAATTGGCGGAAAAAGGTAACAAACTGATTCTATTAGTTAATTATTTACTTACATAAGCATATATTCTAGATTTATTGTATTGTATGCTGGAAACTCATATGGTTTTATTCATGGTGCAGACCTTGTATTTCCATCTGCAAGTACCTCTGGTGACTATCATGGAGAGATGAACCGAACTAACTATTTGCGGTGGTTTGAGCACCAACTGCTCGCCATCTTGAAAGGCCATCTGCAATAGTTTGAGATAATGCTAGTTACCATACTACAATTTTAAATAAGCCACCCACAGCTGCATTCACCTAAGCTGCCATTCAACAGTGGTTAACGGAAAACAATATTGAATATGATGAGAGTTTATTGAGAATTCAACTGCGGAACACAATATTGAATATGATGAGAGTTTATTGAAAATTCAACTGTTTCAATTAGTTGACAAACTGTTTTCATATATCTTTATCTATAAAGTTTAATTTTCTACAGAAATAAACCTTGCGCTGTTTATGAAGTAGATCAGCTTGCACAACAGTATGGTCATATGATACTCCGTCTTCCACCATATCACTGCATTTTTAACCCCATCGAGCACATTTGGGGTATAACAAAAAGTTATTATGCTGGACATATTGGAGAGCATGGACGATGTATAGAAAGTGTACAACAAACATGGCAAAATTCCTTAAAATCTGTCACACCAGAGACTTGGAGAAAAACAATACAACACACAGAGAATGAAATGTACAAATGGTGGGAGACGGACGTTGCAGTTGATCGTGAAGATCCTGGGGAATTTATTATTAATGTGAATATGGACAGTTCAAGTGAAGATGAACTGTCAGATTGAACTTAATATTACTTTTTTATGGTTTTGTATTTAATATCTGTCACTAATATAATAATAAAGTCTACTTCCTGCGTTTGATTATTTATTACTTATTATTAAAGTTCATTTTTCATATATTTCTGACAAATCTTCAAAGCATTATTAAGATCATACTTTTTTTTAAATATCGATTTTTATGCTTCGAAATAAATACAGCTTGCGATAAAATTGCCATTGAAAATTGAAAATTAGTGGATCATTTTATGAACTAATGTTTGTTTATGTAATACAATCATATTTTTTAATCGTTTAGATTGTTTTAGTAATTAATGCATCAGCTTCAATAAAAACTTTCAATAAACTAATTGGGTTTCGTAACCTATACTTCTAATTTGACAGTTGTTTATATCATTTTTATATTTTATATGTATCAGTTTGACAACATTGTGCAAACGTGATTGATGACGTGCACCTATTCTTACGATGAAAATATTATATACTGATATTTGATTTCTGAATTCAGCCATTTGGTTTTCGCGTGAAAATTACTTGGTTACTAACTTTACAAATAGACGAAACATCAACTTTTATAAATTTAGGAAACACTTTACTCCGTTTGCACCGTTTTAAGAAATCAGGCCTGCCAGCAAAGGGACCGTTAAAAAAAGGACACCTGAAGTCAAAAAGGGATGTAAAAAGAGACCATTTTAAAATAAACTTTTAATGTATTTAGAAACAAAATTACTTCTATTTAGATATAACAAACACAAAAAAAACAGCCTTTAACAGTAACATAGAGATAAAAAATAAAATTCTATCAGGAAACGACAAAAAACAACAATATTAAACTTTAAAAAAATGCAAGTCATAAAAAAAATATCAACACCATCTAAAAATAAACAATAAATCTCTGTTAGAAAATTTAATATGTATATATACCAAAAAAAAAAGAAAAACTGCAATGCTATATCATGAATAACGACATGAGGCGCAGTTTAAGGCCTATCAGTCTTATATTTCTTAGAGACCATATTTAAAATCTTATCTTTTTTGCGATCAATTTTTCTTTTTAATGCTATTTCATCAATTGCTTTACTATTGTCCTTCATTTTCTCCTTTCCGGTTTCTATAATCGATTGTGCTGTAGATGCGTCAATCATATTCTTTGATTCAATTGCACGTTTTAATTTATTATTTCCTGTTTCAATTAATTTTGTTGCAACGTCTTTGTTTATTAAAAATTGTGATTCGAGATCTGTTAACCTTAAATTAATTAATCTATAAGTTTCTGTTCACCGTTTAATTTTTTTTTGTAATTCATTTTGAACTTTTATGTCTTCCAGTCTTTTGTTTTCTTCTATTTAATTCAATACTTTCAATTCAGCCTTTTTTTTTGAATAGTCGTATTTTTGATATGCATTTTTTACCATATGCAAGAGTTCATCGGTAATTGGTATATTTTCTATAATCCCACCATACATCTTAATTGCACTTTTTACCTGCAAACGTGTAATTTCAACATACTAGCTTTATCTGCCGTTAACACCCTGGCTGAAGTTGAAAAGCCACGTTCCAAATCGACATTGCCGTGGGATAATAACAAACAAGCCTTAACAACAGTAGTTATATGCTTGTACTTTAATTCATTATTTGATAATTTCAGTTGAAAAACTTCGCTCCAAAATGTGTCGGCTCCTGTATCAATGGAATAACAAATATTTGTAACTGCCGGATCAGATTCTAAAATACGCCATTCATCGCCAATGCTGTCTTTATCTATTACTTCAAAAGGTAACTCATCACTGATATTTAATATACATCTTTTTCTTGTATCAGCATCTTCTCCGTGATCAAGTAAGTTAGCTGGATTAATACAAGCACCAATAAATTTCAACATGTCGTTATTATAAGGGTTTTTTGTAATAAATGGTAATAGATTTTAATGGCTTCCAATTTTTTTCCACTTCAATATCAGCAAGAGTTAAATTACTTAGTTGATATTTTTTAAAAAATCTGCGTTGCAAAATTTGTTTAGTAAACGGATTATTAAAACATGTAATTCCTCTTGAAGAATGTGCACAAGAGGCTCATCTTATTGAAAGTATCCTGGAAATCTAAGTAAATGTTTTAATAAGTTTCTAGTGCTTTCTTTTTGCGAACTAGAATCTTCTTTAGGGATATATTTGAGAAAATAATCAACTATGGCATCCCACTGCTCTAAAACTCGTTCAATAGCACCCTCTATTGTCAGCCACCTAGTGGACACATGTTTAATAAATCTATGATGGGGTAACCTATGTTTACTTTGAATTTTTTCGAAATCTTCTATCCTGGTAGCATGCCTAGAGAAGAAATAATATATGGCTATAATAAAATAGGGTATGTCAGTTTCGAAGGCCTGAAGTCCTTTCAAAAATGAGTTATGAACAGTATAGATACTACAACTGCCAATATCTATTAAGGATTTATTTCGAATTGTTGTAACTTCTAAATTTAGTTTTCTAAAACCTGCTCTACTTACATTTGGACCATCATCATCAATAATTCTCTTAAAGATAAATTAGAAGCAGACAATAATTTTAAAGTTTCTTCGGTTAATAAATCGCCAGTAGCATGCCCCATGAAATGAGAGTCTAGGTATTGATTTACTACCATATTTGAACTGTTTGACCAGTACCTCAAATATGTTGCTTATTCCTACCCAAGAATTTGCAGACATGTTTCCCTCAATGTTCTTCATACACCATAGAAGTTCTGCTCTTGTAGTTGCAGTATTATTAGTGACCAATTGCATGCAAGTGGCTCTAGTTGCACCACCATTAAATACAATTTGTTGTTGTCCTGAAGCCCGTTTTATCTTGTAATTTTGTAAATGGCTGGATGATTTCGAATGTTGATACAAAGCCACAAAGCCTTTTGTAATCTTTATCACTTTATTACAAACTTCACAGTATGTAAAGTAAAACGAATTATTTACCTTTGTTAATGTTTAATGCAAATGCACAACACAAATCAATCTATACACAATACATATTGCAGTGATCTTGAGACTGGGTTTGAATTGTAAATTAGCATTATCAAGATCACTTCTAGATTTAATTTAATTAAATACTATTTTATTTATTTTATAATGATCAGTGTATATAAATATTTATTAAGTTAGGATTTTAGCAAATTTAAATTAATTTAATTAAAATCATGTAGGAGTGTTAGTATAAATTTTATTCATAAAATTAATAATTAAAATGACTTGTAATGGCAAGTCAATGTTCACAACAAAGTGTTTCCCGCAAGCTTCGGCGCAAGAAAAATATTATGACCGAAAACGATCGACAAATAGGCCCGGCGAAACAATATCCTCCGCTAGATGCTATTAACAATCATGAACGTGTAAACTAATCGATATTAAGATAGATGTTTGTTTACATTTTTTAAAAGCAAGTAATACATGACTTGACCGTAAGGTACAGCTCTATAGAAATGCAATTGAAGAGGTGGAATCAGGATCGTACCGAGGATGACCGTACTTTCTTGTGAGAGTTAATGTGAATATAAATCGAGACGTGAGGATAAAACGGGGAATTGCTGGTGCAAACCGCTCTAAAAATAATAAGCCTTTTTGAAGCAGGTGTGAACCGCTCAAAATAAAATACAAATCCCCGTGCTTGTTTTATAAAATTAAATTTTATTTCAACTTAGAAAAATTTTGATAAATCGGAACTTGTAATATTTTTCCGAGATATTTAGTTGAACTTGGAAAAATTTCAATAAAAGTGAGACTTGCAATATTTTACGAATAAAATTTTATTTTAACTTAGAAAGATTTTGATAAATCGGAACTTGCAATATTTCACCGAGATATTTATTTGTTCTGTTACGCCGGAACCACGTCGCACTAAGATAACAGACGAAATTAAGTTAAAGGTAACGGAGAATCACAATAGGAGATGATTGAATCTGGAAAACGCAGGGCCGAGCTAACTCTGTCGCAGACGGCGTGACGGTTCAGATATACTTAAACACCTAAAAGTAGAGCGTCGGTCGGCAACGACGCGAGCGACGTTGTCCGGGCACCAGAGCACTATGTTACCTTAACGATAACCTACCTGCGCCTCCTATGAGCATCCACTGCCTGTGTTCCTCCAGCGGGTTTCCTATTGATCACCCTGTATAATCAGATGCACCTAACCTTACGTACGTGCTTGTCACAAAATTATATGAGATATGTAGAGGTAAAATAAAAGAAAAGGTATTACGAAATGTAGCAAGATTTAATTAAATATTGAATGAGGTTTATGTTTATTTTTTTTTAAAAATAAAAGAAAGTAGTTATCGTATAACAAGACAGTTTGATAGTTTGGAAACAATGCGTTAGGTAATAATAATTAAAAAAAACACAAGTCTAACATTAGATCATAATCTCTGCGTTTCAGCAGAAGATGGTTGGTAGCAGAAACGTTTCATTACCTCACATATTATATTTACAATGGAATATCATGAAAACGCCACTACGGCAATGTTAACACAAAATGTGATTTAATATGTACGCAAAGAAAACTAATATAAAGTTAGTACTTAAGACTTAGGCTAATTAAGTGAAAATTTGTTAAATTACCAAACACAGGGTTTGATTACATGATCATAATTAAATTAAATGAAGGTATCTTGTTATCAAATGTCAAGTAATTACAGGTAAAATAAAAAGGAAAATTTTAGAATTTACGCATAAAATACACTGAGCTTACTGAACAAAATTTACACTTGCAGGGATGAAATTAACTAGCTCAGATTTTAAGACAAAAGTCTGCAAGAAAAGTTAGTGTTATAGCGACAAAAATTTACTAGAATTCAAGTAAAATAATATTTAGATACATCGGCGAGTGCCCTCTATAAAACTGCTACTTAGGGTCACTCGGTATACGGCAAAGCAAAGTTTACAATTTAGCAAAATTAATTATGAAATTATTGTGACCACACATGTAATAAGTGGTACGACAGGTATCTTATAAGCACCCTAAAAGTCTCAATTCAAGGACATAAGAAAATTAAATCTGTAAAATGTCCAGTTCTCTGGCTCTACATTTTCATCAACATAGCCGAAATACACATCGGAAAATTAGGTACATGGTTGTACTTAACTGACATCTCAAGATGGCGGAGGCACGCCAACTGGAGTTAAGATGGCGGAGGTCTTCTAATTGTACGTTGTAATTCCACCCAAAAAAAAACCAAGATGAATAGGTAGGCACAACTCTTACATAAATCAAGACGGCATCTACAGCGGCCAAACCAGCGTATAATGTCTGAAGGCTTAGCCCCGTACTAACATCCTATTAAATTCAAGACAAAAAAAACAGAGTTAGAACCCCGTAAATTAACAGAAATTTACTCACTTACCCCTAGTTAATGGGGATGACGAAATCGACTCCACAAGTCGTACAGAAGCACAAAATTAGAACAATTATAGCCCTCCAAGAGGGTGTATCGTAGATCCAAAAAAAACGATAAATCGATAAATCTCACGAAATTCACCTACGTTTAGGTATCGACAAACACTGCTTATTTATTTAAAGCCGCAATAATGCGAAATGTCCACTTGGACAAAGTAATTAATACTCAACGGAAAATAAGCAGAAATGCGCTAATGTTCTCACTAGAGATTGACTTGCATAAGTGCCATCGAAAACGGGAACCTTTTTCCATATCTAATGCGCGTCAGCTACACGCATCCTTTCAGAAGTAACAAGCACGGAAATATCTCTGAATGAAAGGCGGGAGAATTCAAATAAACATAGTAGGCACAAAACTAAATTTGACAATAAAGGGAGACAACACCGTGACTTATATAATTAACACAACCTGCACATAACT
This sequence comes from Amphimallon solstitiale, assembly GCA_963170755.1. Taxonomy (NCBI): domain Eukaryota; kingdom Metazoa; phylum Arthropoda; class Insecta; order Coleoptera; family Scarabaeidae; genus Amphimallon; species Amphimallon solstitiale. Next base: position 28,556,023 of record OY720685.1, read on the forward strand.
TAGGCGAAAAGAAAATAACCGAAACACTCCTCCAATTGTACGTAGAAATTATAAATCAGACAATGTGAAAGGAAAATACTCGCTAAACTGTTGGCAATGCGTGAAACATACGTTACACCGCGACGAAGTAACCAACGTTTGACAGATAGAAAACAAAACAAACCTCAAATGTAGACACAATTTATTACGGAAGAAAACGGATTCCGCAGGTAACTATTGAAATTTCCAACCTCTTAATTCGCGCACCAAACAGGCGGTTAAAGAAAACCGAACTCGCAATGTTTTGCAGAATAAATCCACGATGCCATAACCTCCTAAGGAAAGATATCGACAGATGCTCGACAAGGCAATCAAGGAAGGTGGATGTTGTGGAGAACAAATCAGTTCACGATAACAACTTAACGTATGCCCGTTAATACACAAGATTTCTCTAGTTAATACCCCCTTGCATTTTTAGTGACCTAACTGCGAAGGAAGAATATTAATCAGACGTACAAGAGAGTCTGTGTCTAGGAATACGCATAAACACGTGAGACAGTAAATACACGAGCCTGTCTGTTGTCTCGAAGAATTTAAGGCCACAAATAAATGCACTACGTAGAGTTCGGAAGTAATAAATAAGCAGATATTGATAAAGCTTAAATAAGGCGTAAAAAGTAACTGCAAATGCAGAAAATACGAATTTACAGGTAGGTTAAAATAAGCTAGAGATAATATAGTTAGAGGTAGTTACATAAGAGAATTTTACAGCATAACAAATTCCCCCCTTTCCAGCGAAAAGAAATTGATCGCAGAGCAATTTCTTGCACCGAGAACATAGGCTGACGGAATAAAGATAGTGAAAAGGGTAAGCGAGAGTTCTAAAACGGACGTTGTCCAACACGCAAGCGCACGCGACCACACCAAATCACAGCAACACCAGATAGCTTGGCCAAAACCACCACGTGGCCCTTCGGCATTCAACCGGTACGGGATAGAAAAGAAACAAAAGAAAAAAAATGGTGTCGAGATTCTGCACAGACGCGCCCCGAGACCTGTACAACCGACAGCCCAGCACTATTGGTAGCATCAAGAGGGAAAAGGTATAGACGGGTTAGATATCGGTGTGCCCGGCCGGCGGTGATCCTTACGACGGTCGAAGGCACAGGAATAAGGAGTAGGCACTACCAATAGGCCAAGATGCGGGAAAGGCAACCCCCGAAACGACACTCTGCAGACACGCGACGGTAAAAGAGACCCTTGGGAAAGAAACCGAGAGCCTCAAAACAAACAAAGATAAAAGGTCAACTAAAAACGGGTTTATTACTACAGATACAGGATGCAAGCGGAATAAGGAAGAGGTAAATAAAGGTAGGGTAAAGCTCAGAATGGTGCAACTGCTCAGAGGTACGGATATGCCGTTGCGACAAACGTAACATCCGGTAACAACAAAAACGAGAGAAGATCGCCAAACAAAAATAGATATTAGCAAACAAAAGTTTAAAGTCTGGACCGGCGTTGTCCCGACTGAACCGCTGAAGGCAAACGATAAACCAATAGGCTGAAGTCATAATCAATTCCTGGAGGTAACATTTTGACAGTAAGAAAAGCAAAAAGGGCGCCAGGACACGACCCTTGGAAGGCTGAGGACTATCACACATAAAGGGACCATCCCTCTTTATACCTTCTCAAATACGATAAGTCAAATCCGGTAATTAAGCAATAACCAACATTAGTTAGCTTAAAAGGTAAGTCATGTCCGATAAGGTAAACGAAATGTTGTGTGGACTCCCCTAGCAAGGCTGCCACTCCATATATGCAAAGACACGGTAGATCCGAAACACACGGAAGCGATAAAGATACGGGAAGATAAATGCATAGACGGAATCACAGATACAAGTTGTGCAATGGGGCCGGTAATCACACTATCGAGAGGTCGATAAAGAAATATGTTTGTCCTAAGGTGGTAGAGGAACAATATTAGACAGGATCCATTTAGAAGACTTTTACTTCACGCAGGGTTCACGGTAGGAGAATTCTTTCAGCCCTCACTACAGGCCAAAAGTTGTAACGGTAGGTAATATTGACGATAAAACAAATTTGAGATAAACGATAATTCAGGCAGCTGAATACGTGAGGAGATAGAAGTTATTCATCACTCGGCTGAGGTTTCAGTAGGCTTGCATGCCACGCACCGGGCAGCAATTTACCTTCGCAAGTTTTGAGTTCATAAATGTCAGTTGAGATATGTTTACTAATTTGAAAGGGCCCGACATATTTGTCAGCCAATTTGGCGGTATAGAACTTGGCGGCATCTGAGTACGAAATTTTTACGCCAGACCAACTGGTTTACCAAAAATTCCTCCCGTCTATGACGAGTGTCGTAGCGCGCCTTAGAACGCTCGTATGCTTTCTGCAAGCGAGATTTGATGTCGCGGTATAGCTTAGAAAATCCTTCGGAACGTTCTACAAGTTTTTCCGGATCGCGGACCTCGACAAGTGGAGTTCCTTCAGAGATAGGAGCATCGGAAATTCTTTCTCCAGTGAGATTCATCTCACGGCCGAAGTTAATGAAATAGGGAGTATGTCCGGTGACTTCGTGTCTAGCAGTGCGCAAAGCGCAAGTGACTTTGGGAAGATAGACGTCCCATTCACGATGATTGTCAGAGACATACGAGATCAACATGGTTTTGATAACCCTATTCACGCGTTCCACGGGATTCGCTTGAGGATGGTAATTCGCAGTATAGCATGGACGTACTTTGTATTCTTTTAACATAGAACGGTAGTCGTTAGAGCGAAACTGCACGCCATTATCGGTAATTACAGAACGAGGTACGCCAAAAATCAGAAACACATCTTCTTCGAGATGTCGGATAATAGTCTTGGTAGAAGCTTTACGTAACGGAAAAGTCAGAACAAACTTACTGAAGATGTCAGAGACCACCAAAATGTAATTAAAACCTCGCTTGGACCTCGGAAGAGGATTAACAATGTCGATACTGAGTACTTCCCATGGTTTAGTAACTTTAGAATGTCCACCCATACGACCAACAGGGGCTCTTTGATGAGGTTTCGCCTTATTGCAATTAGGACAGGCTCTGATGTGACGAATCACATCTCCTAACATCTTGGGCCAATAGTAGTGTTGCAATATGCGGGCGAGAGTCTTCGCAATGCCCAGATGACCACTCGTGGGCTCGTTATGACATTCTAATAAGACCTCATGACGTTGTTCCTTAGGAACATAGATTTTCCATGAATCGGTATCCTCAGAGGGAAAAGTAGTATTAGGCGGTACGTAACGTCGAAGTATCCCACCGATAAGTTGAAATTGTGGGTACTTCTCGGGATGTCTCTTAAGTTGTTCTAAGATACGAACGTAACATTTGTCTTGGCTTTTAGGATTGACTTGAACGATATCCAACTTGGGGACTGAACGGGAGAGAGTGTCCGGAACTACATTGAATTTACCTTTACGGTGGATGATAGTAAAGTCATACTGCTGAAGACGTACGGCCCATCGAGCCAATCTACCCGACGGAGAATTAAGGGAGTTCAGCCAGCAGAGGGAGTAATGATCCGTTATCACCGTAAAGTGTGAGCATTCGATATAGGGGCGAAGCTTTTCTATTGCCCAAAGGACGGCAAGGCACTCTTTCTCAACGGTAGAGAATTTACGTTCGGCAGGTGTTAAAGAACGACTTAGATAACTAATTACTTTCTCCTGTCCGTCTATGTCTTGAGTCAGCACGGCTCCCAGACCATAGTCACTAGCATCACTTTGTATGATGAATTCATATTGGAAATCAGGACATGTCAAAATCGGAGAGGAAACTAAACATTCACGCAAAGATGTCCAGGCTTCTTCACAAGCTAACGTCCAAACGAAGGGACGATTTTTCCGTAACAAATCGGTAAGCGGAGAGATAACAGTAGAAAAATTAGGGACGAAACGTCGATACCATGAAGCCATACCTACTAAGCGTCTGACTTCAGAAACATTTTTGGGAGTGGCAATTCCGATGATAGCCTTAACTTTGTCAGGGTCGACCATCAACCCACGACTATTGACCACATATCCCAGGTACTTCAATTCGTCGCGACAAAACTGACACTTGTCTCTATTAAGCGTTAAGCCAGCGTCACGCAGGCGAGATAAAACTTGCTCTAAAATAGTCAAGTGTTTTTCAAAGGTAGGAGTGAGGATTATGATATCATCCAGATACACGAAAACGTAGGGTTCTAATTCAGGACCCAAAACTCTATCTATAAAACGCTGCCAGGAGGCAGGTGCGTTGTGGAGACCATACGGGAGACGACAAAATTGGAACAAACCCCGATTCGGCACGGTGAAAGCTGTATACTGACGGGAAGACTCGGCAACAGGAATTTGCCAATACGCACTTTTTATATCGAGAGACGTAAGATATTTAGCGTCTCGTAATTTATCTAGGGTATTTGACACATAAGGAAGGGGATAGGCATCTCTCTCGGTGACCTGATTGAGCTTACGATAATCGACGCAAAAACGATAAGTCTTATCCTTTTTAGGCACGAGAAGAATGGGTGAAGACCAACCACTCTGAGACCTCTCAACAACCCCGAGAGCCAACATCTTTTCCAATTCGGCGTCGACTACTTTTTGCACCGCCGGAGATATTGGGTAGTAGCGTTGCTTAATCGGAGGGCTACTAGTGATGATAGTGTGCTCCACACCTTTGGCACAACCTAACACCTCCTTGTCGACGATAGGAAAGTTTTGGTTGATGATAGCCTCGAGCTGACGTTGACGCTCATCAGACAACACCCGTGATTCGACATCAACAGAAGCCACATAGGGTTCTTCTGAAAATACCCAATCGCCACAGCGCATGTTTAGGACGATTCCCATGTCTCGCCAGAAGTCTGCGCCCAAAATAAGCTGGTGAGGTAGTTCAGGTACCATCAACACGTCAAAGACCTTAGAACGATCCCTAACATTAATAGGCAAGGCAACTTCCCCTGATATCCTGCATCGTGATCCGTTGGCAACAGTGCAAAAGGGCATAGAGGATTTAAGCGGAACAAAACCCTTTAAAACGGACCAACCCGCTTCACCTAATATAGTGCGTGACGAACCTGAGTCCAAAAGACCGAGAAACTCTTTGCCAAAGATTTGTACTTTAAGATAGGGGCGTTCATCTCCCTCCTATGGCTTGCGCGAGAATAAAATCCAACCGAGCTCTAATTTGTCGATAGGCCGCTGTGTATACTGTACGCACGGGACGGCCACTTAGTGCGCACGTCGGGCGTTTCCCGAACACTGCGGACAAGAAGATACTATGGTCTCTGACGACCACAACGATAGCAGAAGCGTTTACGAGGTAGAGCACATTGGGAGTAACGATGACCTGTCTGACGACAATTCCAACATGTGACAGGATTTGCTGAAACGGGTGCCACACGGACACGAGAGCGATTAGAGACGGGAGTAACGGGTGTCACACGACTTCGAGAACAACTTGGGACTGGATCTGCATTGATATAAGCCAAATCCGGTTCGAGTGTTTTACCACGCAAGGGAGGCGGTACATAAGCTTCAGCTGAGGCCTTGCGGGCTTCGAGAACTTTTCCATATTTAAGGAGTTCTGCGATAGAATTGACCTCTGTCAAACCCAATTGCGTCTGATAAAAAGGTAGGATATTACGCTGCAAAATTCGTAATTGAGTTTTTTCGGGGACTGAAACAGAAAGACGAGAAAAGAGATTTTTCATGACCGATACGTATAATCCAATAGTCTCATTAGGACCTTGAGTTCGTTGCTTAATTTCCTCCATAAGGCGGTCGTCATAATCTACGGCTTGAAACTCTTCCCGTAGACCAGCAGCTAACTCTGACCAATTAGAGTAAAGATGGCGATTAGCCCGATACCACACTAAAGCACGATCCTCAAATAAATCTATTGCTGAATTAAACAACAACTGGCCCAAGGAATTCCGAGCGATTTTAAGCTCAGCCACACGCTCCAGAAAAGCACTAACCGAAAAGTTCTTCTGCCCTGAAAATTTAATATCCCAGGAGGCAACTGGGACGGGTCTAGGAGAAAAACTAGCGAAAGTCGAGTGAACTGGACCAGTGAAAGCGTTAACCGGAGATCGAATAGGATCATCCTCATCACTAAACTCCTCTTCACTCGCCTGAGGACCAGAGTTACCGGCAGTGGGTGACTGTAACAAACTGAATGTGGAAGCGCGTTCAAGGGTGCGAGCCTTATCGCGGAGGCGACCGTTCAGACGAGCAACGCGACTCCTAAACATATGGTGTTCTTTCACCTCCTCTGGAGATTGTGGGACGGAGTTCTGAATTCGGCTCATTATAAAAGCAAGGGCGGTAGAAATCTTTTGATATTCGGAAGACTCACGATTCCCCACAAACTGATCGATGAGCCCTTCGATAACCGTGAACTTATCCTTAATGGCCGCGGAGTCTTCCGCATATGTAAATGGATACGTAAGCTTAGTATCCGACGGATAAGACCTAGCATACCCTAGCAGACGTCGATACGTTTGTCGCATTTCATCCAAAGTAGATGGCACCTCGGCACCCAGAACAGTCAGCAAATACTCAAGGTCTTCCTTCGAAAGTCGATTGATCTGTAATTTAGGAGCCATGGCGAAAGTTAATTCAGCGGAAAGTCGAAAAGAAAGAGATATAAAAAGAAATGGCGGTACTAGGATCAGCAAGCAAAGTCTCAAGTCCTAAGACACACAAATAAATTCTGGATGACAAGGTAATTTAAATCCTAAGGTAAACCTCACGTTTTAATTTGTTTTCCAAAAAAAAGGAAGAAAAGGAAATATAGACAGTCAAAATTAGATTAGGTGAGGGAGTAGACGGAAATACAAAGAAAACTGAGCGGTAAGGGCGGCTTAACGTCCACCTACTCACCTAAATCGAGAAACGGGCTTAAACCGAGAAAATTCAAAATTTGTTCCTGAAGATGGTCAGGACCGAAACGTTGATTCGAAACAAGTAGCTTCTCCAAGTATAGCACCACTGTGCGGTACGACGAAATGTTAGTGGCAGAGATACTTGAAGATAAGGAAAATATTCCGGAAGATGGAGAAAACTTGTCCGAAACGTTGAGCAACGACACGTTGTCACGTGAAAGCAACCAATAACAAGGAAAATTGGAAAAGGCGAGAAATTTCCCTGAAGATGGTGAAAACTTGGTTGAAACGTCGGTTGTCAAATTTGTTCCGAAAGGTAGCGAAAACTAGGTCGAAACGTTAGGTGTCAACTTGTTAGTTGATGGATGACACACAAAAGAAAAAGAAAATTTGAGGGTGGCGAAAACTTAGCCGAAACGTTGGGTGCGAATTGTTGTTCGTTAGGCCCACAACGATGGCATCAAATTGTTACGAAGGTAGCGAGAACTTCGTTGGAACGTTGGGTAACAAAGGAAAAAAAAATTATTCCGGAAGATGGCGAAAAGATGGTAGAAACGTTGGCCAACAATTTGTTATTATAATCTCCAAAAGAAAGACCCAAAGCGTTAGTGCGCCAATTTTGTTGCTATTGACTCGGAAAGAAAGGCCCTAAAACGTTGGTGTGTCAATTTGTTACGGAAGGGGAGAAAACTTGTCTAAATGTTAGGAGACAGAAAAAGAAATTCTGAAAATGGCGGAAAATTGGACGAAACTTGGTTGACACAAAAATAAAAAAAATTGAAGATGAAGGAAAGTTGGCCGAAACGTTGGTACCAAAATTTGTTCCCTTATTACCAAAAAGAAAGGCCCCAAACGTTAGGGCGCCAATTTGTTACGCCGGAACCACGTCGCACTAAGATAACAGACTAAATTCAGTTAAAGGTAACGGAGAATCACAATAGGAGATGATTGAATCTGGAAAACGCAGGGCCGAGCTAACTCTGTCGCAGACGGCGTGACGGTTCAGATATACTTAAACACTTAAAAGTAGAGCGTCGGTCGGCAACGACGCGAGCGACGTTGTCCGGGCACCAGAGCACTATGTTACCTTAACGATAACCTACCTGCGCCTCCTATGAGCATCCACTGGCTGTGTTCCTCCAGCGGGTTTCCTATTGATCACCCTGTATAATCAGATGCACCTAACCTTACGTACGTGCTTGTCACAAAATTATATGAGATATGTAGAGGTAAAATAAAAGAAAAGGTATTACGAAATGTAGCAAGATTTAATTAAATATTGAATGAGGTTTATGTTTATTTTTTTTTAAAATAAAAGAAAGTAGTTATCGTATAACAAGACAGTTTGATAGTTTGGAAACAATGCGTTAGGTAATAATAATTAAAAAAAAAACACAAGTCTAACATTAGATCATAATCTCTGCGTTTCAGCAGAAGATGGTTGGTAGCAGAAACGTTTCATTACCTCACATATTATATTTACAATGGAATATCATGAAAACGCCACTACGGCAATGTTAACAAAAAATGTGATTTAATATGTACGCAAAGAAAACTAATATAAAGTTAGTACTTAAGACTTAGGCTAATTAAGTGAAAATTTGTTAAATTACCAATCACAGGGTTTGATTACATGATCATAATTAAATTAAATGAAGGTATCTTGTTATCAAATGTCAAGTAATTACAGGTAAAATAAAAAGGAAAATTTTAGAATTTACGCATAAAATACACTGAGCTTACTGAACAAAATTTACACTTGCAGGGATGAAATTAACTAGCTCAGATTTTAAGACAAAAGTCTGCAAGAAAAGTTAGTGTTATAGCGACAAAAATTTACTAGAATTCAAGTAAAATAATATTTATATACATCGGCGAGTGCCCTCTATAAAACTGCTACTTAGGGTCACTCGGTATACGGCAAAGCAAAGTTTACAATTTAGCAAAATTAATTATGAAATTATTGTGACCACACATGTAATAAGTGCTACGACATGTATCTTATAAGCACCCTAAAAGTCTCAATTCAAGGACATACGAAAATTAAATCTGTAAAATGTCCAGTTCTCTGGCTCTACATTTTCATCAACATAGCCGAAATACACATCGGAAAATTAGGTACATGGTTGTACTTAACTGACATCTCAAGATGGCGGAGACACGCCAACTGGAGTTAAGATGGCGGAGGTCTTCTAATTGTACGTTGTAATTCCACCCAAAAAAAAAACCAAGATGAATAGGTAGGCACAACTCTTACATAAATCAAGACGGCATCTACAGCGGCCAAACCAGCGTATAATGTCTGAAGGCTTAGCCCCGTACTAACATCCTATTAAATTCAAGACAAAAAAAACAGAGTTAGAACCCCGTAAATTAACAGAAATTACACTCACTTACCCCTAGTTAATGGGGATGACGAAATCGACTCCACAAGTCGTACAGAAGCACAAAATTAGAACAATTATAGCCCTCCAAGAGGGTGTATCGTAGATCCAAAAAAAACGATAAATCGATAAATCTCACAAAATTCACCTACGTTTAGGTATCGACAAACACTGCTTATTTATTTAAAGCCGCAATAATGCGAAATGTCCACTTGGACAAAGTGATTAATACTCAACGGAAAATAAGCAGAAATGCGCTAATGTTCTCACTAGAGATTGACTTGCATAAGTGCCATCGAAAACGGGAACCTTCTTCCATATCTAATGCGCGTCAGCTACACGCATCCTTTCAGAAGTAACAAGCACGGAAATATCTCTGAATGAAAGGCGGGAGAATTCAAATAAACATAGTAGGCACAAAACTAAATTTGACAATAAAGGGAGACAACACCGTGACTTATATAATTAACACAACCTGCACATAACTTAGGCGAAAAGAAAATAACCGAAACACTCCTCCAATTGTACGTAGAAATTATAAATCAGACAATGTGAAAGGAAAATACTCGCTAAACTGTTGGCAATGCGTGAAACATACGTTACACCGCGACGAAGTAACCAACGTTTGACAGATAGAAAACAAAACAAACCTCAAATGTAGACACAATTTATTACGGAAGAAAACGGATTCCGCAGGTAACTATTGAAATTTCCAACCTCTTAATTCGCGCACCAAACAGGCGGTTAAAGAAAACCGAACTCGCAATGTTTTGCAGAATAAATCCACGATGCCATAACCTCCTAAGGAAAGATATCGACAGATGCTCGACAAGGCAATCAAGGAAGGTGGATGTTGTGGAGAACAAATCAGTTCACGATAACAACTTAACGTATGCCCGTTAATACACAAGATTTCTCTAGTTAATACCCCCTTGCATTTTTAGTGACCTAACTGCGAAGGAAGAATATTAATCAGACGTACAAGAGAGTCTGTGTCTAGGAATACGCATAAACACGTGAGACAGTAAATACACGAGCCTGTCTGTTGTCTCGAAGAATTTAAGGCCACAAATAAATGCACTACGTAGAGTTCGGAAGTAATAAATAAGCAGATATTGATAAAGCTTAAATAAGGCGTAAAAAGTAACTGCAAATGCAGAAAATACGAATTTACAGGTAGGTTAAAATAAGCTAGAGATAATATAGTTAGAGGTAGTTACTACATAAGATACAGAGTTCTTACACATAAAGAGTGTATTTTCCCGATATTACACATTACATATCTGTCAATTACACGGTTCGTGATTTAGGGCTCCGAGAGCACAACATTAGGTTTAGCACACGCACAGATATACAGCAAACGATCTTTTTCACACGGTGAACCAAAAGATATACAAGGTGCGCTCGAAAAGTCTCGCGCTCAGGCATATTCTACGCACTTAAACAAAAACACATAATCTTACGAGAACTATATACAAAAGAGAATTTTACAGCATAACATTTCTTAGACAATTATGCCTGAATAAGACTTTAATTTTTTTATTTTATTTTGTAGAATATTTGACTATGTAAAAGGAAAAGATTTATTAATAAATGTCGAAAATGAATGAATTTGAAATTTTATATGAGGAATTAAGGTGATTTAGTGGTGTTTATTTTTATTTTATTGTATATATTGTGTTGCATAATTTTTTATGTGGTGCTTTATACTGGAGTTTAGAACGAGGTTGGTAATATTTTTTTTTTGTTTATGTACATACTTTCACTATTCAGTTTATATTTTATTGTGCTAGTGTATTAAAATTTGACGTGTAGGGTCATACGTCAGGGGTGTGTGGAATGAATTAAGCAGAATTAAGAGAGAGAAAAGGCGTTGAGCAGAACTAATTAGGACTGAGTCAATATTTTAAAACACACTGAAGCATTTGAATTAAAATTAAAATACGTATATGTATTAAGGGATAAGCACGTTCTTGCGTAGGTTAGAGGTGTGTGCAAGGAGTCGAAAGACGTACTCGTAGAACGGAACCCTGGTGTACCTACCTACGTGAATTTGTCATTTGGTGATACTGTTCGGGAGCGAGCAAAAGCGCTGAGCAGAATTAATCAAGACAGAGTCATTACCTTAATGCGTATATATTTGCAACCGATAAGCGATATAATTTTATTATTCATTTATTATCCAGCATAAGTCATTACATACAATGAAGATTTTGATATGTTGATTGCTTTACTATAAATTCTAATGTAGGAATATATTGCGCTAGGTAATACCTCATACATATCAGTTCAATCCTCGAAATAATTATAAACTCCTATTACATTTTAAATGTCATAAATTGAACTGTATATGCAATGAAATACCACTCTAGACATATTTTTTTAAAATTGTTATTATTTAATAAACAACCCTCGTATGTGCTAGTTTTATAATCTCTTTATATATCATCTACTATTTCACTCATAATACGAAGGTATTTTATTTATATGCCCGACTAGCTTTATATTTTATCTTTACCTAAATTATTTTACTCTATTCTACCTCTTTATTTTATTTACAGTATTTAACTCTGCCTTTAATCATATGCTTTGATAAATCTCAATAATCCTTTTTGAATTACTTATTTCCTCTCTAAATTAACATTATATAAATTACCGATTTCTGTATTATTTTTATACATTCTATACTTTTAATAAACCAATTTACTAAGAAGTGTCCAATAAAACACCTAGATGTCACCACTAACCATTCCATTTCAATATATCACATGACATTTATTTCTTTGAGGTTATAAATAAACCAAAATATTTCCTTTAAAGAGAATCTGACTATGATAAAATAAAACGATATTCTACTAATAAATAATACGTTTATATTCAAACTTAGTGTTTTTTTTTATACGGGACAATGGTTAACAATATTTTAATATGGAAACTGAATATTTGACGTTTATAAAATATATTTTCTCAAAGTGTTTAGTACAAAACCAAATTAAATAATGCAGGTACGTACCCTGATATAATTAACTATTGATATACATAAATAAGTAATTCTTTCTAATATTTTCGTCTCAAATTAATTTATATTGTTATTATAATGTGTTCAAAACTATTTTCTAACTTGATAACCCCATAAATTTGTATTCAAATGAAAATTATTCATAAACTTAACATATTACTGGATAGTAGAGAATTCAAATAATTTATGTTGTTTATAACACATGTACTCGTTGTGATAACAATTAGTACAGTCTATTTCTACACTGAATTATATTGCAAATAATTAAATCTTCTCCAACCTTCACAAAATGTTATCTTTCTTTACTACTGACACAAGAAAAATTACTAAAATGGTTATACTTAATTGTTTTCTTCTTTTAGATGAGTACTATCCACTTCTTGATGACGGTTTTCTGGACGGATACCACTTCTCTGATGTTGATAAACTTCAATCTAGTTCAAACTCTTGTAATAAAAATACCAACTATCCTGTACAGGAACTTGCTCGATGTGGGAATAAATAGTCCTTTCGATATTAAGCCAAATCTCTTCGTGCACAGCAAATTCTCCAATACACCCGGAAACTTGTGAAATTCACCAACCTTTATGGATCTCTTGTGATAATCTGCCTCTATTGAAAACCAGTACTTCTGGAATCTGCTACCTTTTATAATAACCGGAACTTGAAGATTGCTTCACCCTTTATGGAATTTCAAAACTCTGGTACTAAATAGCCTTCTGAAAACTTCTATTATCCTGGAGATAACAACCCTATTTCGGATCTATCTGGATCATGTACAACTTGGTAAGTACAATTATTTTTTTTATATTAATTTATCTGTAGATAAAGAAATTCACTCAAGATACACTTTTCTCATTTATAACTATCTGATATCGCGTTAATAACAGAAAAGATATTCTCTTTTCCAAAAACACGTCTATCGCTTTTTCGAATTAAAAAAATTCTCCCGTTTATTTATTCATTTCCCTAGTAATCCTTTCTCATTTTGTATTCTCCAATCAAAGTTTTACAACACCAATAACCATCAACAACATAGCTTTTAAATTCTCTAATATACCTAGAATACTTCTTAAAATTGTATTATCTGAATATCTAAATTCTTTTCATAATTTTATCAACCCTTCTTTTCATATTCATATCCCTATACCTCTCTACAATTATATTTCTGAACACATGTCAAATAATGACAGTTCCTGTATTTCAAATTATTCCCGGGAACTGTTCTACAATACAATCTATACACCTTTCAAAATAAGATTCTAAATATTTTTATCACCTCATAAACGTCAATTACCCAAGTTTTTACAAATTTATAATACATTTTACAAAATAACAACTAATATTCAACTCTCTTCTTTCCAGAATATTTTGAACTTCTAAGAACAATGAACATGGTCAACCTTTCCATATACAGGTGGTTATTTATAAAATTCGAATACTTGTTAAATGCTATAAACCTCTTTTATGATTAACTCAATAAATCTTATTTTAAACACATCATAATAAATTTTTCTACGTTTATTTAATTAAATTTAGTAACTTTAATAACTTTCCATATTATATTGTTAACGTATGCCTTTATACTATAACATATGCCCCTTTTAATAAATGTAAATTTAAACCTCAAATAAACAAATTTTCATTTATTAAACTAATATAACTTCAATAATTACACTTTCAGTAATTCCTATCTTGTAAACAATGTTATTACAATAACTATTCATATTCAAATTTAATGTACAAACATTTCACAATTCTCAACAATTACCAAATATCTTTAAGCAAATATCTTTTTTTTTTTATCTATAGTTTATCCAAAGTAATATAAGTACCCTTTATTTTAATTCATTATAAGAAAATTTTACATACATAATAACTATGCCCTGTACATTCTATTAATATTTAGCAAGAGTTCTCTTCATATAATTATTTAGCCTCTATACAATTTTTATAATATCATAGTAACTGTATTACTCTTAACATTTCTTTTAGGTGATAGTTTCAATTTTTTCATTCAACTCTTTCTCGTAAAGATTATTGCCTCTATAAAATATTTTACTTATGCTCACTTATACATTTATATTATATTTATTATTTCTATTCCCTTTGCGCATATATCCCATAATATTCCTATAGACTTATTCGTCTTCCCCATTCTTTCTATTTATGAAAGATTATACTTATATTTACGTTTTATTGGCGTACGTTACCTTAATCTCTTATTTGACATTTTAGTCCTATATAAATCATCATATAAGGTTACCTTTAACCCATTCTCTATCATTTATATTATAATTCCATATTTTAATGGTACATTTTATATTTATTTATTATTGCAAGCATATTTCCTTCAATTAAAATATCATATCATAAAGGCTTTTACTATCTTTTTATAATTAGCTTTATAACATCACCTACTTTATTAATCTGCAAATCACTTTTACTGCTTCAATTATTTTACAATTTTAAGGCTTTAGATAATTCTTTCTTTTCCTCAACTACTAAATATATTCCTTCTAAGTTTTATATTTGGTTATATTATTAAACATTTAATTCCAAATAGATTTTCTTATAGTACTTTGGTTTTATTTTTCTTTTTATATATAAAATATGTAGGAATGAGAGTAACATTTGATACAACTTTTAAAACACATTCTTCAAATATCTCTAATATTCTAACTCTATCTTCTATATTTAGATTCTGAACCTCTTTCTATAGATCCATTTATATACTAGGCTTTATTTACCCTACTTATGAACTTAAACATGCCCCTTTCTCAACAAATCCAATAAGTCAACATTTTTTTTTTTTACCCGATTATGTTCTTGTTATAAAAAATACTCCTACTATGCCCCTAACTTCTATTCCATATAAAACTTTGAACTCTTGAATATAAAAACATTTCTTGTATGATTTGATGATTCTTCAAAAACAACATGTGAATGAATTAACAATATTTGGATACGGAAGTGACGTTACCCACTTATATAACACAATCAATTCTAATGTAATGTCCTGCCTATAACTTGAGATCTAATTTATACTCGGAAAGCAGGTGTCGTAAATACCTTCAGAAGTTGACCTCTTTTCTTCTGTCCTGACTATAACTTGCTGTTCATATTTCTATTTTTAATCTAACTCTATTCTTCCAAGTATCCAATTTTTCTACTAGTACCAAATTTTCTAAATACCATGTATCCTCTAGTTCCATTACATAAGTAATCTTATTAATCATTTTCCTAATCTTATTAAATACTCTTCCAAGATTGATATGATTTAATGTGAATGTATTTGAAACTTTCTGACATTCAATATCACATTCTAATAACACTTTACTATTTATATCCAAGATCAATGTCTCCTGATAAACATTACGTGACACATATCTTTCTAAATAAACTCTTCTCTTCTCAATAAAATTATTACCATTTACAAGTCCTTCAAATTTACTGTCCATATTATTTTTTTTACTTCTTAAGCTATTTCTCATATATGTTAGTATCCTATTACGACCAACATTAAATATATTACCAGTAAACTTTTCGTCTCCTATTATTATCCCCGTAGTATACCTTGAGACATATACATTTAAAATATTACCATCTTCTTCTCCTAATAAAAGAGTGTCCAAATTTGATCTTATAATTCTTCTGCCGGAATCTAAGTATTTGGTTTTCTTTTGTAATAGCACAATTGTATTCATTTTCGTAATTACATCTGTGTTTTGTTCAAGGTCGATACAGTTAATAACTTCCTTCTCAAAATTTTCTATTACCTTTTCTTCGACTGTATCTGGTTTACATACCAAAGATTCTTTAAATTCTTCAATATCCCTTTTATATTCAACTCTAATATCTTCATACGTTTTGTCTATCTTTCGACCTAATTCTTCCTTAAAATCCATTAAATTCTTCTTATTCTCTTCAATCATCTTGTCAAATTTATTACTTACTTCTTTTTTATCCACTTCTCTTTGTCGTCTACTTTCTTCTATGTCTTCCTCTTGGTTTTTCAATAATTTTTCAAACATTTGTCGTATTAACCTCATCTCTTCTGATGTGATTGACGTCATTTTAAATAAGTAAAGTACACTAATAACTCAAACAAAATTACTTGTACCTTAATATGTCTGTAGATTTTCTTCCTGGATCTGTACAATAACTTCTCCTCCCTCTTGTAAATTACCTTCCTGTCTAACCTCCACCTCATCATCACTAGATGATTCTACTCTATTCATTCTTGAACTACTTTTAGACCTAGTATTCATCTTTAATAACTATTATGTGACAACAATACAAATATAATTTCCAAAATTATCAATATAAGTTTTACTATGGTAATCCCCTTCGTAAAATGTTTATTTATGTTCACACATATAATAATGTAAATAAAATATTGAAAATACTATATTGCGAGTCTTATTTTACGTGGCCCCACGTTGATGCGTCATAAAATGCGCTAGGTAATACCTCATACATATCAGTTCAATCCTCGAAATAATTATAAACTCCTATTACATTTTAAATGTCATAAATTGAACTGTATATGCAATGAAATACCACTCTAGACATATTTTTTTAAAATTGTTATTATTTAATAAACAACCCTCGTATGTGCTAGTTTTATAATCTCTTTATATATCATCTACTATTTCACTCATAATACGAAGGTATTTTATTTATATGCCCGACTAGCTTTATATTTTATCTTTACCTAAATTATTTTACTCTATTCTACCTCTTTATTTTATTTACAGTATTTAACTCTGCCTTTAATCATATGCTTTGATAAATCTCAATAATCCTTTTTGAATTACTTATTTCCTCTCTAAATTAACATTATATAAATTACCGATTTCTGTATTATTTTTATACATTCTATACTTTTAATAAACCAATTTACTAAGAAGTGTCCAATAAAACACCTAGATGTCACCACTAACCATTCCATTTCAATATATCACATGACATTTATTTCTTTGAGGTTATAAATAAACCAAAATATTTCCTTTAAAGAGAATCTGACTATGATAAAATAAAACGATATTCTACTAATAAATAATACGTTTATATTCAAACTTAGTGTTTTTTTTTATACGGGACAATGGTTAACAATATTTTAATATGGAAACTGAATATTTGACGTTTATAAAATATATTTTCTCAAAGTGTTTAGTACAAAACCAAATTAAATAATGCAGGTACGTACCCTGATATAATTAACTATTGATATACATAAATAAGTAATTCTTTCTAATATTTTCGTCTCAAATTAATTTATATTGTTATTATAATGTGTTCAAAACTATTTTCTAACTTGATAACCCCATAAATTTGTATTCAAATGAAAATTATTCATAAACTTAACATATTACTGGATAGTAGAGAATTCAAATAATTTATGTTGTTTATAACACATGTACTCGTTGTGATAACAATTAGTACAGTCTATTTCTACACTGAATTATATTGCAAATAATTAAATCTTCTCCAACCTTCACAAAATGTTATCTTTCTTTACTACTGACACAAGAAAAATTACTAAAATGGTTATACTTAATTGTTTTCTTCTTTTAGATGAGTACTATCCACTTCTTGATGACGGTTTTCTGGACGGATACCACTTCTCTGATGTTGATAAACTTCAATCTAGTTCAAACTCTTGTAATAAAAATACCAACTATCCTGTACAGGAACTTGCTCGATGTGGGAATAAATAGTCCTTTCGATATTAAGCCAAATCTCTTCGTGCACAGCAAATTCTCCAATACACCCGGAAACTTGTGAAATTCACCAACCTTTATGGATCTCTTGTGATAATCTGCCTCTATTGAAAACCAGTACTTCTGGAATCTGCTACCTTTTATAATAACCGGAACTTGAAGATTGCTTCACCCTTTATGGAATTTCAAAACTCTGGTACTAAATAGCCTTCTGAAAACTTCTATTATCCTGGAGATAACAACCCTATTTCGGATCTATCTGGATCATGTACAACTTGGTAAGTACAATTATTTTTTTTTATATTAATTTATCTGTAGATAAAGAAATTCACTCAAGATACACTTTTCTCATTTATAACTATCTGATATCGCGTTAATAACAGAAAAGATATTCTCTTTTCCAAAAACACGTCTATCGCTTTTTCGAATTAAAAAAATTCTCCCGTTTATTTATTCATTTCCCTAGTAATCCTTTCTCATTTTGTATTCTCCAATCAAAGTTTTACAACACCAATAACCATCAACAACATAGCTTTTAAATTCTCTAATATACCTAGAATACTTCTTAAAATTGTATTATCTGAATATCTAAATTCTTTTCATAATTTTATCAACCCTTCTTTTCATATTCATATCCCTATACCTCTCTACAATTATATTTCTGAACACATGTCAAATAATGACAGTTCCTGTATTTCAAATTATTCCCGGGAACTGTTCTACAATACAATCTATACACCTTTCAAAATAAGATTCTAAATATTTTTATCACCTCATAAACGTCAATTACCCAAGTTTTTACAAATTTATAATACATTTTACAAAATAACAACTAATATTCAACTCTCTTCTTTCCAGAATATTTTGAACTTCTAAGAACAATGAACATGGTCAACCTTTCCATATACAGGTGGTTATTTATAAAATTCGAATACTTGTTAAATGCTATAAACCTCTTTTATGATTAACTCAATAAATCTTATTTTAAACACATCATAATAAATTTTTCTACGTTTATTTAATTAAATTTAGTAACTTTAATAACTTTCCATATTATATTGTTAACGTATGCCTTTATACTATAACAATATATTAAATGTGTTTATTAGAATATTGTCTCATTTATTTTGTTTTATCATATTGATCATACTTGTTGTAATAATTTGTTTATATTATTATAACATGCAAGTTTTTTCTTAGTTTTTACGATGTATTTCTTTGTAAATATATTTGCTTTATATTGAGATTGATATTTTTAATAAATTTTATACTATAAGGTTTTTCTTGTATTTTATTTATCTCACCTGGAGACTACTAGAGAGCGTTCACTTTGAAAAAAGAGTCTTATTATAATTTTCTGCACCTGAGTAAAGATATCATGTGTGTGACCGTAATACTGAGCTAGTGAAATGTTAAACTGCTAAACCTGCTATTCTGTAGGAAATTATGAGATCCTAGTCTAGTATAACGCCTAGCATTAGGATGTATGCTTACTTAACTTTAAATAATTTAAAGTATTTTATACACTTGTTAATTTATAAGAGTCACAGCAATATGTTCATGTCGTTCAAGTGTTAATTGTTGTTGGACACGTTTGTTTTGACTCAACTGTTTAGTTTCGTTTAAGGAACGCGTGGGCGTGACGTGACTAAACACCAATAGCAAAGAGTAGAAAAGTTTACCAAGAGGCGACACCCAGAAGGAGAAGATAAAATTCAAGAGAGATGCACGCTATCCACGCTATGCTCCCATTTAAATAGCCAGTCGTGCAAACTCGATTATGACCGCCGGCTGACGCCATAACTCGTTTGCTGATTGGCTGTCTCCGGCGTGCTTTTATTCCGTGAACAATTTCGATCCGATTTGGTTTTGGCGCTGGCAGGTTTATTCACGAGTCGCCTACGATTGCTTACCACGCTCGATACTCCCATTTAAAGGGACAGCAGCACTCAAGGTCATAGAAACTGTAGAACAGAGATCAAAGCTGCCGACGAGAGTGTCGCCTCTTGGTAAACTTCTCTACTCTTTGCCAATAGTGGAAGATCAAACAGCGGCAAGCGAAGCGATAGGTCCCCGCAAATTAAGGCAAATTCAAATTTAAAACAATAATTGTGCATAATATTGTATCGAAATGAATCTACAAAAAAAATGCAGACGCCTAGGCGACGACAAAAACGTACTCATAAAGTCATAAATCTTCTATCGCATGGTACTGTGTCGGCGACGGAAAGTCTGCAGATTCTTCTAGTATACTCCGAGCGTATCGAGAGTTCACTAGCACCTTTCCAGAAGTTTTATCTACAGATATAAAAGCAGTTGAACCGATGGATGAGTCATTCCGGAATATGAGATTCATTCAATAGTATCGTGCGGAACAGGCAGATAAATAAACATAAATAAATAGTTCCTTGAGTGGTAGTCGAAGAGTAAACATAAATATAAGTAGTACAAAATAAATATAGTGGTGCGGTGTTATATAAATAGAAGTGATATAAATACGGTAGTGTTACATAAATATACGGTCATAAATATTAGTAATAGAAATAAATACCTGTGTTAATCTATTTGTAATAATTTTAAGTGCGATACATTAGTACAAAAACGCAACAATATTTAAGTAGTCAAATTTACATTAATTCTGAATAATGTGTTAAAATTTTATCCAGATGGAACAAATATGGACAAAAAAGGACTTATTTAATTTTTATGGACTTTTAGGGACACAAGGGAAAAAAGGGTAATAGTCCCTACAAAATGGGACCATCTGGCAGGCCCGAGAAATTAATATCAGCTTTCAACAATACTACCCTTTTTTGTTTTTATACAGATTTCTACTGAAGATGGCAACTTAGTCGCCGAAATACGTATATAGATTTTTTATAATTTTTTTTTGTGGTAAGAGATTTTTCCTTTTGCATTTTATTGCAAATTTTCTCAAAACAATTCAAAATAGCTGTTTAAATTCTTATACGTATCAACGAGCAAATAAAATGAACTGTTTGCTAAGAAACCGCCATTTCTCCTCATTATTCTCATATATGAACATTTTAAAAGCAATCCGTACCTGGTATTCCTCTCGCAGCAGAAAGCCATATGGTGTTGGACATATTCCTTCGGATCCAAGTGAATTTTGCAAACTGGGCACTGCGTTAGCTCTGGAATTGCGTGAAAAACACACCTATTAATTTACACACAAAAATTACATTGATGTAGTATGTGTTTCAAAAAGAACTCTATCTTAGTAGGCACTGAGTAACTAGTACCGCGCGATCATTTAAATTCTAAATTAGAGCAGTTTGTGAAATTTAAATTAAGTTGGTATATAAGTACTAATTTACAATTTGAATTGTCAAAGTGACGTTTCAAAATGTTTGATTTAGAACATAAGATTTTTCTTACTGAAAGTTATTTTAAAAACGCCGAACGACAAGAAAATGGTGAATGGACATATTCAGTACTGCACTGCATCAATGATTTTCAAAACGCCTTCCCTAATTTTCCTGCGGATTATCAAAAATTAGTCCAAGAAATTTACACATGTGTGGCGAAATTTCGTAATGTTGGAACTGTAGGTAGGAAAGCTGGTAGTGGCGCGCCCAAAAAAAGGACTCCTGAGATTGTGGCAGATGTTGCAGAAAGAACGGAACAGTCTCCCAAAAAATATCTTCGCAGATTAGCCCAAGAAATAAACCTTTCATATGGAACTTGTCAAAAAATTTTAAAAGAAAATTTAAATCTTTATCCCTATAAGATTAACGTCGTTCAAGAGCTATTCCCTCGAGATTTTCCTGTACGAATAGAATACTGTCAGTGGTTTTTGAATAATTTAAATAACAACACTTTGGATTTAACATTTTTTTCTGACGAAGCATGGTTTCACCTATCCGGCTATATAAACAAACAAAATATGAGTATTTGGTCTTCGGAGAATCCTCATGAGTTTATTCAATCGCCTCTCCATCCGCAGAAAATTGGTGTTTGGCTAGCGGTTTCTAGAAGGCGTATATTTGGACCTGTGTTTTTTGAAGGAACGATAAATGCTGAGAGATATCGAAATAATTTACTTGAACCGTTTTTACAAAATCTTCATGATGACGAACTTTTACATGGGTATTTCCAACAGGACAATGCAACAGCTCACAAAACATGGGAAAGTATGGCTCGAATTCGCGAGTTTTATGATAATCGAGTCATTGAATTTCCGCCTCGCAGTCCGGACTTAACGATTCTTGATTATTTCATTTATCCGTATCTGAAAAACACAGTTTACAAAAATAACCCACAAAATCATGAAGAACTACAAAAGGCAATTTCTAATGCATGTAACGCTATAACCGTTCAGATGTTGGCAAATGCTTTTAAAAATATGAAACGGAGGGTTAACAGTTGCATTGCAACAGGGGGAGAACACTTTGAACACCTTTTGTAATTCACAATAAAACTAATTTATCTTGAAATGCTTTCATTTCCATTAAATTTAAATCGATTACACATAAGATTCACAAATGTCACAAAGTATAACATACCCGCAAATATCAATTAATCAATAATTGACATTCTGGACAACCTAATAAAAAAAATCCCGCCTGCTATAATTTAGAATTTAAATGATCGCGTGGTACTTGCATATTATAATAAGCCACTTGCCTTGCCTTATTTATAAGTATTTATCTAATGTCATTTTGACATAGTGTCATCTTGTGACTAGCAATATATTTTTTTCTGACGAATTAAACAAAAAAATTATGTGCGTGATAAATGGCAATGTAGGGACAACATACTTTCAGCATTGTGATATTGATGCCATATGATGCAGGTCTCATTGATGATATAATGCTGTATATTTGGGAGGTATCAACAGGCTCAAAGAGAAAGTTCAGCCCAGTGTGATATTTTTCAAAGAGATCTTTAATGTGATCCGCATCACTGGCTGACGCCGGCAACCTAATGAATCCACCTTACGCAAATATTGTGTTTCTAAGTGCTTCACGAAAACAGTGGAATGCATTAGAAGACATCTTTCAAATCAGTACCTATTGATAAGTGCCGACGAAACTGTCGATATATTAGAACGCTGTGTGGTAAATGTCGTAGCTGGTGTACTATATCCAACTATTCCATATAACGCATATGTAATAGCATCTAAAGTTATAAATAAAGTTGATGGAGAAACAATTGCTAAAACCATTGACGAGAATTTGCACAAAATGCTTCATTCGGACGACAGGTACAGGGAAAAAATACTTTTATTTGTTAGTGACAGTGCCGCATATATGTTAAAAACAGGCAGACTATTAAAGGAAACATATCCTTATATGCTGCATATTACTTGTGTAGCACATGCTCTCCACAGAATCTGTGCATATATCAGAGACAACTATCCGGAAGTTGATAGACTTGGATCCGCTTTTAAAAAAGTTTTCAGAAAAGCACCACCGAGAGTGGCCCTTTACAAGAAAAAACTTCCATCTCTGTCACTGCCACCCTCGCCAGTAATAACTAGATGGGGAACATGGCTGGAAGCTACAGAGATATCAACAATTCCTGTAGACCACGTGAATACCAAATTAGGCAACCCAATTAACAGCAGTTGGTAGTATTGAATGTTTTATGTAAAATATGGTTAAAAGTGTCAACAATGACAGCAGTATTTGTGAATAAAATGTACGCTACTGTCAAATACTAGCGATACGCGAATCTCATAAACGTATGAACACGAAAATCACCAGATTTTAGAAAATTACTGATCACGTGGTCTACAATCTTTCTCGATAGCACTGTACTAGTTTTTATGCAGAGAATTTCGATAGTTTACAAAATTTCGTTACATGTTTAAATGACGTATTTCTGAGTGCAAGGAACTGACACAAATCCCAAATCTAAAAAGCATTCGTTATTCCTTCAGGAACACTTTAAAAATTTGCCTAAACTAATCACATATTTTGAAAATCGAAATCTCAAACTAAAAGATAGATTAACCACAGTAGATGTGGCTATTAATAATTTCAAAAGTATTCCAAGTGACATCGGATGAGACCCTCGGCAAAAGTTAGACGCAGTTTTTGATAGAAATCCAGATTTAATAACATTGCGGCAATTGTGTATGGAGACAATGACACAAAATCAAACTGCTAAATACGCTGAAATAAAAGAATATTTCTAGTACGCACCTATAACCAGTTGCGATGTAGAAAGGACGTTTTCTATCTACAAGGATGTACTTAATTCAAAGAGAACCCTAGAACACTAGAGAACCTTGAGAAAGTATTGCTAGTAAATATTAATACTCCTCTACTCGACTTGAACAACAAAATGAACAAATAATAATGTATTTTGTATTTTATAGATCACCAGCCACTTGTTATCCAATTATATAAATAAAATTAAAACCTCTTTAAAAATACAACATTTCAATAGTGCGCCCATGGGCGATGAGTCATGACTCGCTCGTGTCCGCCCCCTAATCATTATAATCTGTCTGTAGGTCCATTACAATATTACACATTTTGCACTGAAGTGTAATAATGCTGGAAAGGCCGATCACATTCTCTTTTAAAATATACATATCAGTAATGTTGCACCCAAAATGTTCATGGCATTTGGATGAAAAAATTTGCTGGAGAAAATCGTCAATGGCAACCAGCCTTCTGCCTTCAAGATGGAAATCCGCTTGTTTTTTGTCATATTTTTCTTGTGCTATTAAGAGTGGACTGGAATTATTGTGATGATCCAAATGAAAGTCGTTTGCCAAACTGCAATAAGTATGTACAAACATAACAGATACATACAACTGAATTCAGGTGGTGAAGTGCAGCCACCCTAACGCCAGCAGTGCTAGTTTCTTGCAAATTTACGTCAGGTGCCGACGATGAAGTACTAATATTCTCGATATTCCCAATCCAATTCTCAACGTCATGTCCTGTCATGTTGATCTCAGATGTGACAACTTGGACATTGTTTGTCTCTGGGGACGTTAGGCTTTTAAATCTAGTTATGAAACAAAGCACAATCTGCGATTATCGTTACTTATACAAAAGAAAAAAGTGGACTTTAGTAGCTAGTATATTTAGAAAACATGAAGTCATGCCATTTCTGAATAACACAAGAAAGACCCTGCCGCTGCTTACCACTTGAGAGTCCAAACAATATTTGGTGCCCAGAGAGTAAACGAACTATTTAATTATTTGCCATTTTTGATTCACTTACCATAGTTCTGATGCTCATCGTTATCAATTAGCCAAAATTATAGTAAAAATGCCTTTGTTGGGTCTAATTACTTACCGTCGTTTTTGGGCTAATCGACGATTGCGGCGTTTTGAAGCATATACGGTTTTCTGAAGCGGACCTCGCTCCATTACAAGACGATAAAAACGCTTTTACAAATCTCAAACACTTCTCAATTAATTTCAATTTATACTGCCTGTCTACAATCGGAATTAAAAAAGTGGTGTCTAAAGCAAACAATCTGGGAACATCTGGGATTGTATTTGAATATTTACATCCGACACACCCAAAGGAGGTGCTAAATAGTTGACGTAGCTTCTGCTGCTAGATGACGCCACAAATCAAACACTTCCAGAAAAATTATTTGTTCGCATTTTATTTGAAAACAAATGGTGTAAATAATACGGAATCATACGGTGAATTTATAAAAAAATATATTGCGTCGCGGAAAGTCAATAATTTTGCCTAAATTGCAGTTATAGCAAATATATTACAGTTTTTTTTTCTTTAAATTTGAAAAACAACTTTCCGCGTTAACTGTTTTTTTTGCAACATTTTTTATTTTAACAAGCTTTCGATTCGTTGCGAAGCAACAGAGTAATTTGGGAATAAATAGTGAATAATATGGCAGCCTCTGTAGTAGGCTCTTAACACCTCGTTCTTAGTAATTAAAATGAGATATTTGGATACCTTCAATTGAAAACTTTCCCGCTGCATCCTCAACGCAAACTGTTTTATGATTGGACAAATGTGATTTCGAGCAGAATCCAAGGCAGCAAAATGTGCAGGCAAATACGTCCTTCATATTGGTAGCAAAAGTCACTCTGGCAATTTTATTCGGGCTGTTTCCATATTCTTCACCAAAATACACTAGTAATTCATCACCGGCTTGGATTTGACGAGTGCTTTCATAATAAATATTATCTTCACATTGAACGACATACAGGTTTCGTTCAGAAGTATTCCTGGTAGGTTTAACGTACTGCATCCAATTCAAATTCTTAAATTTATTTTTGTCCAAAACATACTTCTCCCCTATCATTTCCCAAGGACATTCTGTCGCACTGAGTCCAGTGAAAGGACCAAATTTTACACCTGCAGGAATAATTCTCAAGGCATATATTCCAGTTTGTCCAAAACAATCCTGAATTTCTAAAATATCATTTGGTATATCTCCTCGTGGTCCCTTATATGCTATCGCATCGAATGTGGAATGCTTGTGAATATTTCTATTTAATATATTCACAAGCATTCCACATTCGATGCAATAGCCTTGGTAATATGCTTCACAATCTTCACAGTCTGTTAAACAAATATGCATGGATTAAGACAAGTATCACTTGGTGATTTTTTGAATAAGTACAGAATGGTGAAATTGAGATGAGCGATATATCCAGTAGCAGTTATTAATCACTGATATTTTACAGTAGCAGTGATCACAGTTAATATCGCTTTAGAAATATCAGTGATTGAAATAACGTTTGGACATTTAACATTTATATTAAAAAATATAAATATACAACAGATGAACGCAATAATAGATGACATGAGAAACACAGCTCCTGGATATGATAAAATACCATGTAAAATACTGAAACTAAACAAACCAGCATTAGTACCAATACTAACTAAATTAGTTAATGATACATTTGCAAAAGGAAAATACCCCCAATGTCTTAAAGAAGCTATCATAATACCAGTATATAAGAAAGGTGACAAAGCAAAACCAGAGAATTACCGACCTATATCCTTACTTACAACATTAAACAAGATAATGGAAAAATGTATACAAATTCAAATTTCTGAACACCTTCGAACACATAATATAATACACTCAAAACAGTATGCATTTCAAAAGAACTCTGGGACTACATCAGCGACTAATGACTTGTTAAATAGTATAAAAGATAAATTGAAAGAAGGAAACACAGTTATAGCAATCTTTATAGACATGAAAAAAGCGTTTGATACAATTTCCAAACAGAAACTATCAGAGAAAATTGAAAAGATGGGAATAAAAGGTAAAGAGAAAGACCTAATAGACTCTTATATCACCGGAAGAAAACAGAAAACAGTAGTAAATAACACTCACAGTAATTACCTTGAGCCAGAATATGGAATACCACAAGGGGGAAATCTCCCACCCATTTTGTATATAATGTACACAAACGACATTTGTCAATTAAACATAGATGGAGAAATATACTCGTACGCCGACGACACCTGTTTGGTTTACTGGGGCAAAAGTGTGCAGGAACTGCAAGAGCGCGTCAACAAAGACCTCGGTACAGTCGAGGATTGGTGCTACAACAACCTTCTGACCATTAACGAACATAAAACAGAATTCATGACATTCTCGAACAAATTAAATACTCCAACATTTGACATAAAAATAAAAGCCCAGGCCATCAAGCAAATAGACCAAATAAAATACTTAGGATTAAACACACAGAGAAATTTAAAATGGGATCTGCACGTAAGCAGCCTAGTGAAAAAAAATGCAACAGCAATAGCTGGCATCAAAAAGATAAGAGCCACTATACCTGAAAACCTGCGAAAACCAGTTTACAATGCTGTTTTTATGTCTCACATGAATTACTTAATAAATATATGGGGAAATACAACTAACAGAAATATTAAAAAGTTACAAAGACAGCAAAATAAGATCTTAAAATTAATTTATAAGCTAGATAGAAGAACATCCACCGAGGAAGTATACGATAAGACAAAGGAACTGAATCTTGAACAAACAATAAAACTAAAAAATATAATACTGCTATACAAAATAAAACATAATCTCATAAAAACTGAAGTCAAGTTAATCACTAACACACATATACATATGCACGCAACTAGAAGAAAATCAAATATAAGAACAGAAATATGTAAGCAATTAAAATATGAAAAAGTACCTACACCAGACGATATAACACATTATAACAAATTACCTAAAGAAATCAAAAACTTAAAATATCGTCACTTTAGAAAAGCAATAAAGAGCATGCTTTTAAATAAAAAGATATAGACAACCGCTGAAGGTAACAAGAGTAAGAACGGATAGGAGTCCTCAATACCATTAGTCCGGGAAAGATGTACCGACCAGGAAACAACCCGCGACGAAGATGTAGGACCGTATACAAGCATATATATACATACATCATTTGTAAGCTTAGCTTTACCATGATATGTATTACATATGTTTTTTTCAATATCGACCGTACAATTCAACGACGAGAGCGTGTACGTGCAGACTGATATTCGGCTCTGATCGTAACGATTCGGCACACTTCGGTAGCAGTGAATTATAACTGTGATCACCGTCAATAACAATCACGTTTAAAAATATCTAATATATCTTAACCGTGATCACCGTTAATATCAGTAGCGGTGAAAAATATCTACTTGATATAAATCACGTAGACATTTTTAAGCGTTATTGTTATTGACGGTGATCGCTGTTAGTCTATGAAGTAGATATTTTAAAGCGTGATTGATATTAACGGTGATCGCAGTTAAGATTAGTCGCGCTTAAAATATCTATATGCTATTAACATTTTAATATATCGGATGTTCTTAAAATATTGTCTGGCATTTATAGGAAGGTTGATATTATGAAATAAACTAAGAAATAGTTAAATATTAAATATTGAGTGAAACATGTCAAAATAAATGCAATAAATACTCATGCTCATGCTTTCAATATATTTTCTAATATTTTAGTCTTTGTAAAAATTTATTACTTAACCAGTTCTTAATTGTATAAGCATAATTTAAATATTTTCCAATAAAAAAATATTTTAAAAACATTTTTACTCTAAAACTATTTTACTATTTTCAGAATTAAATAAGTTTAATGTCTTATTGTAGTTGGTTTTATTGAAATAATCTAAGCCAAACTCAATATATTGGTTTTAAAACAATATAAGGTGCATTTCCTGTCAGTGTTTCTATATAAAATTCATACTTATTAGTTACTAAGTTCCTATATTATACACAGTTGATTGCTAGCATTTCCGTAGCAGTTACCTACTATGTATAACATCAAATATCAATCAAGTTTAAAATATCGCTGTGTCAGTTAGCAATTCATTTGGTGCAATTTGAATTAACCAACCTGAGTTGTATATTATTACTGACATTCAGTTGTCGCAAAATGTTAAGACATTGATTATTACTATTTAATTTAATATGTCAATGGCATAACATTAAGACTATCTATTGAATAAAGCATTTCAGAAATATGCAAATACTACAGTTGGTATGAAGCACCTTATACAACAATTTACATAAGTATATTATTTATACTTTGCTTATACTTTCGTATTTCGTGTATTGAATTTAGCAATAACTTAAATCTAAATTTTATAAATTTTTATTTTGACTTATGACAGGTTATTTAATTTTGATATACGTATAGGAATTTTTAGCATTTTTTTAACATGCACACATATTGCTTATATCTGAAACCCATCCAAATAATTTCTCGGGTAAGACATTGTCATTTAAAATTTATAAGGCGGGTGACACCAATTATACAAAACAATTTAATTGTCAAACAAAATGTTTGAAGTACGGCGGCGTCCATTAAAATATATAGGAATGTTTAAAGGAGATGTACACAATCAAAATGTTTGACAAACATTTTAAACTCATTTCTGGCAAATTCTTAATTAATATGATGTTAATAAATTTAATTAATATTAATTATAAAGGCAAAATGAATGTATAGTTTTAGATATATTTTGTATAATTGGTGTGTGTGCAGCCGAAGAGAGTACAGTCCTTACAAGTAGGGTTGAGGGGGTGGTTTTTAATTTCATATGCATATAGGAATTATTACTATATATTTTTTTAATATGCATGCATATTGCCTATATTTAGATATGGATGTAAGTCGTGATCACAATCACCTTTAATTTTCACTGATATTTTAAAATCACTGTTACTGTGATCACAGCGATTAAAAAATCACTGCTAAGCTCATCCCTAGGCGAAATACATACTTAAAACGGTCAATTTTAAAAATAGTCAACTAATATACTACATACAGATGATGTCAAGAAGCAATGAATACATTTAATGGAAAAACCTGACCTTAATACTTCTGTTTGGGCATGAAACTGTCTCCAAACCCCTTTAAAACTGTTATGAGTAATATCCAGTTTACCCTAATAATCACTGAAATGCCCATAGGCAAAAAATATGAATAATTTATTACAGTTTCTTTCACATACAAATTTTGATATTTTTTGAAATCCATTTTGATTAAAAACATTCAGAGATGAAATTCCGCCATTTTAACATCTTCATTCATTCTGAATGTTTAAAAAATAAGTGTTAAAACAAAAAGTTTGGTACTATTTTAGGGTTATATTTTTGCTGTTTTACTCCAGGGAAGATTGAAACATGCTGAAAGGTCATTTCAAAACTGAACCATTGCTGTATATAACATCACCTTTGCAACAACTAAATGGAGTGCTTTAAATCAGTTTGAAATCATTTCAACAGAAAAATACGTTTTTAGTACAAAATCATTCTGTGGGCTCTGCCATTTGCAATGTATACAAGGAAATAATGCTACTCAAGTGATAAATCTGATTATTAAGATCATACCCAATAGTGAGTAACTAGTTATTGAAATATCTGGTTCATCATCATGACTACTTGAACACAGGTCTCAAAACGAAATATTACAGCTCGGGTAGAATGAGATTCTGTTTTTGAATAAACAATATCAATATTAAATATACTTTAACTTTTGTGTTGTATATATTACATTTATGATGCACATGTTTCATCACTACTGACAAAGAACAGAATCGAAAACTTAGATACAACAAATCGTATCATAAATTACAATGAACATCTAATGGTATGCATGTACTTACATTGTAGTCCATTATCAAGTTCAATTTTAATATCATTAGCACTGATCCCTTCTCCTACTTTAACATTGTCATTTTGTACTTCTTCAGTCACTTCAAACGATGCCGATGCTGTTTTAATATTGTCAAAAAATGTGGATTCTTCATACTCTTTTATTTTGCCATGCCAAATGGAGCCTTCTAAGTCGGCTTTCTCTGTAGTAATAGTAGTGTCAGATATACACACTTTATCGTCTATAAAACTGTCTTCTTCACACTGTTCGTCCTTTACACTAAATGTATTTATTGCCTCGCTTATATTAACTTGGTCAACGTGATCCGCCATTATCAATACTCGCACAGCGTATTCGGTACAAGGAAATGACATTAGTGAACTAGCTAGATAAAGGATATAGCATGGTACAAATATATAAGGTATGCTACAACTTTGACTCAAATTCGTCTATTTCTGCGCTGGATGCAATTTCGTCATATGTGTTGCGTCATCCATCACATGTTTGTAGTTTTGAGTTTGTGCTTTGTTTATATTTAGATTTCGAAGAGTTATATCCGATTATATCGTATTTTGTGTCATTATAATTATTATTTTATATGTTTAGTGTAGTTATTAAGATTTGTGAATATTTTCATTAAGCCAAAGACTTTTAATTTGATTTATTTAGAACTTAAGAAGAGGTTATAACATAGAAGGTAATGAGTTTATTAAATATTGTATTATAAAGCAATACATTTGCCTCTACCTTTAGCTCATCTAATATGGTAAGCTGCTGTGTCTTGAGCTGCAAAAGCAGGTCAGAAAACACTCGAGGAAGGAATATTAAATATTTTCGTTTTCCTAAAGATCGAAACTTATCTCAGCAGTGGATACAAGCCTGTGGTAGAAGGATAAAAAACACAAGAAATCGTAGGTTTTGTATTTGGACGTATTTGTGTACCTTTTAATGATGTTATTATTTACAGATTATATATGTTCACTTCATTTTGCAAGAGACGCATATGAGAAGTGGTATTTAGATAATCGACAGATGAGAGAGAAATATATAAAATCGTACCAAATACTTCATAAAACAGCTGTTCCCACATTGTATATACATACACATAGTGAAGCTGCTGTAAATTACTCGACTTTACAACCATCAACATCAAGGTAACAGATATGAAATAACGCATGAGTGTACTTACTTTTAAATTATTTAGTATACAGAGTAGGATGTTGCAGAGGAAGAATGTTAATCTGTAATACGTACCTTCATATAATCACTACTTATACTGTATTTAAAAAAATACAAATAAATTTGTTTGTATGAAGCAATGAACCTAATAATAACCTATGTATTATATGCCAATGTAAAAAGTATTACCTATTTAATGAATTATTACAGTTATTCCATCAATCCATCGGAAGAAATCGACCTGTTACCTCCAACTGTAGAAGATACAGAAGTAACATTCTCTATGCCAAAAGAAGATTCCTCAACAAGGTAAGGAAAAATTTAACTCGTTAGTGGAGTTGTCAAAGCATAGTTATTATGAAAAGAGTTGTATTCAAATAAGCTGTCAAATTAAAAGCTCAAAATGTTTTAAATAGTCTTGTAATGTTGAAGTGGTGTGCAATGTAAAAATACTTAAAGAAATTGCTGTTTCATACTTTTAACAAATAAATAAGGTTAGCAATACTACCTTACCATGTTTAATAAACAAAGCATTCTAATTTTAATAATTTGTTCTAGTTGTTCTATTGTTCCCGAGGAAAGAAGAAACCAAACATGCGAAACAGAAAAATATTGTGAAGTAGCATTTACAAAACCTGGAGCTTTTTCATTTAAGTAAATATATATATATATATATATATATCATTAATGATGTAATTTATAATAATAATAATAATAATAATAATAATAATAATAATAATAATAATAATAATATTTATTCAATGTAATAAAATCATTACATGAAAAGTCAAAATATACAGACAAACAAATTAAAATTGTATATCAATAAAATTATTATTCAAATATTCATTGATTGAATAAAAACTTTTTGTCAGTAAAAATTTTGATATTTTACTTAAAAAAGTATAGCATTCATTGTCTGTAATATAATCTGTAAGGGAGAATGATCATTGTTACATATGATATTAAGGAATTACAGAAAGAAAATTATCGATTTTAATCATTACCTTCACATTAATACCTATTTTCATATGCCCGAACAGTACACAAATCAGTCTTACTTATTTAATTATTCTATATACTTCTTATTTGATACATATTACTATATACCTATGTTCCATTTTTACTGAAATGCTTGGCCATAAGCTGTTATGTAAGTAATAATGTTGTAGACTTTATTGATTAAGATTATGGTGTATAATAAATAATTTGAATATGCTAAAAACAGTAATTCTGTAATATATATTTTAATATGCATTTTTTTAAAAATGAAACAAATCAAGTTTGTGAAAGATAGTATAACGAATGATTTATGTATTGAGCATTTCTAATTTTGATTTTATAATGCAGACCATCTACTTCAACCGAAAACCCTGAAGACACACTATCACATTGGAAGGAACAATGTTTTCTATCGCAAGGGAAAATACAGACCTTACAGGAAAAGGTGGCCTACCTCACTGAAGAAATATGTCACCTCAATAGAATTTTAGAGAAATATTTTACACCGGGGCAAATACGACTAATAAAATCAAAGACAAAAATGAAGGCAAAATGGACTGCTGAAGATATTTCCTCGGCAATTTCGCTTCGAAGCGTAAGTCCTAAAGCCTACAGATATTTAAGAACTACCAGAGAATATCCACTGCCAGGCTTATCAACCTTAAGGAAGTGGGCGACAAGTTTGGAATTGAAACCAGGTATTCTGGAAGAGGTTTTACTAATTATGAAATATAAGGCAAATGAGTATACCGAGCGCGACAGATTGTGTGTACTTTCTTTTGACGAGATGTACGTCTCTAATGAAATATGTTTCGATCGCAAAAGGGAACAGGCTGTAGGACCGCACAAAACAGTGCAAACCGTTATGGTACGTGGCTTGTTTTCGGCATGGAAGCAAGTAATATACTATGATTACGACTGTGGTATGTCGGTAGAAGTCCTCCGAAATATTATATGTAAATTAGAAGTAATACAGTACACTGTTGTAGCTGTTGTTTCGGATCTAGGACCTGGAAACAGAAAATTATGGAAAAATATGAAGGTTGGTGTAGCTGTCGATGAAAGTGAATCCTTCACTCATCCATCTGATGAAGGGAAAAAGATTTTTGTATTTGCTGATGTGCCACATTTAATCAAATTGATTAGAAATAATCTTTTTGATCATGGGTTCACCATAAATAATACAAAGATCACGAAGGAGCCCTTTCAGAAATTGGTTGACCTACAGGAAGGTGACTTGAAACTTGCCCATAAGCTTACACAGGTTCACATCGATGTAATTGGCAACCAAAGGCAGAAAGTAAAATATGCTGTGCAATGTCTCTCACGTACAGTGGCGCTAGCGATAAGGTGGTGTGGTGAACATAATTTAATGCCAGATATTGCATGCACTGAAATTAGTGACATAATTAATATCATTAACGATTGGTTTGATTTGTTCAATACTCAAACCAAATTTGATATTGCTGCCAATGCATATGGTGTTGATATTGAAAACCAACTGGATAAAATAGAAAAAATGACTAAATTAATACAAAATATAAGAGTCGGTACAAGAAAAAGTTTAATGTTTTTTCAAAAAGCGATACTACAAAATAACAGCTCTCTAAAAAACTTATATCAATATTTAAGGTCAAACTTTAATATTGAGTACATAATTACTAGACGTCTGAATCAAGATATAATAGAAAATTTTTTTTCATATATGCGAGCTATGGGATCCACCAATGACCACCCTAGTGCATTACAATTCAAATATCGATTGAGATGGTACATTCTTGGGAAGCATTCATCTGTTGTGTTTTCAGAAAATGTCAACACACAGGAAGATACGTCTGTAGTAGAGTTACTAACTACAGACGCAACACTTAACTTAACTACAGTTTTGGAACCTTTTGTGCAAGAAACTGGAGATTTTGAAGAAAATGTTGTCAGGGTGTCTGAGGATGACATAAATGAGGAATTTATGGACTTGCTGACGGAATTCGAAAGAATCCATTCCGCAACCTCTGCTACCGGGGATATTGCGAAGCAAGGCTTATACTATATAGCGGGATATATAGCACATAAGTTCAGAAGCAAATACTCGTTACATGATGATACTCAGATTGAATCCCCAGAAAGCAACTGGATTGGATTAGTCTCCAGGCGGTGTCTATGTCAGCCGAATGCTATTATGAAGAAAATGGCAGAAGACGCTGAACAAATGTTTAATGAATTCCATAAGAAATCGATTAACAAAAATACCAACATAATAAAGCGTTTGGTACAAAATATTAAGACTAGTTTGCCACAAGAAGTTGTGGAATCATATATTAGAGTAAGAACTTACATACGTATAAAAGAGATAAATAAAAATAATTATCAACAAAAAAGAAAATTACAAAAAAAAACAATAAAATTTACCAATAAAAAAAAGTAACCATATCTGTTGTTTTATTTATTACCTGTCAATTAACAATTAATAAACGAAAATCCAATATTAAACCAATAGTTTTCTTACTATAATACTTTCAACTTTTGCAATATTCATTGGTATCAGTAATTTAAAGCAATATACTACATAAAATGCACAATTTCAAGTCATAAATTTATTTTGTGATAAATTACTTTGTCAGTAAAGTAATTACAAATTGTATTATCAAACGACTAAAACAGGTTTCGTAAACCAAAGTGCTACATAATATCCAGTGGGAGATTTTTCAATAATACAATCTTATTATTTTGCTTTATGAGTTTTTAAACAGGTAATTTGTAAAGAAATTTAATTTAGTTACACATTCGTAAACAACTGTGCTATATATTATGTCTATTTTATTATTCTTTATATAGCTATCTATATACTATTACATCTGTGGTTATTCAAGAGT
Organism: Amphimallon solstitiale; assembly: GCA_963170755.1. Classification (NCBI taxonomy): domain Eukaryota; kingdom Metazoa; phylum Arthropoda; class Insecta; order Coleoptera; family Scarabaeidae; genus Amphimallon; species Amphimallon solstitiale. Next base: position 28,592,217 of record OY720685.1, read on the forward strand.
AATCTTTCTTTTCTTAATATCAGTGGTATGACAAAATTGCATCCAATTGACGTCATAAGGAAGCTGCGCTAGAACATACCTTATATATTTGTACCATGGGATATAGACATGGTACAAATATATAAGGTATGTTCTAGCGCAGCTTCCTTATGACGTCAATTGGATGCAATTTCGTCATACCACTGATATTAAGAAAAGAAAGATTACTCTTGAATAACCACAGATGTAATAGTATATAGATAGCTATATAAAGAATAATAAAATAGACATAATATATGGCACAGTTGTTTACGAATGTGTAACTAAATTAAATTTCTTTACAAATTACCTGTTTAAAAACTCATAAAGCAAAATAATAAGATTGTATTATTGAAAAATCTCCCACTGGATATTATGTAGCACTTTGGTTTACGAAACCTGTTTTAGTCGTTTGATAATACAATTTGTAATTACTTTACTGACAAAGTAATTTATCACAAAATAAATTTATGACTTGAAATTGTGCATTTTATGTAGTATATTGCTTTAAATTACTGATACCAATGAATATTGCAAAAGTTGAAAGTATTATAGTAAGAAAACTATTGGTTTAATATTGGATTTTCGTTTATTAATTGTTAATTGACAGGTAATAAATAAAACAACAGATATGGTTACTTTTTTTTATTGGTAAATTTTATTGTTTTTTTTTGTAATTTTCTTTTTTGTTGATAATTATTTTTATTTATCTCTTTTATACGTATGTAAGTTCTTACTCTAATATATGATTCCACAACTTCTTGTGGCAAACTAGTCTTAATATTTTGTACCAAACGCTTTATTATGTTGGTATTTTTGTTAATCGATTTCTTATGGAATTCATTAAACATTTGTTCAGCGTCTTCTGCCATTTTCTTCATAATAGCATTCGGCTGACGTAGACACCGCCTGGAGACTAATCCAATCCAGTTGCTTTCTGGGGATTCAATCTGAGTATCATCATGTAACGAGTATTTGCTTCTGAACTTATGTGCTATATATCCCGCTATATAGTATAAGCCTTGCTTCGCAATATCCCCGGTAGCAGAGGTTGCGGAATGGATTCTTTCGAATTCCGTCAGCAAGTCCATAAATTCCTCATTTATGTCATCCTCAGACACCCTGACAACATTTTCTTCAAAATCTCCAGTTTCTTGCACAAAAGGTTCCAAAACTGTAGTTAAGTTAAGTGTTGCGTCTGTAGTTAGTAACTCTACTACAGACGTATCTTCCTGTGTGTTGACATTTTCTGAAAACACAACAGATGAATGCTTCCCAAGAATGTACCATCTCAATCGATATTTGAATTGTAATGCACTAGGGTGGTCATTGGTGGATCCCATAGCTCGCATATATGAAAAAAAATTTTCTATTATATCTTGATTCAGACGTCTAGTAATTATGTACTCAATATTAAAGTTTGACCTTAAATATTGATATAAGTTTTTTAGAGAGCTGTTATTTTGTAGTATCGCTTTTTGAAAAAACATTAAACTTTTTCTTGTACCGACTCTTATATTTTGTATTAATTTAGTCATTTTTTCTATTTTATCCAGTTGGTTTTCAATATCAACACCATATGCATTGGCAGCAATATCAAATTTGGTTTGAGTATTGAACAAATCAAACCAATCGTTAATGATATTAATTATGTCACTAATTTCAGTCATGCAATATCTGGCATTAAATTATGTTCACCACACCACCTTATCGCTAGCGCCACTGTACGTGAGAGACATTGCACAGCATATTTTACTTTCTGCCTTTGGTTGCCAATTACATCGATGTGAACCTGTGTAAGCTTATGGGCAAGTTTCAAGTCACCTTCCTGTAGGTCAACCAATTTCTGAAAGGGCTCCTTCGTGATCTTTGTATTATTTATGGTGAACCCATGATCAAAAAGATTATTTCTAATCAATTTGATTAAATGTGGCACATCAGCAAATACAAAAATCTTTTTCCCTTCATCAGATGGATGAGTGAAGGATTCACTTTCATCGACAGCTACACCAACCTTCATATTTTTCCATAATTTTCTGTTTCCAGGTCCTAGATCCGAAACAACAGCTACAACAGTGTACTGTATTACTTCTAATTTACATATAATATTTCGGAGGACTTCTACCGACATACCACAGTCGTAATCATAGTATATTACTTGCTTCCATGCCGAAAACAAGCCACGTACCATAACGGTTTGCACTGTTTTGTGCGGTCCTACAGCCTGTTCCCTTTTGCGATCGAAACATATTTCATTAGAGACGTACATCTCGTCAAAAGAAAGTACACACAATCTGTCGCGCTCGGTATACTCATTTGCCTTATATTTCATAATTAGTAAAACCTCTTCCAGAATACCTGGTTTCAATTCCAAACTTGTCGCCCACTTCCTTAAGGTTGATAAGCCTGGCAGTGGATATTCTCTGGTAGTTCTTAAATATCTGTAGGCTTTAGGACTTACGCTTCGAAGCGAAATTGCCGAGGAAATATCTTCAGCAGTCCATTTTGCGTTCATTTTTATCTTTGATTTTATTAGTCGTATTTGCCCCGGTGTAAAATATTTCTCTAAAATTCTATTGAGGTGACATATTTCTTCAGTGAGGTAGGCCACCTTTTCCTGTAAGGTCTGTATTTTCCCTTGCGATAGAAAATATTGTTCCTTCCAATGTGATAGTGTGTCTTCAGGGTTTTCGGTTGAAGTAGATGGTCTGCATTATAAAATCAAAATTAGAAATGCTCAATACATAAATCATTCGTTATACTATCTTTCACAAACTTGATTTGTTTCATTTTTAAAAAAATGCATATTAAAATATATATTACAGAATTACTGTTTTTAGCATATTCAAATTATTTATTATACACCATAATCTTAATCAATAAAGTCTACAACATTATTACTTACATAACAGCTTATGGCCAAGCATTTCAGTAAAAATGGAACATAGGTATATAGTAATATGTATCAAATAAGAAGTATATAGAATAATTAAATAAGTAAGACTGATTTGTGTACTGTTCGGGCATATGAAAATAGGTATTAATGTGAAGGTAATGATTAAAATCGATAATTTTCTTTCTGTAATTCCTTAATATCATATGTAACAATGATCATTCTCCCTTACAGATTATATTACAGACAATGAATGCTATACTTTTTTAAGTAAAATATCAAAATTTTTACTGACAAAAAGTTTTTATTCAATCAATGAATATTTGAATAATAATTTTATTGATATACAATTTTAATTTGTTTGTCTGTATATTTTGACTTTTCATGTAATGATTTTATTACATTGAATAAATATTATTATTATTATTATTATTATTATAAATTATCATTAATGATATATATATATATATATATTTACTTAAATGAAAAAGCTCCAGGTTTTGTAAATGCTACTTCACAATATTTTTCTGTTTCGCATGTTTGGTTTCTTCTTTCCTCGGGAACAATAGAACAACTAGAACAAATTATTAAAATTAGAATGCTTTGTTTATTAAACATGGTAAGGTAGTATTGCTAACCTTATTTATTTGTTAAAAGTATGAAACAGCAATTTCTTTAAGTATTTTTACATTGCACACCACTTCAACATTACAAGACTATTTAAAACATTTTGAGCTTTTAATTTGACAGCTTATTTGAATACAACTCTTTTCATAATAACTATGCTTTGACAACTCCACTAACGAGTTAAATTTTTCCTTACCTTGTTGAGGAATCTTCTTTTGGCATAGAGAATGTTACTTCTGTATCTTCTACAGTTGGAGGTAACAGGTCGATTTCTTCCGATGGATTGATGGAATAACTGTAATAATTCATTAAATAGGTAATACTTTTTACATTGGCATATAATACATAGGTTATTATTAGGTTCATTGCTTCATACAAACAAATTTATTTGTATTTTTTTAAATACAGTACAAGTAGTGATTATATGAAGGTACGTATTACAGATTAACATTCTTCCTCTGCAACATCCTACTCTGTATACTAAATAATTTAAAAGTAAGTACACTCATGCGTTATTTCATATCTGTTACCTTGATGTTGATGGTTGTAAAGTCGAGTAATTTACAGCAGCTTCACTATGTGTATGTATATACAATGTGGGAACAGCTGTTTTATGAAGTATTTGGTACGATTTTATATATTTCTCTCTCATCTGTCGATTATCTAAATACCACTTCTCATATGCGTCTCTTGCAAAATGAAGTGAACATATATAATCTGTAAATAATAACATCATTAAAAGGTACACAAATACGTCCAAATACAAAACCTACGATTTCTTGTGTTTTTTATCCTTCTACCACAGGCTTGTATCCACTGCTGAGATAAGTTTCGATCTTTAGGAAAACGAAAATATTTAATATTCCTTCCTCGAGTGTTTTCTGACCTGCTTTTGCAGCTCAAGACACAGCAGCTTACCATATTAGATGAGCTAAAGGTAGAGGCAAATGTATTGCTTTATAATACAATATTTAATAAACTCATTACCTTCTATGTTATAACCTCTTCTTAAGTTCTAAATAAATCAAATTAAAAGTCTTTGGCTTAATGAAAATATTCACAAATCTTAATAACTACACTAAACATATAAAATAATAATTATAATGACACAAAATACGATATAATCGGATATAACTCTTCGAAATCTAAATATAAACAAAGCACAAACTCAAAACTACAAACATGTGATGGATGACGCAACACATATGACGAAATTGCATCCAGCGCAGAAATAGGCGAATTTGAGTCAAAGTTGTAGCATACCTTATATATTTGTACCATGGATATAGAGATGAGCGATATATCCAGTAGCAGTTATTAATCACTGTTATTCTACAGTAGCAGTGATCACAACTAATATCGCTTTAGAAATATCAGCAACGGCGGGCGAGAGCGTGTACGTGCAGTAGAGATGAGCGATATATCCAGTAGCAGTTATTAATCACTGTTATTCTACAGTAGCAGTGATCACAGTTAATATCGCTTTAGAAATATCAGTGATTGAAATAACGTTTGGATATCGGCCGTACAATTCAACGACGAGAGCGTGTACGTGTAGACTGATATTCGGCTCTGATCGTAACGATTCGGCACACTTCGGTAGCAGTGAATTATAACTGCGATCACCGTCAATAACAATCACGTTTAAAAATATCTAATATATATTAACCGTGATCACCGTTAATATCAGTAGCGGTGAAAAATATCTACTTGATAATCACGTAGATATTTTTAAGCGTTATTGTTATTGACGGTGATCGCTGTTAGTCTATCAAGTAGATATTTTAAAGCGTGATTGATATTAACGGTGATCGCAGTTAAGATTAGTCGCGCTTAAAATATCTATATGCTATTAACATTTTAATATATCGGCTGTTCTTAAAATATTGTCCGGCATTTATAGGAAGGTAGATATTACGAAATAAACTAAGAAATAGTTAAATATTAAATATTGAGTGAAACATGTCAAAATAAATGCAATAAATACTATATTATTTGCTCATGCTTTCAATATATTTTTTAATATTTTAGTCTTTGTAAAAATTTATTACTTAACCAGTTCTTAATTGTATAAGCATAATTTAAATATTTTCCAATAAAAAATATTTTAAAAACATTTTTACTCTAAAACTATTTTACTATTTTCAGAATTAAATAAGTTTAATGTCTTATTGTAGTTGGTTTTATTGAAATAATCTAAGCCAAACTCAATATATTGGTTTTAAAACAACCTACTACGTATAACATCAAATATCAATCAAGTTTAAAATATCATCGCTTTGTCAGTTAGCAATTAATTTGGTGCAATTTGAATTAACCAACCTGAGTTGTATATTATTACTGACATTCAGTTGTCGCAAAATGTTAAGACATTGATTATTACTATTTAATTTAATATGTCAATGGCAAAACATTAAGACTATCTATTGAATAATGCATTTCAGAAATATGCAAGTACTACAGTTGGTATGAAGCACCTTATACAACATTCTACATAAGTATATTATTTATACTTTGCTTATACTTTCGTATCGCAGTTACGTGTATTGAATTTAGCAATAACTTAAATATAAATTTTTATTTTGACTTATGACAGGTTATTTAATTTTGATATATGTATAGGAATTTTTAGCATTTTTTTAACATGCACACATATTGCTTATATCTGAAACCCATCCAAATAATTTCTCGGGTAAGACATTGCATTTAAAATTTATAAGGCGGGTGCACACCAATTATACAAAACAATTTAATTGTCAAACAAAATGTTTGAAGTACGGCGGCGTCCATTAAAATATATGGGAATGTTTAAAGGAGATGAACACCAATCAAAATGTTTGACAAACATTTTAAACACATTTCTGGCAAATTCTTAATTAATATGATGTTAATAAATTTAATTAATATTAATTATAAAGGCAAAATGAATGTATAGTTTTAGATATATTTTGTATAATTGGTGTGTGTGCAGCCGAAGAGAGTACAGTCCTTATAAGTAGGGTTGATGGGGTGGTTTTTAATTTCATATGCATATAGGAATTATTACTATATATTTTTTTAATATGCATGCATATTGCCTATATTTAGATATGGATGTAAGTCGTGATCACAATCACCTTTAATTTTCACTGATATTTTAAAATCACTGTTACTGTGATCACAGCGATTAAAAAATCACTGCTAAGCTCATCTCTAACGTGCAGACTGATATTCGACACTGATCGTAATGATTCGGCACACTTCGGTAGCAGTGAATTATAACTACAATCACCGTCAATAACAATCACGTTTAAAAATATCTAATATATCTTAACCGTGATCACTGTTAATATCAGTAGCGGTGAAAAATATCTACTTGATATAAATCACGTAGATATTTTTAAGCGTTACTGTTATTGACGGTGATCGCTGTTAGTCTATCAAGTAGATATTTTAAAGCGTGATTGATATTAACGGTGATCGCAGTTAAGATATTAGTCGCGCTTAAAATATCTATATGCTATTAACATTTTAATATATCGGCTGTTTTTAAAATATTGTCCGGCACACCAATTATACAAAACAATTTAATTGTCAAACAAAATGTTTGAAGTACGGCGGCGTCCATTAAAATATATGGGAATGTTTAAAGGAGATGAACACCAATCAAAATGTTTGACAAACATTTTAAACACATTTCTGGCAAATTCTTAATTAATATGATGTTAATAAATTTAATTAATATTAATTATAAAGGCAAAATGAATGTATAGTTTTAGATATATTTTGTATAATTGGTGTGTGTGCAGCCGAAGAGAGTACAGTCCTTATAAGTAGGGTTGATGGGGTGGTTTTTAATTTCATATGCATATAGGAATTATTACTATATATTTTTTTAATATGCATGCATATTGCCTATATTTAGATATGGATGTAAGTCGTGATCACAATCACCTTTAATTTTCACTGATATTTTAAAATCACTGTTACTGTGATCACAGCGATTAAAAAATCACTGCTAAGCTCATCTCTAACGTGCAGACTGATATTCGACACTGATCGTAATGATTCGGCACACTTCGGTAGCAGTGAATTATAACTACAATCACCGTCAATAACAATCACGTTTAAAAATATCTAATATATCTTAACCGTGATCACTGTTAATATCAGTAGCGGTGAAAAATATCTACTTGATATAAATCACGTAGATATTTTTAAGCGTTACTGTTATTGACGGTGATCGCTGTTAGTCTATCAAGTAGATATTTTAAAGCGTGATTGATATTAACGGTGATCGCAGTTAAGATATTAGTCGCGCTTAAAATATCTATATGCTATTAACATTTTAATATATCGGCTGTTTTTAAAATATTGTCCGGCATTTATAGGAAGGTTGATATTATGAAATAAACTAAGAAATAGTTAAATATTAAATATTGAGTGAAACATTGTTACGTTGTAAATTTACTTTATTTATAGTTCTCGAAAGATTGTGTACCTTTTGTCTAAATACGTGGAATTTTGTATAAGTTCATGACTTTTTGAGCGTACCCTGTATATTGTCTATTTCACCGGTTACTAAGACGGCCTGCCGTATGCTTCCGTGGGTATTAAACCTACTATTGAGCCCTCACCGCTCTAAACCATGTACCGCGAATATGACAGATATATTTTGTGTAAGATCGGGCATTTACACCCTGTTTTTGTGTAAGCCTCTATGTATGAGTAACTAACTCTAATTATCTTAGTTCTAGCTTATTCTAACCTACCTGTAGTTTCGTATTTTCCGCATTTGCAATTACTTTTACGCCTTGCTTAAGGTTATAAAATATCTTCTTATATAAATTGCGTCCGATCTCTGCATAATGCATTTATTTGTGATTTGTAAACGCTTTGAGACGACAGACAAGTTATTGTGTCAACTGTTTAACATGTTTTGCGTATTGCCAAACACAGAATCTCGAGCAGGCCCCGAGTTTTATTGTCTTTCCTTTTTCCTTCGCAGTCGTCTCTCTAAAAATATAAGATGTATTAAATTAAGGAAATGCTTGGAATGTTGGGCATACTATTAGTTGTTCGTAAATCGCTTGTCGCCCTATCTTCGTTATTCTAAGTACTAGGAAAACTTCTGTAATTCCTTCCTGGGTCACTCAGTAGGGATTAAGGTCGTAATTTCTCTGTAACATAAGTTTATGATCGGTTCTCGTGACCGTCTTCTGCAGCGTTTCGATATTAAAGCTTTGTTATTTCGTTAATTACCTGCAGAAATTCTGTTCTCTCTCATAATGAAATAGAAACTGCGTGTGGAAGATTGTTTGTTTATTTCTTTCAAACTTATCGGTTATGTTGTACAGATCTGTCTGCACACGGAATGCCAACGTCTCGCATAAAATTTTCCCTCGTGCTGCCGGCGCTAAAATTTTCTTCGTACCATTGTCGGGTATTCCGATTATTTTCGTTTCGCCTAAGTCATGTTCTTGTTTGCGTATAATTATAAGTCACAGTGTTAACCCCCTTTTCGGTCAAACTCAAACTTGTGTTTGTAATTTTATTTGAATGTTCCCGATTGTCCGTTTTGAGGTATTTCGTGTCCTTATGTTTTGACAGGGACGTGCGTGGAATTGAACGCGCATGAGATATGAAAGAGGTTCCCGCTTCCGACGGACACTTGACGGTCACATCTTGTGTAAAGAACAGTGTGTGCAAATTGCTTTTCTTCCTTTAGTACTTATGTACATTATCCATGTGGATAGTTTTTCGCGTATGCGGCTTAATTTGGAGAAAGCAGAAATTACCGTTACCTTTCTTTGGGATATTAACGTGAATTTGTATCGTCGTATCGTAATCTAAAAAAAAATTCACGTGTAGCCACGTGTGTTGGTTTCTTTGTTGTAAATTTTGCACCCTGAGGTGACTTGAAGTCGTTTACCGTGGAATCTCCATATTATTTCTTCATAATTGGGGTAAGTTTTCAAAAATCTGCGTTAATTTTCGGGATTTTATCTTTGGGTTTTTTTTTAAATTTTAATAGGATTCTTTTGTCGGGCGCAAAAGCCCTCATAAGCCGTTGGGATTCCTTTGACGACCATTTCGGCCCTCCGAAGTCTTATCTTTGGTGAAATCGCCCCAACAGTGGTTTTATCCAACATCCAGCCCACCTGTTGAGTGGTTTTTTTTCCGACAAGGGAGTCGCCGCCATCTTGGACATCTGCAGCGTCTTACCGGCAACCATCTTGCCAACTAAGGTTGTAAATTTTTACCTCATATTTTCGACCGATTTTCGACGACTTTACGTCTGAGTGCAAGACTTATTTTGCCTAGTTTTGGACCAAGAATTTTTGAGTGGCTTATTAACTATCGCACCTCTTAGTCAACTGCGAGGTCACCATTTAATCTTTATTAAATTACCGTCATTATTTTATTCATTTTGTAATAATCAGATCGACCTGAATTTTGGATTTGTCACTACCGTAATTTCTGTAGCCCATTATCGAGGCTAATATTTAACTTTAATTAATTCTAGTAAAATTCATTATATGATCACTTTATCTTTAGGATAGTTTTATTTACTTTGTAATAAACCCAGTGTTTTCTCTTCCGATACAATAGTTGTATGTTTTATGATGTGTTGCATTTGAAAATTTAAGTTTTGATAATTATTTTGCACGTTTAATTATTGCCGTAAGACTGTAAATTTTGCCTTTCGATGATCAATTAATTTACCTGAGCCAGATAAATTCATTCTTGTAGTAGCAAACTTTGGTTCTCGAAGCTCAGGGTTTTATTGAATTTTTATGAAATTGTTTTTCTAAATTTTACCTTTAATTGTTTTTTTTTGACTTAGCTAATCACTAACCATCAATTAATATCATTCGGTTCATGTAAGCAAACCGACGTTTTATATTTAGCGAATTTTCCTCATTTTAAACAAGACCTATTACTGACTTATCAATTGTTTCTTTTGCGCTTATAAATTTATATGTATATACTCACACCTATGTATTGACATTGCCGTTGTGGCATGTATTTGAAAACTTTTGTACACCTAAATGTGAGGTGAAAGAAACGTTTCGGCAACCGACCAACTCCTGCTGATGCGCAGAGTATATGTTTAATCATTAAGTTTTTTTTATTTTATACTTACTAAATTTTGCAACTGTCACCTAACGCTTGTTCTTTTATTTATCAACTGTCTAACTGCAGTACACTTTATTCCAATTTAACTTTACATACAACGCAAGTTTTTTTAATACCTAATTTCACAATTTCATTTTCATTATAGACAAATATCCATACAACACATCAGTTTAATTAAATCTTGTTACGTTACGAATACCTTATCTTTTATTTCATTTACCTCTGCATATCTTAATTAGTATTGTGACAAGCACGCACATAAGATTGGGTGCTTCAAATATACAGGGTGTTCAATAGGTAACCCGCTGGAGGGACACAGCCAGTGGTAGTTCGTAGGAGGCGCAGGTAGGTTATCTGTAGATAGCATAGTGTCCTGGTGCCCGGACAATCGTCGCAAGCGTCGTTGCCGACCGACGCTCTACTTATAGGTGTTCTCTTTTACCTGAACCGTCACGCCGTCTGCGACAGAGTTAGCTCGGCCCTGCGTTATCCTGTTTAACAACCCCTATTGCGACTCTCCGTTTCATTTCTTAATTTAGTCCGTTACCTAAATGCGACGTAGATCCGGTAGCAAAAATTTGGCGCCCAACGTTTCGGCCGATTTTTGACCATCTTCCGGAATTTTTTTTTAAATTTTCAAATTTATCGCCTTGTCCTTGGTGGACCACGTTTCGGAAAAATTTTGACCATCTTCCGGAACATTTTCTTGAATTTTGCAAATTATCTCCCTGTCTTTAACAACCAACGTTTCGATAATTTTTTTTTCTGGGCCTTTCTTTCGATAATAAGGGAAAAGTTTAGTGCCCTAGCGTCTGGACCTTTCTTTCGGTGATAGGAAAATTTTGGCACCAACGTTTCGACCAACTTTCCGCCATCTTCAATTTCTCTTTATTATTACTTTTGTGTGTCAACCAAGTTTCGGCCAATTTTCCGCCATCTTCAAAATTTCTTTTCCTGCCCCTTTACTTTCAGACAAGTTTTCTTCCCCCTTCCGTACGAATTGACACACCAACGTTTCCGCCATCTTTTCTCCACCTTCCGGAGCCAAGTTTCTCCTTCGCTACCCAATGCTCCAACGAAGTTTTCGCTGCCTTCTTAACAATTTCATGCCTTCGTTGTGGGCCTAACGAACAACATTTCGCACCTACGTTTCGACTAAGTTTTCGCCGCCCTCAAATTTTCTTTTCCTTTTGTGTGTCATCTATCAACCCATAGGTTGACACCGAACGTTTCGACCTGGTTTTACCATCTTCAGGGAAATTTCTCGTCTTTTCTAATTTTCCTTGGTTTTGGTTGCTTTGACGTGACAACGTGTCGTTGCCTAACGGTTCGGACAAGTTTTCTCCATCTTCCGGAATATTTTTCTCACCTTTAAGTATTTCAGCCACTAACCTTTCGTCGTACCGCACAGTGGTGTTATACTTTGGAGAAACTACTTGTTTTGTATCAACGTTTCGGTCCTGACCATCTTCAGGAATAAATTTTGAATTTTCTCGACTTAAGCCCGTTTCTCGTTTTAGGTGGGTAAGTGGACGTTAAGTTTCCCTTACCGTTCAGTTTTTTGGTATTTCCGTTTACTCCCTCACCTGATCTAATTTTGACTGTTTATCTTTCTCTTTTCTTCCTTTTTTTTTTGGGAAAAGTTATAACCTCACGTTACAATTTTATCTTAGGTTCTGAACTACCTTGTCTTCCAGAATATATTTGTGTGTCTTAGGACTCGAGTCTTTGCTTGCTGACCCCGGTACCGCCATTTCTTTTTATATTTCTTTCTTTTCGACTTTCTGCTGAATTAACTGCCGCCATGTCTCCTAAATTTGAGATCAATCGTCTTTTAAAGGAAGACCTTGAGTACCTACTGACTGTTCTGGGTGCTGAGGTGCCATCTACTTTGGATAAAATGCGACGAATGTATCGACGTCTGCTAGGGTATGCTAAGTCTTATCCGTCGGATACTAAGCTTACGTATCCATTCACATATGCGGAAGACGCCGCGGCCATTAAGGATAAGCTTACGGTTATCGAAGGGCTCATCGATCAGTTCATAGGGAATCGTGAGTCTTCCGAGTTTAAAAAAATTTCTACTGCCCTTGCTTTCGTACTGAGCCGCATTCAGAACTCCGTCCCACATTCGCCAGAGGAGGTGAAAGAATATCATGCGTTTAGGAGTCGCGTTGCTAAACTAGAAGATAGCATCCGCGATAAGGCTCGCACCCTTGAACGTGCCTCAACGTTCAGTTTATTGCAGTCACCCACTGCCGGTAACCCTGGTCCTCAAGGGAGTGAAGAGGAGTTTAGTGATGAGGATGACCCTATCCGACTCCCGGTTAACACGTTTACTGGTCCCGGTCACTCGACTTTCGCTGGTTCTTCTCCTAAACCCGTTCCCGTTGCCTCTTGGAATATTACATTTTCAGGGCAGAAGAACTACTCAGTTAGTGCCTTTCTGGAGCGTGTAGCTGAGCTTAAAATCGCTCGTAATTCCTCGGACCAGTTGTTGTTCAGTTCCGCTATAGACTTATTTAAGGATCGTGCTTTGGTGTGGTATCGGGCTAATCGTCATCTTTACTCTAATTGGTCAGAGTTAGCTGCCGGTCTACGGGAAGAATTTCAGGCCGTAGATTATGACGACCGTCTTATGGACGAAATTAAGCAACGGACTCAAGGTCCTAATGAACCTATCGGACTATATGTGTCGGTCATGAAAAATCTCTTTTCGCGTCTTTCTGATTCAGTCCCTGAAAAAACTCAATTACGAATTCTGCAACGTAATATTCTGCCTTTCTATCAAACGCAATTGGGTTTAACTGAAGTCAATTCTATCGCGGAACTCCTTAAATATGGGAAAGTTCTCGAAGCCCGCAAGGCCTCTGCTGAAGCTTATGTACCGCCTCCCTTGCGTGCCAAAACACTCGAGCCCGATTTGGCTTATGTCAATGCCGAACCAGTCCCGAGTTATCCTCGAAGTCGTGAGACACCCGTTACTCCCGTCTCTAATCGCCCTCGTGTTCGTGTGGCACCCGTTTCAGCAAACCCTGTCACATGTTGGAATTGTCGTCAAACAGGACATCGTTACTCCCAATGCGCTTTACCTCGTAAACGCTTTTGCTATCGTTGTGGTCGTCCAGAGACCATTGTATCTTCTTGTCCGCAGTGTTCGGGAAACGCCCGACGTGCGCACTAAGTGGCCGTCCCGTGCGTACAGTATACACAGCGGCCTATCGACAAATTAGAGCCCGGTTAGATTTTATTCTCGCACAAGCCATAGGGGACGAACGCCCCTATCTTAAAGTTCAAATCTTTGGTAAAGAGTTTCTCGGTCTTTTGGACACAGGTTCATCACGCACTATTTTAGGTGAAGCAGGTTGGTCCGTGTTAAAGGGTTTTGTTCCGCTTAAATCCTCTATGTCCTTTTGCACTGTTGCCAACGGTTCACGATGCCGAATATCAGGTGAAGTTGCCCTGCCTATTAATGTTAGGAATCGTTCTAAGGTCTTTGACGTTTTGGTGGTACCTGAATTACCGCATCAACTTATCTTGGGCGCAGACTTCTGGCGAGATATGGGTATCGTCATAAACATGCGCAGTGGCGATTGGGTATTTTCAGACGCACCCAACGTGTCTTCTGTCGATGTCGAACCACAGGTGTTATCTGATGAGCGTCAACGTCAGCTCGAGGCTATCATCAAGCAAAATTTTCCTAACGTCGATAAGGAGGTGTTAGGTTGTGCCAAAGGTGTAGAGCACACTATTATCACTAGTAGCCCTCCGATTAAGCAACGCTATTATCCGATATCTCCGGCGGTGCAGAAAGTAGTCGACGCTGAATTAGAGAAGATGTTGGCTCTCGGTGTCGTTGAGAGGTCTCAGAGTGGTTGGTCTTCACCCATTCTCCTCGTGCCTAAGAAGGATAAGACGTTTCGATTTTGTGTCGATTATCGGAAGCTCAATCAGGTCACTGAGAGAGATGCCTATCCCCTTCCCTATGTTTCGAATACCTTAGATAAATTACGAGACGCCAAATACCTTACGTCTCTTGATATAAAAAGTGCGTATTGGCAGATTCCTGTTGCCGAGTCTTCCCGTCAGTATACCGCCTTCACTGTGCCGAATCGAGGCTTGTTCCAGTTTTGTCGTCTCCCGTATGGTCTCCACAACGCACCTGCCTCCTGGCAGCGTTTTATTGATAGAGTTTTAGGTCCTGAATTAGAACCTTACGTTTTCGTATATCTGGATGATATCATAATTGTCACTCCTACCTTTGAAAAACACTTGACTATCTTAGAGCAAGTTTTATCCCGCCTGCGTGACGCTGGCTTAACGCTTAATAGAGACAAATGTCAGTTTTGTCGCGACGAATTGAAGTACCTGGGTTATGTGGTTAATCGTCGTGGGTTGATGGTCGACCCTGACAAAGTCAAGGCTATCATCGGAATTGCCACACCCAAAAATGTTTCTGAAGTCAGACGCTTAGTAGGTATGGCTTCATGGTATCGACGTTTCGTCCCTAATTTCTCTACTGTTATCTCTCCGCTTACTGATTTGTTACGGAAAAATCGTCCCTTCGTTTGGTCGTTAGCTTGTGAAGAAGCTTGGACATCTTTGCGTGAACGCTTGATTTCCTCCCCGATTTTGACATGTCCCGATTTCCAATATGAATTCATCATTCAAACTGATGCTAGCGACTATGGTCTTGGAGCCGTCTTGACTCAAGACATAGACGGACAGGAGAAAGTAATCAGTTATCTAAGCCGTTCTTTAACACCTGCCGAACGTAAATTCTCTACGGTTGAGAAAGAATGCCTTGCCGTCCTCTGGGCTATAGAAAAGCTTCGCCCATATATCGAGTGCTCACACTTTACGGTGATAACAGATCATTACTCCCTCTGCTGGCTGAACTCTCTTAATTCTCCGTCGGGTAGATTGGCTCGATGGGCCGTACGTCTTCAGCAGTACGACTTCACTATCATCCACCGTAAAGGAAAATTCAATGTCGTTCCGGACACTCTCTCCCGTTCAGTCCCCAAATTGGATATCGTTCAAGTCAATCCAAAAAGCCAAGACAAATGTTACGTTCGTATCTTAGAACAGATTAAGAGACATCCCGAGAAGTACCCTCAATTTCAACTTATCGGTGGGATACTTCGACGTTACGTACCGCCTAATAGTACTTTTCCCTCTGAGGATTCCGATTCATGGAAAATCTATGTTCCTAAGGAACAACGACAAGAGGTCTTGTTAGAATGTCATAACGAGCCCACAAGTGGTCATCTGGGCATTGCGAAGACTCTCGCTCGCATATTGCAGCACTACTATTGGCCCAAGATGTTAGGGGATGTGATTCGTCACATCAGAGCCTGTCCTAATTGCAATAAGGCGAAACCTCTTCAAAGAGCTCCTGTTGGTCGTATGGGTGGACATTCTAAAGTTACTAAACCATGGGAAGTCCTCAGTGTCGACATTGTTGGTCCTCTTCCGAGGTCCAAGCGCGGTTTTAATTACATTTTAGTGGTCTCTGATATCTTCAGTAAGTTTGTTCTGACTTTCCCGTTACGTAAAGCTTCCTCCAAGTCTATTATCCGACATCTTGAAGAAGATGTGTTTCTGATTTTTGGCGTACCTCGTTCCGTAATTTCCGATAATGGCGTGCAGTTTCGTTCTAACGACTACCGTTCTAAGTTAAAAGAATATAAAGTACGTCCATGCTATACTGCAAATTACCATCCTCAAGCGAATCCCGTGGAACGTGTGAATAGGGTTATCAAAACCATGTTGATCTCGTATGTCTCTGACAATCATCGCGAGTGGGACGTCTACCTTCCCAAAGTCACTTGCGCCTTGCGCACTGCTAGACACGAAGTCACCGGACATACGCCCTATTTCATTAACTTCGGTCGTGAGATGAATCTCACTGGAGAAAGAATTTCCGATGCCCCTATCTCTGACGGAACTCCACTTGTCGAGGTCCGCGATCCGGAAAAACTAATAGAGCGTTCCGAAGGATTTTCTAAACTATATCGTGACATCAAATCCCGCTTGCAGAAAGCATACGAGCGTGCTAAAGCGCGCTACGATACTCGTCATAGACGAGATGAATTCTTGGTAAACCAGTTGGTCTGGCGTAAAAATTTCGTCCTTTCAGATGCCGCCAAGTTCTATACCGCCAAATTGGCTGACAAATATGTCGGGCCCTTTCAAATTAGTAAACGTATCTCCACTGACATTTATGAACTCAAAACTTGCGAAGGTAAATTGCTGCCCGGGGCGTGGCATGCAAATTTACTGAAACCTCAACCGAGTGATGATTAAGATCTATCTTCTCACGTGACCATCTGCCTAAAATTATCGCTTATCTTGATTTTGTCTTTTCATTACTTGTACCTACCGCAACCTTCACGGCCTGTAGTGAGGGCTGAAAGAATTCTCCTACCGTGATCCTGCGTGAAGTAAAAGGCTTCTAAAGGGACTCGGACCTCTATTGTTCCCTATCACCCCGGAACAACCGATTACTGTCCCTTTCGGACTCTCCCTCTCTCGTGTTGTTGTCATCGGGTCTTCCGTTTTGGATCTCCCGGGTCTGCAATTTGTCCTCCCCCTGCTTGCGGTTGTCTCCTCGCGCGGCTACGTGTACGTCCTCTTCCGCGCGGTTACCGTTCCATCTGGGAAAAGTTATCTCATAACCCGCAATTACTAACTAAATAGCTTTGTTAGATCAAGAAGCTACCGCCTCAGGACAAACATTTTTCCTTTTAACGACCTTTCGTTAGTGTGATTACCGGCCCCATTGCACAGCTTGTATCTGTGATTCCGTCTATGCATTTATCTTCCCGTATCTTTATCGCTTCCGTATGTTTCGGATCTTCCTTGTCTTTGCATATATGGAGTGGCAACCTTGCTAGGGGAGACCACACTATATATTTCGTGACCTTATCTGACATGACTACCTTTTAAGCTAACTTATGTTGATTATTGCTTAATTAATGACTTTCTTATTTGTGAAGGTATAAAGAGTGATGGTCCTTTTTGTGTGATAATCCTCAGCCTTCTAAAGGTCGTGTCCTGGCGACCTTTTTGCTTTTCTTACGTTCAAAATGTTACCTCCAGGAATCGGATATGACTTCAGCCTTTATGGTTTATCGTTGCCTTCAGCATTTTAGTCGGGACAACGCCGGTCCAGACTTTAAACTTTTGTTCCCTAATGTCTATTTTTGTTTGGCGAACTCCTCTCGTTTTGTTGTCGTCGGATGTTTGGTTGTCGTAACGGCATATCTGTACCTCTGAGCAGTTGCACCATTCTGAGCTTTACCTTACCTTTAGTTACCTCTTCCTTATTCCGCTTTGTATCACGTATCTGTAGTAATAAACCCGTTTTTAGTTGTCCTTTTTTTTTTTGTTTGTTTCGAGATACCGAGGGCCTTACCCAAGGGTCTCTTTCACCGTCGCGTGTCTGCAGAGTGTCGTCTCGGGGGTTGCCTTGCCCGCATCTTGGCCTATTGGTAGTGCCCACTCCTCATTCCTGTGCCTTCGACCGTCGTAAGGATCACCGCCGGCCGGGCACACCGATATCTAACCCGTCTACACCCTTTTCCCCCGTGATGCTACCAATGGTGCTGGGCTGTCGGTTGGACAGGTCTCGGGGCGCGTCTGTGCAGAATCTCGACACCCTTGCTTTTTATTTTTCGTTACTTTCCCGTACCGGCCGAATGCCGAAGGGCCACGTGGTGGTTATGGCCAAGCTGTTTGGTGTTGCTGTGACTGAGCGTGGATGTGTGCGTTCGTGTAGTAGACAACGTCCGTTTTAGAGCTCTCGCTTACCCTTTTCACTATCTTTATCCCGTCAGCCTAAGTTCTCGGTGCAAGAAATTGCTCTGCGGTCAATTTCTTTTCGCTGGAAAGGGGGGAATTTGTTACGTTGTAAATTTACTTTATTTATAGTTCTCGAAAGATTGTGTACCTTTTGTCTAAATACGTGGAATTTTGTATAAGTTCATGACTTTTTGAGCGTACCCTGTATATTGTCTATTTCACCGGTTACTAAGACGGCCTGCCGTATGCTTCCGTGGGTATTAAACCTACTATTGAGCCCTCACCGCTCTAAACCATGTACCGCGAATATGACAGATATATTTTGTGTAAGATCGGGCATTTACACCCTGTTTTTGTGTAAGCCTCTATGTATGAGTAACTAACTCTAATTATCTTAGTTCTAGCTTATTCTAACCTACCTGTAGTTTCGTATTTTCCTTTTACGCCTTGCTTAAGGTTATAAAATATCTTCTTATATAAATTGCGTCCGATCTCTGCATAATGCATTTATTTGTGATTTGTAAACGCTTTGAGACGACAGACAAGTTATTGTGTCAACTGTTTAACATGTTTTGCGTATTGCCAAACACAGAATCTCGAGCAGGCCCCGAGTTTTATTGTCTTTCCTTTTTCCTTCGCAGTCGTCTCTCTAAAAATGTAAGATGTATTAAATTAAGGAAATGCTTGGAATGTTGGGCATACTATTAGTTGTTCGTAAATCGCTTGTCGCCCTATCTTCGTTATTCTAAGTACTAGGAAAACTTCTGTAATTCCTTCCTGGGTCACTCAGTAGGGATTAAGGTCGTAATTTCTCTGTAACATAAGTTTATGATCGGTTCTCGTGACCGTCTTCTGCAGCGTTTCGATATTAAAGCTTTGTTATTTCGTTAATTACCTGCAGAAATTCTGTTCTCTCTCATAATGAAATAGAAACTGCGTGTGGAAGATTGTTTGTTTATTTCTTTCAAACTTATCGGTTATGTTGTACAGATCTGTCTGCACACGGAATGCCAACGTCTCGCATAAAATTTTCCCTCGTGCTGCCGGCGCTAAAATTTTCTTCGTACCATTGTCGGGTATTCCGATTATTTTCGTTTCGCCTAAGTCATGTTCTTGTTTGCGTATAATTATAAGTCACAGTGTTAACCCCCTTTTCGGTCAAACTCAAACTTGTGTTTGTAATTTTATTTGAATGTTCCCGATTGTCCGTTTTGAGGTATTTCGTGTCCTTATGTTTTGACAGGGACGTGCGTGGAATTGAACGCGCATGAGATATGAAAGAGGTTCCCGCTTCCGACGGACACTTGACGGTCACATCTTGTGTAAAGAACAGTGTGTGCAAATTGCTTTTCTTCCTTTAGTACTTATGTACATTATCCATGTGGATAGTTTTTCGCGTATGCGGCTTAATTTGGAGAAAGCAGAAATTACCGTTACCTTTCTTTGGGATATTAACGTGAATTTGTATCGTCGTATCGTAATCTAAAAAAAAATTCACGTGTAGCCACGTGTGTTGGTTTCTTTGTTGTAAATTTTGCACCCTGAGGTGACTTGAAGTCGTTTACCGTGGAATCTCCATATTATTTCTTCATAATTGGGGTAAGTTTTCAAAAATCTGCGTTAATTTTCGGGATTTTATCTTTGGGTTTTTTTTTAAATTTTAATAGGATTCTTTTGTCGGGCGCAAAAGCCCTCATAAGCCGTTGGGATTCCTTTGACGACCATTTCGGCCCTCCGAAGTCTTATCTTTGGTGAAATCGCCCCAACAGTGGTTTTATCCAACATCCAGCCCACCTGTTGAGTGGTTTTTTTTCCGACAAGGGAGTCGCCGCCATCTTGGACATCTGCAGCGTCTTACCGGCAACCATCTTGCCAACTAAGGTTGTAAATTTTTACCTCATATTTTCGACCGATTTTCGACGACTTTACGTCTGAGTGCAAGACTTATTTTGCCTAGTTTTGGACCAAGAATTTTTGAGTGGCTTATTAACTATCGCACCTCTTAGTCAACTGCGAGGTCACCATTTAATCTTTATTAAATTACCGTCATTATTTTATTCATTTTGTAATAATCAGATCGACCTGAATTTTGGATTTGTCACTACCGTAATTTCTGTAGCCCATTATCGAGGCTAATATTTAACTTTAATTAATTCTAGTAAAATTCATTATATGATCACTTTATCTTTAGGATAGTTTTATTTACTTTGTAATAAACCCAGTGTTTTCTCTTCCGATACAATAGTTGTATGTTTTATGATGTGTTGCATTTGAAAATTTAAGTTTTGATAATTATTTTGCACGTTTAATTATTGCCGTAAGACTGTAAATTTTGCCTTTCGATGATCAATTAATTTACCTGAGCCAGATAAATTCATTCTTGTAGTAGCAAACTTTGGTTCTCGAAGCTCAGGGTTTTATTGAATTTTTATGAAATTGTTTTTCTAAATTTTACCTTTAATTGTTTTTTTTTGACTTAGCTAATCACTAACCATCAATTAATATCATTCGGTTCATGTAAGCAAACCGACGTTTTATATTTAGCGAATTTTCCTCATTTTAAACAAGACCTATTACTGACTTATCAATTGTTTCTTTTGCGCTTATAAATTTATATGTATATACTCACACCTATGTATTGACATTGCCGTTGTGGCATGTATTTGAAAACTTTTGTACACCTAAATGTGAGGTGAAAGAAACGTTTCGGCAACCGACCAACTCCTGCTGATGCGCAGAGTATATGTTTAATCATTAAGTTTTTTTTATTTTATACTTACTAAATTTTGCAACTGTCACCTAACGCTTGTTCTTTTATTTATCAACTGTCTAACTGCAGTACACTTTATTCCAATTTAACTTTACATACAACGCAAGTTTTTTTAATACCTAATTTCACAATTTCATTTTCATTATAGACAAATATCCATACAACACATCAGTTTAATTAAATCTTGTTACGTTACGAATACCTTATCTTTTATTTCATTTACCTCTGCATATCTTAATTAGTATTGTGACAAGCACGCACATAAGATTGGGTGCTTCAAATATACAGGGTGTTCAATAGGTAACCCGCTGGAGGGACACAGCCAGTGGTAGTTCGTAGGAGGCGCAGGTAGGTTATCTGTAGATAGCATAGTGTCCTGGTGCCCGGACAATCGTCGCAAGCGTCGTTGCCGACCGACGCTCTACTTATAGGTGTTCTCTTTTACCTGAACCGTCACGCCGTCTGCGACAGAGTTAGCTCGGCCCTGCGTTATCCTGTTTAACAACCCCTATTGCGACTCTCCGTTTCATTTCTTAATTTAGTCCGTTACCTAAATGCGACGTAGATCCGGTAGCAACATGTCAAAATAAATGCAATAAATACTATATTATTTGTTCATGCTTTCAATATATTTTCTAATATTTTAGTCTTTGTAAAAATTACTTAACCAGTTCTTAATTGTATAAGCATAATTTAAATATCTTCCAATAAAAAATATTTTAAAAACATTTTACTCTAAAACATTTTACTATTTTCAGAATTAAATAAGTTTAATGTCTTATTGTAGTTGGTTTTATTGAAATAATCTAGCCAAACTCAATATATTGGTTTTAAAACAATATAAAGTGCATTTCCTATCAGTGTTTCTATTGGAAGAAATATTTCGAATATTGACTATCTGGAATATGATTGGGCTTACTAGCACCATGAATAATACTTATGTACTTATGTACGTAGAGACGCCGTATTAAATCTCAGACAATTATCCAAGTTTGCCGCGGAGTTCGAGCTCATTAGAGAAGAGCAACTCCAATTTTCGAAAGGGAAGAGTGCCTTACCGACGCCGCAGCGCTCTTTCCCCGAAAAACCGAATATGCCCTCGACGTCGCAACGCGCGCCTCATTCTTCTTATGCAGTACAAGACGTTAGACCCCGACAAACGCCGCCGCCGCCGCCGAAGGGGGTCCAAAGGTTGTCTAACCCCGAGAGGCGCTGCTGGAGATGCGCCCAGGAGGGGCACAGTCGACGCGGCTGCCGCAATCCGCACAGAATATTCTGTTCCCGATGTGGTAAGTTGGACGTCCGCTCTTTGGACTGTAGATGCCAGGGAAACGCCAAAGCGGGTGGTCTCGAGGCTCGGACCACCCGCACACAATAAAAAACAGTTTTGAGCTCCCGACCGAAGCCGTTAAAGAAGGAACGACGACGGACAACCGTGTGTGGATACCCATAAGCGTCCGTGGCGTGAATATAAACGCTTTAATTGATTGTGGGGCCACGTCTTCGTTCGTTTCAGGAAATTTCGTCGAACGTTTGGGAGCAGAAGGCACACAGGACGTGCACTCCCGTAAATCACGAATACGTCTGGCAAATGGAGAGATCATTGAATCTCCAGGTAAGATCTCCCTGCCAATAAGGTTAAAACACAGGACGATAGATATTAATTTCATGATACTTCCTACGAGTATGTGCTCGATGATTCTCGGCGTAGACGTACTCCAAGCATTTGAGGTGGTGCTTGATTTCCCGAGGAAGAAAGTTTACTGTAAAAGCGACGCAACACCAGGCGTCGAGAATTGTCTAGCTGCCGAAGAAAGGAACGATCATGAAGGAATTTTGAAAGAATTTTTAGAAATCGAAATGGGTAAATTTGCAAATGTTCCAGGCCGTACGAACTTGGTGAAACACGTCATTAAATTACCGCCAGGCGCAGTCCCCATTAAGCAACGTTACTACCCGTGTAACCCGAATAAACAGAAGTTAATAGACGCAGAGGTGGATAAAATGTTAGCGGACGGCATTATTGAACCCAGCGACAGTCCATGGAGTTCTCCAATCGTCGTGGTGAAAAAGAAGAACGGCGAGGCGAGATTTTGCGTCGATTTTCGGAAAATAAATGCTATCTCGATCAAGGACTCGTATCCGCTCCCTTACATCTCGAATATTTTAGACAAATTACGTGACAGTAAGTACTTCTCTACACTGGACTTGAAGAGTGGGTACTGGCAAGTGGAGCTTGAAGAAAGCAGCAGGCCTATCACCGCTTTCACGATACCAGGGAAAGGTTTGTTCCAGTTTAGGGTATTAGCATTCGGGTTCCACTCGGCGGGAGCCACCTTCCAGCGGCTACTAGATTCCGTGATAGGTCCCGAAATAGCGAACTTCGCGTTCGTTTACTTAGATGACATTATCATTTTGGGGAAGACGTTCGAGCAGCATTTAAAGAATTTGAAATACGTGTTTGAATGCCTAAGGAGAGCAGGTCTACAGCTCCAACCCGACAAGTGCTCATTCGCAAAACAGAGCATTAAATACCTGGGGCACGTCATCACTCCGGATGGGATTAAGACGGATCCTGAAAAAGTGTCCGCAATTTTAAACGTACAGCCGCCTCGAACGAAGAAGGAGATACGCAGCTTCTTGGGACAAACGTCCTGGTATCGTCGATTCATTCCGAACTTTGCCCACATAACGACGCCACTGGTGGCTCTGATAAAGAAGGACGCTCGATGGGAATGGACGCAGGAACAAGAGTCTGCGTTCGCCAGGATCAAAGAGGCACTTACGACGAGTCCTGTTTTAGTGTGCCCTGACTTCACGAAACCATTTCAGCTACATACGGACGCTAGCGAGAAAGGGCTTGGAGCTGTGTTAATCCAGGAAATAGAGGGGCTCGAGAAGGTAATTGCGTACGCAAGCAGGACGTTGAGCGACGCAGAATCCCGTTACTCGACGACGGAAAAAGAGGCCTTGTCAGTGGTCTGGGGAATTAAGAAATTTAAATATTACCTGGAATTTTACCACTTTGTCGTCGTGACCGATCACCAGTGTTTGCGCTTTCTCAACGACCTGAAGAACCCCTCTGGGAGACTCGGCCGGTGGGCCATTGACTTGCAACAATTTGATTTTACAGTACAGTATCGTCGAGGGTCCATGAACAATTTGGCCGACTCTTTATCGCGATCACCGCTACCCCGCGATCCCGAATCCGAAGAAGATGCGTGTGCTGTGCTCGACGACGTACAGTGTCCGTGGTACTGTAAAAAAGTCTCCGACGTTAGAACGCAACCAGACCGCAATAGCGATTTTCAAATCAGAGGTGATGAATTGTACAAGTATATTCCCGACACGCGGAACTCCGATGGCGTACAATCATGGAAACTGTGCATTCCGAAACCGGACAGAGTTCAAATTTTGAAAGAAGTACATGACGCTCCCGAAGCTGGACATTTAGGCGTCGCAAAAAGTATCTCGCGTGCGGCGGACCTATATTATTGGCCAGGAATGTTCAGGGACGTCAGAAATTACGTAAATAAATGCCAGTCATGTAAGAAATATAAATTCAACCAAAGGAAGCCCCTAGGACAGATGCAGTACTCACCTGTGGATTATCCGTGGGAGCAGGTGAGCGTGGACCTCTTAGGACCATTTCCGCGATCCAGACAAGGTTTCACGTCGTTGCTAGTGTTCCAGGACCGGTTCACTAAGTGGGTGGAGTGCCAGCCGCTGCGCTCTGCCACGTAAAAGGCAATAATCCGCGCCTTGCAGGAGAAGTTGATCTACCGTTTCGGATGTCCCAAGCTGTTACTGACGCACAATGGACCGCAGTTCGCCAGTCACTGTTTCCAAGATTACATCAAGGGCGTGGGCATCCAGATTAAATTCACCGCTCCGTATGCTCCGCAGTCGAACCCTGTGGAAAGGACAAACAGGGTAATTGGTCCCATGATCGCACAGTATATTGAAGGGGATCATAGGAAATGGGATCGGTACTTACCACAGTTTACGTTCGCCATTAATTCCGCCAAGCACGAGTCCACAGGCTATACTCCCGCTTTCTTAAACTTCGGACGGGAACTCATTCCGCCGTGTACTCTTCGTCGAACCGTTGAAGGACTTTTAGAGGGGACTGATGAACCAGACGCAGGTGATTTGGCTGTTGAGATGTCGAAGCTGGACGACTTCTTCAAAATCGTGAGAGTGAGGTTGGCTGAAGCATTTCAACGGCAGAGTAGACCCTACAATCTCCGCCACCGTCCTTTCCGTCCACAGTTAGGGCAATGGGTATATCATAAGTGCCACTATCTGTCCGACGCCGCCAAGAAGTTTTCCGCCAAACTGGCTCCGAAGTTTGCGGGCCCGTCAAAAATAATTAAAATTTTATCTCCTTCTGTGGTTATGTTACAGACTCCAGGTCACCGCAAGCCGTCAAAAGTCCACGTGAAGGATATAAAACTTTCCGCCACCGCCAGTCCGTAGTCCCTACTCCGCCTCCCACTCAAAGTCTCCCGCCAGAGAAGCGGTGGGGAACATCCGAGCCAGGCATATAAGTCGATAGGTCGTGCGTTATCAGCCAGTTCAATCATGTCTTCGACGAAGTCTCCTAGTCGTCAAGCCGCCTTCGGACATCGGATATCTCCGACCAGTGGTCTGGTGAGGTTCGTGGCTTCCCCAAAGACACCAGAGCGACCAATAACGCCGCAATTTATAATATCGCCAGAGACGGTGGCCTTATTAGAGGAAAAGTATAATGTGTACTGCTGCAATACACCTCCAAAGCCGCAGCCACAGGCATCCTCGGCCAAGAAGACCGACGTAGAAATAGGCCCGGCGTTGTCTAGCCCTGGGGCCGAGGCGTACTTAGCATTCCGGTACCTACAGCTATTTGGAGTATCGCCAGTGCCAGACATGATATCTCCGTTACCTCCAACTCCAGAATCCGTCAGACAAGCCGCAGAAGTAAATCCCTCCACGCCCGTAAGTCTTTTACCTCTCTCTGTCGTGCCTTTAGTTCCCAGCCTTCCGTTAAATATGCCTTTTCTTGACGCACATCCTCCTGCAACGAACGTACCTCCTGTGAAGAAATGGCCTGCAGTTCACAATCCTGGGGCGTGGGTACGGCGAGAGGGCCGTCCAGGTAGGAAGATCCGGAAGAGTCGTCGTTGGAACCAGCGAGTCAGCGTCCGCATCGATGGGGAGAGCGTTTCCATGACTCGGCGGGAAGCAGACGCCTATTATAAGAACCTGTACAAGACACAGAACAACCAGTGAGAGTGTAGAGACATTTAAATTAATTTTAAGTTAGTTATAAGTTAGTAAATTTTCGTTATGTTTTATTTCCGGTTGACAACATTTTTTCTTTTCTTTAGAGGTGGGGGGTTGTAACGAACTTGAGTCGTTAAGACAGAGAAAATGCTCATTGTACATTAATTAATTGCAAATATAAAATATTCTTGTAATTTAGTGAGGCATTTTCTCGTCCGTTACGTGTTTAAATCATTGATTATTCATATTCATGTATTCATTGGTAAATGGTACCAGTAATTTGCTAATTAATTTTATTCATGATAGTTTTTAAAAGAATCTGTATGGGTATAATTTTTATGGAAAATTTTCAGTTGGATACGTCACAAATGCGGACGTGACAAAATGCAACGCGTCTTCAGATAAATATTAGAGTGTGGGTAAATTTGTCGTGTAAAATATGCCTTTTTTGGATGTGACGTACCCACCTGGGGGCTATAAAAGCAGAGACATTTTGCAAGAGGGGGAGACTCCTATTTGAGGTCCCTTCCGAGCTGGTCGTTTAATTTCAGATTCAAATGACTAGTAAGAGACTCCTATTTGAGGTCCTTTCCGAGCTGGTCATTTAATTTCAGATTCAAATGTCCAGTCTTCTAATTCCCGTAATTAGTTTGACTATAGGTCCACACTAATTAATCCGTAAAGTAATTAGGCTGGTTCATTTAATTTCAGATTCAAATGTCCAGTCTTCTAATTCCCGTAATTAGTTTGACTATAGGTCCACACTAATTAATCCGTAAAGTAATTAGGCTGGTTCATTTAATTTCAGATTCAAATGTCCAGTCTTATAATTCCCGTAATTAGTTTGACTATAGGTCCACACTAATTACTCCGTAAAGTAATTAGGCTGGTTCATTTAATTTCAGATTCAAATGTCCAGTCTTCTAATTCCCGTAATTAGTTTGACTATAAGTCCATACTAGTTAATCCGTAAAGTAATTACCCGTCATTAATTTCGTTAAGAGTTAACCTAACTATATAGTATATCGGTTCAGGGATTTAATCCGTTCGAATGCCGTCTGTTAACAGAGCAAATTACTGATTCCATAATTAACGTTCAAATATTCGCGTCTAACGAGCAGATTGTTTCAAAGATTCCGTTTAAAAGTTTCTTTTGTTATTTCCTTTATCATACGGAACCATAACTTATCCAATATAAGAAATATATTCATTATTCGTTGCAATAAAATAGTGGGTCGTTTGGGATCAAAATAAGGAAAGAACATTTAGTTTCATTATTTTATTGCCCGGCATCATGTGTCAATCAATTCGCTGATTACATCTGTAAGGTTAATGCCGTCGAACCAGATTGCCGGCCGGAAAGCGCATTAATTGTCTATGTGAAGGTTGCAATTAGAACTATCCGAAATTTTAGTTTATTATCAAACAAAACCTGTTATCAGATTACGGAATATTCATGCTTTTATTCTAGGAGGTAATTTTATTGTTGTCGACCTCAAATTTGTATATGTTGTAATGTGAAACGTATCCGTAATTATTTTATCAATGTACACGGCTAATTTCAAGGACCAATAAAAGTCAAAGCTACACGTTTCCCTTGAAATAGTCATAATAATAATACATTTTAATTGTCTGCAATACTCCAATGTATATATATTAAACTAGCGTGGAATAATAAATTTGATATGACCTGTCTATACTGTAAATATCTGTGTGTGTAAATAAAATGTATATACTCGAAACAAAAACTTCGCAATGTTTATTTTATCACGATAAATTAATCAAAAACGTATAAATACCTTTTAAGAGGATCCATTGAAGTTGTCTCCGAATGAGCTCCGGTTTTGCACTAGATTAAAACACCATTATTATCACGTTTCACTAATTTAATTAGACAAACGAAGTTTTAAGCGTTTAAAGAAAATGTAATGTTGTAACTGTCAGCTGTTGCTTAGTTCTCACAAATTCCGCGACGCACGCATCTCGTTAAGCGACCCGATTAAATTCACAGGTGAGTCTTCGAGTGATAGCGATCCGTCGATGCTGCATCAAATATAGACGCGTTCAGGCAATTTCTCGCAGCGCTCACGTCTAATGGTAAATATTAGTAAATCCACGAGTGGTACGATGTAAGAGGAAGTTACCTGGGTAGAACCTATAGGAATAACCGTTACAAAATGACGTACAGCATTACATCCTGGCTCACAATCCACAGCTTGTCGAAGAATCCATGAATCAAACTTGAAAAGTTCTATGCAGGTTAGAAAATTACAATTAACAGAGGAACACAATCAATATCCACAACGGTCGCATACGTGTTAATAGACCGCCGAATGCACGATTGAATCAACAATATATAATATCCTGTACGAAAGAGTGGACGTTTCAGCGTAAATGTGCAGCTATGAAAAACCAGGAATTTGCTTCAAAATAGATGGGCGTTAAGTGCTAAAAACTATATCCATATTCTAGAAAACGTAATTGCCTTCTTATCGACAATTATTTCCCGAATATTTTATTTATCAACATGACAATTGTCGTGTGCAGACAGCTAATATTGCTAGAACATGGCTTGGTAATAATAAAGTGGTAAACAAACGGCCCAAATCTGAACCCTATTAAGAAAATATGGCGTTTATTAATTAAGAAAATATATACCCAAAATATTCGTTTTCTAAACGTGAATCATCTTCGGGATACATTAGAAAAAGCGTGGGAAGAATTCGCGACAGACGAAAATTACGTGCGGCAATTAATTAATTCAACGCCCCATTGTTTAAATAAAGTTATTGAAGGAAATGGCAGTATGACTGAATATTAATGTTTTCTTGTTTTGTTTTTATATTCACTTTTATTTGTATTGTATTTTCGTGTTAAATATTACACAATTATATAATATAATACATTTTATTTAATGTTAAGATAACGTCTTTACAAACGATAATTTTAAATAAAATAATCATCAAGAAAAAATAACCAATCATTTTGACATCTAATGTCAAAATTAGCAATAAGACGTGTACTCCACTTTATTGCACAGAACTGTACTTCTAAATTAATTTTGAGGTTTGTTTCATATTCACAACAGTCACATTTTAAACTAAATTCTTCAAATGTTTAGATTTTACATGTCTTTTTAAATTATTTTTATGTATTGTTCCATATTCACATGAGTCACATTTATAAATTAATTCCTCCAAATGTTTAGTTTTTATATGCACTTTTAAATTACTTTTGTCACTTGTTTTATATTCACAGAAGTCACATTTTAAACTAAATTGCTTCAAATGTTTAGTTTTTATATGTCTTTTAAAATGACTTTTGTTGTTTGTTCCATATTCACATGAATCACATTTATAACTAAATTCCTCCAAATGTTTAGTTTTTATATGCACTTTTATATTACTCTTGTTGTTTGTTTCATAATCACAAGAGTCACATTTAAAATCAAATTCTTTTAAATGATTGGTTTTTATATGTAGTTTTAAATGACTTTTGATGTTTGCTTCATATTCACAAGAGTCACATTTAAAACTAAATTCTTTCAAATGTTTAGTTTTTATATGTATTTCTAAACAATGTTTGTTGTTTGTTATATATTCGCATGTCTCACATTTCAAATCAAATTCTTTCAAATGTTTATTTTTTATATGCACTTTTAAATAATGTTTGTTGTTTGTTCTATATTCGCATGATTCACATTTCAAATCAAATTCTTTCAAATGTTTAGTTTTTATATGCACTTTTATATCACTTTTGTTGTTTGTTCTATATCCGCATGATTCACATTTCAAATCAAATTCTTTCAAATGTTTAGTTTTTATATGCACTTTTAAATTACCTTTGTTGTTTGTTTCATATTCACAAAAGTCACATTTATAACTAAATTGCTTAAAATGTTTAGTTTTTATATGTGTTTTTAAATGACTTTTTTCGTTTGTTTCATATTCACAAAAGTCACATTTTAAACTAAATTGCTTCAAATGTTTAGTTTTTATATGTGTTTTTAAATGACTTTTGTTATTTGTTACGAATTCACATGTATCACATTTGTAATCAAATTTGTTTAAATGTCTCGTTTTCATATGCTTTCTTAGATATTGTTTGTATTTTGTTCGAAATACACACAGTGAACATTTAAATACTTTCTTTTGATCTCGTGAGCTCGATTGTTCAACTTTTATGTGTGCATTCCTATAATTAGTCGTAGAATGTTCTGGGCCGTCCTTTCCTTCAACATAAGCGTGCGTACTTGCCACGTGCAGGCTGCGGGATCCTTCAGTCTTGAAACGTCTGTTACAAATACCACATTTATACACTTTAACTATATAATGGTGGTTGCTGGTGTGCTCCTTGAGATCTGCTTGGTACTTCGTCCTGTACTTGCACTGCTCACATTTATAGATTTCACGGAGGCATCTCTTGCGTCCATTCAAATCTGTCGTCGGCAGAATGCGCTCTCTGAAAACATAAAAATGAATATTTCTCATGGCAAGTTGAACATCAATTTAAGGGCGGAGTTAATTTCACCACCAAATGGCTAATGCGCTTTATTCAAAACATCTAAACCCTGCTTTACGGAACGAGCTAGCAGTTACAGTGCTATTGACTAATATGTACCATTGACCATCTTCGAGGATTGAGGATAAGGGAAACTTGAGTGGACGATCATAAAATGCGAGGTAAGTGGATGTTTGATTGCACAGATGATCACGAAGGTATGCGCACCGTGAACTTTAATTGAACTGATTAGTTCGCGCAACTTAGCGACGAGCTAACGTTGCTAAGACTAATTACGCACGTGACGCAGCGACGAGCAGCGTCACAAATTAATTAAGCGCCTGCCTAATGCATATTCACATCTGTCAAAGCCTTTTAGTAAAGCTTCTACAGGATGTTTCCAAGTAAGTGCGAAAGCTTTCAGAGGGTGATTCCTTGTCAAAAATTAAAGGGGGTCTTTCATGTAAACAAAAGCGCTTAGGCTTGTCCTTGAAAAGTTACACGCTTCTAAAAATGAGATAAAAGAATTGTTTTTTTTTTAATTAAAACTGCTGAAGAGTTAAAGAAATGGCATTTTGTGGGCGTATTCTACCAATAAAAAGGCCACCTATGAATTTTTTTTAAATTTTGTTGTGATCTTTTAGAGGGGTGAAACATGCAACCCCTTATTATTTTTTTTACAAAACCTTTTTAACAAAATAACCTTTCTTGCTTTAAAAATATGCGTTGAAAAGAACGATTTAGTGCTAAACTTTTTTAACCCTTGTTGTTTCCGTAAAAGCAATAGTTTCTTAATAAAAAAAAATAAAATACAATAATCGTGCATGGACGTATCTTCTGTGAATAAAATCTAAAAAATCTAGTAAGTGGATGTCACGTTTTGTCTGCACAAATTATGACTTGAATCGTAGTATTTTAGAATTATTCCGCTTCTTTTCACTTCTAATGTAGACATGTACCAGTACACCATGTTATGCTTTAATAGAATATAAAATAAAAAATACAAACAAAACAAAATTATGTCTATTACAAAAAAGAAAAAGACAACAAGATCAAACGGAACAGAGTTATAAAAACTGCTCGCAATGACCACCTCCAACCACTAGACAGGAATCAAGTCTTCGTCTCATAGATTGGCACAAACGTTGAAATATTCCCGCTGTGGATTGGATTGTCTCGCAGCCAGCAATGATGCTATTCCTTAAATCATTTACACATTCAATGGTGGTCGTATAAAGCAAGGACTTAAGGTGACACGTAGTCCAAATAATAACGAGCAGTTATGCTAAAATAGGCAGGCGCACCATCGTGCATAAACCTCAATCGTGGTCGAATATCTAGTGGAACATTTTCAAGTAAAATAGGAAGCTGCTCCTGGAGAAAATTTGTATAGGATGCACCATTTAGCCTCAACGGTAGAAAATACGGACCAATAACATTTTCGCCAATAATTCCGACCCACACGTTAAGTGAAAAATCATATTGGTAGCGACCTTCTTGAATTGCATGTGGGTTATTTACTGTAATGCTTGAAAATAGTAACTTATACATTCTTCATGATATTGCGAAAGTTATAGAAGTTTTCAATAACGTGCATTTAAATACTTGTATTGATGGTTTGCTTTTCAGTGAAGTTAGAAATCTAAGTATGGCTTCTTTACTTTTAAAGTAATTTAAAAGTTAGTCTAAGTATGACGATAAACAATTTTATGACACAAGGCGATTGCGATATTTTAACTATTGTTAATTCATGAACTTCCAAACTTTTCATTTTATGAGTTTTAAAATATTAATAAAAATTACCTATTTATAAAAAGAAAATATTAAATATAACAGAAAGCAGCAATCAATCCACTTCCGTTATAAAGGAAAAATAATGACGTCTGCATTGCCAATTTCATAACAACGAACATAATTATGTTATATATTTCTACATTTATAGTTTCATTAATGTAGAATACATTATAATAATCATAGGATTATTTTAATGATTAATATAATTAAAAATGATAATGTTGGCGTTATTTCAACCAGTTTTACTAGAAATATTTACGACGGATGCTGGCTTTAGTGTAACGTCGTTTACATTCGGCTAGGCATTTTGAGTCATTCAGTCATGTGACAGCATTGTTTGACAGTATTTCAGGTTTCGGTTGTTGTTTATTTTCGTTATTTTTGTAATATAGTTTTATCAGTAAAAGTTCTTTTTAGAACTAACGATGTCTAAGCCGTTCAGCAGTCAGTAAAAGGAACTCATTAGCTCTTTGATTACATATTTCGAACGTGAACGGGATAATGGTGGTCCTCTTTTACCGTTGCCAAGTGTGCGGGAGGTATGTTTAGTTTTGTTGTAATTATATAAAATAAAATATTATCATTTGAGAGAGTTGCAGAAGCTCTAAGTATTTGCGTTGCATCTGTCAGCAGTATTTCTAAGACACGTAAGCAAAATGATGCTCAACAAAGCCCTAAAAAACACGTCACAGGAGAAAAGGTATATGTGATGTTACTCATACAATAAAAGCAACAATACGCGATACTATATACGATATGTATAAAAAACAGTAAGATACTTATATATGTAACTCAATGAAAATAAAATTAGTGTTATAATATTAATTATGTCATTTTAGAACAACACTTTGTAACGAACTGCGTCGTTAATCCAAAAGAAAACGCCTTGATTATGCTAATCCGTAATTAATACAAATATTTTGCCGTATTTAGCAAGGCATTTTCTTTTTCATAAACGTTTTAACTTTGTAAAATTGTAAATAATTCAAATTCATTATTTAAATGTATGTACATATTTTCATAGTTCCATTAATTTGTCGCAATATTTGCATTTGAAATAAGTATATAAATTTTATGGAAAATTTTATTGATAATACGTCACACGGGGCTACGTGACAAACGGCTGGTCCGCGCTAGTAAGGTGGGGTTTGTACGCACGAACTTTTGGTCGCTGGCGCGCAGATCGGTTGTTATAAAAGGCGAAAATTTAAATATCAAAAGGCAGTCCTTCTCCGGCTTTGGATCTAGTTTTATACTCTGACAAAGCAATCCGTCCCCGGCTTTGGTTCTAGTTTTATACTCTGACAAAGCAATCCGTCTCCGGCTTTGTTTCTAGTTTTATACTCTGACAAAGCAGTCCGTCTCCGACTTTGTTTCTAGTTTTATACTCTGACAAAGTAGTCCTTAACCGGTCTCGTTTCTAGTTTTAAACTCTGTCGAGACCATTCTTTACCAAGTTCTTTTCTAGCTTAACATGCTCTGCGGAACTTGGCTCCAGAATTATTTCCGCTAAACCGTTTTCAACCTGCACATATCAATTAATTAATCTAACTTCAGGTTCTGAGTAATTAATTGATCCTGTCTTTCTATTTTGTTTAATTTAGAGTCAATCCGCTAAAACGTTGTCAAAACCGCGCATATCAATTAATTAATCTAACTTCAGGTTCTGAATAATTAATTGATCACGTGGAGCTAATTTGTTTGAAGTAACATTTAAATTCCTAGTCATTCGAAATACCAGAGTCGTGTTACATTTTTCAGTTTAAATACACACCTCCGTTTGTGTCACGTACGAATGCAACGAATTGTGAATAAATAAACCAATCTTTTATTTTACATTGATTATCGTAAATAAAAGCCATTTATTTTAAATAAGAAATAAAGTTCTAGGTCACATTCATTCGGAAATACCTCACTGAAAATTTAAATGTTTATTTACATCAAACGTCAGATATCGAATTTACACTGTATTACCGACTAGCGATGTCCGTAAATTTTGACAAGTACTTTGTATTTCACGCCGAACAATTAGAGTAGATATTTGTATGCGATATAAACTATAGTAGAAATAATTGTGTTGTATTGTAAAAAGGACCTAGCATATTTCATTTGTCATGAAACTGTAAATATATAATATATTTAATTAAGCAAGTCTGATCAATTTGTTTAGAAGCATGTATTAATGCGCACGCCTATTCGCATTACGAATGTCAGATAATTTGTGATATGGGAAACTCGACGTTAACGACAAAATTTCTTTTTATTTGATACGACTGTTATTTCTTTTCTTTGTAACATATTTCACTGTAAATTTATTGTATATATTCTCGTGTATATATATGTGTGGGACAATAAAATATACTATGCAAGTTTGCGAATAAAATTAGATGAATTTATCCGAAAGCATTTGTTTATTTTTTGTTCGTTATCTGTTTCTTGCGACATCCTTTAGTAAAGCACAATAATTAAAGCAGAATAGATTACGTACCGTTTAATAATGAATCCAAACTCCGATGTTGTTAGCCGTAGGTAACTTAAACTCACTTTTCTTTCACATTTTCACTATATTTAACTACCGAGAAGAAAGTGAGAAGTGTAGGTGTTTCGACATTGACAGATTGAATAGCGCCGACGCGCTCGGCCAGGTTAAGTTATGCATGAGCGCGTTCACCGACTAGGAGCAGAATTGCAGTACCTGATCGTCCAGCCGTAGGCGACCGTTCGGACGGTATTTTTGAGCAGTCGTTCGTCGGTGCTAGTTTTATCCTAGGCGCACAGGAGCGTCGCGACGAAGCACCGTCACAATTTGGCGCCCAACGTGGGGCTCGAAATTAGCTGGTTAATTAATTAATTATGGCCCAAAATAATTTTAAAATTTTTACAGCCGTTCAATTCCGCAAATGTAAAAATTAGTTCAGCCGAGAATTTTCAAGTGTAATTCAGCTGCCGTGACTGAATTCCGTTCGGGTTTTTGAATTGTTTTAAAACTAAAGGATTCAAGATTCAGAATTAGCAAGTGCTTTAAGATAATGTAAGAGAATAAGTGTCAATAATTTGTCCATAATTTTTAATACATTCTTGTAATCTTTTTACGGCAATATTAACGCATTGGTACAAGTAATTAAAAGCAGATAAACCAATTACAAGTTTTATTTTATTGTTCCACTTTGTCTACAAAGTAAAATATATACAATATGACAGACGTCGACCAAATAGGGAATCCAGGTACCCTAGGGTGGATATACACCCTCAAAAAGGAGGATCTAAACGCGATAGCAAGATCACTAGACCTCGATGACACCGGTACCGTTCCAGACGTTCGTGAGCGTGTCAGCACGTTTCTCAAAGGACGTAGATCTGGCTCTTCGAACAAAGGCAGCAATACAGAAGGCTCGAAGCCTAGTGGCAGTGAAGATGACGTCTCCAGTGCTACGATCTGCCAACAAGTTCGCAAATGGGGCCTGAATTTCAGTGGCAGCTCAGACGCAGTTTTCTTCCTGGAAAGAATAAGTGAGTTACAGTCATGCTACGATATTAAAGACGATCATATGTTGATGGCATTGCCTGAATTGTTCAAAGACAAGGCCTTGCTCTGGCTTAGAAACAATAGGTCGTACTGGAAAACGTGGACCGATTTCTTGGACGATTTTAAGCTGCAGTTCCTTCCGTCCCGATATCATTACCTGGTGGAAGAGGAAATACGGTCGAGGCTGCAAAGACCGAACGAGTCGTTCAAAGATTTCCTGACAGCGTTATTGACCCTGATGAGACGCGGCAAACCCATGTCTGATGACGAACAGTTGGAACGCGTGTATAGCAACATGTCCCCTGAAATGAAACTTTATATACGCCGAGACGCGGTGTCGTCGCTCAGACAACTATCGAAACTCGCCGCGGAGTATGAGCTCATAAAAGAAGAGCAGATTCGCTTCGCTAGAGGAAAGAATGACCCACAGACGCCGCAGCGCTCTTGCCGCGACGAACCGAAAGTGCCTTCGACAGCGCATCGCGCGCCCCATTCATCTTACGCGGTGCAGGACATTAGGCCTCGTCAGACGTCACCATCGCCGAAGAGAGTTCAAAAGCTATCTAATCCCGAGGGACGCTGTTGGAGGTGTGCCCAGGAGGGACACGGCAGGCGTAGTTGTCGTAACCCACCCAGATTGTTCTGCTCGCGATGTGGAAAAGTGGACGTCCGCTCCATAGATTGCAGGTGCCCGGGAAACCACAAAGAGGGTGGCGTGGATGTCCAGGTCACCCGCACGAAGTAAAATCCGGACCCGAGCTCCCGAACGAATCTGAGAAAGAACGAACGACCCCCGATAACCGCGTGTGGGTACCAATAAGTATTCATGGAGTGAATTTAAAAGCTCTAATAGATTGTGGTGCCACGTCGTCGTTCGTATCCGGGAATTTAATCGATCGTTTGGGAGCAAAGAGTACGCGAGACGTGCGTACATATAAATCACGTATCCGACTGGCCAATGGAGAGATTATCGAATCACCAGGCAGGATCTCCTTACCAGTGAAGATGAAACACAGAACAATAGACGTAAATTTTCTGATTTTGCCGACGAGCATGTGTTCGGTGATCTTCGGAGTAAACGTGCTGCGAGCACTGGGAGCCGTCCTCGATTTTCCGAAGAAAAAGGTATATTTTAAGAGCAACGACGATGCACCGCCCGTCGAGAGTTGCTTAGTTGCCGAAGAAGAGGATAGGCGAGAAGAGATTTTGAAACAGTTTATAGAGACTGAAATGAAGAAGTTCGCGAATGTACCAGGTCGCACAAACTTAGTAAAGCACGTGATAAAATTGCAGCCAGGTGCCATTCCGGTCAAACAAAGGTACTATCCGTGTAATCCGAACAAACAGAGGCTGATCGACGCGGAGGTAGACAAAATGTTGGAGGATGATATCATCGAACCTAGTGATAGTCCATGGAGCTCCCCGATTGTAGTAGTAAAGAAGAAGAATGGGGAAGCAAGATTTTGCGTCGATTTTAGAAAGGTCAATGCGGTCTCTGTCAAGGATTCATACCCACTTCCGTACATTTCAAATATCTTGGACAAATTAAGGGACAGTAAATATTTTTCCACGTTAGACCTAAAGAGTGGGTATTGGCAGGTGGAACTCGAGGAGAGCAGCAGACCTATCACGGCATTTACCATCCCAGGGAAAGGTTTATTCCACTTTAAGGTTTTAGCATTCGGGCTCCACTCGGCGGGGGCCACTTTTCAAAGACTATTGGACTCAGTGATAGGCCCCGAAATGGCAAACTTCGCGTTTGTTTACTTGGATGATATCATCGTACTGGGGAAGACGTTCGACCAACATTTGGAGAATTTAAAGTCAGTATTTGGGTGCCTGAGGCGAGCAGGACTGCGACTACAAACCGATAAGTGTGCATTCGCTCAACAAAGTATCAAATACTTAGGACATATCGTCACCCCCGATGGCATTAAGACAGACCCCGAGAAAGTGGCTGCGATATTGAACGTACAGCCACCACGTTCTAAGAAAGAGGTGCGAAGCTTCCTGGGGCAAACATCGTGGTACCGCCGTTTCGTGCCAAATTTTGCTCAGATAACGACTCCGCTGGTGGCTTTAATAAAAAAAAATACTCGGTGGGAATGGACGCAAGAGCAGGAATCTGCGTTCGCTAAAATTAAAGAGGCCCTGACAAAGAGTCCCGTTTTGGTGTGTCCGGACTTTACAAGACCTTTCCAGTTACACACAGACGCCAGCGAGAAAGGACTGGGGGCCGTATTAGTACAAGAAGTAGGAGGGCTCGAGAAGGTGATCGCGTACGCGAGCAGGACTCTGAGCGACGCAGAGACCAGATATTCGACGACGGAAAAGGAATGCCTGTCAGTTGTCTGGGGAATTAAAAAATTCAAATATTACCTGGAATTCTATAAATTTGTCGTCGTGACCGACCACCAATGTTTACGTTTTCTCAATGACCTGAAAAACCCCTCCGGAAGGCTCGGCAGGTGGGCCATAGACCTACAGCAATTCGATTTTACGGTACGGTACCGCCGAGGATCGATGAATAACCTGGCTGATTCCCTCTCAAGATCACCGCTCCCCCGTAAGTCCGAGCCCGAAGACGAGACATGTGCGTTGATTGACGATGTACAATGTCCGTGGTACAACAGGAAAATTGCCGATGTTAAAGCACAACCAGACCGAAACGGCGATTTTCGAATTAAAGATGGTAACCTATATAAGTACATTCCCGATACGCGGAACGTCGACGGCATTCGAACATGGAAATTATGCATTCCGAGGCCCAAAAGAGCACAAGTTTTAATGGAGATACACGACGCACCCGAAGCCGGACATCT
This sequence comes from Amphimallon solstitiale, assembly GCA_963170755.1. NCBI lineage: Eukaryota > Metazoa > Arthropoda > Insecta > Coleoptera > Scarabaeidae > Amphimallon > Amphimallon solstitiale. The sequence continues at coordinate 28,631,357 of OY720685.1, forward strand.
AGGCGTCGCTAAAAGCATTTCGCGTGCATCAGCCTTATACTATTGGCCAGGGATGTTTAGAGATATCAGAAATTACGTGAACAAATGTCAGTCTTGTAAGAGATATAAGTTTAACCAAGGAAAGCCGCTAGGGCAGATGCAGTACTCACCTGTTGATTTTCCGTGGGAGCAGGTGAGTGTGGATCTACTTGGACCGTTTCCCCGCTCCAAACAGGGCTTCACGTCGTTACTGGTATTTCAAGACAGGTTTACGAAGTGGGTAGAGTGCCAGCCGCTGCGCTCTGCCACGTCGAAGACGATCATCCGTGCCTTAAAGGAAAAACTGATATATCGCTTCGGGTGCCCCAAGTTGCTACTGGCAGATAATGGTCCGCAGTTCGCCAGTCACCACTTCCAGGACTATATTAGAGGTGTTGGCATCCAGATAAAGTACACAGCGCCGTATGCTCCGCAATCGAACCTGGTGGAAAGGACAAACAGAGTGATTGGTCCTATGATAGCTCAATACATAGAAAGAGATCATAGGGAGTGGGACCAATACTTACCACAATTCGTCTTCGCCGTGAATTCTGCCAAACATGAGTCCACGGGATACACACCGGCTTTCTTGAACTTTGGAAGGGAACTCATCCCGCCACGATCCCTCCGCCGGACCGTCGAGGACCCAACCAATGATTCCAGTGAGCCGGATACCGGAGAATTGGCAACAGAAATGGCAAAACTAGATGACTTCTTCCAGATTGTGAGGGTAAAATTGGCTGAAGCGTTTCAGCGTCAGAGCAGGCCCTACAATCTCCGTCACCGTCCTTTCCGTCCGCAGGTAGGACAATGGGTGTACCACAAATGCCATTATCTGTCCGACGCCGCCAAGAAGTTTTCTGCGAAGTTAGCACCGAAGTTCGAAGGTCCCTCGAAAATAATTAAAATTTTGTCCCCTTCTATTGTTTTGTTGCAGATACCAGGTCACCGCAAATCCGCCAAAGTCCACGTGAAGGACATCAAACTGTCCACCACCGCCGGCCCGTAATCCCTACTCCGCCTCCCACTCAAGATCCCCCTCTAGAGAAGCAGTGGGGAACATCCGAGACGGGCATATAAGTCGATGGATCGTGTATTACCGTCCTGTTCAACCATGTCTTCGACAAAGTCTCCCAGACGTCAAGTAAACTCCAGGCATTGGATATCTCCGACTAGTGGTGTGGTGAGATTCGTGGCCTCTCCAAAAACACCAGAGCGGCCAATAACGCCACAATTTATAATATCACCGGAGACGATAGCCATCTTGGAGGAAAAATATAAAGTGTACTGCTGCAATACGCCTCCGAAACCGCAGCCGCAGGCGTCCGTTACCAAGGTACCTGAAGTAGAAGTAGGCCCGGCGTTAACGAGTCCAGGTGCCGAGGCATATTTGGAATTCCGGTACCTACAGTTATTTGGCGTGTCACCGGTTCCAGATCTGTTATCGCCGCTGCCACCGACACCAGAAACAGTTAAACCACCAACAAATGTAACCGCATCCGCTCCAGAGAGTATCACCCTTCCCGTTTTCGTTCCTCTCACTCCAAGCCGTCCTCTAGACATGCCTTTCCTCGTAGCCGATCCTCTTCCTCCATCAGATACACGTCCTATGGTTAAAAAGCCTGCCGTCCACAATCCAGGGGCGTGGATCCGCCGTGACGATCGTCCTGGCAAGAAAGTCCGGAGGAGACGTCGTCTGAACCAGAGGGTCAGCGTGAGGATCGACGGGAAGAGCGTGTCCATGACGCGTCGAGAGGCGGAAGCCTACTACGACGCCCTACACAAAAAAGACATAGTGAAATTAGTGCCAGTGCGAGAAAAAGTGTAGAGACGTTTTAAGTAATACGAATTTAGTTGTAAGACTTGCATTTACATTTTTAATTTTGTTTCATTTCTTTAACATGTTTTTTCTTTTTTTTTTGAGATGGGGGTTGTAACGAACTGCGTCGTTAATCCAAAAGAAAACGCCTTGATTATGCTAATCCGTAATTAATACAAATATTTTGCCGTATTTAGCAAGGCATTTTCTTTTTCATAAACGTTTTAACTTTGTAAAATTGTAAATAATTCAAATTCATTATTTAAATGTATGTACATATTTTCATAGTTCCATTAATTTGTCGCAATATTTGCATTTGAAATAAGTATATAAATTTTATGGAAAATTTTATTGATAATACGTCACACGGGGCTACGTGACAAACGGCTGGTCCGCGCTAGTAAGGTGGGGTTTGTACGCACGAACTTTTGGTCGCTGGCGCGCAGATCGGTTGTTATAAAAGGCGAAAATTTAAATATCAAAAGGCAGTCCTTCTCCGGCTTTGGATCTAGTTTTATACTCTGACAAAGCAATCCGTCCCCGGCTTTGGTTCTAGTTTTATACTCTGACAAAGCAATCCGTCTCCGGCTTTGTTTCTAGTTTTATACTCTGACAAAGCAGTCCGTCTCCGACTTTGTTTCTAGTTTTATACTCTGACAAAGTAGTCCTTAACCGGTCTCGTTTCTAGTTTTAAACTCTGTCGAGACCATTCTTTACCAAGTTCTTTTCTAGCTTAACATGCTCTGCGGAACTTGGCTCCAGAATTATTTCCGCTAAACCGTTTTCAACCTGCACATATCAATTAATTAATCTAACTTCAGGTTCTGAGTAATTAATTGATCCTGTCTTTCTATTTTGTTTAATTTAGAGTCAATCCGCTAAAACGTTGTCAAAACCGCGCATATCAATTAATTAATCTAACTTCAGGTTCTGAATAATTAATTGATCACGTGGAGCTAATTTGTTTGAAGTAACATTTAAATTCCTAGTCATTCGAAATACCAGAGTCGTGTTACATTTTTCAGTTTAAATACACACCTCCGTTTGTGTCACGTACGAATGCAACGAATTGTGAATAAATAAACCAATCTTTTATTTTACATTGATTATCGTAAATAAAAGCCATTTATTTTAAATAAGAAATAAAGTTCTAGGTCACATTCATTCGGAAATACCTCACTGAAAATTTAAATGTTTATTTACATCAAACGTCAGATATCGAATTTACACTGTATTACCGACTAGCGATGTCCGTAAATTTTGACAAGTACTTTGTATTTCACGCCGAACAATTAGAGTAGATATTTGTATGCGATATAAACTATAGTAGAAATAATTGTGTTGTATTGTAAAAAGGACCTAGCATATTTCATTTGTCATGAAACTGTAAATATATAATATATTTAATTAAGCAAGTCTGATCAATTTGTTTAGAAGCATGTATTAATGCGCACGCCTATTCGCATTACGAATGTCAGATAATTTGTGATATGGGAAACTCGACGTTAACGACAAAATTTCTTTTTATTTGATACGACTGTTATTTCTTTTCTTTGTAACATATTTCACTGTAAATTTATTGTATATATTCTCGTGTATATATATGTGTGGGACAATAAAATATACTATGCAAGTTTGCGAATAAAATTAGATGAATTTATCCGAAAGCATTTGTTTATTTTTTGTTCGTTATCTGTTTCTTGCGACATCCTTTAGTAAAGCACAATAATTAAAGCAGAATAGATTACGTACCGTTTAATAATGAATCCAAACTCCGATGTTGTTAGCCGTAGGTAACTTAAACTCACTTTTCTTTCACATTTTCACTATATTTAACTACCGAGAAGAAAGTGAGAAGTGTAGGTGTTTCGACATTGACAGATTGAATAGCGCCGACGCGCTCGGCCAGGTTAAGTTATGCATGAGCGCGTTCACCGACTAGGAGCAGAATTGCAGTACCTGATCGTCCAGCCGTAGGCGACCGTTCGGACGGTATTTTTGAGCAGTCGTTCGTCGGTGCTAGTTTTATCCTAGGCGCACAGGAGCGTCGCGACGAAGCACCGTCACAACTTTACAAGAGCTTCGTTACTATCACTGCTAAAGGAGCGTCATATCTTTGATGGCTCTGTTGATTCCCTTGGTAGAGTACTAGCAGATATTGGCTTCAAATATAAGAAAGGTTTAATGGAACAAACCCATGTTGCTCTTGCTCGAACTAATTTTCTAAGAAAATATATGAATAATTTAGATTCTGAAAGTCCAATGGAATGTGTCTATTTGGATGAGACTTGGATTTTTGAAAATGGCGCCGTAGCAAGATCATGGCAAGATGATAGTCATAAAAGTGTTCGAAAGTTGACGGCAAGAGGTAGTAATGTGCATTAAAATTGAAACATGTTCCAAATAATACAAATTTTGTTTTGCCCCTAGGTTCATAGTCGTTCATGCAGGTACATGTAATGGTTTTATTGACGATGCATCTTTAGTATTTTCTACAAATACTAGTAATCCCGATTATCATGGTGAAATGGATAAAAATAATTTTTTAAATTAGTTTGAAAATGGACTACTATGTAAACTAGAAGAGCCATCTGATTGTTATGGATAATGCTAGTTATCATAGCGTTTTATATGATAAATGTCCGAATAATTCTTGGAACAAAGATCAAATAAGAGTGTGGTTAAACAACCATAATGTACCTGCTGCAGATGATTTACTAAAGGTCGAATTATTAGATTTAGTCAAGTGGTGTGCACTTAGGTATGTAGTTTTCATTTCATGTTTTAGTAATAAGTCAGAGAAGAAATATATTGCTGACATATTAGCAGAAAAACATGGTCATAGAGTTGTACGTCTACCACCATACCATTGTATATTCAACCCAATAGAGCATATCTGGGGAATATCCAAAACATATTATAATAAGCAGATTGGGGAACAAGGTTATGGGGGAAAATGCAGTTAAGATGTGGAATAAGGCACTAGAAATGATCACACCTGAAATTTGGGCGAATACTGTTAGACACACAAACAGTGAAATCAGAAAATGGTGGGACCGAGAATTGTTGCTTGACAGAGAAGAAGTAACACCATTTATTATAAATGTAAATCAATGTTCAGACTCTGAAGACAGTAGAAACAGTGACAGTGAATAATGTCTGTAAAATCTATTACTTTTTTCTGATAAATTGTTTGATATATTACTATAATTAATTTGTAAAATTGAAGATTAATAACTTGAAATAAAAAAAGACATAGGTTGTCTTTTTTTACAGAAGTAAAATATTATAGGCATATGTCGTTATTATACAATGTAGCACTGTAGGTGTACTTTGGACGTTAATGATGTAATTAATGACGATTACAGTTAGTTTAATATTTATTGATGACATGTAATTATTAATGATGTAGTATAGTACAATGTGATATGTTGTTTATGCGATGGAAATAGCACAAACAACATATTAAATTAGTATTTATATTTGTACTGTATACTAAAAAAGTTTCATATTACCAGGAGTGTTATTATTTTATGTGCTCTTCTTTGCTTATGTGACAGTGAGGGGCATATTTAATATGTCATGTAAATATATAAGAATATGTAAATATTTTGAGTATATTTTCATTACAACTTCGAGAATTTTGGTTTCAAGTCAAAGATGTATTAATTTATTTAATTGTTATTTATAATTAAATTTATAAGATAAATACGTAAGCAGAAAATGTACAATATATGTTATAATAAATTCGCTTCATATACTGATTTAAATTTTGTACTTAATGTTATACCAATTATAAGAAAAAACAAATACAAAAATAAATATCTACATTTTGTTACTTGCCTGTAACATTTGGAACTTTCTTTTTGTGTATGTCCTAAGTTGAAGAGGGTTGTCATTAATAATTTATTACAAATTTGGATAAGTGACGAGTTAATTCGTGTTAAGCTGTACCATCTTTGAAACAAGTTAATTTTAAAGTACGACATTAATATAAATTGAAGTCAGGTTTAAAAAGGTATTTTAAACAATGAATTATTGAAAAAGTTTGCTTCCTAAAATATACATTTTATATAACCATTGTTTAAGTCTTCAGTATTAAGAAATAATCACTAGAAGAAAAGTACGAAAAGTTTTATTTTTTATTTTTACTATTTATTAAGTGGAATGGTGAATTCAAGATGTAGTTTTATTTCATTATACTCACAGAATACATTGTTTTACTTTATCAAAAAGTATTTAATTTACATTCAGAAAATTTGATAAATTTTGATGTAAATATAACATCAAAGTAAACTTCAGAAATCGTAAATTTTATTAGTCGATCACAATACTAACATTGACGTACTACAACTGTTACATCATGGATTTTGATGACAGAGGTCGATTGTTTGGTGCTTACTACCATATACGAGGATGTCCGTAAAATAAGGTTCCCAAGTAGCTCCAGACGCTAGGAACGCTGTTACTCGGGATTTGGCGACACTGGCGTGTAGCTTGACTCCCTCTCTCTCAGTCCCCGCCCCGGCGATCTGTCTGCGACGTTCATTCTAGTCTTGGTAGCCGTTAGAGATGGAGCTTCCATTCGCTTCTCACGCCAGCTGCGAATTACGGTCTGTGATTCATTTTTTGTGTGCAAAAAACGCTGCGCCGGTGAACATTCATTCCCAACTGTGTGAAGTGTGCGGGAAAAAGTCTATGGGCGTGCAACATGTGCGCAAATGGTGCATAGAATTCAAAGACGGACGTACAGACGTCCATGAGGAACAACGTTCTGGTCGGCCATTGGTTTCGGACGAAACGATTGCGAAAGTGGAGGAAGCAATGCTGAAAGATTGAAGGGTGACGGTTCGGGACCACAGCGAGATGGTCCCTGATGTTAGCAAGTCCTGAATTCACAAAATTTTGACAGACCGTTTAGAATATGCCAAGGTTTGTGTAAGGTGGGTCCCGAAAATGCTGACGGATGACAACAAACGGCAACGTATGGAAGCGCCCCGCGAATTTTGTTAACTTTAAAAAGACGCGGCCAGCATTTAATTCATTTATCCCTGTATATTACAGTTAAATATTTTTGAATCAGTATTAACTCCAATTATATTTCAAATTCTAAATAAATTACGTCTTAAAATTTTCAACACTAAAATCTGCGACGCATATATTCCATTTTAAAATATTTAGTTTATAAACAACCCTTTGTTCAATTTCAGAGACGCAATATTTGCATTTTGTCCTCTAAGGTTTTGTTATCTAAATAGTTCCCACAGTTTTTTTGCGTAGTAGCGTCATATAAATAAGCGGAATAACCGTGCGCCTTGCTATCGCCAATTTTGTTGGAATATTCTTCTCTTTCCCGCACACACCTCCGAGTCTTTAAAAGGGCGAAGCACGTCTGAAATCATTTGCTATTACAACATCAATATTACATCACCATTAATTACATTGATTTCATTCATTATTAGTACAATACAGTAATTAGCCACTGAAGTGGTAGTCGAATAATTATTAGCTGAGGCTTCCGGCGTCTTTGAGTCCGCTAGCCCGGCGGTGAAAATGTCCATGTAAACGAGGTGTTAACATCCGAAGTATGGATACACCGGTTAGGGTGATTTAAATCTCGATTTCCAAATAACAAATTGTTGGAGTATCTAACGTCCTTCAATTTACGGCGTTGGTCCGGATTTAGAGGATATTTCACCGACACTATTAACTCAGGGCCCCGTTAACAACATCGAACGGTAGAGCAGCAGAAATAGGCGTACGGAAACTAACTTCGTTGCGTACTGGAACACTAAATTTCCAGGTATTTGAGTTTATTAATTACCGTATTTAGCGCGGCGTGATGATAGTATGACTACCAGGCTGTTATCAATTTTTAATATCTGATATTTGTTAATAACGTTAAATATTACCGTGCGCAAGGCACGATCATCAAGAGTCTTTTTGTTTATCTAAATTTGTTGATGTCCATTAAATCTTTGTGTTGTAATAGTCACTATTATTTTCTTTTTTTTTTATTGTACACATGGCCAAATTATTTTGAATGTATTAAATATTAGTTTTTGGTATTTGTAATAATGAGCCCATAGAAATTTTAAGGCAAATGGTGCACCATATTACCATATTGCTACGCTTTCCCTCGCCTCGGATCGACCTGGCAGAGAGGAGGCGCAAATGGCGCTGACAAAAACTAAATTAATGTTATTCGTTCAAAGACTAAGGATGTGCCCGTTTGGCCGAGTTTCACGCCTGTAGCTTCGTCCAATTAAATTTATGAAAGTGTCGGAGATTTGTTGTGTGTCACCTTCATCCTGCCTTTCCTTACTCCCCTAGTGCTTGTTGGTAAAGATGAAATGGAGCCTGTGCCTCTTGCTCACGGTTGATGGGAAATGGGTCACTAGTAAAGTGGTTAACAAGGCGCCAGCCGTCTAATGTTTACTCAGGCCCACTCCACAAGCTATTTATCCCGACGGCAGAAATAATTAATGGGGCGCACTAGGTGTAGCAAGACAACATACACAAAAGATTCAACAATAACAAGTTTATTCTGATTCGTACCCTTCGATGTTTAAATTAGCATGAACAATCAGAGCACAAAAAAAAATTAAGAAGACAATATGTGTTCAAATGGCACCTAAAAATTATTCGTTACTGTACGGAAATAAGTTAAAATACGAAAGGGGCAGTTGGTTCGACCACCCTGTACATCCACAACATATTCAGTTGTAACCTGCTGGTGCGTATTTTACGTTAAATATTAATATTTAATATTTAATAATGGTGCGGGACACCGACAGTTACAAAATTTATATGCATTTGTTACTATCCCAATGGACAAATGTCGGTTGAACAGCGTACTCTGCGTTGCCTATACTCAGTCACCTACCAACCTTCGATGATCGTATAAAATGTCGGTAATTTAACCTGCTGCGGCTAATGATAACTTGCTGTCAAATATGAAAGTATTATGGTGATCATGCTGTTGTGTTTGGTGTAACAGATACAAAATTGAATCGGTTTGCTTCAGTAAGAGTTTATGAGGTGAGTACTTTGTTTGTCTTATTATAGATATCTATCAATACACGTATGCGGTCGGGTTATAAACAAATCGAAACATTAACCAGACAATCATCAAATGAATTTTAAATCAATGTTTATTCTTCAAGACAACTCAATATATTGTGCTAAAGTGAATATACAAGCTATTGTAAGTAACTCCACAATTAGCAAATCAATAATAAATTGTTATAATGTAAAAATTATATGATCTATAATTTAATCTCAGGGTAAGAATTTTATCATTTAGTACTATTATGATAATATTAAGATGCCTCGTGCTATTTCAGTACTCTTTTATAATATTTACTGTATATATTTTTAAACAAATAGAACATGAGACTCAATATTTGAATTATTTGAATTTAATACCTGATTGATGCTCTTAATCCGGTCCTGTATACTTCAGTAGTTATCTCCTAGTAATAATAATAATAATGTCTTTATTTAGCAATTTGCTATTATGTATACATGATAAATAAATATATGTTCAAATATAACAACTTAATTTGATATATGTGTTACAAACCAACTTCTAAAGTCAATAATTCAAGTGTATATGCTTATAAGCCAACGTCTTAAATAAACTTAGTCTATTACATTCTTTTATACTATTGGGTAATGTATTATAAAGTTTCAAACCATCAACGTATACACTTGTTGTTGTTTGACTTCGTTGATATCTACTTATATGAAAGTCTTTAACATTACGTGTGCTATAACTATGCGTATCTCCTACTTGTACTAGCTTATCCGTTAAATATGAAGGTGCCTGACCTAACTTAATTCTATGTACAAAACGAGTACTCTATATGCTAGTCTCTGTCTAATGTTCATTAATTGTAGTGCACCCAACATTATCTGGATGGGTGTATATTTACTACATTTCAGTATTACTCTCATACATTTATTCTGTAGTTTTTGTAATTGTTGTATCTCATTTTGCTTTGCATTGAACAGAATTGTTGAACAATATTCAAAGTGTGGTGCTATAAGCGATTTATATAACATAAGTTTAACATAATTTGACAAGTTTTTACCTATTCTATTTAAAAACCCTACTTTTTTAGATATCTTACTTATTACATAGCTTAAATGTTTTTTGAAATTTAAATTTTCATCAATTATTACGCCAAGGTATTTTATTTGTATTACTGACTCTAATTCAACATTATTAATTAGTATTTTAATCTTATCTTTATCATTGTGTTGTAATTTATGTCTACTTCCAATACACATAAACTTGGACTTATCAATATTTATACTTAAACTATTTCTACATAGCCATATATATAACGCTTCCAGCTCTTCATTCATCACTTTAACCATATCTTCCATATCATCGCCTGATACGCAGAGCATTGTATCATCCGCGAACATACACACGTCACAGCGGCCGACACACGACGACATATCATTCACGTAAATATTGAATAGAACGGGGCCTAAAACAGTTCCCTGGGGCACTCCATACCTAGTTTCTATCGCACTTGATACACTATTATTATATTTTACTATTTGTGTCCTATTATTTAAATAGCTAGAAAACCAATTTCGAACTGTACCACCTACACCTATTGATTCCAGTTTTTTAATTAAAGTGTCTCTATTTATTGTTTCAAAGGCTCTACGAAAATCCAAAAAAACTGCTAAGATAATGTTACCTTTATCCAGTTCTTTTAACCACTTATCAATTAAATTCACTAATAATGTTTCACATGAATGATCTTCTTTAAAACCCGACTGGTCTTTGCTTATTATATTATTGTCATTACAATATGAACTAAGTCTATTTTTTACTGCACGTTCTAAGACTTTCTCATACACCGGCACTGTATTTATTGGGCGAAACTCCACGCATTTTCGTGACCCATTCACCTTTGGCACTGGTATAATGTATGATGTCTTCCATCCTTCAGGAAATACTCCACTCTTTAGTGATTGATTTAATACATCTAACAATCTATTCGCAGTTACTAGACATGCATCTTTCAACAAGGATGTGTTAATGCCATTTCCAGCTGCATCTCCTGTATTGTTGAGTTCCTTTAATATATTCTTTAATTCATACATTGTGATGTTTTCGAAATAACAGAACCCGTTATCATAACTACCGGTATTGTCGTTATGCACCAAACCTACTTTCTTTGGTATAGCAGCCACAATATCATCCACACTCGTCACAAAATATTTATTGAAATTTTCACATATTTCAAAGCTATTACTGATTTCTTTGTCTTCAAAAATTATTGCTTTGTCACATAATTCATCATTCCCAGGAAGAAGGGTTTTTAGATTCTTCCATAATGTTCTGTGATTATATTTATTCTTGTCTAATACTCTTACAAAATATTTTTCTTTTTCTGATCTAATTAATCCAGTGACCTTGTTTCTACTGCGTTTATATTCTTCCCAATGTTGTTCATTTTTGGTTATCACTGCAAGTTTGTATTTATTATCTCTTATATTCATTTCTTGTATAATTTCTGCCTTTATCCATTAATTTTTTGGAAAACCAGATCTTACGGTTATTTCAATGATTGGACATAATTCCTGCACTGCTGCCTCAATTATCATTAACCATTGTCTAGCCAAAATATTCACCTCGCTAGTATTATTCGACCACTCACAACTTAGTATCCTCTCATGAAAGGCATTAACGTTGTAGTTCTTATAACTTCTAATTTTAAACGTTTTTATATGTTCTGTATTCATTAGCTCTTGTGTATCAACGGTCAAAATATTGTGATCACTAATTTTAGGTGTCAAGTGAACCTCAAAGGTAATGTCTCTCCTATTAGTTACAACGTAATCAATAATTGTTTCACTAGTATTAGTAATCCTTGTTGGTACCGATACAACTTGATACAGAGCTGCTCTATATAAGATGTCTCTAATTTTCAAACTGTAATATGTATCTCTCTTATAATCAATATTGAAATCACCCATTATTAAAATGTTTCCATCGAAATCAAATATGTTATCTACCAGATTTTCAAGATATTCTATAAATATATTATCCAATGTTTGTGGTGGATGATAAATAAATGTTAACAAGTATTTTTGATTATGTATTTTTGTCTCAACAGATACTAGCCACAGACAATCACAAACAAAAATATTCTTTACGTCATAATATAAGTATTTCTTTATATATACTAATATGCCACCCGTTCTTCTATTATTCGTTGTCGCATTTATCGTTTCATAACCATCTATGGCTATTTCTTTATCTATTACATCTTTATCAACGTGGGTTTCAACTAACCCTATTATTAGCGGCTCCCACCGATTTATTAAATCAACTATCAAATCTTTATTATTCAGAAATCCTTGACAATTAAAAACAGTAATTTGTCTTTTTTTGTGAGAGTAATCCTGCTTTGATTGCTATATGTATTTTACTTTATTTCTTTCTTTTTCTAGTAATCTTGTGTAGTATGGGCAGTTTAAGTCATATGCAGAATGGCTGCTGTCGATCTTTATATTAAGCTTTTCAGAAACTTTCGTACAATTAATACATTTACCTGTTTCATTTTGACATTCGTTTGTTTTATGTTCTTCTGCACATTTACCACATATTTCATTATTCCTGCACTCTTTAGCGAAGTGACCATATCCAGCACACTTAAAACATCTTATAATATTTAGGTATTCGTATACTTTACATTTTCTCCATCCAACATTTAAAGTTCCTAGTTTCAATATTTTAGCAAACATTTGTGGATCTACATTTAATATAATATTACCGTAGTTATTTTTATTTTTATTTATATACTTTCTTTCAACTTTAACATTTTCTTCCAAGATGTCGTCACATGTACTCAAATCATTCTGCTCCAAGACTGACTTTAATATAGTATCGTTATCTTCATCAATAATTACTTTCTCGGCTCCAGTTATGATAATTTTCGGATTCCTCAGTTTTTTATTCAACACTTGATATTTATTACCTATTTCTTTTTCCATTTCTTCTTTAAGTTTCTCCTTGGATGTATTATCACTACATTTAATTACTACACCTCCTTTACTAATGTTTTTTATATTCTCTATTCCTACAGCTAATCTTACCGGATTAATTTTATTTTTTATTTCTTTTTGTGTTTCTTGTGATTTTTGTGTTACTTTTTTAGGCTTAATCAAGAGAGTATCATTATTATCTTTCAAGCATTCACTGTACTTTTTCTTATCTTTATTATCCCCATCATAGTTTGCTGTAACAATCATTTCTTTCAATTCATTAATAGTTTCATTTTGTTTTTCAATTTTTTCAATGCATAAATCCAGTTTTTCATATAACTCATTTAGATGTTTCCCATATTCAAATTTTTCACAATATTTACAAATGTATTTGACATACTTAATAATATTGTCCTGTATTTTTATAGTCATATGATTACATTAGTATTTTAATATTTATGAAATTGGTACTACGAGTTCAACTGTAATATCGATCTAACTAAATCAACTACTTTCTATAAACTTTACGTATACTATTTTTTTTTAAACTGCTAAGATTTCATGAAATAAACAACTTTAATACATCTTTAATATCTCAATGAGTAAGTATATCGCCATCTATTCAACCTATACTCAAATTTATTATTTTCTTTATTATTTTTCCTTTAAGGAATGCGTCCATTCAAACATATACATAACCTCGACGATCATAAGAAGAAGAAACACCAAATAAATCAATTCATGTATTGGATTCTTTTAAAAAAAAACATACATATTTCCGAGACGATGTCATAAATCATTACATAAATCTCTATAAACTTGTCCAACTATGTATTAATGATTATTAAAGATGAGTTTTCTATAATAATAACAACGTAAGTATACAAAAATGACAGTGATTGTTAATTTGTTCTATAAAATACTGGTTTTATAATATGAGTTAAATTGTTACTAAATAGGTATTTTTATGACTTTGTATGATAAAATAATAAATTTTTATAGTTACTTGATGTTAATTCAGATTAAATTAAGGTTTCAAATTTATTTCTTCTTAGATTCCCATAAATAATTAACGTAAAAAAAAAAATATATACGACCTTTTCCAGCTTGAATTATTATATTCTTCCTAATGTTATTACTGACACTTTGTAGTTACCCTGGACTCAAAAGAAAAATCTATCGATGTTCTGGAAAGACACTTTTCAACAAAGGAACTAGAACTTGCTTGGATATTTCCCGATGAACTTGAAATAGGCCTTCAAACTTAGATGTCTCTTCACGGATATATTTGTGTAGTACTTCTGGTGCTCTGATTGGAATAATACGTCAAATACTCCTGGTGTTCTGTAAGATGTTTACGTCAAGTGCTCCTAGTGTTCTGAAAAATGTAGACGTCAAGTGCTCCTAGTGTTCTGGAAAGAAATATACTTCTAATGCCCTTGGAATTGTCTAGTGTCCCTGGAATTGTGAAAAATGTATATGCCCAGTGCTTCTGATGGCTCAATGTATACGTCTAATGCCCCTGGAATTGTCTAATATCCGTCTAATGCTCCTGGAGGATCTACACGTTTTATTCTTCTCGTACTCCTTCAAATTTGAGTTGGCAATTTAATATCTTCATATAATTTAATTAATTTGGGTAAGTATTATTTTCTTTACTCCTCGTAAATAATTTATATAATTTTCTATATTCTTTTAACACTGTTTATCTTCTGCTAAGTTAGAATAACATATATTCAATAATAATTTACTCCAATATTGCTTCTATTTGATACACTTTTGCTGAATTAAACTTTATCTCGAAAATTGCGACTATCTTCCGCAAAAATCGAAAAAATTCTTTTTTCTATTTATTTAAAATTACCTTAGTGATAATTCCAATTATTTTTCAACCAATAAATTAATCACACCTTAAAACCAAGCTCAATATAAATTATAGAAATGTAATAAATTTTAAAATACCTTTCACAAGTCAATATTTCACTCATAATAAATTATTCCTCGAATTTAGTAAAGTTATCATGTTTCAATTACCATTTTAAGCTTTACTTCTTTATAGTAACAATTATCTGTCACATTGACAATTAACTGACACTTCCGATATATAATTTACGGCGGTATTTTTTTATCAATTCTTTGTTGATTGTTTTCGTATTCTAAAAATCTTTTATCCTTTCCTCATCACTAATATCACTTGAACAAGTTTTTTCACAATGCTAAATTACATTTCAAATTTACAATACTTATATAAAATCTTTCTTTACAGATTTTTGGTACATATGCATGGAAGAACGACTCCAATTGTAATAAATACTATTTCACCATGTAACTATAAAATTCTCCTTTAACTCAATAAACAAAATTCTTTCAAGATTACAACCAGTTCATTAATATTCGCAAATTTAACTATCTCTGTCATAATTAAAGAAAAACCGAATCTTGGATAAAACTCATCCTTAATAATTTAAAATAGGCAACTCCTATTACATCATAATGTAACCTGAATAATTTAAAATAGGCAACTCTACCTACATCAATATCTACACAAATATATATACATATTGCCGTGAACTCGCAAGTTTATAAAATAAGAATAGCCTTAAGGATTAGTTTAAGTTTTGAAATAAAATAAATATTATTGAGTAAAATATGCAACAAAAATTACATGGATGTATACAAAGTTGCATACACATGGTCAATATACAAAAGTGATTTAAAAACTATTATTATTCAAATAAATAGCGAAAAATGTAGAATAAAAATTTATTAAATAAATATGAAATAAAAGACAAAATAAATATAAGTAATATATTTCTTTTGTAAAAGATTACACAAGATGTATGGTTTATATATCATGAAAAAGATGAAATACGATATGCAAGAAATATAAATAAGTAAATCATTATGATTTGCATGCATAAAGCAGTAAAACTTTATGAAAGAGTTTAAGAATTAAATTGTATTAAAAAGATAAAATTTACCTTAGCTTATAACTAGACTAAGAAAAGGATATAAAAATATGTAAAACGTAAAAACGATCAGCAATAACATTTTGTATTAAAAGGTAGCTGATATCATAAATAAAAAGTATATGTGTTTATGATTTGTTTGTAAGACAATGCTTCAGAGACTGGAAACAGACGTGTACAGTTTCATGATCTACAAAAGACAAAAAATATAAAACTTGTATAAAGTTTATTGCAGATCGACATTTTACCAATAGAAAGATCATGGATAGAGGACAGAGAAACAGTGAAGAAACAAACGAGTCCTCCAGGTACAGGCAGTGCGGGAAGAAAAATAATAGTTATCTCCAACATGTTTCCCATTTTACCAAGTCGCAATCCAGCTAAAAGAAAAGTGAAATTGACATTAATAAATGGAAAGAAAAAAATGTATCGAACAATGAACAAGGCAATAGGTTCATTGACGAATACAAAGAAGGATGGTATTAGCAATAAGAATAAACCTACCGTTGGAAATGCTGTGCGAGGCAGAAAAGACTTTTTGAATAAGAAAACAATTTGCGATATGTTGACGTTTTAGTGAGTGGAGAACTGTCAGAACGGTATGCGTATGTGTGCGTGTATCAAGACGGCAACATGCGGGCAGCGACTTCACTGGAACGCGTATTCCAATGCCAACCTAAAATATGGACTAGAGGGCGCAATGGTCAACGTAGAGTTTTTTTTGCCGCTATAAATAAGAAACAAGATTCGACAAGAAGGGACTTCTGATTTCGACTCCGAAAGAATAAGACGCTTTAAAAAATAATTGTTACATTGTAGAATAGTAGTTTTCATTATTTCTTTATCACGTTTATTCATAATTTTTTTTATTTTATATATATTTAAATTCACTTGAAACGTTCAATATGGACATTCAAAATGAACATTTTGATGAAATATTAAAAGATAGCAAGTAAGTTTTTTTAAAAAAGAAGTTATACAAATTGTTAGACAGACATTGGTTTTTACGTGCAAATGATTAATCAATGTAATGTTGGACAATATAGATAAGCAAATATATTATCCTGTAAGGTTTTCTTTTAATTCATAAAGTTGGAATTACAACAAAATAGGACTAATGGTGTTGGGCAGTTGGAGAGATGCTACGTGCAAATGAGCATTTTCTTCATCGTATTGCCTAGGCATCATTAATCTCTTTCAAGTTAGGCTAATAATTAATTAAAAGTTTCACAAGGCAAAGATTAAGAGCTAGATACAACACGTGCAAATGGTTGTCTAAGGCAATTAATTGAAGCCAATATATAAATATAATTACATTGATAAGTATCACTATCAATGTACAATAAAAGTTTACATTTATTTATTTACAGGATAAATATTTATTTTGTTTAGCATAATAAATAAATAAATAAAGATTTACATACATTACAACCGACATTAGGTATAAATGATATGAGCATTTTCAATTATGTATTTTGTTTAGAGCATAAAGGTGTATGTAAAAATTATTTTGAATCTATAAATTACAAAAATAAAAGGTATATGATTATGTTGTATAGACATACAGTTTTTCTTTGAACAAAACTATTACCTCTTCCCTATTATGAGCGAGAGAAAGATCACCAGTGAAGGAGAAGGAACCACATACATTGCCAGAACCCACAATAGTCATTAAGTACATGCTTCAACAATATAAAATAAAATACAAAACCAATTATAAGTTTTTGGTGTATAAAGAATAATTTTAAGAGTACAGCATATACAAAAGAATATACCCAACTTGTGGTAATACCCACAAATATATGTTGTCACAGCAATATGTACATTACATACTTCATTAAATATAACATTTACAAATGCCAAATACTAGCAAGAAGAAATTTATGTCATTCTTTTATTACGGATGCTTAACCTATCATAACCTATGAAAAATAACAATTTTAGTCTTTGAATTTTACAAACAAAAGGTATATTCTCGCGGAATATGCATTACAGTGTTTATTTAAAACTTTAATAAATACGATTCGGGTTGTCGTGCGGACTATATTATTCGTTTATGTCTATCGCGGTATTTATAAGTGCCTAATTTATTCACGCTACGAATGTAATCAATTTACGGTGATACGCGGTCTCTTTCTTGTTTGTTAAATACGTTAATGTTCGCGGCAGTGAATTCTTACCCGGACCTGTAATAATACGCAAAATTTATAGTTAAAATTTTGGGAGCTGTAATTTGTCGGACGGAATGAAATCCCTCTACATGATAAGTAGACCTGTCGAGAGGTTCCTTCAGGAGGCGGAGGTACTTGATTTCCTACACGACAAATTGGCCTGCTGGAAACCAAGTGGTTCAGGTATATAATCTCATCCAGTCTGTGTCACGATAAATTGACCTGACAAGACTGAGATGAGCGGACTTTTCACCTAGACGCACGACAATATGTCTGTGTCCAGATGAAGACGGTGTCTTAGCGCAGTCACGACAATAGGTCTGACGTTGCTAAGGAGGACGCCACACGATAAGGACCGGAGGGACTCTGCCTCTTCACTGGAAAACGGTCTGTTTTATATATCATTTATGATCGACAAAAACTAGCACGAAAGCATTGGATTTTGCACTCGAACGTGATGTAGAAGCGAGCGAATACGATCGTGACGTATACAGATATATTTCCCATACAATAAATCAATAACAAATGTTCAAACAAATCGAATACAATAATTACAGCGGTATATACAGTATGAAAACATTATTACTGATGATTGAATAAAATAGCAGTCATACATAATTTGGTATTTACATGACAAATTAATTATATAAACTTAAAAACATGGTATTTTATTCAATTAACGAAGGGACTTCGTTACACAGTGTCAGTACAAAAAAAAACTTATTAGTGAGATTTAAGATAATCATTAACCAAAATGACCGACGTTAAATTAAATGACGTATAAGCAGCTATACAATTAAAATGAAAGTCTGAACCCCTGACTCTTAAAATAAATAAAACAAATTAGCGATAATCGTATAGAGTTACACTCATACAACAGAATTATGAAACAAGTACTTGTTTTACATGAATCGTTACATTCGAGCATATAAGGGTCACCCCTGTAGATGAAACATTAAATTTCGTTATGTAAATAACTCTACAGTATCTCTGAATTTGCAAAATATAGTTTTGATTAAACAAATAAAATTCAGCTGAGGGCAACGCTAACAAGCAGTAATAAATTAAATCTAGATCCAACCCTCGCAACGGGTAGATGGTTTACAAAATAAGATCTTATTACAATTATTGCTAGAATTAAATGAACATCAGTCAATTGACATAATAAAGATTTGACTAAAGTTTTAAATAACAAAAATCATTAAGAATAACAAGTATTAAAATTGAACTAAAACCTCCGAACGTCAGTGTATTTCGGGGTCCAACGTATCATTGATTTGCCAAATTGCACTGGCCAAAAATTAAATAATGAAATCTTCTAATCAAAGCTCCCAAAAGATACATGTAATTAAACCCTGCTACTTATCTGTCGTAACACAGGTACTCCACACAAAAAAAAGGAGTCGAAATTAAAGGCGAAAGGCAACAGGTAATTTCTTTCTGCACACAGGATATCGATGGAAGATAGCTTTCCCTCCTGAATATCTTTGTAACAATTTGTCCTGTACGGCAAGATGGCGATAGACCTCGTGAAATTTGCAATGGCCGGCAAGGGAACGATAATTGGTGATTAATTCGCACCAATCTGTGCCATCCCAGCAGCTAAAGTTAATAGGACCGAACCAGAAGTTACTAAGAATCTAGATTGACGTAAAATGCAAAAAAAAACTCACCAGCGAAGATTTAAAATAGCTGCCAACGATCTAATATACATATATAATAATACAGACTAATCCGTTATCCAACAGATGGCGTTAGCCTGACTGTTAAGGGTGCGTTTCAATCTTAGCAAATCCATTTCGGTTCGTATCTAAGATTTTAGCGTTTCTTAAGTACTACTAGTAATAATTGGAGGGCGCCACGATGTTAATTCTAAACCACAAACAAAACTAATTCTGAAGAAAAGATCTAAAGCATTTCAAGGTCATTTTACCTGCTTATTGATTTTCTACCTACAAACGTAGTTTTGGTCTGGCAGACTTTCTTTGCAATTTGATTTTATACGTATGAATCTAATCGATACTTGTCAACTTTCATGCTGAAGGGAGAAAGACGCGCGAACTTTAAGCATTCATTTGAATTTATTTGTAAAAATTTTAAATTACGTTTCTTTTATTTATAAATTAAGTTATTCTTAAACATATTCGCTAAAGGTAAGTGATACTCATCCATTCGACTTTCTTATTTTCTTATTTCATATATATTTATATTTTGTAATTTATATTAACACAATGTTGTTCTCTTATTTTGGAAATAAACTAATATTATTATTATATAAAACTACACAATAAATAATTTGTGTTATGAAAATAAAATATTTTCTGTAACTTGATACATTTAGTACGTAGCCTGCATCTTTGTTGATCATGTCTAATAATAATAATATGCAAAACTGAAATATAGTAATATTATTGTCTTCAAACGTACCTATTAGTTCAACATTTCTAATAAATATGTTTCACCTGCTAAAAATACATGTAAAGTTAGTATTTGCAAATCCCAAGTGCCTGCCAGTTTGACAGTTGATCAGTTTTTATCATGTTTTTATTTTATTTCTATTTTGTAATTTGGCTCCTGGACAGTTTTCAGAATGGATTTTTTTTGTGAGATTACTAAGTTCGAATAAGAGAAATTCTATATACATATTTTAAGGCAAATTTGGTCATAGGTACGTTGTTACTTTATATTATAACTTTTCAATTCAAATATCGCGCCAAAACGGTACCATTTTTAACAGAATGTATTGGTTCCTATGTAAGTTAATTTAACAAGGAATTATAAGTATGCGATATCTTTATATTTTATAACATAACCTAGCCATAATTTGTGAAGCTGTGAACATTCTTTTATTATATTTTACTGTGTTATTATACACTATCTGTACGTTTAAGTACGTCACGAATATATTAGATAAGGCACTTTCTAACCAAACCGTCAAAAATCGCCACCCAAACAGCTTCAAGTATTTTTACAATAAAGATGATAAAAACAGTTTTAAATATGTACAAAGATTTAACTCTACAAACACCAAAAATGAAAGAACAGTAATTGTAATAAAAATCTTCAAAACTAAGTAAGGTAAAGGTATTATTTTAATGTTAATATATTATAAATAATGAGGCTATTATAAAGATTATTGTTATTAATCGAAACTAGAAAACCGGGGAACTGACCTCCGGAAGAAAGAGTGGGCAGGCATATGTGATTTGAACTAGGGATGCGCACGATATATTGTTTTGTAAAAAAGTATCGATGTTTTCTTTTCGATAATCGTGATTGAAATCGATATTTTTTTATTTAATAATATTGACTGTTATCGATTTTTTTATTCGATAATATCGTTTAATCAAAAATGCCATTTTAATCTTTGAAATTTCACACATTTATTTCACATTAATATACAAAAGAAACTGTTCATATTATACAGAATACAATAGAATATATTTTTAAGAAAGAAGTTGGAAATTTGAAAAATGCCTACTGGGATGTTTGCTGTTTCGTAGAAATTATAATCGGGAAGCGGCAGCGGAATATTGCATTTCATAGACTTGACATCTCGTATAGTTCGCCGAATCGCCTTCATGGGGTGTTATCTTTATCACAATTACTATTTCCTCAAAATTGTAAAGAAGATATGTTTTAAGATGTTTATTTTTTATTTGTATTTATGTATGTGTTTTATACCACTAGAATTATATATTTGAGTTTTGGATTATTTTATACGTTATAGATACAAATTTATATTTTGTTTGTCTTTTTATTGGATTTTTTTTATTTTTTGAGTAAATATATATTTTGAGTTAAAGATTTTATTATTTGTTACTAAATGGCTTGAAAAGCCACAGCAAAGAACTTTTAATATAAACATGATAAAAATGTCGATATCAAGGTATATCGATATTCTTCATTCAATATTTGTTTAAAATCGATTTTGAATTTTTGATACATTATTCGATTCTAATATCGATATTTTTGAAACGTTGCGCATTGGAATTTTTTTATTTACTAATTTGCTATATAGTTTGAACTATAAAATTTGATGAATATGTCAAAAATACTATAGACATGGTGTGCAGTTTCTATTTAAAAAATAAACGATTTCAAAGTTCTGAAAACTGCTAACAAATAAAATGTACCTATATTTACATTTTAAGTAATTAGCAACAACCTTAACAAATTTTGAAGAAAAATGTAAAACGTTCTTAGCCGACAATTTCTTTGCGAACTTCGTAAATATAAAACAGCTATTAGGCTTTTGTCGGCGTAAACAGTCCCAGTTTAATTGATTTACATAATTCATCTCATTAGTAAAAGCATAGGCATCTTTCAATTAAGGATAACAGAAAACTCCATATTTTAAAATATTGCAATTTCATTAAACTCGCAAAATAAACTATGTAGTTACTTTTTGGTTTTGTGGTGCCAACCAGTGATGCCAACTGTTGATTGTCTATTACGTACTTTCAAATAACTCGTAACATACTAAATTTTATAATTAGTAACCGCAAAAATTGTTGTTAATTATAATTTTAAATTATAATGAATATTTAAAGTATCGCATAACACACAACTAACCTCTAAATAATTGCAAGATAATAACGCCATCTATATTATATGTGCTACACTGTTAGGCGACGTAAATGTAACAGATATCTGTAATGTATGTAAAGACCCACCAAAAATGTAAACAAATTTTATTTCATGGATCACTTAAAAAATTACACATATATTTAGCTACTGTTACTATTTTTACCTTCCAAATATAAATACCGAGTGTACTTCCTATATTACATATAAATTTACTGTGTAATTTTTAAATGTAGCCATTTTTTCTAGTACTTGCAAAACCACTAACTTCCCATTTTATTTACGGCTTATATATTAACTTAATTTAAAAAAAAATACGACCGTTCACTTCGTATAACCTTTATCTTCATGCTTAATGCATAAAATTTACATGTTTTGATATCATACGCCTGAAAAAATGGAAATAAAAATGGTATTTTTCCGGTACATTTCTCTCCCGCCAAAACGTTATCAAACGCAGCCTTAAGAGAAATGTGGTTTAAAATTAAGAGGAATCATCCCTGTCTGCTGATTTCAAATGCGCGGGGTCGGGTGGAAGGGCAACAGCTTGGTAGGCGGGCCTACTTGCGTTTCTTTCGTACATTTCGTAGACAGTACAGGCAACGCAACAAACTGCACAGTGCATTTTCAATGAAAAATAAAGTATTAGGAATAGGTAACGTTTTTACTATACGTAAATAAGTACATAAATATATGATTTGAAAGCTATATTTTTTATTACATAATTACAATGATTTGTACAGCAAGTTTTCTTAATAAAACGACCATATGTCTTACTTATTGTCCAAATATTGATTTTTTTTAAAACATATAAAATATAATAATACACCATAACATAATTTAACAACATTCTACATGTAGGTAGGACGCTTATATTGAACACAAACGACTGCACGCACTATTTTATATTGTAAGTGGGAGAATGGTCACTATTATAGTAACTGAAAAATATATCAAATTTTAGAAATATAGTTACTGCCATTGTTTGAAGTGACCTTCATTTGACCAATTTCTTCGCCGTTTTAAATGCCGACGGTATTTTCTTTGGTCAAGAATAACCTGTTTGAAAAATAATAATCTGAGGTACCTCTACCTCTAATATACTTGATACCCTCATTTAACATTAGATCGGGTGTCTACACATATGTTTCTCAGGAAATGCTGGGCCGATTTGCTTGAATTTTTTTTAATTGGCCATTGGGGCGAGTCTAGGATGTCTGTCAAATTAGAGTTCAGGAAACCAAAGCGGGGTTTGGCAAAGTGCAAAAATCTGAAAAATTTGCATAGAATGATGGTGACCCTCTTAAGCAAATCGTCAATTTTTACGGTAGAAGGCTGGAATTTTGCATAGTTATATTACATACATTATTATTAGTTTTTCGTTTTGAAAAAAAATCATTAGAAGCGGTTTTATTCAAATTTTTCGGAACATCAGTAGTGTAAAATCGCATTTCATGCAATAAGGGCATGGTCAATTTTTGAAATGGAAAGTTGAAGTCATGACACTAAATTATTCTACGACTCAAGCTCTATCAGGAACATTTCTCCGTTTTTAAAAATATTGTCTAGATAACATTTTATTTAAACATTAAGATTCGGAGAGTTTTTTTAAACCTCATGCACTTTATGGCAGTTGTTTCAAATCCAACTGGCGTAATTTATTTTGTTTTTAATTTAACAGTCAATTTGTTATATTGTATGTAAATTATTCACTTCAATGGTACGAGGTGAATATACTTATGCAAAAATGCTCTGAGTATGAAAAAGAAGTGTACAAGCACAAAAAGGTATGCACAAGTACTATTTTCGTCAGCACATTAGGAAGAGGATTTAACTGCTGAATTGTGCTATAGTATCATACTTGGAGAAAATATTTTCACAAAACAATGTATATTCCGTAGATTTGCTTTTGCCTTTAACCGTTTGCTGCTTTATGCGACTTTGTAACCATTGTAACTTGCTCGGCGTAGGATATACAATGTTTCGTGAAAATATTTCTTCCAAGTTATGAGACTACAGCACAATTCAGCAATTAAATCCTCTTCTTTATGTGCTGATGAAAATAATACTTGTACACTTCTTTTTCATACTCGGGGCCTTTTTGCTTAAGTATATTTACCTTTTTTCTGCCCCCTTTGGGGCATTTTTTCCATTAGCTAGTAAGAAAACTTACATGAGTTTAAAATTTTAAAACATGTAGCTTTTTTTTGAGCTGTATGTTTTTTTTAATAGAACAGTATACCTATTAATCCTTATTGTTAAGGCCTTTCCTATTATATTTTTCTTGAATAGCCTCTACTATGTAAGTCGGATCCCTAATTCGCATGTGTCTAGTGTGTCTAGGATCGACTAGTTCTGGCAACAAGCAGTCATGATAAAATTTAGTTAGCTTCAATTCCATTTCTTGCGACCAATATACATTATTCCTGGCAATCTCTTCAATTTTTAGAGGCAAGTGTTCACCTACAAAAATTGCTAAAATACACTTTGTACGCCGGCTAATGCGCAGCTGGCCTTGTATTTGAAAATACCAGTCATGCCTTTGGTTAATTGTAAAATCTTTCCTATAAAAAGGTAGTTTCCCATTTTGTATTGCAACATTTATATCTTGCTTATAAACGGAAAAAGGACATTTAATTTCAACGATAGTCTGTTTATCTATGATACCATCCGGCGTGGCTCCCAAAAAATTAAATTCTTCATCTATAAACATTCCACACTTAAAAATTTCTTTTCCCAGTTGTTCGGCCAACATAGTTCTGGCTATATCTTCAAACTTTTTGCCATGATTTACAGAATTGCAGTTGATAATTTGGGAAGAATATAGTAGCGATTTTACCAAGTTAACACAACTTGTGGTTGGTCTTCTCGTACACACTTTTGAAAAATTAGATGCTGTTAATAACTTCCTTCTCTCCTCTAACCATATGCCACTATCTGCTTGTAAACGCGTCTCTTTTTCAAAATACATCCTTTTAGCTTCATCTCTTTCAATAGTATGCAAAAATCTTTCCTTTTCCTTTGCAAATTCTTCTACATCCATATCCTCTTTTTGACAATAAACACCATAATCAGCATCTTCAAATGATTTTTTTTTACGTTGTGTGTTACGTAGTGGTTTTTTATTAACTTGTTTGTACTTTAACACTTGTGTAACTTTTTTTCTTCGCCGCAATTCAAAAGTAGATTTTATTTTTGATGGTGATTTATTGCAGAGGGTCTTATGTAATGTGTAGTGACTTCGATTTTTGCTGTTGAATGAAACGACTGCTCCATAGCATCGCGCTTGGTAGGAACCACTTTTAGAAAAATTTATTCGTTTGCCGCCGACAAACTTTGCAACAACCGAATGAAACTGTTCCACAATGTTGCTATCGACATCATATATAAGGCTCCTTGAATGCTTTGCAACGCAAAACAGAATTGTCTCTATTTTATTAAATAAATCTGGGGCCGATGTCTTCATTTGCAGAATAATGTTCTCACCTACCTTTAGATCTTTCTCTTTGCAAAAGTAGGATGCACAACGAGAATGTTCACCGAACACATGGTATAAGGTATTTTCAATGTCTTTTTTTTAGCAACTCTACCTTCTCACTCCTTTCACAAGGCGTATCCTTTCTATATCTTATTGCATGTGTTATTCCAGTCCGCATTCTCAAAATTGATTGTTTTAAGGCTTTTCTAAAGTGAAGTGGGTGACGAGTTTCGGAGCAAAGGGTTTGAAGTTTATTGCAAAAATTTCTCAAAATGTGGTTTCGGCACTCCACTTTTTCTACAGTAATATCGCTATATGGCTTACATTCCAAAATTTTGTTGTATATACTGCTGTCGCCGTCTGCTATTAATTTAGTAAATTTTAACCCATACAATTGTAGACTTTCTTTAAATCCTTCAACAATTATTGAAGATTCCATGCTTGTTGAAGATCCACAAAAATTTTTAAAGCACACATGTTCTTTTGGAACTTCATGGGCTTCTTCTGATTTTTTACAAATTAAGCAGAATTTGTTTTTGATGCCCAAAAACAACACTTCGCCAAATTGTTTGCCCAGAATTGCACCTGCTCCCGACAGAGCACTGTAGTTAGTGCGATAGCTCCGTTTTGACCAACATCCATCGGCGACCACGGTTATGCAAGGAATGCCATTTTCGTCTACGTTGCCCTGTTCAATTGCATAATCAGCTTCTTTTCTAGCAGCTTCCCTCATTTTGATCACTGCCGCTGTCTTCCAACCATTTCCTACAATAGAATGGTGCTTCTTGTAGGTTTTATCTCCCATGCTAGGTATTTCTATACTCGAACAAAATTCTTGCAAGTTATAAAAACCCCCACCTATACTCATTATGCCTTCAACGGCAGCCGTATTAATATCCATTTTGTTTTCCGCGGTGTCATTTGTTGAAATCTTGAATTGTTCTTTACACATATCACATTTATAGTGTATTATAGAGCTCAAGCCAATTCTTGTTTCAGAATGTATTTCGAGATTTTTCAAAGTGCAACCAAATTGTAATCCATGAAGACTGATTTCTTGTAAACATTTAAAATGATAGTGATAATCAATTATACGCCTACCAATAATTTGCGTTTTTTCTTCCTTTTTTGTCAGTACTGAATTAGTCGGAGACTCTGAATTGTCGAATCCTTGGGATGTTTCGTCTATGGCTTCATTCGAAGGAACCTTTTTAATTGACTCTGCATTTTCAGTCTTAACATAAAAAAAATATTAACACATAAAACACGTGAATAAAATGTATATATTACATAGCTTGAAGTGCTTGGTTGTACAGTAATACTGGCTTCCGGTTCCAGCACACTAAAATGGCAATATTAATTTTCTCATTTAATAGTTGTATTACTAAAACTTACCTAGATTTTTCACCTTTAGTAATTGCGTTGTTTCTAGCAGCACTTAGAAAGGGCAAATCAGCTTTCTTGCACCTCAATAAATAAATAAAATTTCGAATTAAAATTTATATCATTACATAGATAGTTGTTACATTCAAATAGAGCAATATAAAATCCGACAAG
The DNA here is from genome assembly GCA_963170755.1 of Amphimallon solstitiale. Classification (NCBI taxonomy): domain Eukaryota; kingdom Metazoa; phylum Arthropoda; class Insecta; order Coleoptera; family Scarabaeidae; genus Amphimallon; species Amphimallon solstitiale. Next base: position 28,658,972 of record OY720685.1, read on the forward strand.
TAATGTTAAAAAGCGTAATTTTAATAGTGTTTGGAAAAGAAACCAATATTAAAATGTTTTTCATTATTATACAGAATTTAAAACAAAAAATCACTTACCTGTTATATTCCATTAAATTACGATTCGATTTTCTACGTACTGCTGATAAATACAGACGGCTTTTACTACTTTTCCTTTTTGGCATATTGTTTTAGTCTTCGTATTATTTTATACTACATACACTTATTTAATCAACACGAAATGATAAATTGGCCCAAGTATTCTCCTTCTACTAAATAGAACTTTTATTTTGAGTGTACTAATGAGAGTGGGGTGTTTGCAGCGAGACACACCGTCAGAGGCAGCACTCTCTAGGCAAACAATTTGCCACTGCAATGCTCCACAAGTCCTATTAAAATTAATAGTAATAATAATTTTTTTAAACTAATTTTAATGTACTATTGTAGGAAAAAGGATAGACTAGACTTCTGTTGTGTTACTTTTCTTCTTTATGTTTTCGCAATTCTTAAAAACGTGTGGTCAAAATGGCGAAAAATAGCCTACTTCAACCCTCATAAAAAAAAATTAAGAATATAAATTTGAAAAAGTAACACCAGAGAAACATGGAATGATAAATAATCTTCGTACCAGTACTTTGATTTGTACAAAAATATAATATTTAGATGTTATTCTAACAGGGTTGCTAGACCTCTGCATACTATTCAGATCACGACCAGGCGGATTCCTCTTAATTAAAATAAGAAAACAATTTAATTATTCCCAATTAAAAGATTAAGAATAATTCGAAGAGAAATATACAACTCATACTAAAACATAAGAACTAAAATTCCACATATAAATCCATGAACCACATAATGGTCAAAACATATAGGGTAAAAGAAAAATGTAACAATATTTGACCAATTAGTTTTACCAGATTGTTTATCTGTTAAGTCTGTACCTATTGTTTGCTTTCCTTTATGTACCGTCTCTCTCAAATTTAGTTTTCTTTGTTTCTTTTTTGTAATAAAATTGCAATTATTAGTCTCAAATGGATTTAATGTGAATTAAGTAATTTTTAACAATAACTAAAGTTAAAGTCATAATTATTCATTCAACAATTACTTATATTTTAGTTCAATATTTCGGTGCGATTCATACTTCAATTATTATTATTGTTATTTATGTACTGAATTTTCTATTTCAAATTTCTCTTGTTTTTATTTAATAAATTGTTATTGTTTTAATTAATTTGTTTTCTTGAGGTAGGACTTGTATTAGTTTAGTGCAATTTCCCATTTTAATTGTGCAATACTTTAACAACAGTGACCCCCGCCTTTATTATTTTAAAATGGGTGGCGCAATCGGGCATTAGTTAATATCTTTGAGTAATCTCACGCTCTCACTAAATAATCTGAGCTAGATATACAGGCTGGGTCACAATATAACATCGATAGTCTACTTCGAGGTCAACATCTGGAAATATTATTAATCATAAGCGATTAATATTATATATTTTAAAGGTAAGTGCATGTTCTGACTCACACAATTATCTTGCACCCTGATTTTGTGGATCTCATTAATTGGTGACGGCGCGACGAGCAGTCTCTGATCAATTAATTTATTTCCATTAGGGGTTTTAAATCGCTGGGGGACGAGACCTGGGTCCACTCGAAGCCATACGACAATACAAGTCGGAATGCAGGAGCTCGAGCGGCGTGTGACGTCATGATTGTGGCTGGACAGTCGTCGTTTCACTTAGAGTGCAGGTGCATGTCTCTCGCACTAATACTGCGTCTCTATCTTCCTAATGTTTGTAAGCTTACTACGGTCTGTACTAGTTTGTACACTTCATTTGATAATTTTAACAAACAATTTTTATAGTTATCATAAAATGCCAAACTGCTGTGTGCCCGGATGCCGAGGTAACACTGTTACAGTGTTTACGTTTCCTAAGAATGACAAAATAAAAGAAAAATGGATACGAAGTATTCACAGAGAAAAGTATATTGTCACTGATAATTCAAGAATCTGCATTAAACACTTCTCAGAAAATTTTATTGTACGGGAAGATCGAATGACACGAGGTCCGATGGCACAGTTTTGCTCATGCCACGAAAAATTTTAAAATTAACAGACGATGCGTACCCAACAATTTTTGAAAACCAGCCTAGTTATACAGGGTGTCTCAGAAATAAAAAGACGGAGTAGCAGAAATCGGAATCTAGATTGTGTAAAAACGTACCCTCAAAATATCAAGTCTTTATTCGTGCGCAGACGGCAGAAAAAAAATAATAAAGAATTCATTTGGCCTTACGCCGACCCTGCACTAAATATCCACCTGCTTCACTTTCACAATCAGTGCTTTTCAGAATTACTTGTGTTAAAAAAAAGGAGGAGGAATAGATACTTCATAATAAATATCAAACCATTAATTACTTTAATTTTGAGCCTGGTGGAAAAATACGATTTATTGAATATTCTAATAATCAGCTGTTTCCAACTACGAACACATTAAAGAGCAACAACCTTCCTATTTTAAAAATAAAAACAACCTTTTATTGCCTGCAAGAAAGTAGGTCACCCATCTGGGTCAATAACCGACTACATAGCTGCGTTATTGAGACACATCCCGCAAAAAATATGTTTTTACGATTTAACGTTTTTTGCCCGTTTTATGCAAATAAAAGCGTATTTTTCTCTATGAATGCGTCTTCGTTTCTATTTACAAATGAACATTCTTACGTGAATTATAAACATACATTCTGTGCCAGGTCCGTAATGTATTTTTTTTATCTAAAAAACAACATAGAAAATTAAAATTTTAATTTCTTCGTTATTGCGGTATATTTGGGCCTGTTTCTGTTCGGAATTTACATATCTGCTACTCCGTCTTTTTATTTGTGGGACAGCCTGTATGTCAAGATGTTTGCTAGTAAAGCGAAAAGACCCTGAGGATAGGCAAAATGAAATTGGGAAACGCCTGAAAAAGGCTACGGAACTGAAATCATTAGCAGACAGGATATTAAATTTTGATGATTTCAAAACTAACGTACCAGAAAAATTCGAAATTTTAATAAACACTTCGACAGAAAAATTTGTTTATCACGAGTCTATATATATAAACTTACAGAAAATATATTTTCTGATAAACCAAGTATTTACACCATATGCATAAAAGACGATATTTCACTAAAAATATATTGCGAGAAACCTTCAGAAAACATTTTCCTGCAAACAAAAATCAATGAAATTTAAAAAAAAATGGCGAATGTCGAAGTTAGTCAGTTTTGCAGAATGTCTTGACCTTTTTAAGTTTATATGAAACAGAATCGTCAGAAAGTGAAGGTTATGAAATGATTTTGCAAACTATTCTCCAACTGTTAGAAAAAATAAGTAACATGGCAATACCGGCGGAGAAGTTAAATAAAATTATATTTTTTAAAGAACAACTAGATTTGCTTGAAAAAAAGCAAATTAGATATACAGTCGATACTTTAATGTGGGCATGCAGTGTATATTTTTCATTTCCGGCAACCTATAACCTCTTAGAAAAATCCGGATTATTTACCATACCCCATCCGAAATACTAAAAAACGTTGTTGATGAAACTTGGCATGGAGAATTTTGGATTAAACAAGAGTCACGTAAAATCTTACGTGGCAAAATGTAAAGAAATGATTTCATACAACAGGGACTTTGAAATCGAAACTAATAATTGTAATGCCAAGATTTTTCATTATTTAAACCATGTAGATCGCGGCGGATTAAAATATCCCAAGCAAATCTTTATAGATATTATTTCTCAGATGTTTTTACTTTTTAAAGTACATATTAATAAATGATAAATTTGAAGGTCAATTCCTAAATTGTCAAAGTCAAGGAATTGTTTCAAAAAAATTGTGTTATCGGCTACTTGATATATCATAAAGATATTCAAATATGAGGCCTGTGAAAAATGTGGTTGTTTCAATTTTAATTTAATGGAGAAGTGTATAGTTAAATTCAGTAACATTTTACTAAATAATTATTCTAAAGTTCGACCAGATAAGATTAGTCATAAAGGTATAAAAGAAAGTAAAGTTAAGAAACTATCTAGTCGATAACATGTCGCTGTTGTCGTAAGTTTAGATTTTTCTGCATCATGTGTGTGTTATTGTAATTCTTTGTACCTATTGATTTAATTTTTCTTTCAGATGTCTGAAGAATTATTGTTTAAGTTAGAAATCTATAGTTCACCATGTTTTATTTTAAGAAAATATCAAAGATATTGTTGCGCGCTTTTAGCGCATCAATAATACATGATTAATTCAATTTTAAAAAATATCAGCCTTATTAATAGACAAAGTTAGTAGCCAGTAACATCATATTAAGTCGCTACTAAAAATTTTCGTATTAATAGACGTTTTTAATAGGCAACTAAGCTTAGTTGCCAACTAAATTTTAGTACCGTGTTATAGCGTGTTTAAGAGGTAAGAAAGCTGTTAAATCTAACCTATCTTTCGTTTAGCGCCAAATTAAGATTCAAATGCGTCTTCGTTGTCGAGTGTTATTTTAAAGTATTTTTATTTCGTGGAATAGGAGGAATGGCAGTAAACAATGTAAGTTATTTTAAATAAAGAAAGTATTAAATACTGGTTTAAAAAAGAAGGAACTTTATTAAAAAGTAATATTTGTTTTCTTAGAACAAAAGGGCAGATCACACACCTGGAGAAGGCAACTCTAATACAATGTGTCAGGGAAGGAGCCCACATCATTGAAAATAAAAGGAAGCTGACTGACTGTGCTCAACTTTTTATTTTAGTTATATAATTATTATGTCATAGTCTGTGTAAGTTTGTGTTTTTGTACATATTATGATAAACAGTTACTCAAAAGTTTGTACGATAACATTAGTTGTAGGTAAAATTATACACAATACTAAAGCATGTATAACATATATTTTTTCTTTTATGCTTAATATAATTAATTATGTATTCAACATATTTTATATATATGGCAAAAAAAAAGAAAATACACTAATTTATAAATACAGATTTTTCTTTCTATTACTACATAAACTTTTCTTTTTATTGGAATTATCTATTTACATAACTTTGCCGAAAAACAAAGTAAAATACGATACTTATAACTATTCCTTTAAAGTATACCTTCATTTTCTATGCTGTCATTCCTAATGATGTTATACATGGTAGCAATTGCTACAATAGTTGCCTTTGTAGTTTCCAGATTTAAATTCAGCCCATTAAAAAAGCAACGAAATTTGTTTTTCATTATTCCAAATAATCTTTCTACAACATGTGTAGTAATATGGGATGCATTGTATCCTTCAGCATTTGTTTGGGAGTTCAAGAGTGGGGTAAGGAGGTGTCAAGAACAGGCATATCCATTATCCCCAAGTAATATACAATCTATTTTGTCATTCTGTAAAATAGAGCAAGTTGCACTGCAAATATCATTATTTATACAGATATCCATACCTCAAACTTCCTTTTTTAATATGCAGAGGCTACATATATGGGAATCATCTGTGCTTTCTCTCCATTTAGCCACAATATTATGAACTCGACATTTTGCATCACTCACCACCTTATTGGAAAATGTAACTGAAGTCATACTTATATATTGTTATTTTAAAACAAAAAGAGATTGTCAACTTCAGGATTTTTGATTTTTACTTGTGTGCCATCTACCGCACCAATAATATTTGGACACCGAGCAATTTATAAAACTCCCCTTTCATTTCTCCCAAGGCATTATTTTCTCATGGAAAATTAATGAATTCTTGTTGTTGTCTAGCTATTGCCTCAACAACTTTTTTCACAACCAAACTCAATGTAGCTGTGATAGACCATGAAGTTCAGCTACAACACAAATTTCTTTCTTATTTATTTCTTTTGAGTATGTATTTCTACCTACCTATATCTTATCCATAAGCCCCTTTAGCTAAATAGCGTACTTGATTATCTGCACTAATTGGTAATGCGTGAATACTATTTCCCTGTTCAATTTCATCTATAACGAGATTAATAATAAATCTTGCAACTTCTTTACGTATTCAATCATTTTGTTTAAAAGATAAGTCGTCATATACTTCGAAAGGATTCTTTCTTGCCAAGTAAACCTTTGGATTGCGATTTATTACAATCTGTACTTCTTCCACCTCATATAATTCGTCTTGGATATTAATTAGATCTCCCATTTCACTTATAAAAAACCACAGATAAAATAAAAAATACAATAACTCGCATACATAACCTTTACTATTTTCAATTCACGCGCACTTTTGGTCTGTTTTTGACAGAAACCGATGAATTTGCTATGTTGCCAACGATCAAATGCTATTAGAATAATACTAGATAGTAGCCACTAAATATGCGACTATTAATAGGTACTCTTACTATCCACTTAATAGGATGTTAGTGGCTACTAACTAATAGCGTACTAACACGCTATTAAGACATTGTCTATTAATAAGGCAGTATTAGTTCATGTCCCTCTACGTAGATTAGCAATTACTAAATTATCTGAGAATTTCAATTTAATTATAATATCATTCTTTTAGACTCAGACTGTACGCTTATAATTGTTTTCTATACGTTAAAAATATTCCAAATTTAAAACTACATACGTTGCAATTTATATTTCCTTTTTAACTGCGCAGTTATTTCGTTAAAATGATTCTTTGTTCAATATTATTCTGTCAGCCACATAGACGAAGAACCAATTTCTTATTTGTACAATGTTTAGATTTTTTTTGTGTGTGTCTCAAACCACTGTGGGAATCGAGTGCTTGAATGTATCACCTCGTTGTACGCCGTGTGCAATATTCCTTCTTAGAAGGACGCTAAAATATTCTGGAAGGGTGGAAGTGACGTATTACCTTCCAGTCCCCACCGCTAACTAGGCGGACAATAAAAGGAGAAGGACTCCAAAATTATTATTATTATTTCGTCTCCAGTCCAGAATGTAGTATGATTATTTCATCATATAGTGTCCATCAGTCTCATTGTTTTATCAATATGTCGTCTGCTAAATTCCCGTAATTATCATGTTACCATATCCATTGCAATAGACCAGTTAGTTTATTAGTGCCACATCCAAGTGTCTTATTTCGTCGAGATGTTTTATCGGTAAAAGACCGGGTGCAGAAGAATTGCTAGTCCTTATCGGAAGTTGTCATGGGACGCCCGCTGTAGGGGATTTATTCCGAATAAGGCGAGAAATGCCTGACATCGCCAACCTGTGATTGGGGGTCAAGCTTGCGGACAGGGTCCGCATGTAATGGCAACTCTATCACCATACCGCCGGTCAGTCGTCGTCTTCAAAGGCCGAATGAAACCTATCACCGTTTGCCGACGGAACTCTTCGAGAAACCTGTTCATCTTCTTTCCGGGCCGGACACGAGTAATAGTCAGGTACACATGCGTGAATCAGTAAATCAGTCAATCCATTAGTTTTTGCTGTTAAAATCTCTTTGAATTAGGCTTGCGTCGATTAATTACTAAATTATTGCTGTTTATATTTATTTGGAGCGCAATCACGTCATATAACTTATTGATTTGATATTAACTTGGGGTAAATTAATGTTAATGAAATGTCTTTCGTAATGTTTTGAGAATTGTTAGTCACTATTTGTTGTGTTTTTAAGTTAGTGTAATTTTTATATTGTAAAACCTTAACGGTTTCGCTGTTTTTGAGATGTTATGACGTAAGGAACAAACTGTAATAATATTCATTCCATATTTTTAAATTTATAGTATGTTATAATTTTCCTGCCTTTGGAAGTTTTATTTAATGAACTTTCAATAATTATTTTCATGAATTTTGGCTCTCTTTTCAATTGTTGTAATGTGTTTATTGTCCATTTCATTAGTTATCTTGCCTGGTTAAAGTTTGAATTAAATTAGTTTATTTTATCTGGTTGTGATTATGATTCAATCAGGTTATTTTGCGTGGGTTGTTATCAAACTTGAGTTCAGTATCTTTAAGCCTTTGTCGAAATTTATTGATTCAATGATTGTATTGTATCAAACATTGTTCACTTTTGTTTATTAACCTATGTAAATTTTATTACTCGCTATTTCTTTTATTGAATAAATTGTTATTGTTATTATTCACCTGTTTTCTTAGGAGAAAGCTTTCATAATCAATTATAATAAGTTCTCATTTAATTAGTGTAATTTTTAATACAGAGTGGCTCTCATATTTTAAATGAGTGGCGCATTCGGGCAAAATAGTAAATCACCATCTAAATATTTCATGCTCTTTAAAGAAACTTAAAGTGAGTCACCAATTACCAACTTGGCACTTCTCCAGGGACGGCGTGATGGGATTTGTTTCTAAGGGTGAATCATTAGCGATTATCACCTATGAGGTAAGTGAATGTTCGGTCACACACACACACACAGTAATTTGAGTCACAAGCACCCTGGTTTCTTTGATCATTAGCTTCGGCTTTTGGATTGCTCATTTGACAATTAGGAATTTAAATAGCAACAATATCTTTGTTAAATGTTTCGTAAGTCCATAGCTATTAAAAATAATATTTAATATTTAGCACTAATAAAGTCATTGTTATAAACTGTATTTAGTTCTTCTCAAGAAATGTATGTAAAATTTGCTTTTCTTAATACACAAAACTATAATTTTTTTGTAAGAAACTTGATTTAACATAGTAGTGGTGGTCAGTTAATTACTGATCAGCGTGATGTTTGCGATTTGTTTGGGGAATATCTGTCCACCATCGCTGAGTTGAATCTGCATAAACACTTTGGGGTAAATTTATCAAATGTATGTACTACTGGAAGAATGATTGACAAAACGTTTTATTTTGAACCGGTTGGGGTGGATGATGTTCGCCGGACTATTTATGGTCTTCAGAATAAAAAGTCTGCTGGGATTGATGAAATTCCAGTAAAACTCGTCAAGGAGTGTGCCTTGGAGATATCACCGATGATTGCTGATATTGTTAATCGCTCTGTAATGGAGGGAGTGTTTCCCTCAGCACTAAAATGTGCAGCTATTGTTCCAATTTTTAAGAAGAGAGATCAGAAAATGATCGAGAATTCTTGACCTATATCTCTTTTAAGTATTTTTCCTAAAATAATAGAAAAATTAGGTGTGGCCACCACACGACTTTCTTATACGTATGAGCGTTTCAAATTATAGAATTTTAAGAATTTTTTTTACAAAAATTATTCAAAATCCTATTCTAAGTACTTCTATTTTCTTAATAAATCTCTATAGAATGCATACTTTGCAAGATATCAAAAAACTGCTCCTCTCTAAGAGTAAAAGTGCTACCTCCGGTCCGAATTTTGAAATTTCATATATACAAAAAATATTCCATATCTAACTCTAAATACTTTTGTACTCTTGATAAATATATATAGAATGCATAACTTATGACATATTTGCAAAAAATCGCTATTCGATAAGAGTAAAAGTGGTACTTCCGGTCTGAATTTTGAAATTTTTCTTATACAAAAGATATTGAAAATTATGTTTTAAATACTTTTAAACCCGTAACGTACTTGTCTAAAGCATGACTTGCGAAATATTCAAAAAACTGATTTTCGATAAGAGTAAAAGACCTACTTCCGGTAGGAATTTCGAAAAACTTTTTAAATAAAATTATTCTTAATTTTAATTTTAAGTATATATGAATTCTTTATAAATTTGTTTAAACTTAGTAGTTGACGAAATATTGGCAAAATTCGATTTTTTCGCTGAAGTAAAGTGCTACTTCCGGTCTACCGATTTTACTGAAAAACTAATCAGATCTCAAGAGGGAGATTATACACGTAAATACTAAATTTGGAGAGAGAGAGAGAGAGAGAGAGAGAGAGAGAGAGAGAGAGAGAGAGGGAGAGGGAGAGGGGGAGGGAGAGAGAGAGGGGGGGGAGAGGGAGAGAGGGAGAGAGGGAGAGAGGGAGAGAGAGAGAGAGGGGGGAGGGAGAGAGAGAGGGAGAGAGAGAGGGAGGGAGAGAGAGAGGGAGAGAGAGAGAGAGAGATATCCTGATATGTTACATTGTAAACTTAGGACTGTGATGGATCAATTTTTTAATTATTGTAACAAAAACGCTTTGGTGTCAATATTCAAAAGACTGCACTTATGGAGATTCACAACAAACGAAAGTCTCCAATTAACATAAATCTTAATGTCAATGGAAGTATCTTGGGTGAGAGGGCGTCGGTGAGATTTCTGGGCTCAATTATTGACTGCCATTTCTCATGGGAGGAAGAAATAGATCGTATATGCCAAAAGTTGAAGGGTTTTTATGTTATTTGTACTTTAAAACGTATGTTACGCAGTGAAACACTGTTACAGGTGTATTATGCCCTCGTTTATTCGGCAATCTCATTTAATATTACTCTTTGGGGACAGTATAGTGACGTTGGACGGGTCTTTGTTATCCAAAAACGCATTATTCGTTTAATATTTAATATGAAACCAAGAGACTCGTGCAGAGATGCATTTCTGACGTGTAAGATCCTAACAGTGACGTTAATTTATATTCTAAAGCTCTTGACATACATTTTTCAACATAAGGATACTTTTCTCAAAAATTCTGGCTATCATAATTATAATACTCGTGCTAAAGCAGATATACGTTTGGACAAGTACATCACATGTATTATAATAAGAAATCACCCATAAGTGCTGGATGCCGGTTATTTAATCTGCTTCCAGAGAGGTTAAAGTCACTGCAAAATGTTAACGTGTTTAAGAGGAGGCTAAAGCATGTATTGCTTACTAATGTCTTTTACAATATTGAGGAGTTTGAAAATTATTTTAAAAATAACTGACTTGGTTGTACTCTGTGGACATTTCTATGCTACTCTATGACAAATGTTTTAATGTTAATTTTCCGTCTTGATTTATTATTACTTTAGGTTTGCTGTGTGAAATGTTATATATATTTACATGTGTGTACCTGTTAAAATTGTATATGATCTTATTGCTATGTCTATATCATGTTCATGTTCATGATTAATGACAATAAAGACTTATATTCAATAGTAGAATACAAAACTTCTAGGATTATTTATTTCTGTGTATTCTATGGTTACTTATTTTGTAGTCACTTTTATAATTACCTATATTTTATGTTTTGTATTTGTTTTGACTTGTTCCATGTACATTTGTATCTTTAGGAACGAATAAACTATCTATCTATCTAACGTCGCTTGTCGCTGAGGAACAATCCCGTCCACGATCGTGACGTCACGATTCCTGCATTCCGGCTTGTGCTGTCGTATGGCTTCGGTCCACTACACGACACCGGAAACAAAAGAACAATCCCGTCAGTGGAAACATCCAAGGCGCGGAAGTTCAAACAAAAGGATTGGGAGCGTCTTTTGCTATGCTACCTTCGCGGCGCGGCGGCAGGTCATTTTCAACACCGCGAGATCCATAAATACACATGGACACAGCCAACAAGGAATCTAAAAAGCGTTATTGACTACATAATAATTAAACAAAAATCCAGACTGAAGTTCCTAGATATAAGAGTTCAGAGGGGTGCCTCATGTGGAAGTGACCACTACCTTCTAAAAGGAAAAATAGTGTCACCAATAAGAACAAAAGAAGAGCCTGATAATTCCAAAAAAAGGATGAAATAATAAACGAATAAACTCCAAAAAGATTTAAAGTCAACAGCCTCGAACACGAAAGTACAAAAATACTATACAACTCTAGACTTGACAGTACAATTCAGAATACAGAATTCACAAACATAGAAGAAGAATACGAATATATAAAGAGGGGCATACACTCAGCGGCAGAGGAAGCATTGGGTTACGAGGAAAAACGAGGAAAACAGAAAAAACCATACTGGTGGGACTAAGAAATTGAATACGAAATAGAAGAAACAAGCAAAAGGTACCACGTATATTTAAGTTCGAAAGTTATAGAAGACAAGGAAAAATACAAAGGATCACAAAAGAGGGTACGGAAGAAAATATGTGAAAAGAAGAACAATCAATGGGAAAGGACGTGTTCAAGACTCAATACATACATTGGAGGAAGGAAGAGTACAGAAAGTTGGAGGCTCCTCAAAAGTATGAGAGAAGGACGAACGAAGGACATAATCTCACCTATAACACCTGAAAAATGGAACAAGTACTTTGAAGAGATGTTGACAGAAGACAGGCCTCAATTTAAAGACATCCAAAACGAAAACCAGGGCATATTTATACAAGGATCCCCAATTAGAATAACTGTGGCGGAGGTTAAAGAAGTCTGTAAAAACTTAAAAAACGGAAGAGCCCCAGGACCAGGTAATATTACTAATGAACTGTTAAAATACGGCACAGATAAACTATACGGGCTATTAAGAAATTTATTCCAAAGATGCCTTAACAGACACGAAGTACCCATGGAATGGAAGACATCACACCTATCGACGATATACAAAAAAGGCGACAACTATCGGGGAATAGGCGTTGCAAGCGCTATAAGTAGAGTTTATGGGAAAATCATAAAGAACAGGATAGAGAAAGAATATGCCGATATAGAGGCAGAAGAACAAGCAGGCTTCAGAGTAGGAAAATCCACAGTCGACCACCTGTTTACGCTAACTCAAATTTTTGAAAAGAAAGCTGCACGAAATCAAGAGGTACATCTCCTGTACGTAGATCTGAAAAAGGCCTACGACAGTATACCTTTAGTAAAACTATGGGAGGCTCTTCAACATAGCAACATAAACACGGAAATAATAAAAGCTGTGAAGTTTTTATACGCGGGCTCCACATCTAGAGTCAAAACCAACGAAGGATTAACATCTGGATTCACAATAACCAAGGGTCTTAAACAGGGTTGCTGTATATCTCCAACACTATTCAAAATATACTTGGAATATGCGCTAAAGACATGGAAACGGAAATGCAATAGAATGGGAATGCCAGTGGATGACGACACGACAGCATAAACCCTCTCTTTCGCGGACGACCAAGTAGTTATTGCACAAGATATAGATGACATGGAATATATGAGCCGAAAGCTCGTCGAGGAATACGGAAAATGGGACCTGGATGTCAACATAACAAAAACGGAGTATATGTGCATAGGAGGACAGCAAGAAGACCTACACCTAGCAACGGGACAGATCATCAAACATTGCAATACATATATACAAACACCTAGGAATGAAAATATCTAAGGGAGGGACACTAGATGAGGCAATATCGGACAGAAACGTACAGGGAAGAAGACCTACTTCAAATTCAAAATTCAAATTCAAATTCAAATTTCTTTATTGTCATAGACCCAACAAGTAGGTATTGACATTGTCAATATTCATTTACATCGATAATAATTAATTAAATATAATAACAATTAATGTATAAATAAAAAAACACACACACCCACACACACACACGCACACATATACATATATACACACATATAAATATTTCGTAACAAAGAGAAAAAAAAATCATTTCAAAATTCCGCAAGTGTGTAAATACATATATCACTTAAATACAATTTTAATTTCCTCTTAAACAAGGCTGGTGACTGACATTCCTTAATTTCCCCGGGTAACATATTAAAGTAATTAGCGCCAGCATACAACGGCGATTTTTTGAAAGCCTCAGACCGCGGAAAATCGGTGCGAAGATGCATGTTATTTCTAATATCATATGAATGTATCATTCCAGAGGTCGACAAGTCCCTACAATTACTGTATATATATATTAATAATTTATATATATATAAATTGAAGCCACCGTTAGGATCTGTTCCTCCCTAAAGGTCTCTCGACAAGAAACAGAAGGATGTAGGTTAAAAATTAAACGTATAATACGTTTTTGTATAATAAAAATCCTCTGGAAGCCATTATTTGCGCAAGCTTGTCCCCACATTACAATCATATAATTTAATAACGGGTACACCAATCCATAATAAATATTCAATAGAGATTCTGGGCCCACCATAGACTTTAGATTGCTTATCAAGTAATAGCACCTATTTAGTTTCGACGCTAGAACAGTCAAATGGTCCTGCCAAGTAAGATGCATATCCAAAACTAAGCCGAGGAACTTTGAACATTGACTAAGTTGTACGTCAATATCATTGAAATGAATTACATCCTGTAGTGTGGTTGCAGTATTTTTTCGACAGAATTCAACGCAATTGTTTTTTTTTTGAAATTAATTTCTAGTTGGTTGTTACTACACCATTCGGCAAATTGCCTGATCGCCGTCAACAAATTCTGTCTTAGTATCTCCGTATTCGGTGCAGATATAAGTATTGTGGTGTCGTCAGCATACATAAAAACCTGTCCCACCGTGATACCATCAGGTAAGTCATTAATAAATAATAAAAAAGCAAGCGGACCTAACACACTCCCCTGCGGTACACCGATTCTCACATCAAACTCGTCTGAGAGAGTATTGTTTGCTTTTACCCTAATTGTTCGATCACGAAGATACGATCCAAACCACTTATTTAAATTCCCTCTTATGCCAACACTTTCCAATTTTTCCAGTAAAATATCTTGATTAAGGGTATCAAAGGCCTTTGTTAGATCGAAAAATATACCCACCACCTTCTGTTTTGAGTTCAACAGATTGTTTATACTTTGTGTGAGCCGTATAGCTGCATGTTCGGTAGACAATCCTCCGCGAAACCCAAACTGTTCAGGGGCGAGTATGTTGTTGGCATTTGAATAATCAATTACCCTACTATACACAACTTTTTCAATGATTTTAGAAAAGCAAGATAGTATCGCTATAGGTCTGTAATTTTGAATATCAAATTTATCATTTTGTTTATGTATGGGAACTATGATAGCCTGCTTCAATGCATCAGGATACACACCCTCCTCGACAGAACCATTGATAATAGGTGTCAGAAGCTGCGAAACCTCACGCATGCAGTACTTAATCAACTGTATCGGGACACCATCATAACCAGCGGATTTTTTACTCGCTATTCCATTGATTACATTCTCGACTTCGTTACTGGTAACGTGATGGAAAAACATAGACCCCGCAGTCGAATTATTTCCTGACCTGTAAACGTGGTTTTGAAATTTAAGTTTTACATTTCTTACTACTTCGCCCGTAAAAAATTTTCCAAATGTATTTGCAACAGTTCGCGAGTCAGTAATAACTATATCGTTATCTTTTAGAGCGATCGGTGATGCCTGTTTTCTATTAATGGATTGACAGTTTACAATATTCCATAAAGTCTTTGGTCTGCAGGATGAGCTACTAATTTGTTCTTCATAATACGCTTTCTTTTTCATATTAATTTTAGATATATAGTCTTTTTTTGATTGTTTATATAATGTGTGTATATTTGAATCTTTTGTTACCTTTCTAAGCCAATCCAGGTTTAGTAGGTTCTCCTTCTTAGCCCTTAAGTCGGCATCGAGCCATGGTATAGGTTTTATTCGTTTCTTTGCAATTACCCGCGTCAATGGAAAATGAATATCGAAGAGAAGCCGAAACTCATCCCAAAATTTATTAAACATACTTCCAGAGTCCAAACAACTATACTCATCCAGCCTCAATGTGGACAGCCCCTCCATGCTGAACAGTATTCTATGGGACAAGGCCATTACAAAAGAAAATAAAAAAGGATTTACAACTCCATCGTGAAAAGCATAATAACATATAGCTCGGAGGTGTGGCCGATAAAAGAAAAAACAAAAAGAAAGATAAAAGCCACAGAAATGGACTTCTGGAGAAGAGCGGCAGGAAAATTCAGGAGAGATAGAGTCCCAAATGAAACCATTAGACAAGAAATGGGAATACAACACGACATTATTGATGACATTATAACTAAACAGCTAACATGGTATGGACACGTCCAAAGAATGCCAGAATACAGAATCCCAAAGAAAGTACTAAACTGGAACCCCCAAGTAAACCGAAAACGAGGAAGACCGCGCAGAAGCTGGAGAGACGGAGTGGATAAGGAAATTCGAGAGACGGAAGACGTCAAACGTTGTAACCCTATATATATATATATTAATTATGCTATGTGTAATTAAGTCATGGCGAACTCATAATTTTAAGTCGTAAACGGGTTTATTCAGATATAATATCCTATAACTATTGCAATATCGCCCACAGGTCGAAGAAAGTATATATTTTTAATTGGTAAATTTTAAGTACTTTTCAATGACACATAAATATACAGGGTATTCCATTTAATTCTTTTTAGGATTATTAACTTTAGCGAATGGTGTGTAATTCTAAGGAACATGTGTAGATATGTCGAAATAAACATTAATTTCACATACTGAAAAGATATCTCTACTAATTGAGCCCATAATAGGTATTTCATCATTAGTCGTTATTTGACAGCAACTTCTCAAAATCGCCATGTCTCAGAAATAGTTGAAAATCGGCAAATACAAGTTGAGTCATTTTAATCAGCTTTTCAAGGCCTATTATAAAATGTAAAAAAATGCATAGCATTGCATTTAAAAAAAACATAAGTTTGTGTTGGTTCGTCGTTATCCAACACCCTGTATAAATGAAAATATTTTTAAATTGTAGAACTTATGATTATCTACAATTTTTATATTAAAAATTATTCGCTATCTACATTATTAGATACCAATACTGGACTTTACCGCTACTAAACTGCTTTGGTAAGAAAAGGTTATTCTGCCTCACACTTCTCATGCATAATTATATAAGAGCAATCATACCTGGCATTCCTCTTGCAGCAGAAACTCATGTGATATACAAGATATTCCTTGGAGTCCAAGTGGATTTGGCAAAACGGGCACTGCTTGAGTTCTGGAATCGCATGAAAAACACACCCATTAAATTACATGCAACACTGATATTGTGGCTTGTGAAACGCAAAGGTCATAAAATATCATCATATTACCGAATTACAGAATTGAACAACTTATGGTCAACATATAACCATAAAAAAAAAGGATTTGTAACAGCTGTTGGATTAACCTTCTTCCTTACCGAACATTTCTCGTATTAATTATTGATGTTTTGGACAATGATATGCAAGATCGATTGGAATTTGTAGGAATAGTGTATGATGAAAAAATTAATTTGTGAATCAGTTTCTGCATTATATATTATAACTATTAATAATTTATGAGAGTTGTAGGAAGAATTTTATGTGTTTGAGTGTAACCACAAATAAACTATTAATTTATATATTTCCTTCCAATTTTGCAAAATAAGAGCGCAGCTAGGTATGTAAGTATTTATTATCATTTTTTGTATAAGGGTGTTAATCATTAATCTTTGACTTAATATCACGTGTGTATGGAATTATAAACGAGATATTCACAATACCTTCAATTGAAAACGTTTCTGCTGTATCCTTATCGCAAATAGTTTTATGTTTAGCCAAATGTGATTTCGAACTGAATCCAAGGCAGCAAAATGTGCAGGCAAATACTTCATTACTGACGTCTTTCGCAGTAGTAACTAAATCCACCTTGACAATTTTATTCGGGCTGTTTTCGTATGCCTCACCAAAATACACCAGTAATTCTTCACCAGCTCGAATTTGACGAGTGCTCTGATAATATATATTCTCCTCAGATTTAAAGACAATCAGGTTTCTGTCACAAATATTCCTGGTAGGTTTAATGTACTGCATCCAATTCAAACACTTCCATTTATTTTTGTCTAAAACAAATTTCTCGCCATTCAATTTCCATGGACATTTCGTTACACTGAGCCCAGTGAAAGGACCAAATTTTACACCTGCAGGAATAATTCTCAAAGCATATATTCCAGTTTGCCCGAGACAATCTTGAATTTCTAAAATCTCATTTGGTATATCTTCTCCGCTATCTGCGTTACTCAAAGCATATTTGTTTAAAACATGCACAAGCATTCCACATTCGATGCAATAATCTACGTAATATGCTTCACAATGTTCACAGTCTGTTGGCCAAAGATACACACACATTAAGAATCATATTACTTGGTAATTCTTTAAATAAATACTGAATCATGAAACATTTTTTAATACTGTTAGCTCTCCAAATAATCAAGTAATATACTATGTAAGGATGACAAAGATTTAACTGGCAATTGAAATAAGTGAAACCTTAGTATTGCTATAGGGGGGGGTGAGGAGCGTTATATGTCCCTTAGCATTTAAAGTTCTTAAAGAGCAATGAGACTAAGTAAATTAAAAAAAATAAAAAAGACTAAAAATTAAGAAAGCAAAGTTCACCAAATTAAATTTTTGAACGCTAATAGTACGCTAGTGAAAGTTTAATCTAAAATTATTACTAACTGTATATGTGGGTTTACTTTAACAATTCAATTAAAAGGTGACTAACTCTGCGATAATAAATTTGAACTGTATTAAATTTCGCGCTTGAAAATGACTTCCTATCGCTTATATATTGACCAATGTTCTATTTCTAATAGGGGAAGGGGTTGTTTCCGGCATTCTACAATGAATTATGTGAATATGTAATGACGCCAGTGCGCGCTATGTTAAATTTTATCTCCGGGCCGTTATAGGGGTTCTGCGGAATACCTACTACTCAGAGTGACTTACGCAATACCTGTTATTCTTACGAGATCCCAGGACTCCTGTGTGTGCACGTTGTGGGCTGCTATTGGTACCTATATAAAATGAATGATGTGTCTCCCCGAATTTACGATGGATGCCAATTCAAAATACAAATAATAAACACAAAGGTAGGTATAACTTCTAATTCTTTATATAATTACTTCCAATTGTTACATATAAATTTAACTTATGAGTGGAGAGATATAATACACAGATCCACTCAATCGTGCAAAATTTCCCAAAGCGGGTAAACGTATATGTGAGTATGCAAATATAAATGAACTATATATGAGTTTAATTATGATGAAAAGAAACTATGAAAACAATCTGTTCAATACTAGGAAAATTAGTTCAGATTGGCGACAACAAATCTATTTTAAAGGTTAGCTATTCATATTGTTTAATCTAAATCTTAGCAAAGTATAGAGCTACTTGTTTACCAATATAGGTTAGGTTTTTATTTCCTTGAATGTGACTGACTGTATGTTGATTATTGACTTAAATGTTTGTTAATTTTAACGAAAGACAAATTATTGATATGTGAGTTCTAACTATTTGATTACTAATGACTATTATACCACTTTTAACATACTGACATTGATTTTAATCGTCGTAAAACACGAATTACAAAATGATTTGACGCAAATATTGTTATTTGACAACTGAACCTTTCTTTCGGTTTATTAGTACTTGTAAACATATCACGATACCTTCATCTAATTATGTTAAATGTCCTTTAGCTCTATGGTGGATCCCTTGGATGTGACTGGTATGGGAATCTCGGCTGGTTACTCCCTGGAATCTTTCCGTATTCGGGTTGGATATGTCTCTGGATCTATGGACAGGTAACGCCGGTGGGCAGCTCGTTCGGAGGCGGAATACAGGTAGCAGAATCCGCTTCGGTAGGTTGCAGTATCTGATACTTCAAGTCTCGGCAGCCGCAAGTCTCGGTGTTGCAGATGTGCGTACAGGTGAGTTAATTTTCTTGCGTTTAATCTATTGACATTTATTCTCGGGTCCGGCTCGGGGTTTTTTTCTTTATTCTTGGTTATGTTCGTTGTTGATATTTTTTTTCTTTATCTTTTCTAGGCCATGGACTTTATGCTCGTGGTATTTTATTGATGCAGGTTCGATGATCGAAGGAACGCCTATCTGGTTGGCGTAGAGTTTCGCCGCACTGGGATTTATCTCTACTTGTCGGTTTGATTCAAGTTCGTCTAATCACGGATGTTGTTTGTTTTTATGAACTCTGATGTTTCATCCTTAGTGGATGCTTATCTAATTTAATATCCCTGCTTTCAGCAATGTCTACCTATTTTATATGTTACCGTAGTCTCTTGTTTAAAGCCTTGAACCCAAAGCAGTTGCTTCATATAATTTTATTAATTGTTATTATTTTATGTATCCAAACGTGATTTGGATATTGTTTAAAAGTTTATTTTTATATTTATGATTAAATAAAAATATTTTTAGTGCGTAAAATTTTTGAATGCTCATATTTGTATTTTTAATGCGTCTGACAGCTTTAGCGTCGGTTTTTGAAAAATCAGTACAGTCATGTACAAGAAAATAATGATATTTTCTAATATTTTGGATTTTATCCAAAAATAAGGGTATTAATAGATTTTGTGGACCTGGTTTACAAATAATCTTAAAATCTAAATACATATAAATTTATTTCCGTTTTTTACTTGATTAAAATCCGTTCGTTCATAAGATAATGCCTGCTGTGAATATTAAATTTCCAAATTTAAGTTAAATTTATTTTATATAGTCATTTTGGTTTAAATTGCTTAAAAGCTTATCAAAACTTTATCAAGTCAGTTATATCTTGCCATTCAAGGAATTATCCTAACATTTCTAAATGCGTTTAATTGTATCAAGTGCTCACTTAATTATTTGGATTTCAAATAACATTTTAGTTTTGACAGTAATAAATTGTTAATAGCTTTATTCAAATAGGGCATCTATTTATGCACACAACTTATATTATTAATTTGCCATGCATATTTATATTTCGTGCGTTTTTCTGCATTTAAAATATTAATGTTTGACATTTCTTAAAGAAGCTATTCGGCCTAAATTTGAAAAGATGCTTTTGGTAATTATGCGTTTGTACGGGCGTAATTCATGAGAATTGCTAATCATAACTGTGCTGTGATATGTGCAGTTTGAGTATTTAACATCATATACCAGGCAATTACTAAATTTAGTCACGAAATTCTAGCTTTAATATGACATGTGCTCTAGGTCTCTTAGTGATGCTTCAAATGCTGTTTGTACTTAAATTAAAGCCCTATTGATATTCATGCCCTAATTAAAATCTGTTCTAAATATAGAAAAGGCTGTAATTAATTTGTGTTTTCACATTAAAATTGGTTTCCTCACAGAGTTAAATTGCAATTGACTTGATAATGGGCGTTCGAAAGATGAACGTCCATGCTTTACATTAAATGATGCTATTGAAAATTTCTAGGTCACTAATTCTATTTGTGCTTTTAAAATCATGAGATATACATTCAACGAGCTTTGGAGTGTCACTCCTAGTATGTGCAATTTATGATTATGTTTTGATTTAGTCATTATTTGAATTTTTATAACGCCCATATGTGTATGCTCTAAATGCATGTGTTGTGTGTGTTAGATAGGATGCTTTGTCAAAACTAAATGTAAAATGATAACGCAAGATTGAAAATAATGTATGCTAAATAAGTACAAGATTGTATAGTGCGTTTCTGTTGTATTTGAAATTTGTTCGCACTACTATGGTCATGTTTTTATGCTAAATTCTTTAACCTTATTTCTTCAACTAAACTTTATGATCAAGATATAATTGTTTGTCAAACGATTAGATGGGATTGAATCTGTGTGCCAAGTAATATCTCTCCTTTATTTACGTAACTCAAAAGAACTACAACATTTCAATATGTACAAGGGTTCGTCCCTAATAACAAACTTAAATAATTATTGAGTGGTATTGAGGAGGCTCAAGACCACCTCAGTATTTGAGACATAAAACAGGTTTGAAAGTAAAAATATGTAGGTGTTTATAATGGAATTTAATTGTTTTTCTATAAACAGAATAAATACTAAATGCACTTAACTTTTTTCTGTGTATTTTATATTTATACTGCAAATGTTTCATCACTCCTTACAAACAAGACTATCAGAAACTTCTAATAGAGTTGCTTCTATTAGAAGTTTCTTGTCCATGAAACAGTACCAATAATAATGTCAGAAACACCAAGTATTTACATAACATTTCATTAACTAATTGCTGATGTAAAACCAATCATCAGCGATAAAGATTTTGTAGTGGAACGAGCAAGTGGTCTTTAACCATGAAATATGACTGACATGCAAGAATTTCTTATTTTCTACTCTCGCACTGACAATAAAACATATATTTTTTGATACTGTTCGAAATGTTCATTATTTGTGTGGACATCATGTTAAAGTTTAGCCTTATATAGCGTTACTTACACAGTAGTCCATTATCAAATTCAATTTTAACATCAGCACTAAACCCTCCTTCGATTTTAACATTGTCATTTAGTACTTCTGTCTCTTGAAATGATGCCAGTTCCGTCTTAATATTATTCAAACATGTGGGCTCTTCATACTGCTTTAATTTCCTATGCCAAGTGGAGCCTTGCATTTCAGCATTGTCTATAGTAATGGTAGTTTCAGAGATAGAGATACACATTTTATCGTCTACAAAACTGTCTTCTTGGCGCTGTTCTTCCTTTACTCCGAATGTATTTGCCGAAAGCATTGCAACACTTATATTAACTTGGTCAACATGATCACCCATTGCGAACATTTATTAATTTGGATGAATAAACAAAGTAGTATTACAAAATGGTCGTGTCGTATCCAGAGATATAGAGAGAGGAGAATGAGAATGCTCTTGAACCACTGCGCATCTAATTTTTACGGAATGCAATGATCGCCGCCATTTCGACCCCATGAGTCGTTTTGTTTATGTTTATCTAGGTTATGTTTGTGTTGTATTGGTGTATTACGAAATTATTGTGTTTTTGACTTTTAAATGTAGTTCTCAGACATACTTGTTTCTGGTGAATCGTGTGGAAAAAGTAGCTGTGGAAGCAATATTTGTTTCATGTGCTCAAGTGTGTGGTTTCATTATTGTATAAATCTTTTAGATATTAAATACATAAATAGGAACCCCATAAATATCCACATAAACATGACGTGCAGTGCTAAAAGCTGTCCCAATATTAAGAGGTTTAAACCTGAAGGATAAAGTTTTCACAGGTTTGATGGCAAGATCATTTTAAATTTGTTGAAATATCAAAATTATTTCAGATTTTCAGAAGGTGCCTTGTTACCGACATGCTTGAAAGCTTTGAATATAGCAACTGATTGGCTATGGTCAGAGAATAAATATGTTTGTTTAGAACATTTCGAAGATGAAGATTATGTGCCAACGGAACACCAGCGATTTCGATTGTGTAACAATGCTGTACCATCTTTGAAAATAATACTGGAAACATCTGCTATAGTTGAAGTTTCAAGTATTAGTTTTGCTGGTGGTAATGGACAAAATCTCACTGATGAATCGTTAGCAGGAACACATGAAGTGCCTTCATTAAATTCTGAAAAGGAGAGAGCTTGATCGGATGATCCCATTAGACCAAGATTAGATAGAAAATTGAGAGCACTAAAATGTAATAAATTAATTAAAATGATTATCAGATTAAGTATATAATAGCACACTTTTTTCAGAATGTTTTCTGGTTATGAGACTTCTTTTGACACGAGTTGCAGGAAAAAAAGGCAAAGTTGACAAAGACTTTATAATTTTGCAAGTTTTTATATTGTATTTAAGAAATATTATGTAAAACAAAATCGATTTATTTTTATGGTATCTCCTGGTAAATATAAAAGAAAATATGAAGCTTGGAAAAGAAGTCAAGCAAAATCAAGAAAGAAGCACAACACGAACTATGAAAAATCTAATCTCTTAACTGTGTTGCAATTAATATTTTGTAGTTTCTTATTTTATTGTAGATAATTATTGCAGCTATTGTATATGGATATATGCAGGTAGTATTTAATTGCAGTGTAAAGATAAAGTGTTTAATATGTACCTCAAAAGAAATATCTTTATATAATATCTATAATAAAAGCAATAAGCATCATTCCATATTTTTATTAATAAAAACTTGTAAACATGAACAAGTATTTTTATTTCACAAAACATTACACAGAATAACAGAAGGCATGAAGAGAATAAAAAGTACATTTCTAATTGTCATTACAATAAGTTAAAAAAAACACTAAAATTAACTCTTGTAATTTTACACTACTGTTATTTGCACCAACTTAATGTCAAAACATGAATGTTGACCATTAAAATTACATGTTTTCAAGATCGGATATTGTCAACAATATTTCAGTACTATACACTTTTTCTTCTTCCATATTGACATGATAAAATCAGCATCAACCATGTTTAATCCTAACAACAAATTATGAATTCTGTGTCTAATTTAAATGAACTCTTATTGGCAGTGACATGATGTTTAACTTGAACCCATACAAGTTCGATGAGGTGATATGGAGGTAAACGCAAAGCAGAACAACCTTTTTTTAATACATCATTAACACCATATAAAGGTAAATGAAAGGTTGTTTCTATGCAAGCTCCAGTCATTCAGATGTTAGTATACTGCTGTCAGCAAAAATTCCTCGTGGTAAAAGTTATTCAACCTTTCCTTTGACATGTTCGTTTCATTGGCCATAAGCCACCATTGGTATTAATAACATACACATATATATTAACTCACGTTTTTCTACAATTTGATAACTCATTCCTCAAGAAAAATGAAAGTACATGTCGTGAAAATAATTTTTTTATGCTTCATCCAAGTTATTGTTTTTCCTTAATATTCTATATCTTGTCTGCTGTTTGATTGACAGTAGGTGTTTTAGACATACTATATATTTATGCGTAAAATACACATTATAAGCCATTTGGCTTTGTCTAAACCTTATACCCCTTATACGTTTTCCTTTACGATTTTTTGTAGGACCCAGTAAAGCGCTACCACCATACTATAAAATATTAGCGATTACAAAAAGAAAGCTAATGAAAGTGACAAAATACCTTCACAAAGGGAATATTTTACTTGCGCCTTCTAAAAAGGAGGACTATTTTTTAAAAATGTTAATAATAAACAATAAAGTATGTAAAATACAATAAATAAATGTTTGACAAAATAAGCAAAAAGCACTTTGCGATTTAAATGCATAAACCAATCACCCGAACGTTTCTTTCCACATTCCTTTCTCATCTTTTGTTTGAAAATTCGTTCTTTCAAGAATGCCTATGATTGGTGCTCTTTGACAACCCTGGGTCAAAATGGCGCACATTATCATTTGCAATAATTCTATCTTCCGCGCATTTGTAAGAGCATTCTCCCCTCTCTATATCTCTGGTCGTATCGTATAATTTCCAACGCCGCTACCAACTTACACGTGATGTCCATTAGCAGATATTAATCACTGATATTCACCCCTAATACCCTCAGAAGTCCAGGCAGGGTTGCTTTGTGGAGAATTCCTAATTAAGCACACATAACAAAAAAAAAGCATTTTGCACATTACACCCACACAACCAGTCTGATATAATTGTAAGAGCTTCTGTTGAATTTTCTCGTCACGATTTTATTAGTTTTCGAATTGTGACCTTCTAGTTTAAGCAATAAATCTGGTCTAAGGGGACCTAGATTTTTTAATTCTATCTTAATGTCACAGCTCAGTGTTATTTTTCATTTCAATTATGTTACTAACGCAATTCATAGTTGTATTTGCATCGATAGAAATTAAAACATACACTCACCGCTGTATATTACATACTGGACTTGCGTCACCGGCACCGCAGAGAAGTGCCCTCTCGCTGACATATACCCGCTCTCTACCCCCCCGCCACTTTCATCGCTCGATTCCTAATACAGACGGTGCAGTAGAGTGAGATGCCCCGGAGCCTACGTCAGACTGCGATTATAGTAGTGGTGTTATCTTTGGAAACGCCATAAAGGGAATAAAAAAGCTTTCCCCCGCAGCAGCAATGACTTCTGGATCTGAGTGTTGCTCTTTGAAAGCTTGTATAGTTAGGCTTAAATAATGGTTCTTTTCAAGCGTTTTTAGTAATTTAATTTTTCCTACGTTGAAAACAACACAAGTAGTGTCACAACCGCTGAACGCATGCAATAACAATACGCCTTCCGCCGTTATTTCTTCATATTGTAGATTTCGAGGAGGGTAAATTTTGTCAACAATTTTTCTCTGCCTGGTTTGCGAAGGTAAACGTTTGAATGAGATCTCGCCAATGCTGTTACAAGAACAATAAGATCTATATCTTCTGCTATGAATACATAATCAAACGATGCGGACACACTGATCGCCGTGTTAACGATCAATGTGCCAGCATCTTCTGTGGCCTGTTTTACTGTGAAATAAAATTCTCAAATTTCTTCTTTACCACCGAAATCAAGCGAATTTTATTTGTTTCGTTTAATAAAAATATTTTCGCAAAACAGTTGGAACCATTGACTCTCGAGATGTACGTCAGCGGAAGTTTGTTTATTTGAACGGCGAAGTCTTTCTGCACTCTTTGTACTGGCACCTGCGTTAATTGGATACCGGTCAAAAATAACGAAGATGTTAGAACCATAATGTCTTTGCACGTGCTGTACGTAGTTTGTGCAGATGGATGCAAACGTTTGTAGAGTGAAGATATTTTCCCCTTGCGCATTCCCTCTACGCTAAACAGAGCTGAAGGAAATGGGGTGAGATCGAATTGAAGATATTTCTGTATATTCATACCATTTTCGAACTAAAACTGAACTAAACGGTCAGTTTCTCTGATAAAAAGGCAATAACCACAACGGCATATAATACCTTTCAGAGAATCTGACCGTTTAGTTCAGCTCGAAAATGGTATGAAGATACCGAAACATATGTCGCAAAGACTTAATAAAAATTGTGGAAAGTTTTTTCAAGTGTTTTATTAAGATAGTATATAACGTATCACATTATATTATATGTATTCGATAAATTAGTTATTTTAATATTTCGACCCTGATGATAAACATTTTCTAACCTCATTCACTCATTTTAACAGAAAAACAAAAACTTTATAAAAAAAACGTCTATTAAATTAGTAGCTGATTACGATAATAAAATTGTGTCACATGAAGTTAATTAGTTAACATATAATAACAAGCGAAAGTTTATACATTTCCAATTCATCACGTTTACTTTACAGTAATGAATATACAAATACTTAAACATATTTACATATACAGAATCTAATTTAACTAATCAAATTCTTATATTGTTTTGAAAACCAATCTTTTCAATGTAATTAATGAAGACATGTTTATTTAATTACTGTGATACTAAAATGCTATATATTATCATTATCATGATAATATAGAGGTTGGGGCACCTCATTTCCGTCGGTTTATATACGAAAAGCGGTAATATTTTTTATTTTTATTTTTATTAAAGGTTGCGTAGGTTCATTAGGGGCACGTTTTAAAATTATTTTGAAATATACACAGTGATCCAAAAAAATTTGGCACACCAAAGTTATGAAAATTTAAATGGAACAGCCTGTATATTATGGGATATTTTGATGCTATAGGCTAAATTAAGGCCACTTACTGTTATATTCCCTATTCCTAACTCAACCTCTTTTCGAGATATATCACTATTTTTGAAAATGTAGATCAAAATTTCAGAGACATTGCTGTCTTCCATATTTGAGCGAATTATTTTAAATTGTATTTATAGTTTACTCAAAGCATTAGACTATAAGATAAGCTAAAGTTGATATCTAAAAATTATACAGGATGTTTAAAAACTACATTTGTGTTTTGACTAACATTAAATGCAAATAACTTTCATATTTTAAATGGAACACCCTGTATTTATTGCCATATTTAGATTCTAATTTTAATTGTTTTTAAAACTGTATTAGGGTTTCCTATACCTATCTCTTATAGTTTTTTGGTAATTTAGGATTTTCAGTTTCAAACACTAATTTCTTGCAAAATATTTTTCAAAATGCTAATATTTATTAACCGATCGGGTTGATTGGTTTTGTTTCACATTAATTAAAAGGCGTCATAACTAGGTAAATAAGAAATACATACTTTATTAAACAAACAACAAACTTAAATTTTAAAAGAAAACTAATGTTTTAACAAATGCTCGAAATGATATCCATCTGTTTCAATGCATAATCGAATTCTCTCTTGAAAGGACTGTTTATGTTTAACTCTTGTTAAAATATTTGGTGTTCTAGAACGAAACGCTATTCTTATTCGTTCTCTCATATCGTCGGGTGTGGTTGGTGGCGTATCATAAATGATATTTTGGACATATCCCCATAAGAAAAAATCTGGACTCGTTAAGTCTGGGAATGCTGGCCAATTCTGTGGACCGCCGCCGCGCCGCTTCCTATCCACCTATTGGGATATTGCCTATCCAATTCATTTCTTACATATACTTGAAAATGCGCTGGCACATTCTTTGACGAATTTTAAGTGGTATATTTTCCAAAAGTACAGGCAAATTGTCTCTTAAAAATCGAAGAAACATGGCGCCGTTTAAGTGACCATCAAAAAAGAACAGACTTGCGTTCCAATTATTCTACCCCATACATTGACACACCATCTGTGTTGCCTATCAATAGTTCTAAAAAATGGGGATTTTCGTCACTGTAGTAATGAAAATTATGTTTATTAAATAATCCGTTATTGTGGAATGATGACTCATCCGAAAAAAGTACAAAATCGAAGAAATTTTCATCTCCACTAAACTTTTCTAAAACCCATAAACAAAATAGGAGTCGTCTATCGTAATCTACTTCCAAAAGTTCTTGATGTAATTGAATACGATACGGGAAGAAGTTGTGTTTTTTTATAATTCTTCTGACGCTCCGTCTGCTTATTCCACTGGCTTCACATATTTTTCGCTGACTTGTATGCGGATTTTCTGGCAGAGATCCGATAACAACAAAATCATTTTCTTCATTTCCCGTAATTGGTCTTTGCCGTTCTGGTTTCTGATAACGCACACTTCCTGTTATTCGGAAAACTTGCAATAAATTTTCTAATGACCGCCTGTCAGGATGACGCCTGTTAGGATATTTTTGAGCATAAACTCTTGATGCTAGCAAGCAATTTTCGCCACACTCTCCGATTTCTAAAATCATATCCACCTTTTCGTTTTCGGAGTAGGTTCTCATTTTAAATAATTAAAATTATTTAAACGTCGAAAAGCGTTGATGTCTTAACTAATATGTACTGTCACTGTCAAATAATTTATCTGTTTGAAGTATTAATAACAGCGGCAAAGCCTACTTTTGGAAAAAATTGCAAGAAATTAGTGTTTGAAACTGAAAATCCTAAATTACCAAAAAACTATAAGAGATAGGTATAGGAAACTCTAATACAGTTTTAAAAACAATTGAAATTAGAATCTAAATATGGCAATAAATACAGGGTGTTCCATTTAAAATATGAAAGTTATTTGCATTTAATGTTAGTCAAAACACAAATGTAGTTTTTAAACACCCTGTATAATTTTTGGATATCAACTTAAGCTTATCTTAGAGACTAAAGCTTTGAGTATACATTAAATACAATTTAAAATAATTCGCTCAAATATGGAAGACAGCAATGTCTCTGAAATTTTGATCTACATTTTCAAAAATAGTGAAATATCTCGAAAAGAGGTTGAGTTAGGTATAGGGAATATAACAGTAAGTGGCCTTAACTTAGCCTATAACATCAAAATATTCCATAATATACAGGGTGTTCCATTTAAATTTTCATAACTTTGGTGTGCCAATTTTTTCTGGATCACTCTGTATATTTCAAAATAAAAATAAAACATATTACGGCTTTTCGTATATAAACCGACGGGAATGAGGTGCCCCACCCTGTATATTCATATGAATTAAAAGATACGCCCATGAAAAACATAAAATATTACAATTTCATAAAAATAGGAATATTTGTTGAAAAAATTAGTAGCGAATGTAGGCATCTTGTGCTTGATAGGATTTGGATTATTTTGTAACACTGTATGAGATGAACTGCAGAAAACACCTTATCATTGTGATTGAATTAAGTTCTTTAACTTTTAAAATCCATTTAACAGCCTCTGGAGGAAGATTCTTGTTTTACGCACACATGATCATACATTTATAAAATGATGTCGATTTTGTAATTTAAATATTTAGACACGACTCTGGCGGTAGAACAAACGAAGATAGATGTCTGCAAGTCGCTGATTTTAATAACATGCATGCATGCATTATGTAACAATAAAGCCTCTGGAGGAAGATTCTTGTTTTACGCACACATGATCATACATTTATAAAATGATGTCGATTTTGTAATTTAAATATTTAGACACGACTCTGGCGGTAGAACAAACGAAGATAGATGTCTGCAAGTCGCTGATTTTAATAACATGCATGCATGCATTATGTAACAATAAAAACTATCATAAAACAAATATTAGAAGCAAAAGTGCATATCCTCATTCTTACAGATGTTTTCGTTTCATATGTCCTACTAAATTACGTTTGTCGTTTCCATATTGACAAGAATCACATTTATAATCAAATTTCTTCATATGTTTAGCTTTTATATGTCCTTTTAAACGAATTTTGCAGTTTGTTCCAAACTCACAAGAGTCACATTTATAATTAAATTGCTTGAAATGTTTACTTTTTATATATCTTTCGAAATCAGGTTTGCGGTTTGTTTTAAATTCACAAGCGTCACATTTATAATCAAATTTCTGCATATGTTTAGTAGTTATATGTCCTTTTAAATAACATTTGTTGTGTGTTTTAAATTCACAATTGCTTCATATGTTTAGTTTTTATATGTCTTCTCAAAGATCGTTTGTATTTTGCTCAAAACACACACAGCGAACACTTAAATTTTTGTTTTTGATCTTGTGAGTTGTGTTGTACTTTCATAAGTGTATTCCTATAATCAGTCGTAGAATGTTCTTGGTTGTCCATTTTTCCAACATAATAGTGCGTATTTTCCACGTGCAGCCTGAGGATTTCTTTAGTCTTGAAACGTCAGTTACAAATCCCACATTTATACATTTTAATTTCGTAGTGCTGTTTAATGTGCTCCTTAAGCTCTGTCTGGTACTTCGTCCTGTACTTGCACTGCTCACATTTATAAATTTGACGAAGGCATCTCTTGCGTCCGGTTAATGCTGTTGTCGCTTGCTCCGCCGGTGGTATCAACAGAACGGCCTTTCTGAAAATAAGAAAATAATTTTAAACATCAATTTAAGGGCGGATTTTAGTTGACCACCGCGCAAGTATATGTTTCAATCGAACAAGTCCGTACCAGAAGTAAGGAGTTCAAATTAATATTACAGTTATTCTCACCCTTCTATTTCATACCAATGTTTTTCTCTAAGTAATTAACTTATTATTAATAATAGTAATATTTATTCATTCTTGTAGCCACACGATCGTTACAAAGCACGTGAATATAATAGAATTAGTAAATTAACTACATACAATACATACAAATCTTAAAATTGATTAAAAAACAAAGATAAAGATGGAATTAAATAAATCAGCACCAACTACTGCCCTAATTGAATAGTCAAATATGATGTATAAAAACTCATAGCAACACGTGACAAATAGAGTAACATGAAGGTGATCATGTCTGTTGCAAAGCACTATAAATTGAGGTTGGCGGCTTTTAGCTTTTCAACGACAATTTGAATTTAATTGCATTTATAACATGTTTTGCGTGTGTTGGTTTATAATTCATTGGTCTGTAAAGTATCTGGCAGTGTTTGTGTAATTCTAGTTTCATCCTTATTTTCTATTGTATCTATGCAAGTTTCATTTTATGCTGGTAACAGTTTCATACAGACAACCATCAATTTAAATGTGACTATTAAATATATTTATGCTTTGTTACAATGAATATGTTAATATGAATATGACAAAATTGCCTATCGTATATGACGCGAAATAGACTCCCACTCTAAGAGGCTTTAAAACGTCTATTTTAAGCATACTGAGTCATTTACTGTATACAATTATGAAAGAGGTTGGTGAAAACAAAAACATCACTTTAACCCTCACACTTCTCATGAATAATCATAAAAAAATCAATCGTACCTGGCATTCCTCTCGCAGCAGAAGGTCATATGGTGTTCGTAATATTCCCTCTGGTCCAAATGAATTTTGTAAAACGAGCACTGCGTGAGTTCTGAAAATGCATGAAAAAACACATCCATTAAATTACATTCAACTATGACATTGATGTAATTTTTGTATAACGCAAAGATCATGAAATGTGAAAATTAATGAAGCATAAAATGACATTTATGTGTACAAAAATTTAACAATTCCGAAATTCCCCATCTCTTGTAATACCGGGATATTCAAAAAGATGAACCCAATTTCACTAATTTGTATTTCATCAGAATAGGGCAATAAAAAGAAGTGGGCTATGAAAAAGGATAAATCTAATGATATACCATAGACATGTCATCTCTAAAATACGCTACTCTGCTCCTCTTAATAGTGGCACGGGGAAAATGTGCAAAAACATTAATGAAATCTATGCACGTGATTAAAACAAGGCCCTGAAGGTAATCCCGGATTGGACTGGTATACCCATACTGAGAATATATACAGAGATACGGGACTAGTCAGTATAAAACAAACAGCTAGACTGGAGGAATATATAACAGTATATAACTACAGTACATGCAACAATGATGACTATTATATCGCTGAAGTGAATAGCGTCATGGGGAAAAGGAGTTTTCAGTCTAGGACCATAGAGATATTTACTAAACTTCCGTCGGAAATAATGATTGCTTGAGTTTCAGGGTATTCAAAATCAAAGTACAAGATACACGGAAGAACATGTCAGTATACTCTTAGACTCTCGACTGGGGCGCAGTGTGGCCCAGGGGAGTCAAAAACCTAGGGACGAGGAATTGAAATGAGAAGGATATAGATTGAAGTTAAATAATTCACATCTAACTTACAATGCTCCCTCAATACCAGCAATAAGCTGACTGGGAGAAGTAATTGGCCGCATTTGTCATTTTTTTTCGTTTCACAAATAAATACATAATTCGTTTTTTTCCTTTATTTTATTAATATGGAGAGAATTTTAAACTAACCTTACGTAACTGAAAGACCATATTATTAAAACGTAAATAATTCCGTAGTATTGTAAAATAGAAAAGGAAACAAACTAAAATTCTGAAAGAAGACAATAAATTTGTATGAAACTAAACAAACTGTTTCAGTAAGGTAAACTATAAATGCAGAAACAATAAATTTAATTGGATGTGAAGAATGGAATTATTAAAGAAAAATGAATTACTACAAGTACTTAATTATTTATTAAATGCTCAAATAAGCCTCCCTCTTGAGCTGTGCAGTAACCCAGCTGATTATAAAAATTTCGACGGACATTTGTTAACATTACCGGGGTAACATGATTCGAAAATTCAATAATTTTGGCGCGTAGTTGTTCTAAATTAGATGGACGAAACGCGATTTAAAAATGTGTTTGCTAGTCGACTAGACACCGACCGTTAACAATATTCAAATGTAATGCGCAAGTACAGCTGCTATCCTAAACGCGAGTCAGTCTAGCCTCACTACACTCGACCAATAGAACAGTTTGTATATTGCTTTCTCGTACTAACTCACACAAACTCTCCGTGTCATCGTTTTATCACACAGTAAAATGCATCCGCAGCTTGCCGGCAAGCACTTGGTAGAAACTTAAGCGATCTCTGCTCGATCAAACATAAACATGCATGTATGCTCGCAATTATCGCACAAATACGAAATATTATTGGGTATTTCCATCAATGAAGATACATCATAAAAAGTCGGGCCGATATCGGCAGGTAAATTTCGATAAAGATAGGACGTACAAATTTGGGTTTATTTGGCTGAGACCGTTTTATAAGGATGGCCGTAAAAAACGGGTTTTACTGTATTAGTTTATATATTTATTTCCAATTATGCCAGGTGTAGTATTGTCGGGTATATAGATACACACATGTTAATGCACAATAACTTTAATTACACTTAATGATCACCGTACAATTGTTTGTTAGATATAAATGTATATAGTATGTACCGTGTCCGACGCTTCGTCTGTGTCAACTGCTTTTTAGGTTATGAGCGGCAGGCAGTGTTGCAGGTATACCACATTCCTCCCCTTCTGAAGGACTAGGTGAACCTCTCCGGGCGTCGTCGATTCCTGGCTGGGTTTCGTCGTACTACCGGCGTAGACGGTTCAAGTTTGGCAGGTCCGGTGTTCGGCTTCTCTCTGTAATAGAATTATCTATTGGAAGGGAAAATGAAGGAACTTGGGTTGTGAGATCTGGTGCGAGGAATGCACCTTCAGGAACTTGTTCCTCTGGCGTCTGTGTTGTTGATATTTCCACGGACGGTCCTGGTGTCTTTGGGGCCGTTTGCGTCTGTTGTGCTAACTGAGTTTCCAACGTTTTTGCCATCTCATGAGCTATTAGCGGCTGTCTTTTCCGTAGTTGGTCAGCATGTTTCCTTCTCTCTCATCTATTTTTACTATGTACGAATAAGGCCCAGTTTGTTTGCTGATTTCCCCTGCACTGGATCCTTTAATCAGTGGATTATTCACCCAAACCTCTTCTCCTTCTAAAAATACCCTATCCTTTACGTTTCCTTTGTCATGTTGTTGTTTCTGTTTCCATTTCTCTTTTTCCATGTTTCTCGCAATATCCGGTTTAAATTGGTCAAAAATAGTGCGTACATGTCTACCAAATAATAATTCACTCGGTGTTCTGCTGGTTCCTCTTTGTATTGTGTTGCGATGATAGAATAGAAAATCTTGGAGTACATCTTGTAAGTCTTCACTCTCGTCTGTTCTTTCAAGATGTTCCTTAAAAGTTCTTACCATGCGTTCGGCTAATCCATTAGATTTTGGATGATAGGGGGTTATCTTAATATGTGTGATTCCTTTCTCGTTACAGAACAATCCAAACTCCTCGGCAGTTAACTGTGGTCCATTATCTGAGACCAGAAACTTTGGCAGTCCATACCTGGCAAACATCTCCTTCAAAATGCTGACTGTATCCTTAGTGGTAGTCCGGTTCATGGGTATTATTTCCAACCAGCGAGTATAAGCGTCCACCACAATAAGCCACATCTTCTTCTTGAAAGGTCTCGCAAAATCAATGTGCAATCTCGACCAAGGTTCAGCTGGTGCAGACTATGGGTATAGCGGTACGTTCGCATCAGTCTGTTTGGAGCTTTGACATCCCTTGCAGCCATTTACATACTTAATTATTTCGTTATCAATGCCCGGCCAATACACATGGAGTCTTGCCATTGATTGCATTGCTTGAATTCCGGGATGTCCATCATGTAACATCCCCAATATTTGTGTTTTTAATTCGTCCGGTATACAGATTCGGCCTTTCCATAATACTAATCCTTCTTCAACCGACAATTCATCTCTCTTCTCGTAAAACGGTGTTAACTTTGTATCAATTTGCTTGGCCAATGTGTTCTTGTGTAACATGCCACCATCTTCAGAATCTTATCACGTTCAACCATGTCTGTTAAATTTCGTTTTGTTACTGGCATGTGTTTTAATCTCACACGTAGTAAATGACCTCGTCCTGGAAGTCCTTCCTCTTCTCTTTTTGATGGCCTTTGGTCGGTTAATGGTAATCTCGACAAAACATCTGCTGGGGCGTTGTCTTTCCCTGGTTGGTATCTAATGGAATAGTTGTATGTATTCAGAATCATTGCCCATCTCAGCAACCGATTACTCGCAACCTTGGGTGTTTCACGATTTTCGCTAAAAATTCTCTCCAACGGTTTATGGTCTGTCAACAATGTAAAACGTCGCCCATGTAAATATTGCTGAAACTTCGTCACAGCGAATATCAAGGCCAAGGCTTCCTTGTCGATTGTAGAGTACTTTCTTTCTACCTCC
Organism: Amphimallon solstitiale; assembly: GCA_963170755.1. Taxonomy (NCBI): domain Eukaryota; kingdom Metazoa; phylum Arthropoda; class Insecta; order Coleoptera; family Scarabaeidae; genus Amphimallon; species Amphimallon solstitiale. The sequence continues at coordinate 28,694,540 of OY720685.1, forward strand.
GAAAAAGTCTGCACCCGCCCCCTTGTCGGAGGCGTCACTGGAAACGACAATTGGCAGTGTTGGATCGTAATGTACTAACGTATCGCTTGATGTCAAAATATTCTTCAACTCGTTAAATATTCCATCATCATCAGTTGACCAGTTAAAATATGCTCCCTTTTTTAAATGTCTATACAGAGGTGTACATTTTATATGTAAGTTTTCGATAAATCTGTTATAGTAGGTAATAGAGCCCAAAACTGACCTTAGTTCGGTTAGGTTTGTAGGTGGCTCCATTCCTTGTAATACTTGAATTCTTTCGTTTGTTGGATGTATCCCTACACTGTCCACCCGGTGACCCAAAAATATCACGCTGTCTTGTAACCATTTGCATTTTGATTGTTGAGTATGGATGCCTGCAGCCTTTAATCTGTGTAATACTTGCCGTAACCTGTCTAAGTGTAACGCGGTGTTTGGTGCTGTTATCAAGATATCGTCCAAGTAGCAAACTACTCCTTCAATTCCCATTAGTAATTGGTCCATCGTTCGCTGAAACAATGCCGGTGCAAATGAAACCCCAAATGGCAGTCTTTTATAAGAAAAGTATCCCTTGTGGGTTGCTATTACCAGATATTTCCTAGAATCTGGATGCACTGGCATCTGTAAGTAAGCGTCCTTTAAATCTATTCTGGAAAACTGTTGGCCACCACTGATCTTCGCCATGACTTCATCAAAGCGCGGTAACGGGTAGTTATCAATGTGGACATGTGGATTAATTGTAACTCTGAAATCTCCACATAGTCTGATGCTTCCATTTGATTTTATCGAAATCACTACTGGTGTTGCCCATTCTATTAGTGAGGTTGTTGTGTCAATCGGTTCCAGCGCTCCTTCCTTCACTAATCTCTCTAATTCTGCAGTTACCTGATCCTGTAGTGCAATTGGTACAGCTCTTGGTCTATACGCTCTAGGTTTGACACCTTCTGGCATGTGTATTTTTGCAAAATGGCCTTTCATTTCTCCTATTTTGTTATTGAAAATATCCTCAAATTCATTTAAGATCTGCTTTAGTAGCTTTTGCTCAGTGCTCTGTGTATCCTCTGTCTGTATTTGTCTGGGTTGTCTGTCGAGTCTACATATTTTTGCACCTGCTGGCATTGGCGTTTTAAATGCCAAACACCAATCCAATCCAAACAATGGTATGTCATTTGCTTCCACGACGTAAAGTGATAGCTCCAGATCTACATCAAATGCATTTACTTTTACGTTTACCTTTCCTAGTGTATTGATTTCCAAATCCGTATAAGCTACTAAATTCCTTGTACCATGTAGTGTGGGTTTGCCAATTTGTTCCCACACAGCCTTCCCTATAACAGAATAAGCTGCTCCTGGGTCATACAACATGTCTATCTTTTTTTTGTTTATTTTAACACTCAGTATTACCTTATTGCTTGAATGGACGTTCCTAATGACAGCAATTTCTGATGTGTTTTCACTGGTATCGTCTGATGTGGATTCTTTCCTACGTACGTTGTACACCCTCCTCTTAGTGATATGGGCCTGGCCACTCCCTATGCATGCTCTAGCAAAATGATTCTTCTTACCACAAGCTGTGCAAGTCTTCCCTTTTGCTGGACACTCTGTCCTACGGTTATGTTTTGCATTTGCACAGAAAACACAGTGTTTATCCAAATCCAATGTTTGAGCAATGGGTTTGCCTATTTTGTTATGTGGTCTCGTATTTCGTGCGCTGTGATTATCTCTGTTAATGTTTACTCTGTTTGTCCTCGATTGTGTTTCTTGATGTGTCAAATTTGCTAAACGTTGTGTGTGTATCGATGCTTGTTCTAACTTGACTGCGTATGATTCTACTTTGGTAAGTGTAGCGGTGTTTGTTAGGAACTCCCGTATTAATTCTTCTTGCCAAGTGGCATTATTAATACCAATAACTAACTGATCTCTTAATCTTTCATTCAGACTTGTGCCAAATTCACACGAGCCAGCCAACCCTCGCAGAGCATTTACATATTGTGCCATAGTTTCATACACACCCCTGTATCTGGATGAAAAAGTCACACGCTCTGATAAAATATATGTTTTCTTTCCATAATATGTATTTAATACTATGACCATTTCTCTATATGATTTTGTCGTTACTGGCTCAGGCCTGAAGTGATCAACAAGGATTTTAAATGGTTCCGAGCCTACCTTTGCTAATAATATGTTTTTTGTTTGGGGTGTGTTTTCATCCAACCCATGTAGCGTCAATTCTACTTCAAACCTCTGTAAATAGTACTCCCATTCCTCTTTTTCTGGACAAAATCCTTTGAATTGGAAATTCCTTACTGTTTCCCTGTTATCTGCGTTTGCCATGTTCGTTTTCTTTGTTTTACTACACTAATTCACAAATGTTTTGTTATTATGATTTTACTGCACTTTTGTCCTCGTCGCCAATATGTAGTATTGTCGGGTATATAGATACACACATGTTAATGCACAATAACTTTAATTACACTTAATGATCACCGTACAATTGTTTGTTAGATATAAATGTATATAGTATGTACCGTGTCCGACGCTTCGTCTGTGTCAACTGCTTTTTAGGTTATGAGCGGCAGGTAGTGTTGCAGGTATACCACACCAGGATAGTGCCAAACCGTGTGTTCATATGATGTAATTTTCGGTGTTTTCTTCAGTTGAAAACAATTTGTTTAAGCACATCTTGTTTTTAGATGCTCTTAAATAGAAGCAGTATGCTTGTTGGAGTTTGTGATACATACTATTACCAAGAGTTACATTAGTATTTGCTTTCAAGTTTTGTAGAGGACTGTTAATCGTTTATTTCTGATTTAAGATTATGCTTGTATGGAATTATAAACTGGCAAAGTGACACAGGTGGTAAAATTCCTACACTGAGATGTGTAGTAACTTTTAAGAGCATTGGAAAACTCATTCTTGTTCAAAAGTCATTTGAACAAGAAACAACAGTTAATAAATAATTTAAAGATAATACCTTTTAAAATACCACAATCAATATGCTCAAATCCAGAAATATCAACAGTACAGTACCTTCAATTGAAAACTTTCCAGATGGATCCTCAATGCAAACGGTTTTATGTTTGGCTAAATGCGATTTCGAGCTGAATCCAAAGTAGCAACATGTGCAGGCAAATATGTCCTTAACGATGTCTTTCATAGTGGTAACAGAATCCTCTCTGACAATTTTATTCAGGTATTCCTCACCAAAATACACTAGTAGTTCATCACCAGCTTGGATTTGACGAGTGCTTTGATAATATATATTATCTTCACACTGAAAGACACGCAGGTTTCCTTATGAAGTATTCATGGTAGGATTAACATACTGCATCCACTTCAGATACTTGGATTTATTTTTGTTCAAAACAAATTTCTCCCCTTTCATTTCCCAGACACATTCTGTTGCACCGAGTCCAGTGAAAAGACCAAATTTTACACCTTCAGGAATAATTCTCAAAGCATATATTCCAGTTTGTCCAAATAAATCTTGAATTTCTAAAATACCATTTGGTATATCTTTTCTTGCGTCTTTATCTGCACTGTTCATTGTATTCTTGTTTAAAATATTCACCAGCATTCCACATTCGATGCAGTAGTCTATACAAGCTGTCCCAGATAGTGTGCTCACCATTGGGATCTCGTGAACGGTAAGAGATAGAGAGTTGGTTAAATGAGACAAAATGTACGTGACACCTGGGTTTATTTTTTTAAGCAAAAAAACTTTTAAAAAAATGAACGATACGTGCGCTATAGGGGAAAAACTAAAAATCGGCAATTTTAATTTCGTCGTTAACTTATTTCATGTAAAAGATACCGAAATACTATTTTGACATTATGAAGGTACTTTTTTACGCAGAATTCAAATTTGGTATTGCAACCTCTGAAGCTTTTATACGTTTCGAGATTTTTATACAAACTTTCTTATTTTAAATACAAATCGTAGGCGGCTTTGACTGTATCAAAAAGAGCATAATTTGCTGATTTCAATGATGTATAACACTTTGGGTTTATTTGTAGAAATAACAAAGTTATAATGATATTTGTGCAATTTTTGGTATCCTTATGAATGCATAGGCTATACATCAGAGGCATTGAATTATTAAAACAATAAGTAGTATCTGTCAAATTTATTTACAAGCAAGTTACGTATCCGTTTATTTTTGTGTTATTTAGTCTGCTATTTTGTTCGTTTATTTAAAAATCACCGCATTTGTTGTTTTGGTTCGTTTTATTACTTGTTTATTGTTGTTCACGTTATGGAGAAATTTAATAATGAAGAGAAATATGATATGCTTCAAAGTTACATATTGGCTCACAAAAATTCAAGGAATGCAGCTAATCATTATTTGGAGTTGTACCTAGATCGACGGCAACCACACGAAACTTTATTTCGAAGATTAGAAGTAAATCTAAAAACATACGGTGCCTTTAGTAAACCGAAAAGAAATAGAAAAAGATTAGATGAGGAAACCCAAGTTATTGTATTAAATCAGGTGTGTGAAAATCCAAAAGTTTCCACAAGAGAAATAGAAAACAACACCGGAATCCCTAGAACATCAGCCCATAGAATATTAAAAAAGCATCGATATCATCCTTACAAAGTCCACATTAGCCAAGGACTCCAACCAGGAGACGCAGAGAGGCAGACTCGTTTCTGTCATTGGTACATTAATCAGAATAACAACAATGTTACATTTCTGTTTAATGTGTTGTGGTCAGATGAATCTCGATTTACGAACAATGGGTTATTTAACAGAAATAATATTCACTATTGGGGGACAGAAAATCCCCATGCTCTACATGAAGCTCGACATCAAGAACGTTTTGGGTTCAATGTGTGGTGCGGTATTATCGGCAGAAGAATAGTTGGACCTATTATCTTCAATAACAATTTAACGAGTGAACGCTATTTGAACTTACTTCAAGGTGAAATAGAAGATCTTCTAGACGATATTCCGCTTAATCTAACTGCGAATATGTATTTCCAACAGGATGGGGCACCAGCACATAATGCTCACATTATTACGAATTACCTAAATAATAGATTTGGTAATCGGTGGATTGGTAATCGAGGACCCATTTCATGGCCTGCACGTTCCCCAGACTTAACCGCAATGGATTTTTTCCTTTGGGGTTACATAAAAAATAAGGTGTATAAAACACAATTTAATAATGTGGAGGAACTGCAAGATTGTGCTTTAAGAGAGTTTCATCGGATAAATGGACGTATTTTAGAAAAAGTGATTAATTCCACACTAAGAAGAGCTCAGTTATGTATCAATAACAATGGAGGACTTTTTGAGCATTTAATGTAATTTATCTATTTACTAGTAGTAAATAAATAGTTAGGTATGTGAAGTTAGTGTTTTATTTACTTTTCAGTCATTTTTGTATTTTGTTTCCAGGAATAGGTAAGTATAAAACAAAAAATATGCTAATTATTCTTGTAACTTTGTTATTTCTACAAATAAACCCAAAGTGTTATACATCATTGAAATCAGCAAATTATGCTCTTTTTGATACAGTCAAAGCCGCCTACGATTTGTATTTAAAATAAGAAAGTTTGTATAAAAATCTCGAAACGTATAAAAGCTTCAGAGGTTGCAATACCAAATTTGAATTCTGCGTAAAAAAGTACCTTCATAATGTCAAAATAGTATTTCGGTATCTTTTACATGAAATAAGTTAAACGACGAAATTAAAATTGCCGATTTTTAGTTTTTCCCCTATAGCGCACGTATCGTTCATTTTTTTAAAAGTTTTTTTGCTTAAAAAAATAAACCCAGGTGTCACGTACATTTTGTCTCATTTAACCAACTCTCTATCTCTTACCGTTCACGAGATCCCAATGGTGAGCACACTATCTGGGACACCCTGTATAGTACGCTTCACAATGTTCACAGTCTGTTGGCCGAATACACACAGATTAAAAACCGTATGATTTACTGCCACTAGGTAATTTTTTAAATAAACTACGGATTGATGAAACATATATGTATTTAATATGTATGTATGTAAAATGTAGAAAATCCATTATATAAGGTATTTGATAATATAGTGTAAATAATTAATCCTCTTACAACCTTATATGAAATTTTATTTACTCTAGTACATGTTTCGCCCTACGGGCATCCTCAGCTAGAATCTACGGTAATAATTAATTATCTAAAATAAACACATTAGTGAAATACTCACAGTCAGTATATCCACAATATTTGACAATTATGTTCATCAAAAATGATGACTTAAATATGTTACATTACAACGCGCCATTATCTGCACTATTCAATGTATTTTTGTTTAAAATATTCACAAGCATTCCACATTCGATGCAGTAGTCTTCATAGTACGCTTCACAATGTTCACAGTCTGTTGGCCGAAGACACACAAATTAAAAATCATATGATTTACTGCCACTAGGTAATTTTTTAAATAAGACATGGATTAATGAAACATATATTCAAGAGTGTCGGCTCTCGAAATAGTCAAATAATATACTACATTTGGATATCAAGTAGCATTGAAGATTTAATTGGCAGCTGAAATAAGTGAATCAGGTTTGAAAATAAAATATTACTGCTTGGTATATATAATGGAATGACAAGCCTATTATCTAAGAGTCTGTTTATTAGTAATCAAAATGAATAGTAAATGCAGTTTAACTTTTTTGTTAGGGTCGTGCATTTTTTTTATTATGCTGCAAGTGTTTCATCATTACTAGGGGTCGACAGTTAGGGGTACATTAATTAAAATTTCGTTCTAAACTTTACAGTATTCTAAGAACTCATCAAGACTTTAAGTTGAAAGCTTTACCCATAATTAATCAGTAAACCACTCAATTTAAAATTATGAACAATAAAGATTTTTGAGTTGACAGCTATACTGATTAATAAGCAATAAAACTATTAACTTAAAATCTTGAATAGTTATTAAAATTTATAATGTTATTCGAATCAATGTACCTACCCCTACCCTGAAACAGTATCAGCAGTAACATCGAAAGCAATATGAGTTTTCAAAACACTTCATTAACTAATTGCTGATGTAACATCTCCAGCAATATTACCATGGATGTGTTTGCAAATGTACATTTATATACATACATATAATAAAGCAAATTATATTCAAAAAAATAATATTTATAGATATGATCATACAACATAATCAGTTATTACAATAAACACTTATTAATATGCACTTACTTACATAGTAGTCCATTATCGAATTCAATTTATTATCTGCATTGATCCCTCCTTCTACTTTAACTTCGTCATTTTGTTCTTCAATTACTTGAAATGATACCATGGGTTTCTGTTTTAATATTGTCCGTCCATGTGGATTCTTCATTCTGTTTTATTCGGTCATACCGACCTTGGAATTCAGCATTATCTACAGTAATAAGTTATTAAAGTGTGTATCTCTGAAACTGTTATTGCTAATAACAGTTTCAGAGATACACACTTTATCCTCCACGAAACTGTCTTCTTGGTACTGTTCGTCCTTTACACTAAATATATTTGCATAAAGCATGGCGTCATGCATAGTCATAGATAAGTGCATAGTAACATGATAGTAACTTTGTCAACGATCGGCCATTTTAACGTTTATTAATTTTTACAATTTCTAGAGGTGGGTCCTTTGCGAACGAACCGAATCCCAGCAGGGAACCGAGAGAGCCGGTTCACTAAATTTCAATGAACCGGATCTCGGCTCACTTGGGTCGCGAACCGAGAGAGCCGGTTGATAATGAATCGGAGGCGCTTTCTTTCGACCAAAGGATTACTAATCCAATGATCCGGATTTCAAACAAACCACTGTATAGAGCTGTATAGACACAGTAGTTTCTCTCGCCGTCGGCACCTTTGATCAGCGCGGCAGCGTTGGGATTTTAGTGTTGGTAGATTGTACTAAAATTAACTAAAACTTGTGCTGCGGTATACGGTCGGACTAGTTCATTTCGTTGTATGAGGGCAGACCAGTCAAATTCCCGATCAGCTGTTTGGGAAAACCGGTCATGTTATAAATCGCGCCCGCTGGCTGCCTGAGTTGGGCGAAATCGTTGTTTACCTGCAATACCAATTTCGATTTGTTTACAATTTAAAAACATAACCTCTTGTCTCTTCTAAAACATTTTAGTTTGTTTCATCATACAATCGTTAACATTAATTATGGAAGCATCTACTTCAAATACTAAAAAAAGTTACATTAAAACATCAGAATGGAATGCCTTTTATTTGTTTTTTAACAGATTATGAATTGGATTAAGCTACCACAGGTATGGAATAAATACACTTATGTAGAATAGTTTCTGTATAGATTAATTTTATTTAGATGGGGATTTTAAGAACAAATAAATTGAGAAATATTATAAATTACATACCAATGGAATAATATATGGTCAAAAATCAAATGCAAGTGAGATAAACAATTCTATTACTTTCTGTTCATTTCCTTATAGAGGCAGTGAAGCGAATAAAAAAAACAATAATGGTATGTAATGTCTTGTTTATATTTTGGTTGTATATGCAATAAAATTGAATATTTCAGATTCTGATCGATATTTATGGCCACGATCAGCTGTGCTACTCTTACTAGAGGAACTATTTAAACTCAAGGATGTATTGCTATTGCCTCACAAAAAAAGAAAAGTGTTCAGTGTTATATGTCTAATTTTATTAAGCCATGGATATAATGTCAGATGGGAAACATGCGAAAGAAAATGGCGTGGCCTCCAGGCAATGTATAAAAAAAAACAAGACAGAAATTGGAGTGGTAATGCAGCACTGACATGCGAATTTTTCGATAAAGTTGATAATATTTTAGCAAGAGATCCTGCATATAATCCAGCCATTACAGCTCCCTTTGGCATTTTGGAAGAGGTAATATCTAATGATGAACAAGAACTGAATCAAAAAAAAAAAAAACGAGAAGAATGGGAGTGGTTTGAAACTCACTTTAAAGACATAAACAAAAATTTATCTGAGGTAAAAGAAACAATGGCTGAATTTGTTAATATGCAAAGGCAGCAAAGGGAAAGAAACAGTATTTTTAATAGAGTTGCAGCTAGCCTCGAAAAATTAGCAAACAAATAGTAGCCTGGTCAGAGCATGTGGAAGCCCATACTAGTGAATGTTATGTTGAAAATTCAGAAATTCTATATTTATTTTGTTTTATTCTTAAATACTTATTTAATAAATAAATCTGTTAAGTGCTTTTATTGTTTTATTTGATATAGATATAAAAAATTATATACATCACACACTATTTTCAAATCACTTCAAATATAAATAGGAAATAATATGTTCTCAACAGTTATAACGATACCAACATAACTGACAGAATATGTGAAATGTCACAAATAAACACCAATCAGCTGATTGGGCAGTAACCGTTAAAATTCATGTTGACCAATGTGGTCAAACGAGATTGGGCGAACCGTATACTTAACGCACCCTTGGTGTCTGAATGTAACACTGATCTGTATAACAAAGATTATAAACCTACAAAGGATTGCTCAATCAGCTTCGGACGTGATCGGTCATACTCGGCAGTGACGTAGTCACCGGACCTACGAAATAGTTGAAATATAATGTCTTACGCTTTTCACAGATTTCATAGCATTGCAATATTTAAAATAAATAGTAGATTATTAAAATAATTAATCAGTATTTTCAGTAAATCTTGGGTACTGGTAAAAAAATGGATAAAATAAAAACTAAATTTTTATTTAAATTTTAACTAAACTTAAGAGACAATTTTTTTAAATTTCTTTGCGGTCTTTCTTTCAGAAGCCACAATTTTTCTTTTTCTGTTTTTGATTTTTTTTTCTTCTTGCTTAATATTTTCATAATTTATTTTAATAATTGTTCTAAGTTTTATAAAATTTTGAACTAAATCTAAAGGGATGTTTTCCTTCTGATAAATAAAGTTACTCAGCTGTTTGGTAACCGAGTGTTTTTTCTCAAGTTGAGGTCCATGGTACTTGAGAAAATATTTATTCATTTTTTTTACTTTTTGGAGCCATGACCTCTTAGGTTTAATTAAGCCTCCATACGATAAGTGTTCAACCCATGAGGGTAAATTATACTGATGTTCCGTGAGTAATAATTGGTGTGTATAATCGCCCAGATCAGGATATTTATCTTTGAATTTCTTTGCGATATATCCAGCAATATACTCTAGAGCATCGTTGGCAGTCTCTAAATTACTTGAATCGTTGGAAGAAGTTGAAGAAGAAGAGGATATAGATAAGTTAATTTCGACTAAATTATTATCTGAAGGATTTAATGCTATCTCAGCTTGTTCAAAGACTTTTGCTGATAAATATTCCTGAGGCTCCGCCTCTTCAGTATTCACATGGCTACTAAGAATGCCAGGGTTCTTCCCTAAAATAATCATACGAATTCTGTACAGTGCATTTAACGGCGATGGATGATCATCTGCTCCTCCTCTACTTCTTAGTTGGAAAAAAAAGTTTTCTAAACAGTCCTGGTTTAGTCTGTGTGTGCATATATAGGCAGCATTAAATTCTTCTTTCATTGAATTAAAAAGACCTTTTAATGATTTTGTAGATATAATTATTCCTTTTTGAAATGTCTGTATACTTGTTTTACCAATGGGTTTCATATTTTCTATTAAATCGATAATTTTGTCCAAATGTGCTACCTGACTTTCTAAATTGATTCCAAAAGCATTTTTGGACGCTAATTTATTACGAGGTGCGTAACTATTAAATATGTCAAACCATTGGTTTATATCGCTAATGAAAGTAGCTACATTTACAGCAAGAAGAGGATCATTACCTGGTTTATAACGAGCAAGAGCTTTTGCAGTCGTTTCTGATAACAATTCCGCAGCCAAACGAACATTCTGTCTTTGAGGTCCATTGCATTCCAAGTGTTTTTTTGAAATTTTGTAACAGACATTGAGTTCTGTGTCTGTCACTTTCAATAGTTCCTCCAATGGATTCTTATTTATCAAACTTCCATCTTTTAATTGAAAGCCGGTATCCAGTAACCAATTTCTAATTAATTTCAGGAGATGTGGAATATCTGCAAAGACAAATATATCTCTGTTGGTAGCGGGATGTTTGAAAGATGTGTTGTTAATGTCTATTCCTAAGTCTTTCCATAAACCAACATTTGTACTGCCGCAGTCACTAACTATTGCTACCACTTTAAAACCCTTTTCAGACAATTTGTCTATAATAGAGAATAAAATATTCGAAGTCATTCTCTGATCAAAATCAAGAAAAATAGGCTGTTTCCAATTTGAAAACAAGCCCCGTGCCATAATACACTGCATATAATTATGTGGACCCAAAATTCTATCATTTCCACGGTCATATTCTACGATATTTTGTACTTTTACTTCATCAAAACATAACACTACTGTTTTTTCAAAATCATTCATGGATTCTCCTGCTAATTGCATAAATTCCAAAACGCTTGTTAAAATTCCATTAGTAATCTTCAATTTACTTGCCCATCTTCTGAGAGAAGATAAACCAGGAAGGGGAAAGTGAAGTTTATCTTTAACATACAGATATGCCTTCTTACTATAATACCGTAGAGTAAAAGCTGATGCAGCTTCTTCGGAAGTCCAGTTGACTCATTTCCTCCTATTTAATAACATGTTCATTTGATTTTTGGTAAACATTTTTTTTACAGCGTCTGTTTCTTCTTTCTTATTTTGGCACAGTTGTTGACATTTACTTTTGTAATGGCGTAATTGGTCATTCAATAATTTTATTTTTTTCCCACTGCTGTTCTTCAATAGCTTATGTTGCTTTTCAAGTTCATTATATTTTGTCAGTAATTCATTATAGTCATATTTTATTTCATGTGAACGCTTTTCTTCAGATGTTCTTGACATTATTTCTTGAGAGAGATGCTCATCACAAACCTGTGAAGTTGAAGCCTGGGGGTTAATATCAGATGGTATACTAGTTTTCAAAATATCCTCAACTTCTTTTTGCTTCTGTCTCTTTAAAAGTCTTTGGCTTCTTTGTATTTGTTGTGTCTGATTTTTTTCTTTCTTTTCAAGAGGTAAATTTACTGTTGGGACTGCTGTCTTCTTCAGTTTTCTTCTTACTGGTAATCCTAAATTAAGTAATCTGTAATGCCATTCTTAATATGTATTTTTTTTATATTTACCTAATAGTTCATTCTGTAAATCCCTTTCGTAATCATTAGACGTAAAGTGCACAGAACAAATTTGGCTTGTGTTGGGATTGAATTTATCGGCTCTTTGGCATCGTCGAATCCATTCTTTTTTTATAGTTGTGGAGACCAAATTATTTGCGCGAGGAAATTCATGGTAAATGACACTTTCATTTTTTGCTTTGGTTACAACTCTGCTATTGTTGCAACCAAATACGGCGCATCTACGACCCGGCATAGCGCTTATGTTTTCACGTGGTTTTCACTACCTATCAATAAAATTAAATTAATTGAAAATTTTAATAAAGAGTGGTTTTATTACTAACACAATAAAAACACAAAGTCAATCGCGAAATATAGATTTAAATCATAAAATAAAGCAAAACAATCTCATTAATTTGGCACGTGCAACACACGCCTATGTACTAAAAACACTGGAAACGTTACGATTTGAAGAGCATGGTCCAGTTGTGACGTCACCGCAGTGCGCGCCGTGAGGGGGGATATGCTAACGTTACAGCATAGGGAATGAGCAATCCTTTGTAGGTTTATAATCTTTGCTGTATAATATATATTATACAGATCAGTGGAATGTAATAGATCATATGGGCGGGAAATTTAAAAATGTATATGTATAGGTATAGAAAAACGCAATTATTTATTTTAGAGAATCTAATAAAAATTTAACATAAATGATACATGGGAATATTCTCAGAACAAAACATAATACATTCTTAAAAATAAAATAAATGTGTTTTTGTTTGCATTTTAGTCGCGGTGGCCTCTGTGCAGTGTTCATCGACGCGAATCACGAGTTTATAGCATTTCGGGGAATCACTGGTGTAGTTTCTTTTAATTCGTAAATTATGTCTACACCGTCATAATAATCTGTATGATCGGTATCTTAAATTACAACTTTTGCCATCAACAACGGCATGAACACCAACGTAAAAGATAATCTATCAAGACAATTCCCACTTGGCAAAATCACCATATGCTCACTTGTTCTACATTAGCAAATACGTATTTTCATCCTTCTCTAAAATTGTGATTTTGCCAAGTGGGTTGTCACCATATCGCCAGTAATTATCACGCGCGCAGGTATTATCCCAAGCAGCAAAATTACAATTTTAGAGAAGGATGAAAATATAAATTTGGTAATGCAGAACAAGTGTGCATATAGTGATTTTGCTACTACGGATACTGATCCGAAATTACAGGTTACAAGATTTGAATTAAAGTAAAAAAAAACCACGAAAACGTAATAGATTTATGTGCTTTCGTAACGACGTAATAAAACACAAGGAAATGTAATAGATTTATTACAATTGTAATAGCAATCCCAACACTGCCTTTGATGTTTGTGTCCCAAAACAGGGTTGCGATCGGATTTTTTTTTATTTCCCTAGATTTCTAGTCAAAATGTCCCTAGATTTCCCCGAAGTGTATAATATTGTTTTTTTGTTTCTACAAACACTATTAAAAACTCAATTTTTAACACATCATACTTCAATTAAAAATGAAATATCTTAACAAGTGTTAAAAGTAATTAACTTTTAACACTAGCGTTAAAAGTAAAGTGACAAGTCGTTTATCACAATGACGTTTTGATAAAGATATGACAGAGAACTCGAAATATTATTCAAACGATGTTGATTCAAGTGAATAGTGCCTACCTAATCGATGAAAGTTATCAGTTATATGAAACAAATACATTATATATACTAAAAGCGCACGGCCGTTTCGTGTTAATTTCTTGAGAAAAGACGGCTTAACCGAATCACCATGGTTACCGATCCGACGGCTCAAAAACGACTTGAAATTGGTGGATTTGGGCGCAGTACTCGTCCCTGGATACGCGGAATTAAAGGCCGTCTCGGCGGGTGGACTTGCGGGTGACATTAAATTGTTCCTCGACGGAGAGATTTTCCTTTTTTTCGGTGCGTGTGCAGAGATATCTGCCGTCCAAGAGAGGAGCGTGCAAAAGTCGTCGTTCGGGCGTGGCGAACAAATTCTGACAAACGGCACGGCGGATGGAAAATTCACGTGAAACACGTTGAAAATCGCTAGAAACGTCAAACTGACAGGCAAACTGAGTGGTATCCGCATATTCACCTTTAAGCGTGAAATACGAAATTTTGAAGGTCGCGAGGGTCCAACAAGACCCGCGGTTTTAACATACGGGCTTTTCGGCATCTTCTACATGCTTATTTCGAGTCGACAGACGCACGCAACCAAGGGCATGAGCACTTTCAAATTCGTTTGCACGTGGATTTGGTAAGAAAAATGGCCGAAATACGTCACAGATTCAATGTGCATGTGATTCAATGTACTACGGTCGGGCGAAAAATATCAGATTAATGTATCCGGCCCGACGAGTTCGGCATCTCAATCTCGACATAATGCACCCGCTTGACTTAGCATTTCTATAGATATACAGGTTGATTGTTCGGTTAATGATTATATACATATTTGAATTATTAAAATGCGTTAATTCCAGAACGCGCACGCACAGTTTCCTTAATAGGGAAAAAGATTGCTTTTAACATTTATGTGCCCTTATGACATAATTCTATTTAAACGATTACGCAAACGTGCCCAGTGGGCTGAGCTGGCTGAAATCAATTTCTCTCTCTTTTGATTAAAAGTAAAATTAGGCACTTGGGAGTTTTTACGGTCGCCCATCACTGATTCAAATGTCAGAAGAAAACAAAATGGCCGAAGGATTTTTTGAAAATTGACGTACGAATGTGAAATCTTGGATACGGAGGTGTCTTATGTGGCCGATCACAAATCCAAAGTCAAAAAAATAAGACGGCCGAAAAGTTTTTTGAAAATTGAGGTATGCATGTGAAATATTAGATACGGGGGTGTGTGCGGACGCCGATCATAAACCCAAAGTCAAAATGTCAAAAAAAAACAAAATGGCGGACATTTTTTGAAAATTGACGTATGAACGTGAAATTTTAGATACGGGGGTGTGTGCGGACGCCGATTACAAATCCATATTCAAAATGTCAAAAAAAACAAAATGGCGGATATTTTTTGAAAATTGACGTATGAACGTGAAATTTTAGATACGGGTGTGTGTGCGGACGCCGATTACAGATACAAAGTCAAAATGTCAAAAAAAAACAAAATGGCGGACATTTTTTGAAAATTGACGTATGAACGTGAAATTTTAGATACGGGGGTGTGTGCGGACGCCGATTACAAATCCATAGTCAAAATGTCAAAAAAAACAAAATGGCGGACGGGTTTTTTGAAAATTGACGTATGAACGTGAAATTTTAGATACGGGGGTGTGTGCGGACGCCGATTACAGATCCAAAGTCAAAATGTCAAAAAAAAACAAAATGGCGGAAGTTTTTTTGAAAATTGACGTATGAATGTGAAATTTTAGATACGGGGGTGTCTCAGGTCGCCGATCACGAATCCAAAGTCAAAATGTCAAAAAAACAACATGGCAAATGTAATATGGTGGAAAGGTTTGTCGAAAAGGGCTTGGATCTGAGCACATTCTTCCTTGGTAACTTTAACATGTTTTATGTTTAACATTAAATTATCTTTCTTGCTCTTCAGTGTTCAGTGTAACGGTTTGTGTAACGAAGTAAAGAAAAGTTCTAAATAATATATACGATTGGCATCACTAAATTTATGTATATACAGGACTGGTTCAAAAGTTTATAAAATCGGACTTTCTAAAAAACGTCATGACAGTGATCGCGTTCTACGGGAAACGGTAATTGCAGACAAATTTGTGTTGCTTGGATGACAAACTTCAAAAGGTTATTATGATTAATGTCAAAAGGTGTATTTATAAGTCTCGAAATGGCATGTGTAGGTAGGATACTTGACAGGTAAAATTTTGCAATATCTCACATTTAATGTCCTTAAATTATTGGCGCATGTTTCTTTAAAGTTGACATAATATTTGAATGTAACCTTCCACATTAAAACGCCCTAACAACTACAACGGCAAATTTAGACGTATTTTTAATTATTTATATTATTGCACTGTATTAGTTGATTAAATTTAATTAAGGGCCGGTTTTACCAATTCCGATTAAAATGCCGATTAGCCTACTCATTAAATAAAATACGGGATAGTACGTTTTTGCTAAAACCGGTTGGCGCTAATCATTGATTAAGAACGTTATTACATGAAGATATTTTAACCGGTGTTTTACCAAACCTGATAAAATATTAAACAGTAATTGGGATTACTTACACGTGCGCATAACCTAGGAGATTTGGATTTTTATTAGTATTGACTGCGATTATGTTTTCTTGTGCATTTGTAAATAATAATTATTTTTATTAGTGATTTAGTAATTGTATTGCTTCTTCTATACATGAAATTAACAGTATACTTAAAATAAAAACATAATATTGAATATGTGTAACTTTTAGCTCTCTACGGAAATATTTGTGTTTTGGAAGCTATTTAATTCTGTTACATTTCCGGGACTTATGCTATGCCATTAACATATTAAAACTACATATAAAAGTTACATGTGAAATTGAAAACATTGAAGAAATTCTACAGAAGCTGGCAGGTGCTTATGCAGACAATGTATAAAGTACTCTCGATTTAATTGGGTTCGGATGAATAGTGTGTTCGTTAACGTGTAGTTAAATTTTAAAATAATAATTATAATTGGCACTACAAAAATCGCACCGATTCCTCCAGAACATAACATTTTGTAAGTCAAAATTATGGAAACACAGTTTTCTCAATCAACCCTCTTTGATTTAGGAAATTTAGACAAAGAACCTGTTAAAACGTATAGTTTTTAGTAAACAGTTGGGATATGATCTTGCAATCAAAGTTTCTGGCCTTATTCATCCTACAGAAATTTAGTGCAAGTTAAATTGTCTGAAATATGGCAGTTGAAATTGCAATATCTTACACTGTTAGAATATAATTGATAATACAGTTTATGACCGCAGATGCAAGTCTTTTCTTTTTCAACAAACTGTTCCTATAGTTCAGTCGCTCTCTCAACCGACATGCGCTACTAAATTAAAATGAAGTGAAATATTAGTTGTTGCAAAATTTTACCTGTCATGTAATATAACCTACAAAATACATTTCAGGACTGTCATAAATAATAATATTTGTACACCTTTTGACATTTGTTATAATTGCCATCTAAACATTTTAAAACAGTACAGCCAAATGTTATGTAAAATATAGGTGTGGGAAAGTAATATTTAATACCTTTATTTATAATATTTAATTTGTAACTGGCTTTCATGTAATAGTATTTTACTATGGGAAGGTATACATCCTGAAATATTGATTAATTATTTTAAATTTATCATTTTGAAATTGTTCCGGCCAATCGAAATTTGTAGTGGTATTGAATCGTCGTATTTAGTTCGTACTTTTGCCGAGTCCGTTGCCAAGACGACTCGACTGTATTTTTATAACTTTTTTTCTGTGACTGGAAAAGTTTGACATTTTATCTTTCTTAACAGGTAACAAAATGTCACTTTATAAGCCGAGAAAAAAAGTACTCATTTTTTCCCCCAGGAAAAAAATTAGTACTTTTTTTTCGTATATGTAAGAACAGGGACATTTAATTTTAATATATTTTATTATACAAAAAGTTGCATTTACTTATGTATGCCAATAGCACCGTCTCCGAGAAAGAACTGCATTTCTTTTTCACCTTCCTAGCAAAATGAATAAAAATCAACCTAAGTTCGCAAATTTTTAAAACCAAACACAAAATTAAATGGACAAATATTTGAATACTTTACAGGTTTCCTTAGTAACGCAGGTGTAATGCTGCTATAAGTACAACAGCCTACCAATTTAAAACTTCAAATGTCACATCGATTGATTTTCTGAGTCTTCTTTATCATTATAAAATCGTCGTTTTTCCTGTCACAGAAAAAAATAGTGTATTATACACGGGAAAAAACATTAGATTTCAGCTCTCGGTATTTTGTCATTATCTCGAGCTAAAAGCTAATACTTCTTTCCCTTGTATAATAAATAACTTTTATTACAGGTCATATGTAATAATAGAAAATATAAGGAACGTATATAAATGCAATGTTATGAGACCCAAAGTAACTTTTGCCGTTTACACGTCCTTGCTTGAATTTCTTCAGGTTGACATTTTCAAATTTTGGAGTTAGGAGATACCAATAATTTAGAAAATATTTATTACCTTCCTCGCTCTTGAGTGTGTACCGGTTTGTATAAAAAACAATTCGAGAAGAATTTTAAATAAAATATACAATTGGCTTCACAAAATTTATGTATGTACAGGGGTGCTTCAAAAGTTTATAAAAGTAGACATTCTAAAAAGCCTCTTTTTACAGGAAAGGCGCTTTAATAGGGCTTAAATTTAAAACTTGGGCTTTTTACTTTTATTATTATTTCGTGCTCCTTTATTAACGATAGTGGATTTCAAAAAAGTTGACAGGCTTTTAAACATTCACATCAAAATAGTATTGCACACTGTCTTAATAAAAATGTTGGGCTTTTTGATCTCATTGTGTCTTTGGATACTTTAAGATGACTTATGTTTAACATTAAATTACCTTTCTCGCTCTCGAGTGTGTACCAATTTATGGCAAAAACAGTTCGAGAAGGATTTTAAATAAAATATCCTATTGGTTTAACAAAATATATGTATACACAGGGGTGTTTCAAAAGTTTATAAAAGTGGACATTCTAAAAAGCCTTTTTTTTTTAAAGGAAAGGCGCTTCAAAAGGCCTTAAATTTAAAACTTGGGCTTTTTACTTTTATTATTATTTCGTGCTCCTTTATTAACGATAGTGGATTTTGAAAAGGTTGACAGGCTTTACACTTTCAGATCAAGATAGTATTGTAAACTGTCTTAATGAACATGTTGGGCTTTTTGATCTCATTGTGCTTTTGGATACCTTAATATGACTTATGTTTAAAATTAAATTACTTTTCTCGCTCTTGAGTGTGTACCGGTTTGTGTTAAAAACAGTTCGAGAAGAATTTTAAATAAAATTTACAATTGGCTTCACAAAATATATGTATATACAGGGGTGCTTCAAAGGTGTATAAAACTGGACATTCTAAAACGAGTCATGCCAGTGATCGCTTTTTACTGGAAAGGCGCTTCAATTTAAAACTTGGGCTTTTTACTTTTATTATTATTTTGTGCTCCGTTATTAACGATAGTGGATTTCAAAAAAGTTGACAGGCTTTTACACTTTCACATCAAAATAGTATTGTACACTGTCTTAATAAAAATGTTGCGCTTTTTGATCTCATTATGTCTTTGGATACTTTAAGATGACTTATGTTTAACATTAAATTACCTTTCTCGCTCCTGAGTGTGTACCAATTTATGGCAAAAACAGTTCGAGAAGAATTTTAAATAAAATATCCTATTGGCTTAACAAAATATATGAATACACAGGGGTGTTTCAAAAGTTTATAAAAGTGGACATTCTAAAAAGCCTTTTTTACAGGAAAGGCGCTTCAATAGGGCTTAAATTTAAAACTTGGGGCTTTTTATTTTTTTTATTACTTCGTGCTCCTTTATTAACGGTAGTGGATTTTGAAAAGGTTGACAGGCTTTACACTTTCACATCAAGATATTATTGTAAACTGTCTTAATGAACATGTTGGGCTTTTTGATTTCATTGTGCTTTTGGATACCTTAATATGACATGTTTAAAATCAAATTACTTTTCTCGCTCTTGAGTGTGTACCGGTTTGTGTTAAAAACAGTTCGAGAAAAATTTTAAATAAAATTTACAATTGTCTTCACAAAATATATGTATATACAGGGGTGCTTCAAATGTGTATAAAACTGGACATTCTAAAAAGCGTCATGCCAGTGATCGCTTTTTACTGGAAAGGCGCTTTAATTTAAAACTTGGGCTTTTTACTTTTATTATTATTTTGTGCTCTTTTATTAACGATAGTGGATTTCGAAAAGATTGAAAGGCTTTTACACTTTCGCATCAAAATAGTATTGTAAACTGTCTTACTAAAAATGTTGAGTTTTTTGATCTTATTGTGTCTTTGGATACTTTAACATTAAATTACCTCTCTCGCTCTTGATTGTGTACCGGTTTGTGTCAAAAACAGTTCGAGAAGAATTTTAAATAAAATATCCTATTGGCTTAACAAAATATATGTGTATACAGGGGTATTTCAAAAGTTTATAAAAGTGGATATTTTAAAAGGCGTCATACCAGTGATCGCCTTTTACAGGAAAGGCGCTTCAATAGGGCTTCAATTTAAAACTTGGGCTTTCTATTTTTATTATTATTTTGTGCTCTTTTATTAACGATAGTGGATTTCGAAAAGGTTGTGAGGCTTTTACACTTTCACATCTAAATAGTATTGTAAACTGTCTTAATAAAAATGTTGCGCTTTTTGAGCTCATTGTGTCTTTGGATATTTTAACATGACTTATGTTTAACATTAAGTTACCTTTCTCGCTCTTGAGTGTTTACCGGTTTGTATAAAAAACAATTCGAGAAGAATTTTAAATAAAATATACAATTGGCGTCACAAAATTTATGTATGTACAGGGGTGCTTCAAAAGTTTATAAAATAGGACATTCTACAAAGTGTCATGAGACTGATCGCTTTTTACAGAAAAGGCGCTTTAATAGGGCTTACATTTAAAACTTGGGCTTACTACTTTTATTATTGTTTTGTACTCTTTTATTAACGATAGTGGATTTCGAAAAGGTTGAAAAGCTTTTACACTTTCGCATCACAACAGTATTGTAAACTGTCTTAATAAAAAATGTTGCGTTTTTTGATCTTATTGTGTCTTTGGATATTTTAACATAAACTACCTTTTTCGCTCTTGAGTGTGTACCGGTTTGTGTAAAAAGCAACTCGAGAAGAATTTTAAATAAAATATACAATTGGCTTCACAAAATTAATGTATGTTCAGGGGTGCTTCAAAAGTTTATAAAAGTGGACATTCTAAAAATCGTCATGCCAGTGATCGCTTTTTACAGGAAAGGCGCTTCAATAGGGTTTCAAATTTAAAACTTGGGCTTTCTACTTTTATTATTGTTTTGTGCTCTTTTATTATCGATAGTGGATTTCGAAAAGATTGAAAGGCTTTTACACTTTCGCATCAAAATAGTATTGTACAGTATTAATAAAAATGTTGAGTTTTTTTGATCTTATTGTGCCTTTGGATACTTTAACATTAAATTACCTCTCTCGCTCTTGATTGTGTACCGGTTTGTGTCAAAAACAGTTCGAGAAGAATTTTAAGTAAAATATCCTATTGGCTTAACAAAATATATGTGTATACAGAGATGTTTCAAAAGTTTATAAAAGTGGACATTCTAAAAAGCGTCATGCCAGTGATCGCCTTTTACAGGAAAGGCGCTTCAATAGGGCTTACATTTAAAACTTGGGCTTTTTACTTTTATTATTATTTTGTGCTCCTTTATTAACGTTAGTGGATTTTTAAAAGGTTGACAGGCTTTTATACTTTCACATCAAAATAGTATTGTAAACTGTCTTAATGAACAGGTTGGGCTTTTTGATCTCATTGTGTCTTTGGATACCTTAACATGACTTATGTTTAAAATTAAATTACTTTTCTTGCTCTTGAGTGTGTACCAGTTTGTGTTAAAAACAGTTCGAGAAGAATTTTAAATAAAACGTCCTATTGGCTTAACAAAGTATATGAATATGCAGGGGTACTTCAAAGGTGTATAAAAGTGAACATTCTAACAAGCGTCATGCCAGTGATCGCTTTTTACAGGACAGGCGCTTCGATTTAATACTTGGGCTTTTTATTTTTATTATTATTTTGTGCTGCTTTATTAACGATAGTGGATTTCAAACAGATTGACAGGCTTTTAGACTATCACATCAAAATAGTATTGTACACTGTCTTAATAAAAATGTTACGCGTTTTGATCTCATTGTGTCTTTGGATACTTTAACATGACTTTTGTTTAACATTAAATTACCTTTCTCGCTCTTGAGTGTGTACCGGTTTATGTCAAAAACAGTTCGAGAAGAATTTTAAATAAAATATCCTATTGGCTTAACAAAATATATGTATATACAGGGGTGCTTCAAAAGTTTATAAAAGTAGACATTCTAAAAAGCCTCTTTTTACAGGAAAGGCGCTTCAATAGGGCTTAAATTTAAAACTTGGGCTTTTTACATTTATTATTATTTCGTGCTCCTTTATTAACGATAGTGGATTTTAAAAAGGTTGACAGGCGTTACACTTTCACATCAAAATAGTATTGTAAACTGTCTTAATGAACATGTTGGGCTTTTTGATCTCATTGTGCTTTTGGATACCTTAACATGACATGTTTAAAATTAAATTACCTTTCCCGCTCTTGAGTGTGTACTGGTTTGTGCTAAAAACAGTTCGAGAAGAATTTTAAATAAAATATACAATTGGCTTCACAAAATATATATATACACAGGGGTGCTTCAAAGGTGTATAAAACTGGACATTCTAAAAAGCGTCATGCCAGTGATCGCTTTTTACTGGAAAGGCGCTTCAATTTAAAACTTGGGCTTTTTACTTTCATTATTATTTTGTGCTCCTTTATTAAGGATAGTGGATTTCAAAAAGGTTGACAGGCTTTTGCACTTTCACATCAAAATAGTATTGTACAGTCTTAATAAAAATGTTGCGCTTTTTGATCTCATTGTGTCTTTGGATACTTTAACATGACTTATGTTTAACATTAAATTACCTTTCTCGCTTTTGAGTGTGTACCGATTTATGTCAAAAACAGTGCGAGAAGAATTTTAAATAAAATATCCTATTGGCTTAACAAAATATATGTATAGACAGGGGTGCTTCAAAAGTTTATAAAAGGTATCATTTTAAAAAGCGTTTTTTACAGGAAAGGCGCTTCAATAGGGCTTAAATTAAAAATTTGGGCTTCTTACTTTTATTATCATTTTGTGCTTTTTTCTTAACGACAGTAGACTTCGAAAAGGTTGACACTCTTTTCCACTACACATCAAAATAGTATTGTAAACTGTCTCGATGAAAATGTTGTGCTCTTTGAGCTCATTGTTTCTTTGGATACATTAACATGACTTATGTTTAACATAAATTTACTTTTCTCGCTCTTGAGTGTGTACCGGTTTGTGTAAAAAATCGTTCGAGAAGAATTTTAAAGAAAATATACAATTGGCCTCAAGAAATATATGTATATACAGGAGTGCGTCAAGAGTTAATAAAATCGGACATTCTAAAAGGCGTCATGACAGTGATTGCTTTTTACAGGAAACTATGAAAAAGCTGTAAGCGGACGCGAAAAGAGCGATTCCAACTAAAAGAGATTGACTGACCCGCTGTAAGCAGAGGACCTGCTGTAAGCGGAGGACCCGTTGTAAGCGGAGGACCCGCTGTAAGCGGACGTTAGAGCTAGTTATATATACTAAAAGCCGAGTAGTCAATGGCAACCAAACCCGGTCAAAATCGACGAAAATTGGGCACGCGGGGGGAAGAACTCGTCTCTGGATACGCAAAATTGAAAGCTGCCCTTTGGCGTGAAGTTACCGACGACCTTAAATTGTTCCTCGACGGAGAGATTTTCCTTCTAAGTGGAGCGTGTGCAGAGATATCGCCCGTTGAAGAGGAGCGTGCATTCGGTGTTTTAACAGAAAATGGCCTACGTCATCATGACGATTCACGTGACAACCGATCAAAATCGTAAAAATGTCAGGTATGACAGGCACACGGTAGTTTCACTTTGACGAAGAAATCTCATGCTATGGAGGTTTAACGTGCTGATAAAGGCTCAGAATATGAAAGTACGGACTTTTCCGCAACGATCGAGTGCAGTGTCCACGTGCCGAGTCTTTCGCTGTCGAAGGTGCGACTCATTTAAGGCTTTTCTGCAGGAGAATGCGGTTAAAAAATCTCCCGCTGACGAGTTTGCGTGTCATTAATTCAACCGAACGTATGATTTTGACAGTTGCTGCTTGAGTTTGATGTTTAGAAATTTTCTTATAACGATGGATAGTGCTAATTTACAAAAAAAACGCGCACACGTATCAAGATTCATAATTATCAGGACGATGAGCGAAAAGAATTGACATTTAGAAGACAGACGGGCAACACGAACCATATCTTAAAGTAAGGTAGATAGAATTAACGCCACAAGGTAAATATACTATTATATGTCGTATAACATTTAAAAATTACAGTCTTAAGTGCTTGCAGGTTGAGTTCATTAAAGACTGGAAATATCAAAGACAGGCAAATATATATATATATATATATATATATATATATAGATTGCAAATTTTGTCATTAAATACTGGAAAAATCTAAGGCAAGTAAATATATAGATCGAGAGAATCAAATACGTTAGCACTAAAGAATATACTAAACGGCATTAATTTAATCGAAATGATACAGAAGTGGTTTCTCGATTTTTTGGTATGGCTGTAAATTAAAGTTGAAAGAATTGAAGCCCACAAGGTCAGTCACTACATATGAATATGTTTATACCTATGGTGTAACACTTAGAAATGACAGTCTTAAAAGTTTGCAGGTTTCATTTATTATATACTGGAAATATCCAAACAGAATTAAAGAATTTAAAGAGTATATACAGGTTCGGTCTGTTTTTACCGTAAATGCGAGCTAAAGTCCATGCATTGAAACGAACGTTGTTGTCAGTATTTATACACATTGGGCACGTACTGTTCGACGCTCTCGCATATGTATATCTGTAGGGGGTACGGTTTGGCAACTCCTTTCGTTTTATATACAGAAAGTCGCATATAAAAATCGTAGGCCAAACATGTATACTAAATGACATTAAATTCATCGATCAGTAATTTAGCATCTTTTTTAAGAAAAGTGTATACTTAAAACCAGGAAATGAAACAGAAGTGATTCGTATTTTTAATTTTTCAGTACGCAATCCTATAATTTGACATGTTGATATGTAATTAAGTTTAAGTGTAAGAATATCCTTTAAAGTAACAGGAAACTTTAACACTGATAGACAAAAAATCCATCTAACGTTTGACTTGCGATGAAACTTCAATTCGAGTTATGAACCATCAGGACGATCAATAGGCGATAACACTTATTGGGAAACGTCAGAACTCACTGCAATAATAGTCTCGGTGGTGCAATCGACTTGGTATGTCGTCTCAAAAATACTGTGACCTGACAGGACTAAATACTGAAAACAACAAAGATGTGACGATAGAGAGATGTGCTATCGAAAAATTATCGAGGAAGAACAGTCACTATCATCGACGTGTTGTGAAACTTTAAAGTCATAAAGCCGGCAAATGTTGGACAGTTTGGTAATGATATTCAATGTGACAATTATGTCTCTCAGATTTGAAGTTTATAGGAACTTATATAAACATCAATTAACCTCTGACGCAGTGACGGTTTTCGAAAAAGTTTAAAGTTAATCCTTAAAGTGGGCAATCAATTTTAAATCACAATTACACTTGCCGGAAAACTTCAAAATTGACAAACCCAATAACACCGATTCTTATATAGTGATGATATTGTCTATTTTGAACGAAATTTATTTCTGTTGCCTATTGTCGTGAAAATCTATGTTAATTGTAACACTTTACTTTTCATAGATACATAATACATATATATCACATCTAATTTAACGATTTGTAGAGTAATATAGGCAATTACTATTTTAGTAATGGAACTATTACTAGATATAAAGACAATACGATACAAAAACTTATCATATATAGCAATTTAATAATTATTAGTTACTTTAAGATCGCAATGTACTTTAATACACAATAACATCACTTCTTCAGAAAAAAAATAAGTAAGCACTACTCCCCAGCTGATTTTTATATGTGCTGATCAGAATTAAGAATAATTGTCGGGCACATTTATGTCACCAAGTTAATTTTTCTATTACCGTTTCTAACACCGATAAATTTGACTAGGGTGTACGCAAAATGTCTGTATTGAATATTAAAGTACGTCGGCATAGCTGACAATGACAACTTAACATCCACATTATGTTGACTTAAATATTATAGGAAACGTCACAATTGACAGGCAAAAATCCGTCTAACGTTTAATTAACGTTGGCAGTCGCACGAAAATTCAATTGCAGGCTATCAATTTCAGTTCGTGATGACATCTGAACTGCTTTAATGATGACAATTATAACGCAAACATATATGTATATATAGGGGTTCGTCAAAAGTTTATGGTAACGGACACTAGAAAAACCATCATGGCAGTGCTCGCATTTTACAGGAAATTGGAAGAAAAGAGGTAACCGGATGTTATTTTGTTTAACAATAATTCTGTTATAAAAACAAGCACTTAAGGGATGCGACTGCTGGTTGTCATCAACCGATCAGAGGCACATTTTCTGTTAAATGGTACGACATAGCAGGATTTTCCGTTGCGTTTGGAAAATAGAAAAACGGCAGTACCTATTTTTAAATGTTAGCAAACTTAAAAGCACATTCTGTTCATCATGTTGTTGTTAATTTCATACGACAATTGGAACGATAATTTGGTTAAACACTGTCACTGTGACATTTCGTTCTCGCAAGTTATTATGAATGAATACACTTCAACGAACTGCTGTTACGATGACAAGTGGAATGACAATAATTTACCTAAGCATTTTAACTTCAGTCTGATTTTTCTTTATTATCGAAAATATATCATCGAAATGTTATCACTATGACAGTCTTAGGCTAAATGCACACGATTTATATAAAACCTGACTCAACGAAATGTTCTAAATGTCAGCTCAACGTTCAGTAAATTATATAGAAATATTATATATTTTACGGGCAAATTCTTAATAAATAAATTCATTTGCCACAAATTATAAATGTCAAATAATGTATAATTCATTTTTAGACATATATTTGCATCTTTATTCATAAACAAGAGCAGAGTGAACTACAGTTACAATTACTCTCCATTGACAGTAACTCAGATACAGATTCCAATATCATTGTTATATAAAATAAGGCAAAGGAGTCAAAGGAAATGATTAATAACATTTTACTTACATTAAAAAAATATATAAGTGTTAATATTCATGTACCCTTGCGACTGGCAGTGGTCACATTTCCAAAGAGGCACATTTATAGAGCAACTTACAGAGAAGAAGTGGACGCGAAGAGGCAATTCTAATTCGAAGAGTTTAACGAAACTATAATAACAATAAGAGCGAGTGTTCAATAGAATAACTGTGTCTGAAATAAAAAAAAAAAAAATTAAAAACAAAATGAGTAATCTACATTACTTATACCAATATTGTATGGCAAACATTATAGATCACCTATGACTTATGATGATCGTGTACCAGGCTGGTGTCGGGATCTTATTTCGATCGATTCAATTATTATTTGTAGTTTGGTTTTAATCATGAAATCTCCGCTTTTGTGTTATTTTTTATAAAATATTTCATATGAATCGCAAAATAATCCAACAAATATGAATTATAGAGTACTTTTTTGCAATGTATGTAAGCAAAATGTTAACACAGATATTTCCACGTCAGCCTGTATGAATCTTTTAGTGTCAAGTCTTAGCTTTACGCTAAATAAAGCCCAAACTTAAAACTTCAACAATGAACAGTCAGACTGATGTAAATATGCTTAATTATATTGTCGTTCCTCCTGTCATCGTGACAGCATTTTGTTTAAAAAAGTATGCGTCTATACAAGGTGTGTCAAAAGTTTAGAAAATCAAAATTTGTTTAGCGTTTTACAGGAATCTGTAATAAACTGTAAGCGGACGCGAAAAAGGCGATTCAAGCTCGAAGAGATTGCAAATACAACTAGTTATATATACTAAAAGCCGAGTAGTCAATGGCAACCAAACCCGGTCAAAATCGACGAAAATTGGGCACGCGGGGGGAAGAACTCGTCTCTGGATACGCAAAATTGAAAGCTGTCCTTTGGCGTGAAGTTACCGACGACCTTGAATTGTTCCTCGACGGAGAGTTTTTCTTCCCAAGTGGAGCGTGTGCAGAGATATGGGCTTTTAAAGAGGACCCTGCACTCGATGTTTTAACAGAAAAATGGCTTACGTCATGACGATTCACGTGACAACCGATCAAAATCGTAAAAATGTCAGGTATGACAGGCACGCGCGAAAGAATTGTAAAAATTTCACATTGACGAAGAAATTTCAGGCCGTCGAAGTTTAGAGTGCGGAAAGAGGGTTGGAAACCAAAAGAGTGGACTTTTCCGCGACGATTGAGTGCACTGTCCACGTGCCAAGTCTGTCGCTGTCGAAGGTGCGATTCATTTAAAGCTTTTATGCAGAGGAATGCGGTAAAAAAAATTCACGATGACGAATTTGCGTGTCATTAATGACTATATATTCACGTTCATCGATCGGTTGTCAAGTTTAAGTGTCAGAAGGCCGACAAATAAAGATATTACGAAGAAGTGCATTTTTAATTGAAACGTGGCACCTTTCAGATACGTATTAGTGTTATTATTATCAATCGTTACTATTTCTTTTCTATATGAATATATGAACAAAATGCCGACGGATATGATAAAATAAACTTAAAGTGTATTATCGCACGTAAGTACAGTAACAAATATGACGATTTTTCTATATTTTATTAAGATATATTAATAAATACAATGACACTCTATTCATTATATATGTCATCGAAATGTAAATTTCATACAACGAAGAACTTGAAGCAAGCTTAAATAAAGAAGAACCGTCTGAGTTTTGCCATTTGGGCCTGTCAAATTACGTTAGATGCACACGAATTATACAAAACCTAAATGTCAACAGAATGTTGGAAATGTAAAAAGCAAGTATTTAAAGTGTGCGACTGCTGGTTGGCACCAACTAATCAGAAGTACATTTTTGGTTAAATGGTACGACAGTGTCTAGCATCAACCGTATAGGAGCCAGCAAGATTTTCGATTGCGTTTCAGAATAGTATATTAAAATACAAGTTTCATAAGACACGATTTTTGCGCACGCGTTCAAGTTTAGAAAACGAGCCGCCAGGCGAGTTTTCTAAAGAACAAGTGCGCAAAATGTCTTATGAAACGTGTATTTTATACTATTTTTTCTATTTCGGTTATTAAAAGTTCAAAAAAGCTTAAAATAAGAGACATGTTTTGTTCGAATATTTTAGAAATTTTGCTTTTTTGAAGTTGGTTACTCTGATTTGTAAGTAGAACGTTTTAAATATTTGAATATCGGTGGTGCTATATGTAATTGTGTTTAAAATTCAGACTGATTTATACAATAAATTATTTCAAATTATCAACAAAAAGGACGAAATAAATAACTGTACGCCCCCAGAGATTCGCAAAATAGCAGAAGACAATTTACAAAATCTTTCGTCCACAAACTCTCTACATATTTATCAAAACAAACTTTTATTTATAACAGTTGTACTATTCAACATGGTAAGTAAATGTCAATAGTAGCATCCGAAAACTTATCATCCAACTCTGCTTAACAATTTATATTGCTAATTAGTAACTGAAATGTTAGCATGTGTGCTTTTTATTCGTTGTACAACTTTATTGCACATTTTTGTTATTTTAAAGGCTTATATTTTGACATTTAAATACGATTTGGTTCCATTTTTTTTGTTACCAACTTCAAAAAAATTAAATTAGCGTGCGATAAAGTAATACTTTATGCAACCAAAACGGGTGTCGTAAAGTGAACTTTATAGCACCGGAATAGAAAAAGTATATTACTAAAGCGTAATATGAAAATGAATTAATTCTCTCAATGACCTGTAAGTTTAAAACATGTTTTATTAAGTTAGTCTGACATTTCGTTCTCGCAAGTTCATGTGTGAACAAATACAGTTCAACGAACTATTGTCACGATGACAGGTGGAACGACAATTTTGGTTAAACATTTTGATGTTGACTTTTCATTGTCATAGGTATGTGTCATCGAAATATCGTTACGATGACAGTCTGTCAGAAAATTTGAATTATACACTATTTCAATCGTAAACTTGACACAAAGCGTAGTACCCATTTTATAGAACTAATAACGTGAAACAACATTCAATTAATTTTTTTTTTTTTGATCTGTCGACGTTCACCTTGGACTAGATGTACACAACTGATACAAAACCTGAATGTCAATAAAAAATTTTTAAATATCAGCGTTCATTAAATTATATAGGAATATTGTTCGCTTTGTGGGCAAAGTCTTAATAAATAAATTCATTTGCCACCATAATGTATAATCCATTTCGAGAGATATTTCTTTAAATTTAATCTTCATTCATTACAATAGCAAAGTTAACTACATAATTATCCTCCACTGTCATTCATTCATATAGAAATTAAAATACCGTAAATAGTATAGGTAATAGTGAATACACTAAACTAACCAACTAAAAAGAAGAAGCGTATGCGGTATCATAAAAATTAAATTAACATTATGAATGACATAGGTACTCCGACAATTTTATGTATTATGGTTAGAGTTGTTGCCGATATGCCATACGATTTTTTAACACATACACATAATCTGACATTACGTCAAACCAGTGAGCTGTAGCAGTGAAATCAACTGTTCACAGGGACAAATATTATACGGATCTAAATTCTAATTAGCTCCCTTATTTTCAGAAATAGCGTACCGAAAATAGTTATACCGTATGTTTTTAGTTGTTTTTTAATGAAATCTGCCTTATGAATACAGGGTCACTAACTACATATGAATATATACCGTATAACATTTACAAATTACAGTTTTAAACGTTTGCAAGTTTTGTCATTAAATACTGGAAAAATCTAAGGCAAGTAAATTTCTAAAACAAACGACCCCTGTCGTAAATTAAGGTGGAAATAATTGACAATACAGGGTCACTAACTACATATGAATATATACCGTATAACATTTACAAATTACAATTTTAAACGTTTGCAAGTTTTGTCATTAAATACTGGAAAAATCTAAGGCAAGTAAATATCTAGATCGAGGGAATCAAATACGTAAGCACTAAAGAATATACTAAACGGCATTAATTTAATCAAACATGAATTTACCTTTTATTTGAGAATATATACGGGAACTGATCCGAAGGAAATGATACAGAAGTAGTTTCTCGATTTTTTGGTATGGCTGTAAATGAAAGTTGAAAGAATTGAAGCCCACAACGTCAGTAACTACATATGAATATGTTTATACACTTAGAAATGACAGTCTTAAAAGTTTGCAGGTTTCATTCATTAAATACTGGAAATATCCAAATAGAATTAAAGAATTTGAAGAGTATATATACTAAATTACATTAAATTCATCGATCACTAATTTAGCATCTTTTCTAAGAAAAGTGTATACTTAAAAGCAGGAAATGAAACAGAAGTGATCCGTATTTTTAATTTTTCAGTACGCAATCCTATAATTTGACATGTTGATATGTAATTAAGTTTAAGTGTAAGAATATCCTTTAAAGTAACAGGAAACTTTAACACTTATATACAAAAAATCCATCTAACGTTTGACTTGCGATGAAACTTCAATTCGAGTTATGAACCATCAAGACGATCAATAGGCGATAACACTTACTGGGAAACGTCAGAATTCACTGCAATAATAGTCTCGGTGGTACAATCGACTTGGTATGTCATCTCAAAAATACTGTGACCTGACCGGACTAAATACTGAAAACACCAAAGATGTGACGATAAAGAGATGTGCTATCGAAAAAATATCGAGGAAGAACAGTCACTATCATCGACGTGTTGTGAAAATTTAAAGCCATAAAGTCGGCAAATGTTGGACAGTTTGGTAATGAAAAGTGAATTTATTTGGCTAATCACCTGAGAACATACGCGAAGCGAAAAGCAGGGAACAATATTTTCTTTCTTTTTTCTTTTTGACGACTAGAGACTCTAAATTTACAAGTTCAATATCTTCTATCAGACATTTACATGGGCGCTATGAGCAGACACGATGTGAATATGTAATGTTAAGGAAATGAAAAAATGCAAAGTTCAAGAGTGGTTTTTGATTGATGAAATGTGAAACCTATTAGATATGTATTATTATTATTACTAACACATAATAAAATATCTCCATCCTTTCCGCTATATTACTATAAATTGTCAATAAAATTAAAATGTTAATTACAATAAAATTGATCTTTAATGCAGAAAATATTAAATCCAATTGCCACATTTACATATTTCAACAATGATATTCAATTTGACAATTAGGTCTCGCAGATTTGAAGTTTATAGGAGGAACTTATATAAACATCAATTAACCTCTGACGCAGTGACGGTTTTCGAAAAAGTTTAAAGTTAATCCTTAAAGTGGTCAATCAATTTTAAATCACAATTACACTTGCCGGAAAACTTCAAAATTGACAAACCCAATAACACCGATTCTTATATAGTCTATTGTCTATTTTGAACGAACGTCATAGAAATTTATTTCGGCACTGCTCTCAACATCAAGATGTCCGACGAACGCGGTACAGGAACTCCAAACGCACCTAGACAACACGATAAAATGGTTCAAACAATGGAGGACAACAATAAACGAAGACAAATCCCAAGTAATAATCTTTCAAAAGGAATCGGAAAACATCAGACAACGAAATAACCATCAACAACAACACTACACCATGGAGTAGAGAAATTAAATACCTGGGAATATACCTGGATATAAAGCTCAATTATAACACACACATAGCAAAAACGATAACCAAAACCAAACAAACAAGATATCAACTATGGCCTCTTATAGGCAGAAAAAGCCAGCTGAACACGAACAACAAAATTCTACTTTACAAACAAGTATTACGTCCAATAAATCAGATGGAAAACCACTCAAATCAAAATCTTAAAAGAGCACTTGCATATGATGGAAATGAAAATTTCAAACACAAAAGACCTAAAATGGTTCTACTTTAATTCTTAATCAAAATAAAGATAAACAATAGCTAATCAAATTCAACTCCAACATTCCAAGATTCACCGCTCTCAGATGAAGAGTAAAAGACTAAATAGTCTAACTCAAAGCCACAATAAAGAAGAAGAAGAAATTTATTTCTGTTGCCTATTGTCGTGAAAATCAATGTTAATTGTAACACTTTACTTTTCATAAAAGCATAATACATACATATCACATTTAATTTAACGATTTAAAGAGTAAAATGGGCAATTACTATTTTAGTAATGGAACTATTACTACATATAAAGACAATACGATACAGAAACATCATATATGGTAATTTAATAATTATTAGTTACTCTAA
Organism: Amphimallon solstitiale; assembly: GCA_963170755.1. Classification (NCBI taxonomy): domain Eukaryota; kingdom Metazoa; phylum Arthropoda; class Insecta; order Coleoptera; family Scarabaeidae; genus Amphimallon; species Amphimallon solstitiale. Next base: position 28,727,951 of record OY720685.1, read on the forward strand.
GATCGCAAAGTACTTTAATACACAATAACATCACTTCTTCAGAAAAAAATGAAGTAAGCATTACTATCCAGCTGATTTTTATATGTGCTGATCAGAATTAAGAATAATTGACGGGCACATCTATGTCACCAAGTTCATTTTTCTATTACCGTTTCTAACACCGATAAATTTAACTAGGGTCTACGCAAAATGTCTGTATTAAATATTAAAGTACGTCGGCATAGCTGACAATGACAACTTAACATCCACATTAGGTTGACTTAAATATTATAGGAAACGTCACAATTGACAGGCAAAAATCCGTCTAACATTTAATTAACGTTGGCAGTCGCACGAAAATTCAATTGCAGGCTATCAAACGTCCAAACGATCGATCAATTTCAGTTCGTGATGACATCTGAACTGCTTTCATGATGACAATTATAACGCAAACATATATGTATATATAGGGGTTCGTCAAAAGTTTATGATAACGGACACTAGAAAAACCATCATGGCAGTGCTCGCGTTTTACAGGAAATTGGAAGAAAGATGTAACCGGATGTTATTTTGTTTAATAATAATTCTGTTATAAAAACAAGCACTTAAGGGATGCGACTGCTGGTTGTCATCAACCGATCAGAGGCACATTTTCTGTTAAATGGTACGACATAGCAGGATTTTCCATTGCTTGGAAAATTGGATAGATGTGGCTTTTACTTGGTGAAGATCTATTGAAATCAACGTAAAATAAAACAACAAATTTGTTTATATCTTCACTATATCTATTTATTTACAAAAATGTAAATGCTGTAACGCGTTTCGCTAACACTGTAGCTTTCTCAAACAGCGGTGGTATAATAACATTCCATTGCGTTTGAAAAATATAAGAGCGACAGTACCTATTTTTAAATGTTAGCAAATTTAAAAACACATTCTGTTCATCATGTTTTGTTAATTTCATACGACAATTGGAAAGATAATTTGGTTAAGCACTGTCACTGTGACATTTCGTTCTCGCATGTTATTATGAACGAACACACTTCAACGAACTGCTGTCACGATGACAAGTGGAATGACAATAATTTACCTAAGCATCTTAACTTCAGTCTGACTTGACTATGACAGTCTTACGCTAATTGCACACGATTTATACAAAACCTGACTCAACGAAATGTTCTAAATGTCAACTCAACGTTCAGTAAATTATATAGAAATATTATATATTTTATGGGCAAATTCTTAATAAATAAATTCATTTGCCACAAATTATAAATGTCAAATAATGTATAATTCATTATTAGACATATATTGTTTAAATTCAATCTTTATTCATAAACAAAAGCAAAGTGAACTACAGTTGCAATTACTCTCCATTAACAGTACCTCAGATACAGATTCCAATATCATTGTTATATAAAATAAGGCAAAGGAGTCAAAAGCAATTAATAACATTTTACTTACATTAAAAAAATATATAAGTGTTAATATTCATGTACCCTTGCGTCTGGCAGTGATGACATTTCCAAAGAGGCACATTTATAGAACAACTTATAGAGAAGAAGTGGACGCGAAGAAGCAATTCTAATTCGAAGAGTTTAATGAAACACTATAATAACAATAAGAGCGAGTGTTCAATAGAATAATTGTGTCTTAAATTAAAAAAAAATAAAAACAAAATCAGTAATCTACATTACTTATACCAATATTGTATGACAAACATTATAGATCACCTATGATTTATGATGATCGTGTACCAGGTTGGTGTCGCGATCTTATTTCGATCGATTCAATTATTATTTGTAGTTTGGTTTTAATCATGGAATCTCCCCTTTTGTATTATTTTTTATAAAATATTTCATAAGAATCGCAAAATAACCCAACAAATATGAATTATAGAGGACTTTTTTGCAATGTATGTAAGCAAAATGTTAACACAGATATTTCCACGTCAGTCTGTATGAATGTTTTAGTGTCAAGTATTAGCTTTACGCTAAATAAAGCCCAAACTTAAAACTTCAACAATGAACAGTCAAACTGATGTAAATATGCTTAATTATATTGTCGTTCGTCCTGTCATCGTGACAGCAAAAAGTATGCGTCTATACAAGGTGTGTCAAAAGTTTAGAAAATAAGATTTTTTTTAGCGTTTTACAGGAATCTGTAATAAACTGTAAGCGGACGCGAAAGGCGATTCAAGCTCGAAGAGATTGATGGACAGCTAGTCTTATTTGCTAAAAACCGAACACTTTAAGTAAGAATCAGATAAACTAAACCTCGTTAATAAAACAAAAGTAATTTTGTATCTACATATACTTACATTAAATAGATATAACTAAGCTGTACAGATAAAACTAAACTTATTAGTGAATTAAAAAATTCATTCACATTTACTTCTCGAAAGCTTGAATTAAAATGTGAAAAATAAAAAACAGCACAAGCTGTTATAGTTATACTTCAGAGCAGGGACTTTTTCCAAGGGATTTACCTTATTTTATTATATTGTAGTAATTTGATCGATTTGCAAACGTGCTTAAAATTTAAAATCGGTAGAGCACCGGTTCGGAATGTGTATAGATGTTATCGCGTTATTAACCTTTGAAGTTCCTACTAGCCATAAGATGGCGGACAACTATTTAAAAAAATAGGTAATCAGTGGTTTAAGCACAGATAAGGGAGATTACAGATAGCCGATGTAATGGCTATTATTGGCAACACATTTTAGAGACGACCGCTAGGTTCTAGCGGTCGTCTCCAAAATGTGTTGCCAATAATAGCCATTACACCGGCTATCTGTAATCTCCCTTATCTGTGGTTTAAGTTTAAAACTTTTTAAAATGAATTGTGATACAATATAGGTAGCTTAAATACAGACGGTTGTATTAAATTTTCCCTAGATTTTGACCTATTTATATTAAAATTCCCTTTTTCCCTAAACGAACATAAAATTCCGTAGATCTAGGGAAATTTCCCTAAATATCGCAACCCTGTCCCAAAATAGTACTGCGCATTCACGCACGCGCAACCAGAGGCGTAGTAAATTTTTCTATTCAGGAATAAGCCAGTGACGCAGAACCAAATCGTTTATGAGATAATTATGTTAATCTATTTTTAATTTATTATGAAAAAGCTATATCAATAATACAAAAAACGATGATAAAACACTGCTTTTTATTAAGTACATATTACACACGCATATAAAATGTAATACATTATACGTACAACACACAAAAAAGGCTCCTCTAACCTAAAGATTACTTAAATTTCTTGACACAATTCATTAATGGTGTTGTAAAATTGTTATTTTATTTGAATTGCCACTAACTTTGAAATTTCTATTACAAAATTTCAAAGTATAAAAAATTCTTACACGAATAAATAGCTTTATCAAAAATTCAGTAGGAAAATTTTCGCAGGGATGTTTATATGATCCTCCAACTTCTGTTTTAATTTAAAGCTAACATTTGGTTCGAAGGAAAATGAAGAAAAAAATTCACAGAAGGGTTTTTCCTAATGCGGTATTTATATATAGGTATACTGAAATTATGGTCGGGCGTTGCCAAATTAGTAAAGCTGTTTCACAAAGTTAGGACATGCCTTAAAATAAGTGTAAAATTTGAATTCATTCATTTCTTGTGTTTTAAACGTATAATTGTTGGAAAACTATGCTTTTGAAAACATTTGTGTCCCAAATAACCTATAAAATAAGTGAAGGCATTTTGTTCAGTTATACTTTCCCATTGTCGGTAATCAATCTTCGAAAATTAAATTTTGCGTTGGTGGTGGTGAATTTGTCATGAAGTTTGAGTAATTATTCACAACTACACTACACAATATTCACATTTTAACAGTCGAGGACATTTTAATGCGCCTGGGGATCTTACCGCATTAGTTCTTTCGGAAACCTGAAAAAGCTTAATTTAGAATTGTTCGAACTATTCTTGCACCGAGGTGCACAACAATAATGGGGCATTTTTGTTCCAAGTATTCGCGAAACAAAACACTACAATTATTGATAAAACGTTATGCTGCGTGCACACTATAATTATAAAAAAACAATTTGTTTGTCAAAAATGTTGGAAGTACGTCAGCATCCATTAAATTATATGGAAATGTTTCAAGGAAATGCACAATAATCAAACAAAAAATTTTGACACACATTTTAAACACAAATTCTAAATTAATAATGTGTTAATAAATTTATTTGACGTTAATTATAAATGCCAAAAGAATGTATAATTTAGTTTTACAAATGCCTTGTTTAATCTGTGTACAAATACCTGAAATACCCATTAATTTGTAAAATTAGTGTTCATAATAAATTGTTTGTCAAACATTTTGTATAATTGGTGTACAGCATAACTTATATTAACGGCCATTCTACTACTGCGCATTGAGAAATTTTCACGCACGCGTCGGTTCAAGATCGTCGGTAGGAGGACAAAGAGAAACTACTGTTTCTATGGTTGTATTCAGCAGAAGCACATGCTCCGCTCCATCGGTAGCGTACGCTACATCGACAACAGTTGAGTGAAATTCAAAATTTAATGTTATATTGTTGGATGTGCTACTTGTTAACACACTTGAAAGAAGTCAGCTGATCAGTTCTTGTTGATTTGAAAAATTAAGAGAAAAAGTCATAAATGAAATTGATAATAAGTATGTAGTTTCTGAACCAAAATTAAGAAATGCGAAAATAATAATTGCTGGTGTTGAAGAAGATGTTATTGATCTAAACAATGAAAAAGTGTATGCGATTATTTAATACAAAATGTTTCAAATATGTAGACAAAGACATCTCAACTAAAATTAAAACAGAAAAAAAGAAGTACTTAGACAAGAAAAAGAAGAACTGTGGAAATATTATATTATCTGTTCAAACGAAGATGTATTCCAGCATTATAGACAGTGCACAAATAAATATGGGATGGAAAAAATGTAAGGTGTATGAACATTATACCCTCTGCACAACAAATGTGCAGGGTATAATTTTGCTAAAGAATGTAAAAATGCGGAAACGTGGTAATTGGGTTGCAAGTGTGGTCGTTGTGCTGGTAATCATTTGACAAACAAATGTGTTAGCTTAATTATACTTGTATATAAGTACATAAATATGTAAGAACAAATGATTAATTTAAAGTGGATATTGACACTATTCACAGTGTTTGATAGAAGTTGTATAAAATACAAACGAACAGTAGGTAAACAAGACTGGAAATTTAAATATATGTAGCAATTAGATAGTAAATAGGGTTGATTCACTTAGTAGTGATTAAATTGTAGTTTTTTAAGTGTTAAGAACATTAGAATATTTGAAGAACTAGTCTGTAAGTATAATATAGAAAAAGTTTTAGTTTCATGTGGTCGTTGTGCTGGTAATGATTTGACAAACAAATGTGTTAGCTTAATTATACTTGTATATAAGTGCATAAATATGTAAGAACAAATGATTAATTTAAAGTGGATATTGACACTATTCACAGTGTTCGATAGAAGTTGTATAAAATACAAACGAACAGTAGGTAAACAAGACTGGAAATTTAAATATATGTAGCAATTAGATAGTAGCAATAGGGTTGATTCACTTAGTAGTGATTAAATTGTAGTTTTTTAAGTGTTAAGAACATTGAATATTTGAATAACTCCTCCGTAAGTATAATATAGAAAAAGTTTTAGTTTCTAAGTAATATTCTATTAATTGAGTTAGCAGACGGTTCTTGGTGGAACATTTTATTAATAACTATTTTAAATAAAATAAAAATAAAATAAAACTCTTGAAAACTTTCCACAATTTTTATTTAGTCTTTGCGACATATGTTTCGGTATTGTTCATACCATTATCGAGCATCGAGCGGAAACTAACAGGTCAGTTTGTGTAGGGTTGTTATATATGTCGTTGTGTTTATTGTCTCTTTTTACATAAGTGTCTATTATGGGGGTATGTGTGTTCAAACACACATACCCCCATAATAACAACCCTACACAAACTGACCTGTTAGTTTCCGCTCGATGCTCGACAATGGTATGAACAATACCGAAACATATGTCGCAAAGACTAAATAAAAATTGTGGAAAGTTTTCAAGAGTTTTATTTTATTTAAAATAGTTATCTAAGTAATATATTTTTATATTTTAATAGCAACTGCAAAATAAAGATTATTATTATTATTATTATTTGTTTTTATTTGTCTTGGCTGTTGACTGTTGTCACTATTGGTGATGCATTACATTCAAGAGAACATTTACGTTTTATGTAATCCGCAAAATACTCTTCGTCTGTAAAAACTAGTAGTAATTAAGTTTTACATAAAATTACCTTCGATAAAACAACAACCCGACGCTAATCTATTGTGAATCTCATCCACATCTGTAATTTCATAGAATTGATTTTTAAATTCATATAGTTAACCGCCATCTTACTCAACGTGTTACCGATACGTAGCGGTAATAGAATGCGCTACAAAAGATGGCCGTCCGCTCCGTAAAGTAGTCGATGTAATCGTGACGTAATTCGATGTAGCGCAAATGTAGCGTATGCATCCAGTAGACTTTTCCTCAACAGTTGCGTCTGCTGAATGGGACCTATTACATAGCTATATACTGTGGTCAAACCGAACGAACGGTTGCGTTTATTTGAATTCTGAAACCGGATTCGTGAATCCGAGCGGAATCCCCTTACCCCTCAGAATCCGTCTTATTTTACGATTAGCAGATTTCGAATCCATGAATCGGTAAATTCTAACCTTAAATGTTGATTATTTTGAGTAAACGGAGTTTTTGGAGAATATGGGTGCAACTGATTTTTGACAAAAAAAAATAGTGTACCTTATAGAGGAGCTCTAATTGAACAACTTTTACTTATAAATTAATCCGCGCTCACCCACAGGAACGGAGATAATTAATAATTAATGTGCTCACCGAGTGATTTTTCCATGTTACATTTTTAGTCGTATCTGTTATACACACTGTTAAAATTATGAAGATTGTAATAAATGATGTTTATTTAACTTTACCACACAACAATTACATTTGATTTTTATGTTTTTTAACAACTTTTCTCAGCAAAAACAAAACAAGAAACCTAACCTTAAACCACCTAATGGAGAAAGCCCATTCCGACTTTCATGCGGATTCGGAACAACGACTGTCATCCATAGAGTTATATACTAGATAGATGGTCGAACAAACCACTTGTATTTTACAATATTTATTTGAAAATTATATGCAAATCAGTAACAAAAGACGTTATAAAGTGTATATTATTTATAAATTTGTAGTTTATTTCATTGATTTTTTAACATGCCTTTTAAAATTATATAATATCCTGTAAATTAGTACGGAATGATATAGAGAATATTTATGTTTTCTTTCATTTTTTCAAACATTCATAATTCTCTTTTTGCACATTTACATGATTTATACTGCAATCATTGCAATGATTGTTCCCTTAATTTATAGATTTTTTTACTTCTTTACCATCTCCCTTCCCCCTCACCCCCGCGCGTTTGTACTCTTTGTGTTTGCCGCCCCTTTCCCACCACCCCCAAAGTTTTTTACCATCTGCCTTCCCTCGGTGCTAATTCCGTTCTGTTGTTGCCGCCCCCTTCACATAAGGGGCCGGCAAGAATATTTGTTTTTGCTTTCTGCAGCCATTCGTAGTCCGCACTCGTATTTCGGTTGATTTATACCAATTTGTTGATGTTTTGCCGCCCCTTCCCCCACCCCCGCGCGCGCGAGTGCGGACGACGAATGGGTACAGAAATTGCTATTAATTATTACCGTAAACAAGTTCGACCATCTATCTAGTATATAACTCTATGGATGACAGTCGTTGTTCCGAATCCGCATGAAAGTTGAAATGGGTTTTCTCCATTAGGTGGTTTAAGGTTAGGTTTTTTGTTTGTTTTTGTTATGTTTGGGTTGAGAAAAGTTATTAAAAAACATAAAAATCAAATGTAATTGTTGTGTGGTAAAGTGAAATAAACATCATTTATTACAATCTTCATAATTTTAACAGTGTGTATAACAGATACGACTAAAAATGTAACCTGGAAAAATCACTCGGTGAGCACATTAATTATTAATTATCTCCGTTCCTGTGGGTGAGCGCGGATTAATTTATAAGTAAAAGTTGTTCAATTAGAGCTCCTCTATAAGGTACACTATTTTTTTTGTCAAAAATCAGTTGCACCCATATTCTCCAATTTACCCACACACTTTATCCTCTACAAAACTGTCTTCTTGGTACTGTTCGTCCTTTACACTAAATATATTTGCAGAAAGCATTGCGTCGTGCATATTAACTTGCTCAACCTGATCGGCCATTTTAACATTAATAATTTATACAATTTCCCTAGTCCCTAGTAGCAAAACCACTATATGCACACTTGTCCTGCATTAGCAAATACATATTTTCATCCTTCTCTAAAATTGTGATTTTGCTGCTTGATTTATTCCCACTTGGCAAAATCACAATTTTAGAGAAGGATGAAAATACGTATTTGCTAATGTAGAACAAGTGAGCATATAGTGATTTTGCCAAGTGGGAATTAGTTCGTAAATTAATAACTATGTATAAACAAGTGATGGGAAAACTCAAGTGGAAAATAACCGGGTACCCTAATATTTCAATATTATTCAAATAATCGGTGCAAATTGGACACAGTAACAGTGGTTTTTAAATATCAGTGATTATTTTTTAATAAGAGATGAAATTGAAACTAGGTCCAAGTTCCCGCAGATTCTTTATTTAAATTATATATATTATTTAAATTGAGACATATGATTTTTACATGGATGTGGTTGCTGGTGCAAGGAAGGTAGTCTTTTTTGGGATTCTTGATGGGATGATGTAAGTATAGTATTTTAAACTCACGAAACCGGTCGCCGTAATTTAAATAAAGAATCTGTGGGAACTTGGACCTTGTTTCAATTTCATCTCTTAATTATCCACCCACACATGGCCCATCATACCAATTTATTTTTTAATAATTTTATTAACCAATCGTTTAGCAGTATTTGCCGACACGTGTTTAATTCTGTGCAATCACAATATTATTATAGTGAGAATAATATTCTCCCGAGAATATTTTCTATACTAGAATCGCTCTCGCAACCGACATGCGCCACCAAAATTAAAATGGCGTCAAATTTGAGACGTTGCAAAATTTGATCTGTCAAGTAATATTAATTTTGACACTATAACCCTAAATGATCAATTAGACTTGTGGTTTTAGCACTACCGACAATAATTCTAATATGTAACTATTAATTTGATAATAATTTTGCTTAAGTACTATTGAAAAGGAGAATATACCTAATGATTATTTTATATTTGTATGAACTTGTCTGCTGTTAGTAATTAGATATAAATATAAAAAAGGTTAGATTTTCAGAGAAAATTGAACTTTTGAAATTCATTTAAACATCCAGGAATGTATTTAAAAATTATGTTCGAGTTAGTTTTACTACAGACAATAAAGATATTTAGTAGCAAAGACAGTTGTACAGCAGTATCCTTACTAATAGTGCTATATTGCTTTTCCATTAAATGCATCAAAATTAAAGTATTTTTACATGCAATAGGGAGAAGGTAAGAAAAGTATTACACTAATTATAAAAACATTTGTTTACCAGATTCTTACTGTACACTATGATTATTACCATTATCACTGCTGTACTAAAAGCAACTTGTTTGAAACATTTCTCGTAGGTGTTTCAAACTCTGTGAGGGTGATATTTATGGGTAATTACTACTAATTACACTCGGAGGTTTATTAATATTTATTCACTAGATACAATTCATTATTACATTGACATCTTATCATGATCTTAACATCTTAACAAGTGTAGTGTGACATTGCTTAACTAGATGTCACCAAACACCTTCCCCTTTAAAGATTAAGCCTTTGAATTGGTTTTATACTACGTCCAAATCGTGACCTATTACTATTGTTACAACTAACATGAGACGTACTTGGATGGAGATTCAATTTGCTAGATGCTGGTGGTCTATCTTCGCTTACCAACTCATACATAGAGTTAATACCACTGAAAACCTCATTCTCTTGTATGCCCCCAGGTACATCTCTCATATCCTGTGAATGAACACCCTGTTCTTCCTGAAGAGGATACAGCTCAGGATCCAGTATGATATCGCTATACCCAGATCCCGTAAAAGATGGTTTCATCTGAGCTGAGTTCCGCCTGACTATTCTGTTATTATCGTCCTTCTGTATCCAATACGATCTCGGTTCCTCAGCTTTTCCTAAAACTACAGCCTTATTCCAATATTTGTCTTTAGAACTCTTTACAACTACTTTATCCCCTTTTTTATATTCTATCAACGTTTTACGACTGGTTTTATCGTAATGCTTTTTTATTTGAAGTTTTTGCTCACACAAACGCTTATATATGTGTTTTTGTATTGTCGGTTCTAATGTATTATGTGTCATTGGTAATTGTGTCCTAAGAATTCTACTCTGTAGAATTTGAGCTGGAGATGCGTTCAAGTTGATAATGGGAGTATTATTATATTCCAACAGTAAGTTTCTGAAATCGGTCTTAGCAGCTATACTCTTACGCAAAATTTGCTTGCCTATGCTAATGGCCTTTTCTGCTAAACCATTGCTTTGGTGATGGTATGGTGTACATGTTTGTATTGTAATGTCTTTTTCTTTATAATAATCTTTGCATTTTGCAGATAGAAATGGTAAATTATCAGCAATTAAATACTGTGGATAACCAAATCTTGTAAAAACGCTCTGCATAGCATCAATAACACTTTCAGACGTTTTACTAGGCAAGAAACAAATCTCTATCCAGTGCGAGAAATGATCTACTAATACTAAATAAGATTTCGAACCAAATTCTAAAATATCTGCACCTATTTTATTATATCTAAGCTTTGGTGCAGAGTGAGGTAACAGTGGCTCTCTAAAATTACTAGGCAAATACTTCTCACAAATTCTGCACTGTTTATGATAGGCCACAAGATCTGCTGTCAAATTTGGCCAAAAAAACAATTGACGTGCTTTATGCAAAGTTTTATTAATTCCTATATGACCTTTATGTAATAGTTTCATAACAAAGGGTCTAAGACTGTGTGGTACTACAATTTTATCTTTCAAAAAAATAAATCCAGCTTCAACATATAACTCATTCTTTAAATTAAAATAGGGTGCACACTTCAATGGAATATTATTTTGTTGGGGCCACCCATTATAATAATAATCAGAGACTTTTTTCAAGACTTCATCGTTCGAAGTTTCCCTCCTGAATTCAGATTTTCTTATATCACTCATTGGTAAATGTTTAGAAACAGTGTGTACCATATCAAACATGTCAGGATCAAGTGTGTCAGTCTTTAAACTAGCTCTAGAAAGCATGTCAGCAAAGTGAATGTCTTTGCCAGGCACATAGTAAACATTAAGGTTGTATTTCAATAATTTTAACCGTAAACGTTGCAGTCTTACTGATCCAATCTTACAGATAGGTTTGGACATAATTGAAATTATTGGTTTGTGATCAGTCTGCACGTCCACATTAGAACGGTAAATGAACTCATGGAACTTCTGGGTGCTATAGTATATTGCCAGCATTTCCTTTTCTGTCTGGCTATAATTTATTTCATGATCATTCATCGTCCGAGACGAGCAGGCTACCAACTTCAACTTATCATCGTGTTTCTGAAACATACAACTACCTAGCCCATTTTTTGATGCGTCACATTGAATAGTTATTTTTTTAGTTGGGTCAAATGGCATTAGCGCAGGCGCTTTACTAATTGTTTCTTTTATATTTTCAAATGTCTTTTGATGCTTAGGGAGCCACTGCCATTCTATATTAGACTTTAATAATTCACACAAAGGACTCATAAACTCAGCCATATTTGGGACATAACGCCTAACATAATTCAAAGATCCTATTACCCTCTGCAATTCTACTTTATTTTTAGGACTTTCTAGTCTGCTGAGTGCTTCCACTCGATCTGGATCCACTTGCATACCCTTTTCTGAAAAAATTTGCCCCATAAATTTTACTTGTTTTTGACAAAACTGAAATTTTTCTTTATTAAATCTAGCATTTACTAACCTAGCACGTTCTATAATTTGTGTCAACGCTATATCATGTTCTTGTTTTGACGCTCCGGCAATTATCATATCGTCATGACAAATTATAACATTATCAATATTACCAAAATTCTTTTCGACCTCTTCTTCAAAGAGATCTTGTGAGTCTGATAATCCATATGGTAATACTATATACCTATATATTCCAAATGGTGTACCAAAACAACATTTCCAAGATGAACATTCATCTAGTTTTAAATGGTGATACCCTTCAGATAAGTCAAATACTGAAAATACACTTTTACCACGTAATTTAGAGCAAACTTCCTCAATATTTAAATTTACTCTTGGTTTCCTTATAACATATTTGTTTAGATCAGATGGATCTAAACATAATCGGATTTTACCATTAGATTTTTCTACTAGAACAATTCTATTAATACTTGCACGAGCATCTATTTCATTTACTTTAACAATAGCTTTTCTATTAATCAATCTTTCTAGTTCATCTTTAAATGCACTACGTATAGTAAGAGGTACTCTAGTTGGTGCATGGCTGACTGGCTCAAATTTTTCAGATGTAGTAATTCGACATCTACCTGGAAAAACACCTGAACCAGAAAAAATATCCATATTTTGTTGTATAAATGTTTCTTTGTCACTGTCTGATTCACATTTATCAACAGTGTACATTCTTTTAATTAAATTTAAATGTATACATGCCTGACCACCTAAAAGAACCTGACTTGCCTTTTCTACAATAACAAAATCTTCATATACATGTGCTTTCTTAAACTTACAATATAAATTTACAATTCCTATAGGTTTGATTACTGAACCCTCAAAAGCCTTTAACATACAATTTGCTGGCCTGACTCTAAATTGCTTATTAACTTGTTTGAATAAGTCTAGTGGAATTATATTTACATCAGCTCCAGTATCTAGTTTTGTTTTAACTTTCTTACCTTCAATTTCAATGACCTCCACCCAGGTACCCTCATTATGCTTACAATGTAATTTACATTTGCTAATATTTTTAGTCGATTTAACATTTCCTATAAAAATTTCACTAGTATCGTCACTATCTTGTTCCTGATTAATCTCTTTAACATATTTTACGGGTAAATTGGAGAATATGGGTGCAACTGATTTTTGACAAAAAAAATAGTGTACCTTATAGAGGAGCTCTAATTGAACAACTTTTGCTTATAAATTAATCCGCGCTCACCCACAGGAACGGAGATAATTAATAATTAATGTGCTCACCGAGTGATTTTTCCATGTTACATGTTTAGTCGTATCTGTTATACACACTGTTAAAATTATGAAGATTGTAATAAATGATGTTTATTTCACTTTACCACATAACAATTACATTTGATTTTTATGTTTTTTAATAACTTTTCTCAACAAACACAAAACAAGAAACCTAACCTTAAACCACCTAATGGAGAAAGCCCATTCCAACTTTCATGCGGATTCGGACCAACGACTGTCATCCATAGAGTTATATACTAGATAGATGGTCGAACTTGTTTACGGTAATAATTAATAGCAATTTCTGTACCCATTCGTCGCCTTGCCGGCCCCTTATGTGAAGGGGGCGGCAACAACAGAACGGAATTTGCACCGAGGGAAGACAGATGGTAAAAAACTTTGGGGGTGGTGAGAACTGGAATCCTGGGTGGTGGGAAAGGGGCGACAAACACGAAAAGTACAAACGCGCGGGGGTGAGGGGGAAGGGAGATGGTAAAGAAGTAAAAAATCTATAAATTAAGGGAACAATCATTGCAATGATTGCAGTATAAATCATGTAAATGTGCAAAAAGAGAATTATGAATGTTTGAAAAAATGAAAGAAAACATAAATATTCTCTATATCATTCCGTACTAATTTACAGGATATTATATAATTTTAAAAGGCATGTTAAAAAATCAATGAAATAAACTATAAATTTATAAATAATATACACTTTATAACGTCTTTTGTTACTGATCTGCATATAATTTTCAAATAAATATTGAAAAATACAAGTGGTTTGTTCGACCATCTATCTAGTATATAACTCTATGGATGACAGTCGTTGTGTCCGATTCCGCATGAGAGTTGGAATGGGCTTTCTCCATTAGGTGGTTTAAGGTTAGGTTTCTTGTTTTGTGTTTGTTGAGAAAAGTTGTTAAAAAACATAAAAATCAAATGTAATTGTTGTGTGGTAAAGTGAAATAAACATCATTTATTACAATCTTCATAATTTTAACAGTGTGTATAACAGATACGACTAAAAATTTAACATAGAAAAATCACTCGGTGAGCACATTAATTATTAATTATCTCCGTTCCTGTGGGTGAGCGCGGATTAATTTATAAGTAAAAGTTGTTCAATTAGAGCTCCTCTATAAGGTACACTATTTTTTTTGTCAAAAATCAGTTGCACCCATATTCTCCAATAACTCCGTTATATTCATTCCCTCCATCTCGTTGGATTTGTTGATTTTGGGTCTTGCTTTGTTCAGTGGTCCTACAATGTTGGATCGCCTTTTCTAGTGTAAGTTTGTCAACCCTAAGTAATGCTTCCCTCGTAATTGGATCTCGTATCCCCATAATAATCTTATCTCTGAGAGCTTTGTCTTCTGAAGATTCATTCGGGTCAACATCATTGTAATTGCATGACTTGACTAAATGTTTGCAGTCTGTCAGAAAATGTTCGAATGATTCACCCTCTTTCTGGACCCTTTTTAAAAAATTATACCTTTCAAAACTTTCATTTATTCTTGGATTAACGTATTCAGCAATTAATTTCATAACATATTCATAATTGTTAGTTTCTTCTTCAGGAACTTTGAATGTTGACATAATTCTAGCTGATTCAGTGCCAATAATATTTCTCAAGATCGATAATTTAACTTTATCTGCAGCTTCGTGATGACCAGTTACTGTTAAGTAATCCTCAAACGTGGTTTTCCAAAATTTCCATTCTGTAGCGGCATTTTGCCCTTGCAGGTCAAAATCTGGCGGCAGTTTTACCGGTCCAACGCCCAAACTTGCCATTGTCCTTAACCACGGTCCTTAACCTAACATTTATATTTTTACAGGAAGTTTTGTGCTTTTCTTCCTCTTTTTAAACTTTTCGCAGCGCCATGTTTCAAACTCTGTGAGGGTGATATTTATGGGTAATTACTACTAATTACACTCGGAGGTTTATTAATATTTATTCACTAGATACAATTCATTATTACATTGACATCTTATCATGATCTTAACATCTTAACAAGTGTAGTCTGACATTGCTTAACTAGATGTTACCAAACAGTAGGTATATCATTGATTACAACATAATTTTTGCATGCTAATCAAACTTTTTTCATTAAGCTAAACACATCATTATTATTTACTTAAGCTTTAAACTAGTATAAATTTGTTGTTGTTAAAGATTATATTTAATGCAGAATTAAACAATTCAAACGTATTTTAAAGTATTTCAAATGTTGAGTATTCGTAAGCTGAATCTTTGCTACTGATCAGAAGTTAACTTACCAAGCAACTTTAAATTATAATACAATAATGAACAAGTATTTTTACCATCCCAATTTATAATGTACTACATTAATATTATTACAATACTATCACATATTTTTGAAATTATATAATCTTAATTCCATTAATAACAATAAATAATTACAAAATTAAAGTCCTTCAGAAAATATACAAAGGTTATTTTAGAAAAACTATAAAAATAATGTAACATAAATATATTTTAACTGCATCCCCCTATGCAAACGCTTATCTTGTTATCACATTAATAAACTCGATCATTATTTTATTCTGAAATCAATCATCCACCATTCCTCTATTACATTCAACATGGTTATACCTTCTTAAATTTGAAAATTTTCTAAACAGTATTACTTATGTGATCTTCAAACAATTGTTATTTTAGTTAGAGTCATCTACTTCCTCGATTAGACAGAGTTCTTTCTTCAACTGATCAATATAAGTACAAAATATTTTAACTATCGTAATCTTCTGCCAAAGCATTATGAACAAATATATTAACAGGTTCCAAAATCTGTCTTTGACTTTTGATATAGATACTGAATTTAATCCGTCTCCAATCCTTTATAAGCTACATTCGTTTTATCAGTTACGTGATTATTCTAAATAACATAAAGCAATTACAAGTAAAACCAAGCATTTCTGTTGAATAAAACTTACCTTCTCGTATATAATTTGGTTTAGATCAATATATTTGACTTTAATAACTTTCACAGTCGCTACTACCGCTATCATTAATACAAAATATTACTGGATTAATATCTGTTTTATCAATTTCTATTTCCCTATCCCACGACGTCTTTATTTCTTGTTCAATATGAGTAATGGTAGCCCAAGTTTCATGTGTAATTGTTCGAAAAACGCTGTACTGAATACTAGTCACCTGCTTGTCAAACGCTACTCTTGTCAAGTGTCATACGTTCCGTGAAAATAAAAATCTGACAACAATGCTCAGAATAGCCATGTATCAAATAAAATATTGATATAGAAAAGTAATATTTAATAATTATATCTATAATATTTAATTTCTAACTGACTTTCATGTAATAGTATTTTACTAGCCGTAGCTATTTATCCTAAAATATTAATTAGTTGGTTGAATATTATTGTTCTAAAATTGTTCCGGTTGATTGGAATTTGTAGTGGTATTGAATCAGCGTTTTTAGTTCGTACTTTTGCCGTGTCGGTTGCGAAAACGACCCGACTATAGTATTTTGTTTCTGTTTGTTGCAGAGAAATAGAGTAGGGGAGAACGCGCTTCGACGAGTGCGCATCCAGTTTTAAGCAAACGCTATTGTGGTCGCCATTTTGCAGGGTAATTGGCACTTGTGTTGTTGTAATTGTCAAGCTTGGAGGTTATTTTTAATTAATTGTATTAAAAAGGACTTGTGTGTGTTATTAACATGTCGTGCTCTGTGTTGGGCTGCAGTAACAGTCGAAGATTTAAGCCGGAAGGCATTTCTTTTCACACGTAAGTTTGTTTACATTTTTCTAAGTCAATGAACTTTACATGCGAATTGTTGAGCTAGGTATAAATATTACCGTAATAGAATGAAAGAATTGCATCTTTAAGAGCGCGATTAATTCTGCACTATTTGTAGATTTCCACGGGGTGATTCATTGAAAATGTGGTTAGATGTGCTAGGAAAAAATGTTGAAACGTGGACCTGGTCCAAAAATAAAGTTATTTGTTCCAAACATTTTTGTAAGGCTTGTGAGCAACCTTCAAAATGGCGGAATTCAATTTAACTTAGTTGGCGCATCTTTAAGCGCGTTCTCCCCTACTCTATTTCTCTGGTTTGTTGACAACGTATTTTCTAGTTTTGACACCTGTCACCAGTATTATTGCAAATTGGAAGAAATGAACCATAGGCGATTTAGTTCATCCGTAACCTCCGTGATATTAGAGGCCAGGGACAAAGCTTGTGTCACGTGATCTGACGTCACGAATGCCGGCTGACTAGCATTACAGTTTAGATTTGCCGTGATCGCACATCCCAGTCGCGTGAACTAGATTTCGCAAGTTTTTCTTTCAAAAACCCTCATAAAGAACTTCAAATAAGTTAAAGTGATAAGTTAAAGGTGTAGAATTTCAGATTTACCTGATTTATGTGCAGATAATTTGTAAAATCAGTGAAAAGAGAGGGTTTCTCAATTGTGGAGTGCCGAGTTTGTGGGTTAGCAAATATGGCCACTGGTAAATTTTGTATGTGAACATTGTTTTATTACTTATAAATAACTTTCGGGTGGTGTCGTTTATAATATGGTTGTGTCGTTTATATAAAATAATTAGTTAATCAAGAACGCCAACAGTTTGACTAGATACCTGAGTGAATCTTGTTCATTTAATTAAAAATGCCTGATAAATGCTGCGTGCCTAATTGCACAAGCAATTACGATAGTACCCATACGTATGTGTCCGTCTTTTCTTTTCCAAAAGATGAAGAGTTGAAAAAAACGTGGATTAAATGCATTCATAGAGAGTCATTTAATCCAACAAAACATTCAGTAGTATGTATTAAACATTTCTCAGAGTCATCGGTTATAACAATTGATAAAATAACCAGAAACGATGGATCTGTATTAGAGGTGCCAAGAAAAAAGCCAGCACTAATTAAAAACGCTGTCCCTTCAATATTTCCAAATCAACCCTCATACATGACAAAAAAATCCCCAAAAAAACGAAAACATCCAGACGAAAGACGACAGGAGATACTAGATCGAGACGAAACCGTTTTTCAGGCGTGGAGTCGCGATGATGATATATTAGATTTTGACAACTTTTTATTGAAATTTAGAGAGAAACATTTGTTTGATTTTGTTTATAAAATTACTGCAAATGTTATACATTTTTTTAAAGTTGATTGTGATTCAAATGCGTGTCCAACAATCACGTTAGGTTTCAAAATATTTAGAGATCTGAAAGTTGCTTTTTTTTGTAACAGTAAAATTATCCCTTCAAAGTTTTCGTGGATATTGGGAGATGATTTAATTTGTTCAAAATGGTCACAGTTTGATTGTTTATTGAGTCATATAAATTCAAATGACATCCATAAAATGGTAGACAAAATTACGAACATAAAATTGGCATGTAAGGAATTGGAAAAATCAATAGAAGACCTTTTATTAGATGACACCAGTGATGTTGAAAACATTCCTGTGAAAAAATTAAATTTCATAATAGAACAATTAAGTCTAGCTTTGACACGTCGTCCGCAATATTCAACACAAATGTTTTTTTGGGCCTCTTCTTTCTTTTTTCAGTTTCCCGGTGGATATAACACTTTAAGAAATTCAAAAGTTTTAACGATTCCGCATCCAGATTATTTAAAAAGAATAACGGCCGACCTCAAATCTGATGTTGGAATAAAAAGACAACAAATCGACTATTTATCAAAGAAAATTCAGCATTTAGATGAGCACGAAAAAATAGTAAATATTTTATTTGATGAAATTCATGTCACTCCCAAAATTGAATACAAAGGCGGAAGTTTAATTGGATATACTGAGCAGAACGAATTTGCCACTAGAATTCAGGCGTTTATGTTAAGTTCTGTTCTTTCTAAGTATGAAGATATTGTGGCTCTATTTCCTGTAAAAAAAACTTCTGCCGTTGATTTAAAAGAAATGATTTTAGAAGTCATTAAAATTCTAACCAAAATTGGTTTTCGAGTAATTTCTTTAATTTGTGATAATTACAGAATGAATCGAACTTGTTATCGACTTTTAAGTAGCACAAGCACTAAGGAAGAGCTTTATCCAAAATGTTTCTGATACGCAACAACAAATTTATCTACTTTTTGATACTGTTCATTTATTAAAATCTATTCGAAATAATTGGTTAAATCAAACAAATAAAGAACGATCACTTGTTTTTTGCCATTTCGATAATTATAATTTAATTTTATTTGCAAATTTGTCTGACCTGGAAAAAATACATTCTATGGAAAGTGATAGCTTCATTAAATCGGCGCCGGCTTTGTCAAAAAAAGTTTTAAATCCGTCTTCACTAGAACGACAAAATGTTCAACTAGCTGTCAGATTATTTGATGAAAAAAATATTGAGGCACTGAATCAATCTTATAATGAAGTTAACACTGTTGGTACAGCAGAGTTTTTAAGAACTATACTTCACTGGTGGAGAATAGTAAATGTACGTTCACACAAATCAGGATATCATCAACGTGATCCTTTCAGAGACCCAATAAGAGAACCAAATGACAGAAATATTCAGTTCTTGTTAAAATTTTATGATTTCCTTTGCGCCTGGGAATCTTTAAACGCTGGAATTTTAAAAAATGGACACACTGGCAAACTAACATCTGATACATTTTTTGCTCTGAAACATACGACAAAAGCGTCAATTAATTTAGTCCAGTATTTGTTTGAATGCTTTCAAATTAAATACGTTTTGTTAGGAAAGTTCCAAACCGACAAATTAGAGGGACGTTTTGGCAAATATAGGCAAATGAGCGGGTCACACTTTCATGTTTCAGTAACACAAATTCTAGAGTCAGAAAAAAAACTGAAAGTTTTAAGTCTTCTTAAGTTAAAGTCCGCCAAGTTTGGAACATTTTCATTGAAAGATTTTTCACTAGATGACACAGATGAAAATGATGATGGTTTCTTGCTATTATCTGAAAACGTCTCTTCTTTTTCAGATATATTAAATAATTCATTTGACATTGCACTGAATGCTTCTGTATTATCATCTTTGTTCTATATTGCCGGATACTGTGCACATTCACTAATTAAGTTTGTTAATGGTTGTGACAATTGTTTAACATCCATTACTACCAATTCAGATTTTGTTATAAATTTTACCAATTGTGGTGAAAATGACTCTGCAGATATTAGCAAATATTTGAAAAATTTAACAAGAGGAGCTCTAAAACAACCATCTGAATTATTCTTTGAAGTCTCTATTCAGGCGTATCAGATATTTAGTGAGCTTATTTCAGATAAATATGAAACTGAATTTCTAAAAACAGGTAAACAAAGGATTATTTTACGGGAATTGACAATGTTAAAATTGGAAAAATATGTAGAAGAAATCAATGAGAAATGTATTTTATGCAGCAAAACGTTGAAGTCGATATTGTTAAAAAATACTCATGTTCTTGCCAATATATTTCTCAATAACTATTCAAAAATAATCAACGACAAAATTAACAACCAAAACATGGATCTATCCAAGAGAAAACTGATTAAATTTAATAGTTAAGTAGTTATAAAACACATTAACGCATGGAGATAGGGCTATTGGCGAGGCCTCCATAAGAGCCAACGCGTCTATTATGGGTACCTCAACGGTGACGTGGAAAACCCTGTTCATTGTTTTTTATCATAATAAGTTCCTTTGTTGAAATAATATTCAGTTTTACTCACAAATATAGAATTGTCTCTATGTTGGGTATTTTACTTTTCGCAATTGTCAGCCGGCTTTCGTGACGTCACGATTGCTTGTTCGCGGCCTGTACTTTCTCGTAGGTTACGGTTCATCATCAGTGGAAGATATAAACGCACAGATTAAAGAAAATTCGTGCAAAAATAACTGATGTAACGCTAACAAGTCACGTGATGACGCTAGGGATGATATACAAAATGTCGAATAAAGATGTACACAACGTATTGGATTTTATTTTGTATTTATAGTCATTTTGTATTAAATAACACATGGTGTCAGGTGAAACAAGGTGAAATTTGATTGGGAAATATTTGATTAATACAAATATTAAGAAAATGGATGCTGTGTTTAAACCTCCGGAGCCTATGATATTAGACGGCAATTTAGCTGATCAATGGAAAAAGTTTAAGCAACGTTTTGAATTGTTTATGACAGCAAATGATCTGTATGAGAAAACAGAAGAAAAGAAGGTAGCCATATTATTGAGTTTAATTGGAGAAGATGGTTTGGAATTATTCAATTCATTTGCACTGACGCCAGAGGAAAAAAAGAACTTGGATAGCATAATTAAAAAGTTTGATGATCACTGTGGCCCGAAGAAAAATGTGATTTTTGAAAGGTTTAGATTCAATTCAATTAGTCAAAAAGAAGGACAAGGATTTGATAGTTTTCTAACAGAGTTAAGAAAAGCTGTGAAGTCAACTGAATATAAAGATGAAGAGGACATGGTACGAGAGATCGAATTGTCATGGGTATTTTGGATAAGGGAACTCAAGAAAGATTGTTACGAGAGTCAGGATTAACCTGTAAAGTAAAGCTGTAGAATACTGCAGAACAGTTGAAGCGAGCAAGTTACAGTCGAAAGCATTACAGAATGAAGTAGTTGTGAATGCTGTGAAAAAGTGGGAAAGGCGAAGTAAAGAGAAAATGAAAGATGATCAAGTCCATCGTCAATGTGGATATTGTGGCTATAAACGTTCAAAAGGTAAATGCCCTGCATATGGAAAGAATTGTGACGAGTGCAATGCGAAGAATCATTTTGCATCAGTTTGCAGAAAAAAGAATAATGTGTCTAGCAAAAATGACCAAGTGAAAACTGACACGTTGAATAAACAAAGAATGAAAAGAGTTAATGAGGTGTCAACAGAAGAAGGATTGGCTGAAAGTGATAAAGAAGATGAGTTCTACATAAGCTCTGTGGTAAAGAATGTGAGTGACACTAATAAAGGAAACGAGTGTATGTGGACAAAAAATATAGACGTAGAAGGTAAGGAAATAAACTTTAAATTGGACACTGGAGCTGAAGTGAGTGTATTACCACTTTCATTCTTAGATAAGACTAAACATTATAGAAAAATAGTAGCTTCTAACATAATATTAATGTCATATGGTGATTCTAATTTTAGAATTAAGCCCATAGGTGAAGTAGTGTTAAGATGTTGTGTTAATCAGTATGTAGCAGATGTTTCATTTGTTATTGTTTCATATCCTAATGTATTTAAAGGTCTAGGTCAGTTTCCTAAGGAACACAGAATTGTTCTTAAAGAAAATTCTGTACCACATGTAGCAGCTTTGAGACGCATTCCGCAAGCGTTGAACAACAGAGTCAAATGCAAGCTGGACGAGCTTGAACAGGAAGGTATAATCCGAAGAGTTGAAAAGCCAACAGAATGGTTGAACCCCTTGGTTATAGTCGTGAAGAAAAATGGAGATTTAAGGCTGTGTTTGGAAACTATGTTTTTGAATGAGGCTATACAACGGGAAAATTTTTTGATTCCGACAGCAGAAGAAATATATAGCAGATTATGTAACAAAGAGTTTTTTACTGTCTTAGATATGAAAGATGGTTACTTCCAGGTAAAAATAGATGATGAATCAGCGGATTTATGTACTTTCGGAACTCCTTTTGGAAGGTACCAATTTCTGAGGCTTCCATTTGGCATCACGTCGGCTCCTGAAGTATTTCAAAGGAAGAATTTTGAACTATTTGGTGATATAGATGGAGTGGGAATATATTTTGATGATTTAATCATCACAGGTGAGACAGAGTCAGAACATGATAAGAATTTGCAATTAGTACTAGAACGCGCGTTAAAATATAATATTAAATTTAACAAGGAAAAAATTCAATTCAAGTCAAAACAAGTCAAATTTTTAGGACAAGTATTTTCTAAAGAAGGAATTAATACTAATGAATCTTATGTTAAGGCTATAGTTGACATGCAAAAACCAATGAATAAAAGTGATTTCTTGAGACTGCTGGGCATGGCTAAGTATTTGGGAAAATTTGTACCAAACATGTCCAAGGTGACAGCTCCTTTAAGACATTTAACACGTAATGATGTTGAGTGGAGTTGGGATCAGTCTCAAGACAGTGCGCTTGTACGGTTGAAACATTTACTGAGAAATGCACCAGTTTTATCATTTTTTAACCCATCACTACAGATAGAAATAGAAACAGATGCTTCTAAAGATGGCATGGGAGCATGTATTTTACAAAATGGTCATCCGGTCGCATTTGCTTCTCGTACGTTGACAAAGAGCGAAATTAGGTACGCGCAAATAGAAAAAGAGCTCCTCGCTATTTATTGTATTTAGTTGTGAAAAGTTTCATTATTTTATATATGGCATGAAGAATGTTAAGGTTTGCTCAGATCACAAACCATTAGAATCCATTTTTAAAAAGAGTCTAGCAACTGTACCTCCGCGACTACAACGAATGTTGCTGAAAGTATCACATTATGATTTAAAGGTAACATATAAACCTGGAAAATATCTGTATATCGCAGATACCTTATCACGTGCGTTTGTGAATGAACATGTACAATTGCTTTCTTTTGAAATGGCCAGTGTAAATTGAAAATAGATCCCCAAGTTCTACGATAGTAACATTCTAATGTTCGAGACGGTTCGAGGTTAGAACGGGGCAAGCAAAAAACATGCGTCGTAAATCTTATATAGCATGAATAAGCCATTGTACTTAATATGAGTGTGGTTCATATTTTCGGAAGTTTTTAAATACTTTATTTTCTACAATCTGCACGAAATATACATGTCATATACATATATAGTAACGAATGAAACACATATTTTGAATGCCTTGCTTTTAAAATTATATATAATTAAATGTTAAATACAATTAAAAGAAAACGATTGTATTACGTTATGTATTAAATTGCTTTGTAAAAGAAACTACATCGGCCATATACGAGGCATGTTTTTTAAGTAAGTACCGTTTTTCCACACCGCGACCGCAGCGCTGCGGTCGGCGTTCTGCGTATGTGCACTGGGGACCTACACCTCTTGCCTATGCACTGACGCCATTACAATCTGATTCTACCTTGTTTACATTGTTTACTGAGTGTTTAAGATGCCACCGATAATCGTGAGTCCCGCCGACTGTGAAGTACGGGCTGTTATAAGATTTCTTAGTGCTAAAGACCTAAAAGCGATCGATATTCATCCTGAAATTTGTGCAGTTTACGGACAAAACATATGAGTGATGGAATGGTAAGAAAGTGGGTGAGAGCATTTAAAGATGGCTGCACAAATGTGCATGATGAACAACGGAGTGGGCGTCCTTCGGTCGTTAATGAAAGTTTGGTGCAGGAAGTGGACAATAAGGTGAGAGAAAACAGACGCTTTACGATGTCCTCTTTGTGTGATGGCTTTCCTAATGCTTCGCGTATTGTTTTGTATGGCATTGTGAGCGATCGCTTGAATTACCGAAAATTGTGCTCACGTTGGGTACCGAAAATGTTGACGGATGTGCACAAAATCAAACGTTTAGGCAGTGCATTGACTTTCCTTGAGCGGTACCGCAACGACGGTGATGATTTCTTAAGCCAAATTGTTACGGGCGATGAAACATGGGTGGCCTACGCCACACCAGAATCAAAGCAACAGTCCATGGAATGGCGGCATTCAGATTCACCCGGAAAAGTGAAGTTTAAGCAAACAATTTCTGCCCGGAAAATCATGTGCACAGTTTTTTTGGGGCAGAAAAGGAGTATTGCTTGTGGAATTTCTGCCTCGTAATGAGACAATCAATGCAGCAGCTTATTCTGAGATCTTGAAAAATCTGCGCCGTTCAATCCAGAACAAAAGACGAGGCAAGTTGAGCAAGGGCATCGTTTTGCTGCATGACAATGCCCGTCCGCATGTGGCTAATCAGACCAAAGATCTCATCACATCTTTTAAATGGGAAACTCTAGATCATCCTTCGTACAGCCCTGATCTGGCGCCCAGTGACTACCATCTGTTCCTGCACTTGAAGAGACACCTGGGCGGTCAGCGTCTTCAAGACGATGACGAAGTCAAAACAGTTGTGATGCAGTGGTTAACAAGTCAGGCGGCAGACTTCTATGAGGAGGGTATTCATAAACTGGTACAACGTTATAACAAGTGCCTCAATCTTGAAGGAAATTACGTTGAAAAGTAGATTAAGGTACAGGCTTTCATGTAAAAATAAAATTATTGATATATCTTTGCACGTCTTTTTTTAAAAAACATGCCTCGTACTATAAGCCAATATATTTGAAATATTTGTGTTTATTCGTAATAATTTATTGTCTGGTAACGTTCATGCTAGGTAGTTTATTAGAAAAAATCATTTTTATGTTCCGCAATATCTTTCTGCGGCTTTTATTTTATTCTTTAGCCTTTTATTTTAATTTCTACAGGGAGATCCACTGTTTTTCATTCAAATCTTGGTTTTATGGAATTTTGGACATGTTACTATTCTTTCTGGGAGTGATTTGTATTTATTTTAGATGTTGAAGCTTTTTATTTAAAATAACAACGTTTAACTGAAAACTAAAATAATACTTAAACAATTTGGTATTATAACAATCCATGTTTTTCTTATAAAAAGTAAAAATTGTTATATTCTCTAATAAGGGAATGTTTAGAATTATTGAAAATTATATTTTTCCCGATCAACACTGATATTTTGAATTAGTTTACTTCACTAAAAAAATCAAAATTTACTAATACGTCGTCAACTACTAAGTTTAGAGAAATTTCTAAAGAATACAAAAATACTAAAATGTGAATTTTAGAAAGACCTTTTTTGAAATTTCCACCGGATGTAGGCCTTCATATCTTAGCAAAAACCGGTTTTTAGCAAATTGCCCGAATTGGAACAACTTTTGTATAAAAGAAATTTGAAAATTCTGACCGGACGTAGGACTACTCTTATCGAATAGCAGTTTTCTTTATACATGTATTATAAGTGCAAAAGTAATTAGAGCTACATTTGGAACAATTTTTCTATAAAAGAAATTTTAAAATTTGGACCGGAAGTAATGCTTCTACTCATCAAATAGCGGTTTTTTGGAAAATCTCACAAATTTTGCATTCTAGTCAGATTTATTAAGAACACAAAATTGTTTGAGCCACCAATAAAAGAAAGTAACACTCTTACTTTCTTTTATTTTTTTTTTATTTATTTAACGAAAATAACGTAGAAGTATTTGATTGGGCGGCAAAATCTCCATATCCGAATCCCATTGAAAATATGTGGAGTGCTATGGTGCCGAATAAGAATGCTAATAATGATAGAGTTCAACCTAATATAGAAAATATTACTCAATATGCACAATCTGTATGGGAGCATTTCAGAGGAAGAAACTTATGTGAAACTTTAATAAATTCTATGCAATCAAGAATGCAAGAGTATATGGACGATAATGGATTTTATATGTCGTAACTAAGGTTTTTATTATTGCGAAAAGGAAACAAACTATAAGACCAAAATCACATGACTATTTTCCTTAATTTCTTTATTAATTAATTACTATTATATATTAATTATTAAAAACTTGATATCTGCTACAATTTTTGTTTTAATTTATTCTGGTAAAGGTTAGAGAAATTAATTTTACAATCCTAATTAAATTTTATTACTTGATTACCCATTAATTGCATAGTTCCAACTACACCAGACTTTAATTTTAATTAATCAAATTTTGTCTAAGGTATTCTTACTTTCAATAAAATTTTCGATGAAAGATGTATGATTATTAATTTCACGATATAATATTTACGATTGCAGCGATTTCTTTAATGAATATCATTCTTTAAAAGAACTATTTATTTTAGCTAATCATTTGTAGGAAAAATTTGCGATGCTACTAATGATATACTTTCACATGTGCACAAACATCCTGGATATTCATCATGTTACAATGTAACAATCCATTTAAAAAATTGTGACGTGACCGCACATTTTCTTCACAATTTTATTAAATGTCCTCTCCCGTCTACTTTAATTTTATTTTAAATTAAAACTTTTCGTTTTGAGAGTTTGTGAGAAATTGAACACAGAAGTTCGAGTATGGCACCTTGTATGTATATACCTATGTATTATTTTTTGTTATAAACTTGTAAGAATAAGTTTATAATATCACTACATACATTAAATCATGTTATAATGTAATAATTAATACGAAATGCAAAATTTTGCTGTTTTAGAATATATTTTAATTTTTTTAGAGAGCTATAATCTAAAAATGAGGTGTGGTCACCATACGACTTTTTTATACGTATATGACATCCGAAATGTGTATACAAAAGTTCCAAATTAAATTTTAAGTTGTGTCTTTATAAAATAAACTTCTGATTAAAAGTGTATCCTTCGGTCCGAATTTTGGACAATTTTTTTATACAGAAATTATCGCAAATCCAACTCTAAATATTTTTATTCTCTTAATAAATCTCTATAGAATGCATAATTGCCAAATATTTGCAAAATACCTACTGCTATTCGATAAAAGCAAGAGTGTTACTACCGGTCCGAATTTTGAAATTTCTTTTATACAAAAATTGTTCCAATTCGGGCTCTAAATATTTTTGTATTCTAAATAAGTCTGTACAAAATGAATAATTTGTAAGAAATTTGCTAAAAACCGCTTTTCGCGGTAGGTAGAAGGACCTACTTCTACTAGAAATGTCACAAAAAGTCTTTCTAAAATTCACATCTTAGTACTTTTGTATTCTTTAGAAATTAGGTTAAACGTAGTAGTTGACAACGTATTAGTAAATTTTGATTTTTCTAGTGAAGTAAACTACTGCTTCCGGTCTACCGATATTACTCAAAATCTAATCTGATCTCAAGAGGAAGATTATTACAGTTCGGTATTGATAACTGTAGCCGTTTGGGCACTGAGACAGAGACAGGCAGGCAGACAGACAGAGAAAGAGAGAGAGAGAGGGAGGGGGAGAGGGAAAGAGAGAGAGAGAGAGAGAGAGGGGGGGAGAGGGGAGACGTTTGCCAAAAAACACTTTTTCGGTATCAGACGACCTTAAAACGTGGACATCTGTATCATAATTCCTTACTACGTATAAGAAAGTAAAAAGGCAAATATTGCTTTAATTAAAAACCACAAGACAGAGTTTTAAACTCATTATTTTTATTTTCTTATACGTAGTATAAGGAAGTATTGTGATGATGAAAATGTCAATATAATCTCCCTCTTGAGATTTGATTAGATTTTCAGTAAAATCGGCAGACCGGAAGTAGTAGTTTACTTCAGTGAAAAAATCGAATTTTGCCAATTATTTGTCAACTACTAAGTTTAAACAAATTTGTAAAGAATTCATATATACTCAAAATTAAATTTGAGAAGAATTTTATTAAAATAGTTTTTCGAAATTCCTACCGGAACTAGATCTTTTACTCTTATCGAAAATCAGTTTTTTGCGAATATTTGGCAAGTCATGCTTTTTGGACAGGTACGTTACGAGTATAAAAGTATTTAGAACTTAATTTTCAATACCTTTTGTATAAGAAAAATTTTAAAATTCGGACCGGAAGTAACACACTACTCTTATCGAATAGCGATTATTGCAAAAAGACGTATATCTGAAAAGCTTTTCGACACATAATCTTAATGCATTCAAAGACTTAATTACATTCACATTATCAAATTTACCTGACTCTTTGAATGACGCTAAGGCTCTGTTTGACGTTTTTCATGAAACTCTGGTTTCGGCCTTTCAAGAATCTTTTCCCCTGAGAAAAATTAACAAGAATTTGCCCAACAGAAATATGAATACACCAATAAATAATGACCTTCTAAACATGAAAAATACATTGGATGCTCTTGCAGTTATAGCTAAGTCGACCAAACATGAAACATGGTATTCGATCTATAGTGGTTACAAGAAACAATATCACGATGCAGTTACAGCAAATAAAAAGGAAAGTAACACTAATATTATACAAAACAGCGATAACAAAATTAA
The DNA here is from genome assembly GCA_963170755.1 of Amphimallon solstitiale. NCBI lineage: Eukaryota > Metazoa > Arthropoda > Insecta > Coleoptera > Scarabaeidae > Amphimallon > Amphimallon solstitiale. Next base: position 28,757,207 of record OY720685.1, read on the forward strand.
GATGATATGGAAGGTCATAAATGGGGAGGTATCCGATAAGAGAAAAAGCGTAATTGAAAATTCCAATCTCTCAGCTGATGAACTGAATACATATTTCTGTACAATAGGGACGGAAATGGCAAATAGTATAATTACTGGCACCAATCCATTAAGCGCAATAAATCGTATTAAAATAAAAAGAAATGGATCTTGTTTCTTGAAACCGGTATCGCAGGGGGAAATACGACAAATAATTAATGATATCAAATGTAAGGACAGTGTGGATATTTATGGGATGAACACCAGAGTCTCGAGGTATGTTTCTGATGAGCTAAGTGAGCCTTTGACAAAGGTAATTAATGCCTGCATTATGGATGGGTACTTCCCAGACCAATTGAAACATGCAAAAGTGGTACCTATATATAAAGAAAATGAAATCAATAACTGTAAAAACTATAGGCCAATAAGTATATTACCCATTATATCTAAAGTATTTGAACAAGCCATCCTATCAAGGCTGTCTTACTTTTTGGAAGAAAATGGTCTACTAATGACATGTCAACATGCGTACCGTAAGAATAAATCGACAACGACTGCGCTAGTAAATGTATTGAACTATATAAATGATGCCCTGGATGAAAAGAAGATGGCAAGCTTAAATTTATTAGACCTAAGCAAAGCATTTGATACGGTGGACCACAGTATATTGATACACAAATTAGAATACTATGGAATAAGGGGCCAACCCTTAAAATTAATTAGGTCCTACTTATCAAATAGGAAACAGACGGTTCATTGGAAATCTAATAAATCACAAGTAGGACATACCACCTATGGAGTACCCCAAGGGTCGATTCTGGGTCCTTTGTTGTTTATTGTCTATGTCAATGATCTACCAGGGGTCCTGCCTGAGATAGAAATATGCCAATATGCCGATGACACCACCATCATTTGCAAGCATAGTGACGCGAAAGAACTGATGATACAATCCGATGAAGCAATTGAAAGAATTGAATTGTGGTTCGCAGCCCATAAACTGAAATTAAATATCGATAAAACACAACAATTAGTTGTTAAGACGAAAACAGATGATGATGAAAGTGTTAAGTTTCTGGGTCTCACTATAGATACTGGGTTAAAGTGGGGAAAGCATATAGATAAACTGGCGAAAAAACTGACTTCGGGGATCTATGCCATTAGGAGAATAAAGTTGATAGCAACACAACAAGCTGCGGTACTTACCTATCATTCCGTTTTCCATAGCCATCTCTCGTATGGAATTCAGTTTTGGGGCCCGTCAGGCGCAGCCGGTAGAATATTTATTCTTCAAAAGATGGCATTGCGAGCTCTTTGTGGTCTGAGGTATAATGAGTCGTGCAGGGGTTTCTTTAGACGAACAAAAATACTAACTTTGGCATCATTATGCATATATCATGCTCTGAATTACGTTCACCAACACCTTCACCAATACGAGACAAATGGAATGGAACACCAATACAACACAAGGGAACGTAATAAATTGCGTATTCCGAGACAAAGGTTAACAATGACTCAGGGCAGTCTTAACTATTATGGTGTAAAGTTATATAACCACCTACCAGAAGACATAAAACAACTTAGTCACACGCGCTTCTCAAAAGAAATTAAACGAATTTTAACAGAAAAGGAATAATATACCATGGAGGAGTATATGGGGGATGCCTGGTAAATGAAGATAAATGAAGATAGAACAGTTCGTTTAACACCTCTCTGCGTATTTAATTGTTTTTCTTACACACACATACATATATATATATATTTTCAATTTTGTTGTTTGTATGTAAACATTCTGTTTGTTTGTCATATACCTATTTTATATTTTATTTTTTATATTTATATTTATGTCGGACCTGTAATTGTTTATATTGCAGTTTTTATGGACTATTATTGTATTTTTAAATGCATTAATAAAATTTACTATTACTATTACTAAATATTTCGTAAATTATGCATTCTATATATATTTATCAAGAGGATAAAAGTATTTAGAGTTGGAGTTGGAATATTTTTTGTATAAATGAAAATTCAAAATTCGGACCGGAAATAATACTTTTACTCTTAGCGAATAGCATTTTTTTGGAAATATCTCACAAAGTATGTATCCTGTAGAGATTTACTAAGAGACTGGAAGTACTTAGAATAGGATTTTGAATAATTTTTGTATAAAATAATTTTTAAAATTGTATGATTTGAAACGCGCATACGCATAAGAAAGTCGTGTAGTGGCCACACCTCATTTTTTGTATTTGAATTAATTTAAAAATAAGGTATGAGTTATAATAATAAAACTAAGGATATTTTTCAAAAGCATTTGGGTATATTATCTGTTGAACTAAGCAAATAGAAATAAATTTAGTAAATCATGGTGACCTTGTTATTTAAATTATTTTAGGAAGCTAAACCGGTTCGTTTTATAATCCAGAATATATTATGGAAGTGGAGGAAAGGAATGTAAATAAGAAATTATACAATGAGCAGTATTCAAACAAATATAAATATTCTGTGGAGATATTTATTTAGTGTGTTTTCAAGACCAGACATCGACATCCATACAATTAGAATGTGACTATCGACAGATACGCGCAGCGTTTTTAAACTCACATCGGTCATTCCTAAAGAAAGCAATTGTACATGATGATCCAGAAATAGTATTTGCTGTACATTCACTAGCTAGATACCTACCAATGTCTGACGAAAAGAAGTCGTCATTTAAAGAAGCAACTGCAAAAGACCCTGAGCTTGAAACAATAATTAATTTTGTGGAGTCTGAATGGCCTAGAAATAAAAACCACATTCCAATATTCGCACGTCATTTTTACAAGTTGAAGGATTGTCTTTTCATTTCAGATGGCCTCTTATTTTACAACAATAAACTAGTTGTACCACTTGAGCTAAGAAATGATATGTTAATCAAGTTACATGAGGGTCATATGGGTATGGAGAAATTGAAATGCCGTGCTAGACAAATTTTTTATTGGCTATTACTGAACCAAGATATCGAGAATTTTGTTAAGAGGTGTCGTATATGCGAGCGTTTCGCTAGAAAGAATCCCAAAGAGACGTTATTACCATACTTGATTCCAGGGGCCCGATTCTCGAACTTAAGAGAAGTGAACGTTCTATTGAGAGAAATGATAGATCACACTCCCATCCCTCGTTCTCCTAACTTCAAGAATAGCTGTTTTTAGGTAGGGATGTGTGTCTATCGTGTAGGAAATAGCAGTGCAATGTTGCCAGGTTGCAAATGAAGGCGGATTAGGACAATTGTTGTATAGAACAGTGTATATTAGGTAATATGTAATACGAAAACAATTTCTTTTAAATAGCGTATGTAATGTTGAAAGGGTTTATGGGTTATATCAGTTGGATTTCCGGAGAGTGTTAGGCTAAACATCGAAATGTGAACATTGTTTTCTACATATCATACATGTAGAAATAATATAACATATATTAAAGTAATACATAAATATAATAAAATAAAATAAAACACCTTTTTCACAAAATTAGTTTAATAACTATTTAAACATATTACCTAGGAGACATTTTATAATAAGGAAAATACATGTTATACAGATAAATTTTAAAGGTAGGGTGAAAAAACGGAAAATGAAAAATTACAACAAATATTAACAATATATCATTCTGTGAATTAGTTCAATACAAAATATTTCTGAGAAAGACAACGGGTTAATTTAACAGTGACATCCCAGTATGCAAGAGTTAATCACATAGTAGTAACATAAACTTCACATTTGTTAGTGTGAGGTTTGGTGCATTTGCCTTGTGAACGCTTAAGGACTACCTAGGCAAGTTTTATGTCACCGAACAGTGATCAAGATTTAGAACATTACATAGAATTCTGGCGTATACTTCTATTAGAAGTTTATTTGTGATGTTCTTAAGAATTCTTTATTCTTCCTACTATGAGAGGTTTATTTGTGATGTTCTTAAGAATTCTTTATTCTTCCTACTATGAGAGGTTTATTTGTGATGATATTGAGAACTTCTATTCCTTAACTGCTATGAGAGGTTTATATGTGAAGTTGAGACATTTAAACTTGATCACCTCAAATATGACGGGCCAGTCAAGCAGAGTACGAACGCCCGAAAAACATGTGAAACAATTCAATGTTTATCTATATTTTGTGTTTATTAACTAAATGTTTGAAAATTTGTTATACATATAGTTTGCAAAGTTACGGTCCTTATAAAATTAAAAAAAATATATTTTTCTATAAAAAATATTTTTCCTTAGCTGGTTGCGCTTATGCTTACCAACCCATATTCCTTAACATTCGAAATTGACGTTTCTTTTACTGTAAATCTAAAATTAAGGCGATTATATAAATATAAAATCTAAAGGTTATAAAGAACGAATTCACGATCCACTTATGACCTTATGAGTTATTATTGTTTTGGGAACATACTCCAATTTCAAGTCTTGTGTTTATTAAGTAAGTGGTAAAGGAAATAAGGATTAAATTAAAAAAACACTTATTATATATGAAATTCTTATATTATTCGAACAACACTGATTATAATTCGTAAGTATTTTATATATGAGTCACTACTTATATTGAGTTTCTTTTTACTCTTTGAGCACAATGCCTAAACCAGTCTTGTGTATATCGTTTAAATAAATGATCTTTGTACTCATTTCGACCGCCTCTGAAAACAGATAGGTATATACATATTATTGTATTAAGAGGGATCTCTACTCCCAGCCGCTGAGGCCACTGTAGACAGTTTGATTTTCAATTTTTAATTTTTTTATACCAAATGAAAGAGAATTCGAATATCTATGTACGCCTAGTAATATTTTTTCTAAAAATATTTTAGAAATTGTCATAATTAGTAGCAGAAGTAGGTCAATATTAGACATTTTGTCGAATTTATTTTGAAGTAAATAAAAAGAAATTCAAAATTTTACTACTAAGCGTACATAAATTTGAGTTTTCTCTACAAATTGATGTAATTATTTATAGCATTGGTTGAAATTTGATCTTAATTTTAAGGGGAAATCGAAACCCCTGCAGTGATAATGTTTATAATTTTTGTACATTATCAAATGGACTGGCCCGTCCAGTAGAGATCCCTCTTAAAATAGAAAATACATTTCTATTTCCCTCGTACCTACATACCTCTTAATATAGATATAATATTCAAATTTTGAAGTTTGAAATTGCTTTTTAGTTTTGTCCATGCACACTTTATACCCACAGTGTTTGTAAAAAGGCGTGCCAAACATCGAAAAGTAAAATCTTTGGCATCCCTTCCACCGACCTTGATCAATATGTGTTTCTAAAAATTAAAATTTATATATGCATATTTTACATGAAAACAATTAATTTAATTAAATATACCAAGTGATTTGCGTGTTCTTCCTGCGATAACATTTCTTCTAATTTCTTTATTTCATCTATAGTCTTTACGGGAATGTATTTATTCATGTTTGTTAAAGCTGCCTGATGCAAGGTACTACAATGACTTGAATTAAGATGTTGTAATTCTTCTTTAATTTTTCTTATCTCATATTTTATGATTATAACGTTTTCAAGTATCTGTTCTGAAACTATAAAATTATGTTACATGTTAACTAATATACTAGGAGTTTTATTTATTTACTTGGATTATTGTCATATGCTGGTTCTGAATTCACTTCATTACCTTCAACGGCGCTTCTCTCTACAATACAAAAAAAGTTGATGTAAATAACATAAAAATATTTTGAGTGTACCTGTATTTTGTTTTCTTAGTTCTATAGTTTCTGAATTCGTAGGCATAGTTTGTCCAGCATCTAAAGAGAATAGCGAAAAGCAATTTATTGAATAAGTTTACTTTTTTTATTTACTTAAACTGCACGTTTCAGTAACTTGTTCGTTACCATTATCATTCATATCATTTTCAATTGATTTAGTTATATCAGCATCTACAAAATTTAAGTAGTTTTATACATGTGGGATTGTACTTACTTTGGGTATGTTTCTCTATTTATTTATTTAATTGATTTTTGTCACGTAGATCCATATATCTATTCCCACTGGGTGATACAAGTTTTGAAAAATAAAGATGTAACAAATTTATAATATAATAAGAAAAATTGCTACCATTAATTATTATGTCCATATTTTGTTTGGTATGTGGATCTCCAATATCTACTTTATAGTACTTTGATTTGGATATATTTGGTGTTCGTTTAACAATGATGTTTTCTTGGTGATCTGATTCATCCGTTAGGGTAGTATCAGAATCTGAAACTGAAAATACCAACACATAATTACGTAATTACTTTTTGTATAACGATATAGTGATACATTTACGCATATTTTTTTTTCTACGACCACGACCGCATTCTTTTTCAGAAAAAGAACTGTTTTCCAAAGTTACTTCCAGGTTCCTGGCATCTTCATAGGTGTCTATAAGAGATAATATTACACTAAAGTCTTATTTTTAATTGCTTTACAACAATTTACCAAATCTTCCTAAAATTGATATCACATAGAATTTCCATCTCTGCGGCTCAACCATTTTTTGAGCCAGCTTTACAGCATTTTTATTAGGCTAATATCAATTAAGTCCATTATCTTTTTTAAAATCCAATTTGCAGGTACAGAAGCAAATAAGTCTTCATTTTGAAATAAACCAACAAAAAAATATAATAAAGCAAAAAAAATATTAAAGTAAATTAATTAACTGCCCTCGAAAAATAAAATTTGCCTACATAATAATAAAGGCCTTGTCATAATAGGTGATGAATGAGGGGCGATATTATAAACTTGTTTTTTGCTATGCCAATACAAATACATTTATACTTTACATAATTATAGTGAATGGGAAAAGTATCTGATAAATTTGATACTATCCATTGATTTAATTTGTTTGGTATGGTAGTACTAATTTGGTAGTATTTTTTTTTCTTGAAATTTTTGACAATAAGTATTATTTTATCTTCAATTTTTAATATTAAGTATATTTCTATAAAATTTCCATCGCACATCTGACAATTGTCTTTGCCGTTAATAGTGAGAGCATTTAAAAAACAGGTGTTTGTTAAAATTACTTTGTTTTATTTTTATGGCCAACCAACTATTAGATGCCCCGCATTTTGCATGTTATAAACATGAGTATATCCAATTAAGGGTTATAACTTTGAAAATGCTAGAAATAAGTACTCTGTTATTGGTACCGTTTTAAAGGCAATTTTACAAGGAATATGTTGACTTATAAAAATATTATAGGTTAGATTTTTAAAAAAACGAGAAAATAACCAATAAAGATCGATGACTTAGACACGACATATTTAACACCCTGTATATTTATTCACTTTGTTCAACATCAAAACAAATAACATGTTAGTCCATAAATTAGTAATACAAGAGTTACGTGGGGCATTCTACCCATTTTCAGACTACATACAGCTTAAAATGTTAGATGCTGCAACTGTCAAGATTTTAACAAAATTATCAATAAAATCAAAACCAACAGTCTGATGGGCACATATCCAAATATCATTGCAAAGATAATTTGAATAGATATCATTATAATATCTAGAAAGTATAGCAATGTATTTAAAATAAAAAAGTTGAAGGTGGTTGGGAAAATTTGGAACACCCTGTATATTTGTAAATAAAATTAGAAAATGCACAGTCGCATACTACATACGTACGTAAACTCTCATTGCTAGAGCGTTATTAGTTTTCATACTAAGCTCCGCCGACACACTATTGCACCACCCGGTATATCGTTTATAAAATTTGTGATTTTTTTTGCTGTACCAGTTTCCTTTATAGAAATCGTTAACCTAATAAAAACTAATAAAATAATTGACTATTTCAAGCATATATAGTTTATATATATCACGGCTATACTATCATCATCTAACAAAAAGTTGTACTTCTATTAATTGTAAGAGCTAATCCGGCCATTTGCAAAGCAACATCATGCAAGTCTCTAACATATTTTGTTTATAATGTGTATATCTCTAAATATCTGGCTTGAATGGCATCTTCTTTGCTCATAAGTGCGTCGCCTTCTATATAATAGATAAAATAATGATGATTTACCTTACGTGCAGATGTACCTACAGCTTACGTCATCATCTACAACAGATGCCAAGCTATTATCTTCGTTTTGAGCTCTGTAATATTAATGACAAACAATTTACCACTCAAAGTAGAAGAAAGTCGTATTATTCAACGTACATATATAATACAACAGTAAAATAAGTCATAAATATTACAGTAATACTTACAAATTTTCAATTATTTTCACTAAAAAACTAGGTTCAAATACTGTCAGTCAAGCACTACGCCATTCGTACAACTAACACATGACTAATGTCCGTTTTGGCGCACATTTTATTTTAAAGTTATGTCGTATTCTATTAATGGTCACATTTGCGATTTGCTAAAGAATTCACTGAGACGTAACAAAAGTCTGTTACCAACATAACAATTCTGGGATTTCACATGGTACGCTTTGAAGAATGTTCTGTTTTGATCCCATTGTGGAACAAAATAGAACGTCCTATAGAAGTAACGATCTTCCTCTTGCATACTGGGATGATTATGGATTAACAATTCTAAATAAGATATTACTCAAAAGTTTAATACATATTTCAAGAGTGTCTTAAGTGTTAACCGATGTCGGTATACAAGATAACAGTTTGTTATTAAGGGGAGAAATATCATTATTCAGGAGATAATTTTTATGTTTTTTCATGTATATGGCTTCCCACATATCTAAGTTTCTATTGTTGCTTTGTTTAACTAAACTAACATTTTCTAGGCTGAAGTTGTGATCTGTATCAATATGATGGTACTCCAAAAATGTGTGATAATGCACGTATAGTATACCTATTCTACTGTACTGCCGACTAGTTATACCATATAACCTATATTACTCTTCTGTATCATCAACATTGATCTCTGTCACATGTACAAAATTTAAGTCGATATGCGCATGCTTCTCTTAACTTTTAATATGTTCGCTTGACTTGAACCGATAGATGTAAATTCTCACAACTCTTGAGAGAAGGGATCTATCTCTCAAGTTCAAGAATACGATTTTTAACATTTCAAGAGAATCCCCTCCATTATTCTCTCGAAATCTCTGTTCTCTCGACTCGAGAATCAGACCCCAGAGAGACCATGGGAAAGAATAGCCGCAGATATATTTACATACGCAGCTCGTTCGTACCTTGTGGTGATGGATTCATACTCAAATTGGCTCGAATTTGTTTCCTTGCGTAACAAGTCAGCTGTAGAAATTATTATTAAGTTAAAATCTATCTTTTCTAAGTATGGCTGTCTAGATACTTTAATTTGTGATAATATTCCTTTTAGTAGCTTTTCATTTAAAGAATTTGCCAGGGAATGGAATTTCAATATTACAACACGAAGCCCTAACTATCCAAAATCGAATGGTTTAGCTGAAAAAGCTGTGGGTATTGCTAAAAATTTACTTAAAAAATCATTAGAGGAAGGTAAAGAGATATTTGAGGCATTGTTGCAGTATCGAAACTCTCCTTTAAAATATATAGGTTATTCACCAGCACAGTTACTTATGGGTCGAATTTGTAAGACCAAAATACCAATCTGTGCAGATCTGTTAAAGCCCATGTTATGTGAAAATGTATCAGAATAGTTAAAATTTAGACAAAGTCAATATAAGCATTACTATAATAAGGCTGCATCAGATCTGAAACATTTAGAACCTGAACAAAATGTTACTGTTTATAATCATGTAGAAAATGTATGGGAACCCGCAAAGGTTTTAAATCTTGACATAACGCCTAGATCTTATAAAGTTTTAAATAAGGCTGGTAATATTATAAGACGAAACCGAGTGGATTGAGGGAATCTCTGAATCAGACTAATGTAGAGCATATTAGTTGTGACAAGTTTGCGTTTGAGAGTGACACTTGTCATGATAAAGTTATAAGTAACAAAACTCATACTGAGTTGGAGAACTCCCTTAAATGTTCTCAGCCTAGTATAGAAACTAGTAATGTATCTGATGATGTGTGTGTGACTTCATCTAGATCCAGATATGGACGGTTGGTTAAGAAACCAATTAAATTAAATTTGTAAGTTTTATGTTAGAAGGGGGGATGTGTAATAATGTATTGTAGTTGGCAATAATGTAACGCTAACAAGTCACGTGATGACGCTAGGGATGATATACAAAATGTCGAATAAAGATGTACACAACGTATTGGATTTTATTTTGTATTTATAGTCATTTTGTATTAAATAACACAAACGGAGTTACAAATTAGAAGGAAATACACCAGTCACAAAACTGGCAAACATTTTGAAAGACGGGATTTAATATGAAAAGGTGCAATGGAGAAGATTACAAAGAAGCCGTTATTAAAACAATGTGGAATAAAACCGCCAAATTAATGCAAGAGTTGTACTACAACGAATTTAGTAGAAAATTAGACCCCTTTAAAGATATCGAACTTAAATCTGCGAGAGAAGCCAGAAATACAAAACGTAAGGTATTACAACAGGTGCCGGAAAGAAGGAAGCAAAGCTCTGCAATTCTAACTAAAGAACAAATCATGGAAATAATAAAACGCTACGACGAGGAGACACCCTTCGGTTTGCAAAAATGCTATTATCACATTGCTTCATATGAGCTAGCATGGCGTGGGGGAGAAGGTTGTCAATGTTTAATGAATTATTGAAGTGTAAACTTCTTTAGGCGCGATTGTAGGCAGTGAACAAGACTGACCTGCAACGCTCGGATATGTAACGCTCTTTGGGTAAAGTCGGCTAAGGGAACAAGATAAATAAATATATCATATAGAGGTATTTAATTTCAATTAAATTGAAATTTAAATGAATAAATAAATTCATGTTCCAGAGCAGATGTGAACCGGAGTCGCCTGGGTGAGAGACCATCACTTAACCATTAGACCAAGAGCGGGAGTCGAAAGCCAGTATTTATATCGTCTATTTATATATATACATGCGTCCGAAAATCTCCTTAATAATGCTTGCGGCCGAGGCAAGACAATCTCGAGTACGTTAAAGTTTTTCGCGGATAAGATATACACACAATTTTTTGGGCAACCGTTAAATTTTTCAATCGATTTAATTTAAATTGAGACACAATTTAATTTAATTTAGTTTTAAAGGTGCTAAATTAAAGTGGTTTACTTGCTTTACATGCGTTACCATGGAAATGAGACGAATATAATAAACTACAAATACTTGATAGTTGTCAAAATAAGTCGTAGAATGTGTGATTAAACATGTGTCAAAATGTGTATTTACTTTAACGGCCGCTGCCATAGCAACGGCCGCGAAATTATATTTCGCGAACTGTGTTGCGTTCGCGAATTGGTAACTTCGCGGACGATTATTTAAATGTAATATAGAACGAAAAGAAAAAGTTGTATTTCGTATTATTAACCTCGCCTTGATGAAGTTTACACTTCTGCTGTGTGGTTTTAAGCACACCCATTTTCCTGTTTTTCAAGAAGAAACAGACAATGCTGGTTTGGCCACTGGAAGAGTAGAGTATAATCCGGTTTTCTCTAAAACAGCGCAAGGTGGGGCACAAAAGGTGACTGATAGTAAATGGTTAATACCAAATACTGAAAAGCCTGATGCGTGTCCTGTCCGATTGCTCAAGGAATTGCTAAGCAAGAGGAACGAACATATAAAAACTGACAGGCTTTTTTTAACAGTAAACATTGCTTGGGATAAACCGTCTTCTTCAGGATGGTACAAAAATATGCCGTTGGGGGTGAACATAATGTCGAAGTGGATGAAAGAATCGGCTGGACACTAAAAAAATAAAAATTATGGGCCACAGCTAATCTAGTTCATTGAAATCGTACCTGCAGTTGAATAATGAACGTCATTCAAGTTTGATTAATAACCTAAGAGACAAGGGGAAGTTAACTTAACTTTTAACACAACAGAACAGAAGAATGTTACAAAATCCACCACTCACGGACAAAACATTTACAATAATTGTGTATTTCACATGCAAACTTTTAACACTAATTAATTTTGTTAAATGTACAGAAATAATATTAAGTATAGCAACAAGTTTTCGAAAATCTGTCAAATTATTTTCAATTTATTCTCACTCGCTTGTGATATTACTATTGAAAATTAAAGGTGATTGTGATCACATGTTAAAGATATAGTAATGATTCTTATACCCGCAAGCAGCAAAATCACAATTTGAGAGAAGGATAAAAATATTTATTTGGTAATATAGGACATGTGTGCATATAGTGATTTTGCTACTAGGGTATGCATATGAAATTAAAAACCACCTTTCAACCCTAAGGGCTGTTCTCTCTTGTAAATTATCATCAAGTAGATATTTTTGACCGCTTCTGATATTAACGGTGATCACTGTTAATATCAGGCAGCTGCCGAACATCAGTCCGCACGTACCCGCTCTCGCCGTTGAATTTATTGTACGGTCGATATCCAAACGTTATTTCAATCACTGATATTTCTAAATCGATTTTTTTTGCGATCACTGCTACGGGATATATCGCTTTATCTCCACTGGCTAGTGCTATGTTGTACTCACTGATCTGTATAATATAATTTATATTATACAGATCAGTGGTTGTACTTCATCACCCATCAGCTGGTCACAGTATAAAGTATACATGGGCGAGATAGGGGAATACGGTTCAGTTTCACTCAGACTAGACGGACTCGTGTTTTGTCGGCTCTCGGGGAAACCGGTAGATAATAATGTGCCCGAGAGCCGACAAAACACGAGTCGGTCTAGTCTGAGTGAAACTGAACCGTATTCCCCTATCTCGCTCATGTATAGTATAAAGTAATAAAGGTTTATATTGCTTTCATTCAGCAGGTGGATCGGGAACCGTTCCCGCTCCAACCGTTCACTTCACAACAGTTGAGTGTTCGCTGGACAGAACCGCTCACTTTTATGTGAGGTCTGTCATCTAGTACTTTTCATTGCTGCCAATGTTAAAATTATACAAATTAACCCGAATAAACAATAATAATAAATTGTTTTTCTGCATTAAGTTTTGGCGAGTTTTAAGTGTAAGGGCTGGTTTTTCCAACCCCGAATAAAATACTGGGTGAACTTCAATATTATAATACATTTACTTCTGCACAATACCTTTAATTTGCTGTAACTTATTTTTCTAGTAAGTTATGTATTAAGTTGGTCTTGGAATGCATCAATGGCGCATGCCTACAGAATACGCGCACTAGGTGAGCGTAGAACTTTTCCGCTCACAAAAATGGCGGCCGCTCCTGAACATGTTCAGAGTGAGCGGTCGTCTGCTGGACATGATCACTGAACAGTTGCGCAACTGTTGTGTCTGCTGAATGAAAGCACTATAACCAGCAGCCGATAAATAAATACTATAGTGGAAAACAAATGGATAAAAATTGAGTACTTCCGGAATTGCCCTCTTGTGGGCTTAGTCACGTATTACTTTCATGTACCTATTCATATTTTGAAATATGTAATTATTGTTTTCGGATGCGAACAAATTAAATGTGTTCATTTTCAGTAGGGTACTGTGGAGAGTTCTGGAACCTCCTCCCCCTCTCACCCAGCTCCCCCTCGCCCTAGTGGCGCCCTCTGCCAACCCAACTGATGTGACGCCCTCTCGCGGTCGCCAACCCAACTAATGAGGGGCCCCCGCGCGGTCGCCAACCCAACTAATGTGGGGCCCCCTCGCGGCCGCCAACCCAACTAATGTGGAACCCCCTCGCGGCCGCACACCCAACTATTGTGGGGCCCCCTCGCGGCCGCCAACCCAACTAATGTGGGGCCCCTCGCCCTAGTGGCGCCCTCTGCCAACCCAACTAATGTGGCGCCCTCTGCCAACCCAACTAATGTGGGGCCCTCTCACGGCCACTAGCCAAACTAAAAAATGGTATCTCTCATGATTACCAACCCAACTAATGTAGCGTTTTCTCACAGCCACTAGCCAAACTAAGAAATGGCATCTCTCATGATTACCAACCCAACTAATGTAGCGTCCTCTCACAGCCACTAGCGAAACTAAAAATGGTATCTCTCATCATTACCAACCCAAATAACATGACGCCCTCTGACAGCCACTAACCCAACTAAGGTGACGTCAGACAAAATGGCGGACCATCAAGATGGTCTTTGCTTCTAGAGAATTCCTGAATAAATTGCTCAGCTTGCTATCGCGCTTCTCAATGTACTTCCAACAGGTCTAAACATGTTTCCAGCGGAAACCGTAACGGCTGTCTTCTTCTGTGATAACCCCATACCTGAAATGCATAAAAGCGCCCCCTGATGGATACTACACCAACTAAATGTTAAATATATAAGAATTTTTCGGAATAATATCACTCAGTATCAATAGTAAAGCGGTGTTAACCTTTTTCTATAAAGTGATAAAATAGTATAATGGTGGTGCAATATGGAGAAATACGAAGACTTTTTTTGTCTGCTACCTATTGCGCCTCTCCACAACCACCACCACCACACATCATAGTTTCAAACACCACCACCGAGGATTTATATCCGAGGTCGGCATACCATTTCAAAATCATAAAATAAATATATAGTATGGTACAGGATAACATAGCAACCAAATATGAATACACAGAACATTTCAAAAGTAGGGATTTTTAGAAAAGTAAGATAGCGAATCCAAGATGGCCGCCAAAAATCTAATAAACTAAGGTGACGTCAGACAAAATGGCGGACCATCAAGATGCTCTTTGCTTCTAGAGAATTCCTGAATAAATTGCCTAGCTTGCTATCGCGCTTCTCAATGTACTTAAAATAAAAGTCCTATTATAAGTACTTCTATTCTCTTAATAAATCTCTATAGAATGCATACTTTGCGAGATACTCGAAGGAAAGTGCTACTCGCTAAGAGTAAAAGTGTTACTTCGAGTCCGAATTTCGAAATTTCATTTATACAAAAAATATTTCAAAACCAACTCTAAATACTTTTGTACTCTTGACAAATATTTATAGAATGCATAATTTACGACATTGGCAAAAAATCGCTATTCGATAAGAGTAAAAATGATACTTCCGGTCCGAATTTTGATTTTTTTTATACAAAAGATATTGAAAATTAAGTACTAAATACTTTTATATTCGTAGCGTAGGTACCTGTCTGAAAAGCATAACTTTCAAAATATTTGCAAAAAACAGATTTTTGATAAAACTAAAAGACCTACTTCCGGTAGGAATTTCGAAAAACGTTTTTAAAAAAATTGTTCACAATTTCAATTTTAAGTACATATGAATTCTTTATAAATTTGTCTAAACTTAGTAGTTGACGAAATATTGGCAAAATTCGATTTTTTCACTGAAGTAAACTACTACTTCCGGTCTGTCGATTTTACTGAAAATCTAATCAGTTCTCAAGAGGGAGATTATACTACTAAATGCAAAATTTGGAATAGGTAGCTATAGCGGTTTGACCGCTATCGTGGTCACACACAGACAGACAGACATTTTTTAAGAACCACTTTTTTGGTATCAGGGGACTTCAAAACGTGGACACCAGCAAAAATCTCGATGTCGAAAATTTTCATCATCACAATACTTCCTTATACTACGTATAACTTATACTACGTATAAGAAAGTAAAAATGGACCAAGCAAATGATCACTTAAAATACCAGCCCAGACATTCACCATTTAATAATTTGCAGTTTTTTTTGCTGGTGTGTAGCGGGGCATTGTTGATGTATAATTTCGCGCGCTCTTGTATTTCCTACCTCGCGTCATGAATTCACAACTCGACCGAATATGTTTCTTTCGACAAATTAAATTCTTCTATAGCAGTTCCCGAATTGCGCAGTTCGCAGTTCTAACTGCGCTGTAACGAAAAATTATGGATGATTATAAAACTGTTCTGGAACGGTATTATGAAAACGAAAACAAATATTTCGTAATTTATAATTCAAATAATAATTTACATTCGAATTAGATTTTTATAAAAAATGAATTTGAATTTTTATTTACTTAGTAAATTTATAGAATCATTTACCAAGAATTAATGTTTAATTAGAATTGTGCTTTTATTTTCCTACTGCGTTGTATACGCAATATAATAAAACTCCCAGAAGTATTTTGAATTCTTAATTGGTAAATACGTATTTACGAAGCGTGTGATGCATGTTTAGATAAATACGTGTTCATCTATCGACTGACTGTATGCAACTGAAATGCTAATCGTACTTTACTGGCACGACCTGCGCGTTGTTGCCGGTATGCATAGTATACGTATGTCCTACCCCCAATATGATTTTACACATGCTGTATATATAATCATATCCCTTTTTACCCATTTAGGGTGTCGGGGTTTACAGGCCTATACTCACATATGGGTGTGAATCCTGAGTACTATGCGCAAGAAAGAAGAGCATGTTGCAGGCGGCAGAGATGAGATATCTTAGAAGAGCCAAGGGTGTGACAAGAAGAGATTAGATTAGAAATGAAAGAATTAAGGCAGAGTTGGAAATCACTGCGGTGTTTGATTTTATTGAACAAAGGCAATTAAGTTGGTGGGGACACCTACAAACAATGGAGAAAAGTGTTCCAGTCAAGATAGTATGGGAATCAAGAAGTCCAGGTAGAGGAATTAAAGGCAGGCCGAGACAAGCGTGGGTCAAAGTAATTGGAAAAATGTTGACGAAAAGAGACAAACCCTGGAGTGAAGGGAAAAAGATAGCCCAGGATAGAAAGAATTGGCGTCAATTTGTGTATAAGTAATATTTTAATATGTATACAATAAAAGTGTACAGATGCCATATCTCTCATCCTTTTCAATCAGTTTATATAATTTTTATAAGTTCTGATAGTTTTCATAAAGACTATTAATTATGTAATGAATGGTTAAAAATGGTTTTTAATTTTTTTATAATTTATGGTGGATAAGATGATATCACACATTACAAATTATGATAGGGATCGGCAGTCAATTATGCATTAACAAAGTAAGTTATAATTTGCCCAACTTCAAATTACATTATTTATTAAGTCCAGACCTGCAATGTAAATCTGACTGCCAATCCGTAGTAATCAGTTTATCAGGAATGATATACATATATGTGTATTTTAATTTAAAAATAAAAATGTTGATTACTTGGCTTAATGGGTCCGAAACACTGTTTAAAAAGATAATTGCACTTTCAATATGATTACAATAAGAAGTAATTAAGTTATTTTGCAGTTGTGGTAAACTTAATTATGCTTTTACTTACAGAGAAGTCCATTATCTACTTCAATTTTTATCTCAAGGGCACTGATTCCATCTTCAATTTTAACATGGTCATTTATTACGTTATACTGTCCTTCAGATGATGGCAATTCTGTTTTAATATTGTCTAAAATAGTGGATGCCTCATATTCTATCTTGTCATGCCACTTCATGTGGTCTTGCAATTCAAAATTGTTTGCAATAATAACAGTTTCCGAGACGTGGACTTTATCATCTACAAAATCGTCCATTTCCTTTGTACTGGATGTATTTAACGAAAGCAATGTTGTATTCACGTTACAATTTTCAGTTTGATCAGCCATCACAACTACTAATTAAATATGTAAACCTATGGCATATACTCGCTGATATATAGTACATAAACATACAAACCGACGATGTTTGATTTATGTGTGGTGCATAGAGGTCACAATATATCTAGATACCACGGATTATCGGATGGTTCACTTAAATGAGGGGTTTTGCCGCCTAATCTACCTAATGCAGGCGCACCTAGAGGGCGCCACGGTGTTAGAAACAAGAGACCTAGAAGTAAATTTGAATCATGACTTTAACCGAATAATTGAGATGTCGCTACTACTGTGCTGTTTTATGCAAGTGCGTACAGGCCGTTAACCAACAAATTTTGTGTGTGTTGCTAAACATTATTTTTCTTATTACTACTTAGTTAGTGGTGTTATAATCGTACCGTAAGTTCTGTAAAGAGTAATATGATAATTTTATTAAGTTGACATAATGCATTTTTAGACTTAAAATATGGATAGAAGCTGGTGCATTGTAAGTGCGCCGTACAAGCAAGAAGCAAGAGCGATGCATATTTTCCGAGAATGCGAACAAGTAACTAATGGCACTAATAGTTGACATATAACCCGAAGGTGAGCTGGAGATTTTTTTTTTGTAGTTCTGATTCTAAGTGCAACAAGGACCACCTGGTTGTAGCAAGGATTTTGTTGGTTTCCGATTACACCAATTAAAGTTTGCAATTATTAGGAGTATAATATAAGTGAGAATAATTGTAGTTGAGATGTCAGGCGATTTTTGACAAAATGATTAGTATACATTATAAAGGACCTCTAATTGAACAACTTTTTCTTACAAAATTATCAATGCAAATGTAGGGAAATACATTTTGACATGTAAATATAATTTGGTTCCATTTTTTTTTTGTTACCAACGTCAAAACAACAAAATTAGCGTGCGATAAAGAAATAGTTTTGCAACCAAAACGGATGTCGTAAAGTGAACTTTATAGCACCGATACAGAAAAAAGCATTTTGCACATTACACCCACACATCCAGTCTGATAAACTGTAAGAGCTTCTGTTGAATTTTCTCGTCACGGTTTTATTAGTTTTCAAATTGTGATCTTCTAGTTTAATCAATAAATCTGGTCTAGGGAGGCCTAGATTTTTTAATTCTGTCTTAATGTTACTAACGCAATTCATAGTTGCATTTGCACCGATAGAAATTACAACATACACTCACCGCTGTATATTACATACTGGACCACCCGGACCCGGCACCATATAGTAGTGCGCCGCCGCCTACATATATACGCGCGCTACCCGCGCCAGTTTCATAGCTCGATTTCTAATACAGACGGGGCAGTCGCGCGAGATGCCCTGGAGCCTACGTCAGACTGCGATTTTTAAACGCGCTGAAAAGACGGACTGTTACTACATATTATTTGTCATCAAACAAATCAGAAAAATTACATACAAATTAGGTATTTATAATTAATTTATCTGTTAAAAGAAATTTGTGACGGGGGGGCAGTGCCCCGTTGCCCTCCCTGCAGCAGCCGCCACTGGTAGCCATAATCTCTTTTCAAAATTGTTCTTGCTATGTAAGTGTAAGTTGTCGTTGATATCTGTCTATTTTCTGCAACAGCGCATCGTAGAATTTTATTATACAGTGTGAAAATAAAGTAACGGATAAAGGCATTGACTTCATTTATATTTATTTGTTGAGAAAAAAAATGTCTGCAGCGAATTTAACAAAGGGGAATATTTTCATCCTATTTTCAGTTTCTTACGACATTCGTTTTTCGTGTTGACGTCAACGACTTTGTTTTATTAAATGACAACCTATAATTTTTTTTAATTGATTTCGATAGCACTTTCAATTCCCTATCCAATGGTAGAACACTTTTAGTATGTTACGTTTGAATCGTTGAGAAAAAGTTCAAATATTAAAAATTCATTAAACGAATCTATAGTCACATAAATTTGATGGGAAAATTGGGGGCCCATTCGATTTTATTATAAAAATATTGAAAAACCGAAATATAAATTTACTCCAGTCAAAGTAAATAATTAGGTACATTAAAACTGAATTGATTAACCAGAAGAAGAAAAAACTCTAACAATAACATAATTTTTCAAATACATTTACTCTTAAATACGTAGTTTTTTGCTTATTAAGAATTTCTAATTTATTGTTAACTATTCCAGGCTGCTTTTCGTTAATATATGGCAAGGGTATAGTGACAATAGTATTTGCATTTGAATCCGATACAAAACTAGTGTTAAAAAACGTTGACTCAGACTGAATTGAAATAAAGTTTTTGAACTATCAAAGTTGTTATTTATATTGGCAACCACAGGTAATTAAAATTCCTACCTTTTACAAACGTTTATCCATAAACTCCATGGTATCTTTCTTAAGGAATATATAATACTCAAAATATATGTTAAATAATATCTTTATTTACATTTTGGCAATGATTTCAGTCACTACATTTATTAATACCTCAACTACAATTTTCATTTTATATTTACACAATTCCTTAATTCATAACTCTAGTCTCTGGATAGCACAGTAGAAAAATGAACTCACAGAATAAACTATTTTGCATTGTGTATTGAAAATGTAATTCAAACAATGCAATAAAGTTAAAACATCTTAAGTAGTTATGATTGTATTTTTAAATACCACTATGTCCGAGCTCTTCAAGAATAGCTTATATTATTAAATAAACAGCTATAATCAAAAACTACTACTAAATTGCGTAATTTGGATTTCTGGAAATTCCATTTTTCAAATTCATTAAATCGTCTTTTAAATTCGCACGAGTCACATTTAAAATCAGATTCATTGATATGTTTTGATTTATTATGATTTTCTAATTTAGATTTGAAGTTTGCTTTAAATTCGCACAAGTCACATTTAAAATCAAATTCTTTCAAATGTTTCGATTTGATATGATTTTCTAATTAAAATGACATTTGCTGTTTGTTCTAAATTCACGAGCCACATTTTAAATCAAATTATTTCATATGTTTTGATTTATTATGCTTTTCTAAATAATCTTTACGGTATGTTTTAAATTCGCATAAACCACATTTAAGATCAAATTCTTTCAAATGTATTGATTTAATATGATTTTCTAAATTAGATTTGATGTTTGTTTTATATTCGCACGAGTCACATTTAAAATGAAATTCTTTCAAATGTTTTGATTTAATGTGATATTTTAGATAAACTTTACGGTACGTTTTAAATTCGCACAAGTCACATTTAAAATCAAATTCTTTCAAATGTTTTGATTTAATATGATTTTCTAAATTAGATTTGTGGTTTGTTCCATATTCGCATAAGTCACATTTAAAATCAAGTTCTTTCAAATGTTTTGATTTTATATGTTTTCCTAAATTAGATTTGTGGTTTGTTCCATATTCGCATGAGTCACATTTGAAATGAAATTCTTTCAAATGTTTTGATTTGATGTGATTTTCTAGATGAACTTTACTGTACGTTTTAAATTCGCACAAGTCACATTTAAAATAAAAATTTTTCAAATGTTTAAATTTGATATGATTTTCTAAATTACATTTGAGGTTTGTTTTAAATTCGCACACGTCACATTTAAAATCAAATTCTTTCAAATGTTTTGATTTAATATGATTTTCTAAACTAGATTTGTGGTTTGTTCCATATTCGCATGAGTCACATGTAAAATCAAATTTTTTCAAATGTTTTGATTTGATATGATTTTCTAAATAAGCTTTATGGTAAGTTTTAAATTCGCACAAGTCACATTTAAAATCAAATTCTTTCAAATGTCTTGATTTGATATGTCTTTTCAAATTCGTTTTTCCGTTTGTTTTAAATTCGCACGAGTCACATTTAAAATCAAATTCTTTCAAATGTTTTGATTTGATATGTCTTTTTAAATCACTTTTTCCGTTTGTTTTAAATTCGCACGAATCACATTTAAAATCAAATTCTTTCAAATGTTTTGCTTTGATATGTCTTTTCAAATCAGTTTTTCCGTTGGTTTTAAATTCGCACGAGTCACATTTAAAATCAAATTTGATATGATTTTCTAAATTACATTTGATGTTTGTTTTAAATTCGCACGAGTCACATTTAAAATCAAATTGATTCATATGTTTTGATTTGATATGATTTTTTAAATAATCTTTACGGCATGTTTTAAATTCGCACAAATTACATTTGAAATCAAATTCTTTCAGATGTTTTGATTTGACGTGATATTCTAAATTAGATTTCTGGTTAGTTTCAAATTCGCAAGTGTCACATTTAAAATCAAACTGATTCATATGTTTTGATTTAATATGATTTTGTAAATTATTTTTGATGTTTGTTTTAAATTCGCACAAGCCACATTTAAAATCAAATTGATTCATATGTTTTGATTTGATATGTCGTTCTAAATTACGTTTGATGTTTGTTTTAAATTCGCAGAATTCGCATTTAAAATCAAATTCTCTCAAATGTTTTGATTTGATATGTCTTTTCAAATAAATTTTAATGTTTGTTCTATATTCACATGAGTCACACTTATAACTATTTTTTTTCAAATGTTTCAGTTTCATATGTCTTATCAACGATTGTCTGTGTTTTGTTCGGAGCCTACATTGACCGTGTAAGTGTGATTCTTCTACTTTGATATATACATTCTCATAATTACATCTGGAATGTACTGGGTCTTCCTTTATACCACGAGAGATGTGTGTATTTTCTACGTGCAACCTCAGATATTCTTCTGCCTCGAATCGTCTGCAACAAATCTCACATTTAAACCTTTTAACTTTGTAATGTAGTTTATTGGTGTGCTTCTCGAGATCTGCTTTATACTTTGTCCGGTAGTTGCACAGCTCACACATATACAATGGGCTGCGGCGTGTCTTGCTTCCGTTCAACGTTGTCATTTGATTGCTTAGCGTCTGTGCACTGCCTTTCCTGGAAAGATCATAAGCCATGAAATGATTCGACAGTAAGCGCTAAAAATCAACGAAAGTGACTGTAACATAAGCAAATAGATATTATACGAGCAATATTGTTTTAAACTACTTATTTTCTTGGCCAAGAATCAGTTGGTAGTAGCCCGTTTTAAACTATCAAAATTATATCAAAAGATTGAACACTATGTCAATTTACAAAGCTCGGCTGGTGGGGGTCGAGAATACTCGTTTCGAATGCCAGGCTCAGCTCCACTCACAACTTTCCAAATTGGCAATTAATAGACAAATGCTTTCATCAATTTGTGTTTTCTTTTCGCCTTTTTGGTAACTTACAGTTGTATGAATTAATGGAAGAATGAAACAGTTTGAATGGTTATCATGAATACAATCAAACAAGTACAGTGTACTCTCTCTTAGCGGACAGCCCTTATAAGCAAACAGATTGTCGGGCATGATTTACATATCAAAGTTTTACAATTAAGTGGACTGTTAATTAACCGGACACGGACACGGACACACGATAATAGCAATTTCCACGGTCCTTTTTCCTCTTAAGCTTACAAATGAAAGTAGTTCCGAAATGATGCCGGTAGTTCCCCGTATTATGTCACCTCGTTTCAACGCATACCATTGTACTAATATAAAAGGTATGTTCAGGCGCAGATTCTTTATGATGTAATGGTCACCACCACTGATATTAAGAAAAAAGTTTACTTTTGAATAACCACATAGTATATAGATTGCTACATAAAGAATAATAAAATGAACAGATAGCACAGTTGTTCAGGAATATGTAGCTAAAATAAAATTTCTTTACAAATTATCTGTTGAAAAATGCATAGAGCAAAAAATAATAAAACTGTATTATTGAAAAAGGTCCTACTGAATATTATGACACTTTAATTAAGAAAGCTGTTTTATGTTTTTAATAACGCAATTTATAATTAGTTTACTGACAATGTAATTGATTAAAAACATAAATTTAAGACTTGAATATGTCAATTTTTTCTTGTATATTGCTGTACCAATACCAATGAATATTGCAAAAGTTAGAATTATTTTTACTAAGGAAACTATTGGTTTAGGATAGCATTTAACTCTTGTTAACTTACAGGTAATAAATAAAACAATAAATATGGTTGCTTTTTTATTGGCACATTTAACGGTTTTCTTGTTAATTTTCTTTTTTGTTGATATTTTTTTTTATTTATCCCTTTGATACGTGTATAACTTCATACTCTCACATATGCTTGTATAATAACTTCTTCCAGTAAGTCCATTTTAATATTTTACACCAAACGTTTTAATATGTTGGGTTTCTTATTTACAGAAAACCTCTTCGAGAATACCCGGTTTCAATTCCAATCTCGTCACCAGTTTCCTTAACGTTGACAAGCCTGCCAGTGGATCCCGTCTAGTACTTGTTAAATATCTGTAGGCTTTAAGGCTTATGCTTCGAAGCAAAATTGCTGAGGAAATATCCTCGGCAGTCTATTTTGCCCTAATCTTCATCTCTGATTTTATTAGTCTGATTTGCCCTGATGTAAATTTCTTTAAAATTTCACTGTGGTGAGATATTTCTTTAATGAAGTGCTCTACATTTTTTTGTAAGGTCTGTACTTTCTGTTGTAATAGAAAATTCTTTTCTTTCCAATGTATACCTACTGTGTCTTCAGGATTTTCATTTGTTCTAGAAGCTTTGCATTATAAAATCCAAATTAGAAATGTGCAATACATAAATAATACTTTATATTTCACAAACTATAATTGTTTCATTTAAAAAAAATGCTTATAAAAGTAAATGGATTTAATGTTTATAGCGTGTTAAAAATAATTATTATAAACCATAATCTTAATCAGTCGAGTCTACAATATTATTACTTCAATTACAACTATGGCCCAGCAAATTCTGTAAAAATGTAACATAATTATATATATTAAGTTCATTTGTATATTTTTTGAAATTAGTAAAAGTGGTGATACACAAACTGTGTATTATAGATTAACATTCTTCCTCGGCAACATCGGAGTTAATATAGTAAATAATTCAACATTAAAAAGTATTCTTAAGCATAATATTACGTTTATTACGTTGATGTTGATGGTTGTGAAGTCAAGTTATCAACAGCAGCTTCATAATGTATATACAATGTGGGAACAGCTGCCTTATGAAGTATCTCGGTAGATTTTACTGGATATTTATATTTGTCTTTGATCTGTCGGTTATTTAAGTGCCGGTCCTCATGGGCGTCTTTTGCAAAATGAACTGAACATATACCATCATTATAAGGTTTACAAAAACATGCAAATACAAAACTTACAATTTCTTATTTTTTTTATTATTCTACCACACCCTTATATCCACTGCTGAGATAGGTTTTGATTTTTAGGGAAATGAAAATATCTAACATTCCTTCTTCGAGTGTTTCCTGGCCTGCTTTTGCAGTTCAGACACAGCAGCTTACCATATTAAATGAGTTAAAGGTAGAGGTAAATGTAATGCATTATAATACAATATTTAATAAATTCATAACCTTCTATGTTATAACCTCTTCTTTTACACATACATTAAATTACAAGTCTTTGGCTCAACACAAATATAAACAAAACACAAACTACAAACATATGATGGATGATGCAACATTGATGACGAAGGTGTGTGCGGCGCGGAAATAGATGAATTTGAGTCAAAGTTGTGCGGCGCGGAAATAGATGAATTTGAGTCAAAGTTGTAGCATACCTTTTATACTTATACCATGACGCATACCCACGTAGTCGTTGCGTAACTCTAGTGTAGTGTGCAAGTACGTTCACATTTTTGGTTTTATTTACTATTGGTACGTGGAGTTCTGTATAAAAGCTATTGTTAGTAAGGGAGGAATAACTGAAAAATATCAAAAACGCTTCAAGAAAAAACTATCGTATTATAGACGTCTACAACAAAGAGAAGCTTTGCTTTAGAAGCAAAATTTAAAATAGGAAAAACAAAAGCAGCAAATATAAAGAATAAGGAAGAACAATTGAATAACTATTATTCTAGTGACAATATTCAACAAAAAAGAAACTTCTTTAAAAGTGAAGGCTACAATATTGATAAATTAACCTACGAATGGTTTGTAAAAGCCGGGTACGAAAATATGTATCTGGGTCCATATTCCAGTCAAAAGCAATGGAAATAGCTGAGCAATTATAATGAAAAAACTTGAATGCCTCATGTCTCTAGTTGGTTAGAACGGTTCCCAGCAAAAAATTTTCGAATTTCGCGAGCGTTTTATGTTTGTACTGGACGCAATAGAGTAGCATAGTGTGGCATGCTCGCTTATAATTTACAGCAATAATGGTGAATAGAAATGTAATTCTATCAATAAATGTTTCTAGATCTAATTTTTGACCAATTCTGTTTGTATGTACGGTTTGTTTAGGAATTTAGCAATAAAATGTGAATTATCCTACCCGTATTCTATTCGATTGTCTTTCTTGCCAACTGAAAACACCCGCGAAATTCGAAAAATGTTTGCTGGGTTTAAAGACAGACACTCTAAAACAATATCAGGAGAAAGTGAAGTGTTGATGTTGATAAAGTTAACAATTTTCAAGCAAAAATTCAGGCTATGATTAATTAGTAATTATAATCCTAGACAAGTTTATAATCCCGACGAGACGCGTCTCTTTTTTCGTGCTCTGTCCAACAAAACTGTCGCTTCTAAAGCAGAAAATTGTGCAGTACATTGTGAGAATATGGCCCGACAATCAGAAAAACTAATTATGATCAGTAAATCTGCTATGCCTCCTGCATTTCGGAAAATTAATTTGAATATTTCACCCTAGTTTGGCGATTTAATAAAAGAAAGGCGCGGATGACATGTGAAATGAGAGTTTTTGCAAGTATTCGTTAAGAAATTCTCTCGATAATGCTGCATCTCATCCACGAAATTTGACACTAAAAAATATCAAAATAATTGTTCTTCCTCCAAACATAACTGCAGCTTGTCAACCATTAAATCAAGGCATTATCAAAAATTTTAAAACCTGGTACAGATCAAGAATCTTAAAACACATTTTAGCAAAAATTGACACCAGTTAATTCTCTAGAAGACCTAACTAGGGTTTCCAAGTCCCGGGACCAAAAGGGTCTTCGGGATTTACTTGTAAGTCCCGGTGCTGCTCCTAAAGATAGTCCCAAAATCGAGATACATTTTATTAAATGCGCTAAGAAAACAAAAAAAAAGTGATTTAGTATATTTTATTATAATGTTATGTAATGGGCTTTTTTGTTCTTGCTTTCTACTGTACAAAGCAAAAACAGAAAATAATAAAAAAAACAACAACATGAACAATGACCACTCAACACTCTTAAAGAAAAAACTATTCCATTGAATTATAGAAGTAGATATTATTTTATAAAATAACAAAATAAATAATATTTTTTAAAATATGACTTGAGCGCTACAAGTGCATATAAAGATGAATCTCCTAATTTTGACCGAAGTTTTGTTGCAAACGATCAAGTCACTGAAAGTGCCCGTTCAGATTGAACGCCTGTAGGTGGTATGTTTAGCAAATATTTATGGCATAATTGGGGATTCTGACCACGGCAACCACCATTTTCAAAAAGTACCATTTCACCTTTGATTATTTCAATTAATTCATTTGGATTGGTTTTGGCTGACAATATTGGTACTGCTTCTGTGGACACAGACATTGCATTTTCTAAGCTGTTCCATCTGGTTTTGCAATCTACAATAAAATATAGTTCCTTGCTGTGTTTTTCTTTCACATAGTTTTGCAGAACAGTGTTTTTTAATAGAGAGCGGCGGGATAATTTAACAATTTTTCTTACTTGGGTTACTATTTGTTAAATGAAAAGATACTTGTTCATAATCTTCAACTAAGTCAAGAACCTCTTCTTCAATATTGGCATTATCACTACTATCACCATCACTGTCAAAATTTGGTTCTGGTATTTTTTGTATATTTTTAGAATATGATAGTAATAACCATAAGTTGAATGCCATGAGCACAGTTGTTGGAAAAATCGTTTAAGTTTTGTTTCAACAAGGTTAACATATGTTTCTGCAGGCACTGATCCTTTAACAGGCAGTAGTCCTATATTCCAACCCTTAACGCATAGCTCATCTATCCATCCATTAATGTTAATAGTGATAAATCGTTTGTTGAAGCAACGATCATTTTGTTTTGTCGTTTTTTGTTTCATTAGCGAAATTGTCGAAGACCTTTTCGCAATACATTAAAACTCTATTTTTTATTGTTGATGGAAATGCATCTAAAGAGTTGTCTTCCTGGTTTGGATTCACTGGAAAATACTCCGTTAATTTTCTTCTTTTTTTTTGTACCATTTGGAAAGAATAAGATAGGAAGTTGATGGCAACAATTTCGGCTTGGACAGCTTGGACGTGCTTGTGTAGTCCTTTTGTCGAGCCACCTTTAGTAATAATAATTTTATGGGGACATAATTTACATTTCACCGTTTGTTTATCCTTTGATATTAAAAAATGTTGCCATATTGACTTTGCATCGGTATTTCTTTTTGAGTGTATCGTGTAAAGTGTCAAATCAGAATTCATTTTAATTGAAATGCTGACAGATGATGTGCAGTTACTAAAAACTAGAAATTATATTTAACATTTTTTGTGTAGAAATTTATTACCATTAACATACCTCAAATTATTTGAAGGGCAGAAGCACGTATATACTACATGCTGTACCATAAATACCGTTTCGGGACTTTTGAGGTCCCGGGACCAAAATTCTTTTATGAAATCCCGAGACCATCCCGGGACCAAATACCGGGACTGGAAACCCTAGACCTAACCAAGTGGATTCATTTACTAGGCATTATTTTATAAAAAGAGCCTGGAATCAAGTGACTTCAATACCAATTCAAAACTGTTTTCATAAAGCTGGGTTCATGTATTCCAAAATTTCATCATACAATCAAAACATATAAGAACACAATACCAATTTTACGCAGCATAAAATTTTACCTCCAAGTATGGGGATATAAAAGGTTTCGTGTTGGTGTCTGATTTAGAACAACACTCTGAAACAATGTTTTTAAAAAGAAATATGTATATTAGGCAACAATCTTCGATTTCTAAAGTTTAAAACTACGCTTGTAGATAAATATGTATGCACTTCAATGTTAAATAAACAAAGTGTATAAATACATATTACCACTGTTTGTGTTTCTGTGTAAATATGTACGTATATAAAAAACTAACAGTAAGTTTGGAATGTAGATAATACATATAATATGCATATATGTATGTACATACACATTTCCACAAATATATTTTAAAGGGACACCTCTTTTAAGAGGACAAATTTAAGGTGACTGGAGGTGTGCTTAAGAGAGAGTACATTGTAATTAATTATGATTAATTGTTCGTTACAAAACATAATTGACATATGGTGCCACGTTAATAAAATAATATGAAAACGAATGATACCTGACACTTCTTGCAGAGCAGTAAGCAAAATGGTGTTCCAAATACTCATTTCGACCAAAGTGGATTTTGCAAAA
This sequence comes from Amphimallon solstitiale, assembly GCA_963170755.1. Taxonomy (NCBI): domain Eukaryota; kingdom Metazoa; phylum Arthropoda; class Insecta; order Coleoptera; family Scarabaeidae; genus Amphimallon; species Amphimallon solstitiale. Next base: position 28,786,226 of record OY720685.1, read on the forward strand.
TGGGCACTGCGTAAGATCTGAAATCACAAAAAATACACTGAAATACAATCAAAAGTAATTACTTTCTGATAATCAAATTAACGACTAAATAAATCCTTCACAATTTATTAACAACAAAGTGACACAATTGATTCACCTGAACAGTGGCAGAGTTTGTTGGTTTTTGTCTGATAAAGTGACTGTGTTGGCGAAACAATTGTAACATTTTAACTTATTTTTTATCATGAACCTTCAATAATTCTACTCATCAACTTAATAAACTGTATTCGTTGGCACAACTAATTTCAACAGAGAAACTGCATTAGAAGAACAATTAAACAAGAAAATTAATATCTCTTTGAAAATTTGCTTAAAGATTTGATTTTTTTTCATACCTTGAATTGAAAAGTTGCTACCTGCTTCCCCTAGGCAAATTGTTTTATGTTTGGCCAAACATGATATCGAGCTGTATCCAAGGCAGCAAAATGTACAGGCAAATATATCTTTAATGAGGTGTTCCATAGTAGGAATAAAATCCATTTCAACATTTCCATTCAAGCTGTCTGTGAAGTTTTCACCAAAATATACCAGTAATTCTTCACCCGGTTGAATTTGACGAGTGCTTTGATAATAAAGATAATCTTCACATTGTAGGATGATTAGATTTCTTTGAAAAGCATTTCTGGTATGGTTAATGTACTGCATCCAATTAACGAAATGCGATTTATCATTGTCATATACAAATTTTCCTCCTTTTACTCTCCAAGCACGCTTTGTTCTATAAAGTCCAGTGAAAGGGCCAAATTTTACACCTTCAGGAATAACTTTTAAAGCCAATATTGCACACTGGCCAAACATATGATTAATTTCTAATATATCATTTGGTAACTCATCTTGTGTTCTGTTCTCTGAATTATTCGGAGCATTTCTGTTCAAAATATGTACAAGCATTCCACACTCAATGCAGTAGTCTTCATAATACGCCTGACAATTTTCACAATCTGTTAATAAAATTTAAACAGATTAAAAAGCAGGAAATATAATGTCTGCATAAGTCAAGAAGAAACGAGAGTTTATTGGTCATTTAGCCAAGCTAAAATTTCCTATTTTATATAAACATGTTTTCATTCAAAGGTTCATTGCTGGTAAACTTTCCTTGACCATAAATTTTTAAAAAATTAAAAATATAATTAAAAACCATTTTTAGTATTTGGAAAATTTAATTAGTAATCTTTCATAATTAGTCTCAAAATTACAAGAACATATTTTATTGATATTCCACAGAAGCTTATTTTGTTTGATTTTTCTTCACACAGCCATAAATTATTGTAATATGTATACAGTCACCATACCTCTCACCTTTTTCAATCACTTTATATAATTTTTGTAAGTTCTGACAATTTTTATAGACTATTAATTATGTGATGAATGGTTAAAAATGGTTTTTAATTTATACTTTTAATTTTTTTTAGAATCATGGTTGATACAATGATATCACATATTACAAGTTATGATAGTAGGGATCGTCAGTCAATTTTACATTAGTAAATTAAGTTACTACTATTGTGCCCAACTTGAATTACATTATTTATTAAGTCCAGACCTGCAATGTAATTCTGACTGCCAATTCATATTAATCAGTTTATCAGAAATTATATACTTATAGGTAAACGACTTTTAACTTAAAAATAAGGATTTTATTACTTGTCTTAATGAGACAGAAACACTTTTTAAAAAGATAATTGCACTTTCAATAAAATGGAAAAGTCTAAACAACCTGCAGAATATGATTACAACAAGACATAATTAAGAGTTATTTTGCTATTGTGATAAACTTAATTGTTTTAATACTTTTACTTACAGAGAAGTCCATTATCTACTTCAATTTTTATATCATTGGCACTGATTTTATCTTCAATTTTAACATGGTCATTTATTACGTTATATTGTCCTTCAGATGATGGCAATTCTGTCTTAAGATTGTCTAAAATAGTGGATGCTTCGTATTCTATCTTGTCATGCCACATCATGTGGTCTTGCAATTCAAAATTGTCTGCAATAATAACAGTTTTCGACACGTGGACTTTATCATCTACAAAATCGTCCATTTCCATTGTACTGGATGTATTTAAAGAAATCAATGTTGGATTCGCGTTACAATTTTCATTTTGATCAGCCATCATAACTACTAATTAAATATGTAAACCTATAGTGTATACTCGTTGGTATATAGTATATACAACCACATACAAACCGACGATGTTTGATTTATGTGTGGAGCATAGAGGTCACAATATATCTAGATATTGAAAATAAAGATGGTGGAACGACGACAAATAAGTTTTCTTCGACTGTTTTCATGTAGGTTACGTTCTGTTTTGCTTTTTGTAAGTTGTCTGATAACATCTACTTGTATCTATTATAATATTCTTTTAGAATTAGGACACTAATAAAGCAAAGGATTCTTTGTATATTGCCTAAAAGTAAACCACTTTTAACTGACACACCCAAAGATATAAGACAATATAGGAATACTAAAGTTGGGAAACAATGTATAAAAATTTAGTACTTACGGAAATGCCCTCTTGCGGGCTGAGTCACGTATTACTTTCATATACCTATTCATATTTTGAAATATAATTATTGTTTTTGTACTCACCGCTTGTAAAGTGACATTTGGCGCATGTGTAGCTCGACTGGGAAATACGTTTTCCTGGTCGAGGCGATTGTAAAAATTGAAAAAAACACTGGCACTTTGGGATATTTAAAAAAAAATCTAACTTGGTAGTAATAAAATTTAGTCTATAAAATACTATTTCCCTCCACTATTCTTCACTAAAAGTTGGGGAAATAGAAGTAATAATTAAAAATTCTGCCAAAAAAATTGTGGCGCCATCTATTTGATGACATTTTAAGCAAGATTCAATTGCCATCTATTTGAACCACATCGACATTCATATTGGCAGTTCGGAATTGTTCTTTTCATTGACCCGGCTCACTCGGTTCAGCTCCTCATAGTGAGCCGGGTCCCGGAACCGGCTCATTTGAACCGTGTGGATCCGTAATAGCATACCGTATGTAATACTCGGCGCCCTCGTCGGCCCAAAAGAACCGGGATGATAATTTAGGCTGCGCGCACACCAATTATACAAAATGTTTGACAAACAATTTTATTTGAAGGTACAATTCACACAAATTTGACAAATTATCAGATTGTTGTACACAAATTAAGCAAAATATACCTATGTAAAACTAAATTATACATTCATTTGGTATTTATAATTATTAAAGAGAATGCCATTCGAACAAAAAGTAATTAGAACTAGAGCATTTCATAATTTTCATAGCATTATTAAATGGCAATTATGATTATGATGCAGGTGTAATAAAAATATTTGTAAGAATTTTGTAACTCACAGACAACTAATAAATTAAATAGTTTATTTTATTATCCAAAGGAATATTTTTGAGAACTATATAAATAACAAATAAGTACTGTCACAGAGAAAGAACAAAGAGCCCATGAGATAGGCTTTATTGTAGCCCTTCAGTTTTAGTTCATTTAAGGAAAATAGAGGACACTACGATTTATAATTTACCATTATTTTATATTTGAACCACATGTTTGCTGGAAAAATGAAATTAAGATTTGTTATAAGTTACCTTTTAAGTTTAACTAACCGACACCAGATGACGATATTGGGGAACTTGAATTAAGATCTATTTTCTATTTTTAATATTTAACAAGAATACTGTTACACCCGCAACAACGTTGAAACTAAATTTTACTGACCAGGTGAGTCACAGTATAAGGAGAACACGATAGTGTAGTGGTAGGAATTGAGAAACGCAGGGCCGAGCTAGCTCTAATCGCAGATGGCGTGACGGTTCAGATAACTAAACTTAAGAAATGAGCGTCGGTCGGCGACGACGCAAGCGACGTTGTCCGGGCACCAGGACACTATGCTACCTTACGGTAACCTACCTGCGTTCCCTACTGGTCTGCCACTGGCTGTGTCCCTCCAGCGGGTTTCCTACGGATCACCCTGTATAGGTCGGCTGCGCCAAACCTTATTCAAATGCTTGTCACAATAATAATAAAGAAAAACAAGATATGTTGAGGTAAAATAAAAGAGTGATTACGATGTGTAGAAAGTTCTATATTAATTGTTGTTTTTTTTTTTTGAAAATATATTGAACAGGTCAGAATGATATTTTGAAAATATAGTGAACAAGTCTAAGTGAAATGGTGCAAATAAAAAAAACAGTCGGATTTAATTATTATGAGATCTTAAATACTATTGAAATAACCTCTGCGCATCGGCAGGGGATGGTCGGCAGCAGAAACGTTTCGTCGCCTCACAGACTATTCTACAAATGATACTATACAAGTGCCACCAACGGCGATGTTCTATGATATGTGTTATATGTTACACAATTATAAAGAAAGTTGATTTAAGATTAGCACTTAAGACTTAAAAAAAATAATTAAGAGAAGGGAAAAACGTTAAATTTACAAGATCATGGTTTTGTTTACAAAATCAAAATTAAGAATTAATTAAAGTAACTTGTTTACAAATGTTAAGTTATTAAATGACGCTTTAAAAAAACAAAGGAAAATTTAGTATTTAACACAAAAGAATCTACTGAGCTTACGGTATAGAATTTACAATTGCATAAATAATTTTAAATAGCTCAGAAATTTTTTTAAAAAAAAACATGAAAATCAAAGTTTTAGCGGTAATGAATTTTCTAGAGTTTTTATTAAAAATAAAAATTCAACACATCAACGAGAGCCCTAATCAACTCTTACTCAGGGTCACTCTGTATACAGCATCAACAATCTGCAATTTGAACAGTAATTTAAATAGGACTGCACGTGCCTCGCAATTGATCAAGTGGTGCATCAGGTATCTTACAACCACCCAAATAGTCTTACATCACAAAAAAAGTAAGGTAAATGTCCAGCTCACTGGCACAAAATATCGATAAATTGGTCGAATTGTACGTCGAAAACTATGAATATAGTTGTACTTATCTGGCACGGTGCGGAGCAGTCTCCCTAGCTGGACGGAGAAATTCTACCCAAAATGCCCCTGAGATGGATGCGAAGGTACAACTATAAGAGCGACGATGTAGTCACTTTATTCATTTAACGGAAATGTGCGGCAGCCATGACAGCGTACTTCTACTGAAGGCTTAGCCCCGTACAAAAATCCTATTAAATTAGAAAGGAAAAAAAACCAGAGATAAAACCCCGAAAATTAACACAAAATTTACCCCACTTACCCCAAATTTATTGGAGATCCGCGAAATCGTCTCACAAGTCACACAAGAGTACAAAATTTAAATTCAAAAATCCAACACGTGGTAAATCGCAAATTCGGAAGCGGTAATACGATAAAATTTACGATAATTCACCTATACTAAGGTATCGACACTCACTACTTACTTCTTCAGAGCCGCCTAAGCGTAATATGTACTAGACATAGTAATAAAAATTACCAAACAAAATAAGCATTCTGTACTGATGTTCTGTAAACAAGATGGACTTGGTAAGAGAAACGAGAACGTGTTTCCCTGGACAATGCGCTACAGCCAATCACGCACGCCCAAAATATGACGCAACGCGGAAATGGCCCAGAATAGAAAGCGGGAGAAAATTCAAATAAAATTAACGAGCACATAACTTAATTACAAAAGAGAGCGTTAATAACGTGACCTATATAGTTAAACACAGACATCCTCGGAACTTAAGGTGATGGTAAAATTTATTAAAACACACCTACAATGTACGGAAGATTGAAAACGCTAGACAACATGCGGGAAAAGTTCGCGCTTAAAGGTTGGTTGGTCACCTGTTTGACATCGCACCAAGATCATGCCAACGACAACGAATGGTGGCAATCAAAACAAACCTATGTCATAGCCAAAATTTATTACGGAAATAAGACCGGATCTTGCAGATAATTATACAAGAACTACAAGCTATTAAAACGCTTCGATAAGGCGGTTAAAACCGACCGGAATTATGTATTTCAAGGTAAACATCGAAGACTTAACCTCGGATACGCAACTGGAAGATATCAACAGGTGTTTAACAATGTAGCCAGGAATGTCGAAGACTGGAGTAAACAAATCACATTACGAGAACAATTAATAGTATGCCCGTTATTCTACAGGACTTCCTTATTTAATATCTATAACGTTTTAGGGAGATATTTACGATAGAAAAACATCAATCGGACGAAACATGTGTGTGTTCTTAGGAGAACGTATGAACACAAGCGACAGTAAATGCAACAAAGCCTGACTGTTGTCTCGAGGAATTTAAAGCAACATCAACTACAAATAATCCCATAAATGCCACATATTAAATGCATTTCGTAGAGAACGGAAGGTATAATTAAGCAAGTGTAGACAAAACTTAAACAAAGCATATAGAAGTAACTGCTAATGCAAGTAACTGAGACTGCAGGTAGGTTAGAATAAGCTGAAAAATAATTATAACTACGTACACAATGCAGGTAGGTCAGAACGGCAATATAAATTGTCTCGGAAAATAGTTATTTTAAACGTAGATCTAAGTACATTTACACAAGTAATCAACCTTAACGTGTGAATGTCCCAAAAATTAGATTTCAATAAATTTAACGTAAGAAACAGAAGTGAATTTACACAATAGATATAAGCATGTCATACTAGTTCGCCAGAGATATATACCAGGCACGCTCGTAAAGTTGCGATTTAGAATATCAAACAGTGCGATAAGCATAAGAAATACGAAACATAGCAAAACGTAAAAATAAGCATAACAATACAATCTCCTTATTCATCTCATCCCAAACACATTTAGCCTTGAGTTGACACAAAAAACCAATTCAGTTTTGTTAGTGAACGACAAAAAACATATACATATTGCTGTGACTCTTGCAAATTTATATATAAATGAAATAAATTTAATTTATTTAATCAATGTGTAATTGAGAGTCGAGCACGCATCTTAGTGCTAGGCCTTATGCTAGACTAAGATACGATGAATTTTCTGCTGAAAAGTAGGTTAAGCAAAACCTTTACATACAACTAGCTCAGTTTAAAATAAATAAATCTCTCAGGGGCAGAAAATATAAGTAGATTCTCCAATCGATTCTCCTGCTCTTTAATTATCTCCAGGTCAGGTAAAGAAAATAAAATGCCAAATAAATCTTAACATCTAATTTATTAAAAATAAATTTAAACGAATTCAAAAATTTTAATATACAAATATTTACATACAAAGAATCAATAATTCAATCATTATTCAAATTGATACATCATAATCAATAAAATATTATAAGAAATAAAAATAAATGAAGTCATAATGTCGTGAAAAGCTTATGTCTAAAGAAAAATGTGAACGTGATTATTATGAATTATATTTGTCATAGATACATGTAAACAATCAAAAATAAAATAAATTACACATGATGAATTGTACTGGAATATAAATAACCAAAAATTTACGCGATCTACTATTTGCGAACAAAATATAAACATTAAGGATATGGCTTTGCCCTAATTAGTCCTGTCCGGCGCCTTTTCTCGCTCCCAACACAGTACCATCAGATAGCAAATTCACACAGATGAGTATCCCAAAGTTCCACCCTACGAGTATGTCTTTTCAACTCGTCGGACACAACCCGAACATACATCACAATGTGCTCACTCCTTAAGGAATATATATATAAATAAATTTTACAGAAATAAAAATATGTTTTTGCGTATTCAATAGACTAACTCAGCCCTGATTAGTTCTGCCTGGTGCCTTTTCTCGCTCCCAAACGCAGTACCACCAAGACCAATTCGTGTCTTTCAAATTCACCAGGACTCCATGCTATGAATTAAATAATGACTTAATTCATTTCACACATTCCTGATGTATTATTCAACACGTTAATATTGAAAACCCAAATACAACAAAAATATACTTGATATACATATAAGAAGAAATAATATATACATTAAAATAAACTTTTACCTTCTCGTGAAATTCCAATACAAAAACACCACCACAAACAAAGAATTTGGTACACCACTATACACACATTTATAACAAATATTATCTAATCACCTTAACTCTTCGTACATGGTTTCAAACTCATCCATAATAAATCTTTAAAAACTGGTTCACTTATATATATCCTATATACACATAAAACAAAATTATTAATTTCAAATCCCTTTTGTAGGATAAATAAATTTAAAAGAAAAGTAAATTATACGAAAATGAAATGATTATGCTATCCAAAGTTATCATTACAATTACTAGAAAGTTTTGTCATAATGTATGGCATAGTACCCCTACATGCAAAACAAAACACTCTAGAAAAAGAAAATAAAATGAAATTAAATAAATTCAAAAACCGAATTCATAAATAAAATTATCTCATACATAAATAATTATTCAAGTATAACTAGAAATCTCAATGTAATACACGTTGCATGTTAAAATAAAAATATTACAAGTGTTGAATCTTGTTAAAAATTTTATAAGTGTCGAAAATCTCAAAAATTATTCTAAGTCCGGATTTAAGAGTAATCCTTTTTAAAAGAGGAGGAAGTGGTTTGTCACCTACTTTAAGACTATTTAAAGATAGCGGTTTGCACCAAGCTATCCCGGAAATTTTATCCGTCAGCTCTTTTATGCCTAATTTTCTTTATAAAAACGTACGGCAACTTTCGGCATATACCGATACCACCTCCAAAATTGTATATCGACGGTGCTGCTCTTATCGGTCACTTGGGGAAACAGCGCATTAACAATCCTTGAAAAAGGTAAACAAAGATGTGAATATAAATTTGTCTACACGTCTATGACTCATCCATGCATCTGGCGAATAATGTTGTTTTTCGCCGGCCACAAGGTCGACCTCCGTGCGGGAAACACTTGCTCGTTCCTTTTCACGTAACATTTAATGCGTCTTTTAATATTATGACTTTATAAAAATTTTACTAAGATTCTTTTATTATTTTACTTAAATAAAAATAAAATTTTGACAAATTATTGATATAGTGAATATTTACATACTCATCATGATAAAAATAAATGAAATAAAAATTAATATAAATAAAATCTTGAAGTGATCAACCCAACTCAAGATCACTGCAATATGTAAACACACCATACTTATCAATATAAATTAGGAATTCTTGAATTTCAGATAATATAAATTCAAGCATTATTTTCGGTTTTCCCAGTGAGATTTTATATTAGAAAATAAACCAAATAGAGTATATCTGTGTACCCATCAATCATCATGATCGTAGTTACAAACACTTCCCAATAAGAAAAGCTTAGAAAAGTAGTTGACATAAATCCGATAACAATTTTAATTGCATGGGTACATTTGTTTTGGCATGCTGTTAAATTTTATGTTCACCTCAGGCACGGATTAAATCATTTTTTGTGTTAAAATATGTTTAATTAATTTACACTCTATACCAGGGGTCTCCAAACTTTCCAGCCTTAGGGCCATACTGATTACTCCAGTAAGTTCCGAGGGCCAAAACCATATTATCATTGTTGCCGGTGGTAAAAAGTGAAATAGTCCACTGATGAAAAAAAGTCCGAAAAAGTACGCAACGTTTAAAAAAGGCTGCAAAACGGCAACACTGCATATTATTAATTTTCCTGTCATTATCTGTAATTTCTAGATTAGTCGTAGAGTACGAGCCATGAGGAGTAACGTGACACGACATCTGGTGGACACAAGCGGAAATAGGTAGTACCTTCTATCGCTAACAGATGGCGCTAATAGCACGTACAGAATAATCTCGTTGGTTCGAGAAAGTTCTGGTGTCTTCCACTCACTTCTAGATGGCAGTAATTGGAATATATAAGAAGGCTAGTGGCGCAACCACAAGTCAGTTCCTATGACACTGTTGTGAAATAAAATAGTGCGTACCTCCTTAAAACGTGTTTGTGCGTGTTTAAGTTTAAGACATCTTTGTAACAGTATTTTGATTTGAATTGTTGCTTTTGTGTGTGATTTAGTAGTATGGAAAAGAAGCGAAAAATTGATAGTGAATGCAGAAAATTCAAAGATCAGTGGAACATTTAGTATTTCGTAATTGAGTCCAGTAAGAAGGCGCTATGTTTGATTTGCAATGAAAGCATAGCCGTTCTCAAAGAATATAACATTAAACGTCATTATGAAACAAAACATTTTCAAAATTACTTAAAATATACAGGAAGTTTGCGGACAGAAAAATTCGAAGCTATGAAGCGCGGATTGAAATCGCAGCAATCTTCATTTACAAAACTCAAAACTGAACAAGAGGCTGCAACGCGTGCCAGCTTTCGTGTGGCTCTTGAAATTGCAAAACGTGGAAAACCATTCACCGATGGAGAAATGATCAAAGAATGCATAATTGCAGTAGCCGAAGAAATGTGCCCTGAAAAGGTAAATTTATTAAAAAGTGTCAGTATGTCAGCAAACACTGTGGCTCGAAGGGTAGAAAACATCGCTGAAAATATATCCTCTCAACTGTTCGACAAAAATGGACATGTTGAGTGGTTTTCTTTGGCCTTGGATGAGTCAACGGATGTGTCAGTCATTTATATTCGAGGAGTAGATAAAAGCTATGAAGTGCATGAAGAACTTCTTGATATGAATAGTATTCATGGCACAACTACTGGTACAGATATTTGTAAAGGAGTTGAAATGGCCATTAATCAAAAGAACCTTCGATGGAAAAACTTGAAATGTATTACAACTGATGGAGGCAAAAACATGAGTGGGAAAGATAAAGGAGTGGTCGCTCTTGTGTCAAAGGCTGTAGAAAATGACGGTGGTTTAAAACCATTAGTCTTACATTGTATCATTCATCAACAGTCTTTGTGCGGAAAATGTTTGGATATGTCTGAAGTTCTGAAACCAGTCATATCAACTGTTCATTTTATCAGATCTTTTGGGCTGAATCACCGACAATTCCGACAATTTATTGAAGAGATTGGAGAAAATGACTTACCTTATCATACTGCCGTACGTTGGCTTAGTTGTGGGAAAGTCCTTCAGCGCTTTTTTGAACTTCGAGCAGTGATCGAAATTTTTTTGAATGAAAAGCATCGCCCTCTTACTGAATTACAAAACAACGCATGGCTGTGGAAGTTAGCATTCTATGTTGATTTGACAAAACATATGAACGAACTGAATTTGAGATTGCAAGGAGAAAACCAGCATCTTCCTGATTTATACACTAATATCAAATCATTCCGGAAGAAATTGATACTGTTTCAATCACAACTACGAAGTAAATGTTTTTCACATTTTAAAACATGTGAAATATTCAGCCACACTACTGAGACTGAGTTTCCTATCGATTTTGCAATCGAAACTTTGAGTGCTTTGAAAATAAATTTTGATACTCGTTTCTCGGACTTTGATGCCATTGCGAATCAAATTAAGATTTTTCAGAATCCTTTTGATACTGACATTGAAACCCTAGCCCCGGAACTTCAAATGGAAATAATTGATCTACAGTGCAGTGATATAATTAAGAACAAATATCAAAACTCATCTTTGTTGGAATTTTATAAGAGTCTTCCACTGACACAATTTGATAATTTGCATAAATTTGCTCGTGGGCTGTTTTCTGTTTTTGGTGCTACTTATTTGTGTGTGAAGACCTTCTCCAAAATGAAGTACACAAAAAATGTTTACAGATCTAAATTAACTGATGAGCATCTTAAATCTCTTTTAATAATTGGTACAAGTAAAATTAGTCCACAACTACAAGCTATTGTCAGTGGAAAATCTCAATTACACAAATCTCATTAGTATTTCATATGTCATTATGCTTGTTATAAGTTATGTTTTTATTTAAAATGTATAAAATGTTAGTTGGATTCATTTCAATAATTTGTTAGTTATTATATACTGAAGTAAAATTTTCTGCATATTATACATGTCTTTACTCATTACAATTCTGTGTTTCTTTATCCAACTTATCACAAAAACAATAACAATAAGCCTACAACAATGTTATGAGTAGTTAGCCCATGACCATATCAATGTAGATGTCATATTAATAATTATTCAACATAAAATTAGAATACTTCAGCAAACTAAATTTAATTTGCTATAAAAAATATGTTCTCTAAAAGGAGTTTTCAAGTATGCTAGCTCTCCGCGGGCCGGACAAAATCTGTCCGCGGGTCGGATGTGGCCCTCGGGCCGTAGTTTGGAGACCCCTGCTCTATACGATTGGAGTAATGACTTGTTAATTTAGGATTCTTTAAATCAATTTTGCCCTATGTACAAAGAAGCAGTATACGTATGTTTTTTCTTAGTTATGAGGATCGTCATTTTACTTTTAACGCTGAGTCAGTTTTCAATAAAACATTTACATGCCATAAGAAAATTGAATATAAAATAAATCCCAGTATTAGAATATTAAGAATTATTTTCATACGTTGCCCTATAAATTGCTTAATGGTATCACCATCTACAATCTCGCTTTGAATGATGCATAAAAAGAGCCCGGAATGATTTCACTGAAGTCCGTGGATCATAATTTCTTAGATTATTCTGAATCTGTAATTATTGTCCTTGTGCCTTTCACTGAAACATAATGATGTTATTCGGTTACCTATTTAGCAGATTATTTAACAAAAAATGTTTACATCAACTTAGTAGCTTTATTAGACATTCATATCGCAGAATTTTTGTTATATGAAAATGAGGCAATATCCCTGTTACTGATGATCGAGTCGAGGTTTTACATCAAGTGTCCAAATGACTGCCGTCAAAGAGTGTGTCGAAGAGCCGGTGAAAGATTTGCACCTCATTTATTTAAGAGTTTTCGAAATAATTTACTAAATGGCGGTTATGTATAATAAAATTATTTCTTTCAGTGACATAAAGGAGACCTATAGTATTGATCAGAAAAACAAGGAGAGCGGAGCACTAACAAAAATAACAAATGCGCATATACCACCCAGTTCCTTTTAAAAAGTGAGTGTAAAATTCTCTGTTCAAGTTTTTAGTCAGATGATGGTCGCAGCTATAAGAGTTTTCAGTTCTTTAGTAATTTAAGAATATCAATTTCAAACACTAATTCCTTGCAATTTATTTCTCAAAAGTAGGCGGAATTATTATTACTTTAGCCAGATAAATTATTTGACAGTTACAGTACATATTAGCTATAATATTAGTTAAGACGTCATCGCTGTTCAACGTCGTTTCAATAATTTCAATTATTTAAAATGAGAACCGACTCTCAAAGCGAAAAGGTGGATATGATTTTAGTAATTGGAGAGTTTGACGAAAATTACTTGCTAGCATCAAGAGTTTATGCTTAAAAATATCCTAACAAGCGTCATCGCCCATCATTAGAAAGTTTATTGCATGTGTTATCAGAAATCAGAAAGGCAAAGACCAATTATGGGAAATGAAGAAAATGATTTTGTTGTTATTGAATCTCTTGTAGAAAAGCCGCATACAAGTCAGCGAAAAGTAAGTGAAGCTAGTGGAATAATTAAGCAGGCGGAGCGTCGGAAAAATTATAAAAAGGCACAGCTTTTTCCCGTATTGTATTCAATTACACCAAGCAGTTTTGGAAGTAAATTACGATCGTCAGCTCGTATTTTGTTTATGGGTTCTAGAGAAGTTTAATAAAGATGAATTTTTTTTGGATTTTGTACTTTTTACGGACGAGTCATCATTCCACAATAACGGATTAGACATAATTTTCACTACTACAGTGACGAAAATTCCCATTTTTTTAGAAGTCTCGAAGGCAACACAGATGTTGTGTCAATGTGTAGGGTGGAATAATTGGAACGCTAGTGATACGTTCTTTTTCGATGGTAACCAACAGAGAATGTGGTTACAACTAGACGGTGCACCAGCGCATTTTCAAGTAAATGTTAGAAATGAATTGGATAGGCAATATCCCAATCGGTGGACAGGACGCGGCGGTCCACTCAATTGGCCAGCAAATTCTCCAGACCTAACGACTTCTGTTTTTTTTTATGGGAATATTTCAAAAATATTGTCTATGATACACCACCAACTACACTAGACGATATGAGAGAAAGAATAAGAATAGCGTTTCGTTCTTTAACACCAAGTATTTTAACAAGAGTTAAACAGTCCTTTCAAGAGAAAATTCGTTTATGTATTTAAAAATAAGGACATCATTTTGAGCACTTGTTAAAACATTAGTTTTCTTTTACTACTTAAGTTTGTTATTTGTTTAATAAAGTATGTATTTGTTATTTACCTAGTTATGATGCTTTTTAATTATTGTGAAACAAAACCAATCAAACCGTTAGGTTAATAAATATTAGCCATTTAAAAAATGAATTGCAAGAAACTAAAGTTTGAAATTGAAAATCCTAAATTACTAATATAATTTTTAGTAACAATAGTAAATAATGTATCTGTTTGAAGTAATACAGTCCAAATCAATTGATTTTCCGCTGTATTCATAAGTAATTCCGATATCGTCAATAGAAAGTTCGGTTGTCAACATGACAATTCTAATCTCCAAATGAAAGTTCTATTATTCAAAAGAAAGTCCGTTATGATCAAAAGAAAGTTCGGTTTACTTAAATACCGTATTCTCCATTTTTAAATCCGGTTGAAAATTTATTTCATCAGCAGAAAACTTTAATAAAACGACAAGAACTCAACAACTTCGAAGAACTTTACACAGCTATTGAAAATGCTGTTGTAGACATAAGCAATGAAAACTGTTTAGCGTATTTTAATCATATGCAAACGTACCTACCAAAATCCTTAAGGCGCGAAGTAATAGAAGATTTTGTTATTTGGTAGAACATTTGTATTTATCATTTATGTATGTATCTGTTATATTATGTAACATATGGAAAATAAAGTGTTACTCAACAAATGCATTTTCTTATGTATTTAGGTAAACCGAACTTTCTTTTGATCATAGCGGACTTTCTTTTGAATAATAGAACTTTCATTTGGAGATTAGAAATGTTCTGTTGACAACCGAACTTTCTATTGACGATATCGGAATTACTTATGAATACAGCGGAAAATCAATTGATTTGGACTGTAATAATAATATTGTTTTTAAACACTCTGTATAATTTTTAGATTTCAACTTTAACTTATCTTAAAGTCTGCTGCTTGGAGTAAACAATAAATACAATTTAAAATAATTCGCTCAAATATGTAAGACAGAAATAGTTAAATGTCTCTGTTAAGTTATGTATAGGGAGTATAACAGTAAGTAGCCTTCATTTAGCCTATAGTATCAAAATATGCCATAATATACAAGTGTTCCATTTAAATTTTCATAACTTTGGTACGCAACATTTTATTGAATCACTCTGTATATTTCAAAACAATTTTAAAACGTGCCCGTAATGTGGCAAAGTGTTAAAACAATTTGCCACTTTTCGTATATATAAACCGACGGACATGTGGTGCGACAGCCTGTATATTATCTGTGCTATACCTATATAAGTGTTTACATTAGGATATTTTCCAGTTTGTTCACTAAAATCAATCCTCTTCCTAGATTGTATTTTTATAATAATATTCCCCCAAACATTAATCTTGCTCAAAGAAGGAGCTTTTGGAATTTATAGTCAATAAATCATATAAATAGAAAAAAAAAGTACGCAAGGTAACTTTGTGTGCATAGTTGTTGATGTAACAGTTTTTTGTGCAGAAATGATTGCAAGCAACTATAGACCTTAAGTCTTATGATCATATGGGTAGAAATTAAATGAAATTTTTAATCCTATGTTTAGTAAAAATAGTTTTGTCAATTATTAGACAAAAATAATTATAATATTTTCAAATAACAGAAAAAAATATATGTAAACTAATTTATTCAGTACCGAAATAAATTACCTAAAATAATAATTTCTTTAGAAGCGTCATCTGTCGTTAACTAGAATACCAATTGTAGGTTTCAATCTCTTGAATTACAACTAAACTGCAGATTATATAAATTTATCAAATATTCAGCGCCTCTGGTGGTAGTAACCGGGTGACGGTGGCGTAGCCTGGTGTTCGTAACCATTTTAGGGCTACAAAAATTTGTTAATCATGGGCCATCTGGATATTTATCTGTGGTACTGTTATGCGTCTTTGACCGATACAGAACAGGTCATTGTTAAACTACTAATATAGGTACTTCAAGTGTTCACATATACTTAAAAAAGTCTGTGTTTGATATGAAAAGGGTGAAATTTATAATTTTTTGGAGAATTGAAAATACAAATATTATAAATTATATTCAGTTTCCTCTTACCCTTTAAGAGATTCACGTCTCTGCCGTATATTCTTAAAATTCGCTTAATCGGATACAGTGCACCGCATTTTACCTACAATTTATTAATTTTCCTCAACGTACCACACAATTATTATGGAAATACTGAGTATTGCTGTTTACGAGGTAATCAAAATAAATGTGTTTGAAATATGTTAAAAAATTGAATGCCTATTTTAATTTTACCAGGTAACATGTCATCGTATTCACGCAAGAAAAGTGAAATTTGGCATCATTTTACTGAGTTGGCTAATAAAGACAAGGCAAAATGTTGCTACTGTTCACAGTTAATAACTGCTAAAGGCGGTTCAACAGGAAATTTAACAAGGCATATTAAGAAAAAACATGTGGGAATTTCTATAAACAGGGAAAGTACTGTAGCATCATCTCAAACTATAGATGAACCTGAGGAATCTCTTCCTTCTACTTCATCAGTACCACCTATTCGTTATAATTCACTAAGTGCTCCCTTGGAGTGTGTCCTGGGTCCTGAGAGAGAGAGAGATCATCTAGCAGGGTACATGCAGTAAAAAGGAAAGAAGACATCACCGATTTCTTTTTAAATATGAAACCAGTGTCTTTAAATAGATCAAAACAATTTGATGAACAACTGGTAAGGATGATAGTTAAAGAATACCAGCCATCTACAATTGTTGAGGACGTAGAATTTAAAAAGTTTGTCAATTTATTGTGCCCTGGACATAAGCTTCCCAGCAGGAAAACTATTTCTTCTAGTTTAATACCGCGATATTACAATAGGACTAAAAAAACAGTAGAGGAAAAACTTAAAGAAGCGTTTGCCGTATGTATGTATATCTACTGATGCGTGGACGTCAATTGGCTGCGTTCGCCAGAAATAAAACGCTTGCACTGCGCTTGTGATTAGTTTGTGATTGGGGTATAAGTCTGATGAACGGCATTCCGCCATATTGTTTATTTTTTGACGTCATTCGATCCGCATATGTTTGAAAATAGCGTTATAATCATATTACGGTATTACTCAAAAAATGAATTTTCCGGAAAAATCTGTTTGAAAACAATGTTGTAAATATAGAAGGTATTATTAATCTCGTGTTAGATTCAGCAGAACCTATTCATCATTATGATTGATATTATTATGCAAGATAGAAATAGAACTAGATATCAAATTCAAGGAACATTTTAGGATGTTTCAACAAACTTTTCAGATAAAATATATTTCATTTTCGTTTTAATGGTTCATAATATAATTTACAAAATATTTTTCATCGCTTAAAAAAATATTATACATATTACTATTTTTTAAATCATAAACATTATTACCTTTTAATAATACATGTATATCATCTCCCTCTGTGAGATCATACACTATATCCTTAAATTTAAATAGATGTGAAAATGTTGTCATGATTTTAAAATTCAAATTGAATCGTATGCGCTTCTTGATTGCAGCGATAGCAAGCATAAAATACATACGCTTACAAAAATGGCGACCGCTTGCAAACTAATCGCAAACATGTTTGCAGTACAACCAACCGTTCATCAGAAATATTAACAACTGTTGGCCAACTGTTAGCAAGCGTTTGCTTCTGGCGAACGCGCTCATCACACACCCAACACAGGCAACAGTTGGCAAGCCGCTAGCAAGCGGTTTGAAGAACGTCTATCCATGATGCAAACGCGTTTGCAAAGCGGTCGCCATCTTAGCAAGCATAACCATTTTACGCTGTAAGTACGCTGCAAACGTGTTCGAGTGCCTGCGATTGGTTAAACATT
This sequence comes from Amphimallon solstitiale, assembly GCA_963170755.1. NCBI lineage: Eukaryota > Metazoa > Arthropoda > Insecta > Coleoptera > Scarabaeidae > Amphimallon > Amphimallon solstitiale. The sequence goes on from OY720685.1 coordinate 28,804,259, forward strand.
TTCGCCTCATAAAATGGAAACGAAAACTTATTTGTGGCAAAATATATGTTATTCGATAACAGATAACAGCGAAATACATTCTAGAATGTTCTGGAAACTGATGATCGGTATAATTAGGTATAGTTATTTCGAAATAATTTGTATTTCTAACAACATTCCTATCAAGTACTTCATCTTCATTATGGTCTTCATTCTCATGATTGTTGATTTGATTAGTAGGCTCAGCTAAATGTAATGCTGCATTTACAAGACCATTAATATTTAAATCTACATCAAATAAGAGATCTCTTATATCCATGATGTATAAAATATTGAATTTTCTTATAACTAATAGAATAATCTTTTTATTATATATACACCTTATTATACAAAAAACAAACAGTAAATGAACAATGAACACTTCTCTGTCAATTCTCAAATTAAATGAAATTTCAAACAGAAAAGAATTATGGAAGGGGTTGCCTGAATCATGGATGACAATTGTCGTTCATAACATGGACATATAAAATCACTACAAATCGCAAACGATTTGCGCTTGGTATCATGGCTGCCTTGTGCGATGAACGCTTTGTAGCTTTGACAGCTCATTGGCTGGGTAAGAACACGGAAATTAGTTCAAAATTGTTATGCTGTGTTCAGTTCACTGAACGACATACTGCTGAAAATATGGCTAAAATGTTTCAAAAAACATTCAAAGAATGGCATATCGAGAATAAAATTACAGTCATTGTGTCAGATAATGCAGCTAATATTGTGGCTACAGTTCGGGCGGGTGGTTGGCGGCATTTGGGGTGCTTTGCACATACGATAAATTTAATTGTACAAAAGGGGGTAATGGAAATTGAAAACACCATTTCAAAAATCAGAAAAATTGTCGCATTTTTTAAGCGAAGTGCTCAGTCTGCGGCTAAATTGAAGCAACTCCAGGAACAAATGGATATACCCATCCTAAAGGTAAAGCAAGACGTTTGTACAAGATGGAATTCAACGTATATAATGTTGTCGCGAATTCTAAAAATTAAAGACGCCGTGGTATCTACATTGGCTATTATTTCGAATGAAGAAATAAATACACTGACTCCAAATGATTGGAATATTGCAACTGTGGCATCCGAAATTTTAAGTCTTTTCAATGACCTAACAATGGAAATAAGCGCTGAAAAAATGTAACATTATCAAAAGAAATTTTGTTTGTGCAATCAATGAAACGTCATGTTTTAACATTTTCGAATAATGAGACATTACCTGCAGAAATTCGGAATACGGCCCACACTCTTCATCGAGAAATTACAGAAAGATTTAGAAATATTGAATATAATGAATTAATCGCGGAGGCTGCAATTTTGGACCCCCGATTTAAAAAATTTGGTTTTTCAAATAATTCAAAATATGAAGCGGCATGTGCAATATTAAAAAATAAAGTTTGTTCTACAAATATTTCTAATATAAGAAGTGAAACTGATGAAAATTTCACAAATGTTCCTTCATCTTCATTATAATGTACCACTTCACTGTTGTGGAAGGAATTTGATAAGCAAGTTGAAAAACAACTGGCAATTTCAAATTCGACATCGATAGCGGCTGGAATAATTGAATTTGATAAATACCTAAATGAACCGATAATCAATAGACATCAAGATCCACTAACATGGTGGCATCAAAGAAAAGATGTCTATCGCAGAATTTACGAAATAGTAAAAAAACGTTTATGTGTCTTGGCTACATCTGTTCCTTGCGAGCGCATTTTTAGTAAATCTGGGAACATTATTACTGACAGGAGAACTCGATTAACAACCGCGAATACTTCACAAATCATTTTTTTAAATTATAATTTGTAAATTATCAATGTAGAATTTAGATTTATACGTAAGCTGTTTAGTTATTTTTACATTTTGATATTCAGTTCGGTATATACATTTTATATATTTATACAATATGCTGTTATGTTGTACAAAAATAAATATTTTAGTGCGTACTCTACCTGTTATATAATATCAATTTTTATTTTTCAATCCAACCTGCGACCGTATTCCAAGTATAATTTCCAAATTATTCAGTCGACCCAAGTGAGCGGAGATCCGGTTCATTGAAATTTAGTGAACCGGCTCCCTCGGTTCCCTGCTGGGATTCGGTTCACTGAACCGGTTCGGCCCCGAACTGCCCACCTCTATAAACCAAAAAACGCAATAAATGTACTATAAATTTATAAATATAAGAATAAATACCTCATGTTTGCCATGTGTAAGAATATAATAACTTAATTTTAGGGAAAGGTGAGTAATAATTACGTACATGAAATGCTTATTGTATATTGTATATTGTATATTTTTTGTAATAACACCATTACAGAAAATGTCATTTTCTTTTTTTTTTTGTACATAGCGTACAACTGTCAATAATATATATAGATATATAAAGATATAGAAACACAAATAATAAAATCATAATACAAAGATAAACACCAACAATAAGAACTAAAAAGACATAAAACGAAGCACATACAGTCAATATCGATGTCTTAAGTGGCCAGGAATTCTTCCATCGTGTAGCACTCCCTATTAACAAGCATTTCCTTAACCTTTTTTTTGAAACGGGTCAAAGGCAAGTCTTTTAGTTCTGCCGGCAATTTATTATATAATTTGCACCCCCAGTAATCAATCGACCTCTGAGTGCAAGTCAGCCGATGATGAGGCATTCTTATCTTCTGTTGCTGACGAGTAGAATAGCCGTGATGATGACCGTTCAAGGGAAATGCTTCTTTCTTTATTTTGCTGGACGTGAGTAACTACAGAGAGGATAAATACTGATGGTAGAGTGAGTATCTTCTCCTTTCTGAAGTGTGATCTACAGCTCTCCCTACATGTCAGGTCGCACAAAAACCTAATCGCCCTCTTCTGTAGAACAAATATCCTGTCCGCTTCTGCAGCCATTTCCCAGAAGAGGACACCATAGGACATCACGGAGTGAAAGCCTGCAAAATATGCTGCTTTCGCCGCCTCACGAGTTGCAATAAATGTGAGTCTTTCTATTGCAAATAGAGCAGATAAATTAATTAGGTAATCTATTTTAGGTTAGGTATGATACTAATGACATTAATCAATAATATTTATTTAATTTAATGTTCGTACAAAAAATATTGTACAAACCACTTGCGTGAAGACATCTTCCACGCATTCGCGCAATTAAAAGCACTCGCTTCCTGCGGTTGCTCGTGCTTACAATGTGCGCTCATGCGGGAAAACAGTCTTCCCGCACTTGGTTCGTAAATAACTATTTCGGATGCGAACAAATTAAATGTGTTCATTTTCACCTCATTTAATGCACATCTTAAAGTCGGATGAAAATTAACCCATTCAATTTGTTTGCAAGACAATACTCTCTTTTTAATTTATTTTCACCCATCGCAATAGTACAATATATTTTTATATCAAACAGAAATTCAAATTCAAACATTATTTCTCATTATATTGTACAACTGTAGTAATAAATAGATCTAGAAAGAAATAATAAAAAAGAAAATCTTATAAAAAAACAATGTCAGAAATGAGGAAGTTACTTTATTACAAATAACTGATAGATATACAAATACATACATGTGTATAACTAATAATAATATAAAAAAAAATATGTACATAATCAAGTACATATTCCTAATTTTTATGAAGAACTTCTTATGTTTAATGTATTGTTCTCGCACAAGTAATTTCAGTGAGTCTGTTGGATTCACTGTGGGTGTTTTACCTTTCAATATTTTGTTAATGTTTTTTGTGTAGATAAATAAATGAAATTGAATAAGTAATTTTATAAAAGTCTTTCCGGTATCATGCATCACACATGTGAAATTACTTATATCAACATTTGATTTTATTTTATACAGCAACACAATAGAATAAAATCATACCTTCAACGGTATATGGCAAATGTAAGGTGCTTGCAATTCTGTATATGGCAAATGTAGAGATGGAACACTACGTTTCTTCAAATTTGCACCATGGCGTCTACTTTGCCCAACAAAATGTATATCACATAGTCTATAGTTCCTTCGGACTTCAGTAGGTGCTTGCAATTCTAGTTTCAGATTTTTTATAGCTTGCATCCATAAATTGAATAACTAAAATATATTATACCATTTTAAATAAAAAAAGTTATTTTACAATTCTATTAATTTAATGGGTAAATTGGAGAATATGTGTGCAACCGATTTTTCACAAAAAAAAAAAACTAGTGCACCTTATAGAGGACCTCTAATTGAACAACTTTTACTTATAAATTAATCGATGCAAACGTACAGGAGCGGAGATCATTAATAATCATAGATTAACAATACTTATAGATTGGACACGGCAATGCTACTGAAAGTACCATTATCATCACGCCATCTCGTGTTCTTAGTCACCTATTAGTCTCATTAACCGGCGTTTCATAAAATCTTTTAAAAGTATATATTTTATTTGTAACATTAAAAATGCTAAATACAATATAAATAATTAAAATTGTAAATATTGTATTTAGCAGTTCTAATGTTACAAATAAAAGTATTGCATGAATATAATGTATAAAATACAATAAAAAACACAAAATGTTAACATAATAGTTTATTGCATGTATGTACATATATAATTTTACATGAACTTATGAGAGATAAATATGAGAAAGAACTATGTATATATAACAGGTATTGCTGAATACAATGGTTTCCAATCAGACGTAGTTCACAATATCTTAAGAAAGATACAACGTAAGAATGTAATTCTAAATTCCACAACTTTGCTACCTAAAAGTAATGAAGCTAAGAAATTTGATGTCATACCTTTTCATAGTATTTCGAAAAACTTTAATAACATTTTTGAAAATGTTAGTTTGCAAGTCGCGTTCAAATAATGTAATTCGTTGAAAAGTCTTTTGGGCAACCCTAAAGATAAAATTGAGGTTGAACAAAAACCTGGAATTTACGAAATTAATTGTAATAAATGTGAGAAAAAATATATTGGGCAAACTAGACGTTCAACTGCAACTCGCTATAAAGAGCACAATGCTCATTTCCGGTTTAATAGGACAGAGAAGTCTAGTGTAGCTCGACATATTTTAGATACAGGCCATGATGTATAAAACAAGTGCATAATTATAGAGAACTAGATAGTTATGAGAGTATATACATTTACAAAAATAGAAATAGATTAAATTGGTATGATGGGCCATGTGTGGGTGGATAGTTAAGTTAATAAAGAATCTGTGGGACCCTGGACCCTTTTTTAATTTTTTTCACTTCTTAGAAATAGATTAATGAATTCAGCCAACGGGGCGGGGCGATTCTCTAATCTTGTTTATAAAAGTATGTGGCGTAAGTAAGGATACCCCTTTCAGGTACTCTTAGTTTTTTTTAGAACATCAGAATTAAAGGATAGGATTATAGTATTAAATCCGACGAATTTAACGATACAATGATTTTAATGAAGTAGTTATTTGCTTAAGTATACGTATAAATAAGCCATCCCTGTCAAATTAAAATCAATGTTGTTCTGTATACCCTGCGGAATATAGACAACGCGGTTTTTATTAATCAGTGCAACTGATGATGACATCGAAGTTCGCTAGCTTTTTGTGCATTAGTGTGGTGAAGGTATTTTTTAGTGTTTTTGTTTATAATTTTACATAATTTTAATACAATATTTATTTTCTATATTTTTCCGCAAATTTTCTGTGCTTAATAAAATAGTTCTTTGCCAATAACTTTATTTCATCGTTTGTAGTGCTCGGAACAATTTTTCCCTTCAAGATTCTGTTTATATTTTTTATATAGGTAAAAATGTAAAATTCAGTTATATATTTTGCAAGCTTAATCTTAAGATTATGTTTATGGCATTCAAGAGATTCAAAATTAACATTTAACATTAAAATATTAGATAGAGTTTTTGAAATGTTATACTGAGAACATATCTTAGGAACAATTTGTTGCAATACATAAATGCTTTGAGAAAAAATTATCATAAATTTCGAATTTGGTGAAGTTAATAAATTTGGTTGGTACAATCTACTGTCAATAACAAATTTCTCTGCTTGAGAAAGAGCATCTATATTTCCAATTAATTTATTTTTACAACTATTGCAATTTTTGACGTACTTCATAATTTTCCTTGCAATATACCCTGCTATATATGCTAAAGTTCCAGTTTTTATTATAGAATAATTTAAATTTGCTGGTATATCAATAGTAACACTAACTTCCTCCAATGGTATGAATTCATGTACCATATCTGAATCGTCTAAAAGTTCTTGTAAATTGCCTAACATAACACTATTGTCATCTTCACAGTTTGACGAAGGTGAACTCCAAAAGGGCATATTAGAAATAATTAATGATTTAAAAGATTGCATAAAAGACTGGCATGTTGGATTTACATTCCTTATGCCATGACTTCTGATCTGTCCAAAAAAATTTTCAAGGGGATCTTGGTTTATGTGCCTTGGACAGAGAAATTTAAAACCATCAGTATGAAGGCGTTGCCATAAATATTTTAAACCTTTAAGGGTATGGACCCAATTTCTTACGGACGGCGGTACCGATTTCTTTTTTTGTTCATTGAAGAACACCATGCTTTCAAACACTTTAATTGCTTCGGTCCAAAATTCACAATGGCTTGTTGTTGGTGAAACAGCACATCTTAGAGGTTTTCCATGATCTGCTGATACAAAGGATCCGTTGACACTATCAAAAACCTTGTCCATAAAAAATAGAAATTCTGATGTTTCCAAACCACTATGTGGCATATGTTCTGGTCCTAAAAAGTTTGTATATTAGTTTTGGAAAAAACTATCTAACAATTAAATGTTGTTTGTAAATGAGTTTATATATACACAAGTAACTGTATGTAATACACATTCCTTACCTAATCTGGCTAAGCCACGCATCAAAGCTGCAACTCGCTGACTCAGTACTTGAGCAGCTATCTTCACTTTCATTTTCTTTGTGTTATTAATGTGAATGTCGGTCAACTTATTACACATTTTAAATTCTTCGTCCTTTTCTTCCAAGTTATATAGACATCTAATATCATTCCATGATGCTGTCTCGAATTTATCGTTTCTCCATTTAAACTTGCAACTATAGTCAAACAAGTTGTTCCGAATTCCCTTCAGTAAATGTGGTGGGTCATAAATTGGAACAACTTCTAAGCCATCTATTGCAAACCCAAAAAACCTATTTTCTCTACCTTCTAAAAGACAAACTCGATTTGTTTCCTCGTACAAAAGTTTAATAGCTTTTGTGTTGGCACTAGCTTGATCACATACAGTGCCTACCACATTTAGACCAATAGATCTTGCCTCACGAATCACTTCTTTCAAACATTTTACTATTACTTCTGACTTCATACCACCATAGTTAAAATAATAGGCTAATGGTTGCTTCCACTTTTTATGAATACCTTGAGCCATGAACACCATTGCTTTATCAGCCAAACTAAGATGTCTACTATTCAAACCATTGTCTTGAAAGCCATCTATTAAATCAGTTTTTTTGTTAAATAATAATGAAGCTTCCAGAGAAATTTCATCAAAAAGAATGAAGCAATAAGTATCCAAAACTTCCATTTCACTAACATTTGCCTTTAAATAATTCGTAACTGTCCTGTTAATTCCTGTATTCAAAGAAACCTTATTAAGTAGTCTTCTTAAAGTTCTTTTACTAGGCAAAGCAAAAATTCTATGAAGGAAATTATATCCTTTGGGACACTGTTTCATTAGTGCTAATGCTAAAATTTATCTCTACATTAAATCGTCTCAGCTTTGGTGGTATTTTTTGTAGTTTCAGCTGAGAACTAATAAATTTAAATGATGTCGAATTCAACTGCAACCGCAAATAATCAGCTGATGATGCAAATTGTTCAGCTGTTTTTAAACGTTCTTTATAACTGGCTTTTTTTGTGAACAATCGTCTCACACTTTTTCTAAGATCTGTAGCTATTTTATACAATTTTCTTGCTTTTGGTGTTAATTGCGAAGTACACTTAACACCAGTTTCAAAAAGAATATTACTTCTTGGTTTCATTCCTGAAAATAATACATATTTCTATTAACAAAAATATTGCCAATCATATTATTACAAAAACTATACATTCACTATTAAAATATTAATAGTTCTTGAGTAATTTTTTACATACCCTTATATGATTGCTTTTTAACATTTGCACATAATATAGGTATTTCTGCAGTGATAGGTCTTTGGGACAATGCCTCTGAAAATTTTATATTTAGTTATTCATTTAACTTTTTACAAACTATATCACCTACCTGTGGCAGCTGTTGATGTAGTAGCTAAATTCATTTCCGATGGTAAATCTTCCACCTGTGTTGTTCTTATTGGATTTTTATGCTTACTGACAGCTGAAGAAGTATGTGCACACTCTTCATATGGTTTCTGCGATACATCTAAAATAATAACAACATTCACTCTTGCAAACAATACGATTTTGTATATTCTGCAAGCCTACCTTCTATGTCACCAGATAAATGTAAAGTAGGTACACTTTCCCTTTTTATATTTGCGCCACGTCTACCAATTCATCTATCTTCAGCTGTAAAATGTATATCACAAACTCTATAATTACTTCTAACTCTAACTGGATCTTCTGACAGAAGGTTACGATTGTTAATTCTTTCCAGCCATATTTTGTATAACTAAATGAATGCAATATATTTTAGTATTTGTAATTTATATAAAATATCATACTCACATCAACATCTGCTGGGAAAGCATGCATTTTACAAATTTTATTAGTGTTATGGCACTGAGGAACACAACAATAGAAAACCATTTTGGCCAATATATATGTTATATATAAACAACTAGAAATCAGTATTATTAGAAAAACATTAATTAAATACTTGACTATAATATACTTCACTGATGAAATGAATATCTTTATCGATATTTTAAAAATAAATGCAAAACAGAAGAAACAAAACAAAGTATACACTAACAAATACAAAAAAAACTACTACGTTTGCTCGTTTGCTGATATGTATTGATTCTTCCTTATCGACATTCAACATTTTTGATCCTGAAGCGACATCTTGTGTTCTTAGTCAGGAATTTCATTTAAATTCCCGCCAAAAATAATTGTCCAATTCTTTACCATTTACGTGTCCAACCCGTGTTAATAATTAAGGTGTCCAACGAAGAGACATCTAGCGGGCTGAGTCACGATTTAAAAAACTGTCTGGACCCGGCCGTAAGAGATCACAACCCGTGGATACACCTAAGGATGCGTTTCCTTGTCTAGCGTACATCGCCGAACTGGTCGACTACAGTTATTTATAAATGGGAAAAGCAGGGTTTTAAAATAGAACACAAATCAGATAATATACAAAAATTCGAATGAATAGGTAAATTCATTCATATCCATTCCAACGAAAATATTCTTTCTTTATGGATGTAAAAGCTATATTACTTAAATTTAACGCAAACCCGTAATTTCCATCTATTTCTATTCTATTTGATATTAATAATTTTTGTTTTCTTTAAATTAACCGTGTTGAATAATGTTTAATACTTTTCAAATAAAACATATCACATTTACATAATCTCTTTATTACACACCCTGCTACCTCCTCGTACGACAACAACTATATATCTCTATACTTTTGTTTTTTTCCTGTCTATTACACAGGTACCAACCTAAATCTATTACATATATACATTTAGTTATGCTTACCTATATTAACACTCTCCCTTAAACGTAACTTATGTATAAAACGTTCTAACAGAGTAAACAGTATATAACAAACTCATTAACTATGAAATATTTAAATTATAACAATGTTTTCGAAAAACATTTGCCCCCAAACCTTTTGTAAAAATGTCTGCGAGTTGATCCATGGATTCAATGTATTTTAGTTTGATTTTTCCATTCTGCACTTCTTCTCTGATAAAATGATATTTTACATCGATGTGTTTTGTGCGTTTCATATTTTCTGAGTTATGACTGAGAGCTATGGCACTTTGATTGTCTTCGTATAATGTTATCTCACTTTGAGTGAATATTTGCAAATCTGCCATTAACTTTTTCAGCCATATTCCTTCGCATGCCGCTAATGTTAATGCATTATATTCAGCTTCGGTTGATGATAATGCGACTGTATTTTGTTTCTTTGAGCCCCATGATACAACATTATCGTTAATTTTAAATACATACCCACTCACTGATTTTCGATCTACGGTATCGCTTCCGAAATCAGCGTCACTATAGCCTTCCAAAATGAGATTTGTCGAACTTTTCATATACATCAATGAATAATCTCGCGTACCTTTTAAATATCGAAGGATACGTTTCAAGTATGTCCACATTTCCTCTGTTGGGCTTTCCTGGTATCTGCTAAGATAGTTTATAGCAAACATGATATCCGGCCTGGTACTGAGATATGTACATCAAACTGCCAACCAAGGCACGAAATGGTTGATTTGTAATCCTGGCTGGATCTGTGTTTCTCAGCAGTTTCAGATTAGTTTCTATTGGTGTCGATATTACATTGCAATCAGTCATATTGTATTTATTTAGTACAGTTTCAATATACTTCTTCTGATTCAGTTATACAGTTCCTTTTTTTTCGTCCCATTCAATATCTATACCTAGAAAATGATTCAGTTCTCCAACATTTGTCATTTCAAATTTCTTACTAAGTTCTTCTTGTAACTGCACTATATCGTCCCTTTTTGTTGCTGCGATTATTAAATCGTCGACATATATTAATATATAGATCCGACGCTCTCCCTTAATTTTTGTATATAAGCAACTATCATTTTTGGATCTGATAAAACCTAATTTCAATATGAAGTTGTTAAAACACTCGTTACATTTCTTAGGTGAGGTTTTTAATCCATATATCGCACGTTTTAGTTTACAGATTAAATTTCCCTTTCTTTCAAAACCTACTGGTTGTTCCATGTAAACTGGATCTTCATTTTCGATTTTCCCGTTTAAAAACGCTGTTTTTACATCTAACTGTACTTTATGCAATTTTAAATGGTTTGCTACCATTATTAATAATCGAATTGTAGGCATTTTTGCAACCGGCGCATATATGTCTTCTTTCATGGTCATTCCTCCACTTTGCATAAAGCCTCTTGCTACAAGCCTTGCTTTAAATCGCTCGTTCTTTTCTTTTTCTCTTTTAATTGTATATACCCACTTACAGTCTATTACATGTTCATTTTCTGGTCTTTCTACCAGTTCCCAAACATCATTTTTCTGCATTAATTCCATTTCTTCTTGCATTGCTGCTTGCCATTTACGTCTATCTTCACCATTTATTGCATCCTCATAGGTCTCTGGAACCTTCTCTGAGCATGTTAACAATGTGTCAACTACATAATCTTTGAAACGTTCTGGAAGTTTCCTAGTTCGTTTCCTTTCCACATTATTTTCATTCTCTGTGTCACTTTCTTCTATCACCTCTTCTTTCTCTATTTGCGTTTCTTTCTCCTCATCGAATGCCTCAAATGTCAATTGTCTTGCAGGTTGATTCGGTGAATTTAAACTTTCTATCGTTTTGGTTTCATCGAAAGTAACATTTTTCGAAAATTTGAATTTTCGTTGTGTTGGCTCCCATAACTTAAACCTATTCTCCACATAACCAACGAAAATACATTTCTCATTTTTAGCATCGAATTTGCTTCTGAACTGTTTCGGAATATACTTGTACGCTATACACCCAAAGACCTTTAATTTACTTACATCCGGTTTCCTTCCAAAGAACATTTCGGCTGGCGTTTTACTTTCTTCTAATGCATTCGTAGGACTTCTGTTCAATACATACGTCGCCACCCTTACAGCTTCTCCCCAGAATTCCTTTGATAAGTTTGACTCCAGTATCATTGCTCTAGCTCTTTCGGCAATTGTCCGGTTTGCTCTTTCAGCCACTCCGTTCAAGTGAGGATTATAAGGTCCTGTGTATTGTATCTTAATGCCCCTATCTTTACAAAATTCTATAAAATTCCCGGCCTTGTATTCGCCTCCCCTATCACACCTAACAGTTGATATTCTAAGATTAAAATGGGCAGTTACATATGCTTCATACTGTACAAAATATTTGAACATTTCACTCTTAGCTTTTAATAAATATACTATTTTAAATCCAGTAAGATCATCAATAAATGTAAGAAAATATGATTCATTATTTATAGTCTTAGGATCAAATGGACCACATATATCAGTATGAATAAGTTGTAATGGTCTTGTACTTCTACCTTTGATTATTTGTTTCCCAACCTTTTCTGTCTGTTTACTTTGCACACATTTCTCACATTTACCCCTATCCCCTGATTTTGGAACAGTTAAAGATAACCCTTCTACCATATTTTTATTCTTCAATTTAAATAAATTATTATAGTCCATATGCCCATACCTTTTATGCCATTTTTCTAATTCTTCTGTACTATTTATACAACTATAGCTTTCCCCCACATGTTTATCTAACTTAAAACTAATCTTATACAAATTTCTGTCTCTAAATCCAACATTTAACACCTTGTTATTCTTTATTAATAACACTTTTCCATTATTAAAAACAACCTTAAATTCATTTTCCTCTAATCTAGGTACTGATAACAAATTATATCGCAATTGTTCCACTAATAATACATTATTAATGCTACCTAAACATTTATTTTTACCAGCTTCTAGCAAAACCTCTATTTCCCCTAATTTTGTAGCCTCCATTGCAGTATTTTCTTTTGCCGCAATTATTTTTATTGGTTTTTCTAATTCAATTTTATTACTTAACAATTCTTCATTATTAATCATATGCTCTGTGGCCCCTGAATCTACAATAAACGTAATAACATCTGTATGTTGTTCTTGTGTTAATAAAGATAACGTAGAAGATAAACATGCAACCCGTTCATCTTCTACTTGCCTTTCTACAACATTCGCTTGTAATTTTGTTCTACATTCAAATCTACGATGCCCTATTTTTCCACATCTATAACAAACTGTATTACATTTTGTAGAACTATGTACAGTGTCATTTACATTTATTTTTCTCTTATCAGTAAACTTTTGTTTATTTTCATTACTTATTCTACCACCTACCTGATTTGAATGATTCTTAAAACTATTTATATTTCTACGACTATTACTATAAAATACTGTTGTATCTGCTTGGCACGTTTTTCTGTCATCCGAACCCATCTTCTTCTTCATATCGTAGTCCAATAACTTCGGTTTCACGAACTCCGCCGTCAGTAGCTTGGGATCCTGAGTTTCCAGGGCTGTTACAATTCCATCAAATGATGTTGGTAAAGTTGATAGTAGATGACATACAACCAAAGTATCATCCATATTCGTTCCCACTGCTTTAAGTTCTCGCACCAACTCATCGAAGTTCTTAAAATGATTTTCCAGACTTTCGGTTTCTGCATATTTCATTTCTAATAACTTTTTCCACAAATATAATTGCGATGCCACCCCTTTTCTTTCAAAGGTATCTGTTAATATCTTCCACATTTCGTAGGAACTATTTTTATTCTTGACATATTCAAGGTACTCGTTCGCAATACATTGAATAATTAATACCTTGCATTGCTTGTCTTTCTTTTGTAAATCAGCTGATGATTCTTCGGTAATATTTTCTTCTATACATTGTTTCACCTCTAGTTGATCTAATACTGCCTCTACTCGAAATTTCCAACTATTAAAGTCCTTTCCGCTAAAACGATCAAGTCCATATCGTTCAACGCTGCCTGCCATTATTCTCGCACGTTTTTTTCTTTTCAACCTTGTTTTTTTTCAAACTGTTTTCTCCGCCAATGGACAATACACCACCATTTAAATTATTCCGTTTAATTAACTAACTAACTACCTAACTACGGACTGCTACCATGTTGAATAATGTTTAATACTTTTCAAATAAAACATATCACATTTACATAATCTCTTTATTACACACCCTGCTTCTTCCTCGTACGACAACAACTATATATCTCTATACTTTTGTTTTTTTCCTGTCTATTACACGTTCTCAATATACAATCTTATTTTTTCGTATTATAATTATAATTTATTAGAAGTATGGATCTGCGTAATATAAAACCAATATTATAGGTATCCTAAACTTATCCTTTCCCGTCTTGTTACACTTGCGTTTCTGTTTGAATACAATTTTGAGCGTTGATAAATGTTTAAAAATTTATTGTGTAAAGATAAGAACTTCCATGAAATTATTTTTAATATGTGTCACACAGGGTGAGCCATTAGTAGCCCCCTTTTTGATTGCTCTTTTGTTTTAAATAAAAGAAAAAACAATTAGTGGAAAATTCATGGTTGCTTGGGGCGCATATTCTAAAAATATTGTAAGCTCTGACGCACTTCCGGTTTCAACGGAAATGCATGAAATTTCAATTTTTTAAACAACTTTTTTTTTAACAAACTATATATTTTTGGATTTTCTAATACTGCTTTAAATTGCCTATTCAACTGTTTTTTGTTTTTCAAAATTGAGCCAATAGTTTTTGAGTTTACTAATTTTTTTTTTTGACATTTTTGACAACACGTGTTCAGAAAAAAAAACATTTTTTCATTGTTTTTAAAAGTAAAAACATTAACTTTGGTGATGCATGTAGTAGCCAAGAAAATTCTGCATCATTTGGTATAAATTGCACTCGACAATATATCAAAAAAAATTTGTTTTTTCAAAGCCTACTTCCTGAAATTTTCACATACCAATTTTTTTTTTTTTAATGAAACACCCAGTATTTTACTATGGCATTTTGTTCCCACTTTTATTCTTTTTCGTTTTTGTTAACAATGTCCTATACTCTATACCTATATTTTGTATTTTCTGAGATAATCACTATAGGGGCAATTAGCGGTAAATTAATAAACGACGAGCGCTGTTGTTGTGGTCAACAGATAGAACATTTAATTTGATTTGTTTTTCTGTTTTTTTAATAAATCAGTCCTTTTCAGGCATCAGAGTGAAATAAATTTTGTAGGATACGGTCTCAGTTATTGATATGTTCAATTGTAAATTTCTCGATAACTGTTGAATTTGGGTGTAGGACATGGTACATACATGACACATACTTCGAATTCGATGCAGAATTAACAAATTAAATAAAAAACATGTTTTCATTTGAAAAAAAAATTTGATGGTCGTAACTTATTTTTGGACCACTCTTTGTACATCAATTTACCATCAGCAAAAACCCCAGCTAAAAATAAAAATCGACCTATCCGAGCGTTTTTCCATAAAATAAAACCAAAAATTTTAAATGAATTTGTTCCAACCCGCGCGTCCTCACTATACACAGTGCGAAATAAAAACCGCTGTAGGAAAATCGTTTAATACTCGTATTTTGGTATGTTTGAATTACACCTTATAAGAACCGAGTCCTGATTTGTCCGCAACATTCTCGAGAAATTCTCACACCAGTTTCTGCTTTTAAGAGAGCAGTTACATTCCTTAGAGTGGCTCTTCCGAGGATTTTACACATTTTTATAAGTTGCCTGGTCATTCTAAATGTCACTTTTTTTGGTTGTCCAGTTATAACAGTGTTTGTTATAAATAATATATATTCACGAAGACTAATGAGTTGAGAGCGTTAATTTATTTTAAAATAATTAAAATCCAGCCTAAACAATTCGTATCTATTTATTTATTTATTTAATCATTTTATACCCAACAGATATATCTAATTACAGGGTAATATAAAAAAAGAATTAACAATGGTTTAAAATAATTCACAATACGATGCACAGACAATAATAAAATATAGAATACAGTACATAATACAAAAATACAGAATACATTAAAAAAACATAAATACATATATCAATATATCATCACCTCCCCAAGAATGGGTCAGCGCATACAAGGTTAGCATTTTTACACATGTGATAGAGCGGGGATTTCAGAAGAACATTAGTCCGAGCTGCCGGGACATAGAAAGTACCCGTCGACCTAGCAGCGTACCTGGGCACTAAGAAGTTCACCTGAGAAAGAAGTGCAGGTGAGTCAATGCAATTGTTGACCAGTTTCACAATAAAGATGCAGCTCGCCCTGTCCCGTCTTTCACTCAAAGAACTGAAACCGTGTCTGTTCAGTAGATAGTCATAATCAATGCCGCGTTGTGGGTAAGCACCATCGATTTTAAACGACAAATATTTCAGAAAACGTTTCTGTATACGTTCAAGCATGAGACGGTGGTATACATAATGCGGAAACCAGACCAGGGTTGCATACTCCAATTTGGAACGTACAAAGGAGTAAAATAAAATAGATAACGTTTTCAAGTTGTTAAACCCTCTGCATGAGCGAATAAGAAACCCCAGGGACTTGGAGGCAGAAGCACATAAGTCGCTGATATGCAGACCAAAGGACAGTTGGCTATCGAATAGCACACCAAGATCTCTGAACTACAAAACTCGAGAAACACAGTTCTGAGAGACTTCATATGGGTACGACAGACCGTTTGAACATTTAGAGTAAGAGAGAGTTGCACATTTGTCCACATTTAAGCAAACTCTATTATTGTTGCACCATTCATTAATTAATGTAAGATTTGCAGCACTAAACAATCCGAAGGAGTAGATATCACATTATATATTTTTAAGTCATCCTCATGTGCAAGAACCCTACAATCAAGCAGCATCAGGAGATCGTTGATGTATACATTAAACAATAGCGGGCCCAAATTAGATCCCTGCGGAACACCGTTGAAGGCTGTAAAAGTATTGGATATATCCATTGTAAGCTACATAGAACAAGCGATTCCGCAGATATGAGTTTAAGAAAGCAAGAGTTCTTGTGGAAGCACCTAAGGATTGTAGTTTAGCAGATAGCAGAGTGTGATCGATTGTGTTGAACGCTTTAGTAAAGTCAATATAAATGACGTCCACTTGCTGACTAAATTTGTCGTAGTTGACCTTCCAGCAATAAAACCATGTTGGTTGACTGAAATAAGTGGTTTAATGCAGCTATACAACTTCCCATAAATGACGTATTCGAATACCTTAGCACAGTTTGATATAATGCTAATAGGTCTATAATTACGAATGTTACTACGGTCACCCTTTTTTAAACACCGGCGTAATCTTACTGATCTTCCAGCGATCACGGAAAGTAGCGGTGCGAAGCGATAAGCTAAATAATATGGTGAGTGGAGAACATAGCACTGAAGCACGATCCCGAAGGAGAAGACTGGGAAGACCATCATTGCCGGAGGTCATAGTTGACTTCAGTTTCCCAAAACCACAGAGCACCTCCTCAGCAGTGAAGTAGCCAATATCAAAGGAGACAGTACTCACATCAAAGTCAGACTGAGCCGTGAGGTCGGGCTTAGGAGAAATGAAGACTTCAGAAAAAATGTCAGAAAAAGCCTGAACAATATCCTGCGGTTGTTCAAGTATATCGTCATCAAGTGTTAAAAATTCAGGTATTCTAGAAGTAGATCGTTTGCTGTTCACAAAACTCCAGATAAGCTTCGGGTCACGGGCAATGTTAGACTCAAGTCTAGTCTGATACACCCTATATGCCGCTCCAACCTCTGTTTTAAGCAAGCACCGAAGTCTAGAAAATTCATTTCGGAAATAAATAGACCCCGTGCATTTCCATTTAGTGAAGTGGTATTCCTTGAGTTTCAAGTGCCTCCTAATGTCAGAAGTGAACCAAGGCGGAAACGCACCCTGTGAGGATCCAAACTTTGGGACATAGGAAGCAATTGTCGTATGCATCACATCATAAAACCTGTCAACAGCGTCGTTGATATTGGAGAGAGCTTCAAGACATGTCCAGTCAATCGAGGCAATGGCATTGTATAGGGATGGAAAATCTGCTCTGTTGAAGTTATAACGCAGATTATTATTTGAGGGAAAACTTTTGATGCAGTTTACAAAGGATGCATTCAGAGTTGTATCTAAGGCAGGATGATGCACATCCTCACGAACAAGAGGAACAACATCGTGCTCAACCGTAACGTGACCAGAAATATTGGAAAAGATAAGGTCCAGTAACTTTCCATTGGAGTTGGTTATACCATTATACTGTACCAGATTTAAAGTATCCATAAAATGTCGAAGAGCGAACTGCTTGCGATCATCAAGAGGCGAAGCACCAAAGCTGGGGCAGTTGAAATCCCCACATATGAAAAGTTGTTTATCGAGAAGCGCGAGACTTAATGTTTCAAAGAACAGCTCATAGTCATCACATGAAATATCTGGTGGGACATATATGTTTATAAAATAAGCGTATACTGCGCCCCATTTACATTTGACAGTGATAATATCAATTAAAGGAATTAAATTCTGTATCTGAATGAAATCATGACGTTTACCATTAAACTTATCTCTAACAGCAATCAAAACAGCACCACCCATCTATGGCTGCCATACTACTGCATACTTTAGCGGTGTTCCGGTTGACTTTTCCGGAGCTAGATGGCGCGCGTAGTTGCGGCCACTTTATATCCATTTATTACTAAGATTCCACATTGATTGATAGATAAGTGAAAATTGTTAAAGTTCGTGAATATGAAAAACCAGTGGCTAAAATGCAGAGTAGATATCTTTATTATCTTTCTTTGTTTTAATGAATTAAATAAGCACTATGAAAACGCTTGCGGTGCGGGTATGCATAAAGAAAACATCGAAAACTCATACGGAAATTTGCTCTTTAAGTAATATTTATTCATTACCTCACACAAATTAACAGATCTATACATACACACGTGTTATACAAATACAAAATAGGTAAATTAAAATTGTTTTATTAACATGATATTGAAATAAAGGCTTTTCAAAGGTTAATACGAAGAATGAATATATTGATCTATACATGAAGAAGCGGCTTGTCAGTTTGACACATAACCTTAAAGAAAAAATCGATGCCATACAGAATATAAACAAACGATAACATATTTAGTAAACTTACAGTCCAAATCAATTGATTTTCCGCTGTATTCATAAGTAATTCCGATATCGTCAATAGAAAGTTCGGTTGTCAACATGACATTTCTAATCTCCAAATGAAAGTTCTATTATTCAAAACAAAGTCCGCTATGATCAAAAGAAAGTTCGGTTTACCGAAATAGAAAAGAAAATGGATTTGTTCAGTAACACTTTATTTTCCATATGTTTTAGATAACAGATACATAAATAATAAATATAAATGTTCTATCAAATAACAAGATTAATCTTCTATTACTTCGCCTCTTAAGGATTTTGGTATGTAGGGGAACTGGGGGCAGTGTGAAATGGTGGGGCAAAGTGAAATTTTGAATTAAAAAAATTTCAAAAACGCGCGCTTTAATTATAGTGACATCAAAACCTTCTGCTTAACGGTTGGTACCATGGGACATTACAAATGGTTGACATTTGCCTGTTAAATGCAGTGTTTGCAATGAAAGAAGAATTTTGCAACTAAAATTGTAATTTTGTAAGTACCTATACGTCTTAATATTTCAGTTAGTTTATATGCAGTGAATGAGTTTTATTTTTTTTAAGTAATTAAGCCATTATTTGGTATATTTGAGATAGAAAATTCAGTGATGGCTTGTATTTTTTTTTGTACAGAATTTTTCATATAATTGACATGATTTGGGGCAACGTGAAAAATCGGAATTGGGGCAAAGTGAATTATTATTTCACTTTACCCCTAGGTTTCTCGCAGTTAAAAATATTTAGTTTGTCCTGTTACTGAATATTTTTTAATTTATTTTGAAGTCAATTATACATTAATCTTTTTTCTTACAGTTTGAAGATGGTGCGCAATTATGTAAGAAAATCTAAACAGCATAGTTGGGAAGAGGAATCGATGATTGCTGCTCTAACATCTGTAAAAGAAGGAATGTCCGTAAATGCAGCGGCAAAACAGCATAATGTTCCTGTAGCGACTCTCTTTAGGAGCAAAATGCAAGGAGAGTTAGATACTTTGGCTCAGAAGAAATTGGGGAGGTACCGAACCACCTTCACACCTGAGCAAGAAAAAGAGTTGGCCGCTTATCTTCTTGAAATGGATCGACGTCTGTTCGGCCTGACGATCCAAGACCTGAAATCAGTTGCATTCCAATATGCCGAGCTAAACCACATTCCAAATTATTTTAATAAGGAAACAAGGAAAGCTGGCTGGGATTGGGTGCATGCATTCATGAAGAGAAACCAACAGCTTTCTCTTCGCTTACCCGAAAACACTTCAGCAGCCAGAGCATCCGCTTTCAATGCAACAAATGTCAAACGATTTTTTGACCTCTTAAATGAATTATACAATCAACACAACTTTACCGCAAGCCGCATTTACAATGTTGATGAGACGGGGATATCAACTGTGCCCAACAAGCCATCCAAAATAATATCGAAGAAAGGAAAAAAACAGGTTGGCAGTTTAGCTTCGGCAGAAAGGGGGACGCTGATTACAGCAACGATTTGCTTCAGTGCTGCTGGAAATTATGTCCCTCCTCTTCTGATTCTTCCACGAGTGAGAAATAATCTTCTTTTTGAAATTGGCCTACCTCCAAATTCCGTAGTTGCGCCTCACAAAAGCGGATGGATGCAGACCGACATTTTTGTTCAGTGGTTTGAACATTTTCTAAATCATACAAAACCTTCTGAAGAGGATCCGGTTCTGCTCATTCTGGATGGACATGCCACCCATGTAAAAAACATTCGGCTAATAGAAATGGCTAAGGAGAAGCATGTAAAAATTTTAGTTATACCACCCCACACGTCGCATAGACTCCAACCCTTGGATGTGACGTTCATGTTTCCTCTGTCGGCATATTACGAACAAGCTGTTCGAGTTTGGTTGCGTGAAAATCCAGGCAAGGTTGTGACTGTTCTTCAAGTAGGAAAATTGTTTGGTGAGGCTTATAACCGGGCTGCTACAGTTCATAACGCAATGTCTGGGTTTTCGAAAACTGGAATTTATCCGTACAAACCAAATTTCCCTGATAATGTTTTTGAAGCAGCTGAAACAACAAATCGACCTCCAGTGCCCGGCTCGGAATCTAGTAACTCAAATCCTACGTTAACACTACATTCAGATGCTCCGACACCGGATAGACATTTAGGTTTAACAGTTTCACCACACCAGATCTTGCCAGTTCCTAAAGCTCCAATGAGATCCACTGAGGAAAAGAAACGAAAGAGGGGAACGTCAATGATACTCACAACTTCACCATATCACGAAGAGCTAAAACAACTTAAAGCATCAGAAATGGCGAAGACAGCACAAACATCCAAAGCCAAGAAGAAAGTCAAAGCGAAATTATTTCAAGAGCCTGCCAAAACGGATACAAGTTCGGAAAGCGATGGCAACCTAAGTCTGCACGACTCAGACAGTGATTTGGACTATTTATCGCCTGATGAAAATGAACAAAGAACTCCTGACAAAATCACAGAAGACATGTTAGCAGTTAAGAGCTGGGTTCTTGTGGAATATAACTGTCAGTTGTACCCAGGCCAAGTGAAGGCAAAGAATTATAAAGGAGTGTCTGTAAGTTGTCTAGAAAAGACACAGAAATATTTCAAGTGGCCACAAAAGGAAGACCAGCTCTTCTACGAGTGGAGTCAGGTAAAGAAAATGATTCGCACCCCGAAAAAACTAAAAAGGGGCTTTTTCGATATTCCAGAGATATCTTCTTATGTTTAAACTGATGTGTAATAACTTTCTTTTTGTATTTTTCAATAAATTTATGCGTTCTTAACAATTTCCTTTTTTATGTATTTACCTTAATATAAATTTCACTTTGCCCCGTACACACGGGGCAAAGTGAAATTTGCAACACATTTAAAAAAAAAAAATTAAGGAAAAAATATCAACCCTAGTTACAAATTATGCTTTTTAATTTGAAATATAACATTGAAGTAACAATATTACCAAAAATCACAAACGAGATATCAATTCTGAGGACGATGTGCTTATATCAAAATTAAGTATTTCACACTGCCCCTACTTCCCCTACGTTTGCATATGATTGAAATACGCTAAACAATTTTCATTGCTTATGTCTACAACAGCATTTTCAATAGCTGTGTAAAGTTCTTCGAAGTTGTTGGGTTCTTGTCGTTTTATTAAAGTTTTCTGCTGATGAAATAAATTTTCAACCGGATTCAAAAATGGAGAATACGGTGGTAGATATATTGCTCCGTGTCCCAAGGCTGTTATCAGATTTCTTGCATGTTCAGTAAGATGAAATGGAACATTGTCCATAATTATAAAGGCATGATCGATATTATTGTCCGAAAGCTTCTGAAGAAAACTTGTTAAAAATTCGCAAAATTTGTCTGCATTGTATGCTGAGTCCTTTTTATCAAAAATGTATACCTCGGTGTTGCGGATTGCCGCACAGATTGATATATTTTTGCTACGAATTTGCCGCGTTTGTTTACGCGCATTTATGCCAACAACAGCTCTTGCCCTAGTCACTCTTGAATATATTTGGATTCCACATTCATCGAGGAAAAACATTTTTTCAGGATGACCCATCATCTCTGTAAATTTTAAAGCATAACGGTATCTCCTTTCTATCGTATTTTCGCAATTTCGTTTTTCTGGAACAACATGAGTATTTTTTACGGTATAGTGAAAATCACGTAAACATCTGAAAGTATTATTATTATTAGTACATTCTGGAGTGTTTCAATTCTGAATACTGTAATATAGACTACTTGCCTGTCTATGGTCGAACAGCTAACATTTTTTCCAAATACCTCCAAACATTTGGAGCGCAATGTTTTGGTTAATACGGTGCAGTTTTCATCCACCCAGTCACATAGTAGTTCTTTTCCCTCAATCGTTAATATTTGTGGACGATGTCCATTGGGTTTTTTATTCATTCTGTCTTCATTTTTGTATACCTTAACAATTTTTCGAACCGTATCGTATTTAACATTAAACGTTGTACTTAAATTTTTCAAAGTTTCGCCCTGTTAAACGCTTCTATTATTAAACGTCTTTTTTCGTTACTGATTTTATGGTAAACCATACTTTTTAAATGTACTAGTGTCAGCAAAATGAAACGAGCTGAGAGCGACCGAACTTTCTTTTGATGATAGCGGACTTTGTTTTGAATAATAGAACTTTCATTTGGAGATTAGAAATGTCATGTTGACAACCGAATTTTCTATTGAAGATATCGGAATTACTTATGAATACAGCGGAAAATCAATTGATTTGGACTGTAAGATTAAAACATTTGTATTTGTTTATAATAATAATTTATATTCCGTACAAGTTGCTTGGAAGACTATACTGGTTATTTATCTATAGTCGTAGAAAACTATACGATACCACAGACGATACGAAACAAACGAATAAATGTCTTAGAGGTTAATATATACAAAAAAGGAAATTTAGGTTTGCTGTCTAATGGCCGACTGCACCATTGCTATGAAACTTTTAGTTATTATCCTGTAAATTTAAATGCATTTTTCCATATTCGGTTCAGGTTTTATTGCTTTGTAGGTTTTTCCAAAGGTTCATTACGAATGTATGTTACATTACCAACTATATATATATATACAACTGCATTAAGTATGTCATTTTCAATGAGGATGAGTTTGCCGCAAATGGGGACTCCCACCAGTATAATACAAGAAACAGGGATAAACTGTGAACCCCTTACCACCCGTGTGCAGACTGCCCAAAGATATGTGGACTACTGGGGGCCAAAGATTTATAACAAAGTGAAGCACCTACATACAATGAATGCTAATACTTTCTTAAGTAAAATATCAAAATTTTTACTGACAAAAAGTTTTTATTCAATCAATGAATATTTAAATAATAATTTTAATGATATACAATTTTAATCTGTTTGTTTGTTTGTCACTGCATATTTTGACTTTTCATGTAATGATTTTATTACACTGAATAAGTATTATTATGGTGATAGTAATATATTTTATTGTTATACGTACTTTGGCGTGACCGTTCAATGTGTATACTATTGCACTTACTATTTTCTTAAAAATCTTAAAAATTATTAAAATGTGTAATGTAATCAGTACATTTTCTGCAGAAGAAAAAACTGTCCGTTTAATATAATACATCACATGAAGCATATTGCAGAAAATAAGGAAACAGAAGCTGTAAGTAGTAAAGAAAAGGAAGCAACATGTCTAGCCATTAAAAAAATATTTAGAACACAAATATTTAGTACAAGTTGCTTGGAAAACTACTGGTTATTTATCTAAAGTCGTAGAAAACTATACGGTACGAAATAAACGAATAAATGTCTTTGAGGTTAATATATACAAAACGGAAATAGGGCAATCCAACGACCTGTCAAATAAAATTCAATATGGCCGTTGTGGGCAAACAAGCAGATTTGTATAATTAAAATTTGACTATAAGTGCTCTTATTAAACAATTATCTTATTAAATTAACTTACTAAGGTCATTATTTAGTTATCAAAGTATGATGTTGTGTATCAAAGGCTAAAACTTATAATTATGTGACCAGAACGTTCTGTATTGCAGTATGTTTGAAAGAAGTGTTTCAAGAAAAAAGCAGCTGAACTATTGCCTGCTTTGAAGTTTTCATTGGAAAACCAGATACTAATTTAGCTCGGCAGTAGTACTGTTCTATTCATAAGCACGATAAAAATTTTAATAGCAATAACTCCTCAGCGAAGTAGGTATATGCTACATTAATGAAGCTCGGGGTGACATACATCTGAAAAATGAATGAAAGAAGTAATTTTTGCAACAATCTTAACCCAGGATATGTTGTTCTAGGAGAAAGAGCATTTTTAATAAAAGCACTAGGAATTCTGAAGTGAATTTTAGTTATTCCAGCTTTTACTAAAGGAAGAACTCGTTAGCACCTTAAAATATCTGATTCCAGTATCTGTGTTAAAAAAGTGTAATAATATACAAAAATTAAACAGTGTAGATAAAATTGTGATTGTATTTAATGCTCTAATTCACATATGTAAGTTGTAAATGATTTTGTATTTATAATTATTTATGGCACTAAGTATATAATCTTAATTTATTCCTGTACAACATAGCCATTATTTTAGAATTTAAATAGACATTTCGCTACAGACAAAACACAAACCTTTAATAATAAGTTAAATTTATTTATTAATATATTTTAAATCTATTTACAATTTTTTAAGTCCTAAACTGTTATACATTGTAAGCTAAATATTTATAATAAATTTTTATAATCTTACACATAATATTTCTATATTAAACTTATTATCTTAGTACTATTTATTAATTTCTATAATAATTAAGTGAAACTATTTTAATAAATAAATCTTATTAAACAATCCTCTCATTATTTTGTTAGGTATTGTAAATTTAAAGACAAGTTTAAATAATTAATCCTTATTCAGTGCATGAGTGACTTTCTTTTTCTGCGTACATTAGAAATAATATTGCACCAACATAACTACAACGTTCGGCTGCTACCAGCCATGCATGTAGAGTGAGCTGAAAGTATTGATTCACATATAATAATGCACTACACATCCATTGGTTTTAAATTAACCTCTTATAGATGTTTCACCTAATCAAAAACACATACTTTTCCACATAAATAAGTTGTTAATAAATGTAAGCAGTGAGACTCTTGAACAGTCATTTGGTCCTTAGTGTAATAAATATGTATTAAAACCAAATATACAATATCCATACTTGGCACAGGTGGAATACCATCTATTAAATTGTGTACTTTCAAGAGTGAATGGATCGAAATTATCAAGTAATTTAATGTTCATCTGATAGCTGCCAAAAAATACATTCTCACACGAATAATTATTTTCCATGATGATTTCAACAAAATGTTACTCCAACTTCTGGATTTTCAGATAAGAACATCTTCAGGTAATCACTCTGCATTATCATGTTTATAAACTCAACACACACGAAAAGTGAAACCATATTAAACCTAATAATGATGACATACCAAACTAAGGTTCATTCATTGTTTGCCCACAGACGCCATTTCAGATCACGTGATTTGGATTCCCTAATTTACGTTTGCTGTCTAAGTCAATTGAAGTCAAAATGTTTTAAATTCGCGGCTTGAGCTTTGTACGGTGATTTTAATATTATTGTAACGAAATGTGTTTACATTAAATAAAAGAATCAGATCTCTCGGCGCGATAAAAACGAAATTGTCACACGCAAAAAAAAGAGGCAGACCGGGCGAGCAATAAATCATATTCGGCGCGGCTGGTATATAAGGCGATTGAGTCACCGGGATTCAATTGATTACGGGATTCATTCATTGCGGGCGGAGTAGATCGGGATAAAGAAAGTCCTTACGTAGTGGTAGCGTAGAAATAAATATAGTAGTGCCGTTTTATATAAATAGTGTGATATAAATAAATACGGACAGAGATATAAATAATAGTAGTAGTAAATAAATACCTGTGATAATTAAATTGTAGTAGTTTAAGTGTGTTACGTTAGTTTTTATATTTTTATATTGTTAAATAATTTTGAGTATATAAATATACAGACTGTTTTAAATAAATAATTGCACGAGTTGTTTATTGGAACCCGAAAACGTTACATTATTATACGGTGATTGTCGCATATTATACAAATATTAATAACGGTGTTTGATGGAAGTGGATCACGGCATCTATAACCTGATCCGAGGAGCGGTATTACGGATTTTACTAGGTTATGAGATGATCACGGCATCTAAAACCTGATCGGGAAAAGATTACAATACCTTGGTTTATCTTTTAGGATGGGATATCGGAAGGAGTGTTTCCACGGCACCAAAGCCTGAATACGAATGTCTTATTTTAACGTCTGAAAGGCGGCTTTATATATGTTTTATCCAAGCTACGTAGGTACATAAAAACCCAGTTTAATACATTGAATTTTCCACACGAGACACGGAACTAAAGATCGCACGAAAATAAAGCATGACGTAGACAGCTTGGACTTTTCCACATGCAAATAATAAATTGCTACGAAATTATAAAATAAACTATTAAAAATACGGTAATATACACACAGGAAAGTTCATTCAGCATAATGAAACACTAAAGATTTGTATAAAATGTCATTCATATATAATTAATATTTATAGTTAAATTAGATATGAATTTAAAATGAGATTTTACTACATTAATGAAGGGACTTCGTTACACAGTGCTTTTACCTCGAATACAGAAAAGATTTTACGATACATCACTGTCACTACGTGTACTAATTTGTTTTTCATGTAAAATTAGCGTTCAATATTTTGACGTTCAATGTCTCAGACACATGTTAATGTTCCAGCAAATATAGCGCCAAAAAATATTGATGCTAATTTTCACATGAGTTTCATACTTTAATAATCTGCAATCAGAAAATTTCAAAGTTGCCGCTCGTTCGAGAGTTATCATTCTCTACAATTCCTACGATGAATTCTACCAAGTACCTGTCAGGGAATTACAGATGGTGCTGATATTTGGTTCACTTTTTAGTGAGAGTGTTTTATTCCTATATTATACCACTATATATTATATTATAATATTATACTATTATTTTCCATTACTGTCTGTTACGATTCATATGTATGTATGTATTTATCTTAATGCACCTGTTTAGTCTTTAGTATAAATTTAAATTTGCCGCCAACTCCTTGAAGAAAAGTTTATTTTGGTAGCACTGGAAAGGGAGAAAAAGAGACAGTATTATTACCGCCAAGATGCACAAAACAACGCAATAAAGTTTTGTATCGTTAAAATTGCATTTTTATTTTGAATGGAATATTCTACCCCAGTAGAATCGCAAAGAGAAAATCTCGAGAATAACGTTCTACAAATTGGTCCTTCGGCAACGGATTAAAAGAAAAAGTCAACGAGAACACGTAAAAAGAAAAAAAGTGTTGACGGTAGAGGTTAACCACGTGCATCGCAAACGAACGTAACAGGGATATACTCAGTTTCTAAAGGAATACAAGTATATGGCATTTATTACTCATCGTACAACGAAACAGCGAAAACATCACTCCATTGGTATAGGAAAATCAAGAAGAATCGCACATCGAAAAGCAAAATAACGTAGAAGCAGTAGTTAACCTAAGAAACCAGTTAATCGGTATTGGAAGCAAGGTAGCGGTAACAGTGGTTTTGAGGTGCAACACAGAAACGCAGACAACGCACGTGGATCCACAGTAAGTCCTATCCTTTTTTACCTATTTGAATTTTTAGTTGAGTAATCACGAAAAACAAAATCGTTTTCATTGTCCTTGCATGTTTCAAGATATTAAAAAATCTTTAGATACAAATTCATTATTATCCCGTCAATTGTTTACTTGGTTGCTGACTTACAATGACCTCCAAACAATTGAAACAACAGCGAGAACAAGTGTTGGGAAAAATTACACGGTTCTCAAAACTTTTAAACGCATATAACGAAGACAAATATTTAGAATTAATCGGACGTTATGAAACTCTTAATCAAATATCCCTAGAATTTAACAAAATACAATCAAAATTAGAGGCGTTATTAAAAGACGGGGAACGTGAGCAGCAGGAAACGGAGCGTGAATCGTTTGAAAACATGTTTTATCAAATCAAAGCAAAAGCGAAGGGATTTCTTGTACAATACGAAACGAAAACGAATATTGAGAACGGGAATCATAATGTAAAAAAAGATACTTTAAAGTTACCGTCTATGAGCTTACCGGAATTTAATGGTGAATATCATCAGTGGCTTCAATTTCACGATACCTTTGTAGCATTAATCGATAATACAAACTTAAGCAATATCGAAAAGTTTTATTATTTGAAGGGATGTCTCAAAGGCGAGGCTGGCGAGTTATTGCAATCATTAGAAATATCTAACAATAACTATCAAATCGCATGGGAATTATTAAAGCAAAGATTCGAAAATAAGAGAGTTATAACTGAAAAACATGTTCAATCTTTATTTGAATATCCATCTATGAATAAAGAATCCGCTAATTCATTACGAAAAGCCATAGATGATTTTAGTAAACATATTAGGGCTTTAAAAGCATTAGGCGAACCCACCGAACAATGGGATCGATTATTGATTCATTTACTTACTTCTAAATTGGACATAACAACCAAACGCGAATGGCAAGAGTTTACCATTTCTAAAGAAAAAAGTACATTACCAAAATTTTCGGATTTAATTACATTCTTAACAAATCGATATCAAGTGTTAGAAACGATCGTGGTGGCGAATAATCCAAATAAAGCGTCAAACTTTAAACATGAAAAAAAGCGGTATTACGAGCACTCTCATACGCATTTAGCAACGTCAAATATAACATGCGAATATTGCAAAAACTCACATTATATATATCAGCGCGAAAAATTCAAAAAACTTCCCGTCAAAAAGCGATATGAGGAAGTAAAGCGAATCAAATTATGTATTAATTGTTTGCGCAATAATCATTTTTCTCAAAATTGTAAGGCATCGGGTTGCAAACATTGTCACAAGCGACATAATTCATTATTACACATGAATAACGCGGAGGAAATTGGTAATTTGGGACTTAGCCAGGCGTATATCGACAAAGGGGTTGACAAAGAGGCAAATCCTGTTTCGAATAGCGAGGGTTCAGCATCAGTGAACACACATGTTACCAGCATTAAACCTGAAGCACGCGTATTGCTTTCAACGGCTCTAGTTTATGTGCGGGATAATATCGGAGCTTATCATAAGGCGAGAGCGCTTTTGGACTCAGGGAGCCAATCCAATTTCATTTCGGAGCGGTTATGTCAAAAATTAAAACTACCCATGAACGAAATATGCCTTCCGGTGACAGGTATTAACCAATCATCGATGGAAATCACAAATAGTACGCGAATCAAAATAAAATCTATATATAATAACTTCCAGACAGAACCTTTTTGTTTAATTATACCACGAATAACCAACGACTTACCGAATTTTACATTTAACACAAATCCAGTAAATATCCCGGATAATTTATCACTAGCAGATCCGTCATTTAGTATACCGAGCAAAATTGATATTCTATTAGGTGCAGGAATCTTTTGGGAATTGTTATGCGCTGGTCAAATCAAAACGGGACCTGGACAACCAATATTGCAAAAGTCAAAATTTGGGTGGATTTTCTCGGTCCCGATAAATACAGTATGTCACAAATCGAATGAGATTGAAAATGGCGTCGTGTCAAATTTAAGTCTCTACGAACAAATAGAAAATTTTTGGAAATTAGAGGAAACCGGCGATACATCAAAAATGAGCAGAAAAGAATGGGAATGTGAAAAGCAACGACCAAGCGAGAAGAATCTGGCAGGTTCGTCGTTAAACTGCCAGTGCGCGAAAATTTAAAAGAACTAGGAGAATCGGAAACAAATGCCAAAAGGCGTTTTCTTAATCTAGAAAACAAATTAAGCAAAACCCCAACCATGAAAGAACAGTACAACAATTTCATGAGCGAGTACGAAAGCCTAGGGCACATGGAAAAAATAAGCGAAAAGGAGTTACAAAACGAATGCAAACTCACGTATTATATTCCACATCACGGAATATATAAAGAAAGTAGCCTAACAACGAAGTTAAGGGTTGTTTTTGATGCTTCGGCGAGAACAACTTCCAACTTATCATTAAACGACGCACAGAGGAGTATTTTCGACAAAAACGTGGCCATAAATCAAAATTATAAACATTTTTGTATACAGCTGTGGTTGCGTCCGTAAATACCTAGATAATTTTGCCGTTACATTGTGGACTCCCCACCTTCGGTAACCCAACTAGTCCCATGTACCTGCAGTCGTAACCCAGCACTAGTTGGATACGTACGTCTATGTTCGAGAATTTCGTTGGGAAGCATCTTTTCGATGTGATAATTTTTATGTTGGAAGTGATTTTAGCGGCAAAACTTATGATGGATATTGTTAAACAAGGTACGTACAATATATTAATCATATTTTTATTTATATAAAAATCTTTTATACATGTTTTTACTGATCTACAAATCTGACTAAAAACTCTTCGGTTTTCATTACTTTCTTTGCACATATTAGTGTTTTTAAACATATACAACTCATGATATGTAGAATTACTATACCGCAAAAAAGTTTTCACAAGGTTTCACATTAAAAAAAAATTAAACTCCAAATATAGGCCCCTGCTTGTTATTTAGTTAATTCCTTTTTCGTTTGTTCCAGACTTTGTGGATTCCTTCAAAACTATGACTCTAAAGCAACTGCACGAGTTAGTAATAGATAGCACAAAACGGTTGTTTGATGAAAAACTGAAAGATTTAGAAGGACAGTTAGTGACCATTACAAAGTGCCCTTCTGAGAAAATTGATGTACTCCAAAATACCATCAAGAAATTTAAAACAGTTTATAAGCGTAAATGGCTCGCGTGTAATAGTACAGAAAACCGTTTCCTGGGAAAGCATCAAGAATGGCTAAATGAAGTAATTTCATTACCTACAGCTCCAGTTCCTCGCGTTTCCAAAGGTCGACCAAACAAAGAATTCCTGGAATTAAGTGATCGATCAAAGCGACGCAACACAATGGATCTTAGAATTAATGTCCCTCTTGATAAATTGACATACGCGACACAGATGAGTCAGCGAGCTGCAGGTAATATTAACACCGCAAAATTAATTAAAGATATTACTAAATCTCCAACTAGTGCAGGGAAGTTTCGTAAAGCAGCCGCTATTGGTAGTCAAACAACTATTACCAAGAAACATTCGCCAGAAGAGGCTCTGGCAATATTTGTCGAAGCTAATTTGACCAAGAGTCAATACGAGGTGATCCAACAGGCCAACAGAGATGTATATCCATGTTATACGTACGTGCAAAAAACTAAACACGATTGTTACCCACAAATAAGTGTTGGCGAAACTTTTGCCGAGGTGAAATTGCAAGATTTGGTGGATCATACAGTTTTGAGACTGTGTAAATATTTGAAACCAGTTATGGAGAATCTTCAAAGTGGAAACAAAGATTTTGTGCTTATATTTAAGTGGGGTTTTGATGGATCCCGACAAAACCAATATAAGCAAAAATTTGAAGATTATAGCAACAGTGATGGTAACATTTTTCTGAGTTCCCTTGTGCCAGTGAGACTAATGTGTGGGA
Source organism: Amphimallon solstitiale (assembly GCA_963170755.1). NCBI lineage: Eukaryota > Metazoa > Arthropoda > Insecta > Coleoptera > Scarabaeidae > Amphimallon > Amphimallon solstitiale. Next base: position 28,836,313 of record OY720685.1, read on the forward strand.
AACAAAATATATGGCAGAACCCTAACCCATCATAACCAAGATTTTGCAGGCCTATCAGAATGAGGTTTGTTAAAGAAACTAAAGACATATCTAATGACGAGATTGAATACGTCGAAAACCAGGCCAGAAATCTGCAGGCAACAAATATTAAGGAAAATATTCAAATAAAACACTTATTACTGCCAACAATGGTCGATGGAAAAGTGTGCAATGCTGCCACTAACACTACTTCGACAATGCGCTGCTACGTTTGTGATAAAACATCGAAAACCTTTAATGACTTGACAAAGGGAATCACAGAAAAACCGGAAACGTTTAAATTTGGTCTGTCAATACTGCACGCCAGAATTAGGTTTTTCGAATTTCTGCTTCATCTGTCATACAAAGTAAAGGCAGAAGTACATACGAGTCGCGTTACATTAAAAAGTGACCAAGCTAAAATCCAAATTGCTAAACAAAACGTGCAAAAGGAATTCCGAGAGAAAATGGGATTGCTGATGGACATACCGAAAGTTGGATACGGTAATACCAATGATGGTAATACGTCACGTAGATTTTTTAACAATTCAGAAGTAGCAGTTGCTATCACAGGGATAGACTTCGAACTAATAAATAGATTTAAAATAATATTAGAAGTGTTATCTTCTGGCTTCGAAATAGACGTGGAAAAATTCTCTAAGTACACTATGAATACGGCGGAGCACTACGTAAATTTATATCCATGGCACCATATGTCACCAACAGTGCATAAAATTCTAATACACTCAGCGAGTGTTATAACACATGCTCTATTACCAATCGGACAGTTATCAGAAGAAGCTGCGGAAGCCAGGAACAAACATTTCCGTCAGTACAGGGAAAGCTTCTCACGAAAATTTTCCAGAACGGAATGTAATGAAGATATTATGAATAGGCTTTTGTTAACCTCAGACCCCTACTTAAGTAGCTTAAAGCCTAAAAATAATATAAAAAAGCAGTCCTTTACAAAGAAATCACTGGAATTTTTTAAACAAGATATTGATTTCAATGATGATAGTGACACACAATAGACAGCAATTTTATACGATTTGTATGATTTGATTATATTTTCATCGTATGTGTATGGTATATATTTCATAACAAATACAATTTCATATTGAATTGACTTTTTTAATTCGTAGCTGCCCTACTTAAATGTTTACTTTTACATATGAACACCCATCAATATACTTAATATCACTAGTATGTAGTTAGACATGACTTTTTTAGTCTTAAACTAACCGTATAATGTAGAAAAAACGAGAAAATATTTTTGGCCAGGTTTTTAGCACAAATACCCCTCTGTGCGACGTGTTGAAAACTGGGCCAAAGTTACAGGATGATCTATTTGACATACTACTAAGATTTAGAAAACATAATTTAGTACTCATCGCAGATATCGACAAATAAGAATAACACCAGAACAGCAAGATTTGCAACGGATACTTTGGAGAAAAAATCCAGATGAAGACATCCAACATTTTCGTCTAACAACGGTTACTTACGGATCGGCAAGTGCATCGTACTTGGCAATACTGTCATTGCAGCAAGTAGCACACGAAAACAAACATTTACAGCCAGACGTTGCACAAGTCATTTTGAAAGATTTTTATGTGGACGATCTAATCACGGGCGCGGAAACCATCGAAAAGGCGATATATTTAAAGGACAAATTAACACAGTTACTGGAGAGTTACGGGTACCATCTAAGGAAATGGATATCAAACGAAAACAAAGTATTAGATTCAACAGTTGACAAAACAGAATTATTAGAGTATTACATTAGACGACAATGACCAAACAAAAACTTTGAAACGATTAACCAAACGCGTCATTTTATCTATGATAGCTCAAATTTTTGACCCATTGGGACTAATTGGACCGATAACGGTCAGAGCCAAGATAATAATGCAAAAACTCTGGCAGCTAAAGCTAGATTAGGGTAAGTCAGTTCCATTAGACATATTTACGGCATGTTCAAGATTTTTCAATCGGCTTCTCGAACTAAACAATTTAAACATCGAAAGACAATGTGTAATAAGAGGTGCTAACAAAATTAGTTTACACGGTTTCTGTGATGCTTCGGTGCAAGCTTACGGGGCATGTATTTATGTAGTATCAATCGATGCCAATCATCAAACAAAGGCAAGTCTCTTATGCGCAAAATCTCGCGTCGCTCCTTTGAAATCTATCAGTCTTCCACGTTTGGAGCTTTGTGGCGCACTTTTGCTTGCACAATTAATTCACTGTGTTGTTAAAGCCTTAGATTTGAGAATCAGTGACATTTTTTATTGGACAGATTCGACTATTATGTTATCGTGGTTGATGGCAGAGCCGTCTACATGGCAGACATTTGTTTCTAATAGAGCATCGCAAATCCAGGAATTGTCAAATGTTTCGCAGTGGAGACACGTTTTCTCAGCGGATAATCCAGCTGACATTATTTCCAGAGGGATCGAACCTCATTTACTGTTGAAATCTGACCTATGGTTTCACGGACCGTCTTGGTTGTGTTTACAGGAAAATAAGTGGCCCGGGTGTTGTCCTATCGGAGTCATCGACAACGTTCCCGAGGTCCTGACTGGTCAAATTAAATTGAAATCTAAGGACACTGCCATTCGGATTGTTGATAGAGTTAGGTACTTAGGTATGGAATATGACAATACCTTTCGATTTAAAGCTCACATTTCGAATTTAATTAGAACTGCATATTGCAATTTAAAATTGTTGTATCCTTATAGAAACAGTTTTGGTCGTCGCTTGAAAACTTTACTATGTCAAAGTCTGGTTCTTTCGCTATTTACGTTTTCTGCATCACTATATGACCCTTGCTTAGACTCGTCTGATGTAGCGAGAATACAAAGAGTTCAGAACGCCTGCCTTCGCTTTGTCTTTTGCCTTAGAAAATATGACCATGTAACACATAGATTGAAGGATATCCGTTGGCTAAATATGAAGAACCGAAGACTATTGCAATCTTTTTGTTTGTTTCACAAAATCATTAGCTTAAAATCACCACCTTACCTCTACGATAGAATCACTTTCAGGACCGATGTTCATAACATCAACCTTCGTAACGTACATCTTATAACCCCTCCTTGTCACAGGACAGCATTCTTTGAGAGGGGTTTCACATTCAATATTTACAAATTATACAATTCGTTGCCTTGTGTCATGCGGGGTGTGTCTTTGAGTGGATTTAAACGCATGGTTTTTGGTATACTGTGGAATAAACAGCTTGGCGGATAGTAGAACTCTTACCGATGATTCCTTAAGTTGTCTACATGTCTATATTAATTACATGTCTTACTTTATTTTACAATCCTTTACTTACATATTACTTACATATTACTTATATATTAATCATATGTCTTACTTTATTTTACATTCCTTTACTTACATACATACATATTACTTTCATATTACCTTTGCATATAATCTATAAGTTTTATTTAGTTTAGTTCGTAATATTTTACCATTAAGCATTCATTCTTTTGTAATTTGTTTTTTTCTGTAACATTGAAGGTTTTAGGTTGAAAATCAGGGGACAGCCTCATTGGTTGTCCAGCTGAACCTCGCCTTCTGGTTTCCGGAGCATTAGCATTATTATCTGTTTCTTTTTTGCTGGTTTACATACTTTTATATATATTGTTGATGCATACGGAAATAAAGACATTTATTTATTTATTTATTTAAACGGAAAGCGAAATTAGTTAACTTAAACATTACTACCGATTTTGACATTTTTCATCGATACTCAACATTTTATAAACTAAAAAGAGTGGTTGCTTATTGTTTCAGATTTGTAAACAATTCAAAGGTGTCTTCTGAAAATCGTATAACGGGTTGCTTAACTAGCGAAGAAACAAATCACGCAACTGAAGTATTAGTAAGAATTGTGCAACAGCGGGAGTTTTCGCAAGAGGTTAACAACTTAAAACAAGGGAAATCCATATCACGTAAGAGTAAACATTCACAATTGAACGTTTTTTTTGGATGATCACGATTTATTACGCGTAGGTGGTCGAATTAGTAAAACCTCGGCTGTGTATGATAAAAAACATCCTATCGTTTTACCTCAAAAACACAGTTTAACAAAACTTATTATAAAAGATGAACATCATCGTCATTTGCACGCGGGCGCACAAGCAATATTGGCCGCCGTTAGATTAAAATTCTGGCCATTAAATGGCAGGCACGCGGTTAGAAACGTCATAAGAAATTGCGTCACTTGTTTTAGAGCAAATCCATATTCTGCTGAACAAATAATGGGTGATTTGCCAAAAAATCGAGTTAGCATGACAAGACCATTTTTAGTAACGGGCGTTGATTACGCGGGTCCATTTGATTTGAAAGAGAAAAGATTCAAAAATCGTAGCCTCATTAAGGGATACATTTGTATGTTTGTTTGTTTTTCCACTAAAGCCGTCCATATGGAGGTGGTTGGTGATTTGACTGCTGAGTCTTTTCTTAACGCGCTCAAGCGATTCACGGCCCGACGCGGTATCTGTAAAATTTTATACTCAGATAACGCCACTAATTTTGTAGGTGCTAATAATGAGCTAGTGCAAAGTTGTAATCACTTAATGAAGACGGACGTCAACTTTCAATCATTTTTGAGTAAAAATCAAATTACATGGCACTTTATTCCGGCGCGGTCACCACACCATGGGGGTCTTTGGGAGGCAGCGATTAAGTCCGCCAAATTTCACATAAAGCGGGTTATTGGCAAGGCCTTATTACATTATGAGGATTTTTGTACTGTGATTACTCAAATTGAGGCAGTTTTGAATTCCCGACCTTTAATTCCCTTGACAAACGACCCTAATGACCTAGTATCCCTATCCCCTTCTCACTTCCTCATAGGAGACTACTTAATGGCGATACCGGAAGTAGAAGTGCATCGATTGCGTCATTATCAAAAGTTGCAGCAAATGGTTCAACATTTTTGGCGACGCTGGTCGCACGAATTTCTGACTTCCTTGCAGCAACGTACCAAGTGGCAGAATCCTCGTCAACACAGTTGGGTGTAGGAACCATGGTGCTATTAAAAGAAAACAACCTACCTCCTCTGTTGTGGAAAATTGGAAGAATAGATGACGTTTATCCAGGAAGTGACGGTGTACTGCGTGTTGTGAGCATACGTACTGCTAATGGAACAGTAAAACGTGCAATACAAAATATTTGTATTTTGCCAATCAACTATCACTAACAATTTTTAATATGAATATTCATTAATTAGTGATATTTGCAAAATGTTTGAGTTCTTTTATTTTCTTGTTTTATCTGTTTTGAAAGTCGAGCCTTTCAAGGGCGGCGGTATGTTTAGTCTTTAGTATAAATTTAAATTTGCCGCCAACTCCTTGAAGAAAAGTTTATTTTGGTAGCACTGGAAAGGGAGAAAAAGAGACAGTATTATTACCGCCAAGATGCACAAAACAACGCAATAAAGTTTTGTATCGTTAAAATTGCATTTTTATTTTGAATGGAATATTCTACCCCAGTAGAATCGCAAAGAGAAAATCTCGAGAATAACGTTCTACAGCACCGATAATGTCATATCAATAATATTTAACTAATAATTGTCAAATGTTTCCATATACTACAAACAATACTATTTGTCTTAGTTTATAATTCTTGAAGTAGACTTTACTCTGTAAAATTGTATATATTAACGAACAGTAATGAAATTGTCTTGAAATAATAAACACTTAGAATACAAAAGTCTTGTTATTTTATACTTATAAAACTGGCGCAGTCATAGTAGGTCTTTCGCAGCAACAGCATTAACACTTTTGTGTTAATTTCAATTATTCAGCGAAGAAGACGAACCATTTCGTTTCGAAGTATTCTAAGAAGACACCTTTAAGAACACTAAGAAAAAATACGGTGTAAAACAACCAGGACATTTGTAACAAGTAAGTCGTTTCTTTCTTTCTAATAATTCATTACTCACTGACTATCGAAGTCACATCCATTACTTGGATAAGTCTATTAATTAGACATTAATCATTGTTTGATTCTTATGAATAGTACACAAAAACCTTCACCACACTGAAGCACAAAAATGGCTAAATACGTATTTCAACAACTAAGTTGTCATCATCAGTAGTTACTATTCTAATCCTATCCTTTAATTCTAATATTCTATGAAACACTAACAGTATCTAAAATTAATATAATTTCCAATTTACAGGGATGGTTTATATATTTTTACCTAAACTATTAACTACATCATTTACAGTACCTGATCGCTGTACCGTTAAATTCGTCATGCTTAATACTATAATTCTATCCTTTAATTCTAATGTTCTATGAAAAACTAACGGTATCTAAAAGGGTGTTGTTTACACCACAAACTTATATAAACAAGATTGGGGAATTGGCCCGTTATACTAATATAACTAGTACAAAGAAATTTACCCCATTTGAAATAATACATGGTCAAACTAATATATGTTTGCCCAAAGATATTTCAGAAAACAAGTTAATCGAAGATTTTATCCAGGAAAGAGCAAATAATATTAAATTAATCAATAATAATGTCAGAGATAGTATACAGTCACAAAAAATAAAAATTAGCAATAAAGTAAATAATAATCGGAGAAAACTTGAGGAAATTCAGCAAGATCAATTCGTATATGTTAAACGAAAAGATAGACGTAAAAAATTAAAACCCCGTTTTGATAAGGAAAAATATTGTCAAAAAATGAGGTCACATATAAAATTAGAAGCAAAAATAATTTAACTAAACTTAAACGTGATACTGTAAGACGGAAAAAGAAATTTTCTAAAGATGAAATCATTCCAGGTAACTAGAATGCAGTTATTACTTACTTATCCTAATCCCAATTACTCAACCCCAATTACAAATTAAACCTTTACAAAATTTTATATTGCCATACAAATTAGGTAATTCAAAAATATCATTCTTTTGCATTTAAAATTGACTATGTCACACTATATAATTATACGTTAATACTAAACCAATAATTATCGTGTTTAAACACTACATATTACTCAAAAACTTCAAATAAGGCCCAACTTAAAAATTCTAATAAAACTACCTCATACGATTATGATCAAACATTCATCAAAGTCATACAACAAAATTTCAATAAATTAAGTGACATTTATATTAAAATGAATAACTTCTTTCCCTCCTCTACCAGAAGTAAGAGACCACCCCTAGATATTGTGGGATATATAGGAAATTGAGCTTTTGCTTTAATGGACAATCGAGAGAAAGAACGCATTAATAATGCTTTAAACACCCTGAATCAAAACTATCATCAGACATATGGTCAACAAAAATTAAGCGTCTCATTACTTAAAACTTTAGCTGAAGCAGTAAACAGTATGCTTACTGAAATTCAAACGCAAGAACGATTAATAAACCAATACATAAATGAATTACATGAAGAATTAGGAGAAATTAAGTTTTGTAATAAATTGCAAAATATTCTATTACAAATTGAAAATAATATGAATATTATTAATAACCTTTTTGATAATTTACAAAATTCAATTCTATTTGCACAGCTGAATAAAGTTCACCCTTTTTGCCTACCCGTAAATGCTACAGACCAAATATATTCTACATTACGCAATTTATATAATGAAAAACGGCTACTAAAATTTAAAAATCATTATCGCTACTATGAATTATAAAACATTGAAATACATATAGATGAAACAATGATAATGTTTAAGATTGATTTTCCAATTATGTTCCAATCCTTGTTCACCTTATATCATGTCTATCCAATACCCTACAAAAACCAGATCGTCCTTTTACCAGACACGTATTTACTCCAAAATTCTCTGAAATATGCCATTCGACAACATAATTGTCCCAAGATGGAGGATGTCTATGTATGTAAAGAAGATTTGAAGTTTCAAAGCAGCGAAGTATGCCTTCTTAATCTGATCAAGAATGAAGACCGAAATTGTCAGCAGATACCAATCCAACAAAACACAGTGATCACTACGCAATTAGAAAATAGCGATCTAATATTACTCACTAATCAAGTGACAAATATTTATTATAATTGCACGGATATTGGTTATTTGAAAGTTTCTGAGAATGTTTTAATAAAACTATTTCCATATTGTAATATCAAAATCAACAATGAAACATTCAAATTTATTAGCCATAATTCACAAGGTGAAATTTATCATCTACCTGTTCTAGCTACAATGGAAAATGAAGTCTCTAACAACCAACCGAAACTTAATTTAACTAAAATTCTCTTAAATAATTTACAAACAGCATTGTCAGCGATAAATAAACTACAAGTGCCACCACACACTACATATAAAATTCATTCTAGTATGAATACTACTTTGATCATATTCTTTTTTATAGTGTGTATTGTCATTTTATGTAAAAATCATAAAAAATATTTTAGAAATTGTACTAAAAATAAAGTAAACTCCCAACAAAACCAGGAAATAGTTCTTGATCATATACAATGCCAAGAACCGTTCTAAAGGAGGATGATTTATATATACAGGTGTCCCAGAAATAAAAAGACGGAGTAGCAGGTATGTAAAGTCCGAACAGAAACAGGCCCAAATATGCCGCAATAACGAATTAAAAATTTAATTTTCTGTTATTTTTTTAAATAAAAAAATTACATTACGGACCTGGCACACGTAAGAATGCTCATTTGTAAATAGAAACGAACACGCATTCAAAGAAAAATACGCTTTTATTTGTATAAAACGGGAAAAAAATGTTAAATAATACTCATTCATAATAAAACATATTTTTTGCCGGATGCGTCTACATAACGCAGCTATGTAATCGGTTGTTGACCCAGATGGGCGACGCACTTTATTGCAGACAATAAAAGATTGTTTCTATTTTTAAAATAGAAACGTTGTTGCTCTTTAATGTGTTTGTAGTCGGAAACAGCTGATTATTATTATTTTAGAATATTCAATAAATCGTAGTAAATACCAAGAATGTAATTATTTTTTTCTAGCAGGTGTAAAAAGTAATTAATGGTGTGATATTTATTATGAAGTACCTATTCCTCCTCCTTTTTTTAACACAAGTAATATGGTGGTCCTAAAAAGAACCGATTATGAAAGTGAAGCAAGTGGATATTTATAGAAGGTGCTCTATGTGTCCGCCGTGCGCACGAACACAGGCGTCAATCCGTAGGACAAGATTACCACGCACTCCTTGGAAGGTACCTGGTTCCCCACGTATACGCCTCGCAGCTGTAAAAATACGTTGCCGAAGATCTTCTTCTGTGGCAATCTCATCCCCATCATACACCAATGTTTTCATATACCCCCATAAAAAAAATCTAATGGATTTAAATCCGGACTGCGCGCCGGCCATGGTGTATGTCTTCCACGTCCAATCCATCGAGGATATGAAACATTGAGGTAATTGCGCACTGCCAATGAAATGTGTGGAGGCGCGCCATCGTGCATGAACCGGTGCACCCGTTACAGGTGGTATGGGTACAGCAAGTTCTCGCGGAGGAGTCGACTTGTCTTGCTGCAGATCGCGTGCTTATAGCGGGATCCCTATCTACAACATCCAGGAGATGCTTTTCCGCATGTAAAACTCTCAGTGTTCTTTCACGACCCCTGCCTTCGTAGCGTGGGTGTAGTGTGCCTTGTTCGCGTAACCTAAACACCGTGTCCATAATCACTTGGTACGACGGACGCCTGCGATTAGGACAACGTTGGGCGTATAAACGTTCAACAGCTCTTCCATTTCCACCTACTTCACCGTACAGATACACCATATCCCATAATTCTTGCGTCGTAAAAGCCATGTCGATAACTATGTGTCAACTCACATCGGCGGTTAATAAGAAACGGAACATCTGTGTATCTAACACCCTTGCACATGTATGCATTGGCGGCTGGTCGGTAATAAAATCGCGGGCCACACAACAAAAACATATATTTTTTTAAATAACATCATTCATTGTCCTGTTTGACAATGGATGTTATTTACAAAAATACATACGTTTTTGTCGTGTGCCGCGCGATTTTATTACCGACCAGCCGCCAATGCATGCATGTGTGAAATTTTATACCGCAAATCGACCAGAGTCGGCGTAAGGCCAATTGAATTCTTTATTATTATTTTTTCTGCCGTCTACGCACGAATAAAGACTAAAGATATTTTGAGGGTACGTTTTTACACAATCTAGCTTCCAATTTCTGCTACTCCGTCTTTTTATTTCTGGGACACCTGTATATATACATATATCTATATATAAATAGTTACATGTTTTATTCCTATATTATACCACTATATATTATATTATAAATTATACTATTATTTTCCATTACTGTCTGTTATGATTCATATGTATGTATGTATTTATCTTAATGTACCGATAATGTCATATCAATAATATCTAACTAATAATTGTCAAATGTTTCCATATACTACAAATAATATTATTTGTCTTAGATTATAATTCTTGAAGTAGACATTACTCTGTAAAATTGTATATAAATATTCTAACAAGATATTAACGAACAATAATGAAATTGTCTTGAAATAATAAACACTTAGAATACAAAAGTCTTGTTATTTTATACTTATAAAACTTAGTATTTTCATGTTAAAAATTACACTTTTTAAAAGAGAAGTTATCTTTTGTCAGAAATGATTTGAAATTGTGTATTTACCAAATCAGAAATAAAAATTAATAATTAACAATTTTTAGTATTTACAACAAATATTAACAATTAAAACTGGTAACGTCCGAACATTAAGTTTTAGGGCACGTATGATCAAACTAAGACGGTCTAGGACCATGCAGATTACGATTCATAATTAAATTATATCAACGGATTTGCTTTTGTACGTCTTTCTAAATTTTGTTTGATGTTTATTTCATATTTACTTATATGATTTTCAATATGATGTTTGAGGTTTGTTTTATATTCGAACGAGTCACTTTTAAAATGTAATTTTTACAAATGTTTGAGTTGATATGATTTTCTAAATTACTTTTGTTGTTTGTTTTAAATTCAGGAGTCACACTTTAAATCAATTTTTTTCAAATGTTTTGATTTTATATGTCTTTTTAAATGACATTTGAGGTTTGTTTTAAATTCGCACGAATCACATTTAAAATCAAATTCTTTCAAATGTTTTGATTTAATATGTCTTTCCAAATTAGTTTTTCCGTTTGTTCTAAATTCGCACAAGTCACATTTAAAATCAAATTGATTCAGATGTTTTGATTTATTATGATTTTCTAAATTAGCTTTGTGGTTTGTTTTATATTCGCACGAGTCACATTTAAAATCAAATTCTTTCAAATGTTTTGATTTAATATGTCTTTTCAAATGATTTTTGCCGTTTGTTCTAAATTCGCACAAGTCACATTTAAAATCAAATTGATTCATATGTATTGATTTATTATGATATTCTAAATTAGATTTGAAGTTTGTTTTATATTCGCAGAAGTCACATTTAAAATCAAATTCTTTCAAATGCTTTGATTTCATATGATTCTCTAAATTAGGTTTGAGGTTTGATTTAAATGCGCACAAGTCACATTTATAATCAAACTGATTCATATGTTTTGATTTGATATGATTTTCTAAATTACATTTGATGTTTGTTTTAAATTCGCACAAGTCACATTTGAAATAAAATTCTTTTTTAAAATGTTTCCATTTCATATGCTTTTTTAAATAATTTTTGTAGTTTGTTTTAAATTCGCACGAATCACATTTAAAATAAAATTCTTTCAAATGTTTTGCTTTAATATGCTTTTCTAAATGATCTTTGCGGTTTGTTTTAAATTCGCACGAGTCACATTTAAAATCAAATTGATTCATATGTTTTGATTTGATATGATTTTCTAAAGTATCTTTACGTATCGTTTTAAATTCGCACGAATCACATTTAAAATCAAATTCTTTCAAATGTTTTGATTTAATATGATTTTCAAAATTAGATCTGTGATTTGTTTTAAATTCGCACGAGTCACATTTAAAATCAAATTGATTCATATGTTTTGATTTATTATGATTTTCTAAATCAAATTTCATGTTTGTTTTAAATTCGCAGAAGTCACATTGAAGATCAAATTCTTTCAAATGTTTTGATTTAATATGTCTTTTCAAGAGAGTTTTTCCGTTTGTTCTATATTCGCACAAGTCACATTTAAAATCAAATTGATTCAAATGTTTTGATTTATTATGATTTTCTAAATTAGATTTGATGTTTGTTTTAAATTCGCAGAAGTCACATTTAAAATCAAATTCTTTCGAATGTTTTGATTTGATATGTCTTTTCAAATCATTTTTTCTGTTTGTTCTATATTCACATGAGTCACACTTATAACTATTTTTTTTCAAATGTTTCAGTTTCATATGTCTTATCAAAGATTGTTTGTGTTTTGTTCGGAGCCCACATTGACCGTGTAAGTTTGATTGTTCTACTTTGATATTAATATTCTCATAATTAGATCTGAAATGTACTGGGTCTTCCTTTACACCAACAGAGTTGTGTGTATTTTCTACGTGCAACCTCAGATATTCTTTTGTCTTGAATCGTCTGCAACAAATCCCACATTTAAACCTTTTAACTTTGTAATGTAGTTTATTACTATGCTTCTTGAGATGTGCTTTATATTTTGTTCTGTAATTGCACAGCTCACACTTATACGATGGGCTGCGGCGTGTCTTGTTTCCGTTCAACATCATCATTTGATTGCTTAGCGTCTGTGCACTGCGTTTCCTGCAAAGATCATAAGCCATGAAATGATTGGAGAGTAAGCGCTAAAAATCAAAGAAAGTAATTGTAACATACCCACTTGGCAAAATCACTATATGCTCACTTGTTCTACATTAGCAAATACGTATTTTCATCCTTCTCTGAAATTGTGATTTTGCCAAGTGGGTAAGCAAACAGATATTATGCGACCAATAATATTTTAAACTGCTTATTTTCTTGGCCAAGAATTAGTTGGTATTATACCCTGTCTCAGAATAAGAAGGAGTGATTCAAAGACCGCGCCAAAATCCGGAACACAGTTTAAAAATTTTGTAAAATTAGATATGACATATTGACATGTTACATGAGATTAAGGTTAGAAATAGTGCATTAGATAAGAATTGTCGAACCGTATTATTTTTAACTAAGGATTTAGCTCTGTGGGTTTCATTTTCTATTATGGACTGAAATGGCTGGATGTGCCACTTTACATTGTACCAATCATAGCAGCAATAAGAGTGCAAGTCAATTGGATATAGAGAACAGTTATAATAACCATAAGCAAGTACATATGTACATCTATAATTTGATGAATGTTAATCTTAATATTCAAATTTGTTGATTCTAGGTCCCCCCAAAAACAAGGCTATTAGAAGAGACAATACATAATCCAAATGAAAATAGTATACTTTGTTCGGAGTGTTTTAAGATTACTATTATAAATATATATTTATTATACGTACTTCTTAGTGAATGTGCTGTAGAAATACGAAAATTGTGAATTAAGTCTGTTATCAAATATTTGCACCAGAGAGGGAGAGTGTATCAAACCTCTCATCAAGAGGCCCTCAAGAATTTGTGGAGAAGCTTTTGCATATTATTTTATATCGTAAATAATATCAATAAAGTTATACAAATAAATCATTGGTGTTACTACGATAAACCTTGAATAGGAAAATTCAAGCAATTACTTTTAGAAATATGAATCTACATACAACAGTAATAAATATAATAATTTACATCGGCTGAAGATGCTTACACTATCTACAAAAATATTTACATACAGGGTGAGTTTTTTTTTATTATTTGTATGTGGATCTCGAAAACCATAAGAGATACGCATTAGATTAAATGGGGAACGATTTGCATCTTTATAAGCCTCATCCAGATACGTTTTTGTTCATTTAAGAAAATTCATGGTTTACAAGATATTTGCAAAAAATAGAAATTCTCCAAAACTTTTTCAGTACTACAACTCTTCTATTCATAGGGGTAGAAAAAATTTGTTTGAATATTGTTTTTAAGAAATTCAATTTCAAACAACGACACCTTCTTAAATTTTTAATTTTGCTTAGCATTTTTGAGTTAGCAAAGCAAAGCCTATTTTTTTTAATGGAAACCATAGCTATGACATGTTCTAATAGTGCATTTTTTCTGCTTGCAATGATGTAAGGGTTGTAGCACTTATTTTAATAAATAACAGCACAATACACTATTATTATGTTTAACAAAAAACAAGTCTTGCCATGGAAAAGAAAAAAAAAACTTATAATATACAATGTAATACAAGAAGCAATAAAAACGCTAATCGAATTAATTATTAATAACACGTAACACCCTAAATTTACATTAAGTGTTCGAAATGCCCACTATTATTATCAACGTACATACGGCAGCTTTTCAACACTGAGTTAATATCTCTCCTAAAATTGCGCCCATCTAACCTATCAAATACATTAATAACAGCTTCCAATAGCTCCTCTTGAGTTGCATATAATCGCACATATATGAGATCTTTTATTACTCCAAAGGCGAAGAAATCTAACGGTGAAAGATCTGGGGAACGTGCAGGCCATAAAACAGGACCATTTCTGCCCATCCACGAGTTTGAAAATAATTCATCTAAATATCTTTTGACATGTGTCTGATAGTGAGGTGGGGCACCGTCGTGTTGAAACCACCGTAAGTTTGTACGGGGCTGTAAATTTAATTCATCTAGGATATTGTCGAAATCTTCCCTAAGAAATTGCAAATATCGATTTCCGGTTAAAGTTTTATTAAAAATAAATGGCCTAACAAGTTGCAAACCAATAACACCACATCATCACCAAACCTAATTTGGGGTCGCCTTTCTTTTAAACGGTGACGATTTATTTGCGCCCACAGGTGTTTATTATGGCGATTGAACATGCCGCAGTTTGTAAAACGTGTTTCGTCGGTCCATAAGATCTGCATCGGAAAGTTGTTATTTTCATAGTACATATTTACGAACCAAGCACAAAAATTTAATTGTCTTTCATCGTTTCCAAGGTGTAGAGTTTGACCAACTAATTTTTTATAAGAATGGTACTTTTGTTTTGATAAAATTCTCACTACTGTGCGTTGTGGGGTAGAAGCGTCTTGTGCAATTTGCTGCGTTGATGTTGATGGATTCTGATTAACAGCAGCTAAAACATTTATCTGCGTGTTTACATCAATATTACCCTCATTTCTAGGTTTAACAAAACTTCCATACTCTTTTAAATTATTGTATAAATTCTTGAAGGTGTCTAACGATGGCTGAGGGCGATCAATATACAATAAAAAATAGCGTTTGGCAGCTTGTTTACTATTTTTGTTGCAAATAATTTAACATTCGATCATATCAAGTTTCTCAAGATTTGCGTACACCATAAATACTTTGTAAAGCAACTAAATCACTAACAAAACCAACTATAGTCACCCTAGTGAACGAACTGTCAATGATGAAGTAAACATAATGCTTCAATTATTAATATCGTGTTTTCCATGGCAAGACATGATTTTTGTTAAACATAATAATAGTGTATTGTGCTGTTATTTATTAATATAAGTGCTACAACCCTTACATCATTGCAAGCACAAAAAAAATGCACTATTAGAATATGTCATAGCCAACTATGGTTTCCATTAGAAAAAATAGACTTTGCTTGCTAACTCAAAAATGCTAAGCAAAATTAAAAATTTAAGATGTCGTTGTTCGAAATTGAATTTCTTAAAAACAATATTCAAAACATTTTTTTTTCTACCTTTATGAATAGAAGAGTTATAGCACTGAAAAGGTTTTGGAGAATTTCTATTTTTTGCAAATATCTAGTAAACCATGCATTTTCTTAAATGGACAAAAACGTATCTGGATGAAGTTTATAAAGATGCAAATCTTTCTCAATTTAACCTAATGCATATCTCTAATGGTTTTCGAGATCCCCATAGAAATAATGAAAAAAAAAACTCGGCCTGTATACACATTACTAATTATTATATTTGCTATTTATGTATTCTGTAAATTTTGATAAAATGTTTTCGTTGAATAATTTATACTATCTTAGAACTTTTGTTTTAATTATGTGTTGGAAATTAACAATAGTTTTCATCATGTTAAAAAGATTATTACTTATTTAATAATTAGAAAATATGTAAAGAAGTCAAAAACCGTTTTTCTAAAGCGTTATTAATGAAAAGGTAAGTTTAATTTAACAAAATAGAATTTATATAATTTAGGAAATGTTATTAGTTTATGTATACAATAACCCATCAAGTCTGCAATATTTTTACAACTTCAGGACCGCACCGGGCTTCAATTTATGTCTTCAAACTATCACTATGCTCTTTATATATCTTGCTTACTCTAAGGTAAAACTAAACTACTAATATATAGTATGAAATAATAGTAGATTGTTTAACAAGTAAAGAAATGTGATGGTTTTCTAGCGAGTGAAAACAGATTGATTAACGAGCGTAGCGAGTGAATCAAGTTTTCACCGAGCTAGAAAACTCACTTTTTTTACGCGTTGTACACGTAATTTTTTCGTGTACTTCACGAGAATTATAATTTTAAAAATAAAAATTGTCATTTTCCTATTATCAAAGTAATCCGTGTCAAGAATTTGTTTACTTAGCGACAAAACATCACAAGTAAACAACTAGTTTGCGAAAAAGCTTTCATGTAAAATGAATCAATCAAGCAAAAATAATGAAAAACTTCTGCAATTGGTATCAGAAGCGGAATCAAGTATACTGCCTACAAAGTCTAGAGCAAAATACGAGAAAATTTACCAACAGTTTTGTCAATGGAGAAATGAAAAGAATGTGGAAGGAGCAAATGATGAAGATACTCTAATTGCGTACTTTTGTGAAAAGGTTCGTTTTAAGTATGAATTTATTACAAGCACTAATTTTAAATATTCTTCCAGGTGAAAACTCTTAAATGCTCAACACTCTGGTCAGTGTATTCGATGGTGAAAAGCACTCTACAAGTAAACGAAAACGTAGACATTTCTGCCTATAAAAAATTGTTGGTCTATCTGAAACGTCAAAATGACGGTTATGTACCAAAAAAATCAAAAGTTCTGTCAATTGATAATCTAAGGGGTTTCCTAAACAATGTTCCTGATAACAGCTTTCTCCTTATGAAGGTAGTGACAATCGTTGCGTTGCAAGGAGCCTGTAGGGCGAAAGAATTACGTCTCTTAAAAGTTAATGATGTAGAAGATACCGGGCGTATTTTGTGATTACTTTACACGACACAAAAACCAAAAAAAAAAGCGTGTCTTCACAGTAACGTCGGAAACTAGTATAAATGGTATTGAGTTTTACAGGAAGTATTTGAATTTGAGACCGAAGCATGTGGACCATCGTAACTCTTTACATGTTATAAACATGTAAACTGTACAACCAATCGGTATAAACACCTTCTATAATATACCAGGGAAAATTGCTGTGTATTTACGGCTTCCGGATTCGAACAGTTTCACAGGACATTGTTTCCGCAGAACTTCTGCGACATTGCTAGCCGACAGTGGGGCCGACATTCCAGTTTAGAAGAGACACGGTGGTTGGCGTAGTAGCGGAGTCGCGGAAGCTTATGTGGAAGACAGCATCGAAAACAAAGTGAAATTTTCAAAAAGAATTTTCAGTAATTTAACTGAAGAGACTTCTGCACCGTCACCATCGACATCAGTTTCAGCCACATCAAGTGAAAAAATGAATAACTCAACGTTGGCAGTTTCTGAATTCAGGTCACTTTCCACATCTACTCGTATCTCATTTACTAATTTAACCAATTGTACATTTAAAATTTATGCTAATAAATTGAATGAATAAAAAAAAGTGTTGCCAACAAGAAAAGTCCCACTTTTCTTAATTATTTTGGGTTAAACAATATTATCAATTTCTATCAAGTACACGAAAAAAGATATTTATTCATTTGCCAATTGTATGGAATATACATATAAATAGTAGATATAATAGTAATAAATTACAATAACCCATGACTGAATATCTCCACGAAGTAGCCAGATCACCATCAGCAATGAGTTATTATGTATCTGAAGTTCGACTTCAGTAGTGGTAATCTTTCGCTCCAGAATTAGGAAAAGCTACAGCAAAACCAGTCAACTAATACATGGTTGGGTGCATGCAGTCGAGTGGAGTGGACGTATTCTTCCTATACGTATGTGTATACATGTACTTCGACAATAGGTGCTGACAAGTGTGTAAGTGAGCAATGTTTTGCGGTAAATGTGAAATAGAAATTAAAGGCAGAGAGAAATACATGATTTGTTATGGTTTTTGTGAACAACCGTATCATCAAAATTCTACAGGACTAACCAACACAGCCTATCGAGTTGTTACTGAAAAAAGTAATGTATTGTGGTGTTGTGATAAATATGGCGTTACAAAAAACTGTTCATTGAGGAAAATGATGATGAATCTTGAGAATTCCCTAGCTGACATATCATCTAAAATCATGACACAATCGGAGTTATTGCCTGGGAATAAGCATGAAATATGGAATGAACTACAGAAGTTGGCGAATATACAAGAAGAGTGATATTATACGCGGACAAAGTGAAGGAAAAGAAGCAGGAGCAGGTTGTTGTAATTAAACCAAGAAATGAAAACCAGAAGAGTCTCACAACAAAAGAAGAAATTAAGAAACTAATAGATCCAACGAATATTGAAATTACAGGTGTAAAGAATGTAAGTCGCGGTGGAGTTGTTATTGAATGTAAAACTAAGGATGCTATTTCGAAATTAAAAGAGGTAGCGAACTCGAAGCTTGGCAAAAAGTATGATATTAAGGAACCAGAAAAGCGAAAACCACGTGTGAAGATAGTAGGTATGAGCGAATACCGAGACCCTGAGGAGATACGAGGCAAGATCATAGCTCAGAACAACTTCCTAAAAACAGATAAGATAAAAGTTGTTCACGTAGGTAGAATGACATCCAAAATAAAACTGCCTGACAGGTTTTTGCTTATGCGGAAGTAGATGCAGAGAATTACAACAGATTATTGGAAACTCAGAAAATAAATATTGGTTGGGACGTATGTAAAGTATTTGATGCAGTGACTGTGACTAGATGTTACAAATGTTGCGGATATAATCACAAAGGGAAAGACTGTACGACAGAACTAACATGTGCTAAATGTGCAGGATCACACAATGTAAGCAGCTGTACTGCAAATGATAGTCAAGTGCAGTGTGTAAATTGTAAGTATGCTGTAGATAAACTATATACACAGATAACTTTAGGTTACCTTTACACAAAAAGTCGGTTTCGCAGAATAGTCTTTTTTACAAGGGTTTAAAATTATATCATGGTATGCCTGAAGTGACTAAACAGAGTCCTTCTTTAAGAGAGCTTAGACACTATTGTACGAGGTATATTAGGAATGATTGTATAGTATAAATTATACTGTAACATTGTAAACATCTAAAGATGAATAAAGTTTTATTAATATTATTATTATTATACACTTGCTTGTGAATTTTGCTGTAGGAAAAAGTATATTAAGCAAAATTTTATAATAATAATTAATGTAGTGTGTGATATACTTATCACACTGCACTTTATACACTATAATGTTCAAGAGTTCATTTTAAAGAGAGCTCTAACATGTTTCAATTGAATCCATTGTTGATACTTATACACACAAATATACATATATTAAAATCCATTTTGAATATTAACATTCAAAGTAAAGTATTTGACGACCATCATCTCTGTACTGTATTATTGTTCTCAGGTATTTTCTTTTCCAGTGTTTCATTAGCACCTACTTGAAATTGATGAGTTTCAAGAATCTGTGTAGAGTTGCTCTGCTCATTTTTGGTATGAACTCATTCATAGTTACATCTGCCATAATTTTATCAAGGTCGGAAGTTTGTGTTTAAAAAAGAAACTGTGCACCTTCTGTCGTACAGTATTTTTTACAGATTTGTCAATTTTATATTCCTTTATTATCCTATATATATAGATAGATATTTTATTTGTGCTAGACAGAATACATCAATGTATGCACACGTCAAGAAAAACAATATATATAGATGTGTATATAACAAACTTATACATACATGTAAAAAAGAAAGAAAAGAATTTGTCTGTAACATAGCAAAACAAAACCAAGTATACAAACTAAAACAATACTTAAAAACGAAGTTGCTATTGAGGCAATATATGATACCCAAAATGTTTAAAGATGAGTCAACGCCCCAATAAACTCCTGAATCTCGTAAAAAGGGTTATGTTTTAGAATATTTTTAATAGTTTTTTTATAATTAAAATAATTTAGTTCTTTCCAATGGGTAGGTAGCAAGGTATATAGTTTTAAGGATAGATACCTGAAAGAGCTAATATTCCTAGAGTGTCGAAAATGAGGCTGTGCATACTGTTTATATCTTGTGTCGTATACCGACTGTCGGTAGTGAGATATTAAATGTTCTTTTACTGTAAATGAACTGATTCGTGCAAGTTAATATTCTGTACCGTTTAAATAAAGGTCTGCACGAATCATAACGTTTAGTGTTAGTAATTATTCTTATTGCTCTTTTTTGTAAGATTAAAATATCCTTTCGGTGTGCGGACCCACCCCACAATAAAAATCCGTAACTCATAACGCTGTGAAACATGCGTCAAAATCTACCATTTGTGTTAGATTTTTTAGCGCATGTAGGACGGTAGTCAAACGGTGTGCCAGTCGATCAACATGAGCACCCCACGTCAGTTTGCTGTCGAGTGTTATACCCAAACATTTTACCGGTTCGTTTTGAAAAATTTCCAAGCGATTATTCAAAGGGAAAGTTAACGTTTGGGCTTTTTCATTATTCAAGCAAAGTTTAATATTATTGAAATATACCTCAGCCTGTGCAGCGGATAATTCCCAATCTTTATATAACCTGTTAAGGTTATTGCTACTGACTAAGATTGTGGTATCATCCGCATATTCAACGTTTTTAGATTTGATATGGTCACACATATCGTTCACATAAATAATAAAGAGTATTGGTCCAAGAATGAAGCCTTGCGGAACCCCATGTAACACTCGACCCAAAGATGATACATCACGGTCAACTTTCACACATTGATATCTATCAGACAAAAAACCCTGAATAAATGACAATGCATGACTCCTAATACCATAATATGATAATTTAGCAAGAAGTATATCGTGAGAGATGCAGTCAAACGCCTTGGTCAAATCCAAGAAACCACACAGGACCACGTTTCCCACCTCAAGCTCGTCCGTAATATAAATGACGATATCAACCAATGCATTAACCGTAAACCTACGCTGCCGAAAATCGTACTGACTTAGGTTTAAGATGTTTTTGTTTTCTAAGTATCTCACGAGTCGATGCTTGAAAACAGTTTCCAAGATTTTAGAAAAAATAGGAACTATGGATATGGGTATATAATTCTCAGGTAGAGAACGATCACCCTTCTTGAATATAGGCGTTACTTTGCTTATTTTTAGACAGTCAGGAAATTCACCATGTTCAAAACAGTAATTTATAAAATAGGTCACGTGTCGGACCAGTTCGTCCCCACCCAGCTTTAGGGAGGCACTATTCAACCCATAGTAATCAAAAGAGTTTGAGTTGGTTAAATTGCTTATCAGTGTTCGTACTTCCATTTCATGCACTGGCTCCAAGAAAAACGAATATGGAAGGCCACCCGATTTAAATCCTTCCATATAATCTATGCTATCCCCGTTAAAGTTATTTATTATTTGTTCTGCTATACTGCAGAAAAAGGAGTTCAAAATTTCCGGCGAAATTGCATAAGCATATATACAGTTGACTTTGCCAACCCTAAAATACATATTTATAATATATTGTTATTGAAGCAATACTTAATACTTATACCTCACTTAGTGTTCTGGAGATGTTTATTACCATTTCTGTTATTCCCTTTCTGGGAATTTGTACCGTTAACATTTTATACATATTTAAAACGGTTTGTTTTTCGTGATGTGTTAGATGTCCTAATCGATCACGCTGTTTAGGCAGCGAGACTAACGCTTTGCTGGGTCATGGCAGATCACTTATGTTCAAAAGTACAGATTTCATTTATATAATAAGAGTTAAATGTATATATCAAAGTAAAAATGTAAGAAAGCAAAATCGTAGGTTATAAACATAAAATGGCGGAATGGGCGTACTTATTTTTGCATATTAAACCTGCCTGCACAAGAACCAATAAAATCTCAGAAAAAATGTATCATTTCGGCGCGATATTTGAATCACTCGTTATTCTGAGACAGTGTATAGCAAGTTTTGAACTATTAAAATTGTATCCAAAAATTGAACACTATGTCAATTAACAAAGCTCGGCTGCTGGGGGTCGAGAACGCTCGTTTCGAATGCTTGGCTCAGCTCCACTCACGACTTTACAGTTTGGCAATTAATAGATAAATGCTTTCATCAATTTGTGTTTTCTTTTCGCCTTTTTGGTAACTTACAGTTGTATGAATTAATGGAAGAATGAAATAGTTTGAATGAATACAGAATAAACTTTAAGTTTTTAAGGTTATTATGTATACAATCAAACAAGTACAATGTACTCTCTCTTAGCGAACACCTCTTATACGCGGACACCCTTATAAGCGGCCAGATTGTCGGGCACCGATAGGAATGGCAAGATTTACTTATCAAAGTTTTCCTATTAAGCAGACTGTCTATTAACCGGACACGGACACACGACAATAGCAATTTTCACGATCCTGTTTCCTCTCAACCCGACAAATGAATGTAGTTCCGAAATGATGCCGGTAGTTCCCCGTATTATGTCTCCTCGCTTCAACGCACACCATGTTATGTTCTGGCGCAGCTTCTTTATGATGTAATGGTCACCACTACTGATATTATGAAAAAAATGAGGTGTGGCCACCAACACGACTTTCTTATATGCATGAAAGTGTTACTTCCGGTCCGAATTTTGAAATTTCATTTATACAAAAAATATTCCATATCCAACTCTAAATTCTATTGTATTCTTCATAAATATATATAGAATGCATAATTTACGACATATTTCCAAAAAATCGTTATTCGGTAAGAGTAAAAGTGTTACTTCCGGTCCGAATTTTGAAATTTTTTTTATACAAAAGATATTTAAAAGTACGTTCTAAATACTTTTATACTCGTAATGTACCTGCCTAGAAAGCATGACTATCGAGATATTCGCAAAAAAACTGATTTTCGATAAGAGTAAAAGACCTACTTCCGGTAGGAATTTCAAAAACTTTATTAACACAATTTTTCTCAAATTTAATTTTGAGTATATTTGAATTCTTTATAAATTTGTTTGAACTTAGTAATTGACGAAATATTTGCAAAATTCGATTTTTTCACCGAAGTAAACAACTACTTCCGGTCTGCCGATTTTGCTCAAAATCTAATCAGCTCTCAAGAGGGAGATTATATTCGTAAATACAAAATTTGGAATTGATATCTGTAGCGGTTTGACCGCTATCGTGGTCACTGACAGACAGATACACAGACAGACAGACAAGACATTTTTTAAAAACCACTTTTTTGGTATCAGGGGACCTCAAAACGTGGACATCTGCAAAAATCTCGAGGTCGAAAATTTTCATCATCACAATACTTCCTTATACTACGTATGTATAAGAAAGTAAAAGTTTACTTTTGAATAACCACAGATGTAATAGTATTTTTTGTACCATTTGGAAAGAATAAGATAGGAAGGAAGAAGAGTTTCCCTCTTTGTTGGTGCCAACAATTTCGGCTTGGACAGCGTGGACGTGGGTGACATTTGCTTCTGGTACCGGTGGCTGAGTTAGCTGCACCGCATTTTTTCAATGCTTGTGTAGTCCTTTTCTCGAGCCACCTTTAGTCATAATAATTTTATGGCGACATAATTTACATTTCACCGTTCGTTTATCCTTTTATTAAAAAATGTTGCCATATTGACTTTGCATCGGTATTTCTTTTTGAGTGTATCGTGTAAAGTGTCAAATCAGAATTCATTTTAATTGAAACATATAAGGACACAGTACCAATTTTACGCAGCATAAAATTTTACCTCCAAGCATGGAGATACAAAAGGTTTCGTGTTGGTGTCTGATTTAGAACAACACTGAAAATATGTTTTTAAAAAGAAATATGTATATCAGGCAACAATCTTCGATTTCTAAAGTTTAAAACTACGCATGTAGATACATATGTATGCACTTCAATGTTAGATAAATAAAGTGTATAAATACATATTACCACTGTTTGTGTTTTTGTGTAAATATGTACGTATATAAAAAACTAACAGCAAGTGTGGAAGGTATATAATACATATAATATGCATATATGTATGTACAATTGCTTTCTTTTGAAATGGCCGGTCTAAATTGAAAATCGAGTCGCAAATACTAACATCGTCACATTCTAATGTTCGATATGTTTACTCGAAAGTCAAGAACGGGACCAACAAAAAACAGGCGTCGTAAATCATATATAGCATGAATAAGCCACTGTACTTAATATCAAATTGGTTTATATTTTGGGAAGTTTTATAAATAGCCTCGTCCACAATGTCACGAATATACAGCAGTGGCCAGATGTATTCGCCACCCATGATTTTTACTAGGTTTCAAAAATATGTTAGAAATAAATGAAAATGCACATTAGGAAATAGTAGTAGTTTTATTTTAATAATAAATTGTCAATACTTGGTTGATCCACCATGAGCTTTAAGTAAAGCACGCACTCTTCGTCCCATACTCCCCACTAACTTGCGGCATTCTTCAGGCGTAATTTTATGCCACTCTTCATAAATAATTTTTTTTAACCTCGCCTTTGTTGCACAGGTATGTTTTCCTATCCGCTGCTTCAAAACGTGCCACAAATGTTCAATTGGCGACATGTCTGGTGATTGGGCGGGCCATTCGAGTAGACGCACGTTGTTTTCGTGGAACCAACGTAATACTTCTCGTAACTTGTGACATGGAGCGTTGTCTTGTTGGAAGAGGAATTCAGGTTCATCACTGTCAAAAAGTTTCACAACCGAGGGTTCTAATACCTCTTCCAACATATCCATGTATCGTCGTCCATTCATGCGACCTTCGCATATAAAAAGCTCTCCGACCCCCGCAGCAGACATACACCGCCAAACCATTATGCTGCCCCCACCAAATTTCACTGTAGGCACTATACATGCGGGATGATATGCCTCCCCACGTCTACGTCGCACATACTGCGTTCCAGGTTTCCCGAAAAGCTACAAAGGGAGAGACGATTTTTACGATATGTTACTTTATTTATTACTTAAGGAACTACAAAGGACAAATGAAATGGAAGGTCATGGGCAATAAATACAAATATTGTCTCATAATTACCTCAATATTACATTCGTCAGTCCAGAGTACTTGCGTCCAATCATCAGCGGTCCAATCTCTGTGATTTTGAGCCCATTGTAGTCTCGCTTTCGTTTGTGCTGCAGACAAGCACGGTTTACGTCGGGCTCTGTATCCCCCCAAGCCGCGTTCTACAAGACGTCTCCTTACTGTCCGAGCCGAAATACTGACTTTGTGTGACCTGAATAGTTCACTAGCAAGTTCTTTCGAGCCTTTTCTGCGATCTCGCACGGAAATGCGTTCCAAAATACGCTCATCTCTTACTGTGGTTTTTCGTTTACGACCAATTTTGCGTCGATTTGTGTAAGAACCAGTGTCCTCGTAACGCCTAATCGTCTCTCGGACTGTAGATCTTGCACAGTGTACCTGTCGACTAATAGCAGACACTGACATACCCTGCTTCTTCAAAATAATTATTTGCCAACGTTCTACCTCTGTTAGTTCACGCGTTTTCGGCATTTTAACATTAAACAACCACAAACACAGCTTAATAAAAATTGCACACACAATTTCTACACTACGGCGTTCAATATCCGACTATTTAGAATGTACTAACGTAACGGGGTATATTTACGATCCGTCTTCCGGGTACCTGCTTTCTAATCCCTTAACAATAATACCTTGAAATGTATTTATTGACCACTTTATGACCCTTCTTTACAATCTATTTCATTAGAAATTCAATAATAGTTATAACTTATAATAATGTATGTATTTTTGCAGGGGTGGCGAATACATCTGGCCACTGCTGTATATACCGGGTGTCAACGAGATCATGTATCAGCACGCCATTTATTTATTAGTTAAAATAAAACTTTGAAATTCGGACCGTATATATGAGTGATTGGGGGGCTTCTTCAGGTACACTCAGTTTTTCTATAGCACTTCCGGTCAAACCGGAAGTGACGTTAATTTTGAATTTTTAAATACAACATTTATTATTTCTGTTCATATTCTGTTTCTTCTGAAAATTTGCCATCTAGTGCAGGTTAACTTTTGACATTTCTGTCAAAGATGCCGGTATCTGTTAAATTTATCCATTAAAGTGAAACTGCTTCGCAACGATTGTCGAAATGTAACAACCATCAAAGTTAGCTTTGAAAACAATTAAGAAACGTATTTTTCACATTTACACGCATTGGCGAAGGAAACATGTATTTCACGTTGAAATTACTAAAAAAAATAGAAAAAAAAAAAATTTCATTTTCAAATGACAGGTACTCGTTTTTTTAAATAGTAACACCTATTTTTTATTACAGTGCCATATTGGCATAATTTTTAGCTTTCAAGTGATATAAAATATGCTGTGGTTTAGTGGTAGACAGGTAGTACAAAACATAAAATGTTTTAAAAGTAGTCTAATTCCAAAGACTACTTTTAAAACATTTTATGTTTTGTACTACCTGTCTACCACTAAACCACAGCATATTTTATATCACTTGAAAGCTAAAAATTATGCCAATATGGCACTGTAATAAAAAATAGGTGTTACTATTTAAAAAAACGAGTACCTGTCATTTGAAAATAAAAAATTTTTTTTTTCTATTTTCTTTAGTAATTTCAACGTGAAATACATGTTTCCTTCGCCAATGCGTGTAAATGTGAAAAATACGTTTCTTAATTGTTTTCAAAGCTAACTTTGATGGTTGTTACATTTCGACAATCGTTGCGAAGCAGTTTCACTTTAATGGATAAATTTAACAGATACCGCCATCTTTGACAGAAATGTCAAAAGTTAACCTGCACTAGATGGCAAATTTTCAGAAGAAACAGAATATGAACAGAAATAATAAATGTTGTATTTAAAAATTCAAAATTAACGTCACTTCCGGTTTGACCGGAAGTGCTATAGAAAAACTGAGTGTACCTGAAGAAGCCCACCAATCACTCATATATACGGTCCGAATTTCAAAGTTTTATTTTAACTAATAAATAAATGGCGTGCTGATACATGATCTCGTTGACACCCGGTATATGTATATAGTAAGGAAGGAAACACATATTTTGAATGCCTTGCTTTTTATATATAATTAAATGGAATTAAAAGAAAAAGATGACATTATGTATTAAGTTGCTTTGTAAAAGAAACTACATATGGCATATACTATAGCCAATATATTTGAAATATTTGAGTTCATTTATAATTTTTTGCCTCACTCATAAAGGCGGTTACACACATGCAACAAAACATCGTACCGAACTCCGTCGCGTCTCAAGTGTGGACGCAACCACGCAACAGTGCAACAGCGCAACATCGCAACATAACGGAGTCCCATCAGTTGTCGGTTTTCTGCCGTCGCATCAAAGAAATGTTGCGCGTTACGTTGCGCTACATGTTCGCATGTCTGGACGGGCCTGGCTGATTATGGGAGGATGGGACGGTATTATGTTCGCGTTGATGTTGCGCGACGATGTTCTGTTGCACCTCAAAACTTCATCACACCGCAACTTTGTCGCGCACAAAGGAATGTTGCGCGTCGGAGTTCGGTACGATGTTTTGTTGCATGTGTGTAGCCACCTTATAACATTCATTCTACTTTCTTAGAAAAAAAAAATTATTTTCCTGAATGTTTTTCTGGCTTTTATTTTATTCTTTAGGCCTTTATTTTAATTTCAACATGGAGATCCACTGTTTTATTCAAATCTCGGTTTTCTGGAATTTTAGGACTTGTTACTATTATTTCTGGAAGTGATTTGTATTTATTTTAGATGTTGAAGCTTTTTAATCGTAATAACAACGTTTAACAGAAAACTAAAATAAGACTAAAACAATTTGTTGTTATAACAATCCCTGTTTTCTTATAAAATGTAAACATATTTTTATTATCTTAATAAATCTCTATAGAATGCATAATTTCAGAAACATTTGCAAAAAAACTGCTATTCAATAAAAGTAAAAGTGTTACTTCCGGTCCGAATTTTGAAAAAATTTTTTTATAAAAATTATTCCAAATGCGGCTCTAAACAATTTTATGTTCTTAATAAATCTAAATAGAATGCAGTATTTGTGAGATTTTCCAAGAAATTGCTATTTGGTGAGTAGAAGCATTACTTCCGGTCCAAATTTTAAAATTTCTTTTATTCAAAATTTTTTCCAAATGTAGCTCTAAATACGTTTGCACTTATAATACATTTATGTAGAATGTATAAAAAAAACTGCTATTCGATCAGAGTAAAGTCTTACTTCCGGTCCGAATTTTCGAAATTTCTTTTATACAAAAATTGTTCCAATTCGGGCTCTAATTATTTTGTATTAATAAATTTTGATTTTTTACTGAAGTAAATTACTACTTCCGGTCTACAGATTTTACTCAAAATCTCAAGAGGAAGATTATACTCGTAAATATAAAATATAAGGTTTTGTATTGATAGCTGTAGCCGTTTGGGCGCTATCATGGTCAGAGCGAGAGAGAGCGAGAGAGAGAGAGAGAGAGAGAGAGAGAGAGAGAGAGAGCGAGAGGGAGAGAGAGAGAGAGAGAGAGAGAGAGAGATGTTTGCAAAAACCACTTTTTCGATATCAGCGTAGATATCTGCAAAAATCTTGAGGTTGAAAATATTCATCATTACAGTACACAGTAAGAAAGTAAAAAATGAGGTGTGGCCATCACACAACTTTCTTATACGTATGAGTGTTTCAAATTAACAATTTTGGGAATTTTTTTATACAGAAATTATTCAAAATCCTGTTCTAAGGTCTTCTATTCTCTTAATATTACTCTGTAGAATGCATACTCTGCAAGACATTCGAAAAAAAGTGCTATTCGATTAGAGCAAGTGTTATTTCCGGTCGGAATTTTGAATTTTTTTATACAAAATGTATTGAAACTTATGTTTTAAATATATTTGTACTCATAATGTATCGGCCTAGAAAGCATGCCATGCGAGATATTCACAAGAAACTGATTTTCGATACATCGCATAGGAATTTCGAAAAACTTTCTTAATAAAATTCTTCTCAAATTTAATTTTGAGTACATATGAATCTTTATATTTTTGCTTAAACTTAGTAGTTGACGAAATATTGGCAAAATTCGATTTTTTCTTCCGGTCTGCCGATTTTATTGAAAATCTACTCAGATCTTAAGAGGGAGATTATACTCGTATACCGTATGTGTCTATTTTCATTAGCTATAGGGATTCAATGTTTACATGCGATTTATACGTATACAAATAATACGTGGCAACGTGTCTCCCGGCAACAATCGACATCACAGCGACTTTCCCCGATCTTGCCACTTCTACATTGAATGTTTAGCTGTGAACACGTTCCGAGATATAGTCTGCAATAAAATCCGTCATCAAATGGCCGGCGCGATCTAGTTGTTTATTATTATTTTCAGAATCCTTTTTTATTTACCTTATTTTTAATTTTATTAGAATTACGCTTTTGTTTGTGTCATGCTTAATAATTCTCTGCATTTACTGAAAGGAAAAAGAAAAATCCTTGCAAGGCGTAAATATTATTTCTAAGCGCAGTACAAACATCCAAGTCAATAGTCCAACAGCTACTGCTAACTTGAATGACTTGAATGTAACTTGAGCTTGTATCATCGGTCGCGCTCGCATTGAAGAGAAAAGTAGGGGGTGCCATGTTGTCACGTATTGCATGAATTAATCGCCTATGGCTAATGAAAATTGACACGTGCTGTATACAAAATTTAGAATTGATAGCTATAACAGCACACAGACATTTTTTAAAAACCACTTTTCGGTATCAGAACACTTCAAAACGTGGACATCTGCAAAAATGTCGAGGTCGAAAATTTTCATCACAGTACTTTATTATGTATAAGAAAGTAAAATGCAAATATTGTTTTAATTAATAACCGCAGGACAGGGTGTTAAACTCAATAATTTTTTTTATTTGAAATAATTTAAAAATAAGGTATGTATTGTAATAATAAAACTAATGATATTTTTCAAAAACATTTATGTAGATTATCTGTTGTACTAAGCAAATCAAAATAAGTTTGGTAAAACCCTCTCACCTTGTTATTTAAATCATTTCATTAAGCTAAACTAGTTCCTTTTACATATACATACATATTTTAAGAAATAATATATAAGTCCAGGAAAGGAAATTAAATAAAAAATTATACAATGAACAGCATTCAAACAAATATAAATATTCTGGAGATATTATTTTCTATATTTGGTGTGTGGCGACCAAACATCCATACAATTAGAATATGACTATCGACAGATATGCGCAGCGTTTTTAAATGTAGACCGGTCATTTCAAAAGAAAGCAACATTTCCACAAATATATTTTAAAGGGACACCTCTTTTAAGAGGACAAATTTAAGGTGTGTTTAAGACAGAGTACATTGTAATTAATTATGATTAATTGTTCATTACAAAACATAATTGATGTATGGTGCTACGTTAATAAAATAATATGAAAACGAAAGATACCTGTCACTTCTTGCAGAGCAGTAAGCAAAATGGTGTTCCAAATACTCATTTCGACCAAAGTGGATTTTGCAAAATGGGCACTGTGTAAGATCTGAAATCACAAAAAATACACTGAAATACAATCAAATTAACAACTAAATAAATCCTTCACAATTTATTAACAACAAAGTGACACAATTGATTCACCAAAACAGTGGCACAGTTTGTTGGTCTTTGTCTGATAAAGCGACTGTGTTGGCAAAACAAATGTAACATTGCATTTTATTTTTTATCATGAACCTTCAATAATTCTACTTATCAACTTAATAAACTGTATTCGTTGGCACAACTAATTTCAACAGAGAAACTGCATTAGAAGAATAATTAAACAAGAAAATTGATATCTCTTTGAAATTTGCCTAAAGATATGATTTTTTTTCATACCTTGAATTGAAAAGTTGCTACCTGCATCCCCTAGGCAAATTGTTTTATGTTTGGCCAAACATGATATCGAGCTGTATCCAAGGCAGCAAAATGTACAGGCAAATATATCCTTAATGAGGTGTTCCATAGTGGGAATAAAATCCATTTCAACATTTCCATTCAAGCTGTCTGTGAAGTCTTCACAAAAATATATCAGTAATTCTTCACCCGGTTGAATTTGACGAGTGCTTCGATAATAAAGATAATCTTCACATTGTAGAACAATTAGATTTCTTTGAGAAGCATTTCTGGCATGGTTAATGTACTGCATCCAATTTACGAAATGCGATTTATCGTTGTCATATACAAATTTTCCTCCTTTTACTCTCCAAGCACGCTTTGTTCTACAAAGTCCAGTGAAAGGACCAAATTTTACACCTTCAGGAATAACTTTTAAAGCCAATATTACACACTGGCCAAACATATGTTTAATTTCTAAAATATCATTTGGTAACTCATCTTGTGTTCTGTTCTCTGAATTATCCGGAGCATTTCTGTTCAAAATATGTACAAGCATTCCACACTCAATGCAGTAGTCTTCATAATACGCCTGACAATTTTCACAATCTGTTAATAAAATTTAAACAGATTAAAAAGCAGGTAATATAATGTCTGCATAAGTCAAAAAGAAACGAGAGTTTATTGGTCATTTAACCAAGCTAAAATTTCCTATTTTATATAAACATGTTTTCCTTCCAAGGTTCATTGCTGGTAAACTTTCCTTGGCCATAAATTTTTAAAAAATTGAAAATATAAATTAAAAACCATTTTTAGTATTTCGACACTTTAATTACTAATCTTTCATAATTAGTCTCAAAATTACAAGAACATATTTTATTGATATTCCACAGAAGCTTATTTTCTTTGATTTTTATTCAGCAAGGCCATAACTTATTGTAATATGTATACAGTCACCATATCTCTCACCTTTTTAATCACTTTATATAATTTTTATAGACTATTAATTATGTGATGAATGGTTAAAAATGGTTTTTAATTTATTCTTTTAATTTTTTTTAGAATTATGGTTGATACAATGATATCACACATTACAAGTTATGATAGTAGGGATCGTCAGTCAATTTTACATTAATAAAATAAGTTACTACTATTGTGCCCAACTTGAATTACATTATTTATTAAGTCCAGACCTGCAATGTAATTCTGACTGCCAATTCATATTAATCAGTTTATCAGAAATTATATACTTATAGGTACACGACTTTTAATTTAAAAATAAGAATTTTATTACTTGTCTTAATGAGACAGAAACACTTTTTAAAAAGATAATTGCACTTTTAATAAAATGGAAAAGTCTAAACAACCTGCAGAGTATGATTAAAACAAGACGAAATTAAAAGTTATTTTGCTGTTGTGATAAACTTAATAGTTTTAATACTTTTACTTACAGAGAAGACCATTATCTACTTCAATTTTTATATAATTGGCACTGACTCTATTTTCAATGTTAACATGGTCATTTATTACATTATATTGTCCTTCAGATGATGGCAATTCTGTCTTAAGATTGTCTAAAATAGTGGATGCTTCGTATTCTATCTTGTCATGCCACATCATGTGGTCTTGCAATTCAAAATTGTCTGCAATAATTACAGTTTCCGACACGTGGACTTTATCATCTACAAAATCGTTCATTGCCTTTGCACTGGATGTATTTAAAGAAAGCAATGTTGTATTCACATTACAATTTTCAGTTTGATCAGCCATCGCAACTACTAATTAAATATGTAAACCAACCTATATGCGTACTCGCTGGTGTATTGTATATAAACATACAAACCGACGATGTTTGATTTATGTGTGGAGCATAGAGGTCACAATATATCTAAATATTGAAAATAAAGATGGGGGAGCAACGACAAATAAGTTTTCTTGGACTGTTTTCATGTAGGTTACGTTCTGTGCTGCTTTTTGTAAGTTGTCTGATAACATCTACTTGTATCTATTATAATATTCTTTTAGAATTAGAACACTAATAAAGCAAAAGATTCTTTATATATTGCCTAAAAGTAAACCACAATTATTTACGTAATCCACTAGTGGAATTTTTAACTGACACACCTAACGAATACTAACGATGCGTTTCCTTGTCTAGCGTACATCGCGGAACTGGTCGACTACAGTTGAATCGGTTATTTCTTAAACACCCTAAGTCATTTTTTATAGGTTTTTAGGAAACAAAAAAAACGTTTTATTCCTAGAAACACAAAACAAAATATTGTTTACTTTATTTCAAATGATTATTTAACATGTTTTAGACATAATGTAGTAACAATATTTTATATTAATTAAAATTATAATATTAAAAAAAATATTCAAAAATTCTGACTTAGGTTGTTTCTGCAACAAACGCAAAATTTGTAATACAAGTTATACCTTTTAAAGAACTTTACTCACTATTCCCTTTTTGCAGCTTTATTTTTCCATTCCTTTGTTTTACTGAAGTTGATAATAGCTTCATAGAAAGGTTTGTCGTCTTCATTGACCCATTGCAGCAATGTTTTAAGATGTTCCAGTTTAGTGCTCAAGATAGGAATGCTTCCTTCGTAAGCACAGGATTTTGGAAAACACAGCGGTCTATTTTTCGTATTCCTAGCATGCATTAAGGGAAACGTATGCCACAAACAACCAATGATTAGTTCAGAAGCTTTTACATATCCAGGATTTGAAGATAAGTGTATGAAGTGGTGAAATTTCGATATGGCAAATGTTACCTTTGCATATCTAGAAACCTTCGCCGATTCCTCGGAAGTAGTGTCCCTTTTATAATAGGCTGTCCACCAATTTCATCTCCCTTAACTTCCTTCACCGTAAAATTATTTTGCGCGCTTGCTTTGACGATAATTTCTGTGTAGCTGTGTAAATTGTAAACTCTGTCATATTTCCGGAGGTTTCTTTTGGCAACGCCGAAGTCCCTGTCACAAGGAAGGAACGAATGGCCTCTTATAGGGTAAAATTGTTGCACTTTCTTAAAACGATTTGTTTCTGCTAAAGTCATACATAATCGAATAATGCAGTGATTTTTATTCTGCCCAGGGCAGTTATCAGAAAACAATCGCAGTTCTTCAACTTGTTTAGGCAAATAGTTCTCAATGTAATCCATTATGAACGACGCTACCTCATTGGGACCCTTTGCTGCAATATTTTCGGTGTATGTGTAGAAATAAGCCTTATTGGTTTTTAAATCGTGTATACAAAACACAGACACGCTTAATTGGGTTAAATAGAACAAATCCTGTACAGGAATTAATGGGAGCTGTAGGTTTTGCATGAAATCGAATGCTATTGCTCCAAGTTTTTCGTTGCTTTTACATTCTTCAGTAGCAGTCCGAAGTGCTGTGTAAAATTTTTTTGCACGGCGCTGATGGGCTATCTTTTCAGCTACTGCAGCTTTTTTTGCAGATTCTCCTAAAGATGTACTTTTTATTTTCAAAGTTAATACCTCGCATTTATTGCAAGTGTCAACTTGTGGCCGTCCAAAGTGAAGATTAAAATTTTCATGGAAAAATTTTAAATAATAATGGTATGTTACTTTTAAATCAGGATATGTAGCACAAAACATCTCGTGCATTATGTTTACGTTCAGCTTGGCATCCAAATACTGATAGTCTGACCCTGAATAGTGTGTCTGCTTTACAGATATAAAGAAATGTGACTTTTAACTAAATTCATAATATCAGCTGTAATGGCATTTCCTTTAGGATACTTTCCTCTTTTATCGGAAGGCGTTTTATTGTTTAATAGCAGCTTTTTAATTCTTTTTAGTCTCTCAATACTTACACCATGTAAGTTTGCAAAAGTAAACTGACAAACTTTAATCTTTTTGTTACAAAGATTCACAAAATAGCCATATGATCTACTACGCTCTTTTCCTTCTAAGTTGCGCTTACGCCTCTGTTTTATATTTCGAAATTCAATCAAACATTGAAGATAAATATCCTGTTCATCTTTTGTTTTCATAGAATGAAATCTTTGAAAAATTTCCTTTTTAGTATGTAGATCTATTTTAGTTCCACATTTCATAGGACACCTACATTAGAAAACATACAATAAATAAAACGTTAGTACTATTTAATTACCTGAGAACATACTTGCAATTCGTTAGATTTAAAGTTTTCGCAGGTACAGTTTTCCCTCTGTAATTTTTATACTCTGCTCCTTTGACTCGAGAATCCCGGATCAGGTTTCTTTTGTATAATCCGTCATTACGAACACCTTTCTTCCGTTTTTGGAGAGATTCCGCACAATAGACCATCATAATGTAATAATTTATTATATCTTTAGCAACAATCCCACAGATAATAATCGAAATGCACTGACAAATGTACTCAAAAAGTTGCACGATTATTAGAGGTTATGAATCAGCTGTTACTAAGAAGCGCTTATACATGTAGTGCTAAAACACCATAAGTCAATGATTTGAGTTGTTTAAGCATTAAATGGAAAATTTCGTTTACATGTTTCTAAGGTAAGGAATATAGTACTTAGATTGTATAAGCACCAAACGATAGGAAACAGCCGCTTTCATATTAATCGTGTATTAACTCAAAAAGGCCGAAAAATGACTTAGAGTGTTTAAGAAATAACCGATTCAGTTATTTATAAATGGGAAAAGAAGGGTTTTAAAATAGAACATATATACAAATCAGATAATAACAGAATTTCGAATGAATAGGTATTCATTCAGAGCCATTCCAACGATTATTTCCTTCACCCGTCAAATCTAAATTTTGTCAAATCACAATCAAAACTGAAGTCGAAATTAACCAATGAACGGTACCGGTTCTTGATATCAGCGACTATTACAAATCGACTATTCAAATGTAGGTAACAAATCAAGTATGTATTTTTTCATTAAGTGGCAAACGTGTCAAATAGATGAAAATGTCCGACAAAAAGAGATTTAGCGATGTTTCGGATGAAATTATTGATAATCACATCGATTTGACAACTCCGATAAATACAAAGAGAAGTAAAGACAGCGTCTGGAGACAGTTCACGCAGTTTTGTGACGAACGCAAGTATATTTTGGACGAGTCGACACCAGTAAGTAAACTGAACGAAATTTTGAAAGACTGGGCATGGAACATGAAAAAAGAGAACGGAGATGATTATAAGGAGTATACTGTAAAATGTATGTGGAATTCTACCGCCAAAAGTCTTCAAGAGTTATATTTTAAGAAGCATAACATTAAAATTGATCCTTTTCAAGGAATTAAATTCAAAAGTTCTAGAGATGCTCGTAATAGCAAAAGACGAGTACTGCAAAAACTTCCAGATAAACGAAAGCAAAGTGCGACCTCTTTAAGTATGGACAATTTATTTGATATAATAGACCATTGTGACGAGACAAAGCCAAATGGACTACAAAAAAAATTCTACTATTTAGCTTCCGTGGAACTGGCATGGCGTGGAGGGGAAGGTGTCAACTGCTTGGTATATTATTTCAAAATTGAAATTAAACCTGATGGAACTGAGTCGGGTAGAGTAGAATATAATCCCATATTTAGTAAGACCTGCCAAGGAGGAAACCATAAATGCGCGGACAGTAAATGGTTGACGCCAAATATTCAAAATTCAGATCGTTGTCCAGTCAGAATTTTTAAAACATTAGTTGTGAAACGTGGGCCTAATTTTACCTGCGATCGGCTGTTTTTGACGCCTAATCCATTTTGGAAGAAGAAAAATTCCTTCTGGTACAAAAACTCGCCTATTGGGAAGAACGAAATTTCGAAATGGACCAAACAAGGAGCAGAATCTATTGGTTTAAATAACAAATATCTCAAAATTACCAACCATTCTTGCCGTTCAACATCTGTATCACAATTAGCCAAATCGGGAGTTCTCGAACAACAATTAATAAAAATAACTGGTCATGCCAATTCTTCCTCGATTCAGCCCTATTTACAGATGGACCAACAGCATCACCAACAGATTTTGAATCAGTTACGAGGGAAACAAAACAAGGGACTGGAAACAAGACTTTCCACCTCATCAGAGACGATCGTGAGAAAAACAGAGTTTGTAAAATCATCAGCAACACCAGGAAATATAACATACAATAATTGTGTGTTCAATTTTGGTTCAAAATAATTTATAGTTCTCTTTTCTTAACAGATAATAAAATATGCTTATTTTGCTCATTTTTTACTATGAAACTTGGTTTAGGAAATAATCTTAACAAATATAGCTCGAGCTTGATAAGTAGTCGACTATTACATTGTTTCAATTTTTCTCGTGTGCCTCCTAATTTGACTTAACCAAAATTGACATTAATAATTAAAGACTAAAGCCCTCGAGCTATAGCTCTCGTGCTCTAGTCAAATTATTAATGCCAATTTTGGTCTCGTCAAATTGACCGTAGCGCACACTCGAAAAATTGATCACAATGAAATAGTCGACTATTTGTCAAGATCTCGTTATATTATCTTTGAAAATATTCTTTCTTCCTGGATATAAAAGCTATTTTACTTAAATACAGATATCTGAATTTTAAGGAAAACCGGTAATTTCCATCTATTTCTATTTTATTTGAAATCAATAATATTTGTTTTCTTTAAATTAACCCTTCTCAATATACAATCTTATTTTTTCGTATTATAATTATAATTTATTAGAAGTATGGATCTGCGTAATATAAAACCAATATTATAGGTATCCTAAACTTATCCTTTCTCGTCTTGTTACACTTGCGTTTGTGTTTGAATACAATTTTGAGCGTTGATAAATGTTTAAACATTTATTGTGTAAAGATAAGAACTTCCATGAAATTATTTTTAATATAATGTGTCACACATATACAGGGTGAGTCATTTATAGTAGCCGCTTTTTTGATTGCTCTTTTGTGTTTTAAATAAAAGAAAAAACAATTAGTGGAAGATTCATGGTTGCTTGGGGCGCACATTCTAAAAATGCTTTAAGCTCTGACGCACTTCCGGTTTCAACTCACTCTATATACTTTTGGATTTTCTAATACCGCTTTAAATTGCCTATTCAACTGTTTTTTTTTGTTTTTCAAAATTGAGCCATTAGTTTTTGAGTTACTAATTTTTTTTGACAACACGTGTTCAGAAAAAAAACATTTTTTCATTGTTTTTAAAAGTAAAAACATTAACTTTGGTGAAGCTTGTAGCCAAGAAAATTCTGCATCATTTGGTATAAATTGCACTCGACAATATCTCAAAAAACTTTGTTTTTTCAAAGCTTATTTCATGAAATTTTCACATACCAATTTTTTTTTTTTTAATGAAACACCCAGTATTTACTGTGGCATTTTGTTCCCACTTTTATTCTTTTTCGTTTTTGTTAACAATGTCCTATACCTATCTCTTGTATTTTCTGAGATAATCACTATAGGAGCAATTAGCGGTCAAATAAAGAACGACGAGCGCTGGAATGCGGCCGACTGCCTGAGTCAACTGTTAAAGAAAGTCGGTAAACATTTATGTCAAATTTATAAAATCATCGCTATTACTTATCACCCAAATGAAATATTCTTATGAAGAGTTAATGGATAAGATTGACGTTTTTGGTGAAGCTGAAGGAAACTCTTTGCTAGCATCCAGACTTTATGCACAGCGATGCCTTGTAGAAGTCAACCGATGTCAGAAACCTTCGAAAGTATAAAGGAACGGTTTGAGTGGACAAAAACTATTGAATATGAAAAAAGAGCGGAAAAAGCAATAACTCGTAAGAATAAGACGTTTATGGTACTTGTAAGTGTAGTCGCCCCCCCACAAGTACTATGAAAATTAGTCGTCAGTTAGATATAAGTCAAATTTTAGAATCCAGAATAATTAGGAAATATGTAATTCATCCGTAGCATATTCATAATTCATACACAAGGTTAGATGAAAGACATTTTCAGAATCGCTTACATTTTTATCAATGGGCAGCAGCACATAAATTATCCTGGCTTTCTCAATTTTTTGTTGTTTACCGACAAAGCCACCTTCTATTAAAGAGAATACGTTCATCGTCATAATTTTCGTTATTATAAAACATATAAACTTGCAAATTTTCAAAATCGTTGGTCATTAAATGTGCGGGGAAGAATAACGGGTAGTTACATAATTGGACCTTATTTCTTTAATGAAAATGTTAATGGAGAACAGTCTCTTCGCTTTCTAAGGACAGATTTTCAAATTTTTTTGAAGACGTAAACATAAACTTTATTTTATTTCGTTGTTAACCAACAGTGTACAAAATGAAATACTGCAACTGGACATTACCGGAATTAAATGCGATGCTCTTCATTCTGTAAAATTTTTTTTTTTGGGATAGTTGGATTTAACCTATACTTTGTTTAACAGTTGACTAAGGAAGTCGGGCCTTCCATTGGTTGAACAAATATTTTGGAGCGTAGAACAACAGCGCTCGTAGTTCATTAATTTACCGCTAATTGCTCCTATAGTGATTATCTCAGAAATTACAAAAGATAGGTATAGGACATTGTTAACAAAAATTAAAGAGAATAAAAAAAGGAACAAAATGCCTCAATAAAATACTGCGTGTACCATTAAAAAAAAAAGAGTTGGGTATGTGAAAATTTCAGGAAGTAGGCTTCGAAAAAACAAAGTTTTTTGAGATATTGTCGAGTGCAACTTATACCAAATGATGCAGAATTTTCTTGGCTACAAGCACCACCAAACTTAATGTTTTTACTTTTAAAAACAATGTGAAAATGATTTTTTTCTGAACACGTGTTTTGGTCAAATATTTTCAAAAAAAATTTAATAACTCCAAAACTATTAGCTTAATTTTGAAAAAGAAAAAACAGTTGAACAGACAATTTAAAACAGTACTAGAAAATCCAAAAATATATAGGGCGGGTCATTTAAAAAAAATAAGTTCCGTGTATTTGCGGTGAAACCGGAAGTGCGTCAGAGCTTAAAGTATTTTTACAATATGCGCCACAAGTAACCATTAATCTATCACTAATTGTTTTTTCTTTTAGTTAAAACACAAAAGAGCAATCCAAGAAGCGGCTACTAATGACTCGCCCTGTACACGCTTGAAAATCGTGCAACCTGCACACACAGATGTTTTTTTGTAAAATAACTTCGTTCATAAGAGAAATAAAAATATGATAGTTTTGTGATAAATTTCAGATATATTCGTAAAAGGAAGGGGGTGTAACAAAAATGTGTAAGTAGAGGAAGTGACGAGATTAAATTTACGTCCTAGAGAAGACAAAAAGTTTCTGTGTAATTATTAATTCATTAACAGAAATACTAAACCTATTCTTTGTTTGTTAAATTCATGTTAAATGAATCCATAACTCAACGGACAATTTTTTTCATATTATGTATTTATTGCTTGTTACGTTTGTTTTTGACTTATTTTGAAATTACCTAGTGTTTATTATAAATGTAACAAATAGAGCTGTAACATAATGTAAAACTACTTTAAAATGCTTCTGGGTATATTTAAAAATAAAATTTTAAGGAGAATAAATGACGTTCTTCACAGAAATGTTATAAGGAGTGACTCTTCCAAAAAAAAAATACATAAACCGGCTTTATAATACATCTTTTCATTGGTGTGGTCGTATATATGTGTATGTCTTATACATTTTTAAATATTTCGTAAACAAAAAATAAGGCTTCTTTTAGATCTCGGTTACTTTGCTTTTTCCTTTTTAGTTTATTTACATAAGCGTTTATAAGCTACTACAATCGACCAATCTAGCTCGATGACCCAGAAAAGGAAACGCATCATGAGGTGTTTCATTTGAGCTTCTCACCCTTCTAATAAACAGCATAATTCCTTCTAATTTGGCACTAAATTTAATCAAAAATATTAACAGCTGCTACTGAAACTAATGAGCTATACCGTATCTGTCAATTTTCATTAGGTATAGGGATTCAATGTTTATGTGCGATTTATACGTATGCAAATAATACGTGGCAACGTGCGTCACCCCTACTATCCGTCACCAATCCCGGCAACAATCGACATTACAACGATTTTCTCCGATCCCCCCCCCAGATTTTACATTCAATCTTTAGCTGCGAACACGTTGCGATCTAGTCTGCAATAAAAGCCGTCTTATTACTGGAACGGGAAACATCAAATGGCCGCCGCGATCTCATGATCTAGTAGTTTATTATTATTTTCAGAATCCTTTTTTATTTACCTTATTTTTAATTTTATTAGAATTACGCTTTTGTTTGTGTCATGCAGCGTGAACGCAACTTAATAATTCTCTGCATTTATTGAAAGGAAAAAGAAAAATAAATCCTTGCAACGCGTAAATATTATTTCTGAACGCATTGCAAACACCCAACTCAGTGGTCCAACAGTTACTGCTATAACATAGATAAAATACATAAATAGATAAGGTACGGCAATAGTAAATTTTTTCGACTCTTGCAGCGCCATTGTGCGTGGGGGAAAGAAATAAACAATTTTTAAATTTGCGCGGCTTTATTTTCAAAATTTATTTAGATTTCAGTTATTTTATATTTTAATTTGTGTTATTCATGTCGTAATATGACATGAATAACACATAAATTAAAATGTCGAAATTATTAGTCAAGAAAGCTTAATTTTCTTAAATAAAACTTCAATAATAATAATAATCTTTATTTTTTCTTATATTTTTTGCCATACTTACTGCATGCCATAAGCCTTAATGGCTCATATAAATCCTTTCCTTTATGTTGGTCTAGGCCTCTTATGGATAAATTTATATTTCTGGCAAAATTAAATAGATAAAATCTAACTAAATACTTTTTAAACATACTAAATATACTGTGATCCTTACACGTAAAATAATTAAAATCGTTTACATCAAATACGGTATACAAAATCGACCTAATATCCTTCATATGTGCATATTTATCAGTATAGAAACGTAGGTTATATATATATATTTAGAAAATAATTGCATAAATGACGTGTTTGGAGCCGTCAATGACTTAGAGGTATAAGCTCTAATATTAATGAGTTCATATTCCGGACTCTGTTTGCTCGTCGTAAGTAACTCACGTTTACATGTTTTGCAGCTATGGGTTGCTGTTATAATTTTTTTTGCTACAAATCCAGAAATATATCCTCTTACTGGGGTTGTATATGTACCTGTATTAGCAGTATTTAATGTGATACTGGATTTGTCACGATTATTGAACCTTTGATGTAGTTGCAAAAAAACCGTCAGTGTGTCAAGAGCTTCTTCACAATTATCTGGCTCACAGTTGGCCCCTGGAAAGTGCTTTGACAAGAAGTTAGTTACTATAAGGGAAGTGAAAGATTGTCTGAAAGACGTACATGACGGGTTGACATTTCTGACACCATGACTTCGTATGCACCCAAAAAAGTTCTCCACTGGGTCTTGGTTCAGGTTCCTCGGGCTGAGAAAAACTAGAGGATGTTGCACTACAGTCTTTTTACTTGTTTTGTGCTCCAGTGCACTCCACTCAGTATTAACTTTACTCCACAAGTACTTAATACCTTTTAGTGTCCTAATCCAGTTTTGCGTGGTAGGCACGGCAACGATATTTCCATTTTTGTTAATAAATTTGACAGTGCTCAAAACTGTGATTGTTTCGTCATAAAACTTCATATGTGGAATTGTAGAGGTTATTGAACATCTAAATTTTTTGTTGAAATTAATTTATCCCCATTAACACTATCAAACAGATAGTCTACGAATAATAAAAAATCAGCAGTATCCACGGCAGTGTGCGATAACAAATTAACACCTGAAAAATGTTTATATGAATGCTGTCCAACATAATACAATAAGAACAACATACCTAGCCTTGGTAAATTTCGCATTAGCGCACTAACTCTTTGACTGAAGACTTGTGCTGCCAGTTTAACTTTCATTTTATTCATTTTATCTTCATATACGTGTTTATCCGTCAACTTCTCGCACATTTTGAAATCTTGTTCAGGATGGTCACACTCATAGATCTTCACATCTTCCCATCTCGCTGTTTGTTCTTTGTCAGCCTTCCATACAAATTTCACATCATAATGCAACATATTATGTATTGCGTAGCCCTTTAAGTAAATGAGGTGGATCAAAAAGGGGTATAATCTCTATTATCTCCTCATTAATGCCACATGCCAAAGGCAGTTGGCTCAACAATTTCATTAACGTATATTTACTTGGAAGAGCAAAAATTTTTCTTAGAAGTTCATAATTCTTTGGAGCATTTTTGTATAGTGTCAGAGCAAATATTTTTTCTTTTAAAGAATATCTTCTGCTCTTCGGTTTTTTTCTTTTGCAACCTTAATTGTGACATTATAAAAGAATATGTAGTTTGGTTCACAGTACTATAAATAAAATCTTCAGTTTCCGAGAACGCTGATGCTCTCTCCAAGCGTTCTTTGTTACTACAATTTTCTTTATATAATTGTTTAGCTATGCCCCGAAAGGTTTTTGTGAGTCTGTATAATTTCCTTGCTTTTGGTGTTAGTTGATTACACCTGCGCACTCCAAATGTCTGTAGAATACGAACTTTCTTCCTTAGATCTGAGAACAAAGAAATAATCTTAATGTCCGTGTAATTTAAAAGTCATATAATAGTTGTAGACTATTCAGTTGTACCTTACCCATTCGTGATTTTGGTGTTTCGGGTATAGCAGACTGAGGTGTATGTGGAGGAGTCTGTATTGCAGCGGTTGCTATCACTGCAAAGAATATTACATACATACATGTATATATGAAAAATAATTGCATAAACATTATACTACCTTTAGAAGTGCTGGCTGCACCAACATTTTCTGTCACGTGCTTAGATGCTGTTTCCTCAAACAGCTTTGATGTAGAGGCAGAGTAGATTGGAGATGACCATGGTAGTAATGATTCCTCATAAGTATTAGATCCTTGAAAACCTAACACAGAAAACAATAACATTTATAATAATTTAACAATTTCACTAGTTACAAAAAACAAGTATAAACAAGTATATAATGATTATTAAAATGCAATCCTGATATAAGTTATTAGTTCGTTTCTGCAATGCGCTATGTCTTCATGCTTCCCTATCTGATACGCTACACTTTCGATACTTTAAATAATTACTGACAGAGCACTAAGCTTAAACATAAAATG
Source organism: Amphimallon solstitiale (assembly GCA_963170755.1). NCBI lineage: Eukaryota > Metazoa > Arthropoda > Insecta > Coleoptera > Scarabaeidae > Amphimallon > Amphimallon solstitiale. Next base: position 28,880,681 of record OY720685.1, read on the forward strand.
TGAATATATATTACATACCTGGTAAATTTATTGTTGGTAAGCTGCGATTCTTTAAAATTCTTCGATTAACTGCATGTTCAAGTGGAAGTTTTACAATAATCACAAAAGTGTGCATGACACACACGATAATTCCTATGCACCTGATCGGGATTTAACTTTTTTAATTTTTCATTGTTTATTTTTTGGATCCATATATTGTAGACCTGCTCAAAACAACAAAAAAAGTTCAAATAAGTTTGATATATTTGTTAATAGTATATAGAAATACCTCAAGATCCGAGTGCGGAAAACGATGCATAGGTACCTCTTTACTTGTGTTTGTACAAGTTATCACACAACACTGGTTTACCATGATGCAAAAGTGTATAACTCGCAATCAAATTTGAAAATTATTTACACAAAATAGTATTTATATACAGAAATATTAGACGCACAAATAAAAACTACGTACATACACCTTAAGGCTGGACGCCCGCTTCAAGCTGAGTTCGATTTGAAATAGGCGTACCACTGTTTTCTTCGTGCAAATGTAATAAAAGACAAATGTTTAAGGGCCCGCGTGCTCTGTCTTATGCTGAGGAAAAAGATAGAGAAAAGAACTTGTCACCTAATCTAATCTGCCTGTAATTTATGGCTGCGTTATGGTCTCAGATAATCGCCGGTTGGCCGACACGTTTGGCAGTCGGGAAGCAACCCCCCCTAAATTAGACAATCTATATTTTCTCAAACACACAAAAAAGGTGAAGCTGAATATGTAAAATCACCTGCCGGATTCAAATTTTGAGTTGGAAAATAAAATCGAAATCGCAAAAAGATCGAAAAATCGTTTTTTTGTGTACATTTTAAAATTTTCATTTTCTTCAATTTTTAATACTTATCTCGTGATATCTTAGCAATGCAGAGAGCTAGGGATCTGTTTTTTTTAAGGTTATACCCTAAAGTATTTGGATGATACTAGTGTTTTCGATTTTTCTTTATGGTGTGTAAATTTTATAAAAAAAAAAAGTTTTAGTAGACGACCAATTTGTGTAACGTATTTTTCAGGTATCGAGTAACTAATCTTATTTTTCAGAATTTACCCATATATATGTGAAACAAAATAAAGCCAACATTCCAAAATTATTTTTTGTGCAAGAAATAAATTTCTAGATCGTTTCAGAAGCAAATTATTGCGAGTCAAATATAATAATTATACTCCCAGCCCGCAAGCCGTGTGAGTCCTAACATGCGCTTCTAGCAGGTATAGCGTTAGGGACGGGAAGATATATTGCTTTTACTTTCTGATACGTAGTATAAGGAAGTATTGTGACGCTGACATTGTATATGTACACTATATTGTAAAGAAAATATCAACGGTTTCGATAAAATAATGTCCGAGTAACGATTACTTTCTTAACATACACCGATCTCAGAAGTATTTTACAAACTGCGTAGAAACTGCCCGAAATGGTAGGCGGAGCTACCTCTCGACACAATGTGCGAGCGTACCACATACTCTATTTGATTTCAGTGAATTTCGCCCAAATTTCAAAATTTTGTTTTCCGTTTCGTGACCTTATTTTTAAAAATTAAGAAAAAATAAAATTTATGTATTGCTGTTGAGTGTTACATAATTTTAAATAAAGGCTTGTTTTTCGAAATTTCTTACATTTTTATTTTTATTTAGGGCCCTTTGGACAATTTCGAAGAAATTACGATTTATCCATTGAAAGGCATTGTTTTCTTAAATTAGCGTGTAAATTCGGTAAGGTTTTCATGAAAAATACGATTAGGAAATGGGAAAAACGATTTCGAGGCCGGGCGTACAGCCTTAAACCAAAAATACTATAAAATACCTAATATATATACAAGATAAACATATATAAATATATATAATTCACGGAACTAATGTATTAAATTCAATATTAGTTATTAAATGGCGTAAACACAACCAACAATTGAACAATTGATGTCTGATGACTCATATGCACGCTCAGATGTCAATTAATAGAATAGCACTACCGCCAACTAAAGTGCTATAAGCATGTGCACCAAACTCCAAAATAAAACATATCCATGAGACTAGCGCCCACTAGCGCCATTGCAGGTGGGGGATAAACTAAAATTGTTAATGACCTTGGCCAAAAGGCTTTGATCAGCATGTGCTATAACTTGAGCTTGTATCGGTCGCGCTCGCATTCGAGAGGAAAGTAGGGGTGCCATGTTGTCACGTATTGCATGAATTAATCGCCTATGGCTAATGAAAATTAACACATGCTGTATATATAATAATGCTTGTTTTTGGGCCTTATCGTCTTATTATATTTTCGTGTTCTAAAATACATTAGTACCTACTGCCTTCTTTCCTATCTATAATTATTGATAGCAACATAGTCTATTAGGTAACGTAACTTAAGACTTTTACAACAAGATATGCATCACATTCGAATGTGTTAAATGTTGGAATAATATTGCTTTCTCAACTACAATAATAAAACAAAGACACAATCAGTTGTATACTCTGTATACAAATGGTTGTATACACTTATTACAAAGTAGTATTCAGAAAATACATCAATTAAAATTGAAATGAACTATTCACAGTGCCAATAAATATCTCAGCCAAAACTGCTAATATAATATTTTTAATCATTACATCATCTTCAACAAAAACTTTAGAATAATCCAACAAATTTGCTAACATCAGATTTCAATAAGTTAAATACTGGAAGAATATTGTTTTTACAACTACAATAATAAAATAAATACACAAAGATATTTCTTTGTATTAAATTTATTTATCAGTTATATATTCTGTGGTTATATTGTTACTGCAACATAGCATTCAGAAAATTCATCAACTAATTAAAATTGAAATGATTACTGTTCACAGTGCCGATAAATAATCCAACCAAAACTGTTAATATAATATCGATAACAGATACATCATCTTCATCAAAAACTTCCAAAAATCCATATAATAATCCACTGTAAAATGTAGTATTAAATATTTAGTCTCATGATATATATACAAATAATTTACCATCCACTCGGTCTCAATTCTAAAATAAGGATTTTATACTGCTATCATACACGATACAACCTAATTGCACACCAAATACGTTGACTTTATTTTTAGTTTAGATTTTAAAAGTGCGTATGTCACGTCTTTATACTTCAAACAATAATAATAATGAAATTAAATAAAAACAAACTTCAGAACACCCAGAGATATAGAGAGGGGAGAATGCTCTTACAAATGCGCGGAAGATAGAATGATTGCAAATGATGATGTGCGCCATTTTGACCCAGAGATAAACAAATACTTATGAGTAAGATTACAACAAAAATTACAATTAAGAGCTATTAATATGCATTTACTCACATAGTAGTCCATTGTCAACACCAATTTTAATATCATCAGCACTGATACCTCCTTCAATTTTAACGTTATCATCCTCATTTTGTGCTGGAGTCACTTCAACTGATTCCAATTCTGTTTTAATATTGTCCAAACATGTGGACTCTTCAGATTGTTTTATTTTGTCATGTGAAAAGGTGCCTTGTACTTCAGCATTGCCTACAGTAATACCAGTTTCAAAGATACACACTTTATCCTCTATAAAACTGTCACCTTGGCACTGTTCTTCCTTTACATTAAATGTATTTGCCGAAAGTATTGCGTCATTCATATTAAATTGGTCAACACGATCCGCCATTATTAACTATTTATTATACAAAAATATAAATTGTAATGAAGCGTCAGGGTGTGGTCAGAGCGTCCAAAAAGTGAACCAGAGATGTGACAGATAGAGATGAGAGCAGATATTAGTCACAGTGATTTCCTAATCACTGTTTTCACCGTTTGCAAATTCGTGGAATCACAGTGATTACTTTAGAAAGATTTCTGTCTGTAATTTCCTTACTGTCAAAAAATAACATCATTTTAGTCCTAAAGATGTCGCGCTCTGTATCAGAACTCATCATCTCAAATATACAAATAATTGAATTGGCAGAATTTGTTTGAAATAACAAATAGGTATACGGTCACTATTAAATCATTTTAAATAACTTGGATATTTATGATTATCTGTTAATTTCCTGAGATAACCAGTCACAGTACAGTATTTTTGAATGCGCGCCCTCTCTTAGGGAATCCTGCAAGGTACAAAATACAAATATGGCCGTTCTTTACCAATTATTTAAAATATGCAAATAAACCAAACTAATACATCATTGTCAAAATTTCTGTTATATTTCTCTTCTACGAAACAAGCGTCATAGGGTTAAGGGGTTCTTTTGATAAAATTGAAATATTTTTTTTATAAAAAGAATTTGTGTAAATTAAACCCCTATACCATACGTAGGAGGATATTATGGCTTATTACATACAATAAAATAAGCAATTAATGATTTTATAACCGACATTTGCATAATTGTAAATTTATATTGTATTCTATGATTCAAACGCCCCCTTAACTTTAAATAATATATCAATTCGACATAAATATGTTTCACACTAGCTGTAACGTAGCAAGTCGAAGTCGATTACGTTCTAACACAGTTAGTAAACTTTTTTCATAATTAATAATCATTAATAATGTAGTTTAATAAATTAATAATTAAAAAGTGCCCAAGTAAACTTTATATTTAATAAATATAATAGAGAGTTATTGCAAGTATGCTAGGAGTATCTCCTTTATTACAGGCTCCTTTAATAAAGTAGCCTGTAAGAGTGTGTCATCGAGAGACTTATTGCTTGTGGCATGCGATTAGGGACTGTATGACTTTATATTGACGTTTCTGACACTTGACCTAATCTAACAAATTACGTTGTTTGTTCTGTCAATTATTATGGAAGAACAATTACAAGTTGCTATACTGTTAGGTGCAAATGAGGAAGAAATTGAACAATTACTTCTGCACAACATTATTGGTGTTGAGGATGAACAGGAAAATAACCTGGTGAGGCCTGTAGAATTTGAGTTAAACAACATGACTGATGAGGAAATCACAACAAATTTCCGTTTTTCAAGAATGGATATTACTAGATTAAAAAACGCTTTGGGACTACCAAATCGCATTGTGACTGAAACCGGAAATAATGTAAATGGTAACATAGTGCTGTACAACATTTAGGTCGGTACATATATATGTTTATTGATATGAAACAAAACTTGCAGGTATAACAGCATTATGTATGCTACTCAGAAGACTCAGTTACCCAAATAGATTACATGATTTAAAACGAGTTTTCAACTATTCTTCTCAATCCTTGTCACAGGTTATCAAAACAACATCAGATTTTATTATAGAAACTCATGGCCACCTTTTGGACAGTTTAAATGCACACCAGTGGTTAGATCGAAATAGGTATCAACAATATGCACAAGTAAAACAGTTTTTTTTTTATTGTAATTAAGTGTTAATTAGATTGTTTTTTAGGCTATAAGAAATATGGGCGGAGCAATTCAAAATTGTTGGGGGTTTATTGATGGTACCATCAGGCCAATTTGTAGACCATCTGTCCAACAAGAAGAGTATTATTCTGGGCACAAAAGAGTGCACTGTGTAAAATACCAATCAGTGTTATGTCCAGATGGTCTCATTATTAATTTAAAAGGAGCTTTTCCGGGAAGAAGACACGACGCTGGTATCCTCCGAAATACTGATTTGTATGAGCAGTTAGAAGAAAATGCTGTTTTTCCAAATCATGGAAATTATGTGTTATATGGAGATCAAGCATATGGAATCAGGCCATTGCTTTACTCTCCATACCCTGGTCAACCAGCAAATTTGTTAGACCACCAAATTGCTTTTAATAATAGCATGAAAGTTTTGCGAGTTGCCGTTGAGTGGGGCTTTCAAAAAGTACTTAGCATCTTCGCGTTTGTAGACTTTAAAAAAAATCAAAAGTTACTGCTGAATGACATTGAAAATTGGTACAAATGTGCGGTAATATTGACAAACTGCCACACATGTTTGTATGGCAACCAAACAGCAGAATATTTCAATATTCTCCCTCCACAATTGGAGGAGTATGTAGGGTGTAATAATTAAAGAGTATTTCTGAAAAAATGTATTAAATGTTTTTTTTTACATACAAATAATTGGTTAGAACATAACCCTACCTAAATACAAGTCAAAGTCTCATTTTGTCCTATGACATTTAACAATTTATTGATAATTTCTTGCTGGCTGTCAATAATTTTTTTAAATTGCTCAGATTCAAAAAGGAATTTTTTTTCTGCCAATGCCACATTTCGTTCTGCAACTGCAACTTTCCTTTCTTCAATTAGCAAACGTTTCTCTTCCAATTCATTGTCTTTTGCATTTTTTTCTTTCAGGTACTCTAACCCACTACGCCTAATATAATTTGTCTTTTTCGCCCTGTTTTTCATTGGCCCTACGAGATGATTGATATTTTTTTATATATATTTTCAAAGTTAATACAACTTATTGATATGTAATATAAACCTTACCAAGAATATTTCTTGTAGGTTTCATGTTTTTTCCTGGGGTTGTAGCAGTGTCCACAATTTCTCCATTAGACGAATGTGACATAGCAGCGCCATTTGTAGCATTGTCGTTCATTATTGTCATGATCTCTATCACCTCAGGTACTTGAATGTCCACTATTTCAGGACAATCATTTGAATCATTCCTGTCTAATTCATCTTGAACTTCTATTTAAACAATAATGTTAATATAACCACCTTTTTACAAATGTTGCACTTACCAGAATATTTTATTGTTTCTTGTGGTTGAATTACATAATCATGGTCATACTTGTCACTAATATTGTTAGTATAAAAAGTAACCGCTGCGTTTTCCCTACAATTTCGTCCAATTTCACTGTTCATTTTGTTTTGACGTTTTAGCTGTGCTTTGAGAGGCCTCTGTTCTTTCTCTTCCTTTAGTAAGTCATTCAACTCTTGGAGAAGCACATCTTTCTCTGAATATGGTTCTTCTTCTCCAGACCTAAAATTTGTAAGTAGAATTTAAAGCTTACAACAATGCGCGAATACACAAGATACAATAGCTGGGACACTAGTTTACACAAATCTCTACCTCTTCTGCGTGGTTGTGTCCTTCAGCTTCCACTGCTCCAGTAGCATTTGCACGTGCTGTCGAAGGGTTTTTGCATTGAACTCTTTCCGCAGCAATACATGCACACTTATTCTAATTTCATCCCAAACCTTTGATCCATTTTTGTATGGATTACGTGACACGGTTTCCCGGAGAAGAATTACGTCGTCGTCATATGAAAATCTCACTCGTTTCTTTTTACTATCAACAGCCATTATTTTAACAACACAGATGAACACATATGAATGAATTGCACTCTAACCTCACTTTCATCTGATATGTTTGACATTTGCACAGTTTAACGTCAAAATTAAGGGGCCTTAATTAAAAACCTCCTTTCCTGTATTTAAATTAAATACAGGCGGCCTGTATTTTAATAAAGGCCGACCTTTAACATCGTTCGTTATGCGCTTGCGTACATGTCACAATAAGGGAATCCTTTAATAAAGGAACTAAAAATCTGCTTTGCAATAACTCTCTAATATTAGAAGAGAAACTGAAATGTATAAATTATTGCATATAGGTACTTTAAACTGAACAAATAATAAATAAAATATACTTCATTGCTTGGAGTTACTTTTTACTTATTTTCTGTTTTGTAAGTTATATTTAATTTATTATCCATACACATTTTGTATAAATATTTATGTACAGTTCTGTGCAATAAATTGGCGTACACTTAATATACGCTTATGTAAATATGACTTTTGTTTGAATACCTGTCATGTATGACAAATTGAATTGACGCTATAATTCCATTTGTCAACTTAACTTAAGCCATTTTCACAATGGTAAAATAATGTCAAAATTAGCAATAAGACGTGTACGCCAATTTATTGCACAAAACTGTACATACATGATGATCTTTATAACTAAAAACAATTCATTATGTTACTTACTATATATTATTAATTTAAAGACGTCTTTTTCTGTTGCAATGTGTTCAAACTGGTTCAAACTGTTTTAAAAGATGCCATTTTCGTGTTGCAACGGTGACGTCCTACACGTAAACCCCAGAGAAATAGAGTAGGGGAGAACGCGCTTAAAGATGCGCCAACTAAGTTAAATTGAATTCCGCCATTTTGAAGGTTGCTCACAAGCCTTACAAAAATGTTTGGAACAAATAACTTTATTTTTGGACCAGGTCCACGTTTCAACATTTTTTCCTAGCACATCTAACCACATTTTCAATGAATCACCCCGTGGAAATCTACAAATAGTGCAGAATTAATCGCGCTCTTAAAGATGCAATTCTTTCATTCTATTACGGTAATATTTATACCTAGCTCAACAATTCGCATGTAAAGTTCATTGACTTAGAAAAATGTAAACAAACTTACGTGTGAAAAGAAATGCCTTCCGGCTTAAATCTTCGACTGTTACTGCAGCCCAACACAGAGCACGACATGTTAATAACACACACAAGTCCTTTTTAATACAATTAATTAAAAATAACCTCCAAGCTTGACAATTACAACAACACAAGTGCCAATTACCCTGCAATAGAGGCGGGTTGTGAAATCGCAGTCTGCTACTTTGTCACTGCTACTGGTCAGTCACCGTTAGTAACAGTGACAGCAGCTTTAAAGTAGCAGTTCTCTCAGTAGTGTTTTATAAACCCGCCCTTTCACGTGAACGCCAAGTCTGTTACCATAGGAAGGGCGCAGTTATATGCAATACGTTTTTCCTCGACTTGCGACTTGCGACTAGCGAAAATAACCGCTTTCAGTAGTATCAGTGAATATAAACAGTGACAAAAATAGCTGCTTCTTTTCACTGTGACTACCGTGTCACAGTAACAGTTTGTCACTGCTACCGAAAAATAGCAGTTTTTCCCGACACTACCCTGCAAAATGGCGACCACAATAGCGTTTGCTTAAAACTGGATGCGCACTCGTCGAAGCGCGTTCTCCCCTACTCTATTTCTCTGGTAAACCCATATACCGTGGGTTTTTTTTATCACTGAACATAGCACACGATATGCCCTATGTTCAGTTCAGAGATATCTCTGGTTCAGTTTTAAAATAAAGGCGTCAACGCATGGAACATTATACAACCAACATTGCGTTATGTAACTAACATCGGTCAATTATTTGTTTCGACAAACATCAAAATCAATGATCAATGTCATAACCATATTAGAAGTAAACACAAAATTTAATTCTTTAAGGACTACTTTTCTATCTGAATATCGAAAGTGGCAACAGTCTTAGAAAAGTGGACGTGGTGATGATGATGTAAGTATCATTTAATAAAGTACTAAAATATATTGACCATATTTTATAGATTGCAGAACCAACTTTATGGTATTTTGAAGATATTATGTTTATTGTAAATCATACAGTAGCATGTAAGTCGACTGATGTTATTAGCGAAAACTGCAAAGGTGAAGAAATAACTGTGCAAGTGGATCAAGATATCGACTATTCACAAGATAACACAGATATTGTAAGTTGTCTATTGGTATTTTAATATTAATTTTTAATATTTAGTCTTCTTAGTTGGACTACAGTTCTGGTTTATTTATAAGCAATGCAAATGAGGACGTTCAGCCTGCTCCAAGTACCTCAAGTAATTATATTGAGGAAGGCGCTATAAATACAGGTGATTTTGGCACAGAAAACAAGAAAAGGAAATGTGAAGCTATTAAGGACAGTACTCCATCCCGCAAGAAATGAAAAGATGATGAATATTTGAAACATGCAAATGATGCTTTAGTAAAACTTACTTCTGCTTTGGAGAATGAGCCAACTCAACAGCCTGAAAACAGCGAGGAGGTATTTGGTAAATTAGTAGCCGCCAAAATTAAAGAAATTAATTGTCTTCGAATAAAAGATGAAGTTCAATTTAAAATTTTAAATGTTATATATACATATTTAAATAAATAAATATTTTTTTGTATTAGACTTTATTTTTAATATTAATTAATCATAACTGGAATAAACATAAATCAATGTTCTACATATTATGCTCAGCCACTGCGTGTTCCTGCCAATCCACACTCCCATTGTTGGTACAGAAATAGTTCCGGAATTCATCTCTAATATTTCTGGCTTCAATACTTGACTTATTACCAGCTTGTTTTACAACTGTTGGTAAATGTTTGGTATTGCTAATGTTAACATCTGTAACATAGCTTTCACTTTCTGTTACCAAGAAGTTATGAAGTACCACACATGCTAAAGTTATTATTTCTACTTTTTCAACATCTAAATTTATTGGTTCTAATAAAACTCTAAATCTATTAGATAAAATTCCAAATGTGCTCTTGATAATCGGTAATTAAGTATTTTATTGTCATGACTTAAAAATCTTTGCGGATATGGCTTCATAACTCCTTCTGTTAATGGAAAGGTTTTCATGAACTCGTGTTGAATACATTTGAGACCGGAAACTTTCACCAGTTGCTAAAAACCGCAAAGTAATTTGCAACCTGAAAAATCTAAGTATATTGTATTTGATTTTTTTAAATATTAAGATATCTCACTTGCTATGGGCTGATATACTGTCTCGCATAAATGTATCTTGCTTTGTGATATCAGCTCTAATGTAATCTAATAATTTATGAAACAGAGCATCATTCATCCGTAAATAATTCCTATATAAGTCAGGGTCCTCAATGCGTAATTCATTATTAATTAATGACAAAACATTCCGGCCGCCTTAAAAGCCAAGGTTTAGTCCATATCTTTCTTTTTTGTTCGCGTTTTTTATTTTTTATATTAAGAATGTTTGTTATTATAACAAAAACTGCAGCTCGTAATAAATTCTTTCTTTTATTTGTGTCCATTTGGAATTTTTCCAGAAAAATACACACAAATGAAATTTTAGGGTTACAAAATTTCGGATACCCGCCAAACTAGTAATCAAGTAATACATTCAACGCATGCCCGGACCTTTAAAATTTTGCATCGTTGCAAGTGGGCAAAATAAATTCTGCACAGAAAGTTGTACAGAATATTCTATACAGAAAGCTGTGCAGAGTCTTGTACAGAAAATTGTACCGTGTCAAGTAAGGATGTGAGGAGTTTTAATTTTCTTTCTGTGGGTATTTATTATACAGCCATCAGAATCAAATTTCCTACTAATCGCCTGAATTGTTCCGATAGATGGTATGGGCTTCTCAGGATATTTGACAGAAAACAGATCCCGCACTTTCCTTAAACTGTTTCCAGCTTTATACCAGTTTAAAATTTCTATTTTATCATCTTTTGTCCTTGTTTATAAATACTAAGACGTCTTTTTCTGTTGAAATGTGTTCAAACTGGTTCAACCTGTTTTAAAAGAGGCCATTTTCGTGTTGCAACGGTGACGTCATACACAACACCGGTTAAACCAGTTTTGAAACGATTTTCGAACGTGTTTCAATCATTCTGTCTCTGTTTGTTGGCGTTTTGGTGTTTTCAAAACACAAATAACATAACCTTACAGATAGATGTCACGTGAACGTTTTAAAATTGGTGCATTTTTGTGATAATATTGATGACGTTGTGATCGCAACAGTTTCAAAACGTTTTCGAAACTGTTTCATGATCAAAAAGACGTCTATAGTTATACAACCTAGAGAAAACTGTAAATATTTCTAATGTAGTAAAGTGTCGTCCTCTGATATCTTTCAAATGGATTAATACGTATGAATGAAAGTGCTCAGCCAATGAAATATTCTCATCGCCACTCCCACAATTTAATCCGGAAGTTTATAAAAAATGTAATAGTTATTTACGAACCAAGTGCGGGAAAGCATATTTCGCGAATGAGTGGCCATTTTTAAAGCGCGAGCCGAAAGGCGAGCGCTTTATGGACACGAATTCGCGAAATGTTTCACGCACAAAGTTTGTACAATATTTTTTGTACGAATAATTAAATAATACCTACTGTTAAATACGTTCAGCCTTATTCATAATCATCACCCTAATAGGGTGTTAGTACGCTACTAGTAAGTAGCTACTAACATCCTACTAAGACGCTATTAATTTACCTTATTCATAAACGCTTATTTAGTGGCTAGTAAGTAGTAGGATGTTAATAGAAAAATGCATATGGCAACAGGGTAATATGAAGAACGAGCGTGCGCACTGATGTACAAATTTAAATTTGCGGTAATCACGATAGAAAGCAAATATTAAAAGGTTAGAATTTACAATTTGAGATTAACTAAAATCTGCAAAATAGGAAGGTACGATTATATATAAATTGTATGTATAGCAGAAAAAGTTTTCATGGATTATGAACAAATACATGTTAGAGCAGAATAGCAAGAAGTTGAGGAAGGTCAAGTTAATGGGGCTCTAAATCCAAAAATGTTCTAGAAATGGCTTAATCCACTGGAAATATATAATTCAATAATAATAGAATTTCTATACAAAATATATGTAGAATGAAATAATATAGTTACAGACATGATAATCAATAGGTGGAAAGACGTTATAGGTACTACACATTAAATTATATATATAGTTTATTCTTATATTTTGCATTAATAATAATCTATGCGATGCTAAGGCAAGGATTTGTGATACACTTGCAAGGTAAAAAGACTGTACCGATGACTTAGAGAATTTGGAACAAATGTTCATTAAACAGGAGATTTGAAGTAATTCTTCATTAAAATTAAATGCTAAGAAAAATGTAAACAATATTAGGTGATATTAGTATGATTTCAGAATGGAGATATAGAAGGTATTTTGATTAGTGATAATGGATATGCATGTTCAAGATAGATATCTGTTAACTCCATCACGAACACTAACAACAAGTCCTGTGTTAAAATATAAGACTCCATATATCAACGAGAAATGTCTTTTAAAAAGCATTTGAAATTATGAAGAATAAATTTGGATGCTTTTTTCATTAAACTGGACACAACATGGGCATCGATAGTAGCAATATCCATTACAAATATTATAAAAGGAAAAATTGCAAACAGAGGAATCTTCACATTAAAAAAATATCTCCTCGCTTTCATTAACTTTGTATGGAATTAGATTGATAATTTGAATAATGATTTAAAATGATTATTAATGATAATGTTGGCAATATTTTTAAGCATTAGATTGAGATTAGCATATAATGAGACATTTGAATTAAAAGCACCTATTATCATAAGTATGTTTTATTTAAAATAAAGTTTAAATATAAAAATATCTATACTCATTCCTTCCTTTTTCTCTTTTAACAATTTCATTTTCATAGTAGCATATAATGAGACATTTTAATTAAAAGCACCTATTATCATAAGTATGTTTTATTTAAAATAAAGTCTAAATATAAAAATATCTATACACTCATTCCTTCCTTTTTCTCTTTTAACAATTTCATTTTCATAGCATGATATTGAATTTCATTTTGTATGTTCATATCACGGATCTTTTTCAACTGTAAATGTTTCCATTTCAATGTATTTAATTAAAAAGTTATAATTCTGGATCTAAAAGAAGTCTGACAAATATGTGTTTATTTTTATTCGTACCAATTTGTCTTTTTAGGTTAGCTTTAACGGTGAGCTGTAACTTTAAACATACCCCTACACGCTACTAACAATTTAGTTGGCTACTACGCTGTTAAATACGATTATGAATACGACTTTTTTTTAGTAGCGTGTTAGTTGGATCTTAGTAGCCACTAACTTTCATTATGAATAGGGCTGGTTATCATTTATGACACACTACAAATTTGTTCATATTAATTAAAAAATTTTGAGTTGGCAGTACTTATTATTTGAATTGACATTTAATTTAAAATTAGTCAAATTCCAAACATTGAATACAAAATTAAAATCTCCTCTAAAACATGCATTCTGATGAAGAAATACAATGTACACCTCCTGAAATTCGTGAAGCTGCCAATACTGCAATCGATACTTTATTACCTACAAAATCAAAAGACAGATACAACACCATTTATGGTAAATTCATAACTTGGGCTAGATCTAAAAATATAAAAACTTACTCAGAAAATTGTTTATTAGTTTATTTTCAAAGTTTACAATCAAATAAATCATTATGGTCTACTTATTCTATGCTAAAATCATACTTAATAATATATGATAATACGGATATATCTAAATATGCAAAACTCATACCATACTTAAAACAGGCAACGAAACACCTTCAGCCTAAAAAATCGGCAGTATTAAGCGAAGAACAAATTACTAAATTTATAGTTGAAGCACCAGATTCCTTGTTCCTACTAGTGAAGGTAGTCATTTTTGTATATTTTAAATTCATACATTACTATATGTATTTATAGGCTGTATTAATAATGGGTATTTCTGGAGCATGTCGACGTGTAGAACTTTGCAAAATGTCATTGCGAGACATAGAATTTAAAAATAATTTAATTATTGTAACAATTCCACAAACAAAAACAGATAAAAGCCGTACATTTGCAATCATTAAGCCAGAATGGATTGCATTAATTCGGCAATATGCAAATTTAAGACCAGACAACAACCAACGATTCTTCTTAACATATCGCAATGGCAAGTGTGTTTCTTCACCTGTTGGTCTTAATACAATTGGTAAAATTCCAATGCGAATAGCTGAGTACCTTCAGCTTGATAGCGTAAGTAGCTTCACAGGTCACTGTTTCCGAAGGAGTTCAGCAACATTGTTGGCAAACCAAGGAGCTGACTTGCTTTCAATTAAAAGACATGGTGGATGGAAATCATCTATGGTTGCAGAAGGATATGTCGAAAATTCTCTTCATAGCAGAATTCAATTGGCTAAAAAAATGACCCAGTCAGAGATGTTGATTCCTCCTGCAACTTGTTCGACGTCTGAAATACAACAAGGATTATCTAATAATACTATTAATGTTACCTTATGGCTGTATTACACGGTCAAATAAATTCATGCATTTTGTGACCTTGAATTTATTGTTGCATGTAATACACAAAATTGTCGTGAATAAATTGACGACAAGAAATTCATGAATAAATTGTCAAATTAGAACTTGCTCTAATTTTTCGTGAATTTTTTGGGGACTTCTAGTTACATTTCGTGTTATAAATTAATACCAACGGCGCCAAACGGCATGGCGATAGTGACTCAAGAAGTGAGGTTATGTGTTCTGTGATGGTAATGGTTATCATCTACACGACGCTGGTTTAATAACTTTGATATTTATTTTCTATATATTTTCTATTCTTGATTGGCAGTGAAACGGGTGAGTTTATGGTACCTGAAATGAATGAATATTTATGTAGCACCTATAATAATATTGCAGATGTCTTCGATTTCAAGAGACGTTGTTAGAAAACTCATTGAAAAATATGAAAAATACCCGGAATTGTACAACGTACAACATGCGTTGTACAAAAATAAAACAAAACGACAAGAGTGTTTGAACCTAATAAGTAACGAAGTAAATGCATTATGTGGCACTTCATTAACAGTGGATGAAGTTAAAAAGAAGATCAATGGATTGCGAACTCAATTTTTCACTGAAGTGTCAAAAGAGAGAAAAAGCGAAACAAGTGGAAAAGGCAGGGATGAAATTTATAAATCAAACTGGTGGTGTTTTGAATTGTTATATTTCCTCAAAAATAGTGCTCCTGTACGTCATGGGGAAAGCAATTTCAAAATTGCAAACACTGATGCATGTAGTGCTGAAGACGGAATTATAGAACAGTAAGTGTCATTGTTTTCCATTTATTAAAATATTTCAATGAACTTTTCTCCTGCTAGTGACATGGAAATTATTTATGATGGTCCAGTTGACAGCTTACCAACTGTTCAATTGGATATGAGTCCACCACCATCAGATGAGACGTCAAGACCCTCAACTTCGCAGTCAGAAGGATACCCAGCTGCCCATGCTGAATCAACAAGAAATAAAAGGAAAAAGTGTGCCTCTCAAAATCAGTCGGTGGATCTATTAAGCAAAGCAACCGCTGCATTGGAACAGGTTTGTGGTGCATCACAAGAGGATCACTTTGTTGCCTTTGGAAAGTAAGTAATCAGTATTACTTGCTACAACACATTACACACATACGTAAATTTTAGATTAATTGCAACTGAATTAAGACGCATAAAAAAACCAGCAACAGTGAACAGGATCAAACGAGATGTCATGAATCTCATTTTTGATACATTAGAGGATGATATGCAGGATTAAAAATAAATATATAGTTTCTTACTATGTAGTTTTTATTTTAACTTAATAACACTTACTAGATAATAATAAGATTTTAGTAAACATCTTCTTGCCAAGGAACTGCTCCCTCTTCATTCACATAATGCATGAATTCTTCTCGTACCTCAAGTGCATGCTGTCTTGACCTGTTCGATCCTTGATGAGCTAGTGCATACTTAAATGTATATGTGTCATCAAACTTTTCATCTGGTAGTACAAATATCGGACATTCTGTCCTTAAAAAATTATTTAAAGCACAGCAACAAAGTGTGATGTCCTGCACTTTTTGTGGATTTAAATTGATAGTCGTTAAAAATATTCTGAAGCGATTGGCTAAAATGCCAAAAGCATTTTCAACTACTCTCCTAGTCCTACTTAATCTGTAGTTGAAAATTCTTTGATCATGTGTCAGATTCCTCATTGGAAATGGTTTCAGTATTCTTTCTGACAGTGGAAAAGCTGCATCTGCAACTATTACATGTGGCACTGGTGTATTTCTACCGGGCAAACATCTGTTTTCAGGAAAATTTAATGTATTTTCTCCAACTGCAGTGGCCAAGGAGCTTTGTTGGAACACTCCACCATCCGACACCCTTCCATTAGTTCCTACATCTACATATAAAAACTTGTAATCATAGCTAACTAAAGCTAGTAGCACAATACTGTGTTGATTTTTATAGTTATAGTATGTTGACCCAGCACTCTTTGGTGCTCTGAACACTACATGTTTTCCATCAAGAGCTCCCAACACATTTGGCAAATTCCATGTTTCATCGAACTTCCTTGCAATATTGAGCCATTCTGCTGCTGTCTGAGGAACCTAAGGAAAATACGAATAATAATTTAATAGTATTACTAGAATCCAACCATATACAGCAACATATTTACCTTCATATATTTATCCACCAGTGCTTCATAGATTGCTCTACAAACTACAGGTATAAATAAGGATATAGTTGACTCAGCAACCCGAAAAGAATACATTAAACTTCTGTATGTTTCACCAGTCGCCAGAAACCTTAATGTTATTATTAATTTATCCCGTGCAGCAATGGCACATCTTTTCAGGGTATCTTCCTTTGCTATTCTTCTTTCAATTAAACTAAGTAAAAGAGCAAAACACCTTTCGTCCATCCTTAAAAATGTCTTAAACTGTCCTGGATCTTCGTTAAATTCTTTATTAACCAAATGTAAATTGCCTTTCTCTTTACGTAACAACCAGGGCCTCACCCACCAACGCCGTTTTGTAGCCACTTCTTTTGACTGATTTAAAACGTACGCAGCTACTGCTAATGCGTAGAATGCAGCGCAACGTTTTTTTGTTACTTTTCCAAATTTCATTTTATTTTTTTACTCTCTGCTTCTAAATCTAACCTCGAAGTTCGAACTAACGCCAAAGAAGGCAAACAACACTGACAGTTCGACAGTTGGTGACACTGAGGTAACATATGGGTAATACAAAAGTCTCTAGTTTATTGTTGGTAAAAATTTGACCGTGTAAAACACTCTCATCATGTCAATTTATTCGTGAAGTTCTTCATGAATAAATTCATGAATTTCTTCACCAATTTATTTGACCGTGTAAAGCCTACTTTACCCTCACAATCGAGATCAATTGAAACGAATCAGCTAATCCCTGGAGTATCAATATCTGGTTGTGAAAATTGTGCTATCAAAATTTTTAATAATTGTTCTGTTTCAATTTCTGAAAAGAGTTAATAATGGTAATTTATACAATATTTGTTGCCGTTCTGACATTTAATTACATACCTTTGAAATATAACAATTTCTATTACATTTGTGTTTTATTACTGTCATATCAAAACAACAAACTGGGCAGCGTATTGGTAAGATTAGGGGTTTATGGTTTTAAAATGTTATCAAGTTACAGTTAGTACCAACTTTACTTCCCGCACCCATATGAATGCGTAAAACTGTATGTTATGTCATATGAGTACAAAATAGTTATTTACGAACCAAGTGCGGGAAAACATATTTCGCGAATGAGTGGCCATTTTTATGGACACGAATTCGCGAAATGTTTCACGCACGAAGTTTGTACAATATTTTTTGTAACGAGCAAAATGTCAATAATTTTATTAATATAAATTATATCGGTACTACTTTTTTGTGGAGTAATGCAAAAAAGAAGGACTCCTAACTGTCATTCATTGCTGTCAGGTGTATTAAATAATTTGCATACATACCTATTTTAACATATTTCTGCAAAATATTTCCACATAATACTTTTGAAAAAACGAAACTTTGTAAATACTATAATAGATTTACGTAGGTACTATTTTCTTGGCGGAGTAATCAGCAATTAATAATATAAGTATGTAATAGATGGCCCCATTGATTTTTTAAAAGTTTTTAATTAATTTTATTAAATTTACAAGTTGTAATACACCAAGTTTATTTGAAATGGACATTTTTACAATTATACTTTATTACTGTAATAATGATTTATTTATTTAATGCAATTTTTACTTCCCGCACTAGTGCGGGAAAGCTTATTTCCCGCACTCAAATGCATGCGCGAAATGACATGTTTTGATAAGCGAGTACAAAAATATATTTTGATATTTGATATTTTCTATTAAATTTTACATAAGAGTATATTTTGTTTCATTTGCTTTTCACATCGTTTGCCCTTGAATTACATATCAACATAACCTATATAGCTTAACTGTGATAATGTATAATAGATTGAGTAAATGTTTTATTGAAGAATCGTAAGATTACTATTTTTCCCCTTATTATACTCACAATTACCCTTTTATAACATAATAAAAAAAAAGACATACAAAAGGCTTTTTAAAAAACGTATTCATGTTTTTTAAAGAAATAAATCCAAACAAGAAAACGGTATTAAAAAGTCAGCATTTTTATTAAATACTCACCTACATGAAATGTCAGTCTGTTTCGGGTTCAGAGTTTGGGCTATTCTAATTTTTTTCTATGTGTTCAACAGGTATGTCTAAAACAGTCTTCTATATATTCGGTATGACTAGATATATTATGTAAAAGAAGAAAAAGTAATTAAAAGCTATCCGAACCACAACATTTATTAAGTTGCTTTGCATGGTTTCATCAACTTGACTGGTTTATGCGAGGCTTTCAAACCAGTAATGTAGTACGTTTTACAAAGAAAATGCATTATAAACACCACATTATTTTAAGGTTTTGGTATCTTCAGAATTTAGAAATTTAAATGGTTCACAGCCAAGCATTTATCACTTAACCAGGATAAATGTGAGACAATTTATTTTACTAGTAAACATAGATCAAACATATATTCTACGAATAGAAAATTCCTTGATATTAGACTAGACACAAGATTAACATGGAAGCCGCAGATAGTTGAATTAGTCAAACACTTATCTTCTGCTACTTATACAATTAGACTTATCAGATTTATAACTGATAGTCTACTGGAATAACGACATACTATGGACTATCAAATCACATATAAACAATGTTTAACCTAATGGGGTAAGTAGGCCTATGTAGAAAAGGTGTTCATCCTGCAGAAGAAGGCTGTTCGAGCAATTGTCTGTGTTTCACAAACTATTCGCTGCAAACCTCTCTTCAGAGAACTTATGATAAGTCCATTAGCCTAGACACATATTCTGCAACAACTAAGGAGGGCTTTGAAAAAGTTGTCACACCTCATGACTAGGGGTGAGATTACAGAAGTCTCCACCCCTCGTCACCATTTGCTGCACATCCCGCATTACATAGGACAAAAGCCACTTCAGTACAACACGTCACTGGTAATTATTTAACAAAATCAAAGTTATGTGTAGACATCTTTCTACTTTCGTATCTAAAGAGAAAATAAAGGACATTCTCCTTCAAGAAGCACTCTACAATGTCAATGACATAAATTAGCCCTGTGTTGACGTTATCATTACATTTTTGCTTGATGTGCTATTGTGTAAACTGTATGTATATCTTATTATTGATATAATAAATTTATTATTATACTCGAAACACTATCCTTCTTACTGTAGAAGTGTTATAATTAATCCTGCTTTTACACCCACAATACTTCATCTCATCAGGGAAGTCGCAGCAACTTTCATTATACATTTACATTCTTGGTAATTATCAATATAGTAAGTACTGCCTACACGTGGTCTGTATATGGACGTTTCTTCAATTTGTATATATTTACCTGCGATTTTAAAAATTGCTTTCAATAATAGTAATTCCTAATAATTGAAGTTACGTTGGGGTTATCAAACAAAACTAGTTTAAAATATATAACACTTTCCGCTGTTACTTTGTGAAGATTCATGATACTGGATATACATACGTAAAATAAAACACTCAATTAAATTTGAATAACTTCACTTTATTTTAATCACTATGTGACTGCAGTTTCGACATTACATGTCATTATCAAACTAGTTTACTAATATTTCTACTATTTAATTTTTCTTTCACCCACGTTATATGCAATTGTTTGAAATCTTCATGGATTTTATTGTGTTATATATGTAGAATTTTAGCCTTCATACTGGTTGAAGTGAGGTATATCACTTCATAAAAGTTAATTAGATACCTACACACTTAAATGTACTCGGCTTTGACATTACTTATTTTATTATGGTTCTAGTTATTTTTATTTTATCTAGGCCTGAATCGTAACAACAACTGCCATGATACAAGTCTGAATGAATAATCATCAATTATTGTTGAGGATAGTACATACCCAACAAGTTATACAAACAAACTAATTCATAAGCAAGCAAAGATTTTATTAAAGATTAGTACTTTGAACCTTTTTCAGCTTGTACTGCAATATCCATTGTCAATTATAAGATAAAATATATAGGAAAAATGACATTTCTTCGTTACATCGTCTTGCAATATGTATTTTAGAATAACATTTAACATCCACAATCACATCATCACTTATTTTTGGAATTTGAAAAATTAGTGTCAGTAGACTTATCATATCCCTTAATTCAAAATATTTTAAGATATTTAAATCTAAAGCAAAACGCCTACAAAATTGTAACAAACACGATTGGTGTAATTGGATAATTGCGTCACTTCCTTTAAGCTCCCATTGGCTTCTCTTTACTACTACGAGAAGACTGCTTTTACTGTAACAAATTTAGCGGGAGAAATTTTAGAATAGGCACATTCTACTGCCCAACCCCTCTGTTGGCTACCTACCCGAACTAACCTTCAGTTGTATAACTATAGTATTAATAAACAAGGCTTTTGTATACATTTTTTAAATTAGGTGAATACAAATGTGAAATATTGAAATATTCAAAATGTCATTTCTGTTATGACATTGATTTTGACGTTTGTCGAAACAAATAATTGACCGATGTTAGTTTGTTAGTTACATAACGCAATGTTGGTTGCATAATGTTCCATGCGTTGACGCGTTTATTTTAAAACTGAACATAGGTGATATCGTGTTCAGTGATAAAAAACCCACGGTATATAATACTACCGCAAGATCATTTAAATTCTAAATTAGAGCAGGCTGTGAAATTTAAATTAAGTTGTTATATAAGTACTAATTTACAATTTGAATTGTCAAAGTGGCGTTTCAAAATGTTAATTAATCAATAATTAACATTCTGGACAACCTAATAAAAAAAATCCCGCCTGCTATAATTTAGAATTTAAATGATCGCGTGGTACTATATTGCGTGTGTGTAATTTTTCGTCCCAGAAGAGAATAGAGAATTGGCCGCCTTGCGTGTTCTGCGCATGCGTCAACTCAAACTGTCCACTTTACAATTTACGAAATGACAGATAAACAGAAAACATAATTATAAACTCTGATTTAAATTGACATCTATAACTATATATTACTGAAAGCATACGCAAGGTTGTTTTTTTTATTGAATTCAGTTTTGTGCAAGTTGTGTATGTGAAATTATTGAATATAAATACTGCTTCTTTCATTTTGATTTACAGAAAACGCATAAATTAATGTTTTACATACACAATCGAATAGATTCAGGTATGTTATATGTCAGATTGTATTATATTTCAACATATAGTTTTGCTATGTATTTTAAGCTTAAGAATGCAAATAAAATTACTTAAATTACTGTATTTAGTATTTTGGCTATATATAAGAATAAAACATCTATTTTATATTTGTCTACGTACCTACATTATTCAATATAATGTCGCGTAATCAACA
The DNA here is from genome assembly GCA_963170755.1 of Amphimallon solstitiale. Lineage (NCBI taxonomy): Eukaryota > Metazoa > Arthropoda > Insecta > Coleoptera > Scarabaeidae > Amphimallon > Amphimallon solstitiale. The sequence continues at coordinate 28,903,068 of OY720685.1, forward strand.
ATGTAAAGAACTAATTAAATTCCTGTTGTGTTCCTTTATTTAATTGTGTGTCGAGATGTACACTGAAACATGAATGTTTTAGAAAAAGTTGTGGAATTAATCAACATTACATTTTTGTGATTGAATATAATTTTTATTGTTGTTAACTTTTTTTTAAAATTTAGAATGATTAAACCAGTCATGAAAATAAAAACGTGATGAAGCCTAATTTACGCCCATATGGTAGCAAAGAATATAAACAAACAATTACTATGATACACTTGAATTTCTGTAGTGTATCTAATAGCACATTAATAATCAATACATTTTTCTTGATGTCTATATGAGTAGAAATGAGACTTGCAAATAATTTATATTATTGCTTGTAAAAAAGGTATGTTGATGTTGTATTTGATTCAATAATTACATCAAAGTACAATTTCTACTTACGAAGTAAAAAATTAAATTTTATTTTATTTATGTTCGCAAATTTATTTTGTTTATACTTTCTTGGAATTAAAACAACAAACAATTATTATGAAATATAAATATTTGTATGAATTAATAGATACATACACATTTATAAAATGATAAAAAAGATTTAGAGAATGTAACAATATCATAAAAACAGGAATACCGTTTGATGCCGTGCCTACCTTGCCGTTCATAACACTGCAGTATTTACTTCCACAATGTTGGGAAAAGTTCAGAAGAACTCATCACACATTGTCTTGGCAAATTCCAAAATGAATATTATCTTTATACTGTACCATCTACAAGTTGTTTTAAACTAAAACATATTTTATTGTAAATTTAAATATAAAATACATTTTATATGTGCTTGATTATAATTTAGTGACAGAAATTACGATACATATTCAGCAAAGTACAAATTAAAAAAAATCACTTCACTATCTTGTAAATAATGTGTTCATCCTTCAAGTTATTTTCACAATCAGTGATGCATCATAGCATAAATTCCAATAACCGGCCCAAAATACCCAATTTTGGCATAGGTATTATTATCTCATATCATATGGGATCTGTGGATTCCATGGTGGACATATCAAAATTCTTCAACTTTCTATGAACACATCTATGTTCTATTAGACATATACCAAAAAAATTAGAAGGTCATGGCAAAAAGATGGGTGTGCAACTCTGTAAGGTTTAATAAAAGCCTATTTATTACATATAAGCAATTCAAATATTTTAATATGTAACATAGTAATACAATTACCTAATTCAAGTACAATTTACTGTGTTATTTGCGTACATTTCTCCGATGTAGATGACAGTAATTCTAGAATACTCCTACAAGAATACCACATTATCTAATTCTTTATTATTCTTGCATGTTGAGTTGAATAATTTTAGTGCTGTTATTATATCACAAATTATTGTACCTAAGAGGTGTTTTTCTTTCTATCTTCAAAGAAACACAATTGCAATGCAATTGAACTCACTGCGATTTAGTTAATTAGTTTACAATTTCTACTATAACATAACCACAATTCGTACAATTTTTGACAAATATATTTCTGCGGTATGATCGTTTGTTTGTCTATGATTTGCCCATGATGCCACGACGATATTTCTTCATTCTTTAAGGGAAATTAAATTATTTTTCCACATTTAACAAGGCACAATTATTAATTATAAAGAGGTTTGTCGATTTTAAAACTATTTATGCTTGCTTGACGATTACAAACTTTAATCAAATATATATAGTAATAAATCTATGTGATAAATAAACAGACCTAAATTTGAAAAATTATTTATAACGCATGCGCAGTTTGGACAATGCGACTCTTATACGACATAGCACCATATGTTTTATTTCACAATAGCGGCATTCACACGCAGACTCAATCGCGCATGCTTGGAACGTACCGTTCCAATCGTGCGTGATTGAACGAGCGTGTGAATATATAGCTGCTTTCGTTCGTATTAATCATAGTGATCACGTATTAATGAACATGAACATATGATCAAGTAATCATACCCGGACCGTGTTCACTACAAACGAACATGCAAAAGTTGAATGCATAGATGGCGCCAAATGCGCAAAGCTTAAATTAAAAAGTTGAACATTCTTAAAATGTGAATTATCACTACTTCCACCTTGTAAACTTCTTTCCATCTTTTCCACAAAACCAGATGCCACTATACGGCTTTTTTAAAGGTTATGTTGCCGTTATGTAAACTAATCACAATCATCATAATCACAGTGAACACAAAAATTGTCTGATTCGGCGGGGTAAGGGGTTTGTTAATCGTGATTATTTGTTTCACAAGTGGGGGGAAAGTGATCATTGCAATCGAACACGTGCGTTGTCTAAACTGATCGTGTGATTATCAATCACGGGTACGAACGAAAGCACCTTATATGGCATGTCCACTCGAAGAATGCGCAGTAACCCTGTCAAATCAGTCACGCGTTCTTATCCACTCTTGTTAAATTGGTTAAACTGAAAGGCTGTGGCGTGGGACACTTTTCACGATTTTCTAAAAATGGCTGATACACGATATTGGTCCAAAGACTTTATGTTGATCTTTATAGAAGAGTATAAATGTCATCCATGTTTATGGAAAATAAGATCAAAAGAGAACATTAATAAAAATTTAAAAAACGAAGCCTATGAAAAATTAGTTAAACTTTGCAAAAGTATTTATCCAGAAGCCAACCGCGATTTCGTAGTTAAAAAAATTCAAAGCTTGCGAGGATCTTTTCGAAAGGAGACAAAGAAGGTAGAGGAGTCAAACAGAACTGGTGCCTCTGCAGACGATGTTTATGTACCTTCCTTATGGTACTATGATTTGTTGTTGTTCACCAAAGATCAGGAAATGCCCACTAGCAGCATAAGTAACATCAGTGATATCCAAGAAAGTGATAATTTTGAAGAACAATATGTGGAACATGAAGTGGATGTGTCACTTTCAGAAGAGTCTACACCTATAAAGGGAAAGGAAAGTAATGAAAACACGGAGGTAAGTATATAGAATATATATTTATAATTATTACACATGTGATATACATTAAACAAATTAGTATTTCATGTCCTATGCTTTTCCTTTCTGAAGCATTTCGTCTTGAAATTCTATTCGCCCGTCTCCATTAAAATAATTCATATAAGCTTCACGAACTTCTTTTGCCAAAGACGAAGCGTTTCTTGTGGTGCTTGATTGTAGGCGTGTCAGAGCAACATTTTCATTTCTCCAGTCACCCATTACAACATGTCCATCATTATTACAACTATCAAATGTTGAACTATTTGCGTATGGTGTTTTCAGTTTTAGTAAAAAATTGTGCAATGTGCAAATAGCTAAAATTACATATATTATTTTTCTTGGAGCCATGTTTATTGCTGTGTGTAGAATTCGGAATTTAGATCCAATTTGTCCAAATGCGTTTTCTGAAACATTTCTAGCTCTAGATAATCTATAATTAAAGATCCGTTTTCGATAATTTAACTCCTTTTGTGAAAATGGTTTTAGGAAATGTTCGTGCAAACTAAATGCTTCATCTCCAAGAAATACATAGGGTAAGTTATTAACTGTTTCAGTGTTATCTGGCAAATTTAGTTTAGACGTCAGTAATTTCTTGTAAAAATCCGTGTACTCAATGACACCTCCATCTGATAATCTACCATTTTTTCCCACGTCCACAAAAATGAATTCGTAATTTGAGTTCACTAAAGCCATTAAAACAATAGAATAAAAATTCTTATAATTATAATATTGCGCTCCTAAATGAGCAGGGGGCACAATCCTAATGTGCTTTCCATCCTAAGCACCTCCGCAGTTTATAAATTGCCATCTCTTTTGAAATCCTTTACCAATATGAATCCATTCTTCCTTGGTTGTTGGAAACTGGAAACAAAAAGTGCTTATTCATTTTTTTTTTCTAGATAACTAATATTGCATCTACGTCTTCGACGCAAAAGAAGGACAATTTTCGAAGAAACAAGAGACCAAGTACTTCTAGAGAGAGTGAAGAATTTTACGATACGTGTAAAACGATATTGGGGTCATCAACAAGTAGTTTACCTGCCACCGAATTTGATGCTGTAGGAGTTAACATTGCTAAAAAGCTGCAAAGGATGCATCCCACTCAAGCCATTTTCGCCGAGAGCATTATTAATCAAGTATTGACAAAAGGTTTATTGGGTACCTTGACAGATAACACAAAACTATATAATGGACGCTATAGTGAGCCATTTCGATCACCAAATTACAGCACTATCGCGTCACGTCCATCTAGTGCCTTTTCATATAGTTCTGGAGACATCTCTCAATCAGTAGGGCAGAGGCAGTATACAGCACTTTCTACAGCTGGTAATTCCCAGACTCAGGTCATCCTGGACATAAATCCTGATTCTGACACTAGTGCTACATTGTTTTATGAGAATTCCGAAGATTTACTTAGTACTTAGGAATTGTTTATAATTATTAGTACAAAACTTTATGTAAATTACAAGCAAATAAAATTTATTGTGTATAAATATCACGTGTACTATAATTTTCTCGAATTTCTCTATTGATTACCTATGCATGTACTAATTCGAACCGTTGATTGACTAGTTATAGATGCGCATTCTTACAAGAATTCGCATGTCTACTATCCCTCTCCGAAAGAAAAGAAGCGATATATGGACATCTCGGAGTCAGATTTTGGCCACACGTTTTGTGATTTCATGTCTTATAACTTGTCAGTCATCGCTCGAACTTAAAAGATGCTTGTCGAATAATTCGTAATATGCGAAAGAAGGAGCTCATTGGATTTTATTACTAATGACTTACTTTCATAAACTCTGCTTTTAAAGACTCATATATAGCTTGACAAGTTTCAGGAATTAAATCGCAGAGAGTTGAAGCACCAATTCCTGTAGTGAACTTTAGATCTTGCAAAGATCGCCCCGTTGCTAAAAATCGCAGTGTAGCCGTTAATCGCTCCTCTGGTGGAATGCTCTGTCTCATTATTGTATCTTGTTTAATAACCTTGGGAGTAATCATTGCCAATAATTTATTAAATGTTTGGGAATTCTTAAATAGTTCCTGTAGTCGTCTGGATAATTTTCTTTTAGTTCCAGTAGAAGTGGCATGTGCCCAAAAAGATTCCGATCTTTTTTCCACTTTTTAACCCATTCAGTTCTTATGTAACACTTTTTACGCCTCTTTTGTAAAATTTTGTGATAAGTGTACATAGCAGCGACGAGAATAATTTTCTTATTTGAAATATCCATTTTAACAAATAAAATTAGCGTAAATATATAAAATCTCGACAAACATTTTAAGCTTACCTAAAATTCCAAACGCCACGCTGATCACTAGTGATACAAGACACTTTTAGTGTTCACACACACGGGATCCGCTCTTACAGTTTTAAACAGCGAGAAAGAATGAGGGATAAAACCGTAGCTATATATACTGCAACAATCTTAACGCGCCCCGTTCAAGTCTGCGCTCTAGAACTAGTGACTGGAACGTGGCGTTCTAGGTATGCGTGATTAAGTCTGCGTGTGAACGCCGCTAATGTTGGAGCGAAGTTTTCCTTGTCTACACGCGATATAGTAGTATTATACAGATTGTCGTAGTTAAAAGTTAATATGCATCTTCAAATACACACACATAAACATGTACCTATGTATAAGACCGGTGGTGTGGGGAGATAGTGGGGAGATCGAGAGCGGGGACAACACATTCGTTCCGTAACTTTAGAGCGTGAACGTACATACAGTATCTGAGCAATCTCGCAAATATTAATACCGCTGAAGGAAATAGAGCGATTGATTTGGATGGCTTAAGAGAACAAATTCTTAACGCCATACAAATGATTACTCCTGAAATGCTATCGAATGTACGAAATGGGTTTTATAATCGTTTAGGGTACTGCTTGATGCAAGAGGGACAGACATTTGAACATCTTCAACATTAAATTTTGTATAGTTCATTTAATATTTTGTTTCGTTTTAAATGTGAGAATTTTATTTAATTTTTTTATAAGAATTTTATTTTAGTTACAAATTTTATAGAGTTTTGTTTCAGTTCAATGTTAATACATCAGTTACCAAAATATTATACAAAAGCCGTAAAGAGCGTAGCAATTCCTTAAAGCAAACGTCTACACACAACTTTCAACGTTTTGCACTAAAGCCTCGGTACCCCGGTGTCCCGATATGAACTGATCTGTACTCCCCTACTATCGTACCCCTCCAATTCATGTTTGCATGCACTTGTGTGCGTGTTTGTGTTTCCCTATATCTACTTTTATTTCAGTCAAACGGTATATATGAGTAAACCAGATTTGAAACGATTTTCCAACGTGTTTGAATACTTTCATTCAGCAGACACAACAGTTGCGAAACTGTTCAGTGATCATGTCCATTAGACGACCGCTCACTCTGAACACAGTATATAGCTATGTAATAGAAACAGTAGTTTCTCTCGAGCACATCTCGAGGGAAATAATTGTCCTCCTACCGACGACCTTGAACCGACGCGTGGGTGAAAATTTCTGAATGCGCAGTAGTCAGCCATCAGCTGTTGAGTCGGCGGGATTATTTGATGCGACTGCTGGGCATGCGATTTGTGAATGGCCATTAATATAAGTTATGCTGTACACCAATTATACAAAATGTTTGACAAACAATTTATTATGAACACTAATTTTACAAATTAATGGGTAGTTGTACACAGATTAAACAAGGCATTTGTAAAACTAAATTATACATTCTTTTGGCATTTATAATTAACGTCAAATAAATTTATTAACACATTATTAATTTAGTGTTTAAAATGTGTGTCAAAAATTTTTGTTTGATTATTGTGCATTTCCTTGAAACATTTCCATATAATTTAATGGATGCTGACGTACTTCCAACATTTTTGACAAACAAATTGTTTTTTATAATTAGTGTGCACGCAGCATAACGTTTTATCAATAATTGTAGTGTTTCGTTTCGCGAATACTTGGAACAAAAATGCCCCATTATAGTTGTGCACCTCGGTGCAAGAATAGTTCGAACAATTCTAAATTAAGCTTTTTCAGGTTTCCGAAAGAACCAATGCGGTAAGATCCCCAGGCGCATTAAAATGTTCTCAACTGTTAAAATGTGCATATTGTGTATTGTAGTTGTGAATAATTACTCAAACTTCATGACAAATTCACCACCACCAACGCAAAATTTAATTTTCGAAGATTGATTACCGACAATGGGAAAATATAACTGAACAAAATGCCTTCACTTATTTTATAGGTTATTTGGGACACAAATGTTTTGAAAAGCATAGTTTTCCAACAATTATACGTTTAAAACACAAGAAATGAATAAATTCAAATTTTACACTTATTTTAAGGCATGTCCTAACTTTGTGAAACAGATTTACTAATTTGGCAACGCCCGACCATAATTTCAGTATACCTATATACCGGTAGGTTTTCTGGTAACGCAACGATTGTATAGCGCATGTATCAGTCCCCACAACTGAACGACTACGTATATGTAATCCCCTCCGTTAACCAGAGCGGTGGTAGTAGTATACTACAGCCGTTCGCGTCGGGGAATACGATAACTGTAGCGAGTGATAGTGGGGACTTGGACACTCCTCTGTCGTTGCTTCACCCGAAAACTTACCGGTATAAATACCGCATTAGGAAATTTTTTGTGAATTTTTTTCTTCATTTTCCTTCGAACCAAATGTTAGCTTTAAATTAAAACAGAAGTTGGAGGAGATATCATATAAACATCCCTGCGAAAATTTTCCTACTGAATTTTTGATAAAGCTATTTATTCGTGTAAGAATTTTTTATACTTTGAAATTTTGCAATAGAAATTTCAAAGTTAGTGGCAATTCAAATAAAATAACAATTTTACAACACCATTGATGAATTGTGTCAAGAAATTTAAGTAATCTTTAGGTTAGAGGAGCCTTTTTTTGTGTTGTACGTATAATGTATTACATTTTAAATGCGTGTGTTATATCTACTTAATAAAAAGCAGTGTTTTATCATCGTTTTTTGTATTATTGATATAGCTTTTTCATAATTTTAAAAATAGATTATAACATAATTATCTCATAAACGATTTGGTTCTGCGTCACTGGCTTATTCCTGAATAGAAAAATTTACTACGCCTCTGGTTGCGCGTGCGTGAATGCGCAGTACTATTTTGGGACACAAACATCAAAGGTGCCGACGGCGAGAGAAACTACTGTGTCTATACAACTCACAGATTAGAATCAATTGGCGCAGTCAAGCCAAAATTTTTATCCGCGGTTTGTATTGCGTGAAGGCCGATATAGATGGCGCTGGCATCAAAAAATTACAGTTTTCAATAACACTAAGCAAATAGCGGGCGATTCAAAATGTATTTGGTAGCGGGAAATTCAAAATTAAGTTTATTAAAAATTAGGGTTTAATACCGCGAGATCAAAAATATATTGATAAAGGTTTGCCATGGAATGTAAAAATCTGTCTTAAGTTATATCATTAAGTGTCATACTGTCATTAATATTTGTCATTTTAAGAGAAAATATAATGCAGTGTGACACTTAATGATATAACTTAAGACAGACTTGTACATTCCATAGCAAACCTTTTTCAATATAATTTTTGATCTCGCGGTACATGATCACAACACTGTCATCAAATTGCATACTATTTACTAGTTCCCGTAGTAATGAGGAATCATTGCTAAGGAAAACAGTATGCAGTACGATATTCAATTACAATGCTGTAACCACACAATAACGTTTTAAAGAAAAGAATTACTTAAATAATTACACTTTAATATTGCTACGTAGAAAAGGTACAAAGTACATTTATGAATATTAATAACTAACATCTAACACGTATGTTTTAGTTAAATTACTAGTACAAAAATAAAGTAACGAAGAATAGCATAATCTACCAAAAGTAGAATATTCGACTAACAAATATATTTTTAACATTAAGATAGAATTTCTGTTGAAAAAGCACAAGTACCTACTCAAAATACTACAAAGTAGAAAAGGTATACATTTATGATTACTATTGAAAAATTATAACTAACATCCAACATGTGTTTTAGTTAAATTACCAGTACAAAAATAAATTAACGAACAATAGCATAATCTACCAAAAGTAGAATATTCGACTAACAAATATATTTTTATTAATAGAATAAAACACCTTTTTCACAAAAAATAGTTTAACAACTAGATGTCACATTTTGTGTGCCCTGCACACATCGTCAGTAATAACAGTTACTACTGACAATGTGTGCAGTGCACACGAAATGTGACATCTAGTTATTAAACTATATTTTGTGAAAAAGGTGTTTTATTGTATTACTATTTCTATATTTCACAAGTGTTCAACATATATTACTACAAAGATAGTTTTAACAATAAGATAGAATTGCTGTTGAAAAGTACAAGTACCTACTCAAAATACTACAAAGTAGGTAATTAAACCCGATAGATACACAATGACTTAAGCCCATGTTTACTACCACCATTTACAAAATCTTGTATTACATAAATGATGATCATAAAATAAGGTGACATAAATAAAAATATGGATACATAAGAGGTCCTTTATAATGTCAAAAATCGCCTGACATCTCAACTACAATTATTTCCACTTATATTATACTCCTAATAATTGCAAACTTTAATTGGTGCAATCGGAAACCAACAAAATCCTTGCCCCAACCAGGTGGTCCTTGTTGCACTTGGAATCAGAACTACAAACAAAAAATCTCCAGCTCACCTTCGGGTTATATGTCAACTATTAGTGCCATTAGTTACTTGTTCGCATTCTCGGAAAATATGCATCGCTCTTGCTTCTTGCTTGTACGCCGCACATACAATGCGCCAGCTTCTATCCATATTTTAAGCCTAAAAATGCATTATGTCAACTTAATAAAATTATCATATTACTTTTTACAGAGCTTACGGTACGATTATAACACCACTAACTAAGTAGTAATAAGAAAAATAATGTTTAGCAACACACACAAAATTTGTTGGTTAACGGCCTGTACGCGCTTCCATAAAGTGACAGCGCAGTAGTAGCGACATCTCAATTATTCGGTTAAAGTCATGATTCAAATTTACTTCTAGGTCTCTTGTTTCTAACACCGTGGCGCCATCTAATACGGCCTGCATTAGGTAGATTAGGCGGCAAAACCCCTCATTTAAGTGAACCATCCGATAATCCGTGTCCATACCTATAAGAGGTCTATGCTGCTATAACTTGAGCTTGTATCGGTCGCGCTCGCATTGGAGAGGAAAGTAGGGGTGCCATGTTGTCACGTATTGCATGAATTAATCGCCTACAGCTAATGAAAATTGACACATGCTGTATAAAACACACGAATGTGCGAAAAGATTTAAATTAATAATACATGATGAATTTTTGCAACATGTTGCCAACATTAGAAAAAATTATAGAATATGCAGCAAAAGAAATATTAGAATACTTTCTGGAAAAAAATTGCGTGTTGGTGGATGTGCAGTCGGCTTCAGGAGGAATCACTCATGTGAAACAGCATTAAATTTAGTAATAGGTAACTGGAAGGAAGAGATAGATCGCAATAACAAAGTTGTGGCAGTTTTCTTGGATCTGAAAAGGGCTTTTGAGACACTTGACCGAAAGAAGTTAATACAAAAGTTAAGTAAATATGGAATAAGAGGTATGGCTTTGGAATGGATAAAGGATTATTTAACAGATAGGAAACAAAAAAGCTAGGTACGACGATGTAGAGTCAACAGCTGAGGAGGTCTCCCTAGGAGTCCCTCAAGGATCAATTCTAGGACCACTTCTCTTCATCCTTTACATAAACGACGTGATAAGTGCGACCTACGGTGCGACTAAGGACTGCAAGATTAACCTGTTTGCGGATGATACGCTAATAAGTGTTGCAGATAGGGATGTTGATTCAGCAATAAAAAAGATAAACTGTGAACTAGAAGGTGTTAGCAAGTGGTTAAAAATTAATAAACTAAAGTTAAATACGTCGAAAACACAAGCTATGCTTATCTACAGCAGTGTGATAAATGACACTAGTGAATCAGTGGTAATTGATAATGAAATTATTGAATGGGTAAATGAGATTAAATATCTCAGTGTTATAATTGACAATAAATTAACATTCTCTAGAAATATTGACTATATAGAAAAGAAAGTTGCAAAAAAATAGGTTTTTTGGGTAGGATAAGTGCTAAATTAAGTTTATGGGCTAGAATCTATGTTTATAAGACAATCATTGCCCCACACTTTGATTATTGTTCCACAATTCTATTTCTAGCCAGAGATGGGGATATATATATAGATTACAGAAGCTGCAAAACAGGGCTATGAGGATTATACTGAGTTGCAATAGGTATACTCGAATTACATTAATGTTAGATACATTACAATGGCTTAGTGTTAAGCAAAGGATTCAGTTCAACACTCTTATATTGATTTATAAAATAATACATAATAAATTACCAAAGTATTTAAACAAATATGTTTCGTGTAGTAATGAGATTCATGACTACAATACTAGATACATAGATAACTTAAGGTTACCTTTTCACAAAAAATCGGCTTCACAGAATAGTCTTTTTTACAAGGGTTTAAAATTATATAACGGTATGCCTGAAGCGACTAAACAGAGTCCTTCTATAAGAGAGTTTAGACACTATTGTACGAGGTATGTTAGGAATGATTGTATAGTTTAAAATTATAGTGTAACATTGCAAACATCTAAAGATGAATAAAGTTTATTATTATTATTATTGTTTTTAGTTATTGTAGTGTTGTATGTTCTCATAAAGCGATTGATTAACACAAATAAAATACACAAGGTTGTTGTTTTTACTATCTGTTTATTGACATCTATATATGTCATAAAATCACACTAACTTCATGCGCTTGTTCGTTGCCAACTGTCTTTCCATTCCCTCAACAAACGATACACTACATTCTTCCCATTGAAAGTCATTGAAAATCATAATCACTAATGTAATCTTTTAGGTGTTGAGGTCTCCTCAGCTTATCCCCTGAACGTAGATTGTGTTTCTCGCGCTGGTCGCCATCTGTATTGATTTCGGATGAAATGCTCTTCTCACTCTTCTGTTCGTCCACTGGTCGTGTCGAGCTTTTTAATTGATTGTCGAAGGATTCAGCTGCTCCAACTTCAGATGGTTGCTGGTTCTCGGGCGTAGATACCACAGAGTTGTCGGTTAGATCAGCTTGTTCAGTATTGGGCGTAGGCATTGATATGTCGTTTACAGCACTTTGGTCATTGATAGGTGTGAGATGAATACCCTGTGTTTTAGGAGTAACATTGAGCCGGAAACGGATGTTTTGGGTAGAGGTTCTTGAGGGTAGGCAAGGAGTTGCCTTTGACTGAGATTGACGTTTAGAAAGAGAGCTTTGGTTTGGTAAGAAATTTTTGAAGAATGATGAGTTTCTTTGTATTATTCTTTTTTTTCTTTTGGCTTTTATTCTTGTACCTCGAACTTCTATTATTTCATATGGATCAGGATCAAACGTAGGTGTTAAATTGTTAATCTTAGGTTGTTTGCATAATACCATATCTCCAACCTTAAATTTATGTTGTTTAGCTCTTCTCTTCACATTTGCATATTCCCTTTGTTTTCTTTTGTTGAATTTGTCGTGATTGACAAAATCCTTTTCTTCTTTATTTCCATACATCATTGGTAATAAAGTATTTACTTTTCTTCCGAAAACGAGTTCGAAGGGTGACATCATCGTTGTGGAATGTGGTGTACTTCTGTAGTTTAACAGGAATTGTTGAATTTGAGAGTCGAACTTGTTATTTTCCAAATTTGCACATACTAGTGATTTCTTGAAGGTTTTCACGAATCTCTCTGCTAATCCATTTGCTTCAGGCCAATAAGGTGTTATCCTGACGTGTTTTCTTCCGTAATTGGATAGGAATTCTTTCATTTCGTAGCTGTTAAAAGGGGGACCGTTATCAGATTTTATACGCTTTGGTATTCCAAATGTAGAAAAAATGTTTTCCAATATGGGTCTTAAATATTGAAAGCTAGTTGATGGTACTATTTCCGCTATAGGATACCTGGAATGTTCGTCAACCAGAATAAAAATATGTTTCTTGCCCTGGAATGGTCCTGCAAAGTCAATGTCAAGATTTTCAAACGGTTGTCTAGGAAGCGGTGTTGAGATGATTGGGTCTCTTTGTTTTGTGTTGGTAACTGCTTGACAAGCTGAGCATGCTCTTATATAGTTTTCAGTTAGGACATCAATGTTAGGAAACCATACTTTTGTTCGTAACAATTGCTTGGTTTTTGATTCCTAGATGACCTTTATGCGCTAGCTCTATGGCTCGTTTTTGTAATGTCATTGGAAGAACTATTCGTGTACCCCGCAAAATTATGTCATCTGTTACTGATAGCTCATCTCTGATCTTGTCAAAAGAGCTTAGTTGAGTATTTTTCCATGAAATAAATTTCTCAACGTTGAGGGCCTCAATTAACTTTTTTAACATTTGGTCATTTCTAGTAGCCTCTTGAACTTGTTCAAGCGTCATTGCTTTGGGAAGCGCATTGATCGTTATAAAGTTTACATACTCTTCTAATTTGTCGTGGGAAGTTGTTTCTTGAATTGGGTGTCGAGACAGATAATCAGAAGGGTTGGAATTTCCTTTCTGATGAACCGCCTTGAATTTGTACGATTGTATGCGTAATAATAGTCTCTCAATTCGAGCGCTAGGCGAAGGCTTCGTGTTTTGTAAGATTCTCACTAGCGGAAGGTGATCACTGTGTAAAGTAAAGTCTGAGCCGTATAAATATATGTGGAAATGTTGTATAGCCCATGAACAAGCCAACGTTTCTTTTTCAATTTGGCTGTACCTTTTTTCTGTGCTCGTGAGTGTCCTACTGGCGTAAGCAATCACTTTATCATCTTGTGATAAAATTGCTCCTAGACCTTCTGGTCCTGCATCTACATGGAGATGTGTTGGTTTCTTTAAGTTAAAATATGTTAGATTGGTGACCCGTTTGAGTTGTTGTTTCAGAACGTCGAAAGCTTTGTCGTGATCTGTCGTCCAGTTCCACTCAGCCTCTTTCAGAGTTAGTTCTCTAAGTAATTTCGTGTTTTCAGCTAAATTAGGTATAAATTTCCCTATGTAATTTATCATTCCTAACAAACTGCGAACTGCACTTGCATTTGTTGGTTGTTGTAGATTGATTATGCAAGATACTTTATTTGGGTCTGGATGAACTCCTTTTTCTGAGAACACATAACCAAAAAACTCTATCTTTGGTACACTGAAAATGCACTTTGCCTTGTTGATGGTTAAATTGGATTCTGTTAGTTTGTTTAGTGTCTTCTCAAGAGCAATATTGTGTTCTAATGGTGTTTTGCCAAAAATGAGGATATCATCACTAAAGTTGAGCACTCCTGGTATGTTTATCAAAAGTTTCTGAATCGTATTTTGAAATATTTCAGCGGCTGCATTGATACCAAAACTAAGTCGTTTGTACCTGTACAGACCGGTGTGTGTTGAAAAGGTAGTTATGTACCTCGACTCTGGACATAGCACAAGCTGGTGATAACCATCCTTTAGGTCTATCTTGCTGAACATTACTGATCCATTTAACTGTGTTATGATATCATCTATTGTTGGTGTTATGTGTCTTTCTCTTAATATAGCTTTGTTTGGTGCTTTCATGTCAACACATATTCGAATTGTTTCTGGGTTGTTGTGTTTTGGAACTATCACTATTGGTGATACCCAGGGTGTTGGACCATCTGTTTTTTCAATAATGTCTTGCTGAACTAATCTTTCCAGTTCTTGTTCAACCTTCTCTCTTAAATGAAATGGTATACGTCGGTCTTTGAGCGACTGGTTGAATATTCAAATCAATATGAAGCTTTATTTCTGAGCTTTTTAATTTACCAATTCCAGTACATATTTTTGGATATTTGTGTTCCACATATTTTAAGTTAATGTTCTGAGAAATACTATTTGCAAATATTTTTACTAGATTTAGCTTCTTTGATGTATCATAACTAAGTAAATTGTGACACTTACCTTTTACAACATGTATTTCTGTTGAAATGTTGTTGTTCGCGTGACTCAGTGTGGCGGTAAATTTTCCAATGATCCTTAGTTGGTTTGTAGAACAATAAGGATATATACTGCTTGAATCAGTTATAAGTGTTTGTTCGGGTAGTTCTGACAATGTAGATTCACTAATAAGGTTGACTGAACTGCCTGTATCTATGATAAATTCAATTTTATGACCATTTATTTCAACTGCTGTTATTGGAATGTTACTAATATTATTCACAGTTAGATAAAAGGATTGTTCTTCGAAGCTATCTGAACTGTCGTTTGCAATTTCATTGTGATTTACATATTTCTTGTTCGAAAATTGTTCATATTTACCTTTATTTTGGATTCGTTCTGGTTTTGTTACCGTTTCCTGTTGTTCTTTGTTTCTCCCTTGATTCAACTTTTGTTCTGCTAGACATACTTTGCGAAAATGACCTTGTTTTCCACAAAAATTACACTTAACATGTGTTGCCGGACATGACTGCCTGCCGTTTGTGTGCCATTTGTTGCCACAGTTTCTGCATATTTTATTGTTTTGGTTGTTTTTACCTGTGAGTATTTTCCTTTTGTTGATATTTCCTACAAATTCAGAGTTTTTCTCCATTTCTAGCACTTGTGTTTCTGTGAGTTCGTAAGCTTTTGCTTTGGCTAACAATTGTTGTAACGATGGGTTTTCAGCTAAACCGTATTTTCTTATCTTTGTTGAGATAGTACCTTGTATTATTTGACACTTGATTTCTCTATCCTTTTATCTGGAAAATTACAGTTGCTGCCAAGTTTTAATAATCGAGCATAGAATTCATCGATAGGTTCATTCATTAACTGTTTAGCTTGTCTGAACTTGAAGATCTCAAACTCTTCATTTATTTTGGGTACAAAATGAGTATTTAACTTATTTTTAGCTGTTTCATACTTGGATAGATTTGTTTGTGTGGTAGGATCAGGAAGGGAACAGTAAATTTCAAAAGTTTCCTCACCTATACAATGCAATAACATCGCCTCCATCCTGGTGTCGTCTGCTATTCCTGCAGCTATAAGAAAGTTATCAAACCGCTTTATCCATTTCTGCCATCTAGCACCTATGTTTTCCATGCCTGAATGGACGTTGAATCCATCAATGTTTGTTAGAATATTTTCTGCCATTTTCTTTTGTTTGCGTGTAGTTCGTTATATTTCTTTTGCTAGAAACACATTCTCGTCGCCAAATGTAGTGTTGTATGTTCTCATAAAGCGATTGATTAACACAAATAAAATACACAAGGTTGTTGTTTTTACTATCTGTTTATTGACATCTATATATGTCATAAAATCACACTAACTTCATGCGCTTGTTCGTTGCCAACTGTCTTTCCATTCCCTCAACAAACGATACACTACAGTTATATAAATGATCATGTATGTACATAAATATTTGTTCAAAATGTGTATGGATAATAATTTAAATATAACTTACAAAACAAAAAATAAGTAAAAAGTAACTCCAAGCAATGAAGTATATTTTATTTATTATTTGTTCAGTTTAAAGTATCTATATGCAATAATTAAATACATTTCAGTATCTCTTCTAATATTATATTTATTAAATATAAAGTTTACTTGAGCACTTTCTAATTATTAATTTATTAAACTGCATTATTAATGTTATTATGAAAATATAAGTTTACTAACTTTTTTAGAACGTAATCGACTTCGCCTATCCGATAATTAACATTCAAAATAATATCATAATTGCTACGTTTCAGCTATATAGTGTGAAACATATTTATGTCAAATTGAATATATTATTTAAAGTTAAGTAAATCTTAGAATCGCAGACATAAATATTTCTTTACATGAGAAAGATATTAATTTGCCCATATTGAAAAGAACCCTTTCCATCGTAATAAATACGAAAGTAATCACTGTGATTCCATGAATTTGCAAACGGTGAAAACAGTGATTAGGAAATCACTATGACCAATATCTGCTCTCATCTCTAATAATAATCGGTTCCAAGGTAGTTGGCAACGTTGGTTGAGACGCTCTCAACGCTCTATTCCAATCAATAAAGATTTCAATCTCTTTGTGCTTGTGCATTTCCCTAACATGTTTGTTATACTTGACTTGACTTGTTACAGTGTTATACCCAAGTATTAGTTTATCTCTGGTTATATCTGCATCATACATATTTGGTGGCTTAAGGAAGGCTTCAGGCTTCACAGGCTTGTGTCTGCTCAGGAATAAACGTTTTATGAGTTCGTGTTGTACCTGTATAATTATATAAATTGTACGAACATTGTGTATTGGTTTACTCACAATTTATAAATTAATTAGTAGTAATAATGGCGGATCATGTTGATATAGGTGTTGTGAGTAACGCCTTGCTTCCACAAATTATGTTTAATGTAAAGGAAGAAGAATGCCAAGATAATTCTGTAGATGAGAAAGTCGATATCTCTGAAACTTCTGTTGTATACAATGCTAAATTACAAGACTATATTTGGCATGACAAAATAAAACAATGTGAAGTGTCTACAACTTTGAATAATATTAAAGTAGAATTCTCATCATCTGAAGCATGTGAAGTACAAAATGACAATGTTAAAATGGGTCAAGGGATCAGTGCTGATGATATAAAAATTGATTTTGATAATGGAATGCTATGTAAGTAAATGCATGTTAATGAACGATAATAAAATTATAGTTCTTGATGTGATTTTGTTATAGTCCTAATCTATTATGTTCAGAGAGAATAAATGTCAATTTGTATTGTGATCGTATTAATAAAAATATTTTTTTTATATATGTAACAATATTGTTTTATCTGCTTACATGTGCCAGTAAATTTATATGACGTAAAATTTCAGACGTTACAAAATATTAACTGTCCAGTAATATAATTTACAAAAGCCATTGCTGGACTATCATATTGTAGATTCTTTTAGCAATCGACATTGACCTGGTAACCACTACAGATGACGATTCAGTGATATTACAAATGAACACTGACCAGTACAATGTAGGAACAAAGACAAACTAATCAATTAGTATTCAAAATGTTTAGCTTGCACCACTAAAATATTCCTACATGAGAACCACTTACAAGTTGAATGGCATAAATAAATATTTAGTCATTGCTTTTTCTTAAAAAGCAAACGCACTCTACGAGTTTTCAGTACAGACTATTTATTGAAGTATACACAAAAGTACATGTAATGAGTAGAGGGCGCTATTCAAAATTTAAAATTTGACATCATTCTAACACCCCCACTATGTCAAACATTACAAATTTGAGTTAAACCTAACATTCTTAAAAACTTACAATGTTTAACAGAGTTTAAACCTTTCGTTAGTAGATCAGCCGGCATCTCAGTAGTTGATAAATATAAAATTTTTACAAGTTCTTTTGCAACAGCTTCTCTTACAAAGTGATGACGAACATCAATGTGCTTAGATCTTTTGTGATACAATGGATTAACAGTTAATTTCTGAGCACTTTGATTGTCATTGAATAAAATAACAGTATTCAAATTCCCTGTCAATTCAAATAATAAATTCCTTAAATATATGGCTTCTTTGGAAGCTTCAGATAGTGCCATGTACTCTGCTTCGGTACTAGACAAAGCAACCGTTTTTTGCATAACACTTTCCCAGGAAACTGTAGAATCAGAAAGCTTAAACACAAAGCCTGTATAAGACTTTCTATCGTGAGTATTACTTGCCCAATCAGCATCTACAAAACCCTCTAATTCTACTTTCCCTTTTTTAAATTCTAAACAATAATTTTTAGTTCCCTGTAAATATTTCAATATTCTCTTAGCACATTTCCAATGACTATCATTATAGCAGTTATTGAATTGGCTTAAGAAACTTACACTAAATGCTATATCTGGCCTAGTTAAAACTGATAAGTACATAGGGCTTCCAATTAATTGTTGATAAGGTTTATTACTAACACATTTATCATTATCATCAAGACTTAAATTAGTTTCTAATGGAGTACTGATTGGTTTACAATTTACCATATTAAACTTTTGTAATAACTGATTTATGTAATTTTCTTGGTCCAAAGTTATAATTCCTTTATCTTTATCTCTATTTATTCGCATTCCAAGACATTGCTTTGCTTCCCCTAAATCTTTAATTTTAAAGTTCAAACTTAATTTATCTTTCAAGAAATTTGTTTCATTTACATTATTTGAAAAAATAAAAAAGTCATCTACATACAGGGCAATTACAGTTATCTTATTGTCTTTATTTTTTATATATAAACAATGTTCTAATTCTGACCTTTGATAACCCAAATCTGATAAAATTGTATCCACTCTATTATACCAAGCTCTGGAGGATTGCTTGAGTCCATAAATTGCCTTTTTCAACTTACAAACCTTATTTTCATTATTTTCAACAATAAAACCCTTAGGTTGCATCATAAAAACATTTTCCTTTAAAATGCCATTTAAAAAGGCTGTTTTTACGTCGAGGTGAGTTATGTTCAAATCTAAGTTAACTGATAATGCAATTAATAGTCTCAATGTTGAGTGCCTGACCACTGGTGAAAAAGTTTCGTCATAATCAATTCCACGCTTTTGTGTAAAACCTTTTGCAACTAATCTTGCTCTGTATCTAACACAATTATCACTTCCGAACTTTCTCTTGAACACCCACTTACACTGCACTATAGTTCCCTTTTCTGGAGTGCCCACTAAATCTCATGCTTCATTCTCTTGAAAGGACTGGATTTCCTCCATCATCGCCTGCTTCCACCTCTCACTATCTGGTCTCGACAGTGCCTCTTCGAAAGTAACTGGATCGCTTTCCAAGTCTATGCAGTCTGTAGTACACATGTAAGTTACATATTCATTGAACAATTTTGGTTTCGGTTTTCTTTCTGATTTTCGTGTCACAGGTTCTTCTTGAATGTCCCTCGATTCATCTATACATTCTGTATCGACTTCCAGTTCCTTCTGTTTAACTTCCCCCACTGAATTCACTATGCTTTCATCTTCTTCTTCAGTGTTTAACACAATCTCTATTTGTTCTGATGCATCTTCTATAATCGTGACGTCTCTACTGGTAATAACAACATCTTTGTCTGGATTGTATAATCGGTAACCTTTAGTATTTTCACTAAATCCCATAAGAATCATTTTTTTTGCTTTCTTATCCCATTTTGTTCTCTTTGCTTCTCTGCACCATAACTGTGCTGCCAAAAATTCTTAAATTATTAATATTTGGTTTCTTACCTGTCCATATTTCAAAAGGGGTTTTGTTTTCCAAGCCTGAAGCAACTGATCTATTTCTTAGATATACTGCAGTATTTGCAGCTTCTGCCCAAAATCTTTTTTTCAGTTTTGCATCAAACATTAAACACTTTGCTCGTTCCACTATTGTACGGTTCATTCTTTCCGATAGTCCATTCTGCTCTGGTGTGTAGGGGTTTGTCTTTTGGTGGATAATTCCATTCCGTCGTAGATACTTCTCAAATTCATCATTACAAAATTCTTTGCCATTGTCCGTTCTTAAAGTTTTTATTTTACAGTCCTTCTGATTCTCAACCATGCCTTTGAATTCCTTGAAAAAAACCAAACACTTCATCTTTTGTTTTTAAAAAATATACAAAAACAAATCGACTAAAGTCATCTTCAAAAATCAAAAAATATTTTGAACCACCTATAGATTTAACCTCCATTGGTCCACAAACATCAGCATGTATAATTTCTAATAAATTTGTTGCTCTCGTACCTTTATGTTGGAATGGTAATCTGGTTTGTTTCCCCTGACAACACACAATACAGTTTTTTCTTTCAATGTCTGTCACATTTTTGCATGACATTCCATCTACGATGCCATTTTGCATTTTATTCAAATCATTGAAATTAATATGACCAAGTCTACGATGCCATATATCATTAGATACTATTGCTGTTGCTGCCAATAAACAATCCTGTGATTTTTCTACATTCAATCTGTAAACGTTTTCTACTAAATCAGCTATGCCTACTAAGACATTTTCCCTATTGAAAATTTTACAACCATTTGTCTCAAATTTCACAGTATTTCCAGTTTTAATTAACTGACTAACCGATAATAAATTTGTTGTCAATTCAGGAACACATAAAACATCCTTAACTATAACATCATACCTTTTATTGTGTACAACAGTGGTAATATTTACATCACCAATACCAGTCACTGGTGTTTTCATTTCATTCGCCAGCATAATTTCTTGTAAATTTGTCTGCACAGAAATATTTTCTATCCATTCTTTATTTACCGTCATATGTACACTAGCTCCAGAATCTATGTACCAGTCGTTTTTGTTGAATTTACCACCCATAAATACTACACTAAAAGCATTTGAAACTTTTCGTTTCGAAGCACTATTCTCAGGTCTATTTGGACATTTATTTTTAAAATGACCAAATTGTTTACACTGATAACATTTGACATTCCTAACAGTTTCTTCTCGATTTGCAGTACTACCAACTTTATTATTAGATTTACTATGCAAGTTTCTTGTTTTACCGATAAAAGCACTACCTGCTTTATCAACATTAACTTCCATATCTAATAATTTTGTTTTAATGCGATCGGTCGTTATGTCAATGCCAGAATGTTCAATTGCCATTATCATAGGTGCAAATTTTTCAGGTAATCCTGCTAAAAGCAATGAGCCAACCCATTCATCGTCTACCTTAAAGCCGGTTCCTCTTAGCTTTTGAGCCGTTTCTACGATCTGGTTTACGTATGACGCCATTGTGTCACAATCTTCGAGGCGCGTAGAAATTAAGGCGCGAAGTAAATTAATTTTTCTGGAAAAACCAGAATCATCGAATAATGACTTTAGCTTTTTCCATAATTCACCTGCATCCTTAGCCTCCTTTATGTGAACGTATAAAGGTGCGTCTATTGTTAAAATTAACATCGCTTTTGCTTTAGCTACCTTTTCAGCGTCCGTTTCGGTTCCCGTGATGCAGCCATTTAGACCATCCAGTACGAGAAAATGTTCAACAGCAAACGCCCAATCACTGTAATTTTCTCTTCCCCTGAGTTTAGGTACATTCGAAATATAATTCACAGCCATTCTTGTACAACTCGTTATTAACCAGCACTAATTAAAACTACCTGGTTCCGCTGGGCCCATAACCTCTTAAAAAGCAAACGCACTCTACGAGTTTTCAGTACAGACTATTTATTGAAGTATACACAAAAGTACATGTAATGAGTAGAGGGCGCTATTCAAAATTTAAAATTTGACATCATTCTAACACTGTTCTATATCTATATCTTATTTACTTGTCTATGCTGATTTGTTCTAAAATGAGTTTTGTAGTACTTGACATAATATTTTGCAACATCTACAAGTTCAGCACCATTTTGTCATATTGTCAATATTAAGGATATTTTATGTACAAGGCGCGTCCGCTTATACCATCTTTTTGCTAATTTATGTAAAAATCGTTCGGTTATTGTAAGTTGAGCAGATCGATGTAAATCTAGATTGTTCGGATATTCGACCTCGGACGCATTAGACGAAGCTCGATTTGCTAGGACTATTTCGACCGAGATCGTAAATGTTGTCATAAATAATAAGGTTATGTTATGTTTGGTTGGTGTTGGATGATTGCGGTCGAAGGAGTTGAAGTCAGTTGAAGTGGTATAAAGTGTACGAAATACAGAGCACTGAATGAAATTTATTTCTATTAAAATATGTTTGCATGTTTTTGGGTGCTAATATGTGCATATGACTGCCATCTATACAGATTACCACACCTGACGAAACAAACAACTCACTTATCACAGTTAATTCACTGTAAAATTAATATAGAGAACACTTGCTGGGAAACCCATTTATGGCTTCAAACTGTCTTATAAATAAAGAGCTATTCCTCCAGTAGGCCAAGAAATAACACCATACCTTCTGTTAACTAGAAGTGTTTTTTCACAAGTTCGGTATAAGGCTTGCCAACACGTGGATATGCTGATACCAAATCGTGCAGGTACAGCTCTGTAGTTTAAAGTCAAAATGTGTTACATAGGACATGCAAGGTAATAAATTACCTAAAACTCACCATATGTGCTAAGCACTATACTGTAATTGTGCCATGTTTATCTACATTTGAGTTGTGGTTGTCCAGACTTAACTTCGTTCATTTCAACAAAGTGCAACTTCCGTAAGATGTCTTCAAACGTTTCCGGATTAATTCTGGGGTAAATTGGAGTATACGGGTGCAACCGATTTTTGACAAAAAACTAGTGCACCGTATAGAGGACCTCTAACTTGAACCACTTTTTCTTATAAATTAATCCATGCAAACGTACAGGAGTGGAGATATTTAATAATTAAGGTGCTCACCGAGTGATTTTTCCATGTCACATTTTTAGTCGTATCTGTTATACACACCGTTGAAATTATGAAAATTGTAATACATGCTGTTTATTTCACTTTACCACACAACAATTACATTTGATTTTTATGTTTTTTAATAACTTTTCTCAACAAAAACATAAGAAGAAACCTAACCTCAAACCACCTAGTGGAGAAAGCCCATTCCAACTTTCATGCGGATTCGGACCAGCGACTGTCATCCATAGAGTTATGTAGTATATAGATGGTCGAACAGACCACTTGTATTTTTCAATATTTATTTGAAAATTATATGCAAATCAGTAACAAAAGACGTTATAAAGTGTATATTATTTATAAATTTGTAGTTTATTTCATTGATTTTTTAACATGCCTTTTAAAATTATATAATATCCTGTAAATTAGTACGGAAGTTTTTTCTTTAATTTTATCAAACATTTATAATTCTCTTTTTGCACATTTACATGATTTATACTGCAATCATTGCAATGATTATTCCCTTAATTTATAGTTTTTTTTTACTTTTTTACCATCTGCCTTCCCCCGATGCAAATTCCGTTCTGTTTTGCCGCCCCCTTCACTCGTATTTCGGTTGATTTATACAATTTTTTTTGATGTTTTGCCGCCTCTTCCCCACCCCGCGCTTTTGTACTTTTCGTGTTTGCCGCACCTTTCCCACCACCCACGATTCCAGTTCTCACCACCCCCACGGTTTTTTACTTTTTTACCATCTGCCTTCCCCCGGTGCAAAATCCGCTCTGTTGTTGCCGCCCCCTTCGCATAAGGGGGCGGCAAGAATATTTGTTTTTGCTTTCTCTACCCCATTCCTTGTGCGCACTCGTATTTCGGTTTATTTATACCGATTTTTTGATGTTTTGCCGCCCCTTCCCCCACCCCAGCGCGCGCGCGCGGGGTGGGGGAAGGGGCGGCAAAACATCAAAAAATCGGTATAAATAAACCGAAATACGAGTGCGCACAAGGAATGGGGTACAGAAATTGCTATTAATTATTACCGTAAACAAGTTCGTTATCACACTGAATTCATTTATTGTTGAATGTTTGCTTTGCATTTTTCGTTAATTACTATTTTTGCCATCCCCTCTCCCCACCATCTCGCGGTGCGAAAACAAAATTCATATGAACAATAATTGCAGTGCAAACATTCAAAAATACATTCTATATGAGAACGTACCCATAGATTTGTAGTCGTAAAGTTTTTGCAACTGTGTAAAATGCAAACACAAATCTTCGGCAAATTTTTAATTTTTTTATTTCATACTGTTGCACTATTGGTACTACTAATTTACCTGAAAACTTGGTCAAGAAATTGATAAGTGTAATACAGCTTTTATGTCTGTATTTAATTCAACATTGACTTGCAAAATGAGCTTTATGCTTCATTAGATTCTTATAGAAGTCAAATGAAATTTATGTTTTACTTTAATGTTTACAAAATACATGTCTTACTTTCTTGTGAATTTCTCTGAAATAAATTCTCTATATTACATGACAAATTTAATTTGTGTTTTTCTTTATTGTTTTAAACATATGTACTTTCTTGAGATTTCCTCTATAATTCATGCACTTACATTGCAAATGATAGACCACTTATTAAACAGTACACTTAGTAAGAACAGATAATTCTCTGAACAACTCACATTGTGTAAGTATTTTCAACTTCATTATGTATTTTCCTATTGCTTCTAATAAATAAATACCAGAAAACACCTATAAACATTATCTATATCATGCCGTATTTATTTACAGGATATTATATAATTTTAAAAGGCGTGTCAAAAAATCAATGAAATAAACTACAAATTTATAAATAATATACACTTTATAACGTCTCTTATTACTGATTTGCATATAATCTTCAAATAAATATTGAAAAATACAAGTGGTTTATTCGACCATCTATGTACTATATAACTCTATGGATACAGTCGTTGGTCCGAATCCGCATGAAAGTTGGGATGGGCTTTCTCTACTAGATGGTTTGAGGTTAGATTTCTTGTTATGTTTTTGTTGAGAAAAGTTATTAAAAAACATAAAAATCAAATGTAATTGTTGTGTGGTAAAGTGAAATAAACAGCATTTATTACAATTTTCATAATTTCAACGGTGTGTATAACAGATACGACTCAAAATGTGACATGGAAAAATCACTCGGTGAGCACCTTAATTATTAAATATCTCCACTCCTGTACGTTTGCATGGATTAATTTATAAGAAAAAGTTGTTCAATTAGAGGTCCTCTATAAGGTGCACTAGTTTTTTTTGTCAAAAATCGGTTGCACCCGTATTCTGCAATTTTTCCTTCAAAACATTGAGTATTTCCGTTACCATTTTCATCATCATCCAATAATATATGATCCCATCTGTACATAAGACAATGCCAAATCAATCTTCATTCTTCAAAATTTATCTTTTAACCGTTTAGGTTTACCGTGTTACAAATGACAAAAACCAAGTTTGTAGATGATTGTGGTTAAGTTACAGGCACATTTGACAGATGCACTACTCTCACTCGTTTTCCTATTTTTCATTCGTTTATTTCGGATTGATCTACAATCAGCTGTTCAAGTCAAATGAATCTGTGCTTGGATCTCCGAGGTGGTATCCGAACACAGCTACAAATACATTTTTATCACTTTGCATACATACACTGTCCAGCCGATGTTTGCCACTCTCAATTTGAATTTAAAATATATGAATTCAGTTGATACCCCCTAGCCAACTTGTGTACTCAAGTAGCGAGAAAGACTTGCTTTAAATTACTTTTTGTACATTTACAATAAATAACATTATGTATAAGTACATATTCTTGATTCTCAAAGTATTTGGTACTCATACCTTTGACTTTGTTATTTCATACAAAATATACAATGAATATATAACAGCAGCGTTTGCGTGATGGAAAATGAAACATTACTTGATACCATTTGGAATCACCTTACAAACTGCTACCATCTGTGGGAAATATTTTTATAAAAATGTTGTTCAGTTATTGAAGAGTAACTTTGCAACCAAGTTATGTATATCTATAAGAAACCTATTTATATTGACCGTGTCAGAATAAATAGGTGTCGATATATGTATTGCTAATCATGTTCAAAAACGTTTCTATCATTATTTTGTAAATATGTCCCACACTATTATTAGTTTAAAATAGAGTAATCACTTATTACAGAAATATTGTCTTCAGTATGTTGCCGTTAGCTCAGCTTTTTAATAAAAATGTTTTACCCGCTAAAAATACGTAAGAAGTTAAAGTATTCACGTCAAATTTGAGATGTTGCGAAATTTTACTTGTCAAGTAATATAACCTATAAAAGCCAGTTTAGGACTGTCATAAATAATAATATCCATATACCTTTTGACATTTGTCATAATTATTTTTTGACGTTTGTAATAATTGTCATCTAAACATTTTAAACTTGTCAACAATGCTTGCCTCCTAAACAATATAGCTAATGGTTATTGTATAAAATATAGGTGTAGAAAAAATAATATTTTGTAGCTTTATTTATAATATTTAATTTGTAAGTGGCTTTCATGTAATAGTATTTTACTACGGGAAGGAATATATCCTGAAACATTAATTAATGAGTTCAATTTTATTGTTTTGAAATTGTTCCGCCTATCGAAATTTGTAGTGGTATCGAATCGTCGTCTTTGGTTCATATTTGGGCCGTGTCGGTGGCCAAAACGACTCGACTATATGCTTTTATTCAATATTATATGTAGTTGCATAAATTAACGATAAAATGACAATCTTGGGATGGACAAACAATCAGTGGCGGCCCGTGATTTTTTGGGACGGGAGGGCACCGGGGGTCTGAGTGTTTAATATCAAAAATTAAGTACAGACAAAAAACAAACATAATATGCTATTTAATTAACTTGTTTGAAAATAAAATCCATCCGCCGTTCCTTACGATCAGCAAAATGATTAATAACTCATTCATTGAAGTTTGGTGTTGATGTCAGTAATTGTTTTTCAATGGAACACATTGCTAAGGCACATAGTCTGCTTTCCTGCATGGTATTTCTAGAAAATGTTTTTATTCTCTTCAAAGTAGAAAAACACCGTTCACTTGATTTTTTCTATTTTGCACGACCCCAGAGATTCGCAAAATAGCAGAAGACAATTTACAAAATCTTTCGCCAACATAGTCTCGACATATTATCAAAAACAAACTTTTATAACAGTTGTACTGTTCAACCTTGGAAGTAAATTACAATAGTAGCATCAGAAAACTTATCATCCAACTCTGCTTAACAATTTATATTGTTAATTAGTAAATAAAATGTTAGCATATGTGCTTTTTATTCTTTGTACAACTTCTATTGCACATGTGTGTTACATTAAAGGCTTACATTTTAACATTTAAATATAATTTGGTTCCATTTTCTTTTTTTTGTTACCAACGTCAAAACAACAAAATTAGCGTGCGATAAAGAAATACTTTTGAAACCAAAACGGATGTCGTAAAGTGAACTTTATAGTACCGAAATACAAAAAAGCATTTTGCACATTACACCCACACAACCAGTCTGATAAACTGTAAGAGCTTCTATTGAATTTTCTCGTCACGGTTTTATTAGTTTTCTAATTGTGAACTTCTAATTTAATCAATAAATTTTGTCTAGAGAGACCTAGATTTTTTTAATTCTGTCTTAATGTTACTAACGCTATTCATAGTTGCATTTGCACCGATAGAAATTACAACATACACTCACCGCTGTATATTACATACTGGACCGCCACTCGGACCCGGCACCATAGAGTAGTGCCCCGCCGCCTACATATATACGCGCGCAACCCGCGCCAGTTTCATCGCTCGATTTCTAATACAGACGGGGCAGTCGCGCGAGATGCCCCGGAGCCTACGTCAGACTGCGATTTTTAAACGCACTGAAAAGACGGACTGTTACTTCCGAAAACATATTATTTGTTATCAAACAAATCAGAAAAATTACATACAAATTAGGTATTTATAATTAATTTATCTGTTAAAAGAAATTTGTTACGGGGCAATTTGTCACGGGGGGCAGTGCCCCGTTGCCCTCCCTGCAGCAGCCGCCACTGCAAACAATATGTTTCATCATTCAGTATTAATTTAAAAGATTACCAAACGAGAATAAATGCTGTGATTCTTAATCTTTTGTAAATTTGGCCAACAGACTGTGAACATTGTGAAGCTTATTACGAAGACTATTGCATCGAATGTGGAATGCTTGCCCATATTTTAAACAAGAATACTTTTAATAGTGCAGATAATGGGGCAAGAGAAGATATACCAAGCGATATTTTAGATATCCAAGATTGTTTTGGACAAACTGAAATATATGCTACGAGAATTATTCCTGCGGGTGTAAAATTTGGCCCTTTTACTGGACTCAGCACAAGAGACATTCTTTGGGAAATGAAAGGAGAGAAATTTGTTTTGGACAAAAATAAATCGAAGTATTTGAATTGGATGCAGTACGTCAATCCTACTAGGAATACTTCTGACCATAATCTCTGTGTCTTCCAATGTGAAGATAACATATATTATCAAAGCACTCGTGCTATACAGGCCGGTGAAGAATTATTGGTGTATTTTGGTGAGGAATACAGCAACAGCCCAAATAACATAGTCCGACTGGATTTTGTTACCATTAAGAGAGACATCATTAAGGACGTATTTGTCTGCACGTTTTGCTGCCTTGGATTCAGCTCGAAATTGCATTTGGCCAAACATAAAACCGTTTGCGTTAAGGGTGCAGCTGGAAGGTTTTCAGTTGAAGGTATTTATAAATATCTCATGTTAGTATTTGTGTATTTGACTGTATTGATTTTTGCATTTTTAAAGACATTATCTTTAATATAATTTTATAAATCATTAATTTATTTTGATGATTTTTGTCCAAATGAATACAGTTCATTAGATTGATAAATATTGCAAGCAAATAATTGTTTAGGGTTGATAATGAGTTATTCAATGCTTTAAAATAGTTATTTATGTAACAAGTCAGTAAAGTGATACTTTATCGAACGAGTCTGATTTACGAGCCAAGCGAGTGAAGCGAGCGCGGCGAGTAACAGACGAGTTCGGTAAAGGTACTTTACTGACGTGGTGCATACAAAATTTTATCGCCAACCGTGAAAATTGTTAATTTAAGAAATAAAGATATAATAACTTATGACAGTGACAAACGATTTATTTTTAAAGTCATCAGTCATGGCTACGCTGACTGATATTAGCGGCAGGTAAAGTACTTTGTTGTACAGTACGATAAAGTGTTTCTTTACCTCCGTAAAACGCTATGGTAACGCATCACTTTACTGACGGTTGGCGATAAAATGTATTGCACTTGACATTGTAGGCGTTTTAACACCTGTCACTTTACAATTATAATTCCATGGACGCATGGTTTTAAGTCATAGATTAATGATTAACAGTCCCCTACAAAACTGGAAGGTAAATACTCATATAACTATTTGTAATTATAGGAAAGTTGCAATATGAACTCAAAAAATCAAAGTGCTTTTATTTAAGAACATCCACAAACAAGATATCCCTAAATTAATTATTTTCAACAGAGGAAAGTACTGAAAATAATATCACATAGACAGATGACTTTGTTATGGAAAAATAGGAAAAAAAATATTTAAATTAATAAGTAATTTTTTTTGATGTGTGTTATAAATTTTATCTTGCAGTGTTATTGTCCTTACTATATATTATGGCATGTAAATGTGGTTCTCATTATGGATGCAAGTGTGTTTTTCAACTACAGAAGAACCCCATGTATCCATATTATGTATTATTTTTTATTCATTCAAAATATAAACACCAAAACTTTAAACGATTTATTAACGTTTTTAACATGTAAATAAGTACATATATACATTATAAAACAGGTAAATAGGTATCTATGCTCTTCTGTTTGTCATCTGATTTCTGCGTTTCCTGAAAGGTATTTATTATTTCTTCAACACTTATTTCTTCTTTGTTTTGCATTAATTCAAATAAACTTTGTTCTTCTTCTGCCTCGCTGTCAAAATTTGAACAGGACATTTCTCCACAGCTTCTCCATTTCAAAGCTAATTCATTTAATGGAATATCATCTTCACTGTCATTATAGTTCTCAGTATCAATAAGTTTCGTCCAAGATTTTTGAATAGTGGAACCACGTACAGAATCCCAAGCTTGGTTTACCCAATAAATAACATTTTTCAGTGTAGTATTTCTCATCCCACTAATATATCATCTCCTTTTCTGTGTATTCTAACAGATGTTCATGATATAAACGCCTATAATTTTTACTTTCTTATACGTAGTATAAGGAAGTATTGTGATGATGAAAATTTTCGACATCGAGATTTTTGCAGATGTCCACGTTTTGAGGTCCCCTAATACCAAAAAAGTGGTTTTTAAAAAATGTCTGTGTGTCTGTCTGTGTGTGTGTGTGTCTGTCTGTCTGTGTGTGTGTGACCACGATAGCAGTCAAACCGCTGTAGATATCAATTCCAAATTTTGTATTTATGTGTGTAATCTGCCTCTTGAGAACTGATTAGATTTTGAGCAAAATCGGCCGACCGGAAGTAGTAGTTTATTTCAGTGAAAAAATTGAAATTTGCAAATATTTCGTCAATTACTAAGTTTAAACAAATTTATAAAGAATTCATATGTACTTAGAATTAAGTTTGAAACAAATTGTCTTAAAAAAGTTTTTCGAAATTCCTACCGGAAGTAGGTCTTTTACTCTTATCGAAAATCAGTTTTTTGCGAATATCTCGCAAGTCATGCTTTTAAGACAAGTACGTTACGAGTATAAAAGTATTTAAAACATAATTTTCAATATCTTTTATATAAAAAAAATTTCAAAATTCAGACCGGAAGTACCACTTTTACTCCTGTCGAATAGCGATTTTTTGCAAATATGTCGTAAGTTATGCATTCTATATATATTTATCAAGAGTACAAAAGTATTTAGAGTTGGATATGGAATATTTTTTGTATAAATGAAATTTCAAAATTCGGAGCGGAAGTAACACTTTCATACGTATAAGAAAGTCGTGTGGTGGCCACACCTCATTTTTTTAAATGTTTTCGAGGACACCTTGATCCATTGGTCGCATTATGCTGGTTACATTTGGAGGAGAGAATTTGACAAGAATTTCGCCCACGTGAAGTCCTTCTCCAGGGTGAGAGGGAGGATTTTCCATTAACAAAATTGCTTTAATAGGGAGACCGTTTCTCTTCAAAAATTTAGTCACAGATGGCATGAACTCTTCAGTAAACCAGTGAGTAAATAAGGTGGTGGCATCCATCCATGCGCTTTTCTTACTTTTGTAATAAACTGGTAGGGCTTTGGGTGAGATGTCTTTTAAAGCTCTTGGTTGTACAGACTTGCCAATCATCATCAGTGGGAGTTTGTGCTTGCCAGATGCACTGGAACATGCCATTATGGTTATTCTTTCCTTACTTCGTTTGTGCCCAGGGGCCGATTTTTCCTGTCGAGATGTCAATGTTTTTGAAGGAAGCATTTTATAATTGAGACCAGTTTCGTCACAGTTGTAAATTTGATCGCATGTGTACCCATAATCTTTGGTTTGCTTTTTAAAGTCCTGCTTAAATTTTTGAATTGATGACACATCAGCAGAAAGTTTTTCTCCAAATACAGTCAGTTGTCGTACACCATACAGTTTCTTCCAGCCTTTTTCGTAGTCGCCTGTTTTCATTGATTTTCATTTTGAGGGCGAAGAGACTTGTTCTATACACCACTCTTCTATTTTAGTGCGGTTTCTTTTACAATCTCCAACTGTTATATCACCTACTCGATAATCTCGTGCAACAACTTTTATTGTCTTTCCCGCCTCAATTCTTCTGATAGCTTTTAATTTTTCTTCAATAGGAACGACAATTCTTTTACCTTTATTTTGTTCCATTATAATCAAACAAAGCAGTTCATATTACACTTAACTAGAACTCCAACCAAATAAATTAAGCGAGTATACTTCTCCTTATTGAACGCAGTAACGAACTGCATTCACGCAAAGTAACATGCAAAAACAGTCCAAAAATATAAATAGGGAAACCCTCACACGGGCCAAGGGGATTCCCCGATTTTAAATGGATATATGTAAATTTATATTTTAGAAGCTCGGTTAATACGGAGCATAGACGCACGTACCTCGGATAATCAGCTCTTTAGATTGGCTCGGTTAATTCAGAGTTCGGATAATCGCAACTCGGTTAATCGGGGTTCTACTGTATTTATATTCGCAATGACAAACATTTAGATACCATTGTATATAGAAAGAACAATACTGGTGCAAAATCAGATTGTAACATTCCAGAAAAATAATATGCCCCAATAACTATTATAGGCAGTGATGTAAGTCGGTAAATTACCCCGTAAATTACCGAATTAATTACCGTCATTTACGGTAAATTACCAACAAAATAAAACATCATCTATATACACGTAAGACATTGCACACTCGGTGATTTGGGAAGTCCCTTTCTAGCAGATCTAAAAGCCCGTGAATCAGCCGTTTATATAACAAGTGAAGTAGTCTTTCAAAAGATTTCGGTGTATAAGTTAAACTATATAAAGTTTGTAAATATACTACTCGTAGTACTGTGCGCTGGGATGGGGCGTAAAGATAAAATAAAAAAAGTTATTTTAACAGCATTTTCAAAATCCACAGAACATTCGAAAGTATATTCGTGTAACTTCTGTTCGCAAAGTTATGTTTTAAATGTAACCAGAATGTCCAGTCACTTACAGAATAAGTGCATTCGTTGTCCTCATAAAGAATGAAATACAATCAAAATGAATGAATGCATTAAGTGTTAAGAAAATGAAAGCAATAAATAAAGGTGAGTAATTTTGATTGATTTCTATTGGGTTTTATGGAAAAATATTTAACATTTTAGAGATTCCGGAAAGAGAAAGTTCTCCGCAAACAGATTTAGAAGACGACGATGGAGAGACGATTTCAAGCGATTCTCGCCCACAATCTGCTACAAGTACCACAAAATCCGCTTACAGTGAAAATTTGGATTTTTTTGTGGATGTAACGAATAAATCGAAGAAGAGGAAATTTGGGATCTCTTAGCAACAACATGCTTTGCTAGTAATACCCCTTTAAATTTTACGGAAAATGTTCATTGGCAAAAATTGTTTAAAAAAATTAAACCTTCTTTACGATTGCCCACTAGATATCAGTTATCCAATGCGCTGCGCTTTTAGACAAAAAAACACTCTCAAATAAATCAGTTAGTTAATGAAAAAATAGCAGAGTCTAAAACAATTGGAATTCAAGTTGATGGGTGGAGTAATATTAGAAACGAATCCATTATAAATATAATAATTACATTTCCGGAACCAGTTTTATTTAAAGTAATTGACTGCAAGGAAAATCGCCACGATGCTGTATATCTTTGTTCTTTGCTTAGTTCTGTTATTGACGACTTAGGTATTAATAAAGTTATAAGCATAGTGACTGATAACCCTAGCAATATGAAATCAACTTGGAAATTAATTAGTGATATGTACCCGTCTACTTATTTTACTTGTTATGGATGTTGTGCTCATATTTTGAATTTATTCGCACAAGATATTTTAAAATTAGAAGTATTTGCATGTTTAATTACTGATTGTAAAGTCATAGTAAAAACTATTAAAAAATCGCATATTTTGAATGCTACGTTTAAAAACATACAAGATGAACAGCGAGCGTTACAAAAATCAAACACACCAACATCTCTTAAACTACCTGGCCAAACTAGATGGAGCTCTAATATTTTCTGTTTAGAAAGCTTAAGAATAAATAAAAAAAATTTAAAAGAATTGGCTATAACAGAAACTATAGCTAATACTTTAAACAAAAATATAAAAAATAATATTTTAGATGATCTGTTTTGGGAAAGAGTTGATACATTACATAACATTTTACACCCTGTCTCCGTAATTTTAAAGAACAAACAAACCTCTCAACCTTGCATATCTCATGTTGCTGCATGCCCAGTTTCAGAAATAAATGCTGTCTTATCACATTTAAAATCACGGAGAGAAATGGCTATAGCACCTATTCATTTGGCTGCCAATTTACTAGATCCAAAATTTATAGGCAAAAATCTCAATAACGAGGAATATATCACAGCACTGACATATATTAACAAACTATCAACGCATCTAGTTAGTGGATCTGATATAGCAAAAATTATGACTGAGGTTGCTTATTACAAATCGAAAGAAGAATTGTTTTCAAATGATTTTATATGGCAACCATTGGAGACAGGCAAATTGAATTCTGTATTATGGTGGAAATCACTTTGTTGTACTACAGCTTTAAGTAACGTCGCAATAGAAATTTTGAACAGCCCACCAACAACATGTGCGACGGAGAGAAGTTTTTCAATGTTTAGTATTATACACAATAAAAAACGAAATAGATTAAGTAATGAATGAGCTGCTAAGTTGGCATATGTGAATTTAAATTTAAAACTGAAAGAAAATCCGTCACTGAAATATCTCCCAACAGAAGAGTTGGAATGTTCTGATTCGAATTGCAATACTGAGTCTGAGAGTGGTCTGGAATAGTTATGTAATTAATAATGATAATAATGATAAATCATTGTTTTGTCCTATTTTCAGAATATTGTTTAATTTTAAAATATGTTAATATTGTACTCTTTATTTTTTTTCCTTTAATAAAATGTGTAAGACTTTTTTTGTTGTAGGGGTTACCATGGTAAATTACGCGAGAATAAATCTTGGTAAAAAAGAGCAGTAATTTACCACGGTAATTTACCAAAATCATAAATTACGGTAATTTTACATCTCTGATTATAGGTTCCTTATTATAAATGTTGATATTAATAAACAAAACAAAAATTTTTTCCAAAGCACGGTAGTTTGGTACGTATTAAAGAAGTGGCTTAAATTTTCATAAATAGAAAAGAAATTATTTTACAGTAATGTTTGAGAAATTTTTAAAATTATTATATATATTAAAAGCAGTGGCGGCTCGGGGTGGTTCACATAGGGAGTGCATAATTTCAAAATTAAAAAGTGTAATACAAGAACGCTTACCCAATATTTATAAGTTTCACCGACATACTGTTAGAGACAGGTACTGTTCATTGTACAGTTTGTTTTGAGGGAATAATAAATATAACACTACAGTTTGATTACATCTGACGATAAACGAAGTCCATTTTGCGTGTCTTTGACTTGCAGAACAGTTCTATCACTTTTTCATTAAAATTTGGGAAATCATTTATAAATTCAATTAAAAACCGGTCCTGCTTCGATGTGATCTCTGAGCGATTTATCTAATTCTGCCGTAAAATTTATCAATTCCCGAAAAATGCCCTTGGTATTCGACGTTTGCCGTTCATCATGACCCCGAAGTGCCAGTTCAAACGCGCCACAAAATCTAATGCAATTTATTATTAAATTTAACACATGCCTATTTTTTGTTACCTGTTCATTGTGTTGTTGAACTGCTTTTCTATATGATGATCTAAAACATTCTGAATTTTATTTTTTCCTAACATTCTTAGACTAAATATATTTTTCAAATGCCCTTCGGAATTTTCTTGTTTCGTAATTTTAGCGCTAAGATGAATTAAGTCTTTTATTCCGTTCTTTGACCAAGACGGTTCACCACCAAACAAAAGACACGGAAAACAAAACAAAGTATTTTTAATTTCACACCAACAAATCCAGTCATTTTTCTGATAAATATTCATTTTAAATTTTCTTATAACGTCTTTACCTTTAACAGATTGTTTATTTTCTAAACATAATTGAGGCATCGGCCGTTTAAAATTTTTTATTGCGATTTTTTCATCATACGTTAACCGCGAAAACATGTTATTCTGTATCGCAGACACGAAATACATCTTACAACAGCGTTGAGCAGACGGGAATCTTGCTCACATGCTATGTATTAAACGATATGGAACTAGAACAAAATACAGTTCTCCCCACCTTCAATGTAATGTTTAATGGCTTAACGCAGTAACAGTAGCGCTTTGCTCATGGGTATGTTTCTCTCGGTGGAAGGGGTCTTTACATCCGTGCGCTGTTAGTCGTCATTATATCTGTGACGACGATCGGTGCATGTAGGTTGTTTCGCGTGCCGTACACGCCACATTCCTGTTCAATAACTATGAATACGTAATAAATAAATACTTTCACAGTTAGTCGCCGCTTGGTTTGTTTTGTTTCAAAATTCCAGGGGGTGCAATTGCTCACTTGCTCTCATTAAAGAGCCGCCACTGACTAAAAGCCAATTGTATATCCTTTGTTAATCGTCTTGGTTGAAATAGCTTAACCGAATCGCCTTGGTTACTAACCGAACCGAAAAATTGACGAAAATTGTCAAAACGGTAGGAAGAACTCATCTCTGAATACGCGGAATTAACGGCCGTCCTTTGGCGTGGATGTAGGGACGACTTTAAAGGGTTCCTCGACGGAGAGATTTTCTTCCTAAGTGGAGCGCGTGCAGAGATACGGGCTTCTAAAGGGGAGCGTGCATTCCATGTTGTAACGGGAAAATGGCTTACGTTTTGACGATTCCCACGACAACCGATAAAAATCTCCTAAAAATGTCAGGTATGACAGGCACGCGCGAAAGAATTGTAAAAGTTTCACTTTGACGAAGAAATTTCAGGCCGTCGAGTTTAGAGTGCCGAAAGAGGGTTGGGAATCAAAAGAGAGGACTTTTCCGCGACGATTGAGTGCATTGTCCACGTGCCAAGTCTGTCGATGTCGAAGGTGCGACTCATTTAAGGCTTTTCTGTAGGGGAATGCGGTTAAAAAAATCTCGCGACGACGAGTTGGCGTGTCATTAATTCACAAACGGACGTGCGATTTTGACAGCTGTTTAAATTTTTTGTGATGGAATTTGATGTTTCGA
Organism: Amphimallon solstitiale; assembly: GCA_963170755.1. Taxonomy (NCBI): domain Eukaryota; kingdom Metazoa; phylum Arthropoda; class Insecta; order Coleoptera; family Scarabaeidae; genus Amphimallon; species Amphimallon solstitiale. The sequence continues at coordinate 28,940,410 of OY720685.1, forward strand.
AATTTTCTTATAACGACGGACAGTGCTAATTTACAAAAAAACGCGCACACGTATCAAGATTCATAATTATCAGGACGATGAGCGCAAAGAATTGACATTTAGAAGACAGTAATGTAAGATGGAAGGAAATATATTGAAATATATTGTTGGTATATCATTTAAAAATTACAGTCTTAAAGGTGTCGTTTATTAAAAACTGGAACTATCAAAGACAGGCGTGTATATAGATCGAGAAAATCAAATACGAATGCGTGAAAGGGCATTAACTTTACTGAAAACGATTATAGTATTTATACGACAAAACGTAAACTAAACATACAAAAATTATAGAGAAGATATAATTCTTCTGTGTGCAAACTTTAGCCGAATAACATACACCGAAGAAAAGCAGTTAGTAAAGTGCTAATGTTATGCATGTAATGCGGAATATTCTTTAAAGTAACAAGAAACTTCAAACATCCTACTGAAGTATGATTTTCGACGATAGTCTTATGAAAATTGGATTTCAGCTATCACATGTAAGTATAACAGAAACAGTAACGAGTTTTTAATATTATAAAAACGCTTCTTAATACAAAAAAAAAATAACACGCAATAGCCACATTTACTTATGTCAACAATGACGGTTAAACGTCAACTAATTTCAGACGAAATGACAATTTGAGCAAAAACTTAAATTAGACGTATATACAGGGCACGTCAAAATTTTAGAAAACCGGGCATTATAAAGAGCATCAAGGCGATGCTCGCGTTTTAAGCGATTCAAGCTCGAAGAGATTGAAAATTCAACTAGTTCTAATAAAGGCAATGATTAAAAAAAGTTTAAAACATTTACTTATTTTTTTGTCTTATTTTATTTTGTTGTCCAATAAAAAGCCGCTAAACGAGGTTCAGTATTCATATATGAATCACATTTAAATTAATGGTTTTACATAGGTGTAATGAACCCATGTAAGTCTCATGAATTATTAAAAAGTTATAATATTCAATAGAGAAACTGGTGATTTACATTCACACGTTAATTGTAACATATTTACGTTTTTTCTGCAAATTCCAATCAACCCTGTATCTCGTTGTTCGTAATATCAATACCATTCCAAAATTTTGGGTACAACGAACGTTAAGAAAAAAAATAATTTTCTGAAATGAGGGACGTTGTTGCGTGCTCTTGGCACTTCACAAGAAATGGCTAATTCGATTTCAAAATGTTAAATATCAGTGTACTTAAACTAGCAATTATTAAATTACTTAGGAATTCCAAATTAATTGTAATATCGTTCTTTTGGCTCATACTGTACACTGTTTATCATTTTTGATACGCAAAATATATTCAAAATTTAAAAATGCATATGTTACAAGTACCACAGCCAAGCTTGTTGAATTTCCTTGATGAGATCATCCGTTATATCTTATTTTCAAATACGTAGTTATTTCTTAAACATAACGTCTGTATAACAACGTTCATAAATTAAATTGAAATTCTTTTTATAAAGTAAATATTAGAGTCACGTACACCTATTTTTCTCAATACCCCTTTGTTAAGACACGATGGGAATGGAATGTTCGGTGTTCGCATAATTTGTTTAGTGCGTCTGATAGACGCCAAATCGCATAGAACGCCATGTAATAAAATCAAATATTTCGAGAAGGTTCTCGAACCAGGAAACAGGAACTGACGCGTTATGTTTCACTCCCACTCTGAAGGAACTTATAAAAGGCGAAAACGCTTAAAACTATTATTATTACAGTTACTATCGTGACAAGCGACTTCTGGATTAAAAACAATAAGTACCGCTAACAGAGCGGTCGGGTCTACGAGTAAAGAATAGAACAGGAACGTGGTGTGGAAATAGGTATTTTTTAGACGGAGTTACCCTTTTCGGTAGGTCAGTTATGTCCGGTTATGTCAAAAATGACATTTTAGTGTTTCTATAATGGTCAATTGTGTGGCTTGTGGTCGTTCTAAAACGGCAAGAACAAAGAATATTAATTTTTCTCTTCATCGGTAAGTTATTTCATTGGCATTCAACATAGGCAATAGTAATTTAATAAGAGGTACATATTTTAAATAAATTGTCATATATCTGACATGTCTGATTATGTGTTCAGTGTCGTAACATATATATCCAAGTCATTTAATATTTGTCATATTTTTGACGCAGATTTCATTTAAACCCGTTTATAATATATTAAAAAGAAGAAAAGAATTGAAAACATAATACACTCACGATATTTCTTTAATTATTTTTGGACTAGCAACCTATTCTAAATGATTATCGAGAACACAGGAAGTGTACATATACCCTCTACAAAATATTTATGCACGCCTAGGCATTGCGGCGGCCATATTTAGTTACCAAATTTGGACAAATATTATTATTAAGGAGACTCTCTCCTGTTCTATTCTTTACTCGTAGGGTCGGGTAGTAAATGCGATTCTAAAATGTTTAACCAATAATACGTGACGCGACCAACACTTGAAATTGCTTTAAGCTAGTGTACTAATTATAACTCGCGCAGAGTTCGTCTAATTGACGATTTAAAGTGCCTAGTTCATTGAATATCGGAAAAAGGCGTTTAGTTAATCTTATATGAAGATTTTCCTGTTCCGATAATCTCCATCAAGTGTGGGATATATGAGCAATTTTCGATCATTTTGTTACCGTCGGGAGAAATCAGAAATCACGTTACTTCGTTGTGACGACCTACAGCTCCGTCTATAGAACCGCAAAGGACTGCCTGGCCGACCAAAAGCCCACCTGCACACTCTGATCCGGAAAATAAATTGTCCAGTCCAAGGTAACCTGATTATTAAATTGAAATTCTCAAATAATTTAGTAATTGCTAATCTACGTAGAGGGATATGAATTAATATTTTTAAAATTGAATCAACCATATATTATTGATGCGCCAAAACCGCGCAACAACGTTTGATGCAACAACAGCATACAAATACTCATCATGGTCACATGATCGTCATAAATCATTCCCTGCTTCAGTAATGTTATGATATTTCATAATTTTTGCGTTCCACAAGCAATCAATTTCAGTTTTGCATGTAATTTAATGATTGTGTTTTTCACTCAATTCCAGAACTCATGCAGTGCCCATTTTGCAGCATTCACTTGGACCGCAAAGAATATTTGGAACATCATAAGAGCTTCTGCTGTGAGAGGAATGCCAGGTACGATTGGTTTTTATATGATTTTACATGAGGAGAGTGAAACAGAAACGACCTTATCTTACGAAACAGTCTATATTAGCTTGTTGACACATATAAGAATTGAGGTAAACATTGATTTGAAGTACTTGAATGTTTGGTTATAATTTAAATATCAGATTGTACAGTCATGAACAGCAAAAAGTAAACGAGTACAGAAGCTGTTTTGCTGTCTCTCTATTCCACCTTCGTCATGAGTCTTCTATACCTCCCCGTTATATTAATCAAGAGTGAGACTCATCTGAATACATTCAGATTTGCTGATATGACGTTTAGGGGAAAAGACGTGTAAGAAAATTATTTGGACTGCATTGTGTAAACAGCCCGGACCGTCTGAGCTATATAAATGGTTGTACAAAACACATCTGCATGCACTGGTGGCTAATAATTTAGTTCTAAACTTAATTTATACCCAATCACTTCTTCAAAGGCCAGAGATTAATTTTATTATTTCGACAGATTTAAATGCTCATAAACCAGGCTTATAGAATCTTAACCCTGGAGAGGTAACTTTGTAATTTCATTTAATTATGGCAATATAAGATGTAGGCATTTATGCTAACTATATTGAGAATACCATAGAACATGCAAAGAGCCCACCGTTTGGTTTTTCTGGACGTGCTTATATAGTTATGTTATAGCATTCCATTATTTCCGGTATTCTTACTAATGTTACTATTGCCCGCGTGCATAATTGACAATAATAGTTACATTCTTATTTGATTTTAGTTTGTATGAAATTAAAGTTTTTCATTGTCGTCACAGAATGTTGAATGACCCACAGACCGTTTGGACAAATTCAACTTCTCTGGTGGCATTTCCTTCTTGTTGGACCGGATAGTACCAACAATAATTAACTTGCATGGATTTTTTAATAAATGGCCTTGCTAGTTTTATCGAAATGAACCATTTGTCCATTGTGATATTTCTGTTGGGATTGTGGTTAGTTTTAGTAAGGTTTTTAACAAAATACTCTCCTAATGGCATGCCATCAGTTTGGTTAGTTTTCTCGAAATATGGGGTGGCCATCTATCATATGTTTTGCTCTTACATATTATAATAACTTGTTCTCTACCAGTTATTTGGCAACAAGAATTAATGAATGTTGTTCAGAAATTTGTGTAATGAAAAAAAAATTAATTTCAAATTGCCATTGAAAAACTAGTTGCTTCAAAGTTCATTTTATTGTATTGAGGAGTTTCCAATAGAGATTATCATATTGTTCCTAATATGTTTGAATATAAGTTTGTTCTTTAATCAATTTCTAGATCTGCATGTATTGTTGCATAGTTAGTGTAGGAATTGTACCTATTATAATAACTTGAATTAAGTGCATACTTGGATAAAAATATTGGTATTGAAGACAGTGGTGAGAATAACTGAAGTATTACCCACTGGGGCCCGATTCTCGAACTTACGAGAAGTGAACGTTCTATTGATAGAAGTGATAGATCACATTCCCATCCCTTGTTCTCCTAACTTCAAGAATAGCTATTTTTAAGTAGGGATGTGTGTCGATCATGTAGGAAATAGCAGTGCAATGTTGCCAGGTTGAAAATGAAGGTAGATTAAGACAATTGTTGTATAGAAAGATGTATATTAGGTAGTATGTAATACGATAACAATTTCTTTTAAGTAGCTTGTGTAATGTTAAAGGGTTTATGGGTTATGTTATAATCAGTTGGATTTCCGGAAAGTGTTAGGCGAAACATCGAAATGTTCAATCATACATGTTTAATATTATTTCTATATAATACAATAACATATTGCTGTGGTTCGCAACATTATAAAATTTATGTTTTGTATATTTAGTATAATTTCAAAATCAAGATATTTTTGATATCTTAACTTTATGATTATTATGTAAAATAATTGTTAATTTTTGCTGATGTGTTGTCAAAGAACACTCAGTATACTTTAAAAATACCGATGATCCGTCGAGTTATATATAGACGTATAGGGGACACTTTAAGCAAATGTATACATAATTTCTGTTTTTCGTCTACATTTTTAAATAGAATTTAAAAGAGTGACAATTGTTTAGTAATAGATATACATATAAAAGACAGTCTGTAAAGTGCATACTGTGTAATTGTGACACAGAAATGATGAACATTGCTAATTCATTGTGTAAAAAATTGTGCTTCAGTCAGTTTGACACCGATTGAGCATCCTAAAAATATTAAAGGTACAAATGTTTTGTTTAGATAGTAAGATATTTACGATATATCATATAATAAGACACGGACATGTAGCTGCCAACAAAGTGACCTCTTTACATTTAATTTGACGAATTAAAAACACCTTTAATGTATACAAGGTTTATCTTTTATTTTTTTAAAAAAATAATACTTTAATATAAAACAAAAAACGAGTAATTTGTTAATACGAAAGAGATACTAGAGAGTATATTAGTTTATTTTAGATATTCAGTAAAATAATAGTTTTTGTTATGTATACAGATAAAACTATATAATATATATATATATATATATATATATATATATATATATATATATATATATATATGTTAATACGTAGACTTTCACGGCCGAAATCTGTCAAGTTGTTCTTTCGGGTGTTGCGCCGTGTAGGTATTCTTGAAGCCTGAGAAGGCCTGTTTCTTGGTTGAGCTTTCGGCAATCTCTCTGTTGCCATTCGAACAAAAACATTGCAACCAGGCGATATGTTGGTTAGCTTCGACGTCACGTCCCTCTTCAGTAATATACCAGTTGACGAAGCCATAACAACGATTCAACAAAAGTACAAACCAGAGAAACACATCATAGACTTGGCAAAACACTGTCTAGCGAACACCTACTTCATTTATGACGGACAGCGCTACAAACAAACAGAAGGAGCCCCGATGGGCTCGCCGCTATCACCGGTCCTAGCCAACCTATTCATGGAAGATTTCGAAACAAAGGCCCTTCTAACTGCCGCAGACAAACCGTGTCTATGGATACGTTACGTGGACGACACATTCGTCATCTGGCCGCACGGTGAAACAAAATTACACAATTTCCTGAACCATTTAAACAATATACACGAAAAAATACAGTTTACCATGGAGATTGAAGTAAACGGAGTGCTTCCTTTCCTGGATGTCCTCGTTTCTAAGAAACCGGATGGAACCCTGAGCCACACAACATATAGAAAACAAACACACACTAATAGATACCTAAACGCACATTCTCACCATCACCCAACACAACTTAAGGGAGTGATTAGAACACTAACTGACAGATCGATTAAACTATCCGACAAGGAACACCTAACAGAAGAACTCAACAAATTACGCGACGGGCTAATGCAGAACGGATTCACAGAAAAACAAATCCAAAGGGCGACAAACAACAGACACAGAGAAAAAGCAGAAATAAACAACCTAAATAAAGTCCGACTGCCCTACGTCAAGGGAACAACAGACAGGATAGGTCGCATGCTACGAAAGTACGACATAGATACGGTATACACCACGGAAAGGAAAATTTCACAGTTTTTAAACAATCCGAAAGATAGAATCGACCTTGAAGAACAAGGGGTCTACGAAATACCGTGCAGCTCTTGCGACCGGACATACGTCGGACAATCGAACCGCAGGATAAGCGCCCGCAAGGAGGAACACAAGAATGCCATAACTCGTAAAGATACATCATCTTCACTATTCGAACACACGCTACATACAGGCCACCAGATCAACTTTGAACAAACAAAAACAATAGCGAGCATAGAACATTTCCATTCAAGAATCATCAGAGAAGCAATAGAAATAGAAAAAAGACCCAACAGCTTAAATAAAAGGGATGACGGGCAAAGATTACCCAACACGTGGAGAAATGTGCTATCACAGGTCAAACAAGAAAGCACGAACCGCGAACACAACACCACACCTCCACCGAACACAGCGACCCCCACCGATCCCCCACCCGACAGAAACATACAAATACCGGCAGGCAGACGAATAACACGCAGTACAACTCGAAGAACAGCAGCAGCAGCAACATCGTTTTGAAAATGGCAACAGAGAGATTGCCGAAAGCTCAACCAAGAAACAGGCCTTCTCAGGCTTCAAGAATACCTACACGGCGCAACACCCGAAAGAACAACTTGACATATATATATATATATATATATATATATATATATAAATATATTTGTTCTAAGATGTATTGTTTGTTTTAAAATTAATCCTTGCCATACCATATCAAAATTAGAATATTAAAATTGTTTTAAATAAATATACGAGGGGAGGACAAAATATTCGCGGAATGACGATGAAGGGGCGTGAAATAAAATTTAAATTTCCTTTTCGATGTATTCTGCTTTGACCCTAATATATTTTTCAGATCTTTCAAATAATTTATATATACCATCAAAAAAGAATTTTTTGTCAAGGCCTGCAAAAAAGATGGAAACAGCCGACTTCACTTCTTCACCATGAGTATATTTTTTTCCCTCAAAGCTCTTTTTAATTTTGGAAATAAATAGTAGTCAGATGGGGACAAATCAGGACTATAAGGACGGTGAGGCTTAGTGTTACAAAGTCGGACCTGTGTAGAACATCCATCACAAAATGACTCTTGTGAACGGATGCATTGTCGTGCGAAAGGAGAACACCTCGAGCCCATTTCCCCTTCTTTTCTATTAATGGCGTCTTTTAGTTTCTCTAATATTGTAGCGTACTATTGCCCCGTGATACTGATACTCTTTTCTTTATAATCAATCATTAAAATACCCTCTGAATCCCAGAACACCGTAGCCATAATCTTTTCAGCCGATTCTGTCACCTTGAGCTTCTTAAGCGGTGCCGTGCCTTTTATGTGCCACTGATTATGCCATTTGTTAATCGTTGTTTTGCCAGGGCAAGAGTCCCCATTAACAGACGACATCTCCTCCATAATAGTCTGTGGCCTTTTTCCTTGCCTAGTAAGGAATTTAATCACGGCACGATACTCAATTTTGTTCATAGTGCATGATACCTTTGCGATTTACTACTTTAACTGGTGATATCTCAAACGCCACTGAACCAATCGCACTGACATTTAACATTACAGTTGCATTGAGTCGCCGTCTTTTGTCAGGTGCACAAAACAAAAATCGCTTCTCTCCATCCCCTCCATATTTTGACCTCCCCTCGTATATATAAGAATAAAAAACTACACCCTGGGAGAAAGAGAGCCGGTTTTTTGGGAAGCGTTCTTGGAAAGGTAAGAAAGACAAAATAAGTGTGTAAATCGCTGTAAACCCATGTACATGTAGTTTCACAATATATCTGTGATCATATACCTTAAAAATAACACTGGCCAACAAGGTTTTTACCCTAAGTTAGTAACTAATGAAATTGAACAGCATATATAAAGTAAAAATGATTCGAAAAGCGGCAGTATTGGCTTAGCTCTGGTTACAGAGAAAATGCAGGTCGAGACTTGTTGCAGACGTGACTTGACTCGTTCCCTCAAGAATGTTCAAGTTTGCAGTGTTATGCTTTAATCTGGTTGGTTGATAGGACTTAGGGAGGGGATAAGCAGATACATACTATATAAGAGATACATCTTTGACTGAAATACCACTAGCGCTAGCACAGCATAAAGCCGTGAATGAGAATTTTTAATAACGAAATTAAAAATTGAGATAATTTAGTTCCATCTTTAAAGACACAGTCATGCCTCGTTCGTGTAGAAGTAATCCAAATAACTTTTGTTACGTATGTGGTAAATTTACCCCACTAGGCCAGAGTGAAAAGTTAAGTCTGAACATTTGCCGGGCCTATGAACTTTACTTCGATATGACCGTCAAAAATCAGGACAAACAGTGGGTTCCACATGTAATATGTACTACATGCAGCAGATATTTGCGAGATTGGTTATGTGGACAACGACATTCTTTACCGTTCGCCATTCCTATGCGATGGAAAGAACAAAAGAATCATCTTGAAGATTGCTATTTTTGCCTTAACAAAACTGCAGGACTTAACACCCGTAAGAAAAGAAAATATAATTATGTGGAAACTGAGTCAGCTCAGAAACCTCGACCCCATGATGAACAGCATCCTGTTCCACGACCGCCAATTCACAAAGAAAGCGAGGAGAGTACAATAGCTACCGATAGCGACACAGCTTTGAAGGTAATGAAAAATCAAGTGACCCTGATTTTATTCCATCTACATCAAACGAACCACATTTAATTACTCAGTTTGAATTAAATGACTTGGTGCGGGATTTGAATTTATCAAAATCACAAGCAGAACTTCTTGGGTCGCGACTACAGCAATGGAATCTCTTACCAAAGGACACAAGAATAAGTATTTTTCGCAGCAGACATGAAAATATTGTTGATTTTTATAGTATGGCCGGTAATCTGGTCTACTGCAATAATATTTATAAACTTTCTGAAGCTTTTGGAATACATCATGATCCCAGTTCTTGGAGATTATTCATAGACTCATCAAAGACCAGCCTAAAAGCAGTTTTGTTGCATAATGGAAACCATTATCCTGCTATTCCGATAGGTTATGCTGTTTCTATGAAAGAAACTTACGAAAATCTGAAAATTTTATTAGAAAAGATAAAGTACAAAGACTATTCCTGGAATATTTGTGCAGATTTTAAAGTAATTGCAATTATTTTGGGTATGCAATCTGGTTACACCAAATACTGTTGCTTCTTATGTCTTTGGGACAGTCGTGACAGGGAAAAACATTACCATAAGCAAGAGTGGCCACTACGACAACAGTTTATACCAGGAAAAGACAATGTACAACATCAGCCTCTAGTAGAAAAAGAAAAGATCATAATACCACCTCTCCACGTGAAACTTGGGCTCATGAAAAATTTTGTAAAGGCAGTGGACCGCGAAGGTGACGGTTTTAGATACCTTCGTGAAAAGTTTCCAAAAATAACAGAAGGAAAACTGAAAGAAGGTATTTTTGTTGGACCTCAGATACGAGAAATAGTAAATGATGAAATCTTTGAAACCAAATTAACAGCGAAGGAAAAAACAGCTTGGCGCTCCATGGTACAAGTTTTCACGAATTTCTTGGGAAACAAAAAAGCTGACAACTATAAAACTTTAGTAATGGATATGATACAAGCATTTCACGCTGCTGGCTGTAATATGTCCTTTAAAGTGCACATTCTACATTCTCACTTGGATTTTTTTCCGGAAAATATGGGCGACGTTAGCGATGAACACGATGAGCGCTTCCACCAAGACATCATGGGAATGGAAAAACGGTATCAGGGGAAATGGAATCCTATTATGTTAGCAGATTACTGTTGGACGTTAAGAAGAGATGCTGTAGATGTTGTTTATAAGAGACAGAGCAATATTACTTTACATTTCTAATTATAATAATTTGAAATATACATTAAATTATGATCTAATCTAAAAAACCTTTTCATTGTAATACAATAAAAAATCGAGCTAACTTTACGTTCTACCTTTTATTAAAATAAATGTTTATATGTTTTCTATTGAAATTCGTATAAATTATTTGATGGCAAAATCAAAAGTTGAAATTTGTTGGCCAGTGTAATTAATTAAATTCACTAATTTAAAAGAATTAAAGGTCACAGCATACATTTATTTGGCACAACATTTAGGCCATTTATATTGTACCCTAACTTAAAGGTCACAGCAATATGCTATATACAGGGTGTTTGTTCACTCGTTGGTATAATAAAAACAGTATGTATATTTATGTCAAGTATATCGATATCCGACAAAAAAAATTTTTTTTTAATTATGTAGATTTTTTTAAAAAAAGTCAACGTTTTTATATTAGATAGTACATATTATGCTGATTAACAGACGTGCAAAAATAAACACACATATGATTTAAAGGTCGAGTGTGTGTTATGCATGTTCGCTTTATGTAAACACTTTCATTAGGGATAAAGAAATACTTACACAGCTACTTCTTCAGATATGCGATTACAAAATGATAAATGAAATAGATTATCTTTTAATAGCGATTCAATATGTTTTGTTGTTCGTTTGTAATGTACAATTACAGCAAATGTTGAAAATTCTCACTATTCTTTTGAATACATACTCTGGCGAATCGTATAAGTGACTCGCGCACACTTTGAAACAAATTGCGTTAACGTATACGATCCGTTTTCACAATAATACGTTCACGTAATTCGTCAATATTGTTGATTTCTGGGATGCATTTGATCTTCCCGTAGCGTTCTCCAGACAGTATAATTGGACTCATTAAACTGTCTAGCAAGTTGTCGTGTAGGTACTAAGTGTTGGGTCGTTTTCTATAGCTTTTGTGATATCTTCTTTTGCGTATAATACTCTATTGCTTCTGCCACGTCCTTCGCGTCGTTAATTGTACAAAGGTAGCTCTCGCGGGCAATTGTCTGTTTAAAACTTTTTCCGCATATCGTCGCCGAATAGTTGCAGCATTTTGTTCGCACTCACCATACATTAACACCATATCTACTAATTCATTGTTGTTGTAAGCCATACTCTTGAAAGGAGACACACAAAAAAATAATTAAATAATACAATATCCGCCAGGTACAACTTCAGTAGTCCATACAAATACGAGCACTAGACTAACAGCTGTTAAATATCGTAATATGATACACTGTAAACACACTCTTCGTGTTCGAGAGTTTCTTGTTTGCAACAGGTCAGCATTTCTCGTTTAAATAAGCAAAGCTTACGTAGACGGTACACACATACACACTTACACTATGTGTACAGACCATCTTAACAACATTTTCCAATATTTTCTTCTTTTTTTTCGCGCTTATTTGAAAACTTTTTCTACGCGAATTTTTGGTAGTACATTCTACATTTTGGGAAATTTATACCCTTCAAATTAGGAAACTGAGTAATCAAACACCCTGTATATATATTCACATTAAAGTATGAACGCATTGTGGAATGCTGGTTTAAGTTTGCATTAGCACCCCGTGAGCGGTTGGAAAACAAGATAATTTTGTGTTAGTAAATTTGAAATATTATAATAAGGTTAAAACGTTTCAGTACAGCGAATATGTTTCTATATTTGTCATCTTATGTTAATAACAAACGGTCGGGATGGTTGTTCAGCATATTCAGAAATAATATCAATGATATATATATATGATGATATCTTGTTTCGTTGTTTAAAGGAAATAATTTTCTAAATTGTATATCAGATAAATTAAACGCATTTTCTGCTTCCGCGACATCGATTAGTACTTGATTCACTATAAAAATCTCTTCTTCATCCATGTTACTCCAAACATGTATAATGCTGTGGTAATGCACGTATAGTACCTATTCTACTGTACTACCTATGACTATCTATACCATAACCTATACTACTCTTGTATATGCATTCATCGTTGTCACATGTACAAAATAATTTAATTCGATATGCGCATGCTTCTCTTAACTTTTAATATGTTCGCTTGACTTGAACCGATAGATGTAAATTCTCACAACTCTTGAGAGAGGGTATCTATCTCTCAAGTTAAATAATACGATTTTTAACATTGGGAACATTATCTATTCCATTAAAGCGCATTCGCTATTGGGTGGTGAAATTAACTCCGCCCTTAAATTGAAGTTTAGCATGAAATAAGAAATATTTATTAATTTTCAGAAAGTGCATTCTGTCGACACCACTGGCCAAGCAGGTGACAACAGCACTGAACGGGCGCAAGAGATGCCTCCGTCCAATCTATACATGTGAGCAGTGCAAATACAGGACGAAGTACCAAGCAGATCTCACAGAGCACACGAACAATCAGCATTACAAAGTTAAAACATATAAATGTGGGATTTGTGACAGTCGTTTCAAGACTAAAGAATCCTTCAGGCTGCACGTGGAAAATACACACGCTTATATTGGAGGAAAAAACGTCCAAGAAAATTCTACGACTGGTTATAAGAATACACTTTTAAAAGTTGGACAGTCGAGCTCACATGATCAAAAGAAAATAGTTAAGTGTTTGTTGTGTGTGTTTCGAGCAAATAAAAAATGTTTAAGAAGGCATGTAAAAACAAAACATTTGAAGGAATATCGTTTTAAATGTCACTCATGTGAATACAGATCAAAGAACAAACATAATTTAAGAGTACACATACAAAATAAACATTTGAAGGAATATCGTTTCAAATGTGACTCATGCGAATATGGAACAAACTACAAAACTGCTTTAGAAGTACATATGAAAAATAAACATTTGATGGAATTCGATTTTAAATGTGACACGTGCGAATATAGAACAAATAGCAAACGAAATTTAGAAAGACATATAAATAGTAAACATTTGAAGGAATATCGTTTTAAATGTGACTCATGCGAATATGGAACAAACGGGAAAAGTCATTTGGAAGTACATATAAAAAGTAAACATTTGAAGCAATATTGTTTTAAATGTGACTCATGCGAATATAGAACAAATAGCAAACAAAATTTAGAAAGACATATAAATAGTAAACATTTGAAGAAATTTTGTTTTAAATGTGACTCATGCGAATTTGGAACGAACCACAAAAGTCATTTAGAATATCATGTGAAGACAATACATTTGAAAGATTTTGATTTTAAATGTGACTCTTGTCAATATGGAACAAACAGCAAAAATAATTTAGAAACACATATCAAAAGTAAACATTTGAAGGAATATTGTTTTAAATGTGACTCATGTCAATATGGAACAAACAACCAAAATAATTTAGAAACACATATAAAAAGTAAACATTTGAAAGAATTTGATTTTAAATGTGACTGGTGCGAATATAGAACAAACATCAAAACTAATTTAGAATATCATATAAGAAGTAAACATTTGAAGGAATATCTTTTTAAATGTGACTCGTGCGAATATGGAACAAACAACAAAAACAATTTAGAAAGACATATAAATAGTAAACATTTGAAGAAATTTTGTTTTAAATGTGACTCATGCGAATTTGGAACAAACCAGAAAAGTCATTTAGAATATCATGTGAAAACAATACATTTAAGAGAATTTGATTTTAAATGTGACTCTTGCGAATATGGAACAAACTTAAAAAGTCATTTAGAAAGACATATAAAAAGTAAACATTTGAATGAACATATGCCACGTAAGAGTAACAAATATGTCTCACATCGTTCGATACATTGGAACTGAATCAGTGACTTTGCTGGTCGCGGATGTTGGACGGCAAAGACGCTGAAGAGACAAAGGAAGGTATCGAATGAGGTGGGATTATAGAAAATAGATAGATGTAATTTAGACACAGATAATGATAGTCGAGAAGAAAAAGAATAAATAAGTTGTAAAGATATCAGGTGTCTTTGTTTTACTAATTATAAGAAAGTCGAGTGAGCTACCCCTCGAATATAGTAATGCCGTGTTTACACGGTCAAATAAATTGACGAATTAATTCATGAATTTATTCATCAATTTATTGGACCGAGTAAACGCAAACATTCATCCAATATTTTATTGACGATATTCACTAGTACCAACCATCAAATAGTGACATTTGTTTTCTTGCAACCTTTAATGTACTTTAAATGTTAAATGTTTTCATTTATCAATTTGGAGATTAAGCGGAACTTGTTAATCTGATATTTGTAGGGGTTAATAATATGCGATTATATATGCAAAATATGGACTTATAGCTTGCTGATGGATACAAAACCATATCCGAATATTTTTATATGTACTTGATTGTAGTAATCAAAAATATCTTTTTTTGTGAGACTTGAACATGATCATTAAAATAATTATTTGTTAAGTGAAATTATTCACTTCTCACAATCGATTTTTTGTCGGTCCTCTGCAACGTTTGTATAGAATAGTAATAGTTGCATATTATTTATTGGAACATTAATATTTCTTTACAAATACGACCGATTTTACTAACTTTATCAATCTTTTATAATAAAAAAAATATTCACGGGGCAGAAGGTTCACAATGCGAAAGTTGGCATGTATTTTAAACTAAAATGTTACTATATTTCCCTAGAAAATTGACGAAAAATTAGAGCTGGTTCTAAAGCTACGCGCACACTGCACCGACCGGTACGACCGACCGGGATTTTTCTAAAAGTCAAATGCCGTGTCGGTCGTACCGGTCGGTGCAGTGTGCGCGTAGCTTAATTCGACAATTTATTCGTGAATTTATTTGACAAGAAAAAATTGACGGCAAGATGAACGTTTACACGCTCCAATAAATTCAAGGTCAAAAACTTCATGAATTTATTTGACCGTGTAAACACAGCATAAGGCACGTAAGTTCCTCTCGTATTTATATATATAGGGTGTTTCGGAATTGCACGGCACTATTGTAGGTACTTGTTTTCCAACATAAAATAAACAAAAAAGTCTATATAAACAATGTCTTAGTAATTTATTACTAAGATATTGGAGCATAAAGATATTTATTTAACAATACAACATCCAAAAGAACTGTTGTGCCCACGTTTTGTTGAATGCAGCATTCAGCACGACAAATTCATGCTTGTTTAGCACATCGTATAGTATCAGTATAATCCTTGATAGTTGCTGAGGCTTCCACGATGCGATTACTAAACTACCGATCTAACGGCGTTAGATCGGGATTCATCAGAGTTTAGTAATAGCATCGCGCGCGCGGGTGGTGGGGGAAGAGACGGCAAAACATCAAAAAACCTGTATAAATCAACCTAAATACGAGTGCGCACAACGAATGGGGTACAGAAAGCAAAAACAAATATTCTTGCCGCCTCCTTATGTGAGGGGGGCGGCAACAACAGAACGGAATTTACACCGGGGGAAGGCAGATGGTAAAAAAGTAAAAAACGGTGGGAGTGGTGAGAACTGAAATCGTGGGTGGTGGGAAAGGGGCGGCAAACACGAAAAGTACAAATGCGCGGGATGGGGAGAAGTGGCGGCAAACACGAAACGTACAAAATAAATTAAGGGAATTAGAGGTGCGGGCGAAGGGAGATGGTAAAGAAGTAAAAAAATCTATAAATGAAGGGAACAATCATTGCAATGATTGCAGTATAAATCATGTAAATGTGCAAAAAGAGTATTATAAATGTTTGAAAAAATGAAAGAAAACACTTATAAATAGTCTCTATATCATTCCGTACTAATATACAGGATATTATATAATTTTAAAAGGCATGTTAAAAAATCAATGAAATAAACTACAAATTTATAATATACACTTTATAACGTCTTTTGTTACTGATTTGCATATAATTTTCTAATAAATATTGAGAAATACAATAGGTTTGTTCGACCATCTATCTACTATAAATGGATGACAGTCGTTGGTCCGAATCCGAATGAAACATGGAATGGGGTTTTTCCACTAGGTGGTTTAAGGTTAGATTTGTTGTTATGATTGGGTTATGTTAAAATTTTAAAATTGCAGAAAAGTTATTAAAAAACAAAAATCAAATGTAATTGTTGTGTGGTAAAGTGAAATAAACATCATTTTTTACGATTTTCATAATTGCAACGGTGTATATAACAGATACGACTAAGAATGCGAGATGAAAAATTCATTCGGTGAGCACCTCAATCATTAATTATCTCCGTTCCTGTACGTGTCCGCCGATTAATTTATAAGTAAAAGTTGTTCAATTAGAGGTCCTCTATAAGGTACACTAGTTTTTTTTTGTCAAAAATCGGTTGCACCCATATTCTGCAATTTACTCTGAACCATCCACTATATTACACATAACGTCAATAGCACTGACTTTATTTATATCAACTATTTCATCACTATAAACGGGTATATTACCTCCTATTATTTTCCTGTGAAAACCAAACATAGAACCAATCGAATTTTCTATTCCAAAATCAACATCTACTGATGCCTTCATAAACACCTTCATAGTATTATTATTAGCAGACAAAATAAAATACTGTTGCTCAACTTTCAATTTTTCATCAATATACTTCTCTAAATAATGTATACCATAAGTTCCCTCTGGAACATTTATAACTTTCCAAACATTTAGTTTATTAGGTAACATAGAATAATATCGAAATACATTATTAGCAGACGTAACATTTGGAATAGAATTATAAGTTTTTAAACTCACCATACTCATTTCATAATCACCATTTAAATATAAAGGCGGATTCAATATACATCCAACCTTTGATCCCTTTCCAGTTAACACAAAAGTTAATTTATCCTTATGTATATCATGTGTACCGTTCCTTCAATCTTTCCATGCTCTTTCACATATATCACTTATTGATAATATTTAATACCCCTTTGTAAACCAGTGCTATAACTAATGTTTAAAATACTTGTGATATCTGGTGTTTCTGTTACTCATTTCCAGGCATCTTGATAGATCACATCTTTGTAGCTCCGATGTGCCTTGTTAGATAAGATATATAAATACCCTTTAGCTCTCACCAACTGAAATAAAAGCTCTATATCTACTTGCCTCTTTTCCATCACCTTAATTCAATTTACTTTTTTTACTCGATATGTAAATAGCACCAACAAATATTTACTCATATAGTGTAATTACAACTTATTGCAGTAATTTGTAGTAGATACATATATTAAATTATATTATTTAAAATCGATAAAGCCTTTGTATTTTGATCGTTATCAGAATAAAATCGTCACAAATTCAATTGACACAATTCGAAAGCATGTGATTCTACAGGCTTCCCGCGTTTTTTATAATATCGTTACCAATCGGTTTAGGTTGTGAAACTTCGAAAAGCTTATTTTACTAAAATTATACGTAAGAAATACATAAGAAAAACATAAAGTTGAATTTATTTCAACTTTATGTATTTCTTACGTTCATACGTAAGAAATACGTAAACATGACATAAGGTGACATAAGCACTACGGCCACTGTGGATAGGTGCATTGGTTTCTCATACGTTTAACTTTACGCGTTACGTTTATGTTACGTTCAGCTTATGTCTTATGTCCATTGTGAACAAGGACTTAGTTGGGACGAAAAATTACACATCAAGATACAACACACGCAATATAGTAGTATTATATATATGGGAAAAACCTACAGAGCAATAAAACATGAACCGAACATGGAAAAATGCATATAAATTTACAGGATGGCAGGATGGTAAACCTATAACAACTAAAAGTTTCATCAAAATTCGATGTTGCCAAATACTTTCGCAAGGTTAACTAAAGGTTTGTTCGAACCTGCAGTTCCGAACGGTTCTAGAACTAGTGCGCATGTCATTTAAGAAAAAGACTGTTCGGACCATGCAGTTCTGGAACTGCAAATTCTGAGAACTGGTAGTTCAGTGTTCGGTCTTTCAGAACTAGTAATTCAAGAACCGTTCGGAACAGTTCTGAATGATGGGCTAGTATTTGAAATTCTGATAAATCCGGAGCATGCGTAATTGTCATTCGTATCAGTTTTCGTATTTTTCTGTTATGTTTATCGTATTTATGTTGAACTTCAGAGTTGTAGGTTAGTTTTTAAGTTGTCATTCAAGTACCTATTTGTTTTTTTATTTTAGTTTGTGATATTATTAGAGTATTGGTGTGATCCGGTTTATCAAACCTGTTTTTATTTTTTTTTCAGTTTTTATTCACACCCATTATATCAATTTTGTAATAGCCAAAGTAAACAGCTATAAGTATGTAACTAAACAATAGTTTCTTCAATTGGTGGTTTATTGTTTTAGAAATTACTCCATTGACTACCATGTTCTTGAGTCTAGCAAATCATTCTTCCTCTAAGAATAAAGTGAATGTAATGGTACAATTATAGGAACTTGCGAACATGTAAAAAGTTAATTTATAATTATCATATATTCGTAGAGAAACTGACATATTTGTTAAACTTAGACAAAATAGTATTTAATATTATGTATACTAAACTTACAATTTTTGATTCGATGTGTCCCCCTTGAGATTTAAGCAAAATAAATGGAATCTGTGATATTAATATATTAGATATCCGAACAATCTATTATATGTATGTATTTGTACCTGTTTTGTCATGAAAATTATAATAAATTGCAAGTTAATGTGACTTCCAGACTTGTGACACAAAACGTTCAGAGTCTGATTGATGTAAGTACCAAATCATGTAGGTATCGCAATTCAAATTACCCAAAAGGGTTTAATTCTCCAAAATGGATAGAAAGAGTACTACTTCACAGATTAAAAAAGAAGAAGAGGAGCTGACTTTAAACGTTGAAAATGTATTGTAATATATTTGTTTAAATTTATTATGATTGTTGATTTTATAGTTATGTAATACATATTTATTAATGTGTGTGTGCATTTGATGCACGTGCCAATTATTAATAACAGCTTGTATTAAAAATCCTTGTTTTATTTACCCGGTTTATCAGAAATATCCATTACAAAATATTGAAAAATGTACTTCTGAAAAGTTCTTCATTACTTTTTAAATCCTGTTGCAATTTTGAGATGTAACATTTAAATGTTCATTACGATTGACATTTGTCCACCAGTTTGGTGTTTTTTTTAAAAAATGCAGAAATATCCATAGGAAAATTTAGAAAAATGTATTTCTTATAAACAACTTTTTGACTACTTTTTAAATGCTGTCGCAATTTTGGTGGTTAGATGCAGATGCAGTAACATTTAAATGTTCATTACGATAGATATTTGTCCACCAGTTTGGTGTTTTGTAATATATAAATATATTGCTTATATAAAAAATGCAGAATTATCCATTACAAAATTTAGAAAAACGTATTTCATATAAACAACTTTTTCATTACTTTTTAAATCCTGTGCAATTTTGGTTGGCATTAGCTATTAAAAGTTCATTACCAGGGGCCTGATTCTCGAGTCGAGAGAACAGAGATTTCGAGAGAATAATGGAGGGGATTCTCTTGAAATGTTAAAAATCGTATTCTTGAACTTGAGAGATAGATCCCTTCCCTCAAGAGTTGGGAGAATTTACATCTATCGGTTCAAGTCAAGCGAACATATTAAAAGTTAAGAGAAGCATGCGCATATCGACTTAAATTTTGTACATATGACCGATCAATGCTTGTTATTAAGGGGAGAAATATCATTCTTCAGCAGATAATTTTTATTTTTTTTCATGTATATGACTTCCCACATATCTAAGTTTCTATTGTTGCTTTGTTTAACTAAACTAACATTTTCTAGGCTGAAGTTGTGACTTGTATCAATATGATGTAGAGCTAATGCGGATTTTTCTACATTGTGAAATTTGACATGAGCCATGTGTTCTTTATATCGTATTTGAACGTTTCTTCTGGTTTGTTATCTTGTATACCGACATCGGATAACACTTAAGACACTCTTGAAATATGTATTAAACTTTTGAGTAATATCTTATTTAGAATTGTTAATCCATAATCCTGTCACTGTTAAATTAACCCGTTGCCTTTCTCAGAAATATTTTGTATTTCCCATTGAACTAATTCACAGATTGATATATTGTTAATATTCGTTGTAATTTTGCTTTAATCGTTTTTCAGCTACCTTTAAAATTGTTCTGTATAACATGTATTTTTATTATAAAATGTCTCGTAGATAATAGGTTTAAATACATAATTATATATTAAACTTTTCATTAATATCTTATTTAGAATTGTAATTCGTAATCCTGTTAGCGTTAGTTTTACCCGTTCTTTCTCATTAATATTTTGTATTTCCCATTGAACTAATTCTCAGAATTTTATACTGTTAATATTCGTTGTAATTTTGCATTAATCGTTTCTTCACCCTACCTTTAAAATTTGTCTGTATAACATGTATTTTACTTATTATAAAATGTCTGATAGGTAATATGTTTAAATAGTTATTAAACTAATTTTGTGAAAAAGGTGTTTTATTTTATTTTATTTTATTATTTTTATTACTTTAATATATGTTACATTATTTCTACATGTATGATACGTAGAAAACAATATTCACATTTCGATGTTTAGCCTAACACTTTCCGGAAATCCAACTGATATAACCCATAAAACCTTTCAACATTACACACGCTATTTAAAAGAAATAGTTTTCGTATTACATATTACCTAATATACACTGTTCTATACAACAATTGTCCTAATCCGCATTCATTTGCAACCTGGCAACATTGCACTGCTATTTCCTACACGATCGACACACATCCCTACCTAAAAACAGCTATTCTTGAAGTTAGGAGAACGAGGGATGGGAGTGTGATCTATCACTTCTCTCAATAGAACGTTCACTTCTCTTAAGTTCGAGAATCGGGCCCCTGAGATATTTCTTCCAATAAGTTTGGTGTTTTTTAATATTACTATTACTAATGTTGGCAGTACAAGTTTCCCTAAAATTCCAATTTTAAAACTGTTCGAACCTTCAGGATTTCGAACCGTTCTAGAACCAGGATTTGGCCGGACATGCGCATTATTATCAGAACTACTAATTCTAGAACGGTTCCGGAACTGTTCAGAACTGGAGGTTCGAACAAACCTTAAGTAGCGAAATTAAACCGTTCGTGCAATGCATTTGTTTTTAAGCCGAGCTTTAATTTAAGCCGTCCTTAACTAAACCTGATATTAAGTAGCGATGATGCAATCGGCCATTAGTTTAAAATTAAACAATACACATTGTATTATTGCGGTTTAATTAAGCAATTTTATTGCCCGATAACTAGCCCTGTTGAGAGTTCCAGTTACCGGTCTTGATGGATGTAGAAAAGGGTTAATTTTCCCGACTGCGCTAACTACATCCGGTTTCTCAGGGTCGATTTATAATTATTACTTCAAGGAAATTCTCTTTGCTCACAGGGGAACTCTAACAACTAAGGGATGCGCAAATTTAATTCAGTGACAAAATTTACATACCTTTGTTCTAGAGCCTTATGCTCTATACCACTTCTGTTGTCCCTTGGGTAGCTGGTGTTGATAATCTTATGTTGCCAATTACGGCTCACTTAGTTGTGTGTAAGCAATTATTTTATAGGTTTTATGACAGATGGATAATATCTCCGGTAGCCGCTAATTGATGGTACTTAATTGAATATTTTGTTAATTAGCTAACATTTACTTTGTTGTCTTTAGTGAAAAGAAGCAAGAAAAGTTCACTGAGCTTGTTATTAACTACCACAAAGAACGAGGATGATTAATTAATAACACATAAAATATAACAACTTAACAATGTTTATTACATAGAATAAATTCCACGTTGCACATTACAGCTTTTCCAAAATAATTATAAGAGCTCAAATAAATTCACAAAGTATTTAATTAATGACTAATCTGCATAAAGAAAATAACTCTCAAATAGATAACAATATATGATGCAAATGCTTATTCAATATTTCGATAAAATAAGACGTAATGTGTACAATAAAATAAGAGGTCTATAAACTAACAAATATATACAAAGCAAAAACTTGTTTTGAACATAAAACTAACCGAAACTATACAAAAAACAGTAACTTAATAAGACAGAAACTAAACCATAGATTAACAATACTTATAGATTGGACACGGCAATGCTACTGAAAGTACCATTATCATCACGCCATCTCGTGTTCTTAGTCACCTATTAGTCTCATTTACCGGCGTTTCATAAAATCTTTTAAAAGTATATATTTTATTTGCAACATTAAAAATGCTAAATACAATATAAATAATTAAAATTGTAAATATTGTATTTAGCAGTTCTAATGTTACAAATAAAAGTATTGCATGAATATAATGTATAAAATACAATAAAAAACACAAAATGTTAACATAATAGTTTATTGCATGTATGTACATATATAATTTTACATGAACTTATGAGAGATAAATATGAGAAAGAACTATGTATATATAACAGGTATTGCTGAATACAATGGTTTCCAATCAGACGTAGTTCACAATATCTTAAGAAAGATACAACGTAAGAATGTAATTCTAAATTCCACAACTTTGCTACCTAAAAGTAATGAAGCTAAGAAATTTGATGTCATACCTTTTCATAGTATTTCGAAAAACTTTAATAACATTTTTGAAAATGTTAGTTTGCAAGTCGCGTTCAAATAATGTAATTCGTTGAAAAGTCTTTTGGGCAACCCTAAAGATAAAATTGAGGTTGAACAAAAACCTGGAATTTACGAAATTAATTGTAATAAATGTGAGAAAAAATATATTGGGCAAACTAGACGTTCAACTGCAACTCGCTATAAAGAGCACAATGCTCATTTCCGGTTTAATAGGACAGAGAAGTCTAGTGTAGCTCGACATATTTTAGATACAGGCCATGATGTATAAAACAAGTGCATAATTATAGAGAACTAGATAGTTATGAGAGTATATACATTTACAAAAATAGAAATAGATTAAATTGGTATGATGGGCCATGTGTGGGTGGATAGTTAAGTTAATAAAGAATCTGTGGGACCCTGGACCCTTTTTTAATTTTTTTCACTTCTTAGAAATAGATTAATGAATTCAGCCAACGGGGCGGGGCGATTCTCTAATCTTGTTTATAAAAGTATGTGGCGTAAGTAAGGATACCCCTTTCAGGTACTCTTAGTTTTTTTTAGAACATCAGAATTAAAGGATAGGATTATAGTATTAAATCCGACGAATTTAACGATACAATGATTTTAATGAAGTAGTTATTTGCTTAAGTATACGTATAAATAAGCCATCCCTGTCAAATTAAAATCAATGTTGTTCTGTATACCCTGCGGAATATAGACAACGCGGTTTTTATTAATCAGTGCAACTGATGATGACATCGAAGTTCGCTAGCTTTTTGTGCATTAGTGTGGTGAAGGTATTTTTTAGTGTTTTTGTTTATAATTTTACATAATTTTAATACAATATTTATTTTCTATATTTTTCCGCAAATTTTCTGTGCTTAATAAAATAGTTCTTTGCCAATAACTTTATTTCATCGTTTGTAGTGCTCGGAACAATTTTTCCCTTCAAGATTCTGTTTACATTTTTTATATAGGTAAAAATGTAAAATTCAGTTATATATTTTGCAAGCTTAATCTTAAGATTATGTTTATGGCATTCAAGAGATTCAAAATTAACATTTAACATTAAAATATTAGATAGAGTTTTTGAAATGTTATACTGAGAACATATCTTAGGAACAATTTGTTGCAATACATAAATGCTTTGAGAAAAAATTATCATAAATTTCGAATTTGGTGAAGTTAATAAATTTGGTTGGTACAATCTACTGTCAATAACGAATTTCTCTGCTTGAGAAAGAGCATCTATATTTCCAATTAATTTATTTTTACAACTATTGCAATTTTTGACGTACTTCATAATAATTTAAATTTGCTGGTATATCAATAGTAACACTAACTTCCTCCAATGGTATGAATTCATGTACCATATCTGAATCGTCAAAAAGTTCTTGTAAATTGCCTAACATAACACTATTGTCATCTTCACAGTTTGACGAAGGTGAACTCCAAAAGGGCATATTAGAAATAATTAATGATTTAAAAGATTGCATAAAAGACTGGCATGTTGGATTTACATTCCTTATGCCATGACTTCTGATCTGTCCAAAAAAATTTTCAAGGGGATCTTGGTTTATGTGCCTTGGACAGAGAAATTAAAAACCATCAGTATGAAGGCGTTGCCATAAATATTTTAAACCTTTAAGGGTATGGACCCAATTTCTTACGGACGGCGGTACCGATTTCTTTTTTTGTTCATTGAAGAACACCATGCTTTTAAACACTTTAATTGCTTCGGTCCAAAATTCACAATGGCTTGTTGTTGGTGAAACAGCACATCTTAGAGGTTTTCCATGATCTGCTGATACAAAGGATCCGTTGACACTATCAAAAACCTTGTCCATAAAAAATAGAAATTCTGATGTTTCCAAACCACTATGTGGCATATGTTCTGGTCCTAAAAAGTTTGTATATTAGTTTTGGAAAAACTATCTAACAATTAAATGTTATGTTTGTAAATGAGTTTATATATACACAAGTAACTGTATGTAATACACATTCCTTACCTAATCTGGCTAAGCCACGCATCAAAGCTGCAACTCGCTGACTCAGTACTTGAGCAGCTATCTTCACTTTCATTTTCTTTGTGTTATTAATGTGAATGTCGGTCAACTTATTACACATTTTAAATTCTTCGTCCTTTTCTTCCAAGTTATATAGACATCTAATATCATTCCATGATGCTGTCTCGAATTTATCGTTTCTCCATTTAAACTTGCAACTATAGTCAAACAAGTTGTTCCGAATTCCCTTCAGTAAATGTGGTGGGTCATAAATTGGAACAACTTCTAAGCCATCTATTGCAAACCCAAAAAACCTATTTTCTCTACCTTCTAAAAGACAAACTCGATTTGTTTCCTCGTACAAAAGTTTAATAGCTTTTGTGTTGGCACTAGCTTGATCACATACAGTGCCTACCACATTTAGACCAATAGATCTTGCCTCACGAATCACTTCTTTCAAACATTTTACTATTACTTCTGACTTCATACCACCATAGTTAAAATAATAGGCTAATGGTTGCTTCCACTTTTTATGAATACCTCGAGCCATGAACACCATTGCTTTATCAGCCAAACTATGATGTCTACTATTCAAACCATTGTCTTGAAAGCCATCTATTAAATCAGTTTTTTTGTTAAATAATAATGAAGCTTCCAGAGAAATTTCATCAAAAAGAATGAAGCAATAAGTATCCAAAACTTCCATTTCACTAACATTTGCCTTTAAATAATTCGTAACTGTCCTGTTAATTCCTGTATTCAAAGAAACCTTATTAAGTAGTCTTCTTAAAGTTCTTTTACTAGGCAAAGCAAAAATTCTATGAAGGAAATTATATCCTTTGGGACACTGTTTCATTAGTGCTAATGCTAATAATTTATCATCTACATTAAATCGTCTCAGCTTTGGTGGTATTTTTTGTAGTTTCAGCTGAGAACTAATAAATTTAAATGATGTCGAATTCAACTGCAACCGCAAATAATCAGCTGATGATGCAAATTGTTCAGCTGTTTTTAAACGTTCTTTATAACTGGCTTTTTTTGTGAACAATCGTCTCACACTTTTTCTAAGATCTGTAGCTATTTTATACAATTTTCTTGCTTTTGGTGTTAATTGCGAAGTACACTTAACACCAGTTTCAAAAAGAATATTACTTCTTGGTTTCATTCCTGAAAATAATACATATTTCTATTAACAAAAATATTGCCAATCATATTATTACAAAAACTATACATTCACTATTAAAATATTAATAGTTCTTGAGTAATTTTTTACATACCCTTATATGATTGCTTTTTAACATTTGCACATAATATAGGTATTTCTGCAGTGATAGGTCTTTGGGACAATGCCTCTGAAAATTTTATATTTAGTTATTCATTTAACTTTTTACAAACTATATCACCTACCTGTGGCAGCTGTTGATGTAGTAGCTAAATTCATTTCCGATGGTAAATCTTCCACCTGTGTTGTTCTTATTGGATTTTTATGCTTACTGACAGCTGAAGAAGTATGTGCACACTCTTCATATGGTTTCTGCGATACATCTAAAATAATAACAACATTCACTCTTGCAAACAATACGATTTTGTATATTCTGCAAGCCTACCTTCTATGTCACCAGATAAATGTAAAGTAGGTACACTTTCCCTTTTTATATTTGCGCCACGTCTACCAATTAATCTATCTTCAGCTGTAAAATGTATATCACAAACTCTATAATTACTTCTAACTCTAACTGGATCTTCTGACAGAAGGTTACGATTGTTAATTCTTTCCAGCCATATTTTGTATAACTAAATGAATGCAATATATTTTAGTATTTGTAATTTATATAAAATATCATACTCACATCAACATCTGCTGGGAAAGCATGCATTTTACAAATTTTATTAGTGTTATGGCACTGAGGAACACAACAATAGAAAACCATTTTGGCCAATATATATGTTATATATAAACAACTAGAAATCAGTATTATTAGAAAAACATTAATTAAATACTTGACTATAATATACTTCACTGATGAAATGAATATCTTTATCGATATTTTAAAAATAAATGCAAAACAGAAGAAACAAAACAAAGTATACACTAACAAATACAAAAAAACTACATGAAAACTACTACGTTTGCTCGTTTGCTGATATGTATTGATTCTTCCTTATCGACATTCAACATTTTTGATCCTGAAGCGACATCTCGTGTTCTTAGTCAGGAATTTCATTTAAATTCCCGCCAAAAATAATTGTCCAATTCTTTACCATTTACGTGTCCAACCCGTGAACTAAACTAACTAATAACACAAAATAACCTAATCTATGCAAAATAACAAAACTGAATAAAATGGCCGACTCAAATGTGATAATTGTGTACACGAGTTAGCCCGAGTTCACAGTTGATAAATTAGGTACCACTGCCGATATTTAAAGCGGCATCTACTAGATCGGTCTCATAGCTGGACTCTACTTGTCTCTTTCTAACAAAATGTGTTCCCAGTATCTCTATAACAGTGAAACCCCTCTGATTAACGGCCGGTTTCATAATCAAGTTAAAGTAACTTTAAATTTCAAAGTTGACTTTAGATCTCAATTTCGGTTTCATAATTCCACTTTAACTTTAAAGTGAACGACAAAGTCACTTTAAGCCAAAGTCAGGATTTTCCAGCTTTAACCAACTTTAACTATTTACTTTAGCGACAAGTACGGTATAACCTCACATAATAATTATAATATACTTGTGTTGTTGACGAATACCTTGTTAAATTTGGAAATAGATATACACTGGTATTTATTTCGAATACTATCTAATAAAATGAACCAAAACATATTGCAAACGAGTTCTAGTTCCTCATCAGAAGATGAGGTTGATGTAGTCGTAAGACGACCGACGTAAACTTTATAGAAATAGGGAGAACGGTTTGAATAAATTCAATGATAATGAATTTTTCAATAGATTCAGACTAACCAAGAATCGAACATTTAATTTCACTTCCTACAAATTGGTAGGTATTATCATGAAGTTATTGTATCACTACTAATAAATGATATATTTTAGTGGAGAATGCATATAGTCATACTACACAATATTGCAATTGAGATGCAAAAGGAAATACCAGATGAATGGGAGGCTGATTTAAATGTGCATGAAGCAGATAACATAGAGGCAGTTGTTAATAATTTTAACGGAAGGCTAGGAATGAGCGTTTGTTAATCGTAAACATTTTAATAACTTGTAATATGTACCTACATATATTTTCTTCTTCATACTATTCATAAGTTATATGAAATTGAAATTTCTCTCACCGGAATACTTCAAAAGGTTGTTTGCTAAATCCATAGCATAAAACTTTATATTGAAAGTATGTATAAGTAATATAATGATACGCCATACTAAATTTTTTGAAATGAAATTTATTTCATCTATAACTGTATTTTTTACAAGTGCAAGTACAGACATATATTAATATTGTAAATTATTTATTTCTGCTTTCATAATTTATTTAATAAAAGTAAATTTAAATGTTTTCATTGCTTTATTTTTGTATATCTGATAGTTGTATCAAACAAAACAAATTTCTTAAACAACTGACAAAAAATTGAACACAATTAATTCACTGTTTTCTTAAGGAGTTATTCCATATATATCAAAGTGCTATACTTTGGCTTAAGCTGGTCACAGCTTCGTGCATTGGAAAGTTTTATGGTTGTACTTCGCAGTTATCCTCCTCTCCCATGCTTTTTCCTACAAAGTCAACGACATTTTATAGGATATAATAATTATAGTCTCTTAATTATTTTTCAAAGCTTTCGGCACTTGAAATCTTGTTTATTGTTTTGCACTCTATATAAAGTTTTTCTTTTTCCACTTCCTGCACGAGCAACAATTCCTCCTTGCTAAAATTAGTTCTATTTTTCTTTTTTCCCTTTTCTTTGTGGTCACACATTTTGCACAATATATTTAATAATAAACTGTCACTATCAATATCGAAAGCGAATTCAAGCTATAGTTACACAATATTGTCAAACATAAAAGGCGCGTAAAACTATCAGGAAAGCCAATAGAAACTCGTAAAATTGAAAAAGAAACTATAATACATTGCAACCAACACAGAAACATTACATGGAAATTAACTTTAGCTAAAGTGACATCCCAATACCATTATGAAACGCATTTACTTTAACTCCAGCTTGAAGTCAGCTTTAACTCAAAGTAGACTTTGGTTAAAGGGACTTTGACACATGTATTATGAAACCGGGCGTAAAACTTCCCAGTTGTCAAGAACCCTTTTTATAGCATGTTGCATGCTTAGCCATCTTGTGGCAGATAATTTCAAAATTTTTTTCTGAGCAGCATTAAAAATTAACTTTATAAATATAATTAATTAATAAAATTTGCACCTATACAATTTACTAAATACCCAGAAATTGTCGTTGTTCAAGTGAGAACTTTAGCGTAAGACTAATTTTTAAAAAATATATTGTGTAAAATTTCGAGGAGGGGGATATTGAAATTGCGGGATCGGCTATATATCACGGCAATCAGGTCGATAGTCTTTCGCTTCGACGAAAAAACACGAGGAGGAGGGACGAGATGCCTTATTGTGCAAATATTCCCGTGAATACCCTATGCTCGTATTTCAATTTGAAAAAATCACCCGCTTCTTACGTACTTATTAGTTAGTTACCTACCTTGAGTTTTATACTTCATACAAATCTAACATTATAATACACTAGATGGCACTGAGCAAAACAGAAGAAAAGTATAAAAAATCGAAAAATTTAGACAGAATAAAACTTGATTTGTTTTTTTATTTTCTTCAAAGTTTGTCCAAAATTCCCTAATTTTTGAGTAAAATTCCCTTTTTCCCTTTTTGATCAAGAAATCCCTAGATCTAGGGAAAAATTCCCTAACTTGGCACCACTGCGCTAGTGGCGATGCTAGTAATATACATCTTTCATCTTTAAGAGTGGTAATAATACACTCTCTAGGCATGCCTACATTTTTTTTTTATTAAGAATGATCTTTATAAAAGGCGTTGCAAGGGAATTTTGGTTGATTTTTCTATAACCGGTGAAATATCGCTTTATAATACAAATAGACATTCGGTGTCTGTATTTAGAATAATCTTAAACAATATCTGTAGGGACTGTGTTTATTAAATGATATTGTAAGATATTTTCTGTATTTTATTTAATGTATCGGACCTGTAGAAAAGCTAAAGAGTACAACCCTTTGGAGAAAGGATCTTTCTGGCCCTTGAGATATCATCAGTGATACTATTAGCTGAGCTAGTGTAGTTCGACATTGCCTAACCCACATTTTTACAGAAGTAATAAGCTCATAAGATCTCAGAATAGCAAAAGGCTAATTTCTTGAGATATATGCGTGAGCCTTTATACTTTTAAGCATATAGAGCTTTAATAATTTCGTTGTATAATTAATTTGGAAGTGTCACAGCAAAATTAGTTTAATTTTTACTATTAGGTGTAATAACATATTTCGTTTCCCTATCTTCTTATTTAATAATATCAATATTTCTACTTTGTTGTTACACTGTATGTATGCGGTAAGCGCCGGGTAGCTATATTGCGTATATAGATTTTTGTACTCTTTTTTTTTTTATTCTGTATTACTTTAGTTTTTCGCATTGCTTTATATGCCCATATTCTGTACATATTTATTTGGGATTGGGAGTTTGGGATGAGCGCGTCTAGCATTGGGGTGGCGCACGTCAGTGTACAGTCCTTGATGCCTAAGGTGGACGACGTAAGGTCAATTATTCGTGAAAATGATATAGATATTCTGGCCGTCACTGAAACTTGGTTGCATCAATCAGTGGGCAATTAATTAGTAAAGATTAATAATTACAATTTTTTCCGGACGGACAGACCGGGGCGCGGGGGTGGTGTGGGAATTTATGTTAATAGCTCATACGTGCTTCGTCATCAATACTCCGGATAGCATTGAGCATGTGTGGGTTATGATCACTGTATTGGGTCTGTTTATAACCCACATAATTCATATTATAAACATTTCCTGGACTGCATGATGCCTACCTGATCGGATGTAATCTCAACACGCGAGAGGTACACTGTTGCGGCGATTTTAATGTCAACCTTTTCAAATTGGATCATCCCTCTGTTCGATATTTCAATTCGTTTATGAATGTTACAGGTACCAGGCAGATTATAGCGGAACGAACCAGAACCATTGAAAATACACACTCGTTGGTTGATTTCATTTTGGTCACGGATGACACTAGTTTGGGAGATAGTGGGGTTGTTGATTGTAACATTTCAGATCATGATTTGATATACTGCAGTATTGGTTCTGGTAGTGCGAGGCATGATCCGATGGTTCGTACTAATAGAAACTATAAGGGTCTGAATATGTATGATTGTATGATCGCGATGTGCGACAGATTGACTTCCGGGTTGGCTTGCGGTCGGGGAATATGGAGGGAAAAAAATTACCTAAATATTATTAACGAGGGAAATGTTGGACAACCCAATTTAAGAAGATTGTACTTTGAATAATATAGTCATCGTATTTTAAGTAAACATTACAATTGTTTTGCCAGCATTTTCATAGACTGAGGTATGGAATTTATTACATTCGTTAAATTGCTTAAGATAGAATTAAGTGTGTAATTAGTTATCAATATTTTTTATTACATTAATTTTAATAATTTATCAGACACTTCAAAACAACAATATTTATATTGGTGAGCAGGTAGTACGTAGTACATTGGTTTCTTCTAACGCACTTGTTGAGGGCATTCGCAAAGATTACACTTCAATACAATTGAATGATGCAATTATCCATATTATATGTTCTTGTGACTAAAAAAAAAGATATTAATTACAATTTTCAATTACCAATTTTATTTTGCTCTGGTTCACCTTTAATGCTGTTTGTCCAATTATTTTTAGTAATCATTTATTTGCACTACCAAGGAAGACAATTTACAGCTTCACCACCTGTAATGCTTGCATTCTTATTAATTTTGACAGCTTTAGATTTAACTTTGTACAGCCTATAAAACAATTAATACTGCATACTGTTATTTCGATATAATCCTTATTAATAAACTGGATAATAATATAATTAGTATGTCCATTATATTTTGAACAACTTGTGATTGTAGTTTCAGCAAATTATTAAATTAATTTATGAAGTCATCATAAATATTAAATATGAATGTTTTACTTTTTCTCCACTTTTCTATAACATTACACTATGTCGTAAACTATTTAACTGTTCACTGACATGATGTCACATAATTTCCATATGCTGCGTTGAATTTATTTGTTAACAACACTGGATATTATTCTGCAAAATCTAGGAATGCTTTCCAATGGTCTTGATCACCTTCATTTTAATTTTATTCAGTACCTAATTGACTTATCTAATTATGTTACCGAAAATACCTACAAATAAAATGAAAAAATATATAATTCTTCAATACACATGAAGCACCATAAGTTCATATAGTTGTCTTATTACTTACCAGGACGATGAACTATTTACAAAAGAATAGACATTTTCGAATATCTTTAAATTTTTACTACCTATCACATCATATAATTATTATAATCCGCCGTTTTCTCTTATGCTTACATTTGAAATATTTTATTACCGCCTTAACTCCCATTTATTATATCTCGCTCATATACATTGCTAAATACGCAAGCAATAATGTCTCTGTCTAAGGCGAGACCCTCAATGCTGTCGCTCAGTGTTGTTCCAGCGACATGACAGTTTGTAATAGTTTTCTGCGCAAAAGCGTAATAGATTTATCTTGTTTCGTAATAGATGGCTCAGCTATTTTCAAGACTCAAGGTCAACTGTATCGGACATCGCTGCCCGATATAAGGCCGTCACATAACGCGATTTTTTTGGTTCTAATCTCAAAATATTGATCCTTATGTGGCGCCATCTATCTAAAGCATAATAAACTGCTTGGTAACCCCTGAGCATTTTTAAATCACGTGCTAAAATTATGCAATATGATTGGAATAGTAAAGCTTCATACTCTTTTAAAATCCAAAAATTCACTTTACAATGTAATTGAACCCTAATTAGTGATTTGTTTTGTATTTTTATAAAAACTTAGAAATCTAAGTAAAATTGTTATTTTTGACACTACCCAACAACTTCATTTTTCGGAACACTTTTTTAATTTTAATTTGTTGTATTACTTTATATTAAAATTATTAATATTAATTATTGTTAAGTTAATGTTTAAAGTGTTATTTTAAAGTTTATTTCCATAAAAATTTAGAAATTATTTATTTTAGTTACTACTAGATGGCGTCACATAAGGATCAATATTTTAAGGTTATTATAATCAAAATCAACAATGTAAATCGAAGTTACGTGTGAAATGTAAGTAAAATTGTTATTTTTGACACTACCCAACAACTTCATTTTTCGGAACACTTTTTTAATTTTAATTTGTTGTATTACTTTATATTAAACTTATTAATATTAATTATTGTTAAGTTAATGTTTAAAGTGTTATTTTAAAGTTTATTTCCATAAAAATTTAGAAATGATTTATTTTAGTTACTACTAGATGGCGTCACATAAGGATCAATATTTTGAGGTTATTATAATCAAAATCAACAATGCTTTCATTCAGCAGACACAACAGTTGCGCAACTGTTCAGTGATCATGTCCAGTAGATGAGCGCTCACTCTGAACATGTTCAGGAGCGGTCGCCATTTTTGTGAGCGGAAAAATTCTATGCTCATTTAGTGAGCGTATTCTGTACGCATGCCCCATTGATGCATTCCAAGACCAACCTAATACATAATTTTGATGAAAGTTACTAGAAAAGTAAGATACAATAATGGCATTGTGCAGAAATAAATGTATTATAATATTGGAGTTCACCCAGTATTTTATTCGGGGTTGGAAAAACCAGCCCTTACACTAAAAACTACGCCAAAACTTAATGCAGAAAAACAATTTGTTATTAATGTTTATTCGGTTTAATTTGTATAATTTTAACATATGGCAGCAATGAAAAGCACCAGATGACAGACGATGACACAAAGGTGAGCGGTCCTGTCCAGCGAACACTCAACTGTTGTGAAGTGAACGAAAGGCTGGTTTTTCCAACCCCGAATAAAATACTGAGTGAACTCCAATATTATAATACATTTATTTCTGCACAATGCCATTAATATGTTGTATCTTACTTTTCTAGTAACTTTCATCAAAATTATGTATTAGGTTGGTCTTGAAATGCATCAATGGCGCATGCGTACAGAATACGCTCACTTAATGAGCATAGAATTTTTCCGCTCACAAAAATGGCGACCGCTCCTGAACATGTTCAGAGTGAGCGCTCATCTACTGGATATGATCACTGAACAGTTGCGCAACTGTTGTGTCTGCTGAATGAAAGCAATGTAAATCGAAGTTACGTGACGGCCTTATATCGCGCAGCGATATCAGATACAGTTGGCCTTGCAAGGTTATATAAAGTCCCTGAATAGTAAAAAAAACCGGAATACGGCAACCATCTTCTGTCCAAAATCTGATTGCCATTAATTGTCCCAAGCGGCAAAATCACAATTTTAGAAAAAGATGAAAATATATATTTGCTAATGTAGGACAAGTGTACATATAGTGATTTTGCTACTAAGGATACTGTTCCAAATATATAGGCACAACCGTAGTAGCAAAATCACTATATGCATACTTTCCTACATTAGCAAATATTGTTACGTTTTTTTTTTGGTTGTATTTTATCCTTTAATGGTTTATTCTTAATTGTCGGAATACGTAATTAGTTTTTGATTTAATTTGTGTCATCTTCCTACTATTACTGCCATCTGGCGTAGGAGTGCCTAAGATTCCTATTACACGCGTTCTGCCTTGTATAGGTAGGTGTAACGTAAATCTGGTATTGCCGGGTAGATGGCGTCTGTTGTTAATTTAATTAATTTGTTACTTTTAATTTTGACTAACTTCTTTTTTTTGAACTTCTTTGGGCCCAGAGTTATGCAACAAATTAGTAATAATTATTTCCCATTCTTCTATGGTTATTTGAACCTGTATTTCTGTCGTATGTTTTAAGTATTAGTTGGTTCATTTGTTCTCTTAGCGCGTTTGACGTTTTTGGTTTGTATGGTCGGTTTTGAGATGTTAAGTTCTTTCTCTTTTGATTTTTAACGATCGTTGCGAAAGGTTAGACACGAGAGCAGAACCTTTTCCCTTAGCTGCCTTGAGAATATGGAAAGTTGAGTTGTATCGTTTATAATCGCTTAACAAAAGCGGATTTTATGGTAATTCTCAGGGATTTTTGGTAAATTTTTGACGTTTATTTCATTCTTACGAGGATATTTTCTTCTGGCTTGGGAATTGTTAAGCTGCTGTAAGTATATTTTTCCACGTGTCTAATCGATCCTAATTTGTGTCGTTCCTATATTCAAATTTAGCTGCTGGTGTTAGGCCTGATATAAACCTCATTTGAGCATTGTGGGTTGAAGTTAATACGAGAGAAACACGTGCTAGTAATTTTACGGAGCCCAGGGATTTGTTGTTGGATCTTGCGGTGAGGACACATTTAAGGTGCAGTTTATTGGTACACTGTAGCCTTCGAACGCTATCACTTGAGGTGTCGTAAGCCGAAGATAGGAGGGCATATTCCTGGTAACGTGTGGATCCGTAGGATTTGTCGTGTTTGGAAGCTGTGGATGTGATGTTTAAAGGTATTGTGTCTGTGTAAATTTTCTCTGTTATTATCCAGAGGGTAGAATTTAATTGACTAAACGTTTGACCAAATTTGTGTCAATATCGTACAATTTGAACAGTGAATTTCAATTTTCCGGCCTAATTTATCAAATAAGTAATCGTAAATTCCTAATTTAACTTCTTATGGCCTGTGAGCCTTTATGTTTTTTTTTAAATTAATTAATTTAACGTAGTTATTAACAATAGTGACCCCATTTTGGAGGTTACCTTGACATTTTTGGAGACGTTACGTAGCCATTTTTATTTTGGATTTAGAAATTGAATTAAATTTTGGATGTGTGTGGGCAGTGTGGCCTCACATCGGTCTTGTGTAAATTCGTAGATAATATTTGATGCATTTAATCAATGATTGTAATTTAATTTTGGTATAATTCCGTAAGAAACTAATGAATTTTATTTAATTGCATATTCTACCTGTAAAGCATAGTTAACTAGCGCTATTTCTTTTATAGAATTAGATATTTTACAACCTAGAGTCTGTTTTCTAACGTCGAATAGATTGTCGGATGCCTCTGGTATACAGAGTGTTTCATTTTGGTTGTCGTGTTGCATTATACGATCAAACTGTTCGACTTTGGAGGGACTTTTGGCAAATTGCCTTATTACTGTG
Source organism: Amphimallon solstitiale (assembly GCA_963170755.1). Classification (NCBI taxonomy): domain Eukaryota; kingdom Metazoa; phylum Arthropoda; class Insecta; order Coleoptera; family Scarabaeidae; genus Amphimallon; species Amphimallon solstitiale. The sequence continues at coordinate 28,976,933 of OY720685.1, forward strand.
TACTTATAAGAATATTGTTGGTGAATCAATGTTAGTTTTAAGTTGTTCTTGTGTTCACCTTTTGAACTTCTAAATTTAGTAACGTCACGTCACCGAAAATTTGCAACCGAGTTGCGTTGTGTTTCACTTCATTGTGTTTTTTTTTGCCTTTGATTTAAATATCTCTTGGAAGTTAGAGATTTTATATATAGCCGGTTTTGTACAGTACTGGAGATACGCTGTTGAAATCTGAGATTAAATTTTAATAAACTGTTTGTTAAGTTGAATGAGTGTGTATTGGTCTTATTTACTTATCACCTGGGGGTTTTATATTGGATCTGGTCCGGGGTCTGAATATCTGTTGGGCTCAGCACATTATTACGGATAGGCGCCCTGACATCATAACCTTCGACTTAGTACGGTGTTCGAACTCGCCCTTCTCTGACTGTAGCTGGAGGCAGTGCTGACTCCCATATTTAACATCGACCCTTGGGGAAGTAAGAGGTAAGACTGAGTGTTATAAGTTGGAATTAATTAATAGACAAGCGTCCTTTTAAAAATTTTAAATAGAAGGTTAATTACCGTGGTGGTGCTTAATTCACTACCTTCTTGGAATTTTCTGGGTACCGTTTTGGTTAAGGCCTCGGCCATTTTAATTTGATTACAAGAGGGTAGCAAGGATTTTTAGCGCCCAACGTGTGGGGCCTTAGAAAAGGGTTTTAGCGGCCAACGTTGTGAGGCCTTTTTGAAGGGGAAAAAAAATTAGTTTTTTTAATAAATCAAGAATTTTGGATTTTGGGAATTTTCGGAAACTTTTGAATCATCTTCCGGAGTTAATTAATTTTAGCATTGAAGACCTTGTCATATTTTGTTTTGAGTAAAGTAAAGTATATCCCAGCTTATATCACGGTTACGTCTTACGTTGTATGTGTGATGATGTATGTTTGATGTTTTTTTATATAGCACCGATTGGACTTAGGAAAATTTCCGGCCTTTTGTTATTTCTTGGGGGAATAATTTCTTTTCCGTAGGCAATTCATTTCCGTATATTGTATAGTATCGTATTGTTCTCCAAGAATTTTTGATTATCTTATACTGAATTTTGATTTTTCCCTCAGTATAGTAATTTCGGGTGTTACAAGTAATTTGGATAATAGAAGTACATTAGACACTGGTATATCAGTTGTATGCATAGGTTCACGTGTAGAAGTGAAGTATTTTGATTTGTGTCAGTCAGTTTAAGATTGAATCTTTGACGTCTTAAATTAAACTCAATAACGTTGCCACATTGTATTTAAATTGTGGGAAGGAATCTATAGCGGGGTGTTCACTTGCCGGGTATTCATTGTAGAATTTTAAATTTCGATTACGTCATAATGGATCTTAAGATAGAAATTAACAGACTGAATAAAGATGAGTTAGAGTACGAGTTAGCGAGATACGGTTCAACGAGTGGGGGTACGGTCGAAGAGTTGCGTCGTTCCTTAAGAGTTATGCAACGTTTTTGTAAGGATCCTGAAACTTTAGTACCTGTGTATCCGTTTACATTCACTCAAGATGCTGATGCCCTTAAGGCAAAAATAGATGTTATTACGACAACCTTGGCTACTTTTTCGGATACGCGGACTTCATCGGCGTACAAGAAGTTGTCGACTTCTTTGGCTTGTGCTTTCGGTCGTGCGCAACGTAGTAAACCAATAACGGATACAGAGATTGAACAACGTGCACAACTTGTGTCTCAAATTTGTACTTTGGGGGTGCGATTAACCCTTAAGGCTAGAGCGGCTCGCAAAAGCACTATGCTTGGACAGAGCACAATTTTAGATTTAAGTACCGGAGGACCGTTAGTAAATTTCGAGTCCGAAGAGTCGTCTAGTGATGGGGAATCCGAACCTATTGTGACCAATCCGGTTTCGCCTTTGAGACCTGTTCCTGTCGCGACGTGGGGGCTAAAATTTTCGGGAAACCCTCGCGAAATGTCTGTGAATGCTTTCATTGAACGTGTGAACGAACTTAAGGTCGCGCGTCATTCAACTGACGAAATTTTATTCAATTCCGCTATAGATATTTTTACGGGAGATGCCTTGATTTGGTATCGTGCTAATAAAGATTCTTTCTTTAATTGGTCTGATGTATTGGATGGTTTGAGGACTGAATTTTTGGCTCCCGATTATGATGATCGATTATTTGACGAGATTAAGCATCGAACTCAGGGTTCTCTTGAGTCGATTGGCATTTACGTTTCCATGATGAAAAATCTATTCTCACGTCTATGTACTAATGTTCCTGAAGCTACTCAGCTTAAGATTATGCTGAAAAATCTTTTGCCATTTTATCAGACACAGTTTGGTTTAGTTGAAATCACGTCTATCGCCCAACTCTTAAAATATGGTAAACAACTTGAAGCTCGCAGAATTTCAGTCGAAGCTTATGTTCCTCCTCCTACTCGTGGCAAATCACTTGAGCCAGACCTTGCTTGTGTGTCGGCACCTAAGGTTCCTGTGAAATGTAATGTTATGGAGGCGGGTACTTCTAAGACTTCTTTTCCCTTCAAGTGTTGGAATTGTGGAGTTGTGGGTCATCGTTCGGGTCAATGCTCACGACCTCGTAAGAAACATTGCTTCCGTTGTGGTAAACCAAATGTGACTGTTCCGTCTTGTCCTTCATGTTCGGGAAACGCTCGTCGGACGTCCTAAGTCGTCGTTTGGGACGCCGTTTTGATAATTCGACGAATAGTAGACATAAGAATCAGACAGATTTTATTCTCGCGAACGCTCGTGGTGACGAACGTCCTTATTTAAATGTGTCAATCTTTAATCGGCCATTCTTAGGTCTTCTTGACTCTGGCGCCTCACGCACTATTTTAGGGGGTCCTGGTTGGAATACTTTACGTTCCATGAATATTCCATTGAAGTCTAAAATTACGGTATGTACTGTAGCGAATGGTCAGAAGTGTCGATCTTTGGGTGAAATCTCAGTGCCTATGTGTCTTCGTGATCAAATTAGCGTTATAGATATTTTGGTTGTCCCTTCTTTACCGCATACGTTGATCTTGGGCGCGGATTTCTGGAAAATTATGGGTATTGTCCCTGACCTTCGACGTGGTGAATGGGTATTCTCGTCTGAACCTGCTTCGATTAATACGATAGGAATTGAACATGTCCTTTCTGACGTTCAGCAACAACAATTAGATCAACTCATTAACAATCATTTTTCGAAATCGACTAAAGAATTAGGTTGTACTAATTTAGTGGAACATCGTATTGTTGTCAATGGTCCGCCTATCAAACAAAGATATTACCCTATTTCTCCTGCTATGCAGGAAATCGTCGATAAAGAGTTGAATCACATGTTAGAACTGGGTGTTGTTGAAAAGTCTAATAGTCCTTGGTCTTCTCCTATTTTATTGGTTCCGAAGAAAGATAAAACCTATAGATTTTGCATTGACTATAGGAAGCTCAATAAAGTTACGGAACGTGATGCCTACCCTTTGCCTTATGTAACGAATACCTTGGATAAACTTCGTGATGCCAAGTTCTTGACTTCCTTGGACATTAAATCCGCCTATTGGCAAATCCCTATTGAGGAGTCGTCTCGACCTTATACCGCCTTTACTGTCCCTAATCGGGGTTTGTTCCAGTGTCGTCGCTTGCCTTTTGGTCTCTCAAATTCTCCTGCCGTCTGGATGCGCTTCATTGATCAGGTTTTAGGTCCTGAATTTGAACCGCATGTCTTCGTCTATCTGGATGATATCATCATTGTTACGTCCACTTTCGAAAAACATTTAGAAATTTTAAGTGAAGGTCTTTCCCGTATAGAGACTGCTGGTCTCACTCTAAATCGTGAGAAATGTTTATTTTGCCGTGATGAGCTGAAATATTTGGGTTACGTAATTAATAAACAGGGTTTGTTGGTTGATCCTGACAAAGTTAAAGCCATTCTTGAAATTCCGACACCAACTTCAGTATCTGGCGTTAGACGTATTGTTGGTATGGCGTCTTGGTATCGTCGGTTCATACCAAATTTTTCTTCTCTCGTTGGTCCTTTAACAAATTTGTTACGTAAAAATCAACCTTTCCGTTGGGATCAGTCCTGTGACGAGGCATGGTCAAAAATCCGTCAACATTTAATCTCAGCTCCTATTTTGTCTTGTCCGGACTTTAGCAAAGAGTTCACGATACAAACTGACGCCTCTAATTTTGGGTTGGGTGCTGTCTTAACTCAAAGTATCGATAACGAGGAAAAAGTAATCTGCTATCTCAGTCGTTCGCTTACTGGTGCGGAAAGGAACTTTTCGACTACCGAGAAAGAGTGCTTAGCAGTTTTGTGGTCGATTGAGAAGTTGCGTCCATACATAGAGGGTTCGCACTTCCGCGTCATTACGGACCATTATTCCTTATGTTGGTTAAGTAAGTTACAATCTCCTAGTGGTCGACTCGCGCGATGGGCTGTACGACTGCAGCAATATGATTTCGACATAATTCATCGTAAAGGTAAGGATCATGTTGTACCTGATGCTCTCTCTCGATCGGTTCCTGTCGTCGATTCTATTTCGATTTCCGTCATATCAACCGATAAGTGGTATCACAGACTACTTAGAGCAGTCAAAACGAATCCGGAGAAATACCCTACATTCCAGATAGCTAATGGCCAACTTTGTAAATTTGTACGTCCTTCTAACAAATATTTTGACAATGAGGATGAGGATTGGAAAATAGTAGTTCCTAAAGAACGTCGTTCTGAGATCATTTCGTCCTGCCATGATGTACCAACTTCTGGTCATCTAGGTATCTTCAAAACTCTTCATCGTCTTCACCAAAAATATTTCTGGCCTGGAATGGTTCATGATGTAATCCGTTATGTACGTCGTTGTCCTACTTGCATCAAAACTAAACCTGAACAACGTAAACCTGCTGGTCGTATGGGAGGTCACTCTCTCATTGACAGACCTTGGGACGTTTTGAGTGTGGATATTGTGGGTCCGTTACCGAGAACCAAACGTGGTTTTAGTTATATTCTTGTCGTATCTGACTGTTTCAGTAAGTTTGTTTTAACGTGTGCTTTGCGGAAAGCCTCGACTAATAAGATCATAGAATTCTTAGAAAATCATGTATTTTTACTTTTTGGAACTCCTCGTAAGGTTATTAGCGATAATGGTGTTCAGTTTCGTTCTAGGGAATATCGTCAATTTTTAGAGAAGTACAAGGTTAGTCCTTCGTATACGTCGTACTACCACCCTCAAGCAAATCCCGTTGAACGCATTAATCGTGTTATTAAGACTATGTTGGTATCGTATGTGTCCGATAATCATCGTGACTGGGACCTATTCCTTCCGAAAATATCTTGTGCTATTCGCACGGCAAAACATGAGGTTCTTGGTCATACTCCTTATTTTGTAAATTTTGGCAGAGAAATGTATCTTACGGGTGAACGTAACTTCCATACTCCTGTGGATGACGAAAATGCCGTCGAAACGTGTCAAAGAAATCCGGAAGATTTTATGTGTCGATCTTCTAATTTTGCGAGACTCTATAGTGACATTAAGAACCGCCTACAGAAAGCATATGAGAAGTCTAAAGTTCGTTACGATCTTAGACATCGTCCTGTCTCCTTCCTGCCTAATCAGTTGGTTTGGCGTAAGAATTTTGTTTTGTCCGACGCTGCGAAATTTTATTCTGCGAAGTTAGCAGATAAGTATATTGGTCCTTTCATGATTCATCGCCGTATGTCTAATACCTCTTATGAACTAAAAAATTGTGATGGTGATGTACTTCCGGGTACATGGAGTGTTGAACATCTTAAAGCACAACCTAACGACGATTAATCTTTGCAAGTCTACGGTTTGCAGGTAGGCCTAACGAATATACCTGTGGGTTTAATGCCTGGGCGTAAAAGGCGTCCCAAAAATTCTCAGTGTCCCCCGTTTCTTTTAACATCTTCAATTTTAGTTGTCGTGGGTTCGACGTATTTCCTTACGTGTTCTGATTTGGGATGTTCTCCCTATGTTTTGTCGATAGCCCACACAGCGACGATTGATTTGGGTGGATTAATTTCGTGTAACTCTGTATGTTACCCTTGAGTACCGTATAACTTACGTTAGTTAAGTTATTATTTTCGACTTCCGTATAACTTTGATAGTTATGTATTTCGTACCGATTCTGACTTTTGTTCCGATTTCGACTCTTCCGTACTGATTTGACGTTCCGTACCGAATTTGACTTCCGTATCGTTTACGATTAAGTAATAACGATTTTATGACTTCGTACCGTATAGCAGTTCTAGAACCTTTACCATTTTGGGATTATGTTACGTATCGTATGGTCTAGAAGTTGCATTTGATAGTTATTCTATCGTGTTGTATATGTCGTACTGACATTCCCTTCCTGATTAGACGTTTATTTGCGAAGGTATAAAGAAGAACGGTCTTTATTTGATAGTTCTCAGCCTTCCAAGGGTCGTGTCCTGGCGACTTTCTTTTGCTAGTGTTATTGTCAAAATGTTACCTCCAGGATTGGATATTGACTTTCGCCTTATGGCTTTATCGCTCGCCTTCAGCGTTTCAGTCGGGACAACGCCGGTCCAGACTTTAAACTCCTTTTGCTATGGCCGTTTTTTTTTGTTTGGCGATCTTCAATTGTTGTGTTTCCGGAATGTACGTTTGTCGCGTGAACGTGCCGTCTGTGTCTTTAGTAGTTTCACCATTCTGCGCTACCCTATCTTTAAATACCTCTCCTTATTCCGCTTTGTATCCCGTATCTGTAGTAATAAACCCATTTTTAGTTCACCTTTTATTTTTGTTTGTTTTGAGATACCGAGGGCCTCACCCAAAGTTCTCTTTTACCGTCGCGTGTCTGCAGAGTGTCGTTCCGGGGGTTGCCTTTCCCGCATCTTGGTCTATTGGTAGTATCTATTCCTATTTCCTGTGCCTTCGACCGTCGTAAGGATCACCGCCGGCCGGGCACACCGTAACGTAACCCGTCTACTCCATTTCCTTTTTGATGCTATCAGTGGTACTGGGCTGTCGGTTGGTCAGGTCTCGGGGCGCGTCTGTGCAGAATCTCGACACCCATTTATTTTTATTTATCCCTCGTTAATTCCCCGTACCGGCTGAATGTCGAAGGACCGCGTGGTGGTTTTGGTCAAGCGTTTGGTGATGCTGCGTTTGCTGTCGGACATGGTCGCGCACATTCGTCTTCCTTTTTGCCTAGTCGTCGTCGATTTTTAACTTGGTTCCTTGTATCGTATGTTATATGTGGTGTTACGCACAGTCCAGTTCCTGGTTTCATAACTCTTGGCTTAACGGTAATTTACAAGTAAATAACCTTTTGTGGTAAGGGAGGAATTGTTACGTTTTTTTTTTGGTTGTATTTTATCCTTTAATGGTTTATTCTTAATTGTCGGAATACGTAATTAGTTTTTGATTTAATTTGTGTCATCTTCCTACTATTACTGCCATCTGGCGTAGGAGTGCCTAAGATTCCTATTACACGCGTTCTGCCTTGTATAGGTAGGTGTAACGTAAATCCGTATTGCCGGGTAGATGGCGTCTGTTGTTAATTTAATTAATTTGTTACTTTTAATTTTGACTAACTTCTTTTTTTTGAACTTCTTTGGGCCCAGAGTTATGCAACAAATTAGTAATAATTATTTCCCATTCTTCTATGGTTATTTGAACCTGTATTTCTGTCGTATGTTTTAAGTATTAGTTGGTTCATTTGTTCTCTTAGCGCGTTTGACGTTTTTGGTTTGTATGGTCGGTTTTGAGATGTTAAGTTCTTTCTCTTTTGATTTTTAACGATCGTTGCGAAAGGTTAGACACGAGAGCAGAACCTTTTCCCTTAGCTGCCTTGAGAATATGGAAAGTTGAGTTGTATCGTTTATAATCGCTTAACAAAAGCGGATTTTATGGTAATTCTCAGGGATTTTTGGTAAATTTTTGACGTTTATTTCATTCTTACGAGGATATTTTCTTCTGGCTTGGGAATTGTTAAGCTGCTGTAAGTATATTTTTCCACGTGTCTAATCGATCCTAATTTGTGTCGTTTCTATATTCAAATTTAGCTGCTGGTGTTAGGCCTGATATAAACCTCATTTGAGCATTGTGGGTTGAAGTTAATACGAGAGAAACACGTGCTAGTAATTTTACGGAGCCCAGGGATTTGTTGTTGGATCTTGCGGTGAGGACACATTTAAGGTGCAGTTTATTGGTACACTGTAGCCTTCGAACGCTATCACTTGAGGTGTCGTAAGCCGAAGATAGGAGGGCATATTCCTGGTAACGTGTGGATCCGTAGGATTTGTCGTGTTTGGAAGCTGTGGATGTGATGTTTAAAGGTATTGTGTCTGTGTAAATTTTCTCTGTTATTATCCAGAGGGTAGAATTTAATTGACTAAACGTTTGACCAAATTTGTGTCAATATCGTACAATTTGAACAGTGAATTTCAATTTTCCGGCCTAATTTATCAAATAAGTAATCGTAAATTCCTAATTTAACTTCTTATGGCCTGTGAGCCTTTATGTTTTTTTTTAAATTAATTAATTTAACGTAGTTATTAACAATAGTGACCCCATTTTGGAGGTTACCTTGACATTTTTGGAGACGTTACGTAGCCATTTTTATTTTGGATTTAGAAATTGAATTAAATTTTGGATGTGTGTGGGCAGTGTGGCCTCACATCGGTCTTGTGTAAATTCGTAGATAATATTTGATGCATTTAATCAATGATTGTAATTTAATTTTGGTATAATTCCGTAAGAAACTAATGAATTTTATTTAATTGCATATTCTACCTGTAAAGCATAGTTAACTAGCGCTATTTCTTTTATAGAATTAGATATTTTACAACCTAGAGTCTGTTTTCTAACGTCGAATAGATTGTCGGATGCCTCTGGTATACAGAGTGTTTCATTTTGGTTGTCGTGTTGCATTATACGATCAAACTGTTCGACTTTGGAGGGACTTTTGGCAAATTGCCTTATTACTGTGTACTTATAAGAATATTGTTGGTGAATCAATGTTAGTTTTAAGTTGTTCTTGTGTTCACCTTTTGAACTTCTAAATTTAGTAACGTCACGTCACCGAAAATTTGCAACCGAGTTGCGTTGTGTTTCACTTCATTGTGTTTTTTTTTGCCTTTGATTTAAATATCTCTTGGAAGTTAGAGATTTTATATATAGCCGGTTTTGTACAGTACTGGAGATACGCTGTTGAAATCTGAGATTAAATTTTAATAAACTGTTTGTTAAGTTGAATGAGTGTGTATTGGTCTTATTTACTTATCACCTGGGGGTTTTATATTGGATCTGGTCCGGGGTCTGAATATCTGTTGGGCTCAGCACATTATTACGGATAGGCGCCCTGACATCATAACCTTCGACTTAGTACGGTGTTCGAACTCGCCCTTCTCTGACTGTAGCTGGAGGCAGTGCTGACTCCCATATTTAACATCGACCCTTGGGGAAGTAAGAGGTAAGACTGAGTGTTATAAGTTGGAATTAATTAATAGACAAGCGTCCTTTTAAAAATTTTAAATAGAAGGTTAATTACCGTGGTGGTGCTTAATTCACTACCTTCTTGGAATTTTCTGGGTACCGTTTTGGTTAAGGCCTCGGCCATTTTAATTTGATTACAAGAGGGTAGCAATATATATTTTCATCCTTCTCTAAAATTGTGATTTTGCTTGGGAAGATTTGAATTAAAGAAAAAAAATCGTTGAAAAATCCACGAAAACGTAATAGATTTATATGCTTTCGTAAGGACGTAATAAAACATAGTGAAACGTAACAGATCTGTTACAATTGTAACAGCAATCGCAACCCTGCAGTGTCGCTTGAAGGCGATATATTTGGGCGAGAACACGGCGAGAATGAGTATCGCTTTCTATCATAAATATGCACACGTGGTACGAATTAGTTAGACAGAAGTCGATATAGATCATAGATAATATAATACTATAGATATCGACACACGTAGTGGCCGTAGTGCCACTGCAGAGTTTGTAAATTACGTTTGCGCAGTAGATATGTTTTTATTTTATTTTAAATTTGATTGGATTTCAAGGATTTGTAAGTTTAGTAAGTTATCCAGGTTACATGAAACAAATCGGTACATTGAATACATTTTATTTGGAGAAAATGGAAAATACACTAATTGCCCTTGTGGTGATACTTTAGTCCTTTCAAATATATGTGTTGGGAGAATATTTGCTGCTGATTATTTATGTAATAATCAGCAGTTCTAGGGTTAATTTTAAAATTTTCTTGAAACTGTTTATCATCAAATTTATAGACAACATTTACAATACTATTTTATTTTATATTATCCATCTACGTTCTCTTTCAGGTTCCGATGAATCTGAAGAAGAACTTGTGTTACTTGAAAATGAGCATCGTTCATATAATAAATCGTTGTTGTCTTCGGCAAATACAAAATCCTAAATATAACATTATTAAGAATATTGAAAAATTTTAAATATATTTATGCTTAATAAATACCAGAATAATGTCTACATTTAAACTAATAGTTAGCTCTAAAAGTTCAATCGCGCATAATTTGCTTTATAAGCTTCCATTCAGCAGACACAACAGTTGCGCAACTGTTCAGTGATCATGTCCAGTAGACGACGGTCGCCATTTTTGTGAGCTCAAAATTCTATTCGTTCACGAGCGGCTAAATCACAGTTGCGTTCCGTATTCCATCTCTTTTTAATTATGTGTTTGTTCATTCTTTGAGGTTATGTTTATTCTAATTCCATAGTCACTGATACAAATACATTAAACGACGAGATAATTTTACAAGTTCAAAGTCATTTAGATATTGACAATTGAATTTTTTAAGAATATCTAGAACAGATTTTTATTATTTTTAGCATGGTGACTGAATTTTTTAACGACAATTTAATTCATCTGTCAAAAACATGACATTTTAATACACGCTGTGTTAGTTTGCTATCGGATAAACTGCATGTTTGCTAGCGGATAAACTGCATGTTGATTTTCCATGGCAACGAAAATTCAATTCTGACAGTATCGTTCAAATAAATTTCATACATAAACATTTATATTTTTCTCTTTCTTTTGTATATGTATTCAAAGGAATGTTAAATAAAAATATTTCGGTTTATTAATATTAATTAAATGATTCATTAAATTGTCTTACCAAATACCATTCGAGTTTGTGTTTATTTCCGGAACAAACTTTCATTTTGACAAAACTCAAACTTTGTTGCTTAAGGGTAACACGACTCGAACAAATAACAAAAGGTAAAACCGCTCCACCTTCGGTGTCGCGGTTTTACCATGTTATTTGTTCTCGTCAGTTACCAAGCAACAAAGCTTTCGTTCAAAATGAAAGTTTGTCCGGATAAACACAAACTCTTATGGTATTACCCCCGATAAATCGTCTAGAAAGTGATACTGTTTTAACGATTTAGACACTTTCGTTTCCATAGATTTTATAAGTTTATCAGCTTGCGATATGTCACAAGGTATTTGTCTATGTATAGTTCTTTGCGTCAATCATTCTTAGTCTTGACGGTATCAGTGCATCACTATGAAAAGAAATGTTGCGTACAACACGTTTTAAAAGTCTTTTTTTCACTCATTTGCTTGATTAGCTTGGGCTGGGACCTTGTTAATCAATCTGCAAATTCGTGAAAAAAATGTATGACTTTCAAAACCAGTTGTACAAATAACTATTACTTAACAAATACCCCCATTAAAAGAAAAGGTCATTAACATTTTGTTTTTCAACAACGAAATATTTGCGAATCTATGATTATAGTTTTTTTCCCTTATTTTTAAGGTAGAATAAGTAGAATTCGATTTAGAATTCACAAAACAATATTTTGCTGCATATTATTTTAGATGTACCTACATACCAGGACATACCTACCTACCACAATTTAAAAGACAAGTTTATTGAAAGAAAATGTTAAAAAAGAAAGATACAAAAATTATTTCCTATCACTTACAAAATCAAAATACAGTATTTTAAAATACTGAATTAACTTTAAAAAGCTTTCACTACAATGACGAGATCTGTGACTAGGACGAATGACGAATTCAAAAATACCGCCACCGTTCAGCCTGCCCAATCAATCATCGAATAGAACGACCAATTGGGACATGGAACGCAACTTGTGATTTAGCCGCTCGTCTTCGTTCACTTACTGAGCGTATTCTGTACGCATGCGCCATTGATGTATTCCAAGATCAACCTAATACATAATTTTGAAGAAAGTTACTAGAAAAGTAAAAAACAACAAATTAGAGGTATTGTGCAGAAATAAATGTATTATAATATTGGAGTTCACCCAGTATTTTATATGGGGTTCGAAATCCAGCTCTTACACTAAAAACTACGCCAAAACTTCATGCAGAAATACAATTTATTACTATTGTCCTTGTTTATTAATACTATAGTCCTTGTTTATTAATACTATAGTCGTTGTTTATTAATACTATAGTTATACAACCTAGAGAAAACTGTAAATATTTCTTATGTAGTAAAGTGTCGTCCTCTGATATCTTTCAAATGGATTAATATGAATGAATGAAACTGCTCAGCCAATGAAATATTCTCAACCCCACTCTCACAATTTAATCCGGAAGTTTATAAAAAATGTAAATATATTTTGATATTTTCTATTAAATTTTACAGAAGAGTATATTTTGTTTGATTTGCTTTTCACATCGTTTGCCCCTTGAATTACATATCAACATAACCTATATAGCGATATAAAGTAAATGTTTAATTGAAGAATCGTAGGATTACTATTTTTTTCCCTTATTATACTCACAATTACGCTTTTATAACATAATAAAAAAAATAACTTAGGAAAGGCTTTTTAAAAAACGTTGTTTTTTAAAGAAATAAATCTAAACAAGGAAATGATATTAAAAAGCCAGCATTTTTATTAAATACCTACATCAAATGTCAGTCTGTTTGGGGTTCAGAGTTTGGGTTATTCTCATTTTCTTCAATGTGTTCAACAGGTATGTCTAAAACAGTCTTCTATATATTTCGTATGACTAAATATATTATGTAAAAGAAGAAAAAGTAATTAAAAGCTATCTGAACCACAACATTTATTAAGTTGCTTTGCATGATTTTATCAACTTGACTGGTTTATGTGAGGCATTCAAACCAGTAATGTAGTACGTTTTACAAAGAAAATGCATTATAAACACCGCATTATTTTAAGGTTTTGGTATCTCCAGAATTTAGACATTTAAATGGTTCACAGCCAATTTACTTTACTAGTAAGCATAGATCAAACATATATTCTACGAATTGAAAATTCCTTGATATTAGACTAGACACAAGATTAACATGGAAGCCGCAGATAGATGAATTAATCAAACACTTGTCTTCTGCTACTTATACAATTAGACGTATCAGATTTATAACTGATAGTCTACTGGAATACCGACATACTATGGACTATCAAATCACATATCAACAAAGTTTAACAAATATGGGATAAGTAGGCCTATGTAGAAAAGGTTTTTATCCTGCAGAAGAAGGCTGTTCGAGCAATTGTCTGTGTTTCATAAACTATCCAATGCAAACCTCTCTTCAGAGAGCTTATGATAAGTCCATTAGCCTAGTCACATATTCTGCAACAACTAAGGAGGGCTTTGAAAAAGCTATTACACCTGAAGACTAGGGATGAGATTACCGAAGTCTCCACCATCATAACCATTTGCTGCACATCTCGCATTACATAGGACAAAAGCCACTTCAGTACAACACGTCACTGGTAATTATTTAACAAAATCAAAGTTATGTGTAGACACCTTTCTACTTTCGTATCTAAAGAGAAAATAAAGGACATTCTCCTTCAAGAAGCATTCTACAATGGTTTTTAGTTATGAGGATCGTCATTTTACTTTTAACGCTGAGTCAGCTTACAATAAAACATTAACATGCCATAAGAAAATTGAATATAAAATAAATCCCAGTATTAGAATATTAAGAATCATTTTCATACGTTGCCCTATAAATTGCTTAATGGTATCACCATCTACAATCTCGCTTTGAATGAAGCATAAAAAGAGCCCGGAATGATTTCACTGAAGTCCGTCGATCATAATCATAATTTCTTAGATTATTCTGAATCTGTAATTATTGTCCTTTCACTGAAACATAATAATGTTATTCGGTTACCTATTTAGCAGATTATTTAACAAAAAATGTTTACATCAACTTAGTAGCTTTATTAGACATTCATATCGCAGAATTTTTGTTATATGAAAATGATGCAATATCCCTTTTACTGATGATCGAGTCGAGGTTTTACATCAAGTGTCCAAATGACTGGCGTCAAAGAGTGTGTCGAAGTGCCGGTGAAAGATTTGCACCTCATTCAATTAAGACTTTTCGAAATAATTTACTAAATGGCGGTTATGTATAATAAAATTATTTCCTTCAGTGACATAAAGGAGACCTATAGTATTGATCATAAAAACAAGAAGAGCAGAGCACTAACAAAAATAACAAATGCGCATATACCACCCAGTTCCTTTTAAAAAGTGAGTGTAAAATTCTCTGTTCAAGTTTTTAGTCAGATGATGGTCGCAGCTATAAGAGTTTTCAGTTCTTTAGTAATTTAGGATTATCAATTTCAAACACTAATTCCTTGCAATTTATTTCTCAAAAGTAGGCGGAATTATTATTACTTCAGCCAGATAAATTATTTGACAGTTACAGTACATATTAGTTATAGTGGAGGCAATCCTTAAACCGTTGCACGTCATTACTCGTTAATGACGTCATATACTGCAGCGTAGTCAAGTCTGTTTGAAAAATCATATGATTTGCACGCCATTTTAATGTACACAAATTTGACATATAAATATCTGAAAAATATAATTGTGTATTGTAAATTTTATAATTTTTTGGGTGGTACGGTTTTTAAAAAATGAATGACGTGCAACGGTTTAAGGATTGCCTCCACTATAAGACGTCATCGCTGTTCAACGTCGTTTCAATAATTTCAATTATTTAAAATGAGAACCGACTTTCAAAGCGAAAAGGTGGATATGATTTTAGTAATTGGAGAGTTTGACAAAAATTACTTGCTAGCATTGTAACGTAGGATATTGTATACCGCCGCTACCGCCATCTAGGACTGAGATATACAGTCAATAACAACAACAAGTAACATATATACTCCATTCAGTCTAAGAATAAAGTAGATGGCGCTACAATTTGAGCACAGTTTACACACGATGAACTTTGTATTTTGAAAACAAGTAAAACATATGTTTACTGTCAGATGGATAGCAGGGATATACATATCTGATATCATTATATTTTGACATTTACGTACATTTTTATACAAGTTGGTAACTCATTCCTCAAGAAAAAGGAATGCACATGTCGTCTAATTGTACTTTTTTGTGCTTCATCCAATTTATTGTAAGTATGACGATAATTTCTTTTTCTTGGAGGAGAAATTGGAACTCCATATAATTCCATTTCTTTAATAATGCAGTACATTGTATTCCTATTAATACCCACTTCCTCTGCTGTTTGATTGACTGCAGCTGTTTTAGACATATTGTCTTTATGCTTAATGTACACATTATAAGCCATTTGCCTTTGTCCAGATCTTATGTGTTTCCCTTTACGATTTTTTGAAGGACCTGGTAAAATGCTTCCGCCGTACTATAGAATATTAGCGATTACGAAATAACGAAATTGATAAAATACCTTAACAAATGAATATTTCACTTGCGAGTTCTAAGAAGAACTATTTTTTAAGAATATTAACAACAAATAACTATGTAAAATACGGAAATCGACAAAATCTTTGAACAAAACTGTCAGTAAACAAATTTTTGACAGAACGAGCTAAATGCGATTATTTTGCCGGTGTAAATGCACACTCGATTTCAACCAATCACAAACGTTTATTTTAAGCCCTATCTTTCCCAATGCTTTATTCTTAGACTGAATGGAGTATAGAATGTAATGTCAGAAACGCAATCGTTGTATATCATTTTGTATTCATTCAATAAAGTATCTATAAGTTTATAAGGTGTATCAAACAATAACGTTACATGGTGTCAGAACCAACAAAATAAAATGACAGAGGAAAATGCTAGTATGTACTTTGTACAAGGGATGCGTCCTCCGAAAAATTTGGTAATCACAAATAGCACCGACATGGCAAGAAAATGGTCAGAATGGCAACAACAATTTAAATGGTATGCCACAGCCATACATCTGTCGAAACAACCAAATGAAGTACAAGCTGCAACGTTAATGACAACAATAGGTGTGGATGCTATTACTATATTTAATACATTCAATTTGACTGAAACTGAGCAGAAAAACATTGAAGAGATATTACAAAGGTTTGCCAATTATTTTATACCAAAAATAAATATAACTTATGAAAGATATACGTTTAATAAAATGATGCAAGAAGATAATGAAACTTTCATTGAATTTTTAACTCGAATACAAGCGCAAGCAAAAAAATGTGATTTCAAACAGGTTAATGATAGCTTGTTAACAGACAAAATAGTAATAGGAATAAAGTCAGATCATTTAAGAGAGAAATTACTGTCTGAAGATAATTTACAATTAGATAAGGCGATAAATATTTGTAAATCAAGTGAACAAGCTACTAAACAAATGGAAATTATCAAGACAAGAGATGCAACTGTGCACACTGTTACAAAAGGGAAGTATCATTCAAAAACGAAAGGTAATGATCAATGTTCTAATAATACATTTAATTGCAGAAGATGTGGAACTATACATGAGCCAAGAAGCTGTCCAGCCTATGGAAAAGCATGCACAAAATGTAGTAAGAAAGGCCATTTTGCAAAGCAGTGCAGAACAAAGAAAAAAACAACAAAGAAAATACAAGTTGTAGATGAGGGTAACGGTAGTGATAGAAACACAGATGAAAATTTATATATCAATGAAGTAATAACTAACAGTGACAATGATTGTTGGTACGAAAAGGTAAAAATAGGTCAAAGACATATAAATATCAAACTAGATAGTGGAGCACAATGTAATGTATTACCTAAAAATATAATAACAGATCTTGGACTAAAAGTAAAACAGTCGACAACAAGAAGTCTTGTTACATATAACAAAAGTAAAATTAATGTACTAGGTGAGGTTACTGTCAATACACAAATCAGAAATAAGAACAGAAAAATTTGCTTTAAAGTAGCTGATGCAAGTGTTATTCCTGTTCTGGGCTTAAAGTCATGCACAGAGTTAGGTTTAATAGCTAGAATTGAGTCAGTTACCTGTTTTGATGATATATTTGAGGGACTAGGTTGCCTGAAAAATTTTACTTATGATATAGATCTAAAAGAAGATGCGAAGTTTGATATAAAACCAGCCAGAAAAATTCCACATGCGATAAGGTGTGAAGTGAAAAAGGAATTGGATAAGATGGTTAAATTAGATGTAATAAAACCAATAAAATTAGCTACACCAGTAGTAAGTCAAATGGTTATTGTAAGAAAAAACAATAAGTTACGCATATGCATAGATCCATCTGAACTAAACAAAAATATATTAAGACGACATTACCCACTTAAAACCATTGAAGAAATAACCACAAGGGTTAGTGGTTCAAAATATTTTACACTCCTTGATTGTAATAAAGGATTTTGGCAAATTAAAGTTAGTGAAAGAACTGAGAAATACCTAACATTTGCTACACCATGGGGAAGGTATGCGTTTAGAAGGCTTCTGTTTGGATTAGCCTCAGCTCCAGAGGTCTTCCAAGAACTGATGAGTTCATTACTACAAAACATGCAAAATGTAGAGTGTTCAATGGATGATATATTATTACATGCCAAAACTGAAAAAGAACTAAATAAAATCACGCATGAAGTAATAGATATTTTGAAAAAAGCAGGCTTAAAACTGAATAAAGAAAAATGTATATTCAACAAAACTTGCATAAGATTTTTAGGACATGAATTGACATCAAAGGGTCTATTACCAGATGAAAGAAAAATAGAAGCAATCAAACAATTAATGGTACCACATGATAAGAAACGTCTACAGAGAGTGTTGGGTATGGTTACATACCTAAACAAATTTATACCCAATTTGTCTGAAATAACGGAACCGTTACGGACATTACTAAAAAAGGACGTAGAATGGCTTTGGACAGAATATCAACAAGATGCATTTGAGAAAATTAAAAATGTCTTGTCAACAGCTCCAGTATTAAAATTTTATAATGTAAATCAAGACGTAACACTTTCGGTTGATGCTAGTTCAAAAGCAGTTGGAATGGTGCTGCTGCAGCAAGGACAACCTGTTGCATATGCAACTAAGGCGTTAACACCAACACAGCAAATGTACCCACAAATAGAAAAAGAAGCATTAGCTGTGAAAATAGGGTGCCATAAATTTCATGAATACATACTAGGTAAAAAATTGGTCATAGAAACAGATCATAAACCATTGGAATCTATTTTTAAAAAGACACTAGATAAAGCACCGTCTAGATTACAAAAAATTATATTTGACATACAGCAATACTCACCAACAGTAGTATATAAGAAAGGTACAGATATTCCAATACCAGATGCACTAAGTAGAGATTGTAGTCACGAAAATGAAGAAATGGACTCTAGTGAAGAATTGGAAGTTCACTTGATACTCTCAATGTCAACAGAATCTAAAGACAGGTACATAAAGGCAATATGCGAAGATACCGAATTACAAAGTTTGATCCAGATAATTAAGGATGGTTGGCCAAACAAACCAAGAAATCTAGATGACAACATAAAACCTAATTTTAATTATCGCGATGAGTTATCATACCAGGAGGGTCTATTATTCAAAGGTAATAAAGTGATTGTCCCAAGTGCTGAACGAGAAAATATACTCAAAAGCATACATGCTGGCCATTTAGGAATACAAAGTTGTCTACATCGAGCCAGACCAGTTGTGTTTTGGAAAACAATGACAAAAGATATATTCAACTACGTAGAACGTTGTACAGTATGTCAAAGGACACAAAGAAATAATGATAAAGAAGTAATACTTAACAGGGAAGTACCTAGGCTTCCATGGCAAATAGTGTCATCAGACCTTTTTCATTTTCAAGGAAATGAATATGTACTTATAGCAGATAGTTACTCTGGATACTATGATTTCAAGAAACTAGAAAACTCGTCATCATACGAAGTAATTAAATGCCTCAAAGAATGGTTTTCTACTCATGGTATTCCAGAAATATGTCAGACGGATAATGGACCGCAATATTCTTCAAAGGAATTTAAGGACTTTCAAAGGAAATGGGCATTTGAACATCATACATCAAGTCCAAAGTTTCCTCGTTCGAATGGATTAGCAGAAATTTATGTTAAAAAAGCTAAGACTTTGTTGTTGAAATGCAGCAAAGATAACTCTGACATCTATCTAGCAATTTTAAATCAAAGAAACACACCAAGAGACACTATTTTAGACTCCCCAAATCAAAGATTAATGTCAAGAACAACTAGATCAACAATTCCAATAGAAGAAAATATGTTAAAACCCAGACTTGTAGAAAATGTGCAAGATCGACTATCGAATCTAAGACAAAGGCAAAAGTACCATGCCGATAAAGTTGCAAAAGTGAGGAAAGAAATCAACAACGTATTGCCCCTTCACCAGTAGTTGATGAAGAACCGGTAACTATAAAATCGTCACCAGTATCGATATCCAAAGTACCTCAATCAAAACTAAATCAAACAAGGTCTGGACGTATAGTAAAGCCAATAATCAAATTAGATTTATAAAATAAAAAAAAAGGGAGATGTAACGTAGGATATTGTATACCGCCGCTACCGCCATCTAGGACTGAGAGATACAGTCAATAACAACAACAAGTAACATATAGAATGTAATGTCAGAAACGCAATCGTTGTATATCATTTTGTATTCATTCAATAAAGTATCTATAAGTTTATAAGGTGTATCAAACAATAACGTTACAAGCATCAAGAGTTTATGCTTAAAAATATCCTAACACGCGTCATCGCCCTGACAGGCGGTCATTAGAAAGTTTATTGCAAGTGTTATCAGAAACCAAAAAGGCAAAGACCAATTATGGAAAATGATTTTGTTGTTATCGAATCTCTTGTAGAAAAGCCGCATACAAGTCAGCGAAAAATAAGTGAAGCCAGTGGAATAATTAAGCAGGCGGAGCGTCGGAAAAATTATAAAAAGGCACAGCTTTTTCCCGTATTGTATTCAATTACACCAAGCACTTTTGGAAGTAGATTACGATCGTCAGCTCGTATTTTGTTTATAGGTTCTAGAGAAGTTTAAAAAGATGAATTTTTTTTGGATTTTGTACTTTTTACGGACGAGTCATCATTCCACAATAACGGATTAGTTAATAGACATAATTTTCACTACTACAGTGACGAAAATTCCCATTTTTTTAGAAGTCTCGAAGGCAACACAGATGCTGTGTTAATGTGTAGGGTGGAATAATTGGAACGCTAGTGATACGTTCTTTTTCGATGGTAACTAACAAAGAATGTGGTTACAACTAGACGGTGCACCAGCGCATTTTCAAGTAAATGTTAGAAATGAATTGGATAGGTAATATCCCAATAGGTGGACAGGACGCAGCGGTCCACTCAATTGGCCAGCAAATTCTCCAAACCTAACGACTTCTGTTTTTTTTTATGGGAATATCTCAAAAATATTGTCTATGATACACCACCAACTATACCAGACGATATGATAGAAAGAATAAGAATAGCGTTTCGTTTTTTAACACCAAGTATTTTAACAAGAGTTAAACAGTCCTTTCAAGAGAAAATTCGTTTATGTATTGAAAAATAAGGACATCATTTTGAGCACTTGTTAAAACATTAGTTTTCTTTTACTACTTAAGTTTGTTATTTGTTTAATAAAGTATGTATTTGTTGTTTACCGAGTTAGGATGCTTTTTAATTATTGTGAAACAAAACCAATCAAACCGTTAGGTTAATAAATATTAGCCATTTAAAAAATGAATTGCAAGAAACTAAAGTTGAAAATCCTAAATTACTAATACAGTTTTTAGTAATAATAGTAAATAATGTATCTGTTTGAAGTAATAATAATAATATTGTTTTTAAACACTCTGTATAATTTTTAGATTTCAACTTTAACTTATCTTAAAGTCTGATGCTTTGAGTAAACAATAAATACAATTTAAAATAATTCGCTCAAATATGTAAGACAGAAATAAGTAGGTCTCTGTTAAGTTATGTATAGGGAGTATAACAGTAAGTAGCCTTCATTTAGCCTATAGTATCAAAATATGCCATAATATACAAGTGTTCCATTTAAATTTTCATAACTTTGGTACGCAACATTTTATTGAATCACTCTGTATATTTCAAAACAATTTTAAAACGTGCCCGCAATGTGGCAAAGTGTTAAAACATTTTGCCACTTTTCGTATATATAAACCGACGGAAATGTGGTGCGCCAGCCTGTATATTATCTGTGCTATACCTATACCGTAAGCGTCAAATTTTAATTTCGGTTTGCACTTCTATCATATGCAAAAGATGATCTTATCCTATGCAGCGATGCCTGCTTGCTAACAGTGGAGGGAGAGCAACGGAGTGGCGGGGGACCCCCACGCCTTACAAATGTCCAGTGTGGCAGCCTCGCTTATGTCTATCTTTAGTTAAATTCGTCGCGCTCTTTTCCACTTACTACTTTCCTATCAGAAATTAAAATATGACGACCTCGGTATAAGTGTTTACATTAGGATATTTTCCAGTTTGTTCACTAAAACCAATCCTCTTCCTAGATTGTATTTTTATAATAATATTCCCCCAAACATTAATCTTACTCAAAGAAGGAGCTCTTGGAATTTATAGTCAATAAATCATATAAATAGAAAAAAAAAGTACGCACAAGGCACAGATTAGATGAGATGGCGCAGTCAAGCCACAATTTTTATCCGCGTTTTGTATTGCCTCGGGTTAAATATAGATGACGCTGACATCAAAAAATTACAGTTTACAATAACACTAAGCAAATAGCGGGCGATTCAAAATGTATTTGGTAGCGGGAAATTCAAAAGAAAATTTATTACAAATTAGGGTTTAATACCGCGAGATCAAAAATTATATTGACAAAGGTTTGTCATGGAATGTAAAAAATGTTAAGTTATATCATTAAGTGTCATACTCTCATTAATATTTGTCATTATAAGAGAAAATTTAATGACAAATATTGACAATATGACAATGATGTAACTTAAGACAGACGTTTTACATTACATGACAAACCTTCATCATTATAATTTTTGATCTCGCGATACATGATTATAACACTGTAATTAAATTGCATACTATTTACTAGTTCCCATAGTAATGAGGAATCATTGCTAAGTAAAACAGTATACAGTACGATATTCAATTACAATGCTGTAACCACACAATAATGTTTTAAAGAAAAGAATTACTTAAATAATTACACTTTAATATTGTTATGTAGAAAAGGTACAAAGTACATTTATGATTATTAATAAGTAACATCTAACACGTATGTTTTAGTTAAATTACCAGTACAAAAGTAAATTAATAAACAATAGCATAATCTACCTAAAGTACAATATTCGACTAACAAACATATTTTTAACAATAAGATATAATTTCTGGCGAAAAAGCACAAGTACCTACTCATTATACTACAAAGTAGAAAAAAAGTACATTTATGATTACTATTGAAAAATTATAACATCCAACACGTATGTTTTAGTTAAATTACCAGTACAAAAATAAATTATCGAATAATAGCATAATCTAACAAAAGTAGAATATTCAACTAACAAACATATTTTTAACAATATGATAGAATGTCTGTCGAAAAGCACAAGTACCTACTCAATATACTACAAAGTAGGTAATTAAACCTTATAACACAATGGCCGAAGCCCATTTTATTACCACCATTTACAAAATCTTGTACTACATAAATGATGAACATAAATAAAAATATGGATACATAAGATACATAACAAATTTAGTACACATTTTATCATCAATACATAACTAAAATGTTAATTACATGCCAAGAAGAAAACAAAAAAATTTGTTACGTTTTTTTTGGTTGTATTTTATCCTTTAATGGTTTATTTTTAATTGTCGGAATACGTAATTAGTTTTTGATTTAATTTGTGTCATCTTCCTACTATTACTGCCATCTGGCGTAGGAGTGCCTAAGATTCCTATTACACGCGTTCTGCCCTGCATAGGTGGGTGTAACGTAAATCTGGTATTGCCGGGTAGATGGCGTCTGTTGTTAATTTAATTAATTTGTTACTTTTAATTTTGACTAACTTCTTTTTCTTGAACTTCTTTGGGCCCAGAGTTATGCAACAAATTAGTAATAATTATATTCCATTCTTCTATGGTTATTTGAACCTGTATTTCTGTCGTATGTTTTAAGTATTAGTTGGTTCATTTGTTCTCTTAGCGCGTTTGACGTTTTTGGTTGGTATGGTCGGTTTTTGAGATGTTAAGATCTTTCTCTTTTGCTTTTTAACGATCGTTGCGAAAGGTTAGACACGAGAGCAGAACCTTTTCCCTTAGCTGCCTTGAGAATATGGAAAGTTGAGTTGTATCGTTTATAATCGCTTAACAAAAGCGGATTTTATGGTGATTCTTAAGGATTATTGGTAAATTTTTGACGTTTATTTCATTCTTACGAGGATATTTTCTTCTGGCTTGGGAATTGTTAAGCTGCTCTGCTGGTGTTAGGCCTGATATAAACCTCATTTGAGCATTGTGGGTTGAAGTTAATACGAGAGAAACACGTGCTAGTAGTTTTACGGTGCCCAGGAATTGTTGTTGGATCTTACGGTGAGGACACATTTAAGGTGCAGTTTATTGGTACACTGTAGCCTTCGAACGCTATCACTTGAGGTGTCGTAAGCCGAAGATAGGAGGGCATAATCCTGGTAACGTGTGGATCCGAAGGATTTGTCGTGTTTGGAAGCTGTGGATGTGATGTTTTAAAGGTATTGTGACTGTGTGAATTTTCTCTGTTATTCTCCAGAGGGTAGAATTTAATTGACTAAACAGTTTGACCAAATTTGTGTCAATATCGTACAATTTGAACAGTGAATTTCAATTTTCCGGCCTAATTTATCAAATAAGTAATCGTAAATTCCTAATTTAACTTCTTATGGCCTGCGAGCCTTTATGTTTTTTTGAATTAATTAATTTAACGTAGTTATTAACAATAGTGACCCCATTTTGGAGGTTACTTTGACATTTTTGGAGACGTTACGTAGCCATTTTTATTTTTTTGGATTTAGAAATTGAATTAAATTTTGGATGTGTGTGGCAGTGTGGCCTCACATCGGTCTTGTGTAAATTCGTAGATAATATTTGATGCATTTAATCAATGATTGTAATTTAATTTTGGTATAATTCCGTAAGAAACTAATGAATTTTATTTAATTGCATATTCTACCTGTAAAGCATAGTTAACTAGCGCTATTTCTTTTATAGAATTAGATATTTTACAACTTAGAGTCTGTTTTCTAACGTCGAATAGATTGTCGGATGCCTCTGGTATACAGAGTGTTTCATTTTGGTTGACGTGTTGCTTTATACGATCAAACTGTTCGACTTTGGAGGGACTTTTGGCAAATTGCCTTATTACTGTGTACTTATAAGAATATTGTTGGTGAATCAAGGTTAGTTTTAAGTTGTTCTTGTGTTCACCTTTTGAACTTCTAAATTTAGTAACGTCACGTCACCGAAAATTTGCAACCGAGTTGCGCTTGTGTTTCACTTTCATTGTTTTTTTTTTTGCCTTTGATTTAAATATCTCTTGGAAGTTAGAGATTTTATATATAGCCGGTTTTGTACAGTACTGAAGATACGCTGTTGAAATCTGAGATTAAATTTTAATAAACTGTTTGTTAAGTTGAATGAGTGTGTATTGGTCTTATTTACTTATCACCTGGGGGTTTTATATTGGATCTGGTCCGGGGTCTGAATATCTGTTGGGCTCAGCACATTATTACGGATAGGCGCCCTGACATCATAACCTTCGACTTAGTACGGTGTTCGAACTCGCCCTTCTCTGACTGTAGCTGGAGGCAGTGCTGACTCCCATATTTAACATCGACCCTTGGGGAAGTAAGAGGTAAGACTGAGTGTTATAAGTTGGTGATTAATTAATAGACAAGCGTCCTTTTAAAATTTTGAAAAAGAAGGTTAATTACCGTGGTGGTGCTTAATTCACTACCTTCTTGGAATTCTCTGGGTACCGTTTGTTTAAGGCCTCGGCCAATTTAATTTAATTACAAGAGGGTAGCAAGGATTTTTAGCGCCCAACGTGTGGGGCCTTAGAAAAGGGTTTTAGCGGCCAACGTTGTGAGGCCTTTTTGAAGGGGAAAAAAAAATTAGTTTTCTTTAATAAATCAAGAATTTTAGATTTTGGGAATTTCAGAAACTTTTGAATCATCTTCAGGAATTGATTAATTTTAGCATTGAAGACCTTGTCATATTTTGTTTTGAGTAAAGTAAAGTATATCCCAGCTTATATCACAGTTACGTCTTACGTTGTATGTGTGATGATGTATGTTTGATGTTTTTTTGTATAGCACCGATTGGACTTAGGGAAAATTTCCGGCCTTTTGTTATTTCTTGGGGAATAATTTCTTTTCCGTAGGCAATTCATTTCCGTATATTGTATAGTATCGTATTGTTCTCCAAGAATTTTTGATTATCTTATACTGATTTTTTTTTTGATTTTTCCCTTAGTATAGTAATTTCGGGTGTTACAAGTAATTTGGATAATAGAAGTACAGTAGACACTGGTATATCAGTTGTATGCATAGGTTCACGTGTAGAAGTGAAGTATTTTGATTTGTGTCAGTCAGTTTAAGATTGAATCTTTGACGTCTTAAATTAAACTCAATAACGTTGCCACATTGTATTTAAATTGTGGGAAGGAATCTATAGCGGGGTGTTCACTTGCCGGGTATTCATTGTAGAATTTTAAATTTCGATTACGTCATAATGGATTTTAAGATAGAAATTAACATACTGAATAAAGATGAGTTAGAGTACGAGTTAGCGAGATACGGTTCAACGAGTGGGGGTACGGTCGAAGAGTTGCGTCGTTCCTTAAGAGTTATGCAACGTTTTTGTAAGGATCCTGAAACTTTAGTACCTGTGTATCCGTTTACATTCACTCAAGATGCTGATGCCCTTAAGGCAAAAATAGATGTTATTACGACAACCTTGGCTACTTTTTCGGATACGCGGACTTCATCGGCGTACAAGAAGTTGTCGACTTCTTTGGCTTGTGCTTTCGGTCGTGCGCAACGTAGTAAACCAATAACGGAAACAGAAATTGAACAACGTGCACAACTTGTGTCTCAAATTTGTACTCTGGGGGTGCGATTAACCATTAAGGCTAGAGCGGCTCGCAAAAGCACTATGCTTGGACAGAGCACAATTTTAGATTTAACTACCGGAGGACCGTTAGTAAATTTCGAGTCCGAAGAGTCATCTAGTGATGGGGAATCCGAACCTATTGTGGCCAATCCGGTTTCGCCTTTGAGACCTGTTCCTGTCGCGACGTGGGGACTAAAATTTTCGGGAAACCCTCGCGAAATGTCTGTGAATGCTTTCATTGAACGTGTGAACGAACTTAAGGTCGCGCGTCATTCAACTGACGAAATTTTATTCAATTCCGCTATAGATATTTTTACGGGAGATGCCTTGATTTGGTATCGTGCTAATAAAGATTCTTTCTTTAATTGGTCTGATGTATTGGATGGTTTGAGGACTGAATTTTTGGCTCCCGATTATGATGATCGATTATTTGACGAGATTAAGCATCGAACTCAGGGTTCTCTTGAGTCGATTGGCATTTACGTTTCCATGATGAAAAATCTATTCTCACGTCTCTGTACTCATGTTCCTGAAGCTACTCAGCTTAAGATTATGCTGAAAAATCTTTTGCCATTTTATCAGACACAGTTTGGTTTAGTTGAAATCACGTCTATCGCCCAACTCTTAAAATATGGTAAACAACTTGAAGCTCGCAGAATTTCAGTCGAAGCTTATGTTCCTCCTCCTACTCGTGGCAAATCACTTGAGCCAGACCTTGCTTGTGTGTCGGCACCTAAGGTTCCTGTGAAATGTAATGTTATGGAGGCTGGTACTTCTAAGACTTCTTTTCCCTTCAAGTGTTGGAATTGTGGAGTTGTGGGTCATCGTTCGGGTCAATGCTCACGACCTCGTAAGAAACATTGCTTCCGTTGTGGTAAACCAAATGTGACTGTTCCGTCTTGTCCTTCATGTTCGGGAAACGCTCGTCGGACGTCCTAAGTCGTCGTTTGGGACGCCGTTTTGATAATTCGACGAATAGTAGACATAAGAATCAGATAGATTTTATTCTCGCGAACGCTCGTGGTGACGAACGTCCTTATTTAAATGTGTCAATCTTTAATCGGTCATTCTTAGGTCTTCTTGACTCTGGCGCCTCACGCACTATTTTAGGGGGTCCTGGTTGGAATACTTTACGTTCCATGAATATTCCATTGAAGTCTAAAATTACGGTATGTACTGTAGCAAATGGACAGAAGTGTCGATCTTTGGGTGAAATCTCAGTGCCTATGTGTCTTCGTGATCAAATTAGCGTTATAGATATTTTGGTTGTCCCTTCTTTACCGCATACGTTGATCTTGGGCGCGGATTTCTGGAAAATTATGGGTATTGTCCCTGACCTTCGACGTGGTGAATGGGTATTTTCGTCTGAACCTGCTTCGATTAATACGATAGGAATTGAACATGTCCTTTCTGACGTTCAGCAACAACAATTAGATCAACTCATTAACAATCATTTTTCGAAATCGACTAAAGAATTAGGCTGTACTAATTTAGTGGAACATCGTATTGTTGTCCATGGTCCGCCTATTAAACAAAGATATTACCCTATTTCTCCTGCTATGCAGAAAATCGTCGATAAAGAGTTGAATCATATGTTAGAACTGGGTGTTGTTGAAAAATCTAATAGTCCTTGGTCTTCTCCTATTTTATTGGTTCCGAAGAAAGATAAAACCTATAGATTTTGCATTGACTATAGGAAGCTCAATAAAGTTACGGAACGTGATGCCTACCCTTTGCCTTATGTCACGAATACCTTGGATAAACTTCGTGATGCTAAGTTCTTGACTTCCTTGGACATTAAATCCGCCTATTGGCAAATCCCTATTGAGGAGTCGTCTCGACCTTATACCGCCTTTACTGTCCCTAATCGGGGTTTGTTCCAGTGTCGTCGCTTGCCTTTTGGTCTCTCAAATTCTCCTGCCGTCTGGATGCGCTTCATTGATCAGGTTTTAGGTCCTGAATTTGAACCGCATGTCTTCGTCTATTTGGATGATATCATCATTGTTACGTCCACTTTCGAAAAACATTTAGAAATTTTAAGTGAAGTTCTTTCCCGTATAGAGACTGCTGGTCTCACTCTAAATCGCGAGAAATGTTTATTTTGCCGTGATGAGCTGAAATATTTGGGTTACGTAATTAATAAACAGGGTTTGTTGGTTGATCCTGACAAAGTTAAAGCCATTCTTGAAATTCCGACACCAACTTCAGTATCTGGCGTTAGACGTATTGTTGGTATGGCGTCTTGGTATCGTCGGTTCATACCAAATTTTTCTTCTCTCGTTGGTCCATTAACAAATTTGTTACGTAAAAATCAACCTTTCCGTTGGGATCAGTCCTGTGACGAGGCATGGTCAAAAATCCGTCAACATTTAATCTCAGCTCCTATTTTGTCTTGTCCTGACTTTAGCAAAGAGTTCACGATACAAACTGACGCCTCTAATTTTGGGTTGGGTGCTGTTTTAATTCAAAGTATCGATAACGAGGAAAGAGTAATCTGCTATCTCAGTCGTTCGCTTACTGGTGCGGAAAGGAACTTTTCGACTACCGAGAAAGAGTGCTTAGCAGTTTTGTGGTCGATTGAGAAGTTGCGTCCATACATAGAGGGTTCGCACTTCCGCGTCATTACGGACCATTATTCCTTATGTTGGTTAAGTAAGTTACAATCTCCTAGTGGTCGACTCGCGCGATGGGCTGTACGACTGCAGCAATATGATTTCGACATAATTCATCGTAAAGGTAAGGATCATGTTGTACCTGATGCTCTCTCTCGATCGGTTCCTGTCGTCGATTCTATTTCGATTTCCGTCATATCAACCGATAAGTGGTATCACAGACTACTTAGAGCAGTCAAAACGAATCCGGAGAAATACCCTACATTCCAGATAGCTAATGGCCAACTTTGTAAATTTGTACGTCCTTCTAACAAATATTTTGACAATGAGGATGAAGATTGGAAAATAGTAGTTCCTAAAGAACGTCGTTCTGAGATCATTTCGTCCTGCCATGATGTACCAACTTCTGGTCATCTAGGTATCTTCAAAACTCTTCATCGTCTTTACCAAAAATATTTCTGGCCTGGAATGGTTCATGATGTAATCCGTTATGTACGTCGTTGTCCTACTTGCATCAAAACTAAACCTGAACAACGTAAACCTGCTGGTCGTATGGGAGGTCACTCTCTCATTGACAGACCTTGGGACGTTTTGAGTGTGGATATTGTGGGTCCGTTACCGAGAACCAAACGTGGTTTTAGTTATATTCTTGTCGTCTCTGACTGTTTCAGTAAGTTTGTTTTAACGTGTGCTTTGCGGAAAGCCTCGACTAATAAGATCATAGAATTCTTAGAAAATCATGTATTTTTACTTTTTGGAACTCCTCGTAAGGTTATTAGCGATAATGGTGTGCAGTTTCGTTCTAGGGAATATCGTCAATTTTTAGAGAAGTACAAGGTTAGTCCTTCGTATACGTCGTACTATCACCCTCAAGCAAATCCCGTTGAACGCATTAATCGTGTTATTAAGACTATGTTGGTATCGTATGTGTCCGATAATCATCGTGACTGGGACCTATTCCTTCCGAAAATATCTTGTGCTATTCGCACGGCAAAACATGAGGTTCTTGGTCATACTCCTTATTTTGTAAATTTTGGCAGAGAAATGTATCTTACGGGTGAACGTAACTTCCATACTCCTGTGGATGACGAAAATGCCGTCGAAACGTGTCAAAGAAATCCGGAAGATTTTATGTGTCGATCTTCTAATTTTGCGAGACTCTATAGTGACATTAAGAACCGCCTACAGAAAGCATATGAGAAGTCTAAAGTTCGTTACGATCTTAGACATCGTCCTGTCTCCTTCCTGCCTAATCAGTTGGTTTGGCGTAAGAATTTTGTTTTGTCCGACGCTGCGAAATTTTATTCTGCGAAGTTAGCAGATAAGTATATTGGTCCTTTCATGATTCATCGCCGTATGTCTAATAACTCTTATGAACTTAAAAATTGTGATGGTGATGTACTTCCGGGTACATGGAGTGTTGAACATCTTAAAGCACAACCTAACGACGATTAAACTTTGCAAGTCTTACGGTTTGCAGGTAGGCCTAACGAATATACCTGTGGGTTTAATGCCTGGGCGTAAAAGGCGTCCCAAAAATTCTCAGTGTCCCCCGTTTCTTTTATCATCTTCAATTTTAGTTGTCGTGGGTTCGACGTATTTCCTTACGTGTTCTGATTTGGGATGTTCTCCCTATGTTTTGTCGATAGCCCACACAGCGACGATTGATTTGGGTGGATTAATTTCGTGTAACTCTGTATGTTACCCTTGAGTACCGTATAACTTACGTTAGTTAAGTTATTTTCGACTTCCGTATAACTTTGATAGTTATGTATTTCGTACCGATTCTGACTTTTGTTCCGATTTCGACTCTTCCGTACTGATTTGACGTTCCGTACCGAATTTGACTTCCGTATCGTTTACGATTAAGTAATAACGATTTTATGACTTCGTACCGTATAGCAGTTCTAGAACCTTTACCATTTTGGGATTATGTTACGTATCGTATGGTCTAGAATTTGCATTTGTTAGTTATTCTATCGTGTTGTATATGTCGTACTGACATTCTCTTCCTAATTAGACGTTTAATTGCGAAGGTATAAAGAAGAACGGTCTTTATTTGATAGTTCTCAGCCTTCCAAGGGTCGTGTCCTGGCGACTTTCTTTTGCTAGTGTTATTGTCAAAATGTTACCTCCAGGATTTGATATTGACTTTCGCCTTATGGCTTTATCGCTCGCCTTCAGCGTTTCAGTCGGGACAACGCCGGTCCAGACTTTAAACTTCTTTTGCTATGTTTATTTTGTTTGGCGATCTTCAATTGTTGTGTTTCCGGAATGTACGTTTGTCGCGTGGACGTGCCGTCCGTGTCTTTAGTAGTTTCACCATTCTGCGCTACCCTATCTTTAAATACCTCTCCTTATTCCGCTTTGTATCCCGTATCTGTAGTAATAAACCCATTTTTAGTTCACCTTTTATTTTTGTTTGTTTTGAGATACCGAGGGCCTCACCCAAAGTTCTCTTTTACCGTCGCGTGTCTGCAGAGTGTCGTTCCGGGGGTTGCCTTTCCCGCATCTTGGTCTATTGGTAGTATCTATTCCTATTTCCTGTGCCTTCGACCGTCGTAAGGATCACCGCCGGCCGGGCACACCGTAACTTAACCCGTCTACTCCATTTCCTTTTTGATGCTATCAGTGGTACTGGGCTGTCGGTTGGTCAGGTCTCGGGGCGCGTCTGTGCAGAATCTCGACACCCATGTTTTTTTATTTATCCCTCGTTAATTCCTCGTACCGGCTGAATGCCGAAGGACCGCGTGGTGGTTTTGGTCAAGCGTTGGTGATGCTGCGTTTGCTGTCGGACATGGTCGCGCACATTCGTCTTCTTTTTTTTTGCCTAGTCGTCGTCGATTTTTAACTTGGTTCCTTGTATCGTATGTTATATGTGGTGTTACGCACAGTCCAGTTCCTGGTTTCATAACTCTTGGCTTAACGGTAATTTACAAGTAAATAACCTTTTGTGGTAAGGGAGGAATTGTTACGTTTTTTTTTGGTTGTATTTTATCCTTTAATGGTTTATTTTTAATTGTCGGAATACGTAATTAGTTTTTGATTTAATTTGTGTCATCTTCCTACTATTACTGCCATCTGGCGTAGGAGTGCCTAAGATTCCTATTACACGCGTTCTGCCCTGCATAGGTGGGTGTAACGTAAATCTGGTATTGCCGGGTAGATGGCGTCTGTTGTTAATTTAATTAATTTGTTACTTTTAATTTTGACTAACTTCTTTTTCTTGAACTTCTTTGGGCCCAGAGTTATGCAACAAATTAGTAATAATTATATTCCATTCTTCTATGGTTATTTGAACCTGTATTTCTGTCGTATGTTTTAAGTATTAGTTGGTTCATTTGTTCTCTTAGCGCGTTTGACGTTTTTGGTTGGTATGGTCGGTTTTTGAGATGTTAAGATCTTTCTCTTTTGCTTTTTAACGATCGTTGCGAAAGGTTAGACACGAGAGCAGAACCTTTTCCCTTAGCTGCCTTGAGAATATGGAAAGTTGAGTTGTATCGTTTATAATCGCTTAACAAAAGCGGATTTTATGGTGATTCTTAAGGATTATTGGTAAATTTTTGACGTTTATTTCATTCTTACGAGGATATTTTCTTCTGGCTTGGGAATTGTTAAGCTGCTCTGCTGGTGTTAGGCCTGATATAAACCTCATTTGAGCATTGTGGGTTGAAGTTAATACGAGAGAAACACGTGCTAGTAGTTTTACGGTGCCCAGGAATTGTTGTTGGATCTTACGGTGAGGACACATTTAAGGTGCAGTTTATTGGTACACTGTAGCCTTCGAACGCTATCACTTGAGGTGTCGTAAGCCGAAAATAGGAGGGCATAATCCTGGTAACGTGTGGATCCGAAGGATTTGTCGTGTTTGGAAGCTGTGGATGTGATGTTTTAAAGGTATTGTGACTGTGTGAATTTTCTCTGTTATTCTCCAGAGGGTAGAATTTAATTGACTAAACAGTTTGACCAAATTTGTGTCAATATCGTACAATTTGAACAGTGAATTTCAATTTTCCGGCCTAATTTATCAAATAAGTAATCGTAAATTCCTAATTTAACTTCTTATGGCCTGCGAGCCTTTATGTTTTTTTGAATTAATTAATTTAACGTAGTTATTAACAATAGTGACCCCATTTTGGAGGTTACTTTGACATTTTTGGAGACGTTACGTAGCCATTTTTATTTTTTTGGATTTAGAAATTGAATTAAATTTTGGATGTGTGTGGCAGTGTGGCCTCACATCGGTCTTGTGTAAATTCGTAGATAATATTTGATGCATTTAATCAATGATTGTAATTTAATTTTGGTATAATTCCGTAAGAAACTAATGAATTTTATTTAATTGCATATTCTACCTGTAAAGCATAGTTAACTAGCGCTATTTCTTTTATAGAATTAGATATTTTACAACTTAGAGTCTGTTTTCTAACGTCGAATAGATTGTCGGATGCCTCTGGTATACAGAGTGTTTCATTTTGGTTGACGTGTTGCTTTATACGATCAAACTGTTCGACTTTGGAGGGACTTTTGGCAAATTGCCTTATTACTGTGTACTTATAAGAATATTGTTGGTGAATCAATGTTAGTTTTAAGTTGTTCTTGTGTTCACCTTTTGAACTTCTAAATTTAGTAACGTCACGTCACCGAAAATTTGCAACCGAGTTGCGCTTGTGTTTCACTTTCATTGTTTGTTTTTTTGCCTTTGATTTAAATATCTCTTGGAAGTTAGAGATTTTATATATAGCCGGTTTTGTACAGTACTGAAGATACGCTGTTGAAATCTGAGATTAAATTTTAATAAACTGTTTGTTAAGTTGAATGAGTGTGTATTGGTCTTATTTACTTATCACCTGGGGGTTTTATATTGGATCTGGTCCGGGGTCTGAATATCTGTTGGGCTCAGCACATTATTACGGATAGGCGCCCTGACATCATAACCTTCGACTTAGTACGGTGTTCGAACTCGCCCTTCTCTGACTGTAGCTGGAGGCAGTGCTGACTCCCATATTTAACATCGACCCTTGGGGAAGTAAGAGGTAAGACTGAGTGTTATAAGTTGGTGATTAATTAATAGACAAGCGTCCTTTTAAAATTTTGAAAAAGAAGGTTAATTACCGTGGTGGTGCTTAATTCACTACCTTCTTGGAATTCTCTGGGTACCGTTTGTTTAAGGCCTCGGCCAATTTAATTTAATTACAAGAGGGTAGCAAATTATAACTGCAATAACTAACAAGAAATACGTTAATTTATTGATGTTTTATTTTTTTAATTTCCGCTTGGCAGCAGAAATCTTTGGTTGGAGCTTTATGCCACGACAGGCTCTTGTACAGTACCAAGGAATACCCCCGGACAATAGAGTCTTTAATTAGATTAGCATGAAGTGTACAAGTAATCCACAATAAAGTCAAATTCTCGTTAATGTATTTTGTGGCTCTCCTCTCAATCTCCACTGCTTTCTGCATTAACTGTGGAATTATATTTTCCAATAAAGCGAATGCAGCACCAACAAATTCAACTAAGTTCTCCGAAGGATAACTTAGTCTACTCTGTTGGAGTGAATACTCTTTATTGTAAATATACAGATTGCAGGGTGTAGAATCAGAGGTCAAGACTTGAGAACATTCTGCACAATGCACATAATAATTGATGTTTATTTAAGTTCACAACACAACAATTACCTTCGATTTGTACGTTTTTTGAAGGAATTTTAGCAAATTATTATATATACTAAAAGCCAATTGTCTCGCTCTTTTTAACACGAACGATTAAAACGGCAAAGCTATACCCCAAAATTGACGAATTGGGGAGACAGTTTTCTGAGAACCTGGCGCATCTACGGTGGGAACGAAAGTGTCACGCGACGGGGACCACGGTCCCACGTGCCTTAGGCCATTTTTCACGTCTCCGAAGAGAGAACGAGGGCCCGAAAGGAGTTTTTGAAAATTTTAGAACGTGCAGAAAAAGAGTATGAATCATAGTATTTTGCCATAAGGCCTACGTGTAAAATAAAAAATATGGACTAGGTTCGATTTTAAAATGGCGGTGGATCGATACAGATGACCGTGACACATCAAACTTCGGATAAGGTTAAGTTAAACGCACGAAAAATTCAATTTCAGGTTATAAATTATCAAAACCGTCAAATCAGTTTGAGTTCGCGATATGGCATTTGCCGGGAAACGTCAAAATTAGCGGAAAGCACCAGTCGTGTAATACACAACACATAATGACTATCTATTCACGTTTATCGATCGGTTGTCAAGTTTAAATGTCAGAAGGCCGACAAATAAAGGGATTATGAAGGGAAAGTGGTACCTTTCAGATACGTATTAGTGTTATTATTATCAATTGTTACTATTTCTTTTCTATTTATGAATATAGGAACAATGCCGACGGATATGATAAAATAAACTTAAAGTGTATTATCGCACGTAACTACAGTGACAAATATAACGATCTTTCTATATTTTATTAAGATATATTAAACACAAATTATATATGTCATCGAAATGTCGTCACTTCTCGCGAAAGAAGTACCGAAGCAAGCCTAAATAAAGAATCATCTGAGTTTTCTTTATTTGCCAGATGTGTCCGAAACACTTCGAAATAACATAAATACATCAAACATGTAAAATTCCCATAAGCATTTATGTAATTTCGTTTATCAATTCAGTTATAAAAGCAAGCATTTACAGTATGCGACTATGCGGGTTGGCACAAACTAATCAGAAGTACATTTTCGGTTAAATGGTATTAGGAGCCAGCAAGATTTTCGATTGAGTTTTACAAAGTATACTATTAAATCGTAATATGAAAATTAATTAATTCTCTCAATGACCTGTAAGTTTAAAACATGTTTTCTTAAAGTTCATCATGTTATGTTGTTAATTTCATTTGACAATTGGAAAGACAATTTGGTTAAGCACTGTCCGTCTGACATTTCGTTCTCACAAGTTTATGTGTGAACGAATACACTACAACGAAGTATTGTCACGATGACAGGTGGATCGACAATTTGGTTAAACATCAACTTTTCATTGTCGTATAAGTGTCACGATGACAGTCTGTCAAAAAAATTGAAGTATACACTATTTTTATCGTAAACTTGACACAAGGCATGGTACTACCAATTTTATAGAACGAATAACATGAAACAACATTTCATTGCCGAACCGTCTTGGTTTTTTTTTGGTCTGTCGACGTTCACCTTGGGCTAGATGCACACAATTAGACAATTAGACTTAGCAATCAGTAAAAACATTAACAAAACCATAAAGATAGAAACTGAAAGTGTCATGAGCTCTGATCACAATCCAATTATAATAACTTGGAACGAAGACATAACCGAAAGAACATATCACACCTTCAAGACAGACTGGGCCGGCTACAAAACAGAACTAGAACAAACCATCACTGCAGTTCCTAAAATACAAAACACTGCAGAATTAGAACAGAACATAAAATCACTACAAGATAAAATAACAAACGCTATTAAAACTAATACCATCAAAATAGAAAGGATATATAAATCAGGTAGTACGAATGGAATAATTCTTCACACGCTTAGTGAGCATATTCTGTATGCATGTGCCACTAACACATTACAACATCAACGTAATCAAAATAACATAATTATGAATGAAATTACTGGAAAAATAAGATAAGCAAACTAAATGTATTGTTTATAAATAAATGTATTATAATATTTGAGTTAACCGAGTATTTTAATCAAGGCTGCAAAAACCAGCCCACACTAAAAACTACATTGAACTTAATGGAAAAAAAAAATTATTATTATTGTATATTCAGTTTAATCAGTCTAATTCTAACATATGGTAGCAGTGAACCGTGCCGCTTCATCGATATATCAACTTTTGCACGAGTTTGCCACACGTTAATTTTTGTAGTTTGAATATTTACTTTGTATCTAACTTCGCTAAAATGGCTGTCACTCTAATATTCTGTCATTTGTACATATTTGTCAGTCATATAAGATTTTTGTCGTTTTTTCCCCTTGGTTTATTGCTTTAATTGATTATTAGAAACTGTCTTTCAACAATATAAACATTTTGCTAATTTTACTACTTTTTCAATGTTGTAAAAGGTTCCACAGTGGCAGAGAATATTAATGCCTGATGGAGATATATGTCAACATAATTTTCTAAGTGAACACCCTTTCAGTAATGCACTAAGAGCATAAGTGGAAATCAGTCATCCCATTCCTACAAGAAACAATCGTAAAAGAATAACGGAGAGTCACCTACCTATAAATTAAGCAGTAATGGATGTGTTCATGTTAATAGACTGATTGAAGAGTGATTTTCTAAACAATGTGTTTGTAAAACTGCACAGTGGATGTTTTTCTATCAATGTTTGAGAATGGGCGAGTTCTCATAGAATGGAAATATATGTTATAGTGGAAGAGCAATTGACAGCATTAGTTAGCTTCCATCTATTTCTTAGAAAATTGTTGTATTCATTAAAATAATTACCCAATACATATAACACATCTAACAATAAAATTTGATAAAGTAATCACATTAGACTAATCAGAAATAAGTTCACACCTCAATTCCATCGAAAATATTTGGGGTGTTATGGTCACAGAAAAATTAGAAAATAAGATCTCTCCAAACCGTCATGAATTAATTCAAATTATTTCAAATACGTAGGAGCACATATCTGTGGAATGTTTGCAACGCACAATTCTATCAATACCAAAGAGACTCCAAATGATATAGATGCTAATGGTGTTGGAATAAAAAATAACAGATTTAAATTATTACATTCTTTTAAACTTTTTGTATTAAACACCAATGACGTTTCTTCAGTTGGGTGACATTTAATTTAATGAACTACAATTTTGGTTCATGTAAAAAAGGTCACACTGGTTAAGTTTGATGGGCCAAAGGTCAGTGTATTACAAAACATATTGAGATAAGAATTATTAGAATGCCTAGCATACCCAACTTTCAGAGTATATAAATATTAAAATTAAATGCATTGTGTTACCACCACCACCAAGTGATATTTAAATCTCAGTACTGAGGATAGTTCTGACCTACCTCAGAATCGATAAGAGGGGAGGTAAAAATCTCACTTTCTATACATTAACCCGAGTGTGTCTACAAATTTTACTTTGCAGGAAGATAGACAATGTGAGAATTTCAATTACTTAAGAATTTGGCATATATAAAATGTGCATCTGGATGAAAATGAACTATGAAGCATGTACGAATTGTGAGTATCATGCTTTAATCGAAAATGCTGTCATTAAAATGTCAAAAATATCTTTTATTTCAGGTTATGTCCACTAAAAATCAAATTTGAACTCTTATCGCGTGGACGACAGCACTTTTGAAATTAAAGAAAATGAAATTTCAATTAAATGGAAGAAATGCCCATAAATTTGAAAAAGGAAATTTTGAAACACAAAATGTACAGTGCAGTCTCTACAAACGGATACACAAACATCAAACATATGCAAAATTTTAATAATCTATAATTAATCCATTTAAATTTCATCCAGTATGCTAATGTCGATGTCAGTTTATTGCAAGTCAGAAGTGTGCACAATTGCCTGAATTAAACAAACTGCCAAAGTCAATAATTATAACTAGGCTAGAGAACGGCAAGAACATTACAAATTGCATCGAAGTAAATTTTAATGAAAACACAATACTGTTGACAAAATGAACACATTTATGAAATTAAAATAATTTAAGGTAAGCAACAATATAAACATTTTGCTAATTGTACTAATTGTCCAATGTTGTAAAAGGTTCCACAGTGGCAGAGAATATTAATGCCTGATGCAGCTTTATGTCAACAAAATTTTCTAAGGGAACACCCTTTCAGTAATGCACTAAGAGCATAAGTGGAAACCAATCTTCCCATTCCTACAAGAAACAGTCGTAAAAAAAATAAAGGAGAGTCACTTACATATAAATTATGCAATAATGGATCTGTTCATTTTTATTGGTTGGAGAAATTTTCTAAATAATGTGTTTATAACACTACACAGTGGATGTTTTTCTATCAATGTTCAAGAATGGGCGAGTTCCCATGGAATCGAAATATGTGCTATAGTGGGAGAACGATTGACAACTGTAGTTAGCTTCTGCCTATTTTTTAATGGTCACAGAAAAAGTTGAAAGTAAGATCTTCCTTTAAAACCGTCATGAATTAATTCAAATTATTTCAGATTCATGAGAGCAAATATCTATGGAATGTTTGCAACGCACAGTTCTATCAATGCCAAAGAGACTCCAAATGGTTATAAATTATTACATTTTTTTAAACTTTTTATATTAAACACCACTGACTTTTCTTCAATTGGTTTATATTTAATTTAATGAACTATAATTTTAGTTCATGTAAAAAAGGTCACACTGGTTGAGTTTGATGGGCCAAAGGTCAGTGTATTACAAAACATATTGATATATGAATTATTAAGCTAATGCATGAATATACATATATTCAAATTCAATAATTATATAAATAGAGGTGTAAGTATATAATACAGTGTAAATTATTATTTTGTTAATCATTTTCAGTTACTGTTTGTTTTTATTGCAGGGGCAAAATCATGCATTCATTCCTTTTATTACATACTTTCAAATAGTAATTACACATAATATATATATATATATATATTGTCGAAAGAAGGTTATGCATCATGAATTATACAAACCCAAGAAAATACCAAGAAATTCATTACAAATTGTCAGTGCTTCTAACATATACTAATAATTATACTGAAAATAGTATTTAAATATGTATATGGTGTCATTCTATTGGAATAGTGGATGTTACTAATAATAATGGTGTTGAAAAGGCTCATTTAACATCATGAAATGTTGTGAATGTATTTCAACCAGCAATGTATACAATTAGGAAATTACAAATACCTGGATGACAAGGATTTGAGTAACTGAATGACCGATTTGTTGTGAAATCACAATTCATAATCAGAATAGAATGACATGATGAGTACAGAGGTAGTCGCTTTTCAACAATTAAAAAGATGGTTAGTTGTGTATAATTAATTGTACATATAAATAAGTAATGATATTCTATTTGACAGATTGGCCACAAACAACAAATGCTAAGACAAATTGAAAACTTCTAGATGAAAAATTATGGATTATTGTTGTTGACGAGATAATGACTTTTCTTTATTAGACTAATCAGCGAGAAGTCCACACCTCAATTCCATCAAAAATATTTGGTGAATCATGGTCACAGAAAAAGTTGAAAGTAAGATCTTCCCTTAAAACCGTCATGAATTAATTCAAATTATTTCAGATTCATGAGAGTAAATATCTATGGAATGTTTGCAACGCACAGTTCTATCAATGCCAAAGAGACTCCAAATGGTCATAAATTATTAAATTTTTTTAAACTTTTTATATTAAACACCACTGACTTTTCTTCAATTGGTTTACATTTAATTTAATGAACTACAATTTTGGTTCATGTAAAAAAGGTCACACTGGTTGAGTTTGATGGGCCAAAGGTCAGTGTATTACAAAACATATTGAGATATGAATTATTAAGCTAATGCATGAATATACATATATTCAAATTCAATAATTATATAAATAGAGGTGTAAGTATATAATACAGTGTAAATTATTATTTTGTTAATCATTTTCAGTTACTGTTTGTTTTTATTGCAGGGGCAAAATCATGCATTCATTCCTTTTATTACATACTTTCGAACAGTAATTACGCATAACATATATATAAATTCATATTGTCGAAAGAAGGTTATGCATCATGAATTATACAAACCCAAGAAAATACCAAAAAATTCATTACAAATTGTCAGTGCTTCTAACATATACTAATAATTACACTGAAAATAGTATTTAAATATGTATATGGTGTCATTCTATTGGCATAGTGGATGTTACTAATAATAATGGTGTTGAAAAGGCTCATTTAACATCATGAAATGTGAATGTATTTCAACCAGCAATGTATACAATTAGGAAATTACAAATACCTGGATGACAAGGATTTGAGTAACTGAATGACCCATTTGTTGTGAAATCACAATTCATAATCAGAATAGAATGAATGACATGATGAGTACAGAGGTAGTCACTTTTCAACAATTAAAAAGATGGTTAGTTGTGTATAATTAATTGTACATATAAATAAGTAATGATATTCTATTTGACAGATTGGCCACAAACAACAAATGCTAAGACAAATTGAAAACTTCTAGATGGAAAATTATGGATTATTATTATTGACAAGATAAATTCAAAGTATAATTGAATTGTACATATGTAATGTGGATTCTCATGAAACTATTTATTGTTCAATATACATGTAATTTTTCATTCATTTCTTTTGAATTAAATTATTATGTATAACTTCAATATTTCAAATCTATTAGATTATATATGAACTTATTCATTCTTCATGTAGATTTTATTAAACTTTTAAAAAAAATGAGGGTCAAATAAAACTAAATAAATATCAATATATGCAAAATATGATGTGTGTGAGTTTAATGCCGAATAAACGAAAATGGTCAATAGAACACAACAGAAAAAACAAATAATCATTACACGTAAAATTTATTTTATACATATTATTCATCAATAATGGAATGGAATAAATAAAATCATACAAAAATAATCATATTTCATTTAACATATTGCTATTAAAACATTTAAAATAAAAATAAAATGTACCTAATATTGACACCTTTACATATAGAAATTGAAAAAACAAATACAGTACTGCAAAAAGTGTCGATATTAGATACTAATATATACAAAAGATATTGGAAATTAAGTTCTAAATACTTTTATATTCGTAGCGTACCTGTCTAAAAAGCATGACTTGCAAAATATTGGCAAAAAACTGATTTTTGATAAGAGTAAAAGACCTACTTAAGGTAGTAATTTCGAAAAACTTTTTAAATAAAATGCTTCTCAATTTTAATTTTAAGTACATATGAATTCTTTATAAATTTGTTTAAACTTA
Organism: Amphimallon solstitiale; assembly: GCA_963170755.1. NCBI lineage: Eukaryota > Metazoa > Arthropoda > Insecta > Coleoptera > Scarabaeidae > Amphimallon > Amphimallon solstitiale. Next base: position 29,018,948 of record OY720685.1, read on the forward strand.
GTAGTTGACGAAATATTTGCAAAATTCGATTTTTTTCACTGAAGTAAAGTACTACTTCCGGTAAACCGATTTTATTGAAAAACTAATCAGATCTCAAGAGGCAGATTATACACGTAAATATAAAATTTGGAATTGATATCTACAGCGGGTTGACCGCTACCGTGGTGACACAGACACACAGAGAGAGAGAGAGACAGAGAGAGAGAGAGAGAGAGAGAGAGAGAGAGAGATTTTTTAAAAACCACTGTTTTGGTATCAGGGGACTTCAAAACGTGGACATCTGCAAGAGAGAAGAAAGTAAAATAAACTTTAAAATATTAATGAGAAAAGTGTTATCAGATCCATTTTAGTATTGCCTATATATTAGACAATTACCTTAAAATATGATTTATATTATTATTACTAGGTGACAGACGAATCAAATTCCAATGTAATGACAATTGTTTTCTAACTATTCAATTTATTAAAATAAATATTCCAGCCTAATTCAACAATTACTACTACTAAATAATTTGATTGTCAGTAGAAAGTTTGAAGTATGGACAGCGTTCAATCATTTAATGGGATACGTTTGAAAATACACCATTAAATCAAATTGTTAATCAAATATTCTGATGATGGTTCATGATGATCGTGTCCCAGGCTGGTGGCTCTTATTTCGATGGAATGGTTGTAATCATGAACTACCTTTTTGTGTTATTTTTCCTTAAATACTTAATAAGAATCACAAAATGATCCAACAATTACGAATTATATTCTTTTTATATTGTGTGTAAGTAAAATGTTTACACAGATATTCCCACGTCGGTCTGTGTTATTTTTGGTTATTGTTTTTAGTTCAACTACCAGCGTCACTACTAAATATTTAAATTGTAATAGGATCGTCTCAGCAACCAACATAACCAGAGCACGATTTACAGGCGAAGACTCAATGCCACTGCAACTGCAAACTCACTTTGACAGGAACTATTTCAGAGCAGACACATGAAACTAATTTATTAATACGGAAGCCAGTTATAAATTCACTATTATAAATAAAATTAATAAGTCATACATATTTTATTTAAAACTTGATTCTTCTGTGTAATGGGCATGCATTGTTCACAAATTTGCATTATAACAAAGCTCAAAAGGTATGTCAAAAGATGTATGATTATTATTAAATATTACAGCCCAGAAATGACGTTTGTGGGCCATGATAATTGACAGGTTAAATTATGCAAAGCTAAAATAAGTCTGATATTACTTTTTTAATAATGATTTAGTCCTTTCATTGTGTAAAACTAATAACTCTATGAATCTTTTAGTGTCAAGTCTTAGTATTACGCTAAATAGCATCTAAATTTCAAACTTCAACAACGAAAAGTCAGACTCACGTTAAGATGCTTTAAATTGTCGTTCCACCTGTCACCGTGACAGTAGTTCGTGGACAAAAATATACGTCTATACAAGGTGTGCCAAAAGTTTAGAAAATCAAAATTGATTTTTTTTGCGTTTTACAGGGAACTGTAATAAAACTGTAAGCGGACGCGAAAGGCGATTCAAGCTCGAAGAGATTGATGGACAGCTAGTTTGTAAATATAAGATCACATGTTATCAGCTGCTTTTGTTGACATTCGATGGTGCTTCTAAAATCGTAGAAAAGTCATAAGTAAACATACAAATTGACCTAAATTGTGCAATTACGTGAAATAAACATCAATTATCGTGATTGTCATTATTTCAATGATGTATACAATGAGATGTAACCAGCTAAATTGACTCGGTCACTACCTAATTTATTTTTTATCTCCATTTCGCTACGTTTGCATTCATAATTTTATAAGAAAAAGTTGTTCAGTTAGATGTCCTTTATAAGGTACACTAGTCATTTTGTCCGACACCGAGTTATTGGAGAATATGGGTGCAACTGATTTTTGACAAAAAAAATAGTGTACCTTATAGAGGAGCTCTAATTGAACAACTTTTACTTATAAATTAATCCGCGCTCACCCACAGGAACGGAGATAATTAATAATTAATGTGCTCACCGAGTGATTTTTCTATGTTAAATTTTTAGTCGTATCTGTTATACACACTGTTAAAATTATGAAGATTGTAATAAATGATGTTTATTTCACTTTACCACACAACAATTACATTTGATTTTTATGTTTTTTAACAACTTTTCTCAACAAACACAAAACAAGAAACCTAACCTTAAACCACCTAATGGAGAAAGCCCATTCTAACTTTCATGCGGAATCGGACACAACGACTGTCATCCATAGAGTTATATACTAGATTATTAGATTAGTGGTCGAACAAACCACTTGTATTTTTCAATATTTATTTGAAAATTATATGCAAATCAGTAACAAAAGACGTTATAAAGTGTATATTATTTATAAATTTGTAGTTTATTTCATTGATTTTTTAACATGCCTTTTAAAATTATATAATATCCTGTAAATTAGTACGGAATGATATAGAGAATATTTATGTTTTCTTTCATTTTTTCAAACATTCATATTTCTCTTTTTGCACATTAACATGATTTATACTGCAATCATTGCAATGATTGTTCCCTTAATTTATAGATTTTTTTACTTCTTTACCATCTCCCTTCCCCCTCACCCCCGCGCGTTTGTACTTTTCGTGTTTGTCGCCCCTTTCCCACCACCCAGGATTCCAGTTCTCACCACCCCCAAAGTTTTTTACCATCTGTCTTCCCTCGGTGCAAATTCCGTTCTGTTGTTGCCGCCCCCTTCACATAAGGGGCCGGCAAGAATATTTGTTTTTGCTTTCTGTACCCATTCGTTGCCCGCACTCGTATTTCGGTTGATTTATACCAATTTGTTGATGTTTTGCCGCCCCTTCCCCCCACCCCCGCGCGCGCGCGCGGGGGTGGGGGGAAGGGGCGGCAAAACATCAACAAATTGGTATAAATCAACCGAAATACGAGTGCGGACAACGAATGGGTACAGAAATTGCTATTAATTATTACCGTAAACAAGTTCGACCATCTATCTAGTATATAACTCTATGGATGACAGTCGTTGGTCCGAATCCGCATGAAAGTTGGAATGGGCTTTCTCCATTAGGTGGTTTAAGGTTAGGTTTCTTGTTTTGTGTTTGTTGAGAAAAGTTATTAAAAAACATAAAAATCAAATGTAATTGTTATGTGGTAAAGTGAAATAAACATCATTTATTACAATCTTCATAATTTTAACAGTGTGTATAACAGATACGACTAAAAATGTAACATGGAAAAATCACTCGGTGAGCACATTAATTATTAATTATCTCCGTTCCTGTGGGTGAGCGCGGATTAATTTATAAGCAAAAGTTGTTCAATTAGAGCTCCTCTATAAGGTACACTATTTTTTTTGTCAAAAATCAGTTGCACCCATATTCTCCAATTTACCCGCATCAGCTTCTCACGACACTGTATATTTAATGAACAACAATATAATAAACCTTTTTCAGATCAGTGCCTTTACTTACCTGTTCGCATTCCTCGGAAAATTATGAAACGCTTTTGCATCCTGCCTGTACGCCCCACACACAACGCACCTATCCATTCCTGAATTCTAAAAATGCCTTATGTTAACTTAATATAATTATCATATTACTTTTTACAGAACTTACGGTACGATTATAACACCACTAATAAGTTAAAAGTACTAAGAAAAACACAAAGAATAATGTTTTTTAAGTTAAAAGTAATAACAAAAACATAAAGAAACGTTTAGCAACATACACACTGTGACACTCACAAAACTTATTTGCTGGATGACTTTCAATATAGTGACAGCGCTAGTAGCGACATCTCAACATATTCGGTTAAAGTCATGATTCAAATTTACTTATAGGTCTCTTGTTTCTCAAACCGTGGCGCCATCTAATAATGACCCAGTTAGGTAGATTAAGCGGCAAAACCCCGTATTTAAGTGAACCAACCGTGATAACCGTGGCACAAGGTAACTTGTAACAGTTTTTTGTGCAGAAATGATTGCAAGCAACTATAGACCTTAAGTCTTATGATCATATGGGTAGAAATTAAATGAAATTTTGAATCCTATATTTAGTAAAAATGGTATTGTCAATTATTAGACAAAAATAATTATAATATTTTCAAATAACAGCAAAAAATATATCTAAACTAATTTATTCAGTACCGAAATAAATTACCTAAAATAATAATTTTTTTAGGAGCGTCATCTGTCGTTAACTAGAATACCAATTGTAGGTTTCAATCTCTTAAATTACAACTAAACTGCAGATTATATAAATTTATCAAATATTCAGCGCCTCTGGTGGTAGTAACCGGGTGACGGTGGCGTAGCCTGGTGTTCGTAACCATTTTAGGGCTACAAAAATTTGTTAATCATGGGCCATCTGGATATTTATCTGTGCTTATATTTCTACTATTTAATTTTTCTTTCACCCACGTTTAATTGCAATTGTTTGAAATCTTCATGGATTTTATTGTGTTATATATGTAGAATTTTAGCCTTCATACTGGTTGAAGTGAGGTATATCACTTCAACTTCGCGACTCACGCAAATTCATCTCTTTGAGTAAAAGAATACATCTATCTGTGATCTATACATAAAAGGAACACACCTAAAGATACAATAAAAGAAATGTGGTGATTTCTTTTTTCAAATTTGGCAACTCCACATATAAAAATCTGACGACATTTATTTTTTTCATGTGGCAACCTTGTGCTATCATGCTATGGGCTATGGGCATGGGTGTCCGACTCCCCTTTCCCGCCAATTTTTTTTTTAGTTCTACTAAGGTCGCAAAGTCTCTGCTATTCAATAATTCAAATTACCCGGGCAAAATTAAAGACACGCTTTGTCGCTGTCGCTGACCGACATTTTGCGTAGCAGATTCGGAAGTGTTTGTTTATTTTTGTGTATTGTTATTGAACTTTCTTTAAATTGTATTATTTATAGACAATAAATTATAGACATTATTAACCATCTATAGATACTTAATTAGTTTTATTTGGTAAGTGCAACAATTATTTAAAAAAGAAATTTAGGGGAGTAATAAATTGTGATTATTTAGGTTCCTCATTTTCAAACATTCAGTTCAGTTTTGGAAGTGAATTTGAACTCTAAGCTTTAGGTAAGTTATATTCTATGTAATCATTTTTAAAACATTTTCATTAATTACCAAACAAATTAGTTACGATGAATTATGCAGCATATTATATTTAAATAATACAGATTAGTAAAAGAATCATAAATTTATAATTTAATTGAATTTCGTTTGTATTTGTTTTTATTCTATTATTTTTTTAAATAGGTATTTTCATGTTTTTAGAGTAGTTGTCCGAGTTGCACAACATAGTAATAATGGTTTTCGTTTGTTGTGTTTCTGGCTGTAGAAACACTAATAAAGAAGAAAGAATGTATTCGTTTCCTAAAGATATTGAGGTATGTTGTTATTTAATAACTATGTTTCTGTTCTCTATATTATTGTGATTAAATGTTCTATTAGATTGTGAAGAAATGGATGGACGTTATTGGTCGACAAGATTTGCTACAGAGAGATTTTGAACGTGTTCGAAGTTCCTATAGAGTATGTGGTTCCCATTTTGATAATACTTGTACATTTTTGGAATATCATAACCGAACAAATTTAAAATATGATGCATTTCCAACATTACATTTACCTGGTAAAATGATAATCGATATTATATTAATATGCAACATACATAATGAATACTCTAAATTTTATAACTATTTTCTTTACATGAAAAATATTTATTTTTAACTATCTTTATATGGTGGGTAATTTGTATAAAGTTCTAAATATTGAATTATTGTCGTCACATGTGACCCATGGTAAATCAGTGAAAGAAGTTATGTTAAATATGCATTGGAACAAACTATACAAAGTTATATTGTTTATATACCTAAAGTAACACATTTCACATTAGATATTTTAAAAAATGTTGTTTTGCAGATTATGATATATCAGTTGTAGAAGCACCTCTAATTCCTGAAGAAGATGTTAGTTCTATACATGCAGGTACTCGGTTTTTTTACTTGATAGTTGTTCATTACACACACATATAATTTTAGGTTCTGAAATGCTTGAAATACCACCAGGAAAAAGGAGGAAAATATCACCGAAATTGCATATTACACGTGCAGGTTATTACTAACTACTGTTTTTCATTTTGTCATATTTAAAGTTTGACATTTTTTAGGCATCAAAACAAGGGGAAGCTTGTTGGGATATATGGGTGTGAAACACAGAAGACAGTTAACACCACAATCGTTAAAGGCTTATAAATTAGCGAAGGAGTTTCAAAATATTGCCAGAAAATTGGATGTTAAGCTCGTTGACAATGAAAAACGTTTACAAGAAGCACTTAAGTTTGCAGAATCTGAAAAATTTTTACGTGCTAATGTAAACGAAGTTTCCCTCAAATTTATAATATCTCAAATAAAAATGCAACCTAAGAAAAGTAGAGGAAGAAGGTTTAGTATTGATGATAAAATATTGTCTTTGTCTCTTCTGAAACAGAGTCCTAAAGGATACAAGCTCCTTAGAAAAATTTTTGCTTTACCGTCCAGGAAAACTCTTGTAGAGTTATTGTATAAACTTCCGTTTTCTTCTGGACTTAATCAATCGATTATAGACAGTTTAAAAACCAGTGTTGCTAAAATGGATGTGCAAGATAGGTACTGCTGCTTATTGTTCGATGAGATTATGTTAGAAGCTGGTTTATATTATAATAAAAAAGATGATTTCATTGAAGGTTTTGAAAATGCTGGTGTAGAAAGAAAAAAAAAGTTAGCTGATCATGCTATGGTATTTATGGCAAGAGGTGTAAGAAGCAAATGGAAGCAGCCAATTGCTTTTTATTTTGTCGAGTCATCAATGAATGCTGTAGATATGGCAAGAAATTTAAAAACCATCATTATTGCCCTTAATGATATTGGCTTGCACGTTCTGGCAACAATATGTGACCAACACTCAACAAATGCAAAAGCTATTAGATATTTGAAAGAGAATTATGAGAGGGAATCCTGTTTAGAGGGAAAAGAAAGTAGGTTACTTGGATTTAGTATAGGCGGTAAAGAGGTCATACCTTTGTATGATCCTCCGCATTTACTAAAGGGTATTCGGAATAATATGCTAAATTCCAATGTGCAATTTAAATGGAAGTCGCAAGAACAAGTAGCTAAGTGGGATGATGTAATAAAACTATATGAGCTTGACACAGGAGATTATGATACCAAAATGTGCAACAGGTTAACTGAAGCCCATGTATATCCTACTAAAATCAAGAAAATGAAGGTGAAGATAGCAGCACAGGTATTTTCGCAACGATTTTCATCTGTCATGAGAGGATTAGCAAAATTTGGTAAGCTTTTCAACACAAAATATTTCTTAGTTGATTTCCAAATAATGTTTTTATAAATCCATTTTTACTCCAATTATTTTAAGCATATTTATATTGTGATTTTCATTATACAAAATTTCACGTTACAAGAAACAACTCACCATAAACATTATCAACACAAATCTATTTGTTTGTTTTTTACTAGGTGGTGATTGTCTTCCGAAAAGTGCAGCTGACACAGCAGATTTTTTGCTTTTTGCTGACAAGCTATTTGACAGTGTCAATGGCTCGGCAGTTTGTGCGCAAGAAGGAAAAACCTTGCGATGTGCGGTTTCTGCATCTTCACCTCATATGGACTTCTGGAAAGAAGCTATAGATGTGTTGAAATCTATAAAATTTTGTAGTAAAGAAGGAAGGAAATTTGTACCACCAACAATCATAAACTGGATAACAACATTGCAGGGTTTTATTTATATATGGAATATGTTAAAGCATGTAGGGTTTGACTATCTCTGTCCAAGAAATTTCAACCAAGACCCATTGGAAAACTTCTTCGGTTGTATGAGAAGTCACGGAGTAAGAAATACAAATACCACTTGTACTAGTTTCACTTACTCTTATAAAAGTCTGTTGATTAATAATTTTATGGCTGTGCATTCCCCATCGTCCAATTGTGAAATAGATGATTGCGAGGGTGCTTTAAACACATTGAAAGGGTTTATTACGAGCATTGAGATTATTGAGAATGTACCAAATGAAGATTCTGGAATTGCTGAAGTTGTTGAAGAAGTTTCTCCTTTCACATTTACAAACTATGATAAAATTGTAATCAGCAGCCACAGCTACATAGCTGGTTATATGGCAAAGACCATATTGAAAACAGTTAAGTCCTGTCAGATATGTAAAGGAGAATTAATATCAGACTATGATCAAGAGGAACACAATTTAATAAATGCAAGAGCATATTCTCCACGAGCTCTTCTACGTCCACATACAAATTTCATAAAATTATTTGGGAAATGCAATGATATTATACATTATTATTTACCGAAACTGTGTACAGAAAATAACATATCTACAAAGTTAATTAGTAAAATCAACATACACATAAAGATGACTTTCAAATGTCAACAGCATAATTTATTTCAAATATTTGTGACAAAGTTTGTTAACTTTTACTTGTTTATGTGGACAAAAAATATTAATAATATTTTGAAAGGTAGAAACTTGCGAGGTATTAATGACGAGATTAAACTACTTGCATTACAAAAGTACAAAAAATTAAAAGCAAAAAAAAGAAAAATAACACAAGAAAAACAATTATTTTCATGAAGCATGGCAAAGAAACAGTTTGAAGAAGTAAAGTAGAAATTATGATTGATGATGGGCAAACATAGAAAACATGTGTCTGAACTTAAGCCACATATTATATAGATGACAGCCAATGTTACTGTCTAGATAAATTTCAAAGTCCTTAAGTTATAATACTTGCATTAAGTTCAGACATATGTTTTCTATTTTAAGTCCATCTTCGTCCTAGAAACTTTATGATATCACGGTATATAATATATATATAGGAGATATAAAAAATATACCTACAAAATTGTAAAAATTAGATTTGCTAATTAGTTACACCAAACATTTTTATACATTCCTTAATTTAGAAAATTTTATAATTGTTTGCTTCACATAAAATTGAAAACATACTTTGATGTAGTAAGGTTGTCCTTACATTGAAAGCGTAGCTTTTTCTTAAATTTAGAAGCTAGTGCCCATATAAGGAGAAAGAATAATAATGTTAAGACTAAATTTTATATTCGGTGTATATTATTTTAGAAATAATAATTTTAAGTGTAGGTACTTGACTCTAATAGTTGACTAAGAAAATGAATTAAGATTTGCTGTTCCTTTTCATTTTAAGTAATTACTGTTAACCAAGAAACTGAACATGCTGTATAATTGTTTTTTCTTTGATACACTTTCAAAAAATCTTATTTATTTCAGCATTCTCACATATTTTTTACAAATAATGAAATTTTTTTTTCTGCCACTCACTGATTCACTTTATATGTTTGATAATAACAAAGTAAAATTTTCATATGGAACCCTAATAAAATACTGAATGTAATTTTATAAATTAAAGGAATATGCTGATTTACTTTTTCTATTAGGAATTATTATGTTTGGTATTATACTATTGAATATTTCATTGTTATGTGCACGTTGATGCAAGAATTATTTGTTTTATCAACTTACTTTGTATATGAAATGTTATTTTGTTAACAGTATAATAATCTAATAATAAAGTCTATCTATATTTTCATACTTTTTACTTATTCTATTTTTATTTAATATAAATCATATTTAGACATGAATGATGTTTTATTTTACTACCTATTAAATAGTAAAGTACTTTTCTGATGTTACTTACTTGTATTTGTATAAATAAATACTTTTAGTTTCATTTACTTTAACCAACTATATTTATATTTGGTTAAAGTAACGTAAAATTATAAAATTATATTCGGGTAAAGTAAGTAAAATGAAACTAATTATAAATATATCATATAAATCTAAATTTAAAACCCGCCAAAATACTTCAACGACACTGCGACCTTAGTGGTAACTAAAAATTTAATCGTGAGATATTTGGGGAGTTGCCTATCTATAAGAGTATGTAAACTGTGGCTATTATATAAGGTATTATCTATGGCCAGAGAAATAGAGTAGGGGAGAACGCGCTTCGACGAGTGCGCATCCAGTTTTAAGCAAACGCTATTGTGGTCGCCATTTTGCAGGAAGGCATTTCTTTTCACACGTAAGTTTGTTTACATTTTTCTAAGTCAATGAACTTTACATGCGAATTGTTGAGCTAGGTATATGTGAGCAACCTTCAAAATGGGGGAATTCAATTTAACTTAGTTGGCGCATCTTTAAGCGCGTTCTCCCCTACTCTATTTCTCTGTCTATGGCTATGGGCAGGGGGGGAAATGTTAAATTAAGATTGCGTAGACATCGTTTTACTTCTGCCTGCAGTTGGTAGGGGGCGCATGTTAAATTCTGTTGATGTAATTTTAGGATCAGTCATGATACTTCAGGGCTTAGCTGCACAGAATTGCCTGTATTTGTTTAGTAACTATGGTAACTATATAGCTTTTTAAATATGTTTGTTGACGTTTTTAAAATTACAAATATGTACTAACTTATTTCTTAAAATTGCAGTACGTAAGTATTTATTCTGCATAATTCGAGTAATTTATTTATTTATTAGCACTTTTTTCTAGACTTCCTAGTAATTATGCCGACAAGAAAATGTTATGTGTCAAATTGTGACCAAAATGTAAAAGTTTTCCACATCCAAAATCAATTCGTTTTCATGAGTGGTAGGACGCTACAGGAGATCCTAATTTATTCAATGTTATAAGAGAAGATCGGCGATTTCCATTTAAGGAATAAATAAGTTCAAATGTAAGAATAATTTAGAATGCTTTCTCCTTAATATTTTGAAATAGAAATAAATTTTGCATATAAAAATAAAGCGTTACGAAAAAGATATGTTTCTAATTTATTACTAAGTTATTATAGCAATATGTGTAGTATATTTTACTTTAAAATACATCCACTATTTTACTTCCGAACATTTAAAGTGAAGAATAAAAACTATTAAGGTAAATACAAAATGGAATAGAAATATATAATATTTAAATTTCCCGGTTCATCGGTTTGATCCAATTTAGTACTGCCTGCAGTTGGCAGGCGGCGCTAAACATTGTCTAAACTTTTTACTATTAAGTTATACTATCTTCTAGTATAGTGATCTGTGGCTATGGGCAACCTTCTCTGAACGTGTAATGACGTGTATCAATTGCATTTGGGCGTATTGTACGTAAATAATTGTGGATTACTTTTAGGCAATATATAAAGAATCCTTTGTTTTAAATCTAAAAGAATATTATAATAGATACAAGTAGATGTTATCAAACAACTTACAAAAAACTACACAGAACGTAACCTACATGAAAACAGTCCAAGAAAACTCATTTGTCGTTGCTCCACAATCGGTATTTTCAATATTGTATATTGTGACCTCTATGCTCCACACATAAATCGAACATCGTCGGTTTGTATATGTATGTACTATATACCAGTGAGTATACACCATAGGTTTACATATTTAATTAATAGTTGTGATGGCTGATTAAACTGAAAATTGTAATGTGAATACAACATTGCTTTCTTTAAATACATCCACTACAAAGGAAATGGACAATTTTGTAGATGATAAAGTCCACGTCTCGGAAACTGTTATTATTGCAGACAATTTTGAATTGCAAGACCACATGAAGTGGCATGACAAGATAGAATACGAGGCATCCACTATTTTAGACAATCTTAAGACAGAATTGCCATCATCTGAAGGACAATATAACGTAATAAATGACCATGTTAAAATTGAAGATGGAATCAGTGCCTATGAGATAAAAATTGAAGTAGATAATGGACTTCTCTGTAAGTAAAAGCATAATTAAGTTTACCACAACTGCAAGATAACTGTTAATTACTTCTTATTGTAATCGTTCTCTGCAGGTGGTTTAGACTTTTACATTTTATTGAAAGTGCAATTATCTTTTTTAAAAGTGTTTCGGGCCCATTAAGCCAAGTAATAAACATTTTTATTTTTAAATTGAAATACTCATATATAGAGGAGACGTGTTATATTCAATTGCACGTCATTGATGATATTTACATTTTATCATAACTGTATTAGTGAAACTAAAAGATTATTTTGTTAAATTGTATTTGAGGGCTTTCATTTCATTAGTTTAGATAGAAAATGTATATATTAATCGTAATGAATGTATTCATGGCAAATAAACACATAATTTCCATTTCAATTTAAATTTCGTTCATACATATTTTTAATAGACTAATAAATAGTTCAATTTGGTGTTGTCAGATAAATCAGTCAAAAAGACGTGTGTTGTGAATAGTGATGGGCGAAATCGAATAATTTCAATAACCAGTTACTCACTACTCGAGTGATCTTGATAATCGAATTATCACTCGAGTAGTTTTCACTCTCATCATCGCCCTGTATTCAATAATAATAATATTTATTAAACTGGCCAACATGTATAATGTATACAATGCAACTGATACAACCCGCAGAATGTACTACAACTTTTCCTTGTATAATATTCTGGTATATAAATATACATTTTCATATAGTTCTTAATTGTACAAAACACTAATACTTTCAAGCTTATTTCGTAGGCAGGCTTTTAAGAACACGATAAACTGGTTGCCGTAAATCGTATATTTAAGTTATGAACTAGTTCATTAGTCATATTTCATTTATCGCTCACCTTATATGCAACACCGACAACCCGGTTCTTCCTTACTCAGGTTGTCGCATTTCTACTTCATTATCCATAAAAAATATATGTATATATCAATAAATAACAGAGATTTACAAAAAACACACAAATTGCAGATTTAAGTTGCGTTTATTACTTATATTTTGTCACCGGTCAATTAACCAACTTAAGAAGAAATTGACTGTTTCCTAAACATACTGATAATTTTTACGTTCTTTATATGTTTTTATTTATTTTTGTGCTTTTATATAGTTTTTTTTTATTACATATTAATTATATTAACTAACGCTATTGTTAGTATTTATGTAAATACCTACATGTTGTTTATTAATACTGTATATATTTTTAAATTAAAGATGCACATTTTCCTGGAGCTCTCTATTTAACAAAGCAACTTAATACTTGCTAATACTCTCATCATATACTAGGTACTCCAATTCCCAGTAAATATATAATCAGTGTCTAAAGTAGTGCGACAACGCGAGCGAAAGATAACAACCCGGTACTCGGTGGGCGATATTCCAATGCAGGCGACGACTACTTACCAGGTGAAAAATTACCCGGCAGGCGATTTTTCAAAGCAGGCGACGAGTACCAGGTGACGGGTGATGAAGTACGACTAATAACTGGCCAGTTCGCATTTCCGATTTGCAGCAACTCGGTTATTGTGTCGGTTTTCCGATCGCCCGTCACTCGTCGCTCGGATTCAAAAACCGAATTACACCGGTTATTTGAATAATCGGGTATCCGGTTATTTTTCACTCGAGTTCTCCCATCACTAGTTGTGAATATTTTGCCTGTCTAATTTGCATGTTTATTTTTGCTTTGATATAAATTGTATATAATAAACAGTTCATCTTAGAAGTGTACATCCTGTTTATTATCTATTTGCGTCTTTTGAATATAATGCCGAAAGGTTTCTGTAAACAGTGGAAGCTTTTTACAAACTTTTCTATAATCATCTGATTAATGAGAATAGCGTAAGTATTGGTTATTTTTAATTTTATTATGGATACGTTATGAAACATTTATGGTTTTTTGACAATCAAAAGCAATATAATAAATAAGTTGAGAGAAGTTTTAGAGCATTTCAATTACAAAATATATTACGTTATTATTAAATTAAAATTATTATTATTATTATTATAGTTATTACATTGTGAATAAATATTTCCTTTGGTTATATCAAATGTCACTGACAGAAATAAAAATAGATCCGGCAACATAAACAAGACGAGACGTCATGGATCTAGTATGACGTACAATTGAATGTAACGCATTTCCTCTATATGTTCACAATTCCTTATAAACTGATTACTATGGATTGGCAGTCAGATTTACATTGCAGGTCTGGACTTAATAAATAATGTAATTTGAAGTTGGGCACAGTAGTAGTAATATTATAACTTATTCTGTTAATGCAAAATTGCATGAATTATAAAAAAATTAAAAGTATAAATTAAAAACCATTTTTAACCTTTCATCACATAATTAATAGTCTTTATAAAAAATATCAGAACTTATAAAAATTATATAAACTGATTGAAAAAGGTGAGAGATATGGCGACTGTATACTTTTATTGTATACATATTAAAATAATTTATGGCCATGTTCAGTAAAAATCAAACAAAATAAACTTCTGTGGAATATCAATAATATATGTTTTTCTAATTTTGCGACTAATTATGAAAGATTACTAATTAAAGTGTCGAAATGCTAAAAATGGTTTTTAATTTATATTTTTAAGTTTTTAAAAATTTATGGCCAAGAAAAGCTTACCTTGGAATGAAAAACATGTTTATATAAAATATGAAATTTTAGCCTGGTTAACCAATAAACTCTCGTTTCTTCTTGACTTATGCAAACATTATACTACTTGCTTTTTAATCCTTTTAAACTTTATCAACAGATTGTGAAAATTGTCAGGCGTATTATGAAGACTATTGCATTGAGTGTGGAATGCTTGTACATATTTTGAATAGAAATGCTCCGGATAATTCAGATAACAGAACACAAGATAAGTTACCAAGTGATATTTTAGAAATGGAACATATATTTGGCCAGTGTGGAATATTGGCTTTAAAAGTTATTCCTGAAGGTGTAAAATTTGGCCCTTTCACTGGACTTTGTAGAACAGAGTGTGCTTGGAGAGTAAAAGGAGGAAAATTTGTAGTTGACAATGATAAATCGCATTTCTTAAATTGGATGCAGTACATTAACCCTGCCAGAAATAATTTTGAGGGAAATCTAATTGTCATACAATGTGGAGATTATCTATATTATCGAAGCACTCGTCAAATTCGACCGGGTGAAGAATTACTGGTGTATTTTGGTGAAGACTTTACAAACAGCTTGAATGGAAGTGTTGAAATGGATTTCATTCCTACTACGGAACACCTCATTAGGGATATATTTGCCTGTACATTTTGCTGCCTTGGATACAGCTCAAAATCATGTTTGGCCAAACATAAAACAATTTGCCTAGGGGATGTAGGTGGTGACTTTTCAATTCAAGGTATGAAAAAATCAAAACTTTAGGCAAATTTTGAAAGAGATAATAATTTTCTTGTTTAATTATTCTTCTAATGCGGTTTCTCTGTTGAAATTAGTTGTGCTAATGAATACAGTTTATTAAGTTGATGAGTAGAATCATTGAAGGTTCATGATAAAAATAAATTAAAATATTACAATAAAATTGTTTCGCCAACATAGTCGCTTTATCAGAGAAAAACCAACAAACTGTGTCATTGTTTTGGTGAATCAATTGTGTCACTATGCTGTTAATAAATTGTGAAGGATTGTTAATTTGATTATCAGAAAGTAATTACTTTTGATTGTATTTCAGTGTATTTTTTATGATTTCAGATCTTACGCAGTGCCCATTTTGCAAAATCCACTTTTGTCGAAATGAATATATGAAACACCATTTTGCTTACTGCTCTGCTAGAAGTGTCAGGTATCATTCGTTTTTATATCATTTTATTAACGTAACACCTTACATCTATTATGTTTTGTAACAAACAATTAATCATAAGTAATTACAATGTACTCTCTCTTAAGCACACCTCCAGTCGCCTTAAATTTGTCATCTTAAATGAGGTATCCCTTTAAAAGATATTTGTGGAAATGTGTATGTACAAGGTGTTCACACTTAAACCCGCACCATTGGTAACTCCGTTATTATTGGAGCTACGAATTCGTCCAAATTAGCAAACTAGTAGGATTTTTCCTGGCGGTTACGACGATAAAAACAAAAAAACAATTGAATGTCGCGTTTTTCAGATATTTGACAAAATGTAATTTTTTAAATGGAACACCCTATATATTTTTATGCAGTTGAATAAAGAATTTAGTTCTGAACAAAAATTTTTGCAATACATTATCTCAAGAAAATTGAAAATAAAAAGTTATCACGTGATTTCTTTAAAGGGGCATATTCCCGAGATAATCAGAAAAGTACCCATTTTAAAATGGGACAGTATAATTTAAAATTCCACTCAGAAAAAAAGGAAAAGAGAAAATGAAATTAGCCTACATTACAATAGTTGTTACAATTTTGATCAAATAGGCACCAATAAAAAAAAATATTCAATAACAATCCGTCAAATTAATCTGTCAGTGTTTTAAAATTCGCATTGTTATTTTGCTGTTTTCTTCTTGTTTTCTTCTAATAAAAATGGTTTTCACACATGAGGAAAAATGTGATATTATGGAAGCTTACATATTTCAGAGAAAAAACACTATTAGAGCTGGAGAACATTATAGTGCAATATTTCCCGAGCGCGCGATTCCTCAAGGAAGATATTTCTTGGAATTATACAGACAATTTCGGCGAAACGAAGAGGTTTTCAAGAAGAATAGAACGAAGAAGCAATTTGTGGTTAGTAAGGAAGTAGAGATAAATGTACTGGGATATTTTGAGGCGTATCCTAACAATTCAATTAGAGAATTGGCAAGAGAAATAGACCTTTCATTGGGAACGATTCATAAAATTTTGAAAAAATATAATTTTGAGCCATACAAATATCGGCCAGTACAAACTTTGCATCTTAATGATGATATAAGAAGAATGGAATTTTGTGAATGGTTCCTACATAAATGTGAAGAAGATCCAAATTTTCCTCGATATGTTTTATGGTCGGATGAGAGTAACTTCTCTAATAAGGGAATGTTTAATCGAAAAAACTATCATTTTTGGAGTCGGGAAAATCCTTTTTTGACTCATTCCACTAATCCACAACATCGGTTCAGCCTTAATGTTTGGTATGATATGATTGGATCTAAAATTGTGGGTCCCTTTTTTTACCGCGGCTCATTAACGGGAGAGAGATATAAGGACTTTATGTCTCATGTATTGGAAGATTTCGTGGACAACGTGAACTTGATGGATAGGCCACGGATATACTTCCAACAAGACGGTGCACCGGCTCATAATCACCATATCGTTAACGCATTACTGGAGAGACTGTTTGGACCCCGTTGGATTGGAACTCATGGACCAGTTCTGTGGCCCCTACGCTCACCAGATCTAACTCCGCTAGATTTTTTTTATAGGGCCGAGTGAAAAATGAA
Organism: Amphimallon solstitiale; assembly: GCA_963170755.1. NCBI lineage: Eukaryota > Metazoa > Arthropoda > Insecta > Coleoptera > Scarabaeidae > Amphimallon > Amphimallon solstitiale. The sequence continues at coordinate 29,036,253 of OY720685.1, forward strand.
GTTTACCAACATCGTTACCAAGATGTGGAAGAACTTCAAAATAACATTACGGCCATTATTCGGAATATTGATGGAAGGACCCTTCTCAAAGCCACGCGCTGCACTCAGAAAAGAGCCCGCAAGTGTCTGGACCAAGAAGGTGGTACCTTCGAACAACTATTTTAGTTATGTATGTTGATTGATAGTGTTTATTATTCTTTTATTTGTTATTCTTAAGTTTCGTGGACGAAATCAAAATAAATTTCGTTAAAAACACAACGTTTCGTTTGAATTCATTTAGGAATATTATGAACAAACATTCTAGGACCTATACAAAATTTTTTTTCATCCGTTCAACAAGAGAATAGTATACAATAATCGGTACATATTATTTAATTACAAATTTCGTTAGGCATCCCTAAAAACAAATCCTAAATCCCTAAAAATGCACGGTATCTCATTTGAAAACTTACGTTTTAGTGATAAAGTAAGCAAATTTTAAGGATGTTTATGATATTATTTTATTTAATATCTGAAGATGACTTGAATTGGATAAACATGTGAAACATGCTACGTCTTTCATAAATTTTTTTAAACAAAATGCAATGTTTAAGAAATCACGTGATAACTTTTTTATTTTCAATTTTTTTAAGATAATGTATTTAAACATTTTTATTCAGAACTAAATTTTTTATTCAACCGCATAAAAATATATAGGGTGTTCCATTTAAAAAATTACATTTTGTCAAATATCTGAAAAACGCGATGTTCAATTGTTTTTTTGTTTTCATCGTCGTAACCGCCAGGAAAAATCCTACTAGTTTGCTAATTTGGACGAATTCGTAGCTCCAATAATAACGGAGTTACCAATGGTGCGGGTTTAAGTGTGAACACCCTGTATACTCGCGGCAAAAAGTTTTGTCGGGTGGTAAGACCAGCTATATGGAAGGTATCACTGGTCAACTCTAGTAATCCGATAATATTTCCCACTAAATTTTAATAAACCATAAAGGGAGATTGTAATATTTTTGTTTATCCTTGAGAGATATATTAAATTTCCTCAAAAATAAAATACATCTAGCATAATAAAGCAATAAACAAGCAAACAAAAAATTACACAAAGAATCTTTTGAAGACAATATATTCAAAGAAAAATATTTTAAGATGTCAAATAAGAGCAATATCACACTTACCCCGGATATTTTAATATATGTCGTTTTAAAAATGCAGGGGAATTACCATACTAATAAAACAAGGAATGCTGAAATAATAATTGATCTTTAGAGAGGTGGCTGAACTATTAAAAAAAGTATTTGATTTATGGGCTACAAAAAATCTTGATTTAAATAATATTCCAAAATTTAAACACGTCTAGCAATTGAGCTATAAATACCAAGGTAACTACATATTGGGCAAACATGCCCCAGGTAAAAAAGTCTTAGAATGCAGATATAGTAATATAATCAAGAATGTTGAATTAAATTATAATGAAAAACACCATAATTTTTTGTATCTATTTTAAAATAAATAGAATGTATATTACAGAAAAAAATTAATGACAGGTACATACTCGTAAATATCATCAATGTAAATAATTACAAATTCTATAAAACCCAGATCTTAATAGAGCATTCATTCTCGCCCTTGAAAAATAAAATAAATTCGGAAAGCCCCAAACATTTGTAGAACAGCAAAAAGATTTCTTTGTAATGTTGACACATCAATGATATCTTGCGATAAATCATAAATAAAGAATATTTGAAATATATTTACTTCTATATACCACATGTATTTTCTTTTACGAAGCAGTTCAGTATTTTTACTCAAACTTGGGTATTATAAAAATTGAATATAATCCCTCCTTATTTCGTGTTAGAATTTACTAGAGTTGACCAGTGATACCTTCCATATAGCTGGTCTTAAGACCCGATAAAACTTTTTGCCGCGAGTATACATACACATACATGTGTACTATATTTTCAGAGTGTTGTTCTAAGACACCGACTCAAAACCTTTTGTATCGCCTGTTGCTAATTATTTTCCATAACACATTGTTTAAGGTACTAAAGGGTTAACTGATTTGTTACATAAATATCTTTTAATCAGCAACGGTACTGGATGCGAGAACAGAGTGATTGGCCCAGTAGCACAGTCTGCAGCCAGTATCTCAGGGTCGTTTAATATTTATGATTGTAATGAATCTATATAACTAATAATTGAACACGGAGTGAATGAATGCGTATATTTAATTGGATGACAAAACTCACCTTCCTTAATCTTATGCCTCACAATTCCCAATCAAAAGTTCCTTGGGTAACCGGTGTTGATTCTTTTTGATAGCTAACTGCTTACTTGAATGATCTTGTGATTATTTATAAAGTTATTACAGGGCGCCACTCACTTTGATTGATATGATCGTAATTTTATTATCACCAGAATTAGCATATCATGGCTCTAGATATGTTAGTGAAAGAAAGTAAGAAACATTCACTGAGCTATATTGCGTTACCTCAAAGAACGAAGGATAAACAATTGAAAACACAAATGTCGCTAACTTAACAATATTTATTACAAGAAATAATTGAAAACAAGGTACAATAAACACTTAACACTAATACACAACGGTTTCATTTCCACATTTTACCTCAGATTACACAATTCCTAACTTGATAATCTGGCCAGACAAATAAATGATTGTTACACAAATATTACCACAAATAACATATTACAATATCTTCGTAAAACAAATACAAATGGTGAATTAAAATCGGATATTAAATTTTAAACAAAATGCAATAACTAATGTATGTAATAATTTAACAAAGTACATAATTGGTATTGGAACTTTCAAAAGATCAACTTAAAGTTACGACATTATAATAGGCAATAGTACAAAGCTAACCATGAACTCAAAATTTCAGATTAATACCATTATTATTATATTATTTATAGTAGTGTAATGATTCAAATAACTACGTGAACAGAAGGATATAGATTAATCCTCAAAACTATTTTAACGTTATGCGACGGAATATATAGTACAGTTTTATTGTTACCAAAACCAAAAGGAATGGCCTTAGGTTTTATTCTAGCGACGGTATAATAATTTTCAAGCGCTCTGAGACATAATTAATGCTTTAATTATCTTAAGGTGTGCGGATACGCTAATAATCGTGGGTGGGCGGGTCGATGACTTTTGCCCTCGAAGATGGATGGATTTCTTCGGTTGTTTGACAGGAAACGGAGTCCGACGGCAACAGATTAGTATCGGGATTGCTTTAAATTCCCATAAGGTGAATTATCGTGATTTGCCGAATCTTCTCTCAGACCGGACTAATGATCATTTGATAATTTTAAAAAAACCACTAGGCACGTTAAATCGTCACTTGACTAGCTTTTGACACTGCTATTTCACGTACACTGTGGTAACAATCTTAATACTTTAAATTGCTACTGAACTATGTATAAAACATCTGATAGTCACCGACCGCCGACAGTTTACACTTGAAATTACTTTTATATGTTGATGGTCACTAGGCGGTTAACAAAATATTAATAATAATAATTTTTAAGCGATCTTGCCTTTTTATTCGTACCGTTGGAGAGGGGTGAAACACGCCTGTTTTTGGATTCTAGAAGGTTCTCGACTTCTCCAAGAAGGAATGTTTGCACACGACACGCACGATGTAGGAAAATTTAATAGCTTGGTTCCCAGGGTATTGTTAAATAAAGGGCTATTGATAACACGAGCACACGTGCGGCGCCAAAATTTAGTTGTCGTCATGTCATACAAAGGGGCATTTGAGAAAATTGTCGTACGTGATTATAATATTTGCTTTATAAGAAGAATTTTACTTTAGATTATAAATGTTGTTATTCAGATGTTATTTTTAAGAAATAAGTATTTGAAAATAAAATATAACTAATGATCTCTCACAAATTGAACAAGCTTGCTGTGGTATTTATGACATATGTATTTCTTTTAAACTTTGAATATATTTTGCGTATTAAATTTAATAATAGTGTACAGTAGGAGCCAAAAGAATGATATTATAATTAATTTGGAATTCTTAAGTAATTTAATAATTGCTAGGTTAAGTAAACAGATATTATTTAATATTTTGAAATGAAATTAGTCAGAAGTGCCAAAAGCACGCAACACGCCATTCTTGGAGATAAAAAGTTTTATGCTGTGTAAAATTGGTATTGTATCCTTATACGTTTTGACTGTTTCCTCTTCATCATTATCTAGCATTTCCTCAGAATCAGATTCTTCTAGCTGCAAGATTTCACCAATGTCAACGCTTATTTCTACATTTTTCTCTTCATGGGCCAAGTTTTTGTCATTACATGCTTATTTATCATAATCAACATCATTTGATCCAGATTGAAGCATGTTATACATTTCTGCAGTAGTAGATAAAGGTAGCTCATATTCGGGATCAAAATCGCTATCAGTCTAAGAAACTTTGGAATATTACGAAACCAGTTTAAGAATTATTACTGAAACTCACTTGATTCCACGCTCTTCTTATACAATAAATAATGTCTTTTAAATGAATCGACTTGGTTAGGTCTTCTAGAGAATTAACGATGTCGATTTTTGCTAAAATGTGTTTTAAGATTCTTGATCTGTGCCAGGTTTTAAAATTTTTGATAATTCCTTGATTTAATGGTTGACAAACTGCGGTTATGTTAGCAGGAAGAACAATTATTTTGATATTTTTTAGTGTCACCTTTCGTGGATGAGATGCAGCATATCGAGAGACTTAATGAATTCTTGCAGAAACTCTGTCATCATTTTACATGTCATCCGTGCTTTTTTTTATTAAATCGCCAAATTAGGATGAAATGTTCAAATTAATTTTCCGAAATGCAGGACGCTTAGCAGATTTACCGATCACAAGTAGTTTTTCTGATTGTCCGGCCATATTCACACAATGTAAAATAGTTAACCGCTCTTAGCCATTGTCTACCAGCACACTTTTTCCTTTAAAGGTGAAAGTTTTGTTGGACAGAGCACGAAAAAAGAGGCCCGTCTCGTCGGCATTATAAACGTCTCTAGGATTATAATCTCTAATTAACCACAGCCGAAATTTTTGCTTGAAAATTGTTAATTTCATCAACATAAGCACTTCACTTTCTCCTGATATTGTTTTAAAAGCAATATTGCGTTCTAACCAACTAAAAACATAAGGCATTAAAGTTTTTATATCCCAATTGCTGAGCTATTTCCATTGCTTTTGACCGGAATATGGACCAAGATTCTGGAATATTTTTGTTCCTGGCTTTTACAAACCATTTGTGGTTAATTTATCAATATTGTACCCTTTACTTTTAAAAAAGATTCTTTTTTTTTGAATATTGTCACCAGAATGAAACTTGTGTTTTGCCTATTTTAAATTTTGCTCCTAAAGCACAAACACTAAGCTTCTCTTTGTTGAAGACCTCTATAATATTAGTTTTTTCTTGAAGCGTAAGAACGCGTTTTTGATATTTTTCAGTCATTCTTCCCTGATTAACAATAGCTTTTATATAGAACTCCACGCACCAATAGTAAAATAAAACCAAAAATATAAACGTACTTGGACACTACACTACAGTTACGCAACGACTAAAGTATGCGTTGAAGCGAGGAGGCATAATTCGGGGAACTACCTCCATCATTTCGGAACTACATTCATTTGTCCGCTTAAGAGGAAACAGGACCCTGAAACTTGCTATTATCATGTGTCCGTGTCCGGTTAATAGATAGTCCGCTTAATAGCAACACTTTGATACGTAAATCATACCATTTCTTTCGGTACCCGACAATCTGTACGCTTATAAGGGGTGTCCGCGTATAAGAGGTATCCTCTAAAAGAGAGTACACTGTACTTGTTTGATTGTATTTATAATAACCATAAAAACTTGATGTTTATTTTTTGTTCATTCAAACTGTTTCATTCTTCCATTGATCCATACAACAGGAACTTACCAAATAGGTAAAAAGAATACTCAAATTGATTAAAGTATTTGTTTATTAATTGCCAAATTGGGTGGAACTGAGTCAAGCATTCGAAGCGAGCATTCTCCACCCCCAGCAGCCGAGCTTTGTTAATTGACATTGTGTTCAATTTTTGGATAAAATTTTGATAGTTCAAAACGGGCTAATACCAACTAAGTCTTGGCCAAGAAAATGAGTAGTTTAAAACAATCTTGGTCGCATAACATCTATTTGCTTATGTTACATTCACTTTTGTTGATTTTTAGCGCTTACTTTCCAATCATTTCATGGCTTATGATCTTTCCAGGAAACGCAGTGCACAGACGCTAAGCAATCAAATGACAACGTTGAACGGAAGCAAGACACGCCGCAGCCCATCGTATAAATGTGAGCTGTGTAACTACCGGACAAAGTATAAAGCAGATCTCAAGAAGCACACCAATAAACTACATTACAAAGTTAAAGGGTTTAAATGTGGGATTTGTTGCAGACGATTTGAGGCAAAAGATTATAAGTGTGACTCATGTGAATGTGAGAAACACAGTATACAATATCATACAAAAACAAAACATATGATGAAATTTAATCATAAATGTAACTTGTGTGAATACAGAACAAACAGAAAAACTGAATTGAAAAGACATATCAAATCAAAACATTTGAAACAATTTAATTATAAATGTGATTTGTGCGAATTTAAAACATACCGTAAAGATTATTTAGAAAATCATAATAAGTCAAAACATATGAATCAATTTGATATTAAATGTAATTCGTGCGCATTTAAAACAAACCGTAAAGATTGTTTACAAAATCATATCAAATCAAAACATTTGAAACAATTTGATTATAAATGTGACTTATGCGAATTTAAAACATACCGTAAATATGATTTAGAAAATCATAATAAATCAAAACATATAAATCAATTTGATTTTAAATGTGATGCCTGCGAATTTAGAACAAACCGAAGAACTGATTTCAAAAGACATATCAAATCAAGACATTTGAAAGAATTTGATTTTAAATGTGATTCATGTGAATTTAAAACAAACCGCAAATATCATTTAGAAACTCATATCAAATCAAACCATTTGAAAGAATATGATTTTAAATGTGATTCATGTGAATTTAAAACAAACCGCAAATATCTTTTAGAAACTCATATCAAGTCGAAACATTTGAAAGAATTTTATTTTAAATGTGACTCGTGCGAATTTAAAACAAACATTAAATCTAATTTAGAAAATCATATCAAATCAAAACATTTGAAACAATTTGATTATAAATGTGACTTATGCGAATTTAAAACATACCGTAAATATTATTTAGAAAATCATAATAAATCAAAACATATAAATCAATTTGATTTTAAATGTGACGCGTGCGAATTTAGAACAAACCGAAGAACTGATTTCAAAAGACATATCAAATCAAGACATTTGAAAGAATTTGATTTTAAATGTGATTAAAGCAAACCTCAAATCTAATTTAGAAAATCATATCAAATCAAAACATTTGAAAGAATTTGATTTTAAATGTGAATCATGCCAATATGGAACAAACCTCAAATCTAGTTTAGAAAATCATATCAAGTCGAAACATTTGAAAGAATTTCATTTTAAATGTGACTCGTGCGAATTTAAAACAAACCTCAAAAGTAATTTAGAAAATTATATCAAATCTAAACATGTGAAAGAATTTAATTTTAAGTAGGACTTGTCTGAATATAGAGCACACAGAAAAACAGACTTGAAAAGACATATCAAATGAAAGCATTTGAAACCATTTGATTATAAATGTGACTTGTGTGAATGTAAAGCAAACCGTAAAGATCAGTTAGAAAATCATAATAAATCAAAACATGTTGCTGTGATCTTGAGTTAGTTGTATATAAATATTCTCAAGATCATAACTAGATTTAAGTTAATTTAATTTTATTTTATTTCTTTTACAGAGAGATCGTGCCGCTTCATCGTCATGGTGTAATTGCCGAATATATTATATTCTGAATTGTATGTATTTCGTTCGTGCGACATCTATTATTTTACGTATGAACTATTTTCAAGAATTTTTGTTAAATTTACTCGTTTTAATAACTCAAGAAATACATTAAATAATTGAAAATATCTTTATTAAATATAATTTAATATAAAGATCGATATTGCATATAGGTAACATTACATATTTAGAAATATAACATAAAGAAGAAAAAGAATAATAGGGCCATTATTATTCTTATTGCACACCAAACACCTATTTTAATAGGATGCATGTCAGTTTCAATAAAAACATGTGGGTTTACGGATGACCAATGTCGATAATTTTTGGAATTGACATATCCACTTAGACGAAATCAGGCCTCGTCTGACAAAAATGTGTTGTCCAACAAATTATCATCCTCAAGATTATTATTAAACCATGTACAAAATTGTATGCGTTTCTCAAAGTCTGTTGGCAACAATTTCTGTACAACAGATACTTTATATGGATGTAAGTGTAGTTTTTTAGTAGCTTTATGGCATGTTCCATAAGATAGTCCTATATGAACATAAAATCAGAATTAATACATTTTCTGTATATCAAACAAAGTAATATTTTAGCCGTCTGCGCTGATAGATGCCTTAATGATTTGTTAGCTTTCTTGAATATCTTCTAGCACGTCTCCTGTTAGTAAAGTAGGTCTACCAGAAGAGTGTTTCTTAGACTTAGACTGCCAGTTTTTCGAAAACGACTAATAAGACGGTTGACATATTCATTTCTGGGAATCAAGTGTGAAACTGTTGTCTACATGAATCAGTAGAATATTTCCACTCTGCATTCGGTAACAGTCCTCCGCTACGAAAATAAGTCTCCACAATAAACTTATCTTGTTTTTTCGTAAATGGCATTGTGATTTCAACGCAACTTTAAAATTAAACAAAAATGATAATGATACTCGTATAAACACAAAAAGAAATAACTTACAGTAGCAACGAAATGTACCTTTTATTGGCTTGAGAAAGACAATTTGTAATATTCAATTAAACGCAGTAAACCAAGGGAAAAAGAAACGACAAGCTTATATTACTGACAAATATGTATAAAATGACAGAATATTGGTGTGACAGCCACTTTAGCGAAGTTAGATACAAACTAGATATTCGTACTACAACAATGAACGTGTGGCAAACTTGTGCTAAAGTTGATATATCGATGAAGCGGCACGGTCAAGCATTTACGATCTCTCTGTATAATAGTCTTAGTTTAAAATTTAACAATACACAATGTATATAAATAGTTATTGTAAAATTATAGGTTAGGATTCAGTAAATTTATATTACTTTAAGTAAAACAATGTAACAAAGTCATAATTTTTATATAATAACTAATTGTTTATCGGTAACTTTAGTGTGAAAAGATGGGACGCCCGAGACCATTAGATGTCTTACATTTCCTTTAACAACGTATAGAGCAAATATTTTTAAGGCATTAAAAGAATGATTAACGTCTGAAAAAAAGAATGTTATCTATTTCAAACATAAAAATATTGAAAGAGAAATAATTTCTGTTATCCAAGAATCATTCACAAATTTAAAAGTAGAGATATCTAATAAAATTGTAGAAGATATTGAAGATAAAGATGAACAACAAATAAAAATTAAATATTATCATGAAGGTAAAACTCTACATCGAGGTATTAATGAAGTCTACCAATCCTTGAAAAGAAAATACTACTGGCCTAATATAGAAAAAACCGTTAGTAATAACTGTGAAACATGTCAATTAGCGAAATACGATAGAATGCCCCAAAAACAGACTATATCTCATACGCTTACGCCTAAAAGACCTTTTGAACAACTTCACATAGACCTATTATTTATAAATAACAGAACCATATTAACGATTATTGATCATTTCTCAAAATACGGACAAGCTTACGAAATTTCAGATAAAAACTCAAACACCATTCTCATAAAGTTTACTAGTCACCACGGCTTGCCTCGTAAAATCATTGCAGATTCCGGAAAAGAATTTGACAATATAATAATGAAAGAATTTTGCAAATTACATAAAATCACATTACATCTCACCTCGGTAGGTAATTCAAAATCAAATGCAATCGTAGAACGATTCCATAGTACACTCACAGAATCAATCAGATGTAAGTTAATAGAGAGTAAAACAACGTGCGAAAAGCATTAAGTAAATGCAGTATTAAGTTACAACAATAGTCTACATTCAAGTACCAAATTTACTCCTTTTGAAGTAATTAACGGTCATTCAGAAACAAATCTACCATTTGATTTAAATGAGGAAAAACTAACACAAGAATTTATTCAAAATAGAGCCGATCAAATAAAGGCAATCAACAAACAAATTTATATATCACTAGAAAATGTCAAAGAAAAGGCTTGTAATAAAGTCAACGCAAACAGAACCGAGATAGAAAATATAGAAGAAGGACAAGAAATTTACACACGAAAGAAATTTAGAAACAAATTAAAACCGAAGTTTTCTAAAGAAAAGGTAACAAAAGTTAATGCTAAAACAATTGAAACGCAAAAAGGAAGTAAACTGTCAAAAGATGTAATAAAAAAGAAAAGAAAATTCACTGAGCATCCTTTGTTACAGGATGAACATCCCGTGGATGATCCTATTCCTGTTTACGCAGAAGACAATAATTTGCCAACTACAAGTAAAGCAAATTAATAATTATATTTTACCCTATAGGTTAGGAAATGATTAGTACAAGGAAAACATGATTTTATTTATAAGATAAACGCCAACGATTTATTCGTGTACATTAATTCATTAAATGAACAAATTCAGCTAGTAAAGACAACTTTTATTAATAAAGTAAAGCCAAATTCAAATGTAGGTTATTCCTCGGGCAATGATTTAATATCATCAGTCATTTTTGCACAATCGTTAGATGACGATCAGATCAAATCGACTTACTCAATAATTGCACAAACGGTACGTAGTATTAATCAAACTAAAAGTAAACTCAAGAATATATTTTCTGAATTTATAAGAACTAGAAGATCGCCATTAAATATTGTGGGTAACGCCGCAAATTGGTTATTTGGTATTATGGATAACGAAGAAAAAAGGAGAATCGATGTTGCTTTACAACAACTACACAACAATCAAGAAAATATACATAAACAACAAGAACTTAGCCTCTCTATTCTAAAATCAATGTCAAGTAAGTTAGTGGACACACTAAACACAGTAAAAGCGAACCAACATGCCATTAACAACAAAATAGATGAGATATTAGAAACTTTGGAACAAATCAAATTCTATGAATTAATAAAAGATGCAAATGCACTAATAACGCAAAATAACGATATGATGTTTAAAGTTCTAATGGAAATTGAGGATGCTATTATATTCTCTAGTATGCATAAATTACATCCATCAATAATATCTGTAAGTGAAATAAGGGAGATCATGTACCAATTAAATTCCCTCTACAACCCCAGACAACTACTTATGTTCAAAAACACCTTTAATTATTACCTATATTTCAATATCGATAGTCACATCGACGACAAAGAAATCCTAATTAAAATATCTGTTCCTATTCTATTTAAACTACTTATAATTTATATCAAATTTATGCTATCCCATATGATAACTTTATAATTCCCATACCTAAGCCGTACTTGTTAATTGAGGATAGTACATACATATTACGCACCGATCTGTGTCCAAAATTGGAAGACACCTTTATTTGCCAAGGACAACCCGTGCCTGTCGACGATAATTGTATATTGAATTTAATGAAGAATCAAGACACATGCTAGAAAATCAAGGTACATCTTGAAGAACCGATAATACAGCAGATTGGACCAGGAGATGTATTAGTGTATGCTCCGCATAATATTAAAATAAGTTATGATTATAATGAGTTAGGTATTTCTGTAGTTAAAGAAAACGTATTAATAAAATTAGATTATAATTGTTCAATAGGATTAAATGAAGAAAAATTTGTAATTAGGAATGAAATGCTTAAAGGAGAAATATTTAATCTATCAAAAATTATTGTAGATGTATATAATAATCACAATGTAAATCCGATTGAATTAAATGAAATTAATGTTAAAGATTTTAACAAAATAAAAGAAGAAATACAAAATGTTAAAATACCGAAGTTAGAAAAATTTGTTAAAGTAAACTCTTATATAAATTATTTCATAGTTTGTATAATCATCATAATAATCACAATTGTATTACTTATAAAGAAAATTAAGTGTAAACAAGTTCTAAGAAAATCGGAGCAGGTTCTCGAGAATCCAACAGGACGTCAAGAACCTTTCTAAGGATGGAGGAGTAAACACGATCCGTCCGTACTGTTGTGTATTCTAGCATAGATGTAGATAAGTTAGATATAGAAGTTATCATCAAGGTGACAGACACACGTTGTAATATAACATGTCGGTGGCATCCATAGACCTGTATATATGGACTAACCGTTCCATCAAATAAGTGTAGCGAGCATTGATATAAACGAAAGAGTGCGATAGCACTACTGGCTGTACAACTCGTGGGACACAGAGCGATAGATTTAGGTCACGTGAGCTATGGCAAAAGACGAGGGAGTTTACCACTAGTTTAAATGCACAAAATATGACAATCGGTAGTATTTTTATTTTTTTAAAGGTAATAATAAGAAAATATGTAATGTGATAGCTATATTTCAATAAAAGGAACTATAAACTAAAGTAACAATATAATAAAAAGATAAAATAAATTATATATATATTTTTTTGTAATAATATTGTATAACATCTTGAACATTAAATAGGAATTTCATTAATTTTGAACATGTAGCAAAGAAAAACACAAACTTGGTTCAATTAAAATACGTTTATTACATTTTTTAAAATACATTACAATATATTAAATTTTTAAAAAGCGATACCTCAATTTTTCTCCAAAAAATTAATCATTTCTCATATAGGTACAAGTATTTTATGTAAATTGAAGTAAATAATTTTATTAGGTAAATACCAGCAGTTGAAACATATTTTATGCTGTAAAAATATTTTTCATTTCTAACCATGATTATTAATATTTAAACATATATTGTGGGAAGTTTTAATACTAAGTGTATAGGTACTTTAAAAATAATAATATTAGTAGACTAACAAGGCCAAGTAAAAAAAATATTGGTAAAATTGAAATGAACACTGAATAAGTATCAAAATATTGTTTCTTACACCTACTTTGCTAAAGAAATTACTTAAACTATTGTGTCGTGATATGATGCGAGAACACTCTTTTGATTGTTTAAATTGTCAATTACAAACAATTTTAATAATGTTAATCGTTTATGTACTCTCTTCTTCCACATTACATATGAGGTGAAATACTCCGTTCCTTTTCCAGTTTTAATCCAGCTATATAGACTGAAGGAACAATACCCTTCTTTGGAACGCAGTGTCCAAATTGGATTTCATAATCTATCATAGTAAAGTGTTGTCCACACAATTTTGCATTTATAGATGGACAATAATCATTTCCACGCATTGCTTCTATCCATTTCTGTCTCATTTCTGGATCTTTTCGAAAACTAGAAATTCATTAATTTTTAGAGAATATGTAAATACCATAATCAATGTTACATCCACCTGTGAAACTTCAAACCCTTCCCATATCTAGCTGTGCACCCATAAAAATTTTGAACTGTTATAATGAATTTTAATAAATTGTTTATAGGGAAAATAGAAAAATAATTAGTTAAAATGGGAACTAGAACAACAAAACGATGTCTATGTATACTTACAGCCCAATTTAAACTAAAAGTAATTAAGTATCTACACCTTGCTACACCTAAACTCCTTATATTAAACACTACTTAAGAACGTCTAACAAAAATTATCCAGAACTAAACTAAACAAGAATATCTATACTTTTATCACTTGCAGACATTAAAAACGAACACAAAAGACTATAAACTAATAACAAATAAGTATAGTATAATAAGGAAAACGATTTAATGGGCATTTATTGCCTAATAAACCGTATTACTTATTTGTTATTGCCCAACGATATTTCGTTTTTTTCTATAAAATAAAACCTGCATTTTCTTTACTACCTACTAATAATGTGTATTAACATTATGTTTACTAGTTTATGCCACTTTATACACAAATTTTCACAGGAATATATATTTTTTTAATTAAAATACATATATGTTCAACATAGGATTATATGGTGTTTTGCCATAGATAAAATAGATAAGAAAGCTTTTAAAAATAAAAGTCACTAGTTTGTGGTTCATGTTTAGGTCGTTGGAAGCGGTAATTATTTAGCGGGAAATGTGGCGGGAATTTAAAATAATTTTATTCTAATATACTTGTTTAGTTGTACGATATAATAAATTTGTATACGTGCATATTGCTCTATTATAAGCAGTACACGTATACAATTATTATATCATGCAACCAACTAATAAATTCTGTAGATATCTTGTTAAAGGAATTCAAGCTACTATTTTCATCTAAATTCATTTAGCCATTACTCAATTGCGAAAAGGTATAATGGTAAAAAAATGAAGGTATGGTTTCAGAGTTTATTAAACATAATATGCTGAAATTCTGACAGTACAATAATATAACATCAATGTGTTTGTTTCATTTTCTGTATTTTTATATTTTTTAATTTTAATTTTTTATATTTTTCTAACGCGATTGTTTTAATTGGATCATTAATATTGCGTGAATCTAATCCTTTTAATATTCGGTTAATGTTTTTAACCCACGTGTTTATGAAAAAGCCTGTAATAGTTTTCACAAATATGTTGTATAAATTATGACTACTACATTGAAATATATTTATTACATACTGCCTAATCACCCTAATCAATTTTTGTTTTATATTGTTTTGTCTGCATAAATAAGGCAAATATACATGTAAAACATCGTTACATTTCTGAAAGATCCTAAAAAATCTAGAATTAGGTTCTAATAAATTTCTAAACTGCTTTATTTTAATAATTTCGTTTGGGGGAAGAGAAATATCAGAACAAAGATTACGTCTGCAAGATGCGCAGTTATTGGTTTGCTTGAGTATTCTCTTGGCAATAAATCCAGCAACGTGTGACTGCGTGCTCCTTGAAATAGGATCAGGATTGGTGAAAGTCACCTCCAGATCCATTTTAATGGGCTTCTGCAATTCGTCAATAACGGCAGCATTCTCCCCAACTATTAATTCTCTTAGAGTTGTTATACAACCTTCGGAGTTATCCATCTCGCAATTTGCCGAAGGTGAATGTGTAGATGTAAAGTTATTTATAATTAAACTTTTGTATGAGGACACAAATGACTCTGGCGTTGGATTTATATTTCTTATTCCATGGGAACGAATACATCCGAAAAAATTTTGTAGAGGATCCTGATTTAGATTCCTAGGACAAAGATCTGTAAAACCCTCTTCTTGTGATTTCCTCCAAATGTGTTCTAATCCTCGGAGCGTAGTCACCCAGTTATGGACTGTTGGTGGAGTATATGTCCTTCCTTGTGCACTGACAAATTTTATTGTTTGAAGAACTTTTATAGCTTCCCTCCAGAAATCTATATGAGTAGATGTTTCAGTTAGCATACATCGTAATGGTTTTCCGTCTGGATGTATAGCAGAAGACCCATTTGTGCTATCAAATAATTGGTCCATGAATAGAATAAAATCAGCTGTACCTTCTGCAGTAGCTGGTAGACATTGACCTCCTAATAAAATAATAGACGAAATTTAAATAATATACAAAGTGTTGAAGCATAAACCTACCATATTTAACTAAAGCAACCATAATACCATAAACAGCTCTCGAAAATACCTGGGCAGCAATTTTTACCTTCATTTTTTTAAGTTTATTATCATAGATATGAGCATCTGTTAATCTATGTAGAAATTTTATGTTGTGATCTCCAACATCCAACTCGTACAATGCTATGATATCTCTCCAACTACCAATTTGGGCTCCTTTTTTCCAGTTAAAATGAACATTAGATTTTAATAAATTATTACGTATTCCTTTGAGCAAATGAGGAACATCAAACAAAGGTACGATTTCCACCTTATTTACTAGAAAACCAAGATATTTATCTTCTTGTTCATTCCTCAAGCACCACTGCTTGGTTTCTTCCTTTAATGCTTTTATTGCAGCAGTATTATTCATTAATTGATCACATACTGTGGCAATTATTTGTAGTCCTAAACTTTGAAAACTAGAAATGAGAATTTTTAAATGTTTGGAAACGTTTACTGCTGACATTCCACTTTCAGTGAAGTAAAACGCAACAGGCTGTTTCCAGTTTCTGTAGACTCCTCTAATCATGAAAACCATTGCATGATCACATATTTTAATACAATCACTTTCAGTGTCTGCAAAACCAGAAATGTGGTCTTCTTTCCTATTGTAAGAGAGAAATGGTTGTATCGACATCTCATCCCATATTATGGAGCAAACCTTGTCAGATGGTTTCATCTTATTTACTACTGTCTTTAATGATTTCATTAAATAACTGTTTATACCACTTTTGAATGGTACCTTATTCAATAGTTGCATCAATGTTTTTCTTGAAGGTAAACTGAATGTTTTTTGGAGCAGTCGATATAGTTTTGGGCCATGTTTAAGTAATATTAACGCGTGCAATTTTTCATTTAAAGTGTAACGTCTGCCATGTTTAGACTTTTTTGCATTTCTGAGTTGGCATAGAATGAAGTTTAATGCATTACTATTTAATTTGTTAATAAAAATTTCTCCTGACTCAATATAAGTGCTGGCTTTCTTAATTCGCTCTTTGTTACTAATATTAGCATTAAAAAGTCTTCGAGCTGTACTCTTTAAATCACTGGCAATTTTATATAATTTTCGGGCTTTTGGGGACAAAGCAGAAACTCTGCCAACACCAACCTCTTTCAACAACTGCTTCTTATGGTGAAACACTAAAAATCGAAATTAAAAAGGATTAATTATAAGGACCTTTACGTTTGAAAGGAATGAAACACATATATTGCATTTGTATAGAAATATAAACACTGCTTAAATGTCATACCTTTTGAAGAAACAATATGATGTATGATGCTTCTCTCCTTGTTAATTGGGCTATTATCTAAAACTACAATTCACATTTCAATATTGCAGTTGTTTGTAAACAACTTTTAGTATCTACTAACCAAGAGATTCTGGTACTATTTCTTTAGTGGCATCCTGACTGGATTGTATAGGTTGCGTATTTTTCTTTTTGATCTTTGATTCAAATAAGATATCACTTTCTAAAGTAATTTCTGGAGGAATATGACTAGGGCTATGAAATTCTTCTACAAAAACAAAAGGCTGTTTATTTAAGACAATCAAATATGCATTTAGTTTACCATTACAGTATAACAATGATGAACCATCTTCATCTAAATTATCAACCAAAAGAACAGGCTCTATAAATATTTATTAGGAGATTTTACATAGAAGTTTATACCTTTACTCACCATTCACTTGTGTTGTTGTATCCTGTAATTTTGTTAATTTTGATGTTTCATGTTGCAAAGGTGATCCTGAAAATATATTCGAGTTTTAAGTATCATACATGAAAGAATAATTCAATTTACCTTTTCGTTTAATTACACTGCCCTGTCCTATTTCAGTATATTCTGGCAAAAACAACGTTGGGATTGCAGTTTTTTTAAGATTTGTTCTATTATGAAATGTTGTAAATTTGGCGCTTTCACTAAAATGTTCATCACATATTCGATGGTTATATCTTTGTTTTCGGGTTATGTGCAATAAATCCTGTCGCTTAATAGCATGACACCACTTTTCAAATAACTAAATTAAAAATTTGACATATTTAATTGTTTTATTAATAATTTTTAAATATAACTTACTTCATCACTTAATGGAAAAGCATGCTTTTTCTTTTCTTTTCGCCTGCACCCAGGCACACAGCAATTCATTCTTCACAAATTGAATATTACAAAAAAATAATAAAATTCTAGGAAAAAAAATTCTACACAAAATAAAAAATTATTCTAATACGTTAAAGTTGATAAATTCACACGAGAATTTAGAAAAATTAAATTTAGCAAGTAAAACCGTACGAACAATCACAACAAATTGCAATAATTTGACATAACCTGTTCAAAACTAATTTTATTTGTGCGACATCTAGTAACTCACATTCAAAACGTTGTTATGCTACAACGCTGGCAGTGACCTAAACAGGAACTATTACATGTTTTGGCGCCAATGTATTTTGTGTACACCCCGTGGTGTTTTGCCATACTACAGCTGATGGAGATCTATCTATCTCCCTCGTTCGTTTATATCAATGCCTCTCTTTCTAAGCTCAGTCCATACCATAGATAATAAATACTTATTGATTGGACACGACAATAGTATTATCAATGGCAATGTTTGTGCCGCCATCTAACGTCTTTAGTCATGTACCAAGCGTATTAAAAATATTTTAGGAAAAATTAAATTATTATTTAAGTTCATAATCTTATTGATAACATTAATATTATTAAATAAAACATGCGTTTTAATTAATAATGTTAACGTTAAAAATAAAATTATAAACTTCTTAGTGCTTGCAGTACAATTAGGAAATAAATTGAAATAAGAGATAGGATCTACTGCCCATAATTTTATTATGTAATATGAAGCATTAATTTAATAACATATGTACCTTATTAAAACAATACATGCAATACCTCATTTTTTATATTTCTCAGCGAATTTTTTGTGCTTGATAACATAATTTTTGACAAACAATTTTAATCCATCGCTACTATGACTAGGAACTATTTTACCTTTTAGTATTTTATTAATAGTTTTCGTGTAATTATAAATGTAAAAGGTAGTAATTTGACTAATAAATTTGTTATGCACATCATGTAATTCACACTTAAATAATGTAAGATCTATATTTAATTTTAAAATATTTTCTATAATTGTGCACACATTAGATTTATGACATATTTTAGAAAAACACTGTTGTAATATATATATACATTGACAAAATATTTTGGTGAAGTTAGTTGTTGGTCTGGTTAAATCATTTGCTCGATAAGCTCTACTTTCTATTACAAACCTCTGTGCCTGTGTGAGAGTTGCCAATTCTCCAATTAAATCACGTTTACAAGTGTTACATTCTTTAGCATATTTAATTAGCTTTTTTGCAATATATCTTGCTATATAGGTTAAAGTACCAGTATTTGTAAAGGTATAATTTAAATCGGCAGGTATATCAATAAAAATATTTATATCTTCTAATGGTATGCTATCATCTACTACCTCTGCATCTTGTAAAAGTTCTGTTAAATTACTTAACATAGATGTGTTGTCATTCTCACAATTAGATGAGGACGACTTCCATAGTGAAACATTGGAAATTAAAATAGATTTAAAAGAATGTATAAATGATTGACAAGTTGGATGGATGTTCCTGACGCCATGGCTTCTAATCTGTCCAAAAAAGTTTTCAAGTGGATCCTGATTAAGGTGTCTTGTACAGAGAAACTTGAAACCTTGAACATGTAGTTTTTGCCATAAGTATCTAAATGCTTCTAATGTATGTATCCTATTCTTCACAGACGGAGGGACAAATGTCCTCTGCTTTTTATTGAAAAATTCCATACTCTTAAATACTTTGATGGCTTCGACCCAGAATGCATTGTGATTTGATGTTGATGAAACTGCACATTTCAATGTTTTCCCATGTTCAAAAGACACAGTAGCACTATTCACACTATCAAAAACCTTGTCCATAAAAAACAAAAATTCTGATGTTTCCAATCCACTTGATGGCATATGGTCAGGACCTGGAACAAATAACAATATTTTGAGATAATAGATAACTGCAAAGTCTCTAATATTGTTTTATTGAAACAATTATTACCTAATCTAGCCAAGCCACGCATTAATGCTGCCACACGTTGACTTAAGACTTGAGCAGCTATACTCACTTTCATTTTTTTGGTATTATTCACATGCACATCTGTAAGTTTATTGCACATTTTAAAATCCTGGTCTGCTTCCTCTAACTCATATAAAAGTCTTATATCTTGCCAAGACGCTGTTTCTGTTTTATTATTCCTCCATTTAAAAATACATTTGTTATCAAATAAATTGTTGCGAATCCCTTTGAGAAGATGTGGTGGATCATATATTGGCACTATTTCTGTATTATCTATTAGAAACCCAAAATATCGATTTTCTATTCCCTTGAGTTGACATTCTCTGTTTGTTTCTTGATACAACGTCTGAATAGCCCTTACATTTGGACTTGCTTGATCACATATTGTTCCAACCACAGTCAATCCAATGGATTTAGCTTCACACACAACATCTTTAAGACATTTCACTATTATGTCCGCTTTCATACCACCATAATTTAGGTAGTATGCCAGTGGTTGTTTCCACTTCTTATGGATACCCCTAGCCATAAAAACCATGGCTTTATCAGCTAAAGCTAGCGATCTATTACTCTGGCCATTATCTTGAAAGCCATCTATTAACTTACTTTTCACGTTATATAATAATGAAGCATCTAAAGCAATTTCATCAAATAAAATGATGCAATATGTGTCTAATAACTTCATTTCTTGAACATACGACTTTAAACTATGCATAATAGTTTTATTAATTCCTGTATGTAAAGGTATTTGACTAAGAACTCATCTAAGGGACCTTTTTGCTGGTAAAGCAAAAATTCTGCTGAGGAAATTGTATCCTTTGGGACATTGCTTCATTAATGCCAGAGCTAGTAACTTATCATCCAAGCTAAATCGTCTAAGTTTTGGCGCTATCTTCTGCCATTTAATTTGCGAACTAATAAATTTAAATGCAATAGAATTTAACTGTAATTGCAAATAGTCAGATGATAAAGCGAAAGATTCAGCTTTTTTCAGACGCTCTTTATAACCAGCCTGTGTTGTAAATAACCGTCTTACACTTTTCTTAAGGTCAACAGCAATATTATATAATTTTCGTGCTTTTGGTGTTAATTGAGCAGCTTGTTTAACTCCTACATGGCTAAGGATTTTGCTTCTTTGTCTGACTTCTGAAATTAATATATATTTTTAGATAAATTACATCTAAATAATACAATGATAAGGAATACCTTTTTGGCCTTTTTTACTTTTTACTGAGCTTTTTGGTATATTTGCTGGAGGTTGCGATAATGCATCAGTATTAGTAGAACTGGATGACTGTAATTCTAAAATTTTTCAAAAATGTAATTCAGTTAACAATTATGACGAACAGAAAATACCTATGACAATTGATGGTTTAACAGATGAAGTACTTGCAATATCGATAGCTTTAACACTGTCCCGAGGTATATCTGCTAAATCTATTAAAATTTAATACAATTTAGGTTAAAGATAATAAGAATACATTATTGATTATTCATAATAAATGTGACTTATTTTACTACATGCCTCTGAATTGTCCTGGCCTTGTTAGATCCAATGAAACATGCGAACCAGCTTCACATGTTGTTGATATCACATCTGAAATATTTGAAAATTCAATTTACTATCCTTGACTTTGGTAATTTTATGACCCAGTGTTATATTTTGATGTAAAAAATACCTTCAGCTAAATGTAGTGGTAGATATAATGTAGGTATACTATCAGCTTTTAAATTAGCTCCAGACCGACCGAACAATCTGCTTTCCGGCGAAAAATGGCTATCGCAAACTCTGAAGTTTTTCCTTATGACGTCCATTTCTTTGGTTATGAGTTTTGGGTTATTTACTTTATGTATCCAAGTTTTGAACAACTAAACAAACAAAGTAGATGAGTGTTCTGAATTCATTCCGAAAAATGTATTACTTACACTTGGATTCCTTGGAAATATATGCATTTTACTTACACTTGGATTCCTTGGAAATATATGCATTTTACAATTCTTGTTGGTATTGTGACATTGAGGTACACAACAATAAAAAACCATTCTGATGTGATATTTTAAAATAACTTATTTATAAGAAACCAAATAAACTACCAAAACATTAAACACTTATATATACAATAATAAACGTAATTCTACCGAGAAAATATAGGTATAAATAAAAACCAAAAACAAAAAGATAAAATACAGATAAAAATCATAAAAAGGATAAATGAATGTAAACGAACAAAGATAACGTATCAGTAAAATGGATAAGTATGGTAGCTACTTTATCGATAAATTTCCACAAAATTTAAAATTTAGACACTTATATATACAATAATAAACGTAATTCTACCGAGAAAATATAGGTATAAATAAAAACCAAAAACAAAAAGATAAAATACAGATAAAAATCATAAAAAGGATAAATGAATGTAAACGAACAAAGATAAAGTATCAGTAAAATGGATAAGTATGGTAGCTACTTTATCGATAAATTTCCACAAAATTTAAAATTTAGACATCTAGCGTCTTTAGTCAATATTTCCTGCTAAACTGATTATCCTAAACGTCTCATTTACGTGACAATCCTTGGTCCATACCTATAAGAGGTCTATGGTGGCATCACGCTTATTCTGATGCTTGTAATGTAATGTTTATTGAATAATAATAATAATAAAGTATTAGCATATATGTGTGTTATTATTTGAATACACAAGATTGGCGACGAGGATAAAAGAAAAGCGTGGGTAGTAAGCAAGAAGTTCGTTTTCAAAAAAAAATATGGCATTAATTGGGAATATTGAACCAGATAAACCAGGTCAAGATTTTGAATCTTATATGGAAAGAATGGAACAACTATTTGTAGTAAATGAAGTTCCCGAAACGAGAAGAGTTGCTATGTTTATAACGTTGTTGGGGCAGGAAACATACACAGTATTGAAAGATTTGTTATTGCCGAGTTTACCTACTGAAAAGTCGTACACAGAGATAGTGGAAGTACTGATGAAACATTATGCGCCACAAAGGTTGGTTATCGCTGAGAGATATGTGTTTTATAAGTCTTGTCAAGAGAATGTACAGTCGGTGTCAGAATATGTGGTTGAAATCAAGAAGTTAGCCCAACATTGCAAGTTTGGTACGTTTTTAAATGAAGCTTTAAGGGATAAGTTTGTTTGTGGTCTTCGAAGTGGAACTATACAGAGAAAACTGTTATCGGAGGCAGACATAACATTTGAAAAGGCAGTACAATTGGCAGTGAATTTAGAAAGGGCAGAGCAACAAACAAGGTTAATGCAACCAGGGGTCACAAACAAAGTAATGTATCAGTCGTCAAAGTTTAAACAACTGAAAGCAAGGGAATCGAGTCAACAGTCAGGTCAAGGTAGTCGTCAGATGGTGGTAGGCAGTGAAAAGCAACTGAAGCCGAAGGAAGGAAAAGACTGTTGGAGGTGTGGAAAATTCCATAATCCAGAAGGATGTCCAGCTAGAGCCTGGGAGTGTTACAATTGTAAGAAAAAAGGTCACACATCGAGGAAATGTAATAAGAAGTCAGTCAAAGTAGTGGAGGAACTCCAAGAGGCAGAAGGAGTTGGGTCAGACGAGGAACATGAATATGTCTTAGGAAACATCAACAAGGTAGGAGTCAAGGAAGCCTATGAAGTAGAGGTGACTTTAAACAATAGTAAGGTTATAATGGAAGTGGATACCGGAGCCTGCCGAAGTGTAATACACTGTTCAGATTATAACAGGTATCTTAAAGACTGTAAGTTAGTAAAACCTAAGTTTAAGTTAAAGTCAGTATCAGGTGATAAACTGGATATAATAGGTATTATAGATGTAGATGTAAAATGTAACGGTATAGAGAGGGAACTAGAAGTAGCAATAGTACAGTGTACAGACACATTTTCTCCACTTATGGGTAGAGATTGGTTCGAGGTTTTTTTTCCTAGTTGGATTGGTAAGTTTAAAAATGCATTCAAAGTAAATTCATGTATAGACAATCATTGTGAAAAGAACAAATTAATAACTGCTATAAAGCGTAAATTTGAGGCCTTGTTTAAATTAGATAAGTCGTCATAGATAAAGGATTTTGAAGCGCAATTACAGTTAAAAGAAGGGGTTTCACCTATATTTCATAAAGCTTATACTGTGCCATTTGCTTTAAAGGATGAGATTGAAAAAGAAATTAAAGGTTTGGTAGCATCAGGGATACTAAGTCGAGTGCAATATAGTAATTGGGCCAGTCCAATTATAACAGTGCCAAAAAAAGATGGGAAACTGAGATTATGTGTAGATTATAAAGCTACAATTAATAGAGTTTTAGATACAGATTGTTATGTATTTTGTAATATTACTAAGTTGGTAACGCAGACAAAAAAACAAGCGTTAGTACAGTTAGTAGCGTTATATAAATAAAGTATGTGCAACAAATAATCATTGCATTTCTATTACTATTGTTATTATTATGTCAAGAACATAAAATTGGCGACGAGGATTATTACGAACACACAGAGTAAAAAGCTAATAAATAAAGAAACAAGGAAAACAAATGGCAGGCATTGGTAAATTAGAAAATTTCGATGAATCAGTAGAAGATATCAATACGTATTTAATGAGATTAAAACATTATATAAAATGTAATGCAATAGAAGATACACACAAGGTGTCGGTTTTATTAACGGTAGTAGGACCAAAAATTGTAAAAATATTACAAGATCTGTTAGCTCCAGATGAAGTAGATAGTAAATCGTATGATACTCTAATTGATACGTTAACTGCACATTTCAAACCAAAAAAACTTATCGTAGTGGAAAGATATAAATTCCATAGTAGGAACCAACAGCCAAATGAGTCAATATCAGATTATGTCTTAATAATAAAGCAATTAGCGACAACATGCAAGTTTGGAACTTTCTTGAAGGAGGCATTGCGAGACCGTCTCATTTGTGGGTTACGAGACGATCAAATAAGACAAAAGTTATTAGGAGATGAACGAGACTTTGATCAAACATATGAAAGAGCTCGAATGTTAGAAGAAACAATGAGAAGTCAAGGTACATTCTCAACTGATATTAATAGGATACAATACAAACAATCAAAAAGGGTATTGGCAACCAATAAACAAAGAGAAGACGTTCATGACAAAAAGAATTGCACAAGGTGTGGAAAAGGGAACCACACACCAGCGAATTGTAAGTATAGAACCTACAAATGTAATCTCTGTTCGAAGGTAGGCCATTTAGCGACTGTCTGTCGAAATAAAAATAAGAATAAGAGTAAGGTGTATGTTGTAAAACATGAGAATGATACAGAACAAATTGAGATTACAGATGGGGAGGAAGAGTGTTCTATGTATCATATTAATACGATACAAGAATCTGCAATACCATTATCATATAAGGTGAAAGTGAAGGTAAATAACAAAGAGATAAGGTTTATGATGGACACTGGTTCAGGTGTAACGATTATTTCAGAGGTAGTTTATAGAAAATTTCTAAAAGAATTTAAATTACAACCTTGTTCTGATGTTAAGGTAACTGCTTACTGGTTTAATGATCCGTTACCAATTTTAGGTAAAATATGGATGCCCGTACAATATAATGACATAAATTGTGTTTTGGATGCAATCATAATAAAAAGTGATAACAAGGAATTGCCATCATTGATGGGAAGGAACTGGTTGCAAAAACTAAATATATACGCAATCTCACAGCACCAAGGAATAGCACAAATAGAAATAAACAGAGAACAAATGATTGAAAAACTAAAAAATGATTATCCAGCAGTATTTAGGAATAATGCAGGTAAAATAAAACAATTTGAAGCAAGGTTAGTACTGAAAGGAACCCCAGTTCCAATATTTTGTAAGGCAAGACCAATCCCATTTGCATTGAAACAGGTAGTAGATGCAGAGTTAAAGAGATTAGTTAAGGAAGGCATATTGGAGCCAGTGCTGCACAGCGATTGGGCTACTCCACTTGTGGTTGTTCCAAAACCAGGGAAAGGAGTAAGATTGTGTGCAGATTTTAAGGTTACTATAAATCAATACCTAGATAAAGAATATTACCCATTACCTAATCCGCAAGATATATACGCGTCACTAGCAGGGGGTAAGGTTTTTTGCACCTTAGATTTATCTGAAGCATACATGCAATTAGAAGTTAACAAGGAATGCCAACATTTATTGACAATTAATACACCCAGTGGGTTATTTCGGTTCACGAGATTAGCCTATGGCGTCGCGACGGCACCATTCCAATTTCAGGCAATAATGGATCAGATATTACAATATCTTCCAAGGGTAACTTGCTATTTAGATAATATTTTAATTGCAGCAAGCTCAGAAAAAGAATGTAATAAAATATTAAGAACAGTATTAGATCGACTCAATACATATAATATTAAGGTAAGAACAGATAAATGTGAATTTTTAGTTAAATCAGTTGCCTATTTGGGTCATGTAATTGATCAACATGGGATTCGACCAAATGAGGATTTAATTAAGGCAATTAAAGAGGCACCAGCACCCACAAATAAACATGAATTGAAGTCATATGTGGGATTATTGAATTATTATGGACGATTCATAGGAAATTTATCAGCAAGATTAAAACCTCTCTATGATTTACAAAGAAAAGAAGTTCTTTGTAACTGGACAACGGAGTGTAATAATGTATTTAAGGAAAGCAAACATTGGGTATGTACTAATAATGTATTAACATTATATGATCCTAACAAGCCACTAAGAATGATTTGTGATGCATCTCCTCAGGGAGTGGGTGCAGTCCTGGCACATGTAGAACAGGGTATAGAACGACCCATAGCATTTGCCAGTAAGACACTTTCGGCTGCAGAAAAGAATTATGCTCAAATAGAACGAGAAGCTCTTGCAATTATTTTTGGAATAAAGAAATTCCACAAGTATCTTTATGCACGCAGATTTGAATTAGTAACAGATCACGCACCCCTTACAATTATTTTTGGTGAGAAAAAAGGCGTATCCACCACAACAGCCGTTAGATTACAGAGATGGGCAATACTTTTGTCAGCTTATGATTACAAAATTATTTACAGAAGAGGAGAGGACATTGCTAATGCAGATGCTCTCTCAAGGTTGCCATTACCTCAACAAGAACAAATAGAGGAGGATATAAATAGATTCTCAACGACTACTTATTTTTGTGAACTGGTTCAGGATTGTGATATAGCACTTACTGCGAGTGATATTGCAGAGGCTTCAAAAATGGACAAAATCCGAAAGCAAATAATGCAATTTACAATGAATGGGTGGCCAAGACAAGTAACAGATTCCGAACTCAGAAAATATTCGCGACATAAAAATGAAATTGGAAGTGAGGAAGATTGTTTAACATTGGGTAATAAGGTTATTATTCCACAGGTATATCAAGAACATATAATGTCCATATTGCATATAGGACACCCAGGAATAGTAAAAATGAAACAATTAGCAAGGCCATATGTGTGGTGGCCAAACATCGATGCACAAATAGAAGAAAAGGTGAGAGGATGTTCAGCATGCCAAATGAATGCACGTAATACTTCAAAACAAGCAGTTTACCATTGGCCCATCAGCCAAAGAAAATGGGAAAGAATACATATAGACTATACTCAATTTAATTATAATAACATCACATATAACTTCCTGATAGTTATAGACTCATACACAAAATGGATGGAAATAGCAGTTGCAAGATCAACAACATCCGAGAAGACCATAGAAAAATTGAGAAGCATGATGGCAATACATGGTATTCCAGAGGTGATTGTTTCTGATAATGGGGTACAATTTACCTCACAGGAATTCAAGAACTTCACGGTACGTAATGGTATTAAACACATTCTGACACCGCCCTACCATGCAGCAAGCAATGGAGCAGCGGAACGAGCAGTGCAAAATGTCAAATGTGGACTAAGAAAAATGATTACGAGTTTACAGAAGGGTAAAACACAAATGACACTACAACATTTACTGGACAATTATCTATTTACATACAGAAATACACCACACGAAACAACGGGACGAACACCAGCCGAGCTTTTATTAAATAGGAAGCCAAGGACATTGCTTTCGATGGTGAAACCGAACCTAGCCGAGAGCATGGACAGGAAAAAGGCAAACGAAGAAGAAAGACTGAATGAAAAGAGAAGATCAGTAATGTCATACACAGAGGGAGACGAAGTTTGGGTAAAGACAGTAAGAGGAGAGACCGAAAATTGGTTGCCGGGAAGGATAGTGAGAAGAAAGGGCACGTTAACTTTTATAGTAGACGTAGGACAACAAAGGCGATACGTTCATTCGGATCACATTAGACCCAGACACAATTCGACACCGAGAGAAAAGGGAGTACCAACACAAGGGGAGACTGACAGTGTCCCAATGGAATTACCCATGTTACCGGCTCAAATACGAGAAAACATATCGGAGGACACGACTTCGACAACGCAGGAGGAAACACAAGAACACCGGATTCCTGATGCCGAAGTTAATGGATTAGAAGAACCAAGGACGATGCAAGAACATGAGTCCAGGCCAACCAGTGAACCTTCCAGAGTGAACCCAGATACGCCAAGTGCTCAAGTTCCCCGCCGCTCAACCCGTAACAGGAAGACTATTGTTAAATTAAATTTGTAATGTTTTTTATGGTAGTTTGGGGGAGTGTTATGTATTTTGTAATATTACTAAGTTGGTAACGCAGACAAAAAAACAAGCGTTAGTACAGTTAGTAGCGTTATATAAATAAAGTATGTGCAACAAATAATCATTGCATTTCTATTACTATTGTTATTATTATGTCAAGAACATAAAACAGATCATTATCCTTTACCAGTGCCAGACAATATTTTTCATTCTTTAGTAGGGGGGAAATACTTCTCTGTATTGGATTTATCAGGAGCATATCAACAGTTGTCATTAGAAGACAAATCAAAAGAGTATTTAACTATTAATACCCACATGGGATTGTTCCAGCCAAATAGATTACATTTTGGGGTGTCAAGTGGTCCATGAATTTTTCAATCAGTTATGGATAGAATGTTACAGGGTCTTGAAAATGTAGCATGTTATATTGATGATATTATAATTAAGGGAACAAGTCTCTTAGACTGTGCACAAACAGTTGAGAAAGTGTTGGAGAGACTATGGCAGTTTAATGTCAGAATAAATTTAGAAAAAAGTAAGTTGTTAGAAAGTGAAATTCAATGTTTGGGGCATGTTATCAATAATGAAGGCATTAAGCCGGCGCCTGAAAAGGTAAAAGCGGTGGTGGAAGCACCAGCGCCCGAAACAGTGCAACAGCTAAAGTCATATTTGGGTCTAGTAAATTTTTATGGTAAATTTTTGCCAAACTATCAGAGGTATTACAGCCACTGTATGGATTGTTGAGGCACGACTCGGAGTTTGTTTGGTCTAGGGATTGCCAGGGGGCATTTGAGGTAAGCAAGAGATTAATTGCTGAGGGTAGATTGTTGGTACATTTTGATCCTGTAAAAGAAATATTTTTAACATGTGATGCAAGCGCCTATGGAGTAGGAGCGGTACTGACCCATAAAGCAGAGGCGGAGCCGATATCCTTTGCATCAAGTACGTTATCTAAAGCGGAGAGAAATTACTCTCAAATAGAACGCGAAGCATTAGCAATAATTTTTGCAGTAAAGAAGTTCCATAAGTTCCTATACGGTAGATCGTTTACATTGATTACGGATCATCAACCTTTAAAGATGATATTTAATCCTGCTAAAAGTGTACCCGCTACAGCAGCAGCTAGGATCCAACGTTGGTCTATTATTTTGTCTGCTTACAGATACGATA
Organism: Amphimallon solstitiale; assembly: GCA_963170755.1. NCBI lineage: Eukaryota > Metazoa > Arthropoda > Insecta > Coleoptera > Scarabaeidae > Amphimallon > Amphimallon solstitiale. The sequence goes on from OY720685.1 coordinate 29,065,936, forward strand.
TCATATATAAGAGGGGCGTGCTAATCGGTAATGCAGATGCGCTATCGAGGTTCCCATTGAAAGAAGGTACGAATATAACGCACTGCATAAATTCGTTTAATTTTGAAGAAACAGTGCCACTGTCGTTTAGGGATATTGCGAGACACACAAAACCAGATGTAATATTAAGTAAAGTATATGAGTATATACATACCGGGTGGCTGGAACATATAAATAATAATACCGAGCTGAAACCGTATTTTCAGAAGCGGGCAGAGTTAACAGTGGATCAGGGTTGTGTATTATGGGGAATGAGAGTAGTAATACCAAAAGGCTTGAGATCTGATATAATGAAGTCATTTCACGAAGCTCATAATGGTGTTGTACGTACAAAAATGTTAATGAGAACATATTGTTGGTGGCCAAAGATGTCAGAAGAAATTGAGAATTTTATACTAACGTGCGAAATTTGCCAGACAACACAGAATACCCAAAAGGTACCACTAGTACCATGGCCAAAGTCAAATTCAAATTTCGAACGCGTGTATGTAGACTTTTTCGTTAAGAACGAAACAACATATTTGTTAATTGTGGATAGTAGAAGTAAGTGGATGGATGCTTATATCATGTCTAGTACAACCGCGATACACTATTGAAAAACTTTGCAGAACATTTAGTGTAATGGGGATACCTTCAGAGTTGGTCAGTGATAATGGTCCTCCATTTAGCTCTAATGAATTTATAAAATTTTTACAAGCTAATGGCATAAAACCAATAAAAAGTCCGCCATATCATCCGCAGTCTAATGGACTTGCAGAGCGTGGAGTGCAAACAATTAAGAAAATGTTAACTCGACAATTAAAAACAAAATCAAATTCTAAAATTACAAAGGAACAGGCATTACAGAATGTATTGTTCAATTACCGAAATACACCAACTAGTGCTGGGTTTAATCCTAACGATTTGATTTTTAAAGAAAGAATTAAAACTAAATTTTCTCTACTGAAACCAACGTTTGATACACACATTAGGAATGAAGTGTTTCTTAAAACTAGAGATCTGTTTGAGATAGGAATGAAGGTATTATGTAAAAATTTTCAGAAGGGAGAAAAATGGATAAAAGGGAAAATTGTTAAAGTTTTAAGTAATGTGACATACTTAGTGCAGTTAAACGAGGGGGAAGTTAAAATGTTTCATGCAGATAGTATCAGACTATATCAAGACGAAGTGAGCAACATAGTGATGAGTACTGAATGCAGAGATAGTCCACCCGTGGTAACTGAAAATTGGAATCGTAATTTTCAGACAGGGTGTAAGGAAAATGACAAGGAAGAGATATCTAGTAAAACCGAGAACAGTCACAAAGAGGTAGAACAGGAGGATACACCACTGGACAGCAAAGAGCGTTGTGAGTCACAAATAGAGAAATGGAGTACCTCTGGAATAGACACTTCAGATGAGGTTAATCTACGAAGATCGAGTAGAATTCGAAAAGCACCAATTAAATTAAACCTATAGGAGTAAGAGCAATGAATCTTTGGGGGTGGAGAGAGAGTTGTTGTGTATTCTAGCATAGATGTAGATAAGTTAGATATGGAAGTTGCCATCAAGGTGACAGACACACGTTGTAATATAACATGTCGATGGCATCACGCTTATTCTGATGCTTGTAATGTAATGTTTATTGAATAATAATAATAATAAAGTATTAGCATATATGTGTGTTATTATTTGAATACACAAGACGTACATGCAGTGAGATAAGCCACTGTGAGAACATTCCTTCCCTGACCTGTATCAGTACCGAGGATGCTGAAAGTGCATTTTAGCAATAGACAGTTTTCTTCGTAAGAATAAACGCATAGAAAGTTAGTCGTATAATAATATTAGTAATGTACACATGTTTTCTTAGATTTATTAAAATTAAAATTCTTTTTAAAAACTAATAAATCAAGCGTTTTTATTTATTTCGTGTGCGCTAGGCCGACACACGATAAAAAAACGTCCGATATTTTGCCGTACGGTCGAAATCGTTGCGTGTGCGCGGGGCCTAAGAACATTGTATTTTTTACTAACAATTCATAAATTAGAGGTGGGCAAAACGGTACCTTACTTTGACTCGGTTCAGCTCCTCTTTGTGAGCCGGGTCCCGGAACTGGCTCATTTGAACCGTGTGGATCCGTAATAGCACAGTATACAGCAAGAGCGCGCGAGGTATGATCACCCGATGGTATACGTAAACTCGCATCTAAACGTGGTCCGATAATACATATTAGAGTTACGGCACAAGAAACTAGCATTGCCTGCTCATATTCGAACTCATAGTGATCTGATTATTTTTTCGCAGATTGACAAAAAGAACAAATTAAATTTTCTCTTTAAGTGATGACGATTGCTTAGATAACTAAGTCAATAATAACGCGAAGATTGTAATACTTATAACGTAATTATGATTATCCTTATGAAATTAAATAATAATGTAGTTGTGTAAAAAGTTATAGCAGTACAACTGGGTTTTAGAATGAAATAAAAACAACCCGCCTGAAACATCTGCAGAATAAACTAAGATGTCTAGAGAAAAATAAATAAATAGAAATTTCATGGTAAAAAAAAAAACTATAAATAAGTATAACAGAAATACCATAAAATAACATAAAAACGACCCTTGAAATAGAAATTAAAATACATTTATAGCAGAATTATGCATTCAAAAATAAAATAATTACTCTAGTTAATCGTTCTTCGATGGATAAAATGTCCATACTTAAATTTATAAAATGAGCAACCACTAAGAAAAATAATATTATGAAATATTATACGCAAACAGTGCCAAGTATAAACCTACGTGCATTCCTCTCTGCAACCAGCACGCAACTGTTGTAAATATCTATATCTGGCGAACACAGCTAGCGAAGATCATTTTTCCGAATATACGTCCGAAGAATATCGACTGGCATCGGGTGATCATACCCCGCGCGCTCAAGCTGTATACTGTGGTATAGTGACGGGAAAAACTGCTATTTTTCGGTAGCAGTGACAAACTGTTACTGCGACAAGGTAGTCACAGTGAAAAGAAGCAGCTATTTTTGTCACTGTTTATATTCACTGATACTACTGAAAGCGGTTATTTTCGCTAGTCGCAAGTCGCAAGTCGAGGAAAAACGTATTGCATATAACTGCGCCCTTCCTATGGTAACAGACTTGGCGCTCACGTGAAAGGGCAGGTTTATACAACATTATTTGATTGCGGTTAATAAAATTTTAATTACAATCATAATATTGACAATTTGACAATGTAAATAAAGCAATTGGTACACAAGCGTGCAGAAAAATCGCGTACATTTCAAAACTCAAACAATCAAGTTTTCGAGTATTTTGTTCTTTGTAAGTGCGGATTTTGACATTAATTTGCTAATAGATTCTAAACTGTCAGTGAAACTGTTACAGTTTTATTTGTTAAAGCAAGTTTTTTTGAAATAGACAAATAAAAAGTAAGTGAATTCTATACTAACGTAACTGGTAGGGACGCGTAATGCAAAGCGTGAGGCAGATATATTTTTAGGTAACCCGCAGTACTTTAGTATCGGTCTTTCTTTCTAGCACATTTCTTTTTACTTTCTTATACATAGTATAAGGAAGTATTGTGATGACGAAAATTTTCGACCTCGAGATTTTTGCAGATGTTCACGTTTTGAAGTCCCCTGACACCGAAAAAGTGGTTTTTATAAAATGTCTCTCTCTCTGTGTGTGTGTGTGTGTCTGTCTGTCTGTGTATGTGTGACCACGATAGCGGTCAAACTGCTATAGGTATCAATTCCAAATTTTATATATACGAATATAAGTAGCAGTTTACTTCAGTGAAAAAATCGAATTTTGCCAATATTTCGTCAAATACTAAGTTTAAAAAAATTTATAAAGAATCCATATGTACTTAAAATTAAAATTGAGAACAATTTTATTCAAAAAGTTTTTCGAAATTCCTAACGGAAGTAGGTCTTTTACCCTTATCGAAAAACAGTTTTTTGCGAATATTTCGCAAGTCATGCTTTTTAGAAAAGTACCTTACGAGTATGAAAATATTTAAAACATAATATATTTTATATACAAGAAATTTCAAAATTCAGACCGGAAGTACCACTTTTACTCTTATCGAATAGCGATTTTTTGCAAATATGTCGTAAGTTATTCATTCTATATATATTTATCAAGATTACAAAAGTATTTAGAACTGGATTTGCAATATTTTTGTATATATGAAATTTCAAAATTCGGACCGGAAGTAGCACTTTTACTCTTAGCGAGTAGCACTTTTTTGATTATATCTTGCAAAGTATGCAATCTATAGAGATTTTTTAAGACAATGAAAGTACTTAGAATAGGATTTTGTATAATTTTTGTATAAAAAAATTCTTAAAATTCTATAATTTGAAACGCTCATACGTATAAGAAAGTCGTGTGGTGGCCACACCTCATTTTTTGTATGTGGCCACTGTTCACCTGCCAACGGCGTATGAACAGATGAGATATAGAATAAAACCACTGATTCTAGAAGCTGCATCAGTGACAATCACCGCGGACTGTTGGGCGTCGAGAAACAACGAAAGCGTTATGGCAGTAACAATTCATTTTATTAATAAAAATTTTGAAGCGGTGTCATTACTTTTAGATTGTTTCGGTTTTCATGGATCGCACACAAGCATAAATTTGGGAAATGAGCTAAAAAGAGTTGTTACTGTTGTAAAAGCTATTGTGACTTACTTTAAAAGAAGTACACGAGGGACGCTTAAACTAAGCGAAGTACAAAAACAGCAGGAAAAGGCGCCGAAAAAACTCATTCAACAACTTCCTACTCGGTGGAATTCTGTTTTTTACATGTACGAGCGTTTTGTAGAATTACAGGAAGCAGTGCGAACCACTATGGCATTAACCGATCACGACTTGCCCGTTGTGACAGGTGAAGAATAGAAGATGATGTATGAAATGGTAAAAATATTAAAACCTTTAGAAATGGTGACGAAGATGATGTCAGGTGAAAAATATGTAACTGCTTCCCTTGTGATTGTATTGACCAAAGGGTTACTGGAAGTTTACCAAGAAATGCTAATTTCCGACCAATCAAAATGTTCTTTGGGCAAAGATTTGATTAACAATATAATACAGGGTATTCAGTCTAGACTGGGTGATTTAGAGTTAAGTCATACTCTTATAATGTCTACATTCTTAGATCCAAAATTTAAAATTTTGCGTTTAAGGATGAAAGTACAAAAGAAAAAGCACAGCAGTTAATAACAAATTTAGTTTCCCAAAAATTCCGTTCCAAAGAAACAGCCATTGCCACAACATCTACTACTCAACTGCCATTAACAAAGGATGACGACCATGTATTTTCCATTTGGAAAAATTTTGATAAACTCGTTTCATCCCAACCAACTTCCAAAATTTTAAGTTCACAGTCCCGGGCAATAATGGAAGTTCAACGATATTTAGAAGAGCCTCTTTTGTACAGAAAATAAAATCCATTAATTTGGCGGAAGGAACATATGTACAGTTTTCCTCATTTAGCTGAAGTTGTTCAAGAAAAATATGGTACAATTGCAACATCAGTCCCCTGTGAACGGATATTTTCGAAGACTGGACAAATTCTTTCTAATCGACGAAGTCAACTTTCTCTAAAGAAAGTTAAACAAATTATGTTTTTACATGTAAATTGTGAAAACTAATTTTTTACTGTAATAATATTCCGCAAGCTGTTTTTTATTGTTTATTTTTTATATAAGAAATATTTGTTTTCTTTAATAAAATATTATGAACTTATATGTAGTTCTTGATATATTAAAATAATAAAGTACCTATCCTAATTTAATATATACTTACTGTGCGCAATATTAACAGAACAAATATCCCCTAATGTACATTCGAGTATTCTCCGCTGTAACGGTGATGATACGAACTCGCGGCCAGTTCGCGATATATATATTTGTGAAATATGCTACACACGAATAATGGTGACAGAGCTGTAACTGCTCTGCTTCAGTTACAGAACCGATCCAACTCAAACTGCTACTGAGAGAACTGCTACTTTAAAGCTGGTGTCACTGTTACTAACGGTGACTGACCAGTAGCAGTGACAAAGTAGCAGACTGCGATTTCACAACCCGCCTCTACTGTGGTAGTAGCACATAGCATACCGTTCCAGGAACGTGTAGGACATGTAATACTCGACACCGTCGTCGGCTCATACGAACCGGGATCCGATTCATTATCAACCGGCTCGCGCGCATAGTTACTTACCAAGTGAGCCGAGATCCGGTTCATTGAAATTTAGTGAACCGGCTCCCTCGGTTCCCTACTGGGATTCGGTTCACTGTACCGGTTCGTTCGCGAACGACCCACCTCTATCATAAATTAATAAGTATTAAAGTATTTCTTTATCTATGTTAAAAATGGCGGATCATGTTGATACAAGCAGTGTGAGTAACGCCTTGGTTTCGCAAAGTATATTAAATGTAAAGGAAGAAGAATGCCAAGATAATTCTGAAGATGATAAAATCGATATCTCTGAAACTTCTGTTGTATACAGTGCTGGATTACAAGACCGCATTTGGCAGGACAAAATAAAACAATATGAATTGTTAACAACTTTGGGTAATATTAAAACAGAATTCTCATCATCTGAAGCGAGTCAAGTACAAAATGACAGTGTTAAAATGGAACAAGGGATCAGTTCCGATGATATAAAAATCGAATTTGAAAATGGAATGCTATGTAAGTAAATGCATCTTAATGAAGGATAATAATATTATAATTTTTGATGTGATTTTGTTATAGTCATAATCTATTACACAGCAGATTTTATTCAGAGAGAATAAATGTGAATTTGTATCGTGGTCATATTAATAAAAATATTTTTTTGACATAGCAGTATTGCTTTGTCTACTGACATGCCAGTAAATTAATATGACGGAAATTTCAGATGTCACATAATTTTCCTGTCCAGTAATATAATTTATAAAAGCCATTGCAGGACTCTCATATTGTAGGTTCTTTTAGCAATCGACATTGACCAAGTAACCATTACAGATGACAATTTAGTCATCAAATCTAATTTAATCAGATTATTTAAAATGTTTAGCTTTCACCACTAAAATACTCTTTACAAGTAGAGATAAAGACTTGCGTTAAATTACTTTTTGTACATTTACAATAAATAAGCATTATGTATATTATTATTATGTATAAGTACAACTGCAAGCAAAAAATTTTGGTTGTCAATGTCAATCTTGGGATGGACAAACAATATGTTTCATCATTCAGTATTAATTTAAAAGATCACCAAACAATAATAAATGCTGTGATTCTTAATCTTTTGTAAATTTGGCCAACAGACTGTGAACATTGTGAAGCTTATTACGAAGACTATTGCATCGAATGTGGAATGCTTGTGCATATTTTAAACAAGAATACTTTGAATAGTGCAGATAAGGGGGCACGTGCAGATATACCAAATGATATTTTAGATATCCAAGATTGTTTTGAACAAACTGCTATATATGCTACGAGAATTATTCCTGTGGGTGTAAAATTTGGTCCTTTTACTGGACTCAGTGCAAGAAGATTTCCTTGGGAAATGGAAGGAGAGAAATTTGTTTTGGACAAAAATAAATCGAAGTATTTGAATTGGATGCAGTACGTCAATCCTACCAGGAATACTTCTGACCATAATCTACGTGTCATTCAATGTGAAGATAACATATATTATCAAAGCACTCGTCATATCCAAGCTGGTGAAGAATTACTGGTGTATTTTGGTGAGGAATACAGCAACAGCCCAAATACCATAGTCCGACTGGATTTTGTTACCATTAAGAAAGACATCATCAAGGACGTATTTGCCTGCACGTTTTGCTGCCTTGGATTCAGCTTGAAATCACATTTGGCCAAACATAAAACCCTTTGCGTTGAGGGTACAGCCAAAAGCTTTTCAATTGAAGGTATTTATAAATATTTAAATTTTGTGGTTTGTGTCTTTGACTGTTGTGGTTTTTGTATTTTAAAAGACATTGTTTTAAATTGTTTTATTAATAGTTATTTCTCCTTTGAAGATTCTTGTCCAATTGAATAGAGTTGATTAAGTTGAATAGTGCTTCAAGAAAGTAATTGTTTACTGTTGGTATTCAGTTATCCAATGCTCTAAAAAATTATTACACTGTCAATGTAGGAATTTTAACACTTGCGTCACTTTACTAAATATAATTCCTTAGTCACACGGTGTTAAATCAAAGATTAATGATTAATATTGTCTTACAGAAAATGAAATTAAATAGTCATATAACTATAAGTCGTACTACGAACTCCAGAAAGCAAAGTGCAGAGCATCTCAGAATAAGATTTGCTGGAAAAATTGTTTTCAACCGAGAAAATCAAACAAAAATGATATAAAAGCCCATAATTTGACATTGACAGTGTAAATTGGAAAGAAATGTACAAATTAATAGTTATCCAAGGTTATACTCAACACTCTTACTACATCTTCCGAAGAAATTATTAAAACTTATAATATTTAATACAGGCACTGATGATCCACATTCACACATTAATCTTGACATCACATTTACGCTTCTTATCCTTGTATCTCATTGTCCAAAATATCAATACACATTACGAAAGAGATGGATAAATTGGGCGAAAGGAACGCTAGGAAATAAAGAAATTTTCGGAATTGAGGAATGTTTGATGCAACAGCAGTTAGGGACATACAAATCATGTTTTACTTTCTTATACGTAGTATAAGGAAGTATTGTGATGATGAAAATTTTCGACCTCGAGATTTTTGCAGATGTCCACGTTTTGAGGTCCCCTGATACCAAAAAAGTGGTTTTTAAAAAATGTCTGTGTGTGTGTCTGTCTGTGTGTCTGTGTGTGACCACGATAGCGGTCAAACCGCTGTAGATATCAATTCCAAATTTTGTATTTACGTGTATAATCTCCCTCTTGAGAACTGATTAGATTTTGAGAAAAATCGGCAAACCGGAAGTAGTAGTTTACTTCAGTGAAAAAATCGAATTTTACAAATATTTCGTCAAATACTAAGTTTAAACAAATTTATAATGAATTCAAATGTACTCTGAATTAAATTTGAGACAAACTGTCTTAAAGAAGTTTTTTGAAATTCCTACCGGAAGTAGGTCTTTTACTCTTATCGAAAATCAGTTTTTTGCGAATATCTCGCAAGTCATGATTTCTAGGCAGGTAGATTACGAGTATAAAAGTGTTTAAATGATAATTCTAAATATCTTTTGTATAAAAAAAATTTCAAAATTCGGACCGGAAGTACCACTTTTACTCTCACAGAATAGCGATTTTTTGCAAATATGTCGTAAATTATGCATTCTATATATATGTATTGAGAGTACAAAAGTATTTAGAGTTGAATTTGCAATATTTTTTGTATACATGAAATTTCAAAATTCGGACCGGAAGTAGCACTTTTACTCTTCGCGAGTAGCACTTTTTTTCGAATATCTTGCAAAGTATGCATTCTATAGCGATTTATTAAGAGAATGAAAGTACTTAGAATAGGATTTTGAATGATTTTTGTATAAAAAAATTCTTAAAATTGTATAGTTTGAAACGCTCATACGTATAAGAAAGTCGTGTGGTGGCCACACCTCATTTTTTTCATAGTAATATCGTAGAGGGAATATATGTAGAGACCCCATCAAATAGGGAAATCGGGCAACATAAAATTTCGAGTAAATCCTGCTATAATGTGCTGGTATCTGGTGGTAGAAAGCAGCTAAGACAACTATTACCATCTATACACTATGAACGAAACTAAACCATACGGAATTTATTTGTAACTGTAATCCGAGAACTAAATAAAAACACCAAAAGTAGATTATGAATGAAATATACACACATAAGTATCTTATCAAAGAGATTTATTGCTTACTGTCAACAAAAAAATTTATTTTAAATATATTCTGACACCAGTATTTATACAGGGTTACCGCTAAATAGGTACCAGGCTATACGAATTTGAAGAATACGTATAAATGTCTAACTGAAAATCAAAAAAGAAATTTATTTGTAACACATCAAAAATTTCGAAATTTTTAGGGCCAAAATGTAGTTATAGTCGATCCATAACTTTGTTTATCCTATACGCATTTACGTAAATACCATGAGTAATTCCAGTTCTCCCAAAAAACGATAAAATGCAAATAGTTACAACCTTTGAGAATGAATGGCAATTGAGAAGATTTATGGCGTTATTTTTTTTTGTTTGAATAGCAGGCCTTTATGTGGAAAAGGTCGACAACCTCAGTGCATTACCATGTTTTTTTTTGTTAAATAGAAGTATATTATTTGAAATTTAAATTCCTTTATCTCAAAATTATTATGTTTGTATATTAAGGGGGCTTACTCAGAGGTGCCGCCTAACTGCCGTAGGACGTAAGGGGGTAGCGCCATATGCGCTAATGTAAATTCTGGACAAGATTTCGTTAAAACAATAGTACCGCTTTTATTTACGAAATATCAAAACGAAATTTAAAACAAATAAACAAAGGCTCAATGCATGCTCGACTGGAATTAGTTTTTAAAATAACGTTTCTGAAACTGTGTTATGATGTAAATTTTGCCAACTTTGAGAGTGAAATGTAAAAGTAAATAATTTGAATTATTATAAGAAAGTACTCCCAACGAAGCCTTACTTAATCCTTTGTATTCAATTTAATGCAAAGACATAATAAGAAAAACAAAAATGTTTGCTGTTTGTTTTATTTTAACGAATACCTTACATCGGCGGAATTTATATTAGCGCTTATGGCGCCACACCCTTACGTCCTACCTCACGGCAGTTAGTCGGCACTTCTGCGTAAGCCCCTTTAATTGCAACAGGCTCGGACTCGAGGAAAGAAAAATCAATTTCTCGTCACTGTGTGCACATTGGACCGCGATTTTTTTTTGTACGGGCATTGCTCATATTTTTCTTTCACCCCCCATTTTTAATGACGCTATTTAAAACTAACCCTGTATATTATAAATGACTTGCTTTTTCCTTTTTTATACCCATATTTTCTGCCTTAAAAGTGTAAGTAATCTTTTGCTATATAATTATTTAACTCTACGAAAAGCCTGTTCAGAATCTCGGTTTAGGGAATAATATTTCGAATTGACATCAAACATTGATGCTTTTGACTGATTTATTGCTTTTTAATTATGAATTGCCCTTGTCTTAAGAGTAATTTTTAAATTCAACTGTTAAAGAATTGCACAAATTAAATAGGGAAATTGCACATACTGTTTTATAAAAATTAGAAGTTTTAATATCTGTCATCAAATATTTTACTGTTATGACTTAGAGAGCGGAATCGAGCGAGCTAAACTACCACAGAGCCACAACCCTGAAAAGAAATAATGTAAACAACTGCGTGTTGTTTACATTATATCTGAATAGCACTAATTCATAGGGCGAACTGCAACATCTGTTTACTCCAGAGAATCAGAGAAAAAACTGCCATAAAATAAGGAATTTTATGAATGAAATCCTTTCTTCATCGGCGTAGGTACAAGGGTGACGAGTTTTTAAAATTTATTATATTTACCTTATATTTCGCAATATAATATGTATGTTTCAATAACATACGCGTACATTTTTAGTTATCATTTATTTTGATCTAGAACGTTGTTTATATTACTTTTTCTGAGATAAAAATTAATTGTCAGTGATTCCGAAATTTATTGCAAAGTCTGTAAAATATCGTCACTTAGCTTTGCTAAAACATACACAGAAATAGTTTTCATGCAGAGAATTTCGATAGTTTACAAAATTTTGTTACATGTTTAAATGACGATGCTCGAAGTATTTCTGAGTGCTAGGAACTACCACAAATCCCAAATTTAAAAAATCAGTTGTTATTCCTTCAGGAACACTTTGGAAATTTGCCTAAACTAATGATATATTTTGAAAATCGAATCTCAAATTAAAAAATGAGATGTGGCCACCACACGACTTTCTTATACGTATGAGCGTTTCAAACTATACTATATTTTTTTTACACAAAAATTATTCAAAATCCTATTCTAAGTACTTCTGTTCTCTTAATAAATCGCTATAGAATGCATACTTAGCAAGATATTCCAAAAAAGGACTACTCCCTAAGAGTAAAAGTGTTACTTCCGTCCGAATTTTGAAATTTCATATATTCAAAAAATATTGCAATTATAGCACTAAATACTTTTGTATTCTTGATAAATACATATAGAAAGCATAATTTACGACATATTCGCAAAAAATCGCTATTCGATATGAGTAAAAGTGGTAATTCCGGTCTGAATTTTGAAATTGTTTTTATGCAAGAGATATTGAAAATTACGTTTTAAATACTTTTATAGCCGTAACGTACCTGTCTAAAAAGCATGACATGCGAAATATTCGCAAAAAACTGATTTTCGATAGGAGTAAAAGACCTACTTCCGGTAGCAGCTTCGAAAAACTTTTTAAATAAAATTGTTCTCAATTTTAATTTCAAGTACATATGAATTCTTTATAAGTTTGTTTAAATTTAGTAGTTGACGAAATATTGGCAAAATTTAATTTTTTCACTGAAGTAAACTGCTACTTCCGGTCTACCGATTTTACTGAAAAACTACTCAGATCTCAAGAAGGAGATTAAACACTTAAATACAAAATTTGGAATTGATATCTACAGCGGTTATCGTGGTCACATAGAGACACACAGACATTTTTTAAAAACATCTTCGGTATCAGGGGACTTCAAAACGTGGACATCTGCAAAAATCGCGAAGTCGAAAATTTACATTACTTCCTTATACTACGTATAAGAAAGTAAAAATGGATTAACCACATTAGATGTGGCTATTAATAATTCCAAGTGACTTAGACGCAGTTTTTAATAGAAATCCAGGTTTAATAACATTGCGGCAATTGTGTATGCTAAATACGCTGAAATAAAAGAATACTTCCATTACGTAAATATAACCAGTTGCGATGTAGTAAAGACGTTTTCTATCTACAAGGATGTACTTAATTCAAAGAGAACAAGTCTTACAGAAGAGAAAATGAACAAATAGTAGGGTATTTTGTATTTTATAATCACCAGCCACTTGTTATTCAATTATATAAATAAAATTAAAATCTCTTTAAAAATACATTTCAATAGCGCGCCCATGGGCGATGAGTCATGACTCGCTCGATTCCGCTCCCTAAGTTATGACAGTAAATGTAATTGTTAATATTTAGGATAACCTGATTAAATAGAACAATTCTATTTTCTAAATGTGCAATATAGGCCCAGTAAACATGAAATATAGTTGAAACATTTCTTTTTTACTGAAGCTTGTAAACAATGTAACATGTCCGAAGAATGTTTCGTTAAAGTGTATGAAAAGTTCAATTTGTCATTATAACTTCGTTATGTTTCAGTAACGTGCCACCAACGTTCTGAATGCAACGGCCAGTTTCTATTACTCATTACTAAGCTTGGGATAATTATGCACTAAACTTCAAAATGTGCATACAAATATGCACCAAGAACTTTCAGAATATGCAATACTTGCAATACAATTATCCTAAGCCTAAGGATAATTGTATTGCAAGTATTGCATATTCTGAAAGTTTTTGGTGCATATTTGTATGCACATTTTTAAGTTTTTTAGTGCATAATTATCCTAAGCCTACTTATTACTCTACTCTTGCGCATTAAACTTTAAGCGCAAGATTTCCGTCGTGCAATTTTTCGCGTGGTTGTGGCGTGCGTGAGTTTTTTTTAATAATTAAACGATAAAGAAATAGTGCTATTACTGCAAACGAGCATCGCAAACGTCTGGTAAGTGATATTTGATTATAATAACGTTTATTCGTCATGGTACTGTAATTACTTACGTAGTGTATTTCAATGGATTATCTATAACCTAACTTTTTGTTTCTATTATTGTGTTTTCGTCGATTGGTGAAAGTTGATTTGATTAAAGACTATGTAACAGAAAATAAATGTGTGGTTATAGGAGACGCTGTCGTCGATGATAACGATAATAACGGGGCAAGTGAGGCAAATCGAAGGTGTAAGGCAGGCAAACCCAAGTGCTTCTGATGGGACTGCGTATTGTAATATTCAACAACCACATGAGTGTTAATGATTTAATCAATAATGTTACATATTGCGACAATTACAGCATTCCCATCCCCACAGCATACCCGGACTTTTATTTGGGTTGTCTTGTGTATTTGCAAGTACACAAGACAACCCAAATAAAAGTTCAGGTATGTAAACATATCGAATGGTTTTATTACATGTAGACGTTAATATTTTTTATTTTTCAGATGAAGAATTCAAGCGAAATTGAATCTAATTCTAACTACTGTCGCAAACAAACTCTTAATGGAAAGTGTTATTAGAAAATTACCGAATGATACTGATCAATCAGAAGCCAGACCAATATTAAACTTCGACGCGGTCCCCAGAACCCCTTTCAAAAAATATGCAAAACTTCTAGAGTACCTATGACAAGCGGCTTCAACAATCCGTCGAGTCTCAACGACAGTTGGTAAGTAGATGATTTTGTTGTAAAAAATTCTATATCAATCATAATCAAACTTTTAAGGACTTTTTACATGTATGGCGGATCAGATGATAAATAAAACATAACCAGAGGATTGAGAAGGATATTCGCAGACAAACTCGCTAAGAAATATTCATGGTGGGGCAGGAAGGGTAATTTTGAAGTTGGAAAACTGAAAACTATTGACTTGTTAAAAGGTAAAGCTCTATCAATTAATTACCGCATATATGACTGGACCTTTATTATTGTTATAGGAGCCGCCCGGGAAAATTGACCTTATATCACGGACACATATTTTGAGATCGTCGTAGCAAATTCTCTGCTAGAAACAAATTTGCGATACCAAAGGGACAAACTTAAGACCGGCATTTAAAAATTATAGCACTTTAAAATACAAAAAGAATTTATTTTACTCTTTTATGAATTGTTTATTTGTGTTAATTTATTTATTTGAATGTATATAATTTAAATTTATTATTTATGTTATTGAACTTTTCTTGTTACATTTAAAATAAAATTATTCGAAATGTCTACATAATATGTTTTTTAAACAATCCAGATCACATATTTTTATATCGTTTCAACAATTTTATCCCTAGAACGTGCCGAGAGATATGTTCCGTTCGTAACATTTTAAGGGAAACATTACATAGGGCGGACATTAGCAGTTTCAGAAATGTTTCCGGAACCTAACCGAGCCTTCTTGAAGAATGTTTCATTACACATTGTGTTTGTTTCAGAAACATCTTTGGAACGTAAAAATGTTTACTGGGGGTGTAAATATTAATAACTTGAAATTATTTTTAATGAGCGTGCAGAAAAAAGTATAATCCAATTTAAAAATAAAAGACATTTCCTGTTTTACCGGACACGATATTTTTTAAGCATTCATTCATAATTTCTTCATATTTAAAGTTTTTCGGCTTAAGACCCATTGTACATATAATACTTATTACCGCTACATTCAGAAGATTTATTAATTATAAACTAATTACCCCGCAAATAAAAAAAAAATGTATAAGATTGTGTTTGTTTATACAGTGTCCAGATTTCGATGTTTACAATTGGTATATCGGTTATTAGAAGACTAGAGGAACGGTTAAATGGGGAATGTTTTGCAGAATTCAGTGCTCGCAACAAATCTCATTTCAAATTCATTCGGACTTTTTTACAATTTTGAAACATTTTGAAAAAAACAATATTTGCCGATTTCATTTTCCACAATAACTCGATAACGCCTAATGCGATCGCTTTTAAACTCTGACATTGTTGAGACATTCTTTTAAGACAAATTTTTTGGAGTTAACAGTAACCCCGATTTTCATTTGTTTCCTAGTTCTTAGTACTATCTTTTGTTTTTCTTATGGTGGCCATAGTGGATTTTTAATTAGGTATATAGTCCTTAAAAATAGCTGTTCAATAATGTACAACATGCCTAATAAATCTTTATTTACACGAGAGATATGAACACTCTAATACGGAATTAGTGAGCTATGAAATTAAATGGTAGTGTAAAACAAACGATAAATAACCTCTGTTATTATTGACATGTAAAAGTGCAGTGAAATTGGTGGGAGATTTAGAACTTTGTTTAAGTAATTACCGTTAATCATGGAGATTAATGAGAATTGTGATATTGGCACACACATTTTCAAATAAGTAAAGGCTGATATGTTGGAAGTTTATTTCAAAGTAAATAGAATTTATGAAAATGCTTGCACAAGTTACGCTCAGCGTTTTTCGGAAAAGCCACAACCACACCGGACAATTTTTAGCAGAATAATCAGAAATTGAGTGAACTATGGAAACTTCGAACAAAAAAGATCTATCAAGTTAACAATGCTGATATACTTCAAAATAATATTTTACAATATGTTATGAACAATCCAAGTACATCAGTACGTCGAGTGGCTCGAGAAACTGGAATTTCGAAATCTGGTGTTTACAGAACGTTGAGAAAAAACAAATACAATTCCAATTTAGCAGGTGGTTTCTACAAAAATGTGAATATGATATTGATTTTCCTAGGAAAATACTTTGGACAGTTGAACACGGTTTACCAACTGCCGAGTGTTCAATAGGCATAACTATCATCACTGGTCTACTGAAAATCCACATTTGGTAAATCAAAGAAGATTTCAAGTTCTAGTTGGTTTTAATCTCTGGTGTGGTTTGATTAGTACGAACTTTTATTGACTTCTTTATTGTTTTTTATTATATTATCAGTATCACCTTCACATTTTTGTAGATACCACCTGCTAAATTGTAATCTTCGCTGATAGTCATTATCGCTTAAACCCTGCACAATTGTTGGTTTGTATGGCTGGTATTTGTTTTTCTCAACGTTCTGTAAACACTAGATTTCGGAATTTCAGTTTCTCGAGCCACTCGACGTACTGATGTACTTGGATTGTTCAGCATTGTTAACTTGATAGATCTTTTTTGTTCGAAGCTTCCATAGTTCACTAAATTTCTGATTATTCTGCTAAAAATTGTCCGGTGTGGTTGTGGTCTTTCCGGAAAACGCTGAGTGTAACTTGTGCAAGCATTTTTAGAGATTCTGTTTACTTTGAAATAAACTTGCAACATATCAACCTTTACTTCATTTGAAAACCTGTGTATCAATATCAATTCTTATTAATCTCCATGCTTAACGGTAATTTCTTACACAACGTTCTAAATCTCCCACCAATTTCACTGCACTTTTACATGTCAATAATGACAGAGCTTATTTATCGCCTGTTTTACACTACCATTTAATTTCATAGCCAACTAATTCCGTGTTACAGTGAAATTTTATTCAAATGTTCTTATCTCTCGTGTAAATAAAGATTTATTAGGCATGTTGTACATTATTGATAAGCTATTTTTAAGGACTATCTAACTAATTAAAAATTCAATATGGCCGCCATACGAAAAACAAAAGATAGCGCTAAGAACTTCGAAACAAATGAAAATCGGGGGTTACTGTTAACACCAAAAAATTTGTCTTAAAAAAGTGTCTCGACAATGTTAGAGTTTAATAGCGATCGCATTAGGCGTTATCGACTTATTGACGAAGATTCATATCGGCAAATATTGGTTTTTTCAAAATATCTCAAAATTGTAAAAAGTCCGAATGAATTTGAAATGAGATTTGTTGCGAGCATTGAATTCTGCAAAACATTCCCCATTTAACCGTTCCTCTATCTCTTCTAATAACCGATATACCAATAGTGAGCATCGAAATCTGGACAGACTGTATATAACTCGTTTATAATACGTCACACATGGGCACCAACACTGTCATAAGGCGAAAATTGTGTTTTGTGATCAAATGACGTTTAAAATTATTTTGTTATTACAAAATAACTAGCTGTCCATCAATCTCTTCGAGCTTGAATCGCCTTTCGCGTCCGCTTACAATTTTATTACAGTTCGCTGTAAAACGCCAAAAAAAATCATTTTTGATTTTCTAAACTTTTGGCACACCTTGTATAGACGTATATTTTTGTCCACGAAGTACTGTCACGGTGACAGGTGGAACGACAATTTAAAGCATCTTAACGTCAGTCTGACTTTTCGTTGTTGGAGTTTGAAATTTAGATGCTATTTAGCGTAATACTAAGACTTGACACTAAAAGATTCATAGTTTTATTAGTTTTACACAATGAAAGGACTAAATCATTATTGAAAATGTAATATCAGATTTATTTTAATTTTGCATAATTTAACCTGCCAATTATCATACTTTTGACATACCTTTTGAGCTTTGTTATAATGCAAATTTGTGAACAATGCATGCCCATTACACAGAAGAATCAAGTTTTAAATAAAATGTTGGTATAGAATAAGTATGACTTATTACTTTTATTTATAATAGTGAATTTATAACTGGCTTCCATATTAATAATTAGTTTCATTTGTCTGCTCTGAAATTGTTCCTGTCAAAGTGAGTTTGCAGTGGCATTGAGTGTAATTTCATATCTTTTTGTGTCAAGGTCTACAATAAATATCGATGAAGCTTAAAAACATGAACCATGAAATATCAGACAGATGTCAGGGTGTTTAACCTTTTTTTTTTGAAATAATTGTCATCATGAAAGCAGTTCAGATTTCATCACGAACTGAAATCGATTGATCGTTTTGACGTTTTATAACCTGCAATTAAATTTTTGTGAAATTGCCAACATTAATCAAAAGTCAGATGGACTTTTTCTGACAATTCTGACGTTTGGTGTAACATTTAAGCCACCTAACGTGAATGTTGAGTTGACCAACATTTCGCGTATGCTCTAGTTAAATATATCGGTGTTAAAATAATAATAGATGAGTAAAGATGGCTACACCCTTTAACTGTTACTTAATTTTAGTTTAATAATATACTATGTTCATCAATTTTGATCAGCATCTGGGGCGTAATGCTTAAGTTATTTTTTCTAAGGAAGGGATGCTTTTGTGTAATAAAGTAGATCGCGATCTTAAAGTAACTGATAATTAGTGAATTACCATGTATGATAAATTTTTAAGTCGCATTCTCTTTATATGTAGTAGTAGTTCCATGTTTAAAATAGTAATTACATTACCCTTTAAATCGTTAGATTAAAGGTGATATGTGTGCATGATGTATTCGTTTCTTTGAATTACAATTAACGTAGGGCTTCCGGGACAATAGTCAATAGAAATAAATTTATATGACGTTCGTTGCAAATAATCAAGCTCATCAGTGCTCCATAATGTTTGTCATAAAATGTCGATATAAGTCATCAAGTGCTGATTATTCAATTTACTCTTTCCCCCCCTTTTTTTTTATTTAGGACACATTAATTTAATAGAATACTTGCTCTTTTTGTTATTCCATGTAACCTAAGATGGTTGTATGATCAAGATTTGTTGTATCATATATAAATTTCTTTGTTTTTTAAATTTGGTAGTACTCTAACTCTATTTGTCTCAAGTTTTATGATAAACGTTGCCCGTACGTTAAATTTTCTTGCAAACTGTCATCGTGGTGACAGTTCGATCTATTGCGAGAATGAATTGTCAAATTGAATGTCATTGTAGACATACCGTGCCTTCAATTATTTTTTTTTAGAATAACCTACGATTTCAATATTAATTTGAAAACACTGTGGAACTTTTCAATTAATTGACTTAACTATGACAGTAGTCAAAATGAAAAACATTACTGTAGCACAGTATTCCCAAATTAATATTGATATCATAAGCTACTCTAAATTTAAATTAAAGACGCAGTATGTATATTTGTATGTAGAAAGATGACAGAGATGTGTCCAAGACATTAAAGATACGATAAATGACCGATACAATAGTAATAATAATAATAATTAATAATGCAATAAAATGTAAATATTAACGGTTATAATATTTCTTTCAGTGGACGTTAAATGTTATTAATCGCGCCTTTGCTTTAATTTTTAAAACTACGATATTGGAAACTGTACCCGAATGACCGACAATGTAGAGTAATTACAACCGCAGTTCAGTTTCTTCTTGTTTATGAATGAAGACGCATATTAAGCAAAATGTCTCTTAGAAATAAATTAAATATTATTGTGACATTTATAATTAGTGGCAAATGAATTTATTTATTAAGACTTTGCCCACAAAGCGAACAACATTTCTATATAATTTACTGAACGCTGATATTTAGAAAAATTTTGTTGACATTCAGGTTTTGTATCAATTGTGTGCATCTTCTTCTTCTTCTTCTTCTTCTTTATTGTGGCTTTGAGTTAGACTATTTAGTCTTTTACTCTTCATCTGAGTGCGGTGAATCTTGGATTGTTGAGGTTGAATTTGATTAGCTATTGTTTATCTTTATTTTGATTAAGAATTAAAGTAGAACCATTTTAGGTCTTTTGTGTTTCCATCATATGCAAGTGCTCTTTTAAGATTTTGATTTGAGTGGTTTTCCATCTGGTTATAGAAACTGAGCGCTCTTTCCTTGATGTAGTCAATAATGGTTGGGGTATTTGTTTCATTCATTATTTGATTATTTCTCATATACCATGGAGCATTTAGTATCATTCTAAGACTGGTGTTTTGTATTATTTGCAGTTTTTTGATGTTGGTCTTGCACATATGCACCCATATTGGGCATGCATATGTGAATATTGGACCTAATACTTGTTTGTAAAGTAGAATTTTGTTGTTCGTGTTCGCTGGCTTTTTCTGCCTATAAGAGGCCATAGTTGACATCTTGTTTGTTTGGTTTTGGTTATCCTTTTTGCTATGTGTGTGTTATAATTGAGCTTTATATCCAGGTATATTCCCAGGTATTTAATTTCTCTACTCCATGATAGTGTTGTTGTTGATGGTTATTTCGTTGTCTGTTGTTTTCAGATTCCTTTGAAAGATTATTGCTTGGGATTTGTCTTCGTTTATTGTTGTCCTCCATTGTTTGAACCATTTTATCGTGTTGTCTAGGTGCGTTTGGAGTTCCTGTACCGCGTTCGTCGGACATCTTGATGTTGAGAGCAGTGCCGAATCATCTGCAAAGGTGGCCGTATTTAAATATCTTGTAGGATTTGATACTGGTATGTTGGCTGTAAATATTGTATATAGGTGAGGTGACAGGCATGAGCCCTGAGGGACTCCCGCTGTTGGATGTTTTATTGAGGAAAGTGTGTGCTGGATGCTAACGTGAAAGCAGCGTCCTTAGAGAAAACTGTTCGTGATTTTTATGATGTGTGTTGGGTAATTGTGTATTATCTTTTTATATATGAGTCCCTGCCTCCAGACTTTATCAAATGCCTTTGCTATGTCGAGAAATACAGCTGCTGTCACTTGATTTTTGTTGAATCCTTCTTGGATAATCTCAGTGACTCTTGAAAGTTGTGTTATCGTTGAATGTTCTTCTCTAAACCCATGTTGATCTTCTGGTATTATGTCTTGATTGTCAGAGTGGTACTTTATCTTCTGTAGGATTATTTTTTCTATCACTTTGCTAATGGATGGTAACAGGCTTATGGGCCTGTAGCTGCTTGGTATTATTTTATGGTTTTCCTGGTTTAGGTATAACTATTACTTTGTCATGTTTCCATATCTTTGGGAATATTTGGAGTCTGATAACGGAGTTTGCTATTGCTAGAATTGACATTATTGCTTTTCGGGGGAGGATTTGTAGTGATCTGTTGGTGATGTTGTCTATGCCAGGAGCATTTTTGGGATTTAATGCTTTAAGGATTGCTTTTAGGTTCTCGGCTGTGACTGGGTCGTTGCTAGGGGAGTGAAGTTCACGTATTTCTCTGCTTACTACTTTGTGAATCTGCACTACGTGTTGCATGTCTAGTTCATCCAAGTTCGGAGTGAATTGCTCTTCTAGTGATTCCGCAAGAGCTTCTGCTTTTTCTTCTGCTGTGACTTGTGTGAAGTTATTGAATTGAAGTGGTGGGATTTCTATTTGTTCTCTTTTGATTGCCTTGATTATATTCCATGTCTTAGAGGGGTCTGCACCTATTTCTTCGAGTGTTCTTTGCCATTCTACATTTTTCAGTTCCAGTAATTCCTTATGTACTTGATGTTGAAGGTTGTTTAGTATAGTTTTGTCTTCTCCTAGCTCTGTTCTTTTCCTTTATTAGTTCTTTAATATGATGTGGTAGACTACCTGATTTATATATCCTTTCTATTTTGATGGTATTATTTTTAACAGCGTTTGTTATTTTATCTTGTAGTGATTTTATGTTCTGTTCTAATTCTGCAGTGTTTTGTATTTTAGGAACTGCAGTGATGGTTTGTTCTAGTTCTGTTTTGTAGCCGGCCCAGTCTGTCTTGAAGGTGTGATATGTTCTTTCGGTTATGTCTTCGTGCCAAGTTATTATAATTGGATTGTGATCAGAGCTCATGACACTTTCAGTTTCTATCTTTATGGTTTTGTTAATGTTTTTACTGATTGCTAAGCCTAATTGTCTAACTGTGTGCTTCTAGGCCAAGGTGAGCGTCGACAGAAAAAAAAAAAACCAAGACGGTTCGGCATTTAAATGTTGTTTCATGTTATTCGTTCTATAAAATTGGTAGTACCATGCCTTGTGTCAAGTTTACGATAAAAATAGTGTATACTTCAAATTTTTTGACAGACTGTCATCGTGACACTTATACGACAATGAAAAGTTGATGTTTAACCAAATTGTCGTTCCACCTGTCATCGTGACAATACTTCGTCGTAGTGTATTCGTTCACACATAAACTTGTGAGATCGAAATGTCAGACGGACAGTGCTTAACCAAATTGTCAAATGAAATTAACAACATAACATGATGAACTTTAACAAAACATGTTTTAAACTTACAGGTCATTGAGAGAATTAATTAATTTTCATATTACGCTTTAATAGTATATATATGTACTTTGTAAAACCCAATCAAAAATCTTGCTGGCTCCTAATACCATTTAACCGAAAATGTACTATCGCTAACACAAAAAACTAGGACAACTTTGTTTTGGCTGTGTAAAACCGACGCATATCAATAGCTGTCAGTTAAAACGAAATTATTTGAAGCTGTCATTAGTCGTGCCGCAAGTCAGTTTGATTGATAAGGTAAGAATAATTACTTCTAGAAAAACAACGACAGCGACAACTGTCCTATACACTCTGCACGGAATGTAACCACATGGTTCCCAGATAGGAATATTGAACTAATGCCATGGTCTGCACATAGTCCTGTTCGCAACTCCATCGAAAATGTTTGGAGTTGTATGATAAAAAATCAGAAAGAAATCGTGAGCCGGTAACCGCAGAAGAACAAATTGAGGGCACATGGAATACACAAAAACAAGACCAAAATTTAATAAGACCTTTTATATCTTCCATGCCTCTTCGTTTACAGAGTGTTACCGACAAAAACGAAGGAATGACTAATTGTTATTTTATTATTCTTTGCTTTTGTTAATTGTATTTTCTGACATTAAAAATTAAATTACATAACCTCATATTATTTTGTGTGACAGAAGTGCCAAAAGCCTGAATGACATTAGCACAATTAGCAAAATTCATGGCTATCTGGAATAATATTTGTCCTAGTTTTTTTATGTTACCGATAGTACTTCTGATTAGTTTGTGCCAACCCGCATAGTCGCATACTTTAAATGCTTGCTTTTATAACTGAATTGATAAACGAAATTACATAAATGCTTATGGGAATTTTACATATTTGATGTATTTATGTTATTTCGAAGTGTTTCGGACACATCTGACAAATAAAGAAAACTCAGATGATTCTTTATTTAGGTTTGCTTCGGTACTTCTTTCGCGAGAAGTGACGACATTTCGATGACATATATAATTTGTATTTAATATATCTTAATAAAATATAGAAAGATCGTTATATTTGTCACTGTACTTACGTGCGATAATACACTTTAAGTTTATTTTATCATATCCGTCGGCATTGTTCATATATTCATAAATAAAAAAGAAATAGTAACAATTTGATAATAATAACACTAATACGTGTCTGAAAGGTACCACATTTCCTTCATAATCCCTTTATTTGTCGGCCTTCTGACATTTAAACTTGACAACCGATGGATGAACGTGAATATATATAGTCATTAATGACACGCAAACTCGTCATCGCGAGATTTTTTTACCCTGCAGAAAAGCCTTAAATGAGTCGCACCTTCGACAGCGACAGATTTGGCACGTGGACAGTGCTCTCAATCGTCGCGGAAAAGTCCACTCTTTTGGTTTCCAACCCTCTTTCCGCACTCTAAACCTCGACGGCCTGAAATTTCTTCGTCAATGTGAAACTTTTACAATTCTTTCGCGCGTGCCTGTCATACCTGACATTTTTACGATTTTGATCGGTTGTCACGTGAATCGTCATGACGTAAGCCATTTTTCTGTTAAAACACCGAATGCACGCTCCTCTTCGACGGGCGATATCTCTGCACACGCTCCACTTAGAAGGAAAATCTCTCCGTCGAGGAACAATTTAAGGTCGTCGGTAACTTCACGCCAAAGGGCAGCTTTCAATTTCGCGTATCCAGAGACGAGTTCTTCCCCCCGCGTACCCAATTTTCGTCGATTTTGACCGGGTTTGGTTGCCATTGACTACTCGGCTATTAGTATATATAATTTTAAGAATCTAGCATTTAACATTCGATTTTTTTCATAATTTAAGAGATAATGTCTTTATCTCTCAATTTGTGAAAAAAATCCAATGGTAAAAATTACAAAATAATTTCAAATAACGTCATTTGATTACAAAACACAATATTCTGACTGGCCTTGGTTGGGTTTTTTTTTCATGTCTATATTCCAATATATTATATTATATCTTAAGGATTTAAAGTTAAGCAATTTAATAAAATACTTATGTTATTTTATGAGTTTTATGACCATCTATGTAAACACAAAATTTGATGTCTAAGTTCTCTGTTTCTTTGTCAGGAAGAGTCGGCCTTGATTTTACACATTCATTCATAAGTTTTTATATATGCGTATTTTAATAAGGTTCTTGCCTTTGCTATATACGTATTTTGTTGGAATTTATATAACAGATAGTATTTATTTTATTTCTAAATCTAAATAATAAAATTTATTATTACGTATTAGTGAATTAATACTAGCTTTTAGGTACTTATTTGTTTATATAATAATAATAATAAATATATTAATACTAAAAAATATTTGAAAATACTTCACGACATCTACCTGGCATAAGCTTAATCCCAGGAGCAGGTGCTGCCGCTAGTTCTGGACGTAGCCGTTCTTTCCTCTACGTCCACAATGGCGTGCCCAAAAAATAACATTGCATGGGCTCTCTACATATATTCCCTCTACGGTAATATGTTGGTCATAAGTTGTTAATATTTATTTTTATTTAAAAATCATTTCGTACTTTAATATATATGATATTCCCCGATTTTGTTGTGTTGTTTTTCTTATAATTTAATGAATGTGGTTTCCACGTAATTTCAGAACTCACACAGTGTCCAGTTTGCAAAATCCAGTTAGACCCCAAAGAATATTTCGAACACCATATGCCTTTTTGCTGCAACAGGAATGCCAGGTACGATTCCTTTTTATATGGTGTACGTGACAGAGAGAGACTGAAATGACGTATTCTTACCAAACAGTTTATTATTTGCTCGTTGATACGTATAAGAATTTAGGTAGTTGTTTAAATATGATTTGATGTGTGAGAATATTTGCTATTAATGTGAATATTTCACCTATTCTACATTTAAAGCTCCTTGGTTATTATCTGTTATACCTCTATAATATTCAACGGATTCAGGCTGTACGCTGTCTTGCATTAAATCCCTCACATTCGGGTTTTTTTTTACTGTACCACTTTTCTGTGCAGCCTAACCTAATACTTTAAAGACCACGTGAGTTCATCGATTTTAAATGCAATTAACTGATTTAAAAGTATATTGATAGTCGAATTGCGTATGAGCAAAATAAATAAACTCTCTTTTTGCTTGTGGCTTCAATGAGTTTATTAGAGATTACATTAGAGTGACCCGATCAAGCAGAAGAACGATTCACAACGAGTAATCTTAATATTTCTACTGGAGATTTAAACGCGAAAGTTGCAGAGATTGCGCTATCAGATTATAGAAGTTTGTCACTGGTATATAGTTTGGGAACAAGCATAATTTGAGGTATTCCAGAAAAATTAAAGAGATGAAAGAACACTTGTTCATGCTACACGACGCTAGTAAAGATAATTCTGATCTTATAGGCCTTTTAGTGTTAAATGCGGAGTGACCCTAAAATCTGAGGCGATTAATTATAATACCTGTCCAATCAATAAACATTATCAAACTAATTAAAATGCAGAACAATTGCGATTTTTCGCCAGAAGATATCAATAAACATATCGGTAGAAATGGTAATGAGTTGGTGTATATTGTGGTCGAAGTTAATATTGATTATATGAGCACTGTTGTCAGGCACGGTATGAACTGTTCGTCTTTTCTGTATCTAATAGAAACAGTTGAGGTGAATAATCTGATGAATTTATTAAGGAATTTTAAAACTTTGGACGGCTATGGTTTATCAGATTAGTCTTGAAGTTGAGTAGTGATAAATCAGTTGACTTTCATAAATGCTTGTTTCATTGAGGACTCTCTCTGGATGGTTAAACATTATCAAAGTCATCCCAATAGTTAAACAAGGTGATGGTTCTCTATTAAGTAACTACCGAGTATTTTCAATTGTGCCTAACCAATCGAAGAATATTAGAATTGGTATTTAAGACTAGATTGGTAAATTATTTGGAAAGTAGGAGTATTCCAAATGCTGGTCAATTTGGATTTATGAGGGACAAGAGCAAAGGTATTGTATAACTTTATCAGTGATGAACTAGAAATAGGGAATATTATTGCTAGTTTTTTATTATTCAACTATACACTGTGTACATTACTCTTCTTAATACTCAAAACTTAATACTAGTAATGATAAGGATAATTATAATGATAATGATTAATACTTAGTAATCTCTATTGTTCCAACGGTTTCCCTTTTATATTAAGTATATTATTTTGACCTACGTCAGATGAAAGATATTTATATATAGAATAAGTAGTTTTGTTTGATTGCATTCTTGTATGTCCTTGTATATCTAACCAGGTCTTGTGTGAAGACCTTCTACTACTTTTGCAATATTTCGTGTTCTACGTTACAATGTGGCCACAAGAACTAATAAATATTATTATTATTATTATTAATAAGTTAAGAGAGTGGTGAGAATAAATGTGAACCCTTACTTCTGGTGGGAACCATGAATCTATATGATGGTGAAATTAACTACCTTAAATTGATGTTTAGCATAAGATTAGCTGTATTTATTTATTTTCAGAATGTCCGTTCTACCAACTACACCATCGACCAAGCAGACACCAGCAGCCTTGAATGGGCGTAAGAGATGCCTCCGTGAAATCTATAAATGTGGGCAGTGCAAGTACAGGACGAAGTACCAAGCAGATCTAAAGGAACACACCAATAACCAGCATTACAAAGTTAAAATGTATAAATATGGGGTTTGTAGCGGACGTCTCAAAAACAAAGAATCCCTCAGGCTGCACGTGGAAAATACTCACGCTTGTGTGGGAGGAAAGAACGATCAAGAGCTTCCTATGACTAGTTATGAGAATACACATAAAGAAGTAGAACAATCGATGTTACGACATCAAAAGGAAATATTTAAGTGTTTGCTGTGTGTGTTTCGCGCAAAATACAAACGATCTATAAAAGCACATATAAAAACTCATCATTTGAAGCAATTTGATTATAAGTGCGACTATTGTGAATATGGAACAAACTACAAAAGTAGTTTAGAAGTACATATAAAAGCTAAACATTCGAAGGAATTTGATTTTAAATGTGATTCTTGTGAATTTAGAACAAACAGGAAGTATAATTTAGAAGTACATATAAAAACGAAACACACGAAGGAATTTGATTTTAAATGTGACTCGTGTGAATTTAGAACAAACAAGAAAAATCATTTAGAAGTACATATAAAAACGAAACACACGAAGGAATTTGATTTTAAATGTGACTCTTGTGAATTTAGAACAAACAACAAAAAACATTTAGAAGTACATATAAAAACGAAACACACGAAGGAATTTGATTTTAAATGTGACTCTTGTGAATTTAGAACAAACAACAATTATTATTTAGAAGTACATATAAAAGCTAAACATTCGAAGAAACTCGATTTTAAATGTGAATCT
Organism: Amphimallon solstitiale; assembly: GCA_963170755.1. Lineage (NCBI taxonomy): Eukaryota > Metazoa > Arthropoda > Insecta > Coleoptera > Scarabaeidae > Amphimallon > Amphimallon solstitiale. Next base: position 29,094,193 of record OY720685.1, read on the forward strand.
TGTGAATATGGAACGAACATCAAAAGCAATTTAAAAGTACATATAAAAGCGAAACACACGAAGGAATTTGATTTTAAATGTGACTCTTGTGAATTTAAAACAACCAACAAATATTATTTAGATGTACATATAAAAGCTAAACATTCGAAGGAATTTGATTTTAAATGTGATTCTTGTGAATTTAGAACAAACAGCAAGTATAATTTAGAAGTACATATAAAAACGAAACACACGAAGGAATTTGATTTTAAATGTGACTCGTGTGAATTTAGAACAAACAAGAAAAATCATTTAGAAGTACATATAAAAACGAAACACACGAAGGAATTTGATTTTAAATGTGACTCTTGTGAATTTAGAACAAACAACAAAAAACATTTAGAAGTACATATAAAAACGAAACACACGAAGGAATTTGATTTTAAATGTGACTCTTGTGAATTTAGAACAAACAACAAATATTATTTAGAAGTACATATAAAAGCTAAACATTCGAAGAAACTCGATTTTAAATGTGAATCTTGTGAATATGGAACGTACATCAAAAGCAATTTAAAAGTACATATAAAAGCGAAACACACGAAGGAATTTGATTTTAAATGTGACTCTTGTGAATTTAAAACAACCAACAAATATTATTTAGATGTACATATAAAAGCTAAACATTCGAAGAAACTCGATTTTAAATGTGACTCTTGTGAATATAGAACAAATATCAAAAGAGATTTAGAAGTACATATAAAAACGAAACACACGAAGCAATTTGATTTTAAATGTGACTCTTGTGAATATAAAACGAACAACAAAAGTAATTTAAAAGTACATATAAACGCGAAACACACGAAGGAATTTGATTTTAAATGTGACTCTTGTGAATATAGAACAAACTACAAATCTAGTTTAGAAGTACATATAAAAACGAAACACACGAAGAAATTTGATTTTAAATGTGACTCTTGTGAATTTAGAACTAACAGCAAGTATAATTTAGAAGTACATATAAAAACGAAACACACGAAGGAATTTGATTTTAAATGTGACTCTTGTGAATATAAAACGAACATCAAAAGTAGTTTAAAAGTACATATAAACGCGAAACACACGAAGTAATTTGATTTTAAATGTGACTCTTGTGAATATAGAACAAACATCAAAAGTAATTTAGTAGTACATATAAAAACGAAACACACGAAGGAATTTGATTAGAAATATGATTCTTGTGAATTTAGAACAAAAAGCAAAAGCCATTTAAAAAATCATATAAAAGCTAAACATTGAAGGAAATTGAATTTAAATGTGGGCAGTGCAACTACGGGACGAATTACCAAGCTGACCTTAAGAAGCACACCAACATCCATCATTTCAAAGTTAAAATGTATAAATGCCGGGTTTGTTCAGGCTGCATGTGGAAAATACGATCAAGAGTATCCTATGACTAGTTATGAGAATACACATATAAGAAAGTAAAAGACATATAAAAAGTAAATATTTGAAGCAGTTCAATTATAAATGTGACTCTTGTGAATTTGAAACAAACTTCAAGGGTAATATAAAACGTCATATGAAAACTAAAAATAATGTTATGGTTTGATTGGGGTATATGTTTATTAAAGAAGATTATACAGATGATAGAGGTTTTGAAAATTAATATTTTAAATTGACAATAGAGACATTAATGACACTGACAATTTATTGAAGGAAATCGATTTGACAATTGTGTTATGAATTGAATATACAGCATGTGTAAAATCATATTGGGGATATGATATATGTATACTGGGCACACCGGCAACAACGCCCAATCGTGGCCGTAGTCATGGTACAAGGAAACAAGGTAGAATATGCTTTTGCGCATCTCTGGATGACGCGCATTCGACCTCTGGTACTACCAGTTCAATAAAGTTGTGAATTCACAGGACACTATTTCAATAAAGTCCTTTTTAACAAATACAATACAACACAGTTAGAAAAAAAAGCATAATTCTAATTAAACATTAATTCTTAGTAAATTATTATATAAATTTATTAAGAACGGAATTCTAATGAAAATAAAAAATATACTCTAATCAGTACTTAAAATAAAATGTTATTGCATAGGTTCAAAAATGCCTCCTTCAGCAGCAAGGCATTGCCCGAGTCTATCATAAAAATTTTCTCGTACATTACGAATCACATCGACTGTTACGGATTCAAAACAACATTAGTCTTCTCAAAATATCTAAGTTTTCTAGCCTGCCAACTTGTGCACTGTATATTTTATTTTTGGTGTATCCCCACAAAAAGAAATCATTTGGCGATCGCGGAGGCCAACGAATGTTTCCTGTTCCACTAATGAGACGATCAGGAAAAGTATTCATTAAAAAATGCTTTAAGGCTCCCACAAACCAACGCGAATTATTCGCAGCGGATTTATGACGGAATGTTCGCAGCGAAATTCGTGACGAAATTCGTAGAGAACCTCACATCAAAGCGAATCTTATCGGATCATACGCGTCATATTTTCAGCCGATATCGTAAAGGTTGCATGCTGTTGCTGCAAACGAAAAACAAACACTTATCATCCAGGAAAAAATGTATACGTCATCAGATGAAGAAGAAGCACTGGTGTTGCTTGCACTTGAAGAAGACAATTTAAGGTAAAATTGTTATTATTTAGAAATAAATCAGTTGAACATATTGTGAATCTAACCTTAGGAAGAAAAGAAAACGGGTTCACGATATTAATCAAGAAAGACGACAATTTGGGGAATTTTATACATTAATGCCGCAATTACGAAAAGACGAAAAACGATTTTATATTTATTTTAGAATGACAATAAATTGTTTCGATGAACTTTTACACCTTATAGCAAATGATATTCGAAAATTAGATACAAATTATCGAGAAGCTGTTTCACCCGAAGAACGATTAGCCATAACATTAAGGTAAAACGACCAACAATTTGGTATTTATTTAATATCATCAATTTAATACAAAAACAGTGATGTGAATAAGAAAATAAAGCATTTTATTAATAAAAAAATACAGTCATAAGTATTTAGTAAATGTACTTATTTACTGTATAGATTAAATAAGTTAAGATAGTTAGAAGCTGAAGATTCTTCTGAAGAGGGTTGGTTTTTGACATCGTGCGCTAGGTTGGCTAGAGTAATATAGCTGGTGTTAGAAGTTCTGTTATGGTGCTTAGACGTTTCCAATTGTCTGGACCATTCAGCATCGTTTGGAGAACCTAACGATGCAACTGAAATACTTTCGACGGAAGAGATGTTGGGATAAGTATCTGTACTTGCAGGTCTAGATTGATGGGTGTTTGAAGAACTTTCCTCTAATTGAAGCAGCTCCTGTTCCATGATGACCTGCGCAATTTTCATTTTCGTCTCAATTTGTCTTCTGGGAGAGAAGGTTTTTATCGTACATGCGTGAGCCAAAAAAAGTTGGTCAGTTGCATCATACGTAGGATTTCTTTTTTTATTACTTTCAAAATAAGCTATCATATCTTTCACAGAAGTCGATGGCTCAGAGTTGCGTTTTCTGTTTGCTTTGGGTATAACTGGAGTATTAAGCCCAGGGGTACCTCTAGGAGCAGCACTTGATGTAGGTGTCAGTACTGAGGGTTGAACCTGAATGAAATCCGTATTCGGCGTTTGAGAATTACCTGACTGTGTTTCTTGTAAATTTTCGGTGCAATTCGTTTGTTCGGAATCGGAAATTTCAACCATTTCTAGGCTTTTAGGCGGCTCCATATTTGTCATTGCTGTAGATTCTTGTGAGTAGATATCGCTGACATTAGATGTAGTTTTATCAAAATTTAAAAATGGTTTGAATGCTTCCATGTGATCTGCCCATATCCATTTTTTTTGTATTAGTTGCAGCCTGTCCCGTTTTAGTTTTGTTGGTTCTAATATACTTGGCATAAGTATCTCGCAGATTCCTCCATTTTTTTTTAATATCTTCACCTAAAATAAAATTCTTTTTTGGTATCTGGCTACAGGAGATACATTTTATACAAATGGCCATAGTTTTAGAGTTGGCTTTACGACTGTAAGTGCCATAGTTTCACAAGTTTGTGCAGGTTTATGTACACGTTTACAACATACATATTTACCCGAACCCACTACAGAAATATGGAGAAAATCCGAAGAAGGCTTTAGAACTTACATGGCAATTCCCGAATTGTATAGGCAGCATCGATGGAAAGCATGTTACTATCAAGTGTCCAAATAAAACTGGATCTAATTATTGGTGCTATTTAAACAAGTTTTCAATAGTATTAATGGCTATTGTTGCCCCGGACTATAGATTTATTTCAGTTGACATTGGCGGTTTCGGTAAAAATAGTGATGGTGGAATTTTCGAAGCTTCCAACATGGGAAGGAGATTTGAAACAAATTTAATGAATGTGCCTGGGCCAAAAAATCTTCCAGGACAAAATTAACCTTCTCCTCATGTCATAATTGGAGATGAAGCGTTTGCACTAAAACCATATTTGTTAAGGCCCTTCCCATATAAGCAAAGTAAAAGAGATGTTTTCAAGGAAAATTACAATGTAAGACTGTGTAGAGCGAGAAGAGTGGTAGAGAATGCTTTCGGTATATTAGCACAAAAATGGCGTATATTTTATAGACCAATGGAAACAGTTGATACTACCATTCTTATTGTGAAAACTGCATGCATCTTACATAATTTCTTACGAACAAAAAAATGCGATGATGGACTTATCGAACTTTTGGACCCAGCAGAACCTGAACTTGGAGCTTTTCAACATTTGAACAATGACCCAAGAAGAGCAGCAACACTGGCATTTTCTGTTCGAGACAAATTTGTCACTTTTTTTAATTCAGGCCTATGAAGAATGTTTTTTTTACAATAAAATAATTGGGTTTGGCTATGATTATTTATTTTTAATTCTAGTTGATATAACCTAACCAAACATGTAAACACAATAAATAGTAAGTACAGTAGAACCTCGATTATCCGTGCTCCACGGCACAGATAAATATCCAGATGGCCCATGATTAACAAATTTTTGTAGCCCTAAAATGGTTACGAACACCAGGCTACGCCACCGTCGCCTGGTTACTACCACCAGAGGCGCTCAATATTTGATAAATTTATATAATCTGCAGTTTAGATGTAATTTAAGAGATTGAAACCTTCAATTGGTATTCTAGTTAACGACAGATGACGCTCCTAAAAAAATTATTATTTTAGGTAATTTATTTCGGTACTGAAGAAGTTAGTTTACATATATTTTTTTCTGTTATTTGAAAATATTATAATTATTTTTGTCTAATAATTAACAAAACCATTTTTACTAAATATAGGTTTCAAAATTTCATTTAATTTCTACCCATATGATCATAAGACTTAAGGTCTATTATAGTTGCTTGCAATCATTTCTGCACAAAAAACTTTTACATCAACTATGCACACAAAGATACCTTGTGCCTACTTTTTTTTCTATTTATATGATTTATTGACTATAAATTCCAAGAGCTCCTTCTTTGAGTAAGATTAATGTTTGGGAGAATATTATTATAAAAATACAATCTTGGAAGAGGATTGATTTTAGTGAACAAACTGGAAAATATCCTAATGTAAACACTTATATAGGTATAGCACAGATAATATACAGGCTGGCACACCACATTTTCGTAGGTTTATATATACGAAAAGTGGCAAAATGTTGTAACACTTTGCCACATTACGGGCACGTTTTAAAATTGTTTTGAAATATACAGAGTGATTCAATAAAATGTTGCGTACCAAAGTTATGAAAATTTAAATGGAACACTTGTATATTATGGCATATTTTGATACTATAGGCTAAATGAAGGCTACTTACTGTTATACTCCCTATACATAACTTAACAGAGACATTTAACTATTTCTGTCTTACATATTTGAGCGAATTATTTTAACTTGTATTTATTGTTTACTCAAAGCATCAGACTTTAAGATAAGTTTAAGTTGAAATCTAAAAATTATACAGAGTGTTTAAAAACAATATTATTATTATTACTTCAAACAGATACATTATTTACTAAAAACTATATTAGTAATTTAGGATTTTCAATTTCAAACTTTAGTTTCTTGCAATTCATTTTTTAAATGGCTAATATTTATTAACCTAACGGTTTGATTGGTTTTGTTTCACAATAATTAAAAAGCATCATAACTAGTTAAACAACAAATACATACTTTATTAAACAAATAACAAACTGAATGGTAAAAGAAAACTAATGTTTTAACAAGTGCTCAAAATGATGTCCTTATTTTTCAATACATAAACGAATTTTCTCTTGCAAGGACTGTTTAACTCTTGTTAAAATACTTGGTGTTCAAGAACGAAACGCTATTCTTATTCTGTCTCTCATATCGTCTGGTGTAGTTGGTGGTGTATCATAGACAATATTTTTGAAATATTCCCATAAAAAAAACAGAAGTCGTTAGATCTGGAGAATTTGCTGGCCAATTGAGTGGACCGCCGCGTCCTGTCCACCTCTTGGGATATTGCCTATCCAATTCATTTCTAACATTTACTTGAAAATGCGCTGGTGCACCGTCTAGTTGTAACCACATTCTTTGTTAGTTACCATCGAAAGAGAACGTATCACTAGCGTTCCAATTATTCCACCCTACACATTGACACAACATCTGTGTTGCCTTCGAGAGTTCTAAAAAAATGGAAATTTTCGTCACTGTATTAGTGAAAATTATGTCTATTAACTAATCCGTTATTGTGGAATGATAACTCGTCCGTAAAAAGTACAGAATCCAAAACAAATTCATCTTTATTAAACTTCTCTAGAACCCATAAACAAAATACGAGTTGACGATCGTAATCTACTTCCAAAAGTGCTTAGTGTAATTGAATACAATGCGGGAAAAAGCTGTGCCTTTTTATAATTTTTCCGACGCTCCGCCTGCTTAATTATTCCACTGGCTTCACTTATTTTCCGCTGACTTGTATGCGGCTTTTCTACAAGAAATTCGATAACAACAAAATCATTTTCTTCATTTCCCATAATTGGTCTTTGCCTTTCTGGTTTCTGATAACACTTGCAATAAACTTTCTAATGACCGCCTGTCAGGGCGATGACGCGTGTTAGGATATTTTTAAGCATAAACTCTTGATGCTAGCAAGTAATTTTCGTAAAACTCTCCAATTACTAAAATCATATCCACCTTTCGCTTTGAGAGGCGGTTCTCATTTTAAATAATTGAAATAATTGAAACGACGTTGAACAGCGATGACGTCTTCACTAATATGTACTGTAACTGTCAAATAATTTATCTGGCTGAAGTAATAATAATTCCGCCTACTTTTGAGAAATAAATTGCAAGGAATTAGTGTTTGAAATTGAGAATCCTAAATTACTCAAGAACTGAAAACTCTTATAGCTACGACCATCATCTGACTAAAAATTTGAACAGCGAATTTTACACTCAATTTTTGAAAGGAACTGGGTGATATATGCGCATTTGTTATTTTTGTTAGTGCTCTGCTCTTCTTGTTTTCTTAAATAAATGAGGTGCAAATCTTTCACCGGCACTTCGACACACTCTTTGACGGCAGTCATTTGGACACTTGATGTAAAACCTCGACACTCGATCATCAGTAAAAGCAGTGGCGGCCGCTGCAGGGAGGGTAACGGGGCACTCCCCCCCCCCCTGTGACAAATTTCTTTTAACAGATAAATTAATTATAAATACCTAAGTTTTTCTGATTTGTTTGATGACAAATAATATGTTTTCGGAAGTAACAGTCCGTCTTTTCAGCGCGTTTAAAAATCGCAGTCTGACGTAGGCTCCGGGGCATCTCGTGCGACTGCCCCGTCTGTATTAGAAATCGAGCGATGAAACTGGCGCGGGTAGCGCGCGTATATATGTAGGCGGCGGGGCACTACTCTATGGTGCCGGGTCCGGGTGGCAGTCCAGTGGGTCCAGTATGTAATATACAGCGGTGAGTGTATGTTGTAATTTCTATCGGTGAAAATGCAACTTAGAATTGCGTTAGTAACATTAAGACTTAAAAAGAATTAAAAAATCTAGGTCTCCCTAGACCAGATTTATTGATTAAACTAGAAGATCACAATTTGAAAACTAATAAAACCGTGACGAGAAAATTCAACAGAAGCTCTTACAGTTTATCACTTTATCATACTGGTTGTGTGGGTGTAATGTGCAAAATGCTTTTTTGTACTCGCCGCCTGTAAAGTGACAATAGGCGCATGTGTAGCTCGACTGGGAAATACGTTTTCCCGGTTGAGGCGACTGCAAAAATTGAAAAAAACACCTACACTTTGGGACATTTAAAAAAAAATTTAACTTGGTAGTAATAAAATTTAGTCTATAAAATAGTACTTCCCTCCACTATTCTTCACTAAAAGTTGGGGAAATAGGAGTAATAATTAAAAATTCTTCCAACAAAATTGTGGCGCCATCTATTTGAACCAGATCGACATTCATATTGGCAGTTCGGAATTGTTTGTATTTAAACCAAAAAACGCAATAAATGTACTATAAATTTATAAATATAAGAATAAATACCTCATGTTTGCATTGTGTAAGAATATAATAACTTAATTTTAGGGAAAGGTGAGTAATAGTTACGTACATGAAATGCTTAAATTAATTAGGTAATCTATCTTAGGTTAGGTATGATACCAATGACATTAATCAATAATATTTTTTTAATTTAATGTTCGTACAAAAAATATTGTACAAACCACTTGCGTGAAGACATCTTCCACGCATTCACCCAATTAAAAGCACTCGCTTCCTGCGGTCGCTCGTGCTTACAATGTGCGCTCATGCGGGAAAATAGTCTTCCCGCACTTGGTTCGTAAATAACTATTTTCTATTTCGGTGCTATAAAGTTAACTTTACGACATCCGTTTTGGTTGCAAAAGTATTTCTTTATCGCACGCTAAATTTTGTTGTTTTGACGTTGGTAACAAAAAAAAAAATGGAACCAAATTATATTTAAATGACAAAATGTAAGCCTTTAATGTTACAAACATGTGCAATAGAAGTTGTACAAAGAATAAAAAGCACACATGCTAACATTTTATTTACTAATTAACAATATAAATTGTTAAGCAGAGTTGGATGGTAAGTTTCCTGATGCTACTATTGTAATTTACTTCCAAGGTTGAATAGTACATACAACTAAAAGTTTGTTATTGATAATATGTCGAGACTATGTTGGCGAAAGATTTTGTAAATTGTCTTCTGCTATTTTGCGAATCTCTGGGGGCGTGCAAAGTAGAAAAAATCAAGGGAACGGTGTTTTTCTACTTTGAAGAGAATAAAAACATTTTCTAGAAATACCATGCGAGAAAGCAGACTATGTGTCTTAGCAATGTGTTTCATTGAAAAACAATAACTGACATCAATACCAAACTTCAATGAATGAGTTATTAATCATTTTGCTGATCGTAAGGAACGGCGGATGGATTTTATTTTCAAACAAGTTAATTAAATAGCATATTGAGTTTATTTTTTGTCTGTACTTAATTTTTGATATTAAACACTCAGACCCCCGGTGCCCTCCCGTCTCAAAAAATCATGGGCCGCCACTGAGTAAAAGGGATATTGCCTCATTTTTGTATAACAAAAATTCTGGGATATGAATGTCTAATAAAGCTACTAAGTTGATGTAAACATTTTTTGTTAAATAATCTGCTAAATAGGTAACCGAATAACATTATTATGTTTCAGTGAAAGGACAATAATTACAGATTCAGAATAATCTAAGAAATTATGATTATGATCGACGGACTTCAGTGAAATCATTCCGGGCTCATTTTATGCTTCATTCAAAGCGAGATTGTAGATGGTGATACCATTAAGCAATTTATAGGGCAACGTATGAAAATGATTCTTAATATTCTAATACTGGGATTTATTTTATATTCAATTTTCTTATGGCATGTAAATGTTTTATTGTAAAGTGACTCGGCGTTAAAAGTAAAATGACGATCCTCATAACTAAGAAAAAACATACGCATACTGCTTTTTTGTACATAGTGCAAAATTGATTTAAAGAGTGCTAAATTAACAAGCCATTACTCCAATCGTATAGAGTGTAAATTAATTAAACATATTTTAACAAAAAAAATGATTTAATCCGTGCCTGAGGTGTACATAAAATTTAACCGTGCCAAAACAAATGTTACCCATGCAATTAAAATTGTTATCGGATTTATGTCAACTACTTTTCTAAGCTTTTCTTATTGGGAAGTGTTTGTAACTACGATCATGATGATTGATGGGTACACAGATATACTCTATTTGGTTTATTTTCTAATATAAAATCTCACTCGGAAAACCGAAAATAATGTTTGAATTTATATCATCTGAAATTCAAGAATTCCTAATTTATATCGATAAGTATGGTGTGTTTACATACGTATATGTTTTTTGTCGTTCACTAACAAAAGTGAATTGGTTTTTTGTCGTCAACTCAAGGCTAAATCAGTGTTGCCAACCCACTACAGACGATTCCCCCTGAATGCTCTGAATAATGCTTGAAAACCCCCTAAATTTCATCAAAAACCCCCTAAAAACGAGTAAATAAATTGTTATAAAAAAAATAACTCCTTTATATTAATGTGACAGTTATTTATATAGACAAACGCATGTTTCCAGGAAATTAAAAAAATGTTATAAGTTTTTAACATATATTTAATCAATCTTTATTTAAACTTTCCAAAATAGTTCTCTTATAAAAATAATATACCTACATAGGGTAGCGAGGGGTATTGTTGGCAGGCCTCGATGATTGGCACCTCCATTTGTTTTTGGCTGTAAAAAGCACAATCCGCTTGTTTTCTACATGAAGTATTTTTTTTGCACAATGTATCATCCTTGTATGACGTGTTAGCGTGTTACACATACGACGCGGGCGTTAATTTGACAGGTCTGTTTGACAAGTCAGTGTTGCCAATAATGCTGGTGATTTATCACCAGTTCTGGTTGTTTTTCTTAATTTTAAATTACCTCGTGATTATTTTTTAAATTACTATATCTGGTGATTTTGGATACTATTAATTTTTTTCTTGGTTACCAAGAATATAAAACATTAAGCTCCTAAAAAAGTTAGTCGGAGTTAATTAGATACCGTTGGGTCCACAGTTGCGATGTGCGCATGCAGTGCAGCCGTTTACAAACACTTAAAGGTAGGTTCCTATGCACTCAGGTATGTTTTTAAGTTTTGTTCTATTTTAAGCAAGTCAAGAGAAAAAATTAGAAAAAGAAGGTAGACGGCTTTTATGATACCGTGATACGATTGCGGAAAAAGGCATGGATGAGTTCACAATTCTTCTGTTGAACTTAAAACTGACGAAATCTATTATTTTTGTAGGAAAATCGAATAAATTACAATTTATACACCTATCCTTAATTTTGTTTGCAATAATGCAATACTCAAGTATAACAGTTTTGAATGTCCTCTACAAATACCCCTAAAAATAAAACCCCCCAGATTTCCCCCATGGCTCAAAAAAAACCCTAAATCTAGGGGGAAAACCCCCAAGTTGGCAACACTGGGCTAAATATGTTTGGGATGAGATGAATAAGGAGATTGTATTCTTGTTAAATATTAAAAATAGAAAATAGATCTTAATTCAAGTTCCCCAATATCGTCATCTGGTGTCGGTTAGTTAAACTTAAAAGGTAACTTATAACAAATCTTAATTTCATTTTTCAAGCAAACATGTGGTTCAAATATAAAATAATGGTAAATTCTAAATCGTAGTGTCCTCTACTTTCCTTAAATGAACTAAAACTGAAGGGCTACAATAAAGCCTATTTCATGGGCTCTCTGCTTCTTTCTCTGTGTCCACGGGACCGGACGAGGCACGGAAAATTGAAAAGCACGGATAATCCGAACATTTATTTCTTATATGTATGTATGTATACATACTAAAAAGATAACAAAATAAAAAACAAAATTCTACATAAGTAAACTTTTACACTAAATAAGAAAAAATAAACTCTACATAGGTAGGATAACTTGCATTTAGGTACATAAAGCAGATGAAAAGCCAATGATTCCCAGGGATTCCCCTAGTACACTGCTGGCGATATCGATATTGCGTCATCATGCGTATGGCACGGATAATCCGCAGCCCGGATAATCGGGGTTCTACTGTACTTACCATTTTTGCCTATTTCTTCTCCTATTTTACTCCAAACCTTATCCTTTTTACGGATATTCTTATAATCTTCATGAGAAAGGTCGTACAGTATGGGATACTTTCGAACTAATTCAATAATTTTTTCCATTTTCATTTCTTATTTACATACACTACGAAACTACTGCGAATCCGAGAAAAAACGCAGTCAATTGCGAAATAAGATTCCGTGCGAATAAATACGCAGACAATTCGCAGTCTAAACGAAAAAGATCGTACGTGTCTGAGCTTGTATATTTACCGCAATGGAAACAATATTATGCGAATCGTAAGCGGAGCGAACTTTCGCAGGTGCTGGTTTGAGGGAGCCTTTACTCTGACCGCATTATGTGCAGGACGACCGTCCTGTTGGAACCAAATAATATCCCGATCTATTCCGGTATTATCAATAGCGGGAAGTATCTGATTCTGTAGCATATCGAGGTATTTGTCCGCATTTAACGTACCATCAATAAAAAATGGTCCAAGCAAATGGTCACTCAAAATACCTGCCCAGACATTCACTTTTTGGGTATATTGGGTGTGTTTAACAAAATATCTGTGCTGATTTTCCCGAGCCCAATATCGGACAACAGAAGGATTGTGCTTTCCATTTAATAGAAATGACGATTCATCTGTGAATACAATATTTGCGATGAAATTCTCATTTTCATTTGTCTTTTCCATTACGGTTTCACAAAACTCCATTCTTTTAAAATTGTCATTGAGAAATATTTCTTGCGTTTTCGAGTATTTGACACATTTTAATTTATTTCGCTTCCATATGTTCGCGACGGTTTTATTACTCACACCCAAGTCCTCAGCAACACTTCTGGTAGATAGCGTATCCTCTACTTCGAGAGTGCTACAAATCATTATATCCCGCTCTTCTCGTTTCTCAGCTTTTAGTGGATTTACCTCCCTAGGATTACACTTTGTCCAATTATTTAAATAAAGACATTTTTCAAAGCTATTCAAAATATGTAATATGCTTTGCTCACAGGGTACGGGTCTGTCTGCCAATATTTGCGGATATAAATTTATGCAATCCTATGCACAATGACCACTATAGTACCATTTAATAATTTGCAGTATTTCTTCTGGTGTGTAGCGAGGCATTGTTACCATTGACCCCCCCCCCCTTCTCTCACAAACACAGAACTACGCTGTTCGACACGATCTCCAGATACAATTTTAGTTGTTAAAGGGAGTCTTGGAAAATGCTTTCTGTCAGTGAGTTCAGTCAGTGACTTCTGTCAGAGTTGTCAAGTGACATTTTTTTCGATAAATGCGCGTCATCCAGAGATGCGCAAAAGCATACCTTGTTTCGTTTACCATGACTACGGCCACGATTGGGCGTTGTTGCCGGTGTGCCTAGTATAATACATATATCCTATCCCCAATATGATTTTACACATGCGGTATATTAGATAATTGACTGTTAAATTTAAAGAAAGAAATGTCGTTAAGAAAAGAGTTATTATAAATTGTAATTATTATAATAATATACAAATGTCATGAATAGATAAAGAATTAATAGGAATTACAAGGTTTAAGGATCTATCTGTTTAAATATATATATATATAGTGTTAGTGATAGTGTTTTTATTCGTCATCAAAACTTACATGACATGTCGGTAAATAACAATTAAAAATTCTTTCAAAGAATTTCTAAGTAAATACATTTAAATACATTCAACTTACATATAGCACAAACAAACAGATAGATAAAATCAGGTGTATATACAAGTGTGTAAACACAAACGATATAAAATTTCACAAACAAACATTTAGGTAACATTAATAACATTCTTTCCGCGGGAGAAGGCCTCGAGATATTCCTCCACGGTATAGAAACTAGAGTCAATCAGCATTGCTTTTACGGTTTTCTTAAACTAATAAATATATATATATAATAAAAAGATGAATTATCGCGTATACATTAAATAAAACAAGAAAAAGAGAATATTGGGTAAAATCCGCTGTAGTTGAACCGTAGACACGTGTTTCTGACTAATTGGTCGTCATCAGTACGGTGTAGCCAAGGAATAAGGTGGAATAACATCTCCAAGGTCATCCCACGTTATTCCTTGGCTACACCGTACTGATGACGACCAATTAGTCAGAAACACGTGTCTACGGTTGCACTACAGCGGATTTTACCCAATATTCTCTTTTTCTTGTTATATATATATATATATATATATATATATATATATATATGTTGTCACTGGATTCCGGGTTTTCTTCCGCGTTTCCACTGCTTGGTCTTTGGAAAGACCGATGCTGGTTTCTTGACGACGTTTCGGCAAAATCACACTTGCCATCTTCAGGTCTGCGATAACTGTCTGCTTCTGCTTCTTGTTATTCGTAAAGAGTTTACGAATAACAAGAAGCAGAAGCAGACAGTTATCGCAGACCTGAAGATGGCAAGTGTGATTTTGCCGAAACGTCGTCAAGAAACCAGCATCGGTCTTTCCAAAGACCAAGCAGTGGAAACGCGGAAGAAAACCCGGAATCCAGTGACAACACATACTACTACCCGCGGAAACCTGAAAGAGAACACATATATATATATATAGAGAAAATAAAAATTACTGTTTCAAACAGAATTATGGGCTGTAGATTAAATAAGACACAATTGTATTGATGTTATGTTGACGTTTCGATTTATTACAAAATCTTCTTCAGACCTGTTTTACAATGTAATGGGAGAAACAAAAATATAATTAGTTATTACATAATAGAATAGTGTTTAAGCTGTACTTACAAAAACATCTGTGTAGTTTACATAAAAATATTATGTCTATTATGCATCTCACATAAGGTCAAAAGTATATCTATTGTATTCGTGGATTGCATTATTTTTAATATTGTTACTTTAATATAACGTCAAATTTAAAAGAAATTATTACAGCACAATTTTTAAAAAACAATTTAAAACGCTGGACACAGCACAGTTAAAAAGAAAACGTGTCAATTAATGTTGCATACTTTAAGCGGTATTAAACTGAAATTCTACATGTATGTGGAAAAGATGCGGGGTTGGGGGGAGTTCCATCGTTCCTCAACTTAATGGCAACACAGAAATCAAATATAAGAGCATCCAATACATCCCCAATCTTACAAACAAAATTAAGACGCTTTTTCGGGATGTCATTCCTATTGCTTACACACTAGCCAACACAGTGAATAAGCTATTTACACCACTAAAAGATAAAATTAGTACTCTCGCAAACAGCAATGTGGTGTATCTTTTACAGTGTGACTGTGGCAAATATTACGTGGGGCAAACAAAGCAACGCCTGAAAGAACGAAACGCGCTTCATATTAGTGACGTCAAAAGGCACCCAGGGAGATGTACTCTGGCTACCCACCTAAGGAACACTAATCATGATATTATTTTTAATAACATTCAGATTCTTTTTCATGAAAGTAATTTGTCAAAGAGACTTTTCTTGGAAACATTAGCAATTAGAACCGTGAATCCCAATATTAATAGCAAAAACGACTGTAACAACTTTAGCACTATCTACTCAGGTTTAATCCCGCATATGACACACAAAATCGAAAAGAAATACAAAGACATATCTACGTAACATCTAAGTAAAACAAAAGCTTTCTTCAGAGTAGTAAATAAGGGGTATTTCTTTTGCCGAGGTCCTGGATACGCGTCTGTTGAGGTGAGACGAATTCCTTTACTAATGTCTTCAAACGGGAGAAAAACAACTGTAAATATTGAACATATGTTCATGTGTTTTTCATACCGGCCTGGCATCTTTTCCACATACATGTAGAATTTCAGTTTAATACCGCTTAAAGTATGCAACATTAATTGACACGTTTTCTTTTTAACTGTGCTGTGTCCAGCGTTTTAAATTGTTTTTTAAAAATTGTGCTGTAATAATTTCTTTTAAATTTGACGTTATATTAAAGTAACAATATTAAAAATAATGCAATCCACGAATACAATAGATATACTTTTGACCTTATGTGAGATGCATAATAGACATAATATTTTTATGTAAACTACACAGATGTTTTTGTAAGTACAGCTTAAACACTATTCTATTATGTAATAACTAATTATATTTTTGTTTCTCCCATTACATTGTAAAACAGGTCTGAAGAAGATTTTGTAATAAATCGAAACGTCAACATAACATCAATACAATTGTGTCTTATTTAATCTACAGCCCATAATTCTGTTTGAAACAGTAATTTTTATTTTCTCAACATACGTTGGTCAGTTAGACGAAATACTTATTATTATCTATATATATATATATATATATATATATATACATCCCCTTATCATTTTGCCGTCCATCAATTGACCATTTCCTATCATTTGGGCGTCCATCTGTAATCGAACGTCCATATACGGACGCCAAATTACTTTGCTATATAACTTATTATTTGAAGTCTCATGAGCGTTCTCTATCATGTGTTAAATTTTTGTCTAGACGTCCAAATGATGCGACTTTGAAGAAATCCGTATAATTTTAGTTCAACAAAATTCTGTTAGGCGCGCCAGTGTAGGATGGCGTATATTGACACTGTATATTTTACTTTTATTTCGCGCATAATTTGACGTCGAACAGTACGGCAACTATGTATATGGTAAATTATCGCGAATTAAATGAATTAGAGTATAATATATTTAAGTACGGTCGTCAGGAAGAGCTATTGAAACTTGAATAAGAAACATATATCAGCGTTTCATGACACGTTGATACAAGCATGCATATTTTTTTAAAAATATGAAAATAATTAAATTCTACATTACATTGTAAAACGTAAAAAATATAATAAAACCGAATAAATAACTATGAATTTTCAAACAATTTCGAACTGGTTAAGTAAAATTCTGCATTTTAATTTATTTACACTTTTACGTGGTGCCAATATATTTCACTCCATGCTATATTTTATAGTAAAAAGCATGTAATAAAAGGAAGTTACACTTTTCTTAAACATTGCCTTAATCGTGGTACACAGTATTTTTTAAATATTCTATTGAATATTGCGAATATCTATTTATCAGGAGTGAGTGGCTTAGAGAATACAATCCCGGGATCGCGGGATCAGACTATGTGGTTTCTAATGGGGTCCAAATGGAAAAAAAACTTAAGTAATTTCCTAAAAATTATTTATTAATATTGTTGTACAACACAATACACAATATACCTAGTAAAATAAGGACCAAAAAAAAGGCAATACAAAAAACTATTTAGAATTTCGAAAATACAATCGCAGAAATATCAAAGCATCCAATGTTTGACTTCCAAGCCTACTTCGTAGTTTATCGCCAACATAAGCAGCAGCTGAAAACGCTCGCTCAGGTTCTACACTGGTTGGAGGAATAGACAATCGATATTTATATGCTATGTTACGTTGTAAACTCACTTTATTTATAGTTCTCGAAAGATTGTGTACCTTTTGTCTAAATACGTGGAATTTTGTATAAAGTTCATGACTTTTTGAGCGTACCATGTATATTGTCTATTTCACCGGTCACTAAGACTGCCTGCAGTACACTTGCGTGGGTGTTTAACCTACTATTGAGCCCTCACCGCTCTAAATCACGTACCGCGAATATGACAGATATATTTTGTGTAAGATCGGGCATTTACACCCTGTTTTTGTGAAAGCCTCTTTATCTGAGTAACTAACTTTAATTATCTTAGCTCTAGCTTAATCTAACCTACCTGTAGTTTCGTATTTTCCGCATTGGCAATTACTTTTACGCCTTGCTTAAGGTTATACAATATCTTCTTATATATATTACGTCCGATCTCTGCATAATGCATTTATTTGTGATTTGTAAACGCTTTGAGACGACAGTCAAGTTTTTGTGTTAACTGTTTCACATGTTTTGCGTATTGCCAAACACAGTTTCTCGAGCAGGCCCGAGTATTACTGTTTTCCTCTTTCCTTCGCAGTCATCTCACTAAAAAAAAAAGTCAGGAGTGTTAATTAAAGCAATGCTTGAGATGGAAGGCATACTATTAATTGCTGCCGGTCACTTGCTGCTCTATCTTCGATATTCTAGTATTAGGAACTTCTGTTATTCCGTCCCCAGAACCATCGTATGGGTTAGGATCGTGATTTTTTCTGTAACATAAGGTTAAGATCGGTCTTCCACCGTCTTTTGCAGCGTTTTGTTATTAAAGCTTTAGTACTTCGTTATTTACCTGCAGAGATTCTGTCCCTTCGCATAGTAAATAGAAATTACGGGTGGAAGAATGTTTGTTGATGTCTGTCAAAAACCTATCGGTCGTATTGCACAGGTCGGTCTATACACGCGGTATTGCCAACGTCTAGCATGAAATACCCTCTCGTGCCGTCGGCTCTATATTTTCTACTTACAATTGTTGAGTATTTCGCTTATGTTTTCCCGTCTAAGTTATGTGTAGGGTCACGTTTAATTGTGTTTAAGTCACGATGTCGTCTCCATCTATTGTCAGATTAGTTGTGGGTTTATTATGTTTATTTGAAAACTCCCGCCTTTAATTTGAATCCTTTCCAGTGACGCATTGAGCGTGCGTGCTCTTGGGTTGTGACGTATCTACCGGAAAGGTCACGTTGGAGTCACTTTAGAAGTCGAGCTTGTTATAAGTGCATGGGCACGATCTGCTTATTTTCTTTTGGTGAATTTATCACTTTGTCTAAAGTTAGACTAACGCTTAAGCGGCTTTAATGAAATAAGTTTAAGTTATCGATACCTTAATTAGGTGTTTATCGTGAATTAATTTTTATCGCAATACCGCTATCTAATTTACGAATGCCACGAGGTGGATTTTGAATTAATTTCGTGCTATGTGTGACTTCTGAGTCCTTATCGTGGAATCTCCATTGTTCTACTTGGGGTAAGTTTTCAAAGCTCTGTGTTAAATTTTCGGGATTTTATCTTTGGGTTCTTTTTTTTTAAATTTTAATAGGATTCTTTTGTCGGGCGCAAAAGCCCTCAAAAGCCGTTAGGATTCTTGACGGTCTTTTGGGCCCTCCGAAGTCTTTTCTGTGGTGAAATCGCCCACAACAGTGGTTTTATCCATCATCCAGCCCACCTGTTGAGTGGAATTTTCCAACAAGGGAGACGCCGCCATCTTGGACATCCGCAGCGTCCTTCCGACAACCATCTTGCCAGCTAAGGTTGTAATTTTACCATTTATATTTTACGTCCGAATTTCGACGACTTTTCGACTGTGAACAAGACTTCAGTCCGCCTAGTTTTGTCCAGGGATTTTTGAGAGGCTTATTAACTATCGCACTTCTCAGTAATCTGCGTGGTCACAATTTAATCCTTATTAAATTACCGTTATTATTTTATTAATTATGTAAAATCAGTTCGACCTGAATTTTGGATTTGTCACTACCGTAATATCTGTAGCCCCTTTGTCGAGGCTAATATTTAACAATAATTAATTCTAGTAAATTCAATAGATGCTCCCTTTAACTTTAGGATAATTTTATTTACTTAATAATAAACCCAGTGTTTTCTTTTTCGACACAATAGTTGTATGTTTTATGATGTGTTGCATTTGAAAATTTAAGTTTTGATAATTATTTTGCACGTTTAATTATTGCCGTAAGTTTGTAAATTTTGCCTTTCGAAGATCAATTAATTTACCTGAGCCAGATAAATTCATTCTTGTAGTAGCAAACTTTGGTTCTCGAAGCTCAGGGTTTTATTGTATTTTTATGAAATCGTTTTCCTAAATTTTACCTTTAATTTAATTTTTGACTTTGCTAATCAATAACCTTCGATTAATTTCATTCAGTTCATGTAAGCAAACCGACGTTTTTTTATATTTAGCGAATTTTCCTCATTTTAGACTAAGACCTTTTACTGACTTATCAATTGTTCTTTTGCGCTCATAAATTTATATGTATACTCACACCTATGTATTGACATTGCCGTTGTGGCGTGTCTTTGAAAACTTATGTACACCTAATGTGAGGTGAAAGAAACGTTTCGGCAACCGACCAACTCCTGCTGAGGCGCAGAGTATATGTTTACTTATTAAGACTTTTTTTTATACTTTCAAAATTTTGTAACTGTCACCTAACGACTTGGTTTTTTTTTATTCAGCAACTGTCTAGCTTCATTACACTTTAGTCCAATTTCACTTTTCTTTCAACGCATGTTTTTTATCTAATCTCACAAGTTTAATTTTATTTTGATCAAATAACCGTACAACACATCAAAAATTAATTAAATATTGTTACGTTACGAATACCTTATCTTTTATTTCATTTACCTCTGCATATCTTAATTATTATTGTGACAAGCACGCACATAAGTTTGGGTGCTTCTAAATACAGGGTGTTCAATAGGTATCCTACTGGAGGGACACAGCCAGTGGTAGTTCGTAGGAGGCGCAGGTAGGTTATCTGTAGATAGCATAGTGTCCTGGTGCCCGGACAATCGTCGCTAGCGTCGTTGCCGACCGACGCTCTACTATTAGGTGTTCTTATTTTCTTGAACCGTCACGCCGTCTGCGACAGAGTTAGCTCGGCCCTGCGTTATCCTGTTTAACAACCCCTATTGCGACTCTCCGTTTCATTACCGAATTCTGCCGTTACCTTAATGCGACGTAGATCCGGTAGCAAAAATTTGGCGCCCAACGTGGGGCCGAATTTTGACCATCTTCCGGAAGTTTTTTGAAATTTTCAAATTTATCGCCTTGTCCTTGGTGGACCACGCTTCGGAAAAATTTTGACCATCTTCCGGAACATTTTCTTGAATTTTGCAAATTATCTCCCTGTCTTTAACAGCCAACGTTTCGATAATCTTTTTCTGGGCCTTTCTTTCAGTAATAAGGAAAATTTGGCGCCCTAGCGTCTGGATTTTCTTTTTTTTTGGTGATAGGCGAAAAATTTGGCACCAACGTTTCGACCAACTTTCCGCCATCTTCGATTTTCTTTATTATTATTTTCGTGTGTCAACCAAGTTTCGGCCTATTTTCCGCCATTTTCAGAATTTCAGACAAGTTTTCTTCCCCCTTCCGTACGAATTGACACACCAACGTTTCTGCCATCTTTTCTCCACCTTCCGGAACAAAATTTTTTTTTCCTTCGCTACCCAACGCTCCAACGAAGTTTCCGCTACCTTCACGACAATTTCATGCGTTCGTTGTGGGCCTAACGTACAACAGTTCGCACCTACGTTTCGACTAAGTTTTCGCCGCCCTCAAATTTTCTTTTCCTTTTGTGTGTCATCTATCAACTCATAAGTTGACACCGAACGTTTCGACCTGGTTTTTACCATCTTCAGGGAAATTTCTCGTCTTTTCTAATTTTCCTTGGTTTTGGTTGCTTTGACGTGACAACGTGTCGTTGCCTAACGGTTTGGACAAGTTTTCTCCATCTTCCGGAATATTTTCTTTGCCTTTAAGTATTTCAGCCACTAACATTTCGTCGTACCGCACAGTGGTGCTATACTTTGGAGAAGCTACTTGTTTTGTATTAGCGTTTCGGCCCTGACCATTTTCAGGAATAAATTTTGAATTTTCTCGATTTAAGCCCGTTTCTCGTTTAGGTGGGTAAGTGGACGTTAAGTTTCCCTTACCGCTCAGTTTTTCCGTATTTCCGTCTACTCCCTCACCTAATCTAACTTCGACTGTTTATATTTCGTTTTCTTCCTTTTTTTTGGGAAAGGTTATCACCTCACGTTACAATTTTATCTTAGGTTCTGAACTACCTTGTCTTTCAGAATATATTTGCGTGTCTTAGGACTCGAGTCTTTGCTTGCTGATCCCGGTACCGCCATTTCTTTTATATTTCTTTCTTTTCGACTTTCTGCTGAATTAACTTTCGCTATGGCTCCTAAATTTGAGATCAATCGTCTTTTGAAGGAAGACCTTGAATATTTACTGACTGTTATGGGTGCTGTGGTGCCATCCACTTTGGACGGAATGCGACGAATGTATCGACGTCTGCTAGGGTATGCTAGGTCTTATCCGTCGGATACAAAGCTCACGTATCCATTTACATATGCAGAAGACGCCGCGGCCATTAAGGATAAGCTTACGGTTATCGAAGGGCTCATCGATCAGTTCGTGGGGAATCGTGAGTCTTCCGAATTTCAAAAAATTTCTACCGCCCTTGCTTTCGTATTGCGCCGAATTCAGAACTCCGTCCCAACATCTTCAGCGGAAGTGGAAGAATGCCATGCGTTTCGGAGTCGCGTTGCTGATCTGGAAGATCGCATCCGCGATAAGGCTCGCACCCTTGAACGCGCCTCAACATTCAGTTTATTACAGTCACCCACTGCCGGTAACCCTGGTCCTCAAGGGAGTGAAGAGGAATTTAGTGAAGAGGAGGATCCTATTCGATCTCCTGTTAATGCTTTTACTGGTCCAGTCCACTCGACTTTCGCTAGTTTCTCTCCTAAACCCGTCCCCGTTGCCTCTTGGAATATTACGTTTACTGGACAAAAGAACTTTTCGGTCAGTGCTTTTCTGGAGCGTGTAGCTGAGCTGAAAATCGCTCGTAATTCCTCAGACCAGTTATTATTCAATTCCGCTATAGATTTATTTAAGGATCGTGCTTTGGTGTGGTATCGGGCTAATCGTCATCTTTACTCTAATTGGTCAGAGTTAGCTGCCGGTCTACGGGAAGAATTTCAGGCCGTAGATTATGACGACCGTCTTATGGACGAAATTAAGCAACGGACTCAAGGTCCTAACGAACCTATTGGACTATACGTATCGGTCATGAAAAATCTCTTTTCTCGTCTTTCTGATTCAGTCCCTGAAAAAACTCAATTACGAATTCTGCAACGTAATATTCTGCCTTTCTATCAAACGCAATTGGGTTTAACTGAAGTCAATTCTATCGCGGAACTCCTTAAATATGGGAAAGTTCTCGAAGCCCGCAAGGCCTCTGCTGAAGCTTATGTACCGCCTCCCTTACGTGCTAAAACACTCGAGCCCGATTTGGCTTATGTCAATGCCGAACCAGTCCCGAGTTATTCTCGAAGTCGTGAGACACCCGTTACTCCCGTCTCTAATCGCTCTCGTGTTCGTGTGGCACCCGTTTCAGCAAATCCTGTCACATGTTGGAATTGTCGTCAGACAGGACATCGTTACTCCCAATGCGCTTTACCTCGCAAACGCTTTTGCTATCGTTGTGGTCGTCCAGAGACCATTGTATCTTCTTGTCCGCAGTGTTCGGGAAACGCCCGACGTGCGCACTAAGTGGCCGTCCGGTGCGTACAGTATACACAGCGGCCTATCGACAAATTAGAGCCCGGTTAGATTTTATACTCGAACAAGCCATAGGGGATGAACGCCCCTATCTTAAGGTTCAAATCTTTGGTAAGGAGTTTCTCGGACTCTTGGACACAGGTTCATCACGCACTATTTTAGGTGAAGCAGGTTGGTCCGTGTTGAAGGGTTTTGTTCCGCTTAAATCCTCTATGTCCTTTTGCACTGTTGCCAACGGTTCACGATGCCGAATATCAGGTGAAGTTGCCCTGCCTATTAATGTTAGGAATCGTTCTAAGGTCTTTGACGTTTTGGTGGTACCTGAACTACCGCATCAACTTATCTTGGGCGCAGACTTCTGGCGAGATATGGGTATCGTCATAAACATGCGCAGTGGCGATTGGGTATTTTCAGACGCACCCGACGTGTCTTCTGTCGATGTCGAACCACCGGTGTTATCTGATGAGCGTCAACGTCAGCTCGAGGCTATCATCAATCAAAATTTTCCTAACGTCGATAAGGAGGTGTTAGGTTGTGCCAAAGGTGTAGAGCACACTATTATCACTAGTAGCCCTCCGATTAAGCAACGCTATTATCCGATATCTCCGGCGGTGCAGAAAGTAGTCGACGCTGAATTAGAGAAGATGTTGGCTCTCGGTGTCGTTGAGAGGTCTCAGAGTGGTTGGTCTTCACCCATTCTTCTCGTGCCTAAGAAGGATAAGACTTTTCGATTTTGTGTCGATTATCGGAAGCTCAATCAGGTCACTGAGAGAGATGCCTATCCCCTTCCCTACGTATCAAATACCTTAGATAAATTACGAGACGCCAAATATCTTACGTCTCTCGATATAAAAAGTGCGTATTGGCAAATTCCTGTTGCCGAGTCTTCCCGTCAGTATACCGCCTTCACCGTGCCGAATCGAGGTTTGTTCCAATTTTGTCGTCTCCCGTATGGTCTCCACAACGCACCTGCCTCCTGGCAGCGTTTTATTGATAGAGTTTTGGGTCCTGAATTAGAACCTTACGTTTTCGTTTATCTGGATGATATCATAATTGTCACTCCTACCTTTGAAAAACACTTGACTATCTTAGAGCAAGTTTTATCTCGCCTGCGTGACGCTGGCTTAACGCTTAATAGAGACAAATGTCAGTTTTGTCGCGACGAATTGAAGTACCTGGGCTATGTGGTTAATCGTCGTGGGTTGATGGTCGACCCTGACAAAGTCAAGGCTATCATCGGAATTGCCACACCCAAAAATGTTTCTGAAGTCAGACGCTTAGTAGGTATGGCTTCATGGTACCGACGTTTCGTCCCTAATTTCTCTACTGTTATCTCCCCGCTTACTGATTTGTTACGGAAAAATCGTCCCTTCGTTTGGACGTTAGCTTGCGAAGAAGCCTGGACATCTTTGCGTGAACGCTTGGTTTCCTCCCCGATTTTGACATGTCCCGATTTCCAATATGAATTCATCATTCAAACTGATGCTAGCGACTATGGTCTCGGAGCCGTATTGACTCAAGACATAGACGGACAGGAGAAAGTAATTAGTTATCTAAGCCGTTCTTTAACACCTGCCGAACGTAAATTCTCTACGGTTGAGAAAGAATGCCTTGCCGTCCTTTGGGCTATAGAAAAGCTTCGCCCATATATCGAATGCTCTCACTTTACGGTGATAACGGATCATTACTCCCTCTGCTGGCTGAACTCTCTTAATTCTCCGTCGGGTAGATTGGCTCGATGGGCCGTACGTCTTCAGCAGTACGACTTCACTATCATCCACCGTAAAGGAAAATTCAATGTCGTTCCGGACACTCTCTCCCGTTCAGTCCCCAAACTGGATATCGTTCAAGTCAATCCTAAAAGCCAAGACAAATGTTACGTTCGTATCTTAGAACAAATTAAGAGACATCCCGAGAAGTACCCTCAATTTCAACTTATCGGTGGGATACTTCGACGTTACGTACCGCCTAATAGCGCTTTTCCCTCTGAGGATTCCGATTCATGGAAAATCTATGTTCCTAAGGAACAACGACAAGAGATCTTGTTAGAATGTCATAACGAGCCCACAAGTGGTCATCTGGGCATTGCGGAGACTCTCGCTCGCATATTGCAACACTACTATTGGCCCAAGATGTTAGGTGATGTGATTCGTCATATCAAAGCCTGTCCTAACTGCAATAAGGCGAAACCTCTTCAAAGAGCTCCTGTTGGTCGTATGGGTGGACATTCTAAAGTTTCTAAACCATGGGAAGTCCTCAGTGTCGACATTGTTGGTCCTCTTCCGAGGTCCAAGCGCGGTTTTAATTACATTTTAGTGGTCTCTGATATCTTCAGTAAGTTTGTTCTGACTTTCCCGTTACGTAAAGCTTCCTCTAAGGCTATTATCCGACATCTTGAAGAAGATGTGTTTCTGATTTTTGGCGTACCTCGTTCCGTAATTTCCGACAATGGCGTGCAGTTTCGTTCTAACGACTACCGTTCTAAGTTAAAAGAATATAAAGTACGTCCATGCTATACTGCAAATTACCATCCTCAAGCGAATCCCGTGGAACGTGTGAATAGGGTTATCAAAACCATGTTGATCTCGTATGTCTCTGACAATCATCGCGAATGGGACGTCTACCTTCCCAAAGTCACTTGCGCCTTGCGCACTGCCAGACACGAAGTCACCGGACATACGCCCTATTTCATTAACTTCGGTCGTGAGATGAATCTCACTGGAGAAAGAATTTCCGATGCCCCTATCTCTGACGGAACTCCACTTGTCGAGGTCCGCGATCCGGAAAAACTAATAGAGCGTTCCGAAGGATTTTCTAAACTGTATCGTGACATCAAATCCCGCTTGCAGAAAGCCTACGAGCGTGCTAAAGCGCGTTACGATACTCGTCATAGGCGAGATGAATTCTTGGTAAACCAGTTGGTCTGGCGTAAAAATTTCGTCCTTTCAGATGCCGCCAAATTCTATACCGCCAAATTGGCTGACAAATATGTCGGGCCCTTCCAAATTAGTAAACGTATCTCCACTGACATTTACGAACTCAAAACTTGCGAAGGTAAATTGCTGCCCGGGGCGTGGCATGCAAATTTACTGAAACCTCAACCGAGTGATGATTAAGATCTATCTTCTTACGGGTCTAACTGCCTAAAATTATCGCTATCTCGATTTTGTCTTCTCGTTACCTGTACCTACCGTTACCTTCACGGCCTGTAGTGAGGGCTGAAAGAATTCTCCTACCGTGATCCTGCGTGAAGTAAAAGGCTTCTAAAGGGACTCGGACCACTATTGTTCCCTAACACCCCGGAACAACCGCTTTCTGTCCCCTTAGGACTCTCTCCCTCTCTCGTGTTGTCGTCATCGGGTCTTCCGTTTCGGATCTCCCGGGTCGGATCTTCTGGGTCTGCCACTGCCCTCTCCTGCTTCCGGTTGTCTCCTCGTGCGGCTGTGTGTACGACCTCTTCCGCGCGGTTGCGGTTCCATCTTGGAAAATCTGTTTCCTAACCCGCAATTACTATCTAAGTAGCTTTGCTACATCAAGAAACTATCGCTTCAGGGCAAACATTTTCCGTATATCGACTTCTGTTAGTGTGATTACCGGCCCCATTGCACAGCTTGTATCTGTGATTCTGTCTATGCATTTATCTTCCCGTGCCTTTATCGCTTCCGTATGTTTCGGATCCCCCCGTGTCTCTGCATATATGGAATAGCAGCCTTGCTAGGGGAGTCCACACTATATTTCGTTTACCCTATCTGACATGACTACCTTTTAAGCTAACTAGTGCTGCTTAACTACCGGATTTGACGTTCTTATTTGAGGAGGTATAAAGAGTGATGGTTCCTTTTGTGTGATAATCCTCAGCCTTCTAAAGGGTCGTGTCCTGGCGACCTTCTTGCTTTTCTTACGTTCAAAATGTTACTACCAGGAATCGGAAATGACTTCAGCCTTTATGGTTTATCGTTGCCTTCAGCATTTTAGTCGGGACAACGCCGGTCCAGACTTTAAACTTTTGCTCTCTAATATCTATTTTTGTTTGGCGAACTTCTCTCGTTTTGTTGTTACCGGATGTTATGGATGTCGAAACGGCATATCCGTACCTCTGAGCAGTTGCACCATTCTGAGCTCTACCCTACCTTTATTTACCTCTTCCCTATTCCGCTTTGTATCCCGTATCTGTAGTAATAAACCCGTTTTTAGTTGACCTGTTATTTTTGTTTGTTTTGAGATACCGAGGGCCTTACCCAAGGGTCTCTTTTACCGTCGCGTGTCTGCAGGGTGTCGTCTCGGGGGTTGCCTTGCCCGCATCTTGGCCTATTGGTAGTGCCCACTCCTCATTCCTGTGCCTTCGACCGTCGTAAGGATCACCGCCGGCCGGGCACACCGATATCTAACCCGTCTACACCCTCTTCCCCCCGTGATGCTACCAATAGTGCTGGGCTGTCGGTTGGACAGGTCTCGGGGCGCGTCTGTGCAGAATCTCGACACCCCTTGTTCTTTTATTTTTCGTTACTTTCCCGTACCGGCCGAATGCCGAAGGGCCACGTGGTGGTTATGGCCAAGCTGTCTGGTGTTGCTGTGACTGCGTGTGGATATGTGCGATGGTGTAGTAGACAACGTCCGTTTTAGAGCTCTCGCTTACCCTTTTCACTATCTTTATCCCGTCAGCCTATGTTCTCGGTGCAAGAAATTGCTCTGCGATCAATTTCTTTTCGCTGGAAAGGGGGGAATTTGTTACGTTGTAAACTCACTTTATTTATAGTTCTCGAAAGATTGTGTACCTTTTGTCTAAATACGTGGAATTTTGTATAAAGTTCATGACTTTTTGAGCGTACCCTGTATATTGTCTATTTCACCGGTCACTAAGACTGCCTGCAGTACACTTGCGTGGGTGTTTAACCTACTATTGAGCCCTCACCGCTCTAAATCACGTACCGCGAATATGACAGATATATTTTGTGTAAGATCGGGCATTTACACCCTGTTTTTGTGAAAGCCTCTTTATCTGAGTAACTAACTTTAATTATCTTAGCTCTAGCTTAATCTAACCTACCTGTAGTTTCGTATTTTCCGCATTGGCAATTACTTTTACGCCTTGCTTAAGGTTATACAATATCTTCTTATATATATTACGTCCGATCTCTGCATAATGCATTTATTTGTGATTTGTAAACGCTTTGAGACGACAGTCAAGTTTTTGTGTTAACTGTTTCACATGTTTTGCGTATTGCCAAACACAGTTTCTCGAGCAGGCCCGAGTATTACTGTTTTCCTCTTTCCTTCGCAGTCATCTCACTAAAAAAAAAAGTCAGGAGTGTTAATTAAAGCAATGCTTGAGATGGAAGGCATACTATTAATTGCTGCCGGTCACTTGCTGCTCTATCTTCGATATTCTAGTATTAGGAACTTCTGTTATTCCGTCCCCAGAACCATCGTATGGGTTAGGATCGTGATTTTTTCTGTAACATAAGGTTAAGATCGGTCTTCCACCGTCTTTTGCAGCGTTTTGTTATTAAAGCTTTAGTACTTCGTTATTTACCTGCAGAGATTCTGTCCCTTCGCATAGTAAATAGAAATTACGGGTGGAAGAATGTTTGTTGATGTCTGTCAAAAACCTATCGGTCGTATTGCACAGGTCGGTCTATACACGCGGTATTGCCAACGTCTAGCATGAAATACCCTCTCGTGCCGTCGGCTCTATATTTTCTACTTACAATTGTTGAGTATTTCGCTTATGTTTTCCCGTCTAAGTTATGTGTAGGGTCACGTTTAATTGTGTTTAAGTCACGATGTCGTCTCCATCTATTGTCAGATTAGTTGTGGGTTTATTATGTTTATTTGAAAACTCCCGCCTTTAATTTGAATCCTTTCCAGTGACGCATTGAGCGTGCGTGCTCTTGGGTTGTGACGTATCTACCGGAAAGGTCACGTTGGAGTCACTTTAGAAGTCGAGCTTGTTATAAGTGCATGGGCACGATCTGCTTATTTTCTTTTGGTGAATTTATCACTTTGTCTAAAGTTAGACTAACGCTTAAGCGGCTTTAATGAAATAAGTTTAAGTTATCGATACCTTAATTAGGTGTTTATCGTGAATTAATTTTTATCGCAATACCGCTATCTAATTTACGAATGCCACGAGGTGGATTTTGAATTAATTTCGTGCTATGTGTGACTTCTGAGTCCTTATCGTGGAATCTCCATTGTTCTACTTGGGGTAAGTTTTCAAAGCTCTGTGTTAAATTTTCGGGATTTTATCTTTGGGTTCTTTTTTTTTAAATTTTAATAGGATTCTTTTGTCGGGCGCAAAAGCCCTCAAAAGCCGTTAGGATTCTTGACGGTCTTTTGGGCCCTCCGAAGTCTTTTCTGTGGTGAAATCGCCCACAACAGTGGTTTTATCCATCATCCAGCCCACCTGTTGAGTGGAATTTTCCAACAAGGGAGACGCCGCCATCTTGGACATCCGCAGCGTCCTTCCGACAACCATCTTGCCAGCTAAGGTTGTAATTTTACCATTTATATTTTACGTCCGAATTTCGACGACTTTTCGACTGTGAACAAGACTTCAGTCCGCCTAGTTTTGTCCAGGGATTTTTGAGAGGCTTATTAACTATCGCACTTCTCAGTAATCTGCGTGGTCACAATTTAATCCTTATTAAATTACCGTTATTATTTTATTAATTATGTAAAATCAGTTCGACCTGAATTTTGGATTTGTCACTACCGTAATATCTGTAGCCCCTTTGTCGAGGCTAATATTTAACAATAATTAATTCTAGTAAATTCAATAGATGCTCCCTTTAACTTTAGGATAATTTTATTTACTTAATAATAAACCCAGTGTTTTCTTTTTCGACACAATAGTTGTATGTTTTATGATGTGTTGCATTTGAAAATTTAAGTTTTGATAATTATTTTGCACGTTTAATTATTGCCGTAAGTTTGTAAATTTTGCCTTTCGAAGATCAATTAATTTACCTGAGCCAGATAAATTCATTCTTGTAGTAGCAAACTTTGGTTCTCGAAGCTCAGGGTTTTATTGTATTTTTATGAAATCGTTTTCCTAAATTTTACCTTTAATTTAATTTTTGACTTTGCTAATCAATAACCTTCGATTAATTTCATTCAGTTCATGTAAGCAAACCGACGTTTTTTTATATTTAGCGAATTTTCCTCATTTTAGACTAAGACCTTTTACTGACTTATCAATTGTTCTTTTGCGCTCATAAATTTATATGTATACTCACACCTATGTATTGACATTGCCGTTGTGGCGTGTCTTTGAAAACTTATGTACACCTAATGTGAGGTGAAAGAAACGTTTCGGCAACCGACCAACTCCTGCTGAGGCGCAGAGTATATGTTTACTTATTAAGACTTTTTTTTATACTTTCAAAATTTTGTAACTGTCACCTAACGACTTGGTTTTTTTTTATTCAGCAACTGTCTAGCTTCATTACACTTTAGTCCAATTTCACTTTTCTTTCAACGCATGTTTTTTATCTAATCTCACAAGTTTAATTTTATTTTGATCAAATAACCGTACAACACATCAAAAATTAATTAAATATTGTTACGTTACGAATACCTTATCTTTTATTTCATTTACCTCTGCATATCTTAATTATTATTGTGACAAGCACGCACATAAGTTTGGGTGCTTCTAAATACAGGGTGTTCAATAGGTATCCTACTGGAGGGACACAGCCAGTGGTAGTTCGTAGGAGGCGCAGGTAGATTATCTGTAGATAGCATAGTGTCCTGGTGCCCGGACAATCGTCGCTAGCGTCGTTGCCGACCGACGCTCTACTATTAGGTGTTCTTATTTTCTTGAACCGTCACGCCGTCTGCGACAGAGTTAGCTCGGCCCTGCGTTATCCTGTTTAACAACCCCTATTGTGACTCTCCGTTTCATTACCGAATTCTGCCGTTACCTTAATGCGACGTAGATCCGGTAGCAGCTAGTTCTAAGTAATATCCACGAACTCCTCCATTTTCAAACAGACTCATTTCGCGTCTAATACTATTTACCAACCCTGATTCATTTTGTACTTCAGGATCTGGGGATTCCATGCTCTTATTAATTTCCAGCTGTAACTTTTCCTTTAGTGTCAATTGGGGTTGGGAGGTTTGTTGCCTTGGCTCATCATCTGTTTGTGATCCTGACTTTTCTTCCTCTTTCATGTCATCTCGACTATTTAGTCTTTTAACAATACTCTTTATTTGCTTCCTCACTAAAGCCTGTGTATTATAGGAACTGGAAATAAGTCAAGCCATTTCAAAGCCGATAATAACTGATTTTCATCATCTTTTCGTGGATTTTGTAAATAATTCAACACTCCAGTTAAAATCATCACTTCGTCGTAGCTTTATACGTTCCACTAAGGATGTTTTCATTTTATTGGCGAGTGCTGAGTTTTTGCTAGACAATTGTTTTATAAGAAATTTCAAAGCGGCATCAACTGTGAATAAATTAGCATCTCGCTGACAGATTACTTCTACTGTCCATTTAATTGGGATCAGCACATCAACAATTTTATTTACCAAGTCAAAATCAGCATCTTCTAAACAAATTGGATGATTGAGATCTATAAGAGCTTTCTGAATGCAGGTTTTTAAAAGAGAAAATCGTTCCAGCATGGTTAAAAGACTTGCACCTGGTTTTACAGTCCAAAAGAAGTGACAGCTCTTTTTCATGTTCAATTTTCACATATTTTTGAAGTACTGTTTCATTTTTCAATGGTGATCTTTTAAAATACACTACAACTTTGCGGATTTTCTTTATCAGCTCATTAATGTTTCATCTTTTGTTAACTCTGGTATGTGTTCTCGCTCGGGATCAAAAAAACGGCCGGGATCCCGAGATCCCGCGATTCGGGATCCTGGGATTGTATTCTCTAGGAGTGACTGAATTTCCTCAAAACTTTGTATTAGGTAGATAGTTTTGACTATAAATATGTTTGAAACCACTTAGTGTTTCTGACAATTGCTAGTATCAGTTCAAGGAAGCGTATGGTGGTCGCTTACATCATTTATGCAAAAATGTTAAAACGGTAACTTCGCTATTCAAAATTTACAGTTTATGTTCCTTCCATAAAAGAATGATTCTACTAGACTAATAAAAGTGACAATTTGGAAATGCCAAATATTGTCAATATTATCATTGAGACTCTTGAAATTTCAACTAAAGAAATATAATGTCCTATTTTTGATATAACTCAATGCAAAATGAAAAAAGGAGTTCTTTTGCCAAATCAAAGAGGGTGGGCCAAAGAAATTTTTGTGTTTACTGTGAGACTTTAGTGATAAATTTTGCTAGACATATAATTAGAAACCATATTTATGAAGTAGAAGTTCAAAGAATTGCATGTTTTAGGAAAAAAGGCAATTATTTAAATATAGAAGAAACTGCTAAACGTGTAAAAAGTTCAAAATTGAAAACAAATCTATTACCATATACTCATTGCTTATGGCTTTATTCTTCAAAACATCTTTCTCGACATCGAAAAAAAAGTGCCGCGCAACCAGATTTGGCGAGTAATCACGAAGCTAATGCACAAAGTTTTTTAGTTCGACATTTAAGAGTGGTACCAGAATTATGATAGAAGGTATTTCTTCGCATCCGAGCAGCGAGTCTTAATTTGCGCCTCTGGTGCTCGGTATATCAAAACGCACAGAGGAAACCACTGTATAAATGTGTCATCTAGAAAAATGCGTGAATTTGCAAAACTTTTAATTGAATTAAAAAAATTGCAACCAACAATAAGACATTTATTTAATGCAACGTAATGTGATTTATTGGTTGAGGCAACAAAAACTGTAGTTAAGTATGATGCTGTATAAGAATTTAAACATTCTGCCACGTATGCTATAAATATTGGTACAGCCCTGAAACTGTGCTGAGATATTGCCATTTTGTTTGTATTGAAGAGGAAAGATATATATTCTACTGTTCCAACTGCCAACATAGAAAGTGAGCTAAAAACAATGACTCAGCTTTTGACGTCACATTGCAGATTCGAAGTTTCTAGTTTGGATGCCAACGATTTAATTGTAAATAAGTGGAATAAAATTACTTTGACACATTTAGCTAGCGACCTCAAACGTTTAAAAGATTATTTGACAGAAGAAGGTAATAAAGAAGAGTTATCGTTATGCAATAACAATGACCAGGCGTCGTACACTTGGCTTTTATTGCTTAATAGAAAACGTCTTGGAGAACTGCAGGGCTTATTGCTTCATATTTATGAAACAACTGGCAACAATCAGAATTATGAAGAACTTTCCGAAGCAATTACTTCTACAGAAAATATCTAAATGCAGTCGTTCAAAAGAATACTTACCAGAGGAAAGCAAAGTCGTCCCGGTACTTTGTAGTAATGAAGTGCCAAAAGCACATAAATATTCTTTTAGAACATCGACCCCATACGGCATCTCTAGAATATTTATATTTATTTGGCAATCCTAAAACTACAGAACCAATTTGTGGCTTTAAAATTTTAAAAAAATACGTCACAGCGAGTCAACTTTCACACAAGTCTTAGATATGAAGGAAAACGACATAGAACAACTTGCTTTTTTCATGGGACATACTACAGGCGTACATAGATGTTTTTACACATTGCCGGACGATGTTCACCACACTGCAAAAATTGCAAAATTATTATTACTAATGGAAGAAGGAAAAGCGGCAGAATTTAAAAGAAAGGCGTTAGAGGAAATTGATCTTAATATATATGACAACTTATTAGTAAATAATGACATGGAGACAATAATTTTGATAATAACGGTGATAATAACCATACCATTATTAATATTGATTTCGATAAAGAAGAAAAGTCAACAAGTATGATGAAAAAAAACCCAATTCAAACAAAAAAAATGCCTGAAAAGATTTGGAAAATGCAGAAAGTCAAAATTTAGGCACAACCAATAATCCCAGGGCATTGAAGAAACGAATTCTAGTATCATGAACTACTCAACAAAAAGGTATTGTAAAATCATACAGCATATAAAAGCAAAGAAAGCTCCAAAAAGAAGTGAGTAGTATGACGCACTAATTAACGAACATCGAGATATATTATATAATAAAGATTGGCTAAAAGTCATAGTATTTGTTTAAAACACTTACATGAAAAATATGTAGAATGTAGAATGTAATTTTAGTTTTTCATTTGTTATAAAACATTTTAAAAAATTTAGTTTCAAAATGGAATTTACATTTTAAGTTGCTAACGTTTCTTTGAAATATAAACAGTTAAAAAATACCACACCTTTCATGTATTTATACCGTGTTTTAATTTTCTTAGTTGCCTAAATAAAACCTACAAGCAAAGAAAATTGTTGTATTTTCCTTGCCTATTTTCTATTTTTTTCTAGCTATTCCGACGGAATCGAATTCATGTATTTAATAATAATAATTCATTAGACAGCATTTTCCAATAGCTTAATGCAAATTGCAATGATGTTGGTTATAATCCCTCTTACGCATTCGTTTAGAACAGTAAGGCATACGCCTAGTTCACGACAAATCATATGCCTATTATCACAACATCAATTTCTATTCGCGACTGAATAATACATGACCGCAATTGATATGCCCAAATTTTGCTAAATCTTTCATGCTTCGCAGTAAGCAGAATACAAATCAATGGTCTTCGAACTTACAAGTCAGATGTATACAAACTATTTAAATTATATGGTATTTATGTTACCACTTTAAATTGCATATTATGTTTTCCATAGTAATATGTCTAAGCTGATACTGATATTTCATGTTTAATCTGTTTGTCGTTATGATACAAGTTTTCAATTGACTTGCATTTCAAAACTCGATTCAGTATACAGAATTCAATAAAAGGTTTGGCAACTATGTCGGATGCCCAAAGCACCGCAATGTGAAAGATAATATACATTACGGACGTTGGATAATCGGCTTACTGAAAGATAATGTATATATCAGACGTTATATAGGTAGAAGTATGAAATGAGTTCAAAATGATAGAAATATAAAAGTCATAAAATTCAAACTAAGTTGAAAACTGTAATGATTTAAAGCAGGAAAGTAATATATTTGAATCAAAATTGACAGGAGAAGTTCCCTTCTCCTGGACGCCAAAACAAGAGTTTATGAAAGGACGCCCAATTGATACGCGGATTTATATATATATATATATATATATATATATATATATATATATATATATTAGGAAAGAGAAAATTATTGGGTAAATTCCGCTGTAGAGCAACCGTAGACACGTGTTTCTGACTCATTGGTCGTCATCGGTACGGTGTAGCCAAGGAATAAGGTGGGATAACCTTGGAGATGTATGCTATACGGAAGACCATCAGGAGACAGACCACCATTTGTAGCTTCAGTTAGAAGATCCTCAGTTTTGAGGACAACAACTAACGTCGCCACGAGGAAGCTCTACAGCGGAATTTACCCAATAATTTTCTCTTTCCTGTATTTCATGTATCCGCGATAATTCCTTTTATTTATCTTTCCTGGGTTCTCGGATGGCACGCAGGTTGACATTGTCTTCCTCGTGGCGACGTTAGTTGTTGTCCTCAAAACTGAGGATCTTCTAACTGAAGCTACAAATGGTGGTCTGTCTCCTGATGGTCTTCCGTATAGCATACATCTCCAAGGTTATCCCACCTTATTCCTTGGCTACACCGTACCGATGACGACCAATGAGTCAGAAACACGTGTCTACGGTTGCTCTACAGCGGAATTTACCCAATAATTTTCTCTTTCCTGTATTTCATGTATCCGCGATAATTCCTTTTATTTATCTTTCCTGGGTTCTCGGATGGCACGCAGGTTGACATTGTCTTCCTCGTGGCGACGTTAGTTGTTGTCCTCAAAACTGAGGATCTTCTAACTGAAGCTACAAATGGTGGTCTGTCTCCTGATGGTCTTCCGTATAGCATACATCTCCAAGGTTATCCCACCTTATTCCTTGGCTACACCGTACCGATGACGACCAATGAGTCAGAAACACGTGTCTACGGTTGCTCTACAGCGGAATTTACCCAATAATTTTCTCTTTCCTGTATTTCATGTATCCGCGATAATTCCTTTTATTTATCTTTCCTGGGTTCTCGGATGGCACGCAGGTTGACATTGTCTTCCTCGTGGCGACGTTAGTTGTTGTCCTCAAAACTGAGGATCTTCTAACTGAAGCTACAAATGGTGGTCTGTCTCCTGATGGTCTTCCGTATAGCATACATCTCCAAGGTTATCCCACCTTATTCCTTGGCTACACCGTACCGATGACGACCAATGAGTCAGAAACACGTGTCTACGGTTGCTCTACAGCGGAATTTACCCAATAATTTTCTCTTTCCTGTATTTCATGTATCCGCGATAATTCCTTTTATTTATCTTTCCTGGGTTCTCGGATGGCACGCAGGTTGACATTGTCTTCCTCGTGGCGACGTTAGTTGTTGTCCTCAAAACTGAGGATCTTCTAACTGAAGCTACAAATGGTGGTCTGTCTCCTGATGGTCTTCCGTATAGCATACATCTCCAAGGTTATCCCACCTTATTCCTTGGCTACACCGTACCGATGACGACCAATGAGTCAGAAACACGTGTCTACGGTTGCTCTACAGCGGAATTTACCCAATAATTTTCTCTTTCCTGTATTTCATGTATCCGCGATAATTCCTTTTATATATATATATATATATTATATATATATATATATATATATTGAGATAGTTATCTTGTATGTGATAACTACTCAATTACTATATAAATGTCTATATTATAAATTTATGAAGTTACCTTTGGTATACTTAAAGACTGTAAATTAAAATATTCTACATAATAAAATAGAAGAGTTTTTTCCTTACAATATTATTTATTGGATTTGTTAGAGAAATAGTATACTAAAATAATTATATCTTGTGTGGGAGGACGTTGTTCAGGTCCATTGTAGATTTATTTTCCACCATATTCTGAAAGTAGAAAATTTAAAGAAAATTATTTGAAATTTTGAAATGTTAATATGAATTTGTAAAAACTTGTTTAATGAACACATTTGTATAAGAAAAGTAAAGAAATGGTAAATATTGTAACACGTATAAGTTAAAAGGTAAATTAGTTTACGCGGTTCAATTCAAATTTGGGATCCGTCAGTTTGAAAAATGAAATAGTAGAATAGTTGAAAAATGAAATAGTAGAAATAGGTATTGAGGTGTTTAAAATATGTGGAAATAGTGATATAAATCAGTAAAGAATTTTAAATAAGAGATTGTACATATTTGAAAGAGTATTTAATGTTGTCAAGTGAAAAAGAGATCTTTTATTGAATAGGTTTTGAATTTGGAATAAAGCAATTGGTTGATAGAAATAAAAGGATACATCTCCAAGGGAATAAAAAAAAAAAGAATTATTATTTTCCGGAGTAAAAAGAGGAATAGATTTTCTTTCGCGGAAAAATCTTACTTTTAGCTGTAAAAGTAGTTATCATAATTCAAAAAGCAGTTTATAGCGTGCTATAGGATAATAGCTATCGGTGGAAGTGAAGTGAGTGTTAAATTTTAGGGTCTATTGGAGATCACATATAAAATCTACATACCATCATTTGGTTCCATTATAGTAGAATACTAAATTATAAAAGAACAATTGTATAAACTTACCAAATAAATCCTGTGAGAAGTTTTAAAAATAATAATAGATTCCAGTCCGAGAGGTTGATCAATTAGTACATCCTCGTCTTCTTGAAGTTACTGGAGTTTTAATAATTATCCCCTTCTGACTTGGATTTGGTAAGTATATTATTCCTTCTTCTTGTTGAATGGTGTAATTAATTCCTTTCCTGTTCTTGTTTTATACTAGTGTAGACTCTTCGTGTTCGGCGTCTCTAGATGAATTTTAACTGTGTCTCTTCTTACTTGACCATAACAACTGGACCCCTTTATTTACTGGTGGGAATAAATGGATATCTATAGTAGGTTAATTTACGCCAATCCTCTTCTAATCCCGGATGTACTAATTGATCAACCTCTCGGACTGGAATCTATTATTTTTAAAACTTCTCACAGGATTTATTTGGTAAGTTTATACAATTGTTCTTTTATAATTTAGTATTCTACTATAATGGAACCAAATGATGGTATGTAGATTTTATATGTGATCTCCAATAGACCCTAAAATTTAACACTCACTTCACTTCCACCGATAGCTATTATCTTATAGCACGCTATAAACTGCTTTTTGAATTATGATAACTACTTTTACATCTAAAAGTAAGATTTTTCCGCGAAAGAAAATCTATTCCTCTTTTTACTCCGGAAAATAATAATTCTTTTTTTTTTTATTCCCTTGGAGATGTATCCTTTTATTTCTATCAACCAATTGCTTTATTCCAAATTCAAAACCTATTCAATAAAAGATCTCTTTTTCACTTGACAACATTAAATACTCTTTCAAATATGTACAATCTCTTATTTAAAATTCTTTACTGATTTATATCACTATTTCCACATATTTTAAACACCTCAATACCTATTTCTACTATTTCATTTTTCAACTATTCTACTATTTCATTTTTCAAACTGACGGATCCCAAATTTGAATTGAACCGCGTAAACTAATTTACCTTTTAACTTATACGTGTTACAATATTTACCATTTCTTTACTTTTCTTATACAAATGTGTTCATTAAACAAGTTTTTACAAATTCACAAGATATAATTATTTTAGTATACTATTTCTCTAACAAATCCAATAAATAATATTGTAAGGAAAAAACTCTTCTATTTTATTATGTAGAATATTTTAATTTACAGTCTTTAAGTATACCAAAGGTAACTTCATAAATTTATAATATAGACATTTATATAGTAATTGAGTAGTTATCACATACAAGATAACTATCTCAATATATATAAATTGAACTAGTGTTGTGACAACACCAGTCAAATACCCACAAACACATACAGTCACCCCTTAAAACCCCTTGAATACAGGCAACCATATATACATCGGTGATGCTTAAAGTTAGACCCTTGTATAAGAGTATAGGTAAAAATCCCTGAAAATTAATGCAGATTTTGCTAATAAATCTAGTAAATTCTGAGAACCCCATCAAAGTTTAAATATTTGAAAGAAATTCAACCCCAAATTTAGAAAACCAAACCAATGACTACTCTTTTCAGTAACCCCAACTGAAACCCCCATACTAAATACTAAATATTAGAATTAAATACCTGATTAATTCAAAATACACATTAGTCTTATTTTTACAGTTATATTTAACATATTTTCACAATACAACAATGAGTAATTAAGTGTTATATAGGCAAAGTAATAATATTAAATAAATCTGACAGCCATTACAAATGGCCAATTTTAAATTACAAATTTCAACATTTATCATCACACTATGAGCATATAAATGAGTACCATTTTATAGTGTGATTTCTCAAGAGTAAAACGTCACAAAAAGTTACAGGTTGAAAGTTAAAACAAGGTTGATAGTTTCTAAAGCATCATCCCAAACATTGGCAAATGTATAGCACATACATGACTAATTTCTATCTAAAAATGCATAGCGTAAAACTAAAATAAACTAATGGTGAACATAAAAAACATTTAAACCATAAACTAGTTGGCAAGTTACAAACAAGCATGGTAACAAACAATAAAACTGTTAGATGCGCACATTAAAGTTAAGCATCATTTTAATTTTCAAATTTCGATGCGCCATATTGTCCGAAGCATAATTAATTTCAAATATTTCATATACATAATTAAAGTAATTATAAATAAACTCTAGCAGTTACAAAGTCTATCAAGACGTATTTACGTTGGAATATTTTTCAATGTCATATTTACAAGTTGAGTCCAGATATTTAAATAAGCATTTTGAATAATTTGACAGTTGTCAACATAGGTAAAAGAAAAGTTTAAAAATATTAATTACAAGCTATTTAGATAATTTAAAAAGGTGGTAAAAGATTAAGAAAAGGTCATAGTTTCATGTTATAACAGTAATTCGTAAATAAATTAAAAGACCATTTAGTTATTACACTTCAAAAACTAACCACACTAATTTTTTGTATAAAGAAAGATTTTAAAAAGGATTAAAAGATGAAAAAATATTATATGTATTTATAAGTTTAATTTGTAAAGGTAAAGTTCTACTAAAAAGGCATTTTAAGCCAAAATTCTGATATTTTAATTTATTTTATTAGCGTCAATGACGTCATCGAACATATGACAGTCGAAATGATAAATTTGCCCTTTAATTTTTAAAAAATGTGTTTTTCTAAGAGAAAACGAATTAAAGTAATTTTATTGTACCGATTGAAAGACGATTTAATTTAACTAAGGTAAAACATGATTCCACAAATATTCAAAAATAAACTTGCCCGTAAAAAGACTTTGTAAAATGCTACTATTTGGATTACCATGGTTACTACGTCCACAACAGGAGATTGATATAAAAAGGCACATCCGACGAGAAGCGGGATTCATTGATTCATTCATTCATTCGAATTCAATTTGAATTTTCTTTCGGGAACATTCACGTTTATTCCATATTTGATTCGAATAAGATTCATTCTCATTCAATTTGAATTTTCTTTCGGGAACATTCACTTTTATTCCATATTTGATTCGAATAAGATTGACATTCGCATTCGATTTCAACTTTTATTAGTGATTGACGCATTGATATTCATTATCGATTCATATCGATATCCAGTCGCCGTCAAAGTTGTGATACATACAATTAAGCCAATAATTGTCTGCTGAGTCATTCCCACGTGCGAGTGAGAAGGTCACCAAGTGAAGACGTTCGAGCTAGACATCAGTAGGGTGAGACGAATCAATCTCAAGCTGCAACACAAAAAGAAACATTGGACATATTACTGACCCGCCTAAATTAACCGAACGAGGTCAAGGACAAATCGTACGCCTACTTACCAGATAGCTGTGAGGCCCACGTTGAACGAGGACACTAGCCGTAACGACGGGAAAATCACACCCATTTGGATGAAATACCTGTTCTTAGACAATACAAGGAATTAGTTCACAGAAGGTACCAAGTCTGTTTATTAGTATATGCGCCTTTTCTTGACAAACAATTAGGTCAAATCAAAATCAAGGTCAAATTTGTGTAACGTCTTTTAATTCGATTATTTCTATAAACTAATTAAATTCAATACTTGAAATTTAGCTAACGTAAAACTTGAAGAATCATTTTAAATTCTCAAACAATATGAGCTTATTTAAATATCAGAACTTACTTACATTTAAATTGTATCCGATGCTTTGCCTATGATATTAATATTCCAAATGAGTAGAACTTTTGCCTACATTAATGCTGTTCATGTACCCAACAAAGTGTATTGATTAATATCAAAATTTTATTGACTTTGTTTATTGTCATCCTGTTTATGGGAATTGTTTATCTATTTCTCGTAATCTTTCATTGTTGTATTGTTGTTGAAATTCATTGATATGTTTTAAATAAATTTAGATCTGTTGTTTTCATGTATAAAGTGTTTGTTTCCATCTCTGTTAAAACCCATTCTTCATATATAAGAGGTACACATATTCTATTTGGCGCTTCAGCATTAGAGCTGTTACTCCAAGTAGACCTTACAGGTTAGAATCGTCAAGATCGTCGCACGACAACCGACAACTGGAGGATTGCGATATCCTGGACTAAGGTAAATCAAATCTCGAACCCTTCTTAACGCCCTGTAGATAAATCAATTAGAGTCACTTAGATATCACCCACTTAGATAATCACATAACTTTTAAATTTCGTTTTGGTCACTTCAACATTCACACGTACACGATAGTTATAGCGACTTCGCGCTTAATTCAGTGTTTGTTCCACCTCTTGGATAAAGTCTATCCCGATCTTGCGCAGTTATACGTTGAATGCCGCGAAGTTTTTGAATTATGAATAACGTTGTACTTAGCTATTAGGACAATTTTGAGATACTAATTGATACAAGAACTAAATATATAATTATCTTTGTTTTTTATAGAAAGCAACCCCCTTTAGCTAGCCGGCCAAGTTAAAATTGAACGATAATTAAATAATCACTTAGGGACATTAGCCAGTCAACGTCAAATTAAGTAAATAGTTCATTATATTAATGTGTTTAGCAGTTTATTTTAGGATAAAGTAAATATAGATCTCTTATAAGTCTCATAAACTCTCTCCCCCCCCCCCTATTACAATATATATTGCTATAGGGGGGGGTGAGGAGCGTAATAAGACCCTTAGCATTTAAAGTGTTTAAAGAGCAATGAGACTAATTAGAATAAAATTTAAATAAAAAGAAACTATCAAAATTCACGAGAGAAATGATATCTAAGTTAAGTTTACAAATACTAACTGGTAAGCCAGTGAAAGTCTAAATTTACTAACTCAAATAAATGTACCTAACACTGTTGTATTAAATTTAAAATGTCCTAAATTTCGCGCTTGAAACTCTCCTTCCTATCTCCTATGATTTACGCCAATACTCTAATTTTAAAGAAAAAGAGAGGGGGTTAGTTTCCGGCATTTAGTAAATTATACTCGAATACAGTTAAACTCGTGAACGGTTTATAAGTTTCCTATCTCGAGGGTCGTTAGGGGGGTTCATGTCTTACAAAACAACGCTACAAGAGTTACTCACATTACCTGTACGCTTACTTATAATCCTGGGCAGCTGTCTGCAAATCCTCGAGGTTGATGAAACACCTGTTGGCAAAATAAAATGCGCTTCCTCGTCGTGCATAACAGGACGAATAGCCACGAGATTGATGGTGGGTGTTACGTAACAAAATAACCAAAATAAACACAGGTATGCAAAACAAATCTCTATATTTTAACCAAAACAGGTTACAAATCTTTTAATTAATTTTTTAGTTGGAGTGTCTTTATTAGGAGAGAAAACAAACATTTAAATGAAAATCAACAAACAACGAGAATAATGGTACACAGTTCCACTATAAGTTGCAACAAATATCCACCTAATTATTGTACAGCGGTTGAGTGCTAACATATGAAATGTATGTGGACAGATTAGGCGTCCCAAACTTATTTAATTAAATAATCTAAACTGATTGTACTTGGAGAACCAACCTTTTACTGTACGTAAGTTACTGTTAATATTTTGCATGTTATTTAGCCTTATTTAGTTGTTTGAATACCTAGTTAGGTTAGGTTTACCTACGTGAAACGTGACTGACGTTGTAATTTTAAAAATGCCTTAAATATTATGTGAATGCGTACATCAAATTATTTACTTCTTGATAAATTGAATCTTGTGACTTTTAAAACTAAACTGACTTTGAACGAATTGATTTTTGACTTTAATCTCAATAAAAAACTACAATGGTATACATTAGTTCTATATGCCTATTATGACTTTGACGTTACACCT
This sequence comes from Amphimallon solstitiale, assembly GCA_963170755.1. Taxonomy (NCBI): domain Eukaryota; kingdom Metazoa; phylum Arthropoda; class Insecta; order Coleoptera; family Scarabaeidae; genus Amphimallon; species Amphimallon solstitiale. Next base: position 29,137,990 of record OY720685.1, read on the forward strand.
CTTTGGATGTCTTAAATACTTGTAAAACTTTCACAATACCTTCAGTTTAACATATAAAAAATGTTTACTAGCTTTGCGCCTGGGTCTGTACGCTGAACTGGAACGGGACTTGTAGCTGATTGTTCTTCGGATATTCTGGGACTCTGCCGGGATGAACTTCGGTAACGGCCCTTGGAATTTAACAGCAAGCGGGATCTTCGGCTCGGGGGTGTTCCTTGTACTGGCCTTTGTTCGTACTCTTCAGTATCAGTAAGTGTATTTTTCTTCCCCTTTATTGTGATTTGATTGTAGTGTCCGCCTCGATTTATTGGAGGTTAGAATCTTTGTTTATATTTTCTTCTCTTTTCAGCTTCGGTGGCGACTATCTTCGCTCGTTCGTATTGGTAATACAGAACTATTGCTGTCTTTATTTTCAATGGTGTCAACCTTGTCGGTGACCCACTGACCTACTAACTGTCTAATGACTCACAACGTACTCGTCAGGTTATGAATCAATCAATGACAAACAATGAATGACCTCGTCTGGAGTATGTATACCTTATATATAGGTCAGTGATGGCGATTGTTTAAAGCCTCGGACCCAAAGTGTTTATGGATTAAATTTTGATGTATTATGATAAAATTCGATTAATTTTTTATACTAAAGGATGTTATTCTGTAGTTTTTACATTTATAAAAATTTAATCATATATTTTCAGTACGTGAAATTCTCTGAATATTGCTTTTAGGAATTTTAATCAGAATGGCATTTTTAGCGTCGCTTTTTGATACATTTGTACAGTCATGTGCAAAAAAATATTTAAATGTTATAATTTTTGGATTTTATCCAAAAATAAGGATATTTGGACTTTATGTGGAGCTGGTTTACATAATAACTTAATTACTAAATACATTCACATTTATTTCTGTTTTTTATTTGATTAAAATCTGTGCATTTAAGAATACATTGCTTAATGCGTATTTTAAATTTTAATTCAAAGTCAGTTTCCTTTTATAATTTAATATTAATTTATCTTGCTCAATTGGTTATCGATAATTTTATCAAATCATTCACATATAACAGTGCCAAGGGTTAATTTTAAATATCCCTTTTTGGTATAATTGTAGCAACACTTATTCAGTATTTTACATGTCAAATTAAATATTGATTTTATTAGTAAATTCTTGCCAATGGCTTTAGTTTGGTAGGGCACTTAATTATGTATGTCCTTCGTGTCAGTAATTGGCCTAACATGTTTATAATTAAGGTGTATTACTAAACTTTACAAATTGAGTTTGACGTTTGTTCATGATGGCTACTTGGTCTAAATTTGAAATGATGCTTTCGATAATTATGCAATAGTAAGGACGCAATTCATGACAATTCCTAATCATAACTGTGCTGTGATATGTGCAGTTTGAGTATTTAATTTCATATACCAGGCAATTACTAAATTTAGTCACGAAATTCTATCTTTAATATGACCTGTGATCTAGGTCTCTTAGTGATGCTTCAAATGCTGTTTGTACTTAAATTAACGTCCTATTGATATTCATGCCCTAATTAAAATCTGTTCTAAATATAGAAAAGGCTGTAGTTAATTTATATTTTCACATTAAAATTGGTTTCCTCACCGAGTTACATTGTATTTGACTTAACACTGGGCGTTCATGATGAACGTCCATGCTTTACATTAAATGATGCTATTGAACATTTCTAGGTCACTAATTCTATTTGTGCTTTTAAAATCATGAGATATACAATCAACGGCTTTGGAGTGTCACTCCTAGTATGTACAAATTATGATTATGTTTTGATTTAGTCCTAATTTGCATTTTTATATCGGCCATATTATATATACTAAAAGCCGAGTAGCCAATGGCAACCAAACCCGGTCAAAATCGACGAAAATTGGGTACGCGGGGGGAAGAACTCGTCTCTGGATACGCGAAATTGAAAGCTGCCCTTTGGCGTGAAGTTACCGACGACCTTAAATTGTTCCTCGACGGAGAGTTTTTCCTTCTAAGTGGAGCGTGTGCAGAGATATCGCCCGTTGAAGAGGAGCGTGCATTCGGTGTTTTAACAGAAAAATGGCTTACGTCATGACGATTCACGTGACAACCGATCAAAATCGCAAAAATGTCAGGTATGACAGGCACGCGCGAAGGAATTGTAAAAGTTTCACATTGACGAAGAAATTTCAGGCCGTCGAGGTTTAGAGTGCGGAAAGAAGGTTGGAAACCAAAAGAGAGGACTTTTCCGCGACGATTGAGTGCACTGTCCACGTGCCAAGTCTGTCGCTGTCGAAGGTGCGATTCATTTAAAGCTTTTATGCAGAGGAATGCGGTAAAAAAAATTCACGATGACGAATTTGCGTGTCATTAATGACTATATATTCACGTTCATCGATCGGTTGTCAAGTTTAAGTGTCAGAAGGCCGACAAATAAAGATATTACGAAGAAGTGCATTTTTAATTGAAACGTGGTACCTTTCAGATACGTATTAGTGTTATTATTATCAATCGTTACTATTTCTTTTCTATATGAATATACGAACAAAATGCCGACGGATATGATAAAATAAACTTAAAGTGTATTATCGCACGTAAGTACAGTAACAAATATGACGATTTTTCTATATTTTATTAAGATATATTAATAAATACAATGACACTCTATTCATTATATATGTCATCGAAATGTAAATTTCATACAACGAAGAACTTGAAGCAAGCTTAAATAAAGAAGAACCGTCTGAGTTTTGCCATTTGGGCCTGTCAAATTACGTTAGATGCACACGAATTATACAAAACCTAAATGTCAATAGAATGTTGGAAATGTATCAGTGTTCAATTTATAATTATATAAATTTAAGCCATTTTACGAATGGGATCATTTAATAACATTTCTCATCGATCTCTCTACGTACAAATAATAGGGCGACTTTTCTTTATTTGTCAGATGTGTCCGAAGCACTTCGAAATAAAATAAATACATCAAATAAGATTCCCATAAGCATGTATGTCATTTCGTTTACCAATTCAGTTATAAAAGCAAGTATTTAAAGTGTACATTTTTGGTTAAATGGTACGACAGTGTCTAGCATCAACCGTATAGGAGCTAGCAAGATTTTAGATTGCGTTTTAGAAAGTATATTATTAAAGCGTAATATGAAAATTAATTAATTCTCTCAATGACCTGTAAGTTTAAAACATGTTTTATTAAGTTAGCCTGACATTTCGTTCTCACAAGTTTATGTGTGAACAAATACAGTTCAACGAACTATTGTCACGATGACAGGTGGAACGACAATTTTGGTTAAACATCTTCATGTCAGCTGTCTGACTTTTCATTGTCATAGGTATGTGTCATCGAAATATCGTTACGATGACAGTCTGTCAGAAAATTTGAATTATACACTATTTCAATCGTAAACTTGACACAAAGCGTAGTACCAATTTTATAGAACTAATAACGTGAAACAACATTCAATTAATTTTTTTTTTGATCTGTCGACGTTCACCATGGACTAGATGTACACAACTGATACAAAACCTGAATGTCAATAAAAAAATTTTAAATATCAGCGTTCATTAAATTATATAGGAATATTGTTCGCTTTGTGGGCAAAGTCTTAATAAATAAATTCATTTGCCACCATAATGTATAATCCATTTCTAGAGATATTTCTTTAAATTTAATCTTCATTCATTACAATAGCAAAGTTAACTACATAATTATCCTCCACTGTCATTCATTCATATAGAAATTAAAATACCGTAAATAGTATAGGTAATAGTGAATAGGTACAACCTAACCAACTAAAAAGAAGAAGCGTATGCGGTATCATAAAAATTAAATTAACATTATGAATGACATAGGTACTCCGACAATTTTATGTATTATGGTTAGAGTTGTTGCCGATATGCCATACGATTTTTTAACGCATACACATAATCTGACATTACGTCAAACCAGTGAGCTGTAGCAGTGAAATCAACTGTTCACAGGGACAAATATTATACGGATCTAAATTCTAATTAGCTCCCTTATTTTCAGAAATAGCGTACCGAAAATAGTTATACCGTATGTTTTTAGTTGTTTTTTAATGAAATCTGCCTTATGAATACAGGGTCACTAACTACATATGAATATATACCGTATAATATTTACAAATTACAGTTTTAAACGTTTGCAGGTTTTGTCATTAAATACTGGAAAAATCTAAGGCAAGTAAATTTCTAAAAAAACGACCCCTGTCGTAAATTAAGGTGGAAATAATTGACAATACAGGGTCACTAACTACATATGAATATATACCGTATAACATTTACAAATTACAGTTTTAAACGTTTGCAAGTTTTGTCATTAAATACTGGAAAAATCTAAGGCAAGTAAATATCTAGATCGAGGAAATCAAATACGTAAGCACTAAAGAATATACTAAACGGCATTAATTTAATCAAACATGAATTTACCTTTTATTTGAGAATATATACGGGAACTGATCCGAAGGAAATGATACAGAAGTAGTTTCTCGATTTTTTGGTATGGCTGTAAATTAAAGTTGAAAGAATTGAAGCCCACAAGGTCAGTAACTACATATGAATATGTTTATACACTTAGAAATGACAGTCTTAAAAGTTTGCAGGTTTCATTCATTAAATACTGGAAATATCCAAATAGAATTAAAGAATTTGAAGAGTATATATACTAAATTACATTAAATTCATCGATCACTAATTTAGCATCTTTTCTAAGAAAAGTGTATACTTAAAACCAGGAAATGAAACAGAAGTGATCCGTATTTTTAATTTTTCAGTACGCAATCCTATAATTTGACATGTTGATATGTAATTAAGTTTAAGTGTAAGAATATCCTTTAAAGTAACAGGAAACTTTAACACTTATATACAAAAAATCCATCTAACGTTTGACTTGCGATGAAACTTCAATTCGAGTTATGAACCATCAAGACGATCAATAGGCGATAACACTTACTGGGAAACGTCAGAATTCACTGCAATAATAGTCTCGGTGGTGTAATCGACTTGGTATGTCATCTCAAAAATACTGTGACCTGACCGGACTAAATACTGAAAACACCAAAGATGTGACGATAAAGAGATGTGCTATCGAAAAAATATCGAGGAAGAACAGTCACTATCATCGACGTGTTGTGAAACTTTAAAGCCATAAAGTCGGCAAATGTTGGACAGTTTGGTGATGAAAAGTGAATTTATTTGGCTAATCACCTGAGAACATACGCGAAGCGAAAAGAAGGGAACAATATTTTCTTTCCATTTACATGGGCGCTATGAGCAGACACGATGTGAATATGTATTGTTAAGGAAATGAAAAAATGCAAAGTTCAAGAGTGGTTTTTGATTAATGAAATGTGAAACCTATTAGATATGTATTATTATTATTACCAACACATAATAAAATATCTCCATCCTTTCCGCTATATTACTATAAATTGTCAATAAAATTAAAATGTTAATCACAATAAAATTGATCTTTAATGCAGAAAATATTAAATCCAATTGCCACATTTACATATTTCAACAATGATATTCAATTTGACAATTAGGTCTCGCAGATTTGAAGTTTATAGGAGGAACTGATATAAACATCAATTAACCTCTGACGCAGTGACGGTTTTCGAAAAAGTTTAAAGTTAATCCTTAAAGTGGCCAATCAATTTTAAATCACAATTACACTTGCCGGAAAACTTCAAAATTGACAAACCCAATAACACCGATTCTTATATAGTCTATTGTCTATTTTGAACGAACGTCATAGAAATTTATTTCGGCACTGCTCTCAACATCAAGATGTCCGACGAACGCGGTACAGGAACTCCAAACGCACCTAGACAACACGATAAAATGGTTCGAACAATGGAGGACAACAATAAACGAAGACAAATCCCAAGTAATAATCTTTCAAAAGGAATCGGAAAACATCAGACAACGAAATAAGCATCAACAACAACACTACACCATGGAGTAGAGAAATTAAATACCTGGGAATATACCTGGATATAAAGATCAATTATAACACACACATAGCAAAAACGATAACCAAAACCAAACAAACAAGATGTCAACTATGGCCTCTTATAGGCAGAAAAAGCCAGCTGAACACGAACAACAAAATTCTACTTTACAAACAAATATTACGTCCAATAAATCAGATGGAAAACCACTCAAATCAAAATCTTAAAAGAGCACTTGCATATGATGGAAATGAAAATTTCAAACACAAAAGACCTAAAATGGTTCTACTTTAATTCTTAATCAAAATAAAGATAGACAATAGCTAATCAAATTGAACTCCAACATTCCAAGATTCACCGCTCTCAGATGAAGAGTAAAAGACTAAATAGTCTAACTCAAAGCCACAATAAAGAAGAAGAAGAAATTTATTTCTGTTGCCTATTGTCGTGAAAATCAATGTTAATTGTAACACTTTACTTTTCATAAATGCATAATACATACATATCACATTTAATTTAACGATTTAAAGAGTAAAATAGGCAATTATTATTTTAGTAATGGAACTATTACTACATATAAAGACAATACGATACAGAAACATCATATATGGTAATTTAATAATTATTAGTTACTCTAAGATCGCAAAGTATTTTAATACACAATAACATCACTTCTTCAGAAAAAATGAAGTAAGCATTGCTATCCAGCTGATTTTTATATGTGCTGATCAGAATTAAGAATAACTGACGGGCACATCTATGTCACCAAGTTCATTTTTCTATTACCGTTTCTAACACCGATAAATTTAACTAGGGTCTACGCAAAATGTCTGTATTAAATATTAAAGTACGTCGGCATAGCTGACAATGACAACTTAACATCCACATTAGGTTGACTTAAATATTATAGGAAACGTCACAATTGACAGGCAAAAATCCGTCTAACATTTAATTAACGTTGGCAGTCGCACGAAAATTCAATTGCAGGCTATCAAACGTCCAAACGATCGATCAATTTCAGTTCGTGATGACATCTGAACTGCTTTCATGATGACATTTATAACGCAAACATATATGTATATATAGGGGTTCGTCAAAAGTTTATGATAACGGACACTAGAAAAACCATCATGGCAGTGCTGGCGTTTTACAGGAAATTGGAAGAAAGATGTAACCGGATGTTATTTTGTTTAATAATAATTCTGTTATAAAAACAAGCACTTAAGGGATGCGACTGCTGGTTGTCATCAACCGATCAGAGGCACATTTTCTGTTAAATGGTACGACATAGCAGGATTTTCCATTGCGTTTGAAAAATAGAAGAGCGACAGTACCTATTTTTAAATGTTAGCAAATTTAAAAACACATTCTGTTCATCATGTTTTGTTAATTTCTACGACAATTGGAAAGATAATTTGGTTAAGCACTGTCACTGTGACATTTCGTTCTCGCATGTTATTATGAACGAACACACTTCAACGAACTGCTGTCACGATGACAAGTGGAATGACAATAATTTACCTAAGCAGTTTAACTTCAGTCCGACTTGACTATGACAGTCTTACGCTAATTGCACACGATTTATACAAAACCTGACTCAACGAAATGTTCTAAATGTCAACTCAACGTTCAGTAAATTATATAGAAATATTATATATTTTATGGGCAAATTCTTAATAAATAAATTCATTTGCCATAAATTATAAATGTCAAATATTGTATAATTCATTATTAGACATATATTGTTTAAATTCAATCTTTATTCATAAACAAAAGCAAAGTGAACTACAGTTGCAATTACTCTCCATTAACAGTAACTCAGATACAGATTCCAATATCATTGTTATATAAAATAAGGCAAAGGAGTCAAAAGCAATTAATAACATTTTACTTACATTAAAAAATATATAAGTGTTAATATTCATGTACCCTTGCGTCTGGCAGTGATCACATTTCCAAAGAGGCACATTTATAGAGCAACTTATAGAGAAGAAGTGGACGCGAAGAAGCAATTCTAATTCGAAGAGTTTAATGAAACACTATAATAACAATAAGAGCGAGTGTTCAATAGAATAACTGTGTCTTAAATTAAAAAAAAAATAAAAACAAAATGAGTAATCAACATTACTTATACCAATATTGTATGACAAACATTATAGATCACCTATGATTTATGATGATCGTGTACCCGGTTGGTGTCGCGATCTTATTTCGATCGATTCAATTATTATTTGTAGTTTGGTTTTAATCATGAAATCTCCCCTTTTGTATTATTTTTTATAAAATATTTCATAAGAATCGCAAAATAACCCAACAAATATGAATTATAGAGGACTTTTTTGCAATGTATGTAAGCAAAATGATAACACAGATATTTCCACGTCAGTCTGTATGAATGTTTTAGTGTCAAGTATTAGCTTTACGCTAAATAAAGCCCAAACTTAAAACTTCAACAATGAACAGTCAAACTGATGTAAATATGCTTAATTATATTGTCGTTCGTCCTGTCATCGTGACTGCAAAAAGTATGCGTCTATACAAGGTGTGTCAAAAGTTTAGAAAATCAGATTTTTTTTTAGCGTTTTACAGGAATCTGTAATAAACTGTAAGCGGACGCGAAAGGCGATTCAAGCTCGAAGAGATTGATGGACAGCTAGTTTGTATGTTCTAAATGCATGTGTTGTTTGTGCTAGACATGATGCTTTGTCAAAACTCAATGTGTAATGATAATGAAAGATTGAAAATAATATATGTCATATATGTATAAGACTGTATAGTGCGTTTCTGTGTATTTAAATTTGTTCTCGCTAATATAGTTAGGTTTTTTATGCTAATTTCTTTAATCTTAACTTTTCAAATAAACTACATGACCAAGATATAATTGTTTGCTAAATTGCTTAAATGGGATGGATTCTGTGTGCATTGTTGTTTCTCTCCTTTGTATAAGTAAAGCAATGGCAACTCCAACATTTCAACAAGTACCAGGGTTCGTCCCTAATAACAAACTTAAATAATTATTGAGTGGTATTGAGGAGGCTCAAGACCACCTCAACATGCCCTTCTTAATGAATGTAAATTTTTATGCAATTAAAATTTCCGTTCATTAACATATTCATTAATTATTAGGAAAATATTCTTTATTATAATTTTTTTTCAATGTATTTAGGCTAGTTTAGAGAATTTCTTAAGTTTTAAGTTAATACTTATAATGAATTTATGTTTGTAACAATTTTTACAGTATACTAATTTTTGTTTGATAACTTCTTAATACCTAATATTCTTTGTTAATTATGTAAAGGAATTTCATATGTATGTACAGTATATTTATGAACTTAATTTTATTTTGTATCTTGTGTAGTATAAGCTGTTGTTGATTTTGTTTCAATGTTTTTTTTTATATATAAGTTGTATCGTACTCTATGGGTAATCACTATATTTTTTTCTTTTTATATTATAAATTATGTGTGTAATTTTAAGTAAGTTGTCCTTATGAAAATTTGACTTCAGGAGTATGTTTCTTGGATTTTTTTTTCTTATGCCGATTCTTTCCTTGGAGTTTTGTAAAATGGTCCTTTCCGTACTTCTGAATATTTTTCTGTGATTATGTGATTGTGTATTTTTCTTGAAGTTCTGATTCTTTTCAGCTGTGGCTGATATTATTGGCCTAATAATAACTCATATTTTCTTGTGTAATGTTTTCTTTATTAAATAGCTTTCTCCATATTTTATGCATTTCGCATCAATTTATTTCCCTTTCTTTGAGGAAATATATTCAAGCCCATTCTTAGGTGCTTTGAATACCATATCATTTTCATTATAATAATTCATTTTTTCTTTCTTCATATATTTTTTTTCATAATTCATAATTTTCATGCTTTCTCGCATGTTTCGCATTTTTATATTTTTAGTAATCATAATTACTGTTTATGCAGTCATTTCTGCTAATAAATAAAACATTTTCTTCACAAATTTATATTTTTCTTAGGCCTTTTCTTTTGAATTCTTTTTATTTTTTCCTTCTTTCTCTCCAATAATCACAGAGTATTTTTCTTTTTGTTTTGTACAATTGCTATGTTTTTTTCATTTTTGGATATGTCCATTTCTTCTTCACATTGTTCGTTGACTACTATTTTCCTTCCAAGTTTTTCTCTGTTCGTGAATTTTTAAAATTTTCCTTCTGGCATGTATGGTTTCCTTTTTGTTCCTTTTTTCTTCAAATTTTGCTTTTTAGTTTCGTTTTATCTTCATAAGGGTTTGTATTTTATCTTCTTAATGTTGTCCGATACTGATTTTTCTAATGTTGTCCGATACTGATTCTTGTTGTCCAACTTATATTACACGTGGATAAGTAACATCTTAATTCTAATTATTTATATTTCGTGTAGAGACAGGTTAACTTTAAACGACTTAAGGCTATGTAGTACGACTATTTTTATCCTATTTTTAAACAACTATTTTATTTATCAGGGGTGTTATATCCTTGTTCGGATCATTGTCTAGCAGCGGGGCTTATGTTGCTGTGACATGTGAGAGATGGTTTTTTTTTTTTGCTGATATAATTTTTTGGGTGTTTTGAAGTCTTCTTGGGGTTCGAAGAAATTGTAAAGGGTTTTGAGAAGTCTGTTGGGTGTGTCAGAAATCTTTTTGGGGTGAGAAATTCTTATGAGAGTTGGGAAATTGTGGGGGTATAGGGTTCTTTAAATGGATGAGACCTAGCAGTGTCTATTTCTCGACATAGAGTTTTGGGGTTGTTGAGATCAACGGGGTTACTGGGAAAGATAGGTGTCGTAAATACCTTCGGGAGGCGATCTCTTTGGAATCTCCCGTCCTGACTAATTATGAGATCTAAGAGTTTACTGGGAAAGATAGGTGTCGTAAATACCTTCGGGAGGCGATCTCTTTGTAATCTCCCGTCCTGACTAATTATGAGATCTAAGAGTTTACTGGGAAAGATAGGTGTCGTAAATACCTTCGGGAGGCGATCTCTTTGTAATCTCCCGTCCTGACTAATATGTGAGATCTAAGTGGTTACTGGGAAAGATAGGTGTCGTAAATACCTTCGGGAGGCGATCTCTTTGGAATCTCCCGTCCTGACTAATTATGAGATCTAAGAGTTTACTGGGAAAGATAGGTGTCGTAAATACCTTCGAGAGACGATCTCTTCGGAATCTCCCGTCCTGACTAATTATGTGATCTCATTTCCCTATAATTTTTAAGTGGAAATCAATAATATTTTTCTGATACCTAAGTACAGTGTTAGTGTAAATTGTTTGTATTTGATAATCCAAGTCTTGTTGGTTGCGTATGTGTGTGTGTATTTTTGTGAGGTGTATGTGTGTTACCTTATTTTCCTTGTTTAATAATAAAGCTATCCCCATGCCCTTCAGTATGTTGAATTCTTTGTACGTCTTGGTTATGTGACAAATTAATTGCGTTAGTGTATGTTTCCCTATATTGGTGTATTTTTGTGGACTTGTGTGTTTAAATGAATAAGTATTGATGTCAACTAACAGGCTTGATGTGAAAATGGATAAATCTTCCTCAGTTTCTTCTGTAAGTAAAAGCGCGTCGAACCATATTCTTAAAATTCGTCTGCCAGAATCCATGTACTTTGTCTTCTTTGGCAATTGTGTTGTTGTGGAAGTTTTTCTAATTTCTGTTACTTTTTGTTCTTCATGTTCGCGTATAGGCACAACACTTTTTATTTCTTCAATTTCTTCTTCTTTCACAATTTCTATCTGCGAGTTTTCGTTACTCTGTTTGATGAATGCTGCGGTCTCTTGGAATTTTTCATCTGCTTCATTTGGTAATTCTTCTATCTGCCCTTCTACTGATTTTAGCTTTGTGTTCAGTAATGATGCTGTTTCTGTGTCATGCTCGTCTAGTGTATTGTCTGTTTCTAGACTTTCCGCTTCCATCTCCAATTTTCTTTTGTTGTAGTCACTATCATCGATTTTTGCTGAACTGCATAAGTCCTTTATTAGTTTGTCATTCCGTTCTTCCATCTTTTTCTCTATTCTGTTACAAAGTTTTTCCGCATTTTCTTCCATCTTTTGTTCTAGTTTTCTATTTGTGCTGTCTATTTTGTTCTCTAATCCTTCCTTTAGTTCTTGTATCTCCTTTTTATTATCTTGTTTAGACTCATCCATTTTGTTTTCTACGTCGATTATTTTCGCCTCCATCTCCGCTATGTCCTTTTTCAGACTACTGTTACTATCATCGATCCTCATCGAGATATATCCTTCCAACTCCTTTTTTAGTTTTTCGGTCTGTTCGTCCATTTTTTTCTCTAATTTTTCGTTTTGTTCTTCCATCTTTTGTTCTATTCTTTCTACAGTTTCCCTGGTGTTCTGTTCCATTTTTTCTATGCGTTTGTTCGTACTTTCGTTCATGTTCTGTATAGCAAGTAGGAGTTGTTCGAGTGTTACATTTGAGGTTTGTTTCTCAGGTTCTGTTGGTGGTTCTAGTTCTTTTATTGTCGACATTCTGATAGTATTTTCAGCTCTTGGTACTATTTCCATTTCTAGTATTGGATCTGCAATTTCCCTTTTACACGACAAATCGGTATCTCCAATTTTTAGTTCCTCTAAGTTTCTTTTTACGAATAATATCTGTGTTGATTCCGGTGTTTCAGGAACAATTCTCTCTTCATCTTCTTTTTTTTTCGCAACCATATTTTCTGCCATCTTATTTTCTTCTCTATTTTCCTCATTTATTTTACAACTTTTCTTTGACGTCTTTTTCCTATCTTCTTGGATTTTTCTGTACCTTTGCATCATTGCTTCGAATGTATAGTACTTGTCACTTTCTTCTCGGTTTTTTCTAAACTCTTCATCTTCTTTTCTTTCCTTTTCACGCCTCTTTCTCCTTACTTCCTCATCTGCTTTTAATCTATTCTCAAACTTCCTTCTACTTTCTTCTCGGTTTTTTCTATACTCTTCTTCAATGGCCTTAATTTCCTCGTCCAAATTTACACTTCTGGGCAGTGTGTTCATTTTGATGTATGTTATTTTAAACTACACGTAACAATAATGAAACAGCAGCGATGTGTCGTTTGGATGCGACCCCTGTACAATATGTTGTAAAAATGTTTGTAATAAAATATTTGACCTGTGTTTTTAATTTATATGGCAGTGAATAAATAATTTCGATTATACCCTGTGTTTATTTGTTTAACATCGATCATCAATTCGTGGAAGAGCACATACACAAATACATAAATGAAATACACATCTTTCTTTTTATATTTTTATTATACAATTATTTTTATTTTAAAAAAAAATAATGTCTTCCACTTCTTTAAATCCTCGAAGATGAACTGGAAAAAAAACTGTACGTATACTCTGTAGGTTATTCGAATGGCCCCAATACGTTGGTGCGCCAATATGCTATAGGGGGGGGTGAGGAGCGTAATAAGACCCTTAGCATTTAAAGTGTTTAAAGAGCAATGAGACTAATTAGAATAAAATTTAAATAAAAAGAAACTATCAAAATTCACGAGAGAAATGATATCTAAGTTAAGTTTACAAATACTAACTGGTAAGCCAGTGAAAGTCTAAATTTACTAACTCAAATAAATGTACCTAACACTGTTGTATTAAATTTAAAATGTCCTAAATTTCGCGCTTGAAACTCTCCTTCCTATCTCCTATGATTTACGCCAATACTCTAATTTTAAAGAAAAAGAGAGGGGGTTAGTTTCCGGCATTTAGTAAATTATACTCGAATACAGTTAAACTCGTGAACGGTTTATAAGTTTCCTATCTCGAGGGTCGTTAGGGGGGTTCATGTCTTACAAAACAACGCTACAAGAGTTACTCACATTACCTGTACGCTTACTTATAATCCTGGGCAGCTGTCTGCAAATCCTCGAGGTTGATGAAACACCTGTTGGCAAAATAAAATGCGCTTCCTCGTCGTGCATAACAGGACGAATAGCCACGAGATTGATGGTGGGTGTTACGTAACAAAATAACCAAAATAAACACAGGTATGCAAAACAAATCTCTATATTTTAACCAAAACAGGTTACAAATCTTTTAATTAATTTTTTAGTTGGAGTGTCTTTATTAGGAGAGAAAACAAACATTTAAATGAAAATCAACAAACAACGAGAATAATGGTACACAGTTCCACTATAAGTTGCAACAAATATCCACCTAATTATTGTACAGCGGTTGAGTGCTAACATATGAAATGTATGTGGACAGATTAGGCGTCCCAAACTTATTTAATTAAATAATCTAAACTGATTGTACTTGGAGAACCAACCTTTTACTGTACGTAAGTTACTGTTAATATTTTGCATGTTATTTAGCCTTATTTAGTTGTTTGAATACCTAGTTAGGTTAGGTTTACCTACGTGAAACGTGACTGACGTTGTAATTTTAAAAATGCCTTAAATATTATGTGAATGCGTACATCAAATTATTTACTTCTTGATAAATTGAATCTTGTGACTTTTAAAACTAAACTGACTTTGAACGAATTGATTTTTGACTTTAATCTCAATAAAAAACTACAATGGTATACATTAGTTCTATATGCCTATTATGACTTTGACGTTACACCTCTTTGGATGTCTTAAATACTTGTAAAACTTTCACAATACCTTCAGTTTAACATATAAAAAATGTTTACTAGCTTTGCGCCTGGGTCTGTACGCTGAACTGGAACGGGACTTGTAGCTGATTGTTCTTCGGATATTCTGGGACTCTGCCGGGATGAACTTCGGTAACGGCCCTTGGAATTTAACAGCAAGCGGGATCTTCGGCTCGGGGGTGTTCCTTGTACTGGCCTTTGTTCGTACTCTTCAGTATCAGTAAGTGTATTTTTCTTCCCCTTTATTGTGATTTGATTGTAGTGTCCGCCTCGATTTATTGGAGGTTAGAATCTTTGTTTATATTTTCTTCTCTTTTCAGCTTCGGTGGCGACTATCTTCGCTCGTTCGTATTGGTAATACAGAACTATTGCTGTCTTTATTTTCAATGGTGTCAACCTTGTCGGTGACCCACTGACCTACTAACTGTCTAATGACTCACAACGTACTCGTCAGGTTATGAATCAATCAATGACAAACAATGAATGACCTCGTCTGGAGTATGTATACCTTATATATAGGTCAGTGATGGCGATTGTTTAAAGCCTCGGACCCAAAGTGTTTATGGATTAAATTTTGATGTATTATGATAAAATTCGATTAATTTTTTATACTAAAGGATGTTATTCTGTAGTTTTTACATTTATAAAAATTTAATCATATATTTTCAGTACGTGAAATTCTCTGAATATTGCTTTTAGGAATTTTAATCAGAATGGCATTTTTAGCGTCGCTTTTTGATACATTTGTACAGTCATGTGCAAAAAAATATTTAAATGTTATAATTTTTGGATTTTATCCAAAAATAAGGATATTTGGACTTTATGTGGAGCTGGTTTACATAATAACTTAATTACTAAATACATTCACATTTATTTCTGTTTTTTATTTGATTAAAATCTGTGCATTTAAGAATACATTGCTTAATGCGTATTTTAAATTTTAATTCAAAGTCAGTTTCCTTTTATAATTTAATATTAATTTATCTTGCTCAATTGGTTATCGATAATTTTATCAAATCATTCACATATAACAGTGCCAAGGGTTAATTTTAAATATCCCTTTTTGGTATAATTGTAGCAACACTTATTCAGTATTTTACATGTCAAATTAAATATTGATTTTATTAGTAAATTCTTGCCAATGGCTTTAGTTTGGTAGGGCACTTAATTATGTATGTCCTTCGTGTCAGTAATTGGCCTAACATGTTTATAATTAAGGTGTATTACTAAACTTTACAAATTGAGTTTGACGTTTGTTCATGATGGCTACTTGGTCTAAATTTGAAATGATGCTTTCGATAATTATGCAATAGTAAGGACGCAATTCATGACAATTCCTAATCATAACTGTGCTGTGATATGTGCAGTTTGAGTATTTAATTTCATATACCAGGCAATTACTAAATTTAGTCACGAAATTCTATCTTTAATATGACCTGTGATCTAGGTCTCTTAGTGATGCTTCAAATGCTGTTTGTACTTAAATTAACGTCCTATTGATATTCATGCCCTAATTAAAATCTGTTCTAAATATAGAAAAGGCTGTAGTTAATTTATATTTTCACATTAAAATTGGTTTCCTCACCGAGTTACATTGTATTTGACTTAACACTGGGCGTTCATGATGAACGTCCATGCTTTACATTAAATGATGCTATTGAACATTTCTAGGTCACTAATTCTATTTGTGCTTTTAAAATCATGAGATATACAATCAACGGCTTTGGAGTGTCACTCCTAGTATGTACAAATTATGATTATGTTTTGATTTAGTCCTAATTTGCATTTTTATATCGGCCATATTTGTATGTTCTAAATGCATGTGTTGTTTGTGCTAGACATGATGCTTTGTCAAAACTCAATGTGTAATGATAATGAAAGATTGAAAATAATATATGTCATATATGTATAAGACTGTATAGTGCGTTTCTGTGTATTTAAATTTGTTCTCGCTAATATAGTTAGGTTTTTTATGCTAATTTCTTTAATCTTAACTTTTCAAATAAACTACATGACCAAGATATAATTGTTTGCTAAATTGCTTAAATGGGATGGATTCTGTGTGCATTGTTGTTTCTCTCCTTTGTATAAGTAAAGCAATGGCAACTCCAACATTTCAACAAGTACCAGGGTTCGTCCCTAATAACAAACTTAAATAATTATTGAGTGGTATTGAGGAGGCTCAAGACCACCTCAATATATACAGAGAGATCGTAAATGCTTGACCGTGCCGCTTCATAGTCATGGTGTAATTGCCGCACATATCATATTCTGAATTGTATGTATTTCGTTCGTGCGACATCTATTATTTTACGTATGAACTATTTTCAAGAATTTTTGTTAAATTTATTCGTTTGAATAACTCAAGAAATACATTTAATAATTGAAAATATATTTATTAAAAATAATTTAATATAAGATCGATATTGCATAAGGTTACATTACATATTTAGAAATATTATAACATATGTTCAAAATGAGATCCTTCATTTTGTAGACACACATTAATGCGTGTTTTGAGAGAATTGAAAACATTTTGAATCATTTCTTCTGTTACACTATTAACAGCATTTGTAATAGCATCTTGTAGTTCTGGTAATGTATGTAGTGGAGTCTTAAAGACCGTGTTCTTTAAATACCCAAATAGGAAAAAATCCAGAGGAGTCAAATCTGGTGATCTAGGAGGCCATCTATTTCTACTAATCAGTCGGTTATTATTAAAATATCTTCGGAGGAATTCAATTGTAGCATGTGCAGTGTGAGCGGTAGCACCATCCTGCTGAAAATAGCCAAATTGTCTTCCATTGTCGTCAAGTTGTCTAATAAATGGTTCTAAAAGAAATGTTCTATATCGTTCTGCATTTATTGTATCATGGAAGAAAATTGGCCCTATTATTCTTCTTCGTGATATTGCACACCAAACACCTATTTTAATAGGATGCATGTCAGTTTCAATAAAAACATGTGGGTTTACGGATGACCAGTGTCGATAATTTTGGGAATTAACATATCCACTTAGATGAAACCAGGCCCCGTCTGAGAAAAATGTGATGTCCAACAAATTATCATCCGCAAAAGATTATTATTAAACCACGTACAAAATTGTATGCGTTTCTCAAAGTCTGTTGGCAACAATTTCTGTACAACAGATACTTTATATGGATGTAAGTGTAATTTTTTAGTGGCTTTATGGCATGTTCCATAAGATAGTCCTATATGAACATAAAATCAGAATTAATAAAGTTTCTGTATATCAATCGAAGTAATATTTTACCTGTCTGCGCTGATAGTCGCCTTAATGATTTCTTAGGACTTACGTCCAGCCGTTCTTGAATATCTTCGCGCACCTCTCCTGTTAGTAAAGTAGGTCTACCAGAAGAGTGTTTCTTAGATATACTGCCAGTTTCTCGAAAACGACTAATAAGACGATTGACATATCTTGCAAAAATATCATGTTGGAATTCCATTTCTGGGAATCGAGTGTGAAACTGTTGTCTACATGAATCAGTAGAATATTTCAATTCATTAAGTAATTACAAAAAGATATAGGACTAATGGTGTTGGGTAGTTGGAGAAATGCTGCGTGCGAACGAGTACTTTCTTCAATAATTTATCCAGGCATTATTAATCTTTTTCAAGTCATATTAATGCACAATTAAACGGATAGCAGGGATATACATATCTGATATCATTATATTTTGACATTTACGTACATTTTTATACAAGTTGGTAACTCATTCCTCAAGAAAAAGGAATGCACATGTCGTCTAATTGTACTTTTTTGTGCTTCATCCAATTTATTGTAAGTATGACGATAATTTCTTTTTCTTGCAGGAGAAATTGGAACTCCATATAATTCCATTTCTTTAATAATGCAGTACATTGTATTCCTATTAATACCCACTTCCTCTGCTGTTTGATTGACTGCAGCTGTTTTAGACATATTGTTTTTATCCTTAATGTACACATTATAAGCCATTTGCCTTTGTCCAGATCTTATGTGTTTCCCTTTACGATTTTTTGAAGGACCTGGTAAAACTGCTTCCGCCATACTATAGAATATTAGCGATTACGAAAAGAAAGTTAACGAAATTGATAAAATACCTTAACAAATGAATATTTCACTTGCGAGTTCTAAGAAGAACTATTTTTTAAGAATATTAACAACAAATAACTATGTAAAATACGGAAATCGACAAAATCTTTGAACAAAACTGTCAGTAAACAAATTTTTGACAGAACGAGCTAAATGCGATTATTTTGCCGGTGTAAATGCACACTCGATTTCAACCAATCACAAACGTTTATTTTAAGCCCTATCTTTCCCAATGCTTTATTCTTAGACTGAATGGAGTATAGTCAACGTTACATTTTTTTTGTCGGTATAAAATTCGAAACAAGATCCGACAAGAGAGAACTTCTTATTACGACTTCGGGAGAATAAGACGCTTTCAAAATAATTGCGATTGAGATTTTGTTAATTGTTATATAATAGAATAGTAATTTCTTTATTTTTTATCACGTTCATTTATAATAGTTTTATTTTATTAATACATTTAAATTCACTTTTGAAGAGTTCAAGATGGACATTCAAAATAAACAATTTGATGAAATGTTTGTAGATAGCAAGTAAGTTTTTGTTTGAAAAGAGTTATCTAAACTGTTAAACAGATATTGGTTTTGCGTGCAAATGATTACTCAATATAACGTTGAACAGTATAGATACGCAAATATTATCCTGTAAGGTTTTCAATTCATTAAGTAATTACAAAAAGATATAGGACTAATGGTGTTGGGTAGTTGGAGAAATGCTGCGTGCGAATGAGTACTTTCTTCAATAATTTATCCAGGCATTATTAATCTTTTTCAAGTCATATTAATGCACAATTAAACGTTTTACACGGCAAAGATTAAAAGCTAGAAACAAGGCGTGCAAATGGTTGTCTAAAGCAATTAATTGAAGCCAATATTAAAACAATTATGTTGATAAATAAAATGATCAATGAACAATAAAAGTTTACATTTATTT
The DNA here is from genome assembly GCA_963170755.1 of Amphimallon solstitiale. Taxonomy (NCBI): domain Eukaryota; kingdom Metazoa; phylum Arthropoda; class Insecta; order Coleoptera; family Scarabaeidae; genus Amphimallon; species Amphimallon solstitiale. The sequence goes on from OY720685.1 coordinate 29,157,601, forward strand.
AAATACAGGATAAATATTTATTTTTTTTGGTTAGCATCATGGATGCATAATAAAAAGATTTACACACATTACAACCGGCATCTGGTATAAATGATATATATATATATAGTGCTCGACGAAATTCAGCTTTGAGTACTGATAGTGTATATCACTGTGTATAAAACTTACTACCAGGAAAGGTAGAATTAGGGTTTAGGTAAAAATAAAAAATTCGTAGCTCTTTTTCGGCTAGTGACGTTTCGTTCAATATATATATATATATATATTTAATTATGTATTTGTTTAGAGCATTAAGGTGTATAAAGATATTTGAATTTACAAATGATTAAATAAAAAGTATATGATCATGTTATATAGACATTCCGTTTTCTTCTTTAAACAAAACTATTACCTCGTCCCTATTATAAGTAAGAGAAAGGCCACCAGTGAAGGAAAAGGAACCACATACATTGCCAGAACCCACAATAGTTATTAGGTACATGCTATGACAATATAAATTAAATACAAAACCAATTATAAGCTTTTGGTGTAAGAAGAATAAATTTTAGAGCACAGCATATACACATGACTATACCCACAACATATAGTGCATCACGTTCTCAAATTTTTATAAGAGGGCACTGCATATATTTATATATGCTATCATAGCATATAAATATTGGCGCCGCAACGAAGAGGGGCAATGTATTCCTTTTCTTGTTGTTTATTAATCATATAATTAAATAACGCCCAACATAGAGAGGCAATGTATTACTTTTCTAATTGTTTGAAAGGAAAAAAAATATATAATTAATGTCGCTTAACATAGTGGAGCATTGTATTCATTTTCTCGTTTGTTAATAATTATTTACATAACACTCAACGTTATGAAGCAGTGCTATTTTGTTTTTTTTAATGATTAAACAAAAAAAAATAATAATTTATTTTGTCCAAACAATTGGTACGAAGTTTGTTTCATTTTCTTATTCATTAACAAACAAAATAGTTATTCAGTGTCCAATTTAGAGACAGAATACTTTTGATTTTCATTTACTGGTGAATTATCAATTTCTCTTATTTAGAAAGGGATAAAGAAGGAGGAATAGTATTTAATTAGATAAGTTTCGTTATTAATTCATAAGTTAATAAAAAAAAAATGGCAGAAAAAGATAAGAATAAAGGTGAAGGTTCACAATTCACACAGTACAGGGACAATCGTCCGGTATCTTCTGATTCAGAGTCGGAAAAACCTGTATCAGAGGATCGAACACTTGATGGTAGCATACAAACAGGAAGCATCAATGGTGAACAAAAACTTGAGAATCTTTTCAATAAACTATTCAGTAGAATAGAAGAAAATGATAAGAATATAAATCAAAGATTAGTAGAAAATAATTTGAGTATAAATAAAAAATTTGAAGAGAATAATCAAAAATTAGAACAAAATAATCAAAAACTAGAAAAAATCAATTCTAAAATAGACGAAGGTTTCGCAGAGTTGAGAAAGGAAACTTTAGAGCTAAATGCAAAAGTAGAATTAAAGTTAGAACAGTCAGTTTCAACTTTAAACAAACAAATAAACATTAACGAAAAGAAATGTGAAGGTAAAGGCACATTCTTAATAAAAGAAATAAACGAAAGGTCTGCCAAAACACAAGCTAGTTTTAATGAGGTAGATGAGAAAATAAATTCTCTTGAAAATAAAGTTAAAGGGAATAATGTAGAATGTCAAGAACAAATACAAGAACTTTCACACCAAGTGGAAGATTGCAAAATAAAATATGGTGTTTGTACTGACACAATGTTGACTTTACAAAACAAAACTTTTACCTTTGAAAACACTATCAAACGGTTAGAAAACAAAGTACACGGGGTTAGTATACCTAGTGTATCTTTGACACAAATACCTGGTAGCGCAGAGAATATACCAAAATTCTCAGGATTTTATAAAGATAATCCAATGGCGTTTATGAGAACCATCAAAACGTATATGAGGGGAATATCTGATGAGATGTCAAAGCTACATTTCATAAGAGGTTGTTTGAAGGATTATGCACTTCAGTGGTATGACATGATAATAGATGAAGTAGTAGACTTCAAAGAATTTGAGATTTGTTTTGTGAGACAGTACTGGGGACAGAGACTCAGCAGAGGAGAATTAGACACGATTTAGTGTTTGGCAAATACAGAGCTGGATCTTCTCGAGAAAACTACATCATACGAAAATATTCTTTTCTCAAATACATTCAACCAACCATTGAAGAGAGCGATATTGTCTCACAGCTAGCAGCACACTTTGACCACAACGTTACACAGGCGGTAGCACTTCAAGGAATTGATAACATCGAAGGATTACTGGAACTGGTCAAGAGATTGGACGATGTGGATGAAAAAGGAAACAATTATAATTATGGAAACATCAAAAATACAAGCAATCCACCTAGAAACTATAACAACAACAACAACAATGGAAATAATCCGAATACAAACAATACACCTCGATACAAGCAAAATAAACAGTACAACAATAATGGGTACAATCAAAACCAGGGCAAGCAGAATTATGGAAACAACCCATATACATATAATAAGCCAAGCTATGGGAAGAATCCATATTCAAATAATAAGACGAGAAATTATGAAAATGAAAGAAAGGCTGAACAAAATTATAGGAAGGAAGAAAGAAACCCTGAGAGGGAAAGAAGAGTGAACAACGTTCAGATAAATGAAGAAAAGAAAGAAATAAATACGAAGGAAAAGACAGAATCAAAAGGTGCAATACCCAAGGATTCAAGACAACTACCGATAAACAAAGAATGGGTAAATTCTACCTACTCAAACGCGACTTCGTTGGATTTTTAGAAAGGCCAGTCAAGAAGAAAAAGAAGATACAAAACGTATACAACTTCGACGATCTAAAGAAAATCACGACGGAATTACCACACATAACAGTAAAAATAGGGAACGAAGAAATAGAAGCATTATTAGACACAGGAGCGCAACTATCATTATTAGATAGTAATATTATAGACAAAGACATAGAAAAATTAGGATATTATATGCCTATAAGAAAGGTAAATTTAATAAATGCAAATAAGAAACATATCATTACTATAGATAAAGTTTTTTGTATAAATGTTAGAATAGGTAGTTTAAAATTATTAACAGAATTCATAATAGTGCCTAATTTGAACAGCAACTGTATTTTGGGGATAGACTTTTTAAGTCAATACGGTACAAAAATAAATATGGAAAACAAAACATTTCATATTAAAAATTCAATAAGCTCCTGGAGTAAGGAAACACAGGAAGATGAGATATTAATTAATAATTTATATATAAATAATACTGAACAAAATCTCACAAATAAAATGGATAGTAGTTTATTAGACAATAAAAGTGCACATCCTGTGAAGCATCGTCAAAGTGAGGACTTCACGCAATATAAGGATGGTACGAATTTAAATTGCGATAAACAATACATAAGCCATGTGAGCAATCTTGTCAGTAAATATAAAGGGTTATTTGATAATAAACCTGGTTTAGTAAAAGGCTATGAACACAGGCTAAAAGTAGATGAAACACAACCTTTTAAAGTTAAAAATTATCCTGTCCCCAATAAATACAGAGAACAAGTCAAATTAGAAATTAAAGAAATGTTAAAAAATAAAATTATAGAAAGAACAGAATCAACATTTATAAATCCAATAGTAGTGGTAGTAAAGAAAAACACAGGTAATCAGAAAGAAACAAAGTTACGCTTATGTCTTGATGCAAGGGGCCTTAACTCAAGGACCTCCCCTAATTTTGAAGCTCCGCAGAGTATAGAGACCTTATTAACAAGGTGTACTGATGTAAGGTGGTTCACAAAAATAGATTTGAAAAGTTCTTTTTGGCTGGTACCTTTACACAAGGACTCAAGGAAGTATTGTTCCTTTATGTTCAATTCATTAGTCTATTCGTATAGAGTCGTTCCGTTTGGCCTATCAACAGCGACAGCAGCTTTGGTCAGAGCCATGCAACAAATTTTAGATCCACATGAGGAGTATGTTTCTCACTATGTGGATGATATACTAATATTTAATAAAGATTTAGAGAGTCACAAAGAATCGGTAGAAAAGGTTTTAAATACGTTAGCAGAAAACGATTTAAAAGTTAACATTGAAAAATGTGAATTTTATAAAAATAAAATAAACTATCTAGGGTATATAATAGATGGTAAAGCAATCACTATAGAAAAAGAAAAATTGGAAGCAATAAGAAAGTATCCCAGACCAAAGAACATAAAAATGCTCAGAGGATTCTTGGGAATGATAAACTATTATAAACATTTCATTCCGAGAATATCTGATCAAACTTACATGCTTTTCAGAATGATAAAGAAAGGAGTAAAATTTAAATGGACTCCGAAACTCTCAAAGCATTTGAAGAAGTAAAAGAAAATTTTTGCAAAGCATTAATGGTAAATTTGCCTGATTTTAATGAAGAATTTATTTTAAGATGCGATGCATCAAATAATGCAATAGCTGCAGAGTTACTACAGATAAGAAATGGTGTGGAAAGGCCAATCTGTTTCTTATCAAGGATTTTGAAGGGACCATATAGAATAAATAAAATTTTGAGTGATGTAACGTACGAGCTACAAGAAGTAGATAGCGAAAACATCAAAGGAAAATATCACATATCTATGCTTTATGATTATATAGACGTAGAAAATTAATACTTATTTGTGCGAGTTTCCACAATGGTTATTATACGTGTCGTTCATGCCGTAACAATCATTGTTGACGATTCACGACAAAATATAATAACCAAGGGAATATGCCGTGGTATCTCGCAAGTTTATAAAATAAGAATAGCTTTAAGAATTAGTTAAGTTTTGAAATGAAATAAAAATGACAAAAATCGTACTTGGATATGAAAGAGTTTAAAATCTGCAACAAATTACATGAATGTATATAAAGTTGCATACACATGGTCAAATACAAGCAAATAATTTAAAAGTCATTATTATTCAATTGAATAGTGAGTGAATGTAAAATAAAAATATGAAATAAAAGACAAAATAAATATAAGCAATATATTTCTTTTGTAGAAAGGATACACAAGATGTATAGTTTACATATCATGAAAAAGATAAAATACGATATGCAAGAAAGATAAATATAAATAAATAAATTATTATGATTTACATGCATAAAGTAATAAAACTTTATGAAAGAGTTTAAAAACTAAATTATATTAAAAGATAAAAATTACCTTAGCTTATAACTAGAGACTAGAAAAGGATATAAAAATATATAAAACGTAAACCCGATCAGCAATAACATTTTGTATAAAAAGGTAGCTGATAGCATAAATAAAAAGTGTATGTGTTTATGATTTGTTTGTAACACAATGCTTCAGAGACTGGAAACAGACGTGTACAGTTTCATGACCTACAAAAGATAACAAAATATAAAACTTGTGTAAAGTTTATTGCAGATAGACATATTACCGATGGACAGATCGTGGATAAAGAACAGATGCAATGGAGAAACAAACGTATCTTCCAGGTGCAGGCAGTGTTGGAAGAAAAATATGCGTTCTTTTCAACGTATTTCCAATCCTACCGAGTCACAATCCAGCTACAAGAAAAGTGAAGAACATTAATAAATGGGAAAGAAAATATGTATTGAACAATGAACAAGGCAATAGGTTCATTAATAAATACAAAGAAGGATGGTATTAACAACAAGAATAAACCTACCGTCGGAAAGGCAGTACGAGGCAGTGAAAAGATTCTTGGATGGGAAAACAATTTTCGATGTGTTGACGTTTGGTGAATAAGAACTGTCAGAACAATATGTGCGTGTGCGCGTGTGTGCGTGTGTGTATCACGACGGCAACATGTGGGCAGCGATTTCACTGAAACGTATACTCCGATGCCAACCTAAAAGATGGACTAGAGGGCGCACTAGTCAACGTTACATTTTTTTGTCGGTATAAAATTCGAAACAAGATCCGACAAGAGAGAACTTCTTATTACGACTTCGGGAGAATAAGACGCTTTCAAAATAATTGCGATTGAGATTTTGTTAATTGTTATATAATAGAATAGTAATTTCTTTATTTTTTATCACGTTCATTTATAATAGTTTTATTTTATTAATACATTTAAATTCATTTTTGAAGAGTTCAAGATGGACATTCAAAATAAACAATTTGATGAAATGTTTGTAGATAGCAAGTAAGTTTTTGTTTGAAAAGAGTTATCTAAACTGTTAAACAGATATTGGTTTTGCGTGCAAATGATTACTCAATATAACGTTGAACAGTATAGATACGCAAATATTATCCTGTAAGGTTTTCAATTCATTAAGTAATTACAAAAAGATATAGGACTAATGGTGTTGGGTAGTTGGAGAAATGCTGCGTGCGAATGAGTACTTTCTTCAATAATTTATCCAGGCATTATTAATCTTTTTCAAGTCATATTAATGCACAATTAAACGTTTTACACGGCAAAGATTAAAAGCTAGAAACAACGCGTGCAAATGGTTGTCTAAAGCAATTAATTGAAGCCAATATTAAAACAATTATGTTGATAAATAAAATTATCAATAAACAATAAAAGTTTACATTTATTTAAATAAGGATAAATATTTATTTTTTTTGTTTAGCATCATGGATGCATAATAAAAAGATTTACATACATTACAACCGGCATCTGGTATAAATGATATATATCTATATATAATTATGTATTTGTTTAGAGCATTAAGGTGTATAAAGATATTTGAATTTACAAATGATTAAATAAAAAGTATATGATCATGTTATATAGACATTCCGTTTTCTTCTTTAAACAAAACTATTACCTCGTCCCTATTATAAGTAAGAGAAAGGCCACCAGTGAAGGAGAAGGAACCACATACATTGCCAGAACCCACAATAGTTATTAGGTACATGCTATTACAATATAAATTAAATACAAAACCAATTATAAGCTTTTGGTGTAAAAAGAATAAATTTTAGAGCACAGCATATACAGATGACTATACCCACAACATATAGTGCAGCACCTTCTCAAATTTTTATAAGAGGGCACTGCATATATTTATATATGCTATCATAGCAATATGTTAATTAGAACATTAAATACAATAACAATTTTATCTACACTGTTTAATTTTTGCATATTATTACACTTTTTTAACACGGTACTGGAATGAGATATTTTAAGGTGCTAACGAGTTCTTCCTTTAGTAAAAGGTGGAATAACTAAAATTCACTTGCAGAATTCCTAGTGCTTCCTTTATTAAGAATGCTCTTTCTCCTAGAACAACATATGCCGGGTTAAGATTGTTGTAAAAATCACTTCTTCCATTCATTTTTCAGATGTGTTTCACCTCGAGCTTCACTAATGTGGCACATACTTCCCTGAGAAGTTATTGCTATTAAAATTTCTATCGTGCTTATAAATAGAACAGTACTACTGCTGAGCTAAATTATTATCTGGTTTTCCAATGAAAACTTCAAAGCAGGCAATAATTCGGCTGTTTTTTTCTTGAAACACTTCTATCAAACATACTGCAATACAGAACGTTCTGGGAGTCTATTCTTGAATCGTTCGAAGCGACGAGGTAATGCGATGCGGTCGAACGGTCCAGTAACGCATGGTCTGTCAAATCCGTATTCTCGAAATATCGCTTGGAGTGTGCGTTACGGATGTACGTCGAAGTAGAATCGGACGGTCATGAATAGAATAGGCGATCCTTTTCTATTCAATGGCAAGCATGATAACCAATCCCAGCAGGGTATTTAAAATTCACAGCGGGCGGGTAATACTTAAAAGATACGCATACAACAATTATACCCATCAATTGTCTATGTACGTTACACTTGTTTCTTCATATATTTTCAAATTATAATTGTATTTTCGGAACATTTGCGCCCTTTCGTTGACCAGCTACCGCGTTATAAACATGGAACGCAGACGAAGTGCCATTTCTCAAGAACAAAAAACAGCGTAGGAAATATTCAGAGGGAACTTGGCCCCCAAATGCCTGGTGGAGGCATTTGCCACGAAAATATAATTAAATTACTTAATCCCATAAGTATAAGTGGAATATCAATAGTAGAAACGCCGATAGATTTTGTAAGTTTAAATAAATAAATGCTTTATTAAAAACTGAATAAAAAACATTTTTAGGACTTTGATCCAATAGTAATTAAATTCACAAGACTATTTTAGCTTTCACTTGGTTTTATTCAAATAGATTTACAACAATGTACAAAGTATCAACCAAATTCTACATGTATCTCAATTAATAAGTAATTTATAGATATAAAATGTATAACGTTAATCATTCATATATATAATTATCACAGAAAATGAATATTTATTCCACGACAAACTGGGTGAAACAAAAATTAAATCAATGAGTAAGTGTACAAACATAAGTAAATATCAAATATATTAATTAAATATAATTTTTTAATTCAACAGATCCACAACAAAGTACATCATCAACCACATCAGTTGTAGGTACATTGATAGAATGATATCCCTTTCTGTTTAAAAAAATATGCTCTGGATACACTGGATCATCTTTTACTGGCACTACTATGGCTACATGAGGCCAATCAATACACCCAATAAAACTCGGAAAGCCATATTTTCTGTAAAATCTGAAATAAAATTGTTAGTTACACTTATAATTTAGTTACAGAATTCCTTATATTTGCCATTTCCCTTACGTTTTTTGGAAACTTCACCCATGCATTGAATATATCATCAATATTCACTGCCCGTAGCAAAAAATCTTAATACTATTAGAAACTATAAATAAAATAGTCATCCACATAACATCCTCACCTATTATATTTGATACTACCTTTATTTCAGCATTTAAGCTGAAGCCCGAGATGGGGGAGCAGTATTAACCTCAACTAAATGTATTATGTGTTAAGGCTTTTGATAACCAAACCATTTTTATAAATTGATGTTGTCACCTCAAAAGCATTACTTTTTGTATATACTGTTCTATTTGCTCTTAATGCATCTTCTTCCAGAATGTCTCTGATTTCATTAACAAATATATTTGCAGCTCGTATTACATTTGCCATCTAAAATATTAATTCTTTCACCAACAGTTCCATAAGTAATTAATGAATAAAATGCTAATAAAAATAAAAGTGTGATGTAGGTATAGAATGTCACCAGAAATGTAAGAATTTAACAAGTGCGTGTATTTAGTTGTTATAATAATAATTGTAGGTGTAACTACTTACTTTTATCCTAAAATCGTCGAGTTAAAAATATTCTAATTTTATTTAGCAAAATCGACAACGTAAAAAAAACCTGGAAAAAAATATGTAAATGTGTAAAAGAATTTAAAAAAATATTTTTTCTAGTACATGTAAATATGTATACAACATCCTACTGACTAATAATTGTTCTTCCACTAGCAATAAGAACTACTTTTAGATTTAAATTAACATAATAATGTATTCAACTGTCAAATATTCAACTGTAACGAACGCAAAGACCATTCGATTTGCTCATTCCCTATGCTGTAACGTTAGCATATCCCCCCTCACGGCGCGCACTGCGGTGACGTCACAACTGGACCATGCTCTTCAAATCGTAACGTTTCCAGTGTTTTTAGTACATAGGCGTGTGTTGCACGTGCCAAATTAATGAGATTGTTTTGCTTTATTTTATGATTTAAATCTATATTTCGCGATTGACTTTGTGTTTTTATTGTGTTAGTAATAAAACCACTCTTTATTAAAATTTTCAATTAATTTAATTTTATTGATAGGTAGTGAAAACCACGTGAAAACATAAGCGCTATGCCGGGTCGTAGATGCGCCGTATTTGGTTGCAACAATAGCAGAGTTGTAACCAAAGCAAAAAATGAAAGTGTCATTTACCATGAATTTCCTCGCGCAAATAATTTGGTCTCCACAACTATAAAAAAAGAATGGATTCGACGATGCCAAAGAGCCGATAAATTCAATCCCAACACAAGCCAAATTTGTTCTGTGCACTTTACGTCTAATGATTACGAAAGGGATTTACAGAATGAACTATTAGGTAAATATAAAAAAAATACATATTAAGAATGGCATTACAGATTACTTAATTTAGGATTACCAGTAAGAAGAAAACTGAAGAAGACAGCAGTCCCAACAGTAAATTTACCTCTTGAAAAGAAAGAAAAAAATCAGACACAACAAATACAAAGAAGCGAAAGACTTTTAAAGAGACAGAAGCAAAAAGAAGTTGAGGATATTTTGAAAACTAGTATACCATCTGATATTAACCCCCAGGCTTCAACTTCACAGGTTTGTGATGAGCATCTCTCTCAAGAAATAATGTCAAGAACATCTGAAGAAAAGCGTTCACATGAAATAAAATATGACTATAATGAATTACTGACAAAATATAATGAACTTGAAAAGCAACATAAGCTATTGAAGAACAGCAGTGGGAAAAAAATAAAATTATTGAATGACCAATTACGCCATTACAAAAGTAAATGTCAACAACTGTGCCAAAATAAGAAAGAAGAAACAGACGCTGTAAAAAAAATGTTTACCAAAAATCAAATGAACATGTTATTAAATAGGAGGAAACGAGTCAACTGGACTTCCGAAGAAGCTGCATCAGCTTTTACTCTACGGTATTATAGTAAGAAGGCTTATCTGTATGTTAAAGATAAACTTCACTTTCCCCTTCCTGGTTTATCTTCTCTCAGAAGATGGGCAAGTAAATTGAAGATTACTAATGGAATTTTAACAAGCGTTTTGGAATTTATGCAATTAGCAGGAGAATCCATGAATGATTTTGAAAAAACAGTAGTGTTATGTTTTGATGAAGTAAAAGTACAAAATATCGTAGAATATGACGTTGGAAATGATAGAATTTTGGGTCCACATAATTATATGCAGTGTATTATGGCACGGGGCTTGTTTTCAAATTGGAAACAGCCTATTTTTCTTGATTTTGATCAGAGAATGACTTCGAATATTTTATTCTCTATTATAGACAAATTGTCTGAAAAGGGTTTTAAAGTGGTAGCAATAGTTAGTGACTGCGGCAGTACAAATGTTGGTTTATGGAAAGACTTAGGAATAGACATTAACAACACATCTTTCAAACATCCCGCTACCAACAGAGATATATTTGTCTTTGCAGATATTCCACATCTCCTGAAATTAATTAGAAATTGGTTACTGGATACCGGCTTTCAATTAAAAGATGGAAGTTTGATAAATAAGAATCCATTGGAGGAACTATTGAAAGTGACAGACACAGAACTCAATGTCTGTTACAAAATTTCAAAAAAACACTTGGAATGCAATGGACCTCAAAGACAGAATGTTCGTTTGGCTGCGGAATTGTTATCAGAAACGACTGCAAAAGCTCTTGCTCGTTATAAACCAGGTAATGATCCTCTTCTTGCTGTAAATGTAGCTACTTTCATTAGCGATATAAACCAATGGTTTGACATATTTAATAGTTACGCACCTCGTAATAAATTAGCGTCCAAAAATGCTTTTGGAATCAATTTAGAAAGTCAGGTAGCACATTTGGACAAAATTATCGATTTAATAGAAAATATGAAACCCATTGGTAAAACAAGTATACAGACATTTCAAAAAGGAATAATTATATCTACAAAATCATTAAAAGGTCTTTTTAATTCAATGAAAGAAGAATTTAATGCTGCCTATATATGCACACACAGACTAAACCAGGACTGTTTAGAAAACTTTTTTTTCCAACTAAGAAGTAGAGGAGGAGCAGATGATCATCCATCGCCGTTAAATGCACTGTACAGAATTCGTATGATTATTTTAGGGAAGAACCCTGGCATTCTTAGTAGCCATGTGAATACTGAAGAGGCGGAGCCTCAGGAATATTTATCAGCAAAAGTCTTTGAACAAGCTGAGATAGCATTAAATCCTTCAGATAATAATTTAGTCGAAATTAACTTATCTATATCCTCTTCTTCTTCAACTTCTTCCAACGATTCAAGTAATTTAGAGACTGCCAACGATGCTCTAGAGTATATTGCTGGATATATCGCAAAGAAATTCAAAGATAAATATCCTGATCTGGGCGATTATACACACCAATTATTACTCACGGAACATCAGTATAATTTACCCTCATGGGTTGAACACTTATCGTATGGAGGCTTAATTAAACCTAAGAGGTCATGGCTCCAAAAAGTAAAAAAAATGAATAAATATTTTCTCAAGTACCATGGACCTCAACTTGAGAAAAAACACTCGGTTACCAAACAGCTGAGTAACTTTATTTATCAGAAGGAAAACATCCCTTTAGATTTAGTTCAAAATTTTATAAAACTTAGAACAATTATTAAAATAAATTATGAAAATATTAAGCAAGAAGAAAAAAAAATCAAAAACAGAAAAAGAAAAATTGTGGCTTCTGAAAGAAAGACCGCAAAGAAATTTAAAAAAATTGTCTCTTAAGTTTAGTTAAAATTTAAATAAAAATTTAGTTTTTATTTTATCCATTTTTTTACCAGTACCCAAGATTTACTGAAAATACTGATTAATTATTTTAATAATCTACTATTTATTTTAAATATTGCAATGCTATGAAATCTGTGAAAAGCGTAAGACATTATATTTCAACTATTTCGTAGGTCCGGTGACTACGTCACTGCCGAGTATGACCGATCACGTCCGAAGCTGATTGAGCAATCCTTTGTAGGTTTATAATCTTTGCATTCGATGTGTTTCATACGCCGGACAGCGCATATGCGATCTCATTCGGAACGAAAATTGATTCCAGAATACCAATTCGAACGAAATAAGATAGGCGACCGCAACGGACGTACGATCTCAGTTCAAGAATAGACCCCCTGCTGGTCACATAATTATAAGTTTTAGTTTTTGATACATATCATACTTAGATAACTAAATAATGACCTTAGCAAGTTAATTTAATAAGATAATTGTTTAATAAGAGCACTTATAGTCAAATTTTAATGATACAAATCTGTTTGTTTACCAACAACGGCCATATTGAATTTGATTTAACAGGTCGTTGGATTGCCCTATTTACGAATATTTTGTTGATATGGGTTATGCTTGAGATTTGCTTATTTTAGTTATCTAAAAGGACAAAACATGCATTTTTTGTAAAAATAAATCGGTTTAGTATTTTATATAAACTAATAAATTGTTGTTTTCCAAAATTTTAACATGTAATTAAAAGATTTTATAAACTTCATTGTTAATATAAGCACTCTATTGTAAATTGGGCTGTGCACGTGTTACGGTCGTGGACAGCTCGTGATTACTCTATATGTTGAGTGAACAGAGTATAATAAGGCAGATTGTTTGCCCATATGGTATTACCGAGGTGAAGTATTCCACTGCTGTTTACAGGCTCGCAAACGCTTTTTTAATGTAACGGTTTCATTCTTTCGTGTAGTCGCCGGTGTTACTTTATCTCGCAATGCACGTCTGGTTTGTAAGTTTTTTGGCCATTGCCTAATTTAAACTTTTTGCTATACACCCCCCCCCCCCTTATAAATATGTATAAAAAAGACTTAAAGTTATTTGAATAATCCGTCTTAATATATATTATCTTGAAATAAATGTCATTCATGCACAATACCTTATTTTAAACAATTTCAAGTGACCAAAGAACTATAGTGACTATAGGTATCAGATAGTATCTACATCAAAATTTAAAGATTAGGAAGGACCATGGTACAAGGAAACAAGGTATGCTCTTCCCAAAACCAAAACTCGTCCACGACGCGCAGGTCGAATGCGCGTCATCGTTGATAGAGGCGCCATTTATGTTTATGTTTACGTTCTGCGTAAGGTTATTGTTGGGCACTGAAAGTTGAAAGAGACTGAGCCACGCTCGGAATACGCGAAATAATTTTTATTTTCTGAAAAATTCTTGTCCGCGTGCAGATGTGAACCCTATAGCCACCCGGGTATAAAGGCCATTTGACATTTACATAAATTTCATACAAAATTAGGAATTAAATTTATATCATAATTTACATGGAAATTTAATGCAGTATCATACAGAAACTTTTGATAATAAATTTAATTACAAATTTACATGTGAATTCAATAGAAATGCCTGTTTGCCAGACAGCAACTTTTGGCATAAAATGTACTGCTTGATGTTAGTTTTAACATCCATGTGTTCACACTTTTCATTTCGTTTTGATAAAATTTGCTAACAAATTTACAGTCCAAATCAATTGATTTTCCGCTGTATTCATAAGTAATTCCGATATCGTCAATAGAAAGTTCGGTTGTCAACATGACATTTCTAATCTCCAAATGAAAGTTCTATTATTCAAAACAAAGTCCGCTATCATCAAAAGAAAGTTCGGTCGCTCTCAGCTCGTTTCATTTTGCTGATACTAGTACATTTAAAAAGTATGGTTTACCATAAAATCAGTAACGAAAGAAGACGTTTAATAATAGAAGCGTTTAACAGAGACGAAACTTTGAAAAATTTAAGTACAACGTTTGATGTTAAATACGATACGGTTCGAAAAATTGTATACAAAAATGAAGGCAGAATGAATAAAAAGCCAAAAGGACATCGTCCACAAATATTAACGATTGAAGAAGAAGAACTAATACTAATGTATGTGACTGGGTGGATGAAAACTGCACAACAAATCCATTTTCTTATGTATTTAGGTAAACCGAACTTTGTTTTGATGATAGCGGACTTTGTTTTGAATAATAGAACTTTCATTTGGAGATTAGAAATGTCATGTTGACAACCGAACTTTCTATTGACGATATCGGAATTACTTATGAATACAGCGGAAAATCAATTGATTTGGACTGTATAATAAAACATGAGCACTTAGATACTAAATATTATGATTTGAGGTTATGGTTACGTTGGTTTGTTTGCTTTTTAAATCAATATTGGATCAAACGGCCTTAATATTGAAAGGGTATGCCATTATATGTCAGTCATAAATTGTTAAACATTACATTCTATGGTGACATACTAACAGAGTAAAATTTAATAGGCATGCCATTGCCATAAAATATAAATACATATCTCAGTTTATTATGACACAAGATAGATGGAAGTGCACGTGTGTTATGGTAGAATACATTCTATTAACCGGCAATTATGGGAATTACTATAAACACAACTAATGGAATAATTAACAATGTTTGGTTCTTCTTTTGAACAAAACATTTTTATTGTAATAGGTTACATCTATTTTGAAGATTTCCCGCTATTTATGACGTAATATGAAGTGCATTGCCAACTGCGAGATACAAAATCTCAACCTCATTAACCATATGCATTTCCCTTACATGGTTGTTAAGTTGTTATACCTGCTCATAAGCATATTTGACAGCTTTGCGCGCGGCTTTGTGTTTGTTCAGGAACTGTGTTTACCAATGAGCGGTTTATAAGCACTGAGTTTTATAAGTTCGTGTTGTGGCTGTATAATTATATAAATTCTAAAATCTGTATTTTTTACTAAAGTAACAATTCATAAATTAATAAGTATTAAAAATGGCGGATCATGTTGATACAGGCAGTGTGAGTAACGCCTTGGTTTCACAAAGTATATTTAATGTAAAGGAAGAAGAATGCCAAGATAATTCTGAAGATGATAAAGTCAATGTCTCTGAAACTTCTGTTGTATATAATGCTGGATTACAAGACCACATTTGGCATGACAAAATAAAACAATATGAATTGTTAACAACTTTGGGTAATATTAAAACAGAATTCTCATCATCTGAAGCGAGTCAAGTACAAAATGACAGTGTTAAAATGGAACAAGGGATCAGTTCCGATGATATAAAAATCGAATTTGATAATGGAATGCTATGTAAGTAAATGCATTTTAATGAAGGATAATAATATTATAGTTTTTGATGTGATTTTGTTATAGTCATAATCTATTACACAGCAGATTATATTCAGAGAGAATAAATGTGAATTTGTATCGTGGTCATATTAATAAAAATATTTTTTTGACATAGCAGTATTGCTTTGTCTACTGACATGCCAGTAAATTAATATGATGGAAATTTCAGATGTTACATAATTTTCCTGTCCAGTAATATAATTTATAAAAGCCATTGCAGGACTCTCATATTGTAGGTTCTTTTAGCAATCGACATTGACCCAGTAACCACTACAGATGACAATTCAGTCATCAAATCTAATTTAATCAGATTATTTAAAATGTTTAGCTTCCACCACTAAAATACTCTTTACAAGTTGAATGGCATAAATGAATTTTAGTCATTACTTATCTATATTTTATTTAAGACTTGTCTGTGCTATCATTGTTGACAAATTTGTTCTAAAATGAGTTTTGTAGTACTTGACAGATAATATTTTGCAACATTGACAAATTTAGCACCATTTTGTCTTATTGGCAATGTTAAGGTTATTTTAAATACAACATACATTTTATCACTTCGCATATATACTTGATGTTTGTCCAGCTGATGTTTGCAGCCCTCAATTTGAATTTTACATGTATGTGTTTAGTCGACACTCCTACCCACTTGTCTACTCAAGTAGCGAGAAAGACTTGCGTTAAATTACTTTTTGTACATTTACAATAAATAACATTATGTGTAAGTACAACTGGAAGCAAAAAATTTTGGTTGTCAATGTCAATCTTGGGATGGACAAACAATATGTTTTATCATTCAGTATTAATTTAAAAGATCACCAAACAATAATAAATGCTGTGATTCTTAATCTTTTGTAAATTTGGCCAACAGACTGTGAACATTGTGAAGCTTATTACAAAGACTATTGCATAGAATGTGGAATGCTTGCGCATATTTTAAACAAGAATACCTTGAATAGTGCAGATAAGGGGGCACGAGCAGATTTACCATATGATATTTTAGATATCCAAGATTGTCTTGGACAAACTGGAATATATGCTACAAGAATTATTCCTGCGGGTGTAAAATTTGGTCCTTTTACTGGACTCAGCGCAAGAGAATTTCCTTGGGAAATGAAGGGAGAGAAATTTGTTTTGGACAAAAACAAATCGAAGTATTTGAATTGGATGCAGTACGTCAATCCTACCAGGAATACTTCTGGCCATAATCTGCGTGTCGTTCAATGTGAAGATAACATATATTATCAAAGCACTCGTCAAATCCAAGCTGGTGGAGAATTACTGGTGTATTTTGGTGATGAATACGGAAACAGCCCTAATAAGATTGTCAGACTGGATTTTGTTACCATTAAGAAAGACATCATTACGGACGTATATGCTTGCACGTTTTGCTGCCTTGGATTCAGCTCGAAATCGCATTTGGCCAAACATAAAACCCTTTGTGTTGAGGATACAGCCGGAAAGTTTTCAATTGAAGGTATTTACAAATATCTCATTTTGATGTTTGTGCGTTTGACTGTTGTGATTTTTGTATTTTAAAAGACATTATTTTTAAATTGTTTTATTAATAGTCATTTCTCTTTTAAAGATTCTTTTCCCAGTGAATAGAATGGATTAAGGTGAAGAGTGTATCACGAAAGTAATTGTTTGCTGTTGATATTCAGTTATCTTATGTTCTAAAAACTTAACTTCTTACACCTGTCAATGTAGGAATTTTAACACTTGCGTCACTTTACTAAACACACACGGTGTTAAATCAAAGATTAATGATAAACACTGCCTTACCTTACAAAACATGAAATTAAATAGTCATATAACAGTAAGTTGTACTACGAACTCCAAAAAGCAAAGTGCTTTTATTTCAGATTGTCTCAGAATAAGATTTGCTGGGAAAATTGTTTTCAACCGAGAAAAACAGCAAAAATAATATGAAAGCCCATAATTTGACATTGCCATGGTAAATTGGAAGAAATGTACAAATTAAAAGTTTAAATACTCATACACTTTTAATGCATCTCTCATATAAATTATTAAAACTTAAAATATTCATTACAGAAACTGATGATTCACATTCACATATTAATTTTAGCATCACATTTACACTTATTATCCCTGTATCTCATTGTACGAAATATCAATGCACATTACAAAAGAGGTGGAGAAATTGGGTGAAAGGAACGTTAGGAAATAAAGAAATTTTCGGAATTGAGGAATGTTTGATGCAACAGCTGTTAGGGACATACGTATTATGTTTTTTTAATAGTAATATGTTCATCATAAGTTGTTAATATTTATCTTTATTTAAAAATCATTTTGTACTTTAATATATACGATATTCCCTGATTTTTGTGTTGTATTAGTTTTTCTTATGATTTAATGAATGTTTTTTCCACGTAATTTCAGAACTCACGCAGTGTCCATTTTGCAAAATCCAGTTAGACCCCAAAGAATATTCCGAACACCATATGCCTTTTTGCTGCGACAGGAATGCCAGGTACGATTGCTTTTTATATGATGTAGACAAGAGAGACGTTGAAATGACGTATTCTTACCAAACAGTTTATTATTTGCTCATTGACACGTATAAGAATTTAGGTAGTTGTTTAAATATGATTTGAAGTGTGAGAATATTTGCCATTAATGTAAATATTTCACCTGTTCTACATTTGAAGCTCCTTGATTATTATCTGTTATACCTCTATAATATTCAACGGTTTCAGGCTGTACACTGGCTTGGAATAAATCCCGCACATTCGGCTTTTTTTTAATGTCCCACTTTTGTATGCAGCCTAACGTAATACTTTAAAGACTACATGAGTTCATCGATTTTAAATACAATTAACTGTCTTTAACCTTAGACAGGTATTTTATGAGCCATCTAGAGTTACACACACCAGTAGCACCTTGATAGATAATGTTTTCGCGAACATTGAGGGGTCCAGCTATACGTCATCTACCGTGGACCTTCACTTGTCAGATTACAATGCGCAATTCCTCTCCTTCGAGACATTTAAGCAACAAAGGGCTGAAATAAAAACAAACCAAGATAAGTTTCAATGCGCACAATATCAATAACTTTAAGAACGAATTAGAAAGTAAACTATACTTATCGATGACAATACCAGATGCCGTGGAATCTTTCACCTGCTTCCATACCATCTTCATGAGCGAGTTCGAGCAACACTTCCCTGAAAAGAAAGTAAGGGTACCGAATGGTAGAAGGAGTAGTGAACAAATACATAAGGAAGAATTTATCAATATGAAAAATACACTGGATGCCTGGGCATTGATAGCTAAAACGACCAAAAATCAGGAATGCTATACTATATATCGCCAGCTTAAACAGGAATATTTGAAAATGATATCTGACCACAAGCGCCACTCGAATGCACAGTATATAAAGGAGTCAGATAACAAAAGCAGAGCAATATGGGATGTAATCAGAAAAGAGACAGGGAGTGCGGGAGAGAGGAAGAACAACCTGACTCTGGAGGCCTCGAAACTGAATCAATATTTCTGTTCTCTTGGTGAGAGAACAGTAAAAGATATTAAAACGACTGACACACCGAAGAGATACCTGCAAAATCTGTCTTTGGAGAACTCTGGCTCCTTTTATCTTGAGCCAGTTACTAATGAAGAAGTACGTAAAATTATCATACACCTCAAGGCGAAGCATACCAGGGATGTATACAATGTGTCAAGTTATTTACTGAAACAAATCAGAGACGAGATAAGCACACCTATTACGTATATCCTCAATAAGTGTATTGAACAAGGCACCTTCCCAAAACAACTGAAATTACCAAAGGTAATCCCTATATACAAACACGGTGATACAAGTTCGTGTGAAAATTATAGACCGATAAGTGTTCTGCCAGCTGTATCAAAAATCTTTGAGCAGGCTATTGCTCAGAGATTAAGGCACTACCTTGAAAGAAAAGGGTTCCTAACCGGCAAGCAACATGGATACAGGAAGGGACACTCTGTAATAAGTGGCATGGCAGCAGCCTTGGATTACATATTTGAGGCACTAGATAATAGGATGTGTGCAGAGATGAGTATGCTTGACCTTAGCAAGGGGCTTTCGACTCGGTGACTCCAGACATACTATTCGAAAAATTGGAACATCATGGGGTGCGTGGCCTCCCCTTAAAACTACTAAAATCATACATGTCAGAAAGAACTCAGATGACAGCATGGAACAATAGAGTCTCTGAGATATCCGAAATAAAATACGGAGTGCCTCAGGGGTCAATACTTGGCCCACTTCTGTTTCTTGTGTATATCAATAATATGCCAGTCAATGTTCCGGATGCGGAGTTGTGTGTATATGCCGACGATACGTCGCTGCTGGTCAGAGCCGGGGAACAGGATGAACTACGGAGAAAATCCACTGTAGCCGTACAACATGCCGAGGAATGGTTCGCAGCAAACAGATTGAAAACGAATCCTGACAAAATACAATCCTTGACATTTACCACAAAAACATTAGAAGAGGGTGGGAACGCCAAATTCTTGGGCTTCACTATGGATTCATACCTAAGATGGAATCTACATGTGGACGATCTGGCTGGAAGATTGACTTCCGTGGTGTTCGCTATTAAAAGATTAAAACATATTGCTACCTATGAGGCAGCTAGAGTGGCCTACTTTTCGTACTTCCACTCCCTACTAAGCTATGGAATCCTTTTTTGGGGACATACGGCGGGTGCGGCAAGAATATTCGCTCTACAAAAGAGGGCAGTTAGATCGCTGTGCGGCTTGAAGTATGGTGAGAGCTGTAGAAACTACTTTAGAGAGCAGGGGATACTTACCATGCCATCGGCATTTATTCTTGCGACGGTGGTGTATGTTCACACTAACAGACACTTGTTCGATACCAATGGGTACAATCACCAATATACTACCCGAGCGAGAAACCAACTAAGAACTCCCCATCACAGATTAGCACGTTCCCAACTGTCTGTGGACCACTGGGGCCCAAAACTATACAACCGCATAAGCGCAGATATAACAACGCTACCTATGACCTGTTTCAGGAGGAAGATGAGGGATGTACTAGTTGATATGGAGCGTTATGCAATAGCAGACTTCCTTGCCTGAAATTTTATGTACTCTTTTGTATTGTGTTGTATTAATGTTTTGTAGTTTATTAATGTTTTGGAATTTATTAATGTTTTGTAATTTATTGACGATGCTCTGTAATATTTTAATTACGAACTATAATATAAATATACAATATACAATATACAACTGATTTAAAAGTATATTGATAGTCGAATTGCATATGAGCAAAATAAATAAACTCTCCTTTTGCTTGTGACTTCAATGAATTTATTGAAGAGTGACTCGATCAAGCAGAAGAACGATTCACAACGAATATTCCGATATTTCTACTGGATATTTAAGCGGAGATTGCTCTATCAGATTATGGAAGTTTGCCACTGGTGCATAATTTGGGAACAAGCATAATTTGAGGTACTCTAGTAAAATTAAACAGATGAAGAAACACTTCTTTATGCAACACGACGCTATTAAAGATAATTCTGATCTTATAGAAACATATAAGGCTTTTTTAGGGTTAAATACGGGAGTGGCTCTAAAATCTGAGGCGATTAAATTAAATACCTCACGCATCAATCAACAAAAAACGGCCCAGTCCATTATCAAACCAATTAAAATGCAGAACAATTGCGATTTTTTGCCAGAAGATATCAATAAACATCGCTAGAAATGGTAATGAGTTGGTGTATATTGTGGTCAAAGTTAATATTGATTATATGAGCACTGTTGTCAGGCACGGTATTCTTCGTCTTTTCTGTATCTACTAGAAACAGTTGAGGTGATTAATCCGATGAATATATTACGGAATTCTAAAACTTTGGACGACTATGGTTTATCAGATTAGCCTTGAAGTTTAGTATTAATGAATTAGTTGAACTTCATAAATGCTTGTTTCATTGAGGACTCTGTCTGGACGTTTAAAGATTAACAAAGTCATCCCAATAGTTAAACAAGGTTCTCTATTAAGTAACTACCGAGTAATTTCAATTGTGCCTAACCAATCAGAAATATTAGAATTGGTATTTAAGGCTGGATTGGTAAATTATTTGGAAAGTAGGAGTATTCTAAATGCTGGTCAATTTGGATTTATGAGGGACAAGAGCAATGGATTTGTATAACTTTATCAGTGATGACCTATAAATAGGGAATATTATTGCTAGTTGTTTTCTTGATTTGTCCAACGACTTTGAGTGCGTCACGTGGTACACTGCTTGACAATTAAGAGTCTTACGGTATCGGGGAACCAACCCTTATTATTAGTTAAAAACTTCGTCAGAGGATGACGTCAGTGCATGCATATTAGAGAAGAGTTCTCCCCTCTAAAAACACTTGAATTAATTGAACCTATCTCACTTATACTTTATATGAATGCCATGCAGGAGATGAAATATCATATATAAAAATATTGAATACTCAGATCATATCACGATACAGGTGAATAGGGATTACACGGATCTTCAAGGAATTCTTAGTGAGTCGTACAGAGAGATCGTGCCGCTTCATGGTCATGGTGAAATTGCCGCATATATCATGCGACATCTATTATTTTTGTATGAACTATTTTTCAAGACTTTTTGTTAAATTTACTCGTTTTAATAACTCAAGAAATACATTAAATAATTGAAAATACCTTTATTAAAAATAATTTAATATGAAGACCGAAATTGCATATAGGTAACACTAGCTGTCCATCAATCTCTTCGAGCTTGAATCGTCTTTCGCGTCCGCTTACAGTTTTATTACAGTTCGCTGTAAAACTCCAAAAAAAATCATTTTTGATTTTCTAAACTTTTGGCACACCTTGTATAGACGTATATTTTTGTCCACGAAGTACTGTCACGGTGACAGGTGGAACGACAATTTAAAGCATCTTAACGCCAGTCTGACTTTTCGTTGTTGGAGTTTGAAATTTAGATGCTATTTAGCGTAATACTAAGACTTGACACTAAAAGATTCATAGTTTTATTAGTTTTACACAATGAAAGGACTAAATCATTATTGAAAATGTAACATCAGATTTATTTTAATTTTGCATAATTTAACCTGCCAATTATCATGGCCCGCAAACATACTTTTGACATCCCTTTGAAGTTTTGTTATAATGCAAATTTGTGAACAATGCATGCCCATTACACAGAAGAATCAAGTTTTAAATAAAATGTTGGTATAGAATAAGCATGACTTATTACTTTTATTTATAATAGTGAATTTATAACTGGCTTCCATATTAATAATAATTAGTTTCATTTGTCTGCTCTGAAATTGTTCCTGTCAAAGTGAGTTCGCAGTGGCATTGAGTCGTCGCCTGTAGATCGTGCTCTGGCTATGTCGGTTGCTGAGACGATCCTATTATAATTTAAATATTTAGTAGTGACGCTGGTAGTTGAACTAAAAACAATAACCAAAAATAATACTGACCGACGTTGGAATATCTGTGTAAACATTTTGCTTACACATACTGTAAAAAGAATATAATTTGTAAGTGTTGGATCATTTTGTGATTTTTATTAAGTATTTAAGGAAAAATAACACAAAAAGGTAGTTCATGATTACAACCGATCCATCGAAATAAAAGCCACCAGCCTGGGACACGATCATCATCAACCATCATCAGAATGTTTGATTAACAATTTGATTTAATGGTGTATTTTCAAACATATCGCATTAAATGATTGAACGCTGCCCATACTTCAAACTTTCTACTGACAATCAAACTATTTAGTAGAAGTAATTGTTGAATTAGACTGGAATATTATAGAGTTTGCGGTGAACTATTTTCCCTTCGTTATAATTCATAACGCAGATTTCATTAAAAAAACATACGGTATTATAACTGTTTTCGGTACGCTATTTCTGAAAATAAGGGGGCCAATCAGAATTTCGATCCGTATGATATTTGTCCCTGTGAACAGGTGATTTCACTGCCATAGTTCACCGGTTTGAGGTAATGTCAGATTATGTGTATGTGTCAAAAAATCTTCTGTCATATCGGTAACAAGTCTAACCATTATACATAAAACTGTCGGAGGATGTCATTTATAACGTTAATTTAATTTTTATGATACCGCAAACGGTTTTTCTTTTTTGTTGGTTACGTTATATTATAAGGAAAAATGGCCGTTTAACGTAAGGGAAATGTGTGACCGCAAACTCACTATTTACTTTAGTAAATTGAATAGTTACAAAACAATTGTCATTACATTGGAATTTGATTCGTCTGTCACCTAGTAATAATAATATAAATCATATTTTAAGGTAATTGTCTAATACCGTGCCGTCAAATACTTTCCGCATTAGAGTAGGCTGTTTTTGAAGTTTTTAAGTAATCAATGTTGGTGTACATGCTAATTTTTTGAAAACTTCAAATCCTGACAGTTTTCATACTTAAATTTAAATTATAGACGCCTATTATTATTTATATGACATAACCAAACTATTAAAATTATGCACTGTCACCAACCATTAAAAAAAAAGCATGGCCGTCTCTAATGCGGAAAGTATGTGAAAGCACGGTATATAGGCAAAACTAAAATGGATCTGATAGCACTTTTCTCATTAATATTTTAGTCATTTCCCTGTATAAAATTTGTAATTTCATATCTTTTTGTGTCAAGGTCTACAATAAACATCGATGAAGCTTAAAAACATGAACCATCAAATATCAGACAGATGTCAGGGTGTTTAGTTTATGAATGAAGATGCAAATTAAATGAAATATCTCTAGAAATTAATTATACATTATTGTGGCATCTATAATTATAGACAAATAGATTTATTAACTAAAAAATTTCCCATAAAATGTTTAACATTTCTATAGAATTTACTGAAAGCTGATTACTTGGAACATTTCGTTGACATTCAAGTTTGATATAATGCGTGTGCACCTAGTCTAAGTTGAATGTAAGTAGGCCGAACAGGTAAACCTAAGATGGTTGTATGATCAAGATTTGTTGTATAATATATAAATTTCTTTGTTTTTTAAATTTGGTAGTACTCTAACTCTATTTGTCTCAAGTTTTATGATAAACGTTGCCCATACGTTAAATTTTCTTGCAAACTGTCATCGTGGTGACAGTTCGATCTATTGCGAGAATGAATTGTCAAATTGAATGTCATTGTAGACATACTGTGCCTTCAATTATTTTTTTTTAGAATAACCTACGATTTCAATATTAATTTGAGAACACTGTGGAACTTTTCAATAAATTGACTTAACTATGACAGTAGTCAAAATGAAAAACATTACTGTAGCACAGTATTCCCAGATTAATATTGATATCATAAGCTACTCTAAATTTAAATTAAAGACGCAGTGTGAATATTTGTATGTAGAAAGATGACAAAGATGTGTCCAAGACATTAAAGATACGATAAATGACCGATACAATAGTAATAATAATAATAATTGATAATGCAATAAAATGTAAATATTAACGGTTATAATATTTCTTTCAGTGGACGTTAAATGTTATTAATCGCGCCTTTGCTTTAATTTTTAAAACTACGATATTGAAAACTGTACCCGAATGACCGACAATGTAGAGTAATTACAACCGCAGTTCAGTTTCTTCTTGTTTATGAATGAAGACGCATATTAAGCAAAATGTCTCTTAGAAATAAATTAAATATTATTGTGACATTTATAATTAGTGGCAAATGAATTTATTTATTAAGACTTTGCCCACAAAGCGAACACCATTTCTATATAATTTACTGAACGCTGATATTTAGAAAAATTTTGTTGACATTCAGGTTTTGTATCAATTGTGTGCATCTTCTTCTTCTTTATTGTGGCTTTGAGTTAGACTATTTAGTCTTTTACGCTTCATCTGAGTGCGGTGAATCTTGGATTGTTGAAGTTGAATTTGATTAGTATTGTTTATCTTTATTTTGATTAAGAATTAAAGTAGAACCATTTTAGGTCTTTTGTGTTTGAAATTTTCATTTCCATCATATGCAAGTGCTCTTTTAAGATTTTGATTTGAGTGGTTTTCCATCTGGTTATAGAAACTGAGCGCTCTTTCCTTGATGTAGTCATAATGGTTGGGGTATTTGTTTCATTCATTATTTGATTATTTCTCATATACCATGGAGCATTTAGTATCATTCTAAGACTGGTGTTTTGTATTATTTGCAGTTTTTTGATGTTGGTCTTGCACATATGCACCCATATTGGGCATGCATATGTGAATATTGGACCTAATACTTGTTTGTAAAGTAGAATTTTGTTGTTCGTGTTCGCTGGCTTTTTCTGCCTATAAGAGGCCATAGTTGACATCTTGTTTGTTTGGTTTTGGTTATCGTTTTTGCTATGTGTGTGTTATAATTGAGCTTTATATCCAGGTATATTCCCAGGTATTTAATTTCTCTACTCCATGGTATAGTGTTGTTGTTGATGGTTATTTCGTTGTCTGTTGTTTTCAGATTCCTTTGAAAGATTATTGCTTGGGATTTGTCTTCGTTTATTGTTGTCCTCCATTGTATGAACCATTTTATCGTGTTGTCTAGGTGCGTTTGGAGTTCCTGTACCGCGTTCGTCGGACATCTTGATGTTGAGAGCAGTGCCGAATCATCTGCAAAGGTGGCCGTATTTAAATATCTTGTAGGATTTGATACTGGTATGTCGGCTGTAAATATTGTATATAGGTGAGGTGACAGGCATGAGCCCTGGGGAACTCCCGCTGTTGGATGTTTTATTGAGGAAAGTGTGTTCTGGATGCTAACTTGAAAGCAGCGTCCTTAGAGAAAACTGTTCGTGATTTTTATGATGTGTGTTGGGTAATTGTGTATTATCATTTTATATGAGTCCCTGCCTCCAGACTTTATCAAATGCCTTTGCTATGTCGAGAAATACAGCTGCTGTCACTTGATTTTTGTTGAATCCTTCTTGGATAATCTCAGTGACTCTTGAAAGTTGTGTTATCGTTGAATGTTCTTCTCTAAACCCATGTTGATCTTCTGGTATTATGTCTTGATTGTCAGAGTGGTACTTTATCTTCTGTAGGATTATTTTTTCTATCACTTTGCTAATGGATGGTAACAGGCTTATGGGCCTGTAGCTGCTTGGTATTGTTTTTGGTTTTCCTGGTTTAGGTATAACTATTACTTTGGCATGTTTCCATATCTTTGGGAATGTTTGGAGTCTGATAACGGAGTTTGCTATTGCTAGAATTGACATTATTGCTTTTGGTGGGAGGTTTTGTAGTGATCTGTTGGTGATGTTGTCTATACCAGGAGCTTTTTTGGGATTTAATGCTTTAAGGATTGCTTTTAGGTTCTCGGCTGTGACTGGGTCGTTGCTAGGGGAGTGGGGTTCACGTATTTTTCTGCTTACTACTTTGTGAATCTGCACTACGTGTTACATGTCTACTTCATCCCAGTTGGGAGTGAATTACTCTTCTAGTGATTCCGCTAGAGCTTCTGCTTTTTCTTCTGCTGTGACTTGTGTGGAGTTATTGAATTGAAGTGATGGGATTTGTATTTGTTCTCTTTTGATTGCCTTGATTATTTTCCATGTCTTAGAGGGGTCTGCACCTATTTCTTCGAGTGTTCTTTGCCATTCTACATTTTTCAGTTCCAGTAATTCCTTATATACTTGATGTTGAAGGTTGTTTAGTATAGTTTTGTCTTCTCCTAGCTCTGTTCTTTTCCTTTATTAGTTCTTTAATATGATGTGGTAGACTACCTGATTTATATATCCTTTCTATTTTGATGGTGTTATTTTTAACAGCGTTTGTTATTTTATCTTGTAGTGATTTTATGTTCTGTTCTAATTCTGCAGTGTTTTGTATTTTAGGAACTGCAGTGATGGTTTGTTCTAGTTCTGTTTTGTAGCCGGCCCAGTCTGTCTTGAAGGTGTGATATGTTCTTTCAGTTATGTCTTCGTTGCAAGTTATTATAATTGGATTGTGATCAGAGCTCATGACACTTTCAGTTTCTATCTTTATGGTTTTGTTAATGTTTTTACTGATTGCTAAGTCTAATTGTCTAATTGTGTGCATCTAGCCCAAGGTGAACGTCGACAGACCAAAAAAAAAAAAAAAAAAACCAAGACGGTTCGGCAATTAAATGTTGTTTTATGTTATTCGTTCTATAAAATTGGTAGTACCATGCCTTGTGTCAAGTTTACGATAAAAATAGTGTATACTTCAAATTTTTTGACAGACTGTCATCGTGACACTTATACAACAATGAAAAGTTGATGTTTAACCAAATTGTCGTTCCACCTGTCATCGTGACAATACTTCGTTGTAGTGTATTCGTTCACACATAAACTTGTGACAACGAAATGTCAGACTGAGGGTGCTTAACCAAATTGTCTTTCCAATTGTCAAATGAAATTTACAACATAATATGATGAACTTTAACAAAACATGTTTTAAACTTACAGGTCATTGACAGGATTAATTAATTTTCATATTACGCTTTAATAGTATACTTTGTAAAACCTAATCGAAAATCTTGCTGGCTCCTAATACCATTTAACCGAAAATGTACTTTTGATTAGTTTGTGCCAACCCGCATAGTCGCATACTTTAAATGCTTGCTTTTATAACTGAATTGATAAACGAAATTACATAAATGCTTATGGGAATTTTACATATTTGATGTATTTATGTTATTTCGAAGTGTTTCGGACACATCTGACAAATAAAGAAAACTCAGATGATTCTTTATTTAGGCTTGCTTCAGTACTTCTTTCGCGAGAAGTGACGACATTTCGATGACATATAATATAGTTTGTATTTAATATATCTTAATAAAATATAGAAAGATCGTTATATTTGTCACTGTACTTACGTGCGATAATACACTTTAAGTTTATTTTATCATATCCGTCGGCATTGTTCATATATTCATAAATAGAAAAGAAATAGTAACAATTGGTAATAATAACACTAATACGTATATGAAAGGTACCACATTTCTTTCATAATCCCTTTATTTGTCGGCCTTCTGACATTTAAACTTGACAACCGATCGATAAACGTGAATAGATAGTCATTATGTGTATATTGCACGACTGGTGCTTTCCGCCAATTTTGACGTTTCCCGGCAAATGCCATATCGCGAACTCAAACTGATTTGACGGTTTTGAAAATTTATAACCTGAAATTGAATTTTTCGTGCGTTTAACTTAACCTTATCCGAACTTAGAGCTGTCACGGTCATCTGTATCGATCCACCGCCATTTTAAAATCGAACCTAGTCCATATTTTATATTTTACACGTAGGCCTTATGGCAAAATGCTATTTTGCACACTCTTTTTCTGCACGTTCTAAAATTTTCAAAAACTCCTTTCGGACCCTCGTTCTCTCTTCGGAGACGTGAAAAATGGCCTAAGGCACGTGCGACCGTGGTCCCCGTCGCGTGACACTTTCGTTCCCACCGTAGATGCGCCTGGTTCTCAGAAAACTGTCTCCCCAATTCGTCAATTTTGGGGTATAGCTTTGCCGTTTTAATCGTTCGTGTTAAAAAGAGCGAGACAATTGGCTATTAGTATATATAAAAAATAATTACATATTTAGAAGTAACATATGTTCAAAATGAGATCCTTCATTTTGTAGACACACATTGATACGTCTTTTGAGAGAATTAAAAACATTTGAATCATTTCTTCTAGTTCTGGTAATGTATGTAGTGGAGTCTTAAAGACAGTGTTCTTTAAATACCCAAATAAGAAAAAATCCAGAGGAATCAAATCTGGTGATCTAGGAAGCCATCTGTTTCTGCTAATCAGTCGGTTATTATTAAAATATCTTTGGAGGAATTCAATTGTAGCATGTGCAATGTGAGCGGTAGCACCATCCTGCTGAAAATAGCTAAATTGTCTTTCATTGTCGTCAAGTTGTCTAATAAATGGCTCTAAAAGAAGTGTTCTATATCGTTCTGCATTTATTGTATCATGCGTGTTAGTTTCAATAAAAGCATATGGGTTTACGCATGACCAGTGTCGATAATTTTGGGAATTAACATATCCACTTAGATAAAACCAGGCCCCGTCTGAGAAAAATGTGATGTCCAACAAATTATCATCCGCAAAAGATTATTATTAAACCACGTACAAAATTGTATGCGTTTCTCAAAGTCTGTTGGCAACAATTTCTGTACAACAGATACTTTATATGGATGTAAGTGTAGTTTTTTAGTGGCCTTATGGCATGTTCCACAAGATAGTCCTATATGAACATAAAATCAGAATTAATACATTTTCTGTATATCAAACAAAGTAATATTTTACCTGTCTGCGCTGATAGTCGCCTTAAAGTTTTCTTAGGACTCACGTCCAGCCGTTCTTGAATATCTTCTAGCAATTCTCCTGTTAGTAAAGTAGGTCTACTAGAAGAATGTTTCTTAGATATACTGCCAGTTTCTCGAAAACGACTAAGAAGACTGTTGACATATCTTGCAAGAATATCATGTTGGAATTCCATTTCTGGGAATCGAGTGTGAAACTGTTGTCTACATGAATCAGTAGAATATTTCCACTCTGCATTCGGTAACAGTTCTCCGCTACGAAAATAAGCCTCCACAACAAACTAATCTTGTTCTTCCGTAAATGGCATTGTTGATTTCAACGCAACTTTAAAATTAAGCGAAAATGATAATGATACTCGTATAAACACAAAAAAAAAATAACACAGTAACAACGAATTGTGCCTTTTATTGCCTTAAGAGAGTCAGTTTCTAATATTCAATTAAACGCAGTAAACCAAGGGAAAAAGAAACGACAAGAAGCTTATATGACTGACAAATATGTATAAATGACAGAATATTGGATCGACAGCCACTTTAGCGAAGTTAGATACAAACTAAATATTCATACTACAACAATGAACGTGTGGCAAACTCGTGCTAAAGTTGATATATCGATGAAGCGGCACGGTCAAGCATTTACGATCTCTCTGTATCAGGCTCTGAACTATTTCATTATTATTGGGTTGTGTTTGAATGCCGGGAAGACTTAGATGCTGAATTTTTTTTTTGCACAACCCTGTGGCATTTCTGAGTAGCACTCCGCTCAAGTGACTGGGTTTAACTTTTGTGTCGGGAACTCCATATAGATGATACGCCAAGCGCTTGTGGTCGTGTGCGCGTGTTCTTGTTGAAACAACTAAAATGAAGGATGAACAAGGTGCACTGTTAATTGCATCCTACGCGATGTTTCTTAATATTTCGTATTATTTTGTGTGTATGGGGCGGGAAGGGGGGGGGGGGTCAGAGCACATTGATAAGTCTTAATATACAGAAAAAAAGCAATAAGATCTATACTTAATAGGAACCACAGGGTATTGCGTAGGTTGCTCTTTAAGACTTTAGAATAGAAAATAAGGATGGAAAGACGATGAAACTAGGATTATTCTAGGAGCATGAAGAACACGCTTAACAGTAGGTTTACAAGAAACTATCCATCATATCATAACACAAGTACTGCCATTTGTTTTACAGTTTTATATTTTATCAGGCAAAAAACTTTCCAAATGCAATTGAATTCTAACTGTCTTTCAAAAGTATTTGCTGCAAGCTTCAATTTATAGCGTTGACGAGAATAGAAATGATTGTGGTATGTTTAAGTTACTCTATTTGTCACATGTCGTTATGTGTTCCTGTACGTTGTATTTCAACCCATTTTAATAACTGCCGATTCAATCTACGCTACTTGTTTTTGTTTATTATTCAATCAATTTCAAGATTTGTATATATTGTTACCTTGTTAGTTGTGATGTACTTTAATTTCGTAGTGGTCAACTACATATTATAACAATCACACCATGATACAACTGTACACTATGTACTAAGCTTAATACTAGTAATGATAAGGATAATCATAATGATAATGATTCTCTCACCTGTTCTAAAGGTTTCCCTTTTATAATAACTATATTATTTTGACCTACATCAGATGAAGGATTTTTATATAATAGGATAAGTAGTTTTGTTTGATTGTATTCATGTATGTCCTTGATTATCAAACGAGGTCTTGTGTGAAGACCTTCTACTACTTTTTCAATATTTCGTGTTCTACGTTACAATATGGCCACAAGAACTAATAAATATTATTATTAATAATAAGTAAAGAGAGTAGTGAGAATAAATATGAACCTTTCTGGTGGGAACCATGTATCTATATGGTGATGAAATTAACTGCCTTTAAGTTGATATTTAGCATAAGATTAGCTGTATTTATTTATTTTCAGAAAGTGCTTTCTACCAACTACACCATCGATCAAGCAGACAACAGCAGCGTTGAATGGACGTAAGAGATGCCTCCGTGAAATCTATAAATGTGGACAGTGCAAGTACAGGACGAAGTACCAAGCAGATCTAAAGGAGCACACCAACAACCATCATTACAAAGTTAAAATGTGTAAATGTGGGGTTTGTAGCGGACGTTTCAAAAATAAAGAATCCCTCAGGCTGCACGTGGATAATACTGGCGCTTATGTGGGAGGAAAGAATGATCAAGAGCATCCTATGACTAATTATGAGAATATACATATAGAAGAAGTAAAACAATCCATGTCGCGAGATCAAAAGAAAATATTTAAGTGTTCGCTGTGTGTGTTTCGCGCAAAATACAAACTATCTATAAAAACACATATAAAAACTCATCATTTGAGGCAATTTGGTTATAAGTGTGACTATTGTGAATATGGAACAAACTACAAAAAAAGTTTAGAAGTACATATAAAAACGAAACACACGAAGGAATTTGATTTTAAATGTGATTCTTGTGAATTTAGAACAAACTACAAATGTAGTTTAGAAGTACATATAAAAACGAAACACACGAAGAAATTTAATTTTAAATGTGATTCTTGTGAATTTAGAACAAACAGCAAAAAACATTTAGAAGTACATATAAAAACGAAACACACGAAGAAATTTGATTTTAAATGTGATTCTTGTGAATTTAGAACAAACTACAAATGTAGTTTAGAAGTACATATAAAAACGAAACACACGAAGAAATTTAATTTTAAATGTGATTCTTGTGAATTTAGAACAAACTACAAATGTAATTTAGAAGTACATATAAAAACGAAGAAATTTAATTTTAAATGTGATTCTTGTGAATTTAGAACAAACAGCAAAAAACGTTTAGAAGTACATATAAAAACGAAACACACGAAGGAATTTGATTTTAAATGTGATTCTTGTGAATTTAGAACAAACTACAAATGTAGTTTAGAAGTACATATAAAAACGAAACACACGAAGAAATTTAATTTTAAATGTGATTCTTGTGAATTTAGAACAAACAGCAAAAAACATTTAGAAGTACATATAAAAACGAAACACACGAAGAAATTTGATTTTAAATGTGACTCTTGTGAATTTAGAACAAACCTCAAAAGTAATTTAGAAGTACATATAAAAACGAAACACACGAAGGAATTTGATTTTAAATGTGACTCTTGTGAATTTAGAACAAGCAACAAATATTATTTAGGAGTACATATAAAAACGAAACACACGAAGGAATTTGATTTTAAATGTGATTCTTGTGAATTTAAAACAAACAAGAAAAAATATTTAGAAGTACATATAAAAACGAAACACGAAGAAATTTGATTTTAAATGTGACTCTTGTGAATTTGGAACAAACCTCAAAAGTAATTTAGAAGTACATATAAAAACGAAATACACGAAGGAATTTAATTTTAAATGTGATTCTTGTGAATTTAGAACAAACTACAAATGTCATTTAGAAAGACATATAAAAAGTAAATATTTGAAGCAATTCAATTTTAAATGTGACTCTTGTGAACTTAGAACAAGCAACAACAGTAATTTAAAAAGTCATATAAAAACGAAACACACGAAAAAATTTGATTTTAAATGTGATTCTTGTGAATTTAGAACAAACAACAAAAGTCATTTAGAAAGACATATAAAAAGTAAACATTTGAAGTTGTTCGATTTTAAATGTGACTCTTTGAAGCAATTTGATTATAAATGTAACTTTTGTGACTATGGAACAAACTACAAAGTTGTTTTAAAAACACATATAAAAGCTAAACATTTGAAACAGTTCAATTATAAATGTGACTCTTGTCAATTTGAAACAAACAACAAGGGTAATTTAAAACGTCATATAAAAACTAAACATATTGCTGTGACTCTTGCAAATTGAGATTTATATAAAAATAATCCAAATTATTCAATCAGTAAGTAAGTAAGAATCAAGCATTCATCTTAGTACTAGGCCTTATGCTAGACTAAGATTCAATAAATTTTCTGCAAAATAGTAGGTTAGGCAATTTTACATTTAACTAGCTCAGTTTAGAATGACTAAAGAAATTTTTCTCTCAGGGGCAGAAAATTTAAATAAACTCTCCAATCAACTTGAATGCTCTTCAGTTATTACCAGGTCAGGTAAAGAAAATAAAATGCAAAATAAACCTTATAATCTAGTTTATTAGGAATATTAAAGAAAACTTTAAGATTACACAACTATATTTACAAAATTTAAATATTTCAAAATATTGTATAAAATCATACATGGCATGATCATATAGTCAAAACAATAAAGAAATTATAATTAATGAAAGGATAACATCGAGTACAAATTTATACTTTTAAAATAAATATGATTATCATTATTTTATTCGTCAAAGATACATGTAAACAGTCAACATTTCAAATAAAAATAAAATTTATTACATACTGTGAATTCTACTGGAATATGAATAACAAAATTATGTGATTTATCATTTACGAAAATATAAACATTAAGGAAATGGCTTTGCCTTAATTAGTTCTGCCTGGCGCCTTTGCTCGCTCCCAAGACAGTACCATCAGAAAGTAAATTCACACTGGTAGGTACCCCAAAGTTCCACCCTACGAGTATGCTTTTCAACTCGTCGGACACAACCCGAACATACACCACCACGTGCTCACCCCTTAAGGCATATATATAAACTTTAAAATTAATAAAAAAAAAGTCTTTGTGCATTAAATTAATTAACTCAGCCCTGATTAGTTCTGCCTGACGCCTTTGCTCGCTCCCAAAACAGTACCACCAAGACCAATTCGTGCTTTAAGGATTCACCAAGACTCCATGCTATGAATTAAACATCTACTTAATTCATTGCACACATCCCTGATCTATTACCCAACACGTCAATATCAAATACACAAACACAATAAAGTATAATTGATATATATATAAAAAAAATTTATATAGATATATAAAAATAAAACTTTACTTCGCTCTGAGATTCCAATACAAAACACCACTCAAGAAAAAAAAAATTGTACAACACTATATACACATTTATAATAAACATTATTAAATCACGTTAACTCTTCGTACAGCGTCTCAAACTCATCCATCTCAAATATATATAAAAAAAACTTTGTCACAGCCTAATTATCCTATATGTACATAAAACAAAATTATTAAACTACAACTCTGCTAATCTTGCAAATAAAATAATAAGGATAATTTTATTTAAAACGCAAAGTGTTTATATTTAATAAATAATAAAAAAAAAATTATGTTATTTAATTTGATCATTACAGATACTAAAATGCTTTACCATAACACACGGTATAATAACCCTGCATATAAAAATAAAACATTCTAGTAATAAAAAAAATAATTAAAGTTCTAATTAAATAAAACTGTTCTAAACACAAATAATCATTTCCCAAAATAATTACAAGTCCCAATGTAAACCAAACTCCCGAATTAAAATTGATATTTAATTCATAAAAATATTTCAAACAAAACTATTAAACTACAACTCTGCTAATCTTGCAAATAAAATAATAAGGATAATTTTATTTAAAACGCAAAGTGTTTATATTTAATAAATAATAAAAAAAAATTATGCTATTTAATTTGATCATTACAGATACTAAAATGCGTTACCATAACACACGGTATAATAACCCTGCATATAAAAATAAAACATTCTAGTAATAAAAAAAATAATTAAAGTTCTAATTAAATAAAACTGTTCTAAACACAAATAATCATTTCCCAAAATAATTACAAGTCCCAATGTAAACCAAACTCCCGAATTAAAAATGATATTTAATTCATAAAAATATTTCAAAGTCCCACTTCAGTCTTAAAATTCATAAATATAGTAAAATTATTACGAAAATATTATAAGTTCCAATGCGTGAACAAATTTCTAAGTTAGAATAATATTTCATCTATATGATATTACAGATCTTAAATTTTATTCAAAATTTTCTAAGTATCGTGAATCGGTTTCAGAAAATTATTCTATGTTCCAATTCACGAATAAACTTCTAAGTTAATACAACATTTTATGTTTTAAGAGGAGGAAGAGGTTTTCACCTACTTCTTGTTTTCTTTTGTGTGCGGTTTACACCAAGCATCTCCCGATTTCTGATAGTGTGTCGACTTATATGGATATTTGTCTTCACAAAAACGTACGGTTGTCTTCGGTACGATTCCGATACCACCTCCAGAAATACATAGCTGTAGTGCTGCACCACCCGGGAAAGCAGCGCATTAGTAATCTTTCAAAAAGGTAAACAAATATGTAAATATCAACTTGTTTACACATTCATGATTTGTCCAATACAGCGAAGAATATTGTTTTCGCTGAGCCAATCTGTCGATCTCTCCCGGTCACAGTATTCTTCGTTCGGGAAACACTTTCTTGTTATAATTCACGTAATATTTTATGCTTATTCTAATATTATAGTTTTTATAAAAATTATAATATTCTTATATTTTACGTAAATAAAAATTAAATTTGCCAGAATATTAACTTAATGAATATGTATATACACATCATGATGACATAAATAAAATAATAATTAATTTAATTAAATCTCGAAGTGATATTGATTATGCCTATTTATAATTTACCACCAACCTCAAGGTCACTGCAATATGTTACGTTGATTTTTGGACAGTCTTGTATATTCCAGAATTTTGGTTTTTCTTTTATTTCGGTAGGTTTATTGTTATTGTTTTCTGTCGTTTTGCCGTCAGTAATTTTCGCTTTGGTTTATTTTTAATTATCGCGTTATTATATTTAGTGGAAACGTTCTGCAGTTTTTATACTTAAAATATGAATTAGGTTTAATTTTAATTTTTGTAGGTTGTTCCGCCATCTTGTGGCAAACTCGGTCGTTTCGATAATAGATCTCTACTGCCGCGGTTTGTCTTATAGCGAGTCATAGACAACTGGGCTTATATGCAACTTTAGATGCGCTAGATTTTATGATTTAAATTTGACTGATACGTGGGCAACTTAATGGTGTTAAGAACAGTCGTATAATGTTTATTTGCTTTCAATATTATTTAAGTACCTATTCTTCTTTGTTTCGTCTTAGGGAATATTCTTTTATTTTTTCCTTTCGTCCCCAGTAATTATTATGCTTCTTTTATTTGTAAATTCTCGGCTGAATAAACTTTAAATTTTCGCACAATTGTTAGTTCCTGATTTCGGCCGTCTTGCGCTGTTTGTCTCTAGTGGAAGTCAGTTAGAGGTCTTCTCGTTCATTTTCATTCTACCGTTTGGTTGATCATGAAGCAGACTTTAAATCACCTTCGCTTAATCTCTGTGATTATCTTGGTGAAAATTTACCGTTGCCGTTCATAAATTACACCTGTAGGCGGATTATTACATTGTTTGAATACTTATTTTGACGTTCTGTCGGATCATTCGTGCGTTGGTGGATTTAAATTCTGGTGAGTACCTTCTCTTAGTTTTGTTGTTGTGTGCAATTATTTCTGATGCCGTTTCCCCTGTCTTACAGCTTCTTATTTTGTGTGAAATTACACGTATATACAGGGTGTTCCGCGACTCGACCGACAACTTATTCCATATATTCCGGCTGTTATTACAATCAAAAAATGTTATATGACCACCTATCGTGAATTCTTCTAATTTAGTTAGCCTTGACAAATTAATGAGTTTTATGCTGTAATATTAATTTAAGCCATTATGCCGCGTTTTACTAATGCAGAATATGCCGATATGGTTTTTGCGATGGAAGTGGACGTGCTGCAGCTGCGGAGTTCCTCAGACGATACCCAGATCGCATTCTTCTTCACCACACAACATTTTCAAACGTTTTTCGCCGTTTAATAGAGACAGGATTTCCCCCCCAAATCGTCGTGTAGAAAAAGATGGTACTAATTTTAAATACAGTTGAACGAAGTCCTACCAGTATCCGTAGAATATCTCATACAACGAGAATTCCTCAAACCAATGTATGGAGAATTCTGCACCATAATGGGCTTTATCCCCATCATTTACAAAAAGGCCAGCATTTACTTCCTGGAGATTTAGAAAATCGAGTACGATATTGCCAGTGGTTACAAAATAATTTGGAGATTATTCCACACTTACTTTTTACGGATGAGGCCCAATTTACAAGGAATGGTATTAACAACACACGTAATTCTTGCATCTGGGCGGATCAAAACCCACACGAGACAATCGTGATTAACCATCAACATCGTTTTTCCGTCAACGTGTGGTGCGGCTTCTTAAATAATCATCTTATTGGGCCTCATTTTTTTGAAGAACATCTTAATGCAGAGTGCTACCTGCACTGTTTGGAAGAATTGCCGAATTACATGGAAGATATTCCTTTGGAAGCTCGTCGTGGCATGTGGTTCCAGCAAGATCGGGCACCACCAAATTTTGGGAGACAAGTGACGGGTTTCATAATGAAAATTTTCTGGAACGGTGGATAGGACGAGGTGGTTCTGTACATTGGCCACCTCGGTCACCTGATTTGTCTCCGTAAGATTTTTTTTCTATGAGGTTGCCTCAAATCTCGTGTTTACATTAATGGTAACCCAGATACACGCGAAGAGTTGACTGACCGTATAGTTGAAGCTACCAATTGTCTAAAGAATGAATTGGTAACAATTAACTGGCAACATTCTATGACACAAAGAATAGTTGCTTGTTTAGAAAATGGCGGTTTTCAATTTGAACAGTTACTGTAATTTTGTGTTATTTATCTATCAACTTATGAATGAATTTTCTTTTATAATTTTTTTTTTAATTAAATTCCTGCAATATCTACGAAACAAAGAGGAATTCACTTATAGGTCATATAACATTTTTTGATTGTAATGACCCGCCGGAATGTATGGGATAAGTTTGTCGGTCGAGTCGCGGAACACCCTGTATATCGTCCTTCTAAGTAGATAGAAAATTCGCGACACGTGGTGCCGCCATCTTTAAACAAGAGGAAACTTCGATTGGAATTTTGATTTATTTGTCTGTAGAAGAAAATTAACAACAGAATCAGTAGAGCTGAGAATCTTTTTACACGAAGCTTGCATTTCCTGGAAGCCCCCAATAGTACTGATATTTCCAACTTCCTACAGTATATGTTGAGGGCACGCCTTCTTAGACCTTAAGATAAGTGTTGAATGTTCCCTTTAAATATTTATAAGTTACCGTTAGGATAATTTGTTAATTAATTTATCTATCTCTTGGATATATAATGTATAAACATATACATTATTTGTCATTACACTTACAATAATTATAGCTTTTGCTATTTGTCTCACTGGTGGAACATACACAGACATACATTTGTATAAATACAGCGCAATACATACATAGTACATATATTTCACTCACTTATAAAGAAAATTCAATAATTTAATCAATCAGATTAATTTAGAAAGAGTCCATGTAGTACTCTTGAAGAGAGTAATACTCTTTTTCCACTAATACTTCCTTTACCACTTTCTTGAATTTTTGCACGGGAAGGTGTTTTAATTCAGCAGGTAAAAGGTTATATGCCCGCAATAGTCCGCACTTCTTTTTGTCACTGTCAAACGATGACTTGGGGTTCTAAGTTGTTCCCTCGATCTTGTGTGATACTCATGGACACTCATGGTTGCTTCCGTTTGTTGCAAAGCTCGCTTTTTGTTCGTGCATATGAGTAAGTGAGAAGCAAGAGATACTGCGACACCAGGGTGAGTATTATATTCTTTTCTAATGTAGCCCCTGCATGAATCGCGATATTGCAAGTTACACAGGACTCTTAATGCTCTCTTCTGCGAGATAAAAATCCTGCTCGCTCCAACTGGTATCCCCCGGAATAGGACACCGTAGCTCAGATGGGAATGGAAAAGAGAATGGTAACATAATTTTACGGCCTCGTGTGTTGCAATAGATTTCATTCTCCTCATTGCGAAAATCGCACTTATTAGTTTTTCCGCAAGGTGTTCTATGTGGTCGTTCCATCTAAGTCCACCGTCTATATACATGCCCAGGAATCTTAAAGACGTTTTTCCAACACTTGGTCTTGTGGTTAGCATTTGCCGCTTTGTCTTGTCAGTGTTCAGTTTTAATTTGTTGGCATTTAACCATTCTTCAACTTCAGCGATTGCCTTTAATGAGATATTCTCGACGTCTTGTTTTAAAGAAGAACTAGGTAATATGGTGGTATCATCAGCATATAAACATGTCTTTACATTGTGTAAGTAATCTGGCATATCATTCACAAATATTATAAACAACAGTGGGCCCAGAATGGAACCCTATGGTACTCCATGTGTCACTCCACTTAAGTTATCTTTCACTCAAACCTCACATGTTACCGTTGCCAATCTTAGCTCGGAAGTTTGGGCTGTATCTTAATTTAACGTAAGAGTTGTGTTAATTAGAGCTAGGGAACGTTTATTAAATTATCATTTAAGTACATTTAGAAATATCGCCTGAACTTACCAGGTGAGGGCTTACAATAACCTTCAGTTACGGGGTTTAATGTTCTAAACTTGTTATTTAATTACTATTTCTTGCGCCGAATGTAATTTAGTGGTATTCTATCTTTATCGATAGGTCCACCTTTAGTTTTTCTTTTTGTGGCCTTAAGCCAACGATTTTGAATTTTGTGTAACGCTGAACAAGATTCAAACCGTAGACTCTGTCACATTACAAGCATATCTGTGTCATTTAGTGACTTTGTATTTCAAATAAATTTTGGTGGCCTTAAACCAGATTTTTATTTTTTTATACATTTATTTTTTTGGAGGTTTCAATTAATTCATAAGCATATTTATATTTAAGCTCAAGTGTTTGTAACACATAGAGCACATATTATAAAACCTATGTAAAGCAAGAGATCTCGAGCTATCGCTAGCATTGAATTTTGTATGAATTGAAAAGTTACTTATGCAATATGCAGGCTAACCAAGATTAGGGTGCCTCTGATTATTTATAATTTACCACTGTATTAGATTTACTTTTGTAATATATTATATAACAATTTTTATTATATTTTAATATGTATTTTTGTAAAATGTTCTGTGATATTATTTTCCTTTTCTAACGTGTATTGTAGATTTTTTTTTTTACTCTGAGAACACATTTTATGCTACAAATTGTTCTTATAATGTATTGTATGGACAAGAAATCTCCCCGACACTCGTTTCCTGATCCCAGTAAATATCCAGATTTATTTGTTAAATGGGTAACCATTTGTAGCAACAGAGATATATCACATTTGTCAAAATCAAAACCAGAAATCATAAAGAGAATATAGAAGTCAACTTGAATTTTCGTTTGTTATAAATATATATTGTACTATTGTGATGGGTGAAAATAAATTAAAAAGAGAGTATGTATTCTTTTATTAAGGTGACCATACGTCCCGAAATTTCAGTCCCTGTCCCGATATTTTACAAACCGTTTATTAGTCCCGAATTTATAACATTTGTCCCGAAAAACAATATTGTGAGGAAATTCAAGTCAATTTTACATACATATTTCAAACAGCACTTTGGAATTAACAATTTCTTCTCGGTTTCTCATGTGTGCGTCCCTTCAACCGTTCGTCTTTTGCAAATATCACTTATTGAATAAAATCTAATACGATATCGATTTTACCGACGCGTTTAATATTTTACCACTACACAGCTGTAAGAAAAAAAAATGAGGTGTGGCCACCACACGACTTTCTTATACGTATGAAAGTGTTACTTCCGGTCCGAATTTTGAAATGTCATTTATACAAAAAATATTCCAAATCCAACTCTAAATACTTTTGTACTCTTCATAAATATATATAGAATGCATAATTTACGACATATTTGCAAAAAATCGTTATTTGGTAAGAGTAAAAGTGTTACTTCCGGTCCGAATTTTGAAATTTTTTTTATACAAAAGATATTTAAAAGTACGTTCTAAATACTTTTATACTGATAATGTACCTGCCTAGAAAGCATGACTTGCGAGATATTCGCAAAAAACTGATTTTCGATAAGATTAAAAGACCTACTTCCGGTCGGAATTTTGAAAAACTTTATTAAAACAATTTTTCTCAAATTTAATTTTGAGTACATTTGAATTCCTTATAAATTTGTTTAAACTTAGTAATTGACGAAATATTTGCAAAATTCGATTTTTTCACTGAAGTAAACTACTACTTCCGGTCTACCGATTTTACTGAACAACTAATCAGATCTCAAGAGGAAGATTATATTCGTAAATACAAAATTTGGAATTGATATCTGTAGCGGTTTGACCGCTATCGTGGTCACACACACACAGAGAGAGACATTTTTTAAAAACCACTTTTTTGGTATCAGGGGACCTCAAAACGTGGACATCTGCAAAAATCTCGAGGTCGAAAATTTTCATCAAAAAATTTCAAAAAACTTTTTTAAGACAATTTGTTTCAAACTTAATTCTAAGTACATATGAATTCTTTATAAATTTGTTTAAACTTAGTAGTTGACGAAATATTTGCAAAATTCGATTTTTTCACTGAAGTAAAGTACTACTTCCGGTCTACCGATTTTACTGAAAAACTAATCAGATCTCAAGAGGCAGATTATACACGTAAATACAAAATTTGGAATTGATATCTACAGCGGTTTGACCGCTATCGTGGTCACACACACAGAGACACACACACACACACACAGAGAGAGAGAGACATTTTTTAAAAACCACTGTTTTGGTATCAGGGGACTTCAAAACGTGGACATCTGCAAAAATCTCGAGGTCGAAAATTTTCATCATCACAATACTTCCTTATACTACGTATAAGAAAGTAAAAAGGCACACAGATAAACGTTTGCACTTTTGGCTTAAAGAAAGTAACTAAAATGTTCAACTACAATGATTTACTAAATTATATATAAATTCAAATATTATTTTGGGTGATTTTGATGTTCCGCACCTAAACAATATAAATGTGACAGATACGAGGAAAAATATTACTCTCAATTTTATGGAATTCACAAACGTACAGCAATTCAATACTATTTTGAATTTAAATGGTCGAATATTAGATTTAATTTTGTCAAATTTATCGGTTGAAGTTTTTAGAGACGATTCTCCGTTACTCAATGAAGATACGAATCATCCCGCACTTATGGGAACATATATCCGTTTTCTCCAAGGTGTATGAATTTGTTGTAAATAAACGACTAATGAATTATTTTCTTCATTTTAAACTCATGTCCGAAAATCAGCATGGTTTTTTCCCAGGTAAATCAACAGATACTGCTATGTTTAATTTCTTAAGCAGTATTTACACTTCGATCGACCACAATCTTCTATGTCTAAGTATGCTAATAGACTTGTCTAAAGCGTTTGATTCAGTTGATCACTTGATATTATTGCATAAGCTTGGTAGATATGGTGTAAATGGTGTCTGTTTGAAGTGGTTCGAGTCATATTTGTCGGGAAGGAGACAGAGAGTGAGTATCGACGGGAATTTCTCTGGTAGCACTGATGTACGTATGGGTGTTCCACAGGGCTCTGTCCTCGGGCCCACGTTATTTTTAATTTTTATCAATGACTTTCCTAACTGTCTAACTGGTATTGCTAAGGTGATGTTATATGCCGATGACAGTTTAGTTGTTTCATCGAACAATGTTGACGATGTTATTAGTCTGCTGGTGTGGTCATGTCTAAAGTAAATAAGTGGGTTAAGTCTAATAGGATCGTCGTGAATATCGAAAAAACTCAGTGTATGCTTTTTAATAACAAAAGAAAATTTAACATCTCAAGGTTTGTCATGGCTGACTCTGAAATTGATTTCGTTAGCAGTTGTAGGTTGCTCGGTGTCATTGTCGATGAGGGTTTAAAGTGGTCGGAACACATAGACAGAGTTGCCAGATTTACCGATTTTTCGGTAGATCTACCGATTTTATAGTTGTCTTACCGAAATACCGATTAAATATAAGATTCTACCGAAAAGTTACCTGTAATTTAATCATTGCCAGAATTTCCTCAAAATTTCTCTCAGTGAAACAAAAAATTAAAAACATTCAACTTTCTGTCTATTTATGGCGCCCTCTATAAGTCAATAGCAAACTATATTCATAGATAGGTAATACTACTCTGTAATTCCCATGGTACGCATCGGTTTCTACATTTTACCAACTTTTTAAACAAATGCACGGGACTTTTTTTAAATTTCTTAATCGTTAATCGGTAAAACCCCGGAAAAAATACGTAGCCCGAGGCTATAAATGGGGGTAAACAATTTTTCGCGTCACTTCAACAGTGAACTTCTT
Organism: Amphimallon solstitiale; assembly: GCA_963170755.1. Taxonomy (NCBI): domain Eukaryota; kingdom Metazoa; phylum Arthropoda; class Insecta; order Coleoptera; family Scarabaeidae; genus Amphimallon; species Amphimallon solstitiale. The sequence goes on from OY720685.1 coordinate 29,202,065, forward strand.
GGTTTCAATTTGATTTTGAAGCAAAGCGTGTAAAATGAGTGATTCCCCAAGTGATAGTGGAGGTGAAGGTACAAGTGCGGGTACAATTAAAAAGAAGAAATACGAACAGCGGTATAAAAAAAACTGGGAAGAATTACCACAATTTAAAGGCTGGTTAATTGCAAGTAAAAAAGGAAACCATTTTGGAAAATGTAAATGTTGTGATAAACATATCAACATTTCCTCCGGAAAAGACGCATTGATTAAACACAGCATCGGGCAGTTTCATCAGAAAAAAAATAAAACTATTTCAAAACAGACAACATTAACAAGTTTCGCAACTGGAGGGGAAACTAAGAAATTAGATGATAATATCAAAGAAGGTAAGTTTAAAAATTGTTTCCAATAATAATTAATTTTGATTTTTCCGAATTTATAGCATAATGTTCTTTTTTTTTATTTTAAGGTGAAATCCGATTGAGTGCTTTTCTAGCAGAACACAATCTGCCATTTTCGATAATGGATCATTTAGTCAAGACAATTGCCAAAGTTTGTCACGACTCCAACATCGCGAAAGGTTTGGCATGTGGAAGAACCAAATCAACCTCCATTGTGAAAAACGTGCTAGGGCAAGGCAGCTTTAGATCCCTGTGTACTGAGCTCCAGTCGAAAAAATTCTCGTTAATTGTAGATGAATCCACCGACAGGACGGTTGAAAAACATCTCTGTTTAATAGTGACACACCTAGATAATAATACTTATAGAGTTAAGGACGACTTACTTGGCATGATAAAACTTTCAGGAGCTGATTCTACTACTTTGTACAATCATATTACAACTTTTTTTCAAAATAACAATATTCCTTATAAAGAAAATTTACTAGGATTCGCTTCTGACGGTGCAAATGTTATGATGGGAGAGCATCATTCTTTAATGAGTCTGTTAAGGAATGATGTCCCATCTTTATTTGTTATGAAGTGTATTTGCCACTCGTTCCATTTATGTGCTTCCTACGCCTGCCACAAATTGCCAAGATTTGTGGAAGATTTAACTCGGGATATATACAACTATTTTGATTCTAGCCCAAAAAGAGTATCTGAATTTTCCGAATTTCAAAATTTTTGTAATGTAAAAATACACAAAATTTTGCATCCTTCACAAACGCGTTGGCTATCGGTTCATTCTGTCGTTTCAAGAATTTTAGAGCAGTATCGTCCTTTGCAATTATACTTTACGGATGCTGTTGCCCAAAACGATATTTTGGCAGCAGAAAATATATTAACAAAATTGAATGACCCAACTGTTAAATTATTTTTCCAATTTCTTGATTTTGTATTGCCTTTTTTTAATAATTTGAACCAAAATATGCAATCGGAATCGCCAAGGGTTCACGTAATGTACAGAAATGTTTGTAATGTTTTAAAAACCATCTTTGATTGTTTTATCAAACGAGATTATTTACTCAATACGCCAATTGAAAATATTAATTTTAAAGATCCAGGTAACTATGTTCCTATTGAGGAAATTTATTTTGGTGGGAATGTCTTGAAAACTATTTCTGAGTCAAGACTTTCTGCAGAACAGTTGCATTTTTTTAGAGTTCGTTGCTTAGATTTTTATGTGGAGGCTTGTTCACAAATTGTTCAACGGTTTCCATTAAAAAATAATTCTTTGAAATTATTAGAGTTTCTTGATCCTGAAGTTGTTAAATCTGGGTCCATTTCATCAATTTCGACTATAGCTTTTAAATTTTCGAATTGTCTTGACACGTCAAATATCCAGCCATTAGATAATGAATGGCGTTTATTAAGAAACACTGAAGAAGTGAAATCGCTAAGTAGTGACGTATGTACTTTTTGGCAAGAAGTCGAAAAACTTAAACAGGGTGATGAAACGCCGATGTTTCCCACTCTAACTAAATTTGTTTTCAAAATTCTGTGCCTTCCCCACTCCTCAGCAACAGTGGAAAGGGTATTTTCTGCAGTAAATTTAATGAAAACTAAAGTGAGAAATAAATTGAACAGTGACACAATCTGTGCATTACTTCACACTAAAAGATTAATTTCAGATAGCGCCAAAAATAATTGTTTTGAATTTTCAATTGACAAGAAATTGATAAACAGTATGACTTCTAAAAATTTATATCCTGATCAGTTTGACCAATAATTTTCAATATATGTATATATCTTTAAATTTGACTACTTGTAAGTTTCTAGTACCTAAATACATGCCTACATAATTTTATACATATAACGTATCTACTTAGGTCATACATTTGTTTTACATTGTGTGTACATATTATTTAGTTTAGTATATTAGGTAGTAGGTATCATATTTATTTCCTAACTGATTATTTTAAGCGTTAAGTATGTACCAATACTTATTTATAAGTAAGTAAGTTAAGTATGTATCAAGTACGTATTAATAAAAATATGTTTTTTTTGTTTAATTATGTTACTTGAATAAAAATCTAAATCTACCGAATTTTAACGAAATCTCCCGAAAAGTTACGACTCCTTCTACCGATAAAATATGCACTTCATCTGGCAACACTGCACATAGACGAGTTAAGTTCCAAACTCGCCAAATCGTGCTACGCTCTCTTTCAGTTGGGCAAGTCTTGCAATTTGTCTACACTAAAAAGTTTTTACTACTCGGACTTCTATTCCAGGATGCGTTACGGAATAGTGCATTGGGGCATGAGTAGCGACGTTTCTCGGATTTTTATTGTACAAAAGAGGGCTGTCAGAACTATTTTTAATCTCCGACGGGGCGACTCGTGTAGGAATGTGTTCAGGGTCAACGGGATTTTTACATTTTATGATGTATATATTTTTGAGGTAGGTACTGTGTTATGTATACAGAAATCGCAGCAACTTTGATTTTAGTCTATCGCATGGCTATGAGACCCGCCACTATGATCGTGTTTTGCCTCCTGTACATAGAACGAATTCCTTTCAGAAGACCCTGGCTTTTGTGGGCTGTAAATTATTTAATGCTTTGCCAAATCAAATAAGAACATGTCCCGCATTACGACTTTTAAAAAAAAATTGAGAGACTCTCCTTCATATTTGTTGTTATAGTGTTCAAGATTTTATAAATTATTTTAAATAACTTTATATTGTATTGTATGTGACGTATTTCTTTTACTTTTTTTTTTGTACTGTGCTACATACAATGTCTGAAGTACTAAGAAATAAAATGAATTATTATTATTATTATTATTATTGTTCAGTGAACCAATAGAAAATTTCAAATACAATCCTGAATTTAAGCTATACAATTTTAAGAAAGCAGATTTTGTTAACTTGTATCAAGCTTTATTATTTGTAGACTGGTCGTTCCTATCAAGTATTCCGAATGTTAATGATGCGTGTGATCATTTCTATAAACGTTTGTATTCTTTGTTTGACATTTTCATACCACAGCAGACAAACAAACTTAGTATCCGCCGTGGTTTACTAAGGAAATTATAAAAAATATTAAACTAAAAAAATATTACCTCAGATTGCATAAGAAAACTGATAGTGAGTTTTCTTTGTTAATATAGGTAAACATAACTAAATGTATACATGTAATAGATTTAGGTTGGTACCTGTCTAATAGACAGAGAAAAACAAAAGTATATAGAGATAGTGGTTGTCGTACGAGGAGGTAGCAGGGTGTGTATTAAAGAGATTATGTCAATGTGATATGTTTTATTTGAAAAGTATTAAACATTATTCAACATGGTAGCAGAGCGTAGTTAGGTAGTTAGTTAGTTAATTAAACGGAATAATTTAAATGGTGGTGTATTGTCCATTGGCGGAGAAAACAGTTTGAAAAAAACGTGTGAGAATAATGGCAGGCAGCGTTGAACGATATGGACTTGATCGTTTTAGCGGAAAGGACTTTAATAGTTGGAAATTTCGAGTAGAGGCAGTATTAGATCAACTAGAGGTGAAACAATGTATAGAAGAAAATATTACCGAAGAATCATCAGCTGAATTACAAAAGAAAGACAAGCAATGCAAGGTATTAATTATTCAATGTATTGCGAACGAGTACCTTGAATATGTCAAGAATAAAAATAGTTCCTACGAAATGTGGAAGATATTAACAGATACCTTTGAAAGAAAAGGGGTGGCATCGCAATTATATTTGTGGAAAAAGTTATTAGAAATGAAATATGCAGAAACCGAAAGTCTGGAAAATCATTTTAAGAACTTCGATGAGTTGGTGCGAGAACTTAAAGCAGTGGGAACGAATATGGATGATACTTTGGTTGTATGTCATCTACTATCAACTTTACCAACATCATTTGATGGAATTGTAACAGCCCTGGAAACTCAGGATCCCAAGCTACTGACGGTGGAGTTCGTGAAACCGAAGTTATTGGACTACGATATGAAGAAGAAGATGGGTTCGGATGACAGAAAAACGTGCCAGGCAGATACAACAGTATTTTATAGTAATAGTCGTAGAAATATAAATAGTTTTAAGAATCATTCAAATCAGGTAGGTGGTAGAATAAGTAATGAAAATAAACAAAAGTTTACTGATAAGAGAAAAATAAATGTAAATGACACTGTACATAGTTCTACAAAATGTAATACAGTTTGTTATAGATGTGGAAAAATAGGGCATCGTAGATTTGAATGTAGAACAAAATTACAAGCGAATGTTGTAGAAAGGCAAGTAGAAGATGAACGGGTTGCATTTTTATCTTCTACGTTATCTTCATTAACACAAGAACAACATACAGATGTTATTACGTTTATTGTAGATTCAGGGGCCACAGAGCATATGATTAATAATGAAGAATTGTTAAGTAATAAAATTGAATTAGAAAAACCAATAAAAATAATTGCGGCAAAAGAAAACACTGCAATGGAGGCTACAAAATTAGGGGAAATAGAGGTTTTGCTAGAAGCTGGTAAAAATAAATGTTTAGGTAGCATTAATAATGTATTATTAGTGGAACAATTGCGATATAATTTGTTATCAGTACCTAGATTAGAGGAAAATGAATTTAAGGTTGTTTTTAATAATGGAAAAGTGTTATTAATAAAGAATAACAAGGTGTTAAATGTTGGATTTAGAGACAGAAATTTGTATAAGATTAGTTTTAAGTTAGATAAACATGTGGGGGAAAGCTATAGTTGTATAAATAGTACAGAAGAATTAGAAAAATGGCATAAAAGGTATGGGCATATGGACTATAATAATTTATTTAAATTGAAGAATAAAAATATGGTAGAAGGGTTATCTTTAACTGTTGCAAAATCAGGGGATAGGGGTAAATGTGAGAAATGTGTGCAAAGTAAACAGACAGAAAAGGTTGGGAAACAAATAATCAAAGGTAGAAGTACAAGACCATTACAACTTATTCATACTGATATATGTGGTCCATTTGATCCTAAGACTATAAATAATGAATCATATTTTCTTACATTTATTGATGATTTTACTGGATTTAAAATAGTATATTTATTAAAAGCTAAGAGTGAAATGTTCAAATATTTTGTACAGTATGAAGCATATGTAACTGCCCATTTTAATCTTAGAATATCAACTGTTAGGTGTGATAGGGGAGGCGAATACAAGGCCGGGAATTTTATAGAATTTTGTAAAGATAGGGGCATTAAGATACAATACACAGGACCTTATAATCCTCACTTGAACGGAGTGGCTGAAAGAGCAAACCGGACAATTGCCGAAAGAGCTAGAGCAATGATACTGGAGTCAAACTTATCAAAGGAATTCTGGGGAGAAGCTGTAAGGGTGGCGACGTATGTATTGAACAGAAGTCCTACGAATGCATTAGAAGAAAGTAAAACGCCAGCCGAAATGTTCTTTGGAAGGAAACCGGATGTAAGTAAATTAAAGGTCTTTGGGTGTATAGCGTACAAGTATATTCCGAAACAGTTCAGAAGCAAATTCGATGCTAAAAATGAGATGGAGAATGGGTATAAGTTATGGGAGCCAACACAACGAAAATTCAAATTTTCGAAAAATGTTACTTTCGATGAAACCAAAACGATAGAAAGTTTAAATTCACCGAATCAACCTGCAAGACAATTGACATTTGAGGCATTCGATGAGGAGAAAGAAACGCAAATAGAGAAAGAAGAGGTGATAGAAGAAAGTGACACAGAGAATGAAAATAATGTGGAAAGGAAACGAACTAGGAAACTTCCAGAACGTTTCAAAGATTATGTAGTTGACACATTGTTAACATGCTCAGAGAAGGTTCCAGAGACCTATGAGGATGCAATAAATGGTGAAGATAGACATAAATGGCAAGCAGCAATGCAAGAAGAAATGGAATCAATGCAGAAAAATGATGTTTGGGAACTGGTAGAAAGACCAGAAAATGAACATGTAATAGACTGTAAGTGGGTATATACAATTAAAAGAGAAAAAGAAAAGAACGAGCGATTTAAAGCAAGGCTTGTAGCAGGAGACTTTATGCAAAGTGGAGGAATGACCATAAAAGAAGACATATATGCGCCGGTTGCAAAAATGCCTACAATTCGATTATTAATAATGGTAGCAAACCATTTAAAATTGCATAAAGTACAGTTAGATGTAAAAACAGCGTTTTTAAACGGGAAAATCGAAAATGAAGATCCAGTTTACATGGAACAACCAGTAGGTTTTGAAAGAAAGGGAAATTTAATCTGTAAACTAAAACGTGCGATATATGGATTAAAAACCTCACCTAAGAAATGGAACGAGTGTTTCAACAACTTCATATTGAAATTAGGTTTTATCAGATCCGAAAATGATAGTTGCTTATATACAAAAATTAAGGGAGAGCGTCGGATCTATATATTAATATATGTCGACGATTTAATAATCGCAGCAACAAAAAGGGACGATATAGTGCAGTTACAAGAAGAACTTAGTAAGAAATTTGAAATGACAAATGTTGGAGAACTGAATCATTTTCTAGGTATAGATATTGAATGGGACGAAATAAAGGAACTGTAAAACTGAATCAGAAGAAGTATATTGAAACTGTACTAAATAAATACAATATGACTGATTGCAATGTAATATCGACACCAATAGAAACTAATCTGAAACTGCTGAGAAACACAGATCCAGCCAGGATTACATACCAACCATTTCGTGCCTTGGTTGGCAGTTTGATGTACATAGCTCTCAGTACCAGGCCGGATATCATGTTTGCTATAAACTATCTTAGCAGATACCAGGAAAGCCCAACAGAGGAAATGTGGACATACTTGAAACGTATCCTTCGATATTTAAAAAGTACGCGAGATTATTCATTGATGTATATGAAAAGTTCGACAAATCTCATTTTGGAAGGCTATAGTGACGCTGATTTCGGAAGCGATCCCGTAGATCGAAAATCAGTGAGTGGGTATGTGTTTAAAATTAACGATAATGTTGTATCATGGGGCTCAAAGAAACAAAATACAGTCGCATTATCATCAACCGAAGCTGAATATAATGCATTAACATTAGCGGCATGCGAAGGAATATGGCTGAAAAAGTTAATGGCAGATTTGCAAATATTCACTCAAAGTGAGATAACATTATACGAAGACAATCAAAGTGCCATAGCTCTCAGTCATAACTCAGAAAATATGAAACGCACAAAACACATCGACGTAAAATATCATTTTATCAGAGAAGAAGTGCAGAATGGAAAAATCAAACTAAAATACATTGAATCCATGGATCAACTCGCAGACATTTTTACAAAAGGTTTGTCATATACTGTTTACTCTGTTAGAACGTTTTATACATAAGTTACGTTTAAGGGAGAGTGTTAATATAGGTAAACATAACTAAATGTATATATGTAATAGATTTAGGTTGGTACCTGTGTAATAGACAGAGAAAAACAAAAGTATATAGAGACAGTGGTTGTCGTACGAGGAGGTAGCAGGGTGTGTAATAAAGAGATTATGTCAATGTGATATGTTTTATTTGAAAAGTATTAAACATTATTCAACATTCTTTATCTGAATTTAAGACTTGCAGAGCGATTGTTAAGAAGCAAATCAGAACTGCGTACATTTATTTATCGTATGGCTATTAGACACATTAAAGTACAGTACAACATAGAATATATACACATAAAGTATGAGACACAATTTAAAAGGCTACAAACGAACATCTAATTTATTTATATAGTCTATCGACTCTGGGGTCGCTACCATGAAATCCTCAGGTCTTCCACTGTATGATCGTATGGTACATTCTTCTGTGATATGTCTGATGGTTTGAGTTTCTCCGCAATCGCAGAGGGGAGACGGTTGCTTGCCCCATTTGTGTAGAGAGTATGCACATCTGCCATGTTGAGTTCTACTTCTATTAAGCGTGGACCATGTTTTACGTGGCAGATCGAAACCCGGCGGCTTGTGTGTGATGCACGGCATATCATTGTTTTGTTGTGCGGTCCATTCTTGAGTCCATGCTTCGGTCAGATTGAACCCACTTTCCACAGCCACCCTTGCCGTTCTTGTTGGGGGTCGTCTAGACCGAAGTCGATTAAGGTTGGCGTCTTCGACATCCTTATGGATGGGTAGATTTCTATTGTTCACGATCTTTTTGTATTCGTTCGTAAGAGCGTTTTTTCGTCGCAGTTGTGGGGGTGGGACGTGACTTAGGACTGGGAGCCAATGTGTGGGAGTTGGTTTGATGACACCAGCAATCATTCTCATGGTGTTATTTAGCTGTGCATCTATTTTATGTACATGTGGGCTGTTTAACCAAACTGGAGCGCAGTACTCAGCAGCCGAAAAGACAAGACCCATCGTAGAGGAGCTCAGAGTGGAAGCCGACGCTCCCCAAGTCGAGCCGCACAGTTTTTGGATTATATTGTTTCTTGTCTTTAATTTTTCAGCAGTTCTCGATAGATGCTCCCTGAAGGACAGTGTTCTATCAAGGGTTATGCCTAGGTATTTAGGTGTTTTATTGTGGGTGAGTAGGGTGTGTTCAAATTGTATGTTGAGTTCTCTTCTGGCGAGTTTGTTATTTAAGTGAAAGCAGGTGACTTCTGTTTTGGTGGCATTAGGTTGGAGCCTCCACCTGCGAAAATATTTCCCCACCACTTCCAAATCTGTCGTTAGGGTCTCCTCTGATTGTTCAATAGAGCTGCTCCTTGTCGCAAGCACCCAGTCATCAGCATAGCCAAACTTTCTCGATCCTGTCTCCGGCATGTCGGCAATATACAGGCCAAAGAGTAGCGGGGCAAGGACTGACCCCTGTGGAAGCCCGTTCCTTAGTTTCCTTGGGGAGCTGATGTCGGACCCCATAGCCACTTGGAACACCCGGTCGTTCAGCACGCTGTCTCAATCGGGCTGTAAATTTGCAAGGGATCACACGTAGGAGCTTGTATATCATGCCCTCCCTCCACACCGTGTCGTAGGCCGCCGACAAGTCAATAAATACAGCTGAGGTTTTAAGTTTTCTTTGAAATCCTGCCTCAATGTAGGTGGTGAGTGATAGAACCTGATCCGCACAGCTCCGACCAGGTCGGAAGCCCGCCTGTTCAACCGGTATTGCCCCATGTATTTTTGTGCCAATTCTATTATAAATAAGCCGCTCCAGCAGCTTATAGGTCACAGACAGCAGAGCTATTGGTCTGTAGCTCTTGGGGATATCCGCTGGTTTGCCTGCGTACAGGGAATATACTTCGAAAATGGAGGCAAGCATCGTTGATGACCCTCAAAAGTTCTGGTCATTTATACGAACTAAGCGAGGTGTCTCAAGAATTCCAGGGTCGGTGCACTGGAATGGTAATGTGTTTGACAATCCACAGGATGTAGTGAATGGCTTTGCGAATTACTTCGCCAGCGTTTATAACAATAATCAGGGCAATGAGTTGGAATATTGTGATACGGGAATTAAATGTGTTGATGTGTGGATTAGATATTGAGAAAGCCATTAAAAAATTAAGTAATAAGATGACGTCCGTACTAGATGGAATTCCGAGTTTTTTGGTGCGGGACTGCAGCCCAGCATTTGTTGAGCCACTGCTAATTATTTTTAACTTGGCTTTAAGTACAAATACTTTTCCAGATATTTGGAAAATTTCGAAAGTTTGTCCAATTTTGAAGAGCGGCTCCCCCTCAAATGTAAGTAATTACAGAGCAGTCTCTATACTTAGCAACTTCGCCAAGGTGTTGGAGATGGTGATTTATTCGTATGTTTATCCTAGCATTAAAAGTTCTATTTCCCCATACCAACAACATGGTTTTATGGAGAAGAGATCGACCGTTACGAACCTGGTATGTTTTGTTCAGTATCTTTCGGATACACTTGATGCGCACGGCCAACTTGATGTGGTTTATACTGACATTGCAAAGGCATTTGACCGCATTGACCAGGGAGTCCTTCTCAAGAAGTTGAACATGTTCGGCTTCAGTGCCACACTCATTTCGTTTTTTACGTCATACTTACAGAATATGTCACAATATGTCTACTACAACGGATACAAGTCCCAGAAATGTACTACCACGTCTGGAGTTCCACAGGGGTCCAATCTTGGTCCCCTGCTTTTCATAATGTTTATTAACGACCTGCTGGATTTACTTAAATGTCATAAATGTATTTTTGCTGATGATTTGAAAATATTTTCAATGGTTAATTCTGCCAAAGACTGTCACTACCTTCAGTTATGTCTAGATGATGTTACCACTTGGTGTGCGTTAAATAATTTAAATTTGAATGTGTCAAGTGGTCAGCTATACAAGGAAAACGAACCCAATAATTCATAACTACACAATTAACAACTCGGCATTGTGTCGCTCTTCAGCAGTTAAGGATTTGGGAGTGTGTTTTGATAACAGGTTCACCTTTGCTGACCATCGCGACCGTACTACTTCTTCTGCTCTGAAGTCGTTGGGCTTTATAGTGAGGAACTCGGCATCTTTCCGGTCAAGCACCATCATACGGTTGTACGATACATATTGCTGTGACTCTTTCAAATTTACATATAAATAAAATAAATTTAGTTTACTTAATTTAGTCGTAACTGGGAGTTAAGCACGCATCCTAGTGCTAGGCCTTATGCTAGACTATGATACGGTGAACTTTCTGCTGAAAGGTAGGTTAAGCAAAACATTCTACATGTAACTAGCTCAGTTTGAAAATAAATAGTTCTCTCAGGGGCAGAAAATATGACTTGATTCTCCTTCTCTTTAATCATCTCCAGGTCAGGTAAAGAAATAAAATACAAAATAAATCTTAATATCTAATTTATTAAAATAAAATAATTCTAAATAAATTCAAAAGTTTTAATCTACAAATATTTGCACATCCAAAATCAATATTCGGTCATAATTCAGATTTATACATCATAAACAATAAAATATTACAAGAAATAAAGAATAAATGAAATCACCATGTCGTGCAAGCTTATATCTAAAATGTGAACGTGATTATTATTATTAATATTTGTCATAGATACATGTAAACAATCAAAAATTAAAAATAAATTAACCGTGATGAATTGTACTGGAATGTAAATTAAAAAAAATAAAATTGTGCGGTCTACTATTTGATAACAAAATATAGACATTAAGGAAGTGGCTTTGCCCTAATTAGTCCTGTCCGGCGCCTTTTCTCGCTCCCAACACAGTACCATCAGTAACAAATTCACACAGAAGAGTATCCCAAAGTTCCACCCTACGAGCATGTCATTTTCAGCTCGTCGGACGCAACCCGAACATACATCATCATGTGCACACCCCTTAAGGAATATATATATTTTTAATTAAATAAATAAAGTGAAATAAAACAATGTCTCTGCGTATTCAATAAATTAACTCAGCCCTGATTAGTTCTGCCTGGTGCCTTTTCTCGCTCCCAAACGCAGTACCACCAAGACCAATTCGTGTATATCAAATTCACCAGGACTCCATGCTATGAATTAAATAATGACATAATTCATTTCACACATCCCTGATGTATTATTCAACACGTTAATATTGAACACCCAAATACAACAAAATATACTTAATTCTCATATCAAAAAGAAATAATATATATATATACATTAAAAGAAAATAAACTTTACCTTTTTCACGAAATTCCAATACAAAAAACACCACTACAAATAAAGAATTTGGAGACGCCACTATACACACATTTATAACAAATATTGTTAATCACCTTAATTCTTCATACATCGTATTAAACTCTTCCATAATTTTCAATAAAAGATTTTGTTCACTTAATATATATATAACCTATATACACATAAACAAAATTATTAGTTTCAAATATCCTTTGTAGGATGAATAAATTTAAAAGAAAAATAAATTATACGGAAAAGAAAATGATTATGTTATTCAAAGTTATCATTACAAATGCTAGAAAGTTTTGTCATAACGTACGGCATAGTACCCTACATGCAAAACAAAACCCTCTAGAAAGAAGAAAATAAAATGAAATTAAATAAATTCAAACACCGAGTTCATAAAAATAAAAGTATTTTATACATAGGTAGTTATTCGAATACATCTAAACATTTTAATGTAATGCGCGCAGCATGTTAAAAATAAAATTATTATAAGTGTAGAATCTTGTAAAAATTTTATAAGTATTGAAAATCTCAGAAATTATTCTAAGTCCGGATTTTAAAATAATCCTATTAAAGAAGAGGGAGGAAGTGGTTTTCACCTACTTTTAGACTTGCTAATATTGCGGTTTTCACCAGCAATTCCGGAAATTTTATCTGTCCGCGCTTTTATTCTTAAATTTCCTTACAAAAACGTACGGCAACTCTCGTCAAACACGAATCCACCTCCAAAATTGTATGTCGACGGTGCTGCTCTTATCGGTCGCATGAGGAAACAGCGTATTAATAATCCTTGAAAAAGGTAAACAAACATGTGACTATAAATCCGTCTATACTTTTATGATTCAGCCATGCACCTGATAAACAATACTTTTTGTGCCGGTCCACCCGGTCGATCCCTGCCAAAGCCAGACGTGTTTGTGCGAAAAACACCTGCTCGATCCTTTACCCGTAACATTTAATATGTCTTAAAATTATAACCTTATAAAAATTTATTAAGATTCTTTTACTGTTTTACTTAAATAAAAATAAAGTTTTTCGTAAATTATCAATATAGTGAATATTTATACATATCATGGTAAAAATGAATAAAGTAAAAATTAATTTAAATAAAATCTTAAAGTGATCTTGATTATACTTATTTATTTACATATTATTATTTATTCAAGATCACTGCATAAATATCCCTATGGGAATATCTGCGATTTATAAGCGAGAATCGCTAATGCCAATGGTATAAATTCAAGATTTCCCATAAATACCAGTTAATATACTTATAGATAGCTTATCATATATTTTATATTAAACATAAATATCTGTGAATAAATTTAATTTATTCCTGCATTATCTTCGAGATCGTAATCATATAATTTTGAGACATGAAGTCTGCCTTTGACACGCTCATTATCCACTTCTGTTACCTCATAGGTCGTGTCATTTATCGCTCTACCTACACGATAAGGTCCATCAAAAGGAAGGTCTAATTTAGCACATTTATTATGGTCTCTCCGACCTAATCGATAATTTCTTATTACTATCATATCCTCCCTATTAAAGACTTTACGATTTTTAATCTTCGCATTCTCTTCCTCGGTATATTTTCGAGCTCTAGCACGTTGTCGCTCTCGTCCACGGTCTATTACCTCTTCTAAATTTTCCACAGGAGGAGTTTCTTGTCTCCATGGACGTGGTGGATATCTACCGAACATCAGTAGATATGGGCTAAGATTAGTGGTCACACTGGGTAAAAAGTTCATTGTATTTTCAACTTCCGTCAAATGCCTCACCCAGCCCACATGATTCTCATGAGTTCGCATTCTCAAGTGTTTTATAACTTCTTGTATGTATCTCTCACAAGGGTTCCCTTCAGGATGTCTCACTGAAGAAAAATTTACTTGCACATTCATATAATTTAATTCTTGAATGAAGCGATCATTATTGAAATAACTAGCATTATCTACTAAAAGTCTTTGAAATTGACCTATTTCTTCTATAAATTGATTAATGCAAATTACCGCTATGTCGGTATTATATTTTCTGGTAGGATAAAGTTTCACATATTTCGTAAAAATATCTACCATCACAAATACATTCCTATATCCTAAATGTCCAGGTATTAAATTACCTAGGAAATCTGCCGCAACTAAATCTAACTTATTTTCTACCCTAATACTATGTACAACATTTTTATTTACACGATTTTTATATTTACCTAATAAACATAGTTCACATTGTTTATTCCATCTTTCAACGAGACGTTTGTCTTGTTTAGCATAAAATTGCTCCCTAAAGACTAAGAATGTCTTCCTATTTCCAGGGTGTCCCAACCTCCTATGAATATCTAACATAACATTCTTTGCCAATTCACTTCCCAATACTAACAAATCATTGTCCCCTATTCTTTTATATAAAATATTATTTACTACTCTAAATCCTCTGTAATTGGGTTCTTGAAGTGCCTTTCTTTTTATATCTTGCACATCATCTTCTCCTTGACTACGTTCTACATTTTCTCTACTATATAACTCAGGAGCTACTTCAAAATTATAAGCATTGATCTGATATGATCCTGATTGCTTATTATGACCAAAGGCTCGACTAAATGCATCTGCAACAATATTATCTTTTCCTTTTCTATGTCTAATTTTGAAATTATATTCACTTAAAAATAAAGACCATCTATATAGTCGTGCATTAGAAAACCTAGTTTTCATTAAGAAAATCAAAGATAAATGATCAGTTTCTATTGTAAAGAAATTTCCCATCAAATAGTACTTGAGCTTAGAGACCCCATGCACCACTGACAATAGTTCTTTCTCTGAAACCGTATAATGACTCTCGTACCCCTTTAATATTCTTGAAATAAAGCAGATTGGTATCTCTTTACCATCTCTGACTTGGAAAAGTTCAGCAGCAATGGCATGATCTGAAGCATCACACCGTAAAATAAATTCTTCCTCAAATCGAGGCAGATTTAAAACTAACGCCTTATAAAATTCTTGCTTGATTCCTTCAAAAGCTTCTATTCTTTCAGGAGTCCATTTAAATTTTACACCCTTCTTTATCATTTTAAAAAGAGTTACAGTCTTATCTGATATCTTAGGAATAAAGTGCTTATAATAATTCACTATACCTAAAAATCCCCTTAACATCTTTATATTTTTGGGTCTTGGGTAATTTCTTACTGCTTCCAACTTCTTTTCCTCTATTGATACAGTCTTACCATCTATCATATACCCTAAATAACTAACCCTATTCTTAACAAATTCACATTTCTCTAAATTAATTTTTAGACCATTACTTTCTAATGTACTTAAAATAATTTTAACAGCTTTTAAATGACTCTCTAAATCTACATTAAATATTAAAATATCATCTACATAATGCGATACATATTCCTCATATGGATCCAGTATTTGTTGCATGGCCCTTACTAGTGCAGCTGTGGCCGTTGATAAACCGAAAGGTACAACCTTAAAGGAATATACTAGAGAATTCATTAAAAATGAGCAATATTTTCTAGAATCCTTGTGTAAAGGTACCAACCAGAAAGAGCTCTTTAAATCCAATTTTGTAAACCACTTAGCATTCGTACATTTTGCCAATAAAGTTTCTATGCTCTGTGGGGCTTCAAACTGTGCTTTGGTGCGACTATTGAGCATTCTAGCGTCAAGGCATAAACGTAGTTTCATCTCTTTTCGGTCATCTTCACTTTTTTTAACTACTACCACAATGGGATTAATGAAACTAGACTCTGATCGTTCTATTACACCATCCCTTAACATGTTCTTTATTTCTATTTTTACCTGTTGTTGATACTTATATGGAATTGGATAATTTCTTACTTTAAACGGCTGACTCTCATCAACTTCTAATTTATGTTCATAACCTTTCGCTAGACCTGGGCTATTATCAAATAATTTTGTGTGTACTGCAAGAAGATTTTTTACCTCACTTACATATAGCTCATTACAATTCAGGTTAATGTCACCCATATTTATTTCCCGGTGTGAACATTTATTTATTATGTCACCCATATATTTCGTGGCGTCTTTCTTTTGAAGACCCTCCACATGGTGTGTACATTTATTATTTATGTCACCCGTGGCAAATGTGGCCTCTCCTTTTTGAAGAGTATCCACCTGGCGTGCATTCCTTTCCTCGTTTTTTAAACTAATATTTTCAGGATGTAAATCGAAATCCTCATCATACATTTTACTACTTAAATTATTAACTACAATTTCATCTTCCTGCAGATCTTTGTTCCATGATATAATTGCCCTTTTTATGTGAAAAGTTTTATCTTCCATGTTTAATTTTGTACTATATTGAGTCAAAAAATCCATTCCAAGTATACAATTATAATTTAAATTAGGTACAATAACAAATTCAGTTAAAAATTCTAAATTACCTATTCTTACATTTACGTAAAATATCTTATCTATAGCTATTACTAATTTTTTTGTGGCAGTAAACAAATTTATTTTTTTAATGGACCTATAATGACCTGAATTTTCTAGTTGCCTATCTACTAAACTACTATCTAAAAGAGACAATTGCGCACCTGTATCAATTAATGCATCTACCTCTATTTGGCCTATGTTTATTTTTACTACTGGTAGCTCTGTGGTTATTTTTTTAATATTCTCAAAGTCGGTCACCCTTTGAGAATCCTCTTCCTTTCTGATTGGTTCTACTAAAAATCCAGAGATGTAGCACCTCCTACTGAGTTGTGTAACCATCCGTTTTCTACCGGAGTTGCACTTCTTATCTCCTTCTTTATCGCTCCTTTTGATACATCTTTCGTTACAGCTTCTGTTTTATTTTCTTTATTTTCTATAATTATGTTATTAAATCCTCGGGTATCTTCTGTTTCATTTCTTCCATATTTTCTTGTTACATGACCCTCCTGTCTCCAACTATTATTATTATTACTACTACTATTATTACCCATGTTCTTGTTGTTACCATTCTCCACCCTTCCTCCCTGGTAATTATTATTCTGATACCGATTACCATTGTTTCTTTGTTGGTTATTACCATTATATCTTTGCTGAGCATTATAATAGTTACCATTGTTACCTGCTTTGTACCCATTTTTATTCTGAAATACACTCCTATCTTCCACGTCGTCCAGACGCTTTACCAATTCCAAGAGTTGCTCAACGGTGTCTATACCCTGTAAAGCAACTGCTTGTACTACCTCATGCTCGAAATGATTAGCTAACTGGGTAACAATGTCACACTCCTGGATCACAGGTTGTATATGTTTCAAGAAAGAATATTTCCGAATAACATAATTCTCTCTAGATGTAATGGAACGATATTTTCCAAAAGTAAGGTCATGTCTAATGCGTCTTTGCTGAGTTTGTCCCCAGTACTGCCTAATAAACATGTTTTCTAATTCTTCGTACGACTGTACCTCATCAATTACCATATCGTACCATAATAACGCATAATCTCTAAGACACCCTCTCATGAAATGTAATTTCGACATATCATCATGAATACCACGAATATATGTCTTAATGGTTTTAAGAAATGCCATAGGGTTGTCTTTATTATACCCAGAAAATTTTGGTATATTTTCTGTGCCAAGTGATACCTGTTGTGACACCACACAAGGTGTAATTGTACCCTGTTCAACTCTTGTTTTCAAATTCTTAATCGTGTCTTGACAATTTAATGTCATATCCTGTAGCTTTAAAAGTGAATCTGTGCATGCTCCATATTTGACTCTACAGTCCTCGAATTTATTTGTTAGATTTTGAACATCTTTCTGAACTGACATGGCACTACTGTCCACCTTCAGTTCCAAGAATTGTATCTTCTCATCTTGTCCTCCAATCCTTTCTTCTATCTGTCTAAAATTTTCTCTCGCTACACCGGCCCTCTGATTCATTTCATCTATTAAAAAATTACTGCTATCCTTGCACTTCTTTTCATTTGCTTCAATTTTTTCATTGATCTGTGCCGTGCTTTGTTTCACATCTTCTTTTATTTTATTATTCATTGCAGACATTTCTATTCTACAAGCTTTAATTCTTTCATCAATCTTCTCATTCATCGACTTTACTACAGCTTGTATCTCTAATTTATTCTCATCCAATTTCTTGTTTATATCTTCTTTATTTTCTTGAAACTTCTTGTTCATTTCAGTTTTATTTTCATCTAACTTTCTATTTATATCTTCTTTCATTTCTATCTTGTCACTTTCCAATTTACAGAAAAGTTTTTCAAATAGAAAATCAAATCTATCTCCGCCTGGCACTTCTTTTGTTTCAATTTTTACATTTTCAGTCACATTTTCATCCTCATCAAGAGGTATCGTCTTTTCTGAATCTGTCACAGAGGAAATGCCTTGTGGTTCCCTGTACGTTTCAAATAAATATTTGGTGTCCATACTACTTTCAGGATTTTCACCCTCGCCTTTATACTCAGACATATTTACTTTATCTGTCCTGGCACTTAAAGAGACTTATTTGTGGAGAAAAATAAATCAAAACTTGACAAAATTTTATTTGTGAATTATATTTATTAATTATTCAAATGCACCTAAAGGTGAGAATACCTCCCTTTAATTATACAGCTATTTGAATATTAAATAATCAATTAATTTTTATCTAAACAGTTTAAAAATGTAGAAGTTTTGCCCCACTACGTTGGTCGCCATATATATATTATAGAAAGTGTTAATAAATGATATATATATAAATGTAAATGTATCATGGCCCCACGTTGGCTAGCGACCATATATATGCTGTGACTCTTTCAAATTTACATATAAATAAAATAAATTTAGTTTACTTAATTTAGTCGTAACTGGGAGTCAAGCACGCATCCTAGTGCTAGGCCTTATGCTAGACTATGATACGGTGAACTTTCTGCTGAAAGGTAGGTTAAGCAAAACATTCTACATGTAACTAGCTCAGTTTGAAAATAAATAGTTCTCTCAGGGGCAGAAAATATGACTTGATTCTCCTTCTCTTTAATCATCTCCAGGTCAGGTAAAGAAATAAAATACAAAATAAATCTTAATATCTAATTTATTAAAATAAAATAATTCTAAATAAATTCAAAAGTTTTAATCTACAAATATTTGCACATCCAAAATCAATATTCGGTCATAATTCAGATTTATACATCATAAACAATAAAATATTACAAGAAATAAAGAATAAATGAAATCACCATGTCGTGCAAGCTTATATCTAAAATGTGAACGTGATTATTATTATTAATATTTGTCATAGATACATGTAAACAATCAAAAATTAAAAATAAATTAACCGTGATGAATTGTACTGGAATGTAAATTAAAAAAAATAAAATTGTGCGGTCTACTATTTGATAACAAAATATAGACATTAAGGAAGTGGCTTTGCCCTAATTAGTCCTGTCCGGCGCCTTTTCTCGCTCCCAACACAGTACCATCAGTAACAAATTCACACAGAAGAGTATCCCAAAGTTCCACCCTACGAGCATGTCATTTTCAGCTCGTCGGACGCAACCCGAACATACATCATCATGTGCACACCCCTTAAGGAATATATATATTTTTAATTAAATAAATAAAGTGAAATAAAACAATGTCTCTGCGTATTCAATAAATTAACTCAGCCCTGATTAGTTCTGCCTGGTGCCTTTTCTCGCTCCCAAACGCAGTACCACCAAGACCAATTCGTGTATATCAAATTCACCAGGACTCCATGCTATGAATTAAATAATGACATAATTCATTTCACACATCCCTGATGTATTATTCAACACGTTAATATTGAACACCCAAATACAACAAAATATACTTAATTCTCATATCAAAAAGAAATAATATATATATATACATTAAAAGAAAATAAACTTTACCTTTTTCACGAAATTCCAATACAAAAAACACCACTACAAATAAAGAATTTGGAGACGCCACTATACACACATTTATAACAAATATTGTTAATCACCTTAATTCTTCATACATCGTATTAAACTCTTCCATAATTTTCAATAAAAGATTTTGTTCACTTAATATATATATAACCTATATACACATAAACAAAATTATTAGTTTCAAATATCCTTTGTAGGATGAATAAATTTAAAAGAAAAATAAATTATACGGAAAAGAAAATGATTATGTTATTCAAAGTTATCATTACAAATGCTAGAAAGTTTTGTCATAACGTACGGCATAGTACCCTACATGCAAAACAAAACCCTCTAGAAAGAAGAAAATAAAATGAAATTAAATAAATTCAAACACCGAGTTCATAAAAATAAAAGTATTTTATACATAGGTAGTTATTCGAATACATCTAAACATTTTAATGTAATGCGCGCAGCATGTTAAAAATAAAATTATTATAAGTGTAGAATCTTGTAAAAATTTTATAAGTATTGAAAATCTCAGAAATTATTCTAAGTCCGGATTTTAAAATAATCCTATTAAAGAAGAGGGAGGAAGTGGTTTTCACCTACTTTTAGACTTGCTAATATTGCGGTTTTCACCAGCAATTCCGGAAATTTTATCTGTCCGCGCTTTTATTCTTAAATTTCCTTACAAAAACGTACGGCAACTCTCGTCAAACACGAATCCACCTCCAAAATTGTATGTCGACGGTGCTGCTCTTATCGGTCGCATGAGGAAACAGCGTATTAATAATCCTTGAAAAAGGTAAACAAACATGTGACTATAAATCCGTCTATACTTTTATGATTCAGCCATGCACCTGATAAACAATACTTTTTGTGCCGGTCCACCCGGTCGATCCCTGCCAAAGCCAGACGTGTTTGTGCGAAAAACACCTGCTCGATCCTTTACCCGTAACATTTAATATGTCTTAAAATTATAACCTTATAAAAATTTATTAAGATTCTTTTACTGTTTTACTTAAATAAAAATAAAGTTTTTCGTAAATTATCAATATAGTGAATATTTATACATATCATGGTAAAAATGAATAAAGTAAAAATTAATTTAAATAAAATCTTAAAGTGATCTTGATTATACTTATTTATTTACATATTATTATTTATTCAAGATCACTGCAATATGTACGCTCTAAACTTTAATATGCTAGCTTGATTTGGTGTCCTTTCTATCAAACTCATAAATTGTCAATTGAAAAAGTGAAACGTAAACTTTTAAAGTATCTATGTTTTCGAGAGGACGGTATATTCCCTCCAAGAGGTACGGATTATAATTTATTACTGCGCAGATTTGATATGGACTCGCTTGAAACCAGACGTATGTTGGCCACCCCCGTCCGACTTTATGGCGGGAAACTTAGTTCTCGGTATAAGGCAGAGGATGTCGCTCTTAGAAACTTTATTGATGTGTATAAAATGTTGTCTAATTAGAAGAACTACAAATATCATAAACATTTTGAAGTATACTGAGAGTATTGTAAGTTACATACATACCAGGCATATTTTAAGTTTATGTTGTTCATGATATATTTCAGGTTGCATATGTAGAAAATTTTTAAATTTATTTTAGGAAGCCGATAGGGAATTTTATTTCAAGAAGTTTGCCAAAAAGAATACGGATGTTCTTTGTTTATTTCTTTATCTATAAATCTGTTGTTATAACGGTATCTTTTCCGAACAGTTTTCTTTTGTTATACGCGTTTTGTATATTGAAAGGTATTAATATTTTAGTAAATGTTTTTTAAACTGTATTATCAGTATTATTTTATAAGTGCGGTGTGGTTTCTTAAACAAATTATTTCATTTTATCTTGTAAATAGTGCATTTGCATACCTATTTTAATATCGATAACTTTAGAAATAGTGTTAGTTTCTATCTGATAAAGTTATAAATTGCTGAAGATGCCTGTACAAGACTGTTTTATTTGTGGTAAAGTGCCTTCAAAACAATTATTTTGGTTTCCTGTAAGAAAGGAGAGGTAAGTGTTGAAATTTAAAGTAAGTATATACATATTGCTAATTCATAATCTAAGAGTACTATGTAAATTCTTCTGTCTTTCGCATAAAATATGGAAGTTCAAATATCTACTAGAGAGACTAAAATGAACAGCTATTTACATATCTCTGTACTTTCCAAACGTTGTTGCATTTGATTATTAAATTGATAATTATGATCAATCCTGTTATGTAACCATAATATACTTACAGATGTCAGCAATGGATAAATAACTTACAGTTAAATGTAGATGTGAAGGATGTCAGTCACAAGAAACGAATATGCCAGGATCATTTTACAGATATTTCTTTTCGTACACCTTTACGGACCAGCTTAAATTATGAAGCACTTCCTACCATTATTAGTAAGTTCAAGTCAGTTTCTCTTATTTGCAAAAAGTATTAATTTTATCTGATTTATACACATTCACATGCTGGATGAGTTTTTATAAGGTGAGATGTTATATCATGTGTCAGCTTCTATATGTTTACATTTTTTGTAAGATAAATTAACCAAAGATATCACATTTATTCTGCTTTAAATTAAAACATTTACGGCTGCATATCATCGTAATTTTTAAAAGAAATTGGAATAAATGTGACATAGTAAATTGTTTTCATCATTAGCTCTCCAAAAGGTAGTAAACGTATATAGATTGTTCTATTTAAGATAGAAATGGTAGTGCGACTTCTGGCGAAACAAATATAAAAATTAATTATGGACATCGCTTATGTTTACTACATTGAAAGTAAAAATTGACATGTTTCTTTCTCATAGCTTTGTGTCGTTTAAAAATTAGCAGGAGTGAATACTTCACGACCTCATAGCATATGTAATTTTCAGTCTCCCATCCAATATTATATCATTATACAACTTTTTAGATCCATTACCATAACATCAGGGATTTGAAGAAGCCCATCTTCCTCAAGAACAAGAAAAAATTATGGCAGATGATGCTGATAGAGCCGTAATTAATGTTCCTGTGAGTACTTCTTCTCAAGCGATTCGTAAGTTACTAAATTGAAACACTAACAAAAATAATATAAAAATTTTCCAACAGGCGCTCAGCTACTATCGTCCAATTCTTATGCATTGAAAGCCAAGGCGAAGTATATAAACCAACTGAAATCAATATGTAGAAGAAAACAAAAAAAAATTAAAGATTTGTTGAAGCCAGATGTACAGTCAGTTGTACGAAATGCATTGAAAGGATGCCTTAATAAGACCTCTTTAGAGTTCCTTCTTAGTCAAATACGGTGCAGTGGTTATAAACCACGTGGTCGTAGATGGACAGTGAATGATAAAGCAGTAGCTTTATCTTTGTATAAACGCAGTCCTAAGGGCTATAGGCTATTACAGAGTCTCACTGCTTTGCCATCCAGAGGTACACTTCTTACACTACTCTCCACAGTCCCCATGAATCCAGGAGTATGTTCACAAATGTTTGGATATTTAGAAGAATGTGTGAAAGAAATGCCTCTGAACGAGATAGGACATGTAGTTTAATATTTGACGAAATGTCATTAAAACAACATTTAGAATATGACCATTCAAAGGATATAATAAAAGGCTTTGAAGATTTTGGCAAGTTCAGGGGTCAGAAGTACGCTAATACAGCCTTAGTATTTTTATTACAAGGCCTTCGAAAACAGTGGAAGCAACCTGTTGCATATTACTTTGTTCATAGTAAAATGTCCTCAACTAATAATAAAAAAAGTATAGATAGTTCTTATACTCTTGATGAAGCAATTATAGAAGTGTTGGATGCTTGCCAAAAAATAGGATTTAATATTGTTGCAACTATCTGTGACATGGGATCGAACAATGTTAAAGCCTTAGAAAAACTTGGTGCAACATATGAGAATCCATATTTTATGTACAATACTCAGTTAATATACAGATTTTTCGATCCTCCACATTTACTAAAATGTACACGAAATATGTTTTTAAAGCATTCCGTACGATGCAAAGTTAAAATTGGTGAGAACGAAATTGATGGGAATGCCAGTATTGCAGATGTAGCAATTGCAGTAGAAAATGACAAAAAAAATATATTCCGCACTGTGCCGAAAATAACGAAAAACCATTTACAGCCCAACAATTACCTAAAAATGAAAGTTTCTCTGGCCACACAGCTACTGAGTCATTCGGTAGCTAGCTTGATTCTTCATACAGTGTCACAAGGTAACATTTGTGAAATTCCAGTAAATTTTTAAATTTCAATAATTTGCATTAATTAGATACTGATATTTTAGATTTCAATTTCATTTTTTAGTTCTTATTTTATCAAATATTCAATAATCATATGCAATATTGTTTACTGTGTACAATGTAGGTGACATTGTATGCATGTGATTTTGGATATTTGAACGTTTGAAGCCACTAAATGAATGTACTATTATTCCTTTCACTCTCCAACGAACTATGGAAATCACTTACTAACCTGTTTTAAAATCCCATCAAAAACCCTACATTGTCCGAAAACTTTAGTTGTATCTATCAGACAAAAAATTATTATATTTAGACAGTATACTACTAATGACTTCTGAAATTATAAAATAACATTATACATTTCAGGTATTTTACCAAATAGCGCAATTTCTACAGCGGTGTTCATAAAACAAGTAGACGAACTTTTCGATAGTTTCAATGGAGTGACATATTTTTCTGAGAGTGGAAAAACGTTGAAAAGTGCTATAACTGCCGAATCACCACACGTAGAGTTTTGGAGCAAAATGGAAAAGATAATAAGTAAGTTTATAGAAGATGTTCCAGATCAAAATACAACTTGTCTTGGTGCAATTATTTGCAAGCAATTTAGCTCTATTTTGCTTCGTTTTCATATTTTTGTTTCAGTTGAACATCGACGCAAATATTATTTACATCTTTCATTGTTCATATGTTTTGCAATAACGCATATTACCCACATTTGAATTAAGAGTTGCAGTGAAATTGTGAAAACTTTTCGGGTCAACTTTTCTGTACCTACATGGTCATTGACTAGTATATAATGTAGATAATAATGTATTAAGTGTAATGTAATAATACTAATAATTGTGCTTATTCTCATTTCTTAAAATGTACATTATTGTCTTATAATTTTATTACAGTATTTCTCTATAAAATTCCGCTGCAGTAATATTTCTCTGTATCGCCTCCAAAACGGTTATTTGCTTATTTATATTGTTATTATATTATTTAATAATGCGAGGGTACGCACACTGACGATTATTTTTTCTTTTTATAGATACCTGGAAATACGTTGGGTTTCGAGGCGATATGCCACCATCCCAAAAAGGATGGCTGTCGAACATTAAAGCAATTAAGGGTCTGTGGAATCTTTTAAAATCTTCGCACGATTTCAAATTCTTGAAAACAAGAGCTATTAATCAAGATGCGATTGAAAATATGTTCGGAGGACTTAGGTCTTATTGCGGAAACAATGTAAATCCGACAACTTCTCAGTTCGTCAGCGGCCTGAAAACTCATATAATTAATGGTTTAACCAATAAAGATATGCAGCATTTTAATTGCGCGGACGATGGGGGCATATTGTTAAATAACTTACTATCTTATCTGCAGCCACAACAACCTTCCATGGCAACCACATTTCAACCAGAAATGTCTTCTACACCTTCTACCTCTAAACCACCCACTGTCGAAGAAGATACTTTTTGTACATCAGAAATTAATTTTGATATACTTCACCTAGGTTCTGCGAACGTGTATGTCAGTGGATTCATTGCCAAACGAATATTGGACAAGCTGCAGTGTAAGGATTGTTCTACATTTTTACAATCTTCATCTGATGAATGGCTGAATGATTTCATTTCCTTCAAAGAATATGATTCAGGTACAGTAAATAAATTTGTTTACCCAAGCAAGAAGTTAGTGGAGGTGATGTTCCTGGCAGTTAACGCCGTTGAAGAAATATTGAAGATTGAGGGTCATGTCGATGGCATTGGCCAACATATTAAAAAAATCATAAAGAATACCATAGACTTGTCATCAATAAGTTGTGACATACATATTTCTGAGGTTCAGGAAAGTTTATTAAAGAGCATTTGCTTTATATGCATTTCTTGGTTTTGCACTCGTCGAAATCGTGAATTTATATTACATTCACATTCGTGTAAATCCAAGAAAACTGCAATTTTGCAGCATATATAATATGATTGGTTACCTACTAACTTGTCTATAGAAACTTTCCTTTCACTGATTTAAATCTTTTTTTTTTGCACAGACTCACTTTTCACATTTTAGAATACACTGACATCAAATTCATTGCTTGCTAATCTTCTACAATCTATGTAATTTAGATATATAAAGATACTAGCAATCACAATTAAGAAATTATAACTAAAAGCAAGGACAATCGAATGATGTAAGAATAAAGCAGATCGTAAGCTAATGAAAGGTGTAACATTGTATTCACTTAAGTAAACTTTGCTAAATGTGATTACTTGTGATAAGTAATTCTAAATTTGATTCTTGTATTATTGATAGAATGTACAGGAGTTTCTATAGTTTTTCTTTATTTTGGAATTACTAATTTATTCTTGGTTATTACCTAAGAAATAAATTGTTTCATTTACTAAATACATCTTGAAGCCTCTTAATTTCTTTTGTTGAGACCACACATAATCTCACGTTTAAACTGGCTTACGCACTATTATATTCGTCCATAGTTCAATCGTGTTTTGGTTTGAGCTATATTTCATTAAATTCTGTTAAACTGTTTTCTACATATTAACATTGCAAATACCATTAAAATTTTTGAGTTTCAATGACCTGGTCTGCAGTGAAATAATTTTTCTGAGGTATTTCTACATTACAAATTCTAAACTTCTATGGAGGAAATGATTGAATAATGCCCTACTTCATTAGAATATGTTTTCTTTTAATTGCAATATGTTTATGTTGCGCATTAGTTTCTTTACTTCAGTAAAGTTAAAAAATATCGCAACTTGTACATTTATGTGTATCAGTAATTTATAATATTGAAATGGTACAAACTGGTATGCTGTCAATGTTGTCATACTACTAAATGCCATTGACTTTAAAATTATTTAACAGAAAATGTATATGTACATAAATCATTTATTATAAAATAAAATTATACATGTATGTATTTATCATATAGTGATGCATTTTCAGATTTTGATACACATGTCATTACATCAACCTGTATAAATTACAAATATAAACACTACAATAATACTACTTTTATTACCTAAAATAGACTTATATATACCCATTCCTCGTATTACACCATACTTAGCAAGCTGTTTTTAATGTACGTACATTTTTTTGAACTATACATAACTCTTCTGGCATAGAAATAGCTACAAAATGTGTAGTCAACATAATTGAAAGATATTTTTTTAAATAAATACCTTATTGTGATGGGTAACATGAAACAATGCAATTAGGGACTAAAAGTTGAAAATAGTTGATCCCTACTAAGAATTTTTAATGAGCCTGAAGAAAGTAGTTAATGAATATATTTTACATTCGACATATATTACCACTAGCAACCTCAACGCATGGTTATTAGTAAAATTATATTATAATTTAAAATTATGTATTTAGAAAATGTAATACTTATGTTTAGATAATTTTTAAATGTGCATATCCTATGAAAATAAATTTTGTAATTAAACAACTATGTTGAAGCTAGATAATTCTCTTGACTTACAAGTCTATTGTGTTCTTAACAATCTTAGAAGTTAAAATAAAAGCTGGTTTAATATAATGTAACTCTGTTATGTGATATTGTTATTGTGGGTAATTCTGAACCAGTAACTATTAGTTATCTTTACATAATATGCAGAATTAATATTTGATTGTGTCCAAAATAGTCGTAGATTACATTTTTTTGTTCTCACTACTTCACTACAACTTTTGTTTAGAATACTAACTCTTTAAGAAGCAAATATATATTAGTTGAACTCGTCGATCTCCAAATGAAACTGTTGCGTTGATTTTCAAATAACTTTATTACGTATATATGCCGCTTTATATCTAATGAACTGTAATGTATGTTTTTTATCATAATTTTTGTCCATTGTTAAATTATGTAATAATATCTGTCTAAATAGTAATCATTTCCTGTGGAAAATAGACTACCTACTTATTTGAATAAATAAAATTATGTTCTTTATTGGTGTTTAATTTATTCTTATTTTGAAATTAGAATATAATTCAATATACATAATTGTAGAAACATTTATTTGAAAATGAAATGTATTTTGTTCACTGTTTGCTTTTGATATGAAATAGATTTTAGTGTTTAGTACCAAATAGAGTACAGAATACATTTTATTTTCAAATGAATAAAAAAAATATAAATTTATCAGAAATATAAGTAAATGATAGTTCAAAAAGCCCGCTTTTGACAGCAAGCGCCACTTCTGCCTTATACCGGTACTAATTTTTTTACCCCCACCACGATAACAAAAATTTTACATTAAGTTGTTAATCTCGACTGTTATATTAGGTTTGTTTCTGTTTCGCTAAGAACGATTCCAGAACAGTTCACGTCCTGCGCAGAAATATGTTAAGTGTTCGGGTTTCCGGAACTGTTCTGGAACTAAAAATTTCGTGTTTTGGTTTCTGATTGTCAGTTCTGGAACCGTTCTAGAACTGCAGAACTAATTCGGGATAAAGGCATCGAATCGTTCGGAACCGTTCCCAGACCGTTCCGAACGGTGTACTATGACGCATACAGTTCTGCGCAGTAACAGAACTGTGTTAGAACCGTTCGTAATATTAAACCCGAACAAACCTATTATCTCTGATGTTGCCTAGTGTGAAGTTTCTTCACAAGTTGCTGCATAACGAGGTGGACCGTTCTGATTTGCTTTCGAGGTTACAGTATTTGGTTCCACTCGCCTCCTCGCGACAAAGTTTCTCTTTCTATATATACATTCCATTAGCAAGCACTAACATCGCGCTATTAGCTCACCAATTGCTTTTATGTGTCGAAACTTTAATATCATTAGTTCTCAGTGTGACATTAATTTCAGTTCTCTGTCGCAGATACTCGGTGTAGCTAAACAGCGTTTTGAATAACAACTAATTCCGTGCGTTCAGGGAGTTACGGCGCCGCTAGCGCTGAGGTGTGCTAGCTCGAGCGGTGTCCTGAACGCGACTGCTGAGTGCCGGCGCTGGAGCTAGCGGTCGCCATCTTGCCTAGCGAAAATAAATTTCGCTCGATGACCTAGCGGCGCTAGAAAGAAGTGGGGATAAGCGGTGAATTTTCAAATATGAATTTAAAAATTCAAACCCGCGGATTAATAAACACATTAATTTATTAATTGTAGTAGTAAATATAATTTTTACGGTTGCTGTTGTACTTGTTGTTATATTTAATGTTATGCGAAAGTTATAGGTAAATTTATCATATAAAATAGATATTGATAAGTACTATTATATTCGGTTTACATATAAAGTGAATATCTTTTTTCTACTTGAAATAGATTATTTATTTCTAATAAACAAACAACTGTTTGTGAATCCTAAGTAATATATGAAAATACATTTTGCTCGATGACTTACCAGCGGTAAAAGAAAGCGGTTAAAATTCAAATTTGAATCTTGTGAATAATACGATCAATAAACACTTTAATTATGTTGCACAATAGATCTTAAATAGTGCCTAATAAGTCTCTTTGATGTTTATATAGGTATTGAAATGTATTTTGAAATAGATATAACTAAATAATGTCAAACAGCATAATTCCTTCTAATTTGGCACTAAATTTAATCAAAAATATTAAGAGCTGCTACTGAAACTAATGAGCTATATATATAATATTGTTTGTTTTTGGGCCTTATTTTCTTATTATATTTTCGTGTTCTAAAATACATTAGTATTGTATGCATAAGTATAGATAGCTACATAGTCTATTAGGTAACGTAACTTAAGGGGATAATGTTGAGGCCAATTTCCAAGCGTTTCGTATCGACGATATTGTGTAATAATAACCATTGTATAGAATCGATTGAAACAAAGAGTAATTTGTTAATTAAACGATAAATGTTGGAATAATATTGCTTCTTCAACCACAACAATAAAACAAACACACTATGTTATCAGTTTATGTCATATTTATTTATCAATAGGATAGGCGATTTATTTATTTATTTATACACTTATTACAATGTAGCATTCAAAAAATACATCAATTAATTAAAATCGAAATGAACAACCATTCACAGTGCCGATAAATATCTCAGCCAACAGTGCTAATATAATAGTGTTAATCGTTACATCATCTTCAACTAAAACCTCAAAACATTCCAACGAATTTGCTAACATCAGATTTCAATAAGTTAAATATTGGAAGAATATTGTTTTTACAACTACAGTAATAAAATAAATACACAAAGTTATTTCTTTGTAATAAATTTATGTATGAGTTATAATTCTGTGGTTATACCTACTCTTACTGCAACATTAGCATTCAAAAAATTCATCAACTAATTACAATTGAAATGAATACTGTTCACAGTGCCGATAAATATATCAACCAAAACTGCTGATATAATATTGATAATAGATTACGCCAACTTCATCGAAAACTTCCACATAATCCATATAATAATACACTGTAAAATGGAGTATTAAATATTTAGACACACTTTATATTATACGTTGACTTTATTTTTAGTTTAGATTTTAAAAGTACGTATGTCACGTCTTCATACTTCAAATAATAATAATAATAATTAAATTAAATAATAATAAACTTTACAACACCATATTGCCGCTGTCAGACTTCAGAAGTAGTAAAAGTACGCATGTCCAAGCAACAATTTTAAAATGTACTACTGTGACCCGTTCAATGACTTCAGGCGCTGGCCACAAGCTCTAGCGGTATACGCTTCCAGCGCCGTAACTCCCTGAACGCACGGATTGTCTGAAATAGTACAGGTAGATCAACCTAGGGCTGCTTGTTTGTTGGTTTGACTGCTCTGGTATCTCTATTATTAATCTATTTGCCTATACTCCATTCAGTCTAAGAATGGAGTAGATGGCGCTACAATATTAGCACAGTTTACACACGATGAACTTTGTATTTTGAAAACAAGTAAAACATATGTTTACTGTCAGATGGATAGCAGGGATGTACATATCTGATATCATTATATTTTGACATTTACGTAAATTTTTGAACAAGTTGGTAACTCATTCCTCAAGAAAAAGGAATGCACATGTCGTCTAATTGTACTTTTTTGTGCTTCATCCAATTTATTGTAAGTATGACAATAATTTCTTTTTCTTGGAGGAGAAATTGGAACTCCATATAATTCCATTTCTTTAATAATGCAGTACATTGTATTCCTATTAATACCCACTTCCTCTGCTGGTTGATTGACTGCAGCTGTTTTAGACACATTCTCTTTATGCTTAATGTACACATTATAAGCCATTTGCCTTTGTCCAGATCTTATGTGTTTCCCTTTACGATTTTTTGAAGGACCTGGTAAAACTGCTTCCGCCATACTATAGAATATTAGCGATTACGAAAAGAAAGTTAACGAAATTGATAAAATACCTTGACAAATGAATATTTCACTTGCGAGTTCTAAGAAGAACTATTTTTTAAGAATATTAACAACAAATAACTATGTAAAATACGGAAATCGAGAAAATCTTTGGACAAAACTGTCAGTAAACAAATTTTTGACAGAACGAGCTAAATGCGATTATTTTGCCGGTGTAAATGCACACTCGATTTCAACCAATCACAAACGTTTATTTTAAGCCCTATCTTTCCCAATGCTTTATTCTTAGACTGAATGGAGTATAGCACAGAGTATAGATATGTTGCAATAAATGCGTGTATTTGTTTACATTTATATATGTGTGTGTATGTGTATATGTACATATATGTTGTTACTATAGTTAATATTGATTATTAATTACTATTATTAATCGAATGTATATGTGATATATAGTGTAATAGATAGAAGTAGAGTTGGCAGTAACTTTGACCTAATCGATGATAGACAGGGTATGGTGCATACATAGTGCTTAAGATGAATATTAAATGTTGAGTTGTTAATGAGTTTAATAAATATTGTATTAAAACAATATTGTGTTTTAATAACAATAAGAACAACAAACATAACATGGTGCCGAAACCCATGTAAAAGTAGAGGTAAAAAAGGGAAAAGTAGGGTTAGCGTCACTTTAGCCCGCCTACGAAACACAGTTGGAAATTGGTTTTGAAAGATAAAAATGGATCAAAAAGGTGTAACGTCCATGATAATGGAAGGTAACCTTTATGAAAATTGGTTATTTTTTAAACAAAGGTTTTGTAATTACCTAAAAGCAACAGCAATGGATTCAAAACCTCAAACTATGCAATGTGCCCAATTATTGCACTATGTAGGAGAAGAAGCGTTTAGAATTTACAATACTTTTACGTTTACTGATGAAGAAGTGGATAAATTGGAGGCACTACTTGACAAGTTTGAAAAACATTTCAAACCGAAAAGTAATGTAGCTAATGAAAGATATAAATTATTCACACGAAGACAACAAGAAGGAGAATCAATAGATCAGTTTATCATTGATGTACAAAACCGTGCCAAGCAATGTGAACTAGATAAGTTGGAAAATAGTTTAGTGAAAACCTGCATAGCTATAGGTGTACAAAATGAGTTAATAAGGCAACGATTGTTGGAAGAGGATGAAATTACTTTGGAACAGGCAATCAAAATTTGCAAAAGTATTGAAAATTCAATACAACAATCAAGATCGATGGCTTCTTCAAGTGTTGTGAATGCTGTGAAATATAAAAAAACGAAGCAAGAAAAACTGGGAAAGAAATGGAAAGAGAAGAAAGAACAGACGTCCAACAGTACCAAGAGTTGTAGCAAGTGTTCTAGTCTTCATCAAAAGGGAAAGTGTCCAGCAGAAAAAGCTAAACGTAATTACTGCTTTAAAATGGGTCACTATGCAAAGTGTTGTTACAAAAAGCAAATCAAATGTATAGATAATGAATCGTCTTCAAATGAAGATGAGAATTTTTTTATTGGATCTGTAAGTAGAAATAAGAGAAATTTAAATAATGATTGGAGTGTTCAGTTAGTAATAAATAATAAGTTTACTAGATTTAAGATTGATACAGGTGCTATGGTAAATGTGATGTCAAGAACGTCATATTTAAAATTAAATGGAAATGTAAACAAGCTAATACCGACTGCAAGTAAATTAACTACTGTAACAAATGAATCAATGCCAGTGTTAGGTACCGATTGTTTAGATTGTAATTATAATAAACAAAATTATAGAATTAAGATATATATAGTGGATGCAATTACTCCAAATATTTTAGGTTTAACATCATGTCAGAAACTAAATTTAATCAAAAGAATTAATTTGGTTAAAAACACTTCATATAAATCATTGGTAAATGAATTCTATGATATTTTTAAAGGCATAGGTTGCATTAATAAACATTATAAAATAAAATTAAAAGAAAATGTACAGCCAGTAGTACATGCTCCTAGAAAAGTACCATTTGCTTTACAAGATGAATTAAAAAATACCTTAATACGAATGGAAAATGATGGTATAATCAAGAAAGTGGAAGAACCCACAGATTGGGTGAATTCAATGGTAATGGTCAAGAAACCTGGAGGAGGTCTAAGGATTTGCATTGATCCTAAAGATTTAAATCGTGTGGTAAAACGTGAACATTTTCAACTACCAACAGTGGATGACATAGCAAGTAAGTTGTCAGGCAGTGTTATTTTTAGTAAGTTAGATGCTTCTTTTGGATTTTGGCAAATTCCATTGGATGATGAAAGTGCTAACTTATGTACGTTTAATACTCCATTTGGCAGATGGAAGTTCCTAAGATTACCTTATGGTCTGAGTCTGTCAAGTGAAGTTTTTCATAAAAAGTTTAGAGAAATTTTTGAACTTGAAGGTGTTCAGGTTTACATTGATGACATTATTGTTTATGGTTCATCAAAAGAACAGCATGATAAAAGGCTAGCGAATGTAATGAAATTAGCTAGAGAAAACAATATAAAATTTAATTTAGAAACATGTAAATTTGGTCTAAATGAAATTAAATTTCTTGGATTTGTATTTGATCAACAAGGTCAAAAAGTTGATTTAAGTAAAGTAGAGGCAATAAATAGAATGAAAAAACCGTCTACAAAAAAGGAAGTTCAAAGACTATTAGGCATGGTAACATATATTTCTAAATTTATACCTAACTTGTCACAGATAACTGAACCGTTAAGAGAATTAGTAAAAAAGGATAGGCTTTAGTATTGGGACAAAGCTCAAGAGCAAGCATTTGAAAAGATAAAGAAATTAATTAGTAATTCACCAGTTTTAAAACATTTTAATGTTAAAGAAAAAAGTTTAATAACTGTTGATAGTTCTAAAAATGCAATTGGAGCATGCTTAATGCAAAAAGGTAATCCTGTTGCATATGCATCTAAAGCATTGACTCAAACTCAAAAAATGTATGCGCAAATAGAAAAGGAATTGTTAGGAATTGTTTATGCTTGTGAGAAATTTCATACATATGTTTATGGTATGGAATTTGAAATTGAAACAAACTGTAAGCCATTAATATCAATTATAAATAAACCATTATTGAATGCACCACCTAGACTGCAACGTATGTTATTTAAGCTACAAAAATATAATTTTAACATTAGTTATAAGCGAGGTAAATATATGTATATTGCTGATACACTTAGTAGATCATGTACCAAACAATCATTAAAAGAAGACCAGTTGGATAAAGAATTAAAAGAACATGTCTGTTTAGTTGGCAGTAGTTTGAATGTCACTAAAAATAAACTAAAAGAAATAGAGAGGGAAACAAATAAAGATAAAATTTTGTCAATTTTGAAAGAATTTATTGTTGTTGGCTGGCCAGAAAGTAATGACTTATCAGAAGATTTAAAATTATTTTCTAAATATAGGAATGAAATATATTGTTCAAATGGTATACTGTACAAGAACACTAGAATAATTATTCCCAAAAGTATGCAAAAAGAAATGCTAAACAAGCTTCATTATGCTCATTTGGGAATCGTCAAATGCAAAAGTTTGGCAAGACAATCCATCTTTTGGCCAACTATGAACAGTGATATTGAAAGAATTGTTAATTCTTGTAGAGTTTGTGCAAATTATAAGGAAAATTTAAGACAGCCTTTAATACCGCATTTAGTTCCAGATAGACCATGGCAAAAAGTTGGAATTGATTTATTTTGTTTACAATCACAAAATTATCTGATTGTGGTTGATTACTTTTCAAAATATGTAGAGCTAGGATTTTTAAAAAATGATACTCGTAGTAGTAATGTTATAAAAAACCTTAAATCAATATTTGCACGTCATGGCATACCGGAAGAAGTTATGTCAGATTGTGGCCCACAATTTTCTTGTATTGAATTTAAAAAGTTCTCTAAGGAATGGGAGTTTAAACACACGACTTCGTCACCTTATTATCCGCGTAGCAATGGTATGGTTGAACGGTCAATAAAAACAATAAAAGATATCTTCAGAAAAGCTTCACATGATGGTAGGGATGTTTACTTGGCTCTGCTGGCATATAGAAGTACGCCCGTTGACCATGGTATACCATCTCCTGCTGAACTTTTGATGTCAAGAAAATTGAGTTCAATAATACCAATGACTGATAATCATTTGTTGCCAAAAATATCTGATATTGATCGAATAAGAACAAGGTTACAAGAAAGACAACAGAAACAAAAATATTATTATGATAGAGGTACAAAAAATTTAAAAGAATTGCATGAAGGAGACACAGTACTAATAAAAAATCTTGTAAGCAATAAAAAGGACAAAGGAACAATAATGAGTAATAATAATGAGCGTTCTTACAAAGTTAAACTAGACTGGAACTATTGCAAATAGAAACAGATTTTACATAACGCCATTACCTGCATTAGAAAATGAAGAAATAAAGGAGACTGAAAATCAAGAAAAGGCTGAGATGGAGGAAATGGTTGAGAGCTGTGAATCAGAATCAAAAATTTCTGACTTTAAGGAATATAAAGACTTAGGTAATGTTTCCACCACCTCGTCTGGTAGATTAATTAAAAAACCAAATAGATTAGATCTGTAGTTTTGTAAATAAAAATTATTGTAAACAAAATTTATGTAAAGAAGGGGAATGTGATATATAGTGTAATAGATAGAAGTAGAGTTGGCAGTAACTTTGACCTAATCGATGATAGACAGGGTATGGTGCATACATAGTGCTTAAGATGAATATTAAATGTTGAGTTGTTAATGAGTTTAATAAATATTGTATTAAAACAATATTGTGTTTTAATAACAATAAGAACAACAAACATAACAGTATACACCTGTTATTGGGCTTTGCCTGTTGGTTAATAAAGATTTATTATTATTATTATTAAATTGCAAATGGATCCTCTCTTATCTCTCAGATCAATTTTTTTATGTCTGTTCGTTGCAAAATGAACTCTAACTGAATCACTAATTACCTTATTGGAAATGTCAAATAATCTTGAAATTCATTACAGAAATTATAGTTATTATTATTATAATTAATTATTTCAATAATTCTATTATTGACATTCCAATCTACTTTTTACACTATGAAAGGCGCATTAAACAAGCTACCTACTAACTAACTGCATTCGTAAATAAAGCAAAGGAATAATTATAAAATTAATTAATTTACACGTGTATAGAATTTCTCGCGCACTTTTGGTTTGCTTTTGACAGAAATTGATGGATTTTCTATGTTGCCAACGCAGAAATGCTGTTAGAATAATACTAGTTAGTAGCCACTAAATATGCGACTATTCATAGCTGCTGTTACTATCCACTTAATAGGATGTTACTGGCTACTAACTAATAGCGTACTAACACTCTATTAAGACATTGTCTATTAATAAGGCAGATTATTTGCCCATATGGTATTAGCGAGGTGAAGTATTCCACTGCTGTTTACAGGCGCGCAAAAGCTTTTTTAATTTAACGGTTTCATTCTTTCGTGTAGTCGCCGGGGTTTCTTTATCTCGAAATGCACGTCTGGTTGGTAATTTTTTTGGCCATTGCCTAATTTTCACTTTTTGCTAAAGTTCTCCCCCTTATAATATTGAAAGGGTATGCCATTATAAGTCAGTCATAATTTGTCAAACATTACATTCTATGTTGACATACTAACAGAGTAAAATTTAATAGGCATGCCATTGCCATAAAATATAAATATCACAGTTATTATGACACAAGAGGCGCTTTCCCGTTAGGATCAGAAGAAGTACAGAGTTACCTCAATCGCAACGTCTACTACCCCCGCGTGTTCCTTTTATTAGTGTCACTTTGATCTTCTTGCCACCGGTGTTACTTATCCCCGCCCTCTCAAGGATCAGCTTTGAAAGAGGTTCAGAACGATCCACGCATGCTCCGTTATATTTTATATCAAATGTAATTTGGTTATTGTCTGTTTTATAATGCGTCTTACGTCATAATCTCTCTTATTTGCGATAATAAATAAAAAGCTGAAAATAATGAACTACTCGACTTCTTAATAATTAATTAAAATACGGCAACAACCGCACTTTCGACGCTACTAAGGACTCATCGCGCGTATTCAATCGCCGAATGGCGGCAATTTGAAATAAATACACTTGCGTACATCCTTGCTTTTTTTATATAAATGTTTATAATCCGTTAAATATAGTAATAAATATAATGTGTAGTTTTTTCAATGTTATATTAGGTGATTAATTGATTTTATACAGTTACTTATGTAGTACTGAGATACTAATTATACTATATATATTGTACCTGTCAAAGTTAGGGCATTTGTTTGTTATGCGGTGTTCTCGATGTACGAGGCAAATAAACATTCAAATTGTCCGCGAATGTTTTATGCTTGCAGGTTAATTAGATTGTTTTGGGCAGACATATTAACATTGAAAAAACTATACGTCATATTTATTACTATATTAACACGGATTATAACCTTTATATAAAAAAAATACCAAGGGTTCTACACGAGTTGATTTAGTTCAAATTGCCGTCATTCGGCAATTGAATTCGATCCGCGTGCCATATAGTCAGTACTAGCGTGTAGCGTCAAAGTCGAAGTGATGTTCAATGTTGTTGTGGGGGACCCATTCCGAAGTCTTACCATTACTTGTTCCGGCGAGGGTAGGTTTATTTTGATCTCGGTCATGTTGACCTAGTTCATTTTAACCTCTAACTGGAAAGCCCTTAAGGTAGATGGAAGTGCACGTGTGTTATGGTAGGATACATTCTATTAACCGGTAATTATGGGAGTTACTATAAACACAACTAATGGAATAATTAACAATGTTTGGTTCTTTTTTGAATGAAACATTTTTATTTTAATAGGTTATATCTATTTTGAAGATTTCCCGCCATTTATCACGCAATATGAAGTGCATTGCCAATTGCGAGATACGAAATCTCAACCTCATTATAGAGGTGGGCAAAACGGTTCATTTCTTTGACTCGGTTCAGCTCCTCATTGTGAGCCGGGTCACGGAACCGGCTCATTTGAACCGTGTGGATCCGTAATAACATACCGTGCATGCACACAAATTTGACAAATTATCA
This sequence comes from Amphimallon solstitiale, assembly GCA_963170755.1. Lineage (NCBI taxonomy): Eukaryota > Metazoa > Arthropoda > Insecta > Coleoptera > Scarabaeidae > Amphimallon > Amphimallon solstitiale. The sequence continues at coordinate 29,240,635 of OY720685.1, forward strand.
GATTGTTGTACACAAATTAAGCAAAATATATGTAAAACTAAATTATACATTCATTTGGTATTTATTATTATTGAAGAGTATGCCATTCGAACATAAAGTAATCAGAACTAGAGCATTTCATAATTTTCATAGCATTATTAAATGGCAATTATGATTATGATGCAAGTGTAATAAAATAACAAGAAGAATGAGTGTGCTTAAAACCACACGGCAGAAGTGAAAACTTCATCAAGGCGAGGTTAATAATACGAAATACACGCGTATAATATTCAGTAACGTATTAAATAAAACGTAAACCTCAACCATCCCCGTATCTAAAGTTTCACATTCATACGTCAATTTTCAAAAAATTCTTCCGCGATTTTGTTTTTTTTTGACATTTTGACTTTATGGATTCGTGATCGGCGATGTAAGATACCCCCGTATCTAAAATTTCACATTCATACGTCAATTTTCAAAAAACTCGTCCGCCATTTTGTTTTTTTGACATTTTTACTTTAGATTCGTGATCGGCGACCTAAGACACCCCCGTATCTAAAATTTCACATTCATACGTCAATTTTCAAAAAATTCTTCCGCCATTTTGTTTTTTTGACATTTTGACTTTGGAATTGTGATCGGCGGACCCTCAAAACCCCCGTATCTAAAATTTCACATCCATACGTCAATTTTCAAAAAACTCGTTCGCCATTTTGTTTTTTGACATTTTGACTTTGGATTTGTGAACGGCGACCTAAGACACCCCCGTATCTAAAATTTCACATTCATACGTCAATTTTCAAAAAACTCTTCCGCCATTTCGTTTTTTTTTTGACATTTTGACTATGGATTGGTAATCGGCGACCTAAGACACCCCCGTATCTAAAATTTCACTTTCATACGTCAATTTTCAATAATACGAAATACACGCGTATAATATTCAGTAACGTATTAAATAAAACATTTATTACATTTACGCGAGCGGCCATTTCGTTTGGTCGGTTCGGACGTATGTGTATGTATAAATAGACGATATAAATACTCGCTTACGGTCCCTCGGTTGGTCTGATGGTAACGTGTCGGCTTTGAATCTGTTCTGAAACATGAATTTATTTATTCATTTAAATTTCAATTTAATTGAAATTAAATTCCTCTACATATAATGATATATTTATTTCTTGGATTGAGTTGGTCTTTACTTGATGTAAATCCATTTCATGTGAAATAAAACAAACAAATGTTTATGATTTACACTGTATTTAATATTTAATAACAACGACAGCTGTTTCGCTACACTGTAGCTTCTTCAGATTGACATATAATAACTACCTACATACACCTAAACTCTTATATATAGTTTTCTGTTATTAGGAATTCTTAGAACTAATATATGAAGAACAATTTCTTGTCTAAAAGTGTCGGGTCTATACAAAAAGTACATGTAACTAAATATATTGCTAACAGATGTGTGTGAAATTAGGGAAACTGTATTACTGACTGAACAGATTTAACAATGGTGATGAGTTTAGGTCTACTTGATCGTTTAATAGGTTGTCTCAGTGGCGGCTGGTGAGCTCGCTCCGACGGAGCAACCACATAGACAAGACCGACTCGCCCATTATCGGCAATATACTCCCAGAGCATATTACCGACAACAGACGAACCAGTCCCGTCCACGCAACTGCTCCGCCAAAACGCACTCACCAGCCGCCACTGGGTTGTCTGAATGTTTATATTTATTAATTTCTAATGTCTCTAGTAAATCTAGTTTAATACTTTTATTTTCGACGTGAAGAATATCAAAATCTTTATTAAAACTGTGACTATTATCTATCAAATGATTCGCGTAAGTCGAATCATTTTTTCGGTTTATGTAAGCAGAGTAATGACCAGCGATCCGTGTTTTAAAAGCTCTTCCTGTTTGACCTATATATCCTTTAGTACATGTACCACAATTTAACCTATAGATTCCCGATTTATTGTTGTGATTAGTTTTTCCTTTATTATTTTTGATGTATTTCGCAAGGTTATTGTTAGTTTTGTATGTAATGTTAATTTTCTCTTTTTTAAGTAATTTTGTTAGTTTTATTTGGTCCTCCCCTAAGTAAGTAAAAGATTTGAACTTTTTAATTGTATTGTCTTTAGTGATTGGATAAATTTCTTGTAACGTTTTGTTGAATAATCTCTTAGAAATTAATTTATCTATTAAATTTGGGTCGTATCCATTATTATAGGCAATTTGTTTAATAATGTTATATTCTTTCCTATAGTCTGAAGTGGACATAGGTATATTAATTAATCTATGGATCATACTGTGGAAAGCTGCTAGTTTGTGTTGGTATGGATGGTTGGATTTGTTATGAATGGTTATGTCAGTATGTGATTCTTTGTGGTAAATGGAATATTGCACTTGGTTATTGACTCTTTTTAACGTAAGATCTAAGAAATTGATACTATTATTCACTTATTTTTCTAGTGTAAACGTAATATGAGCCTCTTTCTATAATTAAATAATTGTGGAGCATGTAGTGTCTTCCAATTTACGGAAAGTAATCCGGATCTGAGAGATAATTGTTCATCGCTATCTACCATCCAAGCCCGGCCAGCGCTAGCTAAGCCCGAGACACGGACCGAACCGACATACGGGGGGCCATCCGTCGGAACTCTGCAAGTAATACGATTCCACCTACCAGGTATTTACGTTATCCATCTTTTGTAGTGCCGTGAAATTAATTAAAACTGTCTGTAATTTCTTACACTATCAGTGTTGTTCTGTACAGACAACACTGATAGTGTTGTTCTGTTACGCTACGGTGTGTAGACAGCGCGATTTTTAATCAGTGCTACTGATGATGACAACTTAGTTGTTGAAATACGTATTTAGCCATTTTTGTGCTTTAGTGTGGTGAAGGTGTTTAAGTGTTTTTGTGTAACTACAACAAAAGTTAATAATTATTATAATTAAATTTTTGCTATAATACTTTGTGAAGTAAATATTTCAATTTTATAATTAACATCTCTACTATACCAAATTTTATATTTTCCATTTTCCATTATTATTTTATTTAATAAATTGTAATTGTTTTAATTACTTTTGTGTTTTCCTTGGAGATATGCCTATACATATATTATAGTAGTGCAAAATTTCCCATTTTTATTGTGCGATACAGCAATAACAGTGACCTTGCCTCAATAATAATAAAATGGGTGGCGCAAACGGGCATTAACATCTTTTAGAACTCTCAAGCTCTGAGTTAGCTATACAGTGGGGTGGGTCACAAACATCGATAGTCTACTTCAAGGGTAACATCTAGAAATTGGAAACTTAAATATTAATCATAAGCGATTAATAATTATTTTAAAGGTAAGTGAATGTACTGTTCTGACACACAATCATCTTGCACCCTGAATTTTAATTTATTTCTATTAGGGGTTTTTCCCCTAAGTAACAGTTGTTATGTTGTACAAAAATAAATATTTTAGTGCGTAGTGCGTATACCCTCCCTGTTATACAGTATAATATAAATTTTTATGTTTCAATCCGTCCTGCGACCGTATTTCAACTATAATTTCCAAACTATTCAGTCGATACACGGCAGCCAGTCCTACAGTAGGTTCCTTTATGGTTTTGATACTAGAGGTGGGGTGATACGTTCGCGACTGAACCGGATAAAGTTACTTCCCAAGTGAGCCGAGATCCGATTCATTATTGTTAGAATGATGTCAAATTTTAAATTTTGAATAGCGCCCTCTACTCATTACATGTACTTTTGTGTATACTTCAATAAATAGTCTGTACTGAAAACTCGTAGAGTGCGTTTGCTTTTTAAGAGGTTATTGGCCCAGCGGAACCAGGTAGTTTTAATTAGTGCTGGTTAATAACGAGTTGTACAAGAATGGCTGTGAATTATATTTCGAATGTACCTAAACTCAGGGGAAGAGAAAATTACAGTGATTGGGCGTTTGCTGTTGAACATTTTCTCGTACTGGATGGTCTAAATGGCTGCATCACGGGAACCGAAACGGACGCTGAAAAGGTAGCTAAAGCAAAAGCGAAGTTAATTTTAACAATAGACGCACCTTTATACGTTCACATAAAGGAGGCTAAGGATGCAGGTGAATTGTGGAAAAAGCTAAAGTCATTATTCGATGATTCTGGTTTTTCCAGAAAAATTAATTTACTTCGCGCCTTAATTTCTACGCGCCTCGAAGATTGTGACACAATGGCGTCATACGTAAACCAGATCGTAGAAACGGCTCAAAAGCTAAGAGGAACCGGCTTTAAGATAGACGATGAATGGGTTGGCTCATTGCTTTTAGCAGGATTACCTGAAAAATTTGCACCTATGATAATGGCAATTGAACATTCTGGCATTGACATAACGACCGATCGCATTAAAACAAAATTATTAGATATGGAAGTTAATGTTGATAAAGCAGGTAGTGGTTTTATCGGTAAAACAAGAAACTTGCATAGTAAATCTAATAATAAAGTTGGTAGTACTGCAAATCGAGAAGAAACTGTTAGGAATGTCAAATGTTATCAGTGTAAACAATTTGGTCATTTTAAAAATAAATGTCCAAATAGACCTGAGAATAGTGCTTCGAAACGAAAAGTTTCAAATGCTTTTAGTGTAGTATTTATGGGTGGTAAATTCAACAAAAACGACTGGTACATAGATTCTGGAGCTAGTGTACATATGACGGTAAATAAAGAATGGATAGAAAATATTTCTGTGCAGACAAATTTACAAGAAATTATGCTGGCGAATGAAATGAAAACACCAGTGACTGGTATTGGTGATGTAAATATTACCACTGTTGTACACAATAAAAGGTATGATGTTATAGTTAAGGATGTTTTATGTGTTCCTGAATTGACAACAAATTTATTATCGGTTAGTCAGTTAATTAAAACTGGAAATACTGAGAAATTTGAGACAAATGGTTGTAAAATTTTCAATAGGGAAAATGTCTTAGTAGGCATAGCTGATTTAGTAGAAAACGTTTACAGATTGAATGTAGAAAAATCACAGGATTGTTTATTGGCAGCAACAGCAATAGTATCTAATGATATATGGCATCGTAGACTTGGTCATATTAATTTCAATGATTTGAATAAAATGCAAAATGGCATCGTAGATGGAATGTCATGCAAAAATGTGACAGACATTGAAAGAAAAAACTGTATTGTGTGTTGTCAGGGGAAACAAACCAGATTACCATTCCAACATAAAGGTACGAGAGCAACAAATTTATTAGAAATTATACATGCTGATGTTTGTGGACCAATGGAGGTTAAATCTATAGGTGGTTCAAAATATTTTTTGATTTTTGAAGATGACTTTAGTCGATTTGTTTTTGTATATTTTTTAAAAACAAAAGATGAAGTGTTTGGTTTTTTCAAGGAATTCAAAGGCATGGTTGAGAATCAGAAGGACTGTAAAATAAAAACTTTAAGAACGGACAATGGCAAGGAATTTTGTAATGATGAATTTGAGAAGTATCTACGACGGAATGGAATTATCCACCAAAAGACAAACCCCTACACACCAGAGCAGAATGGACTATCGGAAAGAATGAACCGTACGATAGTGGAACGAGCAAAGTGTTTAATGTTTGATGCAAAACTGAAAAAAAGATTTTGGGCAGAAGCTGCAAATACTGCAGTATATCTAAGAAATAGATCAGTTGCTTCAGGCTTGGAAAACAAAACCCCTTTTGAAATATGGACAGGTAAGAAACCAAATATTAATAATTTAAGAATTTTTGGCAGCACAGTTATGGTGCAGATACCTAAAGCAAAGAGAACAAAATGGGATATGAAAGCAAAAAAAATGATTCTTATGGGATTTAGTGAAAATACTAGCTAATACGGCAGGCCTTGAAGGCCCGCTATCGCCTCTTATTCCGCTTACAGTTGAGGTACCGCTCCCCCTTATTCTTCTAAATTTATTGCGGATTTTGTCTTTATTGCGTTTCAGTTTTTGAAACACCATATAATTCCGATATATAGCGAATAACTAAATATAATTGTGTTTTAGATGTTCAATATTGCTTAGTTGTTTTTATACGTCCCTGTATATAGTTTACAACTATGCAATATTTTATTCAGAATGCTTATAGGATGAAATGATTAATAATAGATTTAGTGATAATAGCAGTTTTTAAATTGAAAATGTTTAACGGCTGTCCATGAAATAAGATGTATTTTATCGTTTAATGTTATATTGACATTTTTCACATACTTTTCCTGTGCCTCACAGGCGGTAGTTTTCACTCTATTTATAATTTTTCTACTATTATTGGTTTTTGTGCCTTGACTTGCCGATGATTTATTTCACGTTTGCCTAATTTATCTATAGTTTGAATTTTGTTTGTGGCTATAAAATTAGAATAATCTCGAAATCTGTGTTTTTCGCATCAGTTGGAAAATGTGGTTTGATAGTTTTTGTTAATAGTGTTTCAGTCTATATACATATGTCGATTCCATTGGTCTTTTTGGTTTAAATGAAAATTCATTAGAATTAAAAAAAAACATTTTATTTTATACAAACTTGTAGATAGCTTTATTAAAATTATGTTTTGTTGACGCGAATGTATACTTTTAAATAATTCATTTAATTATTGTTCTATAACAAATAATATTTATTTCATTGGCATTTTTTATAATGATTTCCATTCCTATACTTTTATAATTTGCAGTGTTTCTTTGTGGTAAATTGTATTACAACTGTCAGTTATATATGATTCTTAATAATGTTGGTAAAGCCTTGTTCACACTGTACATAATTATTTTCTTTTACATTGTACACCTATAATTTAAGGAATATATAAATATAATATATGTATTATGGTAATATTGATTACTTATTGTTATATTCGAGAAAATACTGTAAAACATCCTTATAGAATTTCTATTTTGAATTATTGTAATTGACGATGTCGCGGGACGTTCATATTCATCAATGATAATTAAACAATCTTTTTTGAATACGTATGATATTACTTCTCAATTTGCCTGACACAGTAACAACATGATTAAGTGCTTGTTTAATCTAGTAGGAATATATTTTAGTTTCTTTTTTCTATTTACAATATCTTATAATATTTTGAAGTATTTTTACAACTTAATTCATGGACGAAAAAAATGAGTAGAAAGTATTTATAAACAAATAAGTAATCGAATTTATAAATTTCTTACCTATACACTATTATCATTGGGCCAATTATTATATATTGCAATATTTATTGTGTTGAATGTTTGTGAGCTAATGCTTCAATCTTTTCGAGCTTGAATTCGCCCTTTTCGCGTCCGCTTACAGCTTTTTACAGTTTCCTGTAAAACGCGATCACTCTCGTGGTGGTTTTTAGAATGTAAGATTTTATAGACTTGTGGCACACTCTGTATATACATATATTTTGTAAAGCCAATTGTATATTTCATTCAGAATTCTTCTAGAATTTTTTTTTACACGAACTGTTACACAATGAAGAGCGAGAAAGATAATTTAATGTTAAACATAAGAATGATGTTAAAGTATCCGATGAAACAATATGCTCAATAAGTGCATCATTTTTATTGAGACAATCGGGATAATACGCTATTGAAATAACCGTGGAAAAATTTAGTAGATTAACAAAATGTATGTCAATTGCTCAGAAACAATTTAAGACAGGCATGCACAATATTAATAAAAAAGAACCTAATAATCAGTTTGACACTGAGATATTTTCACCCAAATTATTTGAAGTGGAACAGCGCTTTCATTATGAAATTTTGGTCAGCATAATTGAAATATTCGTCTGTCACATACTCAAAATTAGTTCGCACGTCAATTAAAAATGAAGGACTTGTATTGAAGAACATTTTAAATTTTCAATGAATTACATATATACTACTCGCCCGCTATCGCGGGCTCGTCATTTTAATTGACATACTCAAATATACGTAGTATCTCCATAGTGTTTAATATGTTTACAACAAATTTTGTTTGGTAAATGGGCGTCGCTTTCAAACATTCTTATAGAATGCTAATGAATGCTGATGAACTTCGAACATATAGCTCGCAAACGTATGTATGCGAATGGGTAAAGTAAATTTAATTTATAACGAATATTACTTTCTTACTACCTTTTCGAAGTCCACTATCGTTAATAAAAAAAGCAGAGTATATTTTATCTAAAATTATTCTCCTTCTGTTTTTGACACAAATCGGTACACACTCAAGAGCGCGAAAGGTAATTTAATGTTAATCATAAGCCATGTTAAAGTATCCAAAGACATAATGAGCTCAAAAAGCGCAACATTTTTATTAAAACAGTTTACAATACTATTTTGATGTAAAGTGTGACCCTTTTGAAATCCACTATCATTAATAAAGGAGCACAAAATAATAATAAAAGTAAGAAACCCAAGTTTTAAATTTAAGCCCTTTTCAAGCGCCTTTCCTGTAAACAGCGCTTTCTAGAATGTCCATTTTTATAAATTTTTGAAGCACCCCTGTATATACATATATTTTGTTAAGCCAATAGGATATCTTATTTAAAATTCTTCTCGAACTGTTTTTAACACAAACCGGTACACACTCAAGAGCGAGAAAGGTAATTTAATGTTAAACATAAGGCGTGTTAAAGTATGCAAAGACACAATGAGATCAAAAAGCGCAACATTTTTATTAAGACAGTGTACAATACTATTTTGATGTAAAGTGTGACCTTTTTGAAATCCAGTATCGTTACTAAAGGAGCACAAAATAAAAGTAAAAAGCTCAAGTTTTGAATTGAAGCACCTTTCCTGTAAAAAGCGATCACTGGCATGACGCTTTTTAGAATGTCCGGTTTTATAAACTTTTAAAGCATCCCGGTATATACATATATTTTGTGAAGCCAATAGTATATTTTATTTGAAATTTTTCTCGAATTGTTTTTTACACAAATCGGTACACACTCAAGAGTGAGAAAGATAATTTAATGTTAAACATAAGTCGTGTTAAAGTATCCAAAAACACAATGAGATTAAAAAGCGCAGCATTTTTATTAAGACAGTTTACAATACTATTTTGATGTGAACGTGTAAAAGCCTGTCAATCTTTTCGAAGTCTACTCTCGTTAAGAAAAAAGCACAAAATAATAATAACAGTAAAAAGCCCAAGTTTTAAATTGAAGCCCTATTGAAGCGCCTTTCCTGTAAAAAACGCTATTGAGAATGTCCACTTTTATAAACTTTTGAAGCATTCCTGTATATACATATATTTTGTTAAGCCAATAGGATATTTTATTTAAAATTCTTCTCGAACTGTTTTTGACACAAACCGGTACACACTCAAGAGCGAGAAAGGTAATTTAATGTTAAACATAAGTCATGTTAAAGTATTCAAAGACAAAAAAACGCAACATTTTCATTAAGACAGTTTACAATACTATTTTGATATGAACGTGTAGTAGCCTATCAATCTTTTCGAAATCCACTATCGTTAATGAAAAAGTTCAAAATAATAATAAAAGTAAAAAGCTCAAGTTTTAAATTTAAGCCCTATTGAAGCGCTTTTCCTGTAAAAAGCGATAACTGGCATGGCTTTTTAGAATGTCCGATTTTATTAACATTTGAAGCGCCCCTGTATATACATATATTTTGTTAAATCAATAGGATATTTTATTTACAATTCTTCTCGAACTGTTTTTGACATAAGTCGGTACACACTCAAGAGCGAGAAAGGTAATTTAATGTTAAACATAAGTCGTGTTAAAGTATGCAAAGACACAATGATATCAAAAAGCGCACCATGTTCATTAAGACAGTTTTCAATACTATTTTGATGTGAAAGTGTAAAAGCCTGTCAACCTTTTCAAAATCCATTATCGTTAATGAAGGTGCACGAAATAATAATAAAAGTAAAAAGCCCAAGTTTTAAATTTAAGCCCTATTGAAGCGCTTTTCCTGTAAAAAGCGATAACTGGCATGGCTTTTTAGAATGTCCGATTTTATTAACTTTTGGAGCGCCTCTGTTTATACATATATTTTGTTAAGCCAATAGGACGTTTTATTTAAAATTCTTCTCGAACTGTTTCTAACACAAAACCGGTACACACTCAAGAGCGAGAAAGGTAATTTAATGTTAAACATAAGTCACGTTAAGGTATCCAAAGACACAATGAGTTCAAGAAGCCCAACATGTTCATTAAGACAGGTTTCAATACTATTTTGATGTGAAAGTGTAAAAGCCTGTCAACCTTTTCAAAATCCACTATCGTTAATAAAGGTGCACGAAATAATAATAAAAGTAAACAGCCCAAGTTTTAAATTTAAGCCCTATTGAAGCGCTTTTCTTGTAAAAAGCGATAACTGGCATGGCTTTTTAGAATGTCCGATTTTATTAACTTTTGAAGCGCCCCTGTATATACATATATTTTGTTAAACCAATAGGATATTTTATTTAAAATTCTTCTCGAACTGTTTTTGACGTAAGTCGGTACACACTCAAGAGCGAGAAAGGTAATTTAATGTTAAACATAAGTCGTGTTAAAGTATGCAAAGACACAATGATATCAAAAAGCGCATCATTTTTATTATGACAGTGTACAATACTACTTTGATGTCAAAAGTGTAAAAGCCTGTCAACCTTTTTGAAATCCACTCTCGTTAATAAAGGAGCACGAAATAATAATAAAAGTAAAATGCCCAAGTTTTAACTTGAAGCGCCTTTCCTATAAAAAGCGATCACTGGCATGACGCTTTTTAGAATGTCTACATTTATGCACCTTTGAAGCACCCAAGTATATACATATATTTTGTTAAGCCAATATTACGTTTTATTTAAAATTCTTCTCGAACTGTTTCTAACACAAAACCGGTACACACTCAAGAGCGACAAAGGTAATTTATGTTAAACATAAGTCATGTTAAGGTATCCAAAGACACAAAGAGTTCAAAAAGCCCAACATGTTCATTAAGACAGTTTTCAATACTATTTTGATGTCAAAGTGTAAAAGCCTGTCAACCTTTTCAAAATCCACTATCGTTAATAAAGGTGCACGAAATAATAATAAAAGTAAAAAGCCTAAGTTTTGAATTTAAGCCCTATTGAAGCGCTTTTCCTGTAAAAAGCGATAACTGGCATGGCTTTTTAGATTGTCCGATTTTATTAACTTTTGAAGCGCCCCTGTATATACATATATTTTGTTAAGCCAATAGGACGTTTTATTTAAAATTCTTCTCGAACTGTTTCTAACACAAAACCGGTACACACTCAAGAGCGACAAAGGTAATTTAATGTTAAACATAAGTCATGTTAAGGTATCCAAAGAAACAAAGAGTTCAAAAAGCCCAACATGTTCATTATGACAGTTTTCAATACTATTTTGATGTGAAAGTGTAAAAGCCTGTCAACCTTTTCAAAATCCATTATCGTTAATGGAGGTGCACGAAATAATAATAAAAGTAAAAAGCCCAAGTTTTAAATTTAAGCCCTATTGAAGCGCTTTTCCTGTAAAAAGCGATAACTGGAATGGCTTTTTAGAATGTCCGATTTTATTAACTTTTGAAGCGCCTCTGTTTATACATATATTTTGTTAAGCCAATAGGACGTTTTATTTGAAATTCTTCTCGAACTGTTTCTAACACAAAACCGGTACACACTCAAGAGCGAGAAAGGTAATTTAATGTTAAACATAAGTCATGTTAAGGTATCCAAAGACACAATGAGTTCAAAAAGCCCAACATGTTCATTAAGACACTTTTCAATACTATTTTGATGTGAAAGTGTAAAAGCCTGTCAACCTTTTCAAAATCCACTATCGTTAATAAAGGAGCACGAAATAATAATAAAAGTAAAAAGCCCAAGTTTAAAATTTAAGCCCTATTGAAGCGCTTTTCTTGTAAATAGCGATAACTGGCATGGCTTTTTAGAATGTCCTATTTTATTAACTTTTGAAGCGCCCCTGTATATACATATATTTTGTTAAGCCAATAGGACGTTTTATTTAAAATTCTTCTCGAACTGTTTCTAACACAAAACCGGTACACACTCAAGAGCGAGAAAGGTAATTTAATGTTAAACATAAGTCAAAGACACAATGAGTTTAAAAAGCCCAACATGTTCATTAAGACAGTTTTCAATACTATTTTGATGTGAAAGTGTAAAAGCCTGTCAACCTTTTCAAAATCCACTATCGTTAATAAAGGTGCACGAAATAATAATAAAAGTAAAAAGCCCAAGTTTAAAATTTAAGCCCTATTGAAGCGCTTTTCTTGTAAATAGCGATAACTGGCATGGCTTTTTAGAATGTCCTATTTTATTAACTTTTGAAGCGCCCCTGTATATACATATATTTTGTTAAGCCAATAGGACGTTTTATTTAAAATTCTTCTCGAACTGTTTCTAACACAAAACCGGTACACACTCAAGAGCGAGAAAGGTAATTTAATGTTAAACATAAGTCAAAGACACAATGAGTTTAAAAAGCCCAACATGTTCATTAAGACAGTTTTCAATACTATTTTGATGTGAAAGTGTAAAAGCCTGTCAACCTTTTCAAAATCCACTATCGTTAATAAAGGTGCACGAAATAATAATAAAAGTAAAAAGCCCAAGTTTAAAATTTAAGCCCTATTGAAGCGCTTTTCTTGTAAATAGCGATAACTGGCATGGCTTTTAAGAATGTCCGATTTTATTAACTTTTGAAGCGCCCCTGTATATATATATATTTTGTTAAACCAATAGGATATTTTATTTAAAATTCTTCTCGAACTGTTTTTGACATAAGTCGGTACACACTCAAGAGCGAGAAAGGTAATTTAAAGTTAAACATAAGTCGTGTTAAAGTATGCAAAGACACAATGATATCAAAAAGCGCAACATTTTTATTAAGACAGTGTACAATACTACTTTGAAGTAAAAAGTGTAAAAGCCTGTCAACCTTTTTGAAATACACTATCGTTAATAAAGGAGCACGAAATAATAATAAAAGTAAAATGCCCAAGTTTTAAATTGAAGCGCCTTTCCTATAAAAAGCGATCACTGGCATGACGCTTTTTAGAATGTCTACATTTATACACCTTTGAAGCACCCAAGTATATACATATATTTTGTTGAGCCAATAGGACGTTTTATTTAAAATTCTTCTCGAACTGTTTCTAACTCAAACCGGTACACACTCAAAAGCGAGAAAGGTAATTTAATGTTAAACATAAGTCATGTTAAGGTATCCAAAGGCACAATGAGTTCAAAGAGCCCAACATGTTCATTAAGGCAGTTTTCAATACTATTTTGATGTGAAAGTGTAAAAGCCTGTCAACCTTTCCAAATCAACTGTCGTTAATAAAGGTGCACGAAATAATAAAAAAAGTAAAAAGCCCAAGTTTTAAATTTAAGCCATATTGAAGCGCTTTTCCTTTAAAAAAACGCTTTTTAGAATGTCCACTTTTATAAACTTTTGAAGCACTCCTGTATATACATATATTTTGTTAAGCCAATAGGATGTGAAAGTGTAAAAGCCTGTCAACCTTTTCAAAATCAACTGTCGTTAATAAAGGTGCACGAAATAATAAAAAAAGTAAAAAGCCCAAGTTTTAAATTTAAGCCCTTTTGAAGCGCCTGTCCTGTAAAAAGCAATCACTGTCATGACTTTTTAGAATGTCCGATTTTATTAACTTTTGAAGCACCCCTGCATATACATATATTTTGTTAAGCCAATAGGACATTTTATTTAAAATTCTTCTCGAACGGTTTTTAACACAAACCGGTACACACTCAAGAGCGAGAAAGGTAATTTAATGTTAAACATAAGTCGTGTTAAAGTATCCAAAGACATAATGAGATCAGAAAGCGCAACATTTTTATTATGACAGTGTACAATACTACTTTGATGTCAAAAGTGTAAAAGCCTGTCAACCTTTGAAATCCACTCTCGTTAATAAAGGAGCACGAAATAATAATAAAAGTAAAAAGCCCAAATTTTAACTTGAAGCGCCTTTCCTATAAAAAGCGATCACTGGCATGACGCTTTTTAGAATGTCTACATTTATACACCTTTGAAGCACCCAAGTATATACATATATTTTGTTAAGCCAATAGGACGTTTTATTTAAAATTCTTCTCGAACTGTTTTTAACACAAACCGGTACACACTCAAGAGCGAGAAAGGTAATTTAATGTTAAACATAAGTCATGTTAAAGTATCGAAAGAAACAATGAGCTCAATGAGCGCAACATTATCATTGAGAATTGTACAATACGATTCTGATATTTTGGAATCTACTACCGATAAGAAAAAATGGAGATTAAATTTAAACCCTGTTCAATCACGTTTAGAAGAATCGCCAAATTGAAGACGTAATAAGCGACCAGAAACACCCCCGTATCTAAAATTTCACATTCATGTCAATTTTCAAAAAATCTTCCACCGTTTTTTTTTTGACATTTTGACTTTGGAATCGTGATCGGCGACCGTCAAAACCCCCGTATCTAAAATTTCACATTCATACGTCAATTTTCAACAAAATCTTCCGCCATTTTGTTTTTTTTTGACATTTTGACTTTGGAATCGTGATCGGCGACCCCCAAAACCCCCGCATCTAAAATTTTACATTTATACGTCAATTATCCAAAAAAATCTTCCGCCATTTTGTTTTATTTGACATTTTGACTTTGGAATCGTGATCGGCCACCCCCAAAACCCCCGTATCTAAAGTTTCACACTCATACGTCAATTTTCAAAAAATCTTCCGCCATTTGGTTTTTTTTTGACATTTTGACTTTGGAATCGTGATCGGTGACCCACATAACCCCCGTATCTAAAATTTCGCATTCATACGTCAACTTTCAAAAAAATCTTCCGCCCTTTTGTTTTTTCTTGACATTTTGAATTTGGAATCGTGATCCGCGACCCACAAAACCCCCGTATCTAAGATTTCACATTCATACGTCAATTTTCAAAAAACCCGTCCGCCATTTTGTTTTTTTTGACATTTTGACTTTGGAATCGTGATCGGCGGACCCCAGAACCCCCGTATCTAAAATTTTACATTCATACGTCAATTTTCAAAAAATCTTCCGCCATTTTGTTTTTTTGACATTTCGACATTGGAATCGTGATCGGCGATCCCCAAAACCCCCGTATCTAAAATTTTACATTCATACGTCAATTTTCAAAAAATCTTCCGCCATTTTGTTTTTTTATGACATTTTAATTTTGGATTTGTGATCGGCGACCCCCAAAACCCCCGTATCTAATATTTTACATTCATACGTCAATTATCAAAAGAAATCTTTCGCCATTTTGTTTTTTTTGACATTTCGACTTTGGAATCGTGATCGGCGACCCCCAAAACCCCCGCATCTAAAATTTTACATTTATACGTCAATTATCCAAAAAAATCTTCCGCCATTTTGTTTTTTTTGACATTTTGACTTTGGAATCGTGATCGGCCACCCCCAAAACCCACGTATCTAAAATTTCACACATACGTCAATTTTCAAAAAATCTTCCGCCATTTGTTTTTTTTTGACATTTTGACTTTGGAATCGTGATCGGTCACCCGCATAACCCCCGTATCTAAAATTTCGCATTCATACGTCAACTTTCAAAAAAATCTTCCGCCCTTTTGTTTTTTCTTGACATTTTGACTTTGGAATCGTGATCCGCGACCCCCAAAACCCCCGTATCTAAAATTTCACATTCATACGTCAATTTTCAAAAAACCCGTCCGCCATTTTGTTTTTTTGACATTTTGACTTTGGAATCGTGATCGGCGACCCCTAGAACCCCCGTATCTAAAATTTTACATTCATACGTCAATTTTCAAAAAATCTTCCGCCATTTTGTTTTTTTTGACATTTTGACTTTGGAATCGTGATCGGCGATCCTCAGAACCCCCGTATCTAAAATTTTACATTCATACGTCAATTTTCAAAAAATCTTCCGCCATTTTGTTTTTTTTGAAATTTCGACTTTGGAATCGTGATCGGCGACCCCCAAAACCCCCGTATCTAATATTTTACATTCATACGTCAATTATCAAAAAAAATCTTCCGCCATTTTGTTTTTTTTTGACATTTTGTCTTTGGAATCGTGATGGGCGACCCCCAAAACCCCCGTATTTAAATTTTACATTCATATGTCAATTTTCAAAAAATCTTCCGCCATTTTGTTTTTTTTGACATTTTGGCTTTGGAATCGTGATCGGCGACCCCCAAAACCCCCGTATCTAAAATTTTACATTCATACGTCAATTTTCAAAAAATCTTCCGCCATTTTGTTTTTTTTTGACATTTTGACTTTGGAATCGTGATCGGCCACCCCTAAAACTCCCGTATCTAAAATTTTACATTCATACGTCAATTTTCAAAAAATCTTCCGCCATTTTGTTTTTTTTTGACATTTTGACTTTGGAATCGTGATCGGCCACCCCCAAAACCCCCGTATCTAAAATTTCACACTCATACGTCAATTTTCAAAAAATCTTCCGCCATTTGTTTTTTTTGACATTTTGACTTTGGAATCGTGATCGGCGACCCCCAAAACCCCCGTATCTAAAATTTCACACTCATAAGTCAATTTTCAAAAAATCTTCCGCCATTTTGTTTTTTTTGACATTTTGACTTTGGAATCGTGATCGGCGACCCCCAAAACCCCTGTATCTAAAATTTTACATTCATACGTCAATTTTCAAAAAATCTTCCGCCATTTTGTTTTTTTTTGACATTTTGATTATGGATTCGTGATCGGCGACCCCCAAAACACCCGTATCTAAAATTTTACAATCATACGTCAATTTTCAAAAAATTCACCCGCCATTTTGTTTTTTTATGACATTTTGATTTTGGATTTGTGATCGGCGACTTAAGACACCCTCGTATCTAAAATTTCACATTTATACGTCAATTTTCAAAAAATCTTCCGCCATTTTGTTTTTTTTGACATTTTGACTTTGGAATCGTGATCGGCGACCCCCAAAACCCCCGTATCTAAAATTTTACATTCATACGTCAATTTTCAAAAAATCTTCCGCCATTTTGTTTTTTTTGTCATTTTGACTTTGGAATCGTGATCGGCGACCCCTAAAACCCCCGTATCTAAAATTTTACATTCATACGTCAATTTTCAAAAAATCTTCCGCCATTTGGTTTTTTTTTTGACATTTTGACTTTGGAATCGTGATAGGCGACCCCCAAAACCCCAGTATCTAAAATTTTACATTCATACGACAATTTTCAAAAAATTCTTACGCCATTTTGTTTTTTTATGACATTTTAATTTTGGATTTGTGATCGGCAACCTAAGACACCCCCGTATCTAAAATTTCACATTCATACGTCAATTATCTTCCGCCATTTTGTTTTTTTTGACATTTTGACTTTGGAATCGTGATCGGCCACCCCCAAAACCCCCGTATCTAAAATTTTACATTCATACGTCAATTTTCAAAAAATCTTCCGCCATTTTCTTTTTTTTTGACATTTTGACTTTGGATTCGTGATCGGCGACCCCCAAAACCCTCGTATCTAAAATTTTATATTCATACGTCAATTTTCAAAAAATTCTTCCGCTATTTTGTTTTTTTATGACATTTTGATTTTGGATTTGTGATCGGCGACCTAAGACACCCTCGTATCTAAAATTTCACATTTATACGTCAATTTTCAAAAAATCCTTCGGCCATTTTTTTTTTTTTTGACATTTCGACTTTGGATACGCGATCCACAAAAACTCCCAAGTGCCGAATTTAATTTAATCAAAAGAGAGAAATTAATTTCAGGTAGCTCCGCCCACTCAGCATGTATGCGTAATCGTTGTCATAAGGGCACATAAATGTTAAAAGCAATCCTTTTCCCCATTAAGGCGTACGCGTTCTGGAATTAACGTATTTTAATAATTCAAATATATAGTCATTAAAAGAACAATCAACCTGTATATCTATAAAAATGTCAAGTCAAGCGGATGTATTATGTCGAGATTGAGATGCCGGACCCGATATAAATTAATCTGATACCCGACCGTAGTACATTGAATCACATGCACAATGAATCTGTGACGTATTTCGGCCATTTTTCTTACCAAATCCTTTTGCAAACGAATTTGAAAGTGCTCGTGCCCTACATTGCGTGCGTTTGTCGACTCGAAATAAGCATGTAAGAGACCCCGAGTAGGCCGTTCTTTAAGACCTCGGGTCTTGTTGGGCGCTCGCAACCTTCAAAATTTCGTATTTCAGTCTTAAAAGTGAATCTGTAGCTACAACTGAGTTTGACGTTTCCCGAGATTTATTTTGATTGTCACGTGAATCGTCATGATGACGTAAGCCATTTTTCTGTTAAAACACCGTATGCACGCTCCTCTTCAACGGGCGATATCTCTGCACACGCTCCACTTGGGAAGAAAATCTCTTCAACTACCGGAAATTCAATGTCGCCCGTAGCCACGTGCCAAAGGGCAGCTCTTAATTTGGCGTATCCAGAGAGGAGTTGCCCGCCCCGTGCATCCAATTTTCGTCGATTTTCGGGTCGTTTGGTTGCCATGGGTTACTCCGCTATTAGTATATATAACTAGCTATAACGTCCGCTTACAGCGGGTCCGTCCGCTTACAGCTGTTCGTCCGCTTACAGCTGTCTGTCCGCTTACAGCGGGTCCGTCAATCTCTTTTAGTATAAATCGCCTTTTTCGCGTCCGCTTACAGCTTTTTCATAGTTTCGTGTAAAGAGCAGTCACTGTCATGACGCCTTTTAGAATGTATGGTATTATTAACTTTTGACGCACCCCTGTATATACATATATTTCGTGAAGCCAATATTATTTTTTTTGACATTTTTACTTTGGATTTGTAATCGGCGTCCACACACACCCCCGTATCTAAAATTTTACATTCATACGACAATTTTCAAAAAATTCCTCCGCCATTTTGTTTTTTTGACATTTTGACTTTGTATTTGTGATCGCCATCCGCATATACCCCGGTATCTAAAATATCGCATTTATACGTCAATTTTCAAAAAATTCTGCCGCCATTTTCTTTGTTTTTGACATTTTGACTATGGATTGGTGATCGGCGCCCACAGACACCCCCGTATCTAAAATTGCGCATTTATACGTGTTTTCAAAAAACTTTTCCGCCATTTTGTTTTTTTTACATTTTGACTATGGATTGGTGATGGGCGTCCGTAGACACCCCCGTATCTAAAATTTTGCATTTATACGTCAATTTTCAAAAAACCCTTCCGCCATTTTCTTTTTGACATTTTGAATTTTGATTTATGATCGGCGTCCGCACACCCCCGTATCTAAAATTACACATTCAGACGTCAATTTTCAAAAAACCCGTCCGCCATGTTTTTTTTTGACATTTTGACTATGGATTGGTGATCGGCGTCCGCATATACCCCGGTATCTAATATTTCACATTCATACGTCAATTTTCAAAAAATTCTGCCGCCATTTTGTTTTTTTTACATTTTGACTATGGATTGGTGATCGGCGTCCGCAGACACCCCCGTATCTAAAATTTCGCATTTATACGTCAATTTTCAAAAAATCCTAGGCCATTTTGTTTTTTTTGACATTTTGACTTTGGATTTGTGATCGGCGTCCGCACACACCCCGTATTTAAAATTTCACATTCATACGTCAATTTTCAAAAAACGCGTCCGCCATTTTGTTTTTTTTTACATTTTGACTTTGGATCTGTAATCGGCGTCCGCACATACCCCCGTATCTAAAATTACACATTCATACGTCAATTTTCAAAAGAACCCGTTCGCCATTTTATTTTTTTTGACATTATGACTTTGGATTTGTGATCGGCGTCCGCACACACCCCCGTATCTAAAATTTCACATTCATACGTCAATTTTCACATTCAAACATCAATTTTTAAAAAAAACCGTCCGCCATTTTTTTTGACATTTGGCTTTGTATTTATGATCGGCGTCCGCACACACCCCCGTATCTAAAATTTCACATTCATACGTCAATTTTCAAAAAGCCCGTCCGCCATTTTGTTTTTTTTTGACATTTTGACTATGGATTAGTGATCGGCGTCCGCATACACCCCCGTATCTAAAATTTCGGCTTTATACGTCAATTTTCAAAAAATTCTGCCGCCATTTTCTTTGTTCTGACATTTTGACTATGGATTGGTGATGGGCGCCCGCAGACACCCCCGTAACTAAAATTTCGCATTTATTCGTTAATTTTAAAAAAACTTTTCCGCATTGAATTTGTGATCGGCGTCCGCACACACCCCCGTATCTAAAATTTCACATTCATACGTCAATTTTCAAAAAACCCGTCCGCCATTTTCTCTTTTTTTTGACATTTTGACTATGGATTGGTGACGGGCGACCTAAGACACCCCCGTATCAAAAATTTCACATTCATACGTCAATTTTCAAAAAAATCCCCTCCATTTTGTTTTTTTTGACATTTTGACTTTGGATTTGTGATCGGCGTACGCACATACCCCCGTATCTAAAATTACACATTCATACGTCAATTTTCAAAAAAACCCGTCCGCCATTTTATTTTTTTTGACATTTTGACTTTGGATTTGTGATCGGCGTCCGCACACACCCGCGTATCTAAAATTTCACATTCATACGTCAATTTTCAAAAAAATCTGCAGCTATTTTTTTTTTGACATTTTGACTATGGATTGGTGATCGGCGTCCACAGACACCCCCGTATCTAAAATTTCGCATTTATACGTCAATTTTAAAAAAACCTTCCGCCATTTTTTTTTGACATTTTGAATTTGGATTTATGATCGGCGTGCGTACACACCCCCGTATCTAAAATTTCACATTCATACTTTAATTTTCAAAAAACCCGTCCGCCATTTTGTCTTTCTTGACATTTTGACTTTGGATTTATAATCGGCGTCTGCACACACCCCGTATCTAAAATTTCACATTCATACGTCGATTTTCAAAAAATTCTGCCGCCATTTTTTTTTTTTGACATTTTGACTACGGATTGGTGATCGGCGTCCGCATACACCCCCGTATCTAAAATTTCGCATTTATACGTCAATTTTCAAAAAACTCTTCCGCCATTTTTTTTTTCATTTTGACTTTGGATTTATGATCGGCGTCCGCACAAACCCCCGTATCTAAAATTTCACATTCATACGTCAATTTTCAAAAAACCCGTCCGCCATTTGTTTTTTTTTGACATTTTGACTTTGAATTTGTAATCGGCGTCCGCACACACTCCCGTATCTAAAATTTCACATTCACACGTCAATTTTCAAAAAACCCGTCCGCCATTTGTTTTTTTTTGACATTTTGACTTCGGATTTGTATTTGGCGTCCGCACACACCCCCGTATCTAAAATTTTACGTTCATACATCAATTTTCACATTCATACGTCAATTTTCAAAAAACCCATCCGCCATTTTATGTTTGTTTGACATTTTGACTTTGGATTTGTAATCGGCGTCCGCACACCCCCCCGTATCTAGAATTTCACATTCATACGTCAATTTTCAAAAAATTCTGCCACCATTTTTTTTTTGACATTTTGATTTTGGATTTGTTATCGGCGACCTAAGACACCCCCGTATCTAAAATTTCACATTCATACGTCAATTTTCAAAAATTCTTCTTAAATTTTGTTTTTTTTTGACATTTTGACTATGGATTCGTTATCGGCGACCCAAGACACCCCCGTATCTAAAATTTCACATTCATACGTCAATTTTCAAAAAATTCTTCTACCATTTTGTTTTTTTTTGACATTTTGATTTTGGATTCGTTATCGGCGACCTAAGACACCCCCGTATCTAAAATTTCACATTCATACGTCAATTTTCAAAAAATCTTCCGCCATTTTGACTTTGGAATCGTGATCGGCGACCTAAGGCACCCCCGTATCTAAAAGTTCACATTCATACGTCAATTTTCAAAAAATTCTTCCTCCATTTTGTTTTTTTTTGACATTTGGATTAGCGATCGGCGACCGCAAAAACTCCCAAGTGCCTAGTTTTACTTGTAATCAGAAGAGAGAAATTGATTTCAGCCAGCGTAATCGTTTAAACAAAATTATTTCGTAGGGGCACATACATCTTGAAAGCAATATTTTTCCCGTAAGGAAATTTATTATTTTAAATCTAATTTATAATAAATAAAAAAAAGTCATGCTGTATATGAGAATGATTAGTCGGTCGACCGATGAAATATATATGAAGTAAATACACAATATTCTATTCGAAAATAAAAAAATTTTGCTTCGCCCGGGATTCGAACCCGGTCGAACCACGGCGTCGTATTCAATTGCTTCGATTTCGTCATTAGGCTACCGAGATAATTGTAAATGACTTGTTAAGTTGCCGTATTTATATGTAGGTTTGTCTTATGGTGGAATCAGAATTATTTTTTTTAAATTCTAGGGAAATAAACGTGTAATCTTCAAAAGAAAATTAAAAATCGTATTAATTGCGTCCCCATAATTAATTTAGTGTCTTCTCCTTGTCCAAAAAATAAATATATTATGTGTATTTATTTGGTACGGATCTCGTCTGACATTAATCAAAAAAAGATGGCCGCAAACGCTAGTCGTATTTGCAACATTTTTCCACCATGCCCCGGGTGCATCAAGAGTTTCAATCACTCGTCCTATCGATATCGGATAACGATGAAGTCGCAATAGGAATGGGAATGGTCTAGAAATATCTGTCCTTTACGATAATGAATCTTGTTGTGTCCTTGAAACCTTCAGAATTCGGAATTTGACGCTTAAAAGTCACACTTGCAAAATTCTCGATGTACCTGTCAGATTTCCGAAAAGTCAATTATGTTTCCAGTCCTGTTTTTTTGGTTACGTATGCGTCACGTCATGAGTCAGTACTTAAAATTTAACAAATTAATATCTCTGCAATGCCGTCGAGTTAAATTTCGAAATCCGGTTTGTGGTGAGCACGAATTTTTCCCGATTTCGATGATGCACGCGGCAAGCACGACGGCGGTCCAGATTTTTAGGAGATACGTGAACCGTACCGTGACCTACCGAAAAAATACCCTCAACTTTGAAGGCCCGTATTTTCCGTCAGAGTCGAAAGGAAAAGCTGAAATTTTGCAGACATATCGGTTGGAATGTCGGCTTTCCCGCTAAATCAATTCGGAACGTCTACGTTTGCCCAGTTTCCCGTACGAAGCGTAAATATGCGGCAATGTTACGTAAATAAGTCCATCCCGTGCTATTCCATGGGGTTTTTAAAGGTAAGCCGGCAGCTTTTAGTATATCTAACTAAAGGTTACCGATTATACAATCCAGACAAAGATGTTGTTATTACCAGTAGAGACGTCACGATTATAGAAGATGCATCAGAACAAATAGAGATTGTATTAAACACTGAAGAAGAAGATGAAGGCATAGTGAATTCAGTGGGGGAAGTTAAACAGAAGGAACTGGAAGTCGATACAGAATGTATAGATGAATCGAGGGACATTCAAGAAGAACCTGTGACACGAAAATCAGAAAGAAAACCGAAACCAAAATTGTTCAATGAATATGTAACTTACATGTGTACTACAGACTGCATAGACTTGGAAAGCGATCCAGTTACTTTCGAAGAGGCACTGTCGAGACCAGATAGTGAGAGGTGGAAGCAGGCGATGATGGAGGAAATCCAGTCCTTTCAAGAGAATGAGGCATGGGATTTAGTGGACACTCCAGAAAAGGGAACTATAGTGCAGTGTAAGTGGGTGTTCAAGAGAAAGTTCGGAAGTGATAATTGTGTTAGATACAGAGCAAGATTAGTTGCAAAAGGTTTTACACAAAAGCGTGGAATTGATTATGACGAAACTTTTTCACCAGTGGTCAGGCACTCAACATTGAGACTATTAATTGCATTATCAGTTAACTTAGATTTGAACATAACTCACCTCGACGTAAGAACAGCCTTTTTAAATGGCATTTTAAAGGAAAATGTTTTTATGATGCAACCTAAGGGTTTTATTGTTGAAAATAATGAAAATAAGGTTTGTAAGTTGAAAAAGGCAATTTATGGACTCAAGCAATCCTCCAGAGCTTGGTATAATAGAGTGGATACAATTTTATCAGATTTGGGTTATCAAAGGTCAGAATTAGAACATTGTTTATATATAAAAAATAAAGACAATAAGATAACTGTAATTGCCCTGTATGTAGATGACTTTTTTATTTTTTCAAATAATGTAAATGAAACAAATTTCTTGAAAGATAAATTAAGTTTGAACTTTAAAATTAAAGATTTAGGGGAAGCAAAGCAATGTCTTGGAATGCGAATAAATAGAGATAAAGGAATTATAACTTTGGACCAAGAAAATTACATAAATCAGTTATTACAAAAGTTTAATATGGTAAATTGTAAACCAATCAGTACTCCATTAGAAACTAATTTAAGTCTTGATGATAATGATAAATGTGTTAGTAATAAACCTTATCAACAATTAATTGGAAGCCTTATGTACTTATCAGTTTTAACTAGGCCAGATATAGCATTTAGTGTAAGTTTCTTAAGCCAATTCAATAAGTGCTATAATGATAGTCATTGGAAATGTGCTAAGAGAATATTGAAATATTTACAGGGAACTAAAAATTATTGTTTAGAATTTAAAAAAGGGAAAGTAGAATTAGAGGGTTTTGTAGATGCTGATTGGGCAAGTAATACTCACGATAGAAGGTCTTATACAGGCTTTGTGTTTAGGCTTTCTGATTCTACAGTTTCCTGGGAAAGTGTTAAGCAAAAAACGGTTGCTTTGTCTAGTACCGAAGCAGAGTACATGGCACTATCTGAAGCTTCCAAAGAAGCCATATATTTAAGGAATTTATTATTTGAATTGACAGGGAATTTGAATACTGTTATTTTATTCAATGACAATCAAAGTGCTCAGAAATTAACTGTTAATCCATTGTATCACAAAAGATCTAAGCAGATTGATGTTCGTCATCACTTTGTAAGAGAAGCTGTTGCAAAAGAACTTGTAAAAATTTTATATTTATCAACTACTGAGATGCCGGCTGATCTACTAACGAAAGGTTTAAACTCTGTTAAACATTGTAAGTTTTTAAGAATGTTAGGTTTAACTCAAATTTGTAATGTTTGACATAGTGGGGGTGTTAGAATGATGTCAAATTTTAAATTTTGAATAGCGCCCTCTACTCATTACATGTACTTTTGTGTATACTTCAATAAATAGTCTGTACTGAAAACTCGTAGAGTGCGTTTGCTTTTTAAGAATTATCAACCGGCTCTCTCGGTTCGCGACCGAAGCGGATCGCATTAGAACTTAGTTACTGTCCAAGTGAGCCGAGATTCGGTTCATTGAAATTTATGCTGCGTTAAGTATACGGTCGGACTAGTTCATTTCGTTAAGTATGAGGGCAGACCAGTGAAATTCCCGATCAGCTGTTTGGGAAAACCGGTCATGTTATAAATCGCGCCCGCTGGCTGCCTGAGTTGGGCGAAATCGTTAAGTGTGTTGTTTACCTGCAATACCAACTTCGATTTGTTTACAATTTAAAAACATAACCTCTTGTCTCTTCTAAAACATTTTAGTTTATTTAATTATACAATCGTTAACATTAATTATGGAAGCATCTACTTCAAATACTAAAAAAGTTGTCCGAATGGAATGCGTTTTATTTGTTTTTTAACAGATTATGAGTTGGATAAAGCTACCACAGGTATGGAATGAATACACTTATGTAGAATAGTTTCTGCATAGATTAATTTTATTTAGATGAGGATTTTAAGAACAAATTAATAGAGAAATATTATAAATTACATACCAATGGAATAATATATGGTAAAAAATCAAATGCAAGTGAGATAAACAATTCTATTACTTCCTGTTCATTTCCTGATAGAGGCAATGAAGAGAATAAAGAAAACAATAAAGGTATGTAATGTCTTGTTTATATTTTGGTTTTATATGCAATAAAATTGAATATTTCAGATTCTGATCGATATTTATGGCCACGATCAGCTGTGCTACTCTTACTAGAGGAACTATTTAAACTAAAAGATGTATTGCTATTGCCTCACAAAAAAAAAGAAAAGTGTTCAGTGATATATGTCTAATTTTATTAAGCCATGGATATGTCAGGTGGGAAACATGCAAACGAAAGTGGCGTGGCCTCCAGGCAATGTATAAAAAAATTAAACAAGACAGAAATAGGAGTGGTAATAGAGCAGTGATAATATTTTAGCAAGACATCCTGCATATAATCCAGCTGTAGTATTTGTTAGCTTTATTGTTATCATTTAATAAAACGTTACAAAGTTAGAATATACATTAATATATATAAATTGTTTGTGCACAAGAGCACCGTGCTTATATATCTATATCTACGATACATGTATGTGTATATATATCCAAGATATCTGTATGTCGGTAATATAGTGTGTTACATATACTACATCTCCTTTTCTTTTATTTTTTTAATACATTTTATAATCATGAAATCTTTGAGGAATTGTTACATTCCTTTTGGGTCTAACATTACCATTATTAGGTTGAGCAAGATCACTAGTTTCTTGCTTTGGAGTTTCGTTTGTATTAGTAATGTTATCGTCCTGTCTTAGAGAGTCATTAGTGTCAAGATTACTGTTGTCTTGTCTCATAAAGTCATTAGTGTCATGATTACTGTTCGTGTCTTGTTTTGAAACATATTTGTTAACATTTTTGTTATCATTGTTTATAGTCTGAGTGGGATTATGGATATTGGAGAACTGTTGTGTGTAGGACGGTCTTAGGTGATATCTGTTTCGACGAAAAGTATAACCATTCTTTTCAACCAAGTATGATCGCGGTGTTTCATGTGTTCCTATTATCTTACCCTTTTCCCAAAGTCTTCCATTCTTTATAGTCACCGGCTGTCCTGGCCTTAAGGTGGTCAATTTTCTTGCATTCCTATTGTAATATTCTTCTTGTCTCTTTTTTTCTAATGCTTTCCTTTCTTTTACATTTCTTTCAATTTTCGGTTTAAGCAACTTTGCTGTAATCGGTATCTTCGTTCTTAATGTTCTATTGAGCATTAACTGTGCTGGTGACTTGTTTATGGTTTTTAATGGCGAATTCCGATATTCCATTAACATTGTATATATGTCATCCCTTAATTCGAATGCCTTCCGCAACATATTCTTAACGATCTGCACTCCTCGTTCTGCAAGACCATTAGATTTAGGATAGTGCGGACTACTCGTAGTTAATATTATGTCCCACTCTTTTGCAAATGTTTTGAAGTTTTCGCTGTTATAGGGCATATTATCAGAAATCAACTCTTGCGGTATTCCATTTCTTGAAAACATTTCTTTTAGCTGAGTAATTATACCATAGGCAGTTTTACTTTTAAGTTCTTTTACTTCAATCCAATTAGAATAATAGTCAATAACAAGTAAATAACTTACTCCATTGAATTCCAAAACGTCGGACGCCACCTTTTCCCAAGCTCTGTTTGGTACTGAATGCGAGATCATCGGTTCTTTCTGATTACTGCATCGGTATTTCTCACACACTTCACAATCTCGAACTACTTTTTCGATATCGTCACCAATGTTAGGCCAATAAATAAGCTGTCGTGCCTTCGATTTCATTTTTTCTATCCCTTGATGTCCTTCATGTAAATCATGAACAATCTTGGATCGTAGTTTCTGGGGAATAACTAACTTGTCACCTATAAATAACATACCATCAGCCACAGACATTTGATTTTGGAACTTCCAATATGGTTTTGCCAACTCATGTATTTCCCAATAATTCCGAGGCCATCCATCCATATAATAGCTGATTACATATTTCAATGTATCGTCGTCATGTGTCGCTTCTTGAATCTCTACTCTCCTGGATGGGCTGACTGCTAGATGTTTTGCTATCATGTGAACGATGTTTTCGAGTTCTGGATCATCTTTCACCGGATCCCTCAAATATGCTCTAGATAAGGTATCCGCTATATACATTTTACTACCAGGAACATATACTATATCGATCTCATACTTCAGTAATTTCAAAACCATCCTCTGAAGACGACTCGTAATCCTCGTTATATCTTTTTTTAATATGGAGACTAAAGGCTTATGGTCTGTTTGGACTGTCACTTTTGTGCCATAAACATATTGATGAAACCTTTCCATGCCATATACAATAGCCAGTAGCTCTTTTTCAATTTGAGCAAAGTTTCTTTCAGTCGGTGTTAAGGATCTAGAACTGTATGAAAGTGGTTTTCCTTCTTGCATTATACAAGCGCCTAGACCATTCTTTGATGCATCTGTTTGTAAAACTATAGGTACTTTCCCATCATAGTATCTCAACACTGGAGCTTTGCAAAGTGTCTCTTTCAACATGTTGAATGTTTTCGTATGATTATCCAGCCATGTCCATTCAACATCATTCTTTAGTAGTTCTCTTAAGGGTGCATTTATTTCTGCAAAATTTGGAATGTACTTGGACAAGTAATTTACCATGCCCAAAAATCGTTTCAGATCTCCTTTATTTTCTGGTGCATTCATATCTCGAATGGCTCTAACTTTATCTGGATCTGGTGTAAATCCTTTATCACTTACAATGTTTCCCATATATTTTACGGATTTCACTCTGAACTGAAATTTTTCTTTATTGAATTTAACCTTCTGTCTTTTTGCTGTCTCAAATACCTTTGTCAATATTCTGTCGTGTTCTTCTACTGTTTCTCCAGCAATTATTAAATCATCAAACATGGCAAAAACTCCTTCGATGCCCCCAAATATTTGATTAACTTTCTTTTGAAATACCTCTGGGCTAGACCGGATGCCAAATGGTAGTCTTAAGAATTTATATCTTCCGAAAGGTGTATTAAAAGTGCACAAATTAGAGCTCTCCTTATCAAGCTTAATTTGCCAAAATCCTGCACTCATGTCGATCACAGAAAATACCTTTTTTCCATTAAGTCTTGCTGCTATATCAGTCTGAGTAGGAATTGCATAATGTTCACGCTTAATTGCACTATTTAGATCCTTTGGATCCAAACATAGCCTTAGACTCCCATTAGTTTTCTCCACAATGACGAGACTGTTGACCCAATCCGTTGCATGTTCAACTTTTTCAATAACCCTTTGTTTCTCCATGTCTTCCAGTGTAGATTTTAACTTCGCATGTAATGAGAAAGGAACTCTGCGAGGAGGATGTACTACAGGATGAATGGAGGGATCTGTTTCGATGTGATGTTCACCATCTATGTCACCTAGACCTGTGAAAATGTCATTATATTTGTCTATTATATCTGTTTTTGACATATCTGTCGTCACAAAATCCACTTTTGTTATTAACTTAAGTTGAATACAACCTTGCAATCCCAAAAGTGGTTGCGAATCAACAGACGCTACAATAAAATCTAAATACTCAACATTATTTTCATAAGTACACTTAAAACGTACCTTACCCAATGCCTTAGTCTTATAGTTGCCATATGATACCAGTACAACATTACAAGGGCTTAACCTAAATCTGTTTTTATTCAAAGCTCTAAATACCTTTTCAGATATAACATTTACTTCAGACCCTGTATCTAATTTGAAATTAATTATTTGAGAATTAACTCTAATGTCTGCATACCATGCTTTAGTTGTATGCATATTAATTTCAGATATAAAATATTCATCATCACTAGTATTATCATTTTGTGTTTCTGCAATTTCTCTAACCTTAACTCTACTATTACTATTATTGCTAAATTTCTTTGATTTACAAGCTATTTCAAAATGATTTTTCTTTTTACAATAATTACATAGTTTCCCATAAGCTGGGCATTCTCTTGGTTTATGATTGCGATTACAATTTTTACATATAAATGTCACCTGCTTATTAGTCCCTACTTTTGCTTTTTTCACATCGTAAACACTGATTTCATGTTGCTCCTGTAATATTTTTGCTTGTCGGTTGCTTGTTTCTGCTGCAACACAGGTATTAATTGCTGATTGTAAACTTAAATCACTTTCTCGAAGAAGTCTTTTTTGTATATTTCTATCCCCTATTCCACACACGATTCTGTCTCGAATAAGACTCTCCTTTTGGTTCCCAAACTCACATGTCGATGCTTTATTTTTTAACTCTGTTAAAAATGTTTCGAATGGTTCTCCTTCCTTTTGCTGAATTGAAAAAAAATTAAATCTTTCCACTGTCAAATTTTTCCTAGGGGTACAATAGTCTTCAAACATTTTTAGAATTATGTCGTATTTTTCTTTATCTCCTTCGTTTTCATATTCGAAGCTATTCATAATTTCTTGACCATCATCACCGATTAAATTCACTAGCATGGCTATTTTCCTGGAATCAGTTTCTTTATCGTATCCTGAAGCTGTTATAAATGTTGTGAAATTTTTCTTCCATTTCGACCAGTCAACATTTATATTTCCTTTTATGTGAAGTGGTGGTGGTTTGTTGAATGACGCCATTCTTTTTATATGTTCTGCATAAAACCGTTTCACCAACGTTTGCTTTTTCAATTGAAATTCACCTTAGTGTTTTACCGCTGCCACCATGTAGTATTTGTTAGCTTTATTGTTATCATTTAATAAAACGTTACAAAGTTAGAATATACATTAATATATATAAATTGTTTGTGCACAAGAGCACCGTGCTTATATATCTATATCTACGATACATGTATGTGTATATATATCCAAGATATCTGTATGTCGGTAATATAGTGTGTTACATATACTACACCAGCCACTACAGCTGCCTTTGGTAACAAGAACTGAATCCAAAAAAAAAGGAAAAGAGAAGAATGGGAGTTGTTTGAAACTCACTTTAAAGACATAAACAAAAATTTATTTGAAGTAAAAGAAACAATGGCTGGATGTGTTGATATCCAAAGGAAAAGAAACAGTATTTTTAATAGAGTTGCAGCTAGCCTCGAAAAATTAGCAAACAAATAGTAGCCTAGTCAGAGCATGTGGAAGGCCATACTAGTGAATGTTATGTTGAAAATTCAGAAATTCTATATTTATTTTGTTTTATTCTTAACTATATAAATATGTTAAGGGGTTTTATTTGAAAATTTAGAAATTCTATATTTATTTTGTTTTTTTCTTAAATATATAAATATGTTAAGGGGTTTTATTTGAAAATTTAGAAATTCTATATTTATTTTGTTTTATTCTTAAATACTTATTTAATAAATAAATCTGTTAAGTGCTTTTATTGTTTTATTTGATATAAATATAAAAAATTATATACATCACACATTATTTTCAAATCACTGCAAATAGGAAATAATAGGAATGTTCTCAACAGTTATAACGATACCAACATAACTGACAGAATATGTGAAATGTCACAAATAAACACCAATCAGCTGATTGGTCAGAATGAATTGGGCAGTATCCGTTAAAATTCATGTTGACCAATGTGGTCAAACGAGATTGGGCGAACCGTATACTTAACGCACCCTTAGTGAACAGGCTCTCTCGGTTCGCTGCTGGGATTCGGTTCACTGAACCGGTTCGTTCGCGAACGACCCTCCTATACCTCATTAACCATATGCATTTCCCTTACATCACAAATTAGAAGAGTTGGTTCACTTAAATCAGAGGTTTTGCCGCCTAATCTACCTAACTGGGTCATTATTAGATGGCGCCACGGTTTAAAAAACAAGAGACCTATAAGTAAATTTGAATCATGAGTTTAACCAAATAACTTGAGATGTCGCTACTATAGCGCTGTCATTGTCACTTTATGAAAACGCGTAGAAGCGTCAACGAACAAATTTTGTGTGTGTTGCTAAACATTATTTTTCTTATTGCTACTAGTTAGTGGTGTTATAATCGTACCGTAAGTTCTGTAAAGAGTAATATGATAATTTTATTAAGTTAACATAAGGCATTTTTAGAATTGAAGGATGAATAGAACCTGGTGCATCGTGTATGAGGCGTGCAAGCAGGAAGCAAGAGCGATGCATATTTTCCTAGAATGCGAACAAGTAACTAACGGCACTAATAGTTGATTTATACCCGAAGGTGAGCTGGAGATTTTTTGTTTTTAGTTCTGATTCCAAGACCAATAAGGACCACCTGGTTGAAGCAAGGATTTTGTTGGTTCCCCGATTACACCAATTAAAGTTTAAATGACAGTTAAGTAAGTAATTGGCAATTATTAGGAGTATAATATAATTGAGAATAATTGAAGTTGAGGTGTCAGGCGACTTTTGACAAAATGATTAGAGTATGTTATAAAGGACCTCTAATTGAACACCATTTTCTTATAAAATTATGGATGCAAACGTAGGGAAACGGAGATAAAAAATAAATTAGGTACTCGCCGAGTCAGTCTTGCAGGTTACATCTCATGTGAGATATCCCATATAGAGCATTGAAATAATGAAAATCACAATAAATGATGTTTATTTAAGCTCACGACGCAACAATTACCTTTGATTTGTAAGTTTTTTTGATTGAATTTTAACAAAATTGTAAATACGAGATCACATGATATCAGCTGTTTTTGTTGACATTCGATGGTGCTTTTAAAATCGCAGAAAAGTCATAAGAAAACATACAAATTGACCTAAATTGTGTGTGATTATGTGAAATAAATGTCAATTATCGTGATTTTCATCATTTCAATGATCTATATGGGATACCTTACATGAGATGTAAACTGCAAAATTGACTCGGTCAGTACCTAATTTATTTTTTATCTTTATTTCTCTATGTTTGCATTGATAATTTTATAGTCGCCCGACACCTCAACTGCAGTTTAACCCTATAGGTGTCTAAGAAAGCCATTAAAGTACACGAAACACTTACTACATGTTTTTAAGTTTCTATATTATGTTTTTTCACAAGCATCAATCGATGTTTAGCAGTGTTAATAGAAACTTCAGGTTTCTTAGTACAGAAGCATTTATGGTTTTTCCTAATGATTTTCCTAGGCAGTTTCCTATAATGAGAACGTGCCTTTATACTATCGTTGATATTTCTTAGTATACAGTTGTAGTTATTATATTTTATTATTCAGGAGTGAAACAACAGCAAATGGGCATGAAACCTGTGCTAGATGCCAGTACAACATGTAATAAGAAACTTTGCAGCCTACATTTTGACACAAACTGCTATGCACACCCTCATTCAATACGCTTAAACAGAAATGCAGTGCCGACACTCCATCCCATGAGGCCACCCATGGAGGCTAAGGCAGCCATATCATTGGAAGTCTCATTTGTTTTACGACAACAATAAATTAATCAATTTGGTGTTAGTTATTGCAGGTTTAATTTTTTTGTTTTCTTCTATAGCCATATAATTAACATTATTTAATTTTAAAGCCCTAATTGTCACTCTTTTAATTATATATTGATGAAAAGACATCTACTAAATTTGTTAGATATCTTATGTATCCATATTTTTATTTATGTCACCTTATTTTATGTTCATCATTTATGTAATACAAGATTTTGTAAAAGGTGGTAGTAAACATGGGCGGGCTTAAGTCATTGTGTGTTTATCAGGTTGAATTACCTACTTTGTAGTATTTTGAGTAGGTACTTGTGCTTTTCCGACAGAAATTCTATCTTATTGTTAAAAATATGTTTGTTAGTCGAAAATTCTACTTTTGGTAGATTATGCTATTGTTCGTTAATTTATTTTTGTACTGGTAATTTAACTAAAACATAAGTGTTGGATGTTAGTTATAATTTTTCAATAGTAATCATAAATGTACTTTATATCTTTTCTACTTTGTAGTATTTCGCGTAGGTACTTGTGCTTTTTCGACAGAAATTCTATCTTATTTTTAAAAATATGTTTGTTAGTCGAATACCTATTCTACTTTTGGTAAATTATGCTATTGTTCGTTAATTTATTTTTGTACTGGTAATTTAAATAAAACATACGTGTTAGATGTTACTTATTAATAATCATAAATGTACTTTGTACCTTTTCTACGTAACAATATTAAAATGTAATTATTTAAGTAATTCTTTTCTTTAGAACGTTATTGTGTGGTTACAGCATTGTAATTGAATATCGTACTGTATACTGTTTTCCTTAGAAATAATTCCTCATTACTACGAGAACTAGTAAATAGTATGCAATTTAATTACAGTGTTGTAATCATGTACCGCGAGATCAAAAATTATATTGATAAAGGTTTGCCATGGAATGTAAAACGTCTGTCTTAAGTTATATCATTAAGTGTCATACTGTCCATATTTGTCATTATATTTTCTCTTAGAATGACAAATATTAATGACAGTATGACACTTAATGATATAACTTAAGACAGACGTTTTACATTCCATGGCAAACCTTTATCAATATAATGTTTGATCTCGCGGTATGAAACCCTAATTTGTAATAAACTTTATTTTGAATTTCCCGCTATCAAATACATTTTGAATCGCCCGCTATTTGCTTAGTGTTATTGAAAACTGTAATTTTTTGATGTCATCGCCATCTATATTTGCCCGCAGGCAATACAAAACGCGGACAAAAATTTTGCCTTGACTGCGCCATTTGATCTAATTTGTGCTCTATAGTATAGTATATTCCAAATTCCAACTCTGTGCATTTCCCTAACATGGTTGGTATACTATAGAAATGGTCTTAACGGTGATTTTTCATTCACCGTTCTAAAGCAAACGGTGATTTCAAAATCGCGGCGATTTTAAACAGCTCTTTTAATCACAGCGAAAGCAGGAGCCGCTTATTTTCACCGTTTGTTTTCACTGTTTGTTTTCACCGTTTGTGTTCACCGTTTGTTTTCACCGTTTATTTTCACCGCGCATGGTAAAGGGTTCCTCCGAGCTGTTTACCGTGAGCGGTGAAAATAAACGGTGAAAACAAACGGCGAAAACAAACTGTGAAAATAAACGGTTCTTGCTTTCGCCGTTCGCTTTATTTAAAACAGCTCTTTTAATCACCGTTCTCCGAGCTGTATGGTCACAGCCGTCTCTACTTACAAGCCATGAAGCCCAACCCGTAAGTTGACTCGTTGGTCTCTATTACAAAATTTGTTAGCAAGATATATCTAGGTAGTTTATGCAGTGATTTATATATAAACGCTGAATAATACAAGCATACATAGTGGTTATGCTGTTTATTCAATTAAAATTAAAATTAAGTGTGTGAATAGTACAAATTTGGCAGTGAAAAGTAATGGTGCTTTGCTTGGTGATGCTTATTGTGGTTATCTGCAGAGAGGAGGACTGATGAAGTAGGTTATTTGTATTTTCACTTATGTGCAATATTTGCTTTTATAACAAAAAATATAAAAATTGAAAAACAATTCTTGAGCAAAAATAATCATCAAAAGATATTAACGTCATTAGCAATTAAAAGTGTATAAAGTCTGATAACTTTTGTATTGATTTTAATGTTGTATGTGAATGTGGAACACCAATGAGCAATATAGTGTTAAATAATTATAGCAGAAATAAAAATAGTGTGTCACCAAAAAAAGTGGTCAAACGAGAAAATTATCACTTTGAACAATTGCGAATATTATTAAAAATGTTGAAATATTAATAATGTTTTTTATACGTTTCCCTTTTATACATCCTTTCTTCGTCACATTATACCTACCTACCTAAATTTAAAGAAAGAATTACCTACCAAAAAACCTATTTTAGATTAGGTACGCGGTTAATCTATCTCACTTTCAGCACCTGCTAAAGTCCACGAGTAGACTAGGTGTAAAAATGAAAAAGCGGTAGACAGACAGGCAGTACAAAAAGCGGTAGATTTGGATATAAAACGGTAGATTTATTTTAAATCTTTTTTAGATATAAAACATGTTTACATAATAACATGTTATAAGAGTTTTGTACAAAAGAGAAAAAAATTATTTATACAGAAAATAGAAAAACAACTTACAAAAAGAATAAACAATAATTCTATAAGAGTTT
Organism: Amphimallon solstitiale; assembly: GCA_963170755.1. NCBI lineage: Eukaryota > Metazoa > Arthropoda > Insecta > Coleoptera > Scarabaeidae > Amphimallon > Amphimallon solstitiale. The sequence continues at coordinate 29,276,468 of OY720685.1, forward strand.
TATAGAAACTAAGATTAACATAATTTATATGGATAGACGTGGTATATTTATTCCGAGTCGCTAAAGTCTGTTGAAGTGCTATACATACTATTGTTATGCCGACTTAGTAAACTATTTGATAGATTTAGATTAAAACAAGAGTCATTAATGTATTGTTGTGAATGAAGTGTGCCAATTGTTGTTCTTGTGGACAATGAATTTCTTTGTTTATTTTTTAAAATATTTATTTTTGAAAATATTCTTTTTACATGTGCAGATGAATGCGGTAAACAAAGTAGACTTTTCGCAAATTCTTTCAAGTGAGGGTACATAAACGAACCGTCTGCATATATTCCTTGCTCAACATTATTCCAGAATTCTTCTATAGAATAGTACGGCTTTGATGACAAATGAGAATTTCTTAGAAGTTGCCATTCATTATCTAATTTTTGCAAATTCTCATTTTTTTATTAAATTGGGATAATGAATTGCTAATGGAACAACTGTTTCATTTTCACCTTTAAATATAATATCCGGGTCAATTAAATTCATGGACTTTAGTTCACTTTTAAAATCAAATCGTTTCCTAATTTCTAATGCACCTTCTACATAAAAATCTAAACAACGCGTGATCTAAAAATATGCAAATCTTCAGACGAGATTGCATATATTTTTTCAAAATCAAATATTTATTTTAGACATATAGGTTTACAACCTACAATTTTTAAGGAACACTGAAATCTGAAACTCATTTAGATAATATTATCTCTCTATTAATTTATTGATATTGCGGTTGGTGTTTATATTATCCTTATGAATTATGCGCCATTAGCAGAGAAGGGTGACTCAGTGATCGTTGGTCGTACCGTTACGCACGTGGTCTGATATATTTCCGCAGGGTTTGCATAGTCCTTCATCTTTTAAATATACATATATTAAAGTTTGTTTTTTTATTTTTATTTCAGTGAATGCTTGTTTAATTTACTTTCTTAGATATAAGCATAAATTTAATTTAATTGAATTAATAGCAAATGTTTTCATTTAGGAAATATGACAACTATTATTTCTTCCGTCCTTTTTAAAATTTAATTTTATATGTAATTTTCATCAATGTAATTTTGCGGTAGATTTTAAGCGAAAACGGTAGAACGGTAGAAATATGACAAAAACGGTAGATCTACCGCAAAAACGGTAGACCTGGCAGCACTGGAGTAGACCCACTTGAGGGCAACTAGGCGGTGTTGCCAAATTTAACTTCATGGCTTGTAAGTAAAGACGGCTGTGGTTCGGTGAAAATAAACGGTTCCTGCTTTCGCCCATATTTCGCCGTTCGATTTTAAACAGCTCTTTCAGCTGTTTAACTATATGCGTAGTGAAAATGAATATCTTAACATAAATTCGCGTTATATAATGGAAATTATTGATTTGTTGATAAACTACCGAGGTTATAAAATATTAATATACGCATATTAGGTATATCAGTAGGTATTTGCTTTTAATTGATGTTTTATAAGTATATATATAAAACACACGAATGTGCAAAAAGATTTAAATTAATAATATATAGTAAGTAACATGATGAATTGTTTTTAGTTATATAGATGATCATGTAGGGGAAAGTGGTCCACATTCGGCTATGGGGAACATTCGGCTATAGCTAATATTACTTAAATGGGTTTGAATTTGGCGCCTATTTTGATAGTAGGATGTCGACATAACGATATTTTAACCTGCATTTGGTTCTGGAAGCTTTTGTAATGAGCAAAGTTATTTTATGATGTGAAGTGTGATGAAGAGTACCTACGGTAAGTTTTTACAGCTTTGTATAACACTTTGTATCACATTTTCGTTTTTATGATAAAAAATTGATATGTGTTTTTAATCAAAGCTTATTATTATAAAGTATTAGTGCATGGCATAACATAACCTTAAAATATTCACTGTAGAAATTTTGGGGTAAAATTGATATCTTTGGCATCTGGGGAAGATTCGGCTACTGGATATGGGGCACATTCGGCTGATAGCTGAATGTACCCCACATCAACCTAAGAAGAGTAATTTAGTGAAAAGTATTTTAATCGCAATTTTACTTTAAATATTAATTTTCTTACAACAGATGCCTCGTAAATACATCAAAAAAACCAACCGGTGCGACATCGATGAAGGCCGTTTGACATTGGCTATGAAGGCCGTTTTAACGAAACGATTAAGTGAGTACAAAGCGGCTGAGGAATATGGGGTGAAGAGGCAAACAATACAGTCCCGAATAAAAGCTCTTCTACGAAAAAAGTCAAAGGAGGAAATGTTGCGCGAATGGGAGGACTCTGGTCATGAAAGTGATGAACAACCTGTCTTTTCAAGTAAATATACTTCCAGGCAAATCTTTACCACTACTCAGGAGGAAGAACTAGTATCATATATAAAAAGATGCTCTGACTTAAATTATGGCCTCATTTACCGTCAAATTAGAACTCTTGCTTACGAATATGCCAGTGCTTTAGAAAATTCTAAAATGCCAAAGAATTGGGCTATCAATAAAATGGCTGGTTAGTTTATTTAAATTTCAAAACATATTTTTTTATTAATTATTTTTAATTTTAAAAAAGTTAAATGATCCATTTTTTGGTTTTTTATTTGGAAAAACTTTTTTAGGTCTTGAATGGTTACGGGGATTCATGAAAAGGCACGAAAAGGAAATATCACTGCGAAAACCTGAAAACACAAGTATCAGTCGATCAATGGCTTTCAACAAACCGGTGGTTAACGATTTTTTCACTAAATATATGTCAGTTTTGGAAAAATATAAATTTAAGCCAGAAGAAATATGGAACTTGGATGAAACTGGGCTGATGACTGTAATGGCGCCTACGAAGATCGTTGCTCCCAAGGGTAAAAAACAAGTGGCCCACATAGCATCTCAAGAGAGAGGAGAACTTGTTACATTTGTCGGAATTGTAAATGCAGCTGGGGGCACAGTTCCTCCGGTTTTTGTTTATCCGAGAGTAAGAAATCCCGAAAACTACTTAGGCGACGAATGTCCAACTTCAGCGATAGCACTTGGCAATAAAAGGGGGTGGATGACGTCCGATTTGTTCCCTAAAGTTATTGAACACTTTACAAAGCATGTTAGATGCTCTGTCGAAAATAAAGTTATGATATTATTAGATAATCATGAATCGCATATTTCTGTAGACGTCATTCGCTTATGTCGAGAAAAAGGAATAGTGTTGTTGTCCTTCCCCCCTCATACAACCCATAGAATGCAGCCGCTAGATGTTGCAGTATTTGGTCCTTTTAAGTCATATTTAACAATTGCACAGCATGACTGGTTATTAACAAACCCTTCTCAATCAATTACGATTCGTCACTTGTCCCGTTTCGCTAAACAAGCTTATGAACGTGGTTTTACTATAAAAAATATAGTCAGTGCATTCAGAAGCACTGGTCTCTGGCCATTAAATCGGCTTATATTTAGTGATGAAGACTTCGTAGCGAGTGAGGTAACAGACCAACCACTGGCTGTAAATGAACAAGACACTAATACCTCTGTTGGTGAATTAAAAATGCAATCTTGTCCACCTCAAGAAGAAAGAACGCCACCTAATTCTTCTATTACTAAAGAGCGTCTAGATTCTATGGACATGGATGATACGCTTCCTTCGAGTTCAGAAGCTTCTGTTCCTAGGTTAAGTAAAATCAGGCCTTATCCTAAAAGGAATTTTGAAGAAACCAAACAAAAGAAATCTCGGAGATCACAAGCAACTATTTATACAGACACACCAGAATATGAGAAAAGACAAATTATAGAAGAAGAAAGGAGAAAAAAAAATAGTAGGACAACTGTAGAAAAGAAGAAAAATTCGGTGAAGGTAAATTTGACAAAAATGGCAAGAAAAAGGAATATTTCTACATTGTCAAGCGATTCAGATAAATCAGATACTGATATTTCATTACACGAATCGTCTGATGAAAACATTTTAGAAAATATCCGGGCAGTTGACGATAATGACACTATAACTACTGACTGTTTTGTACTGGTTAAATTTTTAGTTGGCAAATCAGAAATTCACTACATTGGAAATGTGCTTTCCATTCAAAACGACGAGTATGAAATAAATTTTTTACGTAGAAAGAGAAAAACAAATTGTTTTACATTTCCCGACGTTGATGATATCTCAATAATAGAAAGAAAGAGTATTGAAGCTATATTACCTTTTACATCCGCTCAGGGGACCGCAAGAACTACAAGGGTTTACAAATTTAATATCAATTTTTCGAATTTAAATTTAAAATGAAATGGTTTCATAAATAAGATGTTTATAGTTGTTTTCCTAAGAGAAATATTTTATTTTTTTAAAATAAAACTTGTTTTCGCCTTAAGTTTATATTTAGTCATTTTTGTGTTTATAATTTTCCAGCTCATGAAGCATCTAATATTCAAACTTGGAATAAGACGAAACATCCCCACCCAGCAGATGAATGTACCCCACTAGTGGGTATGTTTCGGCTGTTTTCCATGGAAATGAAAAAGTAGAATATCTAAGATCTTTTAATAAAATATACATATAATTTTTGCGGTAAAAGTTACATAACACCCTGGTACCTCTCTTCACTAAAAAAGTTTTTTCTAATTTTTCATAATATTGTTGATATACTCCATAAAAGAAAAAACAGCCGAATGTGGACCACTTTCCCCTATGTACATAAATATTTCTACAAAATGTGTATGGATAATAAATTAAATATAACTTACAAAACAGAAAATAAGTAAAAAGTAACTCCAAGCAATGAAGTATATTTTATTTATTATTTGTTCAGTTTAAAGTACCTATATGCAATAATTAAATACATTTCAGTTTCTCTTCTAATATTATATTTATTAAATATAAAGTTTACTTGGGCACTTTTTAATTATTAATATATTAAACTACATTATTAATTATTATGAAAAAAGTTTACTAACTTTGTTAGAACGTAATCGACTTCGACTTACTACGTTACAGCTAGTGTAAAACATATTTATGTTAAATTGATATATTATTTAAAGTTAAGTAAATCTTAGAATCGCAGACAGAAATCTTTCTTTACATGAAAAAGATATTTGTTTGCCCCTATTGAAAAGAACCCTTTCCATCATAATAAATACGAAAGTAATCATTGTGATTCCACGAGTTTCCAAACGGTGAAAACAGTGATTAGAAAATCACTGTGAAAAATCACTGTGACCAATATCTGCTCTCATCTCTAATATACTAAACTTGTTATACCTTCATCACAGGGTTGCGATATTTAGGGAAATTTCCCTAGATCTACGGAATTTTATGTTCGTTTAGGGAAAAAGGGAATTTTAATATAAATAGGTCAAAATCTAGGGAAAATTTAATACAACCGTCTGTATTTAAGCTACCTATATTGTATCACAATTCATTTTAAAAAGTTTTAAACTTAAACCACAGATAAGGGAGATTACAGATAGCCGGTGTAATGGCTATTATTGGCAACACATTTTGGAGACGACCGCTAGAACCTAGCGGTCGTCTCTAAAATGTGTTGCCAATAATAGCCATTACATCGGCTATCTGTAATCTCCCTTATCTGTGCTTAAACCACTGATTACATATTTTTTTAAATAGTAGTCCGCCATCTTATGGCTAGTAGGAAATTCAAAGGTTAATAACGCGATAACATCTATACACATTCCGAACCGGTGCTCTACCGATTTTAAATTTTAAGCACGTTTGCAAATCGATCAAATTACTACAATATAATAAAATAAGGTAAATCCCTTGGAAAAAGTCCCTGCTCTGAAGTATAACTATAACAGCTTGTGCTGTTTTTTATTTTTCACATTTTAATTCAAGCTTTCGAGAAGTAAATGTGAATGAATTTTTTAATTCACTAATAAGTTTAGTTTTATCTGTACAGCTTAGTTATATCTATTTAATGTAAGTATATGTAGATACAAAATTACTTTTGTTTTATTAACGAGGTTTAGTTTATCTGATTCTTACTTAAAGTGTTCGGTTGTTTCTCATTTATTAATGAATTTTTTTGAATGAAAAATAGATAACGAGATTCGAAATGAATTTTGTAATCCTTCAATACTAAAAAAATATTTTGTATTTTTCTCAATGTAGTGGGTGTCATTGAAACGAAGATGTAAAATATTAAAAATAGGCTATAAACGCACATCGAAAATATAGTGTTCGCAAGTTCATACAGACAGTTTGAAAAAAAAAACAGGTAATTCTTGACTAAGTAGTTAATATAATTCGTAATCACCTTTGTTGGAAGTTTCGAAATGCACTAAACTTTATTTTTATTGATCAGTGATACACACAAGCTTACTCATATTATTAAATATTTTTGTGACCGTGATGACTTAATTTTTTTTCTACCGTCTGCATGAACATAACAGCATTATTTTAAAAACATGCATGCGGTTGCAAAACTTAAGGCCGAGTTTTAATTTAGGAGATGCCTACTTTCAGTTTTCTTTTTGATTTAATGTTTTTGAATAAAAAAATAGATTGCGAGAATCGAATTAAGTTTTGTAATAGTTTAATACTGAAGAATATCAACTTCAATTTATATATTTTTAAAATAATATCTCGTACCATGTCATTTACCGACAGTGGGTATTTGAGTTATTGCATTATATTATTCTAAAAAGATATAAATTCGAGATGGAATTCATAAATATTATACTATAGCAAAACTTAATGTGACTGCCGTGATTTATTATTTTTATTTCAAAGTCGTTAACTATTAAATAAAAAAAAGCAGAAAACTGAAAGTAGGAAACTGCTAAATTAAACCACGGCCTTAATTCGAATTTCGTGATGTATTTGTTATTCAAAAACAGACAAAAACTAAAAGCACGAATCTGCTGAACTCAAACTCTGTCTTAAACGATTTAAATTTTACCATTGCCCTTCTATTTCTCTTTACAATAGAAAATTTCAAAATGTCATCTCCACGACCTTCAACGTCCAAGGACCATTCAGATTCACCATCTTCATCAGCAGAAGGTCAAGTTTCTAAAAAGAGGAAAAAGAGAGACAACAAAAGGTACGCTCAAAAATATAATATCCAATGGGAGGAAGATCTCCAATTTAAAGGTTGGCTGCAAAGAAGCAAAAAGGGAACCAACTTCGCCAATTGTAAAGTTTGCAATAAAGACATTGTTTGCGGTAAATCTGAGATCATCAAACATTCTCAAGGAAAATTGCATAATAAATTAGTTAAGTCAGTTCATACCCAACAATCCTTAACGGATATGTCTTCGTTTACACAAAAAATAGTTTTAGAAAAGAAAATTAAAAATGCTGAAATCAGAATAGCTGCATTTGCTGTAGAACATAATATTGCTTTCAATACTTTGGATCATTTATCAGAAGTCATTAGAGTATCATTCACAGATTCTGAAATAGCACAAAAAATTACGTGTAGTCGAAAGAAAGCCACATCTATTGTAAATAATGTTATAGGATCCTACAGTTTTCAAAAAACAATAGAATTATTAAACTGTAAAAAGTTTTCTTTAATTGCAGATGAGTCGACCGATAAAGGAACCATAAAGCATTTAGCTTTAGTAGCTAGAGTATTTGATGGATATAAAGTAAATGATATATTCTTGGGTTTATTGCAAATGCCAAGCGGTACTGCTGATGCCCTTTATAATACAATTATTGAATACTTTTTACAACATAACATTAATTACAAAACTAATTTAATAGGTTTTGCTTCTGATGGGGCAAGTGCCATGATGGGGATTCATAATTCTCTATCAACAAAATTAATAAATGATATTCCTGATTTATTTATTATGAAATGTGTATGTCATTCATTTAACCTATGTGCAAATTATGCTTGCGAAAAGTTACCCCAGATGATTGAAGATCTTATCAGGGAAGTACATACATTTTTGCAGTTTAGTTTCAAAAGGCAATCAGAATTTTCAGAATTTCAGGAATTTTTGAACATCAAACCTCATAAAATTCTGTATCTGTCGCAAACGAGGTGGCTTTCGTTGTTGTCTGTCACAAAACGATTTTTGGAACAATACAATGCTTTAGTTTTATACTTTACCAATGCTCATTTAGTAGAAAAAAATTTGCAGGGTGAAAATATTTTGAATAGACTTCGAAATCCTTGTGTTAAATTATATTTACATTTTTTGGATTTCGTGTTACCTTTTTTCAATAATTTAAACCTTGAAATGCAGTCTGAAGATATCAAAATTCACACGTTATACAATAAAGTAACATCTGTTCTAAGAACCATTTTAGACTGCTATATCAAAAAAGAATATTTAGATACAACACAATTAGAAAATGTAGAATATAGAAATCCCTATTATTTTGTTGAAATTGAGAAAATTTATTTAGGTGCATTTGTCATGGGAACTATTAGTAATAAATCGCATGGGTTAAACGAACAGGAGCTACTAGATTTCAGGAGAAGATGTTTATATTTTTTCATCGAAGGTTGCGCACAAATATATAAAAGATTTGACAACAAAAATAAAACAACAATGATTCTGAAAGAGTTATCTGTTATTTCACCATTGCAAGTTATTTCTGGGAATCACTTATCTATAGGACCTTTAGCCCTTAATTTTCCCTCTCTTATAACGCACAATCAATTAAATGAAGTCGACAGAGAATGGCGAATCCTCAGAAATGTCGATCTTTCAGAATTTAAGGACTTAAACATTGTAGTATTTTGGGTCAAAGTGTCTCTTCTAAAATTTGGTGACAATTCTCCAATGTGTTCCAATTTATGTAATTTTGTTTTTAATTTGTTGAGTTTGCCCCATTCTAGTGCAACAGTAGAACGCATTTTTTCGCAAATCAATTTAAACAAAACAAAAATTAGAAACAAACTGTCAACAACCACTTTAAGTGGTATCCTACATTCCAAAAATTTAATGAAAGCAAGCAATTGCCACAACTTTGAGATACACTCCGACATGTTGAAGCGGTTTGATGGAAACATCTATAATACAAAAAAACGATAATAATTAATCTAATACAAACTATTCGATGTAAATAAAATATGTACTTAATTAGTATTAGGTAACTTCAAAGAGAAATTATTTTTTAATTTACCTAACACATTATATTACCTACTTTGATGAACTTTTCTCATGTACTTGTTTTTGTATTTTGTATGCTGTTTCAAAATAAAATTTTACCTTTACTTAGGTGTGTTTTTATGTATTCTTTTCTCAGCAAAGATATGAGTTTGCTTGCGTGGAACATTGTTAAATAACACGGGTATTTCCCTATATCACCATATACTTCAAAATTACAGCTTTATTGTTTTTTTTTTATAAGTTATACAAATATTTCCTCTCTGGTTTAAATGTTATAAAGCCACTTAAGTGTGCTGTTAGAGCCATTGCTACTAGCTTGGATGTAGAAGACATTATTCTGGTATTTAAAAAACATAATTATACCTATCTAAAATTTTGTATTTGTGGAAGGCGACGACAATGATCCACTTCAAATAAGACAAGTACTACTATTTTCAATCAACGATACTTCAAATTCATACACGTTATCGGTTTCATAATCCTTCAGCAAAATACCTACGTGTATTTTCCATTTTTAGCAAATAAGATGTATTTGTTTCATATAACTGATAACTTTCATCGATTAGGTAGGCACTATTCACTTGAATCAACATCGTTTGAATAATATTTCGAGTTCTCTGTCATATCTTTATCAAAACGTCATTGTGATAAACGACTTGTCACTTTACTTTTAACGCTAGTGTTAAAAGTTAATTACTTTTAACACTTGTTAAGATATTTCATTTTTAATTGAAGTATGATGTGTTAAAAATTGAGTTTTTAATAGTGTTTGTAGAAACAAAAAAACAATATTATACACTTCGGGGAAATCTAGGGACATTTTGACTAGAAATCTAGGGAAATAAAAAAAAATCCGATCGCAACCCTGCTTCATCATACATATTTGATCGTGATATTTGACAGACTTGTGTCTGCTCAGGAATAAACGGTTTATAAAGGCTGAGCTTTATAAGTTGGTGTTGTGCTTGTGTAATTATATGAATTGTACAAATATTGTGTATTGATTTACTCACAATTCATAAATTAATAAGTACTAATAATGGCGGATCATGTTAATATAGGTAATGTGAGTAACGCCTTGCTTTCACAAAATATATTTAATGTAAAGGAAGAGGAATGTCAAGATAGTTTTGTAGATGATAAAGTGGATGTCTCTGAAACTACTGTTGTGTACAATGCTGAATTACAAGACTACATTTGCCCTGACAAAATAAAACAATGTGAAGTGTCTACAACTTTGAATAATATAGTAGAATTCTCATCATCTGAAGCGAGTGAAGTAAAAAGTGACAATGTTAAAATGGAGCAGGGGATCAGTGCTGATGATATAAAAATTGAATTTGATAATGGAATGCTATGTAAGTAAATGCATATTATTGAACGATAATAATATTATAGTTTTTGATATGCTTTTGTTATAGTCATAATCTATTACGCAGTGGATTAGAGATTAAATGTGTATTTGTCTCTTGATCATATTAATAAAAATATTTTTTTGACATAGCAGTATTGTTTTGTTTACTGACATGCCAGTAATTAATATGACGGTAAATTTCAGATGTTACATAATTTTCCTGTCCAGTAATATAATTTATAAAAGCCATTGCAGAACTCTCATATTGTAGATTCTTTTAGCAATCGACATTGACTTCAGATGACAATTCAGTCATCAAATCTAATCTAATCAGATTATTTAAAATGTTTAGCTTTCACCACTAAAATACTCCTTACAAGTTGAATGGCATAAATAAATTATAGTCATTGCTTATCTACAGTGTGCACGTGATCCACCTGCGGACGAATATACTAGACAAGCTGGTCGTCTATAAGCGGGAGAATAAAGAGGTAGCCTCTGTTACTAACATTAGCGCTACTATAAAGTTGACACCACAGAAAGCGTTACTGCGTTAGTCCGTAAAAATTGCTACTGTTACTGTTCATAACAAATTATTGAACCAAGAATAAAGTCACTTACTACTGTACATAGATAATTTATGAGTAGAGACTTGATGAAGCATCAAATAATCATACTAATTAATTTTAGTAACTGATTTCATCACAACTTCCCAAATTGTATGAGTAAATAAAAGAAATGATCGTCAATTCTAAAAGCTTAAAAATAATATTTTTTTTCTTAAAATATCAAAGATAAGAAATATAGCTGATATAAAAAACGAAAACGTAACAATAGCAAAACTCTTATTAAGATAAAAAGTAAATAATTCCGTAGTATTATAAAATAGAAAAGGAAACAAACCAAAACTCTGAAAGTAAACAAGGAATTTAATTGGAAGTGAAGAATGGAATTTTTAAAGAAAAAGGAATTTCTACAAGTACGTAATTATTCATTAAATGCTCAATTAAGCCTCTCTTCCTCTTGAGCTGAGCAGTAACCCAGGTGATTGTAAAATTTCAACGGACATTTGTTAACATTTCCGGAGTAACATGATTCGAAAATACAATAATTTTGGCGCGTAATTCTTCTAAATTGGATGGACGAAACGCAATTTAAAAGTTTGCTAGTCCACTAGAGATCGGGCGTGAACAAAATTCAAATGAAATGCGCAAGTACAGCTGCTATCCTTGTTGCACTGATTAAACGAGAGTCAGTCTAGTCTCAGCGAAAATTTACTCGAATTCCCTCTTTTCCAACACTACACTCGACAAAAAAGCAGTTTGTATATTATTTTCTCGTACTAACTCATAGAAACTCTCGGTGTCGTCGTTTTATCGCACAGTAAATGCATCCGCTACTTGCAGGCAAGCAATTGGTATATCTTATTTAAGACTTGTCTGTGCTATCTTTGTTGACAAATTTATTCTAAAATGAGTTTTCTAGTACTTGACAGATAATATTTTGCAACATTGACAAATTTAGCACCATTTTGTCATATTGGCAATGTTAAGGTTATTTTAAATACAACATAGATTTTTATCACTTGGCATAGATACATGATGTTTGTCCAGCCGATGTTGGCCGCTCTCAATTTGAATTTTACATGTATGAGTTTAGTTGATACCCCTAGCCAAGTTGCGTACTGAAAAAGACGCTTTAAATTACATACTTCCTATACATTTACAATAAATAACATGTATATTATTATTATGTACAATTGGAAGCAAAAAATTTTAGTCGTCAATGTCAATCTTGGGATGGACAAACAATATGTTTGATTATTCAGTATTAATTTAAAATATCACCAAACGATAATAAATGCTGTGATTCTTAATCTTTTGTAAATTTGGCCAACAGACTGTGAACATTGAGAAGCTTATTACGAAGACTATTGCATCGAATGTGGAATGCTTGCGCATATTTTAAATAAGAATGCTATGAATAGTGCAGATAAGGGGGCACAAGCAGATATCCCAAATGATATTTTAGATATCCAAGATTGTTTTGGGCAAACTGGAATATATGCTACGAGAATTATTCCTGCTGGTGTAAAATTTGGTCCTTTTACTGGACTCAGCGCAAGAGAATTTCCTTGGGAAATGAAGGGAGAGAAATTTGTTTTGGACAAAAATATATCGAAGCATTTGAATTGGATGCAATACGTCAATCCTACCAGGAATACTTTTGACCATAATCTGCGTATTTTTCAATGTGAAGATAACATATATTATCAAAGCACTCGTCAAATTCAAGCTGGTGAAGAATTACTAGTGTATTTTGGTGAGGAATACAGCAACAGCCCAAATAACATAGTCCGACTGGATTTTGTTACCATTAAGAAGAACATCATCAAGGACGTTTTTGCCTGCACGTTTTGCTGCCTTGGATTCAGCTCGAAATCGCATTTGGCCAAACATAAAACCCTTTGTGTTGAGAATACAGCCGGAAAGTTTTCAATTGAAGGTATTTATAAATATCTCATTTTGTGGTTTGTGTATTGGACTGTTGTGATTTTTGTATTTTAAAAGACATTATTTTAAATTGTTTTATTAATAGTTATTTCTCTTTTGAAGATTCTTGTCCAATTGGATAGAGTTGATTAACTTGAAGGGTGTTTCAAGAAAGTAATTGTTTATTGTTGATATTCAGTTATCCAATACTCTAAAAATGTAATCACGTTCACCTCTCAATGTAGGAATTTTAACACTTGTGCCATTTTACTAATATAATTCCTTAGTCACACGGTGTTAAATCAAAGATTAATGATTAAGACTGCCTTACAAATCATAAAAGTATATAGTCATATAACTGTAAGTCGTACTACGAACTCCAAAAAGCAAAGTGCTTTTATTTCAGATCGTCTCAGAATAAGATTTGCTGGAAAAATTGTTTTCAACCGAGAACAACAACAAAAATAATATGAAAGCCCATAATTTGCCATTGCCATGGTAAATTAGGAAGAAATGTATAAATTAATAGTTATCTCTGTTCAAATGTTATCCATACTCAAACACTCTTAGTGCACCTCTCATAGAAATTATTAAAACTTAAAATATTCACACACAGAAACTGCTGTTACATTCACACCTTAATTTTAACATCACATTGACATTTCTCATCCCTGTATCTCATTGTCCAAATATCAATACACATTACGAAAGAGGTGGAGAAATTGAGTGAAAGGAACGTTAGGAAATAAAGGAATTTTCGGAATTGTGGAATGTTTGATGCAACAGCTGTTAGGGACATACAAATCATGTTTTTCTTTCATAGTAATATGTTGATGATAAGTGGTTAATATTTATCTCTATTAAAAAATCATTTCGTACTTTAATATACACGATACGTGGGATAAGCTACAATTATTGAGAATTGAAAAATCTAGTTACCCGTGCAAAACAAATTGTTGTTTATTAAAAAGTGCATTATTTTATCTGTCAATTGCAGTTTAGTTTGTGACATTTGCTTGAATAGTGTCTGAGAAATAGTCCATTGAATAAGCTTCTGTTATCGGAAAAATGGAATGTTCGCGAGAGAACTTTCGGATAATGATTTACTATGATTTCAAGAATGGCTTGAGCGCGTATGAGTGCGAGGAGAGTTTAAAATCGGCATTTGGGGATATCGCACCATCATTAGCTACTGTTTATAGATGGTATAAAGAATTTGAGCCATGTTGCAAGTCGGTGGTACACAAAAAAGGAGCTGGCCCTCCTTTAACTGCTGTTAACCCCGAAAACATTGCTGCGGTGAAGTTATGCATTACCTATGCAATGATAGAGTCCAATCTGAAGGGAGGTCAATATTGCACGAACATTTACATTTGAAAAAGGTTGTATCTCGGCTTGTACCCCATCATCTGACAGATACAAAAAGCAGAACGTGTTAGAATTTGATATGTGGAATGCTGGAGGCCATCAAATTATTTCTAAAATTGTAATTGGCGATGAAACGTACATACCGTTTTTTGATGTTCTCACTCGCCAAGAAAGCCGAGTCTGGATACATGAAGACGAGGAAACGCCTACGATGGTGAAAAAACAACGAGCAATGAAAAAAGTTGTGTACGCAGTATTTTTTAGAAGTATGGGTTTGGTGGCCGCAATTAAATTAGAAGATGAGAAGGCAGTTACCGCTAAATGGTATGTTGAATATTGTTTGCCTACTATGTTTAGTAAAGTGCCCAGAAAGGGGATCATGTTACATCATGATAACGCGTCGTCCCATACAGCAGGGACAACTGTTCAGTATTTAGCGGAAAACAAAATCAAAATTATAGAACATCCTCCTTACACGCCGGATTTGGCGATTTGTGACTTCTGGCTATTTTTTCAGCTCAAAAAACATTTGAGAGGGAAAAGGCTCCAGTCAGAAGAAGAGATTGACATCGCCGTTAAGTGTTTTTTTTTTTATAGTATCCCTTAGGACAGCTGGTTGAACGCTTTTAAACTATGGAAGGAGAGAATGGTTAAGTGCATTATTGTAAATGGAATTGCTTTGAACATATTTAAAATAAAAATTCGAAAAACTTGTATCAAACTTTCTGTTATCAATAATTGTAGCTTGTCCTTCGTATTCCCTGATTTTTGTGTTCCACAAACACTGCATCAGTGTCTGTTTTGCTTGTAAATTAATTAATTGTTTTTTCCACGTAATTTCAGAACTCACGCAGTGTCCATATTGCAAAATCCAGTTAGATTCTAAAGAATATTTCGAACGCCATATGCCTTTTTGCTGCGACAGGAATGCCAGGTACGATTCCTTTTAATATGATGTGCATGGCAAGAGAGAGACTGAAATGACGTTTTCTTACCTAACAGTTTATTATTTATTCGTTGATACTTATAAGAAATTTAGGTAGTTGTTTAAATATGATTTGAAGTGTTAGAATATTTGCCATTAATGTAAATATTTTACCTATTCGACATTTGAACCTGCGTGATATTATCCGTTATACCTCTATAATATTCAACGCATTCAGGCTGTACATTGCTATTGTGACCTGATGGTCTTTAACGGTTCCACAATGAGTGGTAGCTCGTTTCTTATTATAGCAGCTGAAGGACCAGTATACTGTGGGTATACATCATGTTTTGTCTTGCAGTTAGGAACACTCACATAAACACTTCCTTGTTGTTAAATTAATACTTTTATTTAAACTGTACAGATGATTTTGAATTGATTTGATAACTTATGATTCTAGGTACTATTTGTTGCTACCGAGTAATGTAAATACTTCGTGAACTCAATAGGCCTTCCAATGCTATCGACTGTCTTGTGTGAATTTTAAATTGTTAATGTTTACTGCTCAACGGACTAAATCGTTCTCTCCTTAAAATTGAAATATTCTCCCTCTACAAAGTTTGAGAGACAATAAATGACGTATTATTTCTGTATCACAATACGTTTGGTTTTTTCTACATTTCCTTATCACAAGTGAGGGGTTCTAATTGCATATTGATGGTAATAAAATAGTCCTTTCAATATCTATTTAGATATGACGGTACAAATTGTTTTATTGTGGGGAAGTCCAGCTGTAGAACTATTAAATATCTATTGGAAAGCATGACTATGAATGAATTATAAAATAGACAGATTTAATGATGCTTTGGAATTACCTTCCAATAATACCTATACAATGCAATATAATTTGCATTTTACTAAATTAATAAACCTTATGAAAAATAATTATTATTAAATTTGGCTTGGCCTAAACAGCTGCCTTGCAATAATTCCCGCACATACGTTTTTTTTTTACTGTACCACTTTTCTATGCAACCTAACCTAATACTTTAAAGAATACATGAGTTCATCGATTTTAAATACAATTAACTGATTCAAACGTATATTGATAGTCGAATTGCATATGAGCAAAATAAATAAACTCTCCTTTACTTGTGGCTTCAATGAGTTTATTAGAGTGACTCGATCAAGCAGAAGAACGATTCACAACGAATACTCTTAATAATTCTACTGGAGATTTAAACGCGAAAGTTGCAGAGATTGCTTTGTCAGATCATAGAAGTTTGTCACAGTGTACACTTTGGCAACAAGCATAATTTGAGATATTTTGCATTTTTTATTGTTATTGTATATTATAAACTAGACTAAGAGGTTCTCAAGCACCATCTCCGGCGGAATTCTTGTTGCACGTTGACTGAATTTTTTTTAACACCAGTTTTAAATCAGTCTCTTAACAATATTGCCTTCGTTATATAATTTATCTTGTATGATTGCATTTTTTTTTATATAATATAATGTTTGTCATATTTCTTTATACACCGCTGGTCTGTTTACTATATCATAACTATGACAGTACTTAATAATGACACAAATGACATTTAATAGAAAATCGTATATTCACGCGGACAGTTTTCTTTGATTTTGAGTTACTGACACTGTTTAAGATGTTGTACACTACGGAAGAAAGAATTCAAATAATTAAATGGTACTATTCAGGTAGTACAGCACAGGAAGTAGTTGGTCGTTTCATATTTTCATTTGAAAATAGACCCGTCCCTGCCGTTCAAACAGTTTTGAACATTGTTCATAAATTCGAATCTGTTGGATGTATTACGGACTGCCATAAATGCATTGAGAAGAGCAAAGGATGTCGTATACGGATACTGAGCGAGGAAAGGGAACAACGGGAAGTTAATGTATGTAGTGCTGTTGAGCAAAATGAACCATGTTCATCACGGTAAATATCTGAACAGGTTGATATCCCAGCGCGTACTGTTAGAAAGATTTTGAATAGGCAAGGGTATCGTAGCTACAGCATACAAAAACGCCAGGAAATTTTTCTTGGAGATCAAGTAAGGCGCATTAACTTTTGTGAAAGTGTAATGGCACGAGTCGTCGAAAATGATAATTTTATACAAAACATTTTATTTACGGACGAATCTGCGTTCTATTTACATGGTCGTTCTAATCCAATGATTACTAAATATTGGTCAAAGCAAAATAAACATCTGTTTTTGCCCCTTCGTACCCAATATCCTCAAAAATTGAATGTGTGGGCCGGTATATTGGGTGATCATATTATTGGTCCATTTTTTATTGATGGTACACTTACAGCAGCCAGATATTCGCAATTGCTCGAAACTAATATCATGCCGGCCGTTCGTGCTCTCAATGTTAATGTTGAAGAGATTTGGTTTCAACAGGATAACTGTCCAGCTCACACTGCACGGATTGTAGGGCAATTTCTTCAACAAACTTTTCTTAACCGTATAATAGGTTCAGGCGGCACGATAGAATGGCCACCTCGCTCGCCCGATTTGACGCCGTTAGATTTTTTCTTTTGGGGCTGTATCAAGGAAAAAGTTTATACATATGCGCATGAGCGAGCTAGAAATTTGGAAGAATTACGGCAAAAGATTGTCAACACTGCCAATAGTATATTGCCTGAAACACTTGCCAACGTACGGAATGAATTTTACTATAGGCTTGGTTATTGTCAAGAGCAAGCAGGCGGTTTATTTGAACATTTACTCCATTAATATTTATAGAATTTTTGTACTAAATTTTATAAAATAAAATTTTTCCTTTTACTAATTAGTTTAAAAAACATTTATTTTAATTCTAATATACGGTAGTTTAATTTTGTAATTTAATTTTTCAAGAATATTTTAGTTTAATTTTCTAGCGATCTTTTTACATTAATACCATTGCTTACGCAGAATTATTCCAATTTTATTAAAACGTTGCTACCTCTAAACTGATTATTATGTTCTGTTTGTATTTTTTCACTTCTCTCCAGTGTGATATTACTTATTTTCGATAAAATATAAATTACCGTTAACAAAAGCGCGCTATACGGAAGCATTAAATGCACTCGTAACGTTTATATGACGTTCACTGACGTTTATCTAGCCTGACCTAACCAATGCACAACAACATAATGTTTAATGTTTACATTACGTTAGTGCATAGTCTATAAGTCGATACCGGGAAAAATGTTTCAAATACATAAGGCAACACTGCGCGTTTTCTACTGATAGCCGCATTCCAGATCTGCTCAGACCAGCGGTGTATGTATGTATTATGTACTGGCGATGTCTATGTTTATTGTAAACTTATGACAAATAAAGTATTACTATTAAACGTATATTGATAGTCGAATTGCATATGAGCAAAATAAATAAACTCTCCTTTACGTGTGGCTTCAATGAGTTTATTAGAGACTACATTAGAGTGACTCAATTAAGCAGAAGAACGATTCACAACGAATACTCTTAATAATTCTACTGGAGATTTAAACGCGGAAGTTGCAGAGATTGCTCTGTCAGATCATAGAAGTTTGTCACAGTGTACACTTTGGCAACAAGCATAATTTGAGATATTCCAGTAAAATTAAAGAGATGAAGAAACACTTGTTTATGCAACACGACGCTAGTAAAGATAATTCTGATCTTATTGAAACATAGAGGGCTTTTAGAGTTAAATGCGGAGTGGTTCTAAAATCTGAGGCGATTAAATTTAATACCTCTCGCATCAATAAACAAAAAGCGGCCCTGTCCATTATCAAACCGAATAAAATGCAGAACAAATGCGATACACAATGTATCAATAAACATATCGGTAGAATTGGTGATGAGTTGGCGGATATTGTGGTTAAAGATATTACTGATTATATGAGCAGTGTTGTTAGGCAGGGTATTTCTCGTTTTGTCTGTATCTAGTAGAAAGAGTTGAGGTGAATAATCCGATCAATATATTAAGGAATTCTAAAACTTTGGACGGCTATGATTTATCAGATTAGCCTTGAAGTTGAGTAGTGATGAATTAGTTGAACTTCTTCTGAGTCTCTCTGGATATTTAAAGATTACCATAGTCATCCCAATAGTTAAACAAGGTGATTGTCTTCTATTAAGTAACTACCGAGTTTCATATTCATATTCATTTATTGGTGCCATGTATAATGTTATACTTACACAAGTCAAAAAACAATAATAATAATAAGAATAATTAATGTTAAGAATTTAGACATTAACAAACATTCAGCTACGGTACATCATTACACGTTAAAAATTCCTCCATGCTATAAAAAGCTCTACCAAGGAGAAAGTCTTTTAATATGTTTTTAAAACTTCTTAGAGGTTGAGACCTCAGATGAGGTGACACCTTGTTAAAAAACTTAACCGCCCAATAACCCGGACCACTTCGACATCTTTCCAGGCGCCAACAGCCAGTAGCTAGGTCCCCACTATGTCTGGTGCTATACGAATGCAAGTCACTGTGTGCGGGGTACTCGTTCATGTGATTCTTTACGTAGACAAGATTCTCCAGAATGAACACAGAGGGCAAGGTCAAAATCCCCTGATCCACAAAAGCCTGCCGACAGTCAGCTCGGTATGACAGACCCGAAATTATTCTGACTGTCCTTCTTTGTATGCGGAATACTCTAACAGCTCCAGCAGAATGACCCCAAAGCAAAACAGCATACATAATATGTGAATGGCACAGGGCAAAATAGGCACTCCTCAGCACAGACCCAGACACATTACCCGCCAAACCCCTCAGAAGGAAAGCACCCGAACTGAGCCTACCGCACAGTGCCTCGGTGTGAGCCACCCAGCGGAGACCCGGGTCCAGATGCACCCCGAGGAAAACCACACTCTTTTCATTTCTCCCCTCCGGGACATCCCTCGTCGAAAAAATCATTTTTTGTGTTTTATTGTTGTTAAGAAATAGCTTATTCGATTTAAACCATTGCCCAGCCAAAGACTGTGCCCTCTCCACACTCTCCCGATCCTCAAAATAGCCCCTATCCACCCTGGAAATAGTGGTGTCATCGGCGAAGAGCGGAAAGTGGGACTCTCGATAACAGGCTGGAAGGTCATTGATGTAGACCAGAAAAAGCAGTGGCCCCAGAACGGAGCCCTGGGGTACCCCCATGTCCAATCCCCGCCTCTCAGACAACACCCATCCAACCCTTACTTGCTGATACCTGTCTGACAGATAACTTCCTATAATGGAAACACTTCCATCGTCAAATCCATACTTTCCCAGCTTTTGCAAGAGAATACCATGCGAAACACAGTCAAAAGCCTTACTCAGGTCACAAAAGACACTCGCCAGACACTCTCCATCCTCAACACTGACAAGGTCCAGCACACCAAGCGCCGTATTTAAACCCTTCCTAAACCCAAACTGACGGTTTGAAAATATGTGGTTCAATTCGAAGAAATCTGTAATTTGTTTCGCTAGACATTTCTCAAATATTTTTGAAAAAATGGAAATTAAAGCTATAGGACGATAGTTACTGATGTCATGATAATCACCCTTCTTAAAAATAGGGATGATTATTTCCTTCACCTGTCAAATTTAAATTTTGTCAAATCACAATCAAAACTGAAGTTGAAATTAACCAATGAAAGGTACCGGTTCTTGATATCAGCGACTATTACAAATCGACTATTCAAATGTAGGTAACAAATCAGGTATGTATTTTTTCATTAAGTGGCAAACGTGTCAAATAGATGAAAATGTCCGACAAAAAGAGATTTAGCGATGTTTCGGATGAAATTATTGATAATCACATCGATTTGACAACTCATTTTTTATTATGAAACTTGGTTTAGGAAATAATCTTAACAAATATAGCTCGAGCTTGATAAGTAGTCGACTATTACATTGTTTCAATTTTTCTCGTGTGCCTCCTAATTTGACTTAACCAAAATTGGCATTAATAATTAAAGACTAAAGCCCTCGAGCTAAAGCTCTCGTGCTCTAGTCAAATTATTAATGCCAATTTTGGTCTCGTCAAATTGACCGTAGCGCACACTCGAAAAATTGATCACAATGAAATAGTCGACTATTTGTCAAGCTCTCGTTATATTACCTTTGACTATTGTGTTCTTTAGCTTCGATAGAAAGACACTTTCTTCCAAACACAGATTCACTAATTTAGTCAGCGGGCTTATAATTAAATTTTTGACACGTTTTATTAAGTCAGTAGTTAAACCGAAAGTGTCCCTACTTTTTTTATTTTTCAAGGAGGCAATTGTATCTCGCATCTCGTTCAATGTTACTGGGCGAAAATGAAAGTGCAACGAGCGAGACAGGATCTGCCCCAGATGGATCCATCCCGCTTATTATATCATGTGGGGCATTTGCGAAATAGTCATTGAAATCGTTTGGTTGTATATCACAGCATCCTGTGACATTCTTCCTCTCTATTCCTCTCTGCTCATTAATAATATCTCACATACATTTTATTGGATTAGTAGAATTTCTTATCCGATTGTCATTAACCTTCACTTTTGAATTTCTAATTGCGTGTTTATAGTTTACTTTATGGGACCCAATCAGAGTCCTCAGGCCAGGATCGGGCCGTCTCCTATAGAGTTCACTGAGAAATCGCAATGTCTCACGCATGTTCCGTAATTCATCATTGAACCAGCTAGTGCCTAACCAATCAAAAATATTAGAATTGATATTTAAGGCTAGATTGGTAAATTATTTGGAAAGTAGGAGTATTCAAAATGCTGGTCAACTTGGGTTTATGAGGGGCAAAAGCACAAGGAACTATATAACTTCATCAGTGATGAACTAGAAACAGGGAATATTATTGCTAGTTGTTTTCTTGACTTGTCCAACTTTGGGTGTGTCACGTGGTACACTGCTTGACAAGTAAGAGTCTTACGGTATCAGAGAACCTACCCTTATTATTAGGGCATGGAACCTATCTCACTTATACTTTATATGAATGACATGCAGGAGATGATATATCATATATAAAAATTTTGAATATGCAGATCATATCACGATACCGGTGAATAGGGATTACACGGATCTTCAAGGATTTCTTAGTGAGTCGATGTATCAGGCTCTGAACTATTTCATTAACATTAGGTTGTGTTTGAATGCCGGGAAGACGCAGATACTGAAGTTTTTTTTTTGAAGAGCTCAATGGGACTTCTGCACTCGACTCAAGTGACGGAGTTAACTTCTGAGTTGAGATTGTCGGGAGTCCCGTATATATGATACGCCAACGCTTGTGGTCATGTGCGAGTGTTCTTGTTGAAACAACTAAAATGACGGACGAATCAAGGTGCATTGTTCACCGCATGCTACGCGATGTTTCTTAATATTTCGTATTATTTTGTGTGTATGGGGCGGGAAGGGGGGGGGGGGTCAGTGCACATTGATAAGTCTTAATATACAGAAAAAAAGCAATAAGATCTATACTTAATAGGAACCACAGGGTATTGCGTAGGCTACTCTTTAAGACTTTAGAATAGAAAATAAGGATGGAAATACGATGAAACTAGGATTATTCTAGGAGCATGAAGAACACGCTTAACAGTAGGTTTACAAGAAACTATCCATCATATCATAACACAAGTACTGCCATTTCTTTTACAGTATTATATTTTATATATTTGTTTGATAAACAACAACAGGCAAAAAACTTTCCAAATGCAATTGAATTCTAACTGTCTTTCAAAAGTATTTGCTGCAAACATCATTTTATAGATTTGACGAGAATAGAAATGATTGTGGTATGTTTAAGTTACTTTATTTGTCACATGTCGTTTTGTGTTCCTCATACATTGTATTTAAACGCATTTTAATAACTGCCGATTCAATCTACGCTAGTAGTTTTTGTTTATTATTCAATCAATTTCTAGATTTGTACATATTGTTACCTTGTTAGTTTAGCAATGGTTGTTGTGATGTACTTTGATTTCGTAGTGGTCAACTACATATTATAATAATCACACTATTATACAACTGTATACTATGTACTAAGCTTAATACTAGTAATGATAAGGATAGTCAGAATGATAAGATAACTATTAATACTTCGTGATCTCTATTGTTCTAAAGGTTTCCCTTTTATATTTATTAACTATATTATTTTGACCTACATCAGATGAAGGATTTTTATATATAGAATAAGTAGTTTTGTTTGAATGTATTCATGTATGTCCTTGTCTGTTTAACGAGACCTTCTACTACTTTTGCAATATTTTGTGTTCTACGTTACAATGTGGCCAATAAATATTATTATTACTACTAGTAATAAGTAAACAGAGTGGTGAGAATAAATGTGAACCCTTACTTCTGGTGAGAACCATGTATATCTATATGGTGGTGAAATTAGCTGCCTTAAATTGATGTTTAGCATAAGATTAGCTGTAGTTATTTATTTTCAGAATGTGCGTTCTATCACCTGCACTATCGACCAAGCAGACAGCAGCGTTGAATGGACGTAAGAAATGCCTCCGTGAAATCTATAAATGTGGACAGTGCAAGTACAGGACGAAGTACCAAGCAGATCTTAAGGAGCACACCAACAACCATCATTACAAAGTCAAAATGTATAAATGTGGAGTTTGTAGCGGACGTTTCAAAAATAAAGAATCCCTCAGGCTGCACGTGGAAAATACTCACGCTTATGTGGGAGGAAAGAACGATCAAGAGCATCCTATGACTAGTTATGAGAATATACATATAGAAGTAGAACAGTCGATGTCACGAGATCAAAAGGAAATATTTAAGTGTTTGCTGTGTGTGTTTCGAACAAAACTCAAACATTGCTTAAGAAGACATATAAAAACTCATCATTTCAAGCAATTTGATTTTAAATGTGATTTTTGTGAATATGGAACAAACCACAAAAGTAGTTTAGAAGTACATATAAAAAATAAACATTCCAAGAAAGTCGATTTTAAATGTGATTCTTGTGAATTTAGAACACGCAACAAAAAATATTTAGAACTACATATTAAAACGAAACACACGAAGGAATTTGATTTTAAATGTGGTTCTTGTGAATTTAGAACAAACAACAAACGTTATTTAGAAAGACATATAAAAAGTAAACATTTGAAGCAATTTTATTTTAAATGTGATTTTTGTGAATTTAGAACAAACAACAAAAATAATTTAGAAGTACATATAAAAACGAAACACACGAAGGAATTTGATTTTAAATGTGATTCTTGTGAATTTAGAACAAACAACAAATATTATTTAGAAGTACATATAAAAACGAAACACACGAAGGAATTTGATTTTAAATGTGATTCTTGTGAATTTAGAACAAACAACAAATATTATTTAGAAGTACATATAAAAACGAAACACACGAAGGAATTTGATTTTAAATGTGATTCTTGTGAATTTAGAACAAGTAATAAATGTTATTTAGAATTACATATAAAAACGAAACACACGAAGGAATTTGATTTTAAATGTGAATTTTGTGAATATGGAACAAACCACAAAAGTAGTTTAGAAGTACATAAAAAATGTAAACATTCGAAGGAATTAGATTTTAAATGTGACTCTTGTGAATATAGTACTAGCATAAAACAGTATTTAAAAAGACATATAAAAACGAAACACATGAAGGAATTTGATTATAAATGTGATTCTTGTGAATTTAGAACAAACAACAAAAAACACTTAGAAGTACATATAAAAACGAAACACATGAAGGAATTTGATTTTAAATGTGACTCTTGTGAATTTGGAACAAACCTCAAAAGTAGTTTAGAAGTACATATAAAAACAAAACACACAAAGGAATTTTATTTTAAATGTGACTATTGTGAATTTAGAACAAACCACAAAAGTAGTTTAGAAGTACATATAAAAACGAAACACACGAGGGAATTTGATTTTAAATGTGACTCTTGTGAATTTAGAACAAATCACAAAGGTCACTTAGAAAGACATATAAAAAGTAAACATTTGAAGCAATTTGATTTTAAATGTGATTTTTGTGAATTTGAAACAAACAACAAGGGTAATTTAAAACGTCATATAAAAACTAGACATAATTTTATGGTTTGATTGATAGAGGTTTTGACAATTAATATTTTAAATTGATAAGCCAGACATTAATGACAACATTTGAAGCAATTTGATTTTAAATGTGATTCTTGTGAATTTGGAACAAACGGAAAAATTAGTTTAGAAGTACAAATGAAAACGAAACACATTAAGGAATTTGATTTTAAATGTGACTCTTGTGAATTTAGAACAAACAACAAAAGTTGTTTAGAAAGACATATAAAAAGTAAACATTTGAAGCAGTTTGATTTTAAATGTGACTGTGAATTTGGAACAAACAACAAATATTGTTTAGAAGTACATATGAAAACGAAACACACGAAGGAATTTGATTTTAAATGTGACTCTTGTGAATTTAGAACAAACATCAAAAGTCGTTTAGGGCCGGTTTTTCCAACTCCGATTAAAACGCCGGTTAGCGTAATCATTGATTAAAACACCGGTTAGTACAAATTTGCGTTTTTCCAACGCCGGTTAACTCTAATCGTTGATTAAGAACGTCGTTAATCGACCAAATTTTAAACGGCGAAAGAAATACCTGATCAAATATTAAACAGTGATTAGGACTATATACACATGCGCATAACCTAGAAAAATTGAATTTCTGTTATTATTGACAGCTGTTGTTTTCATATGCATTTGTTTTACTGTATAAAAGTATTTTTTGGAATTAATTAATAATTATTTACATCAGTGATTTAGTAATTGTATTGAACAGTAAATGTTATGAACAGTATAATTAAAAAGAAAAATAGCATAATATTAAATATGTCTAACTTTTAGCTTACTACAGAAATTTAATTAATTAATAACTAGGAATAATTTTCTCTAATGAGGATGATACAGTTTTGGAAGTTTTTCTATTCTACTACAATTCAGGGACTTAACCTTAATTCGTGTGGATTCTAAGATCCTGTGGCAATTTAAGCCTTCATTTGGCTCATTCTTTTTTTGTAATTGCATTTAATAGCACCTTATGAAAACATCATTTTAGTCGAACATATTTTAGACTCACTTTAGATATGTCATTAACATATTAAACTATACTGAAAAATTACAAATGAAATTGAAAATATGGAAGAAATTCTAGAGAAGCTGGCAGGTTTACGTTGAGATTATATGCGGACACTTTAAATTCTTTTAGCTGAACTGGGTCTGGATGAATAATGTACATGCATGTAAAGTTGACGTGCAGTTAAATTCTACACTAATAATTATTACAGGCATTGTCAAGTTCACACCGATTCCTCCAGAAGATAACATTTATTATGTTGAAATTGTGTAAACCAATTTGGAGAGAAGTCTTTCTCAATCAACCTTCTTTGATAACATGACATAAAATTAGTTAGAATGTATTGTTCTTAATAAACAGCTGATGTATGATCTTTCAGTAAAAATATCTGGCTTTATTCAGTCCACAGGAATTTGGTGAAAGTTAAATCATCTCAGATATGGCAACGGAAAGTACAATATTTTATACCAACTGATAATCCAGCTTACGACTCTAGATGTAGACTTTTCTTTTTCAGTAAACTGTTCCTACTTTTATGATTTTGTTACATGTCATATATTTTACATAATTTTGGTAACTGTTAATTTCATATATGTATGTATATTGCATTAGTTTTTTCATTTTTACAAAATTTTTGTATTTTTTAATAGCAGTAAATAATCAATAAATTTATTTCAGTTTCAAGTTTGTTGCACTTTGTTATTTATTTCGAATAGAAATTTTAAATATGTGCTATGTACATAGAAATTCGCATGCAAAATTCACTTACACCTTATTTACTAAAATGAAATTTCTAATTATAAAGAATAAAGGCAAAGAGCACAAAGAACAAATTTAAATATAGAAAATAGCGCCAATATTATTAGAACAAATATGCTAATTTAGATCAAATGTACAAGCATTTTTGTTACCAACCTTCTAAAATAAACTTTTAATCACTGATCAGATAACCGGCGTATTTCTTGGCATTGAAAAACGCCGGTTAGAGATAATCAACGATTAAGCGTAATCAATGATTAGTTAACCGGATACTTTAACCGGTGTTGGAAAAACCGGCCCTTAGAAGTACATATAAAAACAAAACACACAAGGGTAATTTAAAACGTCATATAAAAACTAAACATAATATTATGGCTTGATTGAGGTATATGTTTATTAAAGAGGATTATACAGATGATTGAGATTTTGACAATATTTTATTGAAGGAAATCGATTTGACAATTTGTTACACCTTTTTTTTCCCCCTTGAGTTAAATTCAATATTAAGTGTTACCCGTTGTTTTGATCACCTTGTATGTCCTATCTTTTAGTGGTGCTTGCTGTTACATGTAGAGTGTTACTCTATTACTTTTGAACGTTACTGTATATATTTTGTATTTCCGCAGTTTGGATTATAAGCGGGCATTGCTGCTTGTTTTCCCTGCGATTGCCTTATTATTTTCTGTGGGTCGCGGTTTTATTTGGCATTTCTCCTTTTTTATTTATTTACCTTACAATATGGTGTTCCTTAATTTTTAATGAATATTGGTATAAGTCATGGGATCCTTTCTTTTTATTCGGCATAGCAACAAGCTGGGACATCTTGCGGTGAGTGTTTAAGACTGACTTATTATCTATTTGGTAGAGTTCTACCTGTTGTGGTTCGATTTAATTTTATTTAGGGTTTATGTTTTCTAATTTTCTGGAGTTAATTCTTCATCTATTTCCTTTATCAGTCACCCTCTATTTGTACCTTTCCGTTCTCGTAATTATTTGTTGTCACACGGTTAATTGTTCTGTCTTACCGGCCGTTGGCGGCGTGGACGGTTTTGATTGGTTGATTCATGCCGGTAACGCGGTATTGGCCCTCCAAAAAGAGCGTTGGGAGATTCGGTCGTTGACAGTCCATGTTGAAGCAGTGTTAAATGTTCAAGTACCTTTGCATAGTTTGATGTAATCTTTCCCGTATTTAGTGCAATCTGGCTATTATTTAGCAGATGATTTAGTAGAGGTGCTTCCATTTACGTTTTAAATATCGACATTGGTTCGGATGAAGTTTTGGATATTTACATACTGCTTCTATTACCGGATGGTATCCTGTAATTACCGAATGGTATCTTATATGAACGGATGCTAGCTTTTATTACCGCTGAAGTAATTTTCCGGTGCCGCCATTGCCACGTGCTCCTTGCCGACTGTGCTCCATTTTGTTGGACACCGTGGATGTAATTTCTAATATGATAAGGGTCACTTCCACATCCTCATTGTGACCGAGTGATTGTTCCAGCCCCGGCTTATATTATTGGTGGATGTCCGCAGGGATACTGCCCTTTTAACTTCCAGTTCCGGAGAGAATAAGGCATTATAGAGAAGTTGCTTTTATATTTTTTTGTATACAAGATAATTAATGAGATAACTATTAAATTGTTAAGTTAATGAAGCCCAGAGAGCCAAAGCACTGTTCATTGTCAATGTTTTAAGTTTTGTATTCCAAATAAATGTTAGAATTAGCCCGATGAAGTGACATCGGATGGATTAGTCATATTTAGTCACCGGCAAAAATTTTCTAAGATATGTGTTTAGATAAAACTAATTGTTATGTACTTTTTGTGCTGGTTGGAAGCTGATGCATGTAATTATTTTGTAAATTATATACGATTTGTCTTAACCGTTTTGAAGAGGTTGGGGATCGTTCAGTTTAATGCTGAACCTGTGATTTTCACTGTTATCAGATCTATTTAAATTCAATAACTGTAATCAGAACAGCCTTAGTTGCTTGGTTGGCTGTTGTAAATGTTAATTTCTTAGTTATATGGTAGATGTTAATTTTATCCTTATATATATCTACAGGGTGTTGATCTGTAGAGCCCTCATGGTGAAGCCTGTAATACAAGATCTTGTACTCACCACCTCACAGTAGAGCATTTTGTTGTTGTTTACCTTTTACAGTTTAAATGGGGATAATGTAATTATTGGGGAATTTAATTAGTTTTAAGCTCAGATTTAATTTGCGTGGGTTTATTTAATTCTAGTTTGCTTTATGCATCTAGGCAGTCACTTATCTGTTAATATTTTTGATTCACTTACATTATAGCTATCGTTAATCTATATATATACTGGGTGATCCATCCAGTTTGTTGATGTCATGAATTAACTTAATTTTCCTTGTTTTTAAGTAACTCAGATTCACTTACATTATTGCTACCTTTAATTTTCTCAGTTTTGCTATTAAGTGGAACGAACTGTGATGCATTATTCTTGGAACAGTTAAATTCAGTAATAAATTGTTGTCGATATCTGAGTGTTGGTTTGAATTATTTTGCGAACTAAGTGCCTTTAATTGATCATTCTCTTGGGTCAATTCACTTTGGGATAGAGATTAATTTTCAAGAGATGGCGCCGGGTATTCCATCCACCTCTGTCTCGACAGAACCTATGCCCACACACGAATGAGCTAGCGGCATAATCTCTGTCTTCCTTTGTCATCGCACTTGGGAAGCAAAAAGGTAAGGTGTCTGAAGGCGGTCACACAGTTTCCGAAACGTAGCTTAAAGCTTTATTTTGTGGATTGAAGCCAAAGTTGATTCAGTTTATTTTGACGTAACAAATTTACCGACGGATGGAAATATAATATGCGTATGCGCCACATTTGACTGCGCCTCTGGCCTGTTTGGTGTTAGGGCTAGATCTCCCGTTCACAGGCCTGGGTGTAGCAAATTGTGTGAGTTGAATATATATTAGATAATTGAATGTTAAATTAAAAGACAGAAATGTCGTTAAGAAAAGGCTATTAGAAATTGTAATACGTTTCTTGCATTGGTTCGTCAACTTACAACCTTGCTAAATATTTATCGAATATTTTGAGTGATGCTTTTGCAGAGCGGACAGACTACAACGTAAGGGACACTTTCACATTTGTTGATTTGGTACACGAAATTGTTCTACCAAAAAACTTTGTTTTAGTCTCCTTTGACGTATTATCTCTGTTCACTAATATACCCTATCAATTTGTGATTGACGTGGTTATCAATTCATGGGACTTGGTACGGCCTCACTGTAATTTGGATTTAGATTGTTTTGTTGAGTCACTCAGTTTCATTTGTCACAATTGCTTTTTTACGTTTCAAGATAAATTTTATAGACAAGAACAGGGTGTTCCAATGGGTAGTCCTATTAGTCCTGTATTGGCTCTGATTGTCATGGATTCATTATTGGATGCTGTTATACAGAAACTTAAATTTAAACTACCATTCATTTTTAAATATGTAGATGACATTATCTGTGCAGTGCCTTCTGATGCCATACAATATACTCTAGACATATTCAATAGTTTTCATAATCAACTTCAATTTACTGTTGAAACAGAGACAAACAACAGTATACCATTTTTAGACACAAGAATAATAAGAAGTGATGATGGTAGTGTTTTGTTGGATTGGTATCAGAAGCCCACAGCATCCGGACGTTTTATTAATTTTTATTCAAATCATACAATCAACCATAAAATTAATACAGTTTTAGCAATAAAAAATAGAATTACACGCATTAGTCACCCGACTTTATTGAACAAAAATCTAGATTTACTTTTTGATATTTTTCTAAATAATGGCTATCCGAGACAACTTCTACGAAAGCTAGTTTTTAGTAACCCCGTAGCTCCCCCTGCTTCTGACGATGTTACTCCAGTCATAACAAGATATAGTAAGATTCTTAACATAAACCATTTAACGCCATCAATAGTTGGCTGTTTTGGAAATGTACCGGACACTCGAATGGTCCGTTATGATGCACTGTCCTTAAAAAGTCTGTTTACCAAAATAAAAACACCAACTCCTTTGCTTTTGAAATCAAATATTATTTATTCTATACCTTGTTCTGATTGTAATAAGAAATACGTAGGTCAGACTTCACAATGGTTAAAGAATAGACTTATACAACATAAAAGTGATGTGCGTATTGGTAAAAGATCATGTGCAGTATCATTACACACAGAACAAACCAACCATAATTTCGATTTCGAAAATATTGGAATTTTAGCTAGTGAAAGTAACTATAAGAGCAGACTTTTCATGGAGATGGTCCACATACATTGTAATGATACAATAAATTTTAAATCAGATACTAACCACCTCAGTACTATTTACTCTTACATTTTATCGTTGTTATAGCTGTTTATGTTAATTAAATTTAAAATTAAATATAATGCACACAGATATCTTAATTTTTAAATCTATCAACACTTTCTTGCTTATACCTGACATATTAGTTAATATTGACACTTTGGTCAATGTCATTTTAAATTATACAATTTTCTTATATGTACTTTTTGCCAATGTGCTGTCTCTAGTCTGTAAGTGTTGTGAATTTTTATATTAGTTTCAAATGTTAAGTAGTCTTTATTACAGTTTCCTCCTGAAGATGTTATTAGATTTATAACGAAATATTGAGGATTAAACAAATGAGCACATAATAGCCTTTTATTGACCAATATAACCCGTAATTGCATTCTCATATATATATATATATATATATATATATATATATATATATATAAATCAATAAGGAAATATCACGGATACATAATAAAAATAGGAGAAAGAATATCGGGTTAATCCGCTGTAGTGCAACCGCAGACACGTGTTTCAGACTCGTTGGTCATCGTCAGTACGGTGTAGCCAAGGAATAAGGTGGGATATCCTTGGAGATAGAAACAAAAGGAAGACCATCGGGAAGACAGACCACCAATTGTAGCTTAAATGTCAGAAGATCCTCAGGTCTGAGTGACAACAACTGACACCGCCGCGAGGCAGACATTGTCAACCCGCGTGCCGTCCAACCCAGGAATGATAAATCAATAAGGAAATATCACGGATACATAATAAAGCTACAATTGGTGGTCTGTCTTCCCGATGGTCTTCCTTTTGTTTCTATCTCCAAGGATATCCCACCTTATTCCTTGGCTACACCGTACTGACGATGACCAACGAGTCTGAAACACGTGTCTGCGGTTGCACTACAGCGGATTAACCCGATATTCTTTCTCCTATATATATATATCAAAAAATGGAAATAACGCGGATACATGAAATAACAAGAAAGAGAATAATAATGGGTAAATTCCGCTGTAGAGCAACCGTAAACACGTGTTTCTGACTCATTGGTCGTCGTCAGTACGGTGTAGCCAAGGAATAAGGTGGGATAACCTTGGAGATGTAAGCTACACGGAAGACCATCAGGTGACAGACTCCCATTTATAGCTTCAGCTACAAGATCCTCAAATTTGAAGACAACAACTAACATCGCCACGAGGAAGACTAATGTCAACCTGCGTGCCATCCTGATGGTCTTCCGTGTAGCTTACATCTCCAAGGTTATCCCACCTTATTCCTTGGCTACACCGTACTGACGACGACCAATGAGTCAGAAACACGTGTTTACGGTTGCTCTACAGCGGAATTTACCCATTATTATT
Organism: Amphimallon solstitiale; assembly: GCA_963170755.1. NCBI lineage: Eukaryota > Metazoa > Arthropoda > Insecta > Coleoptera > Scarabaeidae > Amphimallon > Amphimallon solstitiale. The sequence continues at coordinate 29,309,217 of OY720685.1, forward strand.
CTCTTTTTATATATATTATATTATATTATTCTCTTTTTATATATATATATATGTAACGAAACGTTTTTCTATATATATATATATATATATATATATATATATATATATATATAAACAAAAGTGGAAATAGTGCGGGTAAATAATTTAGTGGTAGAAAATAGTGGGTAATCCCGCTGTAGAGCAACCGTAGACACGTGTTTCTGACTAATTGGTCGTCATCAGTACGGTGTAGCCAAGGAATAAGGTGGGAAAACCTTGGAGATGTAAGCATAAACGGAAGACCATCAGGTGACAGACCTCCATTTGCAGCTTCAGCTGGAAGATCCTCAGTTTTGAGGACAACAACCAACATCGCCACGAGGAAGACATTGTCAACCTGCGTGCCAACCGACCCTGGAAAATTAAACAAAAGTGGAAATAGTGCGGGTAAATAATTTAGTGGTAGAAAATAGTGGGTAATCCCGCTGTAGAGCAACCGTAGACACGTGTTTCTGACTAATTGGTCGTCATCAGTACGGTGTAGCCAAGGAATAAGGTGGGAAAACCTTGGAGATGTAAGCATAAACGGAAGACCATCAGGTGACAGACCTCCATTTGCAGCTTCAGCTGGAAGATCCTCAGTTTTGAGGACAACAACCAACATCGCCACGAGGAAGACATTGTCAACCTGCGTGCCAACCGACCCTGGAAAATTAAACAAAAGTGGAAATAGTGCGGGTAAATAATTTAGTGGTAGAAAATAGTGGGTAATCCCGCTGTAGAGCAACCGTAGACACGTGTTTCTGACTAATTGGTCGTCATCAGTACGGTGTAGCCAAGGAATAAGGTGGGAAAACCTTGGAGATGTAAGCATAAACGGAAGACCATCAGGTGACAGACCTCCATTTGCAGCTTCAGCTGGAAGATCCTCAGTTTTGAGGACAACAACCAACATCGCCACGAGGAAGACATTGTCAACCTGCGTGCCAACCGACCCTGGAAAATTAAACAAAAGTGGAAATAGTGCGGGTAAATAATTTAGTGGTAGAAAATAGTGGGTAATCCCGCTGTAGAGCAACCGTAGACACGTGTTTCTGACTAATTGGTCGTCATCAGTACGGTGTAGCCAAGGAATAAGGTGGGAAAACCTTGGAGATGTAAGCATAAACGGAAGACCATCAGGTGACAGACCTCCATTTGCAGCTTCAGCTGGAAGATCCTCAGTTTTGAGGACAACAACCAACATCGCCACGAGGAAGACATTGTCAACCTGCGTGCCAACCGACCCTGGAAATTTTGGGTACTGATGACGACCAATTAGTCAGAAACACGTGTCTACGGTTGCTCTACAGCGGGATTACCCACTATTTTCTACCACTAAATTATTTACCCGCACTATTTCCACTTTTGTTTAATTTTCCAGGGTCGGTTGGCACGCAGGTTGACAATGTCTTCCTCGTGGCGATGTTGGTTGTTGTCCTCAAAACTGAGGATCTTCCAGCTGAAGCTGCAAATGGAGGTCTGTCACCTGATGGTCTTCCGTTTATGCTTACATCTCCAAGGTTTTCCCACCTTATTCCTTGGCTACACCGTACTGATGACGACCAATTAGTCAGAAACACGTGTCTACGGTTGCTCTACAGCGGGATTACCCACTATTTTCTACCACTAAATTATTTACCCGCACTATTTCCACTTTTGTTTAATTTTCCAGGGTCGGTTGGCACGCAGGTTGACAATGTCTTCCTCGTGGCGATGTTGGTTGTTGTCCTCAAAACTGAGGATCTTCCAGCTGAAGCTGCAAATGGAGGTCTGTCACCTGATGGTCTTCCGTTTATGCTTACATCTCCAAGGTTTTCCCACCTTATTCCTTGGCTACACCGTACTGATGACGACCAATTAGTCAGAAACACGTGTCTACGGTTGCTCTACAGCGGGATTACCCACTATTTTCTACCACTATATATATTGTTATGGTTTTTAATATCCATACGATATATTGATTTACAACTGTGTTATTACATATAATTTTTCAATTCTTAAAAGTATATTTTTATCAATGTAAAGAATTAATTATTTAAATGTTCATTTGATGTTCATAGGTTGATGAGATTTTTGTGTTGATCTGGTTGTCGTAGAGGAAAAATAAGGTTTTCTTTCTTCTATGTTTGTATTTCTAGAATCTGTTAAAGAGAAATTAAAAAACATTATTATTATTGTCAAATATGATGTATTATATTTTATGTACAAAATTGTTTAATTAACGATGATATGACGAGTATTGTAAACGTAAATAATTGATTTAGAGTATAAACTAATTGGAATTAAATTTCCCGCCATAATTTGAACAGGTGTTAATGAAAGAAATATTTTGACAGTTCCTGAAATGAGAATTTATAAATTGAATGACAATTGTGTGAAATGTTTTGAAATTAGGTTTTTTTAAATGTAAAAAGAATAATTAATACACGTAGTAATAAATTATAAGGATGTAAATATTCGAAAGTAAATAGTAAAGAGATATTTTGAATTATAAAGGTAGGTGTAGATTTCTGATTGGAGAATTTAAAAAATTGTAAAAGGGTTGCTTAGGAATTATTATTGAAAAAAAAAACAACGAGGAGATGAAAAATAATTTTCATACGACGCGGTTATTTTTATCTTTGAATAAAAAATAATTCATTGATAATTTCTAAAATACAGCGAATTTTGTGCTTAAAAGCGTTGAAAGTTATTAATTTAACAAAGGCAGAGTGAATAAAACAGTAAACAGTGAAAGAAACATACAAAATTTATGTGATATCTATAAAACATAGGTATCAAAATTGATAGATAAAGGAAAGGAATATTTAAAAGGTTGAATTATAATTTATCACGAGTACTTACATAGATAGAAGATTATCCATAGACGAATTCCAATGTGTATTTTCAAGATTAACCATAGACGAAGAGTTGCAGTATTTTATCGTGTATAGGCTTACGAAGAGAATTTTTATGAGACCGAACGAGTATTTCCATAACAGACCGAACGTGTATTTCCAAAGGAGACCGAACGTGTGTTTCCAAATTAGACCGAACAAGTAGGCATCATTTCTTCTAGAGTGGCAGTATTATGTTGTGCAGAGAACTTCGAAGAGAATTTTTCTGAGTCAGAACGTGCATATCCAAAGGAGTCCATTATAAAGGAATACAAGAAGGACGTCGAAGATCGGAGAATATCGGAGAACATCATCAAGATATCAAGTCCAGGTCATACAACAGTAGCAACAGCACCTACACGTAAATATACCTTAACATTTGAAGTAATATAAAGTATATTGGTACTATTCGATTTAAAAATAACATATTTTATATTAATATTTAGGAAAGTTATTCACTTTTACACCCGAATGTATTGAATTAAGAATAAGAAAAGCAATACCTTATTTGTAGTAATATTACAATTTGCATTCCATAGAAATCTCATCAACAATTGAATGTTTACAACTATAAATAAAATACATTATTAGTCAATTGTAGAAAACATACAAGTTGTCATTCCACAAACTTACTTGCTACAGTTATGTCAGTATCTCTCATGGTTTATTTTGATATTTTCTAACCAACGTCAATGCATCGTAGTTAAATAATTTTTCAATAATATTTATTTTCACTTGTGTATCTGATCAACACATCATTATACCATTATTAGCTTGAGCAGTTTGTTTTCTTTCATTTGTAGCATTAATTATGTGTTTTTACAAACAAAGCAGCTGATCTACAAGAGTGTGTAACACTAAAATCATAAAAAATATTGAATTAATTTAACCTGAAAAAGACCCATCAAAATTTGTAATACTTACGTGTTTAGTCGTAGTTCTACAAAGTACAAGCAAATAATCAGTCACAATGGACCATTAAACACCCCTGATGTTATATAAAAATAGTATTTTATAAAGAATACGTGCAATTCAATCGATAATAAACAAATCATAAGTTAGGTTATATTTCTTGACATGTAATGTGAAATATCCCTCCCATTTTTATCATGTATTGGTATAGGGTTCAAAGAATATAGTCCTACCAGTTCAATTAATAAAACAAGGAGAAATAAGTTTTTACATTTATTAAAATTGAGTATTAGCCGAGGTATTTTTAAAAAAATAATATTAGTAGTAAAAAATTAGGTGTTAAAAATAATACTCTTCCAACACACATATAAGTACATTTAGTGCACGAACTTGGAACATTATTAGAGGATAGTTTGTTGAAAATAACAATCATACAACCCTTATACAGGTACATTTGGCTGGCCCAATTTGTGGCAACAATATTAAGACATTTGGTGCTCAACGTAGAGGCATAACGGTTAGTATAGTGTATTTGTTACTGGCCCAACTTGGAGCTACGTATACTAATACATTTTTGGTGCCCGAACGTAGGGGCAAGAGAAAAGAAAGGTTTCTGGTTATTTGTGTATTTTGTAGAATAATAAAAACGCAGATTTATTAGGTACATTTATTTAGTTTATCGCAATTTGGTATTACATGTGATACATTGGTGCATAATTGTGCGTATTAAAGATACATATAAAATATTTTATATAGAGTGCATACATATTAGTACAGTTTTAAAAATATTCAAAAGAAATGGATACAAGATCTAAATCTAGTATGAAACAGACTCCAGGTACAAGCGAAAGCGGAGAAGATAGTGAACAGGAAAGAGGTGATAGACAACAAACTATTATCAGTAGGAGCGTGGAAGATATGTTAAGAACAATTCTAGAAAATAGAGAAATAGATAAAGAAGAGTATAAGAAAAATAGAGAAGTAGATCAAGAGAAATATGAGAAAAATAGAGAAGTAGATAAAGAAGAAAGTAAGAAGTTATTGGAGAATATGGAAAAGTCTAATCAAGAGAAAAATGAGAAGTTATTGGAGAATATGGAAAAGTCTAATCAAGAGAAAAATGAGAAGTTATTGGAGAAAATGGAAAAGTCTATTAGAGAAGAGAATAAGAAAAACAGAGAGGAAGATAAAGAAGAGAATAAGAAGATATTTGAGAATTTGTTTGAGAAGAATAGGGAAGAAATAAATCAGAAAATTAGTGAGGGAAATAAGAAAATAAAGGAGGATATTTTCGAGGTTTTGGAGAAGAAGTTAGAGAAGTTTGGGGATGATAATAAGAAAATAAATGAAAATCTTGTGAGTCTAAATGAAAAAATTGATCAGATTAATGAAAATATGAAAACAAAATTAGAGGAAGGATTAAACAATTTAGAAGAGAAATTTATAAAAGAAATAGAGAAGAAGAATGAAAGTAATAAAGTAGAGATTTTAGAAACTATAGAGAATAAACCTGGAGAAGTAGAACTAGTTAGTGGAAATCATTGTATAAATATAAAAATAACTGAGTTGAATAAGGTAACAGATATGGGTTCTTATTTAGATTACAGTGAGTGTACTAACTCGAATATGAACATGTTTAAGAAACAAGAATTTGCTGTGTCAAGATGTTTCAGTGATTTTATAGGTTTTTATAATCAATTTACTGGAAAACAATTTAAAGCTGGACGTAATATGTTACTAACACCTATGAGAAGTGTTATTGATAATGCAGAAGGTAAAATGTATAATCAATTGAAAGAAACTGTTAATGGGAATGATTTCATTGTGGAAAGACGAGTTTATCTAGAAAGAGATTTGCAAAGAAAAGTTCATTTCTCTACATTGATTTTGGATACAGATGCGAGAGAATTATTTAAACTTGAAGTTGAATTTCAGAACGTTACAAATACATACATATTTAAAAATGCTGACATAATGAAAATATTTAACAAGATTGGAAGATTAGTTAACAAAAACATTTACATCATGGAAGGAAATGATTCATGGTATGAAGAAAATAGGATACAAGAAGTAACAGTGGACACTTTAAAGAATAGAGTCCGATTAAAATTAATAATGAGAAACATGACTCGGAAAATTATTGCTACAGATTTAAATATATAAATAGGACATAGGATAGGTAAGACACAGTATTGGGAGATTGTACTGTGAAATGAGTGACGACATTTCCTTTCTGAGTTCGGCTAAATCATCCACAAAAATGTTATAAATAGGACATGGTATAGGTAAGACACAGTATTGGGAGATTGTGCTGTGTAAGTGAGTGACGACACTTCCTAAATCTGAGTTATATCAAATCATCCACACCAAATCATCCACGGAGAAAAAATGTTATAACAACAAATATGTTAGGTAGGACATGGTATTGAGGAGATTGTATCATGTTAGTGGCTGGCATCACTACCTTATACCGAGTCAAATTAAATACTCCAAAGATATTCAATATTCCCAAAATAGAACGTAAAACACATATATCAGGCAGGACATAGTATTAGAATAGATTGTACTATGAAGGTGATTGACCACACTTCCTTATACGAGTCACATTAAATCATTCATGACATATTAGTCAGGAAAAGCGGTACATATAGAAGAGATCAACTCTTGACGGTTTTTGGAATACCGACTTATTTCAGCAATCTTGGATCTTTTCAATTCCCAAAAATCTATTTCTTAAAATAGACCTTCCCATTGTATATAAATAAATCCCATTAAACATAATGATTTCATTAATGCAATTGCTAATATCATATTTAGTCAGGATAGAAGTTTCCTAGTGGAAATAATATTAGTTAATAGTACCCATTTAGAAATAATAATTTGTTTGATAAAATATATAATTAGTAGATGTCCTTATATTTTAATTATGTAATTTAATTGTCATGTATCATGTGCAATGTAGTGATGTATCATATGTGATATGCAAGAGTATAAAATAGAAACAGTACAAGATGAATATAAATAGGAAAATTTAAATGTTTTTAAGTTATGTACAACGGTAACAAGTGTTGAAAGTAAAGAAATATTAAGTTAGTAGTTATGTTCTTAAATGTAATATGAATAGGGAATTACCAATATCATGTATACGAATAGAGTATAAAATAAAAGAAATTGAAATCTTAAGAATACAGTACAAGTATAAAGTATATGGGTTTGTTCAAAAATAAGTACAGGTGTTTAGTAAAAATAGAATATGTATTATAATTGAAAATATAAAGTTTTATAGAGAATGGAGTGATTTTAGTTGGAATTTAATAGTAATATAAAAAATATATAAATGTCGAAATAGACAATAAAGATTATAAAATATGTATTATGAAGTATAAAATATCTTGTAGAGGTATAAGAGTACCTACAAGATTAATTAAAGAATTTATGAACCAGTATATGGTATATAGCACTAAAGGTAGTGTTTATTGGATGAATTAAAGTATGATTAATAAAGATAATTGTGGAATGTATATGAAAGAGTTTGTTAAAACTATTGAAATGGATTAAAGATTATAATATGATTAATAAACACCAATATATAAAAGAACAAGTATTAAAGTGAATACAAGATAATAAATTCAGAGTACTGTTTATAAATGTTTAGATATGCATACAGGTGAAATCATTTAAGAATTACTATAACTATGAAATATGGAAATAAAAATCTTTTACAGACAAAAGTTAAACAGTAAACAAACTTAAAACAAAATTAGTTGGGAAAGTTGTAAAAAAAAATATATATTTTAAACATGTATGGTACATTATAGTTGTCAGTTTTACAAAAAGAGTTATTAATACATAGCATATATAAAATAGAATGTAAAATAGTGTATAAAAGTTAGAAGCATAGATTTATGTGTTTATGGGTTAAATAATGAAAGTGTTGATTAGAGAAAAATAAATGAATAAAATGACGAGTATACAGAGTATTGATAGAATTTATAGTGAGGTTGTGTTGAATTAAATTAGTTATGATACTTAAAGTTATTGTTAAACAAATATAAATTTTCAACAAAGTTAAAATTTACATTTGTTAAAGGGGCAAATGTTATGGTTTTTAATATCCATACGATATATTGATTTACAACTGTGTTATTACATATAATTTTTCAATTCTTAAAAGTATATTTTTATCAATGTAAAGAATTAATTATTTAAATGTTCATTTGATGTTCATAGGTTGATGAGATTTTTGTGTTGATCTGGTTGTCGTAGAGGAAAAATAAGGTTTTCTTTCTTCTATGTTTGTATTTCTAGAATCTGTTAAAGAGAAATTAAAAAACATTATTATTATTGTCAAATATGATGTATTATATTTTATGTACAAAATTGTTTAATTAACGATGATATGACGAGTATTGTAAACGTAAATAATTGATTTAGAGTATAAACTAATTGGAATTAAATTTCCCGCCATAATTTGAACAGGTGTTAATGAAAGAAATATTTTGACAGTTCCTGAAATGAGAATTTATAAATTGAATGACAATTGTGTGAAATGTTTTGAAATTAGGTTTTTTTAAATGTAAAAAGAATAATTAATACACGTAGTAATAAATTATAAGGATGTAAATATTCGAAAGTAAATAGTAAAGAGATATTTTGAATTATAAAGGTAGGTGTAGATTTCTGATTGGAGAATTTAAAAAATTGTAAAAGGGTTGCTTAGGAATTATTATTGAAAAAAAAAAACAACGAGGAGATGAAAAATAATTTTCATACGACGCGGTTATTTTTATCTTTGAATAAAAAATAATTCATTGATAATTTCTAAAATACAGCGAATTTTGTGCTTAAAAGCGTTGAAAGTTATTAATTTAACAAAGGCAGAGTGAATAAAACAGTAAACAGTGAAAGAAACATACAAAATTTATGTGATATCTATAAAACATAGGTATCAAAATTGATAGATAAAGGAAAGGAATATTTAAAAGGTTGAATTATAATTTATCACGAGTACTTACATAGATAGAAGATTATCCATAGACGAATTCCAATGTGTATTTTCAAGATTAACCATAGACGAAGAGTTGCAGTATTTTATCGTGTATAGGCTTACGAAGAGAATTTTTCTGAGACCGAACGAGTATTTCCATAACAGACCGAACGTGTATTTCCAAAGGAGACCGAACGTGTGTTTCCAAATTAGACCGAACAAGTAGGCATCATTTCTTCTAGAGTGGCAGTATTATGTTGTGCAGAGAACTTCGAAGAGAATTTTTCTGAGTCAGAACGTGCATATCCAAAGGAGTCCATTATAAAGGAATACAAGAAGGACGTCGAAGATCGGAGAATATCGGAGAACATCATCAAGATATCAAGTCCAGGTCATACAACAGTAGCAACAGCACCTACAAGTAAATATACCTTAACATTTGAAGTAATATAAAGTATATTGGTACTATTCGATTTAAAAATAACATATTTTATATTAATATTTAGGAAAGTTATTCACTTTTACACCCGAATGTATTGAATTAAGAATAAGAAAAGCAATACCTTATTTGTAGTAATATTACAATTTGCATTCCATAGAAATCTCATCAACAATTGAATGTTTACAACTATAAATAAAATACATTATTAGTCAATTGTAGAAAACATACAAGTTGTCATTCCACAAACTTACTTGCTACAGTTATGTCAGTATCTCTCATGGTTTATTTTGATATTTTCTAACCAACGTCAATGCATCGTAGTTAAATAATTTTTCAATAATATTTATTTTCACTTGTGTATCTGATCAACACATCATTATACCATTATTAGCTTGAGCAGTTTGTTTTCTTTCATTTGTAGCATTAATTATGTGTTTTTACAAACAAAGCAGCTGATCTACAAGAGTGTGTAACACTAAAATCATAAAAAATATTGAATTAATTTAACCTGAAAAAGACCCATCAAAATTTGTAATACTTACGTGTTTAGTCGTAGTTCTACAAAGTACAAGCAAATAATCAGTCACAATGGACCATTAAACACCCCTGATGTTATATAAAAATAGTATTTTATAAAGAATACGTGCAATTCAATCGATAATAAACAAATCATAAGTTAGGTTATATTTCTTGACATGTAATGTGAAATATCCCTCCCATTTTTATCATGTATTGGTATAGGGTTCAAAGAATATAGTCCTACCAGTTCAATTAATAAAACAAGGAGAAATAAGTTTTTACATTTATTAAAATTGAGTATTAGCCGAGGTATTTTTAAAAAAATAATATTAGTAGTAAAAAATTAGGTGTTAAAAATAATACTCTTCCAACACACATATAAGTACATTTAGTGCACGAACTTGGAACATTATTAGAGGATAGTTTGTTGAAAATAACAATCATACAACCCTTATACAGGTACATTTGGCTGGCCCAATTTGTGGCAACAATATTAAGACATTTGGTGCTCAACGTAGAGGCATAACGGTTAGTATAGTGTATTTGTTACTGGCCCAACTTGGAGCTACGTATACTAATACAATATATATATATAATTTTATTTCAACCACTAAGGGTTGTTTGTTTATTTTTTCTTAGCCGTATTTTGTGTATAATTATTAATAATGTTTTTCTTGGAATGCGATTTAACGCTGATTTAACTTTGTGTGCCTTCACTGAAGCGGTTGAGCTGACATTAACCACTATGTATTTTCAGTTTGATAAAAAATATTACAAACAGGTTTATGGTTGTGCAATGGGCGCACCAATATCGAGCGTTATTGCACAACTAGTGCTTGAAGATCTTGAAGAGACTGTAATCAAAAAAATAAATTTTCCCATCCCATTCTATAAGAGATACGTTGATGATTGTATACATGCGGTACCTTTAGATAAAATAGATTATATCACAAGCCAGTTTAACAGTTACCACAAAAAACTACAATTTACTAAAGAAATAGAGGTAAACAATCAATTGAATTTCCTAGACATGACTCTCATCAGGGTAGGCAGTAATATAGTTACTAAATGGTATGCCAAGCCAACAGCTTCTGGTAGATATACGAATTTCCTATCTGCACATTCTATAGCAATAAAAAAAAGCGTGGTTATAGGCCTAGTAGACAGGGCAATAAAATTAACGAGCCAAACATATATTAAAGATACCCTAAAAAATGTAAAAAACTTATTAAAAAATAATAATTATCCACCCCCTTTTGTAGAAAAAATTATCAAACAAAGACTTTATAAACACAATAATAATACACGGCAACAAAAAGATGGACTCACAAACACATCCACCGAACAACAAAACAATAATAATAGTAAAAAATATTTAGCTTTACCATATGTTCCCGATTTGTCCGAAAAAATTCAAAAAATGTTTTTAAAATACAATATTACAATAGCTCACAGAAGCTACAACAATTTACAATTTATTAACACCAAACTTAAAGATAAAATTGACAAAAACAAAATGACCCACGTGGTCTACAGTATTCCATGTAAATCATGCAATAAAGTTTATATAGGTCAGACCATGCAACATCTTAATGAAAGAATAAAGGGCCACAAATACGCCAATAATGCCACTGCATTAAAAAAACATAGTAACAAGATGTCACATACATTTGACTTTGAAAAAACTAAAATCTTACATGTTGAAAAAAACACAAAATCACGAGAAATTTTAGAATTAATTGAAATCAAAAAACATGAAGATCTTGCAGTTAATGACAGAAACGAAATAAATAATCTATCTAAAATATATTTTCCACTTATTCGATAACAATAGTACTACTCCCAAGACCCACATATATATTTTTAAAATTTATCAAATATCAATAGCATATAAGAAACAGCTTGAATACACATAAATAAGTTGTTGTGTGGAATCGTTAGTTTTTAATATAAACATGTGTTCGCTTTGAGAATCTGACACGCTCCGAAGATTTACATTTAAATCCATCGAATTATACAGAATAATATAATTAAAATGAAACGAAATAAATTTTGATTACAAGAAATAAACTTTTGTCACAGTCAGGTATGTAAGAGGTACATTTTTAAATTGTTAGTAATGTTAGATATACAATTTTAATGTGTTAGAATTAATTAAAATTTGTAAATGTTATAAAAGTACAGTAAGTGTTATCTCCAGATGATTTTTCTGTGATCAATTTCTGATGAAGACAATAAAAGAATGTCGAAACGTCAATTTTAATTTTTATTACCCTTAAAGCCGCATTCCAAGAAAAACATTATTAATAATTATATATATATCTTCTACGAAATAAGAGAAAAGAAGACTTCTTATTTCTTCTCCTCTTCAAATTTCTTTTTTTCCTGGCCGTTGTTACATAAACTATACTTAAATCATGGGAGGTATCGGCCTGTATTTAATTATAGGTAAAAATAAAAATAAAAAATTCTTCTACGTTTCGATATTATATATAATATCTTTCTCAAAAAATATTTTTTATAAGCTGTAACAATTATGAGTATATTAATTAACATTATATGTAAAATAATTCTAAATTAACTTACGTCATGTATTAAAATTGTTCCTACATTTATTTACAATTCAATAAAAACACATATTAAACTCTCCAAAAGATTTTCCACTTGCACAAACACCTGCACATCTGTTTTCTTATTTTTTTCCTTTTTTTGAATGTTATTATAAATGTATACATATACATTTATAATAACATTCATTTTCTTATTTTTTTCCTTTTTTTGAATGTTATTATAAATGTATACATATACATTTATAATAACATTCAAAAAAAGGAAAAAAATAAGAAAACAGATGTGCAGGTGTTTGTGCAAGTGGAAAATCTTTTGGAGAGTTTAATATGTGTTTTTATTGAATTGTAAATAAATGTAGGAACAATTTTAATACATGACGTAAGTTAATTTAGAATTATTTTACATATAATGTTAATTAATATACTCATAATTGTTACAGCTTATAAAAAAATATTTTTTGAGAAAGATATTATATATAATATCGAAACGTAGAAGAATTTTTTATTTTTATTTTTACCTATAATTAAATACAGGCCGATACCTCCCATGATTTAAGTATAGTTTATATATATATATATATATATATATATATATATATATATATATATATATATAATGGTCTTATAGTAATTATGAATAACTAAAAATTTATTTTTAAAATAGAGGTTTGATTTATATTTTACTTACTTTATAATAATATGGAGAATGTGCTAAAGACCTTCGATATCAAGTATATATGATTTATTTACAAACAGATGAAAAAGAGAATTGTTATCTTCTTAAAAGTAATAGTACGAGTTGTTGAACATTTAAAAAGATACAACTATAATCTGCTTGATTTGAAGCTACTTTAAGCATATAAAGAATTATAGTATAGTTGAGTCACTCTCACAATCGGTATACGCCACCATATTCAAATGGTGTCAACTTGGAGACGTTGCAAAATTTGTTTTGTCAAGTAATATTGATTTTGGCACTATAATATGTAACTCTTAATATGATAATAATTTTGCTTAAGTACTATTGACAAGCCGAATATCATGTTTTTTTTTATATTTGTATGAACTTGTCTGCTGTTAATAATTAAATATTATTACAATAAAGGTAGGATTTTCAGAGAGAATTGAACTTTTTAAGTTCATTTTAACATTCGGGACTGTATTAAACAAATATGTTCTAGTTAAGTTTACTGCAGACATAAAGGATACTATTTACTAGCAAAGACCATTGTACTGCAGAATCTTTAGGGCTATATCGTTTTTCCTTTAAATGCATTAAAATTAAAATGATTTTAAATGCAACAGTAAGGTCAGAAAAGTATTACAGCAATTAATTATAAAAACATATTTGTTAGCAATATTCTAACTATTCACTAATATATTATTAACATTTATCACTGATGTACTAGAAGCAACTTGTTTGAAACAATTCTCTCAAGTATTATCATTGATTATAACATGCTTTTTGTACGTTAACCAAATTTTGATTAAGCTAAGCACAGTCACTGTTTATTTAAGCGTTAAACTAGTATAAATTTGTTGATGTAAAGATTATATTTAACGGAATTAAAAAATTGAAACATATCATGAAGCATTTCAAATATATACACAAAATGTGACACTCTTGCCTATTCGAACATGTATACATATTATAAAGAATATTAAAAAGACAATATATTTTTTAGCTTTCCGTTTAATCGACCAGATATATTAAATAAATGGAGAAATGTTACATAAAAGTACCTACGACACATACAGTATTGATAAAAGAAATTATGCAAAATTCATTAATTACATATATAATGGTGGTCTAATTTATGCATCAGTGTAATAAGTATATAAGATTATTGAGTTTGCTGAAAGACATTTCAAATTATTGCAGATTAATAACAACTGATGTAAGTACTTCATCATTTCTCTTATTGACTGCATTTCTTTCAACCACAACATTCTATCACTGAAGAATTTATAGTTGCAGATATTTATGAAAGACAAATAATTTAAAAAGTTTGATATTTATTTAAAGTGTCCTCAGCGTGCTTCTGGCAAAAAAAAGAAACAGAAAAATTGCTAGGGAATCAATATAATCAAATATAGAGAGGGGAGAATGCTTTTACAAATGCGCGGAAGATAGAATGATTGCAAATGGTGATGTGCGCCATTTTGACCCAGGGTTGTCAAAGAGCACCAATCAAAGGCATTCTTGAAAGAACGAATTTTCAAACAAAAAATGAGAAAGAAATGTGGAAAGAAACGTTCGGGTGATTGGTTTACGCATTTAAACCGCAAAGTAATAGCGTTTTGCTTATTTTGTCAAACTTTTATTTATTGTATTTTACATAGTTTATTGTTTGTTATTAACATTCTTAAAAAATAGTCCTTTTTAGAAGGCGCAAGTAAAATATTCCCTTCATGAACGTGTTTTGTCACTTTCATCAGCTTTCTTTTTGTAATCGCTAATATTTTATAGTATGGTGGTAGCGCTTTACTGGGTCCTTCGAAAAATCGTAAAGGAAAACGTATAAGGTTTGGACAAAGGCAAATGGCTTATAATGTGTATTTTGAGCATAAATATATAGTATGTCTAAAACAACTACTGTCAATCAAACAGCAGACAAAGTGGGTAGTAGTAAGAATGTTAAGGAAAAACAATAACTTGGATGAAGCATAAAAAATCATTTGGACGACTTGTGCTTTCATTTTCCTTGAGGAGTTACCAAATTGTAGAAAAATGTGAGTTAATATATATGTACATATTCTGTCAGTTATCGTATAAATTATATATGAGCTATATTGGCTTATGGCCAATAAAATGAACATGTCAAAGGAAAGGTTGAATAACTTTTACCAAGAGGAATTTTTGCTACTAGCAGTATACTAAAATCTGAATGACTGGAGCTTGCAAAAAAATAACCTTTTATTTACCTTTATATGGTGTTAATGAAATAGTATGGAAAAAAGGTTGTTCTGCTTTGCGTTTACCTCCACTGTAATTTAAACCCCATCGAACTTGTATGGGTTCAAGTTAAACATCATGTCACTGCCAATAAGAATTCATTTAAATTAGACACAGAATCCAGAATTTGTTGTTAGGATTAAACATGGTTGATGCTGATTTTATAATGTCATGACGGAAGAAGAAAAAGTGTATGGTACTGAAATATTGTTGACAATAATCCGATCTTGAAAACATGTAATTTTAATGATCAACATTCATGTTTTGACATTAAGTTGGTGCAAATAACAGTAGTGTAAAATTGCAAGAGTTAATTTTAGTGTTTTTTTTAACTTATTGTAATAACAATAATAAATGTACTTTTTATTCTCTTCAAGCTTTCTGTTATTCAGTGTAATGTTTTGTGAAATAAAAGTACTTGTTCATGTTTACAAGTTTTTATTAAGAACAATATGAAATGATGCTTATTGCTTTTATTATAGATATTATATTTATTAAAGATATTTCTTTTGAGGTATTAAACACTTTATCTTTACACTGCAATTAAATACTGCATATATCCATATACAATAGCTGCAATAATCTACATCAATAAAATAAGAAACTACAAAATATTAATTGCAACACAGGTAAGGTAAGAGTTTAGATTTTTCATAGTTCGGGTTGTGCCATAAAGCTTCGTTCTTGATTTTGCTTGACTTCTTTTCCAAGCTTCATATTTTCTTTTATATTTATCAGGAGATACCATTAACATAAATTGATTTTGTTTTACATAATATTTCTTAAATGTAATATAAAAACTTATGCAAAATTATGAAAAGTCTTTGTCAACTTTGCCTTTTTTCCTGCAGCTCGTGTCAGAACAAGTCTCATAACCAGAAAACATTCATTATATATTTAACTGATAATCATTTTAATTAATTTATTACATTTTAGTGCTCTCAATTTCCTATCTAATCTTGGTCTAATGGGATCATCCGATCAAGCTCTTTCCTTTTCAGAACTTAATGAAGGCACTTCATGTGTTTCTGCTAACGATTCATCAGTGAGATTTTGTCCACTAACACCAGCAAAACTAATTCTTGAAACTTCATCTACAGCAGATGTTTCCAGTATTATTTTCAAAGATGCTACAGCATAGTTACACAATCAAAATCGCTGGTGTTCCATTGGCACATAATCTTCATCTCTGAAATGTTCTGAACAAACATATTTATTCTCTGACCATAACCAATCAATTGCTATATTCAAAGCTTTCAAGTATATCGGTAACAAGGCACCTGCCATCAAACCTGTGAAAACTTTATCCTTCAGGTTTAAACCTCTTAATATTGGCACAGCTTTTAGTACTGCACCACATGTTTATATGGATATTTATGTATTTAATATCTAAAAGATTTATACAATAATGAAACCACACACTTGAGCACATGAAACCAGTGGCGGCTCTTTAATGAGAGCAAGTGAGCAATTGCACCCTCTGGAATTTTGAAACAAAACAAACCAAGCGGCGACTAACTGTGAAAGTATTTATTTATTACGTATTCATAGTTATTGAACAGGAACGTGGCGTGTACGGCACGCGAAACAACCTACATGCACCGATCGTCGTCACAGATATAATGACGACTAACAGCGTACGGATGTAAAGACCCCTCCCACCGAGAGAAACATACCCATGAGCAAAGCGCTACTGTTGCTGCGTTAAGCCATTAAACATTACATTGAAGGTGGGGAGAACTGTATTTTGTTCTAGTTCCATATCGTATAATACATAGCATGTGAGCAAGATTCCCGTCTGCTCAACGCTGTTGTAATATGTATCTCGTGTCTGCGATACAGAATAACACGTTTTCGCGGTTAACGTATGATGAAAAAATCGCAATAAAAAATTTTAAACGGCCGATGCCTCAATTATGTTTAGAAAATAAACAATCTGTTAAAGGTAAAGACGTTATAAGAAAATTCAAAATGAATATTTATCAGAAAAATGACTGGATTTGTAGGTCTGAAATTAAAAATACTTTGTTTTGTTTTCCGTGTGTTTTGTTTGGTGGTGAACCGTCTTGGTCAAAGAACGGAATAAAAGACTTAATTCATCTTAGTGCTAAAATTACGAAACATCAAAATTCCAAAGGGCATTTGAAAAATATATTTAGTCTAAGAATGTTAGGAAAAAATAACATTCAGAATGTTTTAGATCATCATATAGAAAAGCAGTTCAACAACACAATGAAGAGGTAACAAAAAATAGGCATGTGTTAAATTTAATAATAAATTGCATTAGATTTTGTGGTGCGTTTGAACTGGCACTTCGGGGTCATGATGAACGGCAAACGTCGAATACCAAGGGCATTTTTCGGGAATTGATAAATTTTACGGCAGAATTAGATAAATCGCTCAGAGATCACATCGAAGCAGCACCGGTTTTTAATTGAATTTATAAATGATTTCCCAAATGTTAATGAAAAAGTGACAGAACTGTTCTGCAAGTCAAAGACACGCAAAATGGACTTCGTTTATCGTCAGATGTAATCAAACTGTAGTGTTATATTTATTATTCCCTCAAAACGAACTGTACAATGAACAGTACCTGTCTGGAACAGTATGTTGGTGAAACTTATAAAGATTGGGTAAGCGTTCTTGTATTACACTTTTTAATTTTGAAATTATGCACTCCCTATGTGAACCACCCAGAGCCGCCACTGCATGAAACAAATATTACTTCCACAGCTACTTTTTCCACACGATTCACCAGAAACAAGTATGTCTGAGAACTACATTTAAAAGTCAAAAACAAGGACACAATAGTTTATTAATACACCACAAAAACAAACATAACCTAAATAAACAAAAACAATCAAGACATACCTGGGTCAAAATGGCGGCGATCATTGCGTCGCGTAAAAATTAGATGCGCAGTGGTTCAAGAGCTCCCCTCTCTATATATCTGGAAAATTCGTTCTTTCAAGAATGCCTATGATTGGTGTTTTTTGACAACCCTGGGTCAAAATGGCGCACATCATCATTTGGAATCTTTCTATCTTCGGCGCATTTGTAAGAGCATTCTCCCCTCTCTATATCTCTGATTGAACCTTGTCTTTTTTTAAATGACATGCGCACTAGTTCTAGAACCGTTCAGAACTGGAGGTTTGAACAAACCTTAGAACATGTTCTAATTTTCTTCTCAACTTGATCAAGTTTTTAGTGATTTCTAGTAAAATTCATGTTATAATATTTTTTGCCAACTGTGTAAAATTTAAACACAAATTCCATTTTGGAATATGTACTGTTAAAAATGACATGTTAATTTGATACTTCTTGAAAGAATTGTGTGCGTAAATTATTTATTTTCTTTTGCATCTCTTGTGCAGTTATTTTTACATTCAATATCAAACACAAATCTTCGGTAAATGTATTAATTTTTTTATTTCGTACTTTTGCACTATTGGTACTACCCGTGGTACATACTACCTAAAAACTTATCAAGAACTTGACGACAATTTCTTCATCAATAACATGGTCAAGAAACTGATAAGTGTAATACAGCCTTGAGATAGAACTTAATTTCAACTAATGATTTAATTTTATCGCTAACTTGCGTCGGCTTTTAAATTGACTTTTATTTTTTACACAGAAAATTTGAATTGTATTGCATTTTGTCTTGTTTAGTTCGTTACGTTCAGTTGTAATAAGTAAAATAAAAATTAAACATATTTTTGTTGCTTATTTCTTGTATGTAGTATATTTTTTGAATGTACTAATATAATTATTTAGCACTCTGTACTATAATAGGTTTCAAGATAGTTGGCAACGCTGGTTGAGACGCTCTCCAATGATCTAATACCGCGCGATCATTTAAATTCTAAATTAAGTTGGTATATAAGTACTAATTTACAATTTGAATTGTCAAAGTGACGTTTCAAAATGATAAGATTCACAAATCTCACAAAGTATAACATAACCGCAAATTTCAATTAATCAATAATTGACATTCTGGACAACCTAATAAAAAAAATCCCGCCTGCTATAATTTAGAATTTAAGGGCGCGTTAAGTATACGGTTCGCCCAATCTCGTTTGACCACATTGGTCAACATGAATTTTAACGGATTCATTCTGACCAATCAGCTGATTGGTGTTTATTTGTGACATTTTACATATTCTGTCAGTTATGTTGGTATCGTTATAACTGTTGAGCACATTCCTATTATTTCCTATTTATATTTGAAGTGATTTGAAAATAATGTGTGATGTAAATAATTTTTTATATTTATATCAAATAAAACAATAAAAGCACTTAACAGCTTTATTTATTAAATAAGTAAGATTTAAGAATAAAACAAACTAAATATAGAATTTCTAAATTTTCAAATAAAACCCCTTAACATATTTATATAGTTAAGAATAAAACAAAATAAATATAGAATTTCTGAATTTTCAACATAACATTCACTAGTATGGCCTTCCACATGCTCTGACTAGGCTACTATTTGTTTGCTAATTCTTCGAGGCTAGCTGCAACTCTATTAAAAATACTGTTTCTTTCCCTTTGGATATTAACAAATTCAGCCATTGTTTCTTTTACTTCAGATAAGTTTTTGTTTATGTCTTTAAAGTGAGTTTCAAACCACTCCCATTCTTCTCTTTTCCTTTTTTTTTTGGATTTAGTTCTTGTTCATCATTAGATATTACCTCTTCCAAAATGCCAAAGGGAGCTGTAGTGGCTGGATTATATGCAGGATCTCTTGCTAAAATATTATCAACTTTATCGAAAAATTCGCATGTCACTGCTGCATTACCACTCCAATTTCTGTCTTGTTTAATTTTTTTATACATTGCCTGGAGGCCACGCCATTTTCTTTCGCATGTTTCCCACCTCACATTATATCCATGGCTTAATAAAATTAGACATATAACATTGAACACTTTTCTTTTTTTGTGAGGCAATAGCAATACATCCTTTAGTTTAAATAGTTCCTCTAGTAAGAGTAGCACAGCTGATCGTGGCCATAAATATCGATCAGAATCTGAAATATTCAATTTTATTGCATATAAAACCAAAATATAAACAAGACATTAATTACATACCTTTATTGTTTTCTTTATTCGCTTCACTGCCTCTATAAGGAAATCAACAGGAAGTAATAGAATTGTTTATCTCACTTGCATTTGATTTTTGACCATATATTATTCCATTGGTATGTAATTTATATTTCTCTATTCATTTGTTCTTAAAATACCCATCTAAATAAAATTAATCTATACAGAAACTATTCTACATAAGTGTATTTATTCCATACCTGTGGTAGCTTAATCCAATTCATAATCTGTAAAAAACAAATAAAACGCATTCCATTCTGATGTTTTAATGTAACTTTTTTAGTATTTGAAGTAGATGCTTCCATAATTAATGTTAACGATTGTGTGATGAAACAAACTAAAATGTTTTAGAAGAGACAAGAGGTTATGTTTTTAAATTGTAAACAAATCGAAGTTGGTATTGCAGGTAAACAACACACTTAACGATTTCGCCCAACTCAGGCAGCCAGCGGGCGCGATTTATAACATGACCGGTTTTCCCAAACAGCTGATCGGGAATTTGTCTGGTCTGCCCTCATACTTAACGAAATGAACTAGTCCGACCGTATACTTAACGCAGCATAAATGATCGCGTGGTATTTGACGGTGTTTAATGGCTTGTGTTTGTTCAGGAATAAACGGTTTATGAGCACTGAGTTTTATAAGTTTGTGTTGTGCCAGTATAATTGTATAAATCGTACGAATATTGTGTATTTTTTACTCACAATTCATAAATTAATAAGTACTAATAAATGATCGCGTGGTACTACTAAGTAGCGGAGTATAGAAGGACTGCATGACCATATTGTTCTGAATAATGACAAGCATTAAAGCACAATGCTATTATTAAATGAAAATGACTCTGATAAGTAGAAAATGAAGTTTATTTATAAAAATTGTTAGAAATGTTCTCCATTTGCTTGTAATTACAAAAACGCTATTATTAAATGAAAATAACACTGATAAGTAGAAAATTAAGTTTATTTATAAAATTTGTTAGAAATGTTCTCCATTTGCTTGTAATTACAAAAACGCTATTATTAAATGAAAATAACACTGATAAGTAGTAAATTAGATTTATAAAAATTGTTGAAAGTGTTCTCCATTTGCTTCTAAACACAACATTATTCTACGTTTCATGTTTTCAAATACATGGCAAAGCTGTTCTTGTGTTATGTTTTGAATTTCATGCCTAATCGCTTGTTGAAGTTCATCCAAATTTTGCAAGCGGTTTTAGACATTATTCTTTACCTGTCAAAAAAGAAAATAATCTGGTGGTGTTAAATCTGGACTCCTCGGTGGCCGCAGGCATTGGCTTATAATTCGATTTCCATAACACTGTTGCAAATATTCTATGGTGGTCCGTGCAGTATGAGCAGTGGCTCCGTCTTGCTGGAAATAGCCCCTCGTTATTTCATCATGCAGTTGATTAATAAATTCTGTCAAAGTGACAGTTTGATATCTCTCTGCATTAATTGTTTCATTAAAAAATATTGGTCCTATTATTCTTTGCCTTGAAATTGCAATCCATATTCCAACTTTTAATGGATGCAAATCTTTTTCAATAAAATTGTGAGGGTTCTCTGTAGCCCACGTTCGGTAGTTCTGGCTATTCACATAACCAGATAAATAGAACCATGCTTCGTCAGTGAAGAAGGTTAGGTCCAGTAAATCATTATTATTAAGATGGTCGTTAAACCATTGACAGTACAGTACGCGTTGTTGATAATCACGAAGGTACAATTGCTGCACAACCGTAACTCGATAGGGATGCATATGTAAATATGCATGTAGAGCTTTTGCACAACTAGCTCTACTAATACCTGAAAAGAAATCATAATTAATGACTTGCGCTTATTTAAATATACTCTAGCTCACGTACCTGACTGTGCTGATATCTTTCGTAGTGATTTGTTGGGGCTTTGATTCATTCGTTCTTCAAGATCATTAACAACAGCTTCTGTTAATATTGTAGGTCTTCCAGTTGATTTATCCTTACAAATACAATTTTTCCTCTCAAAACGCTTTACAATCTCACGCTTGTGATGGCCAAAAACCTCATAAGGCGTTTTCGGAAAATGTATAGCATTAACCTGACCCGGTTAGAAAGTACCTAACAGGTTCAGTAACTTTACCCGGTTAAATGAAACATTTCCGAACGCAATTGCGGTAACTTTGAGTAACGTAACGTAAACGTCTGCATATAACCTTATAATACCTATCTTCATAATATAGTTTAGCTGTACTGGCAATACGACAGAAAAAATGGACGGGGAGGGGGTAAAACAACCCGCATTACCCTACTCACTTACCAGGGTTATGAAAATGGAACCGGGTTGTTGAACCCGGTTACTTTTTGGATTTTACGAACACGGTTGTTTTTACCCGACTGAATTAACGAACGCATTCGTGCTAACCGTGTTGTAACCCCAATGACCGGGTTTAATTTCCGAAAACACCTATAGTTGATATTTTCATTAGGAAACGCTTCTACGAACTGATCGAAGCAAGACTGCATACTGTACGACCAAGTCCCATCGTGATTGCGAGTTGCACTTCGAAAGTGGGCCATAAGAATGTATCCGTCTTGTTCAGGTGTAAACATCTTTGGCTTTCCAGTCAATACTGAAAAAAATTAAAATAGTGGTTACTCAAAATTAAGTTGCATTTCGTATTTAATTATTACTTACCTACAACTTACAAACGATAATTATTGAGCTCTAAAAAGAACTGTTCGAAATTAAAGGTATAAATATCAAGAATTCAAAACAAATAATTTTTAAAAAACCAACGATAACAACTGCCAATACAATTAACGACAATTTATTTACCTACGTCTATGTACACAGATCAAGCGGCAGAGTTACCACTACACTTTGAAATAATTGTAGGCATACCAACATAATTGGCGTACAAGCATTAGACACATTGCTTTCATTCAGCAGACACAACAGTTACGCAACTGTTCAGTGATCATGTCCAGTAGATGAGCGCTCACTCTTAACATGTTCAGGAGCGGTCGCCATTTTTGTGAGCGGAAAAATTTTATGCTCACTTAGTGAGCGTATTCTGTACGCATGCGCCATTGATGCATTCCAAGACCAACCTAGTACATAATTTTGAAGAAAGTTACTAGAAAAGTAAGATACAACATATTAAAGGTATTGTGCAGAAATAAATGTATTATAATATTGGAGTTCACTCATTATTTTATTCGGGGTTGGAAAAACTAGCCCTTCCAGTAAAAACTACGTCAAACCTTAATGCAGAAAAACAATGTATTATTATTGTTTATTCGGTTTAATCTCTATAATTTTAACATATGGCAGCAATGTAAAGTACCAGATGACAGACGATGACATAAAGGTGAGCGGTCCTATTCAGCGAACACTCAACTGTTTTGAAGTGAACGGTTGGAGCGGGATCGGTTCCCGATCCGCCTGCTGAATGAAAGCATTGTGGTATTATACCTACTGCCCTTATACTATAGTTATACAACTGAAGCAAAGATTAGAGAATACTAAAGATGCGACACTCGAAAAAGGAACTACATTTGTAGAGTGGGATAGAAAACATTCCAATTTAAAGGGACTGAACATAAACAAAACATGTACCTACACATAACCTAGTCAGCAGACGCCATTTGCATTATACTGTTTAGTCTGTTTATAGTGTTTACTCTGCTACTATAGTCCGTCTCAACCTTATTATGCAGTACAGGTCTTATGGGAATTGATTTCATGGTTGCCAAATCGTCTCATTGTATAATGTCGTTGCAGTTCCGGTTCAATATCTGACATTTTTTGTAATCAAAACATAACCTATACGACTGTTTGTCATTCAATTGATGCATACTGCATACAAAAAATTAATAGTACATAATTTGAAACACTAAAAGGGGAGAATATATGGGAAGATGGATTAGTTAAAATATTTGTAATAATATAATCCTTTGCGATTGAAAGATAATATGCTTGCTAAAAAGAACGATTTAACAGAAATTATATATAGATAAATTAAAGACAATATAAAAGTTTACACACTACGGCAAAAACTCACAATTGACAGCAACGATTACTCATATACATATACCCATCATATACTTTGCATAATAGAACTTGCAACAAGGCAACCGGATATAAAGATGTCGTTATTAAGAGACTACTAAAGATAATAAGAGATGCAATATCCCTATTAAACCTGTACTGCATAATAGGGTTGAGACGGACTTGTGTTTTAATTAGTCGTTTTTCGTAATTATGAGTGCGATACAAAAACAAAATGGACAAATGTGTGCATATAAAGCCTATAAAAATTATTTTTATATATCTAAGGATGAAAAATTACATTTCTTTAGATTTCCTAAAGATCATGATATGTAAGTAAACAACAAGTTTCAAGAATCTTATTTAATTTCCTATTTTTTCGCACATCAGTAATAATAATATTAATTTATATTGAAGGTGTAAAAAGTGGGTGCAAGCAAGTGGAAGATATGATTTATCGACAAAAGATCCTTTAGAATTGTATACAAAGTATCGTATATGCAGTAAACATTTTATAGCAGATATGTTCATGAATGTTGAAAGGAAGCGCCTGTTACCACTAGCTGTGCCAAATGAGTTTTTAGACAAAGTACATTCTACTTTAGAAACAATATGTAGGAATTATGTAATTAACAATAAACATTTAAGTAACAATTTTTTTTTATAGCTGAACCAATAGCATCCTGTTCAGGATATGCTGTTAAGAGAAAGAGGAATGAAATGGAAAATACAGGTCACAAAAAGATCAAAGTTATTTCTGATATTACCATAGGTAAAATATTTTGTAATTTTTTTTTGTTACATGTTTATATATCTTTTTTGTTTCTAGTTCCTCCAATAGAAACTGACAATGTAGAACCAGCATTACCTTCACCTGTAGCAACACAGACACCTCTGTCATTATCTTTAAAATCACCAAGAAAAGAGAAATATAAGCACGATATACTTATTTTGACAAAAGAAAATAAGAACCTCAAAAAGCAGCTTTGTGAGTTACAAGGGCAGCATAATACAGAAGTCACTTCTACTGACTGAATATTTATGTGACAAATTTTTGAGTCCAGATATTTCAAAATTTGTCAAGATTGAAATGCAACAGATGCACAAGCATTACTTTGGCCGAAGGTACACTAATGAATTTAAGAAATTTGCATTATAATTATATTTTACAGGATCTAAATACTATAGGTCATTGCAAAACACATTTATTTTACCATCAGTGAGGGTGTTGCAAAGATTTCTTGAATCTGCAAAATTTTGTGCTGGTTACAATGCCAATTTTTTTAAACTTCTACAACTTAAAGTAGCAGAAATGGATGATAAAAAATGTATATAATATGTATTGATGAAATGGCATTAAAAACAAATTTGTTTTACAATTATGGGGCTGATGAAGTTGTTGGTTTGGAAGATGATGGCACTAGAAAAACACAATTGCCTGCAAGTAGTGTTGCTGTAATTATGGTACGGGGCATAAAGTCTAACTGGAAGCAACCACTGGGTTATTTTTTCTCAGCAACTGGTCTATTAGCGAAAGATACAATATAAATAATATGTACTTTTATAGTAGAATTGTTCACTATTGGTTTAGAAGTTTTTGGTTTAGTTACTGATATGGGATCAAATTTTATCCAGTTATCAAATACACTAGGTGTAACTGCACAGAAACCTTTCTTTTATGTGGATGGAAGGAGAATATTTTATTTTTTTGATGCACCTCATCTGATTAAAGCAACGAGAAATAATTTAATGAAAAATGTGTTTGAATGGGATGACAAAAAAACATCATGGGAGAATATTATTAATTTTTATAACAAAGACAAGATGTTGAGGAATCGTATTGCACCAAAGTTAACCAAGTCCCATATAGAGCCAACAAATTTTGAAAAAATGCGAGTCAAATTTGCTGTGCAGATTTTAAGTGCTTCAGTAGCTGCTGGACTGGAGACATATATAAATTTGGATGCCCTGCCAAAGGAAGCTTTAGGGGACAAAGGAATTTATAGAGCGATTTGATAAACTCTTCGATGTATTTAACTCGTCACGATATAATTCATACAAAATATTTCAAAAACCATTTGCTGGTAATGATGTGCAGAAAAGATTTTTAATTGAAACATTGAATTTCATAGAAAAATTAAAGATATACAATAAGCAAGGCAAGGATGTTCTAAATCAAATGAAATTCTTGAATTGTTGGAAAATTTCAATTAGTGCATTAATTAAATCATATGACTATTTAAAGACAGAAAGATTTGAATTTCTGTTTACTAGGAGACTAAACCAAGATTGCTTGGAAAATTTTTTCGTAAGTATTAGACAACAGGGTGGCAATTCTGTAAATCCTACACCAATACAGTTTTGTCGGGCATTTAAGAAATTATGTTTTTCTGATTTTTTGCACACAGACATGATGAATTGTAGTGAAGATTTTGGAAAAATTGTAATTAATTTTGGAAATTACTTTGAAAGTACACAAAAAACAGGTGAAGAAATAGTATCTGATAATAAGAGTTTTGATATCACTGGCTGCGATTATCATAAACTTATTCTTCCAGAGCAGAGTGCCTAAAAATTCATACTTGTTCAACATGTGAACAATTTGCAACAGAATCATCAAGTTTAGATTTAAGTAATGTATTTATTTATCTTAAAGCATACAATAGTCAAGAAGATAATTTGTTTGGAAAACTGAAAACACCACATGAATGCTTTTATAACTATATATATGTACTAGAAAGAATATTTTTCAAAAATATTTCAAATTTAATTACCTTACCGAGGATAGGTCATTCATTATATGAGATGTTAAAATGCATTGAGTTTCAACATCCTTGTAGTAATTTTCCTGCAGATTATTTAATCAAGTTGTTCGTAAGATTTGGGCTATTTTACCTTCTCAAATTTTCTAATTACGAGTTTAAAAATACTCCAAGCAAAAATAGGAAATTAAGTATATTAATGAATATATAGATATCGAAACACAGGTCTTGAGACATGTCAGAAATGAAACAGCCTATATTTACAAATACGTGTCCTGCAAATTCAGTTATTTCCACCCATCTTCATGAAATTCCTTGCGAAAATATTTCCGATTAAAAGCAAATCAGTAAGAGGAACCACATACTTTATAAATAATAAACTTTGTGAAGTCAAAGAAACTTTTGATTTGATAAATGAGTTGCAGAAAGTTCAACTTAAAATGCATGCAACAAGAAAAAAGAAACTGATAAATATGATGTAAATGTTGTTGGTGACATAATAAATTTATTATTTTTATTATTATTATATTGTTATAGCATGTAAATAATTTTTTTGTATAATAAATTATTCAGTCTCAGCATTTCATTGTCTACCTTTTTAAATATAAATGTTTCAAATATATATATTTTTTATTTTCTGATCATATTTAACATGTGTAACACATATGCATTTAATATTCTCTAAACTCTTATTTTCTTATAATAAAATTTTAAATTCTTATTATATGTAATTATTTCACATATAATTTGTATTTCTATTTTACAATATAGCAGATCCATACCTTTACTCTATGACAATAGAAGAATTTTAAAATATGTTCTGTTTAAAATTCCCGCGCTTCTAGATTCCAATTTAAATGTCCAAGGTCACTGAAAATTTGAGTCGGAGATCAAAGGTTCCGACCGGAGCGTCGTATCTTTATTCTCTAATGTTTGACTGAAGGTTAGTTCGGGTAGGTAGCCAACAGAGGGGTTGGGCAGTAGGATGTGCCCATTCATAAATTTCTCCCGCTAAATTTGTTATAGTAAAAGCAGTCTTGTCGTAGTAGTAAAGAGAAGCCAATGGGAGCTTAAAGGAAGTGACGCAATTATCCAATTACACCAATCGTGTTTGTTACAATTTTGTAGGCGTTTTGCTTTAGATTTAAATATCCTATAATATTTTGAATTAAGGGATATAATAAGTCTACTGACACTAATTTTTCAAATTCCAAAAATAAGTGATGATGTGATTGTGGATGTTAAATGTTATTCTAAAATACATATTGCAAGACGATGTAACGAAGAAATGTCATTTTTCCTATATATTTTATCTTATAATTGACAATGGATATTGCAGTACAAGCTGAAAAAGGTTCAAAGTACTAACCTTTAATAAAATCTTTGCTTGGTTATGAATTAGTTTGTTTGTATAACTTGTTGGGTATGTACTATCCTCAACAATAATTGATGATTATTCATTCAGACTTGTATCATGGCAGTTGTTGTTACGATTCAGGCCTAGATAAAATAAAAATAACTAGAACCATAATAAAATAAGTAATGTCAAAGCCGAGTACATTTAAGTGTGTATCTAATTAATTTTTATGAAGTGATATACCTTACTTCAACCAGTATGAAGGCTAAAATTCTACATATATAACACAATAAAATCTATGAAGATTTCAAACAATTGCAATTAAACGTGGGTGAAAGAAAAATTAAATAGTAGAAATATAAATAAGCTAGTTTAATAATGACATGTAATGTCGAAACTGCAGTCACATAATGATTAAAATAAAGTGAAGTTATTCAAATTTAATTTAGTGTTTTATTTTACTTATATCCAGTATCATGAATCTTCACAAAGTAACAGCCGAAAGTGTTATATATTTTAAACTAGTTTTGTTTGATAACCCCAACGTAACTTCAATTATTAGGAATTACTATTATTTAAAGCAATTTTTAAAATCACAGGTAAATATATACAAATTGAAGAAACGTCCATATACAGACCACGTGTAGGCAGTACTTACTATTACATTGATTTAAAATACGTCACATTTAACATAGTCTAAATTTACGATTCTCGAATTCAATTGTGTGTTATTGTGTTAGAAATATTTTTATTTAGTCATGTAAAAACGGAATAATTTTATATGTATAAGATATGTTAATTAAAATAAGAAGGCATATTGTAATCTCAAAGTTAATGAAAGAAAAGGAAATTAATAAATGGTATACTTTTAAAGTCATAATAATCATAATGTTAAAATATTACTAAAATAAGTAAATTCTTATCAATACATGTACAATTATAATACGGGAAGAAAATAATCAACTATGTTGAAATTTTAATGGGATAGTTATGGAAAAAAAAAGAAGGTGGTTGTTAATAAATAATTTTTTTTGAAAGGAGAATGAAAATTTTATGAGAAGAAATATTAACTATACTCCATTCAGTCTAAGAATAAAGTAGATGGCGCTACAATATGAGCACAGTTTACACACGATGAACTTTGTATTTTGAAAACAAGTAAAACATATGTTTACTGTCAGATGGATAGCAGGGATATACATATCTGATATTATATTTTGACATTTACGTACATTTTTATACAAGTTGGTAACTCATTCCTCAAGAAAAAGGAATGCACATGTCGTCTAATTGTACTTTTTTGTGCTTCATCCAATTTATTGTAAGTATGACGATAATTTCTTTTTCTTGGAGGAGAAATTGGAACTCCATATAATTCCATTTCTTTAATAATGCAGTACATTGTATTCCTATTAATACCCACTTCCTCTGCTGTTTGATTGACTGCAGCTGTTTTAGACATATTGTTTTTATCCTTAATGTACACATTATAAGCCATTTGCCTTTGTCCAGATCTTATGTGTTTCCCTTTACGATTTTTTGAAGGACCTGGTAAAAGTGCTTCCGCCATACTATAGAATATTAGCGATTACGAAAAGAAAGTTAACGAAATTGATAAAATACCTTAACAAATGAATATTTCACTTGCGAGTTCTAAGAAGAACTATTTTTTAAGAATATTAACAACAAATAACTATGTAAAATACGGAAATCGACAAAATCTTTGAACAAAACTGTCAGTAAACAAATTTTTGACAGAACGAGCTAAATGCGATTATTTTGCCGGTATAAATGCACACTCGATTTCAACCAATCACAAACGTTTATTTTAAGCCCTATCTTTCCCAATGCTTTATTCTTAGACTGAATGGAGTATAGATATGTTGCAATAAATGCGTGTATTTGTTTACATTTATATATGTGTGTGTATGTGTATATGTACATATATGTTGTTACTATAGTTAATATTGATTATTAATTACTATTATTAATCGAATGTATATGTGATATATAGTGTAATAGATAGAAGTAGAGTTGGCAGTAACTTTGACCTAATCGATGATAGACAGGGTATGGTGCATACATAGTGCTTAAGATGAATATTAAATGTTGAGTTGTTAATGAGTTTAATAAATATTGTATTAAAACAATATTGTGTTTTAATAACAATAAGAACAACAAACATAACATGGTGCCGAAACCCATGTAAAAGTAGAGGTAAAAAAGGGAAAAGTAGGGTTAGCGTCACTTTAGCCCGCCTACGAAACACAGTTGGAAATTGGTTTTGAAAGATAAAAATGGATCAAAAAGGTGTAACGTCCATGATAATGGAAGGTAACCTTTATGAAAATTGGTTATTTTTTAAACAAAGGTTTTGTAATTA
Organism: Amphimallon solstitiale; assembly: GCA_963170755.1. Classification (NCBI taxonomy): domain Eukaryota; kingdom Metazoa; phylum Arthropoda; class Insecta; order Coleoptera; family Scarabaeidae; genus Amphimallon; species Amphimallon solstitiale. The sequence continues at coordinate 29,340,129 of OY720685.1, forward strand.
CCTAAAAGCAACAGCAATGGATTCAAAACCTCAAACTATGCAATGTGCCCAATTATTGCACTATGTAGGAGAAGAAGCGTTTAGAATTTACAATACTTTTACGTTTACTGATGAAGAAGTGGATAAATTGGAGGCACTACTTGACAGAAGAAAGAAGAATTTAATAGTAAAGAATTGAATGCTGTTATTACTATAATCACGGAAAAGAATTTACGAAGATATTGGAATTGAACGTGAAGTTTGTAAAACAATCAATGAATAAATCATTTTAGAAGAGAATACGGCTGTACAATACTACAAGTCTGACGGATGAATGCTGTCATTACTATAATTTGAACGTGAAGTTTGTAAAACAATCAAGGAATAAGTCATTTTAGAAGAGAATACAGCTGTACAATACTACAAGTCTGACGGAAGAATGCTGTCATTACTAAAATCACGGGAAAGAATTTACGAAGATATTGGAATTGAACGTGAAGTTTGGAAAACAATCCATGAATACATCATTTTAGAAGAGAATACTGATGTACAATATTACAAGACTGACGGATGAATGCTGTCATTAATACATCTACTTAAGAATTACTGGAATATTTGTGCTGTTGTGAATCAAATATACAAGTCCAACGGATGAATGTTGTCATTGTTATATTTAACCAAGAATCACTGAAGAAGGACCGTACCTGCTTGTGAATTTAATAAGGAAAGTAAAACTCAAAATATACATTTATATGTGCAAGTCTTATTAATTTTAAAAGTTTTAAATAGACCTTTAATTTAATTCTTGTTTAGAGTTAGAAATTATCATATGATAATTGATTTTGTTTATATATATTATTCTGTTTGTATGTGTCAAAGTTTTGAAATTTAATATTTCTTAGTGTAAAGTAAAATTCTCAATTCAAGAATAATTTTAAAATTGATCCTTATTGCTTAAATAAAATGATATTGTCAATACAAATTTCTTACAATGTCAGTTTGATATTTGACAGATTAATTATTTTTGACAATTAAATTATAACTTTCATTGATTTTGAGAATCTGTGATTTGGTTTGTGTTAAAAGTTATAATATCCATTTTTTTGGAATGAATTCGGGATAATTTGATTATTGTTGCCAATTAAATAAAGTACATATAATTCTATGTGAGTTTTTTTTGTTTATTTTCCTTAAATTGTATCAAGTAACAGAACACTTTACAAGAATCTAATTTTAGTTTTTGAAATAATGTTAAAGTAACTTTCATATATTTAAGAACTCTAAATACCTGAGAGTAAAAGTTTTATATGTTCATACATATCTTGGAAACCGACTGAGCATAATTAATTGATCATTAGAAATAAGAGCCGGAGTTTTATTTTTTTTCTGTTATTGGAATTTAATAAGATACATCTTCAAAGATTCAGTATTTTTCTGTATTGCTAAAAATTAATTTTAACAATTCGATCAAAGGATAACAGTACACTATATTGATAATTACCAAGAATGTAAATGTATAATGAAAGTTGCTGCGACTTCCCTGATGAGATGAAGTATTGTGGGTGTAAAAGCAGGATTAATCATAACACTTCTACAGTAAGAAGGATAGTGTTTCTATTATAATAATAAATTTATTATATCAATAATAAGATATACATACAGTTTACACAATAGCACATCAAGCAAAAATGTAATGATAACGTCAACACAGGGCTAATTTATGTCATTGACATTGTAGAATGCTTCTTGAAGGAGAATGTCCTTCATTTTCTCTTTAGATACGAAAGTAGAAAGATGCCTACACATAACTTTGATTTTGTTAAATAATTACCAGTGATGTGTTGTACTGAAGTGGCTTTTGTCCTATGTAATGCGGGATGTGCAGCAAATGGTTATGAGGGGTGGAGACTTCTGTAATCTCACCCCTAGTCATGAGGTGTGACAGCTTTTTCAAGGCCCTCCTTAGTTGTTGCAGAATATGTGTCTAGGCTAATGGACTTATCATAAGTTCTCTGAAGAGAGGTTTGCAGCGAATAGTTTGTGAAACACAGACAATTGCTCGAACAGCCTTCTTCTGCAGGATGAACACCTTTTCTACATAGGCCTACTTACCCCATATTGGTTAAACATTGTTGATATGTGATTTGATAGTCCATAGTATGTCGTTATTCCAGTAGACTATCAGTTATAAATCTGATACGTCTAATTGCATAAGTAGCAGAAGATAAGTGTTTGACTAATTCAACTATCTGCGGTTTCCATATTAATCTTGTGTCTAGTCTAATATCAAGGAATTTTCAATTCCTAGAATATATGTTTGATCTATGTTTACTAGTAAAATAAATTGTCTCACATTTATCCTGGTTAAGTGATAAATGATTGGCTGTGAACCATATAAATTTCTAAATTCTGAAGATACCAAAACCTTAAAATAATGTGGTGTTTATAATGCATTTTCTTTGTAAAACGTACTACATTACTGGTTTGAAAGCCTCACATAAACCAGTCAAGTTGATGAAACCATGCAAAGCAACTTAATAAATGTTGTGGTTCGGATAGCTTTTAATTACTTTTTCTTCTTTTACATAATATATCTAGTCATACCGAATATATAGAAGACTGTTTTAGACATACCTGTTGAACACATAGAAACAAATTAGAATAACCCAAACTTTGAACCCGAAACAGACTGACATTTCATGTAGGTGAGTATTTAATAAAAATGCTGACTACCGTTTTCTTGTTTAGATTTATTTCTTTAAAAAACATGAATACGTTTTTTAAAAAGCCTTTTGTATGTCTTTTTTTTATTATGTTATAAGAGGGTAATTGTGAGTATAATAAGGGGAAAAAAATAGTAATACTACGATTCTTCAATAAAACATTTACTTAAATCTACTTTATCACAGTTAACCTATATAGGTTATGTTGATATGTAATTCAAGGGCAAACGATGTGAAAAGCAAATCAAACAAAATATACTCTTATGTAAAATTTAATAGAAAATATCAAAATATATTTACATTTTTTATAAACTTCCGGATTAAATTGTGGGAGTGGCGTTGAGAATATTTCATTGGCTGAGCACTTTCATTCATTCGTATTAATCCATTTGAAAGATATCAGAGGACGACACTTTACTACATATGAAATATTTACAGTTTTCTCTAGGTTGTATAACTATAGTATTTATAAACAAGGATACTACTAGTTCTATATTATTAGATCATTGATGCAGGGTTGCGATCGGATTTTTTTTTATTTCCCTAGATTTCTAGTCAAAATGTCCCTAGATTTCCCCGAAGTGTATAATATTGTTTTTTTGTTTCTACAAACACTATTAAAAACTCAATTTTTAACACATCATACTTCAATTAAAAATGAAATATCTTAACAAGTGTTAAAAGTAATTAACTTTTAACACTAGCGTTAAAAGTAAAGTGACAAGTCGTTTATCACAATGACGTTTTGATAAAGATATGACAGAGAACTCGAAATATTATTCAAACGATGTTGATTCAAGTGAATAGTGCCTACCTAATCGATGAAAGTTATCAGTTATATGAAACAAATACATCTTATTTGCTAAAAACCGAACACTTTAAGTAAGAATCAGATAAACTAAACCTCGTTAATAAAACAAAAGTAATTTTGTATCTACATATACTTACATTAAATAGATATAACTAAGCTGTACAGATAAAACTAAACTTATTAGTGAATTAAAAAATTCATTCACATTTACTTCTCGAAAGCTTGAATTAAAATGTGAAAAATAAAAAACAGCACAAGCTGTTATAGTTATACTTCAGAGCAGGGACTTTTTCCAAGGGATTTACCTTATTTTATTATATTGTAGTAATTTGATCGATTTGCAAACGTGCTTAAAATTTAAAATCGGTAGAGCACCGGTTCGGAATGTGTATAGATGTTATCGCGTTATTAACCTTTGAATTTCCTACTAGCCATAAGATGGCGGACTACTATTTAAAAAAATATGTAATCAGTGGTTTAAGCACAGATAAGGGAGATTACAGATAGCCGATGTAATGGCTATTATTGGCAACACATTTTAGAGACGACCGCTAGGTTCTAGCGGTCGTCTCCAAAATGTGTTGCCAATAATAGCCATTACACCGGCTATCTGTAATCTCCCTTATCTGTGGTTTAAGTTTAAAACTTTTTAAAATGAATTATGATACAATATAGGTAGCTTAAATACAGACGGTTGTATTAAATTTTCCCTAGATTTTGACCTATTTATATTAAAATTCCCTTTTTCCCTAAACGAACATAAAATTCCGTAGATCTAGGGAAATTTCCCTAAATATCGCAACCCTGCATTGATGCTCTCAACCCTCTCAACGCTCTATAAGACGTCTTTTTGATCATGAAACAGTTTTGAAACTGTTGCGATCGCAGCGTCATCAATATTATCACAAAAATGCACCAGTTTTAAAACGTTCACGTGACATCTATTTGTAAGGTTACGTTATTTGTGTTTTGAAAACACCAAAACGCCAACAAACAGAGATAGAATGATTGAAACACGTTGGAAAATCGTTTCAAAACTGGTTTAACCGGTGTCGTGTATGACGTCACCGTTGCAACACGAAAATGGCTATAGTCTATTCCCTAACATGGTTGGTATACGCTCGAAAAAGGAACTACATTTCTGGAGTAGGATAGAAAACATTCCAATTTAAATAGACTGAACATAAACAAAACATGTACACATAACCTAGCCAGCGGACGCAATTTGCTTTATACTGTTTAATCTATTTATTGTAATTATTATTGCATTTGAATTAGTCGTATTTCATAATTATGTGTATGATACCAAACAAATTGGACAAATGTGTGCATATAAATACTGTAAAAAATATTTTTGTATATCTAAGAATGAAAAATTACATTTCTTTAGATTTCCTAAAGATCATATGTAAGTAAACAACAAGTTATCAAGAATCTTCCTATTTTTTCGCCTTTCAGAATAATATTAATTCATATTGGAGTTGTAAAAAATAGGTGCAAGCATGAGGAAGATATGATTTATCGACAAATATCCCTTAGAATTGTATACAAAGTATCGGATATGCAGAAAACATTTTGTATGTAGCAGATATGTTAATGAGTGTTGAAAGGGAGCATCTGCTACCACTAGCTGTGCCAAATGAGTTTTCATACAGAGTGCACTTTAGAAACAATATGTAAGAATTATGCAATTAGCAATAAACACTTGGGTAACAAATTTTTTTATAGCTGAACCAATCCCATCATGTTCAAGATATGCTATTAAGTTAAGAGAAAGGGGAGTGAAACGGAAAATACAGGTCACAAAAAGATCAAAGTTATTTCTGATATTACCATACCATACCATATATTTAGTCTGTTTTACCTTCTGAAATTTTCTAGTAACGAGTTTAAAAATACACCAAGTATGAATAGCAAATTAAGTATATTAATGAATATATAGATATCGAAACATGTCACATAGATATCGAGACTTTTTACACAGGTATTGAGACATGCTAGAAATGAAACAGCCTATATTTACAAATATGTGTCCTGCAAATTCATTTATTTCCACCTATCTTCATTAAATTCTTTGTAAAAGCATATCCGAGTAAAACCAAATCAGTAAGAGGAACCAGATATTTTATACATAATAAACTTCATGAAATCAAAGAAACTTTTGATTTTATAGATGACTTGCAGAAAGTTCAACTTAGAATGCACGCAACAAGAAAAGAAGATATAAGATAGATGTAAATCTTGTTGGTGATACAATAAATTTATCATTCTTATTATATTATAGTATGTAAATATTTTTTTTTGTATAATAAATTATTCATTGTCTCAGCATTTCATTGCCTACCTTTTGAAATGTATCTACGTATTTCAAATATATATTTCTTTATTTTCCGATCACATGTATAACACATATGCACTTAATATTCTCCAAACACTTATTTTCTTATAATAATATTTTATATTCTTATAATATGTAATTATTCCACATAGAATTTGAATTTCTATTTTAGAATATTGCAGATCCATACATTTATTTCTATAATAAAAGTATGTTATAATCTGTTCTGTTTAAAATTCCCGCGCTTCTACATTCCAATTTAAATGTCCAAGGTCACTGAAAATTAGAGTAAGAGATCAAAGGTTCCGATCGAAGCGTCGTATCTTTATTCTCTAATCTTTGGTCATAAGGTGACCAGTGTTGCCAACCGTACTATAATTATAGTATTTGTACTAGGGCTCGTTAAGTATACGGTTCGCCCAATCTCGTTTGACCACGTTGGTCAAAATGACTTTTAACGGGTACTGCCCAATTCATTCTGACCAATCAGCTGATTGGTGTTTATTTGTGACATTTCACATACTCTGTCAGTTATGTTGGTATCGTTATAACTGTTGAGATAATTTTTTATATTTATATCAAATAAAACAATAAAAGCACAGATTTATTTATTAAATAAGTATTTACGAATAAAATAAAATAAATACTTATAGAATTTCTAAATTTTCAAATAAAACCCCTTAACATATTTATATATTTAAGAATAAAACAAAATAAATATAGAATTTCTGAATTTTCAACATAACATTCACTAGTATGGCCTTCCACATGCTCTGACTAGGCTACTATTTGTTTGCTAATTTTTCGAGGCTAGCTGCAACTCTATTAAAAATACTGTTTCTTTCCCTTTGGATATTAACAAATTAGCCATTGTTTCTTTTACTCCAGATAAATTTTTGTTTATGTCTTTAAAGTGAGTTTCAACCCACTCCCTTTCTTCTCTTTTCCTTTTTTTTTGATTCAGTTCTTGTTCATCATTAGATATTACCTCTTCCGAAATGCCAAATGCAGCTGTAGTGGCTGGGTTATATGCAGCATCTCTTGCAAAAATATCAACTTTATCGAAAAATTCCCATATCACTGCTCCATTACCACTCCTATTTCACTAGAAATAAGATGGCGGATGAGGAGAACGTGAATGATAACAAGCAGTATAAATGTTGCAAAAAGAAATTAATCACTACATATTGCTGTGACTCTTACAAATTTATAAATATATAAAATAAATTTAATTTACTTAATTAAAGCGTAACTGAGAGTCAAGCACGCATCCTAGTGCTAGGCCTTATGCTAGACTAAGATACGGTGAACTTTCTGCTGAAAGGTAGGTTAAGCAAAACATTTTACATGCAACTAGCTCCGCTTGAAAATAAATAGTTCTCTCAGGGGCAGAAAATATGAGTTGATTCTCCTGCTCTTTAATTATCTCCAGGTCAGGTAAAGAAATAAAATACAAAATAAATCTTAATATCTAATTTATTAAAATAAATTAATTTTAAACGAATTCAAAAGTTTTTATCTACAAATATTTACACACAAAAAATCAATATTCAGTCATAATTCAAATTTATACATCATCATCAATAAAATATTACAAGTAATAAAGAATAAATGACATTATGATGTCGTGAAAAGCTTATGTCTAAAAGAAAATGTGAACGTGATTATTATGATTAATATTTGTCATAGATACATGTAAACAATCAAAAATAAAATAAATTACCCGTGATGAATTGTACTGGAATATAAATAAAAATAAAATTTGTACGGTCTACTATTTGCTAACAAAATATAGACATTAAGGAAGTGGCTTTGCCCTAATTAGTCCTGTCCGGCGCCTTTTCTCGCTCCCAACACAGTACCATCAGATAACAAATTCACACAGATGAGTATCCCAAAGTTCCACCCTACGAGCATGTCCTTTTCAACTCGTTGGACGCAACCCGAACATACATCACAATGTGCACACTCCTTAAGGAATATATAAATTTTAAATTAAATAAATAAAATGAAATAAAATAATGTCTCTGCGTATCCAATAAATTAACTCAGCCCTGATTAGTTCTGCCTGGTGCCTTTTCTCGCTCCCAAACGCAGTACCACCAAGACCAATTCGTGTTTTTTTTCAAATTCACCAGGACTCCATGCTATGAATTAAATTATGACATAATTCATTTCACACATCCCTGATGTATTATTCAACACGTTAATATTGAACACCCAAATACAACAAAAATATACTTAATACACATATCAAAAGAAATAATATATACATTAAAAAAAAAATAAACTTTACCTTTTTCGCGAAATTCCAATACAAAAACACCACTACAAATAAAGAATTTGGTACGCCACTATACACACATTTATAACAAATATCGTTTAATCACCTTAACTCCTCGTACATCGTTTCAAACTCATCCATAATGAATTTTCAATAAAATTTAATTCACTTATATATATATATAACCTATACACACATAAAACAAAATTATTAATTTCAAATACCTTTTGTAGGATAAATAATTTTAAAAGAAAAGTAAATTATGTGAAAATGAAATGATTATGCTATCCAAAGTTATCATTACAATTACTAGAAGGTTTTGTCATAATGTATGGTATAGTACCCCTACATGCAAAACAAAACACTCTAGAAAAAAGAAAATAAAATGAAATTAAATAAATTCAAAACCGAGTTCATAAATAAAAGTATCTCATACATAAGTAATTATTCAAATATATCTAGACATTTCTATGTGATACGCGCTGCATATTAAAAATAAAATATTATATGCGTTGAATCTTGTTAAAATTTTATAAGTATCAAAAGTCTCAAAAATTATTCTAAGTCCGGATTTAAGAGCAATCCTTTTAAAAGAAGGAGGAAGTGGTTTATCACCTACTTTTAGACTAGTTAATATTGCGGTTTTCACCAAGCAATCCCGGAAATTTTATCCGTCCGCGCTTTTATGCTTAAATTTCTTTATAAAAACATCCGGCAACTTTCGGCAAACACGAATCCACTTCCAAAATTGTATATCGACGGTGCTGCCCTTATCGGTCACATGGGGAAACAGTGTATTAATAATCCTTGAAAAAGGTAAACAAACATGCGAATATAAATTCGTCTATACGTTTATGACTCAGCCGTGCACCTGATAAACAATACTTTTTGCGCCGGTCTACACAGTCGATCTTTGCCAATGTCAGAAGTCTTTGTGCCGGAAACACCTGCTCGCTCCTTTTCATGTAACATTTGATACGTCTTAATATTATAACCTTATAAAAATTTACTAAGATCCTTTTATTGTTTTACTTAAATAAAAATAAAGTTTTCGTAAATTATTGATATAGTGAATATTTATATACACATTATAATAAAAATGAATAAAGTAAAAATTAATTTAAATAAAACTTGAAGTGATCTTGATTATACTTATTTATTTACATATTATTATTTATTCAAGATCACTGCAATATGTGTGTTCCAAATGTGGCGGTGCATATCACGGGAGCTGCGCCGAAAGAAATAAAAATATTAAAGTAGTAAAAAACTCTTTAATAATTTGTTGTGAAGACTCGGACCAGAACATAACCTCACATAATGATAAAGCTGAGATTGGTGAATTAAAGGCTAAAATAGAAGTCTGTATTGATATAATAAATAACCTGTCTAGAAAAGTAGACCATTTGGAAGAACACATCAAACAAACATACACCAACAACACGAAGGAAGAAACTCAAAAGTATCAAAAAACGCCTGTAAACAAGGAAAATCAGGTAAATACTCAAAAGATGATATCGAAAGAGGAGTATCAGGGGACAACAAGAGCTCAAGTATCAAGAATAAAAAATGCAGAGTCCAAAGTAGAAGAAAATACCACGAATAAAACTCATGAAATTGGAGCCAAACAGGACATATAAAGGACTCGGATGAGAGGAAAAACAAAGCAATACAAATTACTAAAGAACAAGTTTCTGAAGGAATACTGGAAGTACAGTCCATGTTGAATAACCAAAATGGAATAAACAATGAAAATATAATTACTCACACAAAATGGACAGAGGTGGTAAAAAGAAAACAGAGGAAAAATATATCAGTGGGTACGGCAATAAACGGGGAGCTGAAACTAAAAGCAGTTGAAAGGAAAATGTGGCTCTTTCTTGGTAACATACACAAAAATAACACAATTGAAGATGTAAAGGAACATGTAGGCACTCTTACACAGTCCAGCTACGAGTGTGTGAAACTAGATGCCAAATATAATGTAAATTGCTACAAAATAGGAATAGCAGAGAGGGACTATGCAAACTTCATAGAGCCTAGTAATTGGCCAGAAGGTACCAAAATAAGAAAATTTATATTCCGAAATAGACTCAACAAGGTAGATCCAAATAGCGCAGATGTAAATTTTCACAAATTACATACTCCCAACAACCCAACATAGATTGCAGAGAGAACGATGTGGAGCTCAAAAAAGGTAGGAATAAAATAAATGCTATCTCAACTAAACAATCAGAATATTTTAACTTAAAAATTACATACATCAATGCTCAGTGCTTAACCAATAAAATCGAAGCTGTTGAGTTAATGGTTCACGAGGGAAAAACAAATATCCTGTGTGTTGCAGAGCACTGGTTCAATATACACAATCTTCAAACATATAATATCAGAGATTACACTCTAGGTGCATATTTTACTAGAAGACGGTACAAGCACGGAGGGGGTATGTATATACGTTAGAAAGGAGATACAATATCAAAGGATTGAGCTAGTATCGAACTTCTCGAGAGAGAAAATAGCGGAACTTACTTGAGCAGGGAAAACATGGTTATAATATGTAGCTACCGCTCACCAGAAAAGGACATTCAACTTTTTTTAGAAATAATGCAAGAAATGCTCACAAATGTAATACACCATCTTAAAAACAATGTAAAACTAGTCGTCGGCGGCGATTTCAACATAGATATGTCAATCAAAAGTAGGAATTCGCGTGATCTAATAAACACACTACAATCTTTCGGATTAGCACGCACAGTCTATGAACATACGAGAATTCAGGGAGAATCGAAAAGTACATTAGACAATGTATTCACAAACACAGGAATATACAAAGCCTATACTATAGAAACACCAATATCGGATCATAAGGTAATTAATTTCATCGCTAGCTGTAACAATAACCAACCACAGCCTATCTACACAAAAAGCAGAATCCTCTCACAAAGGAACTACCAAAACTTCGAAGAAATAATCAAAGGACATGGACAGATTCCCTTCACATACAAGGTACAAACAAAAAATTTGAATTTTTCTTCAACAAACTAATTGAAAGTGTGGATATCGCATTCCCCCTTAGGAAGAAACTAGCTGGAACTTCAACGAAAATTAAACCTGTTTATATTTCGAATGAAACCATGGCGCTCATTCAGGAAGCATACAACCTCTTGCGAGGTGATGACCTAAAAAGAATACTTAAAAACTATAAGGAGTTCTATTTACAAAAAGCAAGAGAAGAAAAACGGAACAATTACTTACAATTAATACACTCATCCGAAAATACCCAGAAAATCACATGCCAAATTATAAATAGAGAAACTTGCTCCATAAACAGATCGACGAACGCGCCGTCTGTATATGCTCTAAACGATTACTTTTGTGGCGTGGCAGATGGTCTTCTGCGAGATATAGGCCGGAATAACTCGACCTTTGACATCAGTAACATTGAATCCCACAAAAATTCTTGCTCTCTTGCACCAGTAACAACAGCTGAAGAACAACAAATAATTAAAAATCTCAAACCAAAAGACTCCCTAGATATATACGGTATGAACACAAAAATGCTCAAAAGATGTTGTCAACCATTGGGTGAACCATTGGCTGACATAATAAATGCATTCTTTCAGGAAGGAGTGGTACCACCCAACTTGAAAGTGGCGAGGGTCGCACCTATTTATAAGTCTGGGCAGTCAATGCTCCCAGGAAATTACAGACCAATAGCAGTATTGCCTGCTGTTGCAAAGGTTTTGGAAGCTGCCATACTTTCACGATTGGTATCATTTCTGGTAAAAAACAACCTATTATCGGAAAACCAGTTCGGCTTCCGAACTGGGAGAACAACAACAGACGCTATTCTCGCAGTACTAAACTCAGCATGGGACGCTATAGAGGAAGGAGACAGCTGTACGGTGGTAATGTGTGACTTGTCTAAAGCGTTCGACTGTATGCAGGGGGATATTCTGTTGCAAAAAATGGAACGATACGGCCTAAGAGGGAATATACTGAAACTACCATGGGATACCACAGGGATCAATTCTGGGGCCCATTCTCTTCTGCCTATATGTGAACGATCTTTCGAAGAACATCACGACGAAAACTGTACAGTACGCAGACGATACAACTTTCGTATGTAGGGGCAACAATGAACAACAAATCACACAGGAGGTAGAAAAGGTGCAAGAAGGGGGCAAGGCATGGTTCATCCAAAACAAGCTAACGTTGAATGAGACTAAAACAGTGTATCTGCCTATAACATCGAAACGCGCCTCAACACCAGGAAATGCCGGATGTGCAAAACTTCTGGGGATGACTATCGATACTAGACAGACCTGGAGGGACCACGTCAATGACCTAACTACGAGGCTGTCAAGTGCACTGTACGCCATCAGAAGAATGAGAACCATAACGAATAAAGAAACAGCGACTTTAGTATACCATATGCTGTTCCACTCGCGAATGACCTACGGAATTGAATTAGGGGGTGAATCGGCTCATGCACATGACGTTTTCGTTATGCAGAAGAAGGCCATACGAGCTCTGGAGCAAGTAAGCCAACAAACACACTGTAAACCACTATTCATCAAGAACAGGATAATGACCTTACCATCTGCGTACATTTACAAACAACTACTTAGAGCAAGAATTGAGCTCCCTAAATTAGAAAGAAAGAGTATGTCGACAAAATACAATCTACGATCAGACTACCAGGTTCAAATCCCCAGCCATAGGATAGCGACTACAGATAACCAACATAGACACCTAAAGTTGCTAAATGGACTACCAACGGATTGGATGGACAAACCGTACTATGTTTTTAAGAAGCATCTCAAAGAATGTCTCCTGCAAAATGGATTCTATACGGTCGAGGAGTTCGAGGAACATACGAAGAAACTATAACCAAGCCACATTAAACAGGCCACCGACATACACAAACACCTAGATACAGTCTGCTACACATTTCTCCCATTTCTACCTCAAAATATATGCATTGTAATATTGTACATATTGTAACGTTTTCGGGTTCGAAATAAACAACTCGTGCAATAATTTATATTTAAAACAGTCTGTATATTTATATACTTAAAATTATTTAACAATATAAAAATATATAACTAAAGTATCACACTTAAACTACTATTAATAAATTAAAATTAACACTTGTATTTATTTAGTTCTATTACTAATATCTCTGTCCGTATTTATGTAACACTTCTATTTATTTACACGGCACTACTATATTTATTTCTTTGGCTACCACTGTACTCGAGACTACTTAAGGACTTTCTTTCCCGAAACTATTCCGCAATTACTCATTCATCCCGCAATGAATCCCGTAATCAATGAATCGGTGACCCAGTCGCCTTATATACACATGCGAAGATTACTAGAGCATTCCTGTAAATTCCATACTTCTCTCGATGTTTTGAAGAATATTCCATAGACAATTATGACTCACTGTTTTACTTGAATTTCGTTTTTATACGCCAACCCCGAGATGATTTATGGTGGTGTGTAAATAAGAGCGTTTTTATACGTCGCCCGGTCTGTCTCTTTTTTTGCGTGTGACAATTTCGTTTTTAACGCGCCGAGAGATCTGATTCTTTTATTTAATGTAAACTCATTTCGTTACAATATGTAGTGTAATGTAATGTAATGTAATGTAATATCTTGTTCTGGTAGTAATAAATATTATTATTATTATTATTATTATTATTATATGACTTTTGCAATATAGCCTACAGGCGGAAGAAAGAGATATTTTAAAATAGTAAATTTGAAGTGCTTCTCAATGGCGTATAAACATACTTGGTGGTGTTCCATTTATTTTTTTTTAGAATTTATAACATTTGAGCCCGTAATAGGTATTTCATCATGGATCGTTATGTCATAGCACCTTTTCAAATGTTGTACAATTTTTAACGAAAATTCGCTATATCTCAGAAACAGTTGAAAATCGACAAATACAAATTTATGTCATTTTAATAAGCTCTTCAACGGATACCATAAAATGTAAAAGAATGTATAGCATTCCATTAAAAAAAACATTTTTCTATTAAAAATTATTCGCTATCTACATTATTAGATGCCAATAATGGACTTTACCGCTCCGTTGGGACACTAGGTATATAATCGTTGGTGCGTCTGTAGATATTCAATATTTTTTTCAGTCGTCCCGATATTCTGAGACCATATTTCTACCGTCAATGCGCGTAAATCAGGCTAACAAAACATTCGATAGGTGGCGCTGAAGTCAAGTTATTAACAAATCACAAAATCTGGATACGATAGGTGGCGCTGTGGTTGAGCTGCCTAATAAATTTTATATTTTTAAACATAAATGATTTATATGTATGTACCAAATGTGCCTACTCAATATTTTTGCGTGGTCATCGAAATTGTTTGATATATGCTGCTATTTGATAGATGGCGCTATTTTTTATTGTTGGTAGAATTGAATTTTTACATATTAGTGACCTCTTTTGTTGAGGCTTTCTTATACAGGGACTTTAACCAAATCAAACTTATCGCGCCGCCTACCGGAAAGGGCAGAACAACGTCTGCCGTGCCAGCTAGTATTTAATAATATGTTGTTTCAATCTAAGCTAGTGGTTGTCGCTAATTTGTTTAATTCTAAGTTTATTGTGTAATTCATTTTTAGATTTGTATGTATTGTTGCATAGTTTATTTAGGAAATCTATTATATTTACACCTTAAATTGATGTTTAGCATGAGATTAGAAATATTTATTTATTTTCAGAATGGGCATTCCGTCGACATCACCGATCCACCAAGCGACAACAGCATTGGACGGACGCAAGAGATGTCTCCGCCAAATCTATAAATGTGAGCAGTGCAAGTACAGGACGAAGTACCGAGCCGATCTCAGGGAGCACACCAAACAGCATTACAAAGTTAAAAGGTATAAATGTGGGATTTGTGACAGACGTTTCAAAGCTAGAGAATCCCTCAGGCTGCACGTGGAAAATACGCACGCTTATATTGGAGAAAAAAACGACGAAGAACATTCTACGATCGATTATAGAAATATAAAAGTAGAACAGTCGAGCTCAAAAGATCAAAACAGAATATTTAAGTGTTCGCTATGCGTGTTTCGAACAAACCGCAAAGATAATTTAGAAGGACATATAAAATGTAAACATTTGAAGGAACACCGTTTTAAGTGTGGCTCATGCGAATATGGAACAAACCGCAAAGATAATTTAGAAGCACATATAAAAAGTAAACATTCGAAGGAAAATGGTTTTAAATGTGACACATGCGAATATGGAACAAACAGCAAAAATAGTTTAGAAGTACTATCGCTAACACAAAAAACTAGGACAGCCCTGTTTTAGCTGTGTAAAACCGACGGAAATAAACAGCTAACGTCAGTTAATTCAAGAAGGCGAAGGGTAACAACTGCAGCCCATGATAATGCCTTAACTGATTATTTGCGCCAAAATCTTTTTGCTACGACCCGTAAGGCTGCAAATGAAACACTTTTGCGTGTATGCATGATGACGATTAGTCGCAGAATTCGCGAAACGAATTTACGGAGCAGAGTAGCTGCTAGGAAAATTCATTTGACGAATCTTGGGAAACAAACACGTTTATTATTTGCTCTAAATAACATTTAGGGCCGGTTTTTCCAAGACCGGTTAAAGTATCCGGTTAACTAATCATTGATTACGCTTAATCGTTGATTATCTCTAACCGGCGTTTTTCAATGCCAAGAAATACGCCGGTTATCTGATCAGTGATTAAGAGTTTATTTTAGAAGGTTGGTAACAAAAATGCTCGTACATTTGATCTAAATTAGCATATTTGTTATAATAATATTGGCGCTATTTTCTATATTTGAATTTGTTCTTTGTGCTTTTTGCCTTTATTTTTTTAAAGATTATATTCTTTATATGTAATTAGAAATTTCATTTTAGTAAATAAGGTGTAAGTACTTATTTTGTGAATATTGCATGAGAATTTCTATGCACATATCACATATTTAGAATTTCTATTATTCAATAAATAACAAATGCAACAAACTTGAAACTGAAATAAATTTATTGATTACTTACTGCTATTGAAAAATACAAAAATTTTGTAGAAATGAAAAAACTATTCAAATATACATACATATATGAAATTAACAGTTACTAAAATTATGTAAAATACATGATATGTAACAAAATCATAAAAATAGGCAGTTTCCTGAAAAAGAAAAGTCTACATCTAGGGTCTTAGCTGGATTATCAGTCACACTATAATGGTATAATATATTGTACTTTGCATTGCCATATCTGAGATGATTTAACTTTCACCAAATTCCTGTGGGGTGAATAAAGCCAGATATTTTTACTGAAAGATCATACACCAGCTGTTTATTAAGAACAATACATTCTAACTAATTTTATGTCCTTTAATCAAAGAAGGTTGATTGAGAAAGACTTCTTTCCAAATTGGTTTACACGATTTCAACATAATAAATGTTATGTTCTGGAGGAATCGGTGTGAACTTGACAGTGCCTGTAATAATTATTAGTGCAGAATTTAACTGCACGTCAACTTTACAAGCATCTACATTCTTCATCCAAATTTCAACGTAAACCTGCCAGCTTCTCTAGAATTTCTTCCATATTTTCAATTTCATTTGTAATTTTTCAGTATAGTTTAATATGTTAATGACATGTCTAAAGTGAGTCTAAAATATGTTCGACTAAAATGATGTTTTCACAAGGTGCTATAATTACAAAAAAGGAATGAGCAAATGCAAGCATAAATTGCCACAGGATCTTAGAATCTACACGAATTAAGGTAAAGTTCCAGAATTGTAGTAGAATAGAAAAACTTCCAAAGCTGTATCATCCTCATCAGAGAAAATAATGTATTCGTAGTTATTAATTAATTAAATTTCTGTAGTAAGCTAAAAGTTACACATATTTAATATTATGCTATTTTTATTTTTAATTATACTGTTCATTACATTTATAGAAGAAACTAAATCACTGATGTAAATAATTATTAATTAATTCCAAAAAATACTTTATACAGTAAAACAAATGCATATGAAAACAACAGCTGTCAATAATAATAACAGAAATTCAAATCTTCTAGGTTATGCGCATGTGTATATAGGCCTAATCACTGTTTAATATTTATCAGGTATTACTTTCGCCGGTTAAAATTTGGTCGATTAACGACGTTCTTAATCAACGATTAGAGTTAACCGGCGTTGGAAAAACGCAAATTTGTCGTAACCGGTGTTTTAATCAATGATTACGCTAACCGGCGTTTTAATCGGTGTTGGAAAAACCGGCCCTTATTGTGAACCACAGTTTTGGGAAAACGTCGTATTCACCGATGAAAAAGTATTCCAGTCTACTCACAACGGATCTGTTATGGTTTATCGTCCTACAAATTCGAAATTCGATGAAGCATATTCGCAAAAGTGCAATAGATCTGGACGGTTCTCTGTCAATGTGTGGGGATGGATCAGTTTTCGGGGTATGGGTGTCTGCTGCAGAATTGTTGGGAGGTTCAATACTGAGAACTGATCTCAACCCCATCGAAAATATTTGGGGTTGTATGATAAAACAAACTCCAGGAACGAAATCGTCAGTCGGAAACCGCAAAAGCACTTTGGCAGCAAATTGAAGGCACATGGAATTCACTAAAACAAGTCCAAAATTTAATAGGGCCTTTTATATCTTCCATGCCTCGTCGTTTACAGTCTGTTATCAACAAAAACGGTGGAATGACTAAATATTGATTTTATTATTCTTTGCTTTTGTTAAGTGTATTTTCTGATATTAAAAATTAAATTACATAACCTCATATTATTTTGTCTGACAGAAGTGCCAAAAGCCTCAATGACATTAGCACAATTAGCAAAATTCATGGCTATTTGATATAATATTTGTCCTAGTTTTTTATGTTATCGATAGTACATACAAAAAGGAAACATTTGAAGGAATTCAATTTTAAATGTGACTCATGCGAATATAGAATAAAGAACAAACATCATTTAAAAGTACATATAAAAAGTAAACATTTGAAGGAATTCAATTTTAAATGTGACTCATGCGAATATAGAACAAACCGCAAATATAATTTAAAAGCACATATGAAAAGTAAACATTTGAATGAATTCAATTTTAAATGTGACTCATGCGAATATAGAACAAAGACCAAACATCATTTAGAAGTACATATAAAAAGTAAACATTTGAGGAAATTAAATTTTAAATGTGACTCATGCGAATCATAGATAAAGAAAGGAAAAGATTGCCCACTCTTACTATTAAAAGAGATAATGAGTTTGCGCGCCATCTAAAGTTTCCTCCTCAAAGTCAAAGGGAGAGGTATTTAAATTTAAATAGAGACCTGTAATGCGACTAACCCGCGTAATTTAAATAATTTTAGATGATGATGTTTGTATACAAAGCGATCAAAAAGAAACCAAATCAAGGGTACTATGGAATAGTCAGTTTAAACAGAACGTTGCGTGTAAACAAAATATTCCATGGCACCCTTGAGTTGGTTTTTTTTTTATCGCACCATAGTTCTTCAAAAGAATTGTATGTGAAACGACTAATTTTACTCAGAAATTGTATTTATAAACTGTGTGGTATGTAAATGCAATTTCAGAATAAAAGTAATTATTTCATTTACAATTACTGTTTGTTGTATGAATATTTAATATAGCAGTTATATTTGTTATTAAAAATAAGTCGGTTTCTTTAGTTACAGCAATACTAGTCACTCACAACCAATCACTAGAATAATGCGTAAATTATTTTATTGTTAGTTCATTTTGCTGTAAATCAAAATCATGATTTAAATGTTAAAAAACTTTTATTTATGGCCTAATTATAACAAACATAAAAAAGATATAATAACAATTATGTAAAATTACGAACTGTCTACAACAGGCAGCAACCTGTTGTAGACAGTTGGCCTTCTTATACAGATACCTCGCTGTCGGTGTGAGGTGTTTTTCTCTAGTAACTCCCACAGCCCGCAGCAAACTCTTCTTTCTGTTAGCTTTTTTTGGAGCTACAATAATATAATGAAATTAACAATCCATGTTTGAAATTAAATAATACATTAGCACGTTTAACAATACTACTTTGGTAATTCAATTTATTTTGTTAAAGTTAGGTATATCAGAAGAATGACATTATGCAACAAGATTAAATTTTAAGTTTATTAAGTGTGCTGCTCACCTAAAGAGTCAGCAGCTTTTCTCATTTCTGGGTATCCTGATGTTGATGGTAAACTCTTACATTGATCTAAAAATTATTATATGCACATTCCCAGTGAAATGAAGCAAGTACTAAGCAACTTACATTGTGTATGTTGTGCTTCATCATGTAATGGTGAAAGGGGCTGGACACCCACGGCAACAGATCCTTCTAATACCTCCGCACTTTCTGATGCAGCTTTAGAGTTATCTGTAATATATTTATTATGTACTCGTATACAATAACTGCATAATTTCTGCTTACCTAACTTATCACCTGTGAACAAAGCAGCACGGGTTTGTCGCGTTTGCCCTGAGTGTGAGGAATATGTCCTTTTTGGAGTCTTTACTACCCATTTCTCAGGAGTATATGCTGATGAAGATGGTAATGACTGTAAAGCATCTAGAATAAACATTACTTTTTATGTTCAAAGTTGGACACAAAAAAAAATTACAACTCACCTCTTATTTTTTCTGGTGTTATATTATATGCACACTCCCGAGGATAACTAAAACTAGTTGCATGGGTTGATAACTCACTGAATCCTGCAAAAGAATATAATTGGTATAGAATTTCACAGGCATTAAAAAACATATACACTATACCTGGCAATTTTATTGTGGGAAGTGAATATCGCAATAAACGCCCAGACGAAGGATTAATACACATTTCTGCGAAATGACTTTGGCATACTGGAAAGTTTTTTTGTAAATGTTTTACTTCATAGTTTAATAATTTCAGATTTCCAATCCTTTGTAGCCAAATATCTCGCAACCGTTTATCGGAAGGGAACGTAAATCTGTAATTCATATTCAATAATACAACTGCAAACTCACATTGAGCGTGAAAAAAACTTTTGCCACTCAACGCAAAGTATGAAAACGTTGAACGAATACCCAAACAAAGGAAAATTCTTTGTAGGATATACATTAATTATTTATTGAAAATGCGCACATATAGAGAAGTGCATTTTTTGCAGCCAACTAGTCAGCTGTTATTTAATAAGAGAAAAACGGTACAACTTACCTGCGACTAACATTATCTCGACAGCCGGGTACACAACAATGTTTCATTTTTTATAGTCACAATTGATCACAAAGCCGTATACAGTGGAAATAAACAACATCCACACGACATGCCAAACACTGTCAAGCAAAGATAAAGATGTCAAGCGTCAAATTCTTTAGCAGTGGCACCAACTGTAAGTTGGCAATAGCGAGTAAAAATCGTTTATGCTGCCATCTATTTTTTCCTCCCTTGAAGCAAATTTTGATTCCAACAATCGCCAAAGAGTCCCCACCCCCTGATGCGAATATAGAACAAACCGCAAAGATAATTAATGCCCGATCTCACCGACCTACCTTAAATTTTAAGCAACACTTAAAGTACTAAGTTCTACTTATTCTGTTGCACGGTACGTTTAAGGAGTACTTAAATATAAAATGGAATCTTAAATTTAAGCCGACGATATCGGAGGCTTAAAGCTTACTTAACCTATATTTATACTATATATTATGAGGTACTATATAAATAAAAATATTTCCCCTGCAATTTTCTTTTTAATTTTATACCTGTATATCATATTACTTAAATTTTAATGCATAATTTAATGAATTCACTAATTAGATGAAATTGAAACAAATTTAACGAGGTAACTATGTAATTTACCCTTAATTTATCTAAAGTTATTTTGAATATACTGCTCCGTAACTCTTCTCCTTCCATGAAGCCAATTATCGTCTCCATGATATGGAATGTTATCTATGTCAATATTTTCATTTGCAGGGTCGGGTATATTATCCTTGACTGCCATATTGTGTAGAACAGCACATGAATAAATATTTCTGCCAGAGTTGCAGGATTATAGTGAAGTGTTTGTTGACGTAAAGACACCTTATTTTCAATATCCTATGTATCTCTCCCCAGAGTTCCTGGTGGTGATATGGTTTATGGTATATCGTCGTTAATATTTATAAAACATTTGGTACAGCAGATATTCTTTGTGAAATATTCAATTGAGATGACAGTATATTAACTAAATTGTCCGCCAATTGTTTATTTAATCCAAACAAATTAATAAAATTATTTTCAGATAATTGGAAGGGATTACTTGTATCTCTTTAAAACCTATTTTCTATATAATTGTTCCTAAAATACATATTACTTTAACAAAAAAATCTTAAAATTTATTTTAAAATTCATCAATATTCGCCAATACCAATAATAAAACATGTTGATCCATACTTATTTCGTCTAATTAAAATTAAAATCAAAGCAAAATATATTTTACTACAATATTCATTCACACACAATTTTTTAGCACTGCATAACGACAGCTCTTTACTAGTCGTAATGGAATACAACTTCATAACGACTTTTCAACGATTCCATAACGATCGAACAAGTAGAGAATACGAATTTTCGACCGTATCGATTTTTGGGTCAAATGCGTTCGAAAATGCGTTCGATAATGCGTAACGATCAAGTTACAGAATAGGGGTGTTAGAAGTACATATAAAAAGTAAAGATTTGAATGAATTCAATTTTAAATGTGACATGCGAATATAGAAGAAACCGCAAAGATAATTTAGAAGCACATATAAAAAGTAAACATTTGAATGAATTCAATTTTATATGTGAAAAAAAAGAACAAACATCATTTAGAAGTACTATCGCTAACACAAAAAACTAGGACAACTTTGTTTTGGCTGTGTAAAACCGACGCATATCAATAGCTGTCAGTTAAAACGAAATTATTTGAAGCTGTCATTAGTCGTGCCGCAAGTCAGTTTGATTGATAAGGTAAGAATAATTACTTCTAGAAAAACAACGACAATGACAACTGTCCTATACACTCTGCACGGAATGTAACCAAATGGTTCCCAGATAGGAATATTGAACTAATGCCATGGTCTGCACATAGTCCTGTTCGCAACTCCATCGAAAATGTTTGGAGTTGTATGATAAAAAATCAGAAAGAAATCGTCAGCCGGTAACCGCAGAAGAACAAATTGAGGGCACATGGAATACACAAAAACAAGACCAAAATTTAATAAGACCTTTTATATCTTCCATGCCTCTTCGTTTACAGAGTGTTACCGACAAAAACGAAGGAATGACTAATTGTTATTTTATTATTCTTTGCTTTTGTTAATTGTATTTTCTGACATTAAAAATTAAATTACATAACCTCATATTATTTTGTGTGACAGAAGTGCCAAAAGCCTGAATGACATTAGCACAATTAGCAAAATTCATGGCTATCTGGAATAATATTTGTCCTAGTTTTTTATGTTACCGATAGTACATATAAAAAGTAAACATTTGAAGGAATTTAATTTTAAATGTGACTCATGCGAATATAGAACAAACCGCAAAGATAATAGACTGCCTAAGTGGTGACGTCATTAAATGGCGGTTATTTAAAAACCTTTCCAAGCACTCTTGAATTGTGTAGTATTTGCCCATTTTATTTTTTATTTTGAGTTCTTATGAATTAATGCGACAAAGATAACCGAAATAGATAGTATAATCATTTAGTATATTGTTGAAACAAAGAAAGTTTATATTAGTATACGTTGTATGTATAGTGTCGATCATTTCTATGCTAATAAACTAAGAGTTTTGAGGTTATGTTACTTTTATCAGTATCTTATTGTTAATTTTGATATCCTTAATTACTTTCTTATACGTAGTATAAGGAAGTATCTTTTAGTAGTGAAGATGGTGATGTGTTTTGTTCCTCATTGTAGGCATTACAGTGAAATGAAAACCTGTAAGTTTTTCTGTTTTCGGAAAAATTGGAGTATATGGGTGCAACCGATTTTTGACAAAATGACTAGTGTACCTTATAGAGGACATCTAATTGAACAACTTTTACTTATAAATTAATCGGCGTAAACGTACAGGAACGGAGATAATTAATAATTAAGGTGCTCATCGAGTGAATTTTCCATGTCACATTTTTAGTGGTATCTGTTATACACACTTTTGAAATTATGAAAATCGTAATAAATAATGTTTGTTTCACTTTACCACACAACAATTACATTTACTTTTTATGTTTTTTAATCACTTTTCTGCGATTTTAAAATTCTAATATAACCTTCCCCTTCCCCCGACCCGCACGCGCGAAAAATGCGAATTAAAATATAGCATTATATAAACAAATATGCAAAAATTGTAATACAAATTAAGCAGTTGATATGTTTAGTATACCATTAAACCAATTATAAGCTTGCACTACTCTGTTTTTACTCGATAAAATTATAATATAGCTTTAAATTATTTCTTATGACAGATTACACACACTTTTCTAATGTTTGGAAAGGTTTTGTGAGCCCCGCCTCCTTGTGACGTTAGACTTAGGTAGTCCATTTAGAAGCACATATAAAAAGTAAACATTTGAATGAATTCAATTTTAAATGTGACTCATGCGAATTTAGAACAAAGAACACACGTCATTTAGAAGTACATATAAAAAGTAAACATTTGAATGAATTCAATTTTAAATGTGACTCATGCGAATATAGAACAAACCACAAAAATAATTTAAAAGCACATATCAAAAGTAAACATTTGAAGGAATTTAGTTTAAAACGTGACTGTTGTGAATATGAAACAAACATCAAATATCATTTAAAAAGACATATAAAAAGAAAACATTTAAAGTTTAAAATGTGACTGTTGTCAATATGAAACAAACATCAAATGTCATTTAAAAAGACATACATATAAGAAGTAAACATTTGAAGGAATTAAATTTTAAATGTGACTCATGCGAATATGGACCAAACAATAAAAGTCGTTTAAGAAGACATAAAAATTAAACATTAAAAGGACTTTGATTATAAATGTGACTTTTGTAAATTTGGAACAAAAAAGAAATATAGAACATAATATAAAAACTAAATTTTTGAAGAATTTAATTATAAATGCGACTCTTGTGAATATAAAACATTACGAACAGGATTTAGAAGGACATATGAAACAAAAACATTTTCAAGAGTGGGAGATGTGTACTGTTGTTTCTAATATTTCTTTTCTGATAATATTATTGTAATATCGGGTGTCCTTGATTGATTTACGCATTACGATTTTGAAATCGTCTTATTGGATGAGCAATTTAGACAAAAAGAATTATTAGGCAGTGTTTAAGATGTGTTGTTGTCTATTATCAACATAATTTACTATGTTTTGTTTCCATTGATCGTAGTATACGCATAATTCAGACTTTAATTTTAGTCGCTACTAGCCGGTTTCTGAAAGTGAGTTTAATGAGCCAGTTTATTTAACTGTTCGATAGAGTGCCTTAATAATGAGAGTTGTGACGAGGTATAAGAACATATAATTTGCGTATTAAATGGATATGTATTTCAAAAAACGATAAATAAAGGATAAGGATGTAACTGTAAGTTACATTTCTGACACAAGACGACAGGGTGTATACTTTCTGGAAAAGTCAGGGAATTACATTCTAATTCTGGAAACAGGCAAAAGTCATGGAATTTGCTTGATTTATAAAATAAGTCAGGGAAAATTAATTAAAACAGACGACAAAGAACTTGATCAAAACATCGACGAAATATTTACATCATTCTTTCTGGGCCATACGACTGCGGCAGATCTTCTAGAAGCTTTGAAAAACGCCTTAAAAGACTTCAATATGCAAAATTTACTTCAACTCTATGGATGGCCCAAATCAAACTTCTCAATGACCTTAAAATGGAGCTAGAAACGCCTGATGGTCCATCTATTCTAGAATTGGGAAGTTGTGGATTGTATACGGTCCACAATTCATTTAAATGTGCCATGAGAAGTAGCCAGTCTCAAACTGTTGTAATAAAATTTCTGGGAGCTCTTTAAAACTTATTTAAAAATGTACCAGCCAGACGAGCTGATTTGCGCTGTGCGATGGCTGGAAAATGCTCAAGTTGCAGAGAGAGGTTTAGACATGTTACCTCATAAAGAAATTTATAGAACACGCTAAACTCGAAAAGAAGGAACCGAAATGTGGAAGCTATGAAATTGCGAAACAATGTTTAGATGATAAAATGATAGCATGTAAGTTGGCCTTTTTTAAAAGCGTAGCAGAGAATTTCCAACCATTTTTAAGAAAATTTCAAGCATATAAACCTTTGGCACCTTTATTGTACGAGCAATTACATGATCTAATGAACACAATTTTAGGAAGATTTATTAAAACAGAAGTTATGAACAAAAATCATAGTGTGAACGATTTGTTGAAAATGAAAGTGGATGATTCATCAAATCATAAAGTTTTAAGAGATGTCAATCTAGGATTTGCAACAAAATTGGAACTGAGAAAAATTGACAAGGAAGCTGATATTCTGGTATTTAAAAAAGGATGTGTAAATTCCTTGGTACAATTTGCAAAAAAATGTTGGGCAAGTCACCACTACGTTATAAAATCGTAAGGGGAATATCTTGTTTAGATCCCGTGGTTATATTAGAAAAAAATGTGGCCATTAGAAGATTAGATCTGACACTGGAAAGTTTAGTTTATTCTAAAAGACTATCAACAGTGGCAGCTGATACAATATCACAATATTTCGATAAATTTGTCAGACAGACGCCAGTTATCCACGAGATTAAAGCGTTTAATAAAACTCACCGAAGTAATAATACTGTTGAAGAAAAATACTGGCAGACTGGACAAATTATATTTTAGCTTATGCCAACAAGAAAGTGCCCCAGAGGAGTTCATTCAATTTGTCAATCTTGTTATGACATTGTCACACGGGAACGCTGCTGTTGAGAGGGAATTCTCTGTGAACAGACAGTGTTTAACTGAAAATTTATTTGAACAGTCTCTAATTGGACAAAGGATTGTATATGATGCAATAGTGGAGAAGGGAGTAGAAGATGTAGACATTGATAAAAAAATGATACATTGTTTCAGAAACGCGAACGCTAAATATAAAGAAGAGCTGCAAAAAAAGGAATTTGCTGCAAACTGCAGCAGAGGAAAAAGAAAAGAGTAGGAAAAGACAAAGCTTAAAATTGAAACACCTAGCGGCAAAGAAGAGGAGAGTGGATGTAGAACAAGGCAAAGAGAATCTTTAATTGATGAAGAAATTGCAGCGGTTAGAGCCAACATGTAAGCGAACGTTATGTTATATGAAAATAAATCTTAAAAATGTATATTCTGTATTATTCTGGTTATAGTTTTTTTTTGATGAAATGTAGACATTATTTATTTAAAAAGTTACTAGTTGTTCATAATAACAAGTAGTACCCTAGTCCTACTCAAAATACTACAAGTACAGAGATTAGAAATTTGTATTTAGTTGTTAATTGTTACGTAAGGCGGTAAAGAATTTATTGTTTTCTTTTTAATTATATATTTTCTTAATAAATAAATAATAATTTGAAATTATGTTTATACTTTGAAAAGCAACAGAAATTCTTCTGGAATTTTGATTGAAAAACCCTGGAAAAGTCAGGGAATTTCAAAATTGTGAGTTAGTATACACCCCGAAGATGCCATTATGTGGGTACAAATTGCGTCAACCTATCAGAAATTGTCTCATCTTTGTCACAACTCTGTAAAGGCACCCTAATCACACGAATAAATTCTTGACTGTTACGCAGAAGATGTTATGCAAGAAAATAATTAAATTACGTATTCCGAAGCATTATACAGTGCGATACGAATAAAATGTTGCAAAATAAAAATTCACTGAGCGTAATTCAGAGAATAAATAAATCATAACAAAGATTTTTTTTAATTTACCTTTTGCACATAAGTGATGAGATTTAAATTTTCAACTTTTAAATGGAGTTTTTCTTGTGGTAAAAAACATATTTTTTTTAAGTTTGCTTTATTTAAAATGATTTATATTAAGTAACAATATCAAATAAATATAGTTAATGAACGATGGTTAAATTTCGTATTTTAAAATTTCAGCACATTTCTATTTTCTTTTCGTAAATAAACTGATGTTCGAAACACGTATGGTATTTCGGTTTTTTTCATTATGTTGTATTTGTAGTTCTATGAATTGACTTATGTCCCTACTTCCCTACCTTTTATGACATCTAGCGGTCTCAAACACGCTTGACATTGACATACCTTAATGGATTAGTGGCGCCAAGTATTACATATTGGCATGAACCCAATAATTATAGGGAAAAAATAATAATTGTAATAACAAAATGTTCAAATAAAAATTAGTATAGCGAAGTAAACATGTTCTGAGTTTTCATTTTAAGATAGTTTAATTTGTAAATATATATTACATTAAGTAATAGCCACAACCTTTTTAATGTATTCATTTTAATCTATTAAAAAATTACAAAATGAATATGAATTATACGTCTCTTATTCTAGTTTATTATTATTATTGATAATACGATTGTTATGGTTGACTGGTTAAGTTTATATTGTTAAACCAATTGTTTCTTTTTAAGTTGGAAATAAACTAATTGATCAGAGACTATGCTCGTCGCGGCGTCTCAAATCGATTAGAATTCTCTAAAACGCTTAATTAATCAGTGTTTATACTCGTCGCGGTATCACCAATTAACGAGATCAATGAATTCAGGGCGCACGATAACTGTGTGAGTTCGAGTATGCACTTACCTCTAATATATAATTAATCGCTTATGATTAATTGTACCTATAATTCCTAGATGTTGTCCTCGAAGAAAGCCGTTGGTATTAAACTGGGTCACAGTTTAACATCAACGGCTCTGTATCTAGCTCAGTTCTTAATTATCGAGAGCTTGAGATCACTCTAGATGATGTTAATTAATGCCCGCTTGCGCCACCCATTTTATAAAAATTAAGGCGGAGTCACTGTTGTTAAAGTACTGCCCAATTAAAATGGGAAATTTGTACAAATATAAAGGCCTACCTCAAAGGAAACACAGCTAAACAGAATAATAACAGTTTATTAAATAAAAAAGAGAAATTTGGTAGATAGAAAATTTAGTACATGGAAAAACACTGATTATTACAGCTATAAAAAAAATTGAAGTATTAATTAAACAAAATATTTAAGCAAAAATATGAATAATTATTGACTAAATGAATATAACTTTGTTGTCTTAGAAAATTACACAATTTTACATTAAATTCATTCGAAATAATGATTCCAAATTTGTTACAATAATTTATTTCACCTTTTGCACGTTAGTGATAAGATTTAAATTTTCAACTTTTAATTGGAGTTTTTCTTGTGGTAAAAAAAATATTTTCTTTTAAATGTAGTTAAAGCGATTGCATTACATCTAAAATAAATTTTGTGCAATAAAAATGTTTAGATAAGCCATGTGAGTTAAAAAAATATTGTGGAATAAAACAGTTTAATTAAGAAATGTTAGCATTGCAAGCAACCTTTAATAACATTCAAATAAATCAAGATATTATAAAATGTTAATTCAGTATTTTATATACAAGCATACATGATGTTCAGAAAATACAAATATGATTTTATTTACTTAGAAAAACGAACACATAAATTTTCTATTTAATGTCTTCAGCAAATCCCATTTGTCTTTTACATTTTAACCCGTAACCGGTAAGGTGGAGTCCGGCAGATTTTTTTTTCGGCTCTAACTACCTGGTGTATTAAGTGGCAAAAACGCATGCCTATGTACCTTTAGTTTGGATACGTGAATCTTGTTTGTTGCTACATGAAACGTGTGTCAGTATACATGCGTTTTTGTATGTCAGGGTGTCTCGCTGACTCCACCTCACTGCTAATGTAAGTTTTTGTGGTAAGAATGTTAATGTTTGTTTTTACATTTATGATATTCTAGATGGATTTACGTAATAGTACTTCAAAAGACAGTGCTAGATTTAATCAGAACTGACGTTAGAAATTCAATCGGATGCATTCTTCGAATAGATACCCCAATTACATATCAGAAAGATAAATTGGATGGTTGGAAGTATTGTCATTTATGCCCATCCAAGATCCATACAAAAACGTCATTTTTATGCACAAGATGCAAAAAAACAATATGTTTATCTTGCAGTTGTACACTATGCCTAAAATGCGTTGAACATTACGAGTGAAACTAAATATTGTTTTTCAATATACAGGGTGAGTCCACTACGCGGGTAAAGCCGATTGTGCCTTTGCGAGTAAAGATATTTCGAAGCGGTTTTTTTCTTGTGGTAGCTGTTCAATAGGGGCACATTTTAAAAATATTTTGTATTATACAGAGTGTTCCATAACAGTGTGGCTAACCATAGTTATAGTTTTTTAAATGGAACACCCTATATATTATTGCATTTTTGAATTTCCCGTATAATTTTTAGTCAAAAAGTTATAAGATAGTATAGGCCTAAAGTGTAAAGTTTTTGACTTATTCCCATTTTTCTGAAAAATTCAATGTTTGTATAAAATTATATTTCTCTAAAACGACGTATTAGATGGACAAATTTTTATGCAATATTGTTTACAATAAGAGGTCCTAATAGAAGCATGTTTAACTTTACTAATTTTACTAACTGCATGTGCAGGAAACTGTATTAAAATTAGATCACACGTTTTTGTATAAAAGTCAATTTTTTTAAATGGAACACCCTGTATATCAGTTCATTTTTGAATTGTTTATTAAATTTCGTGTCAGAAACATGTAAGACGTTAGTACTTTAAAAGTGACTATTACAGAGTTATTGTCGTTTTTTTGATATACTTTTGTTACTTTTTGCAAAAAAGTCAATTTTTTCAAATGGGTATATTACTTCATTTTTGAATTTCTTATTAAATTTCTCATCAAAAACATCTAAGACGTTAATACTTTAAAAGTGACTATTACTGAGCTATTTTCTCTTTTTAATATAATAATAATATAGTGTAACATGGCTGGGACGAAGTGAATAATATTTTTTAACCAATTCAATCCATAATCTTTGTGTTATAATAAATTGCCTTGGAACATAAGTTTTAGTTTTTGGCACTGCAACCATTATGACATTTTTAAACTGTATATCATCTAAAGTCATGTTCGTTATTTTTTCACGGCGACAAGCTCCATTATAGCCCATTATAAGGATAATCAGAATATTAATATGATTATTATAATAAAATAATGTAGAAAATTAGTAAAATACAACTACAATGATGTTCTTATTACTTACTTTCATTGCTAAATATGTTTTATTATCAGCTACTATTATAGACTGGTTAATATGATCTCTTTCTAAAATCTTGGATTTCTTAAGGTCGTAGCGTTCAGATATTCTTTTTAAAAATGCAAGCCTAGAAAATTTTGAGATATCTATACTTTCATAAATATTTAAACAACAACGTAACATTGAATAAGTAGACAACAAGGACGATGCCTTTTTTATCTTTCTTTCTTTGCCAAAATAAGCAATTACTACATTTTCCGTAATATTCACAATATTATTTTCTTTACACCAACTTAAAAAGAGCTGGTATTGCTTTTCATAAATATGTCGAGACTTTGTTGGCAAAAGATTTTCTAAATATTTAAATTGTTTTACTTAAAAATCAGAGTAACCAACTTCAAAAAAACAAAATTTCTAAAATGTTCGAACAAAACATGTCTCTCATTTTAATCTTTTTTGAACTTTCAATAACCGAAATAGAAAAAATAGTATAAAATACACGTTTCATAAGACATTTTGGCGCACTTGTTTTTTTTAGAAAACTCGCCTAGCGGCCCGTTTTCTAAACTTAAACGCGTGCGCAAAAATCGTGTCTTATGAAACTTGTATCTTATTATACTATTTTAGAAGGCGCAAGTAAAATATTCCCTTTATGAAGGTATTTTGTCACTTTCATTAGCTTTCTTTTTGTAATCGCTAATATTTTATAGTATGGTGGGAGCGCTTTACTGGGTCCTTCAAAAAATCGTAAAGGAAAACGTATAAGGTTTGGGCAAAGGCAATTGGCTTATAATGTGTATTTTAAGCAAAAATATATAGTTTGCCCAAAACAACTACTGTCAATCAAACAGCAGACAAAGTGGGTAGTAGGAAGAATATTAAGGAAAAACAATAACTTGGATGGAGCATAAAAAACTCATTTGGAAGACATGTGCTTTCATTCTTCTTGAGGAATGAGTTACCAAATTGTAGAAAAATGTGAGTTAATATATATGTACATATTCTGTGAGTTATCGTTTTATAACGTCTTCGTACGTCTGGCAAAGTTGCCATATAACATCCGTACACCTGGCATGGTTACCATATTATATATACTAAAAGCCAATTGTCTCGCTCTTTTTAACACGAACGATTAAAACGGCAAAGCTATACCCCAAAATTGACGAATTGGGGAGACAGTTTTCTGAGAACCTGGCGCATCTACGGTGGGAACGAAAGTGTCACGCGACGGGGACCACGGTCCCACGTGCCTTAGGCCATTTTTCACGTCTCCGAAGAGAGAACGAGGGCCCGAAAGGAGTTTTTGAAAATTTTAGAACGTGCAGAAAAAGAGTATGAATCATAGTATTTTGCCATAAGGCCTACGTGTAAAATAAAAAATATGGACTAGGTTCGATTTTAAAATGGCGGTGGATCGATACAGATGACCGTGACACATCAAACTTCGGATAAGGTTAAGTTAAACGCACGAAAAATTCAATTTCAGGTTATAAATTATCAAAACCGTCAAATCAGTTTGAGTTCGCGATATGGCATTTGCCGGGAAACGTCAAAATTGGCGGAAAGCACCAGTCGTGTAATACACAACACATAATGACTATCTATTCACGTTTATCGATCGGTTGTCAAGTTTAAATGTCAGAAGGCCGACAAATAAAGGGATTATGAAGGGAAAGTGGTACCTTTCAGATACGTATTAGTGTTATTATTATCAATTGTTACTATTTCTTTTCTATTTATGAATATATGAACAATGCCGACGGATATGATAAAATAAACTTAAAGTGTATTATCGCACGTAAGTACAGTGACAAATATAACGATCTTTCTATATTTTATTAAGATATATTAAACACAAATTATATATGTCATCGAAATGTCGTCACTTCTCGCGAAAGAAGTACCGAAGCAAGCCTAAATAAAGAATCATCTGAGTTTTCTTTATTTGTCAGATGTGTCCGAAACACTTCGAAATAACATAAATACATCAAATATGTAAAATTCCCATAAGCATTTATGTAATTTCGTTTATCAATTCAGTTATAAAAGTAAGCATTTAAAGTACGCGACTATGCGGGTTGGCACAAACTAATCAGAAGTACATTTTCGGTTAAATGGTATTAGGAGCCAGCAAGATTTTTGATTGGGTTTTACAAAGTACATATATATACAACTATTAAAGCGTAATATGAAAATTAATTAATTCTCTCAATGACCTGTAAGTTTAAAACATGTTTTGTTAAAGTTCATCATGTTATGTTGTTAATTTCATTTGACAATTGGAAAGACAATGTTGTTAAGCACTCTCAGTCTGACATTTCGTTCTCACAAGTTTATGTGTGAACGAATACACTACAACGAAGTATTGTCACGATGACAGGTGGAACGACAATTTGGTTAAACATCAACTTTTCATTGTCGTATAAGTGTCTCGATGACAGTCTGTCAAAAAATTTGAAGTATACACTATTTTTATCGTAAGCTTGACACAAGGCATGGTACTACCAATTTTATAGAACGAATAACATGAAACAACATTTAATTGCCGAACCGTCTTGGTTTTTTTTTTTTTGGTCTGTCGACGTTCACCTTGGGCTAGATGCACACAATTAGACAATTAGACTTAGCAATCAGTAAAAACATTAATAAAACCATAAACATAGAAACTGAAAGTGTCATGAGCTCTGATCACAATCCAATTATAATAACTTGGAACGAAGACATAACCGAAAGAACATATCACACCTTCAAGACAGACTGGGCCGGCTACAAAACAGAACTAGAACAAACCATCACTGCAGTTCCTAAAATACAAAACACTGCAGAATTAGAACAGAACATAAAATCACTACAAGATAAAATAACAAACGCTGTTGAAAATAACACCATCAAAATAGAAAGGATATATAAATCAGGTAGTCTACCACATCATATTAAAGAACTAATAAAGGAAAAGAACAGAGCTAGGAGAAGACAAAACTATACTAAACAACCTTCAACATCAAGTACATAAGGAATTACTGGAACTGAAAAATGTAGAATGGCAAAGAACACTCGAAGAAATAGGTGCAGACCCCTCTAGGACATGGAAAATAATCAAGGCAATCAAAAGAGAACAAATACAAATCCCACCACTTCAATTCAATAACTCCACACAAGTCACAGCAGAAGAAAAAGTAGAAGCTCTAGCGGAATCACTAGAAGAGCAATTCACTCCGAACTTGGATGAAGTAGACATGCAACACGTAGTGCAGATTCACAAAGTAGTAAGCAGAGAAATATGTGAACCCCACTCCCCTAGCAACGACCCAGTCACAGCCGAGAACCTAAAAGCAATCCTTAAAGCATTAAATCCCAAAAAAGCTCCTGGTATAGACAACATCACCAACAGATCACTACAAAACCTCCCCCCAAAAGCAATAATGTCAATTCTGGCAATAGCAAACTCCGTTATCAGACTCCAAACATTCCCAAAGATATGGAAACATGCCAAAGTAATAGTTATACCTAAACCAGGAAAACCAAAAACAATACCAAGCAGCTACAGGCCCATAAGCCTGTTACCATCCATTAGCAAAGTGATAGAAAAAATAATCCTACAGAAGATAAAGTACCACTCTGACAATCAAGACATAATACCAGAAGATCAACATGGGTTTAGAGAAGAACATTCAACGATAACACAACTTTCAAGAGTCACTGAGATTATCCAAGAAGGATTCAACAAAAATCAAGTGACAGCATCTGTATTTCTCGACATAGCAAAGGCATTTGATAAAGTCTGGAGGCAGGGACTCATATATAAAATGATAATACACAATTACCCAACACACATCATAAAAATCACGAACAGTTTTCTCTAAGGACGCTGCTTTCAAGTTAGCATCCAGAACACACTTTCCTCAATAAAACATCCAACAGCGGGAGTCCCCCAGGGCTCATGCCTGTCACCTCACCTATATACAATATTTACAGCCGACATACCAGTATCAAATCCTACAAGATATTTAAATACGGCCACCTTTGCAGATGATTCGGCACTGCTCTCAATATCAAGATGTCCGACGAACGCGGTACAGGAACTCCAATCGCACCTAGACAACACGATAAAATGGTTCAAACAATGGAGGACAACAATAAACGAAGACAAATCCCAAGCAATAATCTTTCAAAGGAATCTTAAAACAACAGACAACGAAATAACCATCAACAACAACACTATACCATGGAGTAGAGAAATTAAATACCTGGGAATATACCTGGATATAAAGCTCAATTATAACACACACATACCAAAAACGATAACCAAAACCAAACAAACAAGATGTCAACTATGGCCTCTTATAGGCAGAAAAAGCCAGCGAACACGAACAACAAAATTCTACTTTACAAAGAAGTATTAGGTCCAATATTCACATATGCATGCCCAATATGGGTGCATATGTGCAAGACCAACATCAAAAAACTGCAAATAATACAAAACACCAGTCTTAGAATGATACTAAATGCTCCATGGTATATGAGAAATAATCAAATAATGAATGAAACAAATACCCCAACCATTATTGACTACATCAAGGAAAGAGCGCTCAGTTTCTATAACCAGATGGAAAACCACTCAAATCAAAATCTTAAAAGAGCACTTGCATATGATGGAAATGAAAATTTCAATACACAAAAGACCTAAAATGGTTCTACTTTAATTCTTAATCAAAATAAAGATAAACAATAGCTAATCAAATTCAACTTCAACAATCCCAGATTCACCGCACTCAGATGGAGAGTAAAAGACTTAGTCTAACTCAAAGCCACAATAAAGAAGAAGAAGAAGAAGAAGAAGATGCACACAATTGATACAAAACCTGAATGTCAACAAAATTTTTCTAAATATCAGCGTTCAGTAAATTATATAGAAATGTTGTTCGCTTTGTGGGCAAAGTCTTAATAAATAAATTCATTTGCCACTAATTATAAATGTCACAATAATATTTAATTTATTTCTAAGAGACATTTTGCTTAATATGCGTCTTCATTCATAAACAAGAAGAAACTGAACTGCGGTTGTAATTACTCTACATTGTCGGTCATTCGGGTACAGTTTCCAATATCGTAGTTTTAAAAATTAAAGCAAAGGCGCGATTAATAACATTTAACGTCCACTGAAAGAAATATTATAACCGTTAATATTTACATTTTATTGCATTATCAATTATTATTATTATTACTATTGTATCGGTCATTTATCGTATCTTTAATGTCTTGGACACATCTCTGTCATTTTTCTACATACAAATATACATACTGCGTCTTTAATTTAAATTTAGAGTAGCTTATGATATCAATATTAATTTGGGAATACTGTGCTACAGTAATGTTTTTCATTTTGACTACTGTCATAGTTAAGTCAATTTATTGAAAAGTTCCACAGTGTTTTCAAATTAATATTGAAATCGTAGGTTATTCTAAAAAAAAAATAATTGAAGGCACGGTATGTCTACAACACGGATTATCGGATGGTTCACTTAAATGAGGGGTTTTGCCGCTTAATCTACCTAATGCAGGCGCACCTAGAGGGCGCCACGGTATTAGAAACAAGAGACCTAGAAGTAAATTTGAAGCATGACTTTAACCGAATAATTGAGATGTCGCTACTACTGTGTTGTTTTATGCAAGCGCGTAGTGCGCGTACAGGCCGTTAACCAACAAATTTTGTATGTGTTGCTAAACATTATTTTTCTTATTACTACTTAGTGGTGTTATAATCGTACCGTAAGTTCTGTAAAGAGTAATATGATAATTTTATTAAGTTGACATAATGCATTTTTAGACTTAAAATATGGATAGAAGCTGGTGCATTGCATCAATTGTATGTGCTGCGTACAAGCAAGAGCGATGCATATTTTCCGAGAATGCGAACAAGTAACTAATGGCACTAATAGTTGACATATAACCCGAAGGTGAGCTGGAGATTTTTTGTTTGTAGTTCTGATTCTAAGTGCAACAAGGACCACCTGGTTGTTGCAAGGATTTTGTTGGTTTCCGATTACACCAATTAAAGTTTGCAATTATTAGGAGTATAATATAAGTGAGAATAATTGTAGTTGAGATGTCAGGCGATTTTTGACAAAATGATTAGTATACATTATAGAGGACCTCTAATTGAACAACTTTTTCTTACAAAATTATCAATGCAAATGTAGGGAAATGGAGATAAAAAATAAATTAGGTACTCACCGAGTTAATCTTGCAGGTTACAGCCCATGTGAGATATCCCATATAGAGCATTGATATAATGAAAATCGCAATAAATGATGTTTATTTAAGCTCACAACACAACAATTACCTTTGATTTCCACGTTCTTTGATTGAATTTTAGCAAAATTGTAAATACGAGATCACATGATATCAGCTGTTTTCGTTGACATTTGATGGTGCTTTTAAAATCGCAGAAGTCATAAGAAAACATACAAATTGACCTAAATTGTGTGTGATTATGTGAAATAAACATCAATTATAGTGATTTTCATGATTTCAATGATCTATATGGGATACCTTACATGAGATGTAACCAGCAAAATTGACTTGGTCAGTACCTAATTTATTTTTTATCTCCATTTCTCTATGTTTGCATTGATAATTTTATAAGAAAAAGGTGTTCAATTAGAGGTTCTCTATAAGGTACACTAGTCGCCCGACACCTCAACTGCAGTTTAACCCTATGGGTGTATAAGAAAGCCTTTAAACTACACGAAAAACTTACTACTTGTTTTTAAGTTTCTATATTATGTTTTTTCACAAGCAATCAATCCATGTTTAGCAGTGTTAATAGAAACTTCAGATTTCTTGGTACAGAAGCATTTATGGTTTTTCTTAATGATTTTCCTGTGCAGTTTCCTATAATGAAAATGTGCCTTTATACTATCGTTGATATTTGTTAGTATACAGTTGTAATTATTATATTTTATTATTCAGGAGCGAAACTTGGCAACAGCAAATGGGCATGAAACCTGTGCTAGATGCCAGTACAACATGTAATAAGAAACTTTGCAGCCTACATTTTGACACAACATACTATGCACACCCTCATTCAGTACACCTCAACAGAAATGCAGTGCCGACACTCCATCCCATGAGGCCACCCATGGAGCTTAAGGCAGCCATATCATTGGAAGTCTCATTTGTTTTACGACAACAATAAATTAACCAATTTGGTGTTAGTTATTGCAGGTTTAATTTTTTTGTTTTGTTCTATAGCCATGTAATTAACATTATTTAGTTTTTAAGCCCTAATTGTCACTCTTTTAATTATATATTGAGGAAAGGACGTCTGCTAAATTTGTTAGGTATCTTATGTATCCATATTTTTATTTATGTCACCTTATTTTATGTTCATCATTTATGTAATACAAGATTTTGTAAATGGTGGTAGTAAACATGGGCTTAAGTCATTGTGTATCTATCGGGTTTAATTACCTACTTTGTAGTATTTTGAGTAGGTACTTGTACTTTTCAACAGCAATTCTATCTTATTGTTAAAACTATCTTTGTAGTAATATATATTGGACACTTGTGAAATATAGAAATAGTAATGCAATAAAACACCTTTTTCACAAAATATAGTTTAATAACTAGATGTCACATTTCGTGTGCACTGCACACATCGTCAGTAGTAACTGTTATTACTGACGATGTGTGCAGTGCACACAAAATGTGACATCTAGTTATTAAACTATTTTTTGTGAAAAAGGTGTTTTATTCTATTAATAAAAATATATTTGTTAGTCAAATATTCTACTTTTGGTAGATTATGCTATTGTTCGTTAATTTATTTTTGTACTGGTAATTTAACTAAAACACATGTTGGATGTTAGTTATAATTTTTCAATAGTAATCATAAATGTATACCTTTTCTACTTTGTAGTATTTTGAGTAGGTACTTGTGCTTTTTCAACAGAAATTCTATCTTAATGTTAAAAATATCTTTGTTAGTCGAATATTCTACTTTTGGTAGATTATGCTATTCTTCGTTACTTTATTTTTGTACTGGTAATTTAACTAAAATATACGTGTTAGATGTTAGTTATTAATATTCATAAATGTAGTTTGTACCTTTTCTACGTAGCAATATTAAAGTGTAATTATTTAAGTAATTCTTTTCTTTAAAACGTTATTGTGTGGTTACAGCATTGTCATTGAATATCGTACTGTATACTGTTTAGTATGCAATTTAATTACAGTGTTATAATCATGTATCGCGAGATCAAAATAGTTATTTACGAACCAAGTGCGTGAAATCATATTTCGCGAATGAGTGACCAGTTTAAAGCGCGAGCCGAAAGGCGAGCGCTTTATGGACACGAATTCGCAAAATGTTTCACGCACGAAGTTTGTACAATAT
This sequence comes from Amphimallon solstitiale, assembly GCA_963170755.1. NCBI lineage: Eukaryota > Metazoa > Arthropoda > Insecta > Coleoptera > Scarabaeidae > Amphimallon > Amphimallon solstitiale. The sequence continues at coordinate 29,379,009 of OY720685.1, forward strand.
TTTTTGTACGAGAACTATAATAATAATACATATTGTTAAATACGTTATCGTTTATGACACACTACTAATCTCTTGATATTAATTAAAAAAAATTGAATTGGCAGTATTGATTATTTGAAGTGACATTTAATTTAAAATTATCAAATTCAAAAAATTCTATTTCATTTCCTTTTATTTTCATAGAAAAACAACGAACTGGGTAGCATATTATTAAGGTTAGGAATTTATGATTTTAAAATGTCACTAAATTAATCAAGTTCTAGGAAGTACCAACTTTACTTTTACGCACTCGTGTTTAAAGTGACTTTTTACGCACGCAAATCGAATTGTGAAATGACAGGTTTTGATAAGCGAGTACAAAAATTATATTGATGAAGGTTTGTCATGTAATGTAAAACGTCTGTCTTAAGTTATATCATTGTCATATTGTCCATATTTGTCATTATATTTTCTCTTATAATGACAAATATTAATGACAGTATGACACTTAATGATATAACTTAAGACAGATTTTTACATTCCATGGCAAACCTTTATCAATATATTTTTGATCTCGCGGTATTAAACCCTAATTTTTAATAAACTTAATTTTGAATTTCCCGCTACCAAATACATTTTGAATCGCCCGCTATTTGCTTAGTGTTATTGAAAACTGTAATTTTTTGATGCCAGCGCCTTCTATATCGGCCTTCACGCAATACAAACCGCGGATAAAAATTTTGGCTTGACTGCGCCATCTGATTCTAATCTGTGGTCTACAATGACATTCAATTTGACAATTCATTCTCGCAAAGATCGAACTGTCACCACGATGACAGTTTGCAAGAAAATTTAACGTATGGGCAACGTTTATCATAAAACTTGAGACAAATAGAGTTAGAGTACTACCAAATTTAAAAAACAAAGAAATTTATATATGATACAACAAATCTTGATCATACAACCATCTTAGGTTTACCTGTTCGGCCTACTTACATTCAACTTAGACTATAGTCCGTCTCAACCCTATTATGCAGTACAGGTTTAATAGGGATATTGCATCTCTTATTATCTTTAGTAGTCTCTTAATAACGACATCTTTATATCCGGTTGCCTTGTTGCAAGTTCTATTATGCAAAGTATATGATGGGTATATGAGTAATCGTTGCTGTCAATTGTCAGTTTTTGCCGTAGTGTGTAAACTTTTATATTGTCTTTAATTTATCTATATATAATTTCTGTTAAATCGTTCTTTTTAGCAAGCATATTATCTTTTTCAAGCATTTAAAAGTAAGTATGCATACCTAGATCTATAATTCTGATTAACGTGATAACCTATATACATATACATATACTTTTTACAGATTGCTACATGATATGAGTTTTGAATTTTAAAAAGTGCGACGATAGAGTATTCTTATTGAAAGAGATGACATCATTAGGTGGAGACATAAATACTTACGAGACATCAGAAAATTCAGAGACGAAGGTATAGTTTATCATTTAATTTGTTATACTTTTATGTTCGTTACGCAATTTATTATTTGCTTGTGTTTGATTGTGATTGTTTTATTTTTAGGTAGAACTACAATATATACTGATGAATCATGAGTGAATGCACGACACTCGGTAAATAAAAAGTGGACTGACGTTACTGTTCAAAGCAGTCGACAAGCTTTTACGTAAGGACTCAGCACTGGTTTAAAATCACCAAATGGTCTTGGGCCTCGATTTCCATTAATTCATGCTGGAGGCGAGCAAGGTTTTGTTATTGGTGCTGAATGTACATTTCTTTGTAAGAAAAATACTGCTGATGTTCATAGCGAAATGGATGCAGATATATATGGAGATTGGTTCAAGAATAAATTGCTTCCAAATATACTAGAGAACTCGGTTGTTGGTCTCGATAATGTCTCATATCACACGAGAAAACTAGAAAAGTTTCCTGCAGTAGCACGGAGAAGACCAAATTATTGAATGGCTCACTGAGAAGAATATTCCACTTGATAATGACATGTTAAAAAGAGATTTACTGGCTTGTGGTCAGAGGTTAGGTCTCAGTATGAGAGAAACAAAATTGATGAATTTGCAAAGAATAAAGGGCATTATGTTCTTCGGCTTTCACCTTATCATTGTGAATTAAACCCAATTGAAATGGTGTGGGCACAAGTTAAGCACTACGTTGAAATGCACAATACGACATTCAAACAAAGAGATATTGAACAATTAATTGTGAAGGGTTATCAGAATGTAACAGTGAACAACTGGCGGAATTATATTGGCCACCTTGCCAACTTGCAAGACGATGTTGAAGAGTTTATAATTAACGTCACACATTAATCATCAGATCAAGATTCTTTAAGTGATGAAGAAAAATAAAATAATATGTGTACCTACTCCTTTGTATGGTCATGGTTAGTTTTTTTATAAATGTTATCATGTATTATTAACTTGTTCTTAGAAATGGGAAAATATGTTTTTGCAAAATGAATTTGTGAGGAATTTGTGTCTTTAAATGTGTATAACGCAATGTAGGTTAACATATTAATATTCAATAAGACTATATGTCATGTAACATATTAAAAAATAAAAGTACATGTTGTGTGTGGTTATTGTTATTCTTTTCATAAATATGTATTATTTAAATTGTTTTTATAAATAAGTTTTTTATGAAAAATAAACTTGTGATTAACTTTGTCTTGGTCTGAATTTATAGTGGATAGTTGATTAAGATGTCAATATTCAGTAACGAAGAAAATTGTATACCTTAAGTGTTTCTTTGAAATATTAATTCATTTACTCTGGCTTACTATATTCAGTTAGATTTTAAATAATTTTTTACAGAACAATCCCAAAGGATTATATTATTACAAATATTTTAACTAATCCATCTTCCCATATATTCTCCCCTTTTAGTGTTTCAAATTACTATTAATTTTTTGTATGCAGTATGCATCAATTGAATGACAAACAGTCGTATAGGTTATGTTTTGATTACAAAAATGTCAGATATTGAACCGGAACTGTAACGACATTATACAATGAGACGATTTGGCAACCATGAAATCAATTCCCATAAGACCTGTACTGCATAATAAGGTTGAGACGGAGTATAGGTGCACACGCATTATATCAAACTTGAATATCAACGAAATGTTCCAAGTAATCAGCTTTCAGTGAATTCTATAGAAATGTTAAACATTTTATGGGAAATTTTTTAGTTAATAAATCCATTTGTCTATAATTATAGATGCCACAATAATTATTATTAATTAATTTCTAGAGATATTTCATTTAATTTGCATCTTCATTCATAAACTAATTAAAAGAAAATTTATAACCGTTAAAATTCAAGTGCCTCTGCGACTGGCAGTAGTCACGTTCCAAAGAAGCAATTCAAACTCGAACAGTTTCATGGAATAACAAAAAGAGCAAGTATTCTATTAAATTAATGTGTCCTAAATAAAAAAAAAAGGGGGGGAAAGAGTAAATTGAATAATCAGCACTTGATGACTTATATCGACATTTTATGACAAACATTATGGAGCACTGTTGAGCTTGATTATTTGCAACGAACGTCATATAAATTTATTTCTATTGACTATTGTCCCGGAAGCCCTACGTTAATTGTAATTCAAAGAAACGAATACATCATGCTGATCAAAATTGGTGAACATAGTATATTATTAAACTAAAATTAAGTAACAGTTAAAGCGTGTAGCCATCTTTACTCATCTATTATTATTTTAACACCGATATATTTAACTAGAGCATACGCGAAATGTTGGTCAACTCAACATTCACGTTAGGTGGCTTAAATGTTACAGGAAACGTCAGAATTGTCAGAAAAAGTCCATCTGACTTTTGATTAATGTTGGAAATTTCACAAAAATTTAATTGCAGGTTATAAAACGTCAAAACGATCAATCGATTTCAGTTCGTGATGAAATCTGAACTGCTTTCATGATGACAATTATTTCAAAAAAAAAGGTTAAACACCCTGACATCTGTCTGATATTTCATGGTTCATGTTTTTAAGCTTCATCGATATTTATTGTAGACCTTGACACAAAAAGATATGAAATTACAAATTTTATACAGCGAAATGACTAAAATATTAATGAGAAAAGTGCTATCAGATCCATTTTAGTTTTGCCTATATACCGTGCCTTCAAATACTTTCCGCATTAGAGACGGCCATGCTTTTTTTTTAATGGTTGGTGACAGTGCATAATTTTAATAGTTTGGTTATGTCATATAAATAATAATAGGCGTCTATAATTTGAATTTAAGTATGACAACTGTCAGAATTTGAAGTTTTCAAAAAATTAGCATGTACACCAACATTGATTACTTAAAAACTTCAAAAACAGCCTACTCTAATGCGGAAAGTATTTGACGGCACGGTATTAGACAATTACCTTAAAATATGATTTATATTATTATTACTAGGTGACAGACGAATCAAATTCCAATGTAATGACAATTGTTTTGTAACTATTCAATTTACTAAAGTAAATATTCCAGTCTAATTCAACAATTACTTCTACTAAATAGTTTGATTGTCAGTAGAAAGTTTGAAGTATGGGCAGCGTTCAATCATTTAATGCGATATGTTTGAAAATACACCATTAAGGGCCGGTTTTTCCAACACCGGTTAAAGTATCCGGTTAACTAATCATTGATTACGCTTAATCGTTGATTATCTCTAACCGGCGTTTTTCAACGCCAAGAAATACGCCGGTTATCTGATCAGTGATTAAGAGTTTATTTTAGAAGGTTGGTAACAAAAATGCTCGTACATTTGATCTAAATTAGCATATTTGTTATAATAATATTGGCGCTATTTCCTATATTTGAATTTGTTCTTTGTGCTTTTTGCCTTTATTTTTTTTAAAGATTATATTCTTTATATGTAATTAGAAATTTCATTTTAGTAAATAAGGTTTAAGTACTTATTTTGTGAATATTGCATGAGAATTTCTCTGTACATAGCACATATTTAAAATTTCTATTATTCAATAAAAAACAAATGCCACAAACTTGAAACTGAAATAAATTTATTGATTACTTATTGCTATTGAAAAATACAAAAATTTTGTAAAAAAGAAAAAACTAATACAATATACGTACATATATGAAATTAACAGTTACCAAAATGATGTAAAATATATGATATGTAACAAAATCATAAAAATAGGAAGTTTGCTGAAAAAGAAAAGTCTACATCTAGGGTCTTAAGCTGGATTATCAGTCACACTATAATGATATAAAATATTGTACTTTGCATTGCCATATCTGAGATAATTTAACTTTCACCAAATTCCTGTGGGGTGAATAAAGATATTTTTACTGAAAGATCATGAACATCAGCTGTTTATTAAGAACAATGCATTCTAACTAATATTATGTCCATTAATCAAAGAAGGTTTATTGAGAAAATCTTGTTTCCAAATTGGTTTACATGATTTCAACATAATAAATGTTATGTTCTGGAGGAATCGGTGTGAACTTGACAGTGCCTGTAATAATTATTAGTGCAGAAATAAACTGCACGTCAACTTTACAGGCATGTACATTATTCATCCAAACCCAGTTCAGCTAAAAGAATTTAAAGTGTCTGCATATAATCTCAACGTAAACCTGCCAGCTTCTCTAGAATTTCTTCCATATTTTCAATTTCATTTGTAATTTTCAGTATAGTTTAATATGTTAATGACATATCTAAAGTAAGTCTAAAATATGTTCGACTAAAATGATATTTTCACAAGGTGCTATTAAAAGCAATTACAAAAAAGGGAATGAGCAAATGCAAGCATAAATTGCCACAGGATCTTAGAATCCACACGAATTAAGTCCCACAATTGTAGTAGAATAGAAAAACTTCCAAAGCTGTATCATCCTCATCAGAGAAAAGAATGTATTCGTAGTTATTAATTAATTAAATTTCTGTAGTAAGCTAAAAGTTACACATATTTAATATTATGCTATTTTTATACTGTTCATTACATTTATAGAAGAAACAATACCATTACTAAATCACTGATGTAAATAATTATTAATTAATTCCAAAAAATACTTTTATACAATAAAACAAATGCATATGAAAACAACAGCTGTCAATAATAACAGAAATAATGACAGAAATTCAAATCTTCTAGGTTATGCGCATGTGTATATAGGCCTAATCACTGTTTAATATTTTATCAGGTATTTCTTTCGCCGGTTAAAATTTGGTCGATTAACGACGTTCTTAATCAACGATTAGAGTTAACCGGCGTTGGAAAAACGCAAATTTGTCCTAACCGATGTTTTAATCAATGATTACGCTAACCGGCGTTTTAATCGGAGTTGGAAAAACCGGCCCTAAATCAAATTGTTAATCAAACATTCTGATGATGGTTGATGATGATCGTGTCCCAGGCAGGTGGCTCTTATTTCGGTTGGTTGTAATCATGAACTACCTTTTTGTGTTATTTTTCCTTAAATACTTAATAAAAATCACAAAATGATCCAACAATTACAAATTATATTCTTTTTACAGTGTGTGTAAGCAAAATGTTTACACAGATATTCCAACGTCGGTCAGTATTATTTTTGGTTTTGATTCTTCTGTGTAATGGGCATGCATTATTCACAAATTTGCATTATAACAAAGCTCAAAAGGTATGTCAAAAGTATGTTTGCGGGCCATGATAATTGGCAGGTTAAATTATGCAAAATTAAAATAAATCTCATATTACATTTTCAATAATGATTTAGTCCTTTCATTGTGTAAAACTAATAAAACTATGAATCTTTTAGTGTCAAGTCTTAGTATTACGCTAAATAGCATCTAAATTTCAAACTCCAACAACGAAAAGTCAGGCTGACGTTAGGATGCTTTAAATTGTCGTTCCACCTGTCACCGTGACAGTACTTCGTGGACAAAAATATACGTCTATACAAGGTGTGCCAAAAGTTTAGAAAATCAAAAATGATTTTTTTTTGGCGTTTTACAGCGAACTGTAATAAAACTGGAAGCGGACGCGAAAGGCGATTCAAGCTCGAAGAGATTGATGGACAGCTAGTAATGTAATATAACATCCGTCCCTTGTTAGAGGGTTGGATGGTTAAATCAAAACACATATGGATGTTGTTGGATGTGTTTATTGGTAGTGGACAATCATTACTATACTATCTCAATACCGATACATACTGAATACTATCACTTATAATACCATGAGTAGTCAAAGTTATGTCGATTATTTTTGTGGTGGTTACACGAATGTCTTTCATGATTGCATTTAAATACTACGAGTGCGGAGCACGAGTAGTATTCGCAATTATGAAAGACATGAGTGTAAAGCACCACAAAAATAGTAGACTCAACTTTGACTACGAATCGTATTCGAGAGACTATTCAATGAACCAAATCAATTTTTCATATTAAAATGACTCAAAATTTAGTTACACATGATTACGTTTCCATGTCAACAAAAAAAACATTTATGTTTGTCATTAAAATTTTTGGAATCGTGTTCCTATTTAGTTCGTTTCGTTGAATAAAAACTGGTGTTTCTAAATAATGGGAACTGAGAAAAGATTTGGCACGAAATCTGAAGACGAAATCGATGCTGAAATTTGCGAAAATATCCCTTGGAACACGAAGAAATCCAAAGATTCAGTATGGAGACAATTTAGTACATTTTTAACAGCAAAAGGCTATAAACTGGATCAATCTACTTCTCCTGTGGACTTAAATGTCATCTTAAAGTCGTGGGCATGTAATATGAAGAAAAAAGATGGGTCCGATTATAAAGAAGGCGTCATCAAGCACATGTGGAACGTGACGGCGAAAATGGTTCAAGAAATGTTCTTCAATAAGTGGAAAATAAACGTAAACCCGTTTTCTGATGCAATATTTAAGTCAGCACGTGACGCCAGGGATGCTACAAGAAGAAAACTGCAAGCGTGTCCTGAAAAAAGAACCAGCAACGCGGCGGCACTTACAGAACCAGAATACTTAAATATGATACGCATATTAGATGAGAGTACCCCAGACGGTTTACAGAAAAAGTTTTTCTTAATAGCATCTTACGAACTAGCTTGGCGGGGAGGAGAAGGGAGCAACTGTTTCACCTATTACTTCAAGGAGGAACTCGATAACAAGGGAAGAAGAACTGGTAGAATTGAGTATAATCCAGTATTTTCGAAAACTGCGCAGGGGGGAACTAAATCATTGACAGGCAGCAAGTGGTTGATAGAGAAAGAAGCAATACCGATATGTGTCCAGTTAGGTAACCTATTTATATTTAATTTCAAGACGGTATAATTAATATTCTTCTGTTATTTAGATTGTATTATCTACTGAAATCGAAGAGAGGAAAAAATGTGAAAACAGAAAGGATGTTTTTGACACCGAATCCGTTTTGGGATAAAGTTGAGAATGCGGTGTGGTATAAGAACAGTCCAGTTGGTATATGTGAGATCAGTAAATGGGTGAAGTTATTAGCTGAAAAAACTGGATTAGATGTTAAAAGAAGGAAGATATCAAATCATTCGGTACGCTCTTCAACTGTATCATCTCTGGCGAAAGCTGGAGTCGGAGAGCAACAACTGATGAAAATAACGGGACACCAAAATCTGAATTCCATAAAATCGTACTTGCAGCTTGATGATGAGCACCACGAGTCGATTATCACCAAAATGCGAAGAAATTTTACAACAACAAATGTGTCATGTACAACTTCGACATCTGTCAGTAATAGTGACGGTATTAAGCTACAAGAGAAAGGTACTCCCTCGGGTACTCCCAGTGATAGCTCTGTTCCAGAATGTCTGCTGCAGCACTGCAGTAATGTTAGTTTTTCTAATTGTACCTTCAATATTGTTAGTAAATGAGTTACATTAATAAAAACTTTCACTTGTTTAAAATATCCACTTGAATACCTTCTAGGAAGATATAATCGCTGAAATTTCCTGTTGCTATGATACGAAAGTAAATATTTGCTATTTTATTGGTTCATATTTGAACAATGACAGGTGAATTGAATAGTCTCTAATGTTCCTAATATTACTCTTTTATACTAACTATATTGTATTAACCTAATTCAGCGAAGGATTGTTTATGTAAAATAAGTAGTTTGTATTTGTACATAGACCTTGTCTATATACCGAGACCTTGTGTGATCACCTTCTATTAATTTTGTAATATTACTTGTTCTACATACGTTACATCTCCTTCCTGAAGAAGAAAAAAAATTGTTTCTAATAAATAAAAAAAAATTCTTTATAGTTTATCTATAATTTTTACAAACTTAAATACTATAATTAACATAAGACACTTATTCTTATATCCTATAAATAATACAGTTGTCTTAAAATCTAAAAATACAGAATTTATTCTATCTTAAACGTCTATTACACTTCATCTTATTTACTATCATATTTCTTTAATTATTTAAGTATATCTTCTAGGAATCACTGTATATAGATTCTAATTTTTGGTCTATTTCGTGCTTATTGAAGTTATACAATTACTTTACGATTTATTTTTCGACACATGCAAACTTTCTTCATAGCTTTATATATCTTGATGTTATATATCAATACAATTTTAAGTCATTTTAATCCCTTTTATTGGATGACTATATTTATATAATTATACACTGTAATAAAATAATATTGATTTAAAAAATAAAAATAATTACAGCTTTTTTTTTGTGAATGATGAAGTTACGTCGATTGTCAGCGGTTTCATGCAGCATCCCACATGCTTATGTCGTTGACAATCGTTACATTTTATTTTTTTTCACAAATCCCTTAAATAACTCTAATTTTTTTCAAAAATAATGTTTCTTATATTGGGAATGATAGGTATTTCATAATGTATATTACGAGATCTTAACTAATTCTTTGGATATTATGGGATATTATTTCCTCATTATTTGAGCATCTAAATTAGTACATATACACATTTTGTGCATTTCATGAGAGTAGCTAGCTCTCTGGACATTATAAGTAGGTCAGCTAGCGACGCACGTACTGCTGGTTCGCTGCTATTGTATCCTCTTGACTATTTGTCCAATGGAAGTAGTTTTTGAAAAAAAACTTACTATAATCCATGTTATTTATTTCATATTAATCATGCAACAAGTCCCCTAAGGCTAAGTGCCGATCGATTGGTTTGCTTAATAGAAATTATTTCATTTTCCCAAAAATGGGCAACGTATTGCACCCATTTCATAAATTATCCACTTTATAGTATCTTACAGCAATTAGTATGGTGATTAAGATCTGCATATTCCTTTATATTTCATTAATAATTCCCGTATTTTAATAGTATACATTTTAAATTGTTTTATTATTTACTATGTTTATAAAAATTGTTTACTATCATAATTATTCAGTGTATACATTTTTGCAATATTTAAAAACAATTTTGTCTTATTTGTAAATCCTTTTTCTATTATTACTATAACGAGTTAACGAGTATTGTTGACTATTTTTGTCTTGCCTTGACCGCTTGTTCTAATTTCGCTTAGTATGCTTTTCACTATAATGCATACTTTTGTTTACTTGAGGTATTGACATTGAATTTAATATACGTTTTTTTTTAATGAACTTGACTTTAATATTTACCTACAATTCAAATAACGAAAAAAAATGATAAGAAACCTATATACCTACTATTGATTTTACATTTTAGAGGTATTTTAATATTTACAACTATTAGTTTCATAATTTATGTCCATTTATATGCTTTTGCATTACACTAACCTTTATTTAACGTTTTTTCTTTTTTGATATTTTACTGCCATCAGCTTCTTCTTGTTTTTTCCGCGCTTGATTAAGTCAGCTGTATGGTGAGACTTCTTTGTTGGCTGTGTTAAGCCCATACTGCTAGACATGCACGTGCTTCTGGTATTATACGCACACAATATGGATGTCCTCTTGTCCAGTTTTCCTTGTTGCCATCGGACTGCCAGAAGGTCCATGTTCGCTCCGCAGGATCGCCATATAACGTCTTCGTACGCCTGGCAGGGTTGCCATATAACATCCGTACACCTGGCATGGTTACCATATAATGTAATATAATATCCGTCCTTTGTTAGGGGGTTGGATGGTTAAATCAAAACACATATGGATGTTGTGATGTGTTTATTGGTAGTGGACAATCATTACTATACTATCTCAATACCGATACATACTGAATACTATCTCTGTTTTATATTTGTCTATATTAATATAAGACTGGTTGTTTAAATATATATTGTGGTAGTTCACCAACATGAATGAGTAATGATATGTGGGAAGTACTAGTGTTAATAAAATATACTGTATATGTTCTTGAAGTGAGTATTAAAAAAATGAAAGTTGGTATTTTATTATAGACCAAACTATAATTAAATAAATAGATGTGGGAATATTTGAATTATACTTAAAATAATTGTGAGAATATTAAATGGATATTTTCCTATGGTTTTTTTGTGAATCGTGCAAAGTTGGTTGCATATCAGGGTAGGTTGAAGTTGTCTTGCATCGAGTGGTTGGTTGCCTATCAGGTTTCTTTGTTGCATTAATTTTACCCATTTCTGAAAGTAGAATTTTAAATGTTACTTGATGTATTTTTATATGTAATATTATTTGTAAAAGCTTGTTTAATTAACACTTTTGAAAAATAGAGATTATTAGTATGGATTTTGAATCATAAAGGTTAAAAAATGATGTATAGTTACGCGCTTAAATTCAAATGTAAGAAGTGTCAGATTTTGACATTTAAATAATATCGTTATAGTATTGAGTATTTGGTTTGCTGAAGTGTGTTAAAGGTTGTAAAAAATAAAGTAAAGAATTAAATTGATAAATTTTTGGAATTACAAAAAGGTATTTTGAATATTCAATTACAAATAAAACATGTTTTGGATTATCACAATGTGTGGACAAATATGATTGGATATTATAAAAATTAAGGAATTATTGCCAGGGATATGAGGGATAAATAAAGGGATTCTAAAATAATTTTAGAAAGCAGTAGATGTGTTTTCGGGAAAACGAAGTTTTTCTCCGAAAAAACACATAATAAAGAGATTCATCATTGTATAAAAGTGTAAAAGAAGTGATTAAGATATAGTGGAAAAGAAAGCAGATATTTGTTAGGTGATTTCAACATTTTCAAGAATTGTACCATTTATCATCATACAAATATAATTTAAAAAAAAAATATAAGAAGAAAGGATTTTGGTTACGAATAAAGAAATAATTGAAGAATATTTAAACTTGAGAAGAAAGCGAATAAATACATAATTACAATTTAAAAATAAACTTACTGCATTGGTAAATATCAAAGAAGATTTATCCATATACGGCGAGAGAATTATTACACAGGAGAGTTGGTGGAGTTCCAGAAGTTGTACTAGTATTTCAGTCCAGGACTTGAAGGATTCGAGAACTTCAACATAGCAGCGAACACTGGAACAACACGCAAGCGTTCGACGGTTCGAGATTCCAGTTGATAGCAGATTTGAAGGTATTACAGGATAGCAGTCAATACAGTTCACATTTCGAGCATTCCAGACAATTAAGAAAAGGAAAGGATCTACATCTTTGATTCCAGTAAATGTCATCTACAAGCTAAAAAGAAAATTGTTTGGAGTACAAGAAAGAATACTAGTTCAGTATTTGTGACAGGTCGTATACTTATTTGGAATAATATGAATTTAACAGTTTCGAATTGAAAAAGTATATCAAAATTTAGAAAACTAGTATATAATCGTACATTATAACAGTGTTGATAATCAAGAAAAGATATTTTGTATTCTCCTTTCATAACATTAATTTATGTCATCATTTGAATAATTTTAGCAATCAAAGAATCTGATTGGTAAACTAAAACTGAAACTAAACAAATTGTGTGGGAATTTGATTTACAAACAAGAACTATACAGTATTTTTAAAATAGTAGAATTAATATACTTACTTGCGTATATTTCGATCCACGAAAGGTGTATTGTCGTGCATATATAAATTTTCATAAGAGTTTTTCTTAAACAAGCTTGGTACTTCCTTGTATGTTTTATTTGGGGTTTGTGTTGAGAACTACCATTTAATTTATAATTTGCCTGATTTATTAAACAAATTAGTTTTGATACATTTGTTTTTATTTGGTATGTAAAGAAGGTTTTTGAATTAAATTGATGAAACAGATATGATGCTTAGAACCTTAACCTATAAATAGAAAAACAACTGTCAGTGATTATTTTTATTATTTGAATAGTATGCTAATATATACCTTGAGATTGAGTTCGTAGTACGTATTATTTGAAGATAGAGTTGAAATACACATCATAATTCACTTGAGAATTACTGTTTTGTAAAATTTAATTTATAAAGTTAAGAAATATAAAACGTAAATATCCTACGATATATACAGGTATTGAAGAGATTACATATAGGTAACTGTTTGGCTTTGATGAATCAAGTGAAGTTAGCAACATATAAAATAATTAATTTAAATATTTTAAATAAGAACTGAGTTAGTGAGGGCATAAATAAAAAAAAAACCTGAGAGAATTTGAAAATAGATATAAATATTACATAGAAGATTTCAATTTTATATATTGACGAGAATAATTACAGGTTTCAAATACATAGTAAAAATAAATATTATTAAATTTATCTGAGTGTAATTGTATCTTTATTAATTAAAGGTATTGTTACATTTTATGGCGTGCCCAACGTGGAGCGATTAAAATAAGACTCGCAACAACATATTTCAAATATTTTATTAATTATAGTAATAGCGGTAACATTAGTATACATTTTACAAAGGTAATAAAATCAGTTTAAAGTATATCAAGGTATAAGGAAGTGTGTACTATAATTATTGAAAATGAATACCAGATCTAAGAGTAATTTTGGATTAAATAGATCTGAATCATCTAGCGATAGTGAAGAGGAGGTAGGTCAGGATGTGAATGTACCAGAGGGAGGAGAACTTATATTACAAGTTCAGGAAGGTATGCAACAGACAGGAGAAACACAGGATAGAGGTGATAAGGTGGAAATAATAGGAGAGAACTCGAAAACAGAGACAACGACCACATCAATTGATATGAGGTTAATACAACAGATGTTTCAAGATTTAAGTGGTAAATTTGACAAGGCTAGTGAAGAGAATAAGAAAAATAGGGATGAGGATAAAATGGAAGCTAAGAAAAATAGGGATGAGGATAAAATGGAAGCTAAGAAAAATAGAGAGGAGGATAAAAAAGAATTAGGAGAAAAATTGGATAAGTTGGAAAAGGCGAGCATTGATACTAGAGAAGAAAATAGAAGAAATCTGGAAGAATTAAAGAAAACTTTACTGAGAGATACAGAAGAAAAGGTTAAAGAAATTACTATTGAAATGGATAGCCGGGAAGTGAAAATGAGGAAAGAAGTAGACGAAAAGTTACAAATTAAGGATACGGAAGTTAAAACTATTATTACAAATAAAGTACAAGAGGTAGAAGGTAAAGTAAAGGTAATACAAGAAAATGTTAAACAAATAGATAAGAATAGTAGCGAGAAATATAAGGAGTTAGCTAAACGCATACGGGAGGAAGTTGATCAGGTAAATAAAGAAGTCTCTGATAAAACTGAAAAAGTAGAAGAGAATTTCTGTAAGAGGATAGAGAATACAGAAGATAGATGTTTGAAAGAAATAAAATTATCGACTGATACTAATATTGCGCAGAAGTTAAGTATGGAAGATATTCTAAAAGAATGTGAAGAACAGAAGACGAAAATACAAGATCTTTTATTGAAGACTCAGAATATTAAAATCCCTCATGTAACATGTCCTCCGGTTTACAATGTTTTAAATAATGGTATCAGAATTGAGAATATAACTCATTTTAGTGGGGATAAAATGTCCACTCATCCAATGGCCTATTTGACAAATATTTTAAGATATATAGAAGAGATACAGGATTTTAGGAGCCAAATGAATATTATTAGAGCGACTTTAAACAGTGGTGCAGCGGATTGGTTTCAACGGGTTGAAGACAATTGCGATGATTTAAGTAAGTTTGTGGAATTATTTAAAAATAATTTCTGGAGTGAGACGCAGCAAAGCAGAGCACATCAGAGGTTGTTAACAGGGAGATATCAACCAGGTAAATCTTCGAGGGAGGCTTACGCACAAAGAATGTTTAATTATTGTCGATACATATCTCATCTGGACGAAAAAACTATATCCCAACATTTATTACAACATTTTATTCCTGTTGACACACATGCAATTATTTGTCAAAATGTCACGGATATGAATGGGTTGATTAATATTCTAAGACGTTTAGATGATTATTCAGACGGTGTGAAATATAGGGAATCTCGTCAATTAAATGGAAGAAACGATATACAGAATAACCAGCAACGGTTCTCGAATAATAGTGGTGTGAATAATCAATATGTTCGTAATAATACGTCTTTCCAACAGAATGCATATCCAAGGAATAATCAACCTGGTAATAGTTATAATAACAATTTTGGAGCAAGACCACCTTACCAATTTAATAGTCAACAGAATAATAATTATAATAGGAATTATAATACACAAGGGAATGGTAATACAAATTGGAATAATAATCGAAGTATACCAAATGGAGGGAATGGAAGACCGAGTACAAATAGGAATAATCCTTTTATAAATCAATCTGCAAGACAAGTTCCTCATAACAATGACTATCAAGAACAAAATAATAGGTATTATGGAAATAATAACTCGAGACAGGTGAATAATATACAAACGCAAGACTGGAGAAAAACAGATAGGAGATTTACTGGTAATCAGGTTCCTAATCAAGATAGAAATGAAATTGGAGCTGGTTTGGAAGAAAAAAAAAACGCCAATTTTGGAAATGAAATTGGATCCGTATCAGAATGCTATACCGGGAACATCTCATTAATAAATGATTTTGTTCATAGTAGTGTTAGTTGTAATATAATTAGTAGTAGTAAAATAACGGGAATGGGGAATGTTCAGAATAATTTAGATATGGGAAATATAATTAATAATTTTGAAAGTTTACCTTTTTGCACAATTAGTATTAGAGATGTTAATTTTAAAACTTTGTTAGATTCTGGTGCTGAAATTTCACTCATAAAGGAAGAAATGATAATGAATATACCTGAATATTCTAAATATATTATTAAAGTCAAAAATACTAATGTTATGTCTGCGAATAGGGGAAAAATGGGTTGTATTAATAAGCGGTTATGTATAGATGTAGTGGTAAATGGACACAAATTTATTATGCAATTTTATCTGTTAGGGAATTTGTTTTATGATTGCATATTAGGGATAGATAATATGAGAGCGCTGGGTATGAATTTAGATTTTGAAGAAAACAAAATTAAAATCGAAGGGAAGGAAATTTTATTAGATAAGGTTGTGGATTTAAAAGAAATAAACGCTTATATTGAATACCAGGAAGATATACAGTACGAGGTAAATAATGTCATTATAGCTGACCGTGCAGAGAATGATGATGCACAAGAACATTTGGAAGGGGCAATGTTTGAATTACCTAGATCGGATATAAATGACGAATATGGAAATGCTGTAATAATAGAAGATAAACAAGAAGTTAAAGTAATAAGAAATACAGCTGACATTCAAACTTTTATTTTACAACAAAAATTACCAGAACCATGGATTGAAGAAAGTCTAATAGAAATTTTAGCTAAGAATATAAAATTAATAAATGATGAAGTTGTTTTTGCAAAAGATTATGAACATCGATTATTGATAAATGATGATTCGCCGTTATCGTGTAAAAATTATCCTATTCCGTATTTTTTTCAAGATCGTGTCAATGAGGAACTTAGAAAATTAGAAGAAGCTGATATTATCGAGAGATCGAACACCTATTTTATTAGTCCTGTTGTGTTGGTTAAGAAGAAGGACAATTCTATTCGCCTTTGCATTGACGCTCGCTTAATTAATTTAAGGATCATGCCTGAGCATGAAATACCACAAAACATTGATGTTTTACTTACGAAATGCGGTAATAAAAAATGGTATAGCAAATTAGACCTTAAGAATGCTTTTTGGTTAATAAGGTTGGACGAGAATTCTAGGAAGTACTGTGGATTTAACGTGAATGGAATTACTTACCATTTTAAAGTATGCCCATTCGGCATAAAAAGTAGTCCTGCTGGATTGATTAGATTTCTACATAAAATACTAGACCAATATGAGAAATTCGCCCTTCATTATTTAGATGATATCATAATATTTTCGGATGACATAGAATCTCATATAAATCATATAGAGATTATTATTAATACATTACAAGTTAATGGTATGAAATTAAATTTATCTAAGTGTCAGTTTTGCCAAAAAGAAGTCAATTATTTGGGTTACGTTATTAACCAACAAAATATTTTATTAGATCCTCAAAGATTAGAAGAGATACAAAATTATCCAAGACCTAATAAACTCAAAATGTTGAGAGGATTTCTTGGGTTGTTGAATTACTATAGGAAATTTGTATCTAATTATAGTCAAAAGACAAGTACGTTGTTAAATCTACTGAAGAAAGGAACGAAGTGGAAGTGGACTGAAGAATGTGAGGATTGTTTTTTACAATTAAAATCAAATTTTGTAGAAAATCTTAAGTTGTATCATCCGGATTTTAATTTAGATTTCATCGTACGAACAGATGCATCAAGTGTAGCCGTAGCAGCGGAATTAGTACAGATCAAAGATGGTATCGAGGTTCCAATATATTTCGCGTCAAGAACTTTAAAACCGTGCGAAAGGAAATTTGGGATATCAGAACTCGAGATGCTTGCTGTCATTTATGCTTTAACTAAGTTACGCTATTACCTCATAGGGAAGAAATTCAGATTGGAGACAGATCACAAGGCGTTACTGAATATTATGACTACGAAATTAAATAATAACCGGATTTACCGTTGGACGTTATTAATACAGCAGTATGATATGGAAATTATATATAGACCAGGTAAAGAAATGATTGCAGCTGACATACTGAGTAGAAAACATGGTGAGACAAAAACAACAAATGTACATATAAACTTAGTAAGATTGGGATCAGAAGGTATTTTTTCATTACAAAGAGTCAGAGAAGCTCAAGATACACCTGAGTTGGAGTTAATTAAAAATAGATTACGGACAATAGGTACATATAAGGGAATGAGAATTAATGAAGGGATAATTTTGAAGAAGATAGGCGATCTGGAGGTATATGTTACAAATGAAGAACACACGATTAATATTATACGACATTTACATGTAATGTATACACATATAGGAGCTAGAAAATGTTGGCTAATGTTCCGAGAAGCTTATTATTGCCGGAATGACGAGAAGATAATTAAAAGAGAAATTAAACGGTGTGAAACTTGTATTTTAGCAAAAGAAAAGAATTATACAAACCAGAATATAAGTTTAAGTATTGTTGCTGATGATAGATTACAATTAGTAGCAATTGATTTTATTTCTAATCTGATTCCGAGCACGAGAAGATATCGAAATATTTTAGTGTTATGTGATATATTTTCGAAACATGTGCGATTAATACCAACACAGAAATGTGATACAGATACTGTATTACAGGCATTACAAGAATATATAACTGAGTATGGGACTCCAAGAACAGTATTATCTGATCATGCAACATATTTTATGAATCAGAGATATCATGAATTTTTAGATGAAAGAAATATTAAATCTCATCACATATCTATACGTCATCCACAAGCTAATCCATCGGAAAGATATATAAAGGAAGTTCTTAAATATTTACGGATATTACTCGAAGATCGACATCATAAATGGGCCAGATGTTTAAAACAAATTGAATTTGTAATGAATAATACACCAAGTACTGTACATGAAGCTTGTCCAATAACTATTTTCACAGGACAACCTCCACAAAGGCCTTGGCAAGATGATGAAATTGCAGAAATAGGAGGCAGATATGAACAAATTAAACAAAAATTATTGAAACGAAAAATTAAATGGGAGCAGAAGAAAAAAGAAAAACAACGTAAATATAAGGTTTATAATGAGAACGATAAAGTTATTGTACGCGCGTTACGAGTGACGGATAGAAGGAATAAAATTATAGCAAAACTCATAAGGCCATATTCGGGACCGTATTTAATACATCGAAAAATAGGATTAAACAATTATGATTTAATTGATGAAGAAACGGGATATCTTAAAGGAACTTATCATATTTCTATGTTACATGATTATATTGATGAAGTATAATTGTTAAAAAATTTAAGGGCATGGCGGTACTGAAGGGCCAGTTACCGTTGGTAAATAGCGCTACCACCCACCAGAGCTACACTGTATATAATAAAGCCCAAAATTTAGGGGCATGGCGGTTGAATTTCATAGGGCGACAACCGTTGGTAAATAGCGCTACCACCCACCAGAGCTACATCAAAATTAATAGAACCAAAATTTAGGGGCATGGTTAATGTATTTTGTTTCTATAAAAGTATGTCATAAAGAAGCGGAATATAAATATGTGCATTTAATTTTTTTTTATGATTGAGTTAATCATGTAAGAAATTTTAGCCAAGATGATCTAACAAAGGTTTATGTATTTTATTTCCTTGCTCTAAATTAATTGAATCAGGATAGAATTATTTAGACGAAGAAGAGTTGAAAATATTAGTTAGTATAAAGAAGTTAGTAATATTTAATTTTTTCCTCATTCCTTACATTATAAAATTTGTAAATATAAATAATAGAGGAGTATATAAGTAACTTTACAGTTAGTAAAAAGCATACAAGTATAAAAATGTGAAGAAATGTATAAAATAGATATATGAAAGAAGAATAAGAAGGAACCTTATAAAAAAATTTAAAGGATATTTATTGGAGTAATAAAAGCATTTAATGGTCAAGAAATATTAAAGTCATTAAGAGTTATAAAAAAAAAGTGTGATATACAAATAGAAGAAGCCTTTAAAATGAAATATGTTTAGAAAAGATAATAATGAATGCTTGCTATGTATAATAAATAATAAAAGGGAAACATAACAAAATATATGGAATAATTTATAGAGAGTATGTATGAAAGGGTAAATAAAACCCAAAATGATAATAAATATATAGAATGATGATGTATAAAAGAAATATATAGGTCACGTACGCCTTAAAAAAAACGAAAATATAATTTGTGTACTTTCAAAAAGGGAAAGTTTTAAAAGGTAGACGAAAATGTCTATTATAGGTATAGGGATTTTGTTCAGCTAGGAACAGTTTATATAAAATAAAATAATAAAGAATAAGTGAGCATATGTAAAGCATATTTTGTAGAGGCTATTAAATATCTGAAGAAATAACAGATACAACTTAAAAGTAATCACCAGTAAATGTTAAAAGTAGTTTCGATTAAAATATTGATACGAATTTTTAGAAGGTTTAAAATCATGAATAGGATAATACAAAGTTTAAGAAGGTATAAGATAGGATAAGAAAAGGAATAAAGTTACTTATATAGAAAGCATAGAAATGTTAAAAGATACATTTTATGGCATTTTTATGAATACAAATGGATAAAGATGTAAATTTTGAATATTATAGTATAAATTAGTATATTTATGAAAATAAGTTTAGTTAAAATGGTTTGTTGTAGATAATTGAGATTTATAATTAAAATAGATACAGAGAGATAAATAATTATCTTATATACCAAATATTAAGAAATATATATGGGTTTATATGAGAATATATTGTTATGTTACAGAAGTAGTACAAATTGAATTACATCATTTTAGTTCAAATTGTTGAATAAATATAAATTTATATATTCTATAGAAATTTAGATTTATTAAAAAAGGGGCATATGTGGTAGTTCACCAACATGAATGAGTAATGATATGTGGGAAGTACTAGTGTTAATAAAATATACTGTATATGTTCTTGAAGTGAGTATTAAAAAAATGAAAGTTGGTATTTTATTATAGACCAAACTATAATTAAATAAATAGATGTGGGAATATTTGAATTATACTTAAAATAATTGTGAGAATATTAAATGGATATTTTCCTATGGTTTTTTTGTGAATCGTGCAAAGTTGGTTGCATATCAGGGTAGGTTGAAGTTGTCTTGCATCGAGTGGTTGGTTGCCTATCAGGTTTCTTTGTTGCATTAATTTTACCCATTTCTGAAAGTAGAATTTTAAATGTTACTTGATGTATTTTTATATGTAATATTATTTGTAAAAGCTTGTTTAATTAACACTTTTGAAAAATAGAGATTATTAGTATGGATTTTGAATCATAAAGGTTAAAAAATGATGTATAGTTACGCGCTTAAATTCAAATGTAAGAAGTGTCAGATTTTGACATTTAAATAATATCGTTATAGTATTGAGTATTTGGTTTGCTGAAGTGTGTTAAAGGTTGTAAAAAATAAAGTAAAGAATTAAATTGATAAATTTTTGGAATTACAAAAAGGTATTTTGAATATTCAATTACAAATAAAACATGTTTTGGATTATCACAATGTGTGGACAAATATGATTGGATATTATAAAAATTAAGGAATTATTGCCAGGGATATGAGGGATAAATAAAGGGATTCTAAAATAATTTTAGAAAGCAGTAGATGTGTTTTCGGGAAAACGAAGTTTTTCTCCGAAAAAACACATAATAAAGAGATTCATCATTGTATAAAAGTGTAAAAGAAGTGATTAAGATATAGTGGAAAAGAAAGCAGATATTTGTTAGGTGATTTCAACATTTTCAAGAATTGTACCATTTATCATCATACAAATATAATTTAAAAAAAAAATATAAGAAGAAAGGATTTTGGTTACGAATAAAGAAATAATTGAAGAATATTTAAACTTGAGAAGAAAGCGAATAAATACATAATTACAATTTAAAAATAAACTTACTGCATTGGTAAATATCAAAGAAGATTTATCCATATACGGCGAGAGAATTATTACACAGGAGAGTTGGTGGAGTTCCAGAAGTTGTACTAGTATTTCAGTCCAGGACTTGAAGGATTCGAGAACTTCAACATAGCAGCGAACACTGGAACAACACGCAAGCGTTCGACGGTTCGAGATTCCAGTTGATAGCAGATTTGAAGGTATTACAGGATAGCAGTCAATACAGTTCACATTTCGAGCATTCCAGACAATTAAGAAAAGGAAAGGATCTACATCTTTGATTCCAGTAAATGTCATCTACAAGCTAAAAAGAAAATTGTTTGGAGTACAAGAAAGAATACTAGTTCAGTATTTGTGACAGGTCGTATACTTATTTGGAATAATATGAATTTAACAGTTTCGAATTGAAAAAGTATATCAAAATTTAGAAAACTAGTATATAATCGTACATTATAACAGTGTTGATAATCAAGAAAAGATATTTTGTATTCTCCTTTCATAACATTAATTTATGTCATCATTTGAATAATTTTAGCAATCAAAGAATCTGATTGGTAAACTAAAACTGAAACTAAACAAATTGTGTGGGAATTTGATTTACAAACAAGAACTATACAGTATTTTTAAAATAGTAGAATTAATATACTTACTTGCGTATATTTCGATCCACGAAAGGTGTATTGTCGTGCATATATAAATTTTCATAAGAGTTTTTCTTAAACAAGCTTGGTACTTCCTTGTATGTTTTATTTGGGGTTTGTGTTGAGAACTACCATTTAATTTATAATTTGCCTGATTTATTAAACAAATTAGTTTTGATACATTTGTTTTTATTTGGTATGTAAAGAAGGTTTTTGAATTAAATTGATGAAACAGATATGATGCTTAGAACCTTAACCTATAAATAGAAAAACAACTGTCAGTGATTATTTTTATTATTTGAATAGTATGCTAATATATACCTTGAGATTGAGTTCGTAGTACGTATTATTTGAAGATAGAGTTGAAATACACATCATAATTCACTTGAGAATTACTGTTTTGTAAAATTTAATTTATAAAGTTAAGAAATATAAAACGTAAATATCCTACGATATATACAGGTATTGAAGAGATTACATATAGGTAACTGTTTGGCTTTGATGAATCAAGTGAAGTTAGCAACATATAAAATAATTAATTTAAATATTTTAAATAAGAACTGAGTTAGTGAGGGCATAAATAAAAAAAAAACCTGAGAGAATTTGAAAATAGATATAAATATTACATAGAAGATTTCAATTTTATATATTGACGAGAATAATTACAGGTTTCAAATACATAGTAAAAATAAATATTATTAAATTTATCTGAGTGTAATTGTATCTTTATTAATTAAAGGTATTGTTACAATATCTTTATTAAACGTTAGTATATCTTTTTGACATCATGTTACAGCCATTATTAACTTATTACTAACTCCGTGTACTGCATGACAGAGCCATCTATGATACACAACATCTCCCCTTTTTACAATGCTTATTTTTATTTTAATTATCAAATCGTGATGGTCTCTTAATGATTCTACCTGACTTTGTGCGCACGGATGATTCAGTCGCTGCAGACATTTGATTATTAGTTATATTATCATCAACATTATAATCATAATCATTACTATAATCATAATCATAACGATTTACAGGTTCATTAAAAGTTTTTCTTAAGTGGTAACTATTCCTACGTAATATTCTATTATTCTGATCTTTTACAATATAAGACCTTGGCGAACTATGTAGTCCTATAATTTTACCTCTGATCCATGTATTATTGTATCTTATCATCACACTATCATTAACATTGAATTTGATATTTCTCTTTGCTGTTTTATCATGATAAGTTTTGTATTTGGCTTGATTTCTTAAAAGTCTGTTTTTGACATCGTTTTCAATTTTGGGTTTTAAATGAAAGTCACTAACAGGTAATTTTGAGCGTAATACCCGACTCATTAATAATTGAGATGGTGATGCCTTTAATTCTGGTATTTCTGTAGTACGATATTCTAATAGAGATACAGTTATATCTTTACCTTCCAATGTATTTTTACGTAACATTTGTTTTACTATATGAACTGCTTTTTCGGCAAGGCCATTACTTCGGGGGTATCTTGGACTTGATGTGATAATTTTAAAATTCCAATTATTGGCAAATTGATTAAATTCAAATGAATTAAATGGCATATTGTCCGCAATAATTATTTTAGGAATGCCATGTATACTAAAGATTTCTCTGAATTCATTAATTAATTCACAACTAGTTTTAGACTTTAGTTTTTTAACGTCAATCCATCTTGAGTAATAGTCTATTACTACTAAATAATCATCATTGGCAAATGTTAAAACATCTGCACCAATTTTATTATATGGTAAATTTGGTATTTCATGTGGTAATAAAGGTTCTTTTTTGTTATTACTATTAAACTGTTCACAAATTCCACACCTGCCGATATAACATTCTATATCATTACAAAAACCAGGCCAATAGAATAAATTTTTGGCTCTTAATTTACTTTTTACTACGCCTATATGGCTTTCGTGTAGCAGTCCCAAAATTTGTAATTGTAAAGACTTTGGAATTATTATTCTGTGACCATAATACACAATACCATCTTCAACAATAATTTCATTTCTAATATTATAGTAATAACGCAATTCTGAATTAATAAGTTTCTTATTTTTTGGCCAGTTTGTGTAATAATACTCACAAACTTGTTTTAAAATAGGGTCTAATTCAGTATGTTTTTTAATATCGTACAATTTATTGTATGATGCGTCATATCTGTTAATGCAATGTACTATACTAGTTAAGTCTAGATCATCGTAACAGGTAGTATTTAAATAATTTCTAGACAATAGGTCTGCTACGATCATCTTCCTACCAGGTAAGTATGATAGGTCTATATTATAATTAAGTAATTTTAATCTCATTTTTTGTAATCTGTTATTAGGAATTTTATTAATCTCCTTGTTCATTATACTAATTAATGGCTTATGATCTGTTTGAGCCATAATTTTATGTCCATAAATATAATAGTGAAATTTTTTACAAGCAAAAACTAAACTTAAAAGTTCTTTCTCAATTTGAGCATAACCAACCTCATTATTATTTAAAGATCTTGAAGCAAATGAAATCGGTTTACCCTCCTGCAAAAGAACACATCCTAATCCATCTTTCGATGCATCACATTGTATTAATATTTGTTTATTAGGATCAAATTGATATAAAATAGGAGAGTTTGCTATTAATTGTTTTAATTTAGTTAAAGCTTCTGAATGTCTTTTTTCCCATGACCAAATTACATTATTTTTTAATAACTCTCTTAACGGACTAGTAATGCTAGACATATTAGGAATAAAATCTCTTAAAAAGTTTATCATTCCTAAGATTCGCTGTAATTCTTTCACATTCTGGGGTTCTTTTAATTCTAATAGTGACTTTACTTGATCAGCATCTAATTTCATCCCAGATTCACTAAATACATGACCTAAAAATTTTACTTCTTTGACTTTGTATTGCAATTTATCTTTATTAAATCTCACATTATATTTTTTTGCCCTTTCAACTAACTTTTTTAATAATAAATCATGCTTTTCTTCTGTTTTAGTTGCTATTAAGATGTCATCAAAGTAAATTACTACATCTTTACTATCTATGTCTTCAAAATATTTTTGGTTTAACTTTATAAATGCCTCAGGGGCACAAGACAAGCCAAACGGAAGTCTATTGAATTTATAATACCCAAATGGTGTTGTGAATGTACACAAATCAGTAGATTCCTCATCTAATTTAATATGCCAAAATCCTTGCTTGATATCAAGTACTGTGAAATACTTTTTATTTAATAATTTTGTTCTGATATCATCTATTTTCGGTATTAAATAATAATCTCTACTTATAGCTTTATTTAGATCTATAGGATCTAGGCACAAACGTAAACTATTATTGGGCTTTTCTACTAATACTAAATTACTCGACCACTTTTTAGGTGTATCTACTTTTTCTATAACATTACTCTTACTTAAATTTTCTAATTCACATTTTAATTTATTCATTAAAGTTTGTGGTAACCTTCTAGGTTGTCTTATAACACCTTCAACATTTTCATTAATTTTAATTTTATATTTATCTGGAAATACGCCTAACCCTTCAAATATTATTTTATTATTATTAATAAAATTAATTTTACTATCATTAATACTTAATTCATTAATACTGGCTCTCTTATTAATTAAATTTAGTTTAATACAGCTACTTAACCCTAAAATTGGTTCTGTATTATCCAAATTCACTATAATATATTCTACATTATCCAGATTATTACCTACTTTTGTTACCAAATTTACTGCAAATAATGGTTCTATTGGGAACCCACCAAATGCATGCAATTTAACATTAGTATTCTGAACATATTTATCAAATTTACATTTATTATATATATGTAAAGGTATTAAATTTACCTGAGACCCTGTATCTAACTTAAATTTAATTTTAAATTTATTTTCTAATATTAATTCTTCTTTCCATGTGTCCCTTGCTTCAGAGTTTATTTCATTTATATTCACAAACAGGCTTTCTACTTGGACATCTGTATTTTCTATATTTTCTGTACTAGGCACATTGACTTCACGAACATATTTTCTTTTATTTGTTTTTAGTTTACATCCCACAGCATAATGATTCGGTTTATTGCAGTTTCGGCATACCTTTCCATATGCTGGACATTTTCTTGGTTCATATTTTGTGTTGCACTTTTTACATAAATAAATTCCATTGTCATTATTACTTTGGTTACTCCTTTGTATTTTCTTTTTAACTACTTCAATTGTTTTCTCACTTTGTAGACTTTGAACTTGACTCCGACTAATTTCTGATGATCTGCATATATTAATAGCAGTTGACAATGATAAATCATGTGTTCTTAATAATCTCTCTTTTATTTCAGAGCTTTTTATACCTAAAACGATACGATCTCTTAGCATATCATCTTTTTCTTCTTTAAATTCACATGATACTAATAATTTTTTAATATCTGTTAAAAAATTATCGAAGTTTTCTCCCTCTGCTTGATTACGGCTGTAGAATAAATAACGATCGTATATTATATTTTTCCTGGGTGAAATATATTTATCAAACGCATCTACTATTTTTACTGGGTCTTGTTGATCCGTCAACGATAAATTAAACGTATTAAACAGTTCCAATCCTTCTTCTCCTAGAAAATTAAGTAAAATGGCCGCCTTCGTCTTTTTTTCTGAATCATCATGACCAGATGCCGTTAAATATATATTATACTGCTGTTGAAATTTTTTCCAATTTGTGCATAAATTTTCATTAATTTCTAATGGTTTCGGGATTCTATATGATGACTCCATTTTACTTTATTAATATTATATTATGTTAGACCTTCCAGGTTAATATGGGTGTGGCACTTCTTATTAGCCCTTTTATTACTTTTTTGTTTTTATTCTTACACTTATATTCTCACACTTATTATCGCAGCGCCATGTTTTATATTTGTCTATATTAATATAAGACTGGTTGTTTAAATATATATCTTTATTAAACGTTAGTATATCTTTTTGACATCATGTTACAGCCATTATTAACTTATTACTAACTCCGTGTACTGCATGACAGAGCCATCTATGATACACAACAATCTCTACTGTTCCTAATATTACTCTTTTATACTAACTATATATTAACCTAATTCAGCGAAGGATTGTTTATGTAAAACAAGTAGTTTGTATATGTACATATTGAACATAGACCTTGTCTATATACCGAGACCTTGTGTGATCACCTTCTATTAATTTTGTAATATTACTTGTTCTACATACGTTACAGTTTAAATTATATATGAGTATTTTGATTCTAATGGGTCAATTCTGTGCACATCTGTAAGATCTGTAACGCCTGTAAGGGTTTACAGATGAAGTTGCAATTCTGTGTTCATATTTTGTTTACAGAATATCCGTAACTCTTACAGATTTCCGTAAACTTTACGCTAAGCGAGCGCATGTCCGTAAGATTGTAACAGAATCTGTAACGTAAACGCTGTATGCAAACTTGTTTGTATATGGTTTGTATGGTAGAACAAATAAAAATCATGAATAATATAAATATAGGAAATATGTTCATAGGGGTTTTGTTGGAAGAAGACATGAAAGGGATGTCTATATAAGACAGAATATTGTGTAGCAATTGGAGGTTGAATTTTTTGCTTTTTCCTGTATTGTTTAATAAATATATATGAACTTTTATTGCATAGCTGTTGGTGCAGATGTAAGTTAAGTGCAAAGAAACAGTTATATGTCACAGTAACTTATAAAATAACATATAATATGCACTGAGATAGGTAAAAACTGTACTCTTCAATAAAAGAAATTCACAAAGAATATACGAACATTATTATAATATATGAATAATTTATAACGTAAAACAAAAAATATTCTCATAAAAAACATTTATAAAACAAAATAAAATAAATACACATTTTCGTAAAACACAATATATAAACATTGTCATAAAACTAAGTAAGCTTTTTTATAATACAAAAATAAATAAACTTTCTTTTAATACAAAAATAAACAAATAGACTGCATATATTTTAAATAAAGATCTAATTGTTCCTTGGGGGTATTTTTTGTCCGTTTACGTTTTTGGCTGCTGTAATAAATACATTACCAGAAAATAGATAGATTGCTTGACATAATTAGTATCTTACCTCATTATTTTAGATAATATAATTATAACAGTTATATTTCAAGAAATGTTTTAATAATATCACTGAACTTCTATGCGCCTACTACACTTACCTAACAGATTTTGCAACTGACATACACGCTTACGGAGTCACACTACATGACAATAACATGAAGATAGTCGCTGGTCTTGTTTTTACAGAAATGTATATAGAATTGCCCTAATCGTAAATCTGTAAGTATAACATTTACAGACTTTTGTAAGGTTACAGATCTGTAAGGAATTGCACAGAATTGGCCTATAAGTTATTAATACCAATGGTGGCTTATGGCCAATAAAACGAACATGTCAAAGGAAAGGTTGAATAACTTTTATCAAGAGGAATTTTTGCTAATAGCAGTATACTAAAATCTGAATGACTGGAGTTTACAAAAAAACAACCTTTCATTTACCTTTATATGGTGTTAATGAAATAGTATGGAAAAAAGGTTGTTCAGCTTTGCGTTTACCTCTATATCACTGTAATTTAAACATCGAACTTGTATGAGTTCAAGTCAAACATCATGTCAATAAGAATTCATTTAAATTAGACACAGAGTCCAGAATTTGTTAGGATTAAACATGGTTGATGCTGATTTTATCATGTCATGATGGAAGAAGAAAAAGTGTATGGTACTGAAATATTGTTGACAATATCCGATCTTGAAAACATGTAATTTTAATGATCAACATTCATGTTTTGACATTAAGTTGGTGCAAATAACAGTAGTGTAAAATTGCAAGAGTTCATTTTAGTGTTTTTTTTTAACTTATTGTAATAACAATTAGAAATGTACTTTTTATTCTCTTCAAGCTTTCTGTTATTCAGTGTAATGTTTTGTGAAATAAATATACTTGTTCATGTTTACAAGTTTTTATTAATAACAATATGAAATGATGCTTATTGCTTTTATTATAGATATTATATTTATTAAAGATACTTCTTTTGAGGTATTAAACACATTATCTTTACACTGCAATTAAATACTGCTTATATCCATAGAGAGTAATGTGGGTGGCCTAACTGAAGTAAACACGTGGAACAATAGAACCGAGTGACTGCAATAATAAAGATATAAAGTGCATATAGACAAACAAGAAGAAATAAAATAGAAAAAAAAACAGCTAGTCTAGTTCAACACTATAATAGAGATCTGCAGACCAGCATATAAAGGCAGGTAGTAAGAAAGTGTATGTCGAGCGAAACCAAGTGAAAGAATAACAAGAAACTAGAAAACTGGAAATACTGCAAGGTACGCAAGCAAATTATGTAATATAATCAAACATTTAAACCGAGTGATTGTAACAACAAAGCTATAAAGTGCATAGGAGCGGGAAGAGCCAAAGCGACATCTAGTGAATAGCGGTAGTATCAGTTCAACACGTTAGTAGAAACCTGTACATAAAAACAGGAAGTAGAAAACTGTATGTTAACAAGAAGAAATATAGGAAGGCCGAAGATAACTACCTGCGACTATAGAACGAGCAATAAAGCTACCTTCACCCAACATTCTCTCGGGCAAGAACAATAATCAACCGAAAGATGGAAGAACTACTAATAAGAATAAACGAGAGATTAGCTAATTTGGAGGTGGTAAACGCGAGGATAGAAATTAAATTGGATGGAATACAACGCGAATTAAACGAGATAAGGAAAGAAAATTCAAATATAAAACTAGAAAATGAAAAAATGAAAGAAACGATCAAAGAGCAAGGAAGAAAAATAGAAAAGATTGAATCTGAAATGAGGAAAAAAATTATAATAATCCATGGGGTAGACGAAACAGATCAAGAAAACACAACAGAGCTACAAAATAAGGTGGCCGATATAATGGAAAAAATAGAAGTAATAAGTGATGGATGGGAAGGAAGAATGGAAGCGAGACGAATTGGAACGGCAGAAAAAGGGAAAAATAGACCAGTTAAGATAGAGCTTAGCAGCATTAACAAAAAATGGAAATACTAAGAGCAACAAAAAAGCTTAAAGGAACAAAAATATACATTGAAGAAGATTTAACCAAACATATGCTGCAACAAAGAAAGCAACTAATACCACACATGATCAGAGAAAGAAAAGCCGGAAACACAGCATTTATACAGCAAAACAAATTAAAGGTAAATGATAAGACATATACTCTGGATGAACTGGGAGAGCTTGAGGACAGGAAAAGAGGATATGCAGAGAACATCAAGACAAACATAAGGAGCGAACACAAAAAAGGAAGGACAACTAGTGAAAGATCCCCAGACGAAGATAGCAAAACAAAACACCCCAAAATGGAAACAAGAAAGAAGGAATCAGGGGCGAAAAACGAATAGCTGTACAAAACCGGGACGAAGAAAGCAAGGTATACAACAAGGCAATGAGTAGGGAAAACGAGCAACAAATAATAAGAAAGAAAACGAAAAAGGAAACTAGGAAACTAAAGAAAAAGGAAAAGTTCCGAATGGGTACTTGGAACATTAGAACAATGCTACAGGTAGGAACAATGGAAGAAATCCACAGAGGAATGATAAGATACAAAATCCGAGTACTGGCACTACTGGAGATCAGATGGGAAGGCGAAGGTAAAATAGACAAAGATACATTTACGCTATACTACGCTGGGGAAGACAAGCAAGGAAGCAACGGCACTGCATTTATGATAGATGAGAAAATGAGAGACAAAGTAATAAAATTTCAAGCAGTGAATGGGAGAATTTCCTATATTAGATTCAAAAACAACTATGCAAATATATCGGTTATAAACATATATGCACCGACAGAAAAAAGCAATGAAGAGGATAAACAAAAATTCTATGAAGAAATGGAGAAGATCTACGAGAAAATACCAAAACACGACACAAAGCTAATCATAGGAGATTTTAATGCCAAAATAGGAAAAGAAGAGCAATACAAAGAAGTCGCAGGAAAATACACAATCCATGACACGACGAATAATAACGGCATGAGAATATGTAACTTCGCAGGGGTAACTGACATGATTATCAGTAGTACAAAGTATAATCATAAGAAGGAGCATAAAATAACTTGGAGAATACCTGGTTCACAAGAAGGAAACCAAATAGATCACGTATTAATAGATAGAAAAAGACTAAAAATAATACAAGATGTAAGATCTTACAGAGGAACAACAGTGAACACAGACCACTATTTAGTAATAGCAAAACTCAAATTAAATACGATTAACAAAAAATTAAAGCACCAAGTAAGAAGAAACTGGAATATTGGAAAGTTAAGTTCGGAAAAAATAAGGACCCGACTAGGGAAAGAAATCACAACAAAACTCCAAGGGAAAAAACAGCGAAAGAGCATAGAGGACGAATGGAAAGAATTAAAAAATAGTATGGTGGAAGTATCTGAAAAAATCCTGGGAAATAAGGTGAATGACAAAAGCAACTCCTGGTTTGATAACGAATGTGAAACGCTAATAAAAAAGAAGGGAGCAGCCAGGCTCAAATGGATACAATCAAATGATGAAGAAGACCTACAGAAATACAAAGAAATAAGGGCAGAAAACAACAAAATATTCAGAACAAAAAAGGAAAGATGGTACGACGATATAATGGAGGAAATGGAAAAAAGCAATAAAGATAACAAGAAACTGTTCAATATGGTGAAGAAGCAAACAGGCAGGAAACAAACCCCAGCTAACATTGACAGAAGGAAATGGGAAAAGCACTTCAAGGAGCTGTTGAGCGACAAGAAGAGGCAAGGCACAGAAAATACATGGAGGGTGATGAATGAACCAAGCCAAAGAGAAGTTATCGCACCTACAATAGAAGAATTCAAGGCAATAGTAGCGAAATTGAAACGAAACAAATCTCCGGGACCAGATGGACTAAATAATGAAATATTAAAATATGGAGGTGAAGAACTGCATACAAGATTATTTAAACTAGTAAGCGATGTATGGGAGAATGAAACAATGCCAAACGATTGGAAATTAGGATTGCTAGTGCCAATATTAAAAAAAGGAGATCAATGGGATTGCAAAAACTACAGAGGGATAATGTTGCTAAACACCGCATACAAAATCTTCACCACATTAATCAATGAGCGTCTGAAAAGCTATGCAGACACAGCGATAGGAGACTACCAACAAGGCTTCAGAGGCGGACGGTCTACAATCGATGCAATTCATATTTTGAAACAAATACTGGAAAAGGGCAATGAATATGACATCACACTACATATGCTATTCATAGATTTTCGGCAAGCGTTTGACTGCCTAAACAGAGAGGTCATACTGAAGGATGCAGGAAGGATGGAAATACCCAAAAAACTCATGAGACTCGTGAAAACGACATTGACACACTCACAAGCAGCGATTATGACGCAAGAAGGAACATCAGACAATTTTGAAATAAACAAAGGAGTTAGGCAGGGGGATGCACTTTCAACCAGCCTATTTAATATTGCCTTAGACGGAATAATTAAACAAACAGGGGTAGAAGGGAATATTAGAAATAAATTGGTACAAATTATAGCATATGCGGATGACCTGGTCATAATATGTAGAGACGAAAGAAGCCTGGAAGAGACATTCGGAAGACTCGTAGAAGCGGCGGCGCGCCGGAATATTCGAAAGGAAAGTAATAAGAACAATGTATGGCCCAAAGAGAGAAACAGAAGGAATGCGAATACTGATGAACCATGAAATCGACCGACTAGTGAAAGGAAAAGATATAGTTAGATTTATAAAGGCCCAAAGAATAAGATGGTATGGACACATCAACAGAGCAGGCACAGGAGCAACAGTGCGCAGCATTGCCCAGTGGACACCAGCGAGCAAGAGAACGAGAGGAAGACCAAGAATCAGATGGGAACAACAAGTGAAAGAGGACTTGAACAAAATGGGAACAAACTGGAGAATGAAAACAAAGAACAGAAAAGAATGGAGGCTAATAGTAGAAAAGGCAACATCACACAAAAACTTATAGAGGGAATAGGTGGAAATGTGGAGTGATCCCCCACAAGAAAAGGATCGGAGGGCCCAGAAGGGTGGCTACTACTCCGCAGGAGTGTACAGCCTATTATATACGTATATATCCATATATTATAGCTGCAATATTCTACAACAATAAAATAAAAAACTACAAAATATTAATTGCAACACAGGTAAGAGCCTTGTTTATTAATACTATAGTTATACAACCTAGAGAAAACTGTAAATATTTCTTATGTAGTAAAGTGTCGTCCTCTGATATCTTTCAAATGGATTAATACAAATGAATGAAAGTGCTCAGCCAATGAAATATTCTCAACGCCACTCCCACAATTTAATCCGGAAGTTTATAAAAAATGTAAATATATTTTGATATTTTCTATTAAATTTTACAGAAGAGTATATTTTGTTTGATTTGCTTTTCACATCGTTTGCCCTTGAATTACATATCAACATAACCTATATAGCTTAACTGTGGTAAAGTAGATTTAAGTAAATGTTTTATTGAAGAATCGTAGGATTACTATTTTTTTCCCTTATTATACTCACAATTACCCTTTTATAACATAATAAAAAAAAGACATACAAAAGGCTTTTTAAAAAACGTATTCATGTTTTTTAAAGAAATAAATCTAAACAAGAAAACGGGATTAAAAAGTCAGCATTTTTATTAAATACTCACCTACATGAAATGTCAGTCTGTTTCGGGTTCAGAGTTTGGGTTATTCTAATTTGTTTCTATGTGTTCAACAGGTATGTCTAAAACAGTCTTCTATACCTATATTCGGTATGACTAGAGACTAGATATATTGTGTAAAAGAAGAAAAAGCAGTGGCGGCTCGGGGCGTGAGCAACCACACAGCAGACAAGACCGACTCGCCCATTATCGGCGATGTACTCCCAGATGTCGAGCATATCACCGACAACAAACGAACCAGTCCCGTTCACGCAACTGCACCGCCAAAACGCGATCACCAGCCGCCACTGAGAAAAAGTAATTAAAAGCTATCCGAACCACAACATTTATTCAGTTGCTTTGCATGGTTTCATCAACTTGACTGGTTTATGTGAGGCTTTCAAACCAGTAATGTAATACGTTTTACAAAGAAAATGCATTATAAACACCACATTATTTTAAGGTTTTGGTATCTTCAGAATTTAGAAATTTAAATGGTTCACAGCCAATCATTTATCACTTAACCAGGATAAATGTGAGACAATTTATTTTACTAGTAAACATAGATCAAACATATATTCTACGAATTGAAAATTCCTTGATATTAGACTAGACACAAGATTAATATGGAAGCCGCAGATAGTTGAATTAGTCAAACACTTATCTTCTGCTACGTATGCAATTAGACGTATCAGATTTATAACTGATACGTCTAACCAATATGGGGTAAGTAGGCCTATGTAGAAAAGGTGTTCATCCTGCAGAAGAAGGCTGTTCGAGCAATTGTCTGTGTTTCACAAACTATTCGCTGCAAACCTCTCTTCAGAGAACTTATGACAAGTCCATTAGCCTAAACACATATTCTGCAACAACTAAGGAGGGCTTTGAAAAAGCTGTCACACCTCATGACTAGGGGTGAGATTACAGAAGTCTCCACCCCTCATAACCATTTGCTGCACATCCCGCATTACATAGGACAAAAGCCACTTCAGTACAACACGTCACTGGTAATGATTTAACAAAATCAAAGTTATGTGTAGACATCTTTCTACTTTCGTATCTAAAGAGAAAATAAAGGACATTCTCCTTTAAGAAGCATTCTACAATGTCAATGACATAAATTAGCCCTGTGTGACATTATCATTACATTTTTGCTTGATGTGCTATTGTGTAAACTGTATGTATATCTTATTATTGATATAATAAATTTATTATTATAATAGAAACACTATCCTTATTACTGTAGAAGTGTTATAATTAATCCTGCTTTTACACCAACAATACTTCATCTCATCAGGGAAGTCGCAGCAACTTTCATTATACATTTACATTCTTGGTAATTATCAATATAGTAAGTACTGCCTACACGTGGTCTGTATATGGACGTTTCTTCAATTTGTATATATTTACCTGCGATTTTAAAAATTGCTTTCAATAATAGTAATTCCTAATAATTGAAGTTACGTTGGGGTTATCAAACAAAACTAGTTTAAAATATATAACACTTTCGGCTGTTACTTTGTGAAGATTCATGATACTGGATACAAGTAAAATAAAACACTCAATTTAATTTGAATAACTTCACTTTATTTTAATCACTATGTGACTGCAGTTTCGACATTACATGTCATTATTAAACTAGCTTACTTATATTTCTACTATTTAATTTTTCTTTCACCCACGTTTAATTGCAATTGTTTGAAATCTTCATGGATTTTATTGTGTTATATATGTAGAATTTTAGCCTTCATACTGGTTGAAGTAAGGTACTTATATCACTTCATAAAAATTAATTAGATACACACTTAAATGTACTCGGCTTTGACATTAATTATTTTATTATGGTTCTAGTTATTTTTATTTTATCTAGGCCTGAATCATAACAACAACTGCCATGATACAAGTCTGAATGCATAATGAATAATCAGCAATTATTGTTGAGGTTAGTACATACCCAACAAGTTATACAAACAAACTAATTCATAACCAAGCAAAGATTTTATTAAAGGTTAGTACTTTGAACCTTTTTCAGCTTGTACTGCAATATCCATTGTCAATTATAAGATAAAATATATAGGAAAAATGACATTTCTTCGTTACATCGTCTTGCAATATGTATTTTAGAATAACATTTAACATCCACAATTACATCATCACTTATTTTTGGAATTTGAAAAATTAGTGTCAGTAGACTTATCATATCCCTTCATTCAAAATATTTTAAGATATTTAAATCTAAAGCAAAACGCCTACAAAATTGTAACAAACACGATTGGTGTAATTGGATAATTGCGTCACTTCCTTTAAGCTCCCATTGGCTTCTCTTTACTACTACGTAGTGATGGGAGAACTCGAGTGAAAAATAACCGGGTACCCGATTATTCAAATAACCGGTGTAATTCGGTTTTTGAATCCGAGTGACGAGCGATCGGAGAACCGACACGATAACCGAG
Source organism: Amphimallon solstitiale (assembly GCA_963170755.1). Taxonomy (NCBI): domain Eukaryota; kingdom Metazoa; phylum Arthropoda; class Insecta; order Coleoptera; family Scarabaeidae; genus Amphimallon; species Amphimallon solstitiale. Next base: position 29,415,764 of record OY720685.1, read on the forward strand.
TTGCTGCAAATCGGAAATTTTATTAGTCGTACTTCGTTACCCGTCACCTGGTAGTCGTCGCCTGCTTTGAAAAATCGCCTACCGGGTAATTTTTCACCTGGTAAGTAGTCGGCGCCTAAATTGAAATATCGCCCACCGAGTACTGGGTTATTATCTTTCGCTCGCGTTGTCGCACTACTACTTGGACACTGATTATATATTTACTGGGAATTGGAGTAGTAGGTATATGATGAGAGTATCAGTAAGTATTAAGTTGCTTTGTTAAATAGAGAGCTCCAGGAAAATGTGCATTTTTAATTTAAAAATATATACAGTATTAATAAACAACATTTACATAAATACTAACAATAGCGTTAGTTAATATAATTAATACTAGCTAATACGGCAGGCCTTGAAGGCCCGCTATCGCCTCTTATTCCGCTTACAGTTGAGGTACCGCTCCCCCTTATTCTTCTAAATTTATTGCGGATTTTGTCTTTATTGCGTTTCAGTTTTTTAAACACCATATAATTCCGATATATAGCGAATAACTTAATATAATTGTGTTTTAGATGTTCAATATCGCTTAGTTGTTTTTATACACCCCTGTATATAGTTTACAACTATGCAATATTTTATTCAGAATGCTTATCGGATGAAATGATTAATAATAGATTTAGTGATAATAGCAGTTCTTAAATTGAAAATGTTTAACGGCTGTCCATGAAATAAGATGTATTTTATCGTTTAAAGTTATATTGACATTTTTCACATACTTTTCCTGTGCCTCACAGACGGTAGTTTTCACTCTATTTATAATTTTTCTATTATTATTGGCTTTTGTGCCTTGACTTGCCGATGATTTATTTCACGTTTGCCTAATTTATCTATAGTTTGAATTTTGTTTGTGGCTATAAAATTAGAATAATCTCGAAATCTGTGTTTTTCGCATCAGTTGGAAAATGTGGTTTGATAGTTTTTGTTAATAGTGTTTCAGTCTATATACATATGTCGATTCCATTGGTCTTTTTGGTTTAAATGAAAAATCATTAGAATTTAAAAAAAACATTTTATTTTATACAACCTTGTAGATAGCTTTATTAAAATTATGTTTTGTTGACGCGAATGTATACTTTTAAATAATTCATTTAATTATTGTTCTATAACAAATAATATTTATTTCATTGGCATTTTTTATAATGATTTCCATTCCTATATTTTTATAATTTGCAGTGTTTCTTTGTGGTAAATTGTATTACAACTGTCAGTTATATATGATGCTTAATAATGTTGGTAAAGCCTTGTTCACACTGTACATAATTATTTTCTTTTGCATTGTACACCTACAATTTAAGGAATATATAGATATAATATATGTATTATGGTAATATTGATTACTTATTGTTATATTCGAAAATACTGTAAAACATCCTTATAGAATTTCTATTTTGAATTATTGTAATTGACGATGTCGCGGGACGTTCAGTTTCATCAATGATAATTAAACAATCTTTTTTGAATACGTATGATATTACTTCTCAATTTGCCTGACACAGTAACAACATGATTAAGTGCTTGTTTAATCTAGTAGGAATATATTTTAGTTTCTTTTTTCTATTTACAATATCTTATAATATTTTGAAGTATTTTTACAACTTAATTCATGAACGAAAAAAATGAGTAGAAAGTATTTATAAACAAATAAGGAATCGAATTTATAAATTTCTTACCTATACACTATTATCATTGGGCCAATTATTATATATTGCAATATTTATTATGTTGAATGTTTGTGAGCTAATGCTTCAATCTTTTCGAGCTTGAATTCGCCCTGTTCGCGTCCGCTTACAGCTTTTTACAGTTTCCTGTAAAACGCGATCACTCTCGTGGTGGTTTTTAGAATGTAAGATTTTATAGACTTGTGGCACACTCTGTATATACATATATTTTGTAAAGCCAATTGTATATTTCCTTCAGAATTCTTCTAGAATTTTTTTTTACACAAACTGTTACACAATGAAGAGCGAGAAAGATAATTTAATGTTAAACATAAGAATGATGTTAAAGTATCCGATGAAACAATATGCTCAATAAGTGCATCATTTTTATTGAGACAATCGGGATAATACGCTATTGAAATAACAGTGGAAAAATTTAGTAGATTAACAAAATGTATGTCAATTGCTCAGAAACAATTTAAGACAGGCATGCACAATATTAATAAAAAAGAACCTAATAATCAGTTTGACACTGAGATATTTTCACCCAAATTATTTGAAGTGGAACAGCGCTTTCATTATGAAATTTTGGTCAGCATAATTGAAATATTCGTCTGTCACATACTCAAAATTAGTTCGCACGTCAATTAAAAATGAAGGACTTGTATTGAAGAACATTTTAAATTTTCAATGAATTACATATATACTACTCGCCCGCTATCGCGGGCTCGTTATTTTAATTGACATACTCAAATATACGTAGTATCTACATAGTGTTTAACATGTTTACAACAAATTTTGTTTGGTAAATGGGCGTCGCTTTCAAACATTCTTATAGAATGCTAATGAATGCTGATGAACTTCGAACATATAGCTCGCAAACATATGTATGCGGATGGGTAAAGTAAATTTAATTTATAAAGTATATTACTTTCTTACTACCTTTTCGAAGTCCACTATCGTTAATAAAAAAGCAGAGTATATTTTATCTAAAATTATTCTCCTTCTGTTTTTGACACAAATCGGTACACACTCAAGAGCGAGAAAGGTAATTTAATGTTAATCATAAGCCATGTTAAAGTATCCAAAGACACAATGAGCTCAAAAAGCGCAACATTTTTATTAAAACAGTTTACAATACTATTTTGATGTAAAGTGTGACCCTTTTGAAATCCACTATCATTATTAAAGGAGCACAAAATAATAATAAAAGTAAGAAACCCAAGTTTTAAATTTAAGCCCTTTTCAAGCGCCTTTCCTGTAAACAGCGCTTTCTAGAATGTCCATTTTTATAAATTTTTGAAGCACCCCTGCATATACATATATTTTGTTAAGCCAATAGGATATCTTATTTAAAATTCTTCTCGAACTGTTTTTAACACAAACCGGTACACACTCAAGAGCGAGAAAGGTAATTTAATGTTAAACATAAGTCGTGTTAAAGTATGCAAAGACACAATGAGATCAAAAAGCACAACATTTTTATTAAGACAGTGTACAATACTATTTTGATGTGAAAGTGTAAAAGCCTGTCAACCTTTTCGAAATCGACTATCGTTAATAAAGGAGCACAAAATAATAATAAAAATGAACCTAAAATTCATTTTACTCAAAGATTCAAAAAAAGATCAAGTTTGAAATTTTAGTCCTATTGAATGGCTTTCTTCGCGTTCGCTTACAATTCCTTCACAGTTTCCTGTAAAAAGCAATCACTGTCATGGCTTTTTAGAATGTCCGATTTTATTAACTTTTGAAGCACCCCTGTATATACATATATCTTGTGAAACCAATAGTATTTCTTATTTAAAATTTTTCTTGAATTGTTTTTTACACAAACCAGTACACACTCAAGAGTGAGAAAGATAATTTAATGTTAAACATAAGTCATGTATAAATATCCAAAGAAACAATGAAATCTCAAAAAGCGCAACATTTTCATTAAGACAGTTTATAATACTATTTTGATGTGAAAGTGTAAAAGCCTGTCAATCTTTTCGAAGTCTAAGAAAAAAGCACAAAATAATAATAAAAGTAAGAAGCCCAAGTTTTAAATTTAAGCCCTATTGAAACGCCTTTCCTATAAAAAAACGCTTTTTAGAATGTCCAGTTTTATAAACTTTTAAAGCGTATATACATATATTTTGTGAAGCCAATAGTATTTTTTATTTAAAATTTTTCTCGAATTGTTTTTTACACAAACCGGTACACACTCATGAGTGAGAAAGGTAATTTAATGTTAAACATAAGTCGTGTTAAAGTATGCAAAGACACAATGAGATTAAGAAGCGCAACATTTTTATTAAGATAGTGTACATACTATTTTGATGCGAAAGTGTGAAAGCCCGTCAACCTCCTTGAAATCCACTATCGTTAATAAAGGAGCACATAATAATAATAAAAGTAAAAAGTCCAAGTTTTAAATTGAAGCGCTTTTCCTGTAAAAAGCGATCACGGGCATGACGCTTTCAAGAATGTCCACTTTTATACACCTTTGAAGCACTCCTGTATATACATATATTTTGTTAACCCAGTAGGATGTTTTATGTAAAATTCTCCTCGAACTGTTTTTAACACACACCGGTACACACTCAAGAGCGAGAAAGGTAATTTAATGTTAAACATAAGTCGTGTTACAGTATGCAAAGACATAATGAGATTAAAAAGCGCAACATTTTTATTAAGACAATGTACAATACTATTTTGATGTGAAAGTGTAAAAGCCTGTCAACCTTTTCAAAATCTACTATCGTTAATAAAAGACCACGAAATAATAATAAAAGTAAAAAACCCAAGTTTTAAATTGAAGCTCTATTGAAGCGCCTTTCCTGTAAAAAGCGATCACTGGCATGACGCCATTTAGAATGTCCACTTTTATAAACTTTTGAAGCACCCCTACATATATTTTGTTAAGCCAATAGTATATTTTATTTGAAATTCTACTCGAACAGTTTTTTTACACAAACCGGTTAACACTCAAGAGCGAGAAAGGTAATTTAATGTTCAACATAAGTCATGTTAAAGTATCGAAAGAAACAATGAGCTCAGTGAGCGCAACATTTTCATTGAGACAGTGTACAATACGATTCTGATGTATTCGAATCTACTATTGATAAGAAAAAATGAATTATTAAATTAAAACCCTGTTCAATCACGTTTCGCAGAATCACCAAATCGAAGACGTAATAAGCGACCACAAACACCCCCGTATCTAAAATTTCACATTCATACGTCAATTTTCAAAAAATCCTTCGGCCATTTTGACTTGGGATTCGTGATCGGCGACCCCCAAAACCCCCGTATCTAAAACTTTACATTCATACGTCAATTTTCAAAAAAATCTTCCGCCATTTTTGTTGTTGACATTTTGACTTTGGAATCGTTATCGGCGACCCCCAAAACCCCCGTATCTAAAACTTTACATTCATACGTCAATTTTCAAAAAAATCTTTCGCCATTTTGTTTTTTTTTGACATTTTGACTTTGGAATCATGTTCGGCGACCACCAAAACTCCCGTGTCTAAAATTTCACATTCATACGTCAATTTTCTAAAAAATCTTTCGCCATTTTGTTTTTTTGACATTTTGACTTTGGAATCGTGATCGGCGACCCCCAAAACCCCGTATCTAAAATTTCACATTCATACGTCAATTTTCAAAAAAATCTTCCGCCATTTTTTTTGTTGACATTTTGACTTTGGAATCGTTATCGGCGACCCCCAAAACCCCCGTATCTAAAACTTTACATTCATACGTCAATTTTCAAAAAAATCTTTCGCCGTTTTGCTTTTTTTGATATTTTAACTTTGGAATCGTGATTGACCCCCAAAACACCCGTATCTAAAATTTTACATTCATACGTCAATTTTCAAAAAATCTTCCGCCATTTTGTTTTTTTTGATATTTTGACTTTGGAATCGTGATCGGCGACCCCCAAAACCCCCGTATCTAAAACTTTACATTCATACGTCAATTTTCAAAAAAATCTTTCGCCGTTTTGCTTTTTTTGACATTTTGACTTTGGAATCGTGATCGGAGACCCCCAAAGCCCTCGTATCTAAAATTTCACATTCATACGTCAATTTTCAAAAAATCTTCCACCATTTCGTTTTGTTTTGACATTTTGACTTTGGAATTGTGATCGGCGACCCCCAAAACCCCCGTATCTAAAACTTTACATTCATACGTCAATTTTCAAAAAAATCTTCCGCCATTTTGCTTTTTTTGACATTTTGACTTTGGAATCGTGATCGGCGACCATCAAAACCCCCGTATCTAAAATTTTACATTCATACGTCAATTTTCAAATAATCTTCCGGCATTTTGTTTTTTTTTGACATTTTGACTTTGGAATCGTGATCGGCGACCCCCAAAACCCCCGTATCTAAAATTTTACATTCATACGTCAATTTTCAAAAAAATCTTCCACCCTTTTCTTTTTTTTGATATTTTGACTTTGGAATCGTGATCGGCGACCCCCAAAACCCCCGTATCTAAAATTTTACATTAATACGTCAATTTTCAAAAAAATCTTTCGCCATTTTGTTTTTTTTGACATTTTGACTTTGGAATCGTGATCGGCGACCCCCAAAGCCCCCGTATCTAAAATTTCACATTCATACGTCAAGTGTCAAAAAATCTTCAGCCATTTTGTTTTTTTTTGACATTTTCACTTTGGAATCGTGATCGGCGATCCCCAAAACCCAGGTATCTAAAATTTTACATTAATACGTCAATTTTCTAAAAAATCTTTCGCCATTTTGTTTTTTTTGACATTTTGACTTTGGAATCGTGATCGGCGACCCCCAAAACCCCCGTATCTAAAATTTTACATTCATACGTCACTTTTCAAAAAAATCTTCCGCCATTTTGCTTTTTTTGACATTTTGACTTTGGAATCGTGATAGGCGACCATCAAAACCCCCGTATCTAAAATTTTACATTCATACGTCAATTTTCAAAAAATCTTCCGCCATTTTGTTTTTTTTGATATTTTGACTTTGGAATCGTGATCGGCGACCCCCAAAACCCCCGTATCTAAAATTTCATATTCATACGTCAATTTTCAAAAAAATCATCCATTTTGTTTTTTTTTGACATTTTGACTTTGGAATCGTGATCGGCCACCCCCAAAACCCCCGTATCTAAAATTTTACATTCATACGTCAATTTTCAAAAAATCCTTCCGCCATTTTGTTTTTTTTGACATTTTGACTTTGGAGTCGTGATCGTCCACCCCCAAATCCCCCGTATCTAAAATTTTACATTCATACGTCAATTTTAAAAAAATATTCCGCCATTGTGTTTTTTATGGCATTTTGACTTTGGAATCGTGATCGGCGACCCCCAAAACCCCCGTATCTAAAATTTTACATTCATACGTCAATTTTCAAAAAATCTTCCGCCATTTTGTTTTTTTTTGACATTTTGACTTTGGAGTCATGATCGGCGACCCCCAAATCCCCCGTATCTAAAATTTCACACTCATACGTCAATTTTCAAAAAATCTTTCGCCATTTTGTTTTCTTTTGACATTTTGACTTTGGAAACGTGATCGGCGACCCCCAAAACCCCCGTATCTAAAATTTTACATTCATACGTCAATTTTCAAAAATCTTCCGCCATTTTGTTTTTTTTGACATTTTGACTTTGGAGTCGTGATCGGCGACCCCCAAAACCCCCGTATCTAAAATTTTACATTGATACGTCAATTTTCAAAAAATCTTCCGCCATTTTGTTTTTTTTTGACATTTTGACTTTGAAATCGTGATCGGCGACCCCCAAAACCCCTGTATCTAAAATTTTACATTCATACGTCAATTTTCAAAAAATCTTCCGCCATATTTTTTTGACATTTTGACTTTGGAATCGTGATCGGCGAGCCCCAAAACCCCCGTATCTAAAATTTTACATTCATACGTTAATTTTCAAAAAATTCACCTGCCATTGTGTTTTTTATGACATTTTGATTTTGGAAACGTGATCGGCGACCCCCAAACTCCCGTATCTAAAATTTTACATTCATACGTCAATTTTCAAAAAATCTTCCGCCATTGTGTTTTTTATGACATTTTGACTTTGGAATCGTGATCGGCGACCCCCAAAACCCCCGTATCTAAAATTTTACATTCATACGTCAATTTTCAAAAAATCTTCCACCATTTTGTTTTTTTTTGACATTTTGACTTTGGAATCGTGATCGGCGACCCCCAAAACCCCCGTATCTAAAATTTTACATTCATACGTCAATTTTCAAAAAATCTTCCGCCATTTTTTTTTGACATTTTGACTTTGGAGTCGTGATCGGCAACCTCAAAAACCCCCGTATCTAAAATTTTACATTCATACGTCAATTTTCAAAAAATCCTTCCGCCATTTTGTTTTTTTTGACATTTTGACTTTGGAAACGTGATCGGCGACCCCCAAAACCCCCGTATCTAAAATTTTACATTCATACGTCAATTTTTAAAAAATCTTCCGCCATTTTGTTTTTTTGACATTTTGACTTTGGAATCGTGATCGGCGACCCCCAAAACCCCCGTATCTAAAATTTTACATTCATACGTCAATTTTCAAAAAATCTTCCGTCATTTTGTTTTTTTTGACATTTTGACTTTGGAATCGTGATCGGCCACCCCCAAAACCCCCGTATCTAAAATTTTACATTCATACGTCAATTTTCAAAAAATCTTCCGCCATTTTGTTTTTTTATGGCATTTTGACTTTGGAATCGTGATCGGCGACCCCCAAAACCCCCGTATCTAAAATTTTACATTCATACGTCAATTTTCAAAAAATCTTCCACCATTTTTTTTTTTTTGACATTTTGATTTTGGAATCGTGATCGGCGACCCCCAAAACCCCCGTATCTAAAATTTTACATTCATACGTCAATTTTCAAAAAATCTTCCACCATTTTGTTTTTTTTTGACATTTTGACTTTGGAATCGTGATCGGCGACCCCCAAAACCCCCGTATCTAAAATTTTACATTCATACGTCAATTTTCAAAAAATCTTCCACCATTTTGTTTTTTTTTTGACATTTTGATTTTGGAATCGTGATCGGCGACCCCCAAAACCCCCGTATCTAAAATTTTACATTCATACGTCAATTTTCAAAAAATCTTCCGCCATTTTTTTTTTTTTGACATTTTGACTTTGGAATCGTGATCGGCGACCCCCAAAACCCCTGTATCTAAAATTTTACATTCACACGTCAATTTTCAAAAAATCTTCCACCATTTTGTTTTTATTTCGACTTTGGAATCGAGATCGGCGACCCCCAAAACCCCCGTATCTAAAATTTTACATTCATACGTCAATTTTCAAAAAATTCTTACACCGTTTTGATTGTTTTATGACATTTTGATTTGTGATCGGCGACTTAAGACACACTCGTATCTAAAATTTCACATTTACACGTCAATTTTCAAAAAATCTTCCACCATTTTGTTTTTTTTTGACATTTTGACTTTGGAGTCGTGATCGGCCACCCCCAAAACCCGCGTATCTAAAATTTTACATTCATACGTCAATTTTCAAAAAATCTTCCGCCATTGTGTTTTTTATGGCATTTTGACTTTGGAATCGTGATCGGCGACCCCCAAAACCCCCGTATCTAAAATTTTACATTCATACGTCAATTTTCAAAAAATCTTCCACCATTTTGTTTTTTTTTTGACATTTTGATTTTGGAATCGTGATCGGCGACCCCCAAAACCCCCGTATCTAAAATTTTACATTCATACGTCAATTTTCAAAAAATCTTCCACCATTTTGTTTTTTTTTGACATTTTGACTTTGGAATCGTGATCGGCGACCCCCAAAACCCGCGTATCTAAAATTTTACATTCATACGTCAATTTTCAAAAAATTCTTACGCCATTGTGTTTTTTATGGCATTTTGACTTTGGAATCGTGATCGGCGACCTCCAAAACCCCCGTATCTAAAATTTCACACTCATACGTCAATTTTCAAAAAAATCTTTCGCCATTTTGCTTTTTTTGACATTTTGACTTTGGAATCGTGATCGGCGACCCCCAAAACCCCCGTATTTAAAATTTTACATTCATACGTCAATTTTCAAAAAACTCTTCCGCCATTTTGTTTGTTTTGACATTTTGACTTTGGAATCGTGATCGGCGACCCCCAAAGCCCCCGTATCTAAAATTTCACACTCATACGTCAATTTTCAAAAAAATCATGCGCCATTTTGTTTTTTATGACATTTTGATTTTGAATTTGTGATCGGCGACTTAAGACGCCCTCGTATCTAAAATTTCACATTTATACGTCAATTTTCAAAAAATCCTTCGGCCATTTTGTTTTTTTTTGACATTTCGATTTGGATACGTGATCAATGACACCACAATGACTCCCAGGTGCCGAATTTTACTTTAATCAGAAGAGAGTAATTAATTTCAGATAGCTCCGCCCACTCTGCATGTATGCGTAATCGTTGTCATAAGGGCACATAAATGTTAAAAGCAATCCTTTTCCCGATTAAGGAAACTGGGCGTACGCGTTCTGGAATTAACGTATTTTAATAATTCAAATATGTAATCATTAAAAGTACAATCAACCTGTATATTTATAAAAATGTTAAGTCAAGCGGGTGTATTATGTCGAGATTGGGATGCGGAACTTGTCGGACCGGATAGATTAATCTGATATTTTTCGCCCCATAGTAGTACATTGAATCACATGCACATTGAATCTGTGACGTATTTCGGCCATTTTTCTTACGAAATCTGTCTGCAAACGAATTTGAAAGTGCTCGTGCCCTACATTGCGTGCGTCTGTCGACTCGAAATAAGCATGTGAGAGATGCCCAGAAGGCCGTTCTTTAACACGTCGGGTCTTGTTGGACCCTCGCAACCTTCAAAATTTCGTATTTCAATCTTAAAAGTGAATCTGTAGCTACAACTTGCTAGTTTGACGTTTCCCGAGATTTATTTTGATTGTCACGTAAATCGTCATGATGACGTAAGCCATTTTTCTGTTAAAACACCGAGTGCACGCTCCTCTTCAACGGGCGATATCTCTGCACACGCTCCACTTTTGAAGAAAAACTCCCCGTCGACCGGAAATTCAATGTCGCCCCTGCCAACATGCCAAAAGACAGCCCTTAATTTCGCGTATCCAGAGAGGAGTTCTTTGCACAGTTTTGCCGTTTTTAGACGATTTTTCGGGCGTTTGGTTGCCATTGACTACTCAGCTATTATTATATATAACTAGCTAATACGGCAGGCCTAGAAGGCCCGCTGCCGCCTCTTATTCCGCTTACAGTTGAGGTACCGCTCCCCCTTATTCTTCTAAATTTATTGCGGATTTTGTCTTTATTGCGTTTTAGTTTTTGAAACACCATATAATTCCGATATATAGTGAATAACTAAATATAATTGTGTTTTACATGTTCAATATTGCTTAGTTGTTTTTATACACCCCTGTATATAGTTTACAACTACGCAATATTTTATTCAGAATGCTTATAGGATGAAATGATTAATAATAGATTTAGTGATAATAGCAGTTTTTAAATTGAAAATGTTTAACGGCTGTCCATGAAATAAGATGTATTTTATCGTTTAATGTTATATTGACATTTTTCACGTACTTTTCCTGTGCCTCACAGACCGTAGTTTTCACTCTATTTATAATTTTTCTACTATTATTGGTTTTTGTGCCTTGACTTGCCGATGATTTATTTCACGTTTGCCTAATTTATCTATAGTTTGAATTTTGTTTGTGGGTATAAAATTAGAATAATCTCGAAATCTGTGTTTTTTGCATCAGTTGGAAAATGTGGTTTGATAGTTTTTGTTAATAGTGTTTCAGTCTATATACATATGTCGATTCCATTGGTCTTTTTGGTTTAAATGAAAATTCATTAGAATTTAAAAAAAAACATTTTATTTTATACAAACTTGTAGATAGCTTTATTAGAATTATGTTTTGTTGACGCGAATGTATACTTTTAAATAATTCATTTAATCATTGTTCTATAACAAAAAATATTTATTTCATTGGCATTTTTTATAATGATTTCCATTCCTATACTTTTATAATTTGCAGTGTTTCTTTGTGGTAAATTGTATTACAACTGTCAGTTATGTATGATGCTTAATAATGTTGGTAAAGCCTTGTTCACACTGTACATAATTATTTTCTTTTGCATTGTACACCTACAATTTACGGAATATATAGATATAATATATGTATTATGGTAATATTGCTTACTTATTATTATATTCGAAAATACTGTAAAACATCCTTATAGAATTTCTATTTTCAATTATTGTAATTGACGATGTCGCGGGAAGTTCATTTTCATCAAAATGATAATTAAACAATCTTTTTTGAATACGTATGATATTACTTCTCAATTTGCCTGGCACAGTAACAACATGATTAAGTGCTTGTTTAATCTGGTAGGAATATATTTTAGTTTCTTTTTTCTATTTACAATATCTTATAATATTTTGAAATATTTTTACAACTTAATTCATGGACGAAATGACTCCAGTCATGTAATGATAATTGCTAAAAATGAGTAGAAAGTATTTATAAACAAATAAGGAATCGAATTTATAAATTTCTTACCTATACACTATTATCATTGGGCCGATTATTATATATTGCAATATTTATTGTGCTGAATGTTTGTGAGCTAATGCTTCAATCTTTTCGAGCTTGAATTCGCCTTTTTCGCGTCCGCTTACAGCTTTTTACAGTTTCCTGTAAAACGCGATCACTCTCGTGGTTGTTTTTTAGAATGTAAGATTTTATAGACTTGTGGCACACTCTGTATATACATATATTTTGTAAAGCCAATTGTATATTTCATTTAAAATTCCTCTAGAATTTTTTTTTACACAAACTGTTACACAATGAAGAGCGAGAAAGATAATTTAATGTTAAACATAAGAATGATGTTAAAGTATCCGAAGAAACAATATGCTCAATAAGTGCATCATTTTCATTGAGACAATCGGGATAATACGCTATTGAAATAACAGTGGAAAAATTTAGTATATTAACAAAAAGTGTGTCAATTGCTCAGAAACAATTTAAGATAGGCATGCACAATATTAATAAAAAAGAACCTAATAATCAGTTTGACACCCAAATTATTTGAAGTGGAACAGGGCTTTCATTATGAAATTTTGGTCAGCATAATTGAAATATTCGTCTGTCACATACTCAAAATTAGTTTGCACGTCAATTAAGAATGAAGGACTTGTATTGAAGAACATTTAAAATTTCCAATGAATTACATATATACTACTCGCCCGCTATCGCGGGCTCGTCATTTTAATTGACATGCTCAAATATACGTAGTATCTCCATAGTGTTTAACATGTTTACAACAAATTTAGTTTGGTAAATGGGCGTCGCTTTCAAACATTCTTATAGAATGCTAATGAATGCTGATGAACTTCAAACATATAGCTGGCAAACATATGTATGTGAATGGGTAAAGTAAATTTAATTTATAAAGTATATTACTTTCTTACTACCTTTTCGAAGTCCACTATCGTTAATAAAAGAGCAGAGTATATTTTATTTAACATTATTCTCGATCTGTTTTTGACACAAATCGGTACACACTCAAGAGCGAGAAAGGTAATTTAATGTTAATCATAAGCCATGTTAAAGTATCCAAAGACACAATGAGCTCAAAAAACGCAACATTTTTATTAAAGTAGTTTCCAATACTATTTTGATGTAAAGTGTGACCCTTTTGAAATCCACTATCATTAATAAAGGAGCACAAAATAATAATAAAAGTAAAAAACCCAAGTTTTAAATTTAAGCCCTTTTGAAGCGCCCTTCCTGTAAACAGCGCTTTCCAGAATGTCCATTTTTATAAATTTTTGAAGCACCCCTGTATATATATATATTTTGTTAAGCCAATAGGATATTTTATTTAAAATTCTTCTCGAACTATTTTTAACACAAACCGGTACACACTCAAGAGCGAGAAAGCTAATTTAATGTTAAACATAAGTCGTGTTAAAGTATGCAAAGACACAATGAGATCAAAAAACGCAACATTTTTATTAAGACAGTGTACAATACTATTTTGATGTGAAAGTGTAAAAGCCTATCAACCTTTTCTAAATCCAGTATCGTTAATAAAGGAGCACAAAATAATAATAAAAGTAAAAATCCCAAGTTTTAAATTGAAGGGCTTTTCCTGTAAAAAGCGATCATTGGCATCACGCTTTTTAGAATATCCACTTTTATACACCTTTGATGCACCCCTGTATATACATATATTTTGTTAAGCCAATAGGACGTTTTATTTAAAATTCTTCTGGAATTGTTTTTAACACAAACCGGTACACACTCAAGACTGAGAAAGGTAATTTAATTTTAAACATGTCATGTTAAGGTATCCAAAGGCACAATGCGATCAAAAAGCGCAACATTATGATTAAGACAGTTTACAAAACTATTTTGATGTGAAAGTGTAAAAACCTGCCAATCTTTTTGAAATCCACTATCGTTAATAAAGGAGCACAAAGTAATAATAAAAGTAAAAAGCCCAAGTTTTAAATTTAAGCGCCTTTCCTGTAAAAAGCGATCACTGGCATGACGCTTTTTAGAATGTCAACTTTTATACACCTTTGAAGCACCCCTGTATATACATATATTTTGTTAAACCAATAGGTCGTTTTATTTAAAATTGTTCTCGAACTGTTTTTAACACAAACCAATACACACTCAAAAGCGAGAAAGCTAATTTAATGTTAAATATAAGTCGTGTTAAAGTATGCAAAGACACAATGAGATCACAAAACGCAACATTTTTATTAAGACAGTGTACAATACTGTTTTGATGTGAAAGTGTAAAAGCCTATCAACCTTTTCGAAATCCAGTATCGTTAATAAAGGAGCACAAAATAATAATAAAAGTAAAAATCCCAAGTTTTAAATTGAAGCGCTTTTCCTGTAAAAAGCGATCATTGGCATCACGCTTTTTAGAATGTCCACTTTTATACACCTTTGATGCACCCCTGTATATACATATATTTTGTAAAATCAATAGTATATTTTATTTAAAATTCTTCTCGACCTGTTTTTTACACAAACTGGTACACACTCAAGAGCGAGACAGGTAATTTAATGTTAAACATAAGTCATGTTAAAATATCGAAAGAAACTATGAGCTCAGAGCGCAACATTTCCATTAAGACAGTTTACAGTACTATTTTGATGTAACAGTGAAAAAGCATGTCAACCTTTTTGAATTCTACTATCGTTAATGAAGAAACACAAAAGAATAATAAAAAATGAGGTGTGGCCACCACACGACTTTCTTATACGTATGAGCGTTTCAAACTATACAATTTTAAGAATCTTTTTATACAAAACTTATTCAAAATCCTATTCTAAGTACTTTCATTCTCTTAATAAATCGCTATAGAGTGCATAGTTTTCAAGATATTCGAAAAAAGTGCTACTCGCTATGAGTAAAAGTGCCACTTGCGGTCCGAATTTTGAAATTTCATGTATACCAAAAATATTGCAAATTCAACTCTAAATACTTTTGTACTCTTAATAAATATATATAGAATGCATAATTTACTAACTAAATTTTACATTCATACGTCAATTTTCAAAAAATCTTCCGACATTTTGTTTTTTTTGACATTTTGACTTTGGAATCGTGATCGGCCACCCCCAAAACTCCCGTATCTAAAATTTTACATTCATACGTCAATTTTCAAAGAAAATATTTCGCCATTTTGTTTTTTTTGACATTTTGACTTTGGAAACGTGATCGGCGACCTCCAAAACTCCCGTATCTAAAATTTCACATTTATACGTCAATTTTCAAAAAAATCTTCCGCCATTTTGTTTTATTTTGACATTTTGACTTTGGAATCGTGATCGGCCACCCCCAAAACCCCCGTATCTAAAATTTTACATTTATACGTCAATTTTCAAAAAATCTTCCGCCATTTTGTTTTTTTTGACATTTCGACTTTGGAATCGTGATCGGCGACCCCCAAAACCCTCGTATCTAAAATTTCACATTTATACGTCAATTTTCAAAAAATCCTTCGGCCATTTTGTTTTTTTTTGACATTTTGACTTTGGAATCGTGATCGGCCACCCCAAAACCCCCGTATCTAAAATTTTACATTCATACATTAATTTTCAAAAAATTCACCTGCCATTGTGTTTTTTATGACATTTTGATTTTGGAATCGTGATCGGCGACCCCCAAAACTCCCGGATCTAAAATTTTACATTCATACGTCAATTTTCAAAAAATCTTTAGCCATTTTGTTTTCTTTTGATATTTTGACTTTGGAATCGTGATCTGCGACCTCCAAAACCCCCGTATCTAAAATTTCACATTCATACGTCAATTTTCAAAAAAATCTTCGTTTTTTTTTGACATTTTGACTTTGGAATCGTGATCGGCCACCCCCAAAACCCCCGTATCTAAAATTTTACATTCATACGTCAATTTTCAAAAAATTCTTACGCCATTTTGTTTTTTTTTGACATTTTGATTTTGGATTTGTGATCGGCGACTTAAGACACCCTCGTATCTAAAATTTGACATTCATACTCCAATTTTCAAAAAATCTTCCGCCATTTTGTTTTTTTGACATTTTGACTTTGGAATCGTGATCGGCCACCCCCAAAACCCCCGTATCTAAAATTTTACATTCATACGTCAATTTTTAAAAAATCTTCCGCCATTTTGTTTTTTTTGACATTTTGACTTTGGAGTCGTGATCGGCGACCCCCAAAACCCCCGTATCTAAAATTTTACATTCATACGTCAATTTTCAAAAAATCTTCCGCCATTTTTTTTTGACATTTTGACTTTGGAATCGTGATCGGCGACCCCCAAAACCCCCGTATCTAAAATTTTACACTCATACGTCAATTTTCAAAAAATCTGCCGCCATTTTGTTTTTTTTTGACATTTTGACTTTGGAGTCGTGATCGGCGACCTCCAAAACCCCCGTATCTAAAATTTTACATTCATACGTCAATTTTCAAAAATCTTTCGCCATTTAGTTTTCTTTTGACATTTTGACTTTGGAAACGTGATCGGCGACCCCCAAAACCCCCGTATCTAAAATTTTACATTCATACGTCAATTTTTAAAAAATCTTCCGCCATTTTTTTTTTTTTTGACATTTTGACTTTGGAGTCGTGATCGGCCACCCCCAAAACCCGCGTATCTAAAATTTACATTCATACGTCAATTTTCAAAAAATCTTCCGCCATTGTGTTTTTTTTTGACATTTTGACTTTGGAATCGTGATCGGCGACCCCCAAAACCCCCGTATGTAAAATTTTACATTCATACGTCAATTTTCAAAAAATTCTTACGCCGTTTTGATTTTTTTATGACATTTTGATTTTGGATTTGTGATCGGCGACTTAAGACACACTCGTATCTAAAATTTCACATTTATACGTCAATTTTCAAAAAATTCTTCGGCAATTTTGATTTTTTTTGACATTTCGACTTTGGATACGCAATCAATGATACCACAAAGACTCCCAAGTGCCGAATTTTACTTTAATCAGAAGAGAGAATTTAATTTCAGGTAGCTCCGCCCACTCTGCATGTATGCGTAATCGTTGTCATAAGGGCACATAAATGTTAAAAGCAATCCTTTTCCCCATTAAGGCGTACGCGTTCTGGAATTAACGTATTTTAATAATTCAAATATATAGTCATTAAAAGAACAATCAACCTGTATATCTATAAAAATGTTAAGTCAAGCGGGTGTATTATGTCGAGATTGAGATGCCGAATTTGTCGGACCGGATAAATTAATCTGATATTTTTTGCCCGACCGTAGTACATTGAATCATATGCACATTGAATCTGTGACGTATTTCGGCCATTTTTCTTACGAAATCTGTCTGCAAACGAATTTGAAAGTGCTCGTGCCCTTGTTTGCGTGCGTTTGTCGACTCGAAATAAGCATGTGAGAGATGCCCAGAAGGCCGTTCTTTAAAACCTCGGGTCTTGTTGGGCGCTCGCAACCTTCAAAATTTCGTATTTCAGTCTTAAAAGTGAATCTGTAGCTACAACTTGCTAGTTTGACGTTTCCCGAGATTTATTTTGATTGTCACGTAAATCGTCATGATGACGTAAGCCATTTTGCTGTTAAAACACCGTATGCACGCTCCTCTTTAAAAGCCCATATCTCTGCACACGCTCCACTTGGGAAGAAAAACTCCCCGTCGACCGGAAATTCAATGTCGCCCCTACCAACATGCCAAAAGACAGCCCTTAATTTCGCGTCTCCAGAGAGGAGTTCTTTGCACAGTTTTGCCGTTTTTAGACGATTTTCGGGTCGTTTGGTTGCCATTGGCTACTCCGCTTTTAGTATATATAATGTAATAAAAAAAACTATATACATGCACAAAAATAAATAAAAACATATAAAGAACGTAAAAATTATCAGTATGTTTAGGAAACAGTGCTAATAAGATAATTAGCATAGAATATTTATCCACTGTGAATATACCAGCAGATATTCTAACAAAGGCTCTTGTTGCCGAAAAACATTGGACATTTGTGAGTCTGTTGGGCATAGTTAACTCGGCATGAATTTTATTAATAAGTGGGCGTGTTAGTTTTGGTATTCATAATATTATTATTTGAATGCAGCCAGCGACATCTATGTTTTGTTCGTTGGCTTGTGTCACAGCCGTCTCTACTAGCTTTATGGCACAACACTAACTACAAAAGGTTTGTTCCAACATACAGTTCTGAACGGTTCTAGAACTAGTGCGCATGTCATTTAAGAAAAAGGCTGTTCGGACCATGCAGTTCTGGAACTACAAATTCTGAGAACTAGTAGTTCAATGTTCGGTCTTTCAGAACGCGTAATTCAAGAACCGTTGTGAATTACGAGTTCTGAAGAACCGAACATTAAACCTTGTCTTTTTTTAAATGACATGCGCACTAGTTCTAGAACCGTTCAGAACTGTATGTTGGAACAAACCTAAAAAATCTAAACTCTTACCCTTGTTTATTAATACTATAGTTATACAAGTGAAGTTCGGGTAGGTAGCCAAGAGAGGGGTTGGGCAGTAGGATGTGCCCATTCATTAATTTCTCCCGCTAAATTTGTTATAGTAAAAGCAGTCTTCTCGTAGTATTAGTGATGGGCAAAATCGAATTATTTCAATAACCGGTTACTCACTACTCGAGTGATCTTGATAATCGAATTATCACTCGAGTAGTTTTCACTCGCATCATCGCCCTGTATTCAATAATAATAATATTTATTAAACTGGCCAACATGTATAATGTATACAATGCAAATGATACAACCCGCAAAATGTACTACGACTTTTCCTTGTATAATATTCTGGTATTCCATAAAAAAGTACTAATTTTTATTTAAAAAACGACGTACAAAGTGTACTTTCAAAATTATAAAAATACATTTTCATATAGTTCTTAAATGTACAAATCACTAATACTTTCAAGCTTACTTCGTAGGTAGGTTTTTAAGAACACGATAAGCTGGTTGCCGTAAATCGTATATTTAAGTTACGAACTAGTTCATTAGTCATATTTCATTTATCGCTCACCTTATATGCAACACCGACAACCCGGTTCTTTCTTACTCAGGTTGTCGCATTTCTACTTCATTATCCATAAAAAATATATGTATATATCAATAAATAACAGATATTTACAAAAAACACACAAATTACAGATTTAAGTTCCGTTTATTACTTATATTTTGTCACCGGTCAATTAACCAACTTAAGAAGAAATTGACTGTTTCCTAAACATACTGATAATTTTTACATTACATAGATGTAAAACAGGCTTTAAAATGGTGCCGCACATCAATGTGCTTACTCCTTGTATGGTAAATGGAATTACTGCTCAATTTAATAGCACTTTTATTATCATTAAACAAGCTGACACTGAATACATCTTCCGCACATTCACTCAATAAACCCCTTAAATAAATAGCTTCTTTGGCAGCCTCGGAAAGAGACATGTATTCCGCCTCAGTACCAGTGGCGGCTCGTGATTTTTTTGGGCGGGAGGGCAACGGGGGGTCTGAGTGTTTAATATCAAAAATTAAGTACAGACAAAAAATAAACTCAATATGCTATTTAATTAACTTGTTTGAAAACGAAATCCATCCGCCGTTCCTTACGATGAGCAAAATGATTAATAACTCATTCATTGAAGTTTGGTGTTGATGTCAGTATTTGTTTTTCAATGGAACACATTGCTAAGGCACATAGTCTGCTTTCCCGCATGGTATTTCTAGAAAATGTTTTTATTCTCTTCAAAGTAGAAAAACACCGTTCACTTTCAGCTGTTGTCATCGATATGGTGCAAATTATTATTTTCAATAGCTTCACAGATTCGACAAATGTAGTTGTTAAATTATTTTCATAGAAACATTGCAGTAATGTTAGAGCAGACGAAGCAGTCCCAAAATCTGGTCTATTATACAAAACTACCAATTCGTATCGAATTATAAAAGCTAACTGGGAAAATGAAGCTGAATCTCTCGTCTCGTCTGCTTGTATAGCGATATAATGGGCTTTGTTAATTTCGTCTAAAATCAAAGTGCGCGAAAATTCGTAGATACTGTCCAGCAATTCATTTTGAATGATTTTTGACAAACCCATAAAAATTCTATTATTAGGCTTGTGAATGTGGTCCTTGAGGGTGGTGTCAATTCCTACCAATAAATTAACCAATCCACGAAAAATCCCCGGATTCGCACTGTGTTTCGTCATGGCCCCTTAAAACGATTTCAAACATGACACAAAACTTAATGCAGTCTATTAATTTTCCAAGAGTATGTCTGTTTTTACTGACGTTTTCATTGTGCTGAATTATATTTAATCTATATGCAGTGTTCAGCTGACACATTATAGGTATTTACCTTTCCCAAAACTGAATATTCTATCCTGTTACTATAAGATGTTTTTCACTTACTTTATGTCTTTTTACTTTCTGACCAAAGTGTTTTAAGTCCCTAGTACTATTAGAAGTCCAGACAGGGTCGCTTTGTGGAGAATTCCTAATTAAGCACACATAACAAAAAATAGTATATTAAACTACAAGTTTCATAACACATGATTTTTCCGCACGCGTTTAATTAAGAACAAGAACAAGTGTGCAAAATGTGCTATGAAACGTGTATTTTATACTATTTTTTCTATTTTGGTTATTAAAAGTTCAGAAAAGCTTAAAATGAGAGACATGTTTCGTTCGAACATTTTAAATATTTGAATATATGCGGTGTTATATGTAATTATGATTAAAATGGAGACTGATTTATGCAATAAATTATTTCAAATTACCAACAAAAAGGACGAAATAAATAACTGCACGCCCCCAGAGATTCGCAAAATAGCAGAAGACAATTTACGAAATCTTTTGCCAACATAGTCTCGACATATTATCAAAAACAAACTTGTATAACAGTTGTACTATTCAACATTGGAAGTAAATTTCAATAGTAGCATCAGAAAACTTATCATCAATTCTGCTTAACAATTTATATTGTTAATTAATAAATAAAATGTTAGCATGTGTGCTTTTTATTATTTGTACAACTTCTATTGCACATGTTTGTTACATTAAAGGCTTATATTTTGACATTTAAGTATAATTTGGTTCAATTTTTTTCTTTATTATCAACGTCAAAACAACAAAATTAGCGTGCGATGAAGTAATACTTTTGCAACCAAAACGGGTGTCGTAAAGTGAACTTTATAGCACCGAAATAGCAAAAAGCATTTTGCACATTACACCCACACAACCAGTCTGATAAACTGTAAGAGCTTCTGTTGAATTTTCTCGTCACGGTTTTATTAGTTTTCTATCTTAATGTCATAGCTCAGTATGTTATTTTCTATCATTTCGATTATGTTACTAACGCAATTCATTGTTGCATTTGCCACGCGGCACCATAGAGGAGTGCCCCACCGCTGACGTATATCTGCGCGCTACCTGCGCCAGTTTCATCGCTCGATTTCAAATACAGACGGGGCCTCACGGGGCAGTCGCGCGAGATGCCCCGGAGCCTACGTCAGACTGCGATTTTTAAACGCGCTGAAAAGACGGACTGTTACTTCCGAAAACATATTATT
Source organism: Amphimallon solstitiale (assembly GCA_963170755.1). NCBI lineage: Eukaryota > Metazoa > Arthropoda > Insecta > Coleoptera > Scarabaeidae > Amphimallon > Amphimallon solstitiale. Next base: position 29,437,596 of record OY720685.1, read on the forward strand.
TGTTATCAAACAAATCAGAAATATTACATACAAATTAGGTATTTATAATTAATTTATCTGTTAAAAGAAATTTGTCATGGGGAAATTTGTCACAGGGGGGCATTGCCCCGTTGCCCTCCCTGCAGCAGCCGCCACTGCTCAGTACTACTAAGAGCTACAGTTTTTTGTTTTGTACTTTCCCAAAATATGACTGACCCACTAAGTTTAAAAACATAACCCGTATATGACTTACGGTCTTTCGTATTGCTTGCCCAATCGGCATCTATAAAACCTTGTAGTTCAGTTCTATCTTCCCTACTATACCTTAAACAATAATCCAATGTTCCCTTAAGATATCTTAAAATACGTTTGGCACACTGCCAGTGGCTTTCATCATAAGCATTATTAAACTGACTAAGAAAACTTAGGGAAAATGATATGTCAGGCCTTGTCCACACAGACAAATACATTAATGAACCTAATAAATAACTCATAATACTAGGGGTTTACGAAAATTGGATCGGATAGATACCGATATACCGACAACGTTCGGAAATTGTATCAGTTACAATATACTGCCGTTCGGAAATTAACCGGTAGATATCTGTTCCATGTACCGGATCCACGATTCTTGGATCGAGGTTTAGAGTCGGTAAATAGAATTGCACTAGTAAACATAACCTAATGGACTGATTTAAGTGTTAGGTTAGTCTAAATTGTGGATAATTTTAATATGAGTAACGTATTAGGTATATGCTCTGTTTGTGGAATACGTGGGGATTTAAGTGCAATCCAGATACATTTTAATGAAAGTCATATAATATGTGAAGATGAAAACTTTACAGAGGGTGATGAAGGTAAACATACATTTTAAAAATTATAAATAAATAGTAATACGCTATTATTATAGACGAAAATGCAAATGGTACTATTGCTGCTGGTCCTTCGATAAGTGGGGTAAATAAAATGCAATGGAGCGAAAAATCTATTAAACTGTTATTAGCATTATATAAAGAACATTTGGAATTGTTTAAGAATTCAAAGAAAACTAACAAGTCTATTTGGAGTCAAATTTCTGGAAAAATGGTTGAGCAAGGGTATACAGTAACATGGAAAGATTGTGACATTAAATTTCGCAATTTAAAGAAAACTTATAAAAGAATAAAGGATAATAACAAATTAACTGGGAGGGGAGCTAAACAGTGGACCTATTTTAATATTTTAGACGAATTATTTGGAACAGATGCAGATATTAACCCACCTTGTGTGATTAACAATTCTGTAATGGATACAAGTAATAAGGACTCTACATCAGAGGAATTAACTGATTTGGAGGTAATTTATTAATAAACAGAAATAGATGATCAATGAAATATATATTTACCAATTTGTAGAATATGAAAGGTACGAATGAAAAACCTCGACGAAAACGTCAATCTGATGATGAACCAACGTGGCTAAAAAGATATCGTGCAGATGCTGCACAAAGACACGAAGAGAAAATGCAATTACTACGAGATTTAATTGGTACACTAAAAGAAAAATAGATTAGTTTGATGTTAATTTTTTAATGGACAGAAGTTTTTATAAGTTTTCGTGTTTTTTTAATATGCAAAATTTAACAATGTTTTTGGTTTCTACACAATTATGGATATTAAATATTCATTGTTTAAAATAATGTAGGTGTATTTTCAGGGAACACAGCTGTTTATTGAACTTAAGAAAAATGTATTATGTGATACTTGTATAATAAATTTATTTAAAAAATACATAAACTACATTTATATTTGTCATTCTTCATCTAAAAAGTTTATCTGCTATCATATTTCTTTTCATCACATCAACATGGATATTTCCCGTAAATTCTGTGTTGTCTGCATTATCTTCATCTTCAAGATCCGGTTCAGTAGTATCTCCTCTGGAAATGCATATATTGTGTAATACACAACATGCTACTATTAGTGGAGCTATTAATTCTGTATTATATATGTTTACATATTTCAATATCCTGAACCTAGTTTTCAGAATACCGAATGTTTGTTCAATGTACACTCGAGTACCTGAATGCTTAAAATTATAGTTTTTTTGAACCCTAGTCAAATGACCATTATCTCTGAATGGTGTTAAAATATAATTTGTGTTTGGGTATGCAGAGTCGCCTAAAATATGAGTGTTGAATGGAAACAGTTCTTGTGGATGCTCTTCCATATTTTTCCCAAGCTTGGATTTTCTAAGTACACGGGCATCGTGCATAGAGCCAGGATATCCTAAACATTATTTACTAAAAGGTACATATTACGTTAACTGTTACATAGTTTACCTGCACAAACATCTGTAAAGATATATTCTGCATTACATACACCCTGTAAAATAACAGAATAATATTTCTTTCTATTATAATAAGCACTATGATTGAATTTGAGAGCTGCAATTGGTATATGACTTCCATCTACAGCACCTATTACATTTATAAAACCATGCCGCTGTTTAAATGTCTCAGTTGTTTGGAATATCTGTTGTTTTGATGTTGGCCACTTAATATAATGATCTGCTAGTTTCACAAGTTCACCACAAATGGTATGGAGATACACATGTGCTGTTGATTTAGATATGTCAAATTTTTCAGATATATTTCTATAAAAATATATTAATAAATATGTAAAATACAAAACAAATTTGAATCGGAACCTGAATACATCTTGGTTACAAAGTAATGTAAGAGCAATTAATAATTGCTTTTCAGGAGATTACTTATGCCTTCCACTTTGAGTTTTTCTGTAAAGTATTCCGCCTAACATATCTATTAAATTTGTAAAGGTTTCCCGATCCATACGAAAATGATTTTTAAAATCTGAAGAATAATATTTATTTCATACACCTGCAAATCTGCTATATTAGTACTCCTACTTACCATCAGGATTGTGCAGTAAAGCAGTATTTTCGACGTACTTTCGAATGCATTTTCGTTTTTTTCTATTTTTGTAGCTTCCTAATATGAACACGTTTTCATCGTCACTGCTGTCAATTAATTCAGATACCAGAGTAATAATTGATAACTTTCTCTTATTCTCCATTTTTACACACTATTGTATAGGTTATGTAATTAATGATTGACAACTAACTGAAAGTATCGAAAACGTTCGGAAATACATGTACCAATCCCATCTACCTCCTGAATCAGCTGTTTACCGGTAGGAACTCGGTAGATACCTTGCAATCCAATTTTCGTAAACCCCTACTATTATCAGTATTACAATTCACAAGATTCAATATTGCTTCCATGGGAGTTTTGACTGGGTTAGCACCTAACATATCAAACTTCCTCAACAGCTGCAAAATATAATTCTTTTGGGCCAAAAGAATTATATGTGCAGGAAGCTGAAAGTTTAAAAAGGGAGTTAGCCGCTAGGTTTAAAATTAAAGACTTAGGAAAATTGAAAGAATGTTTGGGAATGAATGTGGAATATGATGAAGAAAATGGAGTTATAAATTTAAGCCAAAAGTTTTGGCTTAAATTTATAACTCCATTTTCTTCATCATATTCCACATTCATTCCCAAACATTCTTTCAATTTTCCTAAGTCTTTAATTTTAAACCTAGCGGCTAACTCCCTTTTTAAACTTTCAGCTTCCTTCTTATTATTGTAGAAAATATAAAAAAGTCATCAACATACAGTGTTACTAAGGTAAGCAGACCATTTTCTCTTTTAATATATAAACAATTTTCATGCTTAGATCTACAGCACATAGTTTAAACTTAATAAAACACTGTTTATGCGTTCATTCCAGGCTCTTGAAGCCTGTTTAAGGCCATACACTGCCTTTTTTAATCTTGAACAGTAGGGTACTTACGCCGATACTGGGACCTCCTCCCCCTCTCACCCAGCTCCCCCTCACCCCCCTCGCCCTAGTGGCGCCCTCTGCCAACCCAACTGATGTGGCGCCCCCTCGCGGTCGCCAACCCAACTAAAAATTGCAGATTTCATCATTACCAACCCAACTAAAATTGCAGATTTCATCATTACCAACCCAACTAAAAATTGCAGATTTCATCATTACCAACCCAACTAAAAATTGCAGATTTCATCATTACCAACCCAACTAAAAATTGCAGATTTCATCATTACCAACCCAATGTGACGCCCTCTCACAGCCACTAACCAAGAAATGGCATCTCTCATGATTACCATAATGCAGCATCCTCTTACGGTCACTAGCCAAACTAAGGTGACGTCAGACAAAATGGCGGACCATCAAGATGGTCTTTGCTTCTAGAGAATTCCTGAATAAATTACCAGGCTTGCTATCGCGCTTCTCAATGTACTTCAAACAGGTCTAAACATGTTTCCAGCGGAAACCGCAACGGCTGTCTGCTTCTGTGATAGCCGCATGCGCAGAAAATATAAAAAGCACCCCCTGATGGATACTAGCCCAACTAAATATTAAATATATAAGAATTTCGAATGTAATATCATCAGTATCAATTGCAAAGCAGTGTAGCACCTTCTATATAGTATAATGGCGGTGCAATACGAGAAATTTGATAACTTTTTGTCTGCTAATGGTATTGAAATACCTATCATAGTGCGAGATTGGTTATTATCCTCGGAATTGAATCAAAGTGATTGTTTATTCATAGCGGCATTCGCATATCAAAACATGCAATATTTTGATATCGATGAATTAATGAACGTTTTGGAATATTGTAACCCAAATATGAGCCAACTTAAGAAGTGGTACATTTATAGTGAGTATGAATATATATGTGAACCTGATTTAGATCCTCATGCAGAAATTTGCGTATTCGATATAGAAACATCGACTGTACTGACCTTAAATAAGAACATACCGAAGATGTTAATGAGTTGGTATCCTCAATATAATCATCCTGAATTGGACTATAATGACGAGCTGGCCGCGACTGGTGGTGGATATGTTATATACGCTCATCAGAAGTGTTTCGCAAGTAGCTAACATGTACAGACCCGCCTAAACATGTCTAGACTTGCTGGAAATACATCAGTCGACAATGTCCGTTGAAAGCAGGCGGAGGGTTCTTAGACAGAAGAAAGACTTGTTGAACATTAGAATTATGAGGTTTATATCCGAAATTGAAAAAATCAAATCTGATTTAGAAATGTATGCGTTGGTAACAAATATTAGTAAAATAAAGCTATAAAATGGAGAATATGGAAAAATATATGATTAGGTCTTTTGTTGTACACTTTATATAATTTTATAAATAAATATATGTAATATACATTATTAAATAAAGAGAATATAACATCCAACATTTTTTCCTTAAAATACCCCTTTTAGATATATATAAAGTGCATCTCACTTAAAGAAATGCGTAGACATAGAAGTCATATTTTTAATGTGAGTATATAAGAATAATGTTTTGCAGCTGAACGTTTATACCTTCTCACGATTAAAAACTTCCTATATTGCTTTATACAGGATGTTAGGATACAGATATGTAATTCACCTTAAATAAAAATGCGTGCATGTATAGAATTAATACTTTTTTTATTTTTATATAATCATAATATACAGTTTTAATAAAATTACAAAACATTATCCTCCTCAATCCAGCTATTATGTGAATTATCGAACCTTAACCATTTTACATAAGCTTTTCCGTCCTTTACACGTAATACTTTTTCAATCAGATATACATCTTTATGTTTAGTTTTCTGCAATTCATGTTCGTAGAAACAACCCAAAATAGGATCTCCATTCATATCCTCCAGCATATATGTTGGCGGATTTGTAGCATTAGCTTTAATAATCTTGAACAATTCACTACCCCAGTTCCTGAGATAGCCTTTCGAGAAAACACTTTTGAATTTACTTATCCGCACGATGTCACCAACTTTATATTTCCGCTTCACAGCTGTTTGCACATCATTGTAGATAGTAGAAAGCAGGAGCTTCTCATTCTTTTTAGTCACATCGCAAGGTCGCATTTTAATTGTTCGATGCTTTGTTTTATTATACGTATCAGTCACGGAGGGTAAAATATCTATCCACTTATAGCTACCTCTCATTGTAAATTCCTTATATAATCTACCCTTTAGCGTACGAATAACACGTTCGGCAATAGACGCTTTCATTGTACTATATGTTGAATAATGGTTTATACCATATTTCTTCATGAGATTTTGAAATCGAGTATTATAAAACTCTTTACCATTGTCGGACTGTATATTTTTCGGCTGTCGAGTGTCTTGTAGAATGCCTTCCATAGCATTACATACATCCAGACCGGTTTTCGATTTAAGGGGTTGAGTCCATAAAAATTTCGAGAAACAGTCTATAACCACAAGTATATATCTATACCCGCCATTCTCTCGTGCATGAGGTATAAATTCGGCCAAGTCAATCTGCCAAACATCGTCAAACCCTCTAATAATGAAGCGACGTCTGGGAAAGAATCTACGAACCGGCCTATGCAGCTCATCAACTAAATGACGCTTAATACTATTCATAATTAACAATTATTGTTCAGCGTGTTAATACATCATGTAGGTAGAACAATGCGATGGTAAATGAATTAAAATTATGTTTCGTCTCTATGGTCTTGGGAGCGGTCGGGGTGACGGTGGTGGTGGTTGTGTGGGTGGGGAATTCCCTGATTTCTTTTCAAGTTTTTTTCTTATAGCTTCTAGTTTAACATTGAGTTTAGCATCAATTCTACTCTCAACACTTTTTTCCATTCGATACAGCTTTTGATTAGTTTCATCTTGTAGAGTATTTGCGCTAACTTCGACAATCCCTTTGATTGTATCCAAGTTAACGCCCTTATTTAAATTATTTTTCAGTGCAAGTATTTCACCATCCAAATCCTTCTTAATTTTTTCAATCTTCTTACTAACTTCAGAATTTGTAGCATGGTTTTTTCTTAAAACATCAAATTTAGCATCAATCTTCTTCTCAACACTAGCTTGCATCTGGTGTAATTTCCCATTAATCGACTGTTGCACATTATTTACACTAACATTAACAATACCCTTAAATATATCCAAATTAACAGTTTTATTTAAATTAGTTTTAAATGCATTCAAGTTATCATCCAATTCCCTCATAATTTTATCAATCTTGTCACTAACCCAAGTGGTTGTTGCGAGATTGTTCCTTAAATTGTCTAGTTCATTTTCGATTCTATTCTCAACAGCAGTCTGCATATGATGTATGATATCACTAATATCCTCAGCCACTTTGGAATTTGAGACGTCTATTTTTATTTGAATATCACTCACCACATTATCAATCCTTAGATCTATTACGCCAAGTATTCTAGATAGGTGACGCTTATTAACAGAATCTTGATCGTGTATAGGATCTGCTACACGACAAATACGTTTACCGCCAATATCAACATCACCTCCCTCTGTTAATGGTAGAGATGGCTTTTGACGTTTAACGCTAGCTTTACCGCTGCTAAGATATCGGCCAAATTTGTCTACACTCATGATGATACTGATGAAAAGAATGATAGTATTAAATATTTATTCAATTACGCTGCATTCTTTAAGCTCCTCGATGATCGACTGCATTTCATTATGGGTACTTTCATTGCCAGAATCCCGAGAGGCCTTCAAAAGTTTAAGACGATCCACGAGCTCGTTTATGTCGTCCCAATAGACATATTGATATCTATCATTGGTGTTGGAAACAAGCATGCTGCCTATATGTCCGCCAGACCATGTTTCTGAAGTCGAACTGGAATATTTAGCAAGAAGAGGTTTTATTATTTCACGCCATTTGTGGCCTCTAGTCCCCCTCAAGTTATTTTTGGGTTGGAACAGTTTGCGATGCACATTAGTTTCGTGTAAAATATCATAGTAATGTGATAAATCCTCCTCATTATATCTACTTGGGCTAGTTTTAAATATTAATTCATAAAGACCACGAGAACCCGTAAACAGCTTATTATTGATTATTATGTCTTTACCATCTAGATATAATGTATGCCCACCCAATTTCAATCTATTTGTTTCGGGTTCGAATGTAACACCATACGTTGTATCATATACATTGCTTGTATCTTGAAAAAGACCTCGCACAAACTCTCTCGGTAAAGGATTAAGATCTCCATAAAACGTGTTATGTGAATGCGGATCCTCTTCCACCAATGGATTAGACTGCTCATCGAATGGATTAATCGAAGAGCTCTTTTCTATCTCTTGTTTTTTTATTAGCTTTCCTCTATTTTTCAAAGTGTTTGTAATATTCATTATGGGCTCCTTAATTGTTTGTGTTTCCTGTTTTATTGTTGTGTTCAAACCTTCTAGGTTCTCAGTAATGGGCTTAAACATTTTTCGTATTAAATAATCTTCATCGGAACGATTAAGCTTCAATTGCATATACTTATTCCTAATAACTTTACTTGCCTTAATAATATCACGCTTCAATTTCTCATAATCCATTTTTCTACTATTAACTGCCTGCCTGCGCATGATTATTTGCAGACAGATATATTGTTATAGTATAAAGGCATACGTTAACAATATAATATGGAAAGTTATTAAAGTTACCAAATTTAATTAAATAAACGTAGAAAAATTTATTATGATGTGTTTAAAATAAGATTTATTGAGTTAATTATAAAAGAGGTTTATTGCATTTAACAAGTATTCGAATTTTTATAAATAACCACCTGTATATAGAAAGGTTGACCATGTTCATTGTTTTAGAAGTTCAAAATATTCTGGAAAGAAGAGAGTTGAATATTAGTTGTTATTTTGTAAAATGTAATATAAATTTGTAAAAACTTGGGTAATTGACGTTTATGAGGTGATAAAAATATTTAGAATCTTATTTTGAAAGGTGTATAGATTGTATTGTAGAATAGTTCCCGGGAATAATTTGAAATACAGGAACTGTCATTATTTGACATGTGTTCAGAAATATAAATGTAGAGAGGTATTGGGATATGAATATGAAAAGAAGGGTTGATAAAATTATGAAAAGAATTTAGATATTCAGATAATACAAATTTTAAGAAGTATTCTAGGTTTATTAGAGAATTTAAAAGCTATGTTGTTGATGGTTATTGCTGTTGTAAAACTTTGATTGGAGAATACAAAATGAGAAAGGATTACTAGGGAAATGAATAAATAAAAACGGGAGAATTTTTCTAATTCGAAAAAGCGGTAGACGTGTTTTTGGAAAAGAGATAATTTCTGATATAAAACACGAATATAGTTAATTAGTGGAGAGAAAAGTGTATCCTGAGTGATTTATGTTAACTACGAATAAATTAATATATAAATAATAATAGTACTTACAAATTTGTACAAGATCCAGGTATATCCGAAATAGGGTTGTTGTCTCCGGGATCATATAAGTTTTCAGAAGGCTATTTAGTACCAGAGTTTTGAAATTCCATAAAGGGTAAAGAAATCTTCAAGATCCGGTTATTATAAAAGGTAGCAGATTCCAGAAGTACTGGTGTTTTAAAGAGGCAGGTTATCACAAGAGCTCCATAAAGGGTGAAGAAATCTTCAAGATCCGGTTATTATAAAAGGTAGCAGATTCCAGAAGTACTGGTGTTCAAAAGAGGCAGGTTATCACAAGAGTTCCATAAAGGTTGGTGAATTTCACAAGTTTCCGGGTGAATAGGAGAATTTGCTGTGCACGAAGAGATTTGGCTTAATATCGTAAGGACAATTTATTCCCACATCGAGCAAGTTCCTGTACAGGATAGTTGGTATTTTTCTTTCAAGAGTTCGAACTAGATTGAAGTTTGTCAACATCAGAGAAGTGGTATTCGTCCAAAAAACGTCATCAAGAAGTGGATAGTACTCATCTAAAAGAAGAAAGCAATTAAGTATTACCATTTTAGTATTTTTTTGTGTCAGTATTAAAGAAAGATAACATTTGGTGAATATTGGAGAAGATTTAATTATTTGCAATATAATTCAGTATAGAAATAGACTGAACTAATTGTTATTACAACAAGTACATTTGTTATAAACAACATAAGTTATTTTAATTCTCTACTATCCAGTAATATGTCAAGACATGAATAATTTTCATTTGAATATAAATTTATGGAGTTATCAAGCCAGTAAATAGTTTTGAACACATTGTAATAATAGTTTAAATTAATTTTGAGAAAGTAAGTAATAGAAAGAATTACTTAATTTTGTATATCAATATTTAATAATATCAGAGTACGTACCTGCATTATTTAGTTGGGTTTGGAACTAAACACTTTGAGTAAATATTTTATAAACGTCAAATATCAAGTTTCCATATTATATTTATTGTCAACAAATGTCCCATATTTTTAAAAAAACACACGAATTTTGAATATAAACATATTATTTATTAGTAGAATATCGTTTTATTTAATCATAGTCAAATTTTCATCTAAAGGAAATATTTTGGTTTATTTATAACCTCAATGAAATAAATGTCATTTGATATATTGAAATGGAATGAGTAGTGGTGACATCTAGGTGTGTTATTGAACACTTGTTAGTAAACTGGATTATTTAAAGTATAGAAGGTATAAAAATAATACAGAAATCGGTAATTTATAAAATGTTAGTTTAGAGAAAAAAAATAAGTAATTCAAAAAGGATTATTGAGATTTATTAAAGCATATTATTAAAGGCAAAGTTAAATACTGTAAATTAAATTAAGAGTGAGGAGAGAGTAAAATAATTTAAGTAAAGATAAAATATAAAGCTAGTCGGGCATATAAATAAAATACCTTCGTATTATGAGTGAAATAGTAGATGATATATAAAGAGATTATACAACTAGTACATACGAGGGTTGTTCATTAAATAATAGCAATTTTTCAAAATATGTCTAGAGTATTATTGCATTGCATATATGGTTCAATTTATGACATTTAAACGGTAATAGGATTTAATAATTATTAGGAGGATTGAACTAATATGTATGAGATATTACCTAGTACATTATATGGCGCATCAACGTGGGGCTATGTAAAATAAGACTCGCAATATAGTATTTTCAATATTTTATTTACATTATTATATGTGTGAACATAAATAAACATTTTACGAAGGGGATTTTCTTAGTAAAACTTATATTGATAATATTGGAAAGTATATTTGTATTGTTGTCATATAATAGTATTAAAAATGAATACTAGGTGTAAAAGTAGTTCAAGAATGAATAGAGTAGAATCATTCAGTGATAGTGAAGAGGAGGTAGTACAGAATGTGAATATACCAGAGGGAGGAGAAGATATATCACAGGTACCGGTAGAAGTTTTACAGAGAGGTGAGATACAGGATAGAGGTGTTAAGGTAGAATTACAGGGAGAGACTTCTAAATTAGAAATGTCAACTACAGTAATAGATATGACATTGATGTTACAAATGTTTAATGATAATATGGAGAAAATTATTAAAGAGAATAATAAGAAGTTAATGGATAAACTTGACAAGGTTAATAAAGAAAATAATAAGAAATTAATGGATAAATTAGACAAGATGATTGAAGAAAGTAGACGACAAAGAGAGGAAGATAAAGAAGAAAGAAGACAACAAAGAGAGGAAGACAGATTAGAAGAACAAATAAGTGTAAAGGACAAAACAGATATAACTGAAGAAAAGATAATAGAAAATTTAGAGAAAGTTGGTAATAACTGTATCGACCTTGAACAAAACACAGATGTAATTACAAAAATGAATACAATTGTGTTATTACAGAAGAAAACAAAATACATGGATTCAGGTAGAAGTATTTTAAGAACTCAATTAGACTCAATTTTATTAGAAGAAGAAAATGTTAAAAAGTTCTACTTATTTACCTCAAGGCAGACAAAAGGGATAGTTATAGGAGACGAAAAGTTTACTGGAAGTATATTTAATGTTGGACGTAATATGTTATTAACATATATGAGAAATAGCTTAAGAAGGGAAAAAATTAATATGGACAGTAAATTTGAAGGAATGGTAAATGGTAATAATTTTATTGAGAAGAGAAGAGTTTATTTAGAAAGATATGTGTCACGTAATGTTTCTCAGGAGACATTGATCTTGGATATAAATAGTAAAGTGTTATTAGAATGTGATATTGAATGTCAGAAAGTTTCAAATACATTCACATTAAATCATATCAATCTTGGGAGAGTATTTAATAAGATTAGGAAAATGAATAATAAGATCTCTTATATAATGGAACTAGAGGATACATGGTATTTAGAAAATTTGGTACCAATAGAAAAATTGGGTACATGGAAGAATAGAGTTAGATTAAAAATAGAATTATGAACAGAAAGTTATAGTCAGGACAGAAGGAAAGAGGTCAACTTCTGAAGGTATTTACGACACCTGCTAATCCAAGTAATAATTAGATCTCAAGTTATAGTCAGGACAGAAGGAAAGAGGTCAACTTCTGAAGGTATTTACGACACCTGCTAATCCAAGTAATAATTAGATCTCAAGTTATAGGCAGGATATTACATTAGAATTGATTGTGTTATATAGGTGGGTAACGTCACTTCCGTATCCAAATATTGTTAATTCATTCACATGTTGTTTTTGAAGAATCATCAAATCATACAAGAAATGTTTTTATATTCAAGAGTTCAAATTTTTATATGGTATAGAAGTTAGGGGCATAGTAGGAGTATTTTTTATAACAAGAACATAATCGGATATAAAAAAAATGTTGACTTATTTGATTTGTTGAGAAAGGGGCATGTTAAAGTTCATAAGTAGGGTGAATAAAGCCTAGTATAAAAATGGATATATAGAAAGAGGTTCAGAATCAAAATATAGAATATAAAGTTTAGAATATTAGAAATATTTGAAGAATGTTGATAAAAGAATTGTATCATATGTTACTCTCATTCCTACATATTTTTTATATAAAAAGAAAAATAAAACCAAAGTACTATAAGAAAATTTATTTGGAAATTAATGTCTAATAATATACCCAAATATAAAACTTAGAAGGAATATATTTAGTAGTTGAGGAAAAGAAAGAATTATATAAAGCCTTAAAATTGTAAAATAATTGAAGCAGTAAAAGTGATTTGCAGATTAATAAAATAGGTGTGTTATAAAGCTAATTATAAAAAGATAGTAAAAGCCTTTATGATATAATATTTTAATTGAAGGAAATATGCTTGCAATAATTAATAAATATAAAATGTACCATTAAAATATGGAATTATAAAATAAATGATAGAGAATGGGTTAAAGATAACCTAATATGATGATTTATATAGGACTAAAATGTCTAATAAGAGATTAAGGTAACGTACGCCAATAAAACGTAAATATAAGTATAATCTTTCATAAATAGAAAGTATGGGGAAGACGAATATGTCTATAGGAATATTATGGGATACATGCACAAAGGGAATAGAAATAATAAATATAATATAAATGTATAAGTGAGCATAAGTAAAATATTTTATAGAGGCAATAATCTTTACAAGAAAGAGTTGAATGAAAAAAATTGAAACTATCACCTAAAAGAAATGGTAAGAGTAATACAGTTACTATGATATAAAAATTGTATAGAGGCTAAATATTTATATGTAGAGAACACTTGCTAAATAGTAATAGAATGTACAGGGCATAGTTATTATGTATGTAAAATTTTCTTATGATGAATTAAAATAATTGGTACTTATATTACTTTGGATAAACTATATATAAAAAAAAAAAAAATTTTGCTTAAACATATTTGGTAATTGTTGAGAATTGTGAAATGTTTGTACATTGGATTTGAATATGAATAGTTTATAGTAATAACATTGTTTACAAGATAGGAATTACTGAAAGTGTAATTATTGAAGTTATATTAGTTTAATAAATGAAAATTTGTTTATTTGAGGTTTAAATTTACATTTATTAAAAGGGGCATATGTTATAGTATAAAGGCATACGTTAACAATATAATATGGAAAGTTATTAAAGTTACCAAATTTAATTAAATAAACGTAGAAAAATTTATTATGATGTGTTTAAAATAAGATTTATTGAGTTAATTATAAAAGAGGTTTATTGCATTTAACAAGTATTCGAATTTTTATAAATAACCACCTGTATATAGAAAGGTTGACCATGTTCATTGTTTTAGAAGTTCAAAATATTCTGGAAAGAAGAGAGTTGAATATTAGTTGTTATTTTGTAAAATGTAATATAAATTTGTAAAAACTTGGGTAATTGACGTTTATGAGGTGATAAAAATATTTAGAATCTTATTTTGAAAGGTGTATAGATTGTATTGTAGAATAGTTCCCGGGAATAATTTGAAATACAGGAACTGTCATTATTTGACATGTGTTCAGAAATATAAATGTAGAGAGGTATTGGGATATGAATATGAAAAGAAGGGTTGATAAAATTATGAAAAGAATTTAGATATTCAGATAATACAAATTTTAAGAAGTATTCTAGGTTTATTAGAGAATTTAAAAGCTATGTTGTTGATGGTTATTGCTGTTGTAAAACTTTGATTGGAGAATACAAAATGAGAAAGGATTACTAGGGAAATGAATAAATAAAAACGGGAGAATTTTTCTAATTCGAAAAAGCGGTAGACGTGTTTTTGGAAAAGAGATAATTTCTGATATAAAACACGAATATAGTTAATTAGTGGAGAGAAAAGTGTATCCTGAGTGATTTATGTTAACTACGAATAAATTAATATATAAATAATAATAGTACTTACAAATTTGTACAAGATCCAGGTATATCCGAAATAGGGTTGTTGTCTCCGGGATCATATAAGTTTTCAGAAGGCTATTTAGTACCAGAGTTTTGAAATTCCATAAAGGGTAAAGAAATCTTCAAGATCCGGTTATTATAAAAGGTAGCAGATTCCAGAAGTACTGGTGTTCAAAAGAGGCAGGTTATCACAAGAGTTCCATAAAGGTTGGTGAATTTCACAAGTTTCCGGGTGAATAGGAGAATTTGCTGTGCACGAAGAGATTTGGCTTAATATCGTAAGGACAATTTATTCCCACATCGAGCAAGTTCCTGTACAGGATAGTTGGTATTTTTCTTTCAAGAGTTCGAACTAGATTGAAGTTTGTCAACATCAGAGAAGTGGTATTCGTCCAAAAAACGTCATCAAGAAGTGGATAGTACTCATCTAAAAGAAGAAAGCAATTAAGTATTACCATTTTAGTATTTTTTTTGTGTCAGTATTAAAGAAAGATAACATTTGGTGAATATTGGAGAAGATTTAATTATTTGCAATATAATTCAGTATAGAAATAGACTGAACTAATTGTTATTACAACAAGTACATTTGTTATAAACAACATAAGTTATTTTAATTCTCTACTATCCAGTAATATGTCAAGACATGAATAATTTTCATTTGAATATAAATTTATGGAGTTATCAAGCCAGTAAATAGTTTTGAACACATTGTAATAATAGTTTAAATTAATTTTGAGAAAGTAAGTAATAGAAAGAATTACTTAATTTTGTATATCAATATTTAATAATATCAGAGTACGTACCTGCATTATTTAGTTGGGTTTGGAACTAAACACTTTGAGTAAATATTTTATAAACGTCAAATATCAAGTTTCCATATTATATTTATTGTCAACAAATGTCCCATATTTTTAAAAAAACACACGAATTTTGAATATAAACATATTATTTATTAGTAGAATATCGTTTTATTTAATCATAGTCAAATTTTCATCTAAAGGAAATATTTTGGTTTATTTATAACCTCAATGAAATAAATGTCATTTGATATATTGAAATGGAATGAGTAGTGGTGACATCTAGGTGTGTTATTGAACACTTGTTAGTAAACTGGATTATTTAAAGTATAGAAGGTATAAAAATAATACAGAAATCGGTAATTTATAAAATGTTAGTTTAGAGAAAAAAAATAAGTAATTCAAAAAGGATTATTGAGATTTATTAAAGCATATTATTAAAGGCAAAGTTAAATACTGTAAATTAAATTAAGAGTGAGGAGAGAGTAAAATAATTTAAGTAAAGATAAAATATAAAGCTAGTCGGGCATATAAATAAAATACCTTCGTATTATGAGTGAAATAGTAGATGATATATAAAGAGATTATACAACTAGTACATACGAGGGTTGTTCATTAAATAATAGCAATTTTTCAAAATATGTCTAGAGTATTATTGCATTGCATATATGGTTCAATTTATGACATTTAAACGGTAATAGGATTTAATAATTATTAGGAGGATTGAACTAATATGTATGAGATATTACCTAGTACATTATATTAACTGAATAAAATGAATAATTCACCAGCATATATAGCGATCAAAACCCTTCCTATAACGACCATTATGCAAATCACTATCCTTGTCTATCACCAGGAATCCGTATTTATCTTTCCAACACTCACCACAAACCGATTTAAACCGCTCAAATGACATGTCAACTCCAACATGATCGTTGTAAATATGTTGTAGATTTGTATTATCCTGCTTAAATAATACCAAAAAATTAGCATTATCCCTAACTAGCTGTTTCGGAATACTAGTATAAGTTTGACATAAATAAAAGCTATCAACACACTTATGTCTACCCATACAAAAATATTTTCTAATATTGTTTTGCTTATCGCACGCCACATCATCAAAAATGAATATCGAATTTCTCTCAGCCTCCATGGGGTCTATTATATCATCATTCTCCTTACAAGGAAAATATTTCACATCTTTAACATTATTTAAAACATTCTCCAACAGCTTATATTTAGCTTGATATAAAGACTTGGAATAAATGTATACGTTTTCGAACTTGAGACCATTTTCATTGAATAATAACGATAGCATGAGATTTGTTTTCCCAGAGTTTGATGCACCACAAAGTAGCGCTCTAATGGAGTTCGGTAGTAGGCTGCTATGTTTCCGAAATTTACCCTTTTCATCAACGTCCAAATCCAAGTTGATTATTTCAAGTGCATCCTTCTGCTTCACAAGTCTCATGGTGAATGAATTATATATAAATTGTTGGATGTTTATAAAGCTAATTCATTTCGATGCTAACTTTTAAAGAGGGCGGAGGTGTCGTGAACTCGATAATCAACAAGTTGCCTATAGAGCTTCACCTGCCAGGTGGGTACATGTATTGTGGTCCTGGTACAAAGCTCCAGAAACGTTTAGCACGAGGTGATCCCGGCATTAATCCATTGGATGCGGCTTGTCGGGAACACGATATCGCATATTCACAACATAAAGATTTAAAAGATAGACACGAGGCAGATTTGATATTGCAAGAAAAAGCTTGGAATCGTGTAAAGTCAGCAGACGCAAGTGTTGGTGAAAAGACAGCAGCCTGGTTGGTGACTAACGCAATGAAGGCCAAAAGAAAATTTGGTATGGGCTTAAAGAAAAAAACTTTTAAAAAAATAGTGTGCACCAATGTTAAGAAGACTCTTAAGCGATTCGGGGGTGATATTAAACAGGGTGCTAAATCATCATTGGCAGCAGCTAAGGTTGCAATCAAAGAGGCTGGAGGTCGAAAACATATTAAAACCCCCAGAATAATCCCCATACCGAAAGTTGGAGGCGTATTGCCACTCATACCAATATTCGCCGGGCTAAGCGCTCTCGGCTCACTGGCAGGCGGTGTAAGTGGTATAACACAAGCAGTACTCAAAGCGAAAGCGGCTCGAAGTCAATTACGGGAAGCTGAAAGGCATAATAAAACTATGGAAGCTATCGCATTAAAAGGTAAAGGATTATATCTGAAGCCATATAAGCGAGGCTTAGGTTTATATCTAAAACCATCAAAAAACTAATAAGTCGACTGCCTCAAAGAGCATTAACCGATCATGATATTTTGAAATATGCGAAATATATTCACCATTTTAGAGGTGTATTTATGAGGGATACTCTACCAAAATCACCCAACAAAAATGAAAGCGCAGTCGTTAATTTGGATAGCATTAAAGGATCGGGAACACATTGGGTCTGTTATAAGAAGAGAGGTTCTAATATATACTATTATGATTCGTTTGGCAATTTAAAGCCTCCACCGGAATTGATAGAATATTTTAATAGAAAGGGACCTAATAAAATAATGTATAATCATAAACGATACCAAAATTTCAATACATTCAATTGTGGTCACTTATGCTTAGAATTCCTACTAAATAATATATAATCGTATGTTCATATATCAATATATTAGTCATGTCGTACACTTTCACCCTGAAGGGCACAAAATCAGTGCTTTCTGTTGATTATTATCCGCCTATTGAATTGAATCCCCACTATGAATATGTTCTGGGTCTAATAGGATTTAATAGCTACAATTCGATTCCCAACATTGTAGAGGGCTGTAACAAATTTTATTATGATAATGACAAAGTTATTACAATTCCCACAGGATCTTATGAGATAAGTGATATCGCCGATTTCTTGATGAATGCGATGCCTAGAGGTGCAATATCCCTCAAACCAAACAACAATACAATAAAGTGTGAAATTAAAAGCAAATATGAAATAAATTTTGGACCTAGAGACTCTATAGGAAGCATATTAGGTTTTAGTGGGAAGCTATTACCAGCCGATCAAAAACATGAATCGGATTTACCTGTCAATATTATAAAAGTGTCGACAATAAGAATTGAGTGCAATATCACAACATCAGCCTACAACGATAGTCGTTTATCCCACACGCTCTACGAATTTTCTCCACAAGTTGAAGCTGGGTTTTCGATTAATATAGCGCCCGAGCATATAATATATCTACCAATTAATTCTAAGCGTATCGATAATATCACATTAACACTGCTCGATCAAGATGGTGATGCCGTAAACTTTAGAGGCGAGCAAATCATTGTTAGATTAGAATTAAAAAGAGTTTCATAATGGGCCTTTCATTTCGTAAACGTTATATAACTTCCTCACCCCCACAACGGAAGATCACTTCAACATCTAAACTCAAGCAGTTAACATCGGCCAATATAATATTTTTACAATCGTTAGGCTTTCGAGTAAAAAATGGAGGAAAAGCTATCAATATTTGAAGGTGTGCATTTTGACGAAGTTATAACAAAAGAAGAGTATCACACATATTATCCGAGAACACACAATTTCAACTTAAATGATGAAGTTCGCATAAGTATTCAAAATCAAGATATATACACACTACCTTCCGAGAGTTATATATACATAGAGGGTAAATTTAAACCTGATGATAATGGTACGGGTCTACCTGAATTAACAAACAATGCATACGCTTTTTTGTTTGATCAGATTCGATATGAGCTTAATGGTGTAGAAATCGATCGCGCAATGAAGCCAGGAATCAGTTCTACGATGAAAGCATTAGTTTCATATAATGAAGATGAAAGTCGAATGTTGTCGATTGCTGGGTGGGGACCATTCGCACAGCGGCAAGCAACACTCTCCAATAACAAGTTCAACGCATGCCTTCCATTGAGCATGCTTTTAGGCTTCTGTTCCGATTACAGGAGGGTTATTATTAACGTCAGTCAAGAATTAGTCCTAATTAGAAGTAAAACGGATGAAAACTGCTATCAAAACAAGACCGCTGATGGTACAAAAAAGGCCTCAATCGAGATTGAAAAGATTGAATGGCGGGTGCCACATGTAAGCGTAAATGATCAGACACGCTTAAAGTTCTTAAACACCCTTAAAACCAATAAACCGATATATCTAACATTTCGTAAATGGGAATTATATGAACTTCCAGCTTTGCGTGCAACGAAAACTGACATTTGGCCTGTTAAAACTAGCACTAATCTAGAGAAGCCCAGATATGCTATTATAGCGTTTCAACGCAACAGAAAAGATAATTTTCAGCAAGATGCATCAGGCTTTGATCACGCTTCAATCACAAATATTAAATTGCATTTAAATTCAGAATATTACTCTTATAGCGATATGAATATAGATATGAGTAAAAAACTATATGCCCAAGCATATCTAATGTACACAAAATTTCAATCGAGCTATTATGGAAGCACTCGGGGGCCTCTCATGAGCTACGAGAAGTTCCACGATTCAGCACTTTACGTAATAGATTGTTCGAAGCAGAATGAGAGCTTAAAATCATCCACCGTCGATGTTAAGCTTGAGATGCAGTGCCAGGAGACGTTTAGCGAGGACACCTCTTGTTTATTGTTAATTTTACAAGATTGTGTCGTTGAATATAGTGCACTGACAGGCACTGTTAAGAAAATTATATAACATTCAGTCAATCGCGAGACCTCATGGCTAAAAGAGGTGCAATTGACACTCGAGATCAACTTCAATCATTCCTTATTATAGACATACAAGGTTATGCGATTCAACATTTCGATTCAAAAGAGATGAGCATAAGTGACGGAGAAAGGAGCATCCATTTTTTATTTAAACCTAGCATTGAATTCCATCTATTATCGAAGAAAGACCAGAGGACCGTTCGATGGCTTGAAAATAATTATTTAAATATAGAATACTCTACTGGTTATGTTTATTTTAAGGACATTATTAACTTGTTAAAAAATATCTGTAACTCATATAATAGAGTGTATGTTAAAGGACATCAAAAAAAGGAGCTACTTAAGCAATATGTTGATATTGACATAATTAACTTGGAATATTTTAATGATGTACCAAAGCTTATTAAAAATGTCAATCATTGTTTTTATCATAATAATAAAACTAATGAAGAATGTATATGCACGCAAAATAATATTATAACTCTATGCAATTATCTAAAAAATAAAGAATTATTTTAACCTTATTATTTTTATTTCAATCCACCTATACATATTAATAATAATATTATAGCAAAATAGTATACGTATGAACATGTCTATACATGTATAAAAGGCCCGCCGAGACGGCACCAATCCGAGGTAGGTATGTAAGCGAGAGATTTTTTATACATTTACATTAATTAACCATCGCCTGCCCTAAAAAAGGATCACCCGGACGACCTCCATTCGATGCAGGTATGAGACCGAAAAATTTAAGTGCATTCCTTAGAACACGGCTCGAGCGTGGGATCGGAATGTGCCCGCCGCTAATTGCATCTGGCCGCATACGTATATATGTATATATATGTATGCGCGGGAAAAAAAAGGTCTTTCTCTTTATGCATCACTCCATTTGCGTGGGAATCTGACGCAGATGTGTATCTATATATACGTAGATCGGCATCTTTAATTTCATTATAATCAGTATCTTCGAACAGTCAACATCGTTTTTAGTGCTTGTTTGTGTTTTACTACAAGGTATTTAGAAAGCCTAATTTATATAATATTAACTTGCAATATTTTACATTAGTTTTAAAATTTTATAGGACTTTTTAAAAATTGTTTTTTCTCAATTATAAGGTTATTTTTTAAATAATTTAATGGTATATATTTTATTAATATTTTATTAATATTTTATTTTTATATACAATTAATCCAGGGTGCTTCAAAGTATTTTATACGCATTTAGTAGCTTCTTTATATTGTTTTTCTTTCTTGTTTTAATTTTTATAAGGTTTTAAAGGGTTTTATCAATAAATTTTCAATAATACAAGTATTTTTTAGTTAAATATACGCTGATCATAGTTTTTCTACTACTCTAAAATTTTATGGGACTTTTAAAAATTGTTTTTTCTCAATTATAAGGTTATTTTTTAAATAATTTAATGGTATATATTTTATTAATATTTTATTAATATTTTATTTTTATATACAATTATCCAGGGTGCTTCAAAGTATTTTATTTGTATTTAGTAGCTTCTTTATATTGTTTTTCTTTCTTTTTTTAATTTTTATAAGGTTTTAAAGGGTTTTATCAATAAATTTTCAATAATACAAGTATTTTTTAGTTAAATATACGCTGATCATAGTTTTTCTACTACTCTAAAATTTTATAGGACTTTTTAAAAATTGTTTTTTCTCAATTATAAGGTTATTTTTTAAATAATTTAATGGTGTATATTTTATTAATATTTTATTGAATATTATTTTTATATACAATTATCCAGGGTGCTTCAAAGTATTTTATTTGTATTTAGTAGCTTCTTTATATTGTTTTTCTTTCTTTTTTTTTTAATTTTTATAAGGTTTTAAAGGGTTTTATCAATAAATTTTCAATAATACAAGTATTTTTTAGTTAAATATACGCTGATCATAGTTTTTCTACTACTCTAAAATTTTATAGGACTTTTTAAAAATTGTTTTTTCTCAATTATAAGGTTATTTTTTAAATAATTTAATGGTGTATATTTTATTAATATTTTATTGAATATTATTTTTATATACAATTATCCAGGGTGCTTCAAAGTATTTTATTTGTATTTAGTAGCTTCTTTATATTGTTTTTTTTCTTTTTTAAATTTTTAGGTGCGTAAATTTATATTATTAAATTGATTATTTTATAGGGTTTTATCAATAAATTCTCAATAATACAGGTATTTTTAGTTAAATATACGGGTATCAGTCAAAGTTTATGTATTAAAATATTATTTTTATATATGTAGGTCTATAATTAGTATTTTATATCAATTCATATACGAGGAGTTTTTAAATAAATTAGCAATTTAGATATATTAAAAATTAGGCTTCAATACCTTTTTATTCTTTTAAATTTATTATATTAATTATTTTTAATTTGTTTTTCATAGAATGAATTGCATCATTTGCGGAAAATCCTTCACCCGGCGCGACAACATGAAGCGGCATGTGAATACCCTCCACCGCAATTTTGTTTGCGGCATTTGTGGAGAGGGTGCGGATACATGTGAGCATGTTGCGGGACCGTCTAAGAAGAGGGTTAAAGTAGATGTTACACCATCCACAAGTTCTAATAGACCTGTGGATGTTGCACCATCTACCAGTCGAGATGCGCCCCAGAGAAGCTGTTGTGGGTTGATGTTCCCTAATAATTCTCTGTATAGGGGGCATCTTCGCACACAGCAGCATTTGAATAATAATACATTTATGCTGCCGGATGGAGTGTTCAAAATTAATTCCTCATTTAAAAGCCGGGTCGCGAGTTACAAAATTTTAGGTGATGAGAGTGCTAACATCACAAATTTTTTATCGAATTTGAAAATGAAAGTGTGCGGCCTGATTAACGATGTTCTGGCCAAGGTCGTATCGGGTATTAAGGTACAGTTAGAGCTATTTGCTCATTATGCTAAAACCGTAGCTGATGAGGAAATAGTCGACTTAAAGTCCTTCAATACTCGGTACGTCATTGTCACCGGGTCTTCAGACTTAGAGGACGTTTTTGATCAGGCTGCTGCCATCATAAAATCGAAAGCTGAAGAGTTTTCGGATAGGGGGAGCAATTGGACACTTAAGATGGTCTCGCATTTAGAGGTTAACATCAACAGCTACCAACCTCTTGGGGGATCATCTTATTTGGAACTACCCCCCTCTATCTGAAACAAGAAAGCATGCATCAATATTCAGAACTCGGATGATGCATGCTTGTGTTGGTCGATTGTAGCAGCACTCCACCCGGCAAACATACATGAAGAGAGAGTTAGTAATTATCCTCATTACTCCAGCATCCTAAATTTAGAAGGTATTCAATTCCCGGTTAAAATTAAAGATATTTCAAAAATTGAGAATATGAACAATTTAAGTATTAACGTTTACGGTTTGGCTATTAATGATGAAACAAAAAATCATGAGGTGGTGGGGCCAATTCATTTCACGAAAAACAGAAAAGATATCCACATCAATTTACTCCTAATTGATGTTGGAAAAAGAGCCCATTATGTTTTAATTAAAAATCTGTCCAGGCTAGTCTCATCTCAAATCAATAAACATGGTCATGAAGCTCACATCTGTGATGGGTGTTTAATTAATTTCAGCACCATCGAAAAATTAAACGCCCATCAACAACACGATTGCAACCATGTGTATACGGTACTACCCTCAACCGACGCGCGTAAAACAAAATTTGGAGATATGCTGCCCGAAAATATTTTACGTTTCGATAGTCACCATAAGAAAATGTCCGTTCCGTTCGTCGTTTATGCGGATTTTGAAAATATTCTCCAACCGATTCACACATGCAGCCGTGATCCAGCTAGTTCGTATACGAATAAAACATTCAAACACGTTCCATATAGTTTTGCATATCAAATTGTATGTTCGTTTGATGCAAAGTTGAATAAATTTGTCACGTATGCCGGTTTAGATTGCTCAACGGTGTTTGTCCAAAAATTGATAGAAGATGTTAAGCTAATCTATGAAAACTATTTAAAGACTATCGTGCCGATGAAAACTTTAAATAATAGCGAGCGAAAATTATATAATGAGGCCGTGATTTGCCACATTTGTGAGCTGTCTCTCAACGGAGATAGAGTGAGAGATCACTGCCACATTACGGGAGCGTTTCGAGGGGCCGCTCATTCTAATTGTAATCTAAACTTCAAAATTCCGAAATTTGTCCCTATCTATTTTCACAATTTGAGCGGGTATGATAGCCATCTATTTTTAAGAGATTTGGCACAACAAAATTTAGATATTGACGTAATTCCTATTAATAAAGAAAGATATATCAGTTTCAGCGCGAAAGTTTTGGTTGGTGACTACACAGATAAAAAATCGGGCGAGAAAAAAAATATTTATATAAAACTACGGTTTTTAGATAGTTTTCGATTCATGGCGTCTTCTATCGATAAGCTTGCACAAAATTTGAGCCCGCAAGACTTTGTCAATGTTAGGCGGGCGTTCCCACTAGATTCACATTTCCATTTAATTAGAAAGAAGGGTGTATTCCCCTATCAATACATAGATACCTTTGGGCGATTGAACGAATCGACCTTACCGACAAAACGCGATTTTTTTAATTCATTAACGAATGTTGATATTTCGGATGTTGAATATCAACATGCGCAAACTGTATGGAATACGTTTGGATGTCAAAATTTATTAGAGTACTCAAACTTATATTTAAAATCAGACGTTTTACTTTTGGCAGATATTTTTGAAAATTTCAGGAAGATTTGTCGGGATACATACAGTCTGGATCCGGCTCAATATTACACCAGCCCGGGCTTGTCTTGGGATGCTATGTTGAAGCACACCAAAATTGAGCTGGAGCTACTCATAGACATCGACATGCATCATTTTGTTAAGCAGAGTATCAGGGGTGGGTTGTGTCAAGTATCATTGCGGCACGCTACGGCAAATAATAAGTATATGCCTAATTATGATGCGAGTGCTCCTAGCTCGTATTTAGCTTATTGGGACGCGAACAATTTGTACGGGTGGGCAATGTCGCAGTATCTACCATTCGGTGGGTTCAGTTGGGCTAGTCAGGATGAAATTGACAATCTAAATATATCTGGGGTCGCTGATGATTCGCCGATTGGCTATTTTTTGGAGGTAGATGTCACGTATCCTGTAACTTTGCACGATGAGCATAACGACCTACCTTTTCTGCCCGAAAACATGGTGCCTCCCACGTCTAAATTTCAGTATAAAAAGTTGATCGCGAATTTACAGAACAAAGAGAAATATGTCATACACTATCAAACGTTAAAGCAAGCATTACATTTCGGCCTTAAAATCACCAAAATTCACCGCGTTTTAAAATTCAACCAGTCAAACTGGCTTCAAACTTATATCGACCTAAACACCAGCCTACGTCAGCATGCTAGGAACGATTTTGAAAAGGACTTCTACAAGCTTATGAACAACTCCGTATATGGTAAAACCATGGAGAATGTTGATAAGCGAGTAGAAGTCAAATTGGTCACACGTTGGGAGGACCATGGCAAAAGTCGCGGGGCTGGTAGTTTAATCGCGAAACCGAATTTTAAAAGTGTTAGTATTTTTTCCGAAAACTTTGTGGCTGTCCAGATGGGGAAGCTGAAAGTCGTATATAATAAACCTATTTATATCGGCTTCTCCGTCTTGGAGCTATCAAAGCACCTGATGTATGACTTTTTCCACAATTTTTTGAGACGCGTGTATGCAGAAAAGGTCCGTCTGTGTTATATGGATACGGATAGTTTTATCCTAAAAGTAGAGACAGATGATATATACAGCGACATGAAAAAAAATATATCAAAATTCGATACATCGAACTTTTCGGCAAATAATGTCTACAGCATAGCACCTCAAAACAAGGCTGTTTTAGGTTTATTTAAAGACGAAAATGCGGGTAATATAATGAGTGAATTTGTCGGATTGCGCGCAAAAATGTATGCCTTAGAGGTTGAGGGTAGGGAGATTAAAAAGGTTAAGGGTGTTAAAAAGAACGTTGTGCGGGATGAGATTAGTCTGGCAGATTACAAACACTGTTTATTGAATAATGATATTTTATTAAGAGAGCAAAATCTTTTTCAAATCAAACTACATGAGATTTATACCGTCAAGCAAAATAAATTGAGCCTATCACCTCACGATGATAAACGCAGGGTTAATGAGGATGGCGTTCATACTCTCGCCTGGGGGCATTATAAAATCGACTCACCAGCTCCTTAGATGGTCGCTACACATGCCTCGGGTGCAGCTGCTCTACCGCTTCAAATTGGGTAAGTACCCCCACCCTTTTTTTGTGTAAGTACCCCCACCCTTTTTTGTTTGCTTCTCACTGTAATTTTCTCCCACTAAATCAGTATTAGTTTGTTTGCATTCGAGTTCACACATATTCTTTAACCTCTAAGATTAAAATGGGAGCTAGTAAGAATACAAAATTATTATGTACATAAACTTATATCTATATATTTTTTAATTCTTTTCAGAAACTTATAATGAATTTATTGACGATTCACTTAAAATGATTGACGATAATATCGTTAAGGAAAAACAACTGATTGGGCAGTCATCATACTTCCTCAACAAATGCGGTTCGAAATGGGTGAATATCGGCCTTAGTCCGGCTGCTGGATTCGTGCCCATCATCCAGATTCGATCGCCTGCAAGCTGCGTATTCTTCACATTGGACGAGTGGGAAGAATTTTGTAAGACGGAGGGTTGCAGTACGAATCATCAAATTCGAACGTCAACATTTAGAGATACTAGCGTAATTGTATTAAGCAGTCGCAATCAGCAACTGGTATTGTCCTCCGATACCTATAGCAATTTGTTTAATTTGCGACTGCTCATTAAGAGTAAATTAGAATTTTTAGTAAATAGTAATTTCATAACATTTTATAAAATGATCTTAACCGCCTGCATGGCATTAACTGGAGATTTATATACGAATGTATCAAAATTACTTGTTGATCATTGTAATTCATTTAACGCTTTCCTTATGATGGAAGTGCTACATATTAGCTATAATTCGCTTTACTATGACTTTGAGGTCATGAAACTTGTAGATAATGTTAATTTAAAATAATATTGTTAATTTATGAATAATAAGAAATAAATTGTTTTCTTAAAAATATATTGTTTGTTTTATTTTATTTTATAAGTGAGATATGCATTTCAAGCATGCGGCTATCACAGAAGCAGACAGCCGTTGCGGTTTCCGCTGGAAACATGTTTAGACCTGTTTGAAGTACATTGAGAAGCGCGATAGCAAGCCTGGTAATTTATTCAGGAATTCTCTAGAAACAAAGACCATCTTGATGGTCCGCCATTTTGTCTGACGTCACCTTAGTTTGGCTAGTGACCGTAAGAGGATGCTGCATTATGGTAATCATGAGAGATGCCATTTCTTGGTTAGTGGCTGTGAGAGGGCGTCACATTGGGTTGGTAATGATGAAATCTGCCATTTCTTAGTTTGGTTAGTGGCCGTCAGAGGGCGCCACATTGGGTTGGTAATGATGAAATCTGCAATTTTTAGTTGGGTTGGTAATGATGAAATCTGCAATTTTTAGTTGGGTTGGTAATGATGAAATCTGCAATTTTTAGTTGGGTTGGTAATGATGAAATCTGCAATTTTAGTTGGGTTGGTAATGATGAAATCTGCAATTTCTAGTTGGGTTGGCGACCGCGAGGGGGCGCCACATCAGTTGGGTTGGCAGAGGGCGCCACTAGGGCGAGGGGGGTGAGGGGGAGCTGGGTGAGAGGGGGAGGAGGTCCCAGTATCGGCGTAAGTACCCTACTTTGAACATTTATTTTTATAGTTTTCTTGAGAAAACAAACCATCTGGTAACTGCATAAACACGCTTGCATTAAGAAAACCATTCAAAAAAGCAGTTTTTACATCAAGATGTGTAATGCTTAAACCTAACTTAACTGATAAAGCAAATAACATGCGTAGACTAGAGTGCCTTACAACTGGCGCAAAAGTCTCATCATAATCTATCCCAGGCCGTTGTGCGAAGCTTTTTGCCACTAACCTAGCCCGATATCGCACTGTACCATCACAATTTACTTTTCGTTTAAACACCCACTTGCACTTTATCACTGATGCATTTTCTGGATAGTCAGTAACTTCCCAAGCTTCATTTTCCTCAAAACTATCTAGTTCTTCTTCCATAGCTTTTTTCCACATATCACTATCCTGCCTCGAAAGTGCTTCTTCTACTGTAAGTGGATCCTCTTCATTATAGTTTTCAGCACACATATAAGTAACATGATCACTAAAAACTTTTGGTTTTGGCATTCTTGAAGAAGTCCTTCTTACATCTGTATACTGTTTTCCATAACTTTTGTATTCTTCATCAATGCTTGCATCACAACTGTTATCCTTTGTACTAGGATAATTTGTATTTACTTCCTGTTCCGTTTCTCCATCTTCTTCCTTGGTTTCTTTATTTCCTTCTTCTTTAACATTTTCTGAAACCCCCACTGAAGCTCGCACTTCTATTACAGCTTCGTTTTTAACGTTTTCCATGATTTCAACATCTCTACTCACTCTGATGTTATTGATTTCAGCATCGTACAGCCTGTACCCCTTGCTTGTTTCACTGTAACCAACCAACACTGTCTTCTTTGATTTCTTGTCCCACTTTGACCTATTCCCTTTAGGCACATGTGTCATGGCAGTGCTACCAAAAATCCTAACATGGCTGATGTCAGGTTTCCTGCCATACCCATACTTCGAACGGTGTTCTGTATCCAAGTCCCGATACAGTGCTCCTGTTTCTGAGGTATGCAGCAGTATTGACGGCCTCAGCCCAGAATTTTTGTCTAAGTTTGCATCAAATAACATACAGCGAGCCCTTTCGACTAAAGTTCGATTTTAACGTTCAGCAGATCCGTTTTGTTCTGGTGTATAGGAATTGTTTGTTTGATGCACAATACCAACATGTTTTAAATAGTTTTCAAAAACAGAACTGCAAAATTCACCTCCACTGTCACTGCGTAGGATTTTAATTTTCCTCTCTACTTTGTTTTCAGTCATACTTTTAAAAATTTTAAAGCATTGAAAAACTTTATCTTTAGATGGCAGAAAATATACAAATACCATTTTACTGGAGTTTTTTGAGAATACGGGTGCAACCGATTTTTGACAAAAAAAACTAGTGTACCTTATAGAGCACCTCTAATTGAACAACTTTTACTTATAAATTAATCCGCGCTCACGTACAGGAATGGATATAATTAATAATTAAGGTGCTCACCGAGTCAATTTTCAATGTCACATTTTTAGTCGTATCTGTTATACACACCGTTGAAATTATGAAAATTGTAATAAATGATGTTTATTTCACTTTACCACACAACAATTACATTTGATTTTTATGTTTTTTAATAACTTTCCTCAACACAAACAAAACAAGAAACCTAACCATAAACCACCTATTGGAAAAAGCCCATCCCAACTTTCATGCGGATTCGGATCAACGACTGTCATCCATAGAGATATACAGTATAAAGTAGATAGATGGTCAAACAAACCTTTATATTTATTTGAAAATTATATACAAGTCAGTAACAAAAGACGTTATAAAGTGTATATTATTTATACCGGGTGTCCCGTAAAAAACGCCAACAATAATAACTCCGTTATTTATTGTCCGATTTTATTGAAACAAAAAGTCAGTTAATTAGCATCAAAAATACTACAAGAAAGTAGTGTTTTAATTGTTTTCAGTTGTTTTCATTAATGTCAAACGATAGTCAACTTTTTTATTTTAAATGGAAACAGATATATTTTTGGCAATATTCGGATTGGATTTTCTTTTCTGAATTCATCAATGTATAACATGTCTATTTTTTTATAAACGATTATTGAAAGAAAACCATTTATTAAAATTGACCATGTTTTTAATAAATTATGTATAACATTTCGAATGTGCTATGAAACTTTGAAAACGTAAGTATTATAAGTATTATTCTAAAAAACAAAACAAAACACTTCACAATAATTGTTCAAATTGCCCGCCAGCTTGTTCAATACATAACGCACATCTCCTAATTACTCCACGAGTCGCATTTAAAAGACAAACGGCAGGTATTTCTTGACAAGTGTTAATAATTCTTTGTCTTAAAATGTCAACATTTTCTGGAGGTGTCAAATAAACTCGATCTTGTAGATAAGCCCAGAACCAACAATCTAGGGGCGAAAGATCCAGTGAACGCGCAGGCCACTCGATAGGACCGGATGTTCCTATCCACCTATTTCCAAATTGGGTGTTCAACCAATCAGTATTTACTCTGGCGTTGTGAGCGGGGGCCCCATCTTGTTGATAAAATATTCTATTTAAATTTGCCAAAGGTAATTCATCTAAAAAGTTTTGGAGATTTTCGTTTAATAAAGTGTGATACTTTTCTTGACTTAAGCAACCATCTATGAAAAATGGCCCAATTAATTGATCGCCTGAAATACCACACCAAACATTTACGCTGAAACGTCTTTCAAAATTATTTTCAATGACAAATCTAGGATTGTCTTGGCTCCATTGTCGATGTATGTTTCTATTAAAAATACCATTGTTGCTAAAAGTGTAGTTTTTGATACCACAATATTATGTGCAATTTCGCGAGTCGAAGTTCGTGAATTTTCTTGTAGTGCAAGAAGAACATCATATTCCGTATCTTCGGCGAATCTACGTCGCTGTGTTTTAGGTTTTTTAAATGATCCATAATTCCTCAAATTCGTTTCAGTTCTCTGAAATATTTTCGAATCTGGAACTTCCCTGTCCGGAAAACGGACGCTGTAACGCCGAACTGCTTGATGACGATTTTTATTACATTCAAAAAACACTTGCAACATGTCTGTTAACTCATTGTTATTTATTTTTACGAATATACTTTTTTTGTGGCAAAACGTTCAAGCAGAACAATAAATAAGACTTAATAGACACTCACACTGACGTTTATCGCATTTTTGTTTTTTCATGGCACATTCCAAAATTTATAAATAATGGAATACAAAGATGAAATTTATTAAGTGTTTTATATTTTTTTTCAATAATTGTTTATCAAAAATAGACATTTTATACATTGTTGACTTCAGAAAAAAAAATCCAATCCGAATATAGCCAAAAATATATCTGTTTCCATTTCAAATAAAAAAGTTGACTATCGTTTGACATTAATAAAAACAATTGAAAACAAACAAAACACTGCTTTTTTGTAGCATTTTTGATGCAAATTAACTTTCTTTTTGTTTGAACAAAATCGGACAATAAATAACAGAGTTATTATTGTTGGCGTTTTTTAAGGGACACCCGGTATATTTGTAGTTTATTACATTGATTTTTTTACATGCCTTTTAAAATTATATAATATCCTGTAAATTAGTACGAAATGATATATAGAATGTTTATAAGTGCTTTCTTTGATTTTTTCAAACATATATAATTCTCTTTTTGCACATTTACATGATTTATACTGCAATCATTGCAATGATTGTTGAATTTTAGAGGAAATCTCAAGAAAGTAAAACATAGATTTTTAAAACAATAAAGAAAAACACAAATTAAGTTTGCCATGTAAGAGCATTTATTTCAGAGAAATTCACAAGAAAGTAAGACATGTATTTTGTAAACATTAAAGTAAAACATAAATTTCATTTGACTTCTATAAGAACCTAATGAAGCATAAAGCTCATTTTGCAAGTCAATGTTGAATTAAATACAGATATAAAGGCTGTATTACACTTATCAATTTCTTGACCAAGTTTTTAGGTGAATTACTAGTACCAATAGTACAACAGTATGAAATAGAAAAATTAAAAATTTACCGAAAATTTGTGTTTACATTTTAGTAGGTACGTTCTCATATAAAATGTATTGTTGAATGTTTGCATTGCAATTATTGTTCATATGAATTTTGTTTTCGCACCGCGAGATGATGGGGAAAAGGGGGTGGCAAAAATAGAAATGAACGAAAAATGCAATGCAAACATTCAACAATAAATGAATTCAATGTGATAACGAACTTGTTTACGGTAATAATCAATAGCAATTTCTGTACCCCATTCGCTGTGCGCACTCGTATTTCGGTTGATTTATACCGATTTTTTGATGCTTTGCCGCCCCTTCCACCCCATCCCGCGCGCGGTAGCGGGGGAAGGGGCGGCGAAACATCAAAAAATCGGTATAAATCAACCGAAATACGAGTGCGCACAGCGAATGGGGTACAGAAAGCAAAAGCAAATATTCTTGCCAACAACAGAACGGAATTTGTATCGGGGGAAGGAAGATGGTAGAAAAGTAAAAAAATCTATAAATGAAGGGAATAATCATTGCAATGATTGCAGTATAAATCATGTAAATGTGCAAAAAGAGAATTATAAATGTCTGAAAAAATTAAAGAAAACACTTCCGTACCTACTAATTTACACAATATTATATAATTTTAAAGGGCATGTAAAAAAATCAATGAAATAAACTACAAATTTATAAATAATATACACTTTATAACGTCTTTTGTTACTGATTTGCATATAATTTTCAAATAAATATTGAAAAATACAAGTGGTTTCCTCGACCATCTATCTTCTATATAACTCTATGGATGACAGTCGTTGGTTCGAATCCGCATGAAAGTTGGGATGGGCTTTCTCCAGTAGGTGGTTTAAGGTTAGGTTTCTTGTTTTGTTTGTGTTGAGAAAAGTTATTAAAAAACATAAAAATCAAATTTAATTGTTGTGTGATAAAGTGAAATAAACATCATTTATTACAATTTTCATAATTTCAACGGTGTGTAGTTATCTCCGTTCCTGTACGTGAGCGCGGATTAATTTATAAGTAAAAGTTGCTCAATTAGAGGTCTTCTGTTAGGTACACTAGTTTTTTTTTGTCAAAAATCGGTTGCACCCGTATTCTCTAATTTACCCCAGGTCTGTGTGAATAATTTCTAGAACAGCACCAGCACTTGAGCCCTTGTCAGGAAAAGGCGGCCTGCATTGTTTGCCTTCGTTGCATGTCACACAATTATATTTGGATACTTTTATTTCTCCTTGACATACCATCCCCTTAACCGCACCATTTGACATTTTTCACAAGTGCTGTTCATTCAAGAGACCTAGTCTGCGATGCCATGTCTCACCAGATACTGCAGTTAAACAATGTTGTTTTGAAGTAACCACATTCAACTTATACATATTGTCTATTAAACTTGCAGTTGCAATAAGCTGTCCATGTTTATTGTAAATCTTACAGCCGTTACTTTCAAAATGTATTTTATTGCCATTCTCGATCAGTTGACTTACAGACAATAAGTTTGTCGCAACTTGAGGCACACACAAAACATTTTTTACTAGCATGTCAAAAGTGTTTTCTCCCACTACAGTGGAAATGTTCAGATTTCCCATGCATTTCACCGAAACTTTCGATTTATCTGCTACAACTATTTCACTCGGCCTATCAGCAAATGTTTCTTCAATTAACCATTGTCTATTTGCTGTTATATGTGCACTGGCACCTGAATCTAAATACCACTCGTCCTTTTGGAACGATTGTTCACCCATGAATGTTGCACTAAACATGTTCACACCATTTTTACCATTCTTTAAACTCGGGCAATTGTTCTTAAAGTGACCAGTTTTTTACATTTGTAGCATTTGATTTGTCTGTTGTCATTACGGTCATTTTACTGACGTTGGTGTGATGATTGACGTTCAGCGCTGCCGACAGTGACTACATTTGTCACTATTTCTACCGTACCGACCTGTTTTACCGGCAAATGCACTAACACCACCACTCGGACCGGAAACATTGTCATCCATTTCCAATAGCTTCATTTTTATGGCGTCTGCGGTGATTTTGATACCGCTGTGTTCAATTGCCATAATCATTGGAGAAAATTTCTCCGAAAGTCGAGCCAAAAGTAATGATCCAATCCACTCCTCACTTATTTCGAATCCAGTGCCCCTTAGTCGTTGTGCAGTTTCGATCACATGATTCACATAAGAAGCCATACTGTCCATGCTTTCAAATCGCGCTGAAATTAACGATCGCATCAACGTAATTTTTCGCGCGAAACCGGCATCATCATACAGTTGTTTTAACTTTTTCCACAATTCTTGAGCTGTTTTTGACTCTTTCACGTGTATAAACAACGATGAATCGATTGTAAGGATTAATTTCGCACGTGCCTGAGTGTCTTTACCAGCATCCGTTTCATTTCCCTCGATTCACTTTTCCAAGTTGTCGAGAATCAGGAAATTTTCCGCAGCGAATGCCCACTCCGCGTAATTTTCACGCCCTTTAAGTTTAGGTACACTAGCATATTGCAAGGGGTATAAATGAAACAACAGCGATGTATTCTTCGTGAAATCAATTTAGACACTCTTTTATTGGTGTTAAAGGTACACAAGCCAACGAACAAAACATAGATGGCGCTGGCTGCATTCAAATAATAATTTTATGAATACTAAAACTAACAGTAAAAGGATCAATTAATACTAAACAGCGTAGTGGATTAATTATAGAAATTAGTATTTGGTTAGAAGATCACATTCCCATTATCCTAGCGTTAGTGCAAGAAAAAGTCCGAAGCATTTTCAACAATTGACGAGCTGCGCCCATAGAGAATGAAGGTAGTTGTGACAAAGAATTTATATGAACTAAGGGTTGGTTTAGTCGCTTTAGATATAGGACACATATTAAAGTACAACGGGAGGCAACCAGTGCTGATGTAGCTGCCGCAAAAAAAATTCCTATAAAGTTGCGATAAATTGTTGAGGATGGCGGATATTGCCAGGACAAGTCTTTAAAGTAGATGAAACTGGGTTGTTCTGGAAGAAGATGCCTGAACGCACCGATTTCTCGAAAGTAGAAAAAATGCACCCCATCACAAAGCAGCAAAGGATAGGCTAACCTTATTACTTGAAGGTAACGCATCCGGAAATTTTAAGCTCAGGTCTCTGCTTGTTTATCACACTGAATATCCCAGAGCTTTTCCCCACATTACTAAAGCAGCCAATCCCGTCATTTGGAAATCAAATTTAAAAGCTTGGGTTACACTTGCGTTACTTGAAGATTGGTTCTTGAATGATTTTATTCCCGCTGTGGAACGTTATTGTTTCGAAAACAAGATGAGCGGTTTACAAAAGTTTACCTTTCAGTAAGTGAAAAGATCATTAAAATATTACATATTATAATTATTGTTGTCATTATTACCGTACATGTGCTGTGTTTCAACGAAGATCCGAGTTACATACAAATCCGACTTATAGACGTTCTCAGGAACGTATCCCGTTCATAACCCGGGGGCTATCTGTATACAATAGGTTTATATTAACAACCGTCTTATAAATAATATTCATCCTAATTTAGCTGTCATCTTTCAAATTGGTAAACAAAGCAAACTCACCTATGTCAATGTCATCTGAATAATAATACAAAAATTGTACAACGTAATAAGTGGTAGTTTCATATGTTAAGTAATATTAATAATATTTTATTCATTCGTTTGGCCATGACAAGTTGGGTACATTTCAATATGACATATTGGCAACAAAGTTCATAAATTGTTAAAATATACAAAACAACATGAATTTTTATATCTCAAAAACCCCCAACTATAACAATATAGGAAATATTGGTATAGAAAATATTGTAAATAATTTCTAAATAATTTTATATTCTTATTGTTAAAGCGTGTTATATACCCTCTCCCTTGAATGATAATATTCTGTTTTAACTATCGCTTATCAAGAGCACGAAGAACTATAGAAAATTCATTTCGAATTCTAACAAGTAGGCGGAGAATTTACCGGCAACCATTTTTTTTTGTTCAGTTGAAACTACAGAGTCGATACTTTAATGCCAGAATTTGTTTGCATAACTACTTACGAAGTGAAATATACAACAGGTACCTATTCACCACCTGGGCTAACAGATATATTTCTCAATAATGGAGATGTAATTGAAGGCCCTAGGTGAGAGATAACTAAAAATGATAATAATCTTAACAAAATTGGAAAAGCAAAGTTGGTTGTTACAAAGTCGCAAGCGTCACACTTAAAATTAAATTCTTTTAATGATTACTTTTTGTATGTACTTTTAAATCATTTTTGGTATTTGTTCCAAAGTCACAAGAGTCACTTAAAATCAAATTCTGTTAAATGGTTAGATTTTATATGTTTTTTTAAAATCAGTTTTGTTGTTTGTTCTATATTCACAAGAGTCACACTTAAAATCAATTTTTTTTAAATGTTTGGTTTTTGTACGTACTTTTAAATGGCTTTTTGTGTTTGTTCCAAAGTCACAAGTCACACTTGAAATCAAATTTTTTTTAATGTTTAGTTTTTGTATGTACTTTTAAAAAACGTTTGTCGTTTGTTCCAAAGTCACAAGCCTCACACTTAAAATCAAATTCTTTTAAATGATTAGTTTTTATATGTACTTTTAAATGGTTTTTTGTGTTTGTTCCATAGTCGCAAGCCTCACACTTAAAATCAAATTCTTTTAAATGATTAGTTTTTATATGTATTTTTAAATTACTTTTGTTGTTTGTTCCATAATCACAAGAGTCACACTTAAAATCAATCATTGTTATGCCTTATTTTTAACTTTGGCCTATGTTTCGCATTACTTATGCTTTTCGCATTGTTTGATACTGTAAATCGCAACTTTACGACCGTGCCTGGTATATTTTATAAACTAGGTTGACATGCCTTATATCTATTGTGTGAACACCTTTCTGTTTCTTAAGCTAACTATACTGAAACTTAATTTTAAATCGCTATTGGTATTCACACGATGAAGTTAATCACTCGTGTAGGTTTATTTAAATCTACGTTTATAATGAATAGTTTCCGAGGCCGTTAATTTATGCCTGGACTGACCTACCTGCATGTATCCGTTTGTTCTAATTTTCGGATGTAAACATTGTTATTTTCATCGACATTTTATGTTCTCGAGCTACGTTATCTGTGTGATCTTGATTGTCTTCACCTTAGTTTTATTGCTTTCCTGTTACCATGTTTGTGAAAGGAAGTATTGGGTTAGGATATTCTTTTAGCACCTTATTTACTTTGCTACAACTAAAGCATGTACTGTGGCAATCGGAAAACCTCTTTTGGTTTTATAGACTGTTTGTTTGCTTAAAAAGAAAAGGTTTATTGTAGCATGGGAATAGCTTAGACATTGTGCATACTTGTTTTCTTCCTTCACGGACATGCTCTGGGTGTAAATGGTGGGGTCTTCCACAGAAATTGTATCTTTCCGAGCCTCCGTTGAACATAACCTTTAGAACGTATATCGCTGTATCTACGCCCGGTACCAATGCCTGCAAAGGTCGATTAGATCGGGGAAAATCCCGTCGATAGTTGTGTGCATTTTTCTTTGGTCATATTTAA
This sequence comes from Amphimallon solstitiale, assembly GCA_963170755.1. Classification (NCBI taxonomy): domain Eukaryota; kingdom Metazoa; phylum Arthropoda; class Insecta; order Coleoptera; family Scarabaeidae; genus Amphimallon; species Amphimallon solstitiale. Next base: position 29,475,169 of record OY720685.1, read on the forward strand.
TCTATTTACCTAAGTGCCGGACATTTATAATGTGTGTTGAGGTTGAGTTGCGTATGTTTACGAACTTGTTGGTTACATGTCATTGGGTCAGTGCGCTATATATTGCATGACTGCCAACCTTCTGGGCGTGAAATTTCTCCTCTCGTTATATCTAACTACAAGGGCGTCGGCAGGGGGGGGGCAGTTGCCCCCCCTAGAGAGCTAGCCGCAAAGCGACCAAACAATTGACTTCCTTTCCTAGTAATAAATTCCGCATCGCATGACAAAACGTAAATAAATTCACAAGGTTTAATGTATATTGTAGAAAGTATTGAAATATTCAGAACAACATTAAGATTTTGACATCCGTTTTTAAAATCGCCGCCATTTTCATCACGACTATATCAGATTTGCCAAAACGCAAGGCCATTAAACAGTGTAAAAATATGTAGGTAGGTATGGTGTGTGTGTGTGTGCATTGCAATTCTTTCTGCCTTCTGCGACAGCCGTTCACCAGCATTCACGTTAGTTTTGTATAATTTGTATGCGGCATACCTAAATAAAGTAGAAGTTATTGTTACGAACATACAATTTTAATTGGTTTTGTGGACAATGCCATCTGTAAGTGTTCATAAGAAACACCTACAGTTGAATAAATCGACTACAATCCTTGTAAAACCTAGTATTGCTACTCGACGCTAGATGGCGCTTGTTCAATGAACTCTCTGGATTCCAGAGTCTGGAATTTGGTAGCAGTTACTAGACCAGGTAGAATGTTACCGTACCTTCTAGTATGATGTTCGTTTGGGTATATAAAGACGTGAGCCGCTGCGAGCGAGTCACTTTTTAATTGGAAGCGATCAACGAAACAAGCTAAACAAGCGAATTGGAAAGCGAATATAAATATAAGACTAGCGGCTTGCCTGTGTTAGTCAATATTGATTTATATTTATTAAATAATAAGATCTCAGTGTTGAGTTGTGAAGTTTCTGAGTGTGTCTCCATTCTCCATTCATCATCTTATCAAAATGGACATCAGAAACTTTTTTGGTAAGTTATGTACTGCTTTAATCTTGGACTTGGAGCTAGTATTTTTATTTTATTTCTCTTAGCTAATAGCTTAGGTAACGGATATACTAGCTAGAGACGTATAATAATCGTTAAGAATATCATTTTTAATTTTATCTGGCATATTTTTGATGTGGAAAGAAAGGATCGATTATGTGGAAGGGAATAAGGGAAATGTTAAGAAAAACTATTATTTTATTAAAAACGAGTTTATTGATTCAATCTCTATGAATTTAACGTTATCTAAACAGTGGTTTTGTTTTCAGTAATTAATTATGAAAACATAACATAAATTATATTTGTGGTTTAATTAAATACAAATTAAAACAGATCCTTGATATAAATAAAGCTAAAAAATACAACTGAGTATTTATTTTAATATTTATAAGTAATTGAACAAAACTGCTCTCCCGTAAAAATTTAATTAATTACATAAAGATTTATCAAAGCGTTTTGTTTTGCAGGAAGTTTGAAACGAAAAAAAACTGATGGATCAAGTAGCGACAGCGATGAACAGGACAAAGTAACGACAATATCGCATGTGTCTTCATCGGTCACCACAACCACAACAGGTTATATTCAGCCGCAGGAACTACCTAGACCAAGTTCCTCTAGATATCTGGCGCCGAATCCTGATTCATTGATGGATGACTGCAATGAAAATGATATCGGGCGATATGTTGGACGGACACACATGTTATCAACCGAAAAGAAGAAGGAATTGATTGAAAACTGTTGGTCCCCTTCCGCGACCTATAAGTTTGCGGAAGATGCAAAACATTTAAAGAGAAAATTTAATTATTCTTGGTTGGAAACATACTCTCCATGGTTGGTATATTACAGGCGCCATAAAGGAGCATTTTGTAAATATTGTACGTTGTTCCCACCAAATCCAAATTCATTTAGAGGCATATTGGGATCATTTACTATAAGGCCCTTTTGAAGTTCAAAGATATTCACGAGCAGTGCAAAAAGCACATTGAAACCCACTTCCATAAAGAGGCATTGAAAGCTGCTAAATCTTTTCTCGAAGGTGTGCCTGTCGATTTGCAACTGAACAAATATTCCCAGGGAATTATTGAAGAAAATCGCAAAATTATTAAATCTATTATTTCCTGCATTACGTTTTGCGGGTCACACGACTTAGCACTGAGAGGTAAACATTATGGTGAAGGTATTCTCGAGGATTTATACAGGCTGCGAATTGACGCGGGAGATTTGATTTTAAAGAAACACATTGAGCAGGGGAAAAAGAATGCAAGCTACCGTTCAGTGGATATTCAAAATGAAATTATTGGTATTTGTGGAAGCGTTATTAAGGCTGATATTATGAAAAAAGTGAAAGAAGCAGCAGCATATAGTGTGCTAGCAGACGAAACAGCTGATATTTCTGGCACTGAACAACTATCGATTGGGATGCGATATTTTGATGAAGAAACACAGGAAGTCCAAGAAATGTTTGTCGGATTCATTGAGCTAAAAGATTTGGATGCGAAATCGATTGCACATAGCATAGATGAGTTTTTGACAAAAGAAGATCTGAATATAAATAAATGCGTTGGTTTTGGTTTTGATGGTTGTTCAACGATGTCAGGAAAACACGGAGGGATTCAAGCGATCTTACGCAAAAAGTACACCAAAGCCCTCTACTTTCATTGCTCGTCCCACAAACTGAATCTAGTTATCAATGATCTAAATTCACTTCCTGAAATTAGAAATGCCATGGGAACCACCAAAGATACTATAAACTTTTTTCGGGAATCAGTTTTGAGGAGGAAGTTGATACCTAATATTTCCAGACTTTGCGAGACAAGATGGAGTGAGAAACACAAAACCATCAGAGTTTTTAAAGAAAATCTTCCAGTAATTCTGCAAGCCTTACAAACATTATCTCAGGAAGGAAATAGTGCAACTCGGAAAAGTGCCTTCCAACTGCATGCGGCTACTTCCAGAATTTCTTTCATTCTCGGGATTATGTTGGTAGCCAAATACTCGGCTTTGATGGAACCCGTTGTCAACGTACTCCAATCTGTAGCTTTGGACGTGGTCAAAGCCTGGGAACACGTTAAAAGGATTTTACTTTTAATTAAAAACCACCGTCAAAATCCGGAAAAAGTGACAGACGAAATTATAAAGGAAGCTGCTGCTGTTGCGGAGAAAGTCGGACTGGAGGAGGACATTACATCAATGCCGCGTATTGCGGGGAAACAACGTCATAGAAGCAATCATTCAGCAGAAAGCCCTTCAGAATACTGGAAGAGGTCTTTAGTAATACCATACTTGGATTCAATTATCACCTCCCTTGAAGTACGTTTTGCTGAAGAAAACACGCCATCATTCGTATTATCTAAGTTACACCCGGCGCATATGCAAAAGATGACAACTGAAAATCTTAAACAAACTTGTGAATCTATTGCCCAGTTTTATGATTTACCAAACATAAAGAATGAAATCGAACTTTGGCAGCAATTGTGGCACGATAGGCTTAATCTAACAAATCTAACAGTTGTTGTCGTTGTTGATGTCCTAAAAGAAGCAAATTCCTTCTTTCCCGAAACGGAAAAAGCATTGAAAATTTTGATCGCTTTACCATGCACGACCTGTACAGTAGAGCGATCCTTTAGCAGCCTCAGAAGAGTAAAAACATGGCTAAGAAGCACCATGGCAGAAGATCGCCTTAATGGTCTGGCCATGATGAGTGTACACCGAGCTATAATAAATAAAAACCTAAATAATTTTAATGATAAAGTGGTTGAAAGTTTTGCAAAAAATCCCCGCAGGTTATGTTTTAATTAAATATTATTTTTGTTAAAATAAATAATTATTACTGTAGAAAAACACAAATTGTGTTTTTCTTCAATTACAACTTTACAAATGGACATTTATTACTTAATTATTACTTTGTTTAAAAGTTTGATTTAGTTATTGTGCTGTTGAGGGCTTGAGAAGTTTTATACAACATTGATATTAGAATTAGAACCGTTCTTATTACAATCGTCATCGAGGATCGAGGCAAAGACTTCCAAAGTGTAACGCTTCATGCTCTCGGCGTTCATATTTTTTATCCTCCATAATATTGCCCCATTGCCCCCCCCCTTAGTCATAAGCTGGCGACGCCCTTGTCTAACTATATAATCTTACGTACGTTGTAATTGTTATTCGAATGAATTTTGTCATCATTTTGAGCTCAGAAGATAGTTGTGTTTAATTATAAAGGTCACGTTACTAATGTGCTCTCCTGCAAAATAACTTAGTGTTCGTTAATCTTTTTGAATTTTTCCCGCGTACATATCGAACTGTCTCCGCGACTTTCTTATTTTAGAAACCTGCGTAGTGCTGGCGCGCATTAGTTTTGGGGAATGCACGTTTTCTGACTTCACTACTAAGTCGATCTTCGAATGAAGACCATTAGCGCAGAGCTACTTATTTCTTGTAAACTATTTTGTATGTCTTAAGTAGACATTAACGCATTAGCGGCTCCAACGAATAAGTAGGAAATTTCGCTATCTTAGTAGGTGATTTTCGTGGGTGTATCGTAGATTACCGTCACCCGAAATCTTGTAGTGCCACGAGGTGGACTTCAAGTATTCTCCATTTTGTGCTTTTGGTGATTTTTGAAGTCGGTTTCGTTGTTCTCCAGAGAAAACCTGGGGTAAGTCTGAGAAATTTTTGTGTAATTTTCAGAGTTTTTATCTCTGCTTTTTCTTTCCCTCTAAATTTCTAGGAACTTGTAGTACATGTCATAGTCGATTTACCAGTTGTACTTTAACATCCATCTTAGTGGCTTCTGCGTGGAATTTTCTTCTGCCGGCCGAATTACGCCATAGAACCATCACCAGCTAGGGAGGCTTCCTTTCGCACCGTTAGCCAGTTAAGTACAACTCCAATCATTATCTACATCGTGTGTCTCGACTGATCTGTCTAAAACTTGTGCCAGTTAGGCTGGACTGTACACAAGTTCATAAATTAACTAGTGACTTGCTTAATTTTAATAAAACCACCAAATCATGTGCTAAGTTTCAAAACTGTAGTTTAACTTTTGTTTTTTGTGTAAATTTGATTATGCTGTATACTGGGTGTTCCCAGCAGCAGTACATTTGTTTTAGTACTCACTGTTTACGTACTCTGGTACAACCAAAGTACGCTTCAAATTTATTTTACTTGTTTTAATTCCTTACCGTAGAATCTTTGATTTGACTTAATTTGTTGAATTAAATTATCAATGTTTAATCGTGCTATTTAAATAACAATTGTTTACTTTAAATTCTTTCAGTAATTTCTTTAAAACTTTAGTAGTCTATTTAACATTTAACATTTTATCTATTTAGCATTTAACACAGCTAACTCTTACAGAATTCAGATTATTTATATAAATCTATCAATTTAGATATTTTAAATTTTAAGTTGAAACGCCATTGTTTGGCTACCTATTTAAAACGTTTGTTATGAAATTGTAAGGTTGAGGAAACGTTTCTGCTACCGTCCTACCTCTTATGAATACTGCGGAGGTTATGTTAATTTGTTAACTATTTAATTCAATCTTGCTGAGGCTAAGACCTCTAATTAACCACTCAATGTAATTGCTATCAGTCGCATCATTTTGTTTTTTTTTATTAATTGCATATTCCAAAATTCATATATAGTAATTTATAGTGCGTTACTGATTATTTACCTTCACTAATATTTTTTTTTTATATAGTGATTCCAGCTATGCTCCGGTAGATTTTAAATACATAGTTTACTGTTCACCTTATCTTTTTTTTATTATTTATTATTGGTTATGTAAACCCCTACCTTTTGTCTTAATTAGCGCATGAAGGAGGTTTATATATCGGATCCTATACAGGGTGATCCAGTAGTGTAACCCGCTGGAGGGACACAGTCAGTGGCAGATCTTAGAAAACGCAGGTAGGTTACCGTAAGGTAGTGCAGTGTCCTGGTGCCCAGAGACAACGTCGCTAGCGTCGCCGCCGACCGACGCTCATTTCTTAAGTTTAGTTTTCTGAACCGTCACGCCATCTGCGATTAGAGTTAGCTCGGCCCTGCGATTTTCAATTCCTTCTACCACACTATAGTGACCTCTCTATACCATAACATACCCTAGATTAATAATTTAGTTACGACGTTGTTGTGGGTGTAAAATCATTTAAATGTTTAGTTTTTGTATGTACTTTGCTACGTGCTTAACAACGTCGCTTCGGAATTATAAAAAAAAACTTTAGGTAAGTTCCGGTATAGGGAGATCACTGTGGCGAGGTGGAAGTGTTTGAGGTTCGCAGGGCCGAGCTAACTCACGTCGAAGATGGCGTGTCGGTTCGAGAGAGTATTAGGTTGAGCGCCGGTCGGCAGCGACGCTAGCGACGTTGTCTGGGCACCAGGACACTACGCTACCTTAGGACGTAACCTACCTGCGATCTCTATGTAATGCCACTGGCCCCCAGTGAGATACACCAACGGATCACCCTGTATGGGGACCAGCTACACAAACCTGATCCAAGTGCTAGTCACGTAGTAAAGTTATAAGGATATAAGGAATTAAAGAAAGAGAAAGATGGAGGGTATGCTATATATTAATTAAATAAAGAATTTCCAACAAACAATGTTGTAAATAATTATGTAAATTATACCACGTGATATAAAAAAAAGATAAAAGTTAACATGATCAAAAGCAATGTATTAAGGAATTTACGATTATATTTTCTTAAAAGTTCTCGAAAGAGGTATTATTAGTTCAATCTAAACATAGTAAAATTTTTAAATTATTGAAATATAATGAAATTTTAAATGTGCAGCAAATTTATTTTTAATTAGGTACTAAATTACCAATGTCATATCAAAAATAATAAAAAAAAAGAATAAGATAGTAAAAATTTGACATAACCTCCGCACTTATTACCAGAGGCAGGTCGGTAGCAGAAACGTTTCATAAGCCTTGCAGACTTACACATGCAATATTAGATAAGACGCCAAGCAACGGCGGTTTAAATACAATAAAAGAAAATTAAACAGTTAAGTTATTTTATACTAAAAATTGAATTTGATAATTACGTGATTTACAAAACTTGTGGTTACAGTAGTTAATAATTAGCACATCTTAGACATAGGTAAAATAAAATTACAAAAGGAAAAAAAAAATTAATGAATTTACTATTAAGGATTAATTCCAGAAAATTAACCTGAGACGTACTTCAGGTTGTTTCAAGAGTACGTAGTAAATCAGAGCATTAACATTTAACAGCGAAGACCAATTAAAAAAAAATAAAGCAAAATTTAAACTGCGGTATTTGAGTCCTAGCACATGATAAGATTGTTGAAATAAAATTCGCGGATCACTCGATAGTTCTTAAAACATGTGATATAACCAGCTCGACTGGCACAAGACTCTAACAAATTAGTCGAAATATAAATTCGTTGTCTAAAATTGATGTTGTACTTAGCTTGCGGAACAGGTGAGAAGGAAGTCCACTAGCTGGTGATGTGGTAACGGAGTCCTTCTGGACCTTCAGGTGGTATTCCTCCCAGAAGTCTCTGAGATGGTAACTTCACACCTCTTAAAATGTACAAGCCATTTACAGAAGATACAACGGATAATTCAACAAAACAGGATTCAGTGATCCATCAAATATTACTGTTCGCCAGTGATGTCGGTACGACAGATACCACAGAACAGGTACGGTACTACGGGTTCCTAAAGTCCCAAAAAAAAAACACAAAGAAATTAAAACACTGGAAACCAGCAAAAAGCAACTCTCTCAGACTTACCCCGATTTTCGGAGAACACGATAATCAAACTTCAAAAGTCACAATAGCACTAAAGAACGTAAAAGCCCACACGTGGTTCAGCAAAAACTCAAGGGTGACGAAAATTACGTAAACACCCACGAAAATTCTACGATAAGGTAACGGTATTCACTACATATCCCATTAGAGCTGCCTTAGCAAAATTTGTCTTCCTAGACACACATTATAAATCACAAGGATAAGTAGTTTTGTACTCTGTGTTCTTCCTATGAAGATTGACTTAAAAGTGCCTTCTTAAAACAATCTGTTTCCGATAATTCAACCGCGTCGAATTTCCACGCATTTCTAAAACGCGGAAACTAATACCTAAAATGGGCGGGAAGTATTTGAAATTTATGAACACTAAAACTATCCCGTAGGAAAATCAACAGTAGCATGAATTTAATAATAAAACACAAACATCCCTTAGAACTCAGAACAACGTCAAAATTAACTTAAAATAAACTTGCATCGAACGCAAGATTACATGGTGATATACAATGAAGTAAGCAATTTTATGTATAAGAAGTTGGTATTCCGCGTTCTGTCAAACCGGTAACTATGCCTGTAGGAAAATGCACAGAACATTTCACGAGAGTAACCACTCCACGAAAATGGATTAGACAACAGGTAATTAAATTGATTAGGAGATAATAACGCATCCAAGACACAGGCGGAAGCATTCCGACCTATATTTGCCTTTACAGGAAAATACACAACGTTCACGGTGAAGTTCGAGGTTAGAGAATATTTCGCAAGGAACGATTCCCCGAAGGCATACATTCAAAACACCAGGCCTAATCGCACGAGGGAGAGAACAAGTATGGTACAATAGATAATACGTATATACACTTAAAGTAATTCCTTTTTTTAGCAAACGACCAAATCATAAAAGATAGGGAAAGATTTCGATAGCCACAATACATGATTCATTTGGACATGAGTAGATAAGACGCCGAAAGAGTATCCTAACACAATATTTTCCTTCACAACAAGGCTACATGAAAGCAAAAAAAAACTAGAATGAATACAAGCAAGAATACGCAGATATCGTAATCTGAAAGTGCAATATGTCGATTGTAATAATAAGCGTTTATCCAAAATAAGAACATCAAATGTTTAACAGGCTCAGGAATTATTCATTATAAATCATAGTCTTAAGAAAACTCAGATATGTAGAAAATTTCAACGTCTGAATGCATGTAAAAATCTAAAATTGAATTTTCAATAAATCTAGCTTTAGGTAAAAGAGTGTGTTCATAGGAACGGTACAGACCATATCAGTATTTACACATTCTAGCATACGAGGCTCGATCAATTATAAAAATTGTTGTAGAATATCCGTCGACATGTAAACATTAAGCGTTTAGTGAAATTAGATTAAAAAGGTAACTACATGTAGGGATAGCGTAAGTAAGTGTCGAACAAGGCACAGAAATGTATATTCTAAGTCGTACTCTTAAGAAAACGCAAATATGCGGACTAAATGATTAAGTGCATAGCAAATTTATAACCTTAAATCCTGAGGTGCCTAGTTTTAAGTAAGAGAGAGTGTACATACAATAGGCATGAGTCACGTCAAATTTAGATACTCCAGCACACCAGGTACGGACAATAAATAAAACGGTAGTATAACACATTGCGAAATGCTGCAGTCATACGGCCATCGGCTAAAATGAAAGTTGGGCGTAACAACGTTTAAAAAACGTTTGTCGTTTGTTCCAAAGACACAAGCCTCACACATAAAATCAAATTCTTTTAAATGATTGGTTTTTATATGTAGTTTTAAATTACTTTTGTTGTTTGTTCCATAGTCACAAGCCTCACACTTAAAATGAAATTCTTTTAAATGATTGGTTTTTATATGTAGTTTTAAAGAACTCTTTTTGTTTGTTCCATAGTCACAAGCGTCACACTTAAAATCAAATTCTTTTAAATGATTAGTTTTTATATGTATTTTTAAATTACTTTTGTTGTTTGTTCCATAGTCACAAGAGTCACACTTAAAATCAAATTCTTTTAAATGATTAGTTTTTATATGCAGTTTTAAAGAACTCTTTTTGTTTGTTCCATAGTCACAAGCCTCACACTTAAAATCAAATTCTTTTAAATGATTAGTTTTTATATTGTAATACTGCTCGTTTGTCTACTTGCGGGCTAATCCGCATTAATGATTGATTATTAATTAACTAATAAACTTGAAAAGCGAGCAGTTACAAAATTTAATTCTCTTGAGATATCTATGCGGGTGCACCTTCAGTTGCTTATATGGCAGGGCGGCTTGTCGCCGGGAAATCTTCTCGATGCTTGACTTCAACGTGAAATGTACCTATTCGTCCGCCGACAATTTCACAGCGGTGGGAGTATTTGAATTACACTGACAGGTAAAGGTAACCTGACTTATTTGTTTATTGAACTGAGGTTTTTAATTAGTGTTGAAGGTGATGTTTGTCATATGCGTCAAGAGAAAACCTTTATCACGGGTAGCTTCTTTATCGGAGATTGGAAAACGTTACTCCTTCGGTAAGTGTCAAATTTTAATCTCTAATTGATTCTAACCTTACTTAATGTTCTTGAAAATAGATACACACATGCATTTCAAATTAGTTTTATTGAAATAAAATTTCGTGAAGGATAAAATGTACACGCACAGTTTTATTACAGTTACATGTAATGGATACACATTTTTTCAATGAAATATATTTACAAGTGAATTGTCCTTATTAGTGAATTGTCCTTTATTAGTATCATAAATAGATATCTTTAGGCCTGCATTGTTTTATAATTTTAAATTGAAATTCGAAATTTTGAATTGCTCCCGAAAACAACCCGACTGCGTACGAGCGTATCCGACGAGTCGTGTGACGTCACTTGATTTGTTTACAAGCGTAAGCTTATTGTTAGCAGTCTTATATTGTCTTCATAAAAATTAATTTTGTCCGAACATAACTATATTCTTCTTATTTAAAAGTGGTAACATATTGTGAAAATATACTATATATACGTATACAACATTAAAATGGCTGAAAGTGAATTTGTAAAAGCACAAAGTGACAATTTACCAAGTGTTGACCTTTTCATGATAATGCAATACATTCGATCAAATGATTGTTTCAACGCCGCCGAAATTAGAGGAGTTAAGGCTGAATCGTAAGTAGATAATTATTAATGTACCCTAGTTTCTTACCTGTTCATTCACAAATTTATAAATTACTGAATTATGAGATTATATGTTAGTACCAAAAAGTAAGCACTTATGGCTAAGCAACATTTAAAAAGTTTTAATTTGGCTTAAATAGGTATCAGGTTTCAATTATACTGAACTGTGTGCAATATATAATCCATAATTGTTACTAAGTTAGGTTATATTTTTAATTAACAATAATTTACAGGTCAATGAGGAAAAACTATGTAAATAGCGCAGTTGGTTATGTGCAAGTGAAGAGAGAAGCCAGTAAATGTCTTGTTAAGTGTGAAATATGTCCAGAACACAAAGTACGGGCAAAGACTTATGAACAATTAATGGTAGTTGATGAAGAAGAAGAGGTCATTGAAAGTGTCTTGGGTGTGCTGCTTCAGAAGGAGGGTGTAAACATGCCCTTGCTTTTTTAATGTGGGTTCATGACGAAAGCACTCGCCTGCTCCAACTGCAGTAGAGTGTTATTGGAAGAAACCTACATTGTCGAACGTAGGTTCAACTATACCTTTTATTACAACAGTGAATTTTGGAGGAATGGAAAAAATTCAGTGTGCAAGTTCTTCTGCAGACTTTTTTCAAGATTTAATAGACGAAGGTAAAGAAGCTGGAGCAAGTTGTCAGTTGTTGAAATATTTTGGAGATGTTACTAACATTACTAATTTAGGACTTCATAGGCTTTTACATTCCTTTAGACAGTCTAAAGGGAATTCATATGACGATTTCTTATTGTTTGCAAAAGGAAAAATGCCTCATGATCGTTGTCAAGAAGTTGCTGATAATACTAAAAATCAAAGTTCTTGTGATTCTTGGTTTGAGCTACGTTATGACAGGTTAACGGCATCAAAGATCTATAATGCTGCACATACAAATGTAACAGATGGCAGCTTTGTTAATTCTGTCATAGGAGCTCATAAAATATATCAGACAAAAGCAATGAAACGAGGAGTATTTTTGGAAGCTAGTGTACTGAAGGCAGTAGAACAAAAACTAGGTAAAAAAATTAAAAAATCAGGCTTAATTTTAAGTGGCAATTATCCAGAAATTGGAGCATCTCCTGATGGTGTTATGGAAGATTTTGTGGTGGAAATTAAATGTCCAAGTTCAAGTAAATTGTACCATCAATATATTTTAAAAAATGGTAACATAGCCACGAAGTATAATGCTCAAATACAGCTACAAATGTTTCTTCTAAACATGAGAAAAAGTTTATTTTGTGTTGCTAATCCACAGTTTGAAGAAAATAATATTGTGAATATTTTGGAGGTAAAATATGACGAAGTTTTTCTTAATGGTTTGTTGCAAAAAGCTAGAGAATTTTGGAAAAATGTAATATTTAAGCGATTACTAGATTCTGTTTGATTGGTTTTTTTACTTGTGACTTTTTATTATAATAAAGAAATAATTTATACAACTCTTTTTTTTTTTAATTAAATATAAAATACATTTTATTAACTTTGTTATAAACATGTAATAATATATACATTATTTTTTTATAATTGCAGATTGTAAATTAATTAACGCACAAACAATAATTACAATATGGTCCAAATATTTAATTGTTTTGTTATTGATGCGTGAATGTGGTTTTAAAATTTTAAATTCTCGAACTCGCCTAATAACCCTTTCAATGTGTATACGAAGGGCAGCAATTTTTTTAGTTTCAAGAACCTCTCCCTTAGTACTTTTTACACCTGCTTTTACACTTGGAGGTCTAATAAGTGTACAGCCTAAAGGTTGCAATAACACATCAATTCTCTTAAATCCTCGATCCGCCATAACTGCACAGTTTTTTGATTATATTTTTAAATATTCGCTTTTTTCAACTATCATAATGTCAGTTGTACGACCACCAAATCCATTCGAAACAAAATTTATCAAACCATCTGGAGTAGACGATATGAGGTATTTCATCGTGTTTGTCTTTTTATAATCTGACCAAGTGCATGCCTGCTTCACTGGATTAGATGGCTTTTCTATCTCGACCTCAGAACAATCAATAATACTCTGTACATTGTGGTAATTTGCTTTAAATGCTATTGGTAATAGCAGCTAAATTTTTTCCTTGGATGGCCAATAAATTAAAGTTTTAAGAACAGCACTCAGGCAAGGAACAGTTTTGTTAAAAATTTTAGCTGCTTGTCTATCAGACAGACCAAAATCATCACCTATGTAACTAAATGGTAAGTTTGTTTTGATCTTCTTTAATGTTATGTAAATATTATTTAAACTACAAGAGGTGTAGCGTAGCAGTAAACCAACCACAAAATATGAATCTTCTGGTATTCCTAAATACAATCTTGATTTATGGATGGCCAAATATTTAGATCGTTTAATGGATATTTCTTTAATTGTTTCATTCTCCATGTTTTCTATAATTATACTTGAATTAGATTCATTACTAGTGAAATATGTAATGTTGGTATCACTTTCAGATGTAACACTATACAGAGAAGTATTTACACTATCTGAAGATTTTGATGGACTTGGCATATGATCAAGTTTAATTGATTTAAAAGGTGAGCATGCAACACTAACAGTTTTAGTTACGTGCAAATCATCTGTTTGCATCAGCTTGCTTCGATAATATGCTTTGTACTGTGTAGACCTTGTTCGTTGGTCTTGAAAAGTTTGTGTGGACAGAGCTACTTGAAGGCATAGGTGGTGTATCTTCAACAATAGAACTGGTTTCTAAATGATGTGGCATAGATGGTAATGATGACACTGACACTGCTTCATTGCTCAATATCAGTGGAAACATTTGTACTGTCCTTACTTAATAGAGTGTCGATCAAATTCATCCTAGATCTCTTAACAGAACTACTTCTTTCAGGTGCATATGATGTACGCTTCCTATCAGCTTGGCAATGGAATATATGAGGGACTGCATGTTCCTTTAGGTATATTTTACCACCCATCAATTTATACCTAATGTAATTATCCACATCCTCTTCCAACTGAAATCAAAAAATACTTATAAGTGCAAATCAAAGTTAACAAATGAAATATACATACATTAAAATGATCTTCATACACAAATCCTCTAGTGTTGTCAGATAAATCATCTTCGTTACGTCTCATTGCACGCAACCACAATTTTCTTTTTTTTAAATGTTTATCGGCTGATCCAGCCAGTAGCGAAATAAATATTTTATCGGGCGTTCTAATTGATGTAGAGTGGCACATGGGGACTAAACAATATTTAGAGTATTTAACACTACTTTTATCCATAATTTAACCACTGAAACTGTATAGTAAACAATAGAAACAAACAGCATACAAAATGTAAATAGATATTCCTACGTCACAGCATAAAATCCTGACGTCACACACGTTATGGCGGGAATTTAAATTCGCACATCTTTTATTTACTTTTTTGTCACTAAAATGTGTGTTTTAAGGAAAATTGATAGCGATAAGTGTAATTACAAGCATTGCTAAACCTAATTACACTAAAAAAAATTGTGAGTAATCCCTATTACTTCATTAAAATTAGTTTTAATATAATCAGGATCAGTTTGACAAGAATTAGCTATTTTTATCGGAACTTAATTAATTTTATCTTAAGGGTGACTGACTTTTATTTAATCGAAGATTTATCTTACGGCAACAGAATTTGATTTTACATTTGTCTCAAATTAAATTCTACTTTAACAAAACTTCGTTTTACGGAATATTGAATGAAAGTTACTTTTAAAACAATAACTTAAAATAATCAACAAATATTAGTACTATAAACTTGAGAAAAATTTAACAATTTGTGAATACGGATTTTAGACTTTGTACGATTTGCTAATTGATCTGTTACGAAAAAAATCAACAAAAATTATTATTAATGACAATTTTAACTCTAACCTTGCGATTTTCAGTACGGATAAAATATTTAACAAACTCCGATGCCAAGATCGGTGGCCTGTTAAATATACGGAAATCTTCCGTTTGCACCTGGACAAACGGTCGATAGTTCGGACGGAGCTTTACCTATCTGAACGTGATGCTCCCTTACGGAAAAGAAACCTTACACCTGGGGAAGGTTCTTTTAGGACGGGACGGAAAGTAATCTTTTGCCTGGAAAAAATTAGAGGAAAGCCAGTCTTTTACCAAGAGAAGACTATGACTTGTGGGAAAGCAAGTGATTTTTAAAGCCTTATTTGCCGGCTTATATAGACGTCTGGGGCCTCCCACTAGTGCAGAAATAAGCGCGAGCACCTTTGACGTATGCAGAAATGACGTGGTGTGTACCACTCCACTCTGCATACGGAGAGTTTTAGATAATTTAAATATTAATTTAAATCAATTATCAAATCGTTACTGGACAATTAAAATAAATATTTGATTGCATATAAGATATCAAAGAGAATTAATAAAAAAGTTATACATATTACGAATGAATGTCTATAACATGAAAAATATGTACAATATTGACTTGTTTATTAATTTAACGATGCAGGATCGTTACAATATGTATTTTTAAATTACTTTTGTTGTTTGTTCCATAGTCACAAGAGTCACACTTAAAATCAAATTCCTTTAAATGATTAGTTTTTATATGTATTTTTAAATTACTTTTGTTGTTTGTTCCATTGTCACAAGCCTCACACTTAAAAACAAATTCTTTTAAATGATTAGTTTTTATATGTATTTTTAAATTACTTTTGTTGTTTGCTCCATAGTCACAAGCCTCACACTTAAAATCAAATTCTTTTAAATGATTGGCTTTTATATGTAGTTTTAAAGAACTCTTTTTGTTTGTTCCATAGTCACAAGCCTCACACTTAAAATCAAATTCTTTTAAATGATTAGTTTTTATATGTATTTTTAAATTACTTTTGTTGTTTGTTCCATTGTCACAAGCCTCACACTTAAAAACAAATTCTTTTAAATGATTAGTTTTTATATGTATTTTTAAATTACTTTTGTTGTTTGCTCCATAGTCACAAGCCTCACACTTAAAATCAAATTCTTTTAAATGATTGGCTTTTATATGTAGTTTTAAAGAACTCTTTTTGTTTGTTCCATAGTCACAAGCCTCACACTTAAAATCAAATTCTTTTAAATGATTAGTTTTTATATGTATTTTTAAATTACTTTTGTTGTTTGTTCCATAGTCACAAGCGTCACACTTAAAATTAAATTCTTTTAATGATTACTTTTTGTATGTACTTTTAAATCATTTTTGGTATTTGTTCCAAAGTCACAAGAGTCACTTAAAATCAAATTCTGTTAAATGTTTAGGTTTTATATGTTTTTTAAAATCAGTTTACTTTTTTTAATGTTTGGTTTTTGTACGTACTTTTAAATGGGGTTTTGTGTTTGTTCCAAAGTCACAAGAGTCACACTTAAAATCAAATTCCTTTAAATGTTTAGTTTTTATATGTACTTTTAAAAAACGTTTGTCGTTTGTTCCATAGTCACATGAGTCACACTTAAAATCAAATTCTTTTAAATGTTTAGTTTTTGTATGTACTTTTAAAGAACTCTTTTTGTTTGTTCCAAAGTCACAAGAGTCACACTTAAAATCAAATTGTTTTAAATGAATAGTTTTTATATGTCTTTTTAAATCAGTTTTGTTGTTTGTTTCATAGTCACAAGAGTCACACTTAAAATCAAATTCTTTTAAATGAATAGTTTTTATATGTACTTGTAAATGACTTTTGTTGTTTGTTCCATAGTCACAAGAGTCACACTTAAAATCAAATTCTTTTAAATGATTAGTTTTTATATGTTCTTTTAAAGAACTCTTTTGGTTTGTTCCAAAGTCACAAGTCTCACAATTAAAATCAAATTCTTTTAAATGATTAGTTTTTATATGTCTTTTTAAACGACTTTTGTTGTTTGTTCCATAGTCACAAGAGTCACACTTAAAATCAAATTCTTTTAAATGATTAGTTTTTATATGTAGTTTTAAAGAACTTTTATTGTTTGTTCCGTAGTCACAAGAGTCACACTTAAAATCAATTTTTTTTAAATGTTTGGTTTTTATATGTATTTTTAAATTACTTTTGTTGTTTGTTCCATAGTCACAAGAGTCACACTTAAAATCAAATTCTTTTAAATGATTAGTTTTTATATGTACTTTTAAATGGTTTTTTGTGTTTGTTCCAAAGTCACAAGAGTCACACTTAAAATCAAATTCTTTTAAATGATTAGTTTTTATATGTAGTTTTAAAGAACTTTTGTTGTTTGTTCCATAGTCACAAGTCTCACACTTAAAATCAAATTCTTTTAAATGATTAGTTCTTATATGTAGTTTTAAATGACTTTTGTTGTTTGTTCCATAGTCACAAGAGCCACACTTAAAATCAAATTCTTTTAAATGATTAGTTTTTATATGTAGTTTTAAATGACTTTTGTTGTTTGTTCCATAGTCACAAGAGTCACACTTAAAATCAAATTCTTTTAAATGATTAGTTTTTATATGTAGTTTTAAATGACTTTTGTTGTTTGTTCCATAGTCACAAGAGCCACACTTAAAATCAAATTCTTTTAAATGATTAGTTTTTATATGTAGTTTTAAATGACTTTTGTTGTTTGTTCCAAAGTCACAAGAGTCACACTTAAAATCAAATTCTTTTAAATGATTAGTTTTTATATGTAGTTTTAAAGAACTTTTGTTGTTTGTTCCATAGTCACAAGAGCCACACTTAAAATCAAATTCTTTTAAATGATTAGTTTTTATATGTAGTTTTAAAGAACTTTTGTTGTTTGTTCCATAATCACAAGAGTCACACTTAAAATCAAATTCTTTTAAATGATTAGTTTTTATATGTACTTTTAAATGGTTTTTTGTGTTTGTCCCAAAGTCACAAGAGTCACACTTAAAATCAAATTCTTTTAAATGATTAGTTTTTATATGTAGTTTTAAAGAACTGTTGTTGTTTGTTCCATAGTCACAAGAGTCACACTTAAAATCAAATTCTTTTAAATGATTAGTTTTTATATGTACTTTTAAATGGTTTTTTGTGTTTGTTCCAAAGTCACAAGAGTCACACTTAAAATCAAATTCTTTTAAATGATTAGTTTTTATATGTACTTTTAAATGGTTTTTTGTGTTTGCTCCAAAGTCACAAGAGTCACACTTAAAATCAAATTCTTTTAAATGATTAGTCTTTATATGTAGTTTTAAAGAACTTTTGTTGTTTGTTCCATAGTCACAAGAGTCACACTTAAAATCAAATTCTTTTAAATGATTAGTTTTTATATGTACTTTTAAATGGTTTTTTGTGTTTGTTCCAAAGTCACAAGAGTCACACTTAAAATCAAATTCTTTTAAATGATTAGTTTTTATATGTAGTTTTAAAGAACTTTTGTTGTTTGTTCCATAGTCACAAGAGTCACACTTAAAATCAAATTCTTTTAAATGATTAGTTTTTATATGTAGTTTTAAATGACTTTTGTTGTTTGTTCCATAGTCACAAGAGTCACACTTAAAATCAAATTCTTTTAAATGATTAGTTTTTATATGTAGTTTTAAATGACTTTTGTTGTTTGTTCCATAGTCACAAGAGTCACACTTAAAATCAAATTCTTTTAAATGATTAGTTTTTATATGTAGTTTTAAAGAACTTTTGTTGTTTTTTCCATAGTCACAAGAGCCACACTTAAAATCAAATTCTTTTAAATGAATAGTTTTGGTACGTCTTGTCAAATATTTTTTATGTTTTGCTCGGAAACCACATAGGGAGCATTTAAATGTTTTTGTTTGATCTGGCGAGTTTGATTGTGCCGGGTCTTCCTTTCCGCCAATGGAACTGTGCGTATTTTCCACGTGCAACCCCAGATATTCTTTTGTCTCGAATCGACTGTAACAAATCCCACATTTAAACTTTTTCAGATTGAAGTGCTGGCTGTTGAAGTGTTTCTTGAGTTCAGCTTTATACTTTGTCCGGTACTTGCACTGCTCACACTTATACAATTGGTTGCGACGTTTCTTGCGTCCTTTTACCGCTGTCACTTGATAGCTTTGTGTCGGTGCATTACATTTCCTAAAAACAAATAAAAACATGTAACCTCATTCTCCGATACGACAGGCTTAACAACTACATTTGGTAAATAAGTTCAAATTCTTAATGCTGTTATTGATGAAATGAAGTTTTGAGCAACATAATTATATTTAGCGTAAATTGTTTCAGCGATATCTCAACATCTAAGCTTCTTGCACTTAGGGTGCTATTGAATTAGATGTGCGTGTTATTAAGTTATTTTTCGAACATCCTGTATATTCTTTCGTTTTAATAATAATAATAATAATTCTTTATTGCGTACCCAACAGTAAAAAAATAACAGCAAGGGAATCTGTAATTTACAATAGATATGCGGATTACAACAATATAATACAATAAATTGCACATAAATCATTCATTTAAGTTTGAGCTCTTAAAAAATCATTAAAATACTTGTTTCCATTACGGCACATTTGATGTAGTGGACGTCTCAACATGACATTTCGCTTTCACGTGGAAGTAAAAAACGTAACTTGACTTCTGGCAGAAAGCCATGGCTCGATTCGTTGAAATGAATTAAACCTAACAGAGAGGGACAGTCAGTCCTGCTATGCACTATATCATGTTAAAAGTAAGGCCAGGAATCGAATATGAATAATTCAAATATTCGAATATTCAACTCTGAATAATTTCAAAACGACATTATTCGAATATTTGAATATTCAAATACCTATTCAAATTTTTGCTGATTTTCAAATTTTTATAAAAGTATTTTTCGAAATAATGTGTCTTTTACTATTATCGATAAATAATTTTTCCATATCTCGCAAGTCATGCGTACTATACCTATGGTGGAAACGCATTACATTCAGTTGCACGTTATACTAGATCCATGACGACTCGCCTTGTATATGTTGTCGGATATATTTTTATTTCTGTCAGTGACATTTGATATAACCAAAGAAAAAAATTATTCACTATACAATAACTATAACGCAATATATTTAGTAATTGAAATGCTCTAAGACTTCAGTCTTTCTCAACTTATTTATTATATTGGTTTAGATTGTCGAAAAACCTTAAATGTTTCATTACGCATCCATAATATAATTTAAAATAAGCAATACTTACGGTATTCACATTAAATTTAACACATGATTATAGAAGAATTTGTAAAAAGCCTCGACTGTTTACAGAAACCTTTCATTATATTCAATGGACGCAAATAAATAATATATACACTTTCTAAGAAGCACTGTTTTTAAACAATTTATATCAAAGCAAAAATATACATGAAAAATTTGACAGGAAGAATATACACAACGCACGTCTTTTTGACAAATATGATTTATCTGTCAACACCGAATTGAACTATTAGTCTACTAAAAATATGTAATAAAGAAATTTAATATTGAAACGGAAATTATGTGTTTATTTGCCATGAATGCGTATATTACGATCAATTTATAAATCTTCTATTTAAGCTAATGAAATAAATGCCCTCAAGTATAATTTAACAAAGTAACTTTTTTAGTTTCTCTAATACAGTTATGACAACATGTAAATGTCATCAGTATAATTAAGAATATGAAAGTGTTTAGAGATAGATCATTTTTGTATAAAAAGATATTCGAATTTCAGACGGGAAGTATCACTTTCAGTTTTATAACAGTCTTTTTGAAAATATATTGCAAACTATGCATTCTATACAGATTTATCAAGAGCGAAAAAGTATTTACCGTATTTAGAGTTCGCCTCTTTTTTCGAAGTTCATGAATACTATAACACCATCTGGCACCGTTGGAATTCAACATATTTTATGTTGAAACGGATACTGCACAACGTGAAGCATTGATCAGCGTATTATCTGACAGGGCAATAACAACAAGAGCCCAGGCAGCACATTTAATGTTAACTGAAGATGAATGGACGATAATTGAAAATATTGTTCAAATATTGGAACCCTTCGAGTTGGCTACAATGTCTTTGTCATCAGAATCTCAACCGACGATTTCAATGGAGATGCCTATTTTGCAATCTTTGATGGACAATTTCATTTCAAAAAACCAGAAGAGATAAAACAAATAAAATCTGTTCTGCACGGAAATTTCAATCTATACTCCATTCAGTCTAAGAATGGAGTAGATGGCGCTACAATATGAGCACAGTTTACACACGATGAATTTTGTATTTTGAAAACAAATAAAACATATGTTTACTGTCAGATGGATAGCAGGAATATACATTGTATATGATGTCATTATATTTTGACTTTTACGTGTTTATTGACATTTATTTAAGTAAGGCTTACATTGCTTTTAAAATGATAACCATACTAACAAACATGAAAAGGCAAACAGCTAATTAGTATTTGATAAGTTTTTCAAAACAGAATATCGCTCACACAAAAAATATTAAAATATAAGGAAAACATTGAATAACACGTTGTGTCTACATGTAAATAGAACGCATACATTTTACAACATTCAAGAATGCAGGTATCATTATCAATATGTGAGTAAAAGGTGTAAAGGGCAATATTTCATGTTAAAATCCAATAAATTTTAGATACTATTTCCATTAGCAGATATTTCAATTATTATCTTATTTACAATATCTAGAAATTCATAAAATACCTTAACAAATGAATATTTCACCTGCGAGTTCTAAGAAGAACTATTTTTTAAGAATATTAACAACAAATAACTATGTAAAATACGGAAATCGACAAACTCTTTGAACAAAACTGACAGTAAACAAATTTTTGACAGAACGAGCTAAATGCGATTATTTTGTCGGTGTAAATGCACACTCGATTTCAACCAATCACAAACGTTTATTTTAAGCCCTATCTTTCCCAATGCTCCATTCTTAGACTGAATGGAGTATAGGTTCACAAAAGTTGTTCCTAGTAATGTTTTTGCTAGCGTGCTTCACCAATTGGAATATTTGACATTAGTACTTTTCTTTCCTTCTTTTTACTTTCTTATACGTAGTATAAGGAAGTATTGTGATGATGAAAATTTTCGACCTCGAGATTTTCGCAGATGTCCACGTTTTGAAGTCCCCTGATACCGAAAAAGTGGTTTTTAAAAAATGTTGTGTCTGTGTGTGTGACCACGATAGCGGCCAAACCGCTGTAGATATCAATTCCAAATTTTGTATTTACGGGTATAATCTCCCTCTTGAGATCTGATTAGTTTTTCAGTAAAATCGGTAGACCGGAAGTAGCAGTTTACTTCAGTCAAAAAATCGAATTTTGCCAATATTTTGTCAAATACTAAGTTTAAACAAATTTATAAATAATTCATATGTACTTAAAATTAAAATTGAGAACAATTTTATTTAAAATGTTTTTCGAAATTCCTACCGGAAGTAGGTCTTTTACTCCTATCGAAAATCAGTTTTTTGCGAATTTTTCGCAAATCATGCGTTTTAGACAGGTACGTTACGGGTATAAAAGTATTTAAAATATAATTTTCAATACCTTTTGTATAAAAAAAGTTTCAAAATTCAGACCGGAAGTACCACTTTTACTCTTATCGAATAGCGATTTTTTGCAAATGTCGTAAGTTATGCATTCTATATATATTTATCAAGAGTACAAAAGTATTTAGTTCTAGATTTGCAATATTTTTTATATACATATATGAAATTTCAAAATTCGGACCGGAAGTAACACTTTTACTCTTAGGGAATAGCACTTTTTTTCGAATATCTTGCAAAGTATGAGAACAGAAGTACTTAGAATAGGATTTTGAATAATTTTTGTGTAAAAAAATTCTTAAAATTGTACAGTTTGAAACACTCATACGTATAAGAAAGTCGTGTGGTGGCCACACCTCAATTTTAAAGCTTGGATCTAGGTTTAAAGAGAAGGAAAGATTTTTTGGATCTTTGCTTAAACAGCACCTAAGAGTTATCTTGAAAAACGAAGGGGAGTCGTCAAACGAATTTGATGTAAGGAACATGAATCCAACAAAAAAAAAAACGCTTTAGATATTTTGTTCCCCAATGAATAAGTAGATTGCGCCAGTGAAGTCGATATATATTCTTAGGATTGTTGTATACCAAAAAAACATGGGCCGTTACAATGGTGGAAAAACAATGAAAAATATACAAAGCTATCAAAATATGCTAAACGATATCTCTGCGTCCCCGCCGACACCCTCAGAATGGGCTTTCTCTAAAGCCGGTAATATTGTAACGGTGAAACTCTTTTGCTTGAAGACGGAAATTGTGTTTTCTTAGCGCATAATTTTGTAGTGTATTTTTGTATTATTTTACTTTCTTATACGTAGTATAATGAAGTATTGTGATGATGAAAATTTTCGACCTCGAGATTTTTGCAGATGCCCACGTTTTGAAGTCCCCTGATACCGAAAAAGTGGTTTTTAAAAAATGTCTGTGTGTCTGTCTGTCTCTGTGTGTGACTACGATAGCAGTCAAACCGCTATAGGTATCAATTCCAAATTTTGTATTTACGGGTATAATCTCCCTCTTGAGATCTGATTAGATTTTCAGTAAAATCGACAGATCGGAAGTAGTAGTTTACTTCAGTGAAAAAATCGAATTTTGCCAATATTTCGGCACCTACTAAGTTTAACCAAATTTATAAAGAATTCATATGTACTTAAAATTAAAATTGTGAACAACTTTATTTGAAACGTTTTTCGAAATTCCTACCGGAAGTTGGTCTTTTACTCCTATCGAAAATCGGTTTCTTGCGAATATTTCGCAAGTCATGCTTTTTAGACAGATACGTTACGGGTATAAAAGTATTTAAAACATAATTTTCAATATCTTTTGTATACAAAAAATTTCAAAATTCAGACCGGAAGTACCACTTTTACTCTTATCGAATAGCGATTTTTTGCAAATATGTCGTAAATTATGCATTTTATATATATTTATCAAGAGTACAAAAGTATTTAGTGCTAGATTTGCAATATTTTTTGTATAAATGAAATTTCAAAATTCGGACCGGAAGTAACACTTTTACTCTTAGGGAGTAGCACTTTAAGAAAAACTTAATCAAATTGGCGTCAGGGGGATTGCTAGTAATTTGCTGTCATCCTACCTTGGGAACAGAAAGCAGCGCGTCTGTGTCAGGGGATCTTCTGGGGATACTGTAGCGGATTTCTACTCGGATTGGTCGCGTTTGGGGGCTGGGGTTCCTCAGGGTTCACTGCTTGGTCCGTTGCTGTTTCTAATCTACACGAATGACTTGGTGGATGCACTGCCTTCGAGGCTGTATCAATATGCAGATGACACAACTCTATGGGACAAGGACATTGATAAATTATCGCAAATGACTTCGAGTGCCTTAGATACGATGCATCAGTGGTGTGTGGCCAATAAAATGGTTTTAAACTCGGAAAAACTAGAGTTATACAATTTAAACTGTCTCGTCCAACATGCTCAATACTAATTAGAAATAAAAATAAATCGGTGGAGTTAGCCGGGGAGGTAAAGTTTCTGGGGGTTTGGGTTCACTCATCCATGAGGTGGCAGTGTCACACACGGTATTTGCAGAGGAAACTGTCGTCGGTCTACTTTTCTATACACGGTGGCCAGAAAAATGCGGACAAACGCCACGCAGGCCAAATCTTTGTTTAATTCTGAGTTGACAATCTTAATTGAAAAAAGTAGTACAGTGCTCTTTTTTTTTTTTTTTTTTTTTGTAAACCATTGGTATTAATCGATTAGTTACATCAATGCATTTGAGATAATTCCATTTCTAAATTTCACCACAATGATTTTACATAGATAAATTTGACGAATTTTGCTAAATTTTAGCCGTGCAACTTAATGTTTGATGGTCTCGTATGCCGTAAGGAAGGACCGTATAACTTTTTTGGATTAAGATTATCGCCTCAGAATTGAACAAAGAATCGTTCTACCTGGCGTTTGTCCGCATTTTTCTGGCCACCGTGTATATAAGATGCGAAATTCTGTAGCATGTGAGACTTTGAAAGCGTATTGCTTCTCGTGTGCGGAGTCTTTAATGAGTTACGCCATAATTGTGTGGGGTGTTTCAGCTTATGCTATTAATATTTTTCGAATGCAAAAAAAGATTTTGCGCTGTATGCTACGTTTGGAGAGACGTGACCACTGCAAAGTTCATTTCATACAGCAGCGGTTACTCACGCTACCGTCTCTGTATATTTATCATGTTCTTTGCTATGTGGTTGATAATGCGGACTTATTTATAAGAAACGCCGATGTTACTACGCGTACGGCCGGTAGACGGGGCGATAACCTTGTGGTACCAGTACACAGCACTACTGCCTTCGAGTTTACACCATTCTATATGGCAATTCACTTCCGCGACCCCTGAAAGATTTAAATGAAAAACACAGATTTTCTTTGTTTAAACAATCATTAAAAGAATACTTATTGGAAAGAGCATACTACTAGGTGGATGAATACCTTCAGGACGCGAATCTGACTCGATGTTAGCTGTAGTAGTTGTCTGTCTTTTTATGCTTTGTTATGTAATTTTATTTTTTCAGATTATATGTTTTGTATATACAGCAAGAGCGCGCGAGGTATGATCACCCGATGGTATACGTAAACTCGCATCTAAACGTGGTCCGATAATACATATTAGAGTTACGGCACAACATACTAGCATTGCCTGCTCATATTCGAACTCATAGTGATCTAATTATTTTTTCGCAGATTGACAAAAAGAACAAATTAAATTTTCTCTTTAAGTGATGACGATTGCTTAGATAACTAAGTCGATAATAACGCGAAGATTGTAATACTTATAACGTAATTATGATTATCCTTATGAAATTAAATAATAATGTAGTTGTGTAAAAAGTTATAGCAGTACAACTGGGTTTTAGAATGAAATAAAAACAACCCGCCTGAAACATCTGCAGAATAAACTAAGATGTCTAGAGAAAAATAAATAAATAGAAATTTCATGGTAAAAAAAAACTATAAATAAGTATAACAGAAATACCATAAAATAACACAAAAACCTACGTACATTCCTCTTTGCAGCCAGTACGCAACTGATCTAAATATCTATATCTGGCGAACACAGCTGGCGGGATCAATTTTCCGAATATACGTCCGAAGAATATCGACTGGTATCGGGTGATCATACCCCGCGCGCTCAAGCTGTATATGTTTGTGTGTATGTGTGTGTGTTTGTATATATATATATAATATGTATATGCATATGGTGTAAAGCACCAAACAATCGACCTTCGTCATCAAAATCCATGATGTAACAGTTGTAGTACGTCAATGTTAGTATTGTGATCGACGAATAAAATTTACGATTTCTGAAGTTTACTTTGAGGTTATCTTTACATCAAAATTTACCAAATTTTCTGAATGTGAATTAAATACTTTTTGATAAAGTAAATGTATTCTGTGAGTATAATGAAATAAAACTACATCTTGAATTCACCATTCCACTTAATAAATAGTAAAAATAAAAAATCAAACTCTTCGTACTTTCCTTCTAGTGATTATTTCTTAATACTGAAGACTTAAAACAGTGGTTATATAAAATGTATATTTTAGGAAGCAAACTTTTTCAATAATTCTTCATTGTTTAAAATATCTTTTTAAACCCAACTTCAATTTATATTAATGTCGTACTTAACAATTAACTTGTTTCAAAGGATGGTGTAGCTTAACACAAATTAACTCGTCACTTATCCAAATTTGTAATAAATTATTAACGACAACCCTCTTCAACTTAGGACATACACAAAAAGAAAGTTCCAAATGTTACAGGCAAGTAACAAAATGTAGATATTTATTTTTATATTCGTTTTTTCTTATAATCGGTATAACATTAAGTACAAAATTTAAATCAGTATATGTAGCAAATTTATTATAACATATATTGTACATTTTCTGCTTATGTATTTATCTTATAAATTTAATTATAAGTAACAATTAAATAAATTAATACATCTTTGACTTGAAACCAAAATTCTCGAAGTTTGAATGAAAATATACTCAAAATATTTACATATTCTTATATATTTACATGACATATTAAATATGCCCCTCACTGTCACATAAGCAAAGAAGAGCACATAAAATAATAAAACTAATGGTAATATGTAACTTTTTTTAGTATACCAGACAAAAATAAATACTAATTTTATATGATGTTCGTGCTAGTTCTATCGCACAAACAAGATATCACATTATACTACATCATTAATATTTACATGTTATGTATAAATACTAAACTAACTCTAAACGTCAATAATTAGATCATTAACGTCTAAAGTACACTCACTCACTATTGTATAATAACTACATATGCCTAAAATATATTACTTCTGTAAAAAAAAGACACCTTATGTCTTTTTTATTTCAAGTTATGAAATTTAAATTTTACAAATTAATTGTTGTAATATATAAAAAATTTATCAAAAGGGAATAGTAGATTTTACAGACATTCTTGTTTATTATCACTATTTCTACTGTCTTTAGATTCTGAACATTTATAATAAATGGTATTACTTCTTCTCTGCCTGGCAACAATTCTCGGTGCCATCAATTTCTGATTTCACTGCTAGTGTATCTAAGAATATTCGTCTAAATTTCAGGTGTCCTCATTTCTGGGTCTGATTCCATATCATAACTGCATTTTTCCTCATAACCCTGCTCTCCCATGTGCTTATTATAGTATATTTTGGATATTTGGGTGGAATATGTAGTGATATGATCGTAGTTGTACAACTGTGTGCGTCTGGTATATTATGGCTCTTAACCATTCTCTTATTTGACCTTTGTTTCAAGAATTATTAGGACATTTATGATATAAATGCTATGATAACATCTAGCGTACACAGCAGTTCATTTTCAAACTAATTTAAGAAATTGTTTCTATCTATTTCACGATGGTAATCAGGATTACTAGTACTTGAATAAAATACTAAAGAGGCACTGTTAATAAAACCATTACATGTACCTGCATAAATGACTATAAACCTAAAACCAAAGCAAAATTTGTATTACTCGACACGTGTCAATTTTAATGCAGAGTATTACCTCTTGCCGTCAACTTTCAAACACTCTTATGACTATCATCCTGCCATGATCTGGTTACAGTGGACTTTCAGATTGTAAATTATTCATATATCTTTATAGAAAATTGGTTCGAGGAAGAACAACATGTGTTGTTTCCTTAATCTTCTCTATGGACAGTCTTTCTTATATTTGAAACCAATATCTGCTAGTACTCTACTAAAAGAATCAACAGAGCCATCAAAGATATGATGGTCCCCTAGCAGTGGTAATAACGAAGCTCATGTAAAGTGTTTTTCTAAAAAACACCATTAACATTATAATATTCTTTTTATTTTCAATGAGTTGTATAAGCAACTTAGCGTTTTTATACAGATCGTATCGCGTATTGTTGCTTTTATTGCAGGAGTAATCACATACAGTTTCCTGAAACGTTTTTTAGGACTTCGGTGAGCATCATTTTGTTTACGTGTCTTAAAAATACTACTCACAGATTCAACGGAAATATTTAAAGCTTGTGCATTTCTCTAAAATTATAATATTAATATTTATTTGATGTCATTACAACAAATATGTAGGTATACATACCTCTCGCACACTTGTCAACGGTAATAGTTATTCAATTTACGTTTGTATGTATGTAATCAAAGAGCTAATGAGCTCCTTTGACTGACTACTGAATGACTTAAGCATCGTTAGTTCTAATAAGAACGTTGAAAGATAATACTACAATAAAATAACAAACATAAACAACAGCAACCAAAACCTATAATACTGTCAAACAATACTGTCAAATGACAGCAAGATATTCAAAATTCAAAATCACTAGCGACGTGTAAACGATGTTTCATGTAAGCCAACATCCGATGTAAATATTTTTTGTAAAACTGGCTAAAATAACGCCAACATTATCATTTTTAATTAATATTAATAATTAAAATAATCCTGTAATTATTATTATATACATATAATATATTCTATACCAATGAAATTCTAAATTTAGTAATATATAAAGTAATTATGTTCGTTGTTATGAAATTGGCAATGCAGACGTCATTATTTTTCCTTTATGACGGAAGTCGATTGATTGCTGCTTTCTGGTATATGGGTGTGTGTATATATGTTTTAAACTGTAGACTTTGTTATTTGCATTTATATACTTATGTATAATCCAGATATTTATAATGACTTTATTTCGAATATCTTGCAAAGTATGTATTCTATAGCGATTTATTAAGAGAATAGAAGTACTTAGAATAGGATTTTGTATAATTTTTGTGTAAGAAATTCTTAAAATTCTATAGTTTGAAACGCTACGTATGAGTCGTGTGGTGGCCACACCTAATTTTTTATTTATGTGTTTAATATGTAGTATGTTATGTACCTACCAAATTAAAGCGTGTTTTGTACCTTCTATTCTTGTTAGTTGTTTCGTAAGATTATTTATTGTTTCCTTTGAGCAATCAATTCAAATGAAGGTACGTAATCTCAAAAGTAACTAAGTACCTATCATTTTGATATATTTTTTTCGCTTTCGCTTTGTTGCAATTTTTTGCATAGCGACAATAAACAGCCTTATTAAATTATTACCAAAATATCGGATAACAGAAACAATAACGACTAATAAATATCCGAATATTTGAATGGTTAATAAAAATTCAACTTTTTGTGTTGGAATATTCAAATACAGAAAAATTTGTTGAAATATTCAAATATTCCAATATTCAAATACTTGAATAATCGAATGAATATTTGAATACTGAAATTTGGAAAATTCCCGAATCTAACGAAGTGTGTCCAGTAGAACAAAATTATGCTCCTCCAACAAAACTGCATGGTCAGTATTTCTAATGGTTTAAACTCCATTGGGCTTCTAGCCCAAGAACTTTAAAAATCGCTCCTGGATGCTCTCCAATTTCAATTTATAGCAGATATAAATTGGATGCCAAACAACAGCAGCGTATTCTAGCTTACTACGCATGAGCGAAAAATAAAGAATATCAACAGTGGACGCATTAGCAAAGTACCTAGTATTTCTGAGAATAAAACCAAGTGTACCAGAGGCAGAAGTGCATACATTAGTAATATGTTTGGCGAAGTATAAATGTCAGTCAAATAGCACTCCCAAATCCTTTACCTCCTGCATGCAGGCCAATACCAGTCCCCCAATGCTATAATCGAAGTCAATGAGTTACGTCCTTCTAGAATACTTCATAACATGACGTTTATTGATATTAAGTGCCAGATCATTGTGCTGACACCATTCACAGAGAGTATCTAGATCACACTGTAGACGCAGAGCATCCATGATAGTATCAATACGACGATAGATTTTCAAGTCGTCAGCCCATCACAAGAAAGCGATTCTAAGAGGTCATTAATAAATAGTATAAAAAGCAGAGGACCCAAATTAGACCCCCGTGGAACGCCGGGCGTGGCAGTAAATTCAGCAGATTTGAATTCATTGTAGTACACATAATTGATCCGTTCCCGAATATATGACGTTAGAAAACTAACCAGATTACCATGAAATCCCAATACATCAACTTTCCTTAGTAGAATGTCATAGTTAATAGTGTCAAATGCGCGTGCAAAATCTGTATACCGTAAGCGTCAAATTTTAATTTCGGTTTGCACTTCTATCATATGCAGAAGATGATCTTATCACATGCAGCGATGCCTGCTTGCTAACAGTGGAGGGAGAGCAACGGAGTGGCGGGGGACCCCCACGCCTTACAAATGTCCAGTGTGGCAGCCTCGCTTATGTCTATCTTTAGTTTAATTCGTCGCGCTCTTTTCCACTTACTACTTTCCTATCAGAAATTAAAATATGACGACCTCGGTATATGACATCCATTTGAGAGCGAGAATCAAGAACGGCACTAATATCTGGGGCGATACAAAGCAGGTTACTCGTCGTTGAGCGACCAGTCACGAACCCATGCTGTATAGGAGACATTCTTCTGTGATAGTAAGCATATATGCATTTGTATAGTATTTGTTCAAGAATCTGAGAGAAATTGGAGAGAATTGCAATCGGACGATAATTCTTCACTGCGATCACCTTTCTTCAGAACAGGGCTAATTCGAGCTATCTTCCGTCTAGTTGGATAAACATTTTTGCGCAGCGCCAGGGGCCTGATTCTCGAGTCGAGAGAACAGAGATTTCGAGAGAATAATGGAGGGGATTCTCTTGAAATGTTAAAAATCGTATTCTTGAACTTGAGAGATAGATCCCTTCCCTCAAGAGTTGGGAGAATTTACATCTATCGGTTCAAGTCAAGCGAACATATTAAAAGTTAAGAGAAACATGCGCATATCGACTTAAATTTTGTACATATGACCGATCAATGCTTGTTATTAAGGGGAGAAATATCATTATTCAGCAGATAATTTTTATGTTTTTTCATGTATATGACTTCCCACATATCTAAGTTTCTATTGTTGCTTTGTTTAACTAAACTAACATTTTCTAGGCTGAAGTTGTGACTTGTATCAATATGATGT
Source organism: Amphimallon solstitiale (assembly GCA_963170755.1). Classification (NCBI taxonomy): domain Eukaryota; kingdom Metazoa; phylum Arthropoda; class Insecta; order Coleoptera; family Scarabaeidae; genus Amphimallon; species Amphimallon solstitiale. The sequence continues at coordinate 29,506,657 of OY720685.1, forward strand.
AGAGCTAATGCGGATTTTTCTACATTGTGTAATTTGACATGAGCCATGTGTTCTTTATATCGTATTTGAACGTTTCTTCTGGTTTGTTATCTTGTATACCGACATCGGATAACACTTAAGACACTCTTGAAATAGGTATGTATTAAACTTTTGAGTAATATCTTATTTAGAATTGTTAATCCATAATCCTGTCACTGTTAAATTAACCCGTTGTCTTTCTCAGAAATATTTTGTATTTCCCCTTGAACTAATTCACAGAATGATATATTGTTAATATTCGTTGCAATTTTGCTTTAATCGTTTTTCAGCTACCTTTAAAATTGTTCTGTATAACATGTATTTTTATTATAAAATGTCTGGTAGATAATAGGTTTAAATACATAATTATATATTAAACTTTTCATTAATATCTTATTTAGAATTGTAATTCGTAATCCTGTCAGCGTTAGTTTTACCCGTTCTTTCGCATTAATATTTTGTATTTCCCATTGAACTAATTCTCAGAATTTTATAGTGTTAATATTGGTTGTAATTTTGCATTAATCGTTTTTTCACCCTACCTTTAAAATGTGTCTGTATAACATGTATTTTACTTATTATAAAATATATTGTACTAGGTAATATCTCATACATATCAGTTCAACCCCCGACATAATCATTAATTCCTATTACAGTTTAAATGTCATAAATTGAACCGTATATGAAATGAAATAACACTCTAGACATGTTTTGTAAAATTACTATTATTTAATGAACAACCCTCGTATTTGCTAGTTTTATAATCTCTTTATTTATTTCCTAATATTCCATTCATTATACGAAGGTGTTTTATTTTTATGCCCAACTAGCTTTATATTTTATCTCTACATAAATTATTTTACTCTATCCTAACTCTTTATTTAATTTACAGTATTTAACTCTGCCTACAATCATATACTTTAATAAATCTCAATAATCCTTTTTAAATTACTTATTTATTTCCTAAACTAACATTTTATATATTACTGATTTCTGTATTATCTTAATACTTTCTATATTTTAAATATTCCAGTCTACTAACGAGTGTTCAATAAAACACCTAGATGTCACCACTACTCATTCCATTGTAGATGTATAAAACAATTAATACCAGTTTATTTATTGCAAATTTCTAAATGTTAAATTGTTGTATGTGAAATGCTATTTTTCTTTATTAAGTGGATTTTTGATTCCTCAGATTATACTTCCTATAACATTTACTTAATTCCTTCGGTAAGAAAACAATGATAAACAGATTCCAATTCAATATGTCAAATGACATTTATTTCTTTCAGGTTATAAATTTACCACAATATTTCCTTTAGTTGATAATTTGATTATGATAAAATAAAACGATACTCAACTAATAAATAATATGCTTATATTCAAACTTCGTGTTTTTTTTAAAATACTGGACATTTGCTAACAATATTTTTAATACGGAAACTGAATATTTGACGCTTAGAAAATATTTAATCCAAGGTGTATAGTTCCAAATCCAACTAAATAATTTAGGTACGTGCTCTGATATTATTTATTATTGATATTCAAAATTAAGTAATTCTTTCTATTACTTTCTTTCTCAAATTAATTTATAATATTATTATAATGTGTTCAAAATTATTTACTTGCTTGATAACTCCATAAATTTTTATATAAATGACAATTATTCATATCTTAACATATTACTGGATAGTAGAGAATTAAAAATAACTTGTGTTGTTTATAACATATGTACTTGTTGTAATAACTACTAGTTCAGTCTATTTCAATACTGAATTATATTGCAAATAATTAAATCTTTTCCAACATTCACAAAATGTTATCTTTCTTTAATACTGACACAAATAATATACTAAAATGGTAATACTTAATTGCTTTCTTCTTTCAGATGAGTAACTATCCACTTCCTGATGACGTTTTAGGACGGATACTACTTCTTTGATGTTGTTCAACTTAAATCTTGTTCTAACCCTTAAAGAAAGAACTCCACTTGTCTTGTATGGGATCTTGTCCGACGTTGGAATAAATTGTCCTTTTGTTATGATGCCAATTCTCTTAGTGCCTAGCAAATTCTTTTATACATCCAGAACTTGAATAATTCTCCAACCTTTATGGATCTCTTGTGATAAACTGCCTCTTAGTACCACCAGTACTTCTGGAATCAGCGGATCTTGAAAATTGTAACAATCTTTATGGAATTTCAAAAATTCTGGTAATTCAACAGCCTCCTGCACACTCCTATAATCCCAGAATCAGCAACCCTATTTCGGATGGATCTGGATCTTGTATATTTGTAAGTATTATCACCTTTTCTTTTATATTAATTTATTCGTAATTAACGTATTTCACTCGTAACACACTTTACTCTTCTATAATTAACGGTATTCGTGTTTTATATCAGAAATTAACTTCTTTCTGAAAAAACACGTCTCTCGTTTTTTTGAATTTGAAAAATTCTTTCGTTTATTTATTCATTTCCCTAGTAATCCTTTCTCATTTTGTATTCTCCAATCAAAGTTTTACAACAGCAATAACAATCAACAACATAGCTTTTAAATTCTCTAATATACCTAGAATACTTCTTAAAATTGTATTATCTGATTATCTAAATTCTTTTCATAATTTTATCAACCCTTCTTTACATATTCATATCCCAATACCTCTCTACATCTATATTTCTGAACAAAATGTCAAATAATGACAGTTCCTGTATTTCAAATTATTCCCGGGAACTGTTCTACAATACAATCTATACACCTTTCAAAATAAGATTCTAAATATTTTTATCACCTCATAAACGTCAATTACCCAAGTTTTTACAAATTTATAATACATTTTACAAAATAACAACTAATATTCAACTCTCTTCTTTCCAGAATATTTTGAACTTCTAAGAAAAATGAACATGGTCAACCTTTCCATATACAGGTGGTTTATTATAAAATTCGAATACTTGTTAAATACGATAAACCTCTATTATGATAAACCTAATAAATTTTATTTTAAACACATCATAATACATTTTTCTACGTTTATTTAATTAAATTTGGTAACTTTCATAACTTTTCATATTATATGGTTACCGTATGCCTTTATACTATAACATATGCCCCTTTTAATAAATGTAAATTTCAACCTCAAATAAACAAATTTTCATTTATTAAACTAATATAACTTCAATTATTACATTCTCAGTAATTCCTATTTTGTAACCAATGTTATTACAATAAACTATTAATATTCAAATCCAATGTACAAACATTTCACAATTCTCAACAATTAACATATATGTTTAAGCAATTTTTTTTTTTAAATATAATTTATCCAAAGTAATATAAGTACCACTTATTTTAATTCATCATATGAAAATTATTAATTTTTTTTTACATACATAATAACTATGCCCTGTACATTCTATTAATATTTAGCAAGTATTCTCTACATATAAATATTTAGCCTCTATAAAATTTTTTATAATATCATAGTATCTGTATTACTCTTAACATTTTTTTAGGTGATAGTTTCAATTTTTTATTCAACTCTTTCTCGTAAAGATTATTGCCTCTATAAAATATTTTACTTATGCTCACTTATACATTTATATTATATTTATTATTTCTATTCCCTTTGCGCATGTATCCCATAATATTCCTATAGACATATCCGTCTTCCCCATACTTTCTACTTCTGAAAGTTAATAATTATATTTACGTTTTATTGGCGTACGTTACCTTAATCTCTCATTAGACATTTTAGTCCTATATAAATCATCATATTAGGTTACTTTTAACCCATTCTCTATCATTTATATCATAATTCCATATTTTAATGGTACATTTTATATTTATTTATTATTGCAAGCATTTTTCCTTCAATTAAAATATTATATCATAAAGGCTTTTACTATCTTTTTATAATTAGCTTTATAACATCACCTACTTTATTATTCTGCAAATCTCTTTTACTGCTTCAATTATTTTAAAATCTTAAGGCTTTGAATAATTCTTTCTTTTCCTCAACTACTAAATATATTCCTTCTATGTTTTATATTTGGGCATATAATTACACATTTAATTCCAAATATATTTTCTTATAGTACTTTGGTATATTTTTTTTTTTTTATATATCAAATATGTAGGGATGAGAGTAACATTTGATACAAATCTTAAAATAACATTCTTCAAATATTTCTAATATTCTAAACTCTATATTCTATATTTCGATTCTGAACCTCTTTCTATTTATCCATTTTTATACTAGGCTTTATTAAACCCTACTTATGAACTTTAACATGCCCCTTTCTCAACAAATCAAATAAGTTAACATTTTTTTTTTATATCCGATTATGTTCTTGTTATAAATAATACTCCTACTATGCCCCTAACTTCTATACAATATAAAAATTTGAACTCTTGAATATAAAAACATTTCTTATATGGTTTGATGATTCTTCAAAAACAAACATGTGAATGATTTAATAATATTTGGATACGGAAGTGACGTTACCCACCTATATAACACAATCAATTCTAATGTAATGTCCTGCCTATAACTTGAGATCTAATCAATACTGGGATGAGCAGGTGTCGTAAATACCTTCAGAAGTCGACCTCTTTTCTTCTGTCCTGACTATAACTTGAGATCTAATCAATACTGGGATGAGCAGGTGTCGTAAATACCTTCAGAAGTTGACCTCTTTTCTTCTGTCCTGACTATAATTTTCTGTTCATAATTCTATTTTTAATCTAACTCTATTCTTCCATGTACCCAATTTTTCTACTGGTACCAAATTTTCTAAATACCATGTATCCTCTAGTTCCATTACATAAGTAATCTTATTAATCATTTTCCTAATCTTATTAAATACTCTTCCAAAATTAATATGATTTAATATGAATGTGTTTGAAACTTTCTGACATTCAATATCACATTCTAATAACACTTTACTATTTATATCCAAGATCAATGTCTCTTGATAAACATTACGTGACACATATCTTTCTAAATAAACTCTTCTCTTCTCAATAAAATTATTACCATTTACAATTCCTTCAAATTTACTGTCCATATTAATTTTTTCACTTCTTAAGCTATTTCTCATATATGTTAGTATCCTATTATGTCCAACATTAAATATATTTCCAGTAATCTTCCCATCTCCTATAAATATCCCTTTTGTCTGCCTTGAGGTGAATAAGTATAACTTTTTGTCATCTTCTTCTTCTAATAAAATTGAATCTAATTGAGTTCTTAAAATACTTCTGCCTGAATCCATGTATTTTGTTTTCTTCTTTAAAAATACGATTGTATAAAATTTCTTAATCTCTGCTGTCTTTTGTATATCATCAATACCGTTTAAAACATCCTTCTCAAAATTTCCTATCACTTCTTTAGTCTCTTTTATGTCTATTTCTACTAACTGATTTCCAATAATTACTCCTTCTTCCATCTTCAATATTCCATTAACTTCTGCTGAATCTTGTTTGTCTTTCACGCAAACTTGTGTTACTGGTATTATTTCTTCTGGATTACTCACCAAAGATATTTTAAAATCTTCAATATCCCTTTTATATGCTTCTCTAATATCTTCATACGTCTTGTCTATCTTTCCACCTAATTCTTCCTTAAAATCCATTAAATTCTTCTTATTCTCTTCAATCATCTTGTCAAATTGATTACTTAATTCCTTATTAAATTCTTCGCTATTTTTCTTATTATCTTCACTCGCCTTGTCAAATTTACCACTTAAATCTTGGAACATCTGTTGTATTAACTTCATATCAATTGATGTGGTCGTTGTCTCTGTTTTCGATTTCTCTCCTTGTATTACCACCTTATCTCCTTTGTCCTGTATCTCTTCCAACTGTTGATTTTCTTCCTGGACCTGTAATGTAACATCTCCTCCCTCTTGTGAAATTTCTTCCTGACTAATCTCCACCTCATCATCACTAGATGATTCTACTCTATTCATTCTTGAACTACTTTTAGACCTAGTATTCATTTTTAATAACTATTATGTGACAACAATACAAATATACTTTCCAAAATTATCAATATAAGTTTTACTATGGTAATCCACTTCGTAAAATGTTTATTTATGTTCACACATATAATAATGTAAATAAAATATTGAAAATACTATATTGCGAGTCTTATTTTACGTGGCCCCACGTTGATGCGTCATAAGATGTACTAGGTAATATCTCATACATATCAGTTCAACCCCCGACATAATCATTAATTCCTATTACAGTTTAAATGTCATAAATTGAACCGTATATGAAATGAAATAACACTCTAGACATGTTTTGTAAAATTACTATTATTTAATGAACAACCCTCGTATTTGCTAGTTTTATAATCTCTTTATTTATTTCCTAATATTCCATTCATTATACGAAGGTGTTTTATTTTTATGCCCAACTAGCTTTATATTTTATCTCTACATAAATTATTTTACTCTATCCTAACTCTTTATTTAATTTACAGTATTTAACTCTGCCTACAATCATATACTTTAATAAATCTCAATAATCCTTTTTAAATTACTTATTTATTTCCTAAACTAACATTTTATATATTACTGATTTCTGTATTATCTTAATACTTTCTATATTTTAAATATTCCAGTCTACTAACGAGTGTTCAATAAAACACCTAGATGTCACCACTACTCATTCCATTGTAGATGTATAAAACAATTAATACCAGTTTATTTATTGCAAATTTCTAAATGTTAAATTGTTGTATGTGAAATGCTATTTTTCTTTATTAAGTGGATTTTTGATTCCTCAGATTATACTTCCTATAACATTTACTTAATTCCTTCGGTAAGAAAACAATGATAAACAGATTCCAATTCAATATGTCAAATGACATTTATTTCTTTCAGGTTATAAATTTACCACAATATTTCCTTTAGTTGATAATTTGATTATGATAAAATAAAACGATACTCAACTAATAAATAATATGCTTATATTCAAACTTCGTGTTTTTTTTAAAATACTGGACATTTGCTAACAATATTTTTAATACGGAAACTGAATATTTGACGCTTAGAAAATATTTAATCCAAGGTGTATAGTTCCAAATCCAACTAAATAATTCAGGTACGTGCTCTGATATTATTTATTATTGATATTCAAAATTAAGTAATTCTTTCTATTACTTTCTTTCTCAAATTAATTTATAATATTATTATAATGTGTTCAAAATTATTTACTTGCTTGATAACTCCATAAATTTTTATATAAATGACAATTATTCATATCTTAACATATTACTGGATAGTAGAGAATTAAAAATAACTTGTGTTGTTTATAACATATTGCTGTGGTATTTTTTTGTAAATAAATAAATAGATAAATAAAGAGACCAAACAAATAAAAAAATCAACAAAAATAAAATATCACTATGTTTATTTTAAATAAATATAAATTTACATGTTAGATATAAATTATAATTTAATATTTCAACAAAATAAATACAGAATAATTCACTAATTTATATAAAAATATATTTATATAATTCAAATTGTACCATAACGATGGGTACTCACTCAAATTGATGACTATGCAGTAAAACACACGTCAATGCAATATGGGTTGCATACCCATAAAAATAATAGCACACAATTAAAAATAGAATGGATAAAAATATAAAACAATGTTAAATAAATTAGAGCACAAAATTGTGTTAAATGCCATACAAAACATGATGCTTAAATACTGACCTCAGTTTTTAAAAAGGATATGTAATGATTTGGACATTATTATTAGTGATTAATAAAAAGTAGGTCACTCGGTGACACATTCTCTGGCAGTAATAATAACCGATGAATAGAACCCTGCGTTCAACAGATTGCATTAATAACAAACACTACGACACGAACAAAGGTCTCTATACATAAATAAATATATATTTCACTTATTTCACAGTCACAAGATCAATTGTATTTTCTTCTGTATGGGACATGGAAATGCATACAAAGGTATATGATTTACTTGTTTTCGATATACACCAACGCATCCAGAATGTAAATATTGTGGCTTGGTTCACCATTAAAAATAAAACACTATGTTGGTTATGCAATTTCACTGATATTCACAGAATAAAAGATATTGTTGAATGTACATCTAAATATGCGGTTAGTACATAGCTTCATTCACATACAAATGCTTCAAGACATTTCAGGCTAAAATAAATAAATAAAACATTAGTCAGTATACAATATAATACAATAAAAGAATACCTACCAATAAAATAAAATCAATCAGAATGTCCATGGATACAAATATAGAATATGTAAATAACAACAATAGTAAACATGGCGGAAAGAAAGTCACATGACCACGTGACATCGATAGTTATGATAACAAACACGGAGGGCGCAGCAGACCAAAATTTTTAAACTGAACGAACAATTTAAAACAAAATAAATCGTTCGTCAAATGTTAATCGGTATAAAAAGGCAGGCACCGGCAAAAATAAGGGAGTCCATCCGGGGAGTCCATCGGAAGATCTTCAAGACCTAAGAAGAAAAGAAAAGTTGAACCAGTGCTCCAAGAAATAAAAATCTAAAAGGCATAAACGCTTTTAAGATACAAACGCTGCAGAATAAAACGTGTGATACGCGGCATAAACGGAAAGGTGCGCGCTATAAATAAAGGCGCGAAATACTACTATTGGACTTCACAAAGCCGTCACAATAAATTCGATGAGATGGAGGGCCTGGACTACCAAGGAGAGTTTGAAATGTTATACAATCAAGAAAAGTAAGTACAAGCACTATAAAAAAATAAAAACTCCATCTTGCAATCCTATAAATAAATAAATAAAGGAATCTTCATGTGTGTTTCCAAAATTAACAAGCAACAAAATTTAGAATATTATTTAAATAATTAATAAATGCTTCTTTGGGTAAGCTTTGGGTTGACGTGCGAATCTTAACTCAAGGCGATTCAACGGAGTATTAATAAATTTTCCGGATAGCAACAAAATTTGGAATATTATTTAAATAATTAATAAATGCTTCTTTGGGTAAGCTTTGGGTTGACGTGCGAATCTTAACTCAAGGCGATTCAACGGAGTATTAATGAATGTTCCAGATAGCAACAAAATTTAGAATATTATTTGTATAATTAATAAATTCTTCTTTGAGTAAGCTTTGGATTGACGTGCGAATCTCAATTCAGGGCGACTCAACGAGGCGTTAACGCTTTTAGTTGAATAACGATAATTTCGAAATAGTATAGGAAACATCTAATGGTTGCTCCTTGTTTAATCTCGATTTTGACGTGCGAATCTCAGGTCGAGATGATCCAATGAGGATACATCAGTAAAAGTAAAGAAAGTGAACTTAGTAAAATTTCCTTGACACATGAGCATACATGAAGAATAAGTGTAGTCATTTTTTTTTAATATTTACAATTTCTTAAAGAACAAAGGATTTGCAAGGTGCTTGTACCATTGATGAAAAGGCAAAACATAATAATGAAATAAATAAAGTATTGTATTTATAATAATAAAAATTTACTCAATGTTTTTATAAATTTATATTGAAAATAAAATAAGTTGTGCTGACATTCAATATCTACTTATTTATACCCATCCCAAGGGAGAACATAAGGAAAGTAAACATCACTATCACAGCTAGAACTCACAATAAGTACAAGGCTGCGACACATTACCCGTTATAGGAAGCAAAGAAATTCACACTTAGACCCTGAGACTATTAAAGTATATCAATTTGTTAATTTAACTATTGGTTATTAACCAAAGTAGAGGAGGTCACAGCAATATGTACTTGTTGTAATAACTACTAGTTCAGTCTATTTCAATACTGAATTATATTGCAAATAATTAAATCTTTTCCAACATTCACAAAATGTTATCTTTCTTTAATACTGACACAAATAATATACTAAAATGGTAATACTTAATTGCTTTCTTCTTTCAGATGAGTAACTATCCACTTCCTGATGACGTTTTAGGACGGATACTACTTCTTTGATGTTGTTCAACTTAAATCTTGTTCTAACCCTTAAAGAAAGAACTCCACTTGTCTTGTATGGGATCTTGTCCGACGTTGGAATAAATTGTCCTTTTGTTATGATGCCAATTCTCTTAGTGCCTAGCAAATTCTTTTATACATCCAGAACTTGAATAATTCTCCAACCTTTATGGATCTCTTGTGATAAACTGCCTCTTAGTACCACCAGTACTTCTGGAATCAGCGGATCTTGAAAATTGTAACAATCTTTATGGAATTTCAAAAATTCTGGTAATTCAACAGCCTCCTGCACACTCCTATAATCCCAGAATCAGCAACCCTATTTCGGATGGATCTGGATCTTGTATATTTGTAAGTATTATCACCTTTTCTTTTATATTAATTTATTCGTAATTAACGTATTTCACTCGTAACACACTTTACTCTTCTATAATTAACGGTATTCGTGTTTTATATCAGAAATTAACTTCTTTCTGAAAAAACACGTCTCTCGTTTTTTTGAATTTGAAAAATTCTTTCGTTTATTTATTCATTTCCCTAGTAATCCTTTCTCATTTTGTATTCTCCAATCAAAGTTTTACAACAGCAATAACAATCAACAACATAGCTTTTAAATTCTCTAATATACCTAGAATACTTCTTAAAATTGTATTATCTGATTATCTAAATTCTTTTCATAATTTTATCAACCCTTCTTTACATATTCATATCCCAATACCTCTCTACATCTATATTTCTGAACAAAATGTCAAATAATGACAGTTCCTGTACTTCAAATTATTCCCGGGAACTGTTCTACAATACAATCTATACACCTTTCAAAATAAGATTCTAAATATTTTTATCACCTCATAAACGTCAATTACCCAAGTTTTTACAAATTTATAATACATTTTACAAAATAACAACTAATATTCAACTCTCTTCTTTCCAGAATATTTTGAACTTCTAAGAAAAATGAACATGGTCAACCTTTCCATATACAGGTGGTTTATTATAAAATTCGAATACTTGTTAAATACGATAAACCTCTATTATGATAAACCTAATAAATTTTATTTTAAACACATCATAATAAATTTTTCTACGTTTATTTAATTAAATTTGGTAACTTTCATAACTTTTCATATTATATGGTTACCGTATGCCTTTATACTATAACAATATGTTTAAATAGTTATTAAACTAATTTTGTGAAAAAGGTGTTTTATTTTATTTTATTATTTTTATTACTTTAATATATGTTACATTATTTCTACATGTATGATACGTAGAAAACAATATTCACATTTCGATGTTTAGCCTAACACTTATATATCCCATAAAACCTTTCAACATTACACACGCTATTTAAAAGAAATAGTTTTCGTATTACATATTACCTAATATACACTGTTCTATACAACAATTGTCCTAATCCGCCTTCATTTGCAACCTGGCAACATTGCACTGCTATTTCCTACACGATCGACACACATCCCTACCTAAAAACAGCTATTCTTGAAGTTAGGAGAACCAGGGATGGGAGTGTGATCTATCACTTCTCTCAATAGAACGTTCACTTCTCTTAAGTTCGAGAATCGGGCCCCAGGTGAAAATAATTTTTAATGGATGCACAAACACACCATACGGCTATACTTAATAAGATAGGCTCGTCACCAGCAGTCGGGGTTGATTTCAGATAATTGGCAGCCCACTAAATATCCTCTTCGTTGAGAGATGTTATGGTTAAATAATCAGAAACTCTTAGCGGATTTTTGATGTCAGAACCAGTGGAATTTGAGTTTTTCCGGTAAACCTGGAAAACACATAAGAAAATCCCTCACTACGTAAATGGGCAGGGTCGTCACAGCTGAAATCGCCGTCATCCATTATTGACGGAATACGAAAAGTGCTTTCCTTGAGGTGAATATTGCGCCAAAGTTGTTTTGGATCACTCATTAGGTTTAATTCAGCTTCATAGAAAAATCTCAAGTAAGACACATGAATCTGCTTTTTAGTGATAGTCTTAAGCCTACTGAACTCACGATAAAAGTAAATTTGCTGGGTTGCTCTCCATCTGCGATGATAAAAGATTTTAAGCTTAAGATTCTGTTTGATTTCATTAGTAAACCAATGTTGATAACAGTTATGAGAAGACGACTTACATAAGGGAACAGAGACTTATCAAGAACATTATATGGTTTTCTATAAAATATTTCAACGAACAAATCAACATCATCAAATTTACTTAATTCAGATCAGTCAATTGACAGGATATCATTATAAAGAGTTATATAATTAGCTTTACGAAAGTTGTATCGAAAGTTGTTGTTAGAGGGAAATTCAGAGGCTTTATGAATTACTGGAATCTTAAAATATATAGAAATTGCGGAATGATGAGGATCCTCGACAACAATTGGTGACGGTTCACGTTCTACTAACACTTCGGAAGCAGAATTTGAAAATATTAAGTGGAGAAATCTGTCATTAGCATTGTTGATATTATTGAATTGATTTAAATTGAGAATAGACATGAACATAGTGAGCGTACTAACCCTAGGATCAGTAATATTTAAAGAACGGGACATTGAAATCGCCAACAAGAAGTACAAGATAACCAAGTAATAAAAGTTCAAGGAAGTACATAGTCAGTAAAGTGACATCTCCATACTAGGACATTAACCAAAGGAACGCTACGCGTGAGATAAGAAGTATCAATTACATAATACTTAATGTATTGCTTTAAAACAACCAACACGGTGGTGAGGTTTACCAAGTTGAATTTCTTGTCACTTCGATAAACAGAATATCTTTCTGTAGAGAGCTCATTGCTTGCAATGGAATCGTTGAGCCAAGTTTCAGTAAAAACAAATATATCAGAGCCAGAATTAAAGATATTTACGTAGGCTTCATGGGTTTTGAGTGCGTAACCCGCGAGTATTTTGGTAGTAGATGGACAAATCAAGAAAGCTATTACTGTTATCACTGTTGGGATTAACTAGTTTTTCTGGTTTGATTTTAAAATTGTTGGAATACCTAATCCGTGTTTAATGGACAGATTCTGCTCACCATTTGCAATACGAGTTTTAAGTGTAGGATCAAACATGCCCAGTCGTACAGGTTGAGAGGTGACAAAAACGAGAGTACATCCCTAACTAGTGGAGTATCGAGAGTGAGTTGTCCCTTTGTTGGAAGGCGCCCGTTTGGGTGTGTTGAAGAAAATGATACTACATTTTCGCTTTTCACGTTCGTCCACTTCAAGAATATCTTTCTCCATGTCAATTGAAGAGGCAGTAGCGGGAGAAGAAGCTCTAATAAATTCCTTTAATACAGTGACTTCATGTTGAAAGTTAATAATAAGAGATTTTAAAGAATTAAGACCCTACTCGAACTCTCACAGCTCTTGCTGGTTCAAGTAATTCCAGAATCCTGACAAATATGCCTTGCAAGTGTAGCAGAAACTGACACACAATCAATATCATCATTTTTACCACATATCGAACAAATAATTCTGTGCGATTCATTATCCTTTCCACAGCAACACAACTAAGCATTTTATAAACAAAAATAATGGATAGAAAAGGAAAAAAAAACATTTCACACCGTCGGGGTCCGTCGTGGTGACTAACAACACAGAAAGAACAAATCAGACCACGAAAGGAAAACAATAGAGAACACAGGTTTGTTAAATTAATATAAGTTAAATAAATACACAGGCATAAACACCAAAGAAAGAGTGCTGCAACGTGACTGTTAAAAGAAAAAAGATATAAGAAATATTCGTGAAAAGGAAGGATCGCTTGTAAAATCCAAACTTACATTTAAATAAAGTGTTGACAAAACTATAATGTATCTCGGTAAAAATACTCAATTACAGAACGAATTGTGTACATAATACACATACCATTCGAAAGCACACATTTCAAACTATCTGCTGGTAGTAATTTTAAAATTTCTTGCAGTAAAAGAATGTTTATATCTTAATAAATAGTATGTATAATAAACCAACATTTTGTTGAGAAAATATATTTGTATTCGATCACTACTTTTGCACATCTAGATTATCAATTTCGATTTCCATGAGATGGGGGTTATATATTATTGTTGGATGAATTAAAAAAAAGAATGTAACAATTCGGCTGGGCAAAGAGTAAATTTAAGGTTGTTAAGAGGATTGAAATATTGCTGTATATGAATATAATAAAATAAATAATTAATAATAATTCATTGTTTACTAAAACACACCATTAGTGTATGGTGCTACGTTGATAAAATTTTATGATAATGAATTATACCTGACATTTCTTTCAGAACAGTAGGCAAAATGGTGTTGCAAATATTCCTTTTGTTCAAAGTGGATTTTGCATATCGGGCACTGCATACATTCTGAAATCACAAGAAAAACATGCTGAAATACAATGAATAGTGACATTAAATTGTATTACAATTTCAAAATTGCCATGGCACTTCAAGACACTGTAAGGATTTTTCCAAGTCCAACTAAATACTCGGTTAACTAAACAGTGTTCAAGAATTAATTATACAAAGTTGGCAATATATTTGCTAGTGCATTTGATCTGAATTAGTATATTTTGTTCTAATAATATTGGCGCCATTTTCGACATTTGCATGAGATGGCAACTCTATATTTGGTTTAAAAATACTACAGAATAGGCCACTAAGAATATGATATCCAAATTTTAGTACTATACTAGAATCGCCGAAGAGATTCAGTGATAAAAGTGCGTGATCGAGGCATCCTATGCATAAAAACGGTCGGCGGCAAAGATCGTTTACATTAGGTGATTAGGTAAACTGTAATGTATCACAGATCGCAGGTGTGTGTGAATTACTACATGCTACTTTATAAAGACAATATCATTTCAATATGTTTTGATAGAAAAGATTTGAATATGCACAATTTCTTATGTCAAATACTACGGCGATAACTATTTTACAGACATTGATCCTTGAATGATTTTATGTGCATACCACTTTGATGTGATCACGTGAACCCAACGTGATCACTGAATCTGTTCAGCGATTTGAGTATAGATATCATCGAGTTCGGTATATTTAAACACTGAAATAGTTCGCACTATCACACAAGATATGACGTTATTAAAGGGGAATCCCAGTTGTTCTTTGCGATGTTGGTAGACATAAACACATATACTACTTCTCCCAACACATTTTTACTCCCTTATATTTAGTATAAGGAAGTATTGTGATGACGGAAATTTTCGAACTCAAGATTTTTGCAGATGTCCACGTTTTGAAGTCCCCCAATACCAAAAAAAGTAGTTTTTAATAAATCTCTCTCTGTGTGTGTGTGGCCACAATTGTAAATACTTCGTCAACTATTAAGTTTAACATCACTCACAGGTTTAATTTTTCAAGATGACAAACTTATTTAAAACTTAATTTAGAACAACTTCTGTATAACTTGAAACGCTCATACGTGCCCACACCTCATTTCTTATCATTATTGTAAGTTATATTTATAATTTTGAAACAACATGCAGTTCACTTAATATTATGTATTTTTATAGGAATAAATACCAATATATTATACACCTCCAACAAATAAATTACACGTGCAAATTACAATTTCGTAGATTAAAAAAAAATTACAAAGGTTTCATATACACCCTCGGGTTGAGCAGTTCCAAGTAGTATAAGGTAACACAAAACACTACAAACGCAAAAATCGGCGTGTTTTGTAAAACAAGAATGGCTGCCAGCGGAATTCAGAAAAAGACAAAAATGTAAAAGCAGTGTTTTTGAACTCTCTAATCATGTAGGTATCAACAAACAAAAAATCATTTGATCATAAAAAGGTCAAGCGACCATCTTTGGATCACTTATGGAATGACACATAACCGCTGTTAATGTTTAACAGCAAAAATTCAGTAGTGGGACTCTGTGCACTATCGATATCCACTTTCGTCTCGTCTTGGTGAAAATTGGTACTCTGTATAACATTTCTGTCGTCGATCTCGCTTCCCCTTCCATTCGCCCACTATCGTCTTCAAGCGAAGCCAAGGGATGTCTCGTTTAAAAAGAGACGTCTCTCGCTTTGCAACTTCCTGCGCATGTAAGAGAAAGACAGAAAATAAACTAGGTACTAAAGTGACGAGCGGCTAAATCACAAGTTGCGTTCCGTATTCCATCTCTTTTTAATTATGTGTTTGTTCATTCTTTCAGGTTATGTTTATTCTAATTCCATAGTCTACGTTTGTTTGTGGTCAGGGTTCCTCTAATTTTTCAGATCATAATTATTTGTTATAAATTGTATTCTCTTTTTGTTTTTTACCAGCGTTTTAAAGTTTATTACACGTATCTTAGTTTAGTTATTTAATATAGGTATTGTAATATGATGAAATAAATTATGTAATACATTCTCTATTTTTTTACTTCTAGAAATTTTTAAGAATAGCTAGAACAAATTTTTATTATTTTTAGCATGGTGACTGAATGTTGACTTTTTTTTAATGATAAATCGTCCAGAAAGTGATACTGTTTTAACGATTTAAACACTTTCGTTTCCATAGATTTTATAAGCTTATCAGCTTGCGATGTACCTACCTATCACAAGGTATTTGCCATGTCGACATTTATACATAGGTACTAGTACCTTGCTTCAATCATTCTTAGTCTTGACGGTATCACTATGCAAAGAAACGTTGCGTACAACACGTTTTAAAAGTCTTTTTTCCACTCATTTGCTTGATTAACTTGGGATGGGACCTTGTTAATCAATCTGCAAATTCGTGAAAAAAAGTATGACTTTCAAAACTAGTTGTACAAATAACTATTACTTAACAAACACCCTAATTGAAAGATAAGGTCATCAACACCTTGTTTAAAAAACGAAATATTTGCGAATATAGTTTTTTCCTTATTTTCTAATGTAGAATTCGTTTTAGAATTCACGAAACAATATTTTGCTGCATATTATTTTAGATGTATCTACATACCTACCTACCACAATTTAAAAGACAAGTTTATTGAAAAAAAATATTAAAAATGAAAAACACAAAAATTATTTCCGATCAGTTACAAACATCAAAATACAGTATTTTAAAATACTGAATTAACTTAAAAAAACTTTCACTACGACGACGAGATCTGTGACTAAGGCGAATATCGCCAATCATCGAATAGAACGACCAATTGGAACATGGAACGCAACTTGTGATTTAGCCGCTCGTCTAAAGTGTACCAATATAAAGAAAATAATTTGGGCAAGTTATAAAACATGTGGATACCACAAGCAAAAATATTTTTTTCAAAAGAATTGTTATATCATTTTATTTCTATTTCGTACACCTTCTAGGTAAGACGATTTTTATATTTGCTTTACATTTGATATTTTCATTACTTTTTGAATTTATTAAATATGAATTAGTAATTCTTTGAAATATCTGCTTAAAATATATATGGAAAGTTTCGCTAAATTTGTGTCATTATTTTACATTTGATATTTTCATTTCTCTTTGAATTTATTAAATGTGAATGAATAATTCTTCAAATATCTACTTAAAATATATGTGGAAGGTTTTGCTATATTTTAGTAATTATTTTATTTATAAGTATAAACATATATATTATATTAGAGGTCGATATATGTATAATACATGTTATGTACAAAATATTTATGCAAAATCAGCAATATTACAGTCTGATTACAACTAGCACACCAAGAAAATATTACTAAATAAAGCGAATCTACAATAGTAAATGTAATGAATTTGCTGATTATACTTCCCGGTAATGCAAGAAATTTTGCGATTTCAACAAATTCCCTAAAACACTGACAAATATTTTTAAAGAAGGTAGTATTCTTCCGATTTTTGCCGAACGCGTATCGATAGTTACACAGAGTACCATTCAAAGCGAGAATCGTTAGCGATAATCGATATCGATAATCGATTCAAGTCGTTGGAAGTCAAAAGTACACAGAGTCCCACTACAGATCGTCTAGATTTTGCGCATGTGTAAGAAATCCTAATCACCGTTTAATATCTTATTAGAAAAAATTTCTTTGATTGAAAGCGTCCTCAATTAATGATTAGCGGTAACCAGTGTTGAAAGAACGCAAATTTATATTAACCGTACTTTAACCAATGATTACGCTAACCGGCATTTTAGTGGGAGATGGAAAAACCGGGCCCAAAATTCATATTCACTCATTGTTTTAAAGATCATAAAGTTGATATTATAACAAAATGTTATTATTAAATTACTTTCTTAAAATACTCATCAATTTAATGAAATGTATTCATTGACAGAACTAATTTAAAAAAGGGGAACTATACTAACATGCTTTTAGTAACTTTTTAAACATTTAAATAAGAAAATCAAAATGGATTTAAATAAAGTGTATAAGCTTTGAAAGAGCTTTTAATTCCCAAATTTGATATACGTTGACATACCTTCAAATAAAAAGTTGCTACATGCATCTCCAGGGCAAATTGTTTTATGTTTGGCCAAATATGATTTTGAGCTGAATCCAAGACAGCAAAATGTGCAGGCAAATACACTCTTGACTATGTATTTCCTAGTGGGAATAAAATCTACTTCAACATTACCATTCTGGCTGTCTTCAAATTCTTCACCAAAATATACTAGTAATTCTTCACCCAATTGAATTTGACGAGTGCTTTGATAATATAGATAATCTTCATGTTGAAAAACAATTAGGTTTCGTTCATAAATATTCCTGGCAGTGTTAATGTACTGCATCCAATTTAAATACCCTAATGTATCCTTGCCAAATACAAGTTTTCCACCTTTTATTTTCCAAGAACATTCTGTTCTACAAAGTCCAGAAAAAGGACCAAATGTTACACCTTCAGGAATAAATTTTAAAGCTAATATTCCAAACTGTCCAAGCAAATGTTGAATTTCTAAAATATCATTTGGTAATTCTTCTTGTGTTCTGTTACTGGGATTATCTGGAGCATGCTTGTTCAAAATATGTACCAACATTCCACACTCGATACAGTAATTTTCATAATATGCCCGACAACGTTCACAATCTGATGGACAAATTTAAAGCAAGTAAAAACTAGATTATACAATATCCACATATATGAAAAAGAAACGAAAGCTTATTTGGCCATTAAACCAAGCTAGGCTTTACTAATTTATATATAAATGTGAATTTCAAAAATAAATATGTTATTATTTGGTTTATAATACAATGAAATAGTAATATTTAAAACTTAATTGCACTTTCAATTGAGTGGAAACAAGTCTGAAGAACCAACCGAGTAAGATGTAATTAATAGTTATATAGCAGTTCAAGTAGTTAATTTATTTAGGCATTTACTTACATAGTAGTCCATTATCAACTTCAATTTTTATATTACTAGGATTGAATTCTTCCTCAATTTTAACATAGTCGTTTACTACGTTATACTGTCCTTCACATGATTCCATTTCCATTTTAATATTATCCAAAAAAGTGGCTGATTCATATTCTTTTAACTTGTCATGCGATTTCAGGCGATCTTTTAAATCAAAATTGTTTACGGTAATAACAGTTTCAGAGACATCAACTTTATCATCTTCAAAATCGTCTTGTTCGTTGGTACTCGATGTATTTATAGAAAACAATGTGTTGTTCACATGACAATTTTCAATTTGGTCAGCCATCACCACCACAATTACTAATTACAACTCTAATTTGTGCTATTTTGTTGAAAGGGCAATGGTTAACAATTGGGGCGCCAGCCATAGATAAGAGAGAATAAGAATAAAGATAGGAAACTCCTTAATAATCAAATGGACGCACTTATCGAGCACCACCTAGGTAGTTTTTCTCCAACTATACGAAATTTGAGTAGCTTTGGTGCAGTATATTTATTTTTCATTTTTCACATTAAATTATTTATGCGAGTTAATTGATAATAAAAAATACGTTTTGTTGCACACATTACATTTATTAGTATAATACAAAATCTATGAACAGTATTTATACATAGAATCTGTTTTATTATGTAACTTACGATATCTAGTACTATTCTTAGACAAACTAAAAATTATTTATAAAATATTGATTTGCATTTTACTTTGTAAAAATAATTTCAAGTAAGCTTTTTCATATAAACAATGTATAAAGTAAGGTAATAACATATTTTAGCAGTCGTCAGAAGTATTTTAGATAACTAAGCATCAGTACAATTTATAAACAAGAAATTATTTTAGAATATAAAATAGGTTTACTGGGAATATTACAATAAAAAAGTATAATTCCATAAAAACACAAATACTGACTTACAAATATGCATATGGATTTTACACATTATTAGGACTTTAATACCAGAGTTGCTTACTCTAAATGAAAACTGAAAAGCACTAAATATATATGAATTAACCTTTGCACTGGAAACATACAGGTACACTCAAACAATGTCTATTATACGTATAACAATAACGTTTACTATAAGGCGCTTGTGAACACTAGGATATACTATCTCATTTAGTGAAGCACTCCTTCAAAATCCAAAAATCCACAAACAAAATAAAATAATAACAATATAACAAAAACAAGCTCTCACAAAATTGAGGTTAACTCAGCTAACGCCTCTAAACTAAAATTGTAACTACTACTAACTACTAACTACGTACTTTCGAGTCCCGGCCAATGATCTAATAATATAGAACTATAGTATAATAGTATTAGATCATTGGTCCCGGCACATGAGATGCACATGCCATCTATAGAGTTTTTCCCCAACTGCAACATAAAGTTGTGTCTATGGAGTTCCATTAAGGGGGCGTTTGAATCATAGAAAACATAAGTACTTTCGTTACTGTCAAAAAATAACAACACTTTACTCCTAAAGATGTCGCGCGCTCTATCAAAACTCATCATCTCAAATATACAAATAATTGAATTGGCAGAATTTGTTTGAAATAACAAATATGTATACGATCACTATTAAATCATTTTAAATAACTTAGATATTTATGATTATCTGTAATTTCCTTAGATAACCAGTTACACTACAGCATTTTCGGATCTCGCGCCCTCTCTTAGGGAATCCTACAAGGTACAAAATACAAATATGGCCGTTCTTTAACAATTATTTAAAATATGCAAATAAACCAAACTAATACATCATTGCCGAAATTTCTGTTATATTTCTCTTCTACGAAACACGCGTCATAGGGTTAAGGGGTTCTTTTCATAAAATTGAAATAAAAATTTTATAAAAAGAATTTATGTAAATTAAACCCCTATACCATACGTAGGAGGATATTATGACTTATTACACACAATAAAATAAACAATTAATGATTTTATAACAGACATTTGCATAATTATAAAATTATGTTGTATTCTATGATTCAAACGCCCCCTTAAAGAGAATACCCCCTGGGCGCCAGCAATGACCATGTATGTATCTTGAAGTTCGCAGCGTTGTCGTTCCTTACGATCAGCAAAATGATTAATAACTCATTCATTGAAGTTTAGTGTTGATGTCAGTAATTGTTTTTCAATGGAACGCATTGCTAAGGCACAGTAGTCTGCTTTCCCGCATGGTATTTCTAGAAAATGTTTTTATTCTCTTCAAAGTAGAAAAACACCGTTCACTTGATTTTTTCTATTTTGCACGCCCCCAGAGATTCGCAAAATAGCAGAAGACAATTTACAAAATCTTTTGCCAACATAGTCTCGACATATCAATAACAAGCTTTTATAACAGTTGTACTATTCAACCTTGGAAGTAAATTACAATAGTAGCATCAGAAAACTTATCATCCAACTCCGCTTCACAATTTACATTGTTAATTAGTAAATAAAATGTTAGCATGTGTGCTTTTTATTCTTTGTACAACTTCTATTGCACATGTTTGTTACATTAAAGGCTTACATTTTGACATTTAAATATAATTTGGTTCCATTTTTTTTTGTTACCAACGTCAAAACAACAAAATTAGCGTGCGATAAAGAAATACTTTTGCAACCAAAACGGATATCGTAAAGTGAACTTTATAGCTCCGAAATAGAAAAAAGCATTTTGCACATTACACCCACACAACCAGTCTGATAAACTGTAAGAGCATCTGTTGAATTTTCTCGTCACGGTTTTAGTAGTTTTCAAATTGTGATCTTCTAGTTTAATCAATAAATCTGGTCTAGGGAGACCTATTTTTTAATTCTGTCTTAATGTTACTAACGCAATTCGTAGTTGCATTTGCACCGATAGAAATTACAACATACACTCACCGCTGTATATTACATACTGAACCGCCACCCGGACTCGGCACCATACAGTGGTGCCCCGCCGCCTACATATATACGCGCGCTACCCGCGCCAGTTTCATCGCTCGATTTGTAATACAGACGGGGCAACCGCGCGAGATGCCCGGAGCCTACGTCAGACTGCGATTTTTAAACGCGCTGAAAAGACGGACTGTTACTTCCGAAAACATATTATTTAATAATATGTTTTAATAATAATAAATAATTTATCTGTTAAAAGAAATTTGTCACGGGGGGGGGGGCAGTGCCCCGTTGCCCTCCCTGCAGCAGCCGCCACTGCATACTACCTATATAAATAGTATAATTTGCAATACATATATTAAATTATATAGATAAAAGTGATAATTGTTCAACTACATATAATAATCTAATAATAAGTATAGTTGATCTCGACATATACACGTGATGTATGTGTAACATACGAATTTAAACAATACTTCGGTGTATTTTATTTTAAGAAAAACAAATAGGTATAAATATTCTAAAATAAAACAAACATCAATATTTTTTTGCAAAATCTAACGAATAATGAGCAAGTTTAACTGTTTGTTCACGATCGCTAATTATATTTAGCATTTGACAACGCTGTCAACCTCAAGATACATACAACTGTGCATCAAGGTCATTGCTGGCGCCCCAATTGTTAACCATTGCCGTTGAAAGTTAATGGTTATCTGTAAACTTGTGGACTTCCGTGAAGTTTGAATATCTATGGTCATACATAAAGGAATACTTCAATCGAAACATAAATTGAGTACTTACGGAACTGCCCTCTTGCGGGCTGAGCGGAGATATAGAGAGGGATGAATGCTCTTACAAATGCGCGGAAGATAGAAATGATTGCAAATGATGATGTGCGCCATTTTGACAGACTACACTTAAAAGAAAAGACACAGGGGGACGCGCTTTATGCGCATGCGTTGAGAGTAGATGCCAACTTAATTCCTTACAATACCACAGTATATAGCTATGTAACAGCTCTATACTGTGACAATACCAATCACATATGTTTATACTGTGACATAACATTCTACCATGTGTAACATGTCAAAAATATGCCGGCAAATAACGCCGCAAATTCTCACTTTTTCCGGCTTCTTTGTTCGATCAGCATCACCTTTACTGATTCACAGAAAGCGACTACTTTTGTTATAAGTTTCATATTTATTAGCTTTAGAACCGTTGTTTTAAACAAAGATTATAAACCTACAAAGGATTGCTCATTCCCTATGCTGTAACGTTAGCATATCCCCCCTCACGGCGCGCACTGCGGTGACGTCACAACTGGACCATGCTCTTCAAATCGTAACGTTTCCAGTGTTTTTAGTACATAGGCGTGTGTTGCACGTGCCAAATTAATGAGATTGTTTTGCTTTATTTTATGATTTAAATCTATATTTCGCGATTGACTTTGTGTTTTTATTGTGTTAGTAATAAAACCACTCTTTATTAAAATTTTCAATTAATTTAATTTTATTGATAGGTAGTGAAAACCACGTGAAAACATAAGCGCTATGCCGGGTCGTAGATGCGCCGTATTTGGTTGCAACAATAGCAGAGTTGTAACCAAAGCAAAAAATGAAAGTGTCATTTACCATGAATTTCCTCGCGCAAATAATTTGGTCTCCACAACTATAAAAAAAGAATGGATTCGACGATGCCAAAGAGCCGATAAATTCAATCCCAACACAAGCCAAATTTGTTCTGTGCACTTTACGTCTAATGATTACGAAAGGGATTTACAGAATGAACTATTAGGTAAATATAAAAAAAATACATATTAAGAATGGCATTACAGATTACTTAATTTAGGATTACCAGTAAGAAGAAAACTGAAGAAGACAGCAGTCCCAACAGTAAATTTACCTCTTGAAAAGAAAGAAAAAAATCAGACACAACAAATACAAAGAAGCGAAAGACTTTTAAAGAGACAGAAGCAAAAAGAAGTTGAGGATATTTTGAAAACTAGTATACCATCTGATATTAACCCCCAGGCTTCAACTTCACAGGTTTGTGATGAGCATCTCTCTCAAGAAATAATGTCAAGAACATCTGAAGAAAAGCGTTCACATGAAATAAAATATGACTATAATGAATTACTGACAAAATATAATGAACTTGAAAAGCAACATAAGCTATTGAAGAACAGCAGTGGGAAAAAAATAAAATTATTGAATGACCAATTACGCCATTACAAAAGTAAATGTCAACAACTGTGCCAAAATAAGAAAGAAGAAACAGACGCTGTAAAAAAAATGTTTACCAAAAATCAAATGAACATGTTATTAAATAGGAGGAAACGAGTCAACTGGACTTCCGAAGAAGCTGCATCAGCTTTTACTCTACGGTATTATAGTAAGAAGGCATATCTGTATGTTAAAGATAAACTTCACTTTCCCCTTCCTGGTTTATCTTCTCTCAGAAGATGGGCAAGTAAATTGAAGATTACTAATGGAATTTTAACAAGCGTTTTGGAATTTATGCAATTAGCAGGAGAATCCATGAATGATTTTGAAAAAACAGTAGTGTTATGTTTTGATGAAGTAAAAGTACAAAATATCGTAGAATATGACGTTGGAAATGATAGAATTTTGGGTCCACATAATTATATGCAGTGTATTATGGCACGGGGCTTGTTTTCAAATTGGAAACAGCCTATTTTTCTTGATTTTGATCAGAGAATGACTTCGAATATTTTATTCTCTATTATAGACAAATTGTCTGAAAAGGGTTTTAAAGTGGTAGCAATAGTTAGTGACTGCGGCAGTACAAATGTTGGTTTATGGAAAGACTTAGGAATAGACATTAACAACACATCTTTCAAACATCCCGCTACCAACAGAGATATATTTGTCTTTGCAGATATTCCACATCTCCTGAAATTAATTAGAAATTGGTTACTGGATACCGGCTTTCAATTAAAAGATGGAAGTTTGATAAATAAGAATCCATTGGAGGAACTATTGAAAGTGACAGACACAGAACTCAATGTCTGTTACAAAATTTCAAAAAAACACTTGGAATGCAATGGACCTCAAAGACAGAATGTTCGTTTGGCTGCGGAATTGTTATCAGAAACGACTGCAAAAGCTCTTGCTCGTTATAAACCAGGTAATGATCCTCTTCTTGCTGTAAATGTAGCTACTTTCATTAGCGATATAAACCAATGGTTTGACATATTTAATAGTTACGCACCTCGTAATAAATTAGCGTCCAAAAATGCTTTTGGAATCAATTTAGAAAGTCAGGTAGCACATTTGGACAAAATTATCGATTTAATAGAAAATATGAAACCCATTGGTAAAACAAGTATACAGACATTTCAAAAAGGAATAATTATATCTACAAAATCATTAAAAGGTCTTTTTAATTCAATGAAAGAAGAATTTAATGCTGCCTATATATGCACACACAGACTAAACCAGGACTGTTTAGAAAACTTTTTTTTCCAACTAAGAAGTAGAGGAGGAGCAGATGATCATCCATCGCCGTTAAATGCACTGTACAGAATTCGTATGATTATTTTAGGGAAGAACCCTGGCATTCTTAGTAGCCATGTGAATACTGAAGAGGCGGAGCCTCAGGAATATTTATCAGCAAAAGTCTTTGAACAAGCTGAGATAGCATTAAATCCTTCAGATAATAATTTAGTCGAAATTAACTTATCTATATCCTCTTCTTCTTCAACTTCTTCCAACGATTCAAGTAATTTAGAGACTGCCAACGATGCTCTAGAGTATATTGCTGGATATATCGCAAAGAAATTCAAAGATAAATATCCTGATCTGGGCGATTATACACACCAATTATTACTCACGGAACATCAGTATAATTTACCCTCATGGGTTGAACACTTATCGTATGGAGGCTTAATTAAACCTAAGAGGTCATGGCTCCAAAAAGTAAAAAAAATGAATAAATATTTTCTCAAGTACCATGGACCTCAACTTGAGAAAAAACACTCGGTTACCAAACAGCTGAGTAACTTTATTTATCAGAAGGAAAACATCCCTTTAGATTTAGTTCAAAATTTTATAAAACTTAGAACAATTATTAAAATAAATTATGAAAATATTAAGCAAGAAGAAAAAAAAATCAAAAACAGAAAAAGAAAAATTGTGGCTTCTGAAAGAAAGACCGCAAAGAAATTTAAAAAAATTGTCTCTTAAGTTTAGTTAAAATTTAAATAAAAATTTAGTTTTTATTTTATCCATTTTTTTACCAGTACCCAAGATTTACTGAAAATACTGATTAATTATTTTAATAATCTACTATTTATTTTAAATATTGCAATGCTATGAAATCTGTGAAAAGCGTAAGACATTATATTTCAACTATTTCGTAGGTCCGGTGACTACGTCACTGCCGAGTATGACCGATCACGTCCGAAGCTGATTGAGCAATCCTTTGTAGGTTTATAATCTTTGGTTTTAAATAATAATTAATTAGTTTTAAAGGTTAGGTAAGTACTTAGGTCAGAAATATTTTGTATGATGTAGTTGGTAGTAGTGTACAACTGGGGAGTTGAATAAAAGATGGCGACTTGACAACTATATATTTTGTTTTAATGTAATACCACGCGATCATTTAAATTCTAAATTATAGCAGGCGGGATTTTTTTTATTAGGTTGTCCAGAATGTCAATTATTGATTAATTAACATTTTGAAACGTCACTTTGACAATTCAAATTGTAAATTAGTACTTATATACCAACTTAATTTAAATTTCACAGCCTGCTCTAATTTAGAATTTAAATGATCGCGCGGTATAATAGTGATTTATATTCAATATTAACAAGCCAGTGAGGCTTGCACTATCTACACCAATATTTTATTAATATGAGAAACATCGCTTCATGCATTATTATTGATTAGCATTTACGTAATATTTACTTAATCGGCAACGACATACTCCACAGCGTCTCGATTCGCACTGAAATATTAGAAATATTAAACACGGGACGGGTGAATTAAGAAATGCGACGGCAACACCGCACGACTATTTCCTATACTATTTCATATACGATATTTAGATCGTGCCGAGAACCTGGGTTGTCCAATTGTATTGTCCAATTGTGTATGGATAATATTTCATCATAAATACGAAATTAATCACTGTGATTTCACGAATTTTCAAGCGGTGAAAACAGTGATTACGAAATCACTGTGAAAAATCACAGTGACCAATATCTGCTCTCATCTCTAGTGCATTCTGTGCATTTTCGATCGGGCTTGCGGTAGCCCTCCTGCAAACGGTCCTTATCGTCATGGAATTCACATAAATTAAACATATACATTTTTTAAATAAAAAATCGTCGTATTTGTATTTTCCGCCTTGCCGTCAGAAATTTCACACGCATGTGTGCTTGTTCAGACTTCAGACCCGTCCATTTTGGAGCTGTTTGGTTGTTTGTGGTCGTTTAGGTTTACTGTTTTCTAGTAAATCTCTGGTCTAGTATCTACAGTTGTTGGCTTTAGCTTGGTGTTTTGTGTGATAATACATCTCTGTGTGGCTAAATATTTTACCATTGCCTATTTATACGACAGTTGTATACTTGCGGATTTCCTCACTATTTACAAATTAATAAACATTAAAAATGGGTGATCCTATTGACCATAGTAATATGCATGACGCAATGTTTTCGGCAAGTACATTTAGTGTAAAGAGAGAACAATGCCTAGAAGACAGTTTTGTAGAGGATAAAGTGTATATCTCTGAAACTACCATTACTACAGACAATGCTGAATTTCGAGGTCCCATTCTGCATGGCAAAATAAAGCAGCAGGAAGAGTCCACAAGTTTGGACAATATTAAAACAGAATTAGTATCATTTGAAGTGACTCAAGTACAGAATGACATTGTTAAAATAGGAAGAGGGATCAATGCTGACGATATTAAAATTGAATTCGATAATGGACTACTATGTAAGTAGAAGCATATTAGTTGCTGTTCATCCTTATTTTTGTTGTGATTTGTTGTAGTTACAATCTAAAACAATAACAACAGGCAAGTTCAGTTGGCTTAATATAAGTATGTAAATATATAATGGGTGTCCGTAATTGTTTTACACGTTGCGATTTAGAAAGTTTCGTGTTATTAAATTAGTATCTTGGAAACATCTTCCTTCATTTATCTTACCGCCAGAGTTGTCTCTAAATATTTAATTTACAAAATAAACATCATTTTATAATCATGTGATTATATATATATATAACATTCCAATATGATGAGATATCATAATTAATTTGTAATTTCGAATACATATTCTGTTAGTTTATGTCAATAATTGTGAAAGTCATTACCGACACATTATATTTGCATTTCAATCTTTGGCAATATTACTGATGTTACATCACCAATTAGTCAAATGAGTGTTATATCACGTTATATAAACTTTTGTTACTTCTGACATTACTGTTGGTACTGTTTCTGAACCAGGAAACCAATGATCTAATGGTTATTATACTACTAGATGCATTGTACACTATGTCTTGCTTATTAGGAAGTGACCCACACCATAAGAGAAAGAACGAAAATATATGAGCGTCGAAAGTTTGACAAGGATGAACGAAATTGACCGTTTTATGTGGGCAAAATTCAAATATGTTGCTATAGCTTGTAATGGCTTATAATGTTTAAAAGTATTATTTTGTTAAAAATATGCTATATTAAGAGGTAACTAAAGGTGTTGCAACTTTAATAATCAAAAAGATAAATAATTAAATATATAGGTATTATTAATATGGTATTAAATATATTCTGTTTAATAACATTTTAAAGGTATCTATGCTAGTAGCCATTCTTCATTAAGTAAAGAAAATTAAATAAATATGACTTTTAATGACTATGAGATAACTATATGAATTTGTTTTTCTAATAATACCTATTTTAGCATGTTTGATGATCACTCAGTTTTTATATAACAGCTGGTTATGTTCAGTAAGAATATATTAACATTTTTATCATGATCTTATCTACAAACATTATTTTTTTAATACAGGTAGGTTTAACATATGTATTTAAATATATATTTGCCACTGCACTAGTTAATGGAACTTTATGTAAACTCTTGTTACTTTGATGTTACTCTTGGTATAATATTGGTATAGGCAGCTCCTAATGGTAGCAACTTCATTAGAAGAATGTGTAGTTTAAGTAGTAATGGAACAGCAAAAGTTAAAGTGCATTTAATATTTTTTCTCATTATTGAATAACAGTGTCTCATGCCATTACAAATACCAAGAGTTAATAGTTTTGGTTTCGAAACTGTTATATGCCTTAAATACTAAGGTTACTTAGATCAAGGTAAAAAATGTTTATCGATTTTTTTGGATCTGGCAAAGGCATTTGATACGGTCCTACATGACCTACTATTGGACTGTTTGCAGAAACATGGCATTAGGGGTACTGCACTGAATGTTTTTGAAAGTTATCTTACCGAAAGATCACAAGCTGTTAAAATAATGGACACACTAAGTCAGCCCAGAACAACAAAAATTGGCATACCACGGGGCACTGTATTGGGACCAATTCTCTTTATATTATACATTAACACTTTAACGAAAATAAATATATCTCATGGAAAAATTATATCATACGCGGATGATACAGCAGTGATATTTTACGGGAACACTGGGAGTGATGTTAAGGAATATGCAGAGAATGGATTAATTCAAATATCAAATTGGCTAGAATCTTTCAGATTATCACTTAATATAAAGAAAAGGCATTCCGTATGTTTCTCCATCACAACTAAACAACGTCCCAACTTTGAAGAATTAAACATGAGGGGGACACACAAGGTAATAAAGAAAACAGACCAGGTGAAATATTTAGGAATATATATAGATGCAAATCTTAAATGGAAGGTACATATAGAGTATGTCTGCAATAAAATTAGATGTCTTATACATAAATTTTATATAATACATGAAATGTTAAACAGAAAATTATTATTCATGCTCTACAGAAACCTGGCGGGATCAGTACTAAGATATGGTATAATTGCTTGGGGCGGAGCCTATAATGACACTCTAAAATCCTTAAATTCTGTTCAAAACTACTTGCTCAAAACAATATACAGGAAAAATAGACTTTATCCAACAATACAGTTATATTCCGTCGACATACTTAACATCAAATCTTTATATATACTGACATCATGTACTTTTCTTCATAAACATCCTGAAATAAGAGAGTCTATAAATCATAAATACCTTACCAGAAACAAGATAATATGATGTCTGCAAACAACAACAAGTAATACCACATTTTACCGAAGATCCTTTTGTTACTTAGGACCGAAACTATACAACAAGATTTTACCTGAAATAAAAATTATTAAAAGAATAAAAACATACGTAATGCACTTAAGAAACTTTATTTTTATTAACTTGGAGGCGTTAACGGGGATGTTTTAAGGACACAAGTTACTTCTTAATGAAATAATTATAGTTATAGGTAGTTAGTTTTAGTAACGTACACTTTTGTACGCGAACTATGTATTCATATTAGGTTACTACATTTCTTAGAATTTATAATGTAATTGCACATACAGGTGGCCAGCACCTAGGTGCACATGTATTTTTCTTTAAATAAATAAATAAATTTCAACTGTTAATTAAATCTTCTCTTTTTCTTGATATCTATATTTAGTATATAATTTCCTTATTTTGATAAGTGATTGTTTTCTATATATGATATGATTTTTACTCTGTGTGTATTTGGCCAACAGATTGTGAAAATTGTGAAGCGTACTATGAAGACTATTGTATCGAATGTGGAATGCTTGTGAATATTTTAAACAACAATGCTTTGAATAGTGCAGATAATGGGGCAAGAGAAGATATACCAAATGATATTTTAGAAATTCAAGATTGTTTGGGACAAACTGGAATATATGCTATAAGAATTATTCCTGCAGGAGTAAAATTTGGTCCTTTTACTGGACTCGGCACAACAGAATGTCCCTGGGAAATGGAAGGGGAAGCATTTGTTTTGGACAAAAATAAATCGAAACATATGAACTGGATGAAGTACGTTAATCCTACAAGAAATACTTCCGAACGAAACCTGCATGTCATTCAATCTGACGATAATATATATTATCAAAGCACTCGTCAAATTCAAGCTGGTGAGGAATTACTGGTGTATTTTGGTGAGCAATACGGAAGCAGCCCGAATAAAATTGTCAGAGAGGGTTCTGTTACTACTATGAAGGACATCGTTAGGGAAATATTTGCCTGCACATTTTGCTGCCTTGGATTCCGCTCGAACTCGCATTTGGCCAAACATAAAACCCTTTGCATTAAGGATGCAGCCCGAAGGTTTTCAATTGAAGGTATTGTAAATATCTCATTTTGATGTTTGTGGATTTGACTATATTGATTTTTGTATTGTAAAAGGCATTATCTTTAATATAATGTTATAAACCATAAATTTATTTTGATGATTTTTGTCCAAATGAATAGAGTTTATTAAGTTGATGAATATTGCAAGAAAATAATTGTTTAGGGTTGACAGTTATTCAGTGCCCTAAAAATTTATTACACTTGTCAATGGAGGAATTTTAACACCTGTCACTTTACAATTATGATTCCATATAGACATGGTCTTAGATGAAAGTTTAATGATTAACACTCCTTTACATACTTGAAAGTAAATACTCATATCACTATTGGTAATAATACGAAAGTTGTACTATGAACTTCAAAAATCAAAGTGCATTTGTGGAAGAACATCCACAAAGATATCCCTAAATTAATTATGTTCTACTGCGAAAAACACTGAAAACAACATTATAAAAACAGAGATTTTGACTTTGTCACGGCAAAATAGGAAAAAATATAAGTTAATATATACATTCCATGGATTTTATAAATTTTATCTTGCAGTGTTATTGTCCTTTCTATATATTATGGCATGTAAATGTGTTTGTCCTTGCGGATACAAATGTGTTCTTAAAATATTTGTGTCCCCAATGACAAACATTTACGTATCATTGTATATAGAAAAAACAATAGTAGTGCAAAATAAAAAGGTAACATTCAACAAACAGAATGTATCATCTCAATAACTATTATAGGTAAAAAACAAATAATTTTTCCGAAACACCTCATGAAAACAATTTCAGTACATATTTTAAAGTGAAAAGAGTGATATTTGTTATGTTTTATTGAGGTGGCTATATACATATCGAGGTAATTATAAAAGAAATTAATTTACAGTTATATATTTGTGAAAAATTGAGATTTTTAAAATTCCTTTAATAAAGGCTATGAATAAAAAAATTGTTGAAATATTTCATTTAGAGACTTATTTTTTTGTCTTGTTTTATTTTGTTTTTCAATAAACTATGTAGAATCACATATAAATTAACAGTTTTACATATACTCCATTCAGTCTAAGAATAAAGTAGATGGCGCTACAATATGAGCACAGTTTACACACGATGAACTTTGTATTTTGAAAACAAGTAAAACATATGTTTACTGTCAGATGGATAGCAGGGATATACATATCTGATATCATTATATTTTGACATTTACGTACATTTTTATACAAGTTGGTAACTCATTCCTCAAGAAAAAGGAATGCACATGTCGTCTAATTGTACTTTTTTGTGATTCATCCAATTTATTGTAAGTATGACGATAATTTCTTTTTCTTGGAGGAGAAATTGGAACTCCATATAATTCCATTTCTTTAATAATGCAGTACATTGTATTCCTATTAATACCCACTTCCTCTGCTGTTTGATTGACTGCAGCTGTTTTAGACATATTGTTTTTATCCTTAATGTACACATTATAAGCCATTTGCCTTTGTCCAGATCTTATGTGTTTCCCTTTACGATTTTTTGAAGGACCTGGTAAAAGTGCTTCCGCCATACTATAGAATAATAGCGATTACGAAAAGAAAGTTAACGAAATTGATAAAATACCTTAACAAATGAATATTTCACTTGCGAGTTCTAAGAAGAACTATTTTTTAAGAATATTAACAACAAATAACTATGTAAAATACGGAAATCGACAAAATCTTTGAACAAAACTGTCAGTAAACAAATTTTTGACAGAACGAGCTAAATGCGATTATTTTGCCGGTGTAAATGCACACTCGATTTCAACCAATCACAAACGTTTATTTTAAGCCCTATCTTTCCCAATGCTTTATTCTTAGACTGAATGGAGTATAGTTATAATGAACGCTTGTAAGTCTCATATATTATTAAAAGGTATAATATTCAATAGGGAAACTTGATTTACATTCACGCGTTAATCGTAACATCATATGTACGCTTTTCCTACAAATTCCAATTAACTCTGTATCTCGTTGTCCATAATATCAATACCATTACAGAATTTGGGTGAGAGAACATTAGGAAAAAGAGTAATTTTCGGAATTGAGTAACGTTTGATGCAACAACAGTGTACAAATTCTTTTCATGGTTACATGATGGTCATAAATCATTCTGTGCTTCAGTAATATAACGATACTTCATGATTTTTGCATTCCACAAGCTATCAATTTCAGTTTTGCATGTAATTTAATGATTGTGTTTTTCGCTCAATTCCAGAACTCACGCAGTGCTCATTTTGCAATGTCCACTTGGACCGGAAGGAATATTTCGAACATCATATGGCTTTCTGCTGCGAGAGGAATGCCAGGTACAATTGGTTTTTATATGATTTTAAATGCGAGGAGTGAAACAGACATGACTCCATCTTACAATACAGTTTATCAATTTTTTTTGACACCTATAAGACTTGCGGTAGACATTTAAATTGTTTTCAAGTATGGGAATATTTGAAATAATTTAAATATCTCACTTATTGTACTTTAGGTTCAGGCTATACATGCTTGGACTTGCTGTGATCTAGGAACTTCTGCAAATGCAAAATTAACACAACATTTTAAAGACTACTCTGTCCAGTGTGAGTAATACAAAAGTATTTTTGCAGCCGAATTGCATATGAGGCAATCCAATTTGATTTTAAGTAATAACGTATGGAAAAGCAACACAATTTAAACTTTGAAATTGTTGTGCTCCTAAAAATATGGTGAAATTATTATATTAAAGTTCTATTATTATATATTGAACTGGTGTTGATTATGTGACAACACCAGTCAAATACCCACAAACACATACAGTCACCCTTTAAAACCCCTTGAATACAGGCAACCATATATACATCGGCGATGCATTATGTTTGGACCCTTGTATAAGAGTACAGGTAAAAATTCCTAAAAATTAATACAGATTTTACTAACAAATCTAGTAAATTCTGAGAAACCCATCAAATTTTAAATATTAGAAAGAAATTCACCCCCAAATTTAGAAAACCAAACCAATGACTACTCTTTTCAGGAACCCCAACTGAAACCCCCGTATTAATCACTTAATATTTGAATTAAATACCTGATTAGTTTAATATACACATTAGTCTTATTTTTATATTTATATTTAGCAAATTTCCACAATACAACAATAATTAGTTAAGTGTTATATAGGCAAAGTAATAATATAAAATGAATCTGACAGCCATTACAAATGGCCAATTTTAAATTACAAATTTCAACATTTATCATCACACTTTGAGCATAGAAATAAGTACCATTTTATAGTGTGATTTCTCAAGAGTAAAATGTCACAAAAAGTTACAGGTTCAAGGTTAAAGCAAGGTTGATAGTATCGAAAGCATCATCTCAAACTTTGGCAAAAGTGTTGCACATGCATGACAAATTGTTATCTAAAAATGCATAGCTTAAAACTAAAATAAACTAATGGTGAACATAAAAAACATTTAAACCATAAACTAGTTTACAAGTTACAAGCATGGTAACAAACAATAAAACTCTTAGATGCGCACATTTAAGTTAAGCATCATTTTAATTTTCAAATTTCGACGCGCCATTTTGACAAAGGCATATTTAATTCCAAATATTTCCTATAAGTAATCAAAGTAATTATAAATTCACTCTAGCAGTTACAAAGTCTAGCAAGACGCTTTTATGTTGGAATATTTTTCAATGTCATATTTACTAGTTGAGTACAGATATTTAAATAAGCATTTTGAATAATTTGACAGTTGTCAACATAGGTGAAAGAAAAGTTTTATAATATTAATTACAAGCTATGTAGATAATTAAAAAAAGGTGGTATAGATTAAGAAAAGGTCATAGTTTCATGTTATAACAGTAATTCGTAAATAAATTAAAAGACCATTTAGTTATTACACTTCAAAAACTAACCACACTAATTTTTTGTATAAAGAAAGATTTTAAAAAGGATTAAAAGATGAAAAAATATTGTATGTATTTATAAGTTTAATTTGTAAAGGTAAAGTTCTACTAAAAAGGCATTTTAAGCCAAAATTCTGATATTTAAATTTATTTTATT
This sequence comes from Amphimallon solstitiale, assembly GCA_963170755.1. Classification (NCBI taxonomy): domain Eukaryota; kingdom Metazoa; phylum Arthropoda; class Insecta; order Coleoptera; family Scarabaeidae; genus Amphimallon; species Amphimallon solstitiale. The sequence continues at coordinate 29,542,358 of OY720685.1, forward strand.
AGCGTCATTGACGTCATCGAACAAATGACAGTCGAAATGCTAAATTTGCCCTTTAATTTTTAAAAAATTGTGTTTTTCTAAAAGAAAACGAATTAAAGTAATTTTATTGTACCGATTGAAAGACGAATTAATTTAACTAAGATAAAACATGATTCCACAAATATTCAAAAATAGACTTGCCCGTAAAAAGACTTTGTAAAATTCTACTGTATAAAATTGCCATGGTTACAACATCCACAACAGAGATTCATATAAAAAGGCACATCCGACGAGACACAGGGATTATTCATCGATTGATTTGTTTTTTGTGAGCATTCACTTCGAGCCATTCACGTCGATTCATTTTTTTGCGATCATGCAATCATCAGTCAATTAAGTGTTATGCGATTTATTTTATGTGTGATCATCCATTGAGTTGATAGACGCGTCAATTTTCATTATCGATCCATATTGATATCCAGCCGCTGTCAAAGTTGATACATCCAAACAGGCCATAAAGTGTCTGCTGAATCATTTCCACTTACGAGTCAGAAGGTCATCCATTGAAGAAGTCGACCTTAAACCGTGCCGAACTAGGTCAAGGATACACACACCGTACGCCGATGTATGACAGCTGGGACGACCGTAGACACTAGGACACGAGCTGCCTCTACAAAGAATCACATCCCAGTGGAACAAGTACCTGCCCTTAAACAAGACAAGGAATTAGTACACAGAAGGTACCAAGTCTGTTATTAGTAAATGCACCTGTTTCTTGACACAAATGTGGGTCAAATCTAAATCTATGTCACATTTATGTAACGTCTTTTAATTCGATCTTTTCTATAAATTAATTAAATTCAAATCTTGTTACATAGCTTATATAAACACTAGGAAAATCAATTTAAAGTTTCAAACAATAAAATGCTTATTTAAAAAAAATATCAGAATATACTTACAGTTAAATTTAATCCTATCTTATTGTCATGCAGTCCAGTTAAATAGTTGGTACCTAAGGGCCAAACTCGTATATTTTGCCTTGATTTCAATATATCAAATCTGTAGAACTTCTGCCTAATTAACTGCTGTTCTTGTACACAACAAAAGTGTATGGTTTAATAGAAAAATTTCATGGATATTGTTGTATTGTCGTAGAATTTCATTGTATGTTTTAAATAAATTCAGATCTGTTGTTTTCATGTATAAAGTGTTTGTTTTCATCACTGTTAAAACTCATTCTTCAATTATAAGAGGTACACATATTCTGTTGGAGCCCCAGCATTAGAGCTGTCTCTCCAAATTGACTTTATAGGTTAGTTTCTTCAAGATCGTCACCCGACAACTGGAAGGTATGGTATCCCGGACTAAGGTAAATCAAATTTCGAACCTCCGTAACGCCCTGTAGATAACACAATTAGTCACTTAGATATCACCCACTTAGTTAGTCACATAACTTTTAAATCTTGTTTTTTTGATTACTTTAATAGACACACATACACAATAGTTATAGCTATTTCGCGCGAAATTCAGTGTTTGTTCCACCTCTTGGATTAAAGTCGATCCCGATCTTGCGCAGTCATACGTTGAATGCCGCGAAATTTTTGAATTACCAATAACTTTGTATCTATCTATTAGAATAATTTTTGAAATACTAAATGATACATAAACTAAATAGATAATTTCTCTCCGTTGTCATAGAATGCAACCCCCTTTAGCTAGCCGGCCAAATTATAATTGAAAAGTTAATAGTTCAACATATTATTGTGTTTAGCAGTTTTTGTGTTAGGATAAAGTAAATTAAGCGCTCTAAGTCTCATTAGCTCTCCATTCATTATTATATCTTAGGGCCGTATAAGCATACAGTACCCCCATAACAATATTAATAAATACGTGAATTTGTTTTGCTTAGACATAGTGAACTGCTTGCCAATTTTCCCCCCTTTATAACGTAAAGCCCACTTGGCACAATCAATTGTATTGTACTTGAAAATGTAAAAATGTATCGTGCCATACACATAATTGACTTAAAAATATATAAATCTTTTTAATGTATATTTGAAGTTCTATTTCCATCAATGTTTTAGTACATTCTCTGCGCGTAGAAAACAGTGAACAGATATCAACAAAGATAATTTATTGGTTACGTATATTTATGATTTAGTGAATCAAATATAAATTGATTTTTACGTTAATGTTAAATGTTTGTGTTGAAACGCAAGCAATGCCCTTATAATGAGTAGAACCTACAAATATTTTATAAGAACAAATAGTACGCATCTGTATCTGGTTTACCTATATGACATGCTTTCAATCATATTTGTTTACTAGCTTATTAAACTTTAACAAAATGTAATTCGTCAGAATGTTCTGTAGATATATATACATTGTCTTCTCAACCAATTTTGTACTTACCAAGAATTTTAAGTATTTAACCACTACTCATATTTTCTTTTTCAACAGAACCTCCTTTTTAACATTAAGATACTTGTTCGTATTATACATAGCAATTGTTGCATAAAATACTGTATTAAAATAATTTTAAACAAGATTTAACAATAATTTGTCGCAGTTAATTTTTAAAATACATCTTCAGTCACTTCAGCTTGTATTGCTCGTATTTAAATAAAAACATGTTTTTTTACTTTCTTGTACGTAGTATAAGGAAGTACTGTGAAGATGAAAATTTTCGACCTCAAGATTTTTGCAGATGTCCACGTTTTGAACTCCCCTGATACCGAAAAAGTGGTTTTAAAAAAATATCTGTCTCTCTCTCTGTGTGTGTGACCACAGGCGTTTTCCTTTTGACATAAATCTCAGATAATATCACCTCACTTTAGCTGAGAATATATTTTGACGCGTTCCTTTTGTGATCAGCTGACTGAGACGAAGTGAGGTTGGTCAGAACCTACCTCACTTCAAGTGAGCAGAGACACTCACATCACTTTAGCTCAGCTCAGATCTCTAGTAAAAGGAAAGCGCCTCACGATAGCGGTCAAACCGCTATAGCTATCAATTCCAAATTTTGTATTTATTAGTATAGTTCCACTCTTGAGATCTGATTAGATTTTCAGTAAAATCGGCAGACCGGAAGTAGTAGTTTACTTCAGTGAAAAAATGGAATTTTGCCAATGGTTTGTCAACTACTAAGTTTAAACAAATTTATAAAGCATTCATATGTACTCAAAATTAAATTTGAGAAAAATTTTATTATGAAAGTTTTTCGAAATTCCTACCGGTAGGTAGTATGTCTTTTACTAAATATTTCGCAAGTCATGCTTTTTAGACGCGTACATTTCGAGTATAAAAGTATTTGGAACTTAATTTTCAACATCTTTTGTATACAAACAAGAAGAATGAGTGCTTAAAACCACACGGCGGAAGTGTAAACTTCATCAAGGCGAAATTAATAATACCGTAGATAATACGAAATACACGCATATAATATTAAGTAACGTATTAAATAAAACATATTCGCACATTTATTACATTTACGCGAGCGTCCGTTTCGTTTGGTCGTTTCGGACCAGGGTTGCCACAAGCTAAAGAAGAAATTATGGTACACTGTTGCCATAATTATCGATTTTTCCTAAAAATTATGTTACAAAGTTTATGTTTTCAAAATAAATGCAAATGTACATATTTGGAAATGTATTTATTAAATAAATGAAAATAAATTTTATTTTTCTCAAAACTTTACATATATAAAAAATACACGTCAAATACCTAGTTCACAAATTTTACAAAAAAAAAGATTATTTATTATCAAAATGAATTTCAAGATTTTCTTCTTCGCCTTGTTTAATTTGAGATGTCTTTATAGAATTCAGCATTTTGTCAGTTACGTTAAAATTATGGCACTCACCATTTATACTTTGGGAGGCCATTAAAAGTGAATTTATCGTGCCACTACACAAGCGATTTCTAATGTCTGTTTTTATTAAATTCACTTTTGAAAAAATTCTCTCACAGGCGGCGTTTGAATGGGGAATTACTAACAAATCTAATACAAAATTTGCCAATTCTCTAAACACATAATTTGACATGATATGAATTTGGGAAATTTTGTACCAGTATTTATCAATTGCAACTTCATTTTTAATATCATCATTTAATTCTGACTGGCAATACAGCCGCCATTGATCATCAATTAACTGTAAAAGTTCAATATTTTGTGGATCTACAATTCTAGGCAGTGAATTGAGTAACGGAAAAATTGTCGCCGGTTTTGGTTTCGAAAAATCTTTTTCAAATATTGATATTTTTGATAAAATTTGGTCATTAAAATCAAAGCGATTTTTAATTTGAATAGCGGACACAATTAAAAATCGACGACATCGTATGTAAAAATCTTCTTGTTCCACTTGATTTAATTTTTCTATGTTTTTAGTCACTCGGATACCAATATATTTTTCTTTCAACTGAATGAACTGGCTAGCATTGCTAGGATCAATGTCACATAATTCGGTTGTATGAACATAATTTGGTTGTAAATAACTCAACAAAATATCTTTGTATGTGTCACAAAGTACATTATAAACGTGTGTAATTATGACATGTTCACTCTGAAAGTATTCATTTAATTTAATAAACTTTGGTAAAACCCACTGAAGAAATAAGTAAAAAAGTTTTGTTCCCCAATCATTTAGTTTATTGGCAATAATTTCTGAAGATTGCAATCTATGTTCGGCCCATTCTCTGATAAAATATAATTGAAGAGGGTTCCATTGTTCAATTATTCTTTCCACTACCATAAGTAATGAAAGCCATCTAGTTTGCGATGGTCGCAGCATTTTGTGGGGCTCCACATCACAGAATGTTTGAAATTCTTTAAATTGTGCTTGACGTTTGGAGCTGTTTTTAAAAAAATTAAATACGTTTCTGGCCAGATCTTCGCAATGGCGCGGCAAAACTTTACATGCTTCACTGGCACATAGATGTAAAGAGTGGCATATACACTTTTGAACAATTATACCAGGAAAATTTAATTTTAATCTACTCACAACAGAATTATTAATGCCGAACATGGTATTGCAACCATCAGAACCAAAACCTATAATATTCTGAGAAGGTATATTTGCAGACGTAAATAAATCTATGATTTTGTTATAAATAACTTCAGCCGTCGCACCTGTGTTTGCCTCATCTGCATTCTCATTTGAAAAACATTGCACTAAATTAAAAAAACTTGTGGTTATCCCGTTTGATTTTATACTGAAGTACCTTACACAAACACACATATTTTTCACTACACCTATGTCTGTAGATTCATCGACCAAAATGCTAAATTTCTTTGTTTTTAGTTCTTCCGTTAACTCTTCAAAATGAGATTTTGCTAAAACATTTTTTATTACACTTGTAACTTTAGTTCTTCCCATATGCATACCTTGTGCAATTTTAGAATCAGGAAAAGCATTTTTTAGTAGAGGAATCAAATGATCACAAATTCTCATTGGCAAATGATGCTCCGATATCAAGGCGGCAATTTTTATTTCTGCTTTATTTACTTCATCCCGAGCATCGTCTTTCTTAAATGTCATGTCGGTAATTTTTGGTTGATTTTGAGCGAATTTCTTTACGTTTTTTAGATGTTTGGCACCTTTATTATGATTTTTTAAAACTGTTATATCAGCTTGAAGTTCTGTAACACAAGCAATACAATTTGCTCGAGTGGACTTTTCTAAAAGATACACAAACCAATATATTCTAATAACAAAATTTAAAATTAGTATTTTACCTTTTACCGGTTTTAACCATCCTTTAAAAGAAGGAATAATTTCCCATTCAGCTCTATAATGTTGTGGTCTATTTTCTCGTCTATTTGTATTTTTATACTTGAGTCTTTTTGTTTCTCTTTCTGAATCAGAATCAGAGCTATCGTGTATACCACCTTTTTTACTTGTACCAGACATACTGCCGTACAACTTAAACCACTTCAAGTATTACACACTAGTTGTTTTAATAACGATTAAATAAAAAATGACCTAGTCACCTAGTATGCTACATATCGTAATCCTAGCATTTCCTAGAACAGGGAACCCCCTCACGGGATTCACCGTGTTAATACCCTGAGTGTTGCAAAATTTATATGATTTTCCACCACTCTAGAGATATCTTTGCTAACAACCAAAAGAGGTCAATACTCAGAACTAACTAGAGCTATAAAATTTTAATTGATTGTGGATTGGTTGCGTATACATATTCAGCGCCGCTATATAGAAATCACGTATCAGTAATGATAATATGTACCTACATTAAAAATATGTTACAATTATCGATTATGTTACACATTTTTGTTCAGCATGATTGGGAGGAAAAGATAATTATGTTACAAGTGGCAACACTGGTTCGAACGTATGTATACGTATAAATAGACGATATAAATACTTGCTTACGGTCCCTCGCTTGGTCTGATGGTAACGTATCGGCTTCATAACCGTGCGGTCTCGGGATCGAATCCGTTATGCGACATGAATTTATTTATTCATTTAAATTTGAAATTAAATACTCTATATGATATAGTTATTTATCTTGTTCCCTTAGCCGACTTTACCCGAAGAGCGTTACATATCCGAGCGTTGCAGGTCAGTCTTGTTCACTGCCTACAATCAGCGCAACGCGCCTAAAGAAGTTTACACTTCAATAAAAGAAAATATTATTGATTAATGTCATTGGTATCATACCTAACCTAAGATAGATTACCTAATTAATTTTAGCATTTCATGTACCGGGTGGCCAACTAAGAATGGCCGCCGGCTATATCTCAGAAACCAGCAGTCATATTGCTTCCGGGTAAAAAAATTTCAAGTAAAAGTGCCCAAGAGAAAATGCTGGAAATTATTTTGGAGTTTGTAAAATGTCCGCAAGGGGGCGTAACAGTTAGGATCAATGTTAACATTTAGAATTTCTTCATATTTTTACTAATTAAGGGGTATTGAAAATTTCTAAACTTTATTCCTTACACATTCTTTAATACTTTTAGTCTTGCACATTTTTCACTATCTAGTGAAATAAAGTGGTGGGGGTAGTTCAGATGTTTTTTTATATAAACTGGGATTACTCCCGTTTGGCTTAACCGATTTGAATAAGTTTGGTCTCATTTAAAAGAGCCTTATTTGCTCTACAAACTGCACTTGTGTTTTTGTATCTCGAACTTTTGCCGTCACCGGTAGATGGCGTTAACTGAAATGTCAACAAATATTAGGCCTTTTTTCAAAAAAGTTAAATGCAATGATATGTTTCTTTTTACATAAGTTAATAAAAAATTAAAACCTCTACATTTCGGTAAAAAAGTGAAATTTGTATGTTTTTTAGAACAGGAGATATTGGCAAAAATAGATGAAAATGCATGAATTCTCTTGTTTTAATTGTCTTCTTTTTGTTATATATATATAAAATTATATATATATATATATATATATATATAATTTTACTGAATTTATTATATATATATATATATATATAATGTCAGAAAAGAGTGTTGGGGAGTCCGGCAATAAAAAGACTTATGTTTAAAGGAAGTCTAACGTTTTATTTCTCAATATTTCGCACATAAGGTATTTGTGCTTCCTCAGGATAAACTAATTAAGAACAAGATAATGAAACAAAGTACAGTTAGTAAAGAAGTTATTGACAGAAATTTTTAAAAAATACTTACAACTATGACTTCTTGGTGGGAAAAAAATATATTATGAATACACAGTAAGAAAACAAACTGTGAAAAATACCACAAAACACGGTGTTTTTCGTGACAAATTGTGTTTACATGTTAATTTAAAATGACAATTAGTTTGAAATATGTCAGTTATTGTTAGCTTGTGATATTTTATTAAACTTACTATGATCTAACAAATATGAATAAATAATACTAAGATTTTGGATGTCCGATCTGAAATTCATACTATTTTTGTTGCTGTTGATATAGACCATCTCAAGGAATTCTCTGCTAATTTTTCTATTATCAGTTTTTAAAATTTTAACGTCATTAAAATTAGGTGAGTGATCTTCCTGTAACATGTGTTTTGCTAGAGCGCATCTGGTTTTTCCAGTTTTTAATGACGTTAAAATTTTAAAAACTGATAATAGAAAAATTAGCAGAGAATTCCTTGAGATGGTCTATATCAACAGCAACAAAAATAGTATGAATTTCAGATCGGACATCCAAAATCTTAGTATTATTTATTCATATTTGTTAGATCATAGTAAGTTTAATAAAATATCACAAGCTAACAATAACTGACATATTTCAAACTAATTGTCATTTTAAATTAACATGTAAACACAATTTGTCACGAAAAACACCGTGTTTTGTGGTATTTTTCACAGTTTGTTTTCTTACTGTGTATTCATAATATATTTTTTTCCCACCAAGAAGTCATAGTTGTAAGTATTTTTTAAAAATTTCTGTCAATAACTTCTTTACTAACTGTACTTTGTTTCATTATCTTGTTCTTAATTAGTTTATCCTGAGGAAGCACAAATACCTTATGTGCGAAATATTGAGAAATAAAACGTTAGACTTCCTTTAAACATAAGTCTTTTTATTGCCGGACTCCCCAACACTCTTTTCTGACATTAATACATAACGGCAAAGACTACTTCAAACCATATATATATATATATATATATATATATATATATATATATATATATATATATGTCATAAATTCAGTATAATTCTAACACGCAGACCAAATAATAAAATGTTACAAAAGCGGAAGAAATTTGAAAGGCATTCCTGTAATACCGATGCACAATATATATAAATTATATTAAATAAAAATATGTATAACATTTCGTTAGTTCTTGTTTAAGAAACCAAAATTACGTAAATGTAATTTTATGTAAACGTTCGAAAATCATGTAAGTATTTCAAATTTTCATATACTATGATTTACTATACCAACAATTATTACAAACACTATCAGAATAAAACTAATATTAAACACTAAAATAACTACAGTTACATTACTGTAAAGATTGGTTTGCAAAATTTTTAATGACGGCCTAATTGTTGAAAATGGCGCCCATCATTGTTAATGTAAGCCTGCAACCTTTGCCGCGTGGCTAAAACAGAAGTTTCAATTTCCGCCTCCGATATGTTTCGTACTGCTGCTATAATTTTCTTCATTATATTTTGTCTTGTTGTAGGCCGGTTTTCAAAAACAATGTCGTTAACTCTCCCCCAAAAATAAAAATCTAGGAGGTTGAGGTCTGGTGACCTGGCGGGCCAGGGAAATATACTACCCCGTCCAATTCACTTGCCAGGATATGTCTGATCTGAGAAATCCCGGACGCTTGCCGCAAAATGCGCCGGGCACCCATCGTGCTGAAAAAACTTATCACGACGAACGTCCAGAGGGACATCTTCTGCTAGAAGGAGCAGCTCATTCATAAAAAAATTTAAATAAACCTCTCCAGTGAGATGCCGGTTTTACCTCCTAGAATACCGCACCACACGTTTACCGACCAGCGGCCTTGATGCTAAACTTCCTGCATCCAACGCGGATTTGTCCTGGACCAATAGTTCATATTGTGCAGGTTCACACCACCATTGCTATTAAATGTTGCCTCATCCGTCCATAGGACGCGAGAAAGAATTTCGGGGTTTCCGCTACCATATTTAATAGCCATTGACAATAGTCAATCCTGCGATCGATATCTTCAGCCGTTAAAGCTTGATGAAGAACGATGTAATAAGGATACATCCTGAAAATAATATGGCAAACGTGAACGAAACTGTGAGATCAAATTTATCTAAACTTGTTAGACACTGTTTTAGGTAACTTACTATTATAAAGTATTACTGTGGTCTATATAAACGGTATCGGATAAAAATGGCCGTGACCGGTAAACAGACAGTAAATAGGCAGATGAATGTATGAGTTAAACTTAAGGGAACCGAGTACGGAACGTTAAAAACAACTGTTATGCTTAATGCTTAAAAGTATTAAAACAAACTGTAGGAGATAAAGCAAATCTAACAAAGGCCCTACAAAAAATCTCGAAATAAACTTTGTTTTATTTTTAACTTAAATCTTTCAATATATTTGGGACCGTAGTTCTACAAATGCCCAACTCTCTACTTGTGGTTTCGGTCACTACATGTGGATTAAATTCAATATATTCGAATACTTTTATAGCATTTTCTTCGGTTCGACCAATAGGTTGCCTTCTATACACCGGAAGATTAATATTTCCGGTGATTCAAAGCCTTTCCACTAACTTACTAAAAACACTGCTCGCATAATGTCGTCTTCCAGGGAACTGCGTAGCATACACTCTGAAATGAAGCATTTCGCATGAATTTGAAATAGACACCAATCATATCGAATGTCTCTTCATTCGCTAACCGCATCTCACTAAAAGAGAAGTTTTCCCAAACACAAAAAAAGTAAACAGAATCAATCAAAAACTGACAATAATATTTATTATTTTCACAATTGGTCGTTTTAACACAGAGTTATTGTTTTATTTTTTCATAGCTTACTTTTTATTTTCAATGGTATATTTTTTGGATTAAAATAAGTATTAAAAATAATCTTGCTTTATTAAAGAGGGTCTTTCAAAATGGTATAACATTTTTCTTGATAATAATAATATGTTAGATAATAATAATATATGTAGCTCAAAATTGTTAGCTTCATAAAACAAAAAAGGCCAGTAAAACAGGACAACTTATGAATTTTGATCTATTTTTATCAATATCTCCTGTTCTAAAAAACATACAAATTTGGGTTTTTTACCGAAATGTAGAGGATTTAATTCGTTATTAGCTTATGTAAAAAGAAACATATCATTGTATTTAACTTTTTTGAAAAAAAGCCTAATATTTGCTTACATTTCAGATAACGCCATCTAGCGGTGACAGCAAAAGTCCGAGATACAAAAACACAAGTTCAGTTTATAGAGCAAACAAGGCTCTTTTAAATGAGATCAAACTTATTCAAATCGGTTAAGCCAAACGGGAGTAATCCTAGTTTATTTAAAAAACATCTGAACTGCCCCCACCACTTTATTTCACTAGATATGAAAAATGTGCAAGACTAAAAGTATTAAGGAATGTGTAAGGAATAAAATTTAGAAATTTTCAATACCCTACTGGTTTCTGAGATATAGCCGGCGGCCATTCTTAGTTGGCCACCCGGTACGTAACTATTACTCACCTTTCCGTACAATTAAGTTATTGTATTCTTACACATGGCAAACATGAGGTATTTATTCTTATATTTATAAATTTATAGTACATTTATTGCGTTTTTTGGTTTAAATACAAACAATTCCGAACTGCCAATATTAATGTCGATGTGGTTCAAATAGATGGGGCTTGAATCTTGCTTAAGGTGTCGCTTAAAATGTCGTCAAATAGATGGCGCCACAATTTTTTTGGAAGAATTATTAATTATTACTCCTATTTCTCCAACTTTTAGTGAAGAATAGTGGAGGGAAGTAGTATTTTATAGACTAAATTTTATTACTACCAAGTTAGATTTTTTTTTAAATGTCCCAAAGTGCCAGTGTTTTTTTCAATCTTAACAGTCGCCTCAACCGGGAAAACGTATTTCCCAGTCGAGCTACACATGCGCCAAATGTAACTTTACAGGCGGTGAGTCCAAAAAAACTTTACCCTACTCGAGATTGTCTTGCCTCGACCGCAAGCATTATTAAGGAGATATTAGGACTCATGTATATATATAAATAGGCGATATAAATACTTGTTTACTGTCCCTAATTGGTCTAATGGTAACGTATCGGCTTCATAATCCTGCGGTCTCGGGATCGAACCTGTGCTGGGACATGAATTTATTTATTCATTTAAATTTCAATTTAATTGTAATTAAATAATAATAAAATTGTTCCCTTAGTCGACTCGAGCCGACATTACCCGAACGAGCGTTACATTACATATCCGAGCGTGACGGGCCAGTCTTGTTCACTGCCTACAATCAGCGCAACGCGCCTAAAGAAGTTTACACTTCAAAAAAAATCAAAATTCAGACAGGAAGTAACACTTTTACTCTTATCAAATATCACTTTCTTTCGAATATCTCGCCAAGTATGCATTCTGTAGGGATTTATTAAGGGAGTAGAAGTAGTACGGTAGGATTTTGTTTATTTTTTCAGAATATAAAAGTATTTAAATCTTAATTTAGAACAACTTTTGTATAACATGAAACGCACACAAGTATAAGAAAGTCGTGTGGTGGCCACACCTCATTTTTTAATTTACTGTGTGACTAACACCGCCGCCCTTCACACAACAAATCCTATACTGTGTGGACTTGTTACAATTTTTCTAACATGTAAATGTACACTTAGTTGCAAAAAAAGGTTTCTACAAAAAATTCAGTCCGACAAAATTCGTACTCATCTGTAATTTTCAGGAATAATACCTCGGCACATACTGAATAATGTGGATATTGTGTTTTATTTGTTTAGTTTCGTATGAATTTGTACTATTGAGTTTGATATACAGATGTATAAGAGAATTAATATTTCCTTTTCTTGATTAACTGGTTCGCTCATGTTTTTATTTTTGCTTACGTAGGGCATTTTATATTTTTGGCAATTACATATTAGCTAATGAGATAATGTATTTACACAAAATTTAGAAGCCAATATAATAAAATGAAAGATAATAAAAAGTAAAGAAAAAGAATGTATAGAAATGATAAATTTAAAGTTTAAAATATATAAATTAATTACTACTGTGGCCACCCTCCTTTATTTTCTATTACTTCTGCTAAACGAGACGGCATACTGTCGACAAGTTTCTGGCAATAATTCGCGGTGACATTTTCCCAGGTAGTTTCAATTTGATTCCATAATTGATTTGAATTATTGTACATTTTCAGAGATTCTTTTTTTCATACATTCCCAGAGAATTTCCAGATGATTTAAATCTAGACTTTTGGGGAGCCTGAGAGAGTTTCAATATTTGCAGTTATGATCCACTGCTGAACCACTTTGGATTTATGTATCAGTGGGTTATCTGGTTGAAACAGGAAATTTTCACGCAATACAGTGACACTAGACTGCATCTGGAAACCCCTTTTTTATACACATCTCTATCTCTGGGATAATTCTCGCGTCTTCTGAAATGTTCAGGAGGTTCTTGTAGTTCAGACTTTTAGTGCGCAACTAAGCCTTACCTCTCTCTATCTGTTGATAGAGATAGCTACAATTTAGCTTAAAAAATAATTTTTACTAGTATTATTTCGTAAACGTTTTCGTTTTCATTAAAATGTTTGTTTTTAACATGTCTTCATTAACGTACTTTCACGAAAAACACATTTGACAGTGTTGTAGGGCATTGAGTTTGTATTTCAATGTGATTTCAATCAGTATCATTATTGTTAAATTTTGACATTTACCTGTGCATTTAATTCGACTATCCTGTTTCAACTCTGCTTCTTCGTGGTTATTTGTATTATTTTGATTAGTTGTTGTGCTATCGTGTTTTATCGTTTCTTTGTTGTTATTTTATTCCTTCGTAATGGATTTTACATTTAATGAATATGCCGGTATGTATACATGGTGTATGGTTTCTGTAATGGAAATGCTAATATGGCACAAAGCGAATATCACGTCGTTACCCAAATTAGAGACATCTAGTGGAAATGTATTTCATAGGTTAGATCAACGTCTACGCGAAACCAAGAGACAGGTGTACAATAAAACTAGAAGAACAAATTGTAGAAGCAGTATACGAAGATCCTTCCGTTAGTACCCGACAGTTAGCTTCAACCTTAAATATCCCTAGTAATAAAACCCGTCAGTTGGTTCTACGAGAAAACCTTCTTCATTCATATATTGCATAACCTTTAAGGCGCAACATCATGATGAAAACGTCTTTCAAAATGAATAGACGTAGTATATAAATTTGTAAAAAAGATTTGTATCTGTCAGGCATTTTATGGTTACATTTAAGAATACAATAAATACCTGATATTTATATTTTTGGCAATTACATATTAGGAAATGAGATAATGTATTTACACAAAATTTAAAAACCAATATAATAAAATGAAAGATAATAAAAAGTAAAGAAAAATAATGTAAAGAAATGATAAATTTAAAGTTGAAAATATATAAATTAATTACTACTGTGTCCACCCTCCTTTATTTTCTATTACTTTTGCTAAACGAGACGGCATACTATCGACAAGTTTCTGGCAATAATCCGCGGTGACATTTTCTCAGGCAGTTTCAGTTTGATCCCATAATTGTGCGACCCGCTATTATTGACTAGATGTTTTGGTCCAATAAAAGGATGTCACTTTTAATATGTCATTGAACTTGCTCAATAATTAAAGCAAAAATCAAGAACGTTGCCCCTGTAACTCGTTAGTCGGTGCAAAAGGCTGTGGGTCAATAATAAGAATATGTGTTATTATTATAATAAGCTCCACGTGTTTTTAAAAACAAAAACATGTAAACTAGAATTAGGACTTATAGCAATAGCAATCAAAACGCACAAGATCTAATTCAAATGTATAATTAATATATATATATTCGTATGAAACTACGTGACAGATACAAGAAAAGAAACATATATAAATTATATTACAAAAGTAGAAATATATTTAGAAGGGCCATAACTGTAGAGGGGCCCCCTAAAAACACTGCGCCATGTGGTCTAGGATGTAGGAAAAAACATGCAGAATAAAAAACCTACATCACAGTGCCACAAAACTAAAGGCCTTTAGTTGTTAAGATCCAAGCAACAGGCTCTGAGGTAAATTATGTAAGTCCGTGTATCCAAATTCAAACTTAGCTAGAGGACATTCTTCAACAATTTGTATAACTATTTCAATCTCAGCTCAGCAATCACAAGCTGGACCCGCGATCATATTCCAATTTAAAAACATACTATTCTCTTGAAACCGGTCTATTCGCTGACGCTATAAGTCAAAAGAGAGACTCTGACAGCGGTTACGAGCCAGATCATGTATGTTTGGTTTTTGAGAACTATGTTCATTAATTGACTGCCTGTCGACAGTCTGTGTATGGCTTGTGTTATACAGTAGCTGTGTTTTCATTCATATATATTCTATTTACTATTAATTATAGTTGACATCTTGTCAGTGTCAATTTTAAGTTTATATTTTACTAGTTATTTTTATGTTTTAATCTGGTGGATGGTAACCATCTTTACGATGGTCCAAAATAGAGAATATAATGTTGTCCATAATAACCATAACTTGGAAGACCGTACGAGATCCTAAGATCCTCACGGTCATATGACAGGTATCATTTTTCAAGTTTAAATTCATATTGTGTTTCTTTTAGGAATATTGGTCCAGTTGTTAAGATTTGTCAACTTAATATCGAAGGTATATCCAAAGACAAATGAAATTCAAAGTAGTCTAATTCCAAAGACTACTTTTAAAACATTTTATGTTTTGTACTACCTGTCTACCACTAAACCACAGCATATTTTATATCACTTGAAAGCTAAAAATTATGCCAATATGGCACTGTAATAAAAAATAGGTGTTACTATTTAAAAAAAACGAGTACCTGTCATTTGAAAATGAAAATTTTTTTTTTTTCTATTTTCTTTAGTAATTTCAACGTGAAATACATGTTTCCTTCGCCAATGCGTGTAAATGTGAAAAATACGTTTCTTAATTGTTTTCAAAGCTAACTTTGATGGTTGTTACATTTCGACAATCGTTGCGAAGCAGTTTCACTTTAATGGATAAATTTAACAGATACCGCCATCTTTGACAGAAATGTCAAAAGTTAACCTGCACTAGATGGCAAATTTTCAGAAGAAACAGAATATGAACAGAAATAATAAATGTTGTATTTAAAAATTCAAAATTAACGTCACTTCCGGTTTGACCGGAAGTGCTATAGAAAAACTGAGTGTACCTGAAGAAGCCCACCAATCACTCATATATACGGTCCGAATTTCAAAGTTTTATTTTAACTAATAAATAAATGGCGTGCTGATACATGAACTCGTTGACACCCGGTATATACTGAACAGCAGAGGACTCAAAATGGCACCTTGTGGAACCCCATTCTCCATAGTAATTTTATTTGATATGACATTATCTATTCTAACCTGTTGTGTTCTTCCCACCAGGTAAGATCTTAATAATTCAACAGCTGAGGAAGCCAAACCTTTTTCTTTAAGTATTTGTAAAAGTAGTTCGTGGTGCACAGTATCGAAGGCTTTGCTGAAGTCCAGCAAAACCAACACAGTAACATTTCCATCATCTGTACCCTTCAACACATCGTCCAAGATGTGAGCAAGAGCGGTAGAACAACTATGGCCTGATCTGAAACCAGACTGACATTCTGGTATTCTATTATCATCTACAATATAACAACGAAGCTGATTGGTGAGACATCTTTCAAATACCTTTGATAGAACTGGCAATAAGCTGATTGGTCGTAGATCTGTAATATTCTCAACATTACCTGTCTTGGGAATAGGCTTAATAATAGACGACTTCCATACCTTCGGAAGAGTAGACGTATCTACACAATAGTTGAAAATATGCAACACATAATCGACAATCATCGGCATACAGATCCTCAGCATGCGAGTATCAATGTTGTCGCTTCCTTGGGAATTGGATTTTATTTTACTCAGGGAACTAAGTACGTCACCCACTGATAGATGTTTAAATTTGAAAGTCGACGCATTGACAGTTTGGGTCCGTGCATTGTCCGTTACTGTGATGGCGGACATTACAGATTTAGCAAAAAATGAATTAAGTGCGTCAGCATCCTTCAGATGCTCAGGTATTTGTTTATATTTTACTACATTAATTTTCCTAAACTCCTTCCATAGACCACGATGGTTATTACAAATGAGTCTACACTGGTGGGTAAAGTAAGCCTGTTTCTCACGTTTAATTGCACGGTTAACTTCATTCCTCAGCTGTTTATAGTACGCGTGATGGGCGGGTTCTCTAGTTCTATTGTAACGCCGTAGCGCAGAATCCCTAGTTTTAATCATCAATTTTATGGTGTTAATTAGCTACAGTATCTTGGAGCTTTTGCATTAAATAAATAAACTACAGTTAAAACTACTTATCTTATACAATCTGCACAAGCGAAGGTCTCGTTGAAAGATGTAGATCGAAGTTAGTTATTCTGCTTCACACTGTATTATATCTGCATCTAGTCGATGAACTTGCACTAGTAAATAATGGCTTCATACAGTTGAAAAGGTTATAATACTTCTTAGCTTCACCTTGCTTCTTTATTCGCTAACATATGTAATTGTAGGGTTATCCCAATGCTTGTTTAATCTCTTCGGATATTTACACCTGTACATACTGCATACTGTCACACATATCGAGATGTTATCGCCTATTTCATAATAAATCATATGTCTGCATTTTCTGCCTAACAGCTTGACACATTGTTCTTGAGAACACATTCCATAAAGTATTTCTTTTTTAGATGTTCATATGACACGTAGTCTGCTTAGGTTGTTACTTGCAATATATCCTTTTCTTTAAATGGTAACAAAGGATTTTCCTTAACACAAGGATTTCCTTAAAACATTTTCCTTGAAACAAGGATCTTCCTTAAAAAGCCTAAAAGTCGAAATAACAATCAGCATGTATTTCTTTTTGAGGTTAAAAATACAATTATCAACAGGTGTGCATTACTTATTATCATTACTAAGCATGATGACTTGAGATTTAAATTAAATGGTATTATTAACAATTGAGCTTACCCTAGAGTCTTATGAGGCTTCACAATCAAAAAGAAGCTAACATTCTCACGGCATCGTTTATATGTGCCTGTCAATTGACAAAAAAAAGTGCATGAATATAGCCGTGTCAAAACTTCTGTGATTACACATGCTACTTGTCACCGACAATAATCATTGTTACTGAACCATAACAGGTATTCCTAACTGTTACAATTGATTTGAATTGTTGTACATTTTCAGAGATTCTTTTATTCATACATTCCCAGAGAATTTCCAGATGATTTAAATCCAGACGTTTGGGGAGCATGAGAGAGTTTCAATATTTGCAGTTTTGATCCACTGCTGAACCACTTTGGATTTATGTATCAGTGGGTTATCTGCGATAATTCTAGCGTCTTCCGGAATGACGGTGACCAATTCCCCATTCATTCTTTTTGCAATTAATATTCAAATGACGTATTATGCTTCATTTGTTTTCAGGAGGTTCTTGAAGTTCAGACTTTTAGTGCGCAACTAAACCTCACTTTTCGATATCTGTTGATAGAGATAGGTACAATTTAGCTTAAAAAATAATTTTTACTGGTATTATTTCGTAAACCTTTTCGTTTTCATTAAAATGTTTGTTTTTAACATGTCTTCATTAACGTACTTTCACGAAAAACACATTTGACAGTGTTGTAGGACATTGAGTTTGTATTTCAATGTGATTTCAATCAGTATCATTATTGTTAAATTTTGACATTTACCTGTGCATTTAATTCGACTATCCTGTTTCGACTCTGCTTCTTCGTGGTTATTTGTATTATTTTGATTAGTTGTTGTGCTATCGTGTTTTATCGTTTCTTTGTTGTTATTTTATTCCTTCGTAATGGATTTTACATTTAATGAATATGCCGGTATCTATACATGGTGTATGGTTTCTGTAATGGAAATGCTAATATGGCATAAAGCGAATATCACGTCGTTACCCAAATCGGAGACATCCACTGAAAGTGTATTTCGAAGGTCTACGCGAAACCAAGAGAAAAGCGTACAATAAAACTAGAAGAGCAAATTGTAGAAGCAGTACAGGAAGATCCTTCCGTTAGTACCCGACAGTTAGCTTTAACCTTAAATATCCCTAGCAATAAAACCCGTCCGTTGGTACTACGAGAAAACCTTCTTCATCCATATCATGTCTGTAAAGTTCAGCCACTCTATGAAAACGACAACATTTTTCGATTAAATTTTTGCAACGCAATTTTAAATAGGATTCATAAAGATAACAACTCTTTAAGATGTATTCTTTGGAGCGATGGGGGTATGTTTACCAGAGATGGTGTATTTAATACCCATCATTTGGGCGGATGCATATATATATATATATATATATATATATATATATATATATATAAGTTCATTAATTAACTTAAAGAAAGCAAGTAATTTTCAATTTAATATAAGCCGCAAATTTTCAAGAAATCTACTCGCACGTATATAGATATATGTGTGTGTTTCATATGTATTAACAGATACGGCTAAGAATTTGATATATGTGTTTAATGCATATTAAATACATATAAAATTAATATATATATATATATATATATATATATATATTATACGTAAACGTATATGCAAATATGTACGAGTTGGGATACACAGCATACACTTAGGTGCCATTACCAACAGCGAACGCACGGACACGTGTTTCGGCCTTTAAGGCCTCTTCAGTGTACGTGGTGCTGTTGGCAATGATCCACAACTAAAATCGTGTCGACATCTGCCATCCAAGCGCGACACCGAACACGACAGTGCTACTTATACTTGTGTGTATACCTGTGATAGTATTATCCGTTGATGTACGTTACACATTCAAGTATTTCATATTCCATTTGTGATATGGCCACCTATTGGCCTTAATATGCGGAGATGCACATTTAGCATACAGGTTTTGTCTTTAGCACAGTATGCAAGAGTAAACTGTCGTGCTTGGTGTAGCGCTTGCTTGGATGGCAGATGTCGCTGATATATTCTCACGGGCATTTTGCGGTCCAACCGACATAAGACACGATTTTAGTTGTGGAGCCAACAGCACGCTTCAACAAACGACCGCGGAAATATTCGAAGAAATATATATATATATAAGTATTTCACACACATTACGACACTAAAATACTCTCTTTAGTGTCGTAATGTGTGTGAAATGTTTTTCAATTGTAAAACAAAAGTTTATGAAATAATGAGACTATTAACAACCATTATTTTAAAATATAAATATATTTTTTAATATGAAATTTAATTTGTTGTTTAATTTCTTCACCTTATCTGAAACAAAACTAAATAAGAGGAAAACCAGAGTGAAAAAGTAAATCACTGCGTGAAGTCATGAGAAAAATTTAAATTTTATGCTGATACGAACAAATTAATAAGGAATGTGTAACAATACTTTTATCATTTAGACAAATAGGTATCACTGCAATATGTGCATATTCGTTTACGTATAAATGTATATATTGATATGGTTTAAATAACCATGCTGTATATTGGTTTGTAATTGTGTTAAAACATGATTTTTCATTTCTTAAAATAATATTTTTATCAATGGATAAAGAATTAATTATTTAAATGATACTTGAATATTCATTATTTGATGAGATTTTCTTGGTGTTCTGGTTGTCGTAGAGGAAAAATAAGGTTATCTTTCTTCTATGTTTGTATTTTTAGAATCTGTTGAGGAGAAATTAAAAAATATTATTATTATTGTCAAATATGATGTATTATGTTTTATGTACAAAATTGTTTAATTAACGATGATATGACAAGTATTATAGACGTAAATAATTGATTTAGAGTATAAACTAATTTGAATTAAATTTCCCGCCATTATTTGAACAGGTGTAAATGAAAGAATAATTTTGACAGTTCCTGTAGTAGAAATTTTGAAATTGAATGACAATTGTGGAAAATGCTTTGCGATTAGGTTTTTTAAAATGTAAGAAGAATAATTAATATACGTAAGTAGGGTACTTAGGAGAGTTCTGGACCCTCCTCCCCCTCTCACCCAGCTCCCCCTCACCCCCCCTCGCCCTAGTGGCGCCCTCTGCCAACCCAACTGATGTGGCGCCCCCTCGCGGTCGCCAACCCAACTAAAAATTGCAGATTTCATCATTACCAACCCAACTAAAAATTGCAGATTTCATCATTACCAACCCAACTAAAAAATTGCAGATTCCATCATTACCAACCCAACTGATGTGGCGCCCCCTCGTGGTCGCCAGACCAAAATTGCAGATTTCATCATTACCAACCCAACTAAAAATTGCAGATTTCATCATTACCAACCCAACTGATGTGGCGCCCCCTCGTGGTCGCCAGACCAAAATTGCAGATTTCATCATTACCAACCCAAATACCATGGACGCCCTCTGACAGCCACTAACCAAACTAAGAAATGGCATCTCCCATCACTACCAACCTAACTAATGTAGCATCCTCTCACGGTCACTAGCCAAACTAAGGTGACGTCAGACAAAATGGCGGACCATCAAGATGGTCTTTGCTTCTAGAGAATTCCTGAATAAATTACCAGGCTTGCTATCGCACTTCTCAATGTACTTCAAACAGGTCTAAACATGTTTCCAGCGGAAACCGCAACGGCTGTCTGCTTCTGTGATAGCCGCATGCTTGAAATGTATATCTTACTTATAAAATAAAATAAAACAAACAATATATTTTTTAAGAAAAAACAATTTATTTATTATTATTTATAAATTAACAATATTATTTTAAATTAACAATATCTCCAAGCTTCATACCATCAAGATGGTCGATAAAAATATAAACTTTACATCTAAGATCGGCATACCATTTCAAAATTATAAAATAAATACAGTATACTGGACGAGATAGCAACCAAGTATGAATATACAGGACGTTTCAAAGGTAGGGATTTTTAGAAAAGCAAGATGGCGAATCCAAGATGGCTGCCAAAAATGGTCTAAACATGTTTCCAGCGGAAACCGAGTTCTGAACCGATTGTGCTAGAACCACTTCAGAACCGGTACAGAACCACTTCAGAACCGGTACAGAACCACTTCAGAACCGGTTCTGAACTGAACCGATTGTGCTAGAACCACTTCAGAACCGGTACAGAACCACTTCAGAACCGGTACAGAACCACTTCAGAACCGGTACAGAACCACTTCAGAACCGGTACAGAACCACTTCAGAACCGGTACAGAACCACTCCAGAACCGGTACAGAACCACTTCAGAGCCGGTACAGAACCACTTCAGAACCGGTACAGAACCGGTTCAGAACCGGTTCTGCATGTTAGAATATTGGAAGCCAAATATGACCCAACTTAAAAAGTAGTACATTTATAGTGAGTATGAATACACCTGCTTCTGTGATAGCAGCATGCTTGAAATGCATATCTTACTTATAAAATAAAACAAACAATATTTTTTAAGAAAAACAATGTATTAATTAACAATATGACCAAGTTTCATACCATCAAGATGGTCGATAAAAATATAAACCTTACGTCTAAGATCGGCATACCATTTCAAAATTATAAAATAAATATACAGTATGCTACTGGACGAGATAGCAACCAAGTATGAATATACAGGACGTTTTCAAAGGTAGGGATTTTTAGAAAAGCAAGATGGCGAATCCAAGATGGCCGCCAAAAATCTAATAAACTAATGCCACGTCAAGCATCCAATATATCAAAACCATGCACTCGAACTCCTATGAAACATCATCTCAAAACCATCGCTAGAATCAGCTCTCAACCGGATCATGAAGCGGTTCTGAAACCCCTATATTAAAACCACACATTCAAACCACTATCAAATCCCTCTTTTCTCAAAAAACTATCCAACCATCCATCTGGATAACATAGCAACCAAATATTAATATACAGGACGCTTCAAAGGTAGGGATTTTAGAAAAGCAAGATGGCGAATCCAAGATGGCCGCCAAAAATCTAATAAACTAAGGTGACGTCAGGCGAAATGGCCGACTATCAATATGATCGATCAAAATATAAACTCAACTTCTATAAAATACCCAACTCCGTATCACACATCACAACAACAACCCAACACCAGATCAACTTAGGAAGATACATCTAGCTCAAACCCAACATACTTTCAAACACCACCACCGAGGATTTATATCTGACATCAGCATACCATCTCAAAATCATAAAATAAATATACAGTATGATACTGGATAACAATAGCAACCAAGTATGAATATACAGGACGTTTCAAAGTAGGGATTTTAGAAAAGCAAGATGGCGAATCCAAGATGACCGCCAAAAATCTAATAAACTAAGGTGGCATCAGGCATCAATCTATTAAAACCACTATCAAATCATTCTCTTTAAAAGCCATCATTCCAAAACAATACATTCAAATCATACATTCAGTGATAGATACATAAATGAAATGTATTTGTGCAGCCTAACAGTTCAAAAAGCTTGATATCGAGCTTACCAGCATATTTCTAACAGATCTAAACACGTTTTCTAATGGAAACCACAACGTTTGATCGCTATCAACACCTCTATGATAGTAGCCTTATTTAATATATCTATATCATAAAATAAAAAGGAACAACATATTTTAAGAAAAGCAATTTATTAAAAAAATAATAACCACATTTTGTAGGTGAATTATAGCTAATATAGCATATCAATCATAGGGAAAAAACATTAAACGAATTACAACGATAAACAATTATGACATATAAATCCATAGGTAAAAGATATATAGCAATCAAAACCCTTCCTATATCTACCTCTCATAGAAGACCTACTTTAAAGAGCATTAAAACGTCAACATATTTCGCTAGTAATATTTCATTAATAAAAAATTTAGCATAAGTCTCACATTAAATGATTACAAAATATAAAATTTATATAGGCACTACATTAAATGAAGATTGAATTTTATACACTGCTTATATCACCAGGAATTTTATGACTACAGGCCTCACAAAAAAAAAACTAGTATAAAGACAGCATTAACGCTATAACCAAAAAGAATTGAAGTCATAATAAATCCTTGTTCTCAATTGCATAAAAATTTTTGAAATAGTATCGCTTAAAAACAATTGAAAAAATTGATGTTTGCCAAGCTATTTATCAATATTTAAGAGCTAAAAATTATCATCATTTTTACATTTACAGATACCCCATGTTTAATATCAATTTGAATTAACATAAATTCATAAAATGAGTCTATCTTTTACACGTCATGCGTTTTGTACAACAGCGAATGTATTACATTTTAAAGCACTTTATAATTTGAGAAAAAATAGCCAAACGTATCACGAAACATTATTATAAATTCTATTTTATTTGGATGACATTGTATTTACAAATAGTTTTTATATCATTACAAGAAATATGTTTTTCATTATTTTAACCACTTAACAACAGTAGTATACACAAAAAAAAACTAGTATAAAGACAGCATTAACGCTATAACCAAAAAGAATTGAAGTCATAATAAATCCTTGGTCTCAATTATATAAAAATGTTTGAAATAGTATCGCTTAAAAGCAATTGAAAAAATTGACGCCTGCCAAGCTATTTATCAATATTTAAGAGCTAAAAATTATCATCATTTTTACATTTACAGATACCCCATGTTTAATATCAATTTGAATTAACATAAAATGAGTCTATCTTTTTACACGTCATGCGTTTTGTACAACAGCGAATGTATTACATTTTTAAAGCACTTTATAATTTGAGAAAAATAGCAAAACGTATCACGAAACATTATTATAAATTCTATTTTATTTGGATGACATTGAATTTACAAATAGTTTTTATATCATTACAAGAAATATGTTTTTCATTATTTTAACCACTGAACAACAGTAGTATACACAAAAACTAGTATAAAGACAGCATTAACGCTATAACCAAAAAGAATTGAAGTCATAATAAATCCTTGGTCTCAATTACATAAAAATGTTTGAAATAGTATCACTTAAAAGCAATTGAAAAAATTGATGCCTGCCAAGCTATTTATCAATATTTAAGAGCTAAAAATTATCATCATTTTTACATTTACAGATACCCCATGTTTAATATCAATTTGAATTAACATAAATTCATAAAATGAGTCTATCTTTTTACACGTCATGCGTTTTGTACAACAGCGAATGTATTACATTTTTAAAGCACTTTATAATTTGAG
The DNA here is from genome assembly GCA_963170755.1 of Amphimallon solstitiale. Classification (NCBI taxonomy): domain Eukaryota; kingdom Metazoa; phylum Arthropoda; class Insecta; order Coleoptera; family Scarabaeidae; genus Amphimallon; species Amphimallon solstitiale. Next base: position 29,567,225 of record OY720685.1, read on the forward strand.
AAAAATAGCAAAACGTATCACGAAACATTATTATAAATTCTATTTTATTTAGATGACATTGTATTTACAAATAGTTTTTATATCATTACAAGAAATATGTTTTTCATTAAATTTTAACCACTGAACAACAGTAGTATACACAAAAAAAAAACTAGTATAAAGACAGCATTAACGCTATAACCAAAAAGAATTGAAGTCATAATAAATCCTTGTTCTCAATTGCATAAAAATGTTTGAAATAGTATCGCTTAAAAACAATTGAAAAAATTGATGTTTGCCAAGCTATTTATCAATATTTAAGAGCTAAAAATTATCATCATTTTTTTTTCCATTTACAGATACACCATGCTTAATTTCAATTTGAATTAACATAAATTCATAAAATGAGTCCATCTTTTTACACGTCATGCATTTTGTACAGCAGCGAATGTATTACATTTTAAAGCACTTTTTAATTTGAGAAAAAGAGCAAAACATATCACGAAACATTATTATAAATTCTATTTTATTTGGATGACATTGTATTCACAAGAAATATGTTTCTCATTAAATTTTAACCACTGAACAAGAGTAGTATACACATTCCAGACCGTTATACATCTTGATTCAAACACCATCTCCGACAAGCTTCTGAACCAACCCAGACTCACTGAAAGACAAAACACAATTCCATCTTAGTTCAATACCTATATTTTTCAAGAATTTTGCTACAAGATTATATGGTGAGATAGGGGGTGATGGCTAAGCCTAAACGGACACATAGTTTTCAATATGTGATAAAGTTTTATTCATCATACACTTAATATAAACTAATGGCCCACCCCCAGAAAATGATATATTAAAACTAAGAAAAATATGCTATTAAAACATAAACATACCATACAGATTTGCAAACATATTTTTAAACACCCACGCTCAGTCATATTAATAAAATCCACTTCATTAAAACGCATGCTACATTTAATAAATGAGATCTAAAACAAGTAATTAAAATCTGCGACTCTTGAGTGGTTTAATACCTGCACACGTTTGTCATTGTAAGATATACGCGTGCAAGAATGACTAATATATTTGAAAAATGCTAACTAAATTATAACACCATCATTCAAAAAGTATGCATCAGCAGGATATCACTAATCAAACCCTTAAATCCAGATAATCCATATTAAAAACATTATAATATTAAGGAATACATTTTTTTTTTCAACATACCTAATGTGCGTAACATATGGGACAAAGTATGGGAGAAGAACACTAATACTACACCCATTATTATATACGGGGAATCAGTCAAAAATCGATGTATTAAAATATTATCTCTATATTAATGTTAGCATATTTTTGTTATTCATTCTTATGTGTATTTGTATTAATATTGCACCATTAAGCATTCAATTAATATATTTTAGGTAAATTTCTGCATTATTTTTATACTTAATTTATTCTTCAAGTCTTAAGTTTTATGAGCAATGCTATAAATTTATGGAATTTTGCTTATAAATTAATAGAATTTTGCCCCTGCTTAAGTAGGTACAATTTGTACCGTGTTTTGTTATATGTGGTTTCATCATGAACGAGGGCAATAACAATCAAGACTAAACACCTAGAATTAAATGCTAATTATGTAAAAATGCTTAAAATATTATTGTTATACTTGAAGAAATAGAATTTTTGAATGACGTATCCCTAATAACCAATAAATAGGTAGCATATGCAGGGAAAAATAACAACACATGTGGAAAAAGATTGAACAGACAACTTAAGAACTAACAAGCGGAGAACTGAACCGCCTCCCAAAAGGTATTTAATATTAAATCGTCGTTTTCCCATCACAGAAAATAGTGTATCATACAATGGAAAAAATTAGATTTTAGCTCTCGGTAATTTATTTTACCTCGAGCTAAAATCTAATACTTTTTTCCCTTGTGTGATACACTATTTTCTGTGATGGGGAAACGACGATTTAATATTAAATACCTTTTGGGAGGCGGTTCAGTTCTCCGCTTGTTAGTTCTTAAGTTGTCTGTTCAATCTTTTTCCACATGTGTTGTTATTTTTCCCTGCATATGCTACCTATTTATTGGTTATTAGGGATACGTCATTCAAAAATTCTATTTCTTCAAGTATAACAATAATATTTTAAGCATTTTTACATAATTAGCATTTAATTCTAGGTGTTTAGTCTTGATTGTTATTGCCCTCGTTCATGATGAAACCACATATAACAAAACACGGTACAAATTGTACCTACTTAAGCAGGGGCAAAATTCTATTAATTTATAAGCAAAATTCCATAAATTTATAGCATTGCTCATAAAACTTAAGACTTGAAGAATAAATTAAGTATAAAAATAATGCAGAAATTTACCTAAAATATATTAATTGAATGCTTAATGGTGCAATATTAATACAAATACACATAAGAATGAATAACAAAAATATGCTAACATTAATATAGAGATAATATTTTAATACATCGATTTTTGACTGATTCCCCGTATATAATAATGGGTGTAGTATTAAAACCTATTTCGGCCTCCTTTCTGAATAGCGATGGCATTTTTTTCAAATGACATCCTAATTAGGTAGATCTTGTTTTGCCACACACGAAGTCTTTCGAACTTGAATGAGAATCTCTTCGTTCAATTGTTTGGGGTTGGTTTTGTTACCTGAAATACTTGTCGACAGAGATTATTAGCGATTTTGTTTAATTATGTAATAATTACTATGGAGAATAATATAAATGTAATTATATTATTATAGTTAGTTCATTCTACACCAAACTTTAAATTAATAATACTAATATGGTATTTGTGTATAGAGTTTCGTTTATGGTTGATAATTTGCTTTTTTTTAATTGCTGTGATCGTTTAAAAGGGTTCTTCTCTTAATTGTGTTGGCTGTTGTTGATTTTTATGGGGATGATAAAAATCTATTTGAAAATGTGTCGAAGATTCTTTTTACCGTGGGAGCTTTTTCTTTTCAGTTAAGTAAGTGTGTTGGGTTGTGATTCATTTTTTATATAAATATATGTGTAAGAGATTGGTGGATCAGTTTATACTAGTTTTTCTTAGTGTGTGTAGAAGTGTCTTTCGTTTTTTTTTGACTTTGTTGTGTGTTTTCTTTCCCTGTGTCTTTTATTGTTGATCATTAATTGTGTTTTATTTTTGTGAGTTGTATTTTAATATCAAATAAATTTCGTTGTTTAAAGACAGTGGGGGCGGAATTTAATAATGTTTAATTTTGTTTAAGATAATGGCTGAACAGAATTCCTCTGAGTCGTCGAATTCAATTATTACACTGCCAACTGTTGATAGCGATAATGGTTATTATTCTGGTGCCCCTAGTCAGATTCTTATTGACGTATATCGTGATGACGGCCATGGGGTTCATCAAATGGTGGCCCCTATTAATATATGTGTGATTGTGAGCGGTTTTGTTGGGATAACAAATGGAAATAATGATATTTGGTGCACTATATGCCATTATTCGGCACCCCTGCGCGAAATATATCGGTATAGGATCTTTAGCCATTTTGTGGTTAATTTCGCCATGATAGGTGAGATTTATGCATAGGGTATGTAGAATATTAATTCAGTATGTATTTTTCTTTTTATAGAATATGAAATAGTGAGGTGTGGGCGGTGTAACGAGCGTATAAGTTTGGTGTTCTTCTCCCATACTTTGTCCCATATGTTACGCACATTAGGTATGTTGAAAAAAAAAATGTATTCCTTAATATTATAATGTTTTTAATATGGATTATCTGTATTTAGGGGTTTGATTAGTGATATCCTGCTGATGCATACTTTTTGAATGATGGTGTTATAATTTAGTTAGCATTTTTCAAATATATTAGTCATTCTTGCACGCGTATATCTTACAATGACAAACGTGTGCAGGTATTAAACCACTCAAGAGTCGCAGATTTTAATTACTTGTTTTAGATCTCATTTATTAAATGTAGCATGCGTTTTAATGAAGTGGATTTTATTAATATGATTGAGCGTGGGTGTTTAAAAATATGTTTGCAAATCTGTATGGTATGTTTATGTTTTAATAGCATATTTTTCTTAGTTTTAATATATCATTTTCTGGGGGTGGGCCATTAGTTTATATTAAGTGTATGATGAATAAAACTTTATCACATATTGAAAACTATGTGTCCGTTTAGGCTTAGCCATCACCCCCTATCTCACCATATAATCTTGTAGCAAAATTCTTGAAAAATATAGGTATTGAACTAAGATGGAATTGTGTTTTGTCTTTCAGTGAGTCTGGGTTGGTTCAGAAGCTTGTCGGAGATGGTGTTTGATATCAAGATGTATAACGGTCTGGAATGTGTATACTACTCTTGTTCAGTGGTTAAAATTTAATGAGAAACATATTTCTTGTGAATACAATGTCATCCAAATAAAATAGAATTTATAATAATGTTTCGTGATATGTTTTGCTCTTTTTCTCAAATTAAAAAGTGCTTTAAAATGTAATACATTCGCTGCTGTACAAAATGCATGGCGTGTAAAAAGATGGACTCATTTTATGAATTTATGTTAATTCAAATTGAAATTAAGCATGGTGTATCTGTAAATGGAAAAAAAATGATGATAATTTTTAGCTCTTAAATATTGATAAATAGCTTGGCAAACATCAATTTTTTCAATTGTTTTTAAGCGATACTATTTCAAACATTTTTATGCAATTGAGAACAAGGATTTATTATGACTTCAATTCTTTTTGGTTATAGCGTTAATGCTGTCTTTATACTAGTTTTTTTTTTTGTGTATACTACTGTTGTTCAGTGGTTAAAATTTAATGAAAAACATATTTCTTGTAATGATATAAAAACTATTTGTAAATACAATGTCATCTAAATAAAATAGAATTTATAATAATGTTTCGTGATACGTTTTGCTATTTTTCTCAAATTATAAAGTGCTTTAAAAATGTAATACATTCGCTGTTGTACAAAACGCATGACGTGTAAAAAGATAGACTCATTTTATGAATTTATGTTAATTCAAATTGATATTAAACATGGGGTATCTGTAAATGTAAAAATGATGATAATTTTTAGCTCTTAAATATTGATAAATAGCTTGGCAGGCATCAATTTTTTCAATTGCTTTTAAGCGATACTATTTCAAACATTTTTATGTAATTGAGACCAAGGATTTATTATGACTTCAATTCTTTTTGGTTATAGCGTTAATGATGTCTTTATACTAGTTTTTGTGTATACTACTGTTGTTCAGTGGTTAAAATAATGAAAAACATATTTCTTGTAATGATATAAAAACTATTTGTAAATACAATGTCATCCAAATAAAATAGAATTTATAATAATGTTTCGTGATACGTTTTGCTATTTTTCTCAAATTATAAAGTGCTTTAAAAATGTAATACATTCGCTGTTGTACAAAACGCATGACGTGTAAAAAGATAGACTCATTTTATGTTAATTCAAATTGATATTAAACATGGGGTATCTGTAAATGTAAAAATGATGATAATTTTTAGCTCTTAAATATTGATAAATAGCTTGGCAGGCGTCAATTTTTTCAATTGCTTTTAAGCGATACTATTTCAAACATTTTTATGTAATTGAGACCAAGGATTTATTATGACTTCAATTCTTTTTGGTTATAGCGTTAATGCTGTCTTTATACTAGTTTTTTTTTTTTTTTGTATACTACTGTTGTTCAGTGGTTAAAATAATGAAAAACATATTTCTTGTAATGATATAAAAACTATTTGTAAATACAATGTCATCCAAATAAAATAGAATTTATAATAATGTTTCGTGATACGTTTGGCTATTTTTTCTCAAATTATAAAGTGCTTTAAAATGTAATACATTCGCTGTTGTACAAAACGCATGACGTGTAAAAGATAGACTCATTTTATGAATTTATGTTAATTCAAATTGATATTAAACATGGGGTATCTGTAAATGTAAAAATGATGATAATTTTTAGCTCTTAAATATTGATAAATAGCTTGGCAAACATCAATTTTTTCAATTGTTTTTAAGCGATACTATTTCAAAAATTTTTATGCAATTGAGAACAAGGATTTATTATGACTTCAATTCTTTTTGGTTATAGCGTTAATGCTGTCTTTATACTAGTTTTTTTTTTGTGAGGCCTGTAGTCATAAAATTCCTGGTGATATAAGCAGTGTATAAAATTCAATCTTCATTTAATGTAGTGCCTATATAAATTTTATATTTTGTAATCATTTAATGTGAGACTTATGCTAAATTTTTTATTAATGAAATATTACTAGCGAAATATGTTGACGTTTTAATGCTCTTTAAAGTAGGTCTTCTATGAGAGGTAGATATAGGAAGGGTTTTGATTGCTATATATCTTTTACCTATGGATTTATATGTCATAATTGTTTATCGTTGTAATTCGTTTAATGTTTTTTCCCTATGATTGATATGCTATATTAGCTATAATTCACCTACAAAATGTGGTTATTATTTTTTTAATAAATTGCTTTTCTTAAAATATGTTGTTCCTTTTTATTTTATGATATAGATATATTAAATAAGGCTACTATCATAGAGGTGTTGATAGCGATCAAACGTTGTGGTTTCCATTAGAAAACGTGTTTAGATCTGTTAGAAATATGCTGGTAAGCTCGATATCAAGCTTTTTGAACTGTTAGGCTGCACAAATACATTTCATTTATGTATCTATCACTGAATGTATGATTTGAATGTATTGTTTTGGAATGATGGCTTTTAAAGAGAATGATTTGATAGTGGTTTTAATAGATTGATGCCTGATGCCACCTTAGTTTATTAGATTTTTGGCGGTCATCTTGGATTCGCCATCTTGCTTTTCTAAAATCCCTACTTTGAAACGTCCTGTATATTCATACTTGGTTGCTATTGTTATCCAGTATCATACTGTATATTTATTTTATGATTTTGAGATGGTATGCTGATGTCAGATATAAATCCTCGGTGGTGGTGTTTGAAAGTATGTTGGGTTTGAGCTAGATGTATCTTCCTAAGTTGATCTGGTGTTGGGTTGTTGTTGTGATGTGTGATACGGAGTTGGGTATTTTATAGAAGTTGAGTTTATATTTTGATCGATCATATTGATAGTCGGCCATTTCGCCTGACGTCACCTTAGTTTATTAGATTTTTGGCGGCCATCTTGGATTCGCCATCTTGCTTTTCTAAAATCCCTACCTTTGAAGCGTCCTGTATATTAATATTTGGTTGCTATGTTATCCAGATGGATGGTTGGATAGTTTTTTGAGAAAAGAGGGATTTGATAGTGGTTTGAATGTGTGGTTTTAATATAGGGGTTTCAGAACCGCTTCATGATCCGGTTGAGAGCTGATTCTAGCGATGGTTTTGAGATGATGTTTCATAGGAGTTCGAGTGCATGGTTTTGATATATTGATGCTTGACGTGGCATTAGTTTATTAGATTTTTGGCGGCCATCTTGGATTCGCCATCTTGCTTTTCTAAAAATCCCTACCTTTGAAAACGTCCTGTATATTCATACTTGGTTGCTATCTCGTCCAGTAGCATACTGTATATTTATTTTATAATTTTGAAATGGTATGCCGATCTTAGACGTAAGGTTTATATTTTTATCGACCATCTTGATGGTATGAAATTTGGTCATATTGTTAATTAATACATTGTTTTTCTTAAAAAATATTGTTTGTTTTATTTTATAAGTAAGATATGCATTTCAAGCATGCTGCTATCACAGAAGCAGGTGTATTCATACTCACTATAAATGTACCACTTTTTAAGTTGGGTCATATTTGGCTTCCAATATTCTAACATGCAGAACCGGTTCTGTACCGGTTCTGAAGTGGTTCTGTACCGGCTCTGAAGTGGTTCTGTACCGGTTCTGGAGTGGTTCTGTACCGGTTCTGAAGTGGTTCTGTACCGGTTCTGAAGTGGTTCTGTACCGGTTCTGAAGTGGTTCTGTACCGGTTCTGAAGTGGTTCTAGCACAATCGGTTCAGTTCAGAACCGGTTCTGAAGTGGTTCTGTACCGGTTCTGAAGTGGTTCTGTACCGGTTCTGAAGTGGTTCTGTACCGGTTCTGAAGTGGTTCTGTACCGGTTCTGAAGTGGTTCTAGCACAATCGGTTCAGAACTCGGTTTCCGCTGGAAACATGTTTAGACCATTTTTGGCAGCCATCTTGGATTCGCCATCTTGCTTTTCTAAAAATCCCTACCTTTGAAACGTCCTGTATATTCATACTTGGTTGCTATCTCGTCCAGTAGCATACTGTATATTTATTTTATAATTTTGAAATGGTATGCCGATCTTAGATGTAAAGTTTATATTTTTATCGACCATCTTGATGGTATGAAGCTTGGAGATATTGTTAATTTAAAATAATATTGTTAATTTATAAATAATAATAAATAAATTGTTTTTTCTTAAAAAATATATTGTTTGTTTTATTTTATTTTATAAGTAAGATATACATTTCAAGCATGCGGCTATCACAGAAGCAGACAGCCGTTGCGGTTTCCGCTGGAAACATGTTTAGACCTGTTTGAAGTACATTGAGAAGTGCGATAGCAAGCCTGGTAATTTATTCAGGAATTCTCTAGAAGCAAAGACCATCTTGATGGTCCGCCATTTTGTCTGACGTCACCTTAGTTTGGCTAGTGACCGTGAGAGGATGCTACATTAGTTAGGTTGGTAGTGATGGGAGATGCCATTTCTTAGTTTGGTTAGTGGCTGTCAGAGGGCGTCCATGGTATTTGGGTTGGTAATGATGAAATCTGCAATTTTGGTCTGGCGACCACGAGGGGGCGCCACATCAGTTGGGTTGGTAATGATGAAATCTGCAATTTTTAGTTGGGTTGGTAATGATGAAATCTGCAATTTTGGTCTGGCGACCACGAGGGGGCGCCACATCAGTTGGGTTGGTAATGATGGAATCTGCAATTTTTTAGTTGGGTTGGTAATGATGAAATCTGCAATTTTTAGTTGGGTTGGTAATGATGAAATCTGCAATTTTTAGTTGGGTTGGCGACCGCGAGGGGGCGCCACATCAGTTGGGTTGGCAGAGGGCGCCACTAGGGCGAGGGGGGTGAGGGGGAGCTGGGTGAGAGGGGGAGGAGGGTCCAGAACTCTCCTAAGTACCCTACTTACGTAGTATTAAATTAAAGAGATATAAATATTCGAAAGTAAATAGTAAAGAGATATATTGAATTATAAAGGTAGGTGTAGATTTCTGATTGGAGAATTTGAAAAAACTTAAAAGGTTGTCAAGGGAATTGGTTTTAAAGAAAATAATAAATAAGGGAGAATTTTTCTATTAAGTTTAGTGCGGATGTATTATTTTGATGTGGAGTAAATAGCATCAAAATTTATACATATTCGAATATTTGTGGGCTATTAAAGTTATTAAATATGTTAATAGAGCATAATCAAAGTAATAAAGAAGATTATTAACAATTTCCAACGTCGAGTGGAATTCCAAGCCAATAATATATTCCTGAGAGAGCTGTAAGTGGTTTATGTTGAAATACTATAAATAATAATAAGATTTGATAGTATAAAAAAATAACTCACCTCAAATTTATAAAAACCGGATCCGAACCAGTGTGAATACATCATAGTGATTTACAATTGAATAAGAAGAAGTTTCAAAAAAATACTCCAGTTCAGAGAGTCCGAAGATAATTCAAGTTTAACCATTAGATGAGCTGTCAATTATACTCCAGTCCAGCGAGTCCGAGGATAATTCAAGTTTAACAATTAGATGAGCTGTCAATTATACTCTAGTCCAGCGAGTCCGAGGATAATTCAAGTTTAACAATTAGATGAGCTGTAAGCTATTGTCCAGTTCCAAGAGTCGAAGATACTTTCAAGTTTCTCCAATCGATGCATTTTAACTGTTATCCAGTCCAGGAAGCTTTCAGAAGTGTTTTTCCAGTCTCGATGAAGTGTTTTTTTATTTTAAGGTACAGCTGAATTTCAATATTCAAGATCCACAAGTATTAGTAGCAGGCCATTTTGGTAATACCCATTATTTGTACGCACGAAGAAAAGTGTATTACTCCAGGACGGGACATTAAATCGTAGAAATTGGTTCTATCGAGGCACGTACAAACTACAAAACATAAAAGGATTGTCAGATGGGAAGATCATGTGAAACATTTGTTTAGAACTAGTTCAAGGTTGTATAAGACATTTATTTATTAATATAATAACCGATTTATTTGCAAATTCAGTTTGTTTACATAAAATTTATATTGAAATCTATCAGCAGAATAAATTATAGCTATTTGAATTTAAAAACAAATTATATAATAATGTATGAAGGGAAATACCTTATTTGTAGAAATATTACGAATTTTATCCATTAGAAATCTCATCAAAAATCGAATGTTCACATCTAGAGTTGAAAAGCATTATTTGTTAGTTGTAGAAAATATACCAGTTGTCGTTCAACAAACCTACTTATACGAAAGTATATCGTTATTAAACAATTTTCAATAACCTTTATTTATATTTGTGATTCTGATAAACACATTATTATACCATTATTATCCTGAGATTGTTGTTTTCTTTCATTTGTAGCATTATCTATGTACTTTCTTAAATAGAACAACTGGTTCACAAGAGTTGTGTAACACTGTAACATAACCAATGTCAAATTAATATACTTTGAAAAAGACCGAATAAAATAAGGAATACTTACATGTATAGTCGTAATTCTACAATTTACAAACGAATAATCAGTCACAGCGAACTTCAAAAACACCCCTGACGATAAATAAAAGTATTATATAAAGAACATTTTAAAAATTAATCGATGATAAACGATTTATAAGCTAGGTTATAAATTCTTGACATTTAATGTGAAATATCCCTCCCATTTTTATAATATATAGGATATATAGGTATAGGTCTCAAATAATATAGTCCTACCAGTTCAATAAAATAAACAGGGAGAAACAAAAATTAATATTTATTTAATTTGAGTATTAGTCAGAGGATTAATAATAAATAATAATAGTAATATGAAATTTGTATTGAGCAGAATATAAAATCATTAAATATTGGTATACAGAGTGTAATTAATCATATACAAATATTATAGCTCAATATTACATTTTGCTTGTCCAGAATGTGTGGATATTTATATAATTGATAATAAATGTTGTAAAGATTTATCTCAGCTCCAATAAACAAATACAATATGTATACTTGTGATAGGTTTTTCATTAACGTTTGGCTGGGCATTATAAATCTGTAGTGTTTACATTATATTTGGGCCAATTTATCTACCAAATCGTCTTGATGCCAATGCGTATCTTAATGTATTAGAACAAGTTATTGACGAGATGCCATTGCAAATACTCCATAACGTGATTTACATGCATGATGCAGCTCCTGAACACAATGCTCGTAATGTAAGAGAATGGTTGGATGAACGCTTACCAACAAGAGGCATTGGCCGCGGCGGTCCTATCTTATGGCCTGTGAGATCTTCCGATGTCAATTCTTTATACTTTTTTGTTTGGGGTTTTATTAAGGAGAAGGTTTATGTAACGCCTGCTCAAGACGCTGACGAAATCAGAAACAGAATTTATGCGGCAGTATTGGAAATTACACCAGAAAGACTCGAACAAGTAGTACAGACGATACCCCGTAGATTGCAGTTGGTTTTCAATTCCAACAAATACGTAGGTAATAGTGTCACTGATTTACCGTCAGATAATTACTGTTGTAATTAGACATTTTTCAATATGTATTATTTTGACAGTAAGTAATTTGAAGAGCGAATTATACCTCGCCCAATATGTGGAATTTAAAACATCAGATTTACTATCTGATAATACTAATAACGAGTGAAATGTTTTCGAAGATTGAACTACGGTAATTATAGCGGTCTCTACAATTAGAATAATATGCGGTTACAGTGTTGCCGTATGTATGTTTCTTTCAAATGGTTCCCGAACATACACGAAGCATGATACGACATTTTAACATTAAGATTTTTTATTCATACCCGAACGAAGAATGACGCTGCGTGTAGTTTTTGCGACATTTTTTACACACGCTGTATAGTCAATACGCCTTGACTTTCACAATAAGCCCGAGTGTTACAGATTGGAGCGGTGATATATATATTGAAAGTTTAGTGGAAACTTTTTCTCGCAACTAAGTATACGTCTCATGTGTTTCATTATTTATGGGTAAGATGTGCAGTAATTATATATAAGAGCACTTTAAACTAACAATCATAAAATCGCAAACACTGGTAGCAAATGCTATTATGGCTGGCATTTCCAACAATATTACCACATTTGGGTTATGCTAAAATTTTGGATTACACTCACACTTACCGCATACTTTCCGAACTATAGATTCATTTGGCGCTTTAAACTTATTTAACGATTTTAAACATCTAAAAGATGCGGAAATAGTGAATATAATTTGGTAAACAGCATTTCTACGGCATATTACAACAATAATATTGTGAAGTATGACGACTCGGCGGCCTACTTCTAAGGACGTCACGCGCGTTGTGTTTCACCAGCTGTCAGACTTTGTTATATAGGTGGTGGTTGCTGTTACTTTATTTATCACATATTGTTATGTATTCATACATCTTTATATACCGGGTATCCCAGCGGAGCGGTAAAGTCCATTATTGGTATCTACATTATTAGATACTAATAATGGACTTTACCGCTCCGCTGGGACACCAGGTATATAATCGTTGGTGCGCATTTATTCAATATTTTTTTAATGACTCGACCTATCTTTTCGATATTCTCGGACTATATTTATTCGTCAATGCGCGTAAAACAGGCTATCAAAACATTCGATAGGTGGCGCTGAAGTCAAGTTATTAACTTACCACAAAATCTGGGCACGATAGGTGGCGCTGCGGTCGAGCTGCTAATAAATTTTATATTTATAAATGTAAATGATTTATATGTATGTACCAAATGTACCTACAAAATATTTTTGCGTGGTCAACGAAATTGTTTGGTGTATGCTGCCATTCGATAGATGGCGCTATTTTTGTTGTTGGTAGAATTTAATTTTGACATATAGTGACCTCTTCTGTCGAGATTTTCTTATACAGAGACTTTAACCAAATCAGACTCATCGCGCCGCCTACCGGAAAGGGCAGAACAACGTCTGCCGGGCCAGCTAGTATTTAATAATATGTTTCAATCTACGCTAGTGGTTGTTCCTAATTTGTTTAATTTAAAGTTTGTTGTGTAATTCATTTTTAGATTTGTATATATTGTTGCATAGTTTATTTAGGAAATGTATTATATTTACACCTTACATTGATGTTTAGCGTGAGATTAGAAATATTTATTTATTTTCAGAAAGGGCATTCTGTCGATACCACCGGCCCACCAAGCGACAACAGCATTGAATGGACGCAAGAGATGCCTTCGTCCAACCTACAAATGTGAGCAGTGCAAGTACAGGACGAAATACCAAGCAGAGCTCAAGGAACACACTAAACAGCATTACGTAGTTAAAATGTATAAATGTGGGATTTGTAACAGACGTTTCAAGACTAAAGAAACCCTCAGGCTGCACGTGGAAAATACTCACGCTTATGCTGGAGTAATGGACGACCGAGAACATTCTACGATTGATTATAGGAATATAAATATAGAAGTAGAACAATCGAGCTCACAAGATCAAAAGAAAATATTTAAGTGTTCACTGTGTGTGTTTCGAACAAAATACAAACAATCTCTGAGAATACATATAAAAAGTAAACATTTGAAGGAATTCAATTTTAAATGTGACTCATGCGAATATAGAACAAACTACAAAACTGATTTAGAAGTACATATAAAAGCTAAACATTTGAAGGAATTCAGTTTTAAATGTGACTCATGCGAATATAGAACACACCGCAAAGATAAATTAGAAGCACATATAAAATATAAACATTTGAAGGAATATGGTTTTAAATGTGACACGTGCGAATATGGAGCAAATAAGAAATTTCATTTGGAAATACATATAAAAAGTAAACATTTGAAGGAATTCAGTTTTAGATGTGATTCATGCGAATATAGAACAAACCGCAAAGATCATTTAGAAGCACATATAAAATATAAACATTCAAAGCAATTCAATTTTAAATGTGACTCATGCGAATATAGAACAAACAGGAAATGTCAATTTGAAGCACATATGAAAAGTAAACATTTGAAGGAATTCAGTTTTAAATGTGACTCATGCGAATATGGAACAAACTACAAAACTGCTTTAGAAATACATACAAAAAGTAAACATTTGAAGGAATTCAGTTTTAAATGTGACTTATGCGACTATGGAACAAACAGCAAAAATAGGTTAGAAGTACATACAAAAGGTAAACATTTGAAGGAATATGGTTTTAAGTGTGCCTCATGCGAATATGGAACAAATTACAAAACTGATTTAGAAGTACATATACAAGGTAAACATTTAAGGCAATTCAGTTTTAAATGTGACTCATGCGAATATAGAACAAACAGGAAATGGGTTTTGGAAGAACATATAAAAAATAAACATTTGAAGGAATATCGTTTTAAGTGTGACTCATGCGAATATAAAACAAACCGCAAACATCATTTAGAAGCACATATAAAAAGTAAACATTTGAAGGAATTGAGTTTTAAATGTGACTTATGCGAATATGGAACAAACAGCGAAAATAGGTTAGAAGTACATACAAAAGGTAAACATTTGAAGGAATATGGTTTTAAGTGTGACTCATGCGAATATGGAACAAATTACAAAACTGATTTAGAAGTACATATAAAAGGTAAACATTTAAAGCAATTCAGTTTTAAATGTGACTCATGCGAATATAGAACAAACAGGAAATGGGTTTTGGAAGAACATATAAAAAATAAACATTTGAAGGAATATCGTTTTAAGTGTGACTCATGCGAATATAAAACAAACCGCAAAAATAGTTTAGAAGTACATGCAAAAGGTGGTAAACATTTGAAGGAATATGGTTTTAAATGTGACTCAAGCGAATATGGAACAAATCGCAAAGATAATTTACAACTACAGTAGAGTCCCGATTATCCGAGTTCCGGCTATCCGAGGCTCCGCATTATCCGAGGTATCACTGCTTGCCGTCGTTCCCGGCACGGTTGTTGTAGAAAAGTTCCTTCATTACATTATTTAACGTAGGGAATTCCCCTGCTTATCTATCTGGCAGGACCTAGTTATAAATACACCTGCGTTACTATGTTGACTGACATTAAAGAGACGACAATTATTAAAATTTGGAATAAGATTTCTATTAACCAAATGGAACCTGACAGTGTACAAGATGCAGTTGAAGAATCGCTTTTAGGCCTTGCTAACAATCTCGATGTTTCAACTACGTTAAATGAAAATGATATAGCAGAATGGATGAACGATGATGACAACAATGAACTAAGTGATGGCGATATTGTAGGCCTTATTAGAACCCAAAAAGGTATTGAAGACGAATTTGAGAATGAAAATGACGACTATGCTGAAAATCTACAAAAATATCTCATAGCGACGGATTTAACGCTATTAAAACAGCTATTTTATATATTTTGGTACTACGACGACTTTACAACACTGCTGCCAAGAAAAGACAAACACTTATGAGTCAAAAATCCATTACAGATTTCTTTAAACAAGTTAATTCGTTGCAGAAGATGTATTATGTTCAATATGTTACATTGTTCAAAGTAAATATGTTATTAAATGTTTATTTACAGAAGACTTATTAAGTTATATTATGTTACATTGTTTTTCAAGATTATACAATATATTGATATTTATTTGTCTAGTATTTCTAGTTTTATTTAGAATTAATTCATTTATGTTGTAAAGGAATAGGTCAGATATAGAAATTGGAAAACACATTGCTCTCAATCAAACGGCAATCCGTATTATCCGAGTTTTTGCTTATCCGAGGTACCGTCGGTCTACATTAGCTCGGATAATCGGGACTCTACTGTACATATAAAAAGTAAACATTTGAAGGAATTAAATTTTAAATGTATCTCATGCGAATATGGAACAAACAGGAAATGTGTGTTGGAAGAACATATAAAAAATAAACATTTGAAGGAATATTGTTTTAAGTGTGACTCATGCGAATATGGAACAAACCGCAAACATCATTTAGAAGCACATATAAAAAGTAAACATTTGAAGGAATTCAATTTGAAATGTGACATGCGAATATGAAACAAACTACAAAACTGCTTTAGAAGCACATATAAAAAGGAAGCATTTGAAGGAATATCGTTTTAAATGTGTCATGCGAATATGGAACAAACAGGAAATGTGATTTAGAAGTACATATAAAAAGTAAACATTTGAAGGTATTCAGTATTAAATGTGACACATGCGAATATGGAACAAACAGGAAATGTAATTTGGAAGAACATATAAAAAGTAAACATTTGAAGGAAGATCGTTTTAAGTGTGACTCATGCGAATATGGAACAAACCGCAAACATCATTTAGAAGCACATATAAAAAGTAAACATTTGAAGGAATTCAGTTTTAAATGTGACAAGCGAATATGGAACAAACTACAAAACTGCTTTAGAAGTACATACAAAAAGTAAATAAACATTTGAAGGAATTCAGTTTTAAATGTGAATCACGCGAATATGGAACAAACAGCAAAAATAGTTTAGAAGTACATACAAAAGGTGGTAAACATTTGAAGGAATTAAATTTTAAATGTGACTCATGCGAATATGGAACAAACAGGAAATGTGTGTTGGAAGAACATATAAAAAATAAACATTTGAAGGAATATTGTTTTAAGTGTGACTCATGCGAATATGGAACAAACCGCAAACAACATTTAGAAGCACATATAAAAAGTAAACATTTGAAGGAATTCAATTTGAAATGTGACATGCGAATATGAAACAAACCACAAAACTGCTTTAGAAGCACATATAAAAAGGAAGCATTTGAAGGAATATCGTTTTAAATGTGTCATGCGAATATGGAACAAACTGGAAATGTGATTTAGAAGTACATATAAAAAGTAAACATTTGAAGGTATTCAGTATTAAATGTGACACATGCGAATATGGAACAAACGGGAAATGTGATTTGGAAGAACATATAAAAAGTAAACATTTGAAGGAAGATCGTTTTAAGTGTGACTCATGCAAATATGGAACAAACCGCAAACATCATTTAGAAGCACATATAAAAAGTAAACATTTGAAGGAATTCAGTTTTAAATGTGACAAGCGAATATGGAACAAACTACAAAACTGCTTTAGAAGTACATACAAAAAGTAAATAAACATTTGAAGGAATTCAGTTTTAAATGTGAATCATGCGAATACGGAACAAGCAGCAAAAAAGAAAATGGGTGTGCTTAAAACCACACAGCAGAAGTGTAAACTTCATCAAGGCGAGGTTAATAATACGAAGTACAACTTTTTTTTTCGTTCTATATTACATTTAAAAAATATATATTTTTTATTATTGTGTATATATTATTTTAGTACATTTCGCTCGGTCTGATCATGATTTGGATCAAACTCTAAAAATGAAGCAACAGGTTTGTGATAACTGAAATATGAAATAAATTGTTTGGAATGAAAATTTGCTAAATATCA
The DNA here is from genome assembly GCA_963170755.1 of Amphimallon solstitiale. Lineage (NCBI taxonomy): Eukaryota > Metazoa > Arthropoda > Insecta > Coleoptera > Scarabaeidae > Amphimallon > Amphimallon solstitiale. Next base: position 29,584,854 of record OY720685.1, read on the forward strand.
AAGCAAGTAAACCACTTTAATTTACCACCTTAAATTAATAAAATAGAATTCCATGTATTAAAATGTATTTATAATAATGTTTCGACATATATTTTGTCTTTTTCAAATTATAAAATGCTTTTAAAAACGGAATACATTCACTGTTGTACAAAACATAAACTGTAAAAAGACATAAGCATTTTTAAACAGTATATATTTAATTTAGTTTTAATATTTTATCTGTTGTGAGACTTACCATGTTTTCGATCTTCCCCCTTTTTTAATATTATAAGAATGATAACTAAATCATTTTATGAATTTATGTTATTTAAAATTGGCATTAAAACAAGGATATCTGTAAATGGAAAATTAATAATAGTTTTTTTTTACCCCTTAAATATTGACAAACAGTGGACTTACCAAACATCATTTTCAAAGGTTTTAAGCAATACTATTTCATACATTTTTATGTGATTTCAATATTAATAATTGACATGAAGTATTTATTATTTTCATCCATAATTTAATATGAGTTAAAATCTTTTGGTTATAACGTTAATGCTGTCCTTATACTAGTTTTGTGTATTTAATGTTGCTTTTAAAAGGTGTGTCTATTTTTCATATGTTGCTACCGGATCTACGTCGCTTTAAGGTAACGGCAGAATTCGGAAATGATACGGAGAGTCGCAATAGGGGTTGTTAAACAGGATAACGCAGGGCCGAGCTAACTCTGTCGCAGACGGCGTGACGGTTCAAGAAAATAAGAACACCTAATAGTAGAGCGTCGGTCGGCAACGACGCTTGCGACGTTGTCCGGGCACCAGGACACTATGCTATCTACAGATAACCTACCTGCGCCTCCTACGAACTACCACTGGCTGTGTCCCTCCAGTAGGATACCTATTGAACACCCTGTATATTTGAAGCACCTAATCCTATGTACGTGCTTGTCACAATAATATTTAAGATAAGCAGAGGTAAAAGAAATAAAAGATAAGGTATTCGTAATGTAACAAAATTTAATTAAATTTGATGTGCTGTATGTTTTTTTTTAAAATAAGAAAAATTTAATTTGTGCAGTTAGGCAATAAAAAAAAGAACAAACGTTGGATGAAAAGTTAAATTTGAATAAAGTGTAATTAAGCTAGACAGTTGATAAATAAAAAAAAGAACAAACGTTAGATGACAATTACAAAATTTTGAAAGTATAAAAAAAAAGACTTAATGATTTAACATATACTCTGCGCTTCAGCAGAAGTTGGTCGGTTGCAGAAACGTTTCCTTCACCTCACATAAGGTGTACATGTGTTTTCAAGGACACGCCACAACGGCAATGTCAATACAAAGGTGTAAATATATATAAATTTATAAGCGCAAGAGAATTAATAAGTCAGTACAAAGACTTAGTCTAAAATGAGAAAAATTCGCTAAATATATAAAAAAACGCCAGGTTTGATTACATGAACTAAATTAAATGAAGGTTAATTATTAACAAAGTCAAATATTTAAGTCAAAAGTTAATGGTAAAATTTAGAAAAGAAATTACATAAAAACAATAAAACCCTGAGCTTCGAGAATCAAAGTTTGCTACTACAGAAAAGAATTAATCTAGCTCAGGTAAATTAATTGATCAACGGAAAGGCAAAATTTACAATCTTACAGCAAAAAAAAACCGTGCAAAATTATTAACCAATTTTAGATTACTTAAATGCGACACATCATGTAACATACAATTATAGTATCAGAAGAGATAACACTAGGTATATTACTAATAAAATAATAACCACCCAAAAGATAAGGTGATAATATATTATATGTACTAGAATTAGTTTTAATTAATTATCTGCCTCAATATAGGGCTACAGTAATTCGGTAGTGACAAAAACCAAAATTCAGGTTAATCTCAATTATACATAATAAAACAAAGAGAAATTATAACGGTAATTTAAAAAAAAGGATTAAATTGTGACCACGCAGATTACTAAGAGGTGCGATAGTTATTTAGCCACTCAAAATTCTTGGTATTAATTAGGCAAAAATAAGTCTTGCACTCAGGCGTAAAACGTCGAAAATCAGACGAATAATATGAGGTAAAAATTACAACCTTAGCTGGCAAGATGGATGCCGGTAGGACGCTACTGAAATCCCAAAATGGCGGCGACTCCCTTGATGGAGAATTTCCAATTCAACAGGTGGGCTGGATATTATGAAGCGTCTTCTGATGCGTCGGAAGAAACACCACGCTCTTTGACGTATATGCGGGACTATCCCACCAGAATTAGGGCGTCAGAGGGCTTGTGCCCGACAAAAGAATCCTATTAAAATTTAGAGAGAAAAAAAAACCAAAGATAAAATCCCGAAAATTTAACACAGAGTTTTGAGAACTTACCCCAAGGTTGAACGATGGAGATTCCACGGTAAGGACTCAGAAGTCACACATTGCACGAAAATAATTCAAAATCCACCTCGTGGCATTCGTAAATTAGATAGCGGTATTGCGATAAAAATTAATTCACGATAAACACCTAATTAAGGTATCGATAACTTAAACTTATTTCATTAAAGCCGCCGAAGCGTTAGTCTAACTTTAGACATAGTGATAAATTCACCAAAAGAAAATAAGCATATCGTGCCCATGCACTTATAACAAGCTTGACTTCGAAAGTGACCCAACCGTGACCTTTTTTGGTAGATACGTACAACCCAAGAACACGCACGCTCAATGCGTCACTGGAAAGGATTCAAACTAAAGGCGGGAGTTTTCAAATAAACATAATAAGCACACAACTAATCTGACAATAAAGGGAGACGACATCGTGACTTAAACACAATTAAACGTAACCCTACACATAACTTAGACGGAAAAACATAAGCGAAATACTCAACAATTGTAAGTAGAAAATATAAAGTCGACGGCACGAGAGGGTATTTCATGCTCGACGTTGGCAATACCGCATGTGTAGACAGACCTGTGCAATATGACCGATAGGTTTGACAGACATCAACAAACATTCCTCCGCCCGTAATTTCTATTTACTATGCGAAAGGACAGAATCTCTGCAGGTAAATAACGAAGTACCAAAGCTTTAATATCAAAACGCTACAAAAGACGGTGGAAAGACCGATCTTAAACTTATGTTACAGAAAAATCACGATCCTAACCCCTACGACGGTTCTGGGGACGAATTAACAGGAGTTCCTAATACTTAGACTATCGAAGATAGAGCAGCAAGTGATCGGCAACAATTAAAAGTATGCCCTACAATCCAAGCATTTCTTTAATTAATACTCCTTACTTTTTTTTTTTTAGACGGACGTCTGTGAAGGAAAAGGAAAATAACAATACTACTCGGGCCTGCTCGAGAACTGCGTTTAGCAATACGCAAAACATGTGAAACAGTTAACACAAAACTTGACTATCGTCTCAAAGCGTTTACAAACCACAATAAATGCATTAGGTAGGGATCGGACGTAATGAATAAGTAGATATTCTTTTAAGAAAACTTACGCAAGGCGTAAAAGTAATTGCAACTGCGGAAAATACGAAACTACAGGTAGGTTAGAATAAGCTAGAACTAAGATAATTAGAGTTGGTTACTCAGACATAAAGGCTTACACAAAAACAGGGTGTAAATGCCCGATCTTACACAAAATATATCTGTCATATTCGCGGTACATGGTTTAGAGCGGTGAGGGCTCAATAGTAGGTTTAATACCCACGGGAGCATACGGCAGGCAGTCTTAGTAGCCGGAGCAATAGGCAATATACAGGGTACGCTCAAAAAGTCACGATCTCTATACAAAATTCCACGTATTTAGACAAAGGCACACAATCTTTCGAGAACTATAAATAAAGTAAATTTACAACGTAACAAATTCCCCCCTTTCCAGCGAAAAGAAATTGATCGCAGAGCAATTTCTTGCACCGAGAACATAGGCTGACGGAATAGAGGTAGTGAAAAGGGTAAGCGAGAACGCTAAAACGGACGTTATCTACTATACCAACGCACATATCCACACTCAGTCACAGCAACACCAAACAGCTTGGCCAAAACCACCACGTGGCCCTTCGGCATTCGGCCGGTACGGGAAAGTAACGGAAAATAAAAAAAACAAGGGTGTCGAGATTCTGCACAGACGCGCCCCGAGACCTGTCCAACCGACAGCCCAGCACTATTGGTAGCATCACGGGGGAAAAGGGTAAAGACGGGTTAAATAACGGTGTGCCCGGCCGGCGGTGATCCTTACGACGGTCGAAGGCACAGGAATGTGGAGTGGGCACTACCAATAGGCCAAGATGCGGGAAAGGCAACCCCCGAGACGACACTCTGCAGACACGCGACGGTAAAAGAGACCCTTGGGTAAGGCCCTCGGTATCTCAAAACAAACAAAATAAAAGGACAACTAAAAACGGGTTTATTACTACAGATACGGGATACAAAGCGGAATAAGGAAGAGGTAACTAAAGGTAAGGTAAGCTCAGAATGGTGCAACTGCCCAGAGGTACAGATATGCCGTTACGACAACCAAACATCCGATGACAACAAAACGAGAGAAGATCGCCAAACAAAAATAGGTATTAGAGAACAAAAGTTTAAAGTCTGGACCGGCGTTGTCCCGACTAAAATGCTGAAGGCAACGATAAACCATAAAGGCTGAAGTCATTTCCGATTCCTGGAAGTAACATTTTGAACGTAAGAAAACAAAAAGGTCGCCAGGACACGACCTGGGAAGGCTGAGGATTATCACACAAAGGGGACCATCACTCTTTATACCTCCTCAAATAAGAACGTCAAATCCGGTAGTTAAGCAACACTAGTTAGCTTAAAAGGTAGTCATGTCAGATAGGGTAAACGAAATATAGTGTGGACTCCCCTAGCAAGGCTGCCACTCCATATATGCAGAGACACGGGAGATCCGAAACATACGGAAGCGATAAAGGCACGGGAAGATATATGCATAGACGGAATCACAGATACAAGCTGTGCAATGGGGCCGGAAATCACACTAACGAAAAGTCGTTAAAAGGAAACATGTTTGTCCTGAGGCGATAGCTTCTTGATCTATCAAAGCCATTTAGTTAGTAATTGCGGGTTATGGGAAAAATTTTCCCAAATGGAACGGTAACCGCGCGGAAGAGGACGTACACACAGCAGCACGAGGAGACAACCGCAAGCAGGAGAGGGCAGTGGCAGACACAGAAGATCCGACCCGGGAGATCCGAAACGGAAGACCCGATGACGACAACACGAGAGAGGGAGAGAGTCCGGAAGGGACAGAAAGCGATTGTTCCGGGGTGATAGGGAACACTAGAGGTCCGAGTCCCTTTAGAAGCCTTTTACTTCACGCAGGATCACGGTAGGAGAATTCTTTCAGCCCTCACTACAGGCCGTAAAGGTAGCGGTAGGTACAAGTAATAAAAAGACAAAATCGAGATAAGCGATAATTTTAGGCAGATGGACACGTGAGAAGATAGATCTTAATCATCACTCGGTTGAGGTTTCAGTAAATTTGCATGCCACGCCCCGGGCAGCAATTTACCTTCGCAAGTTTTCAGTTCGTAAATGTCAGTGGAGATACGTTTACTAATTTGAAAGGGCCCGACATATTTGTCAGCCAATTTGGCGGTATAGAACTTGGCGGCATCTGAAAGGACGAAATTTTTACGCCAGACCAACTGGTTTACCAAGAATTCATCTCGTCTATGACGAGTATCGTAGCGCGCCTTAGCACGCTCGTATGCTTTCTGCAAGCGGGATTTGATGTCACGATAAAGTTTAGAAAATCCTTCGGAACGCTCTATTAGTTTTTCCGGATCGCGGACCTCGACAAGTGGAGGCCCGTCAGAGATAGGGGCATCGGAAATTCTTTCTCCAGTGAGATTCATCTCACGACCGAAGTTAATGAAATAGGGCGTATGTCCGGTGACTTCGTGTCTAGCGGTGCGCAAGGCGCAAGTGACTTTGGGAAGATAGACGTCCCACTCGCGATGATTGTCCGAGACATACGAGATCAACATGGTTTTGATAACCCTATTCACACGTTCCACGGGATTCGCTTGAGGATGGTAATTCGCAGTATAGCATGGACGTACTTTATATTCTTTTAGCTTGGAACGGTAGTCGTTAGAACGAAACTGCACGCCATTATCGGAAATTACGGAACGAGGTACGCCAAAAATCAGGAACACATCTTCTTCAAGATGTCGGATAATAGACTTGGAGGAAGCTATACGTAACGGGAAAGTCAGAACAAACTTACTGAAGATATCAGAGACCACTAAAATGTAATTAAAACCACGCTTGGACCTCGGAAGAGGACCAACAATGTCGACACTGAGTACTTCCCATGGTTTAGTAACTTTAGAATGTCCACCCATACGACCAACAGGAGCTCTTTGAAGAGGTTTCGCCTTATTGCAGTTAGGACAGGCTTTGATATGACGAATCACATCACCTAACATCTTGGGCCAATAGTAGTGTTGCAATATGCGAGCGAGAGTCTTCGCAATGCCCAGATGACCACTTGTGGGCTCGTTATGACATTCTAACAAGACCTCTTGTCGTTGTTCCTTAGGAACATAGATTTTCCATGAATCGGAATCCTCAGAGGGAAAAGTACTATTAGGCGGTACGTAACGTCGAAGTATCCCACCGATAAGTTGAAATTGAGGGTACTTCTCGGGATGTCTCTTAATTTGTTCTAAGATACGAACGTAACATTTGTCTTGGCTTCTAGGATTGACTTGAACGATATCCAATTTGGGGACTGAACGGGAGAGAGTGTCCGGAACGACATTGAATTTTCCTTTACGGTGGATGATAGTGAAGTCGTACTGCTGAAGACGTACGGCCCATCGAGCCAATCTACCCGACGGAGAATTAAGAGAGTTCAGCCAGCAGAGGGAATAATGATCCGTTATCACCGTAAAGTGAGAGCATTCGATATATGGGCGAAGCTTTTCTATAGCCCAAAGGACGGCAAGGCATTCTTTCTCAACCGTAGAGAATTTACGTTCGGCAGGTGTTAAAGAACGGCTTAGATAACTAATTACTTTCTCCTGTCCGTCTATGTCTTGAGTCAATACGGCTCCGAGACCATAGTCGCTAGCATCAGTTTGAATGATGAATTCATATTGGAAATCGGGACATGTCAAAATCGGGGAGGAAACCAAGCGTTCACGCAAAGATGTCCAGGCTTCTTCGCAAGCTAACGTCCAAACGAAGAGACGATTTTTCCGTAACAAATCAGTAAGCGGAGAGATAACAGTAGAGAAATTAGGGACGAAACGTCGATACCATGAAGCCATACCTACTAAGCGTCTGACTTCAGAAACATTTTTGGGTGTGGCAATTCCGATGATAGCCTTGACTTTGTCAGGGTCGACCATCAACCCACGACGATTAACCACATAACCCAGGTACTTCAATTCGTCGCGACAAAACTGACATTTGTCTCTATTAAGCGTTAAGCCAGCGTCACGCAGGCGGGATAAAACTTGCTCTAAGATAGTCAAGTGTTTTTCAAAGGTAGGAGTGACAATTATGATATCATCCAGATAAACGAAAACGTAAGGTTCTAATTCAGGACCTAAAACTCTATCAATAAAACGCTGCCAGGAGGCAGGTGCGTTGTGGAGACCATACGGAAGACGACAAAACTGGAACAAGCCTCGATTCGGCACAGTGAAGGCGGTATACTGACGGGAAGACTCGGCAACAGGAATCTGCCAATACACACTTTTTATATCGAGAGACGTAAGATATTTGGCGTCTCGTAATTTATCTAAGGTATTCGAAACATAGGGAAGGGGATAGGCATCTCTCTCAGTGACCTGATTGAGCTTCGGATAATCGACACAAAACCGAAACGTCTTATCCTTCTTAGGCACGAGAAGAATGGGTGAAGACCAACCACTCTGAGACCTCTCAACGACACCGAGAGCCAACATCTTCTCTAATTCGGCGTCGACTACTTTCTGCACCGCCGGAGATATCGGATAGTAGCGTTGCTTAATCGGAGGGCTACTAGTGATAATAGTGTGCTCTACACCTTTGGCACAACCTAACACCTCCTTATCGACGTTAGGAAAATTTTGATTGATGATAGCCTCGAGCTGACGTTGACGCTCATCAGACAACACCTGTGGTTCGACATCGACAGAAGACACGTTGGGTGCGTCTGAAAATACCCAATCGCCACTGCGCATGTTTATGACGATTCCCATATCTCGCCAGAAGTCTGCGCCCAAGATAAGTTGATGCGGTAGTTCAGGTACCACCAAAACGTCAAAGACCTTAGAACGATTCCTAACATTAATAGGCAGGGCAACTTCACCTGATATCCGGCATCGTGACCCGTTGGCAACAGTGCAAAAGGACATAGAGGATTTAAGCGGGACAAAACCCTTTAACACGGACCAACCTGCTTCACCTAAAATAGTGCGTGATGAACCTGTGTCCAAAAGACCGAGAAACTCTTTACCAAAGATTTGAACTTTAAGATAGGGGCGTTCATCCCCTATGGTTTGTGCGAGAATAAAATCTAACCGGGCTCTAATTTGTCGATAGGCCGCTGTGTATACTGTACGCACGGGACGGCCACTTAGTGCGCACGTCGGGCGTTTCCCGAACACTGCGGACAAGAAGATACAATGGTCTCTGGACGACCACAACGATAACAAAAGCGTTTACGAGGTAAAGCGCATTGGGAGTAACGATGTCCTGTCTGACGACAATTCCAACATGTGACAGGATTTGCTGAAACGGGTGCCACACGAACACGAGGGCGGTTAGAGACGGGAGTAACGGGTGTCTCACGACTTCGAGAATAACTCGGGACTGGTTCGGCATTGACATAAGCCAAATCCGGCTCGAGTGTTTTGGCACGCAAGGGCGGCGGTACATAAGCTTCAGCAGAGGCCTTGCGGGCTTCGAGAACTTTCCCATATTTAAGGAGTTCCGCGATAGAATTGACTTCAGTTAACCCCAACTGCGTTTGATAGAAAGGCAGAATATTACGTTGCAAAATTCATAATTGAGTTTTTTCGGGGACTGAATCAGAAAGACGAGAAAAAAGATTTTTCATGACCGATACGTATAGTCCAATAGGTTCATTAGGACCTTGAGTCCGTTGCTTAATTTCGTCCATAAGACGGTCGTCATAATCTACGGCTTGAAACTCTTCCCGTAGACCGGCAGCTAACTCTGACCAATTAGAGTAAAGATGACGATTTGCCCGATACCACACCAAAGCACGATCCTTAAATAAGTCTATAGCGGAATTGAACAACAACTGATCCGAGGAATTACGAGCGATTTTAAGCTCAGCTACACGCTCCAGAAAAGCACTGACCGAAAAGTTCTTTTGCCCTGTAAATGTAATATCCCAAGAGGCAACGGGAACGGGTTTAGGAGAAGAACTAGCGAAAGTCGAGTGAACGGGACCAGTAAAAGCGTTAACCGGAGATCGAATAGGATCCTCCTCTTCATTAAACTCCTCTTCACTCCCTTGAGGACCAGGGTTACCGGCAGTGGGTGACTGTAACATGCTGAACGTTGAGGCACGTTCAAGGGTGCGAACCTTATCGCGGATGCAATCTTCTAGTTTAGCAACGCGACTCCTAAACGCATGGTATTCTTTCACCTCCTCTGGCGAATGTGGGACGGAGTTCTGAATGCGACTCATTACGAAAGCAAGGGCAGTAGAAATTTTTTTAAACTCGGAAGACTCACGATTCCCTATGAACTGATCGATGAGCCCTTCGATAACCGTAAGCTTATCCTTAATGGCCGCGGCGTCTTCCGCATATGTGAATGGATACGTAAGCTTAGTATCCGACGGATAAGACCTAGCATACCCTAGCAGACGTCGATACATTCGTCGCATTTCATCCAAAGTAGATGGCACCTCAGCACCCAGAACAGTCAGTAAGTACTCAAGGTCTTCCTTTAAAGACGATTGATCTCAAATTTAGGAGACATGGCGGAAGTTAATTCAGCAGAAAGTCGAAAAGAAAGAAATATAAAAAGTAATGGCGGTACCGGGATCAGCAAGCAAAGACTCGAGTCCTAAGACACGCAAATATATTCTGGAAGACAAAGTAGTTCAGAACCTAAGATAAAACTGTAACGTGAGGTGATAACTTTTCCCCCAAAAAAAGGAAGAAAATAAATATAAACAGTCAAAGTTAGATTAGGTGAGGGAGTAGACGGAAATACAAAAAACTGAGCGGTAAGGGAAACCTAACGTCCACTTACCCACCTAAAACGAGAAAACGGCTTAAATCGAGAAAATTCAAAATTTATTCCTGAAGATGGTCAGGACCGAAACGTTGATACAAATCAGGTAGTTTCTCCAAAGTATAGCACCACTGTGCGGTACGACGAAATGTTAGTGGCTGAAATACTTAAAGGTAAGAAAAATATTCCGGAAGATGGAGAAAACTTGTCCGAAACGTTGATTGTCAAATTTGTTCCGGAAGGTAGCGAGAACTAGGTCAAAACGTTAGATGTCAACTCGTTAGTTGAAAGATGACGCACGAGAGAAAAGAAAATTTGAGGGCGGCGAAAACTTAGCCGAAACGCAGGTGCGAAATGTTGTTCGTTAGGCCCACAACGAAGGCATGAAATTGTTAAGAAGGTAGCGAAAACTTCGTTGGAGCATTGGGTAGCGAAGGGAAAAAAAATAAATTTTGTTCCGGAAGGTGGAGAAAAGATGACAGAAACGTTGGTGTGTCAATTCGTACGGAAGGGGAAGAAAACTTGTCTGAAAGTTAAGGGGCAGGAAAAGAAATTTTGAAGTTGGCGGAAAATGGGCCGAAACTTGGTTGACACACAAAAGTAATAAGAAAGAAAAATTGAAGATGGCGGAAAGTTGGTTGAAACGTTGGTGCCAAAATTTTTCCTATCACCGAAAGAAAGGTCCAGACGCTAGGGCACCAAACTTTTCCCTTATTATCGAAAGAAAGGCCCAGAAAAAAAAATTATCGAAACGTTGACTGTTAAAGACAGGGAGATAATTTGCAAAATTCAAGAAAATGTTCCGGAAGATGGTCAAAATTTTTCCGAAACGTGGTCCACCAAGGACAAGGCGATAAATTTGAAAATTTCAAAAAAAAAATCCGGAAGATGGTCAAAAATCGGCCGAAACGTTGGGCGCCAAATTTTTGCTACCGGATCTACGTCGCTTTAAGGTAACGGCAGAATTCGGAAATGATACGGAGAGTCGCAATAGGGGTTGTTAAACAGGATAACGCAGGGCCGAGCTAACTCTGTCGCAGACGGCGTGACGGTTCAAGAAAATAAGAACACCTAATAGTAGAGCGTCGGTCGGCAACGACGCTTGCGACGTTGTCCGGGCACCAGGACACTATGCTATCTACAGATAACCTACCTGCGCCTCCTACGAACTACCACTGGCTGTGTCCCTCCAGTAGGATACCTATTGAACACCCTGTATATTTGAAGCACCTAATCCTATGTACGTGCTTGTCACAATAATATTTAAGATAAGCAGAGGTAAAAGAAATAAAAGATAAGGTATTCGTAATGTAACAAAATTTAATTAAATTTGATGTGCTGTATGTTTTTTTTTAAAATAAGAAAAATTTAATTTGTGCAGTTAGGCAATAAAAAAAAGAACAAACGTTGGATGAAAAGTTAAATTTGAATAAAGTGTAATTAAGCTAGACAGTTGATAAATAAAAAAAAGAACAAACGTTAGATGACAATTACAAAATTTTGAAAGTATAAAAAAAAAGACTTAATGATTTAACATATACTCTGCGCTTCAGCAGAAGTTGGTCGGTTGCAGAAACGTTTCCTTCACCTCACATAAGGTGTACATGTGTTTTCAAGGACACGCCACAACGGCAATGTCAATACAAAGGTGTAAATATATATAAATTTATAAGCGCAAGAGAATTAATAAGTCAGTACAAAGACTTAGTCTAAAATGAGAAAAATTCGCTAAATATATAAAAAAACGCCAGGTTTGATTACATGAACTAAATTAAATGAAGGTTAATTATTAACAAAGTCAAATATTTAAGTCAAAAGTTAATGGTAAAATTTAGAAAAGAAATTACATAAAAACAATAAAACCCTGAGCTTCGAGAATCAAAGTTTGCTACTACAGAAAAGAATTAATCTAGCTCAGGTAAATTAATTGATCAACGGAAAGGCAAAATTTACAATCTTACAGCAAAAAAAAACCGTGCAAAATTATTAACCAATTTTAGATTACTTAAATGCGACACATCATGTAACATACAATTATAGTATCAGAAGAGATAACACTAGGTATATTACTAATAAAATAATAACCACCCAAAAGATAAGGTGATAATATATTATATGTACTAGAATTAGTTTTAATTAATTATCTGCCTCAATATAGGGCTACAGTAATTCGGTAGTGACAAAAACCAAAATTCAGGTTAATCTCAATTATACATAATAAAACAAAGAGAAATTATAACGGTAATTTAAAAAAAAGGATTAAATTGTGACCACGCAGATTACTAAGAGGTGCGATAGTTATTTAGCCACTCAAAATTCTTGGTATTAATTAGGCAAAAATAAGTCTTGCACTCAGGCGTAAAACGTCGAAAATCAGACGAATAATATGAGGTAAAAATTACAACCTTAGCTGGCAAGATGGATGCCGGTAGGACGCTACAGAAATCCCAAAATGGCGGCGACTCCCTTGATGGAGAATTTCCAATTCAACAGGTGGGCTGGATATTATGAAGCGTCTTCTGATGCGTCGGAAGAAACACCACGCTCTTTGACGTATATGCGGGACTATCCCACCAGAATTAGGGCGTCAGAGGGCTTTGTGCCCGACAAAAGAATCCTATTAAAATTTAGAGAAAAAAAAAACCAAAGATAAAATCCCGAAAATTTAACACAGAGTTTTGAGAACTTACCCCAAGGTTGAACGATGGAGATTCCACGGTAAGGACTCAGAAGTCACACATTGCACGAAAATAATTCAAAATCCACCTCGTGGCATTCGTAAATTAGATAGCGGTATTGCGATAAAAATTAATTCACGATAAACACCTAATTAAGGTATCGATAACTTAAACTTATTTCATTAAAGCCGCCGAAGCGTTAGTCTAACTTTAGACATAGTGATAAATTCACCAAAAGAAAATAAGCATATCGTGCCCATGCACTTATAACAAGCTTGACTTCGAAAGTGACCCAACCGTGACCTTTTTTGGTAGATACGTACAACCCAAGAACACGCACGCTCAATGCGTCACTGGAAAGGATTCAAACTAAAGGCGGGAGTTTTCAAATAAACATAATAAGCACACAACTAATCTGACAATAAAGGGAGACGACATCGTGACTTAAACACAATTAAACGTAACCCTACACATAACTTAGACGGAAAAACATAAGCGAAATACTCAACAATTGTAAGTAGAAAATATAAAGTCGACGGCACGAGAGGGTATTTCATGCTCGACGTTGGCAATACCGCATGTGTAGACAGACCTGTGCAATATGACCGATAGGTTTGACAGACATCAACAAACATTCCTCCGCCCGTAATTTCTATTTACTATGCGAAAGGACAGAATCTCTGCAGGTAAATAACGAAGTACCAAAGCTTTAATATCAAAACGCTACAAAAGACGGTGGAAAGACCGATCTTAAACTTATGTTACAGAAAAATCACGACCCTAACCCCTACGACGGTTCTGGGGACGAATTAACAGGAGTTCCTAATACTTAGACTATCGAAGATAGAGCAGCAAGTGATCGGCAACAATTAAAAGTATGCCCTACAATCCAAGCATTTCTTTAATTAATACTCCTTACTTTTTTTTTTTTAGACGGACGTCTGCGAAGGAAAAGGAAAATAACAATACTACTCGGGCCTGCTCGAGAACTGCGTTTAGCAATACGCAAAACATGTGAAACAGTTAACACAAAACTTGACTATCGTCTCAAAGCGTTTACAAACCACAATAAATGCATTAGGTAGGGATCGGACGTAATGAATAAGTAGATATTCTTTTAAGAAAACTTACGCAAGGCGTAAAAGTAATTGCAACTGCGGAAAATACGAAACTACAGGTAGGTTAGAATAAGCTAGAACTAAGATAATTAGAGTTGGTTACTCAGACATAAAGGCTTACACAAAAACAGGGTGTAAATGCCCGATCTTACACAAAATATATCTGTCATATTCGCGGTACATGGTTTAGAGCGGTGAGGGCTCAATAGTAGGTTTAATACCCACGTGAGCATACGGCAGGCAGTCTTAGTAGCCGGAGCAATAGGCAATATACAGGGTACGCTCAAAAAGTCACGATCTCTATACAAAATTCCACGTATTTAGACAAAGGCACACAATCTTTCGAGAACTATAAATAAAGTAAATTTACAACGTAACAATGTATAGTGTTTTTTGGTTCGTTCTTTTATGATGTATAAAAATTGTTATTTTTAAATGTATAGGAAAGGATATTTGCTACTTGTAATTGTGTTTCAAAAGTAGTTTTATTAAATACAAATTATGTATTTTGTGTAAAAACCTCGAAATTTCAGATTAAAAGCTGATCGTCAAGCATATTTCTTCTAATGATAGTACAAAACACAAACTGTAAAAAGACAGAAACATTTTTGAAACAGTATAATATTTAATTTAGTTTTAATATTTTATCTGTTGTGAGACTTACCATGTTTTCTTTCTTCCCCTTTTTTTAATATTATAAGAATGATAACTAAATCATTTTATGAATTTATGTTATTTAAAATTGACATTAAAACAATGATACCTGTAAATGGAAAATTAATAATAGTTTTTTACCCCTTAAATATTGACAAATACTGGACTTACCAAACATCATTTTCAAAGGTTTTAAGCAATACTATTTCATACATTTTTATGTAATTTCAATATTAATAATTGAGAACAAGTATTTATTATTTTCTTCCATAATTTAATATGACTTCAAATCTTTTGGTTATAACGTAAATGCTGTCTTTATACTAGTTTTGTGTATTTAATATCGTTTTTAAAAGGTGTGTCTCTTTTTCATATGTATAATGTTTTTTTGGTTCGTTCTTTTATGATGTATAAACATTGTTATTTTTAAATGCATAAGTAAAGGATATTTGCTAGGTGTACATTGTGTTTCAAAAATTGGTTTTATAAGTCACAAATTATGTATTTTGTGTGAATAAAAATTCTGATATAATAACGTTTCGACATATATTTTGTCTTTTTCAAATTATAAAATGCTTTTAAAAACGGAATACATTCACTGTTGTACAAACACAAACTTTAAAAAAAGATCAAAGCAATCGACTATAGAAACATTCTTGAAACAGTATATATTTAATTTAGTTTTAATATTTTATCTATTGTGAAGCTTACCATGTTTTCTTTCTCCCCCTTGTTTTAATATTATAAGAATGATAACTAAATCATTTTATGAATTTAGGTTATTTAAAATTGACATTAAAACAAGGATATCTGTAAATGGAAAATTAATGATAATTTTTTTACCCTTAAATATTGAGAAATAGTGGATTTACGAAACATCATTTTCAAAGGTTTTAAGCAATATTATTTCATACATTTTTTTGTGATTTCAATATTAATAATTGAGATCAAGTATTTATTATTTTTTTCCATAATTTAATATGACTTCAAATCTTTTGGTTATAACGTTAATGCTGTCTAGTTTTGTGTATTTAATGTCGTTTTTAAACGGTATGTCTATTTTTCATATGTATAGTGTATATGTATAAAAATTGTTGTTTTTAAATGCATAGGAAAGGATATTTGCTATGTGTACATTGTGTTTCAAAAGTTTTGATCACTGAAAAAGTGGGTAATAAAATTTTGATAGACCATCTATCTCACTTCTATCGTTTACTGCATTGTTATGTTGTACTATATGGGTCATCTCGAGAACATTCCTTGCCTTTGCAGTTGATTGTTTTGTTAAAATTTTGATATTTGTGAAATTGAAACTATGGTTGAGGTTTGTTTGATGTGTGTGGTTGTTTTATTTTTAATAAATTGTTTTCTTTTTTATTTTTATAAGAGAGAGAAATACATTTTCAAGCATGTTGTTATCATAGAAGCAGACGGCCGTTGGGGTTTCCACTGGTTAACTTTGTGTACAAAGCAGGGTGATATCATATGTTTTTCATCAAGGTGTTTTAATGTCTATACACTTATTAAAAGAGAATTTTACCTGGAGCTGAATTTTATATTGTAGGGAATGTGTGGTTGTTTTATTTTTAATAAATTGTTTTCTTAAAAATATATTGTTTCTTTTGTATTTTATAAGAGAGAGAAATACATTTCAAGCATGTTGTTATCATAGAAGCAGACGGCCGTTGGGGTTTCCACTAGAAGTATGTTTAGATCTGTTAGAAATACACTGGGAAGCTCGATATCAGGCTTGGGGGTAATTTATTCTATAAACGATGTTTATATTTTTATTAACTATCATGATGGTCGGTCATTTTGCTTGCGATTTTGGTGATCATCTTGGGTTCATTATTTTACTTTTCTAAATCTTCACTTTTGAACTGTTAAGTAGCACAAATACATTTCATGTATGCATCTATCACCGAATGTTGTTTTTGAATACATGGTTTTGAGAGATTGATTTGAATGTATTGTTTTGATAGAGGGATTTGAATGTATGGTTTTGAAATGCAAGCTTTTTGAAAAAGAGGGATTTGATAGTGGTTTGAATGTATGGTTTTGATAGATGGACTTGAAAGCATGTTTTTGATAGAGGGGTTTCAGAACCGGTTCATGAACCGATTCTAGCAATGGTTTTGAAATGATGGTTTTTTGGGAAAGAGGGATTTGATATCGACTATCTTGACAATCAACCATTTTGCTGGATGTTAGCTTAGCTTATTCGATTTTGGTGATCATCTTGGGTTCATTATTTTACTTTTCTAAATCTTTACTTTTGAACTGTTAAGTACCACAAATACATTTCATGCATGCATCTATCACTGAATGTTGTTTTTGAATGCCTGGTTTTGATAGATGGATGGCTGACGTCACCTTAGTTTATTAGATTTTAGCGACCATCTTGGGTTCGCCATCTTACTTTTCTAAAAATCCCTACTTTTGAAACGTCCTGTATATTCATATTTGGTTGCTATCTCATCCAGTACCATACTGTATATTTATTTTATAATTTTGAAATGGTATGCCGACCTCAGATATAAATCCTCGGTGGTGGCGTTTGAAACTATGTTGTGGTGGGGGTTGGCCTAGATGTGGCTTCCTAAGTTGGCTTGGTGCGGTGGGGGTGTTTGAAACTATGTTGGGTGGTTGTTGTGGAGAGGCGCGATAGAAAGTTCGGTATTTTATTCTGGAATTTTCTAGAAGCTGAGTTTATATTTTTCTCGATCATCTTGATAGTCTGCCATTTTGCCTGACGTCACCTTAGTTTATTAGATTTTGGCGGCCATCTTGGATTCGCTATCTTACTTTTCTAAAAATCCCTACTTTTGAAACGCTCTGTATATTAATATTTGGTTGCTATGTCATCCAGTACCATACTGTATATTTATTTTATAATTTTGAAATGGTATGCCGACCTCAGATATAAATCCTCGGTGGTTGCGTTTGAAAACTATGTTGTGGTGGGGGTTGGCCTAGATGTAGCTTCCTAAGTTGGCTTGGTGCGGTGGTGGTGTTTGAAACTATGTTGAGTGGTTGTGGTGGTGGTCGTTGTGGAGAGGCGCGATAGGAAGTTGGGTATTTTATTCTGGAATTTTTTAGAAGCTGAGTTTATATTTTTATCGATCATCTTGATAGTCGGCCATTTTGCCTGACGTCACCTTAGTTTATTAGATTTTGGCGGCCATCTTGGATTCGCCATCTTACTTTTCTAAAAATCCCTACTTTTTAAATGTCCTGTATATTCATATTTGGTTGCTACGTCATCCAGTACCATACTATATATTTATTCTATAATTTTGAAATGGCATGCCGACCTCAGATATAAACCCTCGGTGGTTGTGTTTGAAACTATGTTGGGTGGTTGTTGTGGAGAGGCGCGATAGGTAGCAGACAAAAAGTCCTCATATTTCTCCATATTGCACTGCCATTATAATATTTTATCACTATATAGAAGGTGCTACACCACTTTACTATTGATACTGAGTGGTATTCTGAAAATTCTTATATATTTAATATTTAGTTGGGGTAGTATCCATCAGGGGGTGCTTTTATACATTTCAAGCATGCGGCTATCACAGAAGCAGACAGCCGTTGCGGTTTACGCTGGAAGCATGTTTATACCTGTTAGAAATACACTGAGAAGCGCGATAGCAAGCTGGGCAATTTATTCTGGAATTTTCTAGAAGCAGAGTTTATATTTTTATCGACCATCTTGATGGTCCGCCATTTTGCCTGACGTCACCTTAGTTGGATTAGTGACCGTCAGAGGGCGTCACATTAGTTGGGTTGGTAATCATGAGAGTTGCCATTTTTAGTTTGGTTAGTGAGCGTCAGAGGGCGTCACATTAGTTGGGTTGGTAATCATGAGAGATGCCATTTTTAGTTTGGGTGGTGACCGCTGGAGGGCGCCACTTTAGTTGGGATGGTATTCATGAAAAATGCCATTTTTAGTTTGGTTAGTGACCGTTAGAGTGCGCTACTTTAGTTGGGTTGATAATCATGAGAGATGCCATTTTTAGTTTGGTTAGTGGCCGTCAGAGGGCGCCTAGTTGGGTTGGCGACCGTCAGAGGGCGCCACTGTAGTTGGGTTGGCAGAGGGCGCCACTAGGGCGAGGGGAGTGAGGGGGAGGAGGATCCAGAACTCTCTAAAGTACCCTAATCACATCGGTTTTTAAGTATAAATTTGAATAGTCTAATAAATTCTTACAATTAAACGTGGTCCCAGTTTGTGCATGTTGATAATCTATATCGGAAATATTTTCATTAGTAAGTGAATTAAAGAAACTATGTTTTGGAGGTAAGGCCTAATCAAATCGAATTGAAAATCTGCCGGAAACGCCCTTCGGACACTTAAGAAATCTTTAGAATCTAAATTTTGAGCAAGATTTTCGATAGAAGATGCCATGAATCTAAAAGAATCTAAAAATGGAATAGTAAACATTTTTTTTCACACCACGTTTATCTGTATAACGATCGACTGAAACTAATGTACTTTTCTTGATTTACCGGTATAACGTTAATGTTTAAATTATTGTCCGCGATACTTTTTATAAACAAATGCGAATCATAGTTTAGATTGTTAAAAAATACAGACATGAATTTTGAAATTTTGTACGCGAGGTTACAATTGGAGTGGGCAGCGCCCCTAAACATCCCAGTTAAATGACAGTGATCTGCTGCTTTATCCCCGTTGAGAGGTAATTCACAAATGTGACAGATAACATTTTCATAATTATTATTATTTATGATATCTTCTACCAATTTCGAAATGAAAATCGTTGAACAATCGAGGCCGGAAAAGGTCACAAATCTAATTAAAGAAGAAACAAAAGAACAAATAATTTGGTATGCAAAACTGTAGGGAATATGGTCATATGTAACCTGAGTAAATGAAGCAGATGGATCACCACCACACGAATGAATTGGTTGGAGGATACATTCAAAATCGGCATAAATAACGAATGGAACTAACATTTTTTTATCAAAATTATCAAACCTTAAAATATTTTGTGGTAACAAATCACCAAATTTAGTTTTCCGCGGAATGGTCGAAGGTAGTATCGTAGAGAGAATATATACCGGGTGTCCACACGAAAACTTTATATAGAATTATTTCTGGTGTTTTTGAAGACAAAAACTTGAAATTTTGGGTGGTTGTTCAGGATATAGGGGGACAATGAATAGTGTATTTCATACCGCCCCATCGGGTCACCCGCCGCCGCCGGCCACCCCCACTCCAATATTTTAAATGACACCCTGTATTTTTTTTTGGTGGTTTTGAAAGAACACAATTTTCTTGATATTCCTATGTGAAAAAACTAGTAACACACATTATGACATTTATGAGATATTTAAAAGTTTCAGATATCAGAAATTGTTAACTCCGAAAAATCATAAGTTAGTCATGGAAATAGTTTGCTTTAAATTAGAATTGTCAAAATTGTGACTTTTGTGTTTCATTAATATTAATACTTGTAAAATTGTTCTTAAAGTTTCGGCTTTTTCGCTGAAATGGTTTATACTCTTGAAGAGAGAACTGAAATAGTGATTTTGTATGGGATTGCAAACAAAAATTATTCCCAAGCGGCGACGTTATTCAATGAAAACCATCCAAACAGAAACGTATCTGTTGCTTATGTCAGAACGCTAATAGAAAAATTTTTGCAAACTGGATCTGTAAATAATAAAAAACGGAATACGAATAATTGTGGTGTACTAAATGAAGCTATGCAACTAGCAGTTCTTGGGCATATTAATTTAGACCCAGAGCTTTCGTTGAGAAAATTATCCGAAGTTTCGGGAGTGCCAAAATCAACCTGCCATAAGATATTAAAATTAAACAAAATGCACCCTTATAAAATTCAACTTCACCAAGAGTTGGGTGACGGTGATTTCGACAGAAGAGTCGAATTTTGTGAAATAATGACAGATATGATTTGGCAAAATGGAAATGTTTTGCGAAGTATTTGCTTTAGTGATGAAAGTTGCTTTTACTTAAATGGTCTTGTGAATAGACACAACTGTCGATATTGGAGCGACGATGACTAACTTATGATTTTTCGGAGTTAATAATTTCTGATATCTGAAACTTTTAAATTTAAATATCTCATAAATGTCATAATGTGTGTTACTGGTTTTTTCACATAGGAATATCAAGAAAATTGTGTTCTTTCAAAACCACCAAAAAAAATACAGGGTGTCATTTAAAATATTGGAGTGGGGGTGGCCGGCGGCGGCGGGTGACCCGATGGGGCGGTATGAAATACACTATTCATTGTCCCCCTATATCCTGAACAACCACCCAAAATTTCAAGTTTTTGTCTTCAAAAACACCAGAAATAATTCAATATAAAGTTTTCGTGTGGACACCCGGTATATAGAACCCATGCAATGTTATTTTTTGGGTACGCCATTGTGGACGTGGAGGCAAGAACGGCTACGTCCAGAACTAGCGGCAGCACCTGCTCCTGGGATTAAGCTTATGCCAGGTAGATGTGAAGTATTTTCAAATTTTTTTAGTATTAATATATATTATTATTATATAGACAAAGTAGTACCTAATAGCTAGTATTAATTCACTCATATTTAATAATAAATTTTATTATTAGATTTAGAAATAATATAAATACAATCTGTTATATAAATTTCAACAAAATACGTATATAGAAAGGTAAGAACCTTATTAAAATACGCATATATAAAAACTTATGAATGAATGTGTAAAATCAAGACCGACTCTTCCTGACAAGGAAAAATGCACAGAGAACTCATACATCAAATTTTGTGTTTACACAAATGGTCATAAAATAACAAGTATTTTACTAAATTGCCTGACTTTATATCCTTAACATATATATTGCAATATAGACATGAAAATGTAAACCAAGGCGTCAGAATATTGTGTTTTGTAATCAAATGACGTTTAAAATTATTTTGTAATATTTAGCATTGGATTTTTTTCACAAATTGAGAGATAAAGACATTATCTCTTAAATTATGAAAAAAATCAAATGTTAAATGCTAAATAAAAATAAACGTCATTTGATCACAAAACACAATTTTCTCCTTATGACAGTGTTGCTGCCGATGTGCGACGTATTATAAACGAGTTATATACAGTGTGTCCAGATTTCGATGCTCACCATTGGTGTATCGGTTATTAGAAAACATAGAGGAACGGTTAAATGGGGAATGTTTTGCAGAATTTAATGCTCGCAACAAATCTCATTTCAAATTCATTTCGACTTTTTACAATTTTGAGCTGTTTTGAAAAAACCGATATTTGCCAATTTGAATCTGGTAGTGTAAAACAGACGATAAAATAAATTATAAATAAACTCTGTCATTATTGACATGTAAAAGTGCAGTGAAATTGGTAGGAGATTTAGAACTTTGTGTAAGTAATTACCGTTAAGCATGGAGATGAATAAGAATTGATATTGGCACACACATTTTCAAATGAAGTAAAGGTTGATATGTTGGAAGTTTATTTCAAAGTAAGCAGAATCTCTGAAAATGCTTCCACAAGTTACGCTCAGCGTTATCCGGAATTATTTTGAGGTATATCAACATATAATTAAATGAAGTGATGGAAATCTCTTGGTGAAACATGTCGAAATATAAGTAAGTAATAACAAAAAACACACGTGGTATTGTTTCACAAATAAATATAATTAAATACTCGATGTACATTTCGCCTTGCGGCATCATCAGGAGTTCTCGAGAAACTAAAGTAAAATTTAATATATTGTAACTACCTACTTCTAACAAAAATGTAAATAAAATTGTACAAAAATAGAAATTATGAAAAGGTCATGGCTTATCTGGAAAGACCGTTTTTACAAGGCTAGGGTTTATTATCGGAGAATTTATGAGTTCTGTTTGTTCATTAAGAACATTGCCTGGTTGTAAAAGTAAACTTTCTTTTATAAAATAACCTTCTAGAACATTCATTTTTTTACTTTTATTTAAACTATACAGTACTTCTAAATTGTCTATTGAAAATTGATGTCCAGTGTCTAAAACATGGTTAGCTACACTTGAATTTTCATAATTTAATTTAACGGCTCGCATGTGTTCTGAGAATCTTAATTTGAAATTTCGCCCTGTTTGACCTATATAAAATTTACTACAATCACTACAATTAATTCTGTAAATTCCTGATTTGTTTAGTTTAGGATTCGCTGTTTTATTATTTGTTAATTGACTTTTTAAAGTGTTATTATTATAGAAGGCTATTTTAAAATCCAGTTTCTTTAAAACATTACTAATTTTCATACTTATACTACCTAAATATGGAATTTTAACCCATTGTTTTAATGTCAAGTCCTGGGACGGGGGAAATGCTGATTTTAATGTAATTGATTTGTTCATTCTATTGACTAATTTATCTATTAGAGATGAGTTATAACCATTATTTTCTGCAATTATTTTAATAGTTTTTAATTCTTTATTAAAGTTAAATGTGTTCATCGGTACTTTCAATAGTCTATAAATCATTGAATTAAACGCAGCATGTTTGACGTTAGTGGGATGATTGGAGGTATTTGGTATCAATGTATCGCAAAAGGTAGGTTTTCTAAAAATACTGTAATCTAACTTGTTGTTACTAATCTGGATTTTTAAATCAAGGAAATTTAAAGAGCGATCAGGTGCTTCTTTCTCTATAGTGAATTGAATATTATTATTAATTTTATTAAGTTGTACTAAAAAGTTATCTAGCTGTCTATCTGAACCTGACCACAAACAGAGAATATCATCCACATATCTAAACCATGCTGATACCGGTGACGTATTTGTCCTGTATTTATCAAACAAGTTAACTTCGAAATGGTCCATGAAAATGTCTGCTAGTAATGGTGACAAGGGGGAACCCATCGGAAATCAGCATTTCCCCTGTCCCAGGACTTGACATTAAAACAATGGGTTAAAATTCCATATTTAGGTAGTATAAGTATGAAAATTAGTAATGTTTTAAAGAAACTGGATTTTAAAATAGCCTTCTATAATAATAACACTTTAAAAAGTCAATTAACAAATAATAAAACAGCGAATCCTAAACTAAACAAATCAGGAATTTACAGAATTAATTGTAGTGATTGTAGTAAATTTTATATAGGTCAAACAGGGCGAAATTTCAAATTAAGATTCTCAGAACACATGCGAGCCGTTAAATTAAATTATGAAAATTCAAGTGTAGCTAACCATGTTTTAGACACGGGACATCAATTTTCAATAGACAATTTAGAAGTACTGTATAGTTTAAATAAAAGTAAAAAAAATGAATGTTCTAGAAGGTTATTTTATAAAAGAAAGTTTACTTTTACAACCAGGCAATGTTCTTAATGAACAAACAGAACTCATAAATTCTCCGATAATAAACCCTAGCCTTGTAAAAACGGTCTTTCCAGATAAGCCATGACCTTTTCATAATTTCTATTTTTGTACAATTTTATTTACATTTTTGTTAGAAGTAGGTAGTTACAATATATTAAATTTTACTTTAGTTTCTCGAGAACTCCTGATGATGCCGCAAGGCGAAATGTACATCGAGTATTTAATTATATTTATTTGTGAAACAATACCACGTGTGTTTTTTGTTATTACTTACTTATATGTATATCAACATTGTTACCTTGATAGATCTTTTTTGTTCGAAGCTTCCATAGTTCACTAAATTTCTGATTATTCTGCTAAAAATTGTCCGGTGTGGTTGTGGTCTTTCCAGAAAACGCTGAGCGTAACTTGCGCAAGCATTTTCAGAGATTCTGTTTACTTTGAAATAAACTTCCAACATATCAACCTTTACTTCATTTCAAAATGTGTGTGCCAATATCAATTCTTATTAATCTCCATGCTTAACGGTAATTACTTAAACAAAGTTCTAAATCTCCCGCCAATTTCTCTGCATTTTTACATGTCAATAATGACAGAGCTTATTTATCGTCTGCTTTACACTACCACTTAATTTAATAGCCAACTAATTCCGTATTAGAGTGTTCATATCTCTCGTGTAAATAAAGATTTATTAGCCATGTTGTACATTATTGAATAGCTATTTTTAAGGACTATCTACCTAATTAAAAATCCAATATGGCCACCATAAGAAAAACAAAAGATAGCGTTAAGAACTTGGAAACAAATGAAAATCGGGGGTTACTGTTAACACCAAAAAATTTGTCTTAAAAAAGTGCCTCAACAATGTTAGAGTTTAAAAGCGATCGCATTAGGCGTTATCGAGTTATTGAGGAAAATTGAAATCGGAAAATATTGTTTTTTTCAAAATATCTCAAAATTGTAAAAAGTCCGAATGAATTTGAAATGAGATTTGTTGCGAGCATTGAATTCTGCCAAACATTTCCCATTTAACCGTTCCTCTATGTCTTCTAATAATCACTGGGCAACAAATTTTCGAAAAGTTCATGCTTCCAAGCTGAAAATAGTCATTTCTTAATGAATTCAATGTGCTGAACACGAAAATGACTAAGAAAAAGCTGAATTGGCTACGGGTTTTCTGTTATATGTACGCATATTTCAGAAAAAGTGTACTTATGTCAATATTATAATACACTAGCTAATACGGCAGGCCTAGAAGGCCCGCTGCCGCCTCTTATTCCGCTTACAGTTGAGGTACCGCTCCCCCTTATTCTTCTAAATTTATTGCGGATTTTGCCTTTATTGCGTTTCAGTTTTTGAAACACCATATAATTCCGATATATAGCGAATAACTAAATATAATTGTGTTTTAGATGTTCAATATCGCTTAGTTGTTTTTATACACCCCTGTATATAGTTTACAACTATGCAATATTTTATTCAGAATGCTTATCGGATGAAATGATTAATAATAGATGTAGTGATAATAGCAGTTTTTAAATTGAAAATGTTTAACGGCTGTCCATGAAATAAGATGTACTATATCGTTTAAAGTTTTATTGACATTTTTCACATACTTTTCCTGTGCCTCACAGACGGTAGTTTTCACTCTATTTATAATTTTTCTACTATTATTGGCTTTTGTGCTTTGACTTGCCGATGATTTATTTCACGTTTGCCTAATTTGTCTATAGTTTGAATTTTGTTTGTGGGTATAAAATTAGAATAATCTCGAAATCTGTGTTTTTTGCATCAGTTGGAAAATGTGATTTGACAGTTTTTGTTAATAGTGTTTCAGTCTAAATACATATGTCGATTCCATTGGTCTTTTTGGTTTAAATGAAAATTCATTAGAATTTAAAAAAAAACATTTTATTTTATACAAACTTGTAGATAGCTTTATTAGAATTATGTTTTCTTGACGCGAATGTATACTTTTAAATAATTCATTTAATTATTGTTCTATAACAAATAATATTTATTTCATTGGCATTTTTTATGATTTCCATTCCTATACTTTTATAATTTGCAGTGTTTCTTTGTGGTAAATTGTATTACAACTGTCAGTTATATATGATGCTTAATAATGTTGGTAAAGCCTTGTTCACACTGTACATAATTATTTTCTTTTGCATTGTACACCTACAATTTAAGGAATATATAGATATAATATATGTATTATGGTAATATTGATTACTTATTGTTATATTCGAAAATACTGTAAAACATCCTTATAGAATTTCTATTTCTAATTATTGTAATTGACGATGTCGCGAGACGTTCATTTTCATCAATGATAATTAAACAATCTTTTTTGAATACGTATGATATTACTTCTCAATTTGCCTGACACAGTAACAACGTGATTAAGTGCTTGTTTAATCTGGTAGGAATATATTTTAGTTTCTTTTTTCTATTTACAATATCTTATAATATTTTGAAGTAATTTTACAACTTAATTCATGGATGAAAAAAATGAGTAGAAAGTATTTATAAACAAATAAGGAATCGAATTTATAAATTTTTTACCTATATACTATTATCATTGGGCCAATTATTATATATTGCAATATTTATTGTGTTGAATGTTTGTGAGCTAATGCTTCAATATTTTCGAGCTTGAATTCGCCTTTTTCGCGTCCGCTTACAGCTTTTTACAGTTTCCTGTAAAACGCGATCACTCTCGTGGTGGTTTTTAGAATGTAAGATTTTATAGACTTGTGGCACACTCTGTATATACATATATTTTGTAAAGCCAATTGTATATTTCATTCAGAATTCTTCTAGAATTTTTTTTTACACAAACTGTTACACAATGAAAAGCGAGAAAGATAATTTAATGTTAAACAGAAGAATGATGTTAAAGTATCCGATGAAACAATATGCTCAATAAGTGCATCATTTTTATTGAGATAATCGGGATAATACGCTATTGAAATAACAGTGGAAAAATTTAGTATATTAACAAAAAGTATGCCAATTGCTCAGAAACGATTTAAGACAGGCATGCACAATATTAATAAAAAAGAACCTAATAATCAGTTTGACACTGAGATATTTTCACCCAAATTATTTGAAGTGGAACAGCGCTTTCATTATGAAATTTTGGTCAGTATAATTGAAATATTCGTCTGTCACATACTCAAAATTAGTTCGCACGCCAATTAAAAATGAAGGACTTGTATAGAAAAACATTTTAAATATTCAATGAATTACATATATACTACTCGCCCGCTATCGCGGGCTCGTCATTTTAATTGACATACTCAAATATACGTAGTATCTCCATAGTGTTTAATATGTTTACAACAAATTTTGTTTGGCAAATGGGCGGCGCTTTCAAACATTCTTATAGAATGCTAATGAATGCTGATGAACTTCGAACATATAGCTCGCAAACATATGTATGCGAATAGGTAAAGTAAATTTAATTTATAAAGTATGTTACTTTCTTACTACCTTTTCGAAGTCCACTATCGTTAATAAAAAAGCAGAGTATATTTTATCTAAAATTATTCTCCTTCTGTTTTTGACACAAATCGGTACACACTCAAGAGCGAGAAAGGTAATTTAATGTTAATCATAAGCCATGTTAAAGTATCCAAAGACACAATGAGCTCAAAAAGCGCAACATTTTTATTAAAACAGTTTACAATACTATTTTGATGTAAAGTCTGACCCTTTTGAAATCAACTATCATTAATAAAGGAACACAAAATAATAATAAAGGTAAGAAACCCAAGTTTTAAATTTAAGCCCTTTTCATGCGCCTTTTCTGTAAACAGCGCTTTCTAGAATGTCCATTTTTATAAATTTTTGAAGCACCCCTGTATATACATATATTTTGTTAAGCCAATAGGATATCTTATTTAAAATTCTTCTCGAACTGTTTTTAACACAAACCGGTACACACTCAAGAGCGAGAAAGGTAATTTAATGTTAAACATAAGTCGTGTTAAAGTATGCAAAGACACAATGAGATCAAAAAGCGCAACATTTTTATTAAGACAGTGTACAATACTATTTTGATGTAAAGTGTGACCTTTTTGAAATCCACTATCGTTAATAAAGGAGCACAAAATAAAAGTAAAAGTAAAAAGCCCAAGTTTTAAATTGAAGCACCTTTCCTGTAAAAAGCGATCACTGGCATGACGATTTTTAGAATCTCCGGTTTTATAAACTTTTAAAGCATCCCGGTATATACATATATTTTGTGAAGCCAATAGTATATTTTATTTGAAAATTTTCTCGAATTGTTTTTTACACAAATCGGTACACACTCAAGAGTGAGAAAGATAATTTAATGTTAAACATAAGTCGTGTTAAAGTATCCAAAGACACAATGAGATTAAAAAGCGCAGCATTTTTATTAAGACAGTTTACAATACTATTTTCATGTGAACGTGTAAAAGCCTGTCAATCTTTTCGAAGTCTACTCTCGTTAAGAAAAAAGCACAAAATAATAATAACCGTAAAAAGCCCAAGTTTTAAATTGAAGCCCTATTGTAGTGCTTTTCCTGTAAAAAACGCTTTTAAGAATGTCCACTTTTATAAACTTTTGAAGCACTCCTATATATACATATATTTTGTTAAGCCAATAGGATATTTTATTTAAAATTTCTCTCGAACTGTTTTTGACACAAATCGGTACACACTCAAGAGCGAGAAAGGTAATTTAATGTTAAACATAAGTCATGTTAAAGTATTCAAAGACACAATGAGCTCAAAAAGCGCAACATTTTTATTAAAACAGTTTACAATACTATTTTGATGTAAAGTCTGACCCTTTTGAAATCAACTATCATTAATAAAGGAACACAAAATAATAATAAAGGTAAGAAACCCAAGTTTTAAATTTAAGCCCTTTTCATGCGCCTTTTCTGTAAACAGCGCTTTCTAGAATGTCCATTTTTATAAATTTTTGAAGCACCCCTGTATATACATATATTTTGTTAAGCCAATAGGATATCTTATTTAAAATTCTTCTCGAACTGTTTTTAACACAAACCGGTACACACTCAAGAGCGAGAAAGGTAATTTAATGTTAAACATAAGTCGTGTTAAAGTACGCAAAGACACAATGAGATCAAAAAGCGCACATTTTTATTAAGACAGTGTACAATACTATTTTGATGTAAAGTGTGACCTTTTTGAAATCCACTATCGTTAATAAAGGAGCACAAAATAAAAGTAAAAGTAAAAAGCCCAAGTTTTAAATTGAAGCACCTTTCCTGTAAAAAGCGATCACTGGCATGACGATTTTTAGAATCTCCGGTTTTATAAACTTTTAAAGCATCCCGGTATATACATATATTTTGTGAAGCCAATAGTATATTTTATTTGAAAATTTTCTCGAATTGTTTTTTACACAAATCGGTACACACTCAAGAGTGAGAAAGATAATTTAATGTTAAACATAAGTCGTGTTAAAGTATCCAAAGACACAATGAGATTAAAAAGCGCAGCATTTTTATTAAGACAGTTTACAATACTATTTTCATGTGAACGTGTAAAAGCCTGTCAATCTTTTCGAAGTCTACTCTCGTTAAGAAAAAAGCACAAAATAATAATAACCGTAAAAAGCCCAAGTTTTAAATTGAAGCCCTATTGTAGTGCTTTTCCTGTAAAAAACGCTTTTAAGAATGTCCACTTTTATAAACTTTTGAAGCACTCCTATATATACATATATTTTGTTAAGCCAATAGGATATTTTATTTAAAATTTCTCTCGAACTGTTTTTGACACAAATCGGTACACACTCAAGAGCGAGAAAGGTAATTTAATGTTAAACATAAGTCATGTTAAAGTATTCAAAGACAAAAAGACGCAACATTTTCATTAAAACAGTTTACAATACTATTTTGATATGAACGTGTAATAGCCTATCAATTTTTCGAAATCCACTATCGTTAATGAAAAAGTACAAAATAATAGTAAAAGTAAAAAGCTCAAATTTTTAAATTTAAGCCCTGTAGCGCTTTTCCTGTAAAAAGCGATAACTGGCATGGCTTTTTAGAATGTCCGATTTTATTAACTTTTGAAGCGCCCCTGTATATACATATATTTTGTTAAACCAATAGGATATTTTATTTAAAATTCTTCTCGAACTGTTTTTGACATAAATCGGTACAGTCAAGAGCGAGAAAGGTAATTTAATGTTAAACATAAGTCGTGCTAAAGTATGCAAAGACACAATGATATCAAAAAGCGCAACATTTTTATTAAGACAGTGTACAATACTATTTTGATGTCAAAAGTGTAAAAGCCTGTCAACCTTTTTGAAATCCACTATCGTTAATAAAGGAGCACGAAATAATAATAAAAGCAAAATGCCCAAGTTTTAAATTGAAACGCCTTTCCTATAAAAAGCGATCACTGGCATGACGCTTTTTCGAATGTCTACATTTATACTACTTTGAAGCACCCAAGTATATACATATATTTTGTTAAGCCAATAGGATATTTTATTTAAAATTCTTCTTGAACTGTTTTTGACATAAACCGGTACACACTCAATAGCGAGAAAGGTAATTAAATGTTTAACATAAGTCGTGTTAAAGTATCCAAAGACACATTGAGATCAAAAAGCCCAACATGTTCATTAAGACAGTTTTCAATATTATTTTGATGTAAAAGTGTAAAAGCCTGTCAACCTTTCCAAAATCCACTATCGTTAATAAAGGTGCACGAAATAATAATAAAAGTAAAAAGCCCAAGTTTTAAATTTAAGCCCTATTGAAGCGCCTTTCCTGTAGAAAAACGCTTTTTAGAATGTCCACTTTCATAAACTTTTGAAGCACCCCTGTATATATATATATATATATATTGTTAGGCCAATAGGATACTTTATTTAAAATTCTTCTCGAACTGTTTTTGACATAAACCGATACACACTCAAGAGCGAGAAAGGTAATTTAATGTTTAACATGAGTCGTGTTAAAGTATCCAAATACACATTAAGATCAAAAAGCGCAACATTTTTATTAAGACAGGGTACAATACTATTTTGATGTAAAGTGTGACCTTTTTGAAATCCACTATCATTAATAAAGGAGCCCAAATGAAAATAAAAGTAAAAAGCCCAAGTTTTAAATTGAAGCGCCTTTTATTTTATTTAAAATTTTTCTCGAATTGTTTTTTACACAAACCGGTACACACTCAAGAGCGAGAAAGGTAATTTAATGGTAAACATAAGTCATGTTAAAATATCCAAAGAAACAATGAGCTCTCAAAAAGCGCAACGTTTTCATTAAGACAGTTTACAATACTATTTTGATGTGAACGTGTAAGAGCCTGTCAATCTTTTCGAAGTCTACTCTCGTTAAGAAAAAAGCACAAAATAATAATAAAAGTAAAAAGCCCAAGTTTTAGATTTAAGCCCAATTGAAGCGTCTTTCCTATAAAAAACGCCTTTTAGAATGTCCAGTTTTATAAACTTTTAAAGCATCCCGGTATATACATATATTTTGTGAAGCCTATTGTATATTTTATTTAAAATATTTCTGGAATTGTTTTTTACACAAAGCGGTACACACTCAAGAGCGAGAAAGGTAATTTAATGTTAAACATAAGACGTGTTAAAGTATGCAAAGACACAATGAGATCAAGAAGCGCTACATTTTTATTAATACAATGTACAATACTATTTTGATGCGAAAGTGTGAAAGCCTGTCAACCTTATTGAAATCCACTATCGTTAATAAAGGAGCACACAATAATAATAAAAATAAAAAGCCCAAGTTTTAAATTGAAGCCCTTTTCCTGTAAAAAGCGATCACTGGCATGACGCTTTTTAGAATGTCCACTTTTATACGCCTTTGAAGCACTCCTGTATATACATATATTTTGTTAACCCAATAGGATGTTTTATTTAAAATTCTTCTCGAACTGTTTTTAACACAAACCGATACACACTCAAGAGCGAGAAAGGTAATCTAATGTTAAACATAAGTCGTGATAAAGTATGCAAAGACACAATGAGATTAAAAAGCGCAACATTTTTATTAAGACAGTGTACAATACTATTTTGATGTGAAAGTGTAAAAGCCTGTCAACCGTTTTGAAATCCACTATAGTTAATAAAAGGCGATCACTGGCATGACGCTTTTTAGAATATCCACTTTTATAAGCACCCCTGTATATACATATATTTTGTTAAGCCAATTGGATATTTTATTTAAAAATCTTCTCGAGCTGTTTTTGACACAAACCGGTACACACTCAAGAGCGAGAAAGCTAATTTAATGTTAAACATAAGTCGTGTTAAGGTATCCAAAGACACAATGAGATCAAAAAACCCATGATGTTCATTAAGACAGTTTACAATACTATTTTGATGTGAAAGTGTATAAGCCCGTCAACCTTTTCAAAATCCACTATCGTTAATAAAGGAGCACGAAATAATAATAAAAGTAAAAAGCCCGAGTTTTAAATTGAAGCCCTATTGAAACGCCTTTCCTGTAAAAAGCGATCACTGGCATGACGCTTTTTAGAATGTCCACTTTTTAAGCACCCCTGTATATACATATATTTTGTTGAGCCAATGGTATATTTTATTTAAAATTCTTCTCGAACTGTTTTTTACACAAACTGGTACACACTCAAGAGCGGGGAAGGTAACTTAATGTTAAACATAAGTCATGTTAAATTATCGAAAGAAACAATGAGCTCAATGGGCGCAACATTTTCATTGAGACAGTGTACAATAGGATTCTGATGTTTGCGAATCTACTATCATTAAGAAAAAATGAAGTATTAAATTTAAGCCCTGTTCAATCACGTTTAGAAGAATCGCCAAATTGAAGACGTAATAAGCGACCACAAACACCCCCGTATCCAAAAATCCACAAACATTCATCAATTTTCAAAAAATCTTCCGCCATTTTGTTTTTTTTGACATTTTGACTTTGGAATCGTGATCGGCGACCCCCAAAACCCCCGTATCTAAAATTTCACATTGACACGGCAATTTTCAAAAAAATCTTCCGCCATTTTGCTTTTTTTGACATTTTGACTTTGGAATCGTGATCGGCGACCCCCAAAACCCCCGTACCTAAAATTTCACATTCATACGTCAATTTTCAAAAAAATCTTCCGCCAATTTGTTTTTTTCGACATTTTGACTTTGGAATTGTGATCGGCGACCCCCAAAACCCCCGTATCTAAAATTTTACATTCATACGTCAATTTTCAAAAAATCTTCCGCCATTTTGTTTTTTTTTGACATTTTGACTTTGGAATCGTGATCGGCGACCCCCAAAACCCCCGTATTTAAAATTTTACATTCATACGTCAATTTTCAAAAAATCTTCCGCCAATTTGTTTTTTTCGACATTTTGACTTTGGAATCGTGATCGGCGACCCCCAAAACCCCCGTATCTAAAATTTTACATTCATACGTCAATTTTCAAAAAATCTTCCGCCATTGTGTTTTTTATGACATTTTGACTTTGGAATCGTGATCGGCGACCCCCAAAACCCCCGTATCTAAAATTTTACATTCATACGTCAATTTTCAAAAAATCTTCCGCCATTTTCTTTTTTTGACATTTTGACTTTGGAATCGTGATCGGCCACCCCCAAAACCCCCGTATCTAAAATTTTACATTTATACGTCAATTTTCAAAAAATCTTCCGCCATTTTGTTTTTTTTTGACATTTCGACTTTGGAATCGTGATCGGCGACCCCCAAAACCCCCGTATCTAAAATTTCACATTCATACGTCAATTTTCAAAAAAATCTACCATTTTGTTTTTTTTTGACATTTTGACTTTGGAATCGTGATCGGCCACCCCCCAAAACCCCCGTATCTAAAATTTTACATTCATACGTCAATTTTCAAAAAATTCTTACGCCATTTTGTTTTTTTATGACATTTTGATTTTGGATTTGTGATCGGCGACTTAAGGCACCCTCGTATCTAAAATTTTACATTCATACGTCAATTTTCAAAAAATCTTTCCGCCATTTTGTTTTTTTTGACATTTTGACTTTGGAGTCGTGATCGGCCACCCCCCAAAACCCCCGTATCTAAAATTTTACATTCATACGTCAAGTTTCAAAAAATCTTCCGCCATTGTGTTTTTTATGACATTTTGATTTTGGAATCGTGATCGGCGACCCCCAAAACTCCCGTATCTAAAATTTTACATTCATACGTCAATTTTCAAAAAATCTTTTTCCATTTTGTTTTCTTTTGACATTTTGACTTTGGAATCGTGATCGGCGACCCCAAAACCCCCGTATCTAAAATTTCACATTCATACGTCAATTTTCAAAAAATCCTTCCGCCATTTTGTTTTTTTTGACATTTTGACTTTGGAGTCGTGATCGGCGACTTAAGACACGCCCGTATATAAAATTTAACATTCATACATCAATTTTCAAAAAATCCTTCGGCCATTTTTTTTTTTGGCATTTCGACTTTGGATACGTGATCAATGATACCACAAAAACTCTCAAGTGCCGAATTTTACTTTAATCAGAAGAGAGAAATTAATTTCAGGTAGCTCCGCCCACTCTGCATGTATGCGTAATCGTTTAAATAGAATTATGCCATAAGGGCACATAAATGTTAAAAGCAATCCTTTTCCCCATTAAGGAAACTGCGCGTACACGTTCTGGAATTAACGTATTTTAATAATATATAATCATTAAAAGAACAATCAACCTGTATATCTATAAAAATGTTAAGTCAAGCGGTGGGTGTATTATGTCGAGATTGAGATGCAGAACTTGTCGGACCGGATAAATTAATCTGATATTTTTCGCCCGACCGTAGTACATTGAATCACATGCACATTGAATCTGTGACGTTTTCGGCCATTTTTCTTACGAAATCTGTCTGCAAACGAATTTGAAAGTGCTCGTGCCCTTGTTTGCGTGCGTCTGTCGACTCGAAATAAGCATGTAAGAGATCCAGAGAAGGCCGTTCTTTAACACCTCGGGTCTTGTTGGACCTTCGCAACCTTCAACATTTCGTATTTCAGTCTTAAAAGTGAATCTGTGGATACAACTCAGTTTGTCTGCCAGTTTGACGTTTCCCGAGATTTATTTTGCTTGTCACGTGAATCGTCATGATGACGTAAGCCATTTTTCTGTTAAAACACCAAGTGCAGGCTCCTCTTCAACGGGCGATATCTCTGCACACGCTCCACTTGGGAAGAAAAACTCTCCGTCGACCGGAAATTCAATGTCGCCCCTACCAACATGCCAAAAGACAGCCCTTAATTTCGCGTATCCAGAGAGGAGTTCTTTGCACAGTTTTGCCGTTTTTAGACGATTTTTGGGTCGTTTGGTTGCCATTGACTACTCAGCTATTATTATATATAACTAGCTAATACGGCAGGCCTAGAAGGCCCGCTGCCGCCTCTTATTCCGCTTACAGTTGAGGTACCGCTCCCCCTTATTTTTCTCAATTTATTGCGGATTTTGTCTATATTGCGTTTCAGTTTTTGAAACACCATATAATTCCGATATATAGCGAATAACTAAATATAATTGTGTTTTAGATGTTCAATATCGCTTAGTTGTTTTTAT
Source organism: Amphimallon solstitiale (assembly GCA_963170755.1). NCBI lineage: Eukaryota > Metazoa > Arthropoda > Insecta > Coleoptera > Scarabaeidae > Amphimallon > Amphimallon solstitiale. The sequence continues at coordinate 29,620,438 of OY720685.1, forward strand.
ACATCCCTGTATATAGTTTACAACTATGCAATATTTTATTCAGAATGCTTATCGGATGAAATGATTAATAATAGATTTAGTGATAATAGCAGTTTTTAAATTGAAAATGTTTAACGGCTGTCCATGAAATAAGATGTATTTTATCGTTTAATGTTATATTGACATTTTTCACATACTTTTCCTGTGCCTCACAGACGGTAGTTTTCACTCTATTTATAATTTTTCTACTATTATTGGCTTTAGTGCCTTGACTTGCCGATCATTTATTTCACGTTTGCCTAATTTATCTATAGTTTGAATTTTGTTTGTGGGTATAAAATTAGAATAATCTCGAAATATGTGTTTTTTGCATCAGTTGGAAAATGTGATTTGATAGTTTTTGTTAATAGTGTTTCAGTCTATATACATATGTCGATTCCATTGGTCTTTTTGGTTTAAATGAAAATTCATTAGAATTTAAAAAAAAAACATTTTATTTTATACAAACTTGTAGATAGCTTTATTAGAATTATGTTTTGTTGACGCGAATGTATACTTCTAAATAATTTATTTAATTATTGTTCTATAACAAATAATATTTATTTCATTGGCATTTTTTATGATTTCCATTCCTATACTTTTATAATTTGCAGTGGTTCTTTGTGGTAAATTGTATTACAACTGTCAGTTATATATGATGCTTAATAATGTTGGTAAAGCCTTGTTCACACTGTACATAATTATTTTCTTTTGCATTGTACACCTACAATTTAAGGAATATATAGATTACTTATTATTATATTCGAAAATACTGTAAAACATCCTTATAGAATTTCTATTTTGAATTATTGTAATTGACGATGTCGCGGGACGTTCATTTTCATCAATGATAATTAAACAATCTTTTTTGAATACGTATGATATTACTTCTCAATTTGCCTGACACAGTAACAACATGATTAAGTGCTTGTTTAATCTGATAAGAATATATTTTAGTTTCTTTTTTCTATTTACAATATCTTATAATATTTTGAAGTATTTTTACAACTTAATTCATCGATGAAAAACATGAGTAGAAAGTATTTATAAATAAATAAGGAATCGAATTTATAAATTTCTTACCTATATACTATTATCATTGGGCCAATTATTATATATTGCAATATTTATTGTGTTGAATGTTTGTGAGCTAATGCTTCAATCTTTTCGAGCTTGAATTCGCCTTTTCGCGTCCGCTTACAGATTTTTACAGTTTCCTGTAAAACGCGATCACTCTCGTGGTGGTTTTTAGAATGTAAGATTTTATAGACTTGTGGCACACTCTGTATATACATATATTTTGTAAAGCCAATTGTATATTTCATTCAGAATTCTTCTAGAATTTTTTTTTACACAAACTGTTACACAATGAAGAGCGAGAAAGATAATTTAATGTTAAACATAAGAATGATGTTAAAGTATCCGATGAAAGAAAATGCTCAATAAGTGCAGCATTTTTATTGAGACAATCGGGATAATACGCTATTGAAATAACAGTGGAAAAATTTAGTATATTCACAAAAAGTATGTCAATTGCTCAGAAACAATTTAAGACAGGCATGCACAATACTAATAAAAAAGAACCTAATAATCAGTTTGACACTGAGATATTTTCACCCAAATTATTTGAAGTGGAACAGCACTTTCATTATGAAATTTTGGTCAGCATAATTGAAATATTCGTCTGTCACATACTCAAAATTAGTTCGCATGCCAATTAAAAATGAAGGACTTGTATTGAAGAACATTTTAAATATTCAATGAATTACATATATACTACTCGCCCGCTATCGCGGGCTCGTCATTTTAATTGACATACTCAAATATACGTAGTATCTCCATAGTGTTTAATATGTTTACAACAAATTTTGTTTGGTAAATGGGCGTCGCTTTCAAACATTCTTATAGAATGCTAATGAATGCTGATGAACTTCGAACATATAGCTCGCAAACATATGTATGCGAATGGGTAAAGTAAATTTAATTTATAAAGTATATTACTTTCTTACTACCTTTTCGAAGTCCACTGTTAATAAAAAAGGAGAGTATATTTTATCTAAAATTATTCTCCTTCTGTTTTTGACACGAATCGGTACACACTCAAGAGCGAGAAAGGTAATTTAATGTTAATCATAAGCCATGTTAAAGTATCCAAAGACACAATGAGCTCAAAAAGCGCAACATTTTTATTAAAACAGTTTACAATACTATTTTGATGTAAAGTGTGACCCTTTTGAAATCCACTATCATTAATAAAGGAGCACAAAATAATAAAAGTAAGAAACCCAAGTTTTAAATTTAAGCCCTTTTCATGCGCCTTTTCTGTAAACAGCGCTTTCTAGAATGTCCATTTTTATAAACTTTTAAAGCACCCCTGTATATACATATATTTTGTTAAGCCAATAGGATATCTTATTTAAAATTCTTCTCGAACTGTTTTTAACACAAACAAAAAAAGCCCAACATGTTCATTAAGACAGTTTTCAATACTATTTTGATGTAAAAGTGTAAAAGCCTGTCAACCTTTCCAAAATCCACTATCTTTAATAAAGGTGCACGAAATAATAATAAAAGTAAAAAGCCCAAGTTTTAAATTTAAGCCCTATTGAAGCGCCTTTCCTGTAAAAAAAACGCTTTTTAGAATGTCCACTTTTATAAACTTTTGAAGCACCCCTGTATATATAAATATTTTGTTAGGCCAATAGGATATTTTATTTAAAATTCTTCTCGAACTGTTTTTGACAAACCGGTACACACTCAAGAGCGAGAAAGGTAATTTAATATTTAACATAAGTCGTGTTAAAGTATCCAAAGAAACAATGAGCTCTCACAAAGCGCAACCTTTTCATTAAGACAGTTTACAATACTATTTTGATGTGAACGTGTAAGAGCCTGTCAATCTTTTCGAAGTCTACTCTCGTTAAGAAAAAAGCACAAAATAGTAATAAAAGTAAAAAGCCCAAGTTTTAGATTTAAGTCCAATTGAAGCGTCTTTCCAATAAAAAACGCTTTTTATACTGTCCAGTTTTATAAACTTTTAAAGCATCCCGGTATATACATATATTTTGTGAAGCCAATTGTATATTTTATTTAAAATATTTCTGGAATTGTTTTTTACACAAAGCGGTACACACTCAAGAGCAAGAAAGGTAATTTAATGTTAAACATAAGTCGTGTTAAAGTATGCAAAGACACAATGAGATCAAGAAGCGCTACATTTTTATTAATACAATGTACAATACTATTTTGATGCGAAAGTGTGAAAGCCTGTCAACCTTATTGAAATCCACTATCGTTAATAAAGGAGCACATAATAATAATAAAAATAAAAAGCCCAAGTTTTAAATTGAAGCCCTTTTCCTGTAAAAAGCGATCACTGACATGACGCTTTTTAGAATGTCCACTTTTATACACCTCTGAAGCACTCCTGTATATACATATATTTTGTTAACCCAATAGGATGTTTTATTTAAAATTCTTCTCGAACTGTTTTTAACACAAACCGATACACACTCAAGAGCGAGAAAGGTAATTTAATGTTAAACATAAGTCGTGATAAAGTATGCAAAGACACAATGAGATTAAAAAACCCAACATGTTCATTAAGACAGTGTACAATACTATTTTGATGTGAAAGTGTAAAAGCCCGTCAACCTTTTCAAAATCCACTATCGTTAATAAAGGAGCACGAAATAATAATAAAAGTAAAAAGCCCGAGTTTTAAATTGAAGCCCTATTGAAACGCCTTTCCTGTAAAAAGCGATCACTGGCATGACGCTTTTTAGAATGTCCACTTTTTAAGCACCCCTTCATATATTTTGTTGAGCCAATGGTATATTTTATTTAAAATTCTTCTCGAACTGTTTTTTAACACAAACTGGTACACACTCAAGAGCGGGGAAGGTAACTTAATGTTAAACATAAGTCATGTTAAAGTATCGAAAGAAACAATGAGCTCAATGAGCGCAACATTTTCATTGAGACAGTGTACAATATGATTCTGATGTTTGCGAATCTATTATCATTAAGAAAAAATGAAGTATTAAATTTAAGCCCTGTTCAATCACGTTTCGAAGAATCGCCAAATTGAAGACGTAATAAGCGACCACAAACACCCCCGTATCCAAAAATCCACAAACATTCATCAATTTTCAAAACGGCTTCCGCCATTTTGTTTTTTTTGACATTTTGACTTTGGAATCGTGATCGGCGACCCCCAAAACCCCCGTATCTAAAATTTTACATTCATACGTCAATTTTCAAAAAATCTTCCGCCATTTTTTTTTTTGACATTTTGACTTTGGAATCGTGATCGGCGACCCCTAAAACCCCCGCATCTAAAATTTTCCATTCATACGTCAATTTTCAAAAAATCTTCCGCCATTTAGTTTTTTTTGACATGTCGACTTTGGAATCGTGATCGGCGACCCCCAAAACCCCCGTATCTAAAATTTTACATTCATACGTCAATTTTCAAAAAATCTTCCGACATTTTGTTTTTTTTGACATTTTGACTTTGGAATCGTGATCGGCCACCCCCAAAACTCCCGTATCTAAAATTTTACATTCATACGTCAATTTTCAAAAAATCTTCCGCCATTTTGTTTTTTTTGACATTTTGACTTTGGAATCGTGATCGGCGACCCCCAAAACTCCCGTATCTAAAATTTTACATTCATACGTCAATTTTCAAAAAATCTTTAGCCATTTTGTTTTCTTTTGACATTTTGACTTTGGAATCGTGATCGGCGACCCCCAAAACCCCCGTATCTAAAATTTCACATTCATACGTCAATTGTCAAAAACTCTTCCGCCATTTTGTTTTTTTTTTGACATGTCGACTTTGGAATCGTGATCGGCCACCCCCAAAACCCCCGTATCTAAAATTTTACATTCATACGTCAATTTCCAAAAAATCTTCCGCCATTTTGTTTTTTTTTGACATGTCGACTTTGGAATCGTGATCGGCGATCCCCAAAACCCCCGTATCTAAAATTTTACATTCATACGTCAATTTTCAAAAAATCTTCCGACATTTTGTTTTTTTTGACATTTTGACTTTGGAATCGTGATCGGTCACCCCCAAAACTCCCGTATCTAAAATTTTACATTCATACGTCAATTTCCAAAAAATCTTCCGCCATTTTGTTTTTTTTGACATTTTGACTTTGGAATCATGATCGGTGACCCCCAAAACTCCCGTATCTAAAATTTTACATTCATACGTTAATTTTCAAAAAATTCACCCGCCATTGTGTTTTTTATGACATTTTGATTTTGGATTTGTGATCGGCGACATAAGGCACCCCCGTATCTAAAATTTCACATTTATACGTCAGTTTTCAAAAAATCCTTCGGCCATTTTGTTTTTTTTGACATTTTGACTTTGGAATCGTGATCGGCCACCCCAAAACCCCGTATCTAAAATTTTACATTCATAAGTTAATTTTCAAAAAATTCACCTGCCATTGTGTTTTTTATGACATTTTGATTTTGGAATCGTGATCGGCGACCCCCAAAACTCCCGGATCTAAAATTTTACATTCATACGTCAATTTTCAAAAAATCTTTAGCCATTTTGTTTTCTTTTGACATTTTGACTTTGGAATCGTGATCGGCGATCCCCAAAACCCCCGTATCTAAAATTTTACATTCATACGTCAATTTTCAAAAAATCTTCCGACATTTTGTTTTTTTTAACATTTTGACTTTGGAATCGTGATCGGTCACCCCCAAAACTCCCGTATCTAAAATTTTACATTCATACGTCAATTTCCAAAAAATCTTCCGCCATTTTGTTTTTTTTGACATTTCGACTTTGGAATCGTGATCGGCGACCCCCAAAACTCCCTTATCTAAAATTTTATATTCATACGTCAATTTTCAAAAAATCTTCCGCCATTTTGTTTTTTTTTTGACATTTTGACTTTGGAATCGTGATCGGCCACCCCCAAAACCCCCGTATCTAAAATTTTACATTTATACGTCAATTTTCAAAAAATCTTCCGCCATTTTGTTTTTTTTTGACATTTCGACTTTGGAATCGTGATCGGCGACCCCCAAAACCCCCGTATCTAAAATTTCACATTCATACGTCAATCTTCAAAAAAATCTTCCGCCATTTTGTTTTTTTTGACATTTTGACTTTGGAATCGTGATCGGTGACCCCCAAAACTCCCGTATCTAAAATTTTACATTCATACGTTAATTTTCAAAAAATTCATCCGCCATTGTGTTTTTTATGACATTTTGATTTTGGATTTGTGATCGGCGACTTAAGGCACCCTCGTATCTAAAATTTCACATTTATACGTCAATTTTCAAAAAATCCTTCGGCCATTTTGTTTTTTTTTGACATTTTGACTTTGGAATCGTGATCGGCCACCCCAAAACCCTCCGTATCTAAAATTTTACATTCATACGTTAATTTTCAAAAAATTCACCTGCCATTGTGTTTTTTATGACATTTTGATTTTGGAATCGTGATCGGCGACCCCCAAAACTCCCGGATCTAAAATTTTACATTCATACGTCAATGTTCAAAAAATCTTTAGCCATTTTGTTTTCTTTTGACATTTTGACTTTGGAATCGTGATCGGCCACCCCCAAAACCCCCGTATCTAAAATTTTACATTCATACGTCAATTTTCAAAAAATTCTTACGCCATTTTGTTTTTTTTTGACATTTTGATTTTGGATTTGTGATCGGCGACTTAAGGCACCCTCGTATCTAAAATTTGACATTCATACTTCAATTTTCAAAAAATCTTCCGCCATTTTGTTTTTTGAAATTTTGACTTTGGAGTCATGATCGGCCACCCCCAAAACCCCCGTATCTAAAATTTTACATTCATACGTCAATTTTCTAAAAAATCCTCCGCCATTTTGTTTTTTTTGACATTTTGACTTTGGAATCGTGATCGGCGACCCCCAAAACCCCCGTATCTAAAATTTTACATTCATATGTCAATTTCAAAAAAATCTTCCGCCATTTTGCTGTTTTTGACATTTTGACTTTGGAATCGTGATCGGCGACCCCCAAAACCCCCGTATCTAAAATTTGACATTCATACGTCAATTTTCAAAAAATCTTCCGCCGTTTTTTTTTTTGACATTTCGACTTTGGAATCGTGATCGGCGATCCCCAAAACCCCCGTATAGAAAATTAAACATTCATACGTCAATTTTTAAAAAATCTTCCGCCATTTTGTTTTTTTTTGACATTTTGACTTTGGAATTGTGATCGGCCACCCCCAAAACCCCCGTATCTAAAATTTTACATTCATACGTCAATTTCCAAAAAATCTTCCGCCATTTTTTTTTTGACATTTCGACTTTGGAATCGCGATCGGCGATCCCCAAAACCCCCGTATCTAAAATTTTACATTCATACGTCAATTTCCGAAAAATCTTCCGCCATCTTGTGTTTTTTTTTAACATTTTGACTTTGGAATCGTGATCGGCCACCCCCAAAACCCCCGTATCTAAAATTCTACATTCATACGTCAATTTTCAAAAATCTTCCGCCATTTTGTTTTTTTTGACATTTTGACTTTGGAATCGTGATCGGCCACCCCCAAAACCCCCGTATCTAAAATTTTACATTGATACGTCAATTTTCAAAAAATCTTCCGCCAATTTGTTTTTTTGACATTTCGACTTTAGAATCGTGATCGGCGACCCCCAAAACCCTCGTATCTAAAATTTCACATTCATACGTCAATTTTCAAGAAATCTTCCGCCATTTTGTTTTTTTTGACATTTTGACTTTGGAATCGTGATCGGCGACCCCCAAAACTCCCGTACCTAAAATTTTACATTCATACGTTAATTTTCAAAAAATTCACCTGCCATTGTGTTTTTATGACATTTTGATTTTGGATTTGTGATCGGCGAGTTAAGGCACCCTCGTATCTAAAATTTCACATTTATACGTCATTTTCAAAAAATCCTTCGGCCATTTTGTTTTTTTTTGACATTTTGACTTTGGAATCGTGATCGGCCACCCCCAAAACCCCCGTATCTAAAATTTTACATTCATATGTTAATTTTCAAAAAATTCACCCGCCATTGTGTTTTTTATGATATTTTGATTTTGGAATCGTGATAGGCGACCCCCAAAACTCCCGTATCTAAAATTTTACATTCATACGTTAATTTTCAAAAAATTCACCCGCCATTGTGTTTTCTATGACATTTTGATTTTGGATTTGTGATCGGCGACTTAAGGCACCCTCGTATCTAAAATTTCACATTTATACGTCAATTTTCAAAAAATCCTTCGGCCATTTTGTTTTTTTAACATTTTGACTTTGGAATCGTGATCGGCCACCCCCAAAACCCCCGTATCTAAAATTTTACATTCATACGTCAATTTTCAAAAAAATTCACCCGCGATTGTGTTTTTTATGACATTTTGATTTTGGATTGGTGATCGGCGACTTAAGGCACCCTCGTATCTAAAATTTCACATTCATACGTCAATTTTCAAAAAATCCTTCCGCCATTTTTTTTTTTGACATTTTGACTTTGGAGTCGTGATCGGCGACCCCCAAAACCCCCGTATCTAAAATTTCACATTCATACGTCAATTTTCAAAAAATCTTCCGCCATTTTGTTTTTTTTGACATTTTGACTTTGGAATCGTGATCGGCGACCCCCAAAACTCCCGTACCTAAAATTTTACATTCATACGTTAATTTTCAAAAAATTCACCCGCCATTGTGTTTTTTATGACATTTTGATTTTGGATTTGTGATCGGCGAGTTAAGGCACCCTCGTATCTAAAATTTCACATTTATACGTCATTTTCAAAAAATCCTTCGGCCATTTTGTTTTTTTTTGACATTTTGACTTTGGAATCGTGATCGGCCACCCCCAAAACCCCCGTATCTAAAATTTTACATTCATATGTTAATTTTCAAAAAATTCACCCGCCATTGTGTTTTTTATGATATTTTGATTTTGGAATCGTGATAGGCGACCCCCAAAACTCCCGTATCTAAAATTTTACATTCATACGTTAATTTTCAAAAAATTCACCCGCCATTGTGTTTTCTATGACATTTTGATTTTGGATTTGTGATCGGCGACTTAAGGCACCCTCGTATCTAAAATTTCACATTTATACGTCAATTTTCAAAAAATCCTTCGGCCATTTTGTTTTTTTAACATTTTGACTTTGGAATCGTGATCGGCCACCCCCAAAACCCCCGTATCTAAAATTTTACATTCATATGTCAATTTTCAAAAAAATTCACCCGCGATTGTGTTTTTTATGACATTTTGATTTTGGATTTGTGATCGGCGACTTAAGGCACCCTCGTATCTAAAATTTCACATTCATACGTCAATTTTCAAAAAATCCTTCCGCCATTTTTTTTTTTGACATTTTGACTTTGGAGTCGTGATCGGCGACCCCCAAAACCCCCGTATCTAAAATTTTACATTCATACGTCAATTTTCAAAAAATCTTCCGCCATTTTGTTTTCTTTGACATTTTGACTTTGGAATCGTGATCGGCGACCCCCAAAACCCCCGTATCTAAAATTTTACATTCATACGTCAATTTTTAAAAAATCTTCCGCCACTTTGTTTTTTTTGACATTTTGACTTTGGAGTCGTGATCGGCGACCCCCAAAACCCCCGTATCTGAAATTTTACATTGATACGTCAATTTTCAAAAAATCTTCCGCCATTTTGTTTTTTTTTGACATTTTGACTTTGGAATCGTGATCGGCGACCCCCAAAACCCCCGTATCTAAAATTTTACATTCATACGTCAATTTTTAAAAAATCTTCCGCCATTTTGTTTTTTTTTGACATTTTGACTTTGGAGTCGTGATCGGCGACCCCCAAAACCCCCGTATCTGAAATTTTACATCGATACGTCAATTTTCAAAAAATCTTCCGCCATGTTGTTTTTTTATGACATTTTGACTTTGGAATCGTGATCGGCGACCCCCAAAACCCCCGTATCTAAAATTTTACATTCATACGTCAATTTTCAAAAAATCTTCCGCCATTTTTTTTTGGCATTTCGACTTTGGAATCGTGATCGGCGACCCCCAAAACTCCCGTATCTAAAATTTTACATTCATACGTCAATTTTCAAAAAATCTTCCGCCATTTTGTTTTTTTTTGACATTTTGACTTTGGAATCGTGATCGGCGACCCCCAAAACCCCCGTATCTAAAATTTTACATTCATACGTCAATTTTCAAAAAATCTTCCGCCATTTTGTTTTTTTTGACATTTTGACATTGGAATCGTGATCGGCGACCCCCAAAACCCCCGTATCTAAAATTTTACATTCACACGTCAGTTTTCAAAAAATCTTTCGCCATTTTGTTTTTTTGTTGACATTTTGACTTTGGAATCGTGATCGGCGACTCCCAAAACCCCCGTATCTAAAATTTTACATTCATACGTCAATTTTCAAAAAATTCTTACGCCATTTTGAATTTTTTATGACATTTTGATTTTGGATTTGTGATCGGCGACTTAAGACACCCTCGTATCTAAAATTTCACATTTATACGTCAATTTTCAAAAAATCCTTCGGCCATTTTGTTTTTTTTTTGACATTTCGACTTTGGATACGCGATCAATGATACCACAAAAACTCCCAAGTGCCGAATTTTACTTTAATCAGAAGAGAGAATTTAATTTCAGGTAGCTCCGCCCACTCTGCATGTATGCGTAATCGTTGTCATAAGGGCACATAAATGTTAAAAGCAATGCTTTTCCCCATTAAGGCGTACGCGTTCTGGAATTAACGTATTTTAATAATTCAAATATATAGTCATTAAAATAACAATCAACCTGTATATCTATAAAAATGTTAAGTCAAGCGGGTGTATTATGTCGAGATTGGGATGCGGAACTTGTCGGACCGGATAGATTAATCTGATATTTTTCGCCCCATAGTAGTACATTGAATCACATGCACATTGAATCTGTGACGTATTTCGGCCATTTTTCTTACGAAATCTGTCTGCAAACGAATTTGAAAGTGCTCGTGCCCTACATTGCGTGCGTCTGTCGACTCGAAATAAGCATGTAAGAGATGCCCAGAAGGCCGTTCTTTAACACCTCGGGTCTTGTTGGACCCTCGCAACCTTCAAAATTTCGTATTTCAATCTTAAAAGTGAATCTGTAGCTACAACTTGCTAGTTTGACGTTTCCCGAGATTTATTTTGATTGTCACGTGAATCGTCATGATGACGTAAGCCATTTTTCTGTTAAAACACCGAGTGCACGCTCCTCTTCAACGGGCGATATCTCTGCACACGCTCCACTTGGGAAGAAAAACTCTCCGTCGACCGGAAATTCAATGTCGCCCCTGCCAACATGCCAAAAGACAGCCCTTAATTTCGCGTATCCAGAGAGGAGTTCTTTGCACAGTTTTGCCGTTTTTAGACGATTTTTGGGTCGTTTGGTTGCCATTGACTACTCAGCTATTATTATATATAATGGTAAGAAAACATTTACGCATATTTCAGAAAAAGTGTACTTATGTCAATATTATAATACATGGTAAGAAAACATTTACGCATATTTCAGAAAAAGTGTACTTATGTCAATATTATAATACATGGTAAGAAAACATTAGTCTGCTTCCGGCTTTCGACTTCTTTTGGCCTGCCGTTTGTAGTGGACTTGTGGAGCACCTCTACTGATTGTCCAACAATAGTCAGCTAGCATTGACGTAGACCATTTGCCTTGGTACCGTTGCTCCATGGTGGCAATGTCCTGATGAAAGCGTTCGCCGTGCTCATCGCTGACCTGCCCGCAGTTATCAGGAAAGAAATCTAAGTGGGAATCAAGAAAGTGGATCTTTAAGGACATATTGCAGCCGAATTCATGAAACAAAGCCAACATATCCTCAACCAGACACTTGTAATTTTCTGCCTTGTCATTCCCCAGGAAGTTTGCTGCCACTTGATAGAATGCATCCCAAACCTGTTTTTCTTTACCTTGAAGAAGTTCCTCAAACTTGGGGTCTCGGAAGAGCTGTCTAATTTGAGGCCCCACAAAGATGCCCTCTTTAATTTTGGCTTCACTGAGTCGAGGGAATTTGTCATGCAGGTACTTGAATGCTGGTTCATTCTTATCCATGGCTTTTACCAAGTTTTTGACAAGACCGAGTTTGATGTGTAAAGGAGGAATGATGATTTTGTGTGGCTGTGCCAATGGTGGGTGCTGTACATTCGTTTCTCCAAGCTTAAAAAATGCTCTCGGAGGTCAGTCTTTCTTGATGTAGTGCAAATCGATTGCTCTGCTGTCCCACAGACAAAGAAAACAGCAGTACTTTGTATATCCCTGCTGCAAACCCATCAACAGAGATACTACCTTCAGGTCAGAACATATCTGCCAGCCATACTTGCTGTAGTTAATCGTCTCCAGTAGCTGCTTTAGATTGCCGTAAGTCTCCTTCATGTAGACCGCATGTGCAATAGGTATGGATGGAAGCTGGTTCCCATTATTCAACAAAACCGCCTTTAGGCTCAGTTTTGAAGCGTCTATAAACAGCCGCCATTCGTGGGGATCATGTGCAATACCGAGAGCTTGTAGTAGACCATCAATATCGCAGCAGAACACAAGGCTTTCTTCTTTCTTAAAGAACGATTCGAAGAGCTGATGGCGAGTGCGAAATGAAGTCACTCGGACATTCTGTTCCAGAAGATTCCACTGTCGAAGTCTTGAGGCCAGTATCTCCGCTTTGTTTTTCGACAGATCCAAATCGCGAACAAGATCGTTCATTTCATCCTGGGTAATTTTATGTGGTGCAGATGTTTCGTCAAAGCACGAAAAGTCATCATCCTTACTGCCACGTTGAGGAGAACTCGCCGACGCATGGCCATCCTCATCGTCTGAACTGATAGAAAAATCTGTAGGAGGTTCTGGAATTGGGAGTCCTTCGCCATGAGAGACAGGTCGCAGAGCAGATGATATGTTAGGGTATTCAACTGTCCACTTCTTCTTCTTGGTGATGCCTCCAGAAGCTGGTCGTACCATACAGAAATAACAGTCGTCAACGTGATTGGTGGGCTCCCTCCAAATCATGGGCACAGCAAATGGCATTGCCTTTCTTTTGCCATTAAGCCACTGTGAAAGATTTACGGCACAAGTGCGGCAGCATACGTGTGGGGCCCAGTCTTTGTCCTGGTCGCCTATCTTGCAACCAAAATACAAATGATACGCTTTCTTAACTGTTGCAATGATGTTCTTTTTCTGTGCAGCAAATGTCACTTCTCCGCAAATATAACAGAAGTTATTTGCACTATTAACACAGTTACGAGGCATTGCTACTGTTTAGTTACTTTACACTATAGCAATCACTTATGTATGCTAGAGCTTCGAAAAATATGCGCGAATGAACGGACATTGCACGAGTTAACTGTCACGTCGGCCATTTATAAATAAACTATAATTAGCTATTGCTTGATATTGCGCAATCAATTTCGCAACACTTAATGGAAACTTACAGTAAATGCTGCATTAACTTCTTTGCATGAAGGGGTGATGCAATATGACGCAAAATTTCGTAATTTCTCACTAAATTGCATTACATTATGCAATAGCATCTATACAATGGACAAAACGTCAATATCTCTTGAACGTGAGCCAATCAACTTTTTTCAATGTGATATTCGTGTTCAGCACGTTGAATTCATTCAGGATTGGGTACTTTCACCTAAGAAGCAATTTCACTGTTGACCAGTGTAACCGATATACCAAAAGCGAGCATCGAAATCTGGACACACTGTATAAACAAACACAACCTTATACACTTTTTTTTTTATTTGCGGGGTAATTACTTTCTGAAATTGGAAAAATGTGATGCATCACAAAGTGACTGAAAGCATGCACTTGCATTTTTAATGTATATAAAAGTGTTTACAACTAATTTAATAGTTATTTACGAACCAAGCGCGGGAAGACTATTTTCCCGCATGAGCGCACATTGTAAGCACGAGCGACCGCAGGAAGCGAGTGCTTTTAATTGCGCGAATGCGTGGAAGATGTCTTCACGCAAGTGGTTTTTGTACATTATTTTTTGTACAAACATTAAATTAAAAAAATATTGATTAATGTCATTGGTATCATACCTAACCTAAGATAGATTACCTAATTAATTTAAACATTTCATGTACGTAACTATTACTCACCTTTCCCTAAAATTAAGTTATTATATTCTTACGCAATGCAAACATGAGGTATTTATTCTTATATTTATAAATTTATAGTACATTTATTGCGTTTTTTGGTTTAAATACAAACAATTCCGAAGTGCCAATATGAATGTCGATGTGGTACAAATAGATGGCGCGTGAATCTTGCTTAAGATGTCGCTTAAGATATCGTCAAATAGATGGCGCCACAATTTTTTTCGAAGAATTTTTAATTATTTCTCCTATTTCCCCAACTTTTAGTGAAGAATAGTGGAGGGAAGTAGTATTTTATAGACTAAATTTTATTACTACCAAGTTAGATTTTTTTTTAAATGTCCCAAAGTGCCAGTGTTTTTTTCAATTTTTACAGTCGCCTCAACCAGGAAAACGTATTTCCCAATCGAGCTACACAAGCGCCAAATGTCTCTTTACAGGCGGTGAGTACAAAAAACAAATAGGTTGTGTCATGAACCAAACCCTAAACATGAAAATAATGTACATATTAAATATATTAGAAGTAGGATATGAAACTTGTGTAAAGGATTTATGTAAAATCTTGGATTATATTGAAAATTCGTTCAAAGTATTTGGTAAAATATTAAATTTACCATATAAATTTAACAACTTCAGTGCATATACATAGTAAACAAAACAAACTCATAAGATATTTAAGAAGTTTGCCACACTTTAGATAGGTACAAAAAAATGAGAGAATAATTTATTATAGTCCATCAGTCGATACATATTTTAAAATGAAATATGCCTTTACTGTAATTCACATATATCTCATAAGTTTATATACTTTACCTTGTAATACTTTTGCTTGGAGTCTTTCATTTATTTGCATATATATTTCTTTTGTAAGTATTGTTTATATTCCAGGTACTGTAATTGCTTTTCTTTAATTGTACCATTATAATATATGTGCTTTTTTTTATGTGTTAATAAAAAAATATATTTGGCAATAAAATATCTTTTATTGCCAAATATATCTGAATGAAGCGGTAATAAATATTATATGTACAATACAAGTAAAAATTGAAATAAATTCAAATTGAGTTCAAAACAGTTTTATTCAATTTACTACAATTGTTTCACTGTTTTGAACTCAATTTGAATTTATTTCAATTTTTACTTGTAAATTATGGAGTTTCAACACGTATCTCCGTCTTCAATCAATTATATGTACAATATGTCTTAAGCCGAAAAACTTTAAATATGAAGAAATTATGAATGAATGCTTAAAAAATATCGTGTCCGGTAAAACAGGAAATGTCTTTTATTTTTAAATTGGATTATACTTTTTTCTGCACACTCATTAAAAATAAGTTATTAATATTTACACCTACGAGTAAAGAATAGAACAGGAGAGAGTCTCCTTAATAATAATATTTGTCCAAATTTGGTAACTAAATATGGCCGCCGCAATGCCTAGGCGTGCATAAATATTTTGTATAGGGTATATGTACACTTCCTGTGTTCTCGATAATCATTTAGAATAGGTTGTTAGTCCAAAAATAATTAAAGAAATATCGTGAGTGTATTATGTTTTCAATTCTTTTCTTCTTTTTAATATATTATAAACGGGTTTAAATGAAATCTGCGTCAAAAATATGACAAATATTAAATGACTTGGATATATATGTTACGACACTGAACACATAATCAGACATGTCAGATATATGACAATTTATTTAAAATACCTCTTTTTAAATTATTATTGCCTATGTTGAATGCCAATGAAATAACTTACCGATGAAGAGAAAAATTAATATTCTTTGTTCTTGCCGTTTTAGAACGACCACAAGCCACACAATTGACCATTATAGAAACACTAAAATGTCATTTTTGACATAACTGGACATAACTGACCTACCGAAAAGGGTAACTCCGTCTAAAAAATACCTATTTCCCAACCACGTTATGCTCTCTCCTGTTCTATTCTTTACTCGTAGATTTACACCTATATTGCACATTTAGAAAATATAATTGTTCTATTTAATCAGGTCATCCTAAATATTAACAATTACATTTCATAAAAACCTGTTATAACAGTAAAATATTTGATGACAGATATTAAAACTTCTAATTTTTATAAAACAGTATGTGCAATTTCCTAATTTAATTTGTACAATTCTTTAACAGTTGAATTTAAAAATTACTATTCAGACGAGGGCAATGGATAATTAAAAAGCAATAAGTCAGTCAAAAACATCAATGTTTGATGTCAATTCGAAATATCATTCCATAAACTGTGATTCTGAACAGGCTTTTCAAAGAGTTAAATAAATATATAGCAAAAGCTTATTTACACTTTTAAAGCAGAAAATATGGGTATACAAAAAGTAAAAAGCAAGTCATAAGATAGAAATACTGGTGTTTGAATATATTCTCAAGTTGTTTTTTTAAAAGAGCGATAGAATTTTTTGTTGTCAGTAATAAATCACTTTCATAGGATACTTATGTGTGTATATTTCATTCATAATCTTGTTTTGGTGTTTTTATTTAGTTCTCCAGTTGCAGTTGCAAATAAATTCCGTATGGTTTAGTTTCGTTCTTAGTGTATAGATGGTAATAGTTGTCTTATCTGCTTTCTACCACCAGATACCAGCACATTATTACAGCAATACACAGGATTTACTCGAAATTTTATGTTACTCGATTTGCTCTCTATATATATTCTCTCTACGGTAGTATGGTATATACATGATTGCAATCATTCTGTTGATGAGCATTTAATTTGTCAAGTGAACTGAAGTTAATTAAACACCCATCACAGATATGAAGTCTACCATGATGATTAGTAATTTGAGATGAAACTAGTCTGGATAGATTTTTAATTAAAACATAATGTGATTTATTGTTTTCTTCTAAAAGTCATAAATTAATATGTCTTGACGGTTTTAATTAAAATAAATTGGCCCCACCACCTCATAATTTTTCATCTCGTCATTAATCGCCAAAGTATACACGTTAATACTTAAATTATTTAATTTCTCAATTTTTGAAACATCTTTAATTTTTACCGGAAAATTTAAATTTTCTAAATTTAGCACGCTGGAGTAATGCGGGTAACTACTCACTCTGTCTACATTTATGTTGGCGTGATAAAGTGCTGCAACGAAATTCCACGCGAAACATGGCATGTCATTGTTGCGTATGTTTATACAGGCTTTCTTATTTTTGACGGATGCCGGAAGTTCCAAAAAGGATGACCCTCCAATGGGTTGATAGGTATTTATGTTTACCTCTAAATGCGATACCCTCTTGAAGACCCATCCACTATTACGTTCAAGGAACTCCTCGGACCTCAATTTTATTATTGCTACCAGTTAGTTAAAGATGTCCTTCAAATCTGAAGATTGTATTACTATAATGTACCGAGTATTAAATGATTTTAAGTCCGTTATTTGCTCATCTATGTGCGGTTCTTCATAGTGAGCAAATAACTCCAACTGCACCTTGACACCCGATACAGATCTAAATAGAACATCTCTTACCAAATGGCAAACTTTAATTTTCAAATCTGCCAAAAAAGTTATTATATCAGATTGTTGATTGCCTAGAATTTTAAAACTCGCAACCCGGTTTCTAAAAGAAGAATTTATAATATACACCCTATCTTCCAACATAACTGCATTATTAACCAAATGTTGTTGTGAACGCAAATGTCCCCTGTATAAATAATTATTGAGAAAACTCTGTCCACAACAAACAAATGTTTCCTGGGGTTCAACACGGCTAGTTGATGGTTGAACACTAAGTTTCGCTTTTTTAACAGCACCAGCAACATGTACACATGTTTCCAGTCCTTAACAGCAGATGTCGCAAAGAAAGTTGCGATGAATATTGGAAATATGCCGGTTCAAATTGTCTCTACGACTAAATGTTTCATTGCAAAGGATGCACTTCATTCTATAAATAAAGAAATAAAATTAAATTAAGAATATGAAATAATTATGTATTTTTAGACATTAATATAAATTACTACTCATAAATAAATTAAAACGGTATGAAAGAAATGAAAATTTTAAAATTACTAAGCATGAGTATTCGCTCGAACATCGTATATCAATATATTGATCATTTTTTTCTTGCTAAAACTCAAACATCTGTGTAATATATGGGGAAGAAGCATCGAACCATTAACAATTGAGGGGTCCAGTGCAAGAACCAGACATCTCCAAAACTTGAAATTTTACAGGAGGTAAGAAAAACCCTCCCATAACGCTACCACCATTAAACTGATATATTTTAAATTTTATATTGATATCTGACAGCAATTGACAAAGACTACTCCCAATGGAATATTGTTTAAACAATTAGGTTAATAATAATAATGATAACAATAATGGTGATACCTGGTTTTTGCCCAGTAATTTGCAAAAAAGTTGTAAGATGGCAACATTTATATTTTTTATTAGAAATTGGGTTTTATAAATGGAACTGAACATAACTCAAACATAAACTATGAACATACAAAAAACGCTTATACTTATTGTTGACACTTGTTTCGAAACAAGAGCTCCGCTTCATTCGGAATCATCATATTCCGAATATTCGGATTTCGCGTTTTCTGCTTCTGCTTGCTGCTGTCCCAATTCAATGTCATTATAAAACCACATATTGCACTAGGGCACGTATTCTCGAGCCAGTTCCATTACATGCTTGAACTTTTGTGGCTTTAATATACGCTTTTTGGCGTACAGGATTTCACCGCAATCAGGCAGATATGGATTTTCACCGTTTTTCAAAATTTCGAAAGGTGAATATACAAGCAGACCAACAGTTTCACTACACATTATTCTCGGCATTTGTTCATAATCATACATAATTAGTCTGTATTTTGATATAGTAAACTTACTGTTTTTTGTGGAAACTGTTTTGCGAAATTTGGGTAAAAAATGATTCTTGAAATTTAGAATCATGTCCTGGGTAACTTTTATGATTTCAAATTTCTTTCCTGCTGAACGGATAATTTTGCAATAATCTTCAGGCAAGTATATGCGATCATACGTTTTCTTCTTTATCTCTGTGGCACCAAAACTTCGGTCGCATGGCAGAAAGCTATGGCCGGGTTCTGGAAATCGATGCGTAATATCCTTAAATTTTCCAAGCTTCACAAGAGTAAACAGAAACTGGGTTAGCACGTAGTTTTTGTTTTGGAAACTGCAGTTGTCCGAAAACAAATAAAGATGTTTTACTTCCGGCCTAATAAAATTTTTAAAGAAGTGGTGCAAAAAACTGATTACTTCATTTTGCCCTTTAGCTCCTACTGGCTCATCATAAACATAAAAGTAACACGATCCTGAGCTACCAACGTGTATACAAAAATTGTACAGCCATAGTTGTATTTCATAGAATACGTCGCCAGTTGGTGATACTGGAAGTGGCATATTTTGTTGAAAATCAAATGTAAGGACCTCAACAGATGGATCTTCATGAGCAAAGTTTGTCTTTTCTTTTAAGTCCTTATAAAACGTTTCCGCCTTAGTCACATGTAAGTCTTTCAATGTTTTAAGAGTTTTTTTTTCTTCCTCATTGTCAGCGCATTCTATTTTCTTTATTAAGTTATCACATTTTGCACATGTGTCTGACTTAGGTTTACCGAACGAAAGTCGGAAATTTTCTACAAAATATTTTCTGTAAAAATCGTATTTTACCTTTGGATTTGCTGTTTTGTTTTCTTGCAGTAAAGCATACTGTTCAGGTTCATATTTTTGGAGATACATGTTGTGCATTATTGCCGTATTCAAATTGGCTGATAAATATTCATGTTTGACGTTGTCTTTTCTGCTGTAGTGGGAGATGTATTTAGGAAAGCTACTGATGTGTTGTTTAATTTGTTCCAATAGCACTTCTCCAATTTTGTTCGGTCGGTTTTGATGACGTCCTCTTTCATCTACTGGTGCAGTACAAGAAGACTTTAGATAACTTGCCACTCTTTCAAGCCGACTTTTGGATATACAGAAAATAGACAGAAATGCGTTTTTACAAATCCTATAGCAATCAGTGCCATTTTTTACCTGAAACAATAACAACGAAATAATACAAATTTGCCCAGATATTCTGCTCTTGTATTAGAACCAAGCAAGGTACAAGAAATAACAGTAAGGGTGAAAAATTACTCACAAAGTATTCATACGAAACGGTCTTAGGTTTACCAACTCCAGATCCTGGTCTGTGCCTCTCCACAGCTTTAACTTTTATAAGTCCAGCCAAGAAAGAATCTTGCAGGTCTTTTGTCTTCAGTTTATAGAACGATTCTCGTAGTTTACTTCTTAATTCTCTAGTAACTTTTTTGAAACACTCACATTTACAAGAGCATGGCTTTCCCTCTTTTTTCGCAGGTACAACATGACCAGAAGTATTAATGTATTCCAGACTTTGTACTCTACACTTTTTTGAAACAGAGCTTTTCCAACGATTTTCCAGTCGGATACGTTTTTTACCTTTCTGGGTATTCACAGGCTGTTGAATTTCATTTTCAGATAGCGATTCCTCCTCCGAAGGAACAAAATCTGCATCCTCATCGGTGTTTGTGGATTCAAACGGGTCACTTGCAACATCGGTCTCTGAACTTGACATGGTATAACGAGTAACCACAAAGTTACGACAAACAATACGAATCTCAGTCACTAAGTATATTTTAACAGGAGTTATACACAAAATGTGTATACGGACGTTAGTGACATTATTACAGAAATACAGAATATGTCTACGCTTGCGCACAGCACAAAGTTAACTATTCGTACGGTGCAAAAACAAGGCATCTCCAGGAGATATCTGGTTACTGCACAGTAAAGTGTTTAGGGTATCTCCATTTACTAGTATATCTAAACCACATTACAGAGAAGATAGACTGTTCTTGCACCGAACGATAGAGAATTTAAAATAGCATATCTCCATGGTTAAAACTCGTTTTTATAAAAAAAAGTGGAGATACCCGGTTCTTGCAATGGACCCCTCAATTACTATATAAAATAAGTTTAAATTAGTAAATAATTAAACAGTAATTTATTTTGAAACAAGGAAGTCGCGGTGAATATTGGAAATATGCCTCTTCAAACTGCTTCCTCTACTAAAAGTTTCTTTGCAAATGATGCAGTTCATTCTTAAAAAATAAAATTAAATTAAGAATATGAAATAATTATGTATTTTTAGACATTAATATAAATTACTACCTATAAAATAAATTTAAAAACGGTATGAAAGAAGCATGACTATCGTTCGAACCGCGTATAGCAATATATTGTTGATTTTTTTTGCTACAACTCAAACATCTGTATAATATATGGGGGAAAAGCATCGAAACATTAACAGTTACTATATAAAATTAGTTTAAATTAGTAAATAATTCAACAGTAATTCATTTTGAAACAAGGAAGTCGCGGTGATTATTGGAAATATGCCTATTCATCCGCTGCTTATTTCTAAGCTCAAATATTATGGATTTTGTGATGATGCGCTTGTTCTACTTCGATCTTACTTGTCTGGAAGAACGCAGCGAGTCATGTATCGTGGTGATGTTTCAAATACTTCCGCTATTTTATCAGGTGTTCCTCGGGGTTCAATCCTGGGCCCGCTGCTTTTTATTATTTACACTAATGACATTTTATCATCTGTGGATCACTGTAACGTCCAAGCCTATGCAGATGACACACAGCTATTTCATTCATTTCCTCTTCATGAATACCAAATGGAGGCTGATAATATTAATGCAGACTTGTCTAAGGTGAACAAATTATCTCTTGAACATAATTTAATACTTAATTCGCAGAAGACTAATGTGTTAATTTTTGGCTCAAAATGTCATGTTGAATTTTTAAAATCTAATTTGCGGTTACGTATCTCAAGTAATCTCTTACCTTTTTCCGATCTTGCGAAAGATCTTGGGTTATTAGTTGATACTCGACTTCGTTTCAGTGAACATGTTTCTTATTTGTTGAGGAAGTCCTATGGAGTTTTGAGAGTTTTATATGCGAATAGACATATTTTAAATTCTTCTTTGAAGCGACGACTATGTGAATCCCTAGTGTTGTTTCAGCTTAGCTATTGTGATTTTATTTATGGTCCATGTTTGGTTGCGCGGGATGGGTTGCGAATTCAAAAGCTTCAGAACTCTTGTTGCAGACTTATTTGTAATCTTAGGAAGTACGATCACATTTCAACCAGTATGAAATCTGTTGGGTGGTTAAATATGGAAAACCGACGTAAACTGCATCTGGCAAACTGTCCATGCGCCGCTTCAATCGACGTCTCCGCTCGTCCCTCTCAGTGGCTTCTTGATTCCACGGCATTTCATCCATGTTCTCAATACGCGTTTCAAACATTTACTCACTGTTCAGCGTCATCATACATCTCTTTTTGAGAGATCGTTCAGTTATTCCGCCGTTACACTTTATAATAGTATACCGGATGATATTAAAAGCCTCTCTAGTTACGCGAGGTTCAGTCGTGCCCTTAGATCTTACCTTTTGTCTTTGCAGTAGCACAGTTTCACATGCACTGATGTACGAGTTGTTTCTTTTTTTTCTGTGTTTTGTGTTTGTGCCGTCTATTACTTTGATTATTATTTTACGTTATTTTGTATTAGTTGATGTACTCTGGCTGAGTATGAGTAGCTTTAGCTAGACTTCGCCAGTTTTCATCAATGTGATGGTTTACTTTCTCGAATAAAGGCAAATTATTATTATTTATTATTATTATTATTATTATTATTATTATTCAAATTGCTTCCTCTACTAAAAGTTTCTTTGCAGATGATGCATTTCATTCTTAAAAAATAAAATTAAATTAAGAATATGAAATAATTATGTATTTTTAGACATTAATATAAATTACTACCTATAGTTGAGTCGCTCTCGCAACCGACATGCGCCACTAAATTAAAATGGCGTCAAATTTGAGATGTTGCAAAATTTTACCTGTCAAGTAATATAACCTACAAAACTCATTTCAGGACTGTCATAAATAATACTACTCATACACCTTTTGACATTTCTCATAATTATCTTTTGACGTTTGTTATAATTGTCATTTAAACATTTTAAATTTGTCAACAATGCTTGCCTCCTAAACAGTATAGCCAAATGTTATATAAAATATGGGTGTAGAAAAAATATATATATTTAATAACTTTATGTACCATAACATTTAATTCTTACATGTACCATAACATTTAATTCTTTTTTCATTTTGTTTAACACTACTCAAATTGCACTGTACGCACACTGACATGGTATCTGCTGCCATCTCTTTCTACTTGGAATCAGAACTACAAACAAAAAATCTCCAGCTCACCTTCGGGTTATATGTCAACTGTTAGTGCCGTTAGTTACTTGTTTGCATTTTCGGAAAATATGCATCGCTCTTGCTTCCTGCCTGTATGCCTCATACAATGCACCAGCTTCTATCCATCCTTCAAGTCTAAAAATGCCTTAAGTATGTCAACTTAATAAAATTATCGTATTACTCTTTATAGAACTTACGGTACGATTATAACACCACTAAATAAGAAAAATAGTGCAAGGTTTTACACAAAATTTGTTGGTTGACGTTTCTACGCGTTCCTATAAAGTGACAGCGCTATAGTAGCGACATCTCAAGTTATTCGGTTAAAGTCATAATTCAAATTTACTTATAGGTCTCTGTCTCTAAAACCGTGGCGCCATCTAACAAGGCCTTCATTAATATTAGTCGGATAAAACCGCCCATTTAACTGAACAAACTCTTATCCGTGCACTAGGGTTGCGCATCGAAAGCAAAACATCGATGTTTGATATTAAATACAATCTATCGATTTCCTCGATATATCGTACAAAAAACAACGATGTCTTCGATACATCGGAAAAAAATTTCATATTATTTAGAAATCCCAAAAAATATGCATTTACCATTCAGCTAACTAAATTCTATTCAGTTAGTGGTAATTTATATATTTTTAATTAATTGCAGAGTAGGTAGGTTCAGTAGTAACTTTATAGTGGTTAGTTGTTCTACACTTATCAATTTTTTCACCAAGATTTTAGCATGCTTTTAGCAAAGATTAGAGAATACTAAAGATGCGACGCTCGAAAAAGGAACTACATTTGTAGAGTAGGATAGAAAACATTCCAATTTAAAGGGACTGAACATAAACAAAACATGTTCACATAACCTAGCCGGCGGACGCAATTTGCTTTATACTGTTTTGAATTAGTAGTATTTCGTAATGATGTGTATGATACCAAAACAAATTGGACAAATGTGTGCACATAAATACTGTAAAAATTATTTTTGTATATCTAAGGATGAAAAATTACATTTCTTTAGATTTCCTAAAGATCATATGTAAGTAAACAACAAGTTATCAAGAATCTTCCTATTTTTTCGCCTTTCAGTAATAATAATATTAATTCATATTGGAGTTGTAAAAAATAGGTGTAAGATATGATTTATCGACAAAAATCCCTTAGAATTGTATAGAAAGTATCAGATATGCAGAAAACATTTTGTAGCAGATATGTTAATGAACATTGAAAGGAATCGTCTGTTACTACTAGCTGTGCCAAATGATCTATCATACAGAGTGCACTTTAGAAACAATATGTAAGAATTATGCAATAAACACTTAAGTAACAAATTTTATTATAGCTGAACCAATTCCATCATGTTCAAGATATGCTATTAAGTAAAGAGAAAGGGGTGTGAAACGGAAAATACAGGTCACAAAAAGATCAAAATTATTTCTGATATTACCATACCATACCATATATTTAGCCTGTTTTACCTTATGAAATTTTCTAATGAGTTTAAAAATTCACTAAGTATGAATACGAAATTAAGTATATTAATGAATATATAGATATCGAAGCATGTCACATAGATATCGAGACTTTTTACACAGGTATTGAGACATTCTAGAAATGAAACAGCCTATACTTACAAATATGTGTCCTGCAAATTTATTTATTTCCACCGATCTTCATTAAATTCTTTGTAAAAGCATATACGACTAAAACCAAATCACTAAGAGGAACCAGACACTTTATAAATAATAAACTTCGTGAAATCAAAGAAGCTTTTCATTTTATAGATGATTTGAAGAAAGTTCAACTTAGAATGCACGCAACAAGAAAAGAAAATATAAGATAGATGTAAATCTTGTTGGTGATACAATAAATTTATTATTATTATTATTATATTGTTATAGTATGTAAATATTTTTTTGTATAATAAATTATTCATTGGCTCAGCATTTCATTGCCTACCTTTTTAAATGTACATATTTCAAATATATATTTCTTTATTTTCCGATCACATTTAACATGTATAACACATATACACTTAATATTCTCTAAACATTTATTTTCTTATAATAATATTTTATATTCTTATAATATGTCATTATTCCACATATAATTTGTATTTTTATTTTACAATATTGCGAATTTACCACAGACTACTCCAGACCGGTAACTAGGTTTACGAATTTATCCGGTAATATTCTGGTCTTGTCTAATACACAATAAAAGATACTCTTCTCATCCTCGTCACATTTTGATAAGGCAGCGAGATAAAGGCGCTGCTGTAGACAAGTACACGCATGCGTTAACTTAAATTTTTCGCCATTTTTGTTGTGTTTCCATTTTGGTTATTGTTGTGGTTACACCTGTTGATAACGAATTTCTGTTTTTCTAAAATTGTAAAGTGCATAAATGCATTGTTTGCGGTTATGGAGAAGATGAAGTTGTTAAGCTGCATTGCTTCCCCAGAAATTTAGTAAAGTAGGTTTTTTACGCGATTATTAAAATATGTCTATCGATATTTTCGTTAGTATCAATAAGTAAACCGGAATATAATGAGTTGTATAATAATTAAAAAAGAGTGTACAATTTACTTGATTGAACTGGATCTTTCCTGTCACTATTAGGTCTAAAATTTGGCAAGA
Organism: Amphimallon solstitiale; assembly: GCA_963170755.1. NCBI lineage: Eukaryota > Metazoa > Arthropoda > Insecta > Coleoptera > Scarabaeidae > Amphimallon > Amphimallon solstitiale. Next base: position 29,646,565 of record OY720685.1, read on the forward strand.
AGCAATGGGAATGTTTTTTTCTGGAGAAACTCTTCAAAATCATAGAATTTACAGTCGGCATTTCAGTGCAGTTTCATATAAAGAGCATACGTTTATTTTAAAACTTGATGCAGTGCCAACGTTACACACAGCAACATCATTTTGTCCAACCATCACATCACTTGTAGCAAGTACTAGTGCTGCTATCGAACAAAAAGCATCCTTGATATCAGATTGTTCAAGTACTGGATACCAACAGTCTGGAGATGTTGTGAAATATGATGAGGAAGTCTTTATATCAGAGCAAGTACCTTCTGCATTGGGAAGCACAATAATAGAAAAGTCACCACTAATAAGGTAAAGTATAGTGATTATTTAAATATCAATAAACATCAATATTCTTCAAATATTGTGAAAATCAAAATAGTGAAAATATTAATTATTGACTATTTTAATCATATCAATCAATTTTGATTGCAACTTATCAACAACACTTACAAGTTCTTTTAAATTAATGAAAAATATTAAGTGAATATTATCTGTAGTTATGCAGATTGGCAAATAATACTGCAATAGATATGGGGATGGTTAAAGTTCATAGTCTTATTTATATTGTAATTTCAAAAATTGCTATTTTCTTTTTTAGTACTCCAGCACATTCAAGGAAGCGGCGTCCAAATTAGAAAAATAAAAAGAGAATGCAAGCGAAGAGCTAAAAGTATCAAAGATCTATGTAATATGGATTGTTAAAAAACTCTTTGATGATATTTCATCTCGTGCCAAACATTTTTTAATATCGCAACTTCGTTGTGCCAAGCGTAGTATTAAAGATCACAATAGTTAAAGCGATATGCCAGATTGGATTCCCATGGTATTGCAAACGAGAAAATGAACAACAGAAACAATTTCAAATAAATTGACGTAGTATCCAGCGCAAACTTAAAATACTAAGGCATGAATAAAGGATAAAATAATATAATTCAAAGGGGAGGTATATAACGTATTTTAATAATAGCAGTATAAAAGCATTTAGAACATAATTTACAAGTTTTGTATAGCATCATTTTCAAAATTCCGACTCGAAGTAACTCTTATTTGAAAGCAGTTTTTTTTTTGCAAATATATTATTAAGAGGGTAATTGTATTTAAAACTTAATGTAGAACAACTTTCGTATTTGTATTGGTGGATTTCTATAATAACATTGTTATAATTGGGGTTTTTAAGATATAAAAATTGATATTTTATTACATATTTTAAATATTTATGAACTGCTTTATTGCCCATACTTTATATTATTAGTATATATGTTATATTGAAATGTTACCCAATCTGTACTATGCATGTATATGGTCGAACGGATGAATAAAATAGTATTATTATTACTTTAATATACTAAACTACCACTTATTGTGTTGTAAAATTATTATCTTATTATTATGTAAATGACATAGGTATGTTTGCCTTGTTTCGCTACCAATTTGAAGGATGACCAGTTAAATAAAGGTAAATATTATTTATAACACGCCTTTTAAGATACACCAATTGCATATTTGCTAAATCTAAAATGTATTATTTTGTTATAAATAAATGTCTACTTGTTTATTCCCAAACAATTTTGCTTTACTTCCCTCTTTTGCAAACTTCTTTATTTGTGAAAATAATCATAACTTCAAAATGTATATTATTATTACTCAAGTATGTTTGAACACGTGAGATATTCTTTAAATTAATAAAAACCAGTCTATTCAAATAGATGCTAGAAATTATTCATATTTTTAAGAATTCACTTAAATTAGCACTCTTTTGTAATACAGCTTATTAGAATAAAATTGCAATAACTACACAAAACATTAATGAAAAATATACTTATAATAATTATAAATTTGATATTAAATTTTGTCGAGCAACTTACATTGATGATAACATTTATGTCCATACAAAATTCTATGGTTATATTACAGAAAAATAAATGGTGATATATAAAATTTCACCATTTATTTTTCTTGTAATATATAATCTTAGTATCCTAAATACTTCTTAATATTCGAATATATAATTTTACCGCCTAAACTTACTTGTGCTGCCATCTACGCTGCCTTATCAAAATGTGTAAAGATAAGAGATATATCTATCCTTGTCATTATTTATGGATAAATTTTTTCCAAAGAGTTGCCTGTCTGGAGTAGTCTGTGAATTTACATTACCGATGGCGGCGCCACTATCGCTGTCAAGATGGCGTCGTTAAGACGTATAGCCACAGTATAAACATATACTGTGGTATAGCTGATTAGATTTTGTATAGCGTTATATGGAGTGTTCCGTGATAAATTAGTGTATTTGAACCTACTGTACGACATACTCCACATTTTCTTCAAGGAACATAATTTTTCAAATCTGTACTTCATCTGTGTACTCAAGTATGTACGAAAATAATATTAATAGGTAGATATATTGGCTATTTACTATGTTGTTTTATTCTAGATAGTGTCGAAATGAGGAAAGTAAATAATATCAATTGCTGCGTATACGGCTGTCATTCCAAAAAAGGTAGAAATAATTTATTAAGTTTCCATCACTTTCCAAAGGAAAAAAGGAATTTTGTGTATGTTACAAATAAATTAGGAATCCAAGAGAAGATGGATCGGAAGAAAGCATGGGAATTGAAATTGCTGATGGGAAAACCAATAACACCATATATGCGTGTTTGTTCACTCCACTTTAGAAAAAGTGATTATTTATTACCAGGTAAAAATTTATTGCCTTTATGTACTCTTAAATATTGGCTTTATAAAATTTGCATCTTTCTAGACATGAAAACTAAAAGGCCTCGACTAAAACAGGATGCTGTTCCATCTCAAAATCTACCAAGAAAAAGATTTACAACCTTAGAACATCATAGAACGTTAGTGAAACGTGTGAAATTGCAAAATCCATGTTCTACATCAGAAACTTACAAGGCACCTAATGAAATTGCTGCTTCTTGAGGGACAAGAAACACCATAACTAATGAAGAAAAGATAGCAGTTGAAGCGTTACTCAATCTAAATTCAGTAGTATGTGAAAAGAATCCATCGACAGCAGAAAAAAGTATACAAGTGAAGAGTGGCGATATTATTACTCCTTTTGTAAGCTGTATTGATAGTGATTCAAAATTATGTTCGCTAACTGGCTTACATTCATTTGTTATGTTAGAATCATTAGTGTCTGTTATCAATGATCACTTTCCTAACTTGAAAACACAGAAACTAACTACCAAGGAGAGAATAATCATGACGTTCATGAAACTCAAAACTGGACTGCGATATGTTTGTATTGCATCATTATTTGCCACAGTAACGGGGAAAACATGCAAAATTATATTTCATGGTATGATATCAAAATTAACTGTTGTTTTAAAACCTTTGATTTTATGGCCAAGTGTGGAAGAATGTAGGGGTAATTTGCCAAAATGTTTTGAAACATTTCCAAATGTAAGAGTCATTTTAGATTGTACAGAAATAGCAGTTCAGAAATCACCTAATTTGTGTTGTCGAATATTAACATATTCACATTACAAAGGAACACAAACTATAAAGTTTATGACAGGAGTAAGTCCAGCAGGATTAATAACGTTTATTAGTCGTGCATATGGTGGTAGAACGTCAGATAAAGCTATTTTTGAGCAGAGCAAAATAATTGAAAAACTAAACTATGGCTCAGATGCTATAATGGTGGATAAAGGTTTTCGCATTGATAATATTGCTCAGAACCATAGAATACACCTTATTAGACCACCTTTTTTGAAGAGCAATATGCAACTCACAGAAGAAGATGCATTATTGAATGTGAGTATTGCAAGAGCACGAGTGCACATAGAGCGAACTAATCAACATATAAAAACATTTGAACTGTTGACCAAACCATTACCACTCTCATTAGTCCCAAAAATAGAAGACAATTTTAGTGTTATATGTGCTATTGTTAATTTATCTAGTCCAATATTAGGGGATGACAAATTTCAGTAATGTTTTATTTATTGCAAATTATAGTATATTAAAGTTACTACTTTTTAAATTAAATTTGTATTTCAATTAAATTACATAACGATGCTTAAGTTTTAGAAACCATGTAGAATATGTTGCGAGAATGACATCTAAATGTTTGGGATTTATAATACGTAATTCCAGGGAATTTACCAACCTTACGACATTAAAATCTTTGTATTTCGCATTTGTGAGCCATTTGGAATATTGTTCTACTGTCTGGTCACCTTATTACCTATGCCATCAATTAAGGATTGAAAAGATTCAGCGTCGATTTTTGAAGTACATGTCATTTAAAATCGATAACCAATATCCTGCTAGGGGTATCGATTATGATACATACATTACTAGAAAGACATGGTGTTCAATCCCTTTTTGTTACGTAGAGAAAGACATCAGGCGATATTTTTATGGAAATTAGTAAATGGGGTCATTGACTGCAGCGATTTACTCCTTCAAGTGGACTTTCATGTTCCCAGTCAACCATCTAGATACATCTCTACATTTGTCCTACCAACACCAAAAACTAATTTATTAAAAAACTCTCCATTACATACCATGTTTAAATCTGCTGAAGTTTTTTATTCAGACATTTTTCATACCTTTAAATGAAATGCTGTAATTAAGTGCGATTTGTTTATTTTATTTATATTTACTTATTATTTTTTTTGATTTTTCGAATGTTAATTTAAGTTTAATTTGTAATTGCGTATGCATGTATATATTTTTTATATGTTTTGTATTATTGTCCTGTAATTGGTGTTCACTGTTGGGCAATAAATATTATTATTATTATAACTTTATTTCCACTTTATTTTCATCCCTTTACAAATGCATTGACATACAAAAATGTACATAATTATAAATATCAGATAGGAGAACTACGATTAGATTCAAACTGAATTCTTTATACATATGAAGTACAATACACAGTAGATTCTTAAAATAATTTTATTTCACACATTATTGTTCTCACAAAGTACATGTAACATTTTTATATAATTATTTTGTAATGTAGTGACTAAATTATAGCAGTATTCTTCATCAAATGGCACTGTAATATTAATGAAAGTAGAGTCGTGTGAGGCAAATATAATAAAGTCACACTCTTTTAAATTTAATATTGCCAACCCTAATTGGACCCGTGCGTAGTATTGATGATTTTTCTTCAACAAAATACGATTATCTTTAGAGATTAAGTAATAACAGGAATCTATGCAATTTTTAGCACTGTTATCTTTTCCAATGTATGGACATTTTATTTCTAATAATTTTGTTGGTTTATTATCTTCAAAAATAATACCATCTGGAAAATATGCTAACCAAGGCAGATATTTACATATTATTAAACCAGTTTGGAAAACTTCACACTTGTTACGGCTACAGTAAATTGTACGAGCAGTTCCTTCAAATTTCTGTCCATGATCGGTGTATTTGCTGGTAAAACTTTTTGGCCAAAAATACTTTTTTGCTTTACTTTCCCAATCATCAAGAGAGTATGTAAATACTGAATAACAACGAGATCCTGCAACAATCACAAATGTTTGAAAATAATACATTTTGTTTGTAATTTAGTTATATAATTGCTAAAAGTCTTATCAAGTACTAACCTGTTATGCGAAATTGTCTTTCCTTAAACCATTCCTTTCTATTATTCTTTGTTACAGTTGCAACTGCAGCTGTATCCACATCGCTTATAGCTTTCAATGTTTTTTTGCAACACTCACTTGCAATTTTTATTTGATCTATCTTTTTCAATATTGTGTTGGCAGCATTTTCGAAAAGTGTTAGTAGATGTTTCTCAAAGGATTGCATCGGTAGATCATTGTTATTATTGTGTAAATCTATTTTCCTCCTCTTTACATGCTTTGCAAGAGCAGAATTTGGTAAATTTGCAGTAAACAATGATACAATGTAGTCGCCATCCAACTTCTTCTTGGGGTTTACCTTTGGTGATACCTTACCAACAAAGCATTCATGCTCTAATAAAGGTGCTGGTGAATAATTTTCTGCTGCTTTGGATCTACTCCAATAACATTTAATATCAGTAGATGATAAAATTGGAAAACTTAAAACGTTCTGTCGTGTGCACAATATCAAAACCGCAGCAACATGTTTACAGCGTTGCGACAGGCCAGCTTTGCAAGTGCATATAAATTCCTCTGCTTCTATCTTGCTATTTACAATATTAAATTTTCCATTTATTTCATGTGGTTTGTCCTGTAAAGCACTAGTTTTCAAACAAAGTGCAAAAACCTTTATATAGTAGTCTGTCTTGTCTAAAATACCGCATGTAATAATATGACGGGCATTTATAACCGCTTCGCCTTCAACGACGCATCTTGAACTTGGTAAGGCCTCCAAATAGCTAAAAAGATTCATCAATGACAATAAATACCTTTCCTCGGCCATATTCATACGATCTGAATGCCTAAAAATGCAAAAAAAATCGTTAAACACAACATATTGAAAGTTATATAAAATATTTATTTTCCGGCTTATTCCTAATTAAAATACTTGCCTTATTAAAAATAACGTTTTCTATTGTCTTTAAAAAGACAAAATTTTCATAAAATAGCAGCAAAAATATTAGATATCAAAAGAACGGAACGAAATAATACGTATTTACACACTCTAGGAGATAGTAAATAATAGAACTACGCACATGGTCTGATATATTTCCGCAGGGTTTGCATAGTCGTTCATCTTTTAAATATACATATATTAAAGTTTGTTTTTTACTTTCTTATACGTAGTATAAGGAAGTATTGTGATGATGAAAATTTTCGACCTCGAGATTTTTGCAGATGTCCACGTTTTGAAGTCCCCTGATACCGAAAAAGTGGTTTTTAAAAAATGTCTCTGTGTGTGTGTGTGTCTGTCTGTCTGTGTGTGACCACGATAGCGGTCAAACCGCTGTAGATATCAATTCCAAATTTTGTATTTACGTCTACAATCTCCCTCTTGAGATCTGATTAGTTTTTCAGTAAAATCGGTAGACCGGAAGCAGCAGTTTACTTCAGTGAAAAAATCGAATTTTGCCAATATTTCGTCAATTACTAAGTTTAAACAAATTTATAAAGAATTGAAATGTACTCAAAATTAAATTTGAGACAAATTATCTTAAAAAAGTTTTTCGAAATTCCAACCGGAAGTACCTAGGTCTTTTACTCTTATCGAAAATCAGTTTTTTGCGAATATCTCGCAAGTTATGCTTTCTAGGCAGGTACATTACGAGTATAAAAGTATTTAAATTATAATTTTAAATATCTTTTGTATAAAAAAAATTTCAAAATTCGGACCGGAAGTACCACTTTTACTCTTACCGAGTATCGATTTTTTGCAGATATGTCGTAAATTATGCATTCTATATATATTTATTAAGAGTACAAAAGTATTTAGAGTTGAATTTACAATATTTTTTGTGTACATGAAATTTCAAAATTCGGACCGGAAGTGGCACTTTTACTCTTAGCGAGTAGCACTTTTTTTCGAATATCTTGCAAAGTATTCATTCTATAGCGATTTATTAAGAGAATGAAAGTACTTAGAATAGGATTTTGAATAAGTTTTGTATAAAAAAATTCCTAAAATTGTATAGTTTGAAACGCTCATACGTATAAGAAAGTCGTGTGGTGGCCACACCTCATTTTTTATTTTTAATTTCAGTGAATGCTTGTTTAATTTACTTTCTTAGATGTAAGCATAAATTTAATTTAATTGAATTAATAGCAAATGTTTTCATTTAGGAAATATGTCTACCATTATTTTTTCCGTCCTTTTTAAAATTTAATTTTATATGTAATTTTCATCAATGTAGTTTTGCGGTAGATTTTACGGGAAAACGGTAGAAATATGACAAAAACGGTAGATCTACCGCAAAAACGGTAGACCTGGCAGCACTGATCCCAAGTAATCCCAACTTTCAAGCGGATTTGGACCAACGACTGTAATCCATAGAGTTATATAGAAGATAGATGGTCGAACAAACCACTTGTATTTTTCAATATTTATTTGACAATTATATGCATATCAGTAACAAAAGACGATATCAAGTGTATATTATTTATAAATTTGTAGTTTATTTCATTGATTTTTTAACATGCCTTTTAAAATTATATAATATCCTGTAAATAAATACGGTATGATATAGATAACGTTTATAGGTGTTTTCTGGTATTTATTTATTAGAAGCAATTGGAAAATATATAATGAAGTTGAAAATACTTACACAATGTGAGTTGTTCAGAAAATTATCTGTTCTTACTAAGTATACTGTTTAATAAGTGGTCTATCATTTGCAATGTAAGTGCATGAATTTTAGAGAAAATCTCAAGAAAGTAAAACGTATACTTACCTATTTTTAAAACAATAAACAAAAACACAAATTAAATTTGCCATGTAAGAGCATTTATTTCAGAGAAATTCACAAGAAAGTAAGACATGTATTTTGTAAACATTAAAGTAAAACATAAATTTCATTTGACTTCTATAAGAACCTAATGAAGCATAAAGCTCATTTTGCAAGTCAATGTTGAATTAAATACAGACGTAAAGGCTGTATTACACTTATCAATTTCTTGACCAAGTTTTTAGGTGAATTAGTAGTACCAATAGTACAACAGTATGAAATAAAAAAATTAAGAATTTGCCGAAGATTTGTGTTTACATTTTACACAGTTGCAAAAACTGTACGACTACAAATCTATAGGTACGTTCTCATATAGAATGTATTGTTGAATGTTTGCATTGCAATTATTGTTCATATGAATTTTGTTTTCGCACCGCGAGATGGTGGGGAAAGGGGGTGGCAAAAAATAGAAATTAACGAAAAATGCAATGCAAACATTCAACAATAAATGAATTCAATGTGATAACGAACTTGTTTACGGTTATAATTAATAGCAATTTCTGTACCCCATTCGTTGTGCGCACTCGTATTTCGGTTGATTTAAACCGATTTTTTGATGTTTTACCGCCCCTTCCCCAACCTCCGCGCGCATATAAACATGTCATGCAGTGCTAAAAAAAGGTTTACCGGGAAGGGGCGGCAAAACATCAAAAAATGGTATAAATCAACCGAAATACGAGTGAAGGGGGCGGCAACAATAGAACGGAATTTGCATCGGGGGAAGGCAGATGGTAAAAAAGTAAAAAAATCTATAAATTAAGGGAATAATCATTGCAATGATTTCAGTATAAATCATGTAAATGTGCAAAAAGAGAATTATAAATGTCTGGTATAAAATACCAGTCTGGTGACAATGGTCATAAACAATATCGTCATCCGGCAACAAATTTTGTTCACAAATATGACAAATATTAATTATTTCAAGATTTAACTTCTCTTCAGGTGTCAATGGTCGCATTGGTTTTATGGGTTATATATATATTTTTTATATCAGTTTCTAGTCGTTCAATGAATACTCTTGTACAATCAGTCGAACGATATTGTACATATTTAGAAAGACTTTTATCATAACTACACTTAATGTAATATGCAAAAGAGTAAGGAACATGTTTATTAATTCTTAATGAAAATGTATTTGGTAAAGATGTCTGAATTGGAAACAAGAATGATTCAAAATCTATATACATTCTAAATGGAATTTTTAATTGTTTCTCAAAACATTCAAATTCTAATATGTTTTCAGGGACTTATACTTTCCCATATTTATTAATTCTAAAAGAATTTGTGGGTGTTTTAGCATATACAGGGTGTACCACTTAAAACTCTCAGGTCAAATATCTCGGAAACGGATAAAGATACCTGAATTGTGTAATAAGTGGTTACTAAAGAATGTGATTCACTCTAGTTTGCTCTTACAATTGTGTTTTATTATGTGAAGATATAGATGGCGATGCGATGAAAAGAATTTTTTTTGATCGCCACAATCTTCATTTGTTTTTTATTTGAAAGAGTATTAAAATTAATGTAAATTTTATTATTTGTGTTAGTTTCCAAAATTTAACGGTTTCATAGATATTCGTGTTTAAAGAAAGTAAGAGTAATTTTAAAGTTTTGTCTTTATTTTGTATAAATATTTAATTTGTAGGGAAAAATAGCAGTAAACATATTCAAAATTCTTGCTATTATAGTTACTTCACAATTTAAATTTTATAGTTAGTTCCTTTTTATAAATTTATGTAGGCAGAAAAGCATTCATTTCTGTGTTATATGTATGTATGCTTGCTTTGAGTATTTAGGAAATATTTTGACATTAGCACACATTAGTGACATTTGCTTGATTATGAATTGTCTTTAGCTTCATTCAAACATTTACTCACTTTGCGTTGAGATTGTATTAAAAATATGGTTTTACACACAAATGAAGACAAACTGAATATGGTTTTAATTTATGGAGAATCCCGTAGAAATGCATCTGAAACAATGCGATTATATGCACTACGCTTTCCAAACAGGCCTTTACCAGATCACAAAACATTTATAAGTCTGTGTCTAAATCTCAGAAATTACGGTAGCTTCAAAAAACAAAAACAATTAAGGCAGAAAAAAGTAAAAGACGATGAAATTAAGGCAGCGGTACTACAAACAGTTAATAATAATGCACATACATCATTACGGCAATTAAAAGAACAGCATGATCTATCTGTAACCTCTTGCCGTAGGATTCTAAAAGAAAATAAATACTTTCCGTATAAAGTTCATTTTGTGCACCACTTAAGAATAGGAGATAATCAACGCAGACTCGAGTTTCTGACAGAATTTTAGCGGAAAACAGCAACTTTATGAATCAGATCATGTGGAGTGACGAATGTTGTTTTCACAACAGTAGGGTACTTTGGCCGGTTCTGGCGCCTCCTCCCCCTCCCACCCGGTTCCCCCTCACCCCCCCTCGCCCTAGTGGCGCCCTCTGCCAACCCAACTGATGTGGCGCCCCCTCGTGGTCGCCAACCCAACTAAAAATGGCAGATTTCAACCTTACCAACCCAACTGATGTGGCGCCCCCTCGTGGTCGCCAACCCAACTAAAAATGGCAGATTTCATCATTACCAACCCAACTAATGTGGCGCCCTCTCACAGCCACTAACCAAACTAAGAAATGGCATCTCTCATCATTACCAACCCAAATACCATGACGCCCTCTCACAGCCACTAACCAAACTAAGAAATGGCATCTCTCAAGATTACCAACCTAACTAATGTAGCATCCTCTCACGGTCACTAGCCAAACTAAGGTGACGTCAGACAAAATGGCGGACCATCAAGATGGTCTTTGCTTCTAGAGAATTCCTGAATAAATTACCCGGCTTGCTATCGCGCTTCTCAATGTACTTCAAACAGGTCTAAACATGTTCCCAGCGGAAACCGAGTTCTGTACCGGTTCTGAACTGAACCGGTTGTGCTAGAACCGGTTCTGAACTGAACCGGTTGTGCTAGAACCGGTTCAGAACCGGTTCTGAACTGAACCGGTTGTGCTAGAACCGGTTCTGAACTGAACCGGTTGTGCTAGAACCGGTTCAGAACCGGTTCTGAACTGAACCGGTTGTGCTAGAACCACTTCAGAACCGGTACAGAACCGGTTCAGAACCGGTTCTGCGTGTTAGAATATTGGAGCCCAAATATGACCCAACTTAAAAAGTGGTACATTTATAGTGAGTATGAATATGCCTGCTCTGTGATAGCAGCATGCTTGAAATGCATATCTTACTTATAAAATAAAATAAAACAAACAATATTTTTTAAGAAAAACAATGTATTTATTATTATTAATTAACAATATGACCAAGTTTCATACCATCAAGATGGTCGATAAAAATATAAACTTTACATCTAAGATCGGCGTACCATTTCAAAATTATAAAATAAATATACAGTATGCTACTGGACGAGATAGCAACCAAGTATGAATATACAGGACGTTTTCAAAGGTAGGGATTTTTAGAAAAGCAAGATGGCGAATCCAAAATGGCCGCCAAAAATCTAATTAACTAATGTCACGTCAAGCATCCAATCTATCAAAACCATGCACTCGAACTCCTATGAAACATCATCTCAAAACCATCGCTAGAATCAGCTCACAACCGGGTCATGAAGCGGTTCTGAAACCCCTATATTAAAACCACACATTCAAACCACTATCAAATCCCTCTTTTCTCAAAAAGCTATCCAACCATTCATCAATCCATCCATCCATCCATCCATCCATCCATCCATCCATCCATCTGGATAACATAGCAACCAAATATTAATATACAGAACATTTCAAAGGTAGGGATTTTAGAAAAGCAAGATGGCGAATCCAAGATGGCCGCCAAAAATCTAATAAACTAAGGTGACGTCAGGCGAAATGGCCGACTATCTATATGATCGATCAAAATTTAAACTCAACTTCTAGAAAATACCCAACTCCATATCATGCATCACAACAACCACCACCACAACCACCCAACATAGTTTCAAACGCCACAACACCAGACCAACTTAGGAAGATACATCTAGGTCAAACCCAAACACAACATACTTTCAAACACCACCACCGCGGATTTATATCTGACATCAGCATACCATCTCAAAATCATAAAATAAATATACAGTATGATACTGGATAACATAGCAACCAAGTATGAATATACAGGACGTTTCAAAAGTAGGGATTTTTAGAAAAGCAAGATGGCGAATCCAAGATGGCCGCCAAAAATCTAATAAACTAAGGTGACGTCAGGCGAAATGGCCGACTATCAATATGATCGATCAAAATATAAACTCAACTTCTAGAAAATACCCAACTCCGTATCACGCATCACAACAACAACCACCCAACATAGTTTCAAACGCCACAACACCAGATCAACTTAGGAAGATACATCTAGGTCAAACCCAAACACAACATACTTTCAAACACCACCACCGAGGATTTATATCTGACATCAGCATACCATCTCAAAATCATAAAATAAATATACAGTATGATACTGGATAATATAGCAACCAAATATGAATATACAGAACATTTCAAAAGTAGGGATTTTAAGAAAAGTAAGATAGCGAATCCAAGATGGCCGCCAAAAATCTAATAAACTAAGGTGACATCAGGCGAAATGGCCGACTATCAATATGATCGATCAAAATATAAACTCAACTTCTAGAAAATACCCAACTCCATATCACGCATCACAACAACAACCACCACCACAACCACCCAACATAGTTTCAAACGCCACAACACCAGACCAACTTAGGAAGATACATCTAGGTCAAACCCCAACACAACATACTTTCAAACGCCACCACCGCGGATTTACATCTAAGATCGGCATACCATATCAAAATTATAAAATAAATATACAGTATGCTACTGGGCGAGATAGCAACCAAGTATGAATATACAGGACGTTTCAAAGGTAAGATGGCGGATACAATATGGTCACAGCCAGATTATATAACAATTAATATTTGTTTTATACATATTTATTAATCAAATATTTTATACACCATTCAGCCTGTATAAGACATTTAAGAGAGATTTAATATTTTAATGTAAAGCACCTTCCAATGAAAGCAGACTTGTGGCATACTTTTATGAAATCGAATAAAATCAGTACTCTTGAGCACACTTAACTTTTTCATTAGCTAAGACTGGAGATCTCTATTTGACATAAATTTTAAAATACATGTTCACGTATCATGGATTTTTTTTAAATAAAAGAACAAATAAAATTATTGTTTTTTATTTATAGATAGTCATATAAATATATATACATATTTTAGAGGTTGAATGAATATACGATTCTACATATTGCAGTGATCTTGAATAAATAATAATATGTAAATAAATAAGTATAATCAAGATCACTTCAAGACTTTATTTAAATTAATTTTACTTTATTCATTTTTACCATAATGTGTATATAAATATTCACTATATCAATAATTTACGAAAACTTTATTTTTATTTAAGTAAAACAATAAAAGAATCTTAGTAAAATTTTTATAAAGTCATAATATTAAGTTACGCATTGAATGTTACGTTTCAATTATGATAAGGTGTTTCTCGCCCGAAGAATACTGACACCGGCGAAGATCGACCGTGTGGCCGGTGAAAAACAACATTATTCGTCAGATGCACGTATGAGTCATAAACGTATAGACGAATTTATATTCACATGTTTGTTTACCTTTTTCAAGGATTATTAATACGCTGTTTCCCCAAGTGACCGATAAGAGCAGCACCGTCGATATACAATTTTGGAGGTGGATTCGTGTATGCCGAAAGTTGCCGTATGTTTTTATAAAGAAAATTAGGCATAAAAGAGCGGACGGATAAAATTTCCGGGGATAGCTTGGTGCGAACCGCTATCTTCAAATAGTCCTAAAGTAGGTGACAAACCACTTCCTCCTCTTTTTAAAAGGATTACTCTTAAATCCGGACTTAGAATAATTTTTGAGATTTTCGACACTTATAAAATTTTTAACAAGATTCAACACTTGTAATATTTTTATTTTAACATGCAACGTGTATTACATTGAGATTTTTAGTTATGCTTGAATAATTATTTATGTATGAGATAATTTCATTTATGACTTCGGATTTTGAATTTATTTAATTTCATTTATTTTTCTTTTTCCTAGAGTGTTTTGTTTTGCATGTAGGGGTACTATGCCATACATTATGACAAAACTTTTCTAGTAATTGTAATGATAACTTTGGATAGCATAATCATTTCATTTTCGTATAATTTACTTTTCTTTTAAATTTATTTATCCTTCAAAAGGGATTTGAAATTAATAATTTTGTTTTATGTGTATATAGGATTTATATAAGTGAACAAATTTTTTTGAATTTCATTATGGATGAGTTTGAAACCATGTACGAAGAATTAAGGTGATTAGATAGTATTTGTTATAAATGTGTGTATAGTGGCGTACCAAATTCTTTGTTTGTAGTGGTGTTTTTTGTATTGGAATTTCACGAGAAAGGTAAAGTTTATTTTTAAGGTATATATCATTTTTTTTTATATGTGTATCAAGTATATTTTTGTTGTATTTGGGTGTTCAATATTAACGTGTTGAATAATATATCAGGAATGTGTGAAATGAATTATGTCGTTATCTAATTCATAGCATGGAGTCCTGGTGAATTTGAAAGACACGAATTGGTCTTGGTGGTACTGCGTTTGGGAGCGAGAAAAGGCACCAGGCAGAACTAATCAGGGCTGAGTTAGTCTATTGAATATGCAAAAACATTATTTTATTTCTATAAATTTCATTTATATATATATATTCCTTAAGGAGTGAGCACATTGTGATGTATGTTCGGGTTGCGTCCGACGAGTTGAAAAAGACATACTCGTAGGGTGGAACTTTGGGATACTCATCTGTGTGAATTTGCTATCTGGTGGTACTGTGTTGGGAGCGAGAAAAGGCGCCGGACAGGACTAATTAGGGCAAAGCCATATCCTTAATGTTTATATTTTGTTAGCAAATAGTAGATCGCGCAAAATTTTTGGTTATTTATATTCCAGTACAATTCATCATGTGTAATTTATTTTATTTTTGATTGTTTACATGTATCTATAACAAATATAATTCATAATGGTCACGTTCACATTTTTCTTTAGACATAGGTTTTTCACGACATTATGACTTCATTTATTTTTATTTCTTATAATATTTTATTGATTATGGTGTATCAATTTGAATAAAGATTGAATTATTGATTCTTTGTATGTAAATATTTGTATATTAAAATTTCTGAATTCGTTTAAATTTATTTTTAATAAATTAGATATTAAGATTTATTTGGCATTTTATTTTCTTTACCTGACCTGGAGATAGTTAAAGAGCAGGAGAATCTTTTGGAGAATCTACTTATATTTTCTGCCCCTGAGAGAATTATTTATTTTAAACTGAGCTAGTTGTATGTAAAAGTTTTGCTTAACCTACTTTTCAGCAGAAAATTCATCGTATCTTAGTCTAGCATAAGGCCTAGCACTGAGATGCGTGCTCGACTCTCAATTACACGTTGATTAAATAAATTAAATTTATTTCATTTATATATAAATTTGCAAGAGTCCCAGCAATATGTTTTATACATATTTATTAAACATATATTATTATATTGCATCTCCAAATCAAAATTTATGACTGAAAAAGAAAATGAAAATAAATACATATAAACTCAAGTACTGAGTGACGTAGTAATCAAATTTTAATATACAGGGTGTTTCAAAAGTAAGAGGCGGATACATACAGAATGTTTCAAAGGTAAGGGGTGGGTGGATACATACAAGGTTTTCAAATACACCGAGTTTTTATTACCAGTTTTAAAATTCACAGGGTTTTTATCATCGGTTTTAAAATACCAGGGTTCTCAGAAATTAATTGTTCATATCTTTGTAGATGTTAAATTCATCGCTATATTAGTAGTATTATACTTGTATGTATGATTATAACATTATTAATTATATATATATATATAAATATATATTTGTGACGAATAGAAAGAGTTAAATAGATAATGCGAGCTATTTCAATTATTTTGTTAGAAAGCGCATTTTTTTATATTGTTGTCAGAAATATCTTTGAAAGCATTACCTCGATATAATTTAAAAAATTCCACAGCACTAATTAGACGACTTGAGGTAATTGTATAGTTAGAAAGCGCATTTTTAAAGTTGACGTCATACTGATGTCATGTAGTTTGACCAGGAATTTAATATCCTTTAAGTTATATATTATATAATCTATAATATTTTTACTTAATATTGTAAGAACATTAAATAAAAAAATTGAGGTTGCAGTTGGATTAGTAAACAATGGGCGTGGTCAAGATCTCTTTATTGCATGTAAATATCAATAAAGTAAATTTATAGTTGACGTCAGAGCTAGTATAATTTTTATATATGTATATAATGCCTTGATATAATTAAAAAAATCCGCTCATACATAAATTCCTTCTTGATCAATACAATTTAACGAACATAAAATTACATTGAAGTTCAGAAGTATATCCATATGATAATATTAATGCAGACTTCAATAAGAAACAATGGACGATTCTGTTTTACATGTATACACAATTTCAACGTTCATATTACTATAAAAATGATGTGGAACCGTGTCTTTCACCTATAAATTATGAACATTTAGCACCGATTTTTATTATAGACTCCAGTCATCAAAGTGAGTTGGTGAAGAACGAAGCAGTTGATATTCGATTAGACTTAGTAAACGTGACAGAAAAGACTACAGCATTTTGTCTGATTTTACACGATCGGATTGTTAAATATAACCCATTAACAAGTGTTGTAAAATTATTCTAAAAAGAGAAAATGTTTATAATAGATATTCAGGGATATCAGTATGAAGATAGCGAATATTTCATTAAAGAAATCGCAATCTACGATTTAACTACGCATCACGTTAACCATACTTTCGTTCAAATGCCCAACAAGTTGTCATGGTTTTGTCCAACAATTAAAAAACATATGGAATGGTTATGTAATAATATACATGGATTACATTGGGATAACATGGACAAACAACAATCAATATCGATGAATCATATAGAAAACTACATTCAGAGTATCACCCATCAAATCGTTGGTGATGCGATCATAATGGTAAAAGGATTGAATAAGAAGAACATTTTGGAAAATTTTCTGTCCAATACAATTATCGATATGGAGAGATTTACTTGTCCAAATCTAAGTACTTTAAGGCAAAATGAATGGAGTCGACATTGTAATTTCCATAAGAACAATAATTTAAAATGTGCAAAAGAAAATGTATATTTGTTATATCACTGGTTTATAAAATAATAAAACACAATATTTATTTTTTTATTTAAAACCTTTAACCTATTTACATTATATTCTATAACTGTGTAAAATTATATTTTTTGTGCAATGTCTTGGATAATATTAATTCGAGGAACAAAGCGACCATCAACTTTCCTATAGATCTTCTGAGTGACTTATACATTATTAAGCGCGAAAACATCCCTTTTCGTGTTACCTATAAATGTGTAAAGTTTACATTACTAATTACTTAATATTGTGCCGAATAGAAAGAGTTAATTAGATATGCGAGCTATTTCAATTATCTTGTTAGAAAGTATATTAACAAGCTGACGTCAAGTATTTGTAGGCGTTAATGATTGTACAACAGTGTTATTTATTACTAATTGTTATAATTTCAATCAATCAGAATGTTGTTTTATGAAACAGTTGATTCAATTTTATATCTATCAACGTCACAACCGCATATTTTTATTTAAAGACTTGTCTATACATGTAAAATTGTTAAATACCATGTATTAAGTCTCCTAATAGATTATTTCGAGAAAACATCCATTAACAAGCTTTTAGAAAAACTCCCTAATTATGTGACCAAAAATATTTAACTATAATTCGATTCTACTTTAATTTCTCTCTTACAGACATTTAGTACATGTAAAATGGTTAAATTCCTAACAATTTCTAATACGGAGAAAACATGATATGAAATATGTCACGATTTGACATGTATTTTTATAACCTCAAATAATAAAAATAAAACTACTTATTTATAAATAATTACAATCTAAATGGAGCGTGCATTCCATGTTGTAACAGAAAAATTACTTACGTTTGACGTTTCCCGAGATTTATGTTCATCAACAGCGCAACGGTATATTTTTCTCGAAGTACTTAATACAGATAGATATGGATATAGTTAATTTATGATTTTCATGCCTGCTATAGTAGTATTGAAAATATTTTTTTAGATTTACGTTTAAGGGAATCTGTAACTCCGGGAAATTAAATTTGATTACATTTTATCGTAATTGTCTGATATATTAAATATAGATTTAAAAGTATATTATTACAATCACCATCTGTTGGTGGTTTAGTTACAATTATATAATACTGAATTTGTTCGAGAGATTTTGAAATTAGACAGCGAACAACATTAGCAAATAATTAAAAGCGAACATTTTGATTAACACGTAAAAGATATCTTTATAGGAACATAATAATGCACATCAATATAGCAAATTTAAATAAGAATCCATAATATTTTTACTTAATATTGTAAAAATATTAAATAAACAAAAAAAAATTGAGTTGAAGTTCGATTAGTAAACAATGGGTGTAACCAAGATCTCTTTATTACATACAAATATCAATAAAGCTAATGATAGAAATCTAAAATAGATGATGTAGGATATTTTCACATACATACATAGTAAACAATATGTAAAGTATATATTATAAAATGTTGACATCAGAACTCTAGAGTATAATTGATATATTAGTCAGATAAATTGTGAAAGTATATAGAACGAATGATAATCATTCTTCATAATACCTCAACTAAATTTTAAAATGTATCTGATCCTCATCCCAGCAAGTCGAACATAATTTAGCATTTTCTCGATGTATTGTCATCTAAAAAATTACAAAAACAAACAAATATAACAACATGAACCGATATAAATATGTAGAAAGAAACCAACCTTATCATAGTTATACCAACAGTGTTATTTATTCCTTGTCTTACTGTGCTAATTATTCTGAATTCAATCAATCGGAATGTTGTTTTATGAAACAGTCCAATAAAAAAAATCACTAATTTCTTTAAATAATAAAACTGAATCATAGAGATATATTTAAACCATAAGCAGAATTAATCATTCATATCTTTGTAAATATTAAAATCAGAATTATTATACACTAGTTGACGGAAGTTGACATTTAAATTAATTATACATTGAGATGAGAAGGGTAAGAGGTGGGATGGCAGATCAGTTCTAAATCTTTTTAACATTATAAAAAAAAAAGAAAACGTAATCCTCAATATACCTTTTAACACTAACTTAAAACTATCAGCTAACAAAAAAACTATATGTTTACACATTCTCTCGAACAAATTCAGTATTATATAATTGTAACTAAACCACCAACAGATGGTGATTGTAATAATATACTTTTAAATCTATATTTAATATATCAGACAATTACGATAAAATGTAATCAAATTTAATTTCCCCGAGTTACAGATTCCCTTAAACGTAAATCTAAAAAAATATTTTCAATACTACTATAGCAGGCATGAAAATCATAAATTAACTATATCCATATCTATATGTATTAAGTACTTCGAGAAAAATATACCGTTGCGCTGTTGATGAACATAAATCTCGGGAAACGTCAAACGTAAGTAATTTTTCTGTTACAACATGGAATGCACGCTCCATTTAGATTGTAATTATTTATAAATAAGTAGTTTTATTTTTATTATTTGAGGTTATATAAATACATGTAAAATCGTGACATATTTCATATCATGTTTTCTCCGTATTAGAAATTGTTAGGAATTTAACCATTTTACATGTACTAAATGTCTGTAGGAGAGAAATTAAAGTAGAATCGAATTATAGTTAAATATTTTTGGTCACATAATTAGGGAGTTTTTCTAAAAGCTTGTTAATGGATGTTTTCTCGAAATAATCTATTAGGAGACTTAATACATGGTATTTAACAATTTTACATGTATAGACAAGTCTTTAAATAAAAATATGCGGTTGTGACGTTGATAGATATAAAATTGAATCAACTGTTTCATAAAACAACATTCTGATTGATTGAAATTATAACAATTAGTAATAAATAACACTGTTGTACAATCATTAACGCCTACAAATACTTGACGTCAGCTTGTTAATATACTTTCTAACAAGATAATTGAAATAGCTCGCATATCTAATTAACTCTTTCTATTCGGCACAATATTAAGTAATTAGTAATGTAAACTTTACACATTTATAGGTAACACAAAAAGGGAGGTTTTCGCGCTTAATAATGTATGTCACTCAGAAGATCTATAGGAAAGTTGATGGTCGCTTTGTTCCTCGAATTAATATTATCCAAGACATTGCACAAAAAATATAATTTTACACAGTTATAGAATATAATGTAAATAGGTTAAAGGTTTTAAATAAAAAAATAAATATTGTGTTTTATTATTTTATAAACCAGTGATATAACAAATATACATTTTCTTTTGCACATTTTAAATTATTGTTCTTATGGAAATTACAATGTCGACTCCATTCATTTTGCCTTAAAGTACTTAGATTTGGACAAGTAAATCTCTCCATATCGATAATTGTATTGGACAGAAAATTTTCCAAAATGTTCTTCTTATTCAATCCTTTTACCATTATGATCGCATCACCAACGATTTGA
Source organism: Amphimallon solstitiale (assembly GCA_963170755.1). Taxonomy (NCBI): domain Eukaryota; kingdom Metazoa; phylum Arthropoda; class Insecta; order Coleoptera; family Scarabaeidae; genus Amphimallon; species Amphimallon solstitiale. The sequence continues at coordinate 29,667,763 of OY720685.1, forward strand.
TGGGTGATACTCTGAATGTAGTTTTCTATATGATTCATCGATATTGATTGTTGTTTGTCCATGTTATCCCAATGTAATCCATGTATATTATTACATAACCATTCCATATGTTTTTTAATTGTTGGACAAAACCATGACAACTTGTTGGGCATTTGAACGAAAGTATGGTTAACGTGATGCGTAGTTAAATCGTAGATTGCCATTTCTTTAATGAAATATTCGCTATCTTCATACTGATATCCCTGAATATCTATTATAAACATTTTCTCTTTTTAGAATAATTTTACAACACTTGTTAATGGGTTATATTTAACAATCCGATCGTGTAAAATCAGACAAAATGCTGTAGTCTTTTCTGTCACGTTTACTAAGTCTAATCGAATATCAACTGCTTCGTTCTTCACCAACTCACTTTGATGACTGGAGTCTATAATAAAAATCGGTGCTAGATGTTCATAATTTATAGGTGAAAGACACGGTTCCACATCATTTTTAAAGTAATATGAACGTTGAAATTGTGTATACATGTAAAACAGAATCGTCCATTGTTTCTTATTGAAGTCTGCATTAATATTATCATATGGATATACTTCTGAACTTCAATGTAATTTTATGTTCGTTAAATTGTATTGATCAAGAAGGAATTTATGTATGAGCGGATTTTTTTAATTATATCAAGGCATTATATACATATATAAAAATTATACTAGCTCTGACGTCAACTATAAATTTACTTTATTGATATTTACATGCAATAAAGAGATCTTGACCACGCCCATTGTTTACTAATCCAACTGCAACCTCAATTTTTTTATTTAATGTTCTTACAATATTAAGTAAAAATATTATAGATTATATAATATATAACTTAAAGGATATTAAATTCCTGGTCAAACTACATGACATCAGTATGACGTCAACTTTAAAAATGCGCTTTCTAACTATACAATTACCTCAAGTCGTCTAATTAGTGCTGTGGAATTTTTTAAATTATATCGAGGTAATGCTTTCAAAGATATTTCTGACGACAATATAAAAAAATGCGCTTTCTAACAAAATAATTGAAATAGCTCGCATTATCTATTTAACTCTTTCTATTCGTCACAAATATATATTTATATATATATATAATTAATAATGTTATAATCATACATACAAGTATAATACTACTAATATAGCGATGAATTTAACATCTACAAAGATATGAACAATTAATTTCTGAGAACCCTGGTATTTTAAAACCGATGATAAAAACCCTGCGAATTTTAAAACTGGTAATAAAAACTCGGTGTATTTGAAAACCTTGTATGTATCCACCCACCCCTTACCTTTGAAACATTCTGTATGTATCCGCCTCTTACTTTTGAAACACCCTGTATATTAAAATTTGATTACTACGTCACTCAGTACTTGAGTTTATATGTATTTATTTTCATTTTCTTTTTCAGTCATAAATTTTGATTTGGAGATGCAATATAATAATATATGTTTAATAAATATGTATAAAACATATGTAGAATCGTATATTCATTCAACCTCTAAAATATGTATATATATTTATATGACTATCTATAAATAAAAAACAATAATTTTATTTGTTCTTTTATTTAAAAAAAATCCATGATACGTGAACATGTATTTTAAAATTTATGTCAAATAGAGATCTCCAGTCTTAGCTAATGAAAAAGTTAAGTGTGCTCAAGAGTACTGATTTTATTCGATTTCATAAAAGTATGCCACAAGTCTGCTTTCATTGGAAGGTGCTTTACATTAAAATATTAAATCTCTCTTAAATGTCTTATACAGGCTTGAAGTATTATACTTACATTATAATACCATAAATTTCGAAATGGAATGGTGTATAAAATATTTGATTAATAAATATGTATAAAACAAATATTAATTGTTATATAATCTGGCTGTGACCATATTGTATCCGCCATCTTACCTTTGAAACGTCCTGTATATTCATACTTGGTTGCTATCTCGCCCAGTAGCATACTGTATATTTATTTTATAATTTTGATATGGTATGCCGATCTTAGATGTAAATCCGCGGTGGTGGCGTTTGAAAGTATGTTGTGTTGGGGTTTGACCTAGATGTATCTTCCTAAGTTGGTCTGGTGTTGTGGCGTTTGAAACTATGTTGGGTGGTTGTGGTGGTGGTTGTTGTGATGCATGATATGGAGTTGGGTATTTTCTAGAAGTTGAGTTTAAATTTTGATCGATCATATAGATAGTCGGCCATTTCGCCTGACGTCACCTTAGTTTATTAGATTTTTGGCGGCCATCTTGGATTCGCCATCTTGCTTTTCTAAAATCCCTACCTTTGAAATGTTCTGTATATTAATATTTGGTTGCTATGTTATCCAGATGGATGGATGGATGGATGGATGGATTGATGAATGGTTGGATAGCTTTTTGAGAAAAGAGGGATTTGATAGTGGTTTGAATGTGTGGTTTTAATATAGGGGTTTCAGAACCGCTTCATGACCCGGTTGTGAGCTGATTCTAGCGATGGTTTTGAGATGATGTTTCATAGGAGTTCGAGTGCATGGTTTTGATAGATTGGATGCTTGACGTGACATTAGTTTATTAGATTTTTGGCGGCCATCTTGGATTCGCCATCTTGCTTTTCTAAAAATCCCTACCTTTGAAAACGTCCTGTATATTCATACTTGGTTGCTATCTCGTCCAGTAGCATACTGTATATTTATTTTATAATTTTGAAATGGTACGCCGATCTTAGATGTAAAGTTTATATTTTTATCGACCATCTTGATGGTATGAAACTTGGTCATATTGTTAATTAATAATAATAAATACATTGTTTTTCTTAAAAAATATTGTTTGTTTTATTTTATTTTATAAGTAAGATATGCATTTCAAGCATGCTGCTATCACAGAGCAGGCATATTCATACTCACTATAAATGTACCACTTTTTAAGTTGGGTCATATTTGGGCTCCAATATTCTAACACGCAGAACCGGTTCTGTACCGGTTCTGAAGTGGTTCTAGCACAACCGGTTCAGTTCAGAACCGGTTCTAGCACAACCGGTTCAGTTCAGAACCGGTTCTGAACCGGTACAGAACTCGGTTTCCGCTGGAAACATGTTTAGACCTGTTTGAAGTACATTGAGAAGCGCGATAGCAAGCCGGGTAATTTATTCAGGAATTCTCTAGAAGCAAAGACCATCTTGATGGTCCGCCATTTTGTCTGACGTCACCTTAGTTTGGCTAGTGACCGTGAGAGGATGCTACATTAGTTAGGTTGGTAATCTTGAGAGATGCCATTTCTTAGTTTGGTTAGTGGCTGTGAGAGGGCGCCACATTAGTTGGGTTGGTAATGATGAAATCTGCCATTTTTAGTTGGGTTGGCGACCACGAGGGGGCGCCACATCAGTTGGGTTGGTAATGATGAAATCTGCCATTTATAGTTGGGTTGGCGACCACGAGGGGGCGCCACATCAGTTGGGTTGGCAGAGGGCGCCACTAGGGCGAGGGGGGTGAGGGGGAACTGGGCGAGAGGGGGAGGAGGCGCCAGAACCGGCCAAAGTACCCTACTCACAACAATGCTACTTTAATTACGCATAATGCTCGATACTGGTCAGAATATAATTCTAGCTGGATAAGGCAAACAAGAAATCAAACAGTTTTTGGCGTTCACGTTTGGTGTGGAATTTTAAGCGGATATATCTTAGGCCCCCACCTTTATCATGAAACATTAACTGATTTGCGCTACTTACATTTCCAGCAAAATGAGTTACCACTACTTTTGGAAGATGTACCTATAGAGCGCGAAATAATATGTGGTTACATCAAGACGGGGCACCTGCTCATAATGCCAACACAGTTACTGACTATTTTAATCAAACGTTCCCACGTCGTTGGATTGGTACTAATGGGGTCCTTAGGTGGCCGGCTCGTTTGCCGGATCTCACCCCGTTAGATTTTTTCTTGTGGGGTTACTTGAAAGCTGAAGTTTACCAGGAACCCATAACAGATATGGGCGACCTTTATAATAAAATTTATGGAAGTGTTCAAAAATTAGTAGAAATGCATTGGTAAATGTTTGTGGAAGAGAACTAATAAGGCGATATATGTTATGTAGCAATCAAGAAGGCAACAATTTTGAACACTTTTGTTAGTTATATTTGAGACTTTTAAGTATTTAAACAAAATAAAGACAAAACCTTAAAGTTACTCTTACTTTCTTTACCACGAATATCTATGAAACCGTTAAATTTTGGAAACTAACACAAATAATAAAATTTACATTAATTTTAATACTCTTTCAAATGAAAAACAAATGAAGATTGTGGCGAACAAAAAAATTCTTTTCATCGCAGCGCCATCTATATCTTCACATAATAAAACACAATTGTGAGAGCAAACTAGAGTCAATCATATTTTTTAGTAACTACTTTTTACAAAATTCAAATATCTGTATCCGTTTCCGGAATATTTGACTTGGGAGTTTTAAGTGGTACAGCCTGTATATGACCACAATCGTATTCTAAACGACGTGTTAATTTTAATTCTGTATGAAAATATTGCAAGCATCTGTCACAGAAAAATATTGCACCAGAATGTTTACTAATTTGTGAAGAAACTGAACGTGATAAATTTTTAATTAAACAAAAATGATTGTTTCCATTATCGTCACTTATTAGAAGTAAGTTAATATGAATATTTTTGAAGTGTAAACTTCTTTAGACGCGTTACGCTGATTGTAGGCAGTGAACAAGACTGACCTGCAACGCTCGGATATGTGTAACTCTCGTATATGTTTAACGCTCGTTCGGGTAAAGTCGGCTAAAGGTCTAAACAGACCGGATGCGTTGGGACGCGTTAACTCAACGCGCGTTGGTATCCTTTCTACACGCTGCGTTAACGTACTTCAACGCAACGTTATGGCTACACACACTAGATACGTCAAAATAGTCAGTTACCACTTAGCCTTTTGTTGATAATGTTGTCTGATAAGAGAAAAAAAGCGCTGGCTCAATATTTATTATTACGGAAAATAAAAAAAAGGCGCCGATGGTGGGTGCATCCTATAAATCAAAAACGAGAATTTTATGGAGAATATCATCAATTGTGCCAAGAATTGACACAATATCCAGCACGTTTTTTTCGATATTTTCGCATATCACAAGAACAATTTGAAATTCTTCATTCGTTAATAAAACATAAAATAGGGAGGGATAATACAAATTACAGGAAAAGTATTTCAAGTAGGGAACGTTTGGCTGTAACACTCAGGTAAGTGATATATATTGTATTTAACATTTAATATAACAGTACCTACATAATATACATGTCATTTTCATTACTATATTGAGTAGATGGCGGATAATAGCCTGATAAAACCGATTCTGGTCGGGAAGAACGATTTGAATGTGCTGAAGATCCATATTCAGATGTTTCAAACACAATTTCATATAAAATTTGTTGAATTTTCAGCCTTGCTTTTGCATTCTGTTGAGGATTTAAACGCCTAAACGTTGAGCAAACTCAAAAGGAAGCTTTCATCATAATCATTGTCTTTTGTTAAAATATTTAAAAGTTTAGTTTCTGCTTCATCAGATTTTTTTATGTCTCTGCAGTGTTCGTTTAGTGCATAATTTGTTTTCTCGACCTTCTGTTTCTTGTGTATGCGTCAAGGTGTCATCCATAATTTCTGAATGTGATGTCGCTTGAGACGTCAGCTGTGTATTCTGGTATTCAGTTGTTGTTTCAATAGTATTTTCAAAATAATCTTCTGCAATAGTCTCTTCCACTGTGGTAGTCTCTTCCACTGTGGTATCTGATAAATAATTTCCAGTTGTTTCCTTAAAGCCCACATGTGGGATTAAAAAGTCTAACAGAGTGTAATAGGCCCATATCTTCCTTTTCCCTCCAGGTGCACCACTAGGTGTATTTTTTGGTAATCGATGAATTTTAATGAAACAATCCCTCAAAGAGCGCCAACGCTTCTTACATAAGCTCACATCTGAATCAAATAATAAATTTATAAGTAAGGAATAAATATGTAACTGAAATGTAATCTATAGTTAACGAATAAACTGATAATAATTGATTATTATTAACAATTTTAAACGTGTACTATATACATCCCAATAAATTTCCTTCTCAGGATTAATACTGAGTATGTTAATATAGTTGCTGAGTTACGTAAGAGCACATGTTTAGCGTTGTTGTGGTAATTTTTTACTACATTCTTATTTTTTTCGATACTTCGCTTTTCTTATTTTATCAATATGTATTTCATTACAGAACTCTAGCAACTGGACATTCATTTACGTCAGTCGCTTTTAGCTTTCGACTTGGGGAATCTACTGTAGCTGAAATAGTGAAAAGCACATGCACTGCAATAAAGGATATTTTAATGCCAGTATATTTACCTAAAATTTATACTAAATGTTGGGAAGCAACTGCCAACGATTTCTTATCTAAATGGCAGATGCCAAATTGTGTGGGAGCGCTCGATGGTAAACATATTAGTGTTTTTGCTCCTCGTAACTCAGGTTCACTTTATTATAATTACAAGAAACAATTTTCGCTGGTATTAACACAGAGAAAGAACAGAGAGCCCATGAGATATGCTTTATTGTAGCCCTTCAGTTTTAGTTAATTTAAGGAAAATAGAGGACACTACGATTTAGAATTTACCATTATTTTATATTTGAACCGCATGTTTGCTGGAAAAATGAAATTAAGATTTGTTATAAGTTACCGTCAAGTGGGGCTACTTGAGACACCCAGGATAACTTGGGACATCGCGTATTTATTTTCTTTAAATGACACAGAGCATCATCTGTTTGTGAAATTGCTAATTTAAACTGCCATACTAATTTGGCAAAACGTCAAATTAGCGACCTGTAATGTTGGTGTTTTGTTTTAACGGTGCATTTTGCCGGCAGAAAAATTTTGGTAAGTTGACAATTTTCGCATGTTTTAAATTATCAAAAGAGTGTCACGGCCTCAGTAAAGGCCATTCACAATATCGAGAAATTGAAAATCCCGATTCTACATTGAAACCTCCTCAACAGAATCCTGCTGTAACCTAACCTAAAATACAAACTCCAAAGTGTGGAGGGAAGGTTAAGTAAAAATGTTCGTTTTTGTAGGGTAAATTAGGACAATGCCTCGAAGGTATCGCAGACAGTTGGGTTGTCGCTGGTACCGGGATTATACAGAAGAAACCTTAGAAACGGCCTTAGAAGCGTATGCTAATGGCAGACTTTCCCTTAGACGGGCCCAAGAGCGATATGGGATTCCCCGCGCCACCCTATGCCGAAAATATCTTGGGAAAAACCCAAAAAATCCAGGAAGGCAACCAGTTCTTGGCACAAATGAAGAAGCCAGCATTGTGAAAGCCATCACAGCTGCCGCTGAATGGGGCTACCCAATGACAAGAACCGAAATTCGGGAACTTGTAAAAAAATATTTGGATCGGAAAGGCATTGTAGAAAGACGCTTCAATGAAAACTTACCAGGACAAGATTGGATGCGAAGTTTTCTAGCAAGGCATAACGAACTATCAAAACGACTCTCACAAAATATTAAGAGGTACAGAAGCGATGTGACAGAAGTAGAAATAAATGAATATTTCGACCATTTAGAGCAAAGCTTGGAAGGAATTAACCCCGACAATTTGTTAAATTTTGATGAAACCAATTTGACTGATGATCCAGGACAATCTATAGTTATTGTTAGACGAAATAAGAAAAGAGCCCTCAAAATAATGGATAATTCGAAATCGTCAACTTCAGTCATGTTTTGCGTAAGCGCTTCTGGCAGAACACTTCCTCCTTATATTGTATACAAAGCAAGAAATTTATATCCGGAGTGGATGGAAGGAGGTGAACTCGATTATGCGTATAACAGATCAAAAAGTGGATGGTTCGATTGTGAAATATTCGAAGATTGGTTTTTTAAAGTGGTCTGTCCATATTTTCGACATCGAGAGGGCAAGAAGGCTATAATCGGAGATAATCTTGCTTCACATCTGTCTGTTAAAATTATTGAAGCATGCGAACAACAGGGAATAACATTCATATTCCTACCGCCCAACAGCACACACGCTTGTCAGCCGTTAGACGTCGCGTATTTTGCACCATTGAAAAAGTTATGGAGAAAAATGCTCATGGAATGGAAACAAACCCACAGTGGCTGCCTTCCAAAATCAGAATTTCCAACTCTTCTGAAGAACACCTTATCACAGCTGGCAGCAAATCAAAATATTAAATCTGGATTTCGAGCATCGGGGATATTCCCGCTCAATCGAGTGGAGGTCTTGAAAAAACTTCCAGGTTATAATCAAGTCGATCACTCTGATGAGCTGGGGGAAGCATTTGAAGCAATTATTAAGAAGCATGTTGTTCGACCGAAGGAGCCTGTGCGGAACAGAAAAAAGTTGAATGTCAAGCCCGGACAATCTGTCTCATTGAGAAGTTTGAGGCAAAGCGAGGAGGCGATCGATGTGATTGAATCGGAAAACGAATTGGATGACATTACAAACGAAGTCGATGAAGATGATGAGCCTCAACCTTCCTGCTCCAATCGCCCGTTAAACGAGGACAGCGAAGAATACGAAACCGATGAAGAATCTGAGATGGTGGTACAACATAAACTTACCAAAGAAAACTTAAAAGAAGAAGATTTTATTATTGCCGAATTCTGTTACAATCAAGGCAGCAAGAAAGAATGTTTGAAACAATTCGTTGCTCAAATCGTGGCTGTGAAAAAACGCAATTACACAATAAGATGCCTTAGACGCTACAAAGAGACTGAAAATATATTTGTGTTTCCACAAATTGAAGACGAAAATGAGATACAATTTGACCAAATTCGGGACCGTCTACCGAAGCCGACTGAGAAAAGAGGTCTTCGAATTTTTCCTGCCAATGTTGTGATAATCTAAATTATAAATTGTCATTTTCCTGTTTTAGTTTGTAAGCAAAATATTGTTTTTGTTTAACAGAAATTGTAATTTTAATTTTTTTGTTTGTAATCATGATATTTTTGGTTTAAACTAAGTGTTTCCTACATATTTACAGTTTTTTATCGAAGAGTTTTATATTTTGTTTGTTTTTTACTTAAATATACAGTTTTTGAGATATTTTTCTGATTTTTTTTGCATTACCGGGATGAAAAAAATTTTTTTTTTCGATTTTTAATTTCCCAATTTAAACTAGGCAAGTGCAAAATACTTTTCTTTGCATTTTTAACGACTGTCTTAATTTACCCCACTAGTGGTATAAATTGGGACAGTTTTCAAATTAAAAAAAAAAGGTGAATCAGTGGGTATTTTGAAAAACCAACTTGTCCACATGGAGGACCTATATACCCTCTTCCGATGTACGAAAGCGAATTTTGAAAATAAAATTTTGTTAATCTGTAAACGTCAAAAATATGTAAAAAGTGTCCCAAGTAGCCCCACTTGACGGTACCTTTTAAGTTTAACTAACCGACACCAGATGACGATATTGGGGAACTTGAATTAAGATCTATTTTCTATTTTTAATATTTAACAAGAATACAATCTCCTTATTCATCTCATCCCAAACACATTTAGCCTTGAGTTGACAACAAAAAACCAATTCACTTTTGTTAGTGAACGACAAAAAACATATACATATGTAAACACACCATACTTATCAATATAAATTAGGAATTCTTGAATTTCAGATGATATAAATTCAAACATTATTTTCGGTTTTCGGAGTGAGATTTTATATTAGAAAATAAACCAACTAGAGTATATCTGTGTATCCATCAATCATCATGAATCATGATCGTAGTTACAAACACTTCCCAATAAGAAAAGCTTAGAAAAGTAGTTGACATAAATCCGATAACAATTTTAATTGCATGGGTACGTTTGTTTTGGCACGCTGTTAAATTTTATGTTCACCTCAGGCACGGATTAAATCATTTTTTTTGTTAAAATATGTTTAATTAATTTACACTCTATACAATTGGAGTAATGACAAAAAAGCAGTATGCGTATGTTTTTTCTTAGATATGAGAATCGTCATTTTACTTTTAACGCTGTCAGTTTATAACATGCTTCGATTGTTTAAATAATACTAGTACTAAACGAAGCAAATGTTATAAGACTAGTATTCTGCATATATTGACCATGCAACGGAAAATATAGTCCTGAACACGCGTACCTTGGGTTGCCTATGCATACAGGCACCAATGTCACGAAATTTTGTGACGTCCTCCTTTAGTAATATCATATTTCGCGACTTCGCCCGGTTGGTACTACCTATAAACGTAAATATGGCAGGTGAAGTGTTGTGATTTTTAGACATGCGAATACAAAACTCTACGGCTAGCAGAGTGGAGATTAGAGAGTTATTGCAAAGCAGATTTTTAGTTCCTTTATTAAAGGATTCCCTTATTGTGACATGTACGCAAGCGCATAACGAACGATGTTAAAGGTCGGCCTTTATTAAAATACAGGCCGCCTGTATTTAATTTAAATACAGGAAAGGAGGTTTTTAATTAAGGCCCCTTAATTTTGACGTTAAACTGTGCAAATGTCAAACATATCAGATGAAAGTGAGGTTAGAGTGCAATTCATTCATATGTGTTCATCTGTGTTGTTAAAATAATGGCTGTTGATAGTAAAAAGAAACGAGTGAGATTTTCATATGATGACGACGTAATTCTTCTCCGGGAAACCGTGTCACGTAATCCATACAAAAATGGATCAAAGGTTTGGGATGAAATTAGAATAAGTGTGCATGTATTGCTGCGGAAAGAGTTCAATGCAAAAACCCTTCGACAGCACGTGCAAATGCTACTGGAGCAGTGGAAGCTGAAGGACACAACCACGCAGAAGAGGTAGAGATTTGTGTAAACTAGTGTCCCAGCTATTGTATCTTGTGTATTCGCGCATTGTTGTAAGCTTTAAATTCTACTTACAAATTTTAGGTCTGGAGAAGAAGAACCATATTCAGAGAAAGATGTGCTTCTCCAAGAGTTGAATGACTTACTAAAGGAAGAGAAAGAACAGAGGCCTCTCAAAGCACAGCTAAAACGTCAAAACAAAATGAACAGTGAAATTGGACGAAATTGTAGGGAAAACGCAGCGGTTACTTTTTATACTAACAATATTAGTGACAAGTATGACCATGATTATGTAATTCAACCACAAGAAACAATAAAATATTCTGGTAAGTGCAACATTTGTAAAAAGGTGGTTATATTAACATTATTGTTTAAATAGAAGTTCAAGATGAATTAGACAGGAATGATTCAAATGATTGTCCTGAAATAGTGGACATTCAAGTACCTGAGGTGATAGAGATCATGACAATAATGAACGACAATGCTACAAATGGCGCTGCTATGTCACATTCGTCTAATGGAGAAATTGTGGACACTGCTACAACCCCAGGAAAAAACATGAAACCTACAAGAAATATTCTTGGTAAGGTTTATATTACATATCAATAAGTTGTATAAACTTTGAAAATATATATAAAAAAATATCAATCATCTCGTAGGGCCAATGAAAAACAGGGCGAAAAAGACAAATTATATTAGGCGTAGTGGGTTAGAGTACCTGAAAGAAAAAAATGCAAAAGACAATGAATTGGAAGAGAAACGTTTGCTAATTGAAGAAAGGAAAGTTGCAGTTGCAGAACGAAATGTGGCATTGGCAGAAAAAAAATTCCTTTTTGAATCTGAGCAATTTAAAAAAATTATTGACAGCCAGCAAGAAATTATCAATAAATTGTTAAATGTCATAGGACAAAATGAGACTTTGACTTGTATTTAGGTAGGGTTATGTTCTAACCAATTATTTGTATGTAAAAAAAAAACATTTAATACATTTTTTCAGAAATACTCTTTAATTATTACACCCTACATACTCCTCCAATTGTGGAGGGAGAATATTGAAATATTCTGCTGTTTGGTTGCCATACAAACATGTGTGGCAGTTTGTCAATATTACCGCACATTTGTACCAATTTTCAATGTCATTCAGCAGTAACTTTTGATTTTTTTTAAAGTCTACAAACGCGAAGATGCTAAGTACTTTTTGAAAGCCCCACTCAACGGCAACTCGCAAAACTTTCATGCTATTATTAAAAGCAATTTGGTGGTCTAACAAATTTGCTGGTTGACCAGGGTATGGAGAGTAAAGCAATGGCCTGATTCCATATGCTTGATCTCCATATAACACATAATTTCCATGATTTGGAAAAACAGCATTTTCTTCTAACTGCTCATACAAATCAGTATTTCGGAGGATGCCAGCGTCGTGTCTTCTTCCCGGAAAAGCTCCTTTTAAATTAATAATGAGACCATCTGGACATAACACTGATTGGTATTTTACACAGTGCACTCTTTTGTGCCCAGAATAATACTCTTCTTGTTGGACAGATGGTCTACAAATTGGCCTGATGGTACCATCAATAAACCCCCAACAATTTTGAATTGCTCCGCCCATATTTCTTATAGCCTAAAAAACAATCTAATTAACACTTAATTACAATAAAAAAAAAACTGTTTTACTTGTGCATATTGTTGATACCTATTTCGATCTAACCACTGGTGTGCATTTAAACTGTCCAAAAGGTGGCCATGAGTTTCTATAATAAAATCTGATGTTGTTTTGATAACCTGTGACAAGGATTGAGAAGAATAGTTGAAAACTCGTTTTAAATCATGTAATCTATTTGGGTAACTGAGTCTTCTGAGTAGCATACATAATGCTGTTATACCTGCAAGTTTTGTTTCATATCAATAAACATATATATGTACCGACCTAAATGTTGTACAGCACTATGTTACCATTTACATTATTTCCGGTTTCAGTCACAATGCGATTTGGTAGTCCCAAAGCGTTTTTTAATCTAGTAATATCCATTCTTGAAAAACGGAAATTTGTTGTGATTTCCTCATGTCATGTTGTTTAACTCAAATTCTACAGGCCTCACCAGGTTATTTTCCTGTTCATCCTCAACACCAATAATGTTGTGCAGAAGTAATTGTTCAATTTCTTCCTCATTTGCACCTAACAGTATAGCAACTTGTAATTGTTCTTCCATAATAATTGACAGAACAAACAACGTAATTTGTTAGATTAGGTCAAGTGTCAGAAACGTCAAAATAAAGTCATACAGTCCCTAATCGCATGCCACAAGCAATAAGTCTCTCGATGACACACTCTTACAGGCTACTTTATTAAAGGAGCCTGTAATAAAGGAGATACTCCTAGCATACTTGCAATAACTCTCTATTGATCGTGAGTATTTTTGCTTTAATATTCTTTAGTGCTTATTGAATTAACTCTACAGTTATTGCATTCATTACTGACGGACCGGTGAAAAGAAAACAGTACAAAACACGTGCGGAAACTTACTTAAAAATATACTTTATTATCTGTCAAAAACAATATCAATATTCATACACATTTCTTTATTTACATCTATGTATATACACAAAGTCATTTTATATGTACATAATTAACTATAACTCGAATTTGCTTTATTGACATCTTTAAATCATTACAAAAGAAATTTCATTTATCGTAAACTAACATAGGATCAAATATGTACTCAAATTTATCCCCTGAAATGTCACTAATAGATTCCAATACATTTCTATTATTCTTAATAAATACAAGATATGTCTCTGTCAATTTGAATTAAAATACGTAATCAGGTTAATTTAAATTATCTTATAAATTATCTCCATGTCACGGCATGGTCATTTAAAGAATATTTCGATCTATGATAAAATTAATGTTTATCTTAGTACGGGCCCGAGTAGCGCGGATATCAGGTCAATAGCTTTGCGGTGAAATATAAATACGCGGCGCGCGCTAATGCAAAATTTCGGAAATTAACGGTCGTAAAACATCTGAAATAAATAATTAAGATTAATTTCGGATTTACGGAGATCACGACATCAAAAAGTCTGATCTTGACGGAGTGTAGGTTTATAAGCGGTAATACCCAATCTTCCCACGGCACCTGGCCTGAGTAAGAGAGAAGTATGCGGACGAGATTAAATGGGTTTAGAACGTCTGTCCCATGATACAAAGACCTGAATACAGAACGCTCTTTACGTAATAACCTGGTCTTTTTCACGCCATCGGAGGCTGAATAAAGGCAGGTAGGTATAGGAGTTGGGACAAGTCGGGGATCTAAATGAACGAGGCAAGCTCGATGGTGGCCTTTTATATGTTAAAACCCCCAACGTAAGTAAGTAAAAAACCGTTCAAAATATAAAATTTGCACACGATACTGATATGAAATACGCGACTCTGAGCATGACGTAGGCATTCGGTATTTTTCCATTTAAAAATAAGTAAATAACAAGAATTATTACAAACAATTGATCATACATACAGGTCGACTCATTTCACACTATACAATATTAACATTTGAACAAAATAACATTCATACAGATAATTTGATATTTACAAATAAAGTAATTATGAACTCAAAAATGTTATTTTGTTACAATTAACGAAGGAACTTCGTTACAAGTTTACAATAAAACATTAACATGCCATAAGAAAATTGAATATAAAATAAATCCCAGTATTAGAATATTAAGAATCATTTTCATACGTTGCCCTATAAATTGCTTAATGGTATCACCATCTACAATCTCGCTTTGAATGAAGCATAAAAAGCGCCCGGAATTATTTCACTGAAGTCCGTCGATCATAATCATAATTTCTTAGATTATTCTCAATCTGTAATTATTGTTCTTTCACTGAAACATAATAATGTTATTCGGTTACCTATTTAGCAGATTATTTAACAAAAAATGTTTACATCAACTTAGCAGCTTTATTAGATATTCATATCGCAGAATTTTTGTTATATGAAAATGAGGCAATATCCCTTTTACTGATGATCGAGTCGAGGTTTTACATCAAGTGTCCAAATGACTGCCGTCAAAGAGTATGTCGAAGTGCCGGTGAAAGATTTGCACCTCATTTATTTAAGAGTTTTCGAAATAATTTTCTAACTGGCGGTTACGTATAATAAAAATATTTTTTCTGTGACGGGAAAAAAGTTTGACATTTTGTCTTTCTTGACAGGTAACAAAATGTTACTTTTTTCAACCCGGGCAGAAAGTGCTCACTTTCTGCCCGGAGAAGGAAGTGCTCACTTTCTGCCCGGTTAAATTGACAGATATTTGAATACTTTACAGGTTTCCATAGCAACGCAGGTGTAATGTCACTTGAAATGTCACATCGATTGATTTTCTGACTTTAATATATATTATTAACGTGTTTTTTACAATATTAAATCGTCGTTTTTCCCATCACAGAAAAAACTTGTGTATTATACACGGAAAAAAAATAGATTTTAGCTCTCGGTAATTTATCTCCCTCCGCTTCGCGTCGGGAGATAAACCTTACCTCGAGCTAAAATCTAATACTTTTTTCCCTTGTATAATAAATAACTATTCTTTCAGTGACATAAAGGAGACCTATAGTATTGATCAGAAAAACAAGAAGAGCAGAGCACTAACAAAAATAACAAATGTGCATATACCACCCAGTTCCTTTCAAATAGTGAGTAAAATGCTCTGTTCAAGTTTTTAGTCAGATGATGGTCGCAGCTATAAGAGTTTTCAGTTCTTTAGTAATTTAGGATTATCAATTTCAAACACTAATTCCTTGCAATTTATTTCTCAAAAGTAGGCGGAATTATTATTACTTCAGCCAGATAAATTATTTGGCAGTTACAGTACATATTAGTTAAGACGTCTTCGCTGTTCAACGTCGTTTCAATAATTTCAGTTATTTAAAATGAGAACCGACTCTCAAAGCGAAAAGGTGGATATGATTTTAGTAATTGGAGAGTTTGACGAAAATTACTTGCTAGCATCAAGAGTTTATGCTTAAAAATATCCTAACACGCGTCATCGCCCTGGCAGGCGGTCATTAGAAAGTTTATTGCAAGTGTTATCAGAAACCAGAAAGGCAAAGACCAATTATGGGAAATGAAGAAAATGATTTTGTTGTTATCGAATCTCTTGTAGAAAAGCCGCATACAAGTCAGCGAAAAATAAGTGAAGCCAGTGGAATAATTAAGCAGGCGGTGCGTCGGAAAAATTATAAAAAGGCACAGCTTTTCCCCGTATTGTATTCAATTACACCAAGCACTTTTGGAAGTAGATTACGATCGTCAACTCGTATTTTGTTTATGGGTTCTAGAGCAGTTTAATAAAGATGAAATTTTTTAGGATTTTGTTCTTTTTACGGATGAGTCATCATTCCACAATAACGGATTAGTTAATAGACATAATTTTCACTACTACAGTGACGAAAATTCCCATTTTTTTAGAACTCTCGAAGGCAACACAGATGTATCAATGTGTAGGGTGGAATAATTGGAGCGCTAGTGATACGTTTCTTTTCGATGGTAACTAACAAAGAATGTTGTTACAACAACTAGACGGTGCACCAGCGCATTTTCAAGTAAATGTTACAAATGAATTGGATAGGCAATATCCTAATAGGTGGACAGGACGCGGCGGTCCACTCAATTGGCCAGCAAATTCTGCAAACCTAACGACTTCTGTTTTTTTTTTTATGGGAATATTTCAAAAATATTGTCTATGATACACCACCAACCACACCAGACGATATGAGAGAGAGAGAATAAGAATAGCGTTTCGTTCTTTAACACCAAGTATTTTAACAAGAGTTAAACAGTCCTTTCAAGAGAAAATTCGTTTATGTATTGAAAAATAAGGACATCATTTTGAGCAATTGTTTAAACATTAGTTTTCTTTTACTACTTAAGTTTGTTATGTGTTTAATAAAGTATGTATTTTTTGTTTACCTAGTTATGATGCTTTTTAATTATTGTGAAACAAAACCAATCAAACCGTTAGGTTAATAAATATTATCCGTTTAAAAAATGAATTGCAAGAAACTAAAGTTTGAAATTGAAAATCCTAAATTACTAATATAGTTTTTAGTAATAATAGTAAATAATGTATCTGTTTGAAGTAATAATAATAATATTGTTTTTAAACACTCTGTATAATTTTTGATTTCAACTTTAACTTATCTTAAAGTCTGATGCTTTGAGTAAACAATAAATACAATTTAAAATAATTTGCTCAAATATGTAAGACAGAAATAGTTAAATGTCACTGTTAAGTTATGTATAGGGAGTATAACAGTAAGTAGCCTTCATTTAGCCTATAGTATCAAAATATGCCATAATATACAAGTGTTCCATTTAAATTTTCATAACTTTAGTACGCAACGTTTTATTGAATCACTCTGTATATTTCAAAACAATTTTAAAACGTGCCCGTAATGTATAAACCGACGGACATGTGGTGCGACAGCCTGTATATTATCTGTGCTATACCTATATAAGTGTTTACATTAGGATATTTTCCAGTTTGTTCACTAAAATCAATCCTCTTCCTAGATTGTATTTTTATAATAATATTCCCCCAAACATTAATCTTACTCAAAGAAGAAGCTCTTGGAATTTATAGTCAATAAATCATATAAATAGAAAAAAAAAGTAGGCACAAGGTAATTTTGTGTGCATAGTTGATGTAACAGCGGTAACAGTTTTTTGTGCAGAAATGATTGCAAGCAACTATAGACCTTAAGTCTTATGATCATTTGGGTAGAAATTAAATGAAATTTTGAATCCTATATTTAGTAAAAATGGTTTTGTCAATTATTGGATAAAAATAATTATAATATTTTCAAATAACAGAAAAAAATATATGTAAACTAACTTATTCAGTACCGAAATAAATTACCTAAAATAATAATTTTTTTAGGAGCGTCATCTGTCGTTAACTAGAATACCAATTGCAGGTTTCAATCTCTTAAATTACAACTAAACTGCAGATTATATAAGTTTATCAAATATTCAGCGCCTCTGGTGGTAGTAACCGGGCGACGGTGGCGTAGCCTGGTGTTCGTTACCATTTTAGGGCTACAAAAATTTGTTAATCATGGGCCATCTGGATATTTATCTGTGGTATTAATGGCGTTAGTAGATGCTAGCTATTGCTATTTAATGATAGATGTCGGCAGTTATGGAAGTAATAGTGATGGCGGGATATTTTCAAACTGCCCCTTTGGAAAAGCATTGTTACAGCAAAGTCCTGTGCTTGAATTACTAACAGATCGAGTTCTTTCCGGATCGGAAAATAATATGTCACTTCCATTAGTAATCGTAGCGGATGAAGCGAAGTATAACATATTACGACCTTTCCCGGGTAAAAACTTAACCCAACGACAACGAATATTTAATTATTGCTTGTCTAGAAGTAGACGAGTTGTGGAAAATGCCTTTGGTATAACTGTTCATGTTTGGAGAATTTTATTGAAAAGAATGGAAGTTTCAATTAATTTTGCAACATTAATTACAGTGGCTGGTTGCCCGCTACATAACTTTATTTTAAAAACAAATTGCCAGAGAGATTTTGCCACACATTATATAGAAAAACATGAAGAACAAATAAAGAATGACCTACAACTCTTCGATCGAAATAACGTGCGAAACTATGCTAACTACTTCGTCTGCCCTTGAAGTTCGAAACGCATTTGCTGATTGGTTTATTTCTTTGGCATTTATAAATAAATGTATTTTTAATTATGTATACAATACTTAGTAATATAAAATAAAATAGTAATCAATACTAGGTAATCGTTTCAGTTCATTACCTGTTTTTAAAGTTTCGCCTATCTCCTGCCAGGCATCTTCCCTTTTATTTGTTTTCTTATAATCATTTAAAGACTTGTTGTATATGATTGGCCTCGACTGCGCCAAAAAAATGTATATTTTAAAGTAAATTAAAAAATTATTGCAATTATTAATTTTTCTTCTTCAATGTCCGCCATATCGACCAACTGACTGCGTTGACGCATCACAACTGAAGCTGGAACTATTTTATGCGTCGACGCAACGGAATGCAATGTAAAGTCACACGTACGCGGTGACTTGACGTATCTTATGTGCGAGTAATCGCAACAATGTATGCGCATCAGTTATTATGCTTTAACGTACGTCGAAATATCGCATCTCAATGCATCCGGTCTGTTTAGACCTTAAGGGAACAAGATAAATATATCATATAGAGGTATTTAATTTCAATTAAATTGAAATTTAAATGAATAAATAAAGTCATGTCCCCGAGCAGATTCGATCCCTAGATCTCACGGGTATGACGCCGATACGT
The DNA here is from genome assembly GCA_963170755.1 of Amphimallon solstitiale. Taxonomy (NCBI): domain Eukaryota; kingdom Metazoa; phylum Arthropoda; class Insecta; order Coleoptera; family Scarabaeidae; genus Amphimallon; species Amphimallon solstitiale. Next base: position 29,686,986 of record OY720685.1, read on the forward strand.
TAGCATTAGACCAAGCGCCGACTTCTAAGGGAGTATTCATATCGTCTATTTATATATATACATATGTTCGGCGACGGGAGAGCATGACGCATCAGTCGTGTAATACGTTACGCGTGTGTACATGTAATAAATGTGCGAATACGTTTTATTTAATACGTTACTGAATATTATATGCGTGTATTTGGTATTATTAACCTCGCCTTGATGAAGTTTACACTTTTGTTGTGTGGCTTTAAGCAGACTCATTCTTCTTTTTTTTATACATGTGTAATATAAAGGTCCAACAATTTCATAAGTAAATTTTCCATTATCATATATATTTTCAAGTCCATATACGGTAATGGAAACATCATTAAACTATTCAAATATTTTTATATTTTCTAATTTAACTGGAAAGTACATCTCTTGAAAGTTGAATATCTTGTTGAAATCTGTGTACGATGTGGTTTCGTGGGGGTTTCCATTAGGTTCACACACTGCTGCAACTACTGCCCAAGCGAAACAAAAATCATCTAAGTTTCTAATATTTAGTACAGCACCTTTCTTTCGTAATATTTGCTGCGGTAATGGTAGATAGGATGAAGCTCGTAGAGGATTAAATTTATTAATATTAATCTCTAAATATAAAATATCTTCTATCGCCCAACCTATAGTAAACAAAAACAGTGAAATAAAAAAGACTAGGAATAATAATATTAGATAGATTACCCGGCTCTCTCTCAGAAAATTCGCTCATTTTGGAATCAATGTATTCAATAGAATTATGTAAGAATTCTTCTAAATCAGTACTATGATTCAATGCTAAGCATTTGATTATAAATGTTTTCACATCATGCTTTTCCTTTGTTTCAATAGTGTAATATCCAAACAATTCTAGAGTAATTTTTATATTTCTTGTTTTATTATATTAATAATTTTTTCTTTAACTTCTAATATAAAATTCCATAAATCTATGTGACGCTTTACACCTCTTAAACGATAAGTGCATATGCGATTTTTGAAAGCACTGTTTGTAATTTCCAATCCGTCTTTCAAATAAATACAGGGTTCATTATTCTTATGACTTAAACTTCGCAAGTGTTCGCTAATATGTGAGCTAGGTATGGTTACATTCAGTGGCGGCTCGTGAGATTTCTGTTAGGGTGGGCAAGTCGGATGGGACATTTTGAATAAGGTATTCTACATCTATTAGAATTTATTGGAGCTCTATGTTGGTCGGAATAATTTCCTAAAGCAAATATACCGTTCAGCAAGAACCTCGTGAAGGTCTAGAGCTATATCTTACCAGGAGAGGAAGGGGGAGGTTATTGTTAGTACGCGAAAAACAGTTAGCAAAATAAGTATTAACAAAAATATAACAATATTTTCTAAACAAAACGAAATAATAATAACAATATAAAATGCAAAATTCCTTAATAAAACGGAAAAAGAAATTCTCAAACAATATGTACAAGTAAATAAAATATTCAACAACAAATAAATTAACCATAATATTTTATTAAAAGAAGACATACACGGGCCTTAACTAATTTATGTACTGGCGATGTGTTTGTAGTTTAATCCAATTTGTCTATTTTTTTGCAGCGCAAAGTCATCTACAATTTTTTCGTAAAACTGAGTTGATTCATGATTTTCCTGTAGATATTTGACTAAACTCCTTTCGATAGCAATCTTTAATAAGTGACATAATCTTGACTGGCTCATAGAATTCCTAGCGAAAGTTTTTACTCTTCAATGTCGAAAAGCTTCTTCCTACGGACGCCAATGTAGATTGGTAGACACAAAGCAATACACAACAATTTATGTTTTTCCGAAACATCATTTTGTAGATCGTTTGAAAAAATAAAATTTAAAATATCAACACAATTTGACGAATCTCCTAATTTGACGAATCTCCTAATATATCAGCATCATAATACCAAACGCGTAGCTGGCTTTGCAATTTTGGTTTATCAAACAAATTCTTGTAAGTCTTTAATAGCGAATCAACCAATTGTTGAGGAAATGTACTTTTGAAAGTTATAAATTTGTTTTTATCTAATAAATCTAAAAAATCTAAAGAAGCCATATCCTTGAACCTGACCTCTATTTGATTAATTATTGTGTCAATAATTTAATTGAAAACTCTTTTGAAATAGGTACATTTTTATATCGTCCATTCAATCATAATCGGATGTACGTTTTGTTAAGATGGTAGGTGGTTCGGAAATACTGCAAACGGTGTTATATATTTTGTCAAAATAATTCTGATCATTTCTAAAGTTCTTTAAACTTAATTGCAAACTTTCGATTCTCTTCTTACAGTATGCTATGTTTGAAAATTTAGATTGAATAATATCGAAAATCAACTCTGTTTGCTCAAAAATAAGACTGAAAATGTAAAGTAAAATTAAAAAACTAAAATGCTTCAACATTTTTTTAAATCCAATCGATTCTCTAATTGCCTCACAATCACAATGAGGTAAAAGCCTCAGAATTAATAATTCTTCCAAAAACATTCAACAATTTTACTGTTTGTTGGATAAAAATATCAATAAGACGCGATTTGAAATTCCATCTAGTGTCGGATCCGCTAGGTATTCTTCTGGCACCTAATTGATCTAAAAGATTTGTTCTTTTCATAGATTTGGAAGAAAATGCAGGTAACCCACTAAGACTTGCAAAAAAAAATACTACATTCTTTAATTTTGGTTGAGGCATCTTGCAATATGAGATTTAACCTGTGAGCATAACAGTGGGTAAACAGTGCTTGAGGAGCTATCTGTTTTTTAATTTTTGATTGTAATCCATTTAATTCACCAGCCATTACCGAAGCCTCGTTATAAGTTTGACCAACTATAAAGTAACAGATACTTGAGATCGACACTTAATGTCAGTCGTCTCATCTACTTGCCAGGAAAAAACAGGACTTAATATAATTTCGTTTTCAATAATTTCGGAAATAATTTTGTTTATGCTTTGAATTAAGTCGTTTTGAAGTTTAGAGAGACCGGTAAAAATAGAAGACTCGTCCAAAAAGGTTTTAAATTTATTGTCATATTTCGAAAGCAACGAGAGGCTAATTCCTTGAAATTTCCTTGATTCAAAGAATCTTGTGATTCATCATGCCCACGAAAGGCTTGTTCTTGCGTTGCTAAATAAATAACCATATCAACATATAACATAACGAGATCGTTAAACAAAACACAGAAATAACGCGTTTATATTTCTGTTTTGTTTAACGATCTCGTTATGTTTCAAAATACTTTGTCGATGTGCTGAATCAACTGAAACTTGAATATTTTGTTTACCAAAAAGTTTAAACTCTAAAGACGCATGTGCATGTTGCTCTGACTGTCCATGTTTTTGTAAAGATACCGGTAAATGTTTCAAATCATCGTAGCCAGTAGAATTCCAGGGACCTTGTTTAGTTTCAGAGAATAGTAAACAGTTCCAACAGTAAAGCTTATTTATTTTTCACTTCCCGTTAACCAGTTACATTTTTCATACCTACTGATATTAAATCCTCTACTACCTCTGTTTGTTTTATTTTTAATAATCAAATTAACCATTTTCGGACAAGGTTTTAATTTTACCACAAAAAGTTTATCATCGAAATTTAATTTGCTAAATTTTGTTTGTAATAAAAAATTTACAATATCACCGTCGTTACTGCTTACTACTAGTGCTACTAGCTACGACGCACGACACGATTTAAATGTGGGCAAGCAAGCCCTTTGAGGTTCGAGTCGACTAACATAAACGATGTTGAACGACGACTAGCAACATCACACGATGGTCAAGATGGTCTTGCCCGACCTGCCGATTTACTACAATACTCACATGGAAGTTGGCGTGGGCGTTCTCGTTGCAAATAAAACTATTTTAACATTTCTAAAGCAACCATCAAGGTTCAAGAATATACCATTCATTTGATTCATTATTAAAAATGAAATTCACAAACACTGCAGTTTTTTTTATAATTTCCACGGTATAGCAAGCATTACATACTATTATTTTACTTTATGATTAATTTTAATCCAAAAAACATTTCCTTTATAATTTTAAAAACTATTTTTTCTAAATTCAGTCTAAAAAATTTTCAAAAAAATTAAATAAAGTTTTTTTATTACTGTTATAATGTGCAATATTTTAAATATAAGTAGCATAATGTTTGCTTTTAAAACAAATTTATTTTCAGTAATGTTTATATGGTCACATTTATTATGAATTTATACTACAAAAATTATTCTGTGTATAGAGTTACAATAATATAATGAATGTATGTATTTATTTTTATTTTACTAACTGAATAACTCGAATAACGCTGCGAGCGTATATGCCAGCAGCCAGCTTCAAGGCGGGCTGATCCGGCTTTGCCCATCGTCCCCTACATATTCCACACGCGCTCGTCAAGACATCACATAGGTACGTGACATACGCTTGTGTGTCTGTTTCTCTTTCTCTGCCAAATTCTACTACTGAATACTGGGAAGTGAGGGAACGTTGTTTCTTAATTAGCTTTAGTGGGGCGCGTCCAAACTCGCTTGAATTTTACCTTCGTCTAATACGATTAATTTCTTACGAATTTAAGTTTATATTTATATTCACGGTAAACAATTTCTGTTCGTTGTAACTTCATGTTAAGGGCCCTACTTTACAATTCCTAGGTTAGTAAATACGAACATCTATAAAATCGATGTTCCATAGGGGAAAGGGGATTTCTAAACATGATTCAAAGTTTTGGAGTGGGAGAAAATATGATCACAACGAAAGAACCGAATTATAATTGAACATGTTCACTATGTTCACGAAACATTAATTCAAAGAGGTACAATTCCGGCGATAAATAGGTGCCCCAATGAAATTTAATTTTTTTTTGTGTTGAGTGGTTTTTATAAATTAAATTTATTGCCTGTAAAACTTTTCAAGCTTCAAAGAATCAGGGTGGGCAGTGCCCACCTTGCCCACCCCGAGGAGCCGCCACTGGTTACATTACAGCATTGGCAATTGAAATCTAGCAAGGTAAAATAAAATTTATAAAAACTAAAATAAAAAACTTAATATATAAACAGAATTACCTGATATTAAATTATCATCTAGTTTCGCTCGTTTTTAAGATCCTGATGCGTTATTTCCTTTTGTGAAAACATTTTTAATTGTAACTGTCTTTGTTTTAGTTCAAACTCTTTTCACAGTACTTAATACTTAAAACTAAAATTTAAAAATCAAGGTATTATTTGCAAAAATATTTACAAAAAATTAAAAAAATTAGAAATAAAACAAATTTAGTGTTTAACTATCCGGAAACAAATGTTTTAATTGATCAAATTTTCTCAAATATTTAATTTTCCGCTTTATAATTGCTAGGCAATGTTTTGCATTTAATAAAAGAACTTTGCAATGTGGTAGTATTGATTAAATTTAATTTAACTGTAATTTTCAATATTAAGTTTAGCAGAAGTTCGAACTCATTATTTAAATGAGAGAAATCACTTCTACCCCCCAACGTTAATCACATTACTGTAGTGATTATATTGTTTAAGTCAATTGAAATGTTCATTATTAATTTTCCTAAAATTTCAAAATCATCATCCAACTTGAAAAATTAAATTGGAAGGAACTTAACATGCTGCAAATTTGCATAATTACCAAATTTAGTATTTAATGATTTTCCATAAAATTCTTTTTGATATAAATGGCAATTTTCCTCATTATTTTTTTGAAATACTAATATATTTTTTATGTTTAATTTTATTGTTGCCAAACAATGTTTAAGATTAAAAACATAGTTTTGGAATTTAATTATTTTTATCAAATTTAATTTAAATATAGTTTCATTTACTAATTTTCATAAAATATTTATTCTTTGATTTCCAAATGTCCATGTAACTTAATTAATTTCAATTTCATTACAATTTCCAACATTAATTTTGAAGTAATTTCTAATTCATTATCTAAACCAAAAAAGAATTTTGGTAGAAATTTTGAATTTGTTTTGGTATATATTTTCATTAACGTTTCAAATTCATTATTTAAGCCCAAAATTCCTTGGGAATTTTAATCATTTCTTCATCATTTCTAAAATTTAATTTGTTATCTTCTAATTGAGAAGATATACGATTATAATCCAAAACAATTCTTTTACTAACTGAATTGACAATTTCGTCTATTTCGGAATTAGAATCATTTAATTTATAAAATACTGATCCAAACCAGTAGTAGTATTTTCAAGTAACAGACAGATGTTGATGAAATATTTCCAATAGGAGTATTATCCAGTAATAGAGATGTTTCCGATAGAAGACAGATGTTGCTGAAAAATTTCCAATAAAAGTATTATCCAAGAGGTGTCTCCGATAGCAGATAGATGTTGATGAAATATTTTCAATAGAAGTATTATCCAGTAATGCAAGTTTAACCATTTTGATGAACTATTTGGATAAGGACAGATGCTGATATTGTTTCCAGTCCAGAGAGTTGTCTTCGAAAAGTGTATTTTATTTCAGGATACCTACATCAAATATCTTATCCAAGAGTTGCAGTAAACAATAGCAGGCAGCATCTGGATATTTAACATAATAAGTTTGTAATTCACGATAATAAAGAATAAAATACAAAATATATATTACACAAATAAGCAGGTAATGGACACACCAATGGCGGATGTAAACATACCCCTCTCGGCATCACTTTTTGTGGACAATGTTCTCTCCTTCTTTTATATCCTCCTTGTTGTGAATGTTTTTTTAACATTATCAGAATTAGAAAAATAAAGAAATAAAATGATTGTTACTTTTTAAATATTCTATTTATTTTAAAATAGATACAAAAAAAATTAAGGATTTTTCATGATAATATAATTCAAAATTCTTGATTATATTACTATATTTGCATTCTAAGACTTGTTTACCTCCGGCATCTTTGCCTAGTGTTTACCTTGGTATTTACAGTGTAATTGCTAGAGGTGTTTAAATTTTTGAATATTATTAAATCAAGATTCATAATTATAAATACTACACAAGTAAAACTAAATGTATAAATTCAAATTATTTTTGTACGTGCAACTTAAAAGGAAGCACAAGTACATATTTTATAGGAACAAATCAAACTTAAATATGTACTGGGTAAATTATAATTTCATTACACCTTTTATTCGTAAATATAGTGTTCCCTCTGTAGGGGTTCAACTTATACATTTTTTTTTGGTAATTCTGTTTTACATTTATTAAACTTGTTATTTGTTGATTTTACCGCGTATGAATGACTTGCTACACCTAGTGCACCCAAAAATTATTTCTGCTGTCGGGATAAGTAACATTTGGAGTGGTCTTGATTAAAAATTATACAGCTGGCGCCTAGTCATCCACTTCAGTAATCTGAGTGACCTATGTCCCATAAAACCGAGAGCTAGAGGCACAGGATCCACCCCATCTTTTCCAACGCGCACTTGGGAAGTAAGGTAAGACAGGTTGAAGGTGACACACAATAAAATTTCCGAAACTTTCATAAATTTATTTGGACGAGGCTGCAGGTGTGAAACTCCGACAATCGGGCACATCTCTAATTTTCGACGGACGACATTATTCTAGTTGCCGTTAGCGCCACTTGTGCCTTCCTTTCTGCCAGGATAATCCTGACAAGAAGTGGGGGTAGCAAGATTCGATGTGGTTCCAACAGGATGGAGCCCCCCACCCACACTATTCGAGATCAGTACGAGAATACCTTCATAATATTTTCCCAAATAGATGGATCGGTAGGAGAGGTTTTATCGAATGGCCAGCTAGGTCTCCAGATAGATTTTTGTCTATGGGGTTATCTAAAATCCAAAGTGGACAACAAATTAAGCCACAAACGTTAACTGCATTGATACGAGAAATTAATCTTCGGCTTGCCTATTGCCAGTTAGTGGTCAACAGTTTGACATTTAATTTGATTTGTTTTTCTGTTTTTTAATAAATCGGTCCTTTTCAGACAACAGAGTGAAACAAATTTTGTAGGATACGGTCTCAGTTAATGATATGTTCAATTGTAAATGTCTCGATAACTGTTGAGTTTGGGTGTAGGACATGGTACATGACACATACTTAGAATTCGATTCTAAATTAACAAATTAAATAAAAAACTTGTTTCCATTTGAAAAAAAAATTGATGATCGTAACTTATTTTTGGACCAGCCTTTGTACATCAACTTACCATCCGAAAAACCGCAGCTAAAAATAAAAATCGACCTATCCGAGCGGTTTTCCATAAAACAAAATCAAAACTTTTAAGGGAATTTGTTCCAACCCGCGCGGTCTCACTGTATATATTGTACTAGGTAATACCTCATACATATCAGTTCAATCCTCGAAATAATTATAAACTCCTATTACATTTTAAATGTCATAAATTGAACTGTATATGCAATGAAATACCACTCTAGACATATTTTTTCAAAATTGTTATTATTTAATGAACAACCCTCGTATGTGCTAGTTTTATAATCTCTTTATATATCATCTACTATTTCACTCATAATACAAAGGTATTTTATTTATATGCCCGACTAGCTTTATATTTTATCTTTACCTAAATTATTTTACTCTATTCTACCTCTTTATTTTATTTACAGTATTTAACTCTGCCTTTAATTATATGCTTTGATAAATCTCAATAATCCTTTTTGAATTACTTATTTTCTCTCTAAATTAACATTATATAAATTACCGATTTCTGTATTATTTTTATACATTCTATACTTTTAATAAACCAATTTACTAAGAAGTGTCCAATAAAACACCTAGATGTCACCACTAACCATTCCATTTCAATATATCACATGACATTTATTTCTTTGAGGTTATAAATAAACCAAAATATTTCCTTTAAAGAGAATCTGACTATGATAAAATAAAACGATATTCTACTAATAAATAATACGTTTATATTCAAACTTAGTGTTTTTTTTTTTTATACGGGACAATGGTTAACAATATTTTAATATGGAAACTGAATATTTGACGTTTATAAAATATATTTTCTCAAAGTGTTTAGTACAAAACCAAATTAAATAATGCAGGTACGTACCCTGATATAATTAACTATTGATATACATAAATAAGTAATTCTTTCTAATATTTTCGTCTCAAATTAATTTATACTGTTATTATAATGTGTTCTAAACTATTTTCTAACTTGATAACCCCATGAATTTGTATTCAAATGAAAATTATTCATAATCTTAACATATTACTGGATAGTAGAGAATTCAAATAATTTATGTTGTTTATAACAAATGTACTCGTTGTGATAACAATTAGTACAGTCTATTTCTATACTGAATTATATTGCAAATAATTAAATCTTCTCCAACCTTCACAAAATGTTATCTTTCTTTACTACTGACACAATAAAAATTACTAAAATGGTAATACTTAATTGCTTTCTTCTTTTAGATGAGTTCTATCCACTTCTTGATGACGATTTTTGGACGGATACCACTTCTCTGATGTTGATAAACTTCAATCTAGTTCAAACTCTTGTAATAAAAATACCAATTATCCTGTACAGGAACTTGCTCGATGTGGGAATAAATAGTCCTTTCGATATTAAGCCAAATCTCTTCGTGCACAGCAAATTCTCCAATACACCCGGAAACTTGTGAAATTCACCAACCTTTATGTATCTCTTGTGATAACCTGCCTCTATTGAAAATCAGTACTTCTGGAATCTGCTACCTTTTATAATAACCGGAACTTGAAGATTGCTTCACCCTTTATGGAATTTCAAAACTCTGGTACTAAATAGCCTTCTGAAAACTTCTATTATCCCGGAGATAACAACCCTATTTCGGATCTATCTGGATCTTGTACAACTTGGTAAGTACAATTATTTTTTTTTATATTAATTTATCTGTAGTTAAAGAAATTCACTCAAGATACACTTTTCTCTTTTATAAATATCTGTTATCGCGTTTATATCAGAAAAGATATTCTCTTTTCTGAAAACACGTCTATCGCTTTTTCGAATTAGAAAAATTCTTCCGTTTATTTATTCATTTCCCTAGTAATCCTTTCTCATTTTGTATTCTCCAATCAAAGTTTTACAACACCAATAACCATCAACAACATAGCTTTTAAATTCTCTAATATACCTAGAATACTTCTTAAAATTGTATTATCTGAATATCTAAATTCTTTTCATAATTTTATCAACCCTTCTTTTCATATTCAAATCCCAATACCTCTCTACATTTATATTTCTGAACACATGTCAAATAATGACAGTTCCTGTATTTCAAATTATTCCCGGGAACTGTTCTACAATACAATCTATAACCCTTTCAAAATAAGATTCTAAATATTTTTATCACCTCATAAACGTCAATTACCCAAGTTTTTACAAATTTATAATACATTTTACAAAATAACAACTAATATTCAACTCTCTTCTTTCCAGAATATTTTGAACTTCTAAGAACAATGAACATGGTCAACCTTTCCATATACAGGTGGTTATTTATAAAATTCAAATACTTATTAAATGCTATAAACCTCTTTTATGATTAACTCAATAAATCTTATTTTAAACACATCATAATAAATTTTTCTACGTTTATTTAATTAAATTTGGTAACTTTATTAACTTTCCATATTATATTGTTAACGTATGCCTTTATACCATAACATATGCCCCTTTTAATAAATGTAAATTTAAACCTCAAATAAACAAATTTTCATTTATTAAACTAATATAATTTCAATAATTACACTTTCAGTAATTCCTATCTTGTAAACAATGTTATTACAATAACTATTCATATTCAAATTCAATGTACAAACATTTCACAATTCTCAACAATTACCAAATATCTTTAAGCAAATACTTTTTTTTTTTATCTATAGTTTATCCAAAGTAATATAAGTATCATTTATTTTAATTCATTATAAGAAAATTTTACATACATAATAACTATACCCTGTACATTCTATTAATATTTAGCAAGTGTACTCTTCATATAATTATTTAGCCTCTATACAATTTTTATAATATCATAGTAACTGTATTACTCTTAACATTTCTTTTAGGTGATAGTTCATTTTTTTTTCATTCAACTCTTTCTCGTAAAGATTATTGCCTCTATAAAATATTTTACTTATGCTCACTTATACATTTATATTATAATTATTATTTCTATTCCCTTTGCGCATATATCCCATAATATTCCTATAGACTTATTCGTCTTCCCCATTCTTTCTATTTATGAAAGATTATACTTATATTTACGTTTTATTGGCGTACGTTACCTTAATCTCTTATTAGACATTTTAGTCTTATATAAATCATCATATCAGGTTACCTATAACCCATTCTCTATCATTTATTATAATTCCATATTTTAATGGTACATTTTATATTTATTTATTATTGCAAGCATATTTCCTTCAATTAAAATATCATATCCTAAAGGCTTTTACTATCTTTTTATAATTAGCTTTATAACATCACCTACTTTATTAATCTGCAAGTCACTTTTACTGCTTCAATTATTTTACAATTTTAAGGCTTTAGATAATTCTTTCTTTTCCTCAACTACTAAATATATTCCTTCTAAGTTTTATATTTGGGTATATTATTAGACATTTAATTCCAAATAGATTTTTTTATAGTACTTTGGTTTTATTTTTATTTTTATACATAAAATATGTAGGAATGAGAGTAACATATGATACAATTCTTTAAATAACATTCTTCAAATATTTCTAATATTCTAAACTTTATATTCTATATTTCGATTCTGAACCTCTTTCTATATATCCATTTTATACTAGGCTTTATTCACCCTACTTATGAACTTTAACATGCCCCTTTCTCAACAAATCAAATAAGTCAACATTTTTTTTTATATCCGATTATGTTCTTGTTATAAAAAATACTCCTACTATGCCCCTAACTTCTATACCATATACAAATTTGAACTCTTGAATATAAAAACATTTCTTGTATGGTTTAATGATTCTTCAAAAACAACATGTGAATGTATTAACAATATTTGGATACGGAAGTGACGTTTCCCACTTATATAACACAATCAATTCTAATGTAATGTCCTACCTATAACTTGAGATCTAATTAATACTTGGATTAGCAGGTGTCGTAAATACCTTCAGAAGTTGACCTCTTTTCTTCTGTCCTGACTATTACTTGCTGTTTATAATTCTATTTTTAATCTAACTCTATTCTTCCATGTACCCAATTTTTCTGCTGGTACCAAATTTTCTAAATAACATGTATCCTCTAGTTCCATTACATAAGTAATCTTATTAATCATTTTCCTAATCTTATTAAATACTCTTCCAAGATTAATATGATTTAATGTGAATGTATTTAAAACTTCCTGAC